>JAHFWL010001192.1:0-2566167 GCA_021292165.1 Shinisaurus crocodilurus | reverse complement strand
CAGTGAAAAGCATTGATTACCAGACAAACACAGGATTTTTGCTCATTCATACCAATAGAAGAAGGAGTGAAATTTCTGTGCCCACCAGCCAAGGGACTCCAGAGATGTGCAGTCCCAGAAAAGAACCAGTTCCATTTTTTGTCTCGTGTTGAACTTTGCAAGCAGATTATACTTCTGACGCTCCTTCCCCCTGGTGGCGGTGTTTGCTTACTACATCACTGTCCATTTTTTCTTATAGATTTCTTACTCCCTGTTCGGCTGTGGTGGCCGCATTTTTTCTTGACCCACAGGGAAAGCCACTTGCTAGGAAGCCAGGACAGGGGAGCATGATTGCCTCCTTGAGGGCTTCCTGGAAGCATCTGGTTGCCAATTGTGGTAAGATGGATGGTGAATATCCGATTCAGCGAGGTGCCGCTTTAGGGTTTTTATTCCTAAATAAAAGTAGTGGTGAGAGTGTTGGACTGGGACTCGGGAGATCCGGGTTCTAGTCCCCGCTCGGCCATGAAACTCACTGGGTGACTTTGGGCCAGTCACGGACTCTCAGCCTAACCTACCTCACAGGGTTGTTGTGAGGATAACATGGAGAGGAGGAGGATTATGTAAACCACCTTCTTCTGTATGCTAGGGAGGGTGCCACTTTGACCATATTAGCAATGGCACTCATCCCTGCACATGATAAATACGTAGAGGGAATGATAAAAGATTAGATAAACCTTTGGTCTGTCCACATCCCTTAGCAATGCACACACGCTATCGCCTGCTGCTCATTTACTCTGCAACGGCATTCTTCCCGTGCTTGCTACGGTAGCAGGAATTTCATCTCTCTGGATAGGCAGTAATAGGTGTGGGAGCAAGGGGGGGGAAGCTGTGCACTGGCAGTGCGCATCCATGCGCACGCATTAATATACATGCGCACTAGAGCCAAGGCACAACTTCTAGAGCAGCAGAGCTCTCCAACCTTGGGTCCCCAGATGTTGCTGGCCTAACAGCTCCCAGCATACCTAGCCAGCATGGCTAATGGCAAGGGATTCTGGGAGCTATAGTCTCCCAGAATCCTAAGGGATTCTGGGAGCTATAGGTTGGAGAGCCCTGACCTAGAGACTTGAGGAAGGGCTGCGTGTGGAAGGAAGTCACACTAACACATGGCACTCAAGACATCTCCATCTCCACAAAACAGTGACAGGGGGAGCTCTGAAATTAGGATCATCCCAGGCCAGTCAGGGCAGCTGGAGGGTTTGCCGTGGCTATACATGTTGACAACTTGTCCAGTGTTACGTTTGGTTAATTTAGATCAGTGTTCTCCAACCTTGGGTCCCCAGATGTTTTTGGCCTACAACTCCCAGCATGCCTCAGCCAGCTATGCTACCTGGGGCATGCTGGGAGTTGTAGGCCAAAAACATCTGGGGACCCAAGGTTGGGGAACACTGATTTAGATTCTTGTGCAGGGTGTATTAGAGATCAGAGAGCTTGTTGCAAATTTCAGTGTCTCTCTGCCTCGCCTCGTTTCTCTCCTGTGCGGCTTTCCTAGCGGCCTTTCTCCCCTTCTCCCGCAGCCTCCACGCTCTCCCAGCTTTCGGACAGTGGGCAGACCCTCAGCGAGGACAGCGGCGTGGACATCGGGGACGTGGAGCTCAGCGCCAAAGACAGAAGTCGGTCGCAGGGGCCCGTAAAAAGCCGGAGCCCCCAGGAAGCACCGAGGGCGGACGGGCCTGTAGAGGCAGCCCCCAAGCCGGTAAGTAACAGGGATGTTGAAGAGTCCTTGGTTTCGAGTCACGAGTCTTTGGACCCGAGTCTCAAGTCCGAGTCCGAGTCCTTGGTCCAAAATGGTGACTCACGAGTCACGAGTCACTCCCAAAGCTGACTCCACGAGTCCCTATTAAAATCAATGGGTTTTCCCCCCAACAAAATAAGGCTACTTCAGATGTGTGGGCTTAAATAAATTCTAGGCACAAGCGTGCCTTTTTATTTCAAAACTCTGCCACTGATTTTGGCAAGAACAGACCAGGCAGGCAAACCCAAAATAACCAGGCAGGCAGAGGAGGCAGGGAACCCCAAAGCAGGCAGGCAGAGGTGTTTGTCTTGGACAATTCAAACTGTGGAACTGGTTAAGAAGAGACCAGGCAGGCAGAGGAGGCTGGGAACCCCAAACAGGCAGGCAGAGGCAGCCAAACCCAAAATGTCTGAAAGGTTGCATTTTAGGGAAATGATTTTAAAAAATAAACTTGCTGTACTTCCTAAAACCTATCCATGTTGCATTTGAGGAACACGATTTTGGAACACAAGTCCTTGGTCTCGAGTCCCGAGTCGAGTCTTGAGTCCCATTAAAAATATTGGGACTCAAGTCTGACTCGAGTCAGAGGGGGGACTCAGTCCGACTCACGAGTCGAGTCCTGGAGTCCGAGTCCCCATCCCTGGTAAGTAAGGCACACCACTGGGGACCAGCGGCATGCCGCCATGTGAAAGCGATCCCTCGCTCTCGCAGCTTGTTTTCAGCTCTCTTTAAAATGCATTTAGCTGCCTCCAATCTCAGATTATCTCCAGGAAAGCGGAAACTGCTGTCTTGGGGCCAAACTATAGAGGCGATGGTGGCAGATCTGTGTGCCACAAACAGTTGGGCCACCAAATCCTTACAAGCCAGAGTGGGTCAGGGGGAACCTTTAAATGGTAGACAGGGAGGGGGCTGAACTCTTTCTCTCTCTTTCTCACACACACACACACACACACACACACTTTTTTTAATTTTTAATTCGTTTTTTAAATGTGAATTACACCAAAACAAAACAAAAACCATTTTTAAAAAATGAAGGAAAAAAATGGATGACAACAAAAAATACAATTTTTTTACAATATTTTAAATCGGGTTCTCAACCAAGGGGGGAATTCCCCTGGGGGTGGATTTTAGGGGATGGAATTGGGACCACAGACTCAAACTGTAGTAATACTGATCTTTCTGCAAATTACAATTCTACAGATTGTACATAATCTACAGGACATCACACCTTATTATATGACACAGATTAAGTCAGACAATCTTGGAAAGGGGGGAATGACATTCTGACATATGGTGAAAAGGGTGCATGGGACAAAAAAAGGTTGAGAACCACTGTTTTAAATGGATCACTTACAGTAAATATGTATGAAATATATATCCATAAGTATCAATAAGTATGTAGTAATACAATTATCCATAAAGATAGTTATGCATAAACTTCAGAAAAAGCAGAAAAATGCTCATATGTGGTGGAGTTGTAAAAATGTATTGGTGTTTTGGCGAGAGGTTTTTACAGAAATATCGAAAATTATTGGTACTAATTTAGAGGTCTGTCCAAAATTAGCATTGTTATCAATAACTGAGAAGCTTATTTGTGATCAAAATACGAAGGAGTTAATTGTAAACTTGTTAACTGCGGCCAGGCTAATGATAGCGAGAAATTGGAAAGTACAACATGTTTTCCTAATAACAGACTGGTATAAGGAAGTTTGGGACATAGCCCTAAATGATAAACTAACTAGTAGTATCAAATGCAAAAAAAGGATTGCTAAAGAAGAATAATTTTATGGAGATATGGAATCAATTACTAGACTATGTATTAATAAAGGGGAAGGGTAACATGCCTTGTCAGGATATGTTATATTTTTGGAATTTAGACTTTATTTGATCAAGAGGATAGAAGTATATTAATTGGTCCCTTGGAGGGTGGGGGGAGCACTTTATGATTTATTGTATGTTGATTATGTTACTATATTTGTGTGATAATTTTGTATTTTGCTAAATATATTTTCTGTGTTATAATTTGTTTTGAAAAATAAATAGAATATTTAAAAAAAAAAGAAAAAGAAAAAGCAGACCAAACATCCATGCATTTATCCATCCGCAGGTGGCGTCTAAATACCACCCGCTCAAATGTTGAAAGCGTTATTAGGTCCTCAATCCATTGTGTCATATAGGAGGTGAGGGTTTATCTTTCCAGTGTTGTAATACCAGTCTTTTGGCAGTCAAGAGGGCACGGAAAATCCACATGCATTGTCCTTCTGATAAATTCCATACAGCAGGTATATAATTGAACAGAACATGTGCATTGGTAAATATTAAAGAGCATTCTAATACTAGATTTATCCATACTATGACCACTACCCAAATAGAAACAACCACTGGGCATTGCCAAAACATACGGGTAAATGAATCATTCGCAGTATTACACCTCCAACAGTTAGCTGACTTAGCCAAACCCTTATTTAAAAGACACACACTTACGGTAGCTATTTTTCTTCTGGGGGATGCTAGCAGTTTCAAAGAGATGTGTGGCCAGGGAAAAGGTTCAACCACACACACACACACACACACACACACACACACCTGGCCATTTCTACGTTGAAATCCACCTCCCCTGGCAGCAAGGCTTCCTTGTAAAGATTTGGCACACAGCATGGCTTGCATCGCAGAAGGAAAACCAGCTAAGGAGCAATTTGTAGGCCTTGGGCTCATCGCTGCTGCAAAGCAAAAGAGCCTTCAAGGGATATGGGAACAGATTCTGATTCGGAGGAGGAGGAGGCAATGGAACTCATTGCTGAAATGCCAAGGACAGTTGAACCAGGGATGTTGAAGAGTCCTTGGTTTCGAGTCACGAGTCTTTGGACCCGAGTCTCGAGTCCAAGTCCTTGGTCCAAAATGGTGACTCACGAGTCACGAGTCACTCCCAAAGCTGACTCCACGAGTCCCTATTAAAATCAATGGGGGGTTTTCCCAACAAAAGGCTATTTCAGATGTGTGGCTTAAATAAATTCTAGGCACAAGTTTGCCTTTTTATTTCAAAACTCTGCAACTGATTTTGGCAAGAACAGACCAGGCAGACAAACCCAAAATAACCAGGCAGGCAGAGGAGGCAGGGAACCCCAAAGCAGGCAGGCAGAGGCCTTTGTCTTGGACAATTCAAACTGTAGAACTGGTCAAGAAGAGACTAGGCAGGCAGAGGAGGCTGGGAACCCCAAAGCAGGCAGGCAAACCCAAAATGTCTGAAAGGTTGCATTTTAGGGAAATGATTTTAAAAAATATACTTGCTGTACTTCCTAAAACCTATCCATGTTGCATTTGAGGAACACGATTTTGGAACACGAGTCCTTGGTCTCTAGTCCCGAGTCGAGTCTCAAGTCCCATTATAAGTATTGGGACTCGAGTCAGAAGGGGGACTCAGTCCGACTCACGAGTCGAGTCCTGGAGTCGAGTCCCCATCCCTGAGTTGAACTAGAGATAAGCAGGGAGGTGGAAGAGAGTCAGTTAGCCTCAAATACCATGGGAAATCAAAGCATGCCTGATGAGGGGGAATGGGCTTGAGGTATCCCAGAGGGAGGCATCAATTGAGAAGGGAAGATCAAGGAAGGAGTGCAGTTGGCTTCTGAAACATCAGGAACTGCCTTAAAGGTGAGGTTTTGACAACTTGAGTTTGGAAGGGAGGAGGAGGGGCCCTCAGTCTGAGATTAACTTCTTTCCAGGAGGCCTCATTTCCTTAATGTATTTGCACTTTAAAGCCAGCCTTGCTGGTTTGCATTACCATAGTAAAAGCTAACAGTTTCTGCAGCTGCCTTCAGAAGGAGAGAGGGAGAGACAAGCTCTGAGCCCATTCCCCCACAGTACATTTTTAGGTGTGCACCTAAGATTTTTAAGTGTGCATCTATAAATGTAACGTATGAATCTCAAGCAGCGCCTCCAGCAACATCAAGTAGGCTGCTCGACAAGATCTGCCACGGACTGGCCGTCTCCTTGTTCCATCAGCCAGAGCAGCCAGGCTAGTGGGGACTACTAGGAAGAGGTCCTTTTCTGTGGTGGCCCCCAAATTATGGAACTCTCTCCCCAGTGACCTCCGCCATGCCCCCTCCTTGATGAGCTTCCGACGTGCATTAAAAAACATGGCTTTTCAGGCAGGACTATGGGGTGGGTTAGGATTTTAATGTAATGATAGTTTATACTTTGTATTATTGTATTTTTATATATATATATTGTACATCGCCCAGAGTGGCCGGGTCACCAGCCAGATGGACGATTCAGAAATATAATAGATGAATGAATGAATGAATGAATGCAACAAATCCATGTATCTTACTGTGGTACGCTCATTGGGCAGCTGAGATTGCCTCCAGCTCCGAGATGGAGTGCTTGTCTTCCTGCTGTGTGATGTGTGAAGCAGCCCTGTGAGATGTTACAGATGTATTTATTCAGGAGTCTTTCTCCTATAGCAGGATGGAAGCTAATGGAGCTAAGAACAGACTTGGACACTAGAGGGCACCATGGACCACGTTTTTAAGTTCTAAAAGGAGGCATGTGGAGGGAGATGGTTCACACACTATGTTTACTCAAAGGTGAAGGCTTCGAGAGCATTCTGCACATGCCTAGAAGCACTCTGCTCCTGCTGAGTGTCAGTGTTTGATATGGCAGTGAGACTGTTAGGTTGGGAGGTTTGGTCTTTCCGAGACGTACCTAGAACCGGTGTCTGGAGGCAGGTTTGGAATGGATGAGGGGCAAACAAGCTGAGAGTTAATCCGGACAAGATGAAGGTACATGTGTGGGTAGGGAAACCGACCAGCCTGGACAGAGGAATCTGATCATAGATGGGGTTGCACTCCTCCTGAAGGATCAAGTGCCCAGTTTGGGCACAATCCTGGATTCTGCACTAACTGGGGAACCTCAGGTGGCGTGACTGGTGGCCAGGAGTACTTTTTTACCAGCTTAGGTGGCAACGCCAACAGCGACCCTGTCTTGCCTCGTTCATTCATGCCCTGGTGACATCCAGGCTTGACTACTGTAATGTGCTCTACCTGGGACTGCCTTTGAAGACAGTTCAGAAATGTCATTTGGTGCAGCATGCAGCCGCTGGGATATAGGTGGGAGCCGGGCGGTCTGCTCATATGAAACCGAAACTGCTTTGGTTGCTGCTGTGGTTGGCAGTGCATTTCCAAGCCCAGTTTAAATTGCTGGCTTTATCCTTCAAAGCCTTAAATGCTTTGTGCCCAGGATACTCGAAGGACAGCCTTCTCCCATACCAGCCTGCCTACACTTTGAGGTCATCAACAGAGGCCCTTCTCACGTGCCCACCACCAAGGGCAGTTAGGTTGTGAGTACAAGGGAGAGGGCCTTCTCAGTGTTGGCCCCGCAGCACTGGAATCAACTTCCATCAGGGGTTCATCACGCCCCTTCTTTCCAGGTCTTCTGGAAGGCCCTGAAGACCCACCTGTTTTTGCTGGCTTTCCCATCATCTGTGGGTTGCAGGGTTTATTGGTGCCGTTTTGTTTTTGTTTTTGTAGCTTTATAGTATTTTATTCTATTTTTATTGCTTATTTGTGTATTTTTGTATGGTTTTTATTCTGTACACTGCCTTGAGAGGGTTTTATTCTTAAAGGCAGCCGAAAAAAAGTTGTTCAATACAAAGTAAATAAATGAAATATATGAAGTCACGGCAAGGTGCCTCTGAGGATATTGAACAAGATCAAGAGAAATATTTTAACATTTCCCATCTTGATTAATTTTCTGGTTTGTTCATGGCTTATTTGCACTGGAATGCTGGCACTACCCTTCCTTGTTTGCCCTCACAATAAACCTGTGAAAACCTCTTGTCCCATTTCCCAGGTGGAGAAAACTGAGGGTTTGATCCTGAGCATGCTTACTAAGAAGCAAGTCTCATTTTGAAGGTAGTGGGAGATACCTCCGAGTGAACATGCCTAGGATCAGGCAGAGAGAGAGAAAGAGAGGAGGGGTGTGAGGGAGAGAGAGTCACACGCTCAAGAAAGGTTTCCCCACAAGCTGCAGATCTTGGTCTTTGGGTCTGAACCCGGGTGCCTCACATGTCCACCATGGCACTCTCTCTCTCGCCAGCCGCTGCACCAGTTTCTGGCAAATGCTCTTTGTCTCTTCTGCCCCGCCACAGCCAGGCCTCCTGGAACCAACGTCCCATCTGATTCGCGTGGCAAAGAGCGCGCCGACCCTGGGCATCGCCATCGAGGGAGGAGCCAACACCCGGCAGCCCTTGCCTCGGATTGTCACGATACAGGTAAGGGAGAGGTGGAGATCAGGGCCACCAATTGTGGATAAGTCCCTCTCGGGGCAATGGTGCTGCTAGCCACCAACCTGGGGTGGAGGTCCAGGGCCCTGGTTCACCCTCAGTGGGGTGGGGCCCACTGCTGTCTCCAATAATCATAGGATAGTAGAGTTGGAAGGGGCCTACAGGGCCATCGAGTCCAACCCCCTGCTCAATGCAGGAATCCAGGTCAAAGCATCCCCGACAGATGGCTGTCCAGCTGCACCTTGAATGCCTCCAGAGTGGGAGAGCCCACCACCTCCCTAGGTACTGAAGGAACTGGGCATGTTTAGCTTTTAGAAAGGGAGACTGAGGGGAGATATAGATGATAGCGCTCTTCCAGGACTTGAAGGGTTGTCACACAGAGGAGGGCCAGGATCTCTTCTCGATCATCCCAGTTCGCAGGACACGGAATCATGGGCTCAAGTGACAGGAAGCCAGATTCCGCCTGGACATCAGGAAAAACTTCCTGACTGTCAGAGCAATAAGACAATGGAACCAACTACCTAGGGAGGTGGTGGGCTCTCCCACTCTGGAGGCATTCAAGGTGCGGCTGGACAGCCATCTGTCGGGGATGCTTTGACCTGGATTCCTGCGTTGAGCGGTGGGTTGGACTCGATGGCAGTCCCTGAGTTAAGTACATCTGACTTACAGATGACCCATACTTAAGAACGGACTTCTGGGTCCCCCGGCACTATGTCATTTATGTAGCATAAATAGCGTAGTATACTATGCATTTTGCGTTATTTACACAATTTGTGTAAATGCCAATTCCCCCCCCCCCCATAGAACGCTATGGTGTTCCGACTTACATACAAATTCAAATTAAGGACATTCTTAGGAACGGAAGAACTCGTTCGTGACATGGGGACTGCCTGTATTCTATGATTCTGTGCTCATTCCCATTGGGCCATTCTCAGTCAGGAACTCCTCTGACGCAACATTTTGTCCCCTCATTCCTACTATGGTAAGTCCCCACCCAGCCATCATTTTAAAAAAAGAAAGCTCTTCTGGCTTTCGAAGATCACAAAAAATCTTCAGAGTCTGTTTTCAAGCCCCGCCCCGCACAATATACTTTTTATATCAGGGGTGGGCACCCTGGTGATCTCCAGACGTTTTGGACGATGAATCCCATGAGCCCCATCCAGCATGGCCAAGAGTCAGGTATTGTGGGAGTTGTGGTCCAAAACATACAAAAGGCACCAGGTTGCCTTTTATTTTGTAGCTCTGTGTAGATTTTGATTGTGAGCTGTTTTGGAGTTGGTTTTGACTGGAAAGCAGGCTGTAAATACAATCAATGAATAAAATGTTCTTATGTCAAGCCCCTCCCCTCCCATTCCTCCTCCAGGTGAAACCCTTGAGATAGCCCCGCTGAAAACAGCAAACCTCGTAACAATAAATGAGCTCTTTTTATCTCCATCTTTCCTCCTCCTCCTCCTCCTCCTCCTCCTCCTCCTCCTCCTCCTCCTTCTTCTTCTTCTTCTTCTTCTTCATCGCCTCGTCCCATACGTGCCTGCCCGAACCTTGAGATCCTCTTCGGAGGTCCTTCTCAGAGAGCCCCCTCTAAAGGAAGTCAGGAGGGTGGCTACTAGGGGAAGGGCCTTCTCAGTTGTGGCACCCCATTTGTGGAATCAGCTCCCCAAAGAGGTGTGCCTGGCGCCCACTCTGTATTCTTTTAGGCACCAGGTGAATACCTTTTTATTTGCCCAATATTTTAACGGTTGATTTTTTAATTCATTTTTTATTATTCTATTGTACCTCCAGACTGATTCTTTTTAGCTGCTTGGTTTTATTGTGTGATTTTATGTGGTTTTGTATTTTATGTTCTTTTTTAAGATGACTGTTTTTATCCTGTTTCTTTTTGTAAACCGCCCAGGGAGCCTTTTGGCTGGTGGGCAGTGAATAAATATTTTAAATAAATCAATCAATAAATAAATAAATAATAAAATTCATCATCGCGTTCTCTCCACGGACTGCAGAGAGGAGGCTCTGCCCACAACTGTGGGAAGCTGAAGGTGGGCCAGGTGATCCTGGAGGTGAACGGCGCAGCCCTCCGAGGGAAGGAGCACCGCGAGGCAGGCTCGTATAATTGCCGAGGCCTTTAAAACGAAGGACAAGGACTACATTGATTTCCTAGTCACAGAGTTTAACATTGCACTTTAGGAGGGGCAACTGAAGCCCCTCCCCGAGCCAAAAGTGGGAGGGAGAGAGAAAATGAGATAACTAACAGGGGTTTCAAGAGGGCTGGCACACACATTGGCTCATGTGCACTGTCACATGCCCAGATAACTCCCACATGAAACCCAGCAGCGCATGTATACACATGCCATCGGCGCAAAACACATGCAGGATTTCCTACCAAATAAGCTTTGGGCTGGTGCGCAAGTACTCAAGTCAGCACCTTTGCTACAGTATCCCACCGCTGACTCCACTCCAAGACTGATAAGCCTAGCCGGAGAGTCTGGGCAAAGGAGGAGCAAAGGAATGTGGAGGAGAAACAAAGAGAGTCACTCCTGATAATAATTATTTCCATAGATCATCCTTGCCTGGTTGGTAAACCGTGATGTCCCATCTCTACCCCTTTGTCTCTGTGTTTGAATGACCTGGCCAGTCACCTGTCTGAAAACCTCACCTGCCCTCTCTAGTGCTTCCTTCCCTCCCTTTTCATCTTATGGAAGCATCTTGCAACAGCTTCAGAGCACCAATGAGTTGGAAGGGGGGAGAGCTGCGTGTTGCCCAACCCCCAGTACCTGAACCACTGCAAGAGGATGGAAGAACCTCCAGGGGGCACCACCTCTAATGCTTTGCGGTTTAATCTTGGTGACCCACCTGGAGTGAGGTTCCCACAATCTGTCTTCATACATTCACAGCCAGCAATGGAGGATGCCTTGTAAATGGCCGGCAGTGGCACTGTATTTATATATGAAAGAGCTTGTGCTTTAATTTTTCAATAAAGCAAACACGTTAGAAAAAGGCGTTATTTTGTCTGATGGATAAATGTATAACATTTATAAACTCCTTTTCTATTCGTTTTTTTAAATTTATTTGTATTATAAGTTTCAACAAAACCATGAAAAAAGGAGAGAGAGAGATATAGATATATATCCACATAGATCTGAATATATCTATTATACATAAACTTCAGCAAAGGCAAACCAAATATCCATATCTGTAAGTGTATCCATTCACAGGTATCCATTCATTAGGTTGAAAGCAACCTAATGATGCTTTCAAATGTTGAAAGCATCATTAGGTTCTCAATCCATTGCATTATAGGAGGTGAGTAGCATTTATCCTTCCAATGTTGTAATATTAGTCTTTTAGCTGTCAAAAGGGTGTGGAATATCCATTTACGCTGACCATGCATTAACTTCCAGGAAGCAGGTAGATTATAATTTAACAGAATGTATGCGTCAGTACATCTTAAAGAGTGTTCCAGTACAAAATTTATCTGTATTATAACCTCCTCCCAAAAAGAGGCAACTACAACTACTGGGCATTGCCAAAACATATGATTAAATGTCGGGGCCTCGGTCAGTCCTGCAATCACGCATTCTAGCACTCCAACACTGGAGACCCCCAAATCAGTGAGACCCTTACAGCAAATCCCACGGCATAAGGTTAACGGTTACAGTCTTCAGAAATCATAGAGCTGATGGCATTTTGCTAGAGGCTCTTGAAATGGTTCCACATCAAGGTAGGGGACTGGAACGTCTGTTAGGGACCCAATTCCCGGACATTCCACACCAAGGAAAGGGTTCCAGATATCTTTGTAGATGATCTTCCCTGACATCTCACATTCAGGGGAAGGAACTCAGATGTCTCCTTTAGACATCTCACATTCAGGGGAAGGGATTCAAATGTCTTTCGGGGATCATCTTCCAGACATCTCACACCAAGGAAAAGGACTCAAATGTCTCCTTTAGACATTCCACAATCAGGGTTCAACAAGGAAAGGATTGAAGTCAATACCAGATGCTCCTGCAACAAGGGAAGGGACCCTAGAACCAGGCTTGATGTACCCACACACCCCCATAGAGAGCTGAACCAACCTTGCCACTGAGTTGGAACCCCCGGGGTGCTGTACGTCTTGGCCTTAGGATCTGAGCAACTCCTAGCTGCTCCTCTGACAGGGGAAGGATCTGAGCCCTATTGCTCATGAGACAAGGGAAAGGATTCTAGAAGAGGACCTGAACCAGCATCCACTCCTTCACAGAGGTCAAGACCAACCCTGTCACTTGGGTTGGACCCTCTGGGTACTGTGCATCCAGGCGTCTCGGCAATAAGGGTCCAAAACAAGATCAGGTTGAAAGCATTTGCCATTCTTGGAGCAGAAGCCAACTGTGGGAGAAATCTTTTTCTTTTTAACTTCAAAGCAGAATTCTGTCAAGAAGGAAGGCGGTGTTGGGGAAGCGGGTGTTTGACCTGTGCCTCTCTCTCCACCATGTTCTTCGGATCTAAATCTCCCCCACACACCCCAACTGCAAAACTACTATTAGACCAACACCAGAAAAATCACACAGTTCAGTTGGTACAATCATGATTTCCATTTATAGGGTTTCGATCTCCACGGTTTTGAAGTCCACAGACTCGAAAACAAACAACATATGCCAAATGCCGGTAATAAGAAAAATAAATAACGGCCAAAGTCATATTTAAAATGCGTGCCGTTGAAGAAAACTCAGACAAGCATGAAACGCTCTTTAAGTGACTGATTCAGACAACTAACGGCACAGTCTTTTGTGTGTGTGTGTGTGTGTGTCAAATGGGCCTTACTCCCCAGTAAGTGTGTTATGATCGAAGTCTAACATACACAATTATTGAGCATTATTCTATGGAACTCCAAGCAGTCACTCATTGGAATCTCTGTGACAACGTACGTCCACCCCTGCCCCACAATGAGGCTACTGGGGAGTGACTCAAAGCAGGAACATGGCATGGAGGAAAAGCTTAAACAGGTCCCCCTCCCCAATGTGCCTTAACGGAAAAAGTCCTCGGAGGCTACTTTGAAGGCGGCAAGTGACAGGGCGCATGCTTTTCTCACCAGGCTGAGAAACAAAAGACTCTGGTCTGAAACCCCAGAGATCCACTGCCAGTCAGTGTTGGCTACTGAGCTAGATGGACCAATTGTCTGCAATTGGCACAAGGCAGTTCCCTGTGTTCTGTCTCGACCCGAGAGTAGATCTCCCGTATCGTATCCACACAACCATTACAGAAGGTAAGTTAGACACAGGGGCGGCTGGTGGTGACTCCTGTGTGGGCGTGGTGGGGTTCCTTATCTGTTGGTTGCATCTTTTTGTTTGAGCTTTACCACGGTGCTCCATGGTGGTGAACCTGTTTGGGGGGGGGGGGGGTTCAGCACCATGGCTAGCTCCTATAAAGCTCAACCAGAAAAGCTGCCCCGCTGACACTGGAGTCACCACCAGCCGCCCCTGGTTGGACAGGTGATTTGCCTTACAGCGGTCATCTTCAACCTGGTGCCCTCCAGACCTGTTGGGGCTACAACAACTCCCAGCTAAAGCCAGAGTGGGGAATTTAGAACCCGATTCCATTATCACTGTCCATTCACAGAACTTAAATGTAACAGGGTCAGAAGTGGAAGGAACCTTAAACGTTATGCTGTGGCAAGGTGGGCTACGTCTGACTCAAAAGATGGGACACCTTTTCATTCATCACCACCACCCTCCACGTAGCAAAAGCCTTGACTCGGAAGATTCACATGAGTGGAAGCAAGTAAGTGTTTATTTTTAGCTGCCATTGAATGCGTGAAAATGGGCATTTTATAAAAGCAGCTGGAAACAAGGCCCCCCAAGGCGCTTCTGTGTCCCTCGGAGCAGAGATTGGGTAAATTGGCCTAAATATAACTCAGATGTAACGTACCGTAAGAGGAAATAATGCTACGGTAGAGAGGAGCTTTGCAAAATTAGGGACTTTAATCTTTTTTAAAAAACAGAAATATGTTTTATCTGCTTAACTTTGCAAAAGCCTTAACTTGGTTTCAACCAACAAAACCTTAATTACAACAAACCAAAATATACACGCAGAGAAAAATAAACAAACATTGACACAATGAATTTTTGATGGGAAATAGGAAAACAGAAGCATAGTCAATCTCAGTGTTTATCCCTTTTTGTTTTTCCATAAGATGAAAAACAATAGAAACAATCAAAAACCTGTATATGCTATTAAACTCTGTTTGATCATTTAAACTCTGTACAAACTGTGTATTAACTCTATATGGACTATTATTATTTTTCTAATAGACATAGGGTGAAAGCCTATACATGGTTAGACAGGAAAAAAAGGCATAGCTGGCTGGGGCATGCTGGGAGTTGTAGGCTTTTCTTCTGGTCTAAATATACATAGGATTGCACCCATAACCCTATAAGAGCACTGCTACATCAGCGATCAGACCCAGGTCCACCGAGCCCAGAATCCTGTTTCCACCAGTGGCTAGCATGATAATGGAAGTCCAGAGAGGTCATAGTCCTCCCCTATTATTTGCCTTCCAGCAAGGTGACTTTGTGGAACCTCCAGGTTGAGAGGCAGTATACCTATAAATACCCAGTGCTCAGGGGCTGGGAATTGTTGCCTTCATTCTTGTGTGGACTTCCTGGATGCCTCTAGCTCAGGGATGGATGGACTTCAGGCTTGCGGGGATCTACTTTGCGTTTTCCTAGAACCCCAAGATCCACCAATAGGAGCCGGGTGCAAAACAGTGGCTCGGGCAAGCTAATGTACACTAAGCATTAAGGGACAGAGTGGGTGCCCCCGAGCGCAGGCTCAGCCCAGAAATGTGTGATCAGTACTACAGTCACCAAGCTGACAAGTCCTTTCACAAGAAAATCCACTTCGGTCCTGTCCCCCACAAAGCATTAATTTCAGCAACCTAATTTAAAGGCAATGGGTCTTTTTAATAGTTTGGATCATTAGATTACTGGGAGTCAAGACATCATGCCCATCTACTGCAAATCATCCAGAGATCTACCAGAAAAAGATCCTGTTCTACCCTGCCCACCCCTGCTCTAGCTGACTACAGTGGCTAGGTTCAGACAACACGATAACCCACACTCATGGGTTGAGTGTGGGTTGTTGTTGAACTGTGGGTTGTTGTTGAATGGTGGGTTGTTTTTTTTTTTAATTTCTTATTTAAATTTTTAACGTATATATATATCAACCAGGCAATAAATAAAATATCCAATCTATTACAGAGATTGCAATAAACCAAAATAAAATAACACCCCCCCCCAAATTAGAATTTCAAAGGAACAAATCCAGCTGGGCGCCTTTTCCAAAGTCTTTGTCATCCACAAAGTAGTCAATTTTGTGATAGGTAAGTGTTTGACGTGTGATGAACCGATGTTAGGTGAATTGTCCTTGTTCTATTGTAGTTTCTTTTTCAGCCATTCTGTTGTGTCTTATGTAAGTTTATTGCATCCACATGTGCTGGAAGGCTAGAGGTATTTTTGTCGTAGATGTTCTGTATGAGAATTGGACAAAAGGCCATGAATGGTGGGTTATCATGTTGTCTGAACCCAGCCGCACTATGGCTTGTTAACCACAAACGACCCATGATGAAGAGAACCCATGATTTGCTGTTGGGTTCTGAACCGTGGGTTGTTGTTCACCATGGTTTATTATCTCAGCTGGGTTCAGACAACACAACAACCCACATTTCAGCAACAACCCACGGTTCAACAACAATCCACACTCAACCCATACTCAACCCTTGAGTGTGTGTTATCATGTTGTCTGTTTGCACACAACACACTAAGCCACCATGGCTTATTATAAACCACGGTGCAAACCCTTTTCTGATGTTTATGCATAACTATTTTTTTTATTGATAATTGTATTACTAAATACCTTTTGAAACTTATGGATATATACGGTATTTCATACATATTTATTGTAATGAATCCATTTAAATCACTAAGAATCCCCCCCCTTCTTTCCTTCATTTTTTACCCCTTGCTATGGAGTTGTGTGGGTTTTGGGGGGCTGTATTTCACTTTTAAAAACTAATAAAAACATTTAAAAGGGGGGGCGAGAAATGTCCTGATCCTCCCTTTGGGTTCTAGCACAATAAGAGACGAGAAAAACACCTCCCCTGTCCACTTTCTCCACACCGTGCATAATTTGTACAGGTCTAGCATGTCTTCCCTTACTGGCCTTCTTTCTAAGCCAGTGTTCGGCTTACGCTGGCTCAGCTTGTCTGAGCGTGGAAAGCTAAGCAGGGTCAAGCCTGGTTGTTACTTGGATGGGAGACCCCTCTTCTAGTTTCCTGCACTGAGCAGGGGGTGGGACTCGATGGCCTTGTAGGCTCCTTCCAACTCGATCTATGAAACCTTGGGTCCCCAGATGATTTTGGCCTACAACTCCCAGCATGCCCCAGCCAGCATGCTGGGAGTTGTAGGCCAAAATCATCTAGGGACCCAAGGTTGGAGAACACTGTGAAGCTAACAGCCCACCACCATCACCTTTCCTCATAGGGGAGCTGCTCCAGGCAGCCCCTAAATCATCTTGCTTGTCCCTTTCTGCACCTTTTTCTGCCCCGGCAATAAGTCCCGTTGCAATCGCCAGGGCTTACTTCCGAATAAACACCGCTAAGGAATCTGCCTGAAATAATAATAATAATAATAATAATAATAATAATAATAATAATAATAATAATAATAATAATAATAATATCCCACACACACACACCCCGTTCGATTCCACGTGCTCTGCAAAAGCCAGCCTAGAAAACTCCCAGCCTCTGGAAAGAAAGAAAGAGAAAGAAAAAAAAACTCTGATTGGCCCGTGCGTCATCCTGTATAGGCAAATAGAGCTCCGCCCCGTTGCCTCCACCTCCGTCGGACCCTTCAAAGCCGGAGAAATCTGGGGGCAAGTTTCTCGCATTCCGAAGTCAGCCTCCCGCGTTATGCTAACGAGGGCCGGCTCCGATTGGAGGAGCGTCTTGTATTATGCAGATGACCCTGCAAGCTCCTCCCCCTCCTCCTTCCCGCGACCATCTGCCCATCTCGCAGCATTGGAGAACTATTGTTAGCCGCCAACTTTACAACTGCAGGAAATTGGTAAGGAGGGAGGGAGAAAGGATTTCGTTTGGGATTTCCCACCCACCTTTTCAAGCTTCAGCTGGAGGAAGATGAAGGAGAAACTTTGCTAGGAGGAGGGACCAAAAAAGAAAAAGAAAAAAGCTACTGCATCAGTCCAGGTGAGCAACTGGTTTTGTAGGGGGGCTGTCTGACGGCCGCCCCCTTTTCCCTCTCCTTTCATCTCTCTGCCTCTGCTTCTTCTTTCAAAAACTGCTTTGTGTATTTATTTACAAGGTGTGGAGAGAAGGCAAGGCGCTCTCGCTCTCTTTCTCCCCGCCCCCTATTAAAAAATTATCCAGCGGCGCTTTGATCTTCCGTACCTCGAGGCTCCTCTTCATATCAGAAAATCCAACCACTTGTAGAAGCGGGAGAAAACGTGGGCCCGATCTGTCTGCGATATGTCCCAACGTATTTCGTTCTCGTGACGTTTGTTTGGTGATGGTGTCTTTGACTTCCCAGAAAGGGGAGGATTTGGCTCCGTTAAAAATAAATAAATCATTCTCTCTCTCTCTCTTTTTTAAAATGCACAATCCCTGCAGTATAATCCTGTGCCTGCTTACTCGGGAGTAAGTCCCCACTGTGTTCTCTAACACTGGGGCTTGCTCCCAATTAAGTGCGCATAGGTAGCAGGCTTCATGAGGGTTAGGAACGTGCGCTGTCTCTTGGGTGTGGTGTGTGTTTGTGTGTTACTCAAGGCTGGAATCGAACTTACTGTTGCTGTAGTTACATCTTAGAAGGGGGGGGGGGGAGGCATCGCCTACGGAGAAGTTTTGTTAGTTGCAAAGCTTGCTAAGCAACCGAAAGGGACACTCCGGGCCGGGGCTGGTGAGTTAATCAGCTTGCTTCTCCTTGGAAGGATTTTAAGACTTCCTTCTTAACCACAAGGGAAGAGGTGCTGGAGGAGGGAGAGAAAAAGAAACTGCATAGTTACCAAGGCTGGGATCCAAGCCTACTTGGGAGTAAGTCCCACTGAACTCAAGGGGACTTTTCTATTAGTAGACCTGGACAGGATTTTGTTGGACATAAGGCTAGTGCCCGGGGAAATCATGGTGCCCTTGCACTTTGTGTGTGTGTCTTTGCGTGGAGAGTGCCTACTAGGGGAAGGGCCTTCTCAGTTGTGGCACCCCATCTCTGGAATCAGCTCCCCAAAGAGGTGTGCCTGGCACCTTCCCTCTATTCTTTCAGGTGAAGACCTTTTCATTTGCCCAACATTTTAATGGTTGATTTTATTCATTTTATTATCGCCACTGTACCTCTGGATTGAATTTATTTTGGCTGCTTGGTTTTATCATGTTACATTTTACACTGTCTGTGTTTTTATATTATTATTGTTGATGTTTTTTTGTTTTAGTGTTGCTTTGTTTTGTAAACCGCCCAGGGAGCACTTTAAGATAAATATCTTGCTTAGCAAGAGTGAGCGGCCACAGGCTGCTGTATTCACTGGTATTACTTAGTGTTATCTAAATCAACGCTTCATGCATAATTACTGTTTTATTTTTGATAAACAGTCAATTTAGCTAACAATACTATACCTCAGCCTTCCCCAACATGGTGCCTTCAAAAACGTTTAAGACTACAGCTCCCATCAGCCCCAGCCAGCATAGCCAATGGTTGGGTGTGATGGAAGATGTAGTCCAAATTTTATGGTGTTTTAACGGCGCTCCAGATGAGGCTTTTACTGTGCAATTGCCCTGCCTCGGTCACCAAACTGGCGGTGTGTGTGTGTGTGTGTGTGTGTCTGTCCAGCCAGCCTCGTCTTCTATTTGTAACCTTCCTGTATTTTCCCACCACTTCTTCCATCTTTTTCTCTTACCACCAAAAATTCATTAAGGAGGGAAAGCTGGAACAGCTGCGCAGCGAGTGTCCTCTGATCGGCAGTGCTAGGAGCTGTCTGTCTGAAAGCACCCTGGCAGGGCAATCCAGTGTAAGTTTACTCAGAAATAAGTCCCAGTGTGTTCAGTGCAGCTGACTCATAGGTAAGTGTACATAGGCTTGTAGCCTAAGGGTGCAATCCTGTGCATATTTCGACAGAAAAAAGTCCTACAACTTCCAGCATGCTGGGAATTGTGGGCTTTTTTTTTACTGTCAAAACATGCATAGAATTGCACCCTGAGTCTCTTAACAGTGCAATTCCAGTGGGACTTACTCTGAATTCAATGAGACTTACTCTGGTAAGTGTATATAGTGTTGTAGTCCACCCTTTTTTACTTGTGGAGATATAAGGCAAAACATGTAGAGTGTATTCTACCCAACTGATCACTAGGAAGCATTGTTAGTATTACATCATACCGGTAAGTATACATGGCACTTTACAGAATGCAAGAGTCTTTGCCCCACGGAGCTTACAATCAAAAATCTGACACAAAGGAAATGGAGATGGAGGTTAAATGGGGGGGGGAGTGTGTGCCATTATTTCAGCTACATCATATCCTCATGCTTCGCTACAGGCATACAACAAAATCCTATATGTATCTACTTGGAAGTAAGTCTCATTGGGTTTTATTCATTTATTTTATTTATTATATTTATACCCCACCTTTTTTTCTACAAGGAACCCAAGGCGGCTTACATAATCCTCATCCTCCTCTCCATTTTATCCTCACAACAACCCTGTGAGGTAGGTTAGGCTTACTCCCAGGAAAGTGGGCGTAGAACTGCAGCCTTGCAGGTGGGCATGGGAACGAGGGGGTTGTGTCATGGAAACAAGAGGGTTTTGAGGAGGGGCTTGAAGCAAATGAGGGAGGCAATATCGTGCAGGAATTCTGGAGGCAATACCAAAGATAAGGGTCAGCAAGGGAGAAGAGAGTGGAGTCTTCTCTTCTGAGGGACTGGGAGGCTTTGAGGCAGTAGTGGAGCTAGAGGTGCGGAGAGAGGAGCTGCGTTTACGGTTTAGTCCGAAGAATCACCTCTTTTCCCGTATGTTTCTCCTGAGACCATCACGGGAGACCTCTTCCCAGTGTCACTGCTCTAGGAGGGTGGCCACAAGGGCCTTCCCTGTGTTGGCCTCCTTGTGCAGAATTCCTTCCCTTGAGGAGGCCTACCTGTCTCTGTCATAGCTGGCTTTTCCTATGTTTGCTTTTTCTGCATCTCTCTCTCTCTCTTGCCTCCCATGCTCTCCGTCCTCCTGGGCTCTACTTGTCCCTAGCTAGATGAGTTCCTCCTCCTCCTCCTCCTCGAAATTGGCCTTCCTATTCTCTGTAGCAGCTGACACACTGTTTTTTGTTTCAACATTCTGTGACTCAGCCCTTCCTCCTCAGCAGCTGGAAGATCATAGCAATATAGGAAGCTGCCTTATATCACCAGGGTCAGGCTAACTGTCCATCCAGGCAGGTACTGCCTACAGTGAATTGCAGTGGTCCTTCAGGATCTCGGGCAGAGAAAAGCCTTCCCCAAACTGGAGATACCAGGGATTGAACCTGGGACCTTCTACAGCAGTGTTCTCCAACCTTGGGTCCCCAGATGTTTTTGGCCTACAATTCCCAGCATGCCCCAGCCAGCGATGCTGGCTGGGGCATGCTGGGAGTTGTAGGCCAAAAACATCTGGGGACCCAAGGTTGGAGACCACTGTTCTACAGGCAAAGCAGGTGCTCTACCACTGAGCTGCAGTGCCTCCCCCATGAACATGCTGTGACATCACAGCAGTTGAGTCAATGTTTCCAGGTGGAGGCGTGCAGTTAAATTGACTGGAAGTTTTAGAACCTATTTCTATGGTTTTTTAAAAAAAATGATTTGGGTTTCCCCCCCGCTTTGCTTTTTTAAATTGGCATTGGTGGTTAGAGTGTTGGACTAGGGACCACAGAGAGAAAGGGTCAACTCTCCACTCAGCCACGAAGCTCACCTTGGACTAGGGCCAGCCCTACCAAGAGGCAGCAGATGCTGCTGGGGGTGCAGAGCAGCGGTGAGACATTGGGGGACAGAGCCGTGTGTGCCAAGCAGCCTTCTCTGTGCCCCTAAGCCTCGGGCAGTGGATGCTGGGAGTGTGGGGGGGCAGCCATGGCAGCCCCCCTCCACCTGTCATGTGCTCTTGAGCCAGACTGTGGCCCTCAGGCACGGTGGAGGATGCTAATCCATTGTCATGGTTGAAGCAAGATTCAACTGCCATCTTGTCCTTTGCCTCAGGAAGAAAAAATGTCTTTGGGGTGACTGCATCGGACCGATCTCTTTCTCTCTGTGTCACTCGGCCTCACCTACCCTGGAGGGTTGTTGTGAGCAGAGAATGGGCTGGGGGCAAAGAACTGGGCGAGCCGCCTTGGGTTCCTTGGAGGAAAGGAAGGATATAAGTTGTAATAAATAAAACTAGTACACAAATGATCAAAGGTATATCCCTGCAGTTATATTTTCAACCTTTATGGAAGTGTGTAGGCTTAGAAGTGTCTTTGTTTGCAGTCGAAACCAGAGTTTTATCATGGGTTGCTCAGCCA
Source organism: Shinisaurus crocodilurus (assembly GCA_021292165.1). Taxonomy (NCBI): domain Eukaryota; kingdom Metazoa; phylum Chordata; class Lepidosauria; order Squamata; family Shinisauridae; genus Shinisaurus; species Shinisaurus crocodilurus. The sequence goes on along the minus strand of JAHFWL010001192.1, from coordinate 2,544,582 downwards.
CGGGAATGTTTTGCATATGATCTAAACTTCAGTTTCTGAAGCTTAGATGAGTGATACGCACTGTGAACCTTGATTTCTGTTCTTACCGCCTGGGGTTAAGTGTGTGTGTGTGTGAGTGAGTGAGTGAGTAAGGCTTTGTTCAAATAATTAGCAGCCCTGCAGTCTACCCCAGAGGTTTCCAGATGGTACGCAAGCATGTTCAGGAGTCCACGTGAAACTCTCTCCCTGGAGCAATGGTGATGACACACACACATACGAACACAATGTGCATATGAACAGCTGGTTATAGAAGAGAGGAGAAATTGTGGCTTATGTCCTGGTTCCATAGATGCAACCCCTTCGTTTCCCATACCCTACGGCAGCCTTCCCCAACATGGCGCCCTCCAAACGTGTGGGACTACAGCTGCCATCAGCCCCAGCCAGTTTGGTCAGTCGCTGTGGGTGATGGGAGTTGTAGCCCAAACAAATCCGGCTGCCACCACCACTTTGGAGAAGGTTGGGGCACTGGGCAGTGCTGAGAGAGATGGGCCAGCACTCTTGACTCAGGAGGAGGCAGCTTGTTTCGTTCGGACCGCATCTACGGAGGGCTCCTAGTTTGATGGGCGAGCCCCTGATCTGCACCCAAAGGTCCCAGGTTCAGGCGCCCGCGTCTCCAGGTAGCAGGCAGTGTTAGCGAAGACCTGGGCTTTTCTGGAGCCCATGAAGAACTGCTGCTACAACGGGATGGAAAAGCCAAGAGTAAGAATGGAAAGAATGTGACTAACTAAACCAGTTTCTCCCCAAACTGGTGCCCCACAGATGTGTTGGACTACAACTCCTATTCCCCCCCCAGGCCATTACTGTTGCTGGCTGGGGTGGATGGGAGTTGTAGTCCAACAACTCTGGAGTGCACCAGGTTGAGAAAGGCTGGAGTAAGCGCAGTGGGCTGGAACGAGACTAAAGGTGCAATCCTAAACACGCAGCATGTTTAAAGAGAGGAAAGGCCCACAACGCCCAGGATTTCTCAGCCAGCACCCAGCAGTGCTGGCTGGCGAATGCTGGGAGCTGTAGGACTGTTCTCCCACTAAACATGCGTAGGAGTGTGCCTTAAGTTCGTTGAACTTCGTTCTTCCCATTGAAATCAATAGAACTGGAGTCATGACGAACTTGTCCCAGTGGGAGAATTCCCGCCTAATGCTAAACCAAGGCTTTTAGCACCACATGCATGTGCAGAATGGGGCCCAAAAGCACCCCCAGGGCCGTGTGCTCCCCCTTCCCTCTCCTCTCCTAGAATAACAGAGTTGAAAGATACCTCAAAGGCCATCTAGTCCAACCCCCTGCTGATGCATGAAATCTACTGATACAGCATCCCCCATAGGTGGTCATGTAGCTTCTGCTTAAAAACATCTAATGAAGGAGAGCCCGCCCCTTCCCTGGCAGGCTGCACGGCCCGGGAGGAGGCAGCCAGCTGGGTTTGGTCTCACTTGACCCAATTCCTGGCTTGTCATTACGTGCAAATCAGGAATTGTGGTTTAAATTTAACCACAAAATCAGCCAGCCTTCCCCAGCCTGGTTCCATCTCGATGTATTGAACCAAAACTTCCATCCGCAGCCAGTGGCTGTGGATGATGAGGGTTGTAGTCCAACCCATCTGGAGGACACGAGGTTGGGGAAGGCTGCGCTAGTCAATTGCTAAACAAGCCGACTGCAAGCCCTGGATTGTTTAGCCGGCTTCTCAACAACAACAAAAAGTACAGCTTATTTGTAATGATGATTCCTGGTTTGCATGTAAGAATCAGCTGAAGTGCAACAGACTCATGGTTTATTTCCTCTCCTGGCCATGCAGGGGGAGGAGGAGAGGGGAAGGGGATCACTTAAGCCTGGCACTTCACTTGGCCTCCTCTTTGCTTGTTCGCACAGAGCCAAAGATGGCTTAGCACTGCCCGCCGTTGATTTCCGTGGGAGCTAGGTTCAACGAATGAAATCTGGCTCCAACCCATTCACCAGGCAGAAGACAAAGTTTCAACTCTGCACTCAATGTACTGCTGTGTGTGTGTGTGTGTGCGATTTAATTAATCCACAATGGGTTAGGGTTAATGTTGTTTTTAAAGTTAAATGGTTCTCCAAAGGGGAAACTTCGGGCGCATGCATTTTTAGCATTTCTGAAAATGGCAGGAAGCCTGTGGCTTACGCTGGCTCAGCTTGTCTGAGCATGGAAAGCTAAGCAGGGTCAGGCCTGGTTATTACTTGGATGGGAGACCCCTCCTCTAGTTTCCTGTATTGAGCAGGGGGTTGGACTCGATGGCCTTGTAGACCCCTTCCGACTCTATTATGAAATAATCTATGAAAGTGTGCTCAACAGCCAGCTTTCCAGCTCTGGTGTGAGAGCTGACCTGCCAGAAATTTGCAATGGTGGGTGGCTTAATGTTTTAGTTCTATGTTTAGCATGTGGCGTGTGTTCGTGTCATTTTAAAAAAACCTCTTTTAAAGGGGTGAGAACATAAAAAGAAGAGCCATCCCAGATCAAATGGTTCTTACCCTTAGGCAGTTTCTCTTCCTGTTTAGCCAAAATCTGCTTCCCTGCAACTCCCACCCCTTGGCTCTGGTCCCGCCCTCTGGAGCAACTGAGAACATGTGTCTGCTCCATCTTTGGCACAACAGCCCTTCAGATGTTCGAAGACTGCTATAGTGTCTCCCCGTCATCTTCTCCGGGCTAAACATACCCAGCTCTTGCATGTCCTCACCCTCCTGGTCACTCTCCTGGATGCACTCAAGTTTGTCAATGTCCTTTTTAAAATGTGGTACCCTGTCCTATCCTAACTAGTTTAAAAATCAAGGTTTTTAGATGGATGGTAGTATGGAATTAAACACGAAGGGCCTGTGGCTCACGCTGGCTCGGCTTGTCTGAGTGTGGAAAGCTAAGCAGGGTCAGGCCTGGTTATTACTTGGATGGGAGACCCCTCCTCTAGTTCCCTGCACTGAGTAGGGGGTTGGACTTGATGGCCTTGTAGGCCCCTTCCAACTCTATGATCTATGAAATCTTATGTGGTTTCCTGCCATTAGCTTTAAACCAAAAACCATGCAGAGATAATGTGTCTGGATTTTTTTTTTAAATAAAAAAAGTCCTTGCCGAGAAATTGCAACGATGTGCCCCGATCTTGTTTCCTTGGAAGTAAGCCGGCATCAGACAAATGAGACTTAATTCCAAATAAGTCCCGTTGAGATTGTCGTGGGACACATTCTTGTGGGTGTCTGGAAGACGTCTTCCCCCAAACGCACACAAAATATAGGTTTTGGATGGAAATGCTGACACGGGGCTAAGTGATAGGAGACACAAGCTAAATGGAGGCGATGCGGTAGGGTGATTTACAACTTCAGAAGATGGTAATTATGGCCTGGGAGAGAGACAGAGAAAGAAAGATTGCCTGCGTGAGAAGTCTTATCCTCTGATCAGTGCTGACAGGGCCATTTTCTGCAGGCTTGTGAAGTGTGTCCGGGATTTTCTAGGTAGGCCTTCCTCAGTGTGGTGCTCTCCAATGTGTTAGACTATCATTCCCATGATCCCCAGCCAACCTGGCCATTGGTTGAAGGAACTAGGTCTGGAAAAGAAAAGTCTGAGGGAGCAGGGGCACGTTCCCCACCAGTGGCTCTGGGCTTGAGAGCCAGTGTGGCGTAGTGGTGAGAGTGTCGGACTGGGACTCGGCAGATCCGGGTTCTAGTCCCCGCTCAGCCATGAAACTCATTGGGTGACTTTGGGCCAGTCACTGACTCTCAGCCTGACCTACCTCACAGGGTTGTTGTGAGGATAAAATGGAGAGGAGGAGTATTATGTAAGCCACCTTGGGTTCCTTTCAGGGGGAAAAAGGCGTGGTATAAATATAATAAACAAGGGTGGGAGGGTGCTCTTGCATTCATGCCCTACGTAAGGGCTTCCCACAGGCAGCTGGCCGGCCACTGTGAGAACAGAATGATGGACTAGATAGGCTTTTGGTCTGAGAGCCTTTCTACACGAGGCATTTATTGTGCCCTCGTGATTCCTCACTCACGGTAGTCCGCGGTTGCTTTACACAACGTTGCCATCCTCCAGGGCATCTCCTGTTCATTGCAACCATTTTTGGTGGGGGGGGGTTGATCGGGGAAAGTCTGGTATATCCGGGAATGGCAGAATGAAAGCCTAGTGTAGTTGTGCAATTCTGCTATACCACAACGCCACCTAGAGGTTATGTAATGGAACATATAGAAAGGCAGAGAAGGGCGGGGGGAGAAACCCCTGAAAGAAACCTTGGTAAAGTGGCAGGTTAAAAGCCTCGTGTAGAAAAGCCCTGAGTCAGCAGGGCTCTTTTTATGTTCTTATGGGAGACATGATAGTACTCTTCAAATCCCTGAAGGGCTGTCACACAGAAGAGACAAAGACTTGTTATCCGCTGCCCCAGAGGGCAAGCTTAGGTTATGGAGGCAGGTTTTGGCTGAACGTTAGGAGAAGAAAAGTTGAATAAAGGAGCCAATTAGCTGGAGAGGTGGTGAGCTCTCCCTCTCTGGAGAACTTCAAGCGGGGACTATTGGGGATGCTCTGGTTCTGGATTTCCTGCATCAAGCAGGTGGCTGGACTAGATGGCCTCCGAAGTCCCCTCCAACAATATGATACAAAGAAATGCAGCATCCTGATTGTGTTATATGGTGGGCCCGAAAGGAAAACATCTTTTGTTTCCCTCTCCTTTGGATGGAGTACAACTGGTTTAAATCAACATTTTTAAAAAAAAAAGAATGGTGGCTTGGGATTTAATGTGTATGTTGCAGCTCAAAGTTATTCCTTTTTTTGTTTTATAAGTTATACGCAGATAGGTAGATAGATAGGTAGGTCTTCCTGGATTTAAAAAAAAAATTCTCTTTGCCAAGAACTTGTCCTGATCTTAAACCATGTTGAGAGAGATGGAAGCCAGCTGGCTTGAAATCAATGGGACTGACTTCCAAGTCAGCGCAGTCAAGACTGGGCGATCCGCCTTCTGGATGTGTGAAATGTGACATCATCTCCCAGATAATGGGCAGGGAGCGGCGGCGGATTTTTAACGAGATTTATTTAAGAGTCCCGCATGAAAAGCAGTCTAAGCAACAGGAATGTCCAGAGGTTGACCACGAATCATCACCGTATCATACCTGCCAAATGTTCTCGTATACCAGTGACAGTCCCCATCGTCTGGTACCTGTGGCAGGTAAATCAGTTAAAAATACGTAATCCAGGATAGTCAGCCAGGATCTTAAGATGAGCCCTGCTGGTTTAGATCAAAAATCTCTCGGTCCCCAGATGTTGCTGGACTACAGCTCCCAGAATCCCTTGCCATTAGCCATGCTGGCTGGGTATGCCGGGAGCTGTAGGCCAGCAACATCTGGGGACCCAAGGTTGGAGAGCCCTGCTCTAGGCCAACGTTTTGTTCCCACAAACACCCAGATGCCTTTGTGGAGTCCACAAGCAGGACACGGGCGCAGCGGCCCTCTCCTGTTGTTGCAATTTAGAGACACTTCTTACAGGGGACATAGGGAGGGGCGTTCCAACACCGGAGGGTAGCATATAGCCATCATGACCAGTAGCCACTGATGTCTTCATACTCCATGAATTTGCCCAATCCCCTTTTAAAGATGTCCAAGTTGGTGGCCATCACTACATCTTGTGGTAGTGAATTCCGTCGTTTAGCTGCCCTGTGGGAAGAGGTCCTTCCTTTCATCTGTCCTGAATCTCCCGCCATTCAGCTTCCTTGGAATCCTTCTTCCTATCCACTTTCTGCACGCCGTGTATCATTTTATATACCTCTGATCCTGGCTAAAACTCATGGTTTCCCAAAGTCTTTAAAGAAAAACCAAAAAGAATTCTTTTAGTTTAGTTTAGTTTAGTTTATTGTATGTTTTTGTAGTGTTTGTTTGTGTTTTTCTTTTAATATAAATGATTTTTTTTATTAAAAAAAAAAAGTTAAGAAAACAGAACAAAAAAAACACCTCTTCTTACAACTCAGAAACTAAAAACATCTGGAATGGAGGGGCATGAGAAGGGGGGTTGTGTGGGGGGTGCTGAGCTTTGCCGGAGCCTCCCACTAGCGTTTCCTTTTCCCATTTGGTGCCTCTTGGGCTGACGCAGAGCCTGGCAGCTGTGTGGAACGCTTGTCTGTGGATGTAGGAGATGCATCTGTGGCTGGGGAAGATGGATAATCAGATTAAGGCAGCTGAGCTGACTTCTCTGAACTGCCTACCAGCAGCGGGAGGGAAGGGATTTAAGCTTTCCTCTTACCGGCCTTTTTTTGGGTTTTTTTTTTAAAGCACACATTGGGGGCAGGGAGAAGAGAGGTTTCTGGGTAGGAAATCTTGGTAGTTATTTAAAAGGATTCTGCATAAAACGGGGAACTGCATCAATCTTTTGCGTGTCGCTAGTAAAAGCTTTAATTGCTTGACTGGTGTACTCCTGATTCAGAATGGGCGAAAACAAATGCAGCCTTTGGGGTTGTTCAATCCTGCCAGTGCTCAGTGTAGAGGAGACAGCCGAAAAGGCTGCTGGAGTGGCTTTCACGCAATCACAAGGCTGTCCCAGCCCACAGGAAAATAAAGTAAGATGCTAGTCCTCATGGTTCTGAATTAAAAAGTAACATTGGAAGCTGACTTACACATCAGTCAGACCATTGCTCCGTCTAACTCGGTATTGTCTACTACACTGACTAGCAGCAGCTCTCCAGGGTTTCAGACAGGTTTTTCCTAGCCCTACTGGGATCGAACCTGGGACCTTTTGCATATGAAGCATGTGCTCTGAGCATTGCAGGGGCACATTGAGGATTCTATTGTCTGTTTAATGTTCTGAAGCATACAAATGATACTCACCCTTCCTGATCAGCAATCTGTGGGTAAAACAATACCGGCCTGTCTCTCTCTGGGAAGATGATTGTGATAACAACTGTGACCAGCATTTGAGCACTCAAAAATGCATTGTATATTAAATGTTATTGATGATGATGATGATGATGATGATGATGATGTGCAGTGTTTATAACAGAGCCATTTCTCAGTCCAAGCTAGTTTTTCAAAATGGCTCTGGGTTAAATCACAGGCTAGCCCAGTCTTCCCCAACCTGGCGCCCACCAGCTGTTTGGGGCTACAAATCCCATTATCCCCAGCCATTGTGACCTGGCAGTGGGTGATGGGGGGTTGTGGTCCAACACATTATTATTATTATTATTATTATTATTATTAACATTTATTTATCACCCATCTGGCCAGCAAACCGGCCACCCTGGGCAATGTACATAAAGGATAAAATATACATTTAAAACAGTATAAAATTTTAAAATCTTAGCCCACCCCATATTCCCGCCTGAACAGCCAAGTTTTTAGTGAGCAGCGGAAGCTCAGCAGAGAGGGGGCATGGCGGAGGTCACTCGGGAGAGAGTTCCACAGTACGGGGGCCGCCACAGAAAAGGCCCTCTTCCTCGTCCCCACCAGTCTAGCTGCTCTGGCTGAAGGGACAAGGAGAAGGCCGTCTGTGGCAGATCTTGTTGAGTGGCCCACTTGGTGTTGCTGGAGACGCTCCTTGAGATAGACTGGACCGGAGCCGTATAGGTTTATACATCTGGAAGGCGCCAGGTTGGGGAAGGCTGGTCCATTCTAGAACTCATACTAGAGTGGAGGGAGATGGAGGATTCCAGAAGGAAGAAGAAGAAACTGTGGTCGTTTTCCAGAAAGGAGACTGAACATCCCCAAGTTGGATCACTTCTTCTTGCCAGCCCTGAGCGTAACTGCAGTGGAGACCACGTGGAAGCCTTCATGGTTAGGAGCTTCTTGGTGACTCATCACCGCCGCTGTCATTATCAGAGCAACCTTCAAACGGCAGAAGATAAAACACAATAGTCCCATGGTGCTGTAGTCACCACATAGGTGTAGGTTTCACTCTGCCTTCCCCAACATGGTGTCCTCCAGATCTTTCGGACTACAGCTCTCATCACCCCTAGCCAACATGGTGAATGACTGGGATGATGGGAGTTGTAGTCCAACAACTGGGGGGGGGACACACCTTGTTGGGGAAGGCTGAGTAAAATCAATACCTCTTTGGCTTCCAGATTCGTATTCCTGAGAGTCGCAGGCCCTGTGACTACAGCACTAGGGGGACCATTGTGTTTTATCTTCTGACGTTTGAAGGTTGCTCTGATGATAACAGCAGCTGCGATAAGTCACCAAAAAAGCTCGTAACCGTGAAGGTTTCCACGGGGTCCCCGCTGCAGTTACGCCCTAGACTTGCAAGAAGTGATCCAACTACGATGTTTGGCTCATACTTTGCCCGCTTTTAAGTCATTGTCTTCCTTCCTCTTTCCTCATCCAATTGCTCTGTCTCGATCGCTGGCAATTCTCCTTCCTATTTTCATTTTTTTTTTTTGCACGTTGCGGTTTTAAGGACTTGCTCTTTTTCTTCTGGTTGCATGACCAATCTCTGCAGCTTTCTTCCAGGTTGCATTTTTACCTTTGTGGCTTGGCTGATGATTAAACATGGGGAAATGCATTAGACTGGGTCAGACTGCTTGTCCATGTAGTCCAGTATTGTCTCCCCCAAGTGGCAGCAGGTCTCAGGAAGAGAGGGGGTCTTTCCCCCTCCCCCTTCCCAAATCCCAATAAAGACTTACAGAGAACTCAGGAGAGGGGATGCTTGTTCCAGATGTGCGGAGAGGGGGCAGCCTAGAGCAGGGGCGAGACATGTGTGGCCCCGCAGATGTTGCTGGACTGCAACTCCCATCAGCCCTAGCCAGCATAGCCAATACTGAGGGATGATGGACGTTGCAGTCCTGCCACATTTCCCACCCCTGGTTTAGAGAAACCCAGTGTTCTCTCTCAGAGTCCAAGATCGAGGCCCGATCCATCTCTAGTCACAGGATCATAGAATTTTTCGAGTTGGACGGTGCCTTGGCGGTGATGTAGTCCAGCCCTTTGCTCAGTGCAGGCTCTGCAACGCAGGGTGCAGCTACAGCATCCCTGGTAGTGGCAGTCCCCTGCATTATATTTTTCTCCCTGGCCCTGGGGGCAAGGGGGGGTCATTATTAACCATTAATTAATTAATTAATTAATTAATATTGTTTATTAAGTGATGGGTGATGTTCCTGTGTACCTTGGCTTTGGTGCAGTGGAAGATCCCCTCTATTTCCCATATACTCCTAAATGCAGAATTTAGTTTTTAAAAATCTAAATATTGGCTTCTTTTTTTTAATGGTAACTGGGATTTTTGGCAATCTGTTTTCTCTTGCCAATATTCCATTCTGCATCATTTTCTGTGCTCCCACCAGATCGGAATGTAACTTGGCCAAAAAATGGGTCCGCTTACGTTGGCCAAAGATTGGCAACCATGACTGTACCTGCTGGCTTATATTGCCCCACCTCTTGAATTCGGGACAGCGGACCTCCAGATGTTTTGGACTACAATTCCTGGCGTTCCTGAACATTGGCCATCCTGACTCATACTGATGGGAGTTGGAAGTCCAAAACATCTGGTGGGCACCAGGTTGGGGAAGGCTGGAGTACAAGAAGTGGGAGTTAACCACACACACACAAAAAGCAAAGAGAAAAAGGGGTGATGTATTTGGATATACAAGGAAAGGGGCAAATAATTGGAAAGGCCATTGATGCTTTTAATGAGGGTTAATGCCTCCGTAGCACTCTGCCAATTACGGTACATAACCAGTCCTGCGGCATGTGATACATTAGCAATGGGTCGATAGAAAGTTACATAAATAAGCTGTGTGACCCTGGATAAATATACTCAATATACTGTTTCCTGTTCAAGCCCTTTGACTTGCTATCAATCCACCCCCCTCCAGTTCAAATTTAAATTGAAGAGCAAATATGTCATTGGGAAGGTAGGAATGTCATTTGAAGGGCTTTAGGCAACTTATGGCCCTATATATGGGCTCAGTTGAGTCCGTGGCCTGCTAGCTGCCTACGGCCACCTTTAAGGCCCAAGAAAGGCTGAAAGAAACCCACCCACCTCCCCAAAAACCTGTTACCGTTTCACGATGCCTCAATTGCTGTAATTGTGAGCATAAAACTGGGTTAAAGACTATTAAGGGACCTTCAGTATAGGGTAGGGTGGCCACTGTTCCTTTTGGGCAGATGTTCTGTGCCTTTGAAAGCTGTGTGACAGGCAGAAATCCAACAGGTGAAGCTTTCCCCTGACAGGAGATCAGCATTGTGGGTGCTGCTGCTGGGGAGTTAATTTCAAGAACATAAGAAAGAGCCTTGATGGATCATAGATTTCATAGATCACAGAGTTGGAAGGAGCCTACAAGGCCATCGAGTCCAACCCCCTGCTCAGTGCAGGAAACTAGAGGAGGGGTCTCCCATCCAAGTCATAACCAGCCCTGACCCTGCTTAGCTTTCCACGCTCAGATAAGCTGAGCCAGTGTGAGCCACAGGCCTGTCTCAGACCCAAGGCCTACCAGTTCCAGCATCCTTTTTCTCACAGTAGCTGACCTGATGCCTTGTCCAGAAACTGGAGAAGAAGGCCATAGCACTCTCTTGCTGCCATCCCTTAGAATGTGGTATTCAGAGGTAGGCAGCCACTAAACCTAGAGTTTTCTTATAGCCATCATGCCTGGTAAACCCAGTGTGAGAGCCAGTGTGGCGTAGTGGTGAGAGTGTTGGACTGGGGCTCGGGAGATCCGGGTTCTAGTCCCCACTCGGCCATGAAACTCACTGGGTGACTTTGGGCCAGTCGCTCACACTCTCAGCCTAACCTACCTCACAGGGTTGTTGTGAGGAGAAAATGGAGAGGAGGAGGAGGAGGATTCTGTAAGCCGCCTTGGGTTCCTTGCAGGAAAAAAGGCGGGGTATAAATATAATAAATAAATAAAATAAATAAAATAAACCCATCCCTGAGTTTGTCTATGAGAACATCAGACCTCCAGGGGGATACTGGGCATGTCTTCCTCACTGGGCTGAAGCAGCAGGAAACTTGTCTACGCCAAGTTGCCAACTGGCCAGAAAAAGGGGGGCAGCCAGCCTGCCCCTTTCCCCTTCACAGGGGTCCGACCCAGAGGGAATCGGCAAGTGAAGCGTTTCATAGTGAACATGACGACCTGCGTGTTGGCCCATATTCTGTGGCTGCTTGAGGGGCAGCTAGGTTCAAAACCTGGAAATCCTAATTGTATGGCACCAAATTTATTTATTTATTTATTATATTTATATCCCACCTTTTATTCCTGCAAGGAACCCAAGGTGGCTTACATAATAATCCTCCTCCTCCTCCTCCTCTCCATTTTATCCTCACAACAACAACCTTGTGAGGTAGGTCAGGCTGAGAGTCAGTGACTGGCCCAAAGTCACCCCAGTGAGTTTCAAGGCTGAGCGGGGACTAGAACCCGGATCTCCCGAGTCCCAGTCCAACACTCTCACCACTACGCCACACGGGATCTCTAACAGGACTAGGACTTAGACTCAGACAAAGAGACTGCCCCTAGTCCCCACGCACGGTTTGGCGAGCGCTAAATGCAAGAATAATGTCCGCTTTTTGGGGATAGCGTTTGTATAGCTGATTGGCGGATGGTTTTTCAATTTGGCGGGTGCTCTGTTGGTGTTGTCTTGGTTCCTGTTGAATTTCTGTCTGTCACCCCACTGTTAAAGGGCACAGAGCCGTGAAAACTGCTGCCCCCAGGTTCTGGAACTCCCTGCCAAGGGAGGCTCGGTTGGGTGCCCCTCTGTTGTCTTTGCCTGCCCGTGGAAGGACATTCTTATTCAGGCAGGCCTTTGTCGTGTAAGATGGTCTGCTGGGTTTAACTGGTTGGGTGCTGCTGTGCTGATGTCTTTTATTGCTGTGTGTTTAATTGTATTTTTAACTGATTTGTTTTTTTTATTATTTATTTACATTTCTAATAGCCAAAGCTCGCTTCTTATGCTATGTTTTAGCCAAGATTTTATTTTAATCTGTTTTGTTGGCCACCTTGAGCACCATTTTTGGTGGAAAGATGGAATTATACACTTTTTAAAAAGCAGCCCTCCTAGATCTCACATCTAGTCCACCATCATCTAAGCACCGAAGCCAGCGAGATGCCTCTCTAGCAAGGGGCGCTCCAGGACATATTCTCTCTGAAGCTTGAGATTACATACAACCATCATGACTAATAGCTTGTCAAGCGTAAAAAGGTGCCTCGGCCTTCCGCAACCCTGATTGGTACCTGCTGACACCAATTCTGCTGATTGGTTGCGCTTCCATCACCAATGGGTTTATCTCTGCCAGCCAGCCCATTTTGTTTGCTTTTTTTTAAACCTTTTGTCTTGTTCATGAGCTGGGACATTTATTTATTTATTTTTAACAATGATTTGCTTGGAAATCATTGCAATAAGTCAGCTTGCCGTTCAAGAGGTCGGATTTCCCCGAACATGAGAAATTGGTTTTGGCCTGTCGTGCCACTTTTATGGGCGCAGCACCTCTGCCGTTCCCTGACAAAGGTTCTGTACCTTTAATTTTGGTCTGGTATGCAGCTCTTAATCTCTTGTATCAGAGAGCTCCGATCTGTTGGATTTCAGAATATAGGAAGCTGCCTTAGGCTGAGTCCGGTTACTGGTCCATTTAGCTCAGCATGGTCTACACCAGGGCTCTCCAACATCTTGGGTCCTCAGATGTTGCTGGCCCACAGCTCCCAGCATACCCAGCCAGCATGGCTAATGGCAAGGGATTCTGGGAGCTGTAGTCCAGCAACATCTGGGGACCCAAGGTTAGGGAGCCCTGGTCTACACTGACCGGCAGCGTCTCTCCAGGGTGTCAGCAAGCCCCACCTCGAGATGCCAGGGATTGAGGATGGGGTCTTCTGCATGCAAAACAAGTGTGTGCTCTGCCATTGAGCTATTTCCCACACTTTCGCCTAAAGATAAAGTAAGATCCCAGTCCTCAAGATTCTGAATGAAAGGCTGAACTAAATAGGAACATAGGAAAGTGCCTTATACGGAGTCAGACCATTGGTCCATCTAGCTTAGCATTGTTTACACTGACCAGAAACGGCTCTCCGGGATTTCAGGCAGGATTCTTTCGCCTGGAGATGCTGGGAATTAAACTTGGGATCTTCTGCATACCAAGCAGGCGCGCCGCCACTGAGTTACGGACCTTGCGTGTAGATCGTTCTGCCAGCCACTCCCGCATATTCACAAGTGGTGAAAATGAAGGATGAAGCATTTCCTGACTGTTTATGTATTATGTATTATATTTATATCAGGGCTGTGGAGTCGGTAGATAAATGTTCCGACTCCGACTCCGACTCCTCAGTTTTTTGTACTTCCGACTCCGACTCCCCGACTCCGACTCCTCTGTATTAATATGCTAATTAATTAATTAATTAATATGTGAGGTAGTTGGGCAGAAGCTGCTGCCTTCTCCTTCTTGTGTGCTGATCTGCTGCTGAAGATAGGGCAGTGGGAGGATCCAGGAGGGGCATTTATTATAAAACAGAAGTCATTAATTATAACTGTTTGTGACATTTAAACTTGCTTTTTTTAAAATTCCAATCTAAATTCAGTCGGAGTCGGTGCATTGTTTGCCGACTCCGACTCCAGGTACCCAAAATTTCCTCCGACTCCTCGACTCCGACTCCGACTCCACAGCCTTGATTTATATCCCGCCTTTTCCCCTGCAAGGAACCCAAGGCGGCTTACATAATAATCCTCCTCCTCTCCATTTTATCCTCACAACAACCCTGTGAGGTAGGTTAGGCTGAGAGTCTGTGACTGGCCCAAAGCCACACAGTGAGTTTCAGAGCAATCAGACAATGGAACCGACGACCTAGGGAGGTTGTGGGCTCTCCGGCACTGGAGGCGTTCAAGGTGCAGCTGGACAGCCATCTGTCAGGGATGCTTTAGCTTGGATCCCTGCACTGAGCAGGGGGTTGGACACTCAATGGCCTTGTAGGCCCCTTCCAACTCTACTATTCTATGATTCTATGATTTTTGTTGGTTTGTCAGCACGTGTACGTTTTATTTTTTCTCGTTTTGAAACCTTTGGGGCAGGGATGTTTACCACTGACAACAGTTTCTCAGCCCAACAGGCTTACAGGTACTGCAGGGAACTCTGCCGGTGCCACCAAAGGCAGCAGCAACAAGTAAAAAGAAGAAGAAACGCAGGAAGGAGAAGCTGCTGCTGTTGCCCCAGAACAGTATGCACTCCTTTTGGGAGGAAGCCCCACTGCGGACAGTAGGCTTTGCTTCTGAGTAAACATACATAGGATTGCACTGATTCCGCCCTTTGTAAACCTTGCAAGAGTGGCTGTAAGAAATCTAGAACTGCAGGAGGCAGATTTGAGCGAGTGGAGGTTTTGTTTTTAATGTGTGCCTCTTTTCCTAATATTAGTTCCGTCACATGTTGCTGCTTTATAGATGGGACAGAGGGCTGCTGCAACTGGAGAAGTCGTAAACAGAGAGAGCTGTGTCAGCTGGCTCTCTGAGTAGAACAAAATGCGGTGGGGGTGAGGTCCTGCAGAGAGGCATCAAAAAATAGGCCTCTCATTGGCACCGAGTCACCTTTTCTCGAAGGCGACTGCAATTTAAGCAGCCAGAGAACAGAGTACAAGAAAAGGCTACATATTTGGGCCTTTTAAGAAATGGTTAGTAAAGAGCAGTGTTCTCCAACCTTGGGTCCCCAGATGTTTGTGGCCTACAACTCCCAGCATGCCCCGGCCAGCGTAGCTGGCTGGGGCATGCTGGGAGTTGTAGGCCAAAAACATCTGGAGACCCAAGGTTGGAGAACACTGGTAAAGAGGGACACAGTGATTTGTAACATTAGGTGCAGTTTGGAGAAAGTGCCTAGAGCCGTTTTGGGGAACCTGTGGCCCTCCAGATGTAGTTGGACATCAGCTCCCATCAGTCCCAGCCAGCATGGCCAGTGGTCAAGGATGATGGGAGCTGTTGTCAATGATGGGAACTGTTCTCCAGCAACGTCTGGAGGGCCACAGGTTTCCCAGCCCTGGGCTAGGGAGACCGCTAGAGCAGGACTAGAACCAACCGATGAAAATGGCAAGGAAACGGATCTTGGCTAAATATCAAGAGAAATGTCCTAAGGGCAAGAGCTGTTCGACAGCGGAGCAGAGTGCCCTGGGAAGTGGTGGCTCCCCCTCGCTTGGAGATATGCAAGCCGAGGCTGGGCAGCCATCTGTCGGGGTGTGTGTGTGCTGTAGTTGCATCCCTGCGTGGCAGACCCTGCACTCAGCAGAGGGTTGGCCTAGATGACCTCTACGTTCCCTTCCGGCCCTATGATTCTACGTTTTTCTTCCTCTCTCACAATCCTAGAACTCGGGGTCTGTCCCATGAAATGGAGGGGTGGTAGGTCCGAGACAGGCAAAAGAAAGGGACTCCTCTCATAAGGCGTGATGAACATATGGGAGTCGCTGTCACGAGACGTGGTGGTAGCCCGCTCGCTTAGGTGGTTTTAAAGCGGATTAGACAAATTCATGGAGAAGAGGTGCTGTATATCTAAGAGGTATGTCTCAAGCCATGGTGATTAAAGAGAACCTCCATTTTCAGAGGAAGTCTACCTGAATGCCAGCTGCAAGGGGAGGGAAGCTATGTGGGGGGGAGGGCTGTTGCCCTCCTGTCCTGCTTGGGGTCTCCCCAATGGGGCATCTGGCTGGCCTCTGAGAGGAACAGGATGCAGGGTTCTATGGAACTTTGGTCTGATCCTGAAGGGGGGGCTCTTACCTTCTTGAAATGAACAGGTGGGATGCAGCAACGTGGGCGGTGGGATCTTCTTGCAGGGGAAATCTGTACCTGTTGGATTTCTGCCTGTCACGCAGCTTTCAAAAGCGCAGAGACTCTGCCGGAAGAAACCGTGGCATCCCTAACCCTCTACTGGAGACCTTTTCATAGTCTTTACCCAATCTTTAGGTTCACAATTACAGCAATTGAAGAATGGAGAAAAGGTGGTGGTTGGAGTGGGGGGGGATGTGTCTCTTGGACCCTAAAAGCAGCGGTGTGCAGATAGCAGCCAGTGGGCTCAATCCAGCCCACAGATGGCCATATGTGCCCTCCCAGATCAGGAAAATCTTGTCTGGCATCCTTCTTCCAAGATACCTTGGGAAACTCATAAGCAAAATGGGAAGGCAACACACACACACACGCCGCACTTTCCCCCACAGCAACTGGTATTTAAAGATATACTGCTTTTGTACATTGATGCTCCATTTAGCTATTGTCGCAGCAAATAACCCTGGATAATTTTCTCCTTCTCAAATACGCCTCCTTCTTTCTGTTTTAAAAAGGGGGGGGGATTACTGATGTCGTCTCCTCTAACCCGGAACCCTTATCTACAATCTCAGATGGAAATGCACTCTGTTCATGCTCCAAGGCGCTTGCTTCACATATTGCAGAATTGAGCGGCTAATCCTGAAGCTGAACCCTCTCTCAGGTTAAGCCTCGCATGGGAGAGGCATGAGTGAGACTGACTATCCAGGAGGCATTTGGATGAGCAGCCATTTCGGCATCTCAAGGTTCCTCTCTTTCTGTCTCTCGGGGCCATTTGCCGAATTCCGATTGTGCTGCAGCTGTATTGCTGGCTGCCCTTCTTCAGAGATGGCCAAATCCTCCCATGCCCAGCCTACGGGTCAATGCTAAGTCCCAGGGTTTTGCATATGTTGCACTTCCACTGAAGTGCAGAATAATCACGGCATCCAACTTCTTAAGAATCTCAGCATTCTCCTCCTCCTTTTTAAAGGCACGTTTCTAGACTTTATAATTTTGAAGATATGCTCAGATGTGTTTGTGCAATGCCTGCCATAAGCAGAAGCAGTTGCTGAATCAGTCAATCAGGGACTTCGGGGCCTTTATAGAGTTCCTTTTCTGGAAGAGCAAAAAAAAAACACAAACCCAAACCCAGCAAGAGCAACAAAATACATCCAATAGTAAACACTGCAAAAACAAAAAAGAGCCCACAAACATTTTGCATAGTAAGGGAAATTTTTGATGTTGGCTGAACTCATGCAGCCTGCACAATGTGGCTCTTCCGATTGCCAAAGCTTGGCTTGGTTTGGCATAGGGTTGCTAACCACTGAAGCAACACTTCTAGTTGTCCATTGAGCCAATATTTGATGTGCCACGATGAAAAGGCGATTGTGTTGCCCTCCAGGCCACTAAAAGTTTTGCCTGCTGTGTTCTGCAGCCTGGTGCCCTCCGGATATTTTTTTTGGACTTCTACAACTCCCACCAGCCCCAGCCAGCATGGCCAATGGCCAGAGGTGATGGGAGTTGTAGTCCACAACATCTGCAAGGGCACCAGATTAGGGGAAGGTTCAACTGGTGGCTGGCCACGTCGGGAGCTTGGTGGTTGAGTCGGAATTTGAACCTGGATCTCCCTGGCCTTCATCCATGAGAGATTAATAGAAATGGCATCTCAGGAGTCATAATGTATAGATATGCCTCTTTAGAAACTGTTGCTTGTGAGGCCTCGATGGACTGAATGGTTCGGAACAGGCACAAGTGTGAACAAACAGCATCCACCTACAAGAAGATCTCTTGGTGTCTGTCTTTAAAAAAAGTGCTTCCTGCTTCTGCTCTCGAGAGGCGGCCTCCTTCACTTCCGCCGAAGAGTTTGAGAGATGCTGGGCTGGCAGCAGACTTCTTCATGTTAGGGTGGGGGAGGAAATCATCTGTGATAGCAGCACCTTTCGGGGGGGGGGCTCCGTGGTCCCGGAGGCAGCGAAGGAGAGGATTCTACACGTGCCTCGTATCTGGGTGTTTCTGCTTGGTCTCTCGCCCTCAAGTACCGTAAGTCGCTGTGTCTGCCCTCCAAGTCTTTTTACTGGCTTTGCTTCTTACATTTCTACAAGCAACATAAGGTTGAGTTCTCGTTCTCTTCTCCCCCCCTCCGCCGTATTTTATCCTCACAACAACCCTGTAAGGTAGGTTGGGGGGGGGAGAGAGAG
This sequence comes from Shinisaurus crocodilurus, assembly GCA_021292165.1. Classification (NCBI taxonomy): domain Eukaryota; kingdom Metazoa; phylum Chordata; class Lepidosauria; order Squamata; family Shinisauridae; genus Shinisaurus; species Shinisaurus crocodilurus. Next base: position 2,526,694 of record JAHFWL010001192.1, on the reverse strand, counting down.
AGTGTGTATATGTGTGTGATTGGCCCAAGATCATCCGGGGAGCTTCATGATTACATTGGGGTTTTCAACCTGGCCTTAGTCCAGCCTTCCTCAAACCGGTGCCTTCCAGATGTTTTGGACTTCAAATCCCAGCAGCCCCAGCCAGCAGTACGGCCAATGGTCAGGAATGCTGTAGTCCAAAACATCTGGAGGGCAGCCAGTTTGAGGAAGGCTGCATTTGTCCCACACTCCAACTGCTACACCACACTGCCTCTTCCTAACTCTTACGCTGGTGTCCGGTTGGGGGAGGGGCCACTCGGATATCGGAGCCATTTCTGCAGAGCGTAAGTGCTTGAGGCTTTGCTACGAAGCTTTCAGGGACACAGAGAAAGGAAGCAGCCGCTACAGGGGTGGGCCCGGCAGAGGAAGGGAGAACAATATAGTATTTTTCGCTCCATAAGATGCCCCGGGCCATAAGACGCACCTAGTTTTTAGAGGAAGAAAACAAGGAAAAAAAGATTCATGTGCAGATTATTGGAAAACTAATGACAAGAGAACAAAATAATATCTCCATACATTTATTTATTTATTAACTGCTTTTTTAACCCTGCATTTCTTAAAAACAATCCAAAACAGGTTATAAAGAAGAATAAAACACAAATTACAATATCGCTGCGGGGATGGGAGGGGCGATATTGTAATTTGAGTTTTATTCTTCTTTATTGTTTTTAAGAAATGAAGGGGGGGGGAAGCAGTTAATAAATAAATAAATTTATGGAGATATTATTTTGTTCTATTGCTATTAGTTTTCCAATAATTTGCACATGAATCTTTTTTCCCTTGTTTTCTGATAAGCATTCAGGGCCGGTGCTACCATTAGGCCAACTAGGCAGCTGCCTAGGGCGCAGGGCTAAAGGGGGCGCCAGAAACACCTTGAAAAAAAAATACAGCATTCTCAAGTGGGAAGGGGGGCGCTAAATATCTGATCTTGCCTAGGGCACCAAACTGCCTTGCACCGGTCCTGTAAGCATTACTGCTTTCACGCGGGCCTACCTGCCTCCTCGCCGGCTTGCGCTCTCCGCGGCGAGCCGGCCGCGCTGGACCCCGCGCTATGTTTTTGATGGGGGGAAACCAGGGCCACAGGGGTGTTTAAGCCCTGTGGCCCTGGTTCCCCCGCCAAAATCATAGCACGGGGGTCCAGCGCGCCGAAGCAGCCGGATGTGACGTGGCGGCGGCGGCTTCAGCGGCTCTGGCATTGACTCCAGCGGCAGCAGCGGCTGCGGCTTGAGCGGCGTGGAGAACGCTCCGCGCCGCTCAGAAGAGCGAAATCGGGCCGCCCCCGCCAACGGGATCAGGCCAGATGTGAGGCGGCGGCAAAGTTTTTTGGGGAGCGGGCGGCCTTGTCCTGCTCCGCGCAGGAGCCCTCCTCTCTTCCGCTGCCCGCCTGCTCGCGTCCCTGCTGCCGGGGGGGGGGGTGCCGCCGGCAAAGGCTCCGGACTGCTATTTTTCAAGGCTGTGCTCCTAAGCAGCTGGCCATCCCCAGACGCATGCGGGAGCTCCGGAGCGATGTTTCCCAACGGCTTTGCTTCATCAACCAGCGATCCAATTTCCCCGAGACAGAAACACCGAAGTGAAAATGCGGGAGGGAGGCAAGCAGAAGAAAAGGACAGCTTCGTCTGTGATTAGTGGCACCCCACCCCACCCCACCCCACCCCACCCCGCAGCCCAAGGAGGCCCCGGGAGGGAGCAAGGGGAGCCCAGCCCAGGCAGCCTCACTAAAGGACTGCAAAGGTGGGGTGGGGGACAGGGCTGTGGCTGCAAAACAGCCAGCTGCTCTGGCTGCACCACTATCCTGCCCCCCCCGGCCTCCAGCCCCCCATGTTTGTCGAAATTCCTGCCTGTCCAGCACAAATATCCACTTAAGGACACAACTACGTGCTTGCCGTAATTCAGAATAATTTACGAGGTGCCGGATCCAGCATTTGGAGGATCTACACCGGCCTTTCCCAATCTGGTGCCCTCCATATATGTTTTGGACCACAGCTCCCATCAGCACCAGCCAGCATGCCCAGTGGTCAGGCATGATGATGGGAGTTGTCGTCCAAAATTATCTGGAGAGCACCAGGTTGGGGACGGCTAATCTGCACTTCCTTTAACACACACACACACACACGCATGTGTATCTGTGCTTACGTTTCTAGCTCTCATGGAGGCAAAGGTATGCTCAAAATTGTGCAAGCCGTGTTTGCCGAGTACTCAGAAGCATGAGTTGCGGGCGAATGAGATTTTCCAGTGGTTGGGAACGGTACTAAAGAGCCCTAGTAACTCCTTGCTTCTCTCTGCGATTAGTTAAAGCTACAAAATAGACTTTTTCGTACAGGCTTCAGAATTTGGCTGTGGTGAATTTGGGTTCCCTGGCTGCAAAAGTGTATGGGGAAAGAGAGCGCATTGTATTGTACCACTATTTTTTTGCTTTTAATCACTTGGGCAGGTTGGGGGTGACTGTAAACAGATGGTTTTGGGGAACACATCGGGAAAGCAGCTACTGCGGAAAGGAGAGTTGCTCAGGAAAGAGGAAAGGCATGTGGCATTACACTGAGAGCGCTGAACACACAAGACGTCAGTTTCTTAAAAGCCTCCTTAGGCAATGGTGGGAAAGAGAAAGAAAATAGCAGCAAATAAAGGAGGCTGGACGTTAATGGAGCCTTCTCAGCCAAGCTAGACTGAAACAGGCCCAGCAGCTGGAAGAGGAACCCAGCTAGGGTGGCCCCATGTGCCCTACTTTGCAGAGGACAGTCCTCTGTTTGAAGGGGTAGAGATGTGCGAGGTCGCACTTTTGAACTCATGCACAGACGGAGCCGCCATTATTCTTTGAAATTCACTCCTCTCTGAATTTTGTACTGGAGTTCTCTAATCCTCAAGAACGGATCCATTCGGGGGAGATGCACACAAAATTGATATACTTTGTGAAATATACCATTGGAATGCACTTTATTAGGGAAATTGCTTGTGAAGATGTGAGCAATTGAACCTGGGCACCGTCACAAATGCCCAAGCCATGCCCACCACTGATGTGCACGACCCCATGCCCGTGCCCGATGATCGCGTGAGTGGCCCTTACGAGTCTCTGGATTCCGCCACATCAGAAGCGTCCGCTGTGGCCTTGCTCGCTTTGGAATCAACGGGGTCTCTCTGCTGGACTCAATGGAACCTCCTCTTGTGGCAGTTTCCCTGAGGCTGGATTGGAGACACTGTTCTGTTTGCCTCTTTACTCATGGTAAATGGCACAGCCTGAGACGGGAATTTCTGTGTGTCTCCAGCTGTACAGAGAGGGGAGGGGGAAGAGCTGGGGGGGCGGGTTGCAAAGAAAGGAGTGGGATCTATTGTGCAAACTGGTCTCAGCTGTGGGAGATGTGTCAGCCCGTGATCACTGCTTCTCTGAGTTTGAATGGATTGACTTATGACGGAACGTCTCTCTCCCAGCCGCAATCTACCCGGACACTGCGCTCAACATCTGGGGCCCTCCTCCGACTGCCACCTCCAAGAGAGGCTCGGGTGGTGGCAACAAGGAGGAGGGCCTTCTCGGTGGTAGCCCCCCCCCAATTCTGGAATAAGCTCCCCACTGAAGCCCGCCTGGCACTGAGACCTTACTATCTTTTCGGCGCCAGGTTAAGACTTCCCTCTATGCTAAGGCATTCAACAATTCAGGGCTCAAATAGCACATGGGGTGGGGGGCTTGTATCCCAAGGACCTCAGGGCAGCGTACACGTGTTTGAACTATGATTCCCATAAGCCTCAGCCAGCCTGGCTAATGGTCAGGGATTGTGGGAGTTGTAGTCCGAAACATCTGGGGAGCACCTGGTTACTCTCCCACACTCTAGCACGGTCGCCTTTTTAAAGTTCCCCAAATTGCCTCTTTTCCCCTCCAGCCTGGGTGCAGTCTCGGGCCTCTCATGAGATACCGTAACTGATTTAGAGAAAGCAGTAAAGGAGTGACCCAGTCAAATTTATAGTGGGAGACAGGGAATAGAGCGGGTGTGGTTAGTCGCTACAGTATCAGACTAGGCATGGACAAATCTTTCCATTTCATTTTCTCTTAGTTTCTCATTTTTCCAATTTTAAGTCCGTTTCCTCCCGTTTCCACATCGGTTTGTGATTTATTTATTCTTTAAGTCTACATGAACATTTGTAGGTATTTTCGTGCATGTCTCTCCTAACCTTTGCATTTTTGAATGCAACTTTGCGTAATGTGCACATTTTCTTTGCAACCAGTTTCCCTTCATTGGATGTGCTTTTGTCCATTATTTTCACCCATCCATGCATTTTTGTGCACACACTTCCCTAAGAGACACATTTCTGTGCACACACATATTGACTGGAGAACAATTCAGAAAAGCGGAAACATCGAAGCAGAGCTGCATTTGGGATCACATATAGGTTTGGGAATTGGGGAAGTTCACCTTAAAAAGTGAAGTGAACAAATTTCTCTCCCATCCCTACGGAACAGCACGAGGCTCTCCAAGGTTAAGTCAAAACTCAGGGACAGTTACCGGCACATTTGGTCAATCTCTTTCCCTGCTTTGTCCCAATTCTGTTTCTAGGGGGCAGTCCCTGTTTCCTGGCCGCTATCCCTAGGGGTGTCGGGCTGTTGGAGCATAATGTTCCAGGCTGCTTTTAAGACCTTGCAATCTCTGTCTTTTGAGAAATGTCACCTTTGAATGAAAGGGCTGAAGTGGGATTCCGCTCTGAGAATGTCACGCTGGCTCTGCTTGTCTGAGCGTGGACAGCTTAAGCAGGGTCAGGCCTGGTGATTACTTGGATGGGAGACCCCCTCCTCTAGTTTCCTGCATTGAGCAGGGGGTTGGACTCGATGGCCTCGTAGGCCCCTTCCGACTCTTGTGATCCTATGAAATCCGATGAATCGCCCAAGCCAACTTTCCTAACTGCCATTAAATCTCTCTCTTGCCTTTTCCCCATTCTCAGCCTGGGGCCAGGATGCATGGAAGAACTGAATAAAGCCTGAATCTGACCTACTTTCCCAAGGCGCAAACCTCCCCTCTCCAAACCCCCCCCCCAAGGTCTTTGCAGAAGCCACGATGAAACGGCACAAGTAAGCCTCCCCCCCCCCCGCTTTTGTTCTGGGAAGTTATTCCGCCACGCCGCACCTCATCAGTCCACTTTCCGGGGACATCGGGGATGGCTGGCACAGCAGGCGATGGCTTTGAATGGCAGCGGCACCTCCGACAGGAGGAGGAGGACGACGACGACGAGGCAGAGGAGGAAGATGAGCTCGAGGGGTGCGTGGATCCGAAAGGCGCGCCCAACGTGAGTGGTTTTGCGAGGAGCGTGGATCAGTGGAACATCACCTCCTCATCCCAGGAGTTTCTGGAGGACATTGGACTTCTGGAAGAGCTGAAGGACTACCAGGATCTTTTGGCAGAAGAGGAACCGGGCTCTGACCTCAGCGAGCTTCGAGATTTTGAGTGCACGGAGGAGGCTGACCCTGGGAGTCCCCCACCCGGTGAGAAGCACAGGGGATCTGGGTCGTGGTTTCTTGCATGAACCTCATTCAGCTGACTGCAAACTATGCAATGAATTGATAGCTGGCTGGCTGGGATCTGAGCAACAGAACCTCCTAGGTCAGGGCTCTCCAACCTTGGGTCCCGAGATGTTGCTGGCCTACAGCTCCCCGCATACCCAGCCAGCATGGCTAATGGCAAGGGATTCTGGGAGCTGTAGTCCAGCAACATCTGGGGATCCAAGGTCGGAGAGCCCCGTAGTGTGCATGCTGGAATTCATCAAAAGCACAGGATGTGACGGTCCGTGTAGGATTATAGCTCCCTGAGCATTTCTGCTTTTGTTTATGTATTTGCAAAAAGAAAGCAAGTTTCTAGCCCTTAAGCTAAGAAGATCTGCTTAAAGTACATGAGTCAGAGAGGTAGCGGGATAAGGTTTTCAGTGGTTGTGTGTGCTGCTTCATTGTCCTTGCCACACACACACACACACACACACACACACACCGTGATCATCAAAGCTAGAATGAGTCGTGTAAAATGAGAGTGGTTTGTGCACATTTTCTCAGTTTGCATAATTTATACAGACGTTAGAAATTCAGCTTTGCCTGGTATGGAATTTGGACTGCCTGAGTTAAAAAAAATATTAATTGTTGATCTTTCACAAGTGCGCTCTTGCAAATGACTGATATGTATAGTCTTTCCTGGTCAATTTCCTTGTCCATTTCAGCTGTCAAGGGGAGTACACTGAGAAAGAGTAGGCAACATACAAGGAAATTGACGCCGCGAGACTGAATATAGACTAATTTGCAAGCAGTTGCCAGGTTCCAATTGCCGAGTTGTCAACTGAAAAGCCCCAAAAAGCGAGGGGGGGGGAACACAGCAAAAGTAGGTGCGCCAAAAGGGCAGGGAGACAGTATCTCCCACTTAGCAATGTCATCCTCTCAATGTTAGGTGTTGAGCTGACACTTCTCAGTGGCCTCCAGTTTTCAACACTTCCCCACATCTCCAGCTAGTCCAGAAAGGGGAGATATTGACTCCCCCCCCACCTCCTTTTCACAGCTCCTTTTTGGAATACTTCACTCCTGTAGTTCCTGCAGTTCCCTGACAGTTCTTAAAAAACAAACAAACCCTGAGAAAGCGGCTGAGTGGATGGGGGGCCATGGGGGGGGGATACATGGCTTCCTAGTGCAACTACAGATAGCAGAGCAAGGGGTTTGCTCGTCACCCCCACCCCCAAAAAATAATTAAAAAATTACGAACACAATTACGCAGTTTTCTGGGTCCGGAATTTTTTTGTTTATTTATTTATTTATTTATTTATTTTTAACCACCCCAATCTTGCATTTCTGAGGCTCCGAGAAATGTTTTTTTTTAAAGCAGCGCATGAAAAACGGTAGCAATCAGAGCGCGGAGGGAGAGACAGGACAGGTTTTGCCGGGAAGTACACTGGGATAACGGCTGGAGGGCCGAGCGGGAGAATACAGGCCCGTGGCTCACGCTGGCTCGGCTTGTCTGAGCGTGGAAAGCTAAGCAGGGTCAGGCCTGGTTATTACTTGGATGGGAGACCCCTCCTCTAGTTTCCTGCATTGAGCAGGGAGTTGGGCCCGATGGCCTTGTAGGCTCCTTCCGACTCTATATCTATGAAATCTATAACAAGCCGCAGTGAGCCCGATCGTCTGCCGGGCGCCCCGTGGGTCCCGTGAGCAACGCACACCGTTTGGCGTACTCACAGGGTGGCTTATTGTGTTGTGTGCAAGCGCGCCCATCGCAGTGAGTTCAGCCAGTAACCGCCATTCGCTCGTGGCCACCTGCCCCCTCGACCACAGCACCGTTGAAATGGACCTCTGAAGGAGGCCCACCTCAGCCCCAGGCTTGCAGCCATTCAGGAGACAATATATACAATGGTACTTGATGAAGGAGGATTTGAAGCCCTTCCCTAGATTTTTTGATCGAGCCGTGTTATCTTAAATAGGACGACTCTGAATTTTCGTGTGTTTCAATCTGGGTTGTTATGCAGGCTTTGAACCGAACGTAATATTTTAAAGTCTGTAAGGGCGCGATCCTGTGCAAGTTTAGACAGATCCGATGTCTAAGCTTGCTATAGGATTGTGCCTTAAGTTGCTCTGAGCTATCTCTGGGTTTGGCAACCTGGTGTCCTCCAGATGTTTTGGACGACAGCACCCGTCAACCCCAGCCGGCCAGCGTGGCCAATGGCCAGGGTTATGGAAGTTGTGGCCCAACGCATCTGGAGGGCACCAGTTTGCCTACCCATGAGCTATGTGATAACAACTGGGATGTGAGTCAATTAAGTATTAATAAGGAGGATGTGATAAAGCCCTAGGTTTTTTTTTCCCCCCCTAGCGGATGATGGGAGCCCAGAAGACCAAAGTCCAATTTCCCACTGGCACAGTGAGAGAGGCCAACAGCTGGGCACCCTAGAAGATGAGCTGGACCACGGCAGCTCTGAGGGCCTGGAGAAGCCAGGAGCCTCATGGGACGCTGGCAGCGAGGCAGAGGCCTACCCTGAACTGTCGTACGAGGGCCAGTACGGTTCGGAGTTTAGCGCCAGTCCTGAGGCACTGAAAGATCCCCTCGCTTTATATAAATGCAGCAAATCCTCCAGCTTTACCTCAGATGGCGGGGAGGAGGAGTTGTTGCTGGAGAACTCCCACCTCAGCCCATCTCCCTCCAGGCCTCCTCCGGAGTGCACCCGCTTGAAAATAGATACCTTTGAAAGTCGGAGCCTGTGTGGCGACAGCCAGGAGTTTCCCGATGAAGCAGAGCTCACTTCCGCGTCGGCGAGAAGCCCGGAGAGTCACACGCTCAGTTCTCCAGCAGGTTCCACGCACTGGAGCCGTACCCCCTTGGGCCGCCCATCTGTAGAAGGCCTTCCTAATTCTCCCAGCACTGATGCTGAGACGTTCCCAGAATCCTCCTGGGCAGAGAACCTGAGCCAACCTGCTGGCACAGCCCGGACAACCCAGCGGTGCCCTTCGACCACGGCTAAGCCCAAGGACAGACTTCCGAATACGGGCAGGGCAGCGGAGATGCCTCACACCCTGAGGCAGCCAGAGAGCACGCGAGCTCTGAGAGCAGACGTGCCTCATGGGCTCCCGTCCAAATTCAGCAGGCAGTCGAGATCTCTGAGCCCCCAGGGGGGCACCGCCCGGAAAAGGGCAGGCGGGCCCGGTTCGCGTGAATCTGTCCGAGCGAGTCACTTGAGCCCGGTCACGAGCGACGCCTCACAATATGGCCGGGGGCAGCTCAACTACCCACTACCGGATCTGTCCAAAGTCGTACCTCGTGTCAGATTCCCCAGGGACCCCCAGAGCTACCATCCTCCCCGGGGAAGGACTCCCCCCGCCAGATCCAAAGATTCTGGCAAGCCGGTGATCTTCAAGTCTCCGGCCGAGATTGTCCGCGAGGTGTTGCTGAGCAGTGAGGAAGGCTCCCCCACGAAATACCCAGCCTCCACTGTCTCTGTGATCCCCGAGGAACTGAAATCCCCGAGACAAGCCACAGAGCTGGTACATCAGCTTCAGGTGAGGTCTTCGGTGCGCGGCGTGAAATTTCTGTGGCCGCACAGTGGCCTAATTCTCAATCTGTGTCCAGGCTTGCACCTTTTCACATGTCAGGTGGGGTAATAAATCAGGGGTTGCATGATTGCAATGATGCTTCTCCGTAAAAAAAATAAAAATCCAGGCACATAGACAACTATTATGTGGAGAAGACCCTGCTCCCTGACATGCTAGCTTTCAGTGTGCGGGAGTTTAAAAAAACAACAACAACAGTATGTGTGTCATCTGCCATCTGAAGTGGTACAGTCAGAGATGTGAGCTAGCCACCATGGTGAGATATAATAAGCCACTGTCATTGGTAACTAAAAAGCCTGCTATGCAGTAATCCAAACTCCTACGGTATTTTCTGCACCGACAAAAGGGAGATGCCACAATCTGTATAAATGATGCAAATTGGGCCAGTTCGCTTTTAGTTTGCATAATTTTGTTGTGCATCAGGAGCAAAGGGTGGTGCACGGCAATCAAGCCATGCTCTGAAAATCTTGCTCACACATGCCCACTTAACTCACATACCCCGTTTCGTTTGGCAAAGCCCATATGCTTTCAGACCGATCATGAGGTCTAGAAACTTGCTCTCTCTTTTTTTTAATCAGGCGATTCTGTGATCAGAATACAGACAGGCATGCTTGAAGTCTTCCTCAGCCCGTCCATCTGGCTCCTAGGATTTCTGAGAACCTATTTTTCAAGTTAATCTCACTGGCCATCATGAAACCTAGAAATTTGTCTTTTTAAAAACAAATACAGTTGTAGGTTCCCAAACTGTGGGGTTCTGTGCTCACCTGGTGTTGCTTGTCAGGGGAAACCAGAACATGCCCAGCCCTGATTAAAGGGGTGGGTTTTTCAGCAGTGCGATCTTCAGGATTGGAACAGGCTTGAGATTTGTGTGTTTGGCTTGAGATTCTTGGAGGGGACTGATCTGTGTCAACAGCTCTTGGCCTTGATAGCTGAATCCAGCGTCATGTTCAGGAGCATCACACTTCTTTAATTGCAGATGCTGGGAAGAAATGACAAGGAGGGCTGTAGGCTTTCTGGCTGGCTGCTATGGGAAACATGAACCCATCTGATCCAGGAGGGCTCCTTGTGTCCTCATTGCTACCCAGCTGGCAGTGGGGCTGGCTAGAACTCTAAATGAATAAAGATGAATCTAACGCATGCCATCTTTCCCATTCTCCAATTCTTCTCTCCCCCCCCCTTTTTTTTTTAGGAAGACTACCACAGGCTGCTGACAAAGTATGCTGAAGCCGAGAACACTATCGACCGGCTGCGACTGGGTGCAAAGGTAGGAGGCATCTGGGCTGGCTGCATCACTGAGTGCTTTTTGGCGGTGTGCCTTCCTCTCTGCTCCTGATGCATTGTGGGTGGATTGTCTGTGGCACGACCCAAGTTCTCCTGATGGACAGCGCTTGGCCAGGCATGCTCGGGTGGCCTTTGGGGAGGGTGCCATCTTCCCTGATGGAGCACATGCTTTGCATGTGGAAAGTCTCAGGTTTGACCCCTGCCAGCTGGAGTAGACCAGGGCTGGGCAGGCGTCAGGATTGCTAGAACGCTGAGAGCCACCAGCCCGAGCCAGATGAAAAAGAGTGGCCCTGGAAGGTGGGCACAGGCTAAACCTTTAGGAACAGGATGCCTCTGAGCACATGCTGATGCCCAGGAGTTTGTGATCAGTACCAGAACCAAGCTCACAAGTCCCTTCACATAAACATCCATCCTGGTTTCCCCCGCATTGTTAGACAACTGGGAGTCAGAAGCCCTTGGTGATCTACTGCAAATTCCCTAGAGATCAACAAGTAGATCCCGGCCTGCCTTCTGCCCTCCCATGGAGTGGACCATACTAGGTTAGATGGACCAGTGCTCTGACTTGGTCAGAATCAGGTAGTTTCAGATGTGCATAAATCTAGCCAAAGGCCTACAGAAGGGCTCTCCAACCTTGGGTCCCCAGATGTTGCTGTACTACAGCTCCCAGAATCCCTTGCCATGAGCCATGCTGGCTGGGTATGCTGGGAGCTGTAGGCCAGCAACATCTGGGGACCCAAGGGTGGAGAGCCCTGGTCTAGAGTCTGTGCGGTGTAGTGGTTGGAGCAGGGGTGGAGAACTTGTGGCCCGCCAGATGTTGGTTGACTGCAACATTTATCCCTCCCCAGTGGCCATGCTGGCTGTGGTTGATGGGAGGTGGAATCTAGCAACATCTGGAGGCTCCCCATCCCTGGGTTAGAATGTCGGACTAGGGCTGGGTAGACTGGTAAAAAAATCCTACTCAGCTTTGAAGCTCACTGGATGACCTTGGGCCAGTCACTCGCTCTCAGTCTAAACTACCTCACAGCGTTGTTGTGAGGATTAAAGGGTTGAACCACGTATGCCACCCTGTATCTGGGCTGGACCACTTCAGACTCACATAGAATCATAGAATCATAGAAAAGTAGAGTTGGAAGGGGCCTACAAGGCCATCGAGTCCAACCCCCTGCTCAATGCAGGAATCCAGGTCAAAGCATCTCTGACAGATGTCTGTCCAGCTGCACCTTGAATGCCTCCAGACTGGGAGAGCCCACCACCTCCCTAGGTAGTTGATTCCATTGTCTTATTGCTCTGACAGTCAGGAAATTTTTCCTGATGTTTAGGTGGAATCTAGGTTCCTGTAACTTGAGCCCATTATTCCGTGTCCTGCAAACTGGGATGAACGAGAAGAGATCTTTGCCCTCCTCTGTGTGACATCCCTTCAAATACTGGAAGAGTGCGATCATATCTCCCCTCAGTCTCCTCTTCTGAAGGCTAAACATGCCCAGTTCTTTCAGTCTCTCCTCATAGGGCCTTGTTTCCAGTCCCTTTATCATCCTTGTTGCCCTCCTCTGAACCCTCTCCAGTTTGTCTATGTCCTTCTTAAAGTGAGGTGCCCAGAACTGGACGCAGTACTCAAGATGAGGCCTAACCAGTGCCGAGTAAAGGGGAATTATCACTTCCCGCGAAGTGACGCAACCCTCCCCCATACGGAAAGAAGGATTCCCACACAGAGAAAACGAACCCCTCAAGGAGAAGAATTCCGGCCGGTTTCTCCCGGCCGTGCTAGATTTCTGCATGAAGGGAATTGTTTTGTATGGACGAACACATTCAGTCATGTGAGATCTGCAGAGTACAGCCCAGACACTGGTTGACTACCACAGTGATCAGGAAAGGACCCCCCCCCCCAAAAGGTGGTATATAAATACATAAAATAAATACATTTTATTTTAAAGTAAGCTAAGAGGAGGGCAGAGAAGATGATTAGTGGAAATAAGTCCCATGAGGACTGAAGGAACTGGGGATTTATAGCCCAGAGAAGGGAAGACTTGAAGGGTGCACGTTATCACTCTTCAAACCCAAGGGTCCTCACATAGAAAAGGGCAAAGATTTGTTCTCTGCTACCGCAGAGGGCAACACTAGATCTAACAGGCTAAAGTTCTGGGCGGGGGCGGGGGTCGATTTTGGTTGAACATTGGGAGAAACGTCTGGATGGAAAGAGCAGTTTGACAAAGGGCCCAATGGCCTAGAGGGGTGATGGCACCGGAGGTCTTCAAGGAGAGACTGGACAGCCACGTGTCAGGGATGCTTGAGCTCTTGATTTCTTGCATCGAGGTTTGTTTCTTTTTGGGGGGGGGGACTATTTATTTATTTGATTTTATTTGTACCCTGCCGTTCTACCAAATAACGGCACTCAGGGCGGCCACAGAACCAATTAAAATTGATTACAACAGTACCTTAAAATACAATAAAAACATAACAATTACAGGGGGCGGGGGCGATATGATTAAAAACATCACCTAACCCACCCGAGCCCACTTGCAAATTAAAGGGCTTTTTTAAAATAATGCACCTTTGCCTGATGGTGGTACTAGATGGCTTACAAGGGTCCCCTCAGACTCTTACAATTCTGTGAGCACAAATTTGGAGAAATGTTTGTTTTTATTTATTACATTTCTGTCCCACCTTTTCTTCCATCATGTGGGACTCGAGGTGGCTACACGCGGCTCCCAGGTGGTCTCCCCTTCAAACACTGACCTTCAGACCACGCCCTGGGATGTGTAAGCTCCGAGACTCTGTTTAAAGGAGAGATGGTTAAAACGCTTCTCCTTTTGTGTGTGCGTGTGTCCACACACACACACACACACACACTTTGGCACTTTGGTTGCAGATTCCTGTTTATTTTCGTGAGTCAGGCGGCCTCGGCTTGAACAGGAAGTGAGGGGTGGGGGTGAGGAGAAGGGGGAACATGCCAAAAAGATGAGCGCTCAGAATTGCGGCAGGTTCTCGCCACTTCCCGTGTCACGGGGCTGTGCCTTCTATAACCACAGTGCAGCAGCAGCAGCCCAGAAAGAGGAAGTGCAGAAGATGAGGGACACCGAATGAAAGATGCTCTCGGAGCATCAGAAGAGCCCTGCTTGTCTGGCCCACGTTCCTGCTTCTGCTCCCTGCGTCTAGGTCTCTCGGAGCCCAGATGCTTTTGAGGAGCCTGCCGGCAGGGTGTGGAAGCAATAGCCCTCCCTTGTTGTTCGTCCCAGCATCTTGTCCTGAGGGGTACACTGCCTCTGAACGCGGAGGTTCCATGTAGCTGTCATGCACTAATAGCTATTGGTGGATCTACCCCCCCACAAATTTTGTCAAGTCCCTTTTTAAAGCCATCCAAGGTAGTGACCGCCACTACTCTGTTGGCAATTAGTGTCATAAATTAATTAAAATTAGATAGCACGTTCTTTTGTCTGTCCTGAATCTACGGGGCAATGCAGGTCCTGGAGTTTTTTTCAGAGCAGGAATGGTGGGCTTTTCTACACAAGGCATTTATCATGCATTCGTCATTCCCTACTCATGGTTGTTTAGATGATTTTGTGTTGCTCTGTGTCTAACCAGCACTTTCTGTGAGGGGTTTTTTTTAGAGCAGGGAAAATGCAGCATTTAATTGCGATAGCGAAAGAAAGCACGCTTTCCTCTTGCGTATTTGTGCTATTCCTCTATACCATAGTGCCACCTAGAGGTTATGTACCAGAAAAACAGGAAATAAAGCACTCCACGTGTAGGGCTTGGATCCCAATTCTGCAGCGAAACCGAAAGTAGATATAGCCAACTAACAGCGTCGTGTAGAAAAACTTGATGATGCCATCTGCCAGAGTGCCAGGGTAATTGATGTACTGTACCCTCCTTTGCTCTAGAAGTGAATAAAGTGATAATGAGGCTTTCAAGTTTGACTCTTGTTTGTGACAGATTAGCATAGAGGAGGCCAGAGAATGAGGAAAATGATAGAGCAGAGGCTGGGCACTTCTTTCCTTTTCTGTGGTGGGGTTTCTACTTCACGCTAGTAGTATAAACAGTAGCACTTCTTCACAAGATTCCTCGTATTTATTTATTCGTTTATTTATTATATTTGTGCCCCACCTTTTTCCTTCAAGGAACCCAAGGCAGTTTACATAATCATCCTCCTCCTCTATTTTATCCTCACAACAACCCTGTGAGGTAGTATTTTTAACTCAAAGCTAAAAGGTTGCATTTCAGTTGGCTGTTTTGAACTATTTGTTAAAGTTTTAAAATTGTTTTCAAAACGTTTTTACATGGTTTTAAGTTTTAATTGAAAGTTGCCGGGGGGGGGGCTATTTGGGCCGAAAGTTAACTCATACATTTTTAAAATAATTAATTAATTAATTAGTAGCATATTCTGTTAAAGCTCAGTGTGTTTTGCAAGTCAGAAGTGAGCACCGCTGAGTTCAGCGTTACATACTCCTCGGTAACTAGGAGCAGGGTTGTAGTTGTGCCCCATAAACGTAGTTGTGAGCCAGTGTGGCGTAGTGGTGAGAGTGCTGGACTGGGACTCGGGAGATCCGGGTTCTAGTCCCTGCTCAGTCATGAAACTCACTGGGTGACTTTGGGCCAGTCCCTGACTCTCAGCCTAACCTACCTCACAGGGTTGTTGTGAGGATAAAGTGGAGAGGAGGAGGAGAATTATGTAAGCCGCCTTGGGTTCCTTGCAGGAAAAAAGGCGGGGTATAAATGTAATAAATAAATAAATAAAATATTAGTGGTTTGTTTCCGCTGCTGCACTTTTATACTATGCCACCCCTACCACTTCTGACTGTAGGGCAGCTTCAGAAATTAGATTAGATTAGAGGTGCTTGACCCAGTATAGGTTGAGCTTAGGATGGATTTCCAAGGTCTGTGTTTCACTGAGGTCTGGGGGGAGGAGAGAGAGAGAGAGCACAGATGGCCAGGATTACTGAAATCCAGCTTTAGCCCCCGACAACCAAAAATAAGTGAGTGAAAATGAACAAAGGGTGAGGGAGTGTGGAGCAAAAGCCAGTTTTCCCAGCCCCTGGAGCTGTTTATGAATGGATTCAGAGATGAGCCCAACACAGCCGCTCTGAGCAATCTTCGCTCAACTCCCGGTTGGAAAACATTGCAAGCTGCCTTATTCCAGGTTGGATTTATTTGTCCGTCCCGCCCAGTGTTGTCTGCTTTGACTGGCAGCGGCTCTCCGGGGTCAAAAGCAAAGAGAAGGCTCTTTGCTATCACCTGCGACCGGATCCTTTTCTTAAACTGGAGATGGCGGGGATTGAACCAGAGACCTTCTGCAGGTGTTCTACCGCTGAGCTAGGGTCCCTCAGCCGGACAATACTCTGCACATGCTCAGAGGAACCATATCATTCATTCAGAAGGCCCCAAGCATGACAGCTGGCTTTAAAAAAAAAACAAAAACATTTATGCACTGCTTACTATTCGAAAGAAAAGCCCAAAGCAGTTCACAAAAGTTTTTAAAAACCACAATTTGGGGACTGATTTCTGCCTCCTGATTAAGTCAGGGCAATGGGGCATCTTGGCCCTACCCCCACGCAGATCCGGCCCTGCTAATTAGACAGAGTAAGGCAGCAGATCTTAGTGGGGTGATCATCAACATCAGCCACGCGCAGAACCGGCAGTGGCGATGCCTGTTCGTTGCGAACCTGGGCGGGCGGGCGGGCTCTTTGCCGAGTTGCTTTCTCCCAGTGCATATTGAGAAAGACCCCGGCTGAGCGGGAAGGCAGAGAGATGCAGCTAGGCCCAAGCCACGTGCTCCGGCAAGTCATCGTGCGTGCAGGCGCATTGCTCTGCTCGCGCGGCGCATGCCAGTGTCGCCGAGGCCGCTGCACTGCGGCGTTTGTTTCGGTGGGCAGCAAGCAGGCCCCCGGCAAGCGGCAGTGAGGTGTTGGGACGGCCGGGACAGTGCCGAGGCTCTGTGTGATTGGTCTCCTGCCAAAGGTCCACAGCCCAGCAGGGCCCCCCCCCCGACAAGAGCCCCCAGACCTGCTCCTCCTCTTTGCCCTTGCAACCTGTTAGTCCACCGGCCCAGACAACGGAGGTGGTGAGAATGAGGGAGGAGGAGATGCCACTGCCTGCATGCCCATTGGCTCTCTGCCCGGCAAGCCAGCAGGCCTGTGGCTCACGCTGGCTCAGCTTGTCTGAGCGTGGAAAGCTAAGCAGGGTCAGGCCTGGTTATTACTTGGATGGGAGACCCCTCCTCTAGTTTCCTGCATTAAGCAGGGGGTTGGACTCGATGGCCTTGTAGGCTCCTTCCAACTCTATGATCTATGAAATCTATGAAATCTATGAAAGGTGGTCGCAGTGATGAGGAAGAGGGAGGAGCACCAGGCAACGATGCTCGAGAGAAGGTAAACTGAGGGAGAGAGGCACGTTGAGGGTGTCTTTCCCGAGGGCTGTCCCAACACCTGGAGCCAGCACTGGTTGGAGGACAGCGCGACATGTGCCATGCAGCTTAGCCACCCCACAAGCTAGCCTGCCGCCAAAGATGGAGCCCCACGACCAGGGTTTGAATAAATAATACTGAACTTCCCCTCTCATTCCTGCTGCTGCCTCTCAGGTGCGCCTCTATGCTGACCCTCCGAAGTCCAGCCATGGGGTACAGATGGGGACGGTATCCCGGCCTTCCAAGGTCATAACCTTCAGCATCCCTCAAGTCCGGGCAGCTGAGGTCACAGGAGGGCCCGGCCCAGCAGCAGATGGTGTTTGGAATGCAGGTAGGTCTGAGAGTTCTGCGCACCATCTTCCTTCCTTACCTTCTTTAGCAACCACACTGTTTCCTAGGACATTCAGTTGAGGAAAGTCAATAAGGTTTGGGTGAGTGATTTATTGACTGGATTTCGATGTCAATCGCTAAAATATCGCAACTCCCCACCAAACCACTGCCATCACGTGATGACTGGTTTGGAGGGGAAATTGGTATATTATTTATTTAATTTTGTTTGTATGTATTACTTGTACTTATATGACACCTGTAAAACAGGTTCAAAAGGTGTCACACAATCGTTTTACAATCAAATAATAATACAGTAATACCTTGGATTGCAAGTAACTTGGTTTGAGAGCGTTTTGCAAGACAAGCAAATTTTTAAATATTTATTTATTTATTTTTGACTTGATATACAAGCGACGTCTTGCAATACAAGTACTGTAGTACGGCTTAAATTAAAAATCTCTGTACAAATTTTTTGGGGGAGGATTTCGTTTTGATATAAGAGTGTTTTGGATTACAAACACGTTTCCAGAACGAATTATGCTCTCAATCGAAGGCATGACTGTACAATCAAATACAAACAAAAGATAGAAAAGTTCAACAATACAAAACCAGCATTATGCAAATACAGGTGCAAATACAAAACCCCAAGCTGGTAAAAAAAAAAAAAAAAAAAATTATGCAAAGTCAGTAAAATATGGTAAAACAATGAGGAGCTGAAACCAGCCTGGAAATATAATGGGAGATAAAAAAACGTCAACATATATTAGGGATTACGATTATGTCAAAGCTGTTGGCAATTTTGAAATCATGAGATCGTCAGGACAACACATTACTGTATTATCGAATGGAAAGTAAAATGGCTTGAATTGTGCATCACCCAGAGAACGTGGGCTATAGGGCAACAAGCAAATGCAAAGAAAGAAATAAGTCAGTCAGTCCAAAGTATATGTTTGGAAGTCTTGTCAATTTGATAATGGCACTGCTTAGTCATAGTGTGTTTTAAAAACGAATTATTTGCTCTTTCACCAAAGGAGTATTAATAGCCCCTTTCTGTTTTGTTTTCCTTATCTTGTGTACTATTTTTGTACGCATCATTCCAATGTACCTTACGTTACCCTCTTCCTAATCCTAAGTGGTGGGAAAAGAAAAAGAAGGGGGAAAAAACCCAATGAAGACTGAGCATGCTCAGTGGGGTGAAATGCTGATGGACTGTTGAGGAGGAAAAAAGGGAAAACAGGGAGGGGGAATGGAATGGAGTATTCCGGGAAGGGCATGACTGGCTGGAACCCTAAACAGGAGCAATGCAGCATTTTGTTCCAGATTCTCCTAGCTCTTCTAAATGCCAGTGATCTGGAACTGGCACCATGATCCCATACGAAGGAAATCCCCCCCCCCCCCCGAGTGGCTCACCTGGAGAAGAAGGTGTTCGGTTTTTTTGGTGATCCCAATTCATAGGTTTTTTTTGTCTGCTTCAGTTTCAGAACTTTCTGGACAGCAGGCAACAGCCGCCTCCTCTCACGCTTCCACCGGTGCTGGCATTCCCGGAGCAGATGGCGCAACCTCTGTGGGAAAAGCTTTCTTGGGAGATAGTTTGACACAATCACTGGCTGCCCAAACAAGGAAAATTCGGATTCAGGCAAGTTGGTTACTTGGATCCAGCAACCGAAGGGGCACGGGAGAGGTGCCAGATGTAACTGAATTCCCCTCAAATTGGGAGGGTGGGGTGCAAGTTCAGCAGGGAATTCCCATTTAGGATGACATCTGGCAGAGCTTATCCCACAAGAAATCTATCATAACTCGTGCCATCCAAATAAAAATTATATCAGGGTGCAATTCTGTCAGGATGCCAGTAATTTATTTATTATTTATTTATTCTATTTATACCCCGCCTTTTTTCCTGCAAGGAACTCAAGGCGGCTTACCTAGTCCTCCTCCTCCTCTCCATGTTATCCTCACAACCACCCTGTGAGGTAGGTTAGGCTGAGAGAGTCAGTGACTGGTCCAAAGTCACCCAGGGAGTTTCATGGCCGAGCGGGGACTAGAACCCGGATCTCCCGAGTCCCAGTCCAACACTCTCACCACTACGCCACACTGGCTTCTCCAAATCCCCCAAACCCGGAGACTTACGGGCATCCAATGCAGAGCGGGAGGAGCAGCAGAGGCGATCTTTGCCTCCCTCATCCTCCCACTCTGTGTTTTTCACTAGACGGGCTTTTTTCCCTATCTAGTTGGGGCGCTTTGGCGGGGGAGGGAAGGAGGCTGGAGCGGCGTCAGGATACAAGGATACGCTCCAGTCTCCTCCCCTCACCCCAAAATGCTCCCTTCTGCCTCTCTCCAAGGTCGCTTTCCTCACCTTGGAGAGCGGCTGGCGCAGTTCTTCCCACACCAGCTGCGAGGGGGCGGGAGAGAGGGGGCGGAGCTCCGATTCCCAGTTCCGAGGTCGGGGTCCCGCCTCCGACCTCTCAACTCTTACGATTCTGTGATTCAAAAACTTAGTACATTTAGAGAGATTTAGCATAGCCTTCTCTCCGATGTTCTAGTTCAGGGCTGGGCAGATTGCAGGTTTGTGGAGGATCTATTTATTTTTCACTAGAACTCCCGAGGTCTACCCACCAGAGAAAGACACAAAATGCTGGCTCGGGGAGCCGAGGGTTCAATCATCTATTGCCAATTATGAAACGTACACAGGAATATATACAAATCTGCCTTTAAGTTACTAGAGATGAGAGATTCTGTCACAACACTCTAAAATGGTCCAGCAGAGCTGAACGAAGGCCTGGCCAAAAGCAACCAATTAGTACTCCTGTTTTACAGATGGGGAACACTAAGGCCGAAAGATGAGCAATTAGCACAAGGCCAGCCATGGCAGAGGCTCCCCCCCCCCACTTTCTTTCTTGCAATATTACTTGCTCTCGTTAAAGTATTGGGAGTTAGAAACCCTTGGAGATCGACTGCAAATCAGCCAGAGATCTACCAGTAGATTATGATCTACCTTCTGCGTGCTCCTGCTCTAGTTTTGTATCTGCAAAAAAGTCTGTAGCTGGGGGAACATTAAAAAACATGAGTCCTTTCCAGGAAATATGCACGTGCGCACACACTAAATTCTCTGAATCCTCCCCTTCCTGTCGAGATCAACTTGTCAGATGCAATGCTATCATTTTCTAGTTGGAGGGAAATAGTTTTCACCCGATCTTGGTGCTCTGTTTCCTCGAATGACCAAAGTAGAAATTAATCTCTGGGGGTGTATCCAAATGCAACAGCTCCTGTCCGGTGTTTGTTCTCGTTACTGAACATAACTTTGCACACTAGAAAATGTTGTCTTCTGTCTGATCATGTAAATTAAATACATCAGTTGAATGACTGGAAACAACGGATGGACAAGAAGCAACTGGAAATGAATCCCCTGTATTTGCAGTTGTGCAAAGCAGGAAAACAAGAAGGCTGTCAATGTAGTTAACTTTAATTTAAAACGTCAGTCTTAACGAAACGGATGTGACTATGAAACATTTTTTTCTTTTTTGGGGAGAACGGCAAAGTTCTCAACATTCAGCCGTTCTCCCCAATTTCCATTTCCAGAGAAAATGCTTTCGCCGCCCCTTCCTCCACTCAGCAATCTGAAGTGTTGCAGCTCAGGATCTCGTCTGCTTATTCTGCATAAGGGATCCATGGGGTTCAAGAAAAGCCGGTTGGGGTGGGTTATGAAAGAGGTGCGGTCAGGGGGGCATAATGGCAGGGTGATGCTTCCCTCTTCTCAGAGACTGTGGTGTGGGGAGCGATGGGAAATATCTTTCCCCCTTAGGTTTTGAGAATTAGCACAGTTTGGGCAAGTCAATGGTATGTTACAAGTCAGTTCAGTTTGGGGTGATGGGCATGAGAATGAGGGGAAACATTATAGAAAGGCTATAAGTGGGACCTGGAACAAAATTTTGCAGTCTCAGAGTTCCTGCTCAGAGTTCCTGCCAGTCTTGCCTGTTTCCGCCCCCCTCGGTTTTCTCTTTCTTTTCCCAACAGACATTCAGAATTCCACGGCCACAGAACATGCTCAATATTCACTTGTTCTACCCCCATAGAGATTTTTTTTTCCCTAAAGTTTTTTTTTGGGGGGGGTACTTCTTCAAATCTTGTGGTTTCCCCCTCAACCCTTCTCCCTCTTGTGCGAGGATGGTGCCATTTTGGCTACATAAGGATCCACACTCAGAGAATGAGTTCGCTGTTCGTATATACGCAGTGTTCTCCAACCTTGGGTCCCCAGATGTTTTTTGGCCTACAACTCCCAGCATGCCCCAGCCAGCGATGCTGGCTGGGGCATGCTGGGAGTTGTAGGCCAAAAACATCTGGGGACCCAAGGTTGGAGAACACTGCTATATAGGATGCTTAAGGTGAATCCATGAGTGAAGTGCCGTCCCATCCAGATGTGGCTTTGCCCAAGAGAGTGTGTGTTCTTCTGTTTTGGGAGGTAGTGGGTAGGGACATGAGAAATTAGTTTCAGTTCATTTTTTTTTTTTATCACCATTTACCCAGTTTGCATTTTCCAGATCGAACACGGACTCAGGACACAATCTGCATTTGGAGTCCATACATTTCTGAGCTTGCAGTGTGATTCAGGGTCCCCCCCAAAAAAACTTCGTTCGGCAGCACGGGAACCTTTGAAACGTGTCTCCTTTTGGAAAAAAATACACACAGATGCACTTTGATCAGTGGGAGAAGGATGCACGTTTTTCAGAGATGCGCACAATTGATGCGTACATTTGGAAACCTATGCACAAAAATATAAACGGGTTTTCTTTTTTTCTAGTTTTTTTTATTTATTTAGAGTTTCAAATAATATACAACAAAAACCATACCAACATACAAATAACAACTACAGTGTCCCCTTCACCATACAGGACCAAAGAATATTCATCCTCTATATTCCCCTAGTACTCAATATGCAAAAAAATAAATAAATCATATCGACAAGGCATGCTCCCTTTCCCCTTGATTAACACATATAAACGGATTTTCATGGGAAAAGAAACAAAACAGAGCTTACAATCTGATACAGACTCGAGTCAGAATGAGCAATTTAGAGATGGAATTCGGAGAACTTTGGTGAGCTCGAGTTTTGATAACCTGCACATCTCACTAATGGTGGGGTTGGATCAGAGAGGAGCTCATTTGCTTTTCATACAGCACAGCCCATAGTGACCCCCTCTGCTCATTGCAATAGTATTATCTCTCTTTTTCTTCTGATTTTTTCTCGATCAACTGCTCATTATCCTTCATAGCACCCCTGCACCCTTTCAAGTTGGTAACTGGAGCTTCTCTTAAATATCGGCCCCCATTTTGGACGCCGTTGCAAAACTGATACGCGCGCGCGCTTGGTTTCGTCAGCTCACAGCAACAATGGAATCACAACGGAGAGGAAAGCGGGTTCATTTTGTTGTGCTTGTTCAGCCGCTTAATTGGGCATGGGACCCAATTAGCGCTAATGCTTCAATTAGCACTGTCATGACTGTGTGTAAAAGGGGCAGGGGAGAAGGGCGCTGTTCAAGAAAACGAGGCTTAATTGTCGCCACTGATACGAGTCAGGCGAGCATTTTCACTCGCTGCTTTGGCCAGCTGGTGACCAGCGTGTTTGCTTTTCATTTATTTATCTTATTTCGGGCATTTGTAAGTCCACCCTTCAACAGATTCCCAGGGTTGGCTTACGATTTATTTATTTTTTAAATTGCAGTAAACACGTTAAAGCAACTTCACAATATATTAGGGGAGGGGCCGTCAGTGGTAGGGCCCTTGCTTTGCATGCCAAAGGTCCAATCCCCAGCATCTTCAGGTGAGGCTAGGAAAGACCCCTGCCCAAAACTCTGCAAAGCTGCTGCCAGTCAGAGCCAAGAATGCTGGGCCAGATGGAGCAATGTTCTGACCCAATATAAGACAGCTTCCTATGTTAAAAGAGCAGGGTAAGTGTGGTCAGTAGAAATGAAAACAAACACAAAGCAATATAAACACTTTTCTTAGTGCTTCGCAGCCTTATTTTTAATTTTTTCGTGTTTGTAGTTTCTTTCTTTCTTTCTTATATTTATACCCCGCCTTTTTTCCTGCAAGGAACCCAAGGCGGCTTACATATCTTATTTATTTATTATATTTATACCCCGCCTTTTTTTCCTGCAAGGAACCCAAGGCAGCTTACATAATTCTCCTCCTCCTCTCCATTTTATCCTCACAACAACCCTGTGAGGTAGGTTAGGCTGAGAGTCAGTGACTGGCCCAAAGTCACCCAGTGAGTTTCATGGCCGAGCGGGGGCTAGAACCCGGATCTCCCGAGTCCTGGTCCAACACTCTCACCACTACGCCACACTGGCTCTCATGTTGAATTGCTTAAAAAAAATTAAAATAAAGATGACATTTAATTAATACAGAACATAAAGGATATGTTGATCGAACATGGACTCAGACACAATCTGCATTTGGAGTCCATACATTTCTGAGCTTGCAGTGTGATTCACAGTCCCCAAAAACTTCGTTCGGCAGCATGGGAACATTTGAAACATGTCTCCTTTTGGAGAAATACACACAAATGCACTTTAATCAGTGGGAGAAGAATGCACGCCTTTCAGAGATGCGCACAATTTGGAAACATATGCAACATATGGAAACGTAAAGGATTAACATATCCTTTACGTTCTGTATTCATTAAATGTCATCTTTATTTTTGTTTTTTTTAAGCAATTTACAGAGGATAAATTGGTAACTTGGCAAAGGTTCTCCCACAAAGCCTCGTAGATCGTTAATTCCACTCTTCCCCAATCCACACATCTGTGCTAGGTTAAAAGGTTGTTTTATTGTTCTTACCCTTGGTACCTGGTAAAGGTCTGAAAGCAGCTTCCCCGTGTATAGTGCGTTTTTGTGTGCACTTTTGCCTAGTGAACTCAGTTCTTTATTTGCAAGCTGTACATCCCAAGATTTGGAACATTGTGGATATCACTGTATAACTGCATTGGGGTTCGTGTGTTGGTTCAGGAAATGCCAATCTGGGAAGTTTGCATTAAAATGCAAACAGAGCACACTTCTCACCCATCCCTACCTGGGGAGAGCATTCTGCAGTCAGGTGCAACTGCCACAGACACACACACGCCCATAGTCACCTGGAGGCATCTGAAGAAGTCTCTGTTGAAAATCTTAGGCCGTGGGCAAGCACATGTGGACACCATGCGTATCCCAGTCCCAAGCTGTGAAGGGCTCTGAAGGGCTCTGAAGTTCAAAACCAACACTTTGAATTAATTCCAGAATGCTGGCTCAGCTTGTCTGAGTGTGGAAAGCTAAGCAGGGTCAGGCCTGGTTATTACTTGGATGGGAGACCCCTCCTCTAGTTTCCTGCATTGAGCAGGGGGTTGGACTCGATGGCCTTGTAGGCCCCTTCCAACTCTATGATCTATGAAATCGATGATGAAGCATGGGTGTCATGCGATCATTGGGTCATATCCAAAGTTAGTCCTACGTAGAGTAGACTCGTTGAGATGAATGGGACTTACGTTAGTCATGACTAAGTTGCTTTCATTTCAGTGGGTCTACTCTTAAGTAGACACCTAATTAACAGCCTTGCAGTTGTGTTTTGAAGGAATTGCAGTTTCTGAATTGTCTTCAAAGGCAGCCCTACATATAATGCATTACAGGACTCTAATCTGGAAGTTATCAGGGCACGGATCACAGAGGGCATTACATGCCCTCCCCCAGTGACCCCGATAATAATGATGGGTTGTTTCTGCACTCCGTCATCCCTGTGTTAAACAGAGGCAAATGATGCCTCTTTGTGGCCAGAGTTAGAAACATTAAAACTCTGCACCTAGGGCAAGTTTAAACATCTCCCTTTGGTGGGGGAAGGCATAGAAGAAGAGTCGAATTGTGTTGGAGAATGGCATGATATTAGGCAGGTCAGTTGGAAGGAGGAAGTCTTTAGCAAGGTCCAAGTGAGGTCTATGGTATGAAAACTTGAAAGCTTCGCTTGTCCACCATATCTGAGCTGAGCAACTACACTGATCAGTATAAAATGTATTTTGTAAACACACTGGCAAGAGGCAAGGTATGTGCATTTGAAAAACGAAACTAAAAAGGAGCATTTGAACTCTCATATTCACCCAGATGCTCTGGAGATAAGGTCCAAATATTGCGCAGTTACTGGAAGAAGGTTTTTGTTTTTAAAGGGAGCGCTATGCAAATGGAGATTGTGGGCCAGTACTTTAATATGAAAACCAGTGTGTGTGGGTGGGGGGGAAGCCAGGGGATACAGGCGGAAAATGAGGTGGACTTCAGAATGGATGGCACAGGCCTCTCTAAAAAATAGTATTTCTGGCATTTACAATAAACAAAATGTCAATAAAGCGTTCTGTATGCTTCTGTTTAGGTGGAATCCTTGGGAGAGTTAATTCGGACCGGGAAGCTGACACCTCAGAACCAGCTAAAGGTACCACAAGCCTTTTCTGCTCGAATGAAGGTAGCTTCTTCTCTGGTTAGATCCTGTGATTTGCAGGAAATATTAAATGGAAAGCGGGGGGGAGGATTGGGAAGGGACCACAAGAGGAAGGGCTCTGCTCGTGTGTGGCGTGGTGGTGAGAGTGTTGGACCGGGGCTCGGGAGATCCGGGTTCTAGTCCCCCCTCGGCCATGAAACTCACTGGGTGACTTTGGGCCAGTCACTGCCTCTCAGCCTAACCTACCTCACAGGGTTGTTGTGAGGATAAAACAGAGGAAGAGGAGGATTATGTAAGCCGCTTTGGGTTCCTTGCAGGAAAAAAGGCGGGGTATAAATATAATAAATAAATAAATAAATAAGAAGGTCCCTCCACACAATTTGGGGCGGATCTGCCTCCCCCCCACACAGGGCAGCTCCCCCCATTCAGCAGGGTCTCCTGACTCTGTGTAGCATTTTCAGGGGACCGGAGGGGCCGCTGTGGGGAGGGGGCAGGGGAGTCCACTTCCACGAGTGCAGCTGATCCTACATAAATCTGGACCCAGGCCATGATTGTTAAGTGGGGCCTGCAACAAAATGTTGCAGTATGGAGTGCTTCTGTTGAGTGTTTGACCCGCTCCCACTCCATTCTCCCACTCACCTCGTTTTCCATTTCTTCTCCAACAGTGAATCAGCATTCCGTGGCAACAGAGCGTGCTCAGTCTTTATTGGGCTGTGTCAGGGTGACCCCACCCCCCCTTTAGATTTTATTTTCCTCCTAAATATTTGTTATGCCTCTTGCAAACATTAGGGTTTCCCCAAGCCTACTGATAACTCATTGTTGTGCATAGGTGTTTCCATTTTGGCTACACAAACAACGGCACTCGCATGCTGAACACGGGAAATCGAGGGAATTGTGTTTGTTATTATTAACCGGTGAGAATTTGTCTCCAGGGCACAATTCAAGGAACTAGTTCTGACTGATAAAGCGCAAACAACTTGGGGCATACCTACTTGAGGGCCAATCTAAGCATTTTTTAAAAAAAATGTAGTGTGGGATCCCATGTTTAAATGTTCCCCACCCTCATGTGCAGGAAAACTAGCATGTTAGGGGAAAGGGCTCTAGATTAATATTTAACAGCATCGTGAAGAACACTCGGAAATCAACCTTTGTTAGTACATGACTTAAATAGAAATATGACATCCACCACAAAAGCTTCACCATGGGAGAATGACTGGGAGAATTCACCACAAGGTGATTTTCCTATCATCATACATAGCGGCAGAAATGCAGTCTTTTTGCAGCTTTGCTAGACTGCAGTTTCTTAATTTAAGGATGCACCAGAGACTGTAGAGCTATTGCAATAAGGAGACAATTGGTCACTCAGAATTGTCTGCCTCTTCCAATATTTCTGTCCATCGCAGGGGTTTGCAAGGCTAAAGGAAGCCCAAGATGCCCTGGAGCAGGCGTACCTGCAGGCCCGAGATGAGCGGCGGCGGCTGCAGAACCACCAGGAACCTGTGGGGATCCTAAGAGACTTTGATCCTAATCGGTATGTATATATCACAGAGGCTGATGGTGCTAGAAGGAATCCCCCAGACAAGCTGATCATAAGGAGAGACCGGAAAAAATTCATAGATGAACAGGCAGAACGCACTAATTGTAATGGGTTGGTCCATTCCCAGTATGCCAGTGAGTCCAGACCTGTGTAAATGCAGCAGTGGTGTTCTATCAGGTGCCTTCAGACCATCCTCTTTTAGCAGAGCGAGGTGGCACTTCTTTTGAACATCCCATCTGATCAGAGCATAGGAAGAGCCCTGCAGGATCAGGCCAAAGGCCTATTTCATCCAGCATCCTGGAGAGACTGAAAGAACTGGGCATGTTTAGCCTTCAGAAGAGGAGACTGAGGGGAGATATGATCGCACTCTTCCAGTACTTAAAGGGTTGTCACACAGAGGAGGGCCAGGATCTCTTCTCGATCATCCCAGTTTGCAGGACACGGAATAATGGGCTCAAGTTACAGGAAGCCAGATTCCGCCTGGACATCAGGAACAACTTCCTGGCTGTTACAGCAATATGACAATGGAACCAACTACCTAGGGAGGTGGTGGGCTCTCCCACTCTGGAGGCATTCAAGGTGCAGCTGGACGGCCATCTGTCAGGGATGCTTTGACCTGGATTCCTGCATTGAGCAGGGGGTTGGACTCGATGGCCTTGTAGGCCCCTTCCAGCTCTACTTTTCTATGATTCTATGTGGAAATGCCAAGACACTTGGAGCATTTTAGTTTAGGGGGGAAAAAGATGGCTCAAAGGGCAGGTGACAGGATATGGAGAAGGTGGATCAGGAATCTTCCCCCCCCCCTTCCTCTGGTAGCACTAGAACTCGGGGTGACTCCATAAAATTGATGGGCCGGAGATTCAAGGCGGACTAAAGGAACAACTGATTTGTACCAAGGGTGGGCAAGCTTTAGGTTTCCAGTTTCTACATGTTTGTTTTTGTTTTTTACTAGAATCCTGAGGTTCACCAACTAGAGCCAGGTGCAAAAGGCATCCATTTAGGATTTTAAAAATTCTCAGTCCGAGCATTTGTTCTGCGTGCTGGAACTGAATGGAGCTTCGCAGTCCTTCCATGCACAAATCCACGGCTGGCTAACCCAAGCTTTCTTCATTTTAGCAGTATGAACACATCAAATCAGGCCTGTGGCTCACACTGGCCCACGCTGAGCATGGAAGGAGCCTACAAGGCCATTGAGTCCAACCCCCTGCTCAATGCAGGAAACTAGAGGAGGGGTCTCCCATCCAAGTAATAACCAGGCCTGGCCCTGCTTAGCTTCCCACGCTCAGACAAGCTGAGCCAGCATGAGCCACAGTTTTGCTGATGCTTTTGACGGTTTTTCCAGGGCGGTGGAAGGAGAGATCTTCCAGCTGGAGATGTGTTTGGAGGCGCTGAAGGAGGAAATCGAACGGGCCGCGTGGAAGCAGCCAGCTGCGCAGGACAGCCCCGAGGCGACGGCCGCATCCCCCCCACATTTCCCAGCACCCGTCTCCAAGGCACAACTGGAATCGCTGACGCCCTCTCTTCAGGCCCCGATCCCAGCTGTCCGCACACCCTACCCTGAGGTGGAATGCAACGCTGTGTTACTTTTGCAGTCTTTTCTTGAGTGAGAGAGTGGCCGGAATGACTCGTTATAAAGGGAGCTTGAACTGTAGGATTCTAGAGCTGGAAGGGATCTTGGAGGTCATTTAGTCCAACCCCCTGCGCGATGCAAGGATCTTGCGAGCGCAGCATCCAGGGCAGATGGCCCTCCAGCCTCGATCTGGTGAAGGAAAGCCCACACCTCCCAAGGCAGTTTCTCTTCTTCTGTCAGACGGCTCTTACTTTAGGGAGTTTCTCCTGAGGTTTAGCCGAAACCTGCTTTCTTGCGATTTCCATTCATTCCTTAGCTCTAGAGCAGTGGTTCTCGTCCTTTTTTGCCCCATGCGCCCTCTTCACCCTATGTCAGCATGTCATTTCCCCCCCTTTCCAAGATTGTCTGACTTAATCTGTGCCATACGATAAGGTGTGATGTCCTGTAGATTATGTACAATCTGTAGTATCAGTATTCCAACAGTTTGCGTCTGTGGTCCCAATCCCCCCCCCCAGAAACCCTAAAATCCCCCCCCCGGTTGAGAACCCCTGCTCTAGAGGTCTCCGCCCAACGCTGACACACGCACACCCTAATCAGAACTGCAAGATGGTAGCCCTGAAATAAGTGTGAAACACCTGCCTAACACCCTTCAGGCCTTCTCCTTCATGTGATTGCTTGTCACGCCTCCTTCCCCCTCTGTGGCCATAAAGACCCCACCATCCACCCATCTGAGGAGGGATGCTCATCGGCTCCCCTTGTGATCATGTGAGTTTCTAAATGATGGGGGGGGGGAACCCATGCGCATAGGAAGAGGCTCCCTGGTGGAAACATGGGCTCTCCAGTGCTTGTGGCGGGTGGAGCGAGTGGGCATGGCTCTGCAGTCTTTCCCCACACGATTATGATCGCATGGAAGAGAACACCTGAAGGAGGGCTCCTCCTGTCCAACTATGGTGACGATCAGCAACTGGTCCGGGGCCAATTCTGGCCACTCCAGTTCCCAACCCCCTTCCCTCAAGTATGTTTAATCTTTCCAATTATTTATAGGATGTATCTTCTCTGGGTCTTATGTCTGCACCGATACCCCCAAACTGACTCTCGTTAGATATTTGCAATATGGCGTAGCACAACTCTAATCTGTACAGTAATACCTTGGATTGCAAGTAACTTGGTTTGAGAGCGTTTTGCAAGACAAGCAAATTTTTAAATATTTATTTAATTTTTTTTTACTTGATATACAAGCGACGTCTTGCAATACAAGTACTGTAGTACGGCTGAAGTTAAAAAATCTCTGTACAAATTTTTTTGGGGGGGGGGGATTTCGTTTTGATATAAGAGTGTTTTGGATTACAAGCACGTTTCCGGAACGAATTATGCTCTCAATCCAAGGCATGACTGTGTTTCGTTTCAAAGATAATACATTAAAAAATGTCTCTAGTTTTATACCAGTTGCCCAATTTTTGCATCCTTTTTTCCCCTTGGAGCAGCATTTGGGTAGGTTGACTTTTGGTGCAGGCCTCACCCAAGTCTTTCCTGTCTGCTCTTCAGGCCCCCGTCCCCAAGAGCGTCCGCGGCCGAGTCCGGGTGGATGTGGAAGTGAGCTCCGGCAGCGATGAGACTGAACAGGAAGGGGAAGGCCTCCCGGAGCCCCTCCAACTCATGCAGCTCCAAGTGGAGAAGGACTTTGATCACCTCTTGAACAAGTGAGTGAATGGGTTTTGTGTATATTGGGGTGAATAATTTGCATAGGTGCATTCCATGTAGCACACATGTGCAAATCCCTTCTTCTTTTTTAATCTGGGGCGGTGTGTATTTTATAGTGTACAGAAGCTCATATCAGGCACAGGAATCTCCCCCCCTCCCTGCATGCGCACATGAGTGTGCGCACACATGCTCTTGCACAGTGCACTCGCAGGCTGCAAAGGAGAGGGGAGATACTGATGATTGTAATGGGTGTAGGAGGCGAAACTCACCGGCGGGGCCATGGAGCTTCACACACACACACACACACACACACACACACTGGAATACCCTGGAGATAGTGTAGGTGTTCGTTTTGTTTTCAAACAGCAAACACTATCATTTGTTGTCTTGTAAATGGATGAGATCAGTTGATATTGTCATTAAGGCCATGTGCTGCGTTACCTGCATCCGTTCTGTTAATGATGGAGGGTTAGGACTATGCCATTTTGAGGCGACTGAAATCTTGGCCTGTCGGATCAAGAGGCTTGGGCCCAAGTTTGAGGGGCTCTTGGCATAGTGCCCTCTAGTGGTGAGCCTCTTCCTATGTGGGTGAGCCTTGGGGGACTTACCTGGTGGTAGCAGCCAGGTAAAATGGGGGGGTGGGTTGGGATGCCATTTTAATTTCCCAACCTGCATCTCCTTCCTCAGCATGATGCTATATCAGGGGCATCGTGGGAAATTGGAGCACCAGAAATACATTTTTGGAGGGGGCCCAGGGTAGGCACCCGTGGCAGGCCCCAGACCGCTCAGGGCACACAGAATCGCTCAGATATCCCAGCAGTGTGCACCATGGACTAAACCAGGGAGAATAACCAAACATCCTAGCGACAACTCCCTTTTCCATTAACGTTTGTTTGTTTGTTTATTACCATTATTTATATCTACCTTTCAAGATAGAAATCCTTTTAAGGTACCCTCAAAATGCACTTTTAAAAACCACAATAAACAATATCACCATATAACACAGGAGCGGGAAATTCGTGGTCTTCCAGATCCTGTTGGACTGCAGTTCCCATCATCCCTCACCATTGGCTATGCTGGCTAGGGCTGATGGGAGTTGTAGTCCAACAGCCTCTGGAGGGCTACAAGTTGCCCAAGAATACATCATCAGGACTTCCCAGGGGACAGTTGTTGACAGATTCTTGCAACTGTGGCGGGATAGAAATGTGTTTGTTGTTGTCGGATTGGTGTAATACCCCCAAAGTGGCTGACTCCAGCTAATAACACGGCGACTCGGTTTGGTACCAACTACGGTTTCCTGAGTGGTGTTCAAGGGGGGGCAGCTCCATTGTTGAGCATGCTACGGTAGTCCAAGTCTGGCTGTCACCCATCCTGCCCATAATAATTTTGGCTTTCCAGCTTTTTTTGTATGCCCAGTTTTTTTTTTTTTTTTTTTTTTTTACCGGAGCACCCATCTGGGAACACCGGAGGGCCCTCTGCAACTGTAGCCTGCGGCACTCTGCAAGTGATTGGTTCAGGCCCTCAGCAAAGTGGCCAGTTCAGACGTGTGTTGACAGATGGAAGAAAAACGTGGGAAATCCAAAATGGAGGGGGGGATGGGGGGGCACGGAAGCAGAGACGGAGAGGCAGGCAGATTGGGTGCTACAGAGACAGACAGAGAGCTACGCAATCCTGCAATGCTGAAAACTCTGCCCGCTTTTGGCTCTGGGACTCGGTGGCCTTATCGGTCCCTTCCAACTCTACTGTTCTATGATTCCACCCACCACCATCTCTGGCACCACCCAACTGACCTCTCCCGTCGGGACCCCTTCATGGGGGAGGGAGAGATTCTCCCAGGTCAGGGAACAGCAGAGGCTGACCCGAGTAACCCTTCCATCTCTTGCCCCCAGCTACAACAGCTTCAGGTCTTTGCCAGGGGCTATGAGCTTGGAACCGCTGCGTCCTGGTGGGCATGACTTATCCGCAGAGGAAGCAGACGGTGCCACCGCTAAGGATGCTGGGACAAAGGATGGCTCCCTCCAGATGGTGTCTAAAGATAACAAGGCCGCTCGTGCCTCCTCCACGTGGAAGTAAGTCATCCAGGAGAAGAAACTATGCATCAGCCACACCCTGGAATGCCCAAGGCATTGACCCCAATATGTGTGAGCCAATGTGATGTCGTGGCTAGTGTTGGACTTTGCCTGGGGAGACCCTGGTTCAAATCCCCCCACAGCCGTGAAATCCACCGGGTGGCGTCACTCTATCCAGTCTCTCTTAATGATATGCATACATAATGTGTACACATACATAATACACAGGGGGACATGGGAAGCATTGAAGGAGGTGAGGGATCATGGGATCTCCATTTCCCATGACCCCAGGTTTCCTTAGAAGCACTGCACGTGTTTAGGAGCATCAAAGGTGCTTTCGAAGCCTGCAGATCAGGACTCCTCCCACAAAGGTGAGTCTCCATACACCAGGATTTTCTCTGGGGAAAAATGGACTTTATTAAACATGTTTTCTTTTTTCAAAAACAAGACAGAAGGGTAGAGAGCTAAGAAGGAAACATGTAATTAAAAAGGCATAATATTTATTTATTTATTATATTTATGCCCCGCCTTTTTTTCCTGCAAGGAACCCAAGGCGGCTTACATAATCCTCCTCCACCTCTCCGTTTTATTGCATTTTATATTGCATTTTAAACATCGAAAACTGGGAAGCTCTGGCCCATGAACGATCTAAATGGAGGTTGGCCTTTCACAAAGGTTCCATGGACTTTGAAGAAGCCCGAGTGCAAGGTGAAAGGGAGAAACGTGCTAAGCGAAAAGCACGTCAAAAACGAATCCTTTACAGGACCATCTTCCCTCTGGTAACCTGTGTCCTCACTGTGGGAAGCTGCGTGGATCTAGAATTGGCCTCCACAGTCACTTATGGACCCATCGCTATTTTATACAATTTCCTCTTTATATAATTTTCTTTTTGTAATTTTATCCTGGAAGACAATCTTACTCGGTCACGAGTGATCGCCTACTACTATTACTCCATTTTATCCTCACAGCAACCCTGTGAGGTAGGTTAGGCTGAGAGTCAGTGACTGGCCCAAAGTCATCCAGTGAAAGAGCAATTGACTTACAGTCATCATAACACATTGAGGGTTGGATCCACGTTCTGCTTTCTGTGTGAGGAAGGACACTGCTTGCAGAAGGTCCCTTTGCCTGATTTTTGGGGATCCCCCCTGCTCCCCACCCCACAGCTCACCCCACTCAGCAGGGTCTCCTCGCTCTCTGTGCAACATTTTCAGGGAGCTGGAGGGGCTGCCACGGGGAGGAGGAGGCAGGGAAGTCCACTTCCGCCAGCGTCGTTGATCCGGTGTGAATCTGGATCCGACTCAATATTCAGATTTGTATTTAGGAGGTACACGCTCGCTTGAGGGAATTGCTTTTCGGAGTTCAATACACCAGTATTAAAAAGTAAAATGGTAATTTGGCTAGAATCATAGAATACTAGAGTTGGTCTCGTTTATTGCAGTCTATGTAATAGATTGGAGATTTTGTTTATTGTTTGGTTGTTATATATATATGTTAAAATTCAATTAAAACAAACAAACAAACAAAAAAGAATAGAGTTGGAAGGGGCCTATAAGGCCATCGAGTCCAACCCCCTGCTCAATGCAGGAACCCAAGTCAATGCATCCCTGACAGATGGCTGTCCGGCTGCACCTTGAATGCCTCCAGTGTGGGAGAGCCCACCACCTCCCTACGAAGTTGGTTCCATTGTCGTATTGCTCTAACAGTCAGGACATTTTTCCTGATGTCCAGGCGGAATCTGGCCTCCTGTAACTTGAGCCCATTATTCTGTGCCCTGCAATCTGGGATGATCGAGAAGAGATCCTGGCCCTCCTCTGTGTGGCAACCTTTCAAGTACTGGAAGAGTGCGATCATATCTCCCCTCAGTCTCCTCTTCTGAAGGCTAAACATGCCCAGTTCTTTCAGTCTCTCCTTACAGGGCTTTGTTTCCAGTCCCCTGATCATCTCTGTTGCCTTCCTCTGAACCCTCTCCAGTTTGTCTACGTCCTTCTTAAAGTGTGGTGCCCAGAACTGGACGCAGCACTCAAGATGAGGCCTAACCAGTGCTGAGTAGAGGGGAACTAGTACTTCCCACGATTTGGAAGCTATACTTCTATTAATGCAGCCCAAAATAGCATTACTGGCCCAATGTTGCCCAGTGAGGTACATAGCTGAAGGGCATTTGAACTCAGGTCTGCACAGGCTGCATTTGGAGTACCGTATTCCTCTCTGGGCACCACATTTTAAGAAGGACTTTGAAAAACTGGAGCACATCCAGAGGAGGACAACCCAGATGGTGAAGGGTCTAGAAACCAATTCCCATGAGGAATGGTTGAACTAGAGAAGATTAAGGGAGATAGCGGGCTTCAACTATCTGAAGGGCCATCATGCAGAAGATGGAGCAGACGTGTTCTCTATTGCTCAGTTTTCAATGGGTGGAACACTTCAGGGAAGCGTATTTTGGTTAAACGTTATGAGAAACTTCCTAACAGTCGCCGCTCTTCCACATTGGAGTGGTCTGCTTCATGAGATGGTGGGCTCTCCCTTTTGCTGGAAGTTTTTTACCCAGAGAGTGGACGGCCATCTGTCAGGGATGCTGTAATTTTCAGATTCCGCACCATCGATCCTGCACTAGGGCGGGTGGACTAGTGGACCTCCGGCCGCCCCTTCCCATTCTAAAATTCTGTGATTTCATTCTGACCAGTACACTGTGCCGTACTGGCTCACGAGGACCGTCGGGGACCCCTTCATTGGCGGAGACGGTGCCGTTGGGCATGCCAGGATGTGACTAAAATTAGAAGTGGGCTTTGCTTTTTATAGCTGTGCCTGTTCTGTAGACTCAGCCCGCCAAACAAAGATGCCTTTACATTCTCTCTCTCTTCCTTCCCCCAGAGTAGGACAAAGGAGCTTTCTTTCTTTTGGGGAGCTGTTTTTTGTTTGTTTTTTTCATGCCGCTCGATCGGCTGAGCTGGCAGGAAAGATGTGGAGAGAGGAACTTTGGGAGCAGAAGA
Source organism: Shinisaurus crocodilurus (assembly GCA_021292165.1). NCBI lineage: Eukaryota > Metazoa > Chordata > Lepidosauria > Squamata > Shinisauridae > Shinisaurus > Shinisaurus crocodilurus. The sequence goes on along the minus strand of JAHFWL010001192.1, from coordinate 2,491,285 downwards.
TGGGAGAGTCTGAGGAGGAATTTGACTGGGAAGGAAATGAAAGCTCAGCCTGGAATCTTAAGGGGCGGGAATGAGCGTGAGAGCCAAGGATCACAAGCTGGCTCTTTCTCTTCCTTCACATGTTGTTTGCCGGAGGCCCGAGGCTGACCGTTTGTTTTCCCACCTGATGATCAGCCCTATAACTCTTCCCCTCCCTCCCTGCTTTATGCAAAAGCCTCAAGGACCCCTTTGCCGCTCAGGCCCCATGAAAACACAGCTCCGGTTTCCAGAGGTTGGGAATGACAGGCCTCCGAGGCCCTCACGTGAGGTCTGGCAGGGACAGCCTCTCAGGAGCTTGTTAGCAATCCCTGCGGGGTTTGGGTCCCTTGCGGGCCGGAGCTCTTGGGAGATCCCTGGATAATAGCCGCAACAACAACAACATTGCTTCCGTCAGATGTGGTAAGCATGGGCAGGGGTGCTGAACTGAAGCACGGGGAACAGGGAGTAGTTCACGAAGAGGACTTCCGAGGTGGAGAGACCCAAATCAAGAGCTCTTTGGTCAGTTTTGCTAAATGTATATCTTTCTGGCAGGGCTCCTGTCCCATTTTAGAGCTGCCATCTTGGCCGTCCCTTGGTTTCGGGCTAGTGTATTGACTTCCGAGAGCCATTGGCCGGTTGCAACATCATCGGTTGTTCTCTTGAAACTGCTCAAATCAGGGAGACAGCCCTGAAAGTGAGAGGCCGTTGAGATCAAAGCCATGTGGGTAAACATTTCCCAGAATGCTTTTTGTGGCCTGTTTTTGGCTTCTTCAAAGCATTGGTACATCTTTGACCCAAATGCCTTTGTCAGGAAGCTGCAGACGCTATAAGGCTCTGATGTGATTTTTTTCCCCCCGTTTCTAATAGGGAGCTCCAAGAAAGGGAACCTCCTGAGCGACCTCCGGGAAACCCGCAGCAGGTGCCCCGCCATATCAACAGCGTGCCCCCCTCTTCCCAGGCGGAGGAGTCCCTTCATCAGGAGTCAGCTGGGGAAAGCAGGCTCTCTGCTGCACTTCCTAAGGCAACCTCCAGGAGGCGGCAGGAGCCGCTCTCGCCCCACAGCAGCATGGCCAGTGTCGCCGGCAGCACTGCTTCTGAACACATAGCCCGGAAGTCTTTCCGGAAGACAAATGCGGCCATGCCCGAGGTAAGTGTTGCTTGGGGTGGCTGGCAGGCATGGTATTGGCACTGCTTCTCAACAGAGTGGAGTGTTCAGGAGTTGTGATCACAGACTCGGGTGTCCGCAGTGCCGACAGGTTCCACAATCTCAGAAACTGGACGGTGTGGCCCCACCAGATAGAGGGAGCTTTGTAATGATGGCCCAGGAGCCCTGGGAAATTGCAGCTCCCGGGTACCTGCCTGGAGAAGTTCCTGTTGGTAAGGCTTTAGAGCAGTGGCTCCCATCCCAGATGTTTCATAGATTTCATAGATCATAGAGTTGGAAGGAGCCTACAAGGCTATCGAGTCCAACCCCCTGCTCAATGCAGGAAACTAGAGGAGGGGTCTCCCATCCAAGTAATAACCAGGCCTGACCCTGCTTAGCTTTCCACGCTCAGACAAGCTGAGCCAGCGTAAGCCACAGGCCTGTGTTGGACTGCAACTCCCACCGTCCCCAGGCAGCATGGCCAGTGGTCAGGGAGGGCGGGATTTGTGTCCAATGGCATCTGGGGATCCAAAGTTGGAAAACACTGCTTTTGAATCTAACGGAGGCCCAAGGAGCAGGTGTGTGTCGTCCCCCACCCCTTGCTGGAAGGGAAAAGCGATTGGGGTGGGCTTTCTTATGTCCCCACTGGACACGATCAGGAGCGCGGTGACAGCTGGAGGTTGGAACAGGACGAGTTCCGAAATGAACTCGTTTGGGCACGATACAAATCAATTCCGAATTAGCTCATTTTAGGACAACCCGTTCCGAATCGAGATTGGGGGAGGGGGAATCCAGAATGGGTGTGTGAACTTGGGCTCCGTCCCAAGCCCCTTGAAGGCAAGGCACCGTAAAGACGTAATAGGTCCGTGTAGCCCTTTCATCGCCTTAAGCACAGTACTTTTGGGACAGAGCTCATGTTCGACTCCAGGCGTCAAACGTTCAAGTGATGAGGAGAAATCCAGGTCACAAACGTGTGTGTGTGAATCGCCCCAGAAATTGCTGGATGTTGCCAGCGGTGCTTAGGCCAGCCTCTTCGCTCCTTTGCAGGATCTACGCATCGTGTCCCCAGAGACAGACAGTGGATTTGTGGGGTCAGAAGCCAGCAGGGTGTCCCCTTTGGCACAGATGCCAAAACATCGGTCATCCCACGAGAGGTATAGCAACTCCTTCTCTCCCTTCCTCCATCTATCTATCTATCTTTCTTTTTCTTCTATTCTCTCTTTCCCTTCCTACTTTTTTCTCTCCTTGCCTTTCCTTCCTTCCTTCCACATTCTTTCTCTCTTTCACTCACCTTTTCCACTGAGCTAACCTTATACAGTAATTGTGATCCTTCGAGGTGCTGATAAAGAGGGGGAAATATATGGGAGATAATCTGCAGACAAAATGAATTAAGCCTGGAATTATCGGGAGATACAACAATATTTAGGGAGAGAAAAGAATGAGGAGGACCTGGAGGAAGAAATCAATACATTGATGCAAGCCTTAAAGCTTAAAAAAAAATGTTGGAAGATGTGATTGTGGATATCCTGAATGATGCTTGTTTTGGCCCACTGGTGGCTTAAAACGAAGAATAACGTTGCAATCCTATATCCACTTACCTGGGACTACACTCCACTGAACCCAGTGGAACTTGTTTCTGACTAGACAGGTATAGGATTGCATTGTTAGACAAATTAATGAAGGATAGCTCTATTGGTGATTTTTAACCTGGATGGCCAGAAATACAACCTTCAGAGGCAGTATCTGTTCAGGTTGTGTGAGTGCCCCTGATGCAGTCAAAATGGTACCACCCATGCGCACGCATGAAGGAGTTATCAGCAGATTTTGGGGGGACCCCAAGATTTATAGGAGTGTACACACAAACATTTAGAACCAAAAATCCTAAAGGGAGGGAAGGGGCAAAACAGCATTGCTCAGTGGCCACAGTATGCTACAGTTGAAGGGAAGGCGAAGGAACGGCACCTAGGCGGGGAGGGGAATGGAATACCTTGGAAGGGGGCACGGCTGGCCGGCTGGCTGGAACACTGAACAGGAGCACTCTACACTTCAAGATTTTGTTGCAAGCCCCACTAGTACCACTGAATAGTCTATGCTGGCAACAACCGAACGTGGGATAGTTGTGATCTTGCTCTGGTTATGAGTCTCTTTGAGGAAATCGTTAGGTCAAAGCTCTTTTGGGGCCTGACCTGGTTTGGCCATTCTTGGGTCAAGAAATGGGGTGAATTAGGTTGGGCAATGCTGGTGGGAAGCGAAGCAGAAGCTTGGAGACCCACTTGGGGATGCCACGCCTCTTGTCTGGCGTCCAGGTCCTGCGGAATGCTGGGAAAACCAGCCGCGGCTGATGTGGCCCTCCAGCCAGTGCGACCGAGGAAACTACCCGTGGCGGTGGCCCCATCGGGGATGGACGTATCGCCCGGGCACATCATGGCCCCAGAGGGCGGCGCTCAGAGGCACAGCCTGGCCAAAGGACTCCCTTTCCGAATTAGCTCCCCTTCCAGGTGGAGAAGCCGCCTCGCCAGTGAGATGGAGCCAGGCACGGATAGCGGTGACTGTGAGTTCTTTTGCTTTGACTTAGTGAGCGAGAGCGTGGGAAGTCCCGTTTCATGCTCCCTGCCAGCCCCACCACCTTCAGCTGTCCAGAGGTCTCCTGTTCCCTCAAGCATCTCTGCCCTGGCTGCCCCGTATGCCCGGACCTGCCTCCCAGAATGCCTTTCGGTGATGCCCCCCTCTCTTACTTCCTTCACATCCTTCCCTCCCCCCAAAACCCCACCACCACCCTTTCTGGGAAGGCTTTGGAACAAACCTGTTGACACCAGTATACCTGTGTGGGTGTGCAACTGACGTAACCGCATTTTCCTCTTGCCTCCTTTTATCCCAGCCTCCCGTCTCTCTCCCCTCCTTCTGTGTTATCTCCCCTGTGGGGGTTAATTTTTGTCGGAGGGGGAGAAAGGGAAGGCGTGTGAGAGAGAGCATGGTGGCAGAGAGAGAGAAAATGGGGTGACAGAGAAAAGGGGGTGGCCCCACCTACGTTTGGCTTCCACGCGCCGCTAGCTCCGCCCCGCCCGCCCCCCACGCCTGGACATCAAAAATGTTCCCCGCCCTTGCTCCAGATCAGTGTTCTCCAACCTTGGGTCCCCCCAGATGTTTTTGGCCTACAACTCCCAGCATGCCCCAGCCAGCTACGCTGGGCATGCTACGCTGGCTGGGGCATGCTGGGAGTTGCAGGCCAAAAACATCTGGGGGGATCCAAGGTTGGAGAACACTGCTCTAGAAGGTAAGCATTCACCGTGTGCATCTGTCTCCCTTTTCAGCAGCTCGCACCGACTCGGAGGCTGAGGCGCATGACGAGCTTGCCGCTTACAATACCGTTTCCGGTGAGCGGAGGCGTTCTCCTAGTTCTTCCGCTGCTTCGCTCTCCCCGATCCAGACTCGGTGCTCCGGCCTTCTTGAGTCCCGCTTGGAGCGAGAGTAAGTGTGCCCTTGGGAGGCGGAGGGGGCGTGATCGGCCATTCACTGGGTAGGCTGGGTGAGCAGACCTCAAGCTCAAGGGATCTACTTGGTGGAGTTTTTATTTATTTATTATATTTATACCCCGCCTTTTTTTCCTGCAAGGAACCCAAGGCGGCTTACATAATCCTCCTCCTTCTCTATTTTATCCTCACAACAACAACCCTGTGAGGTAGGTTAGGCTGAGAGTCAATGACTGGCCCCAAGTCACCCAGGGAGTTTCATGGCCGAGCGGGGACTAGAACCCGGATCTCCCGAGTCCCAGTCCAACACTCTCACCACTACGCGCCACGCTGGCTTTTTCACTAGAACCCTGAGATCCACCCACCACAGAGCCTGGTGCAAAAGGCGTGCCACTTGGAATTAAAGAATTCTGAGCCCGAGAATTTGTTCTGAACAGAGCTCACAGCCCTTCTGCACTGTTACTGAATGTGCTCCTCTAGACACGTGTACAAACTCGACTGCTTCTAGGGGTGAGGAGGGGTAGCCACCATGTTTGCCTGCTGCAACACAATCTCAGAGCAATTTAAAGGCTAATAGATTTGTTACTGTGTAAGTTTTCATGGACTATATATAGTCCATTTCATCAGAGCCCATCTGCACTTACAAAACATTTTTTTTTTTTTTTAAAGTTGCCAGGCCTTAAACCAGGTTCTATACCTGATGGAATGTACCACCGCTGCTTTTCCTGGGCCTCCGGTGGTGTCGCCCTGCCCTGTAGGCCTTTCCTCTTGGGCCAAGGGCAGTGAACGTTGTCTTGGATGCCGTTGCTAAGACACTGACTGCCTCAGTTGCGACCGGGAAACAAAGATTGCGTTCCAGAATCGGGGCGTTTCTTTGTACACGGAGTGGAAATGAAAAGTTTGCTGAGGCTCCCGGGGAAACTTGGGTGGGTGGGCACAGGCGACGGCATCACAAAATGCCCTCCCTCCCAGGGTGTAAAGCTCTCAGGCCTGTCAAGAGGCAAGTGCTGGATTTAAAGGGTGGGGTGGGCAAATGCTTTGGAGCGGCCGTCCCCAACCTGGACCCCCCTCTGGATGCATCTCACCACAACTCCCATCATCCCCATTTCCCTGCTGTGAACGTAGCCTCCGTTCCGCATTATTCTACAAGCTTTATTCTACATTATTCTACAAGCTTTATTCTACATTATTCTACAAGCTTTATTCAGCTCCCTGAGCCTCGGTTGGATGGTCCTCCTCTTTTAAAGACTGTTTGGATGGTTGGCAGGAAGTCCCGATGAAAGAATTCTCCTGCGTTTGCCACGACACTTGTGTGTGTGACACCGTGTGGCCTCACCACCGCAGCTTTGCTTAAATTACAGTCATACCTTGGATTGCAAGTAACTTGGTTTGAGAGCGTTTTGCAAGGCAAGCAAATTTTTAAATATTTATTTAATTTTTTTTTTACTTGATATACAAGCGACGTCTTGCAATACAAGTACTGTAGCACGGCTTAAATTAAAAATCTCTGTACAAATTTTTTTGGGGGGGGGATTTCGTTTTGATATAAGAGTGTTTTGGATTACAAGCACGTTTCCGGCACGAATCATGCTCTCAATCCAAGGCATGACTGTATTCCGTTCCTAACAGTGGAAGCTCAAAAGCTATGAACACACACCCCCCATGGTTGTCTTCAGCATCCCATGTACAAAGATTGATTGCTGCCGTATGTGGAGGATCTATTTACTATCAGCAGACCTAAGGAAACACCACAATTTGCAGCAGTACAGAAAACCTTACTAAAAAGCCATAAAGGAGGGGAGAAGCCCAAAATTAGCCCAGTGAGGACTTCAGCATGTTCAGCAGGCACAGAATGCTCACTGACTGCTCGGAGAGGGAGAGGAGAATAGAGAAAATTGGGTGGGGATACAGGACCAGAGTATCCTCAAAGAGGGTGTGGCTGGCTGAACTGCAGCATTTAAATATTTATTTAATTTTTTTTTACTTGATATACAAGCGACGTCTTGCAATACAAGTACTGTAGCACAGCTTAAATTAAAAATCTCTGTACAAATTTTTTTGGGGGAGGGATTTCGTTTTGATGTAAGAGTGTTTTGGATTACAAGCACATTTCCGGAACGAATTATGCTCTCAATCCAAGGCATGGCTGTAATTCTCTGCGCCTGAATGCACCACAACCCATCCATCTCCAGGTATCTCTTCTTGGTGACCTCATGTTGTCCCAGTGATAATCTTCATGTAGCCCCACTCCCACTCCTGACTGCCGTCTCCCAAAGCAGTTACTTTATTCCCAACTCAAGGATGGAAAGCGGAATATCGGTGGTCAATATAAGAGGTTTAAAGATGTTCATAAGGCTAATCTAAAAAAAATGCAATATAACCATCGAAAACTGGGAAGCTCTGGCCCATGAACGATCTAACTGGAGGTTGGCCTTTCACAAAGGTTCCATGGACTTTGAAGAAGCCCGAGTGCAAGGTGAAAGGGAGAAATGTGCTAAGCGAAAAGCACGTCAAATGAATCCTTTACAGGACCATCTTCTATCTGGTAACCTGTGTCCTCACTGTGGGAAGCTGTGTGGATCTAGAATTGGCCTCCACAGTCACTTACGGACCCATCGCTAGAGTCTACACAATCTTCTTTAGAACTTCCTCCTTTTATCCCGGAAGACAATCTTACTCGGTCACGAGTGATCGCCTGATGATGATGACTTCAAGCTTGGGAGAATAAACACCCCACCACCACCACCAATTCTTCAATGGTCTGAAGATCTTACTGCTCTTGCTCGGTATTCTAAGTCATCAACTTCATCTGGATGCTTATTTAGATATACGGACTGCTTGTATATGTACAGGCATGCCTTGGATTGAGAGCATAATTTGTTCCGGAAACGTGCTTGTTGTAATCCAAAACACTCTTATATCAAAATGAAATCTCCCCCCCAAAAAAACACTCTCAAACCAAGTTTTACATCTTGTCAAGGGGAAACTTCCCACCGGTGTGGGAATTATATATCGAACAGATGGAAAGCTTTTTAATCTCAGCAGGCTGAAAGCAAAAAGTAAGGTAATTACAACCTCCGTTGTGGAACTTCAGTATGCTGATGATAATGTGGTCTCCGCACATTCAGAGGATGATCTCCAAACTATCCTAAATGCTTTTGCAGAAGCATACGAAAAACTTGGTCTCTCACTTAACATCAAAAAAACCAAAGTGCTTCATCAGCAAGTGCAAGCCAATCCTTTGGTGATGCCATCTATCCAGCTTGGCGGGACAATACTGGAAAATGTCGATCATTTTCTCTATCTTGGCAGCTATCTTTCTGTTACAGCTAACATCGACAGTGAAATCCAGCATCGTCTGAGCTCCGCAAGTGCCGCATTTTCTCGAATGAAACATAGAGTGTTCGAGGATCGGGATATTTGTAAGAAGACCAAAACACTGGTTTATGAAGCCATTGTATTACCAACTTTATTGTATGCCTGCGAAACATGGACTATCTATAAACGTCACTTCCACCTCCTTGAAAGGTTTCATCAACGTTGCCTCCGGAAAATCCTGCAAATTACTTGGGAAGATAGGCGAACAAATGTCAGTGTACTGGAAGAAGCAAAGACTACTAGCATTGAAAAAATGATCCTTCAACGCCAACTTCAGTGGACCGGTCATGTTGTTCGAATGCCTGACTGCCGTCTCCCAAAGCAGTTACTTTACTCCCAACTCAAGGATGGAAAGCGGAATATCGGTGGTCAATATAAGAGGTTTAAAGATGTTCATAAGGCTAATCTAAAAAAATGCAATATAAACATCGAAAACTGGGAAGCTCTGGCCCATGAACGATCTAAATGGAGGTTGGCCTTTCACAAAGGTTCCATGGACTTTGAAGAACCCGAGTGCAAGGTGAAAGGGAGAAACGTGCTAAGCGAAAAGCACGTCAAACGAATCCTTCACAGGACCATCTTCCATCTGGTAACCTGTGTCCTCACTGTGGGAAGCTGTGTGGATCTAGAATTGGCCTCCACAGTCACTTACGGACCCATCGCTAGAGTCTACACAATCTTCTTTAGAATTTCCTCCTTTTATCCTGGAAGACAATCTTACTCGGTCACGAGTGATCGCCTGATGATGATGATGATGACTCCCATATATACGTGTGTGCATCTTTCTCTCCGGTTTTTAATTGCCTCTCCCCCCCCTTTTCTAAAATAAGTATCTGTATTTGTTACGGTGTCTGGCCCCCTCTTGAGGCTTCATTGGGCACCTTGGCTCATCTGTTCCTTAAAAAAAAAAAAAAAATCGATTACATACAAAAAATTTTAAATGAACTACTTGATTAAAGAAGGGTGCTTCCAAATGGATAATGCCTAGCACTACCAGTCAAAAGGCATAGAATCGCAACGCCGTAGCGTCAAAAGAAGATCAACCAGTCCACAGCCACAGTGTTGCGCACCTCTTCTGTCTTTTCCTCCGCAATGGATTTTTCTTCTGGTGGGAGAAGAGAGGCATGAAGCAGTGGGGAAACCCAGGAGGGTCAGAAACGGAAGACACCATCACCTGGACACACACACACCCTCCCGCCGGCCTCGTACGATTCTGTGAACCAGGCGGAGCAAATTCGCAAGAGAAGGCTCATCTGGAAGCACCCGATGATAACAAAAGCATCAGAGGGTATTCAACATTGCCAGATGAACCTAAAAAATTCACTTCTGATGTTCTATTACATCTGTATATATTCCACCACCTTCCCGAAATCTAATCCTGCATGCCATTGTCACTATGTAAACTATATCCCGTATCTTTACGAGCCACAAAAGTAATGGGGGCAGCCGGTAGAGAGATTGTGTCTCCCCTTCCTTCTAAATCCTTTCTCCTCCCCAACTCCAGCCCTTCCTCTCCTTTTCTGGAATGTTCTTCAAAGTAAAGAGAGAGAAAACCCTAGTGCAATTCCTTCAGGGCGAGGTAACTCCAGAAGGCCGCATTCTATTCTTTTCAGGAGTATATTCTCTAAACTCTGGCAAGCCTGCATTTGACTGGATGTCTGGGAACTCTCCGGCATTCTTAAGAGTTAACTCCTGTGGTCGAAGCATTCCATCTGCAGCTGGTTGCATTTACAGTTTAATATGTAAGGACCATAAACAAGGGGGCCTCGCCGAGAGTGCCGCTAGGAGTCTGCAACTCTCTAATCTGGTTGGCCTGCCCAGGTGTTCTGATCTCGTCCAGAATCTTATTCCAGTTTCAGTTTTCATTAGCAGAGCTACTGCCATTTCGTGGGGATAAACGACGACAAAAAGCAGAGATTGTGGTTGTACTTGCAGAGGAACCAGCTTTGTGGGAATCTTGTCTTTCTTTAAAATAACCCCAAAAACAAACAAAAAAACACAAGGAGTTGTAAAAGCGTTCTGGTTTTTTGGAACAAAATTTTTGTCGAGATTTCAGGAATTATTGGTATTAACTTGGGGAGGTCTGTCCAAAATTAGCATCGTTATCACTAACGGAGAAACTTCTCTGCTCTCAAGAGATAAAGGAACTAATTGTAAATTTGTTAACTGCGGGGAGATTATTGATAGCAAGGAAATGGAAAGTTTCAACATCAGTACATATTTAATTATAGACGGCTACAAAGAGGTGTGGGATAATGCTCTAAATGATACATTAACATGTATCAAATGTAAAAAGGGACAATTAAAGAAAAATAATTTCAAGGATATATGGGGACCATTCCTAGATTATGTTTTAGTAAAGGGAAAGGGGAGTAAGCCATGTCAAGATATGATGTATTTTTGGAATATTGACTAATAATGGATTATGATGATAGAAATTGCTTTTTGGTCCCGTGGTGATGGGTGCACCTTTGGAGTTATATGTATGTGCTGTTGTTTTTTATTTGCTTTATATAATGTTTGAAATAAAGTTAAATAAAATTAAAACACAAAACACAAGCTCCTAGTCCTTATGGCTGAAAAGAAGTATTTGGAAGCGTGAAGACCGCTCCTGTTGGAAGTTGCAGAAGCCGGGCGGTTTCCATAACACTTCCAGTGGTTTTTGGGGTAGGAACTCCCACGATTAGCAAAACTAGAATCAAATTGTGCAAAATTGTTAAGGAACAGAATAAATTATTTTGCATGAGAGAGAATGCTTAGTTTGGCTAAATTTGTACGGTTTATAGATTGTTCTTTCTTCAGACTCCGTTTGCCCAGTACAGATTGCAACGAACGAACACAGCTCTGTCCACTACCTATCATCAGGGCCGGTGCTACCATTAGGCCAACTAGGCAGCTGCCTAGGGCGCAGGGCTAAAGGGGGCACCAGAAACACCTTGAAAAAAAATACAGCGCTCTCAAGTGGGAATGGGGGGCGCTAAATATCTGATCTTGCCTAGGGCACCAAACTGCCTTGCACTGGTCCTGCCTATCATGATTACGAGTTGTAGCAGTCAACCCTGTTTTTAACTGATCCTGTGCTGTGTGTGTGTGTGTGTGTGTGTGTGTGTGTGTGTGTTTTCCTGTCCCCAACCCAGCCAGGCCATCGCAGCTTTGCAGAACGAAGTCTTACAGCTGAGGCAAAGTCTCGAGGAGACCCTCCACCGGCCCTATGGCCATCCAAAGCAGTCATCTTCCCCACGTGCCCCTGGGCTCCAGACACCATCCCAGGGCAGTGCCCGCTTCTCCACGAGTACCAGTCCGAGGCGGTAAGCAAAGGACAGGGCGGCTCCGGGCCGGAGGGGTCCCTGGGCAAACTGCTCCCTGGTGGTCTCCCCTCTCTGTTGCGGGCCCCCGGCGGTGGCGGTGGGCGACAGCGGTGCGCATCAGAGCTCTGAGCAGCACAGGGCAGCCTCCACTGCAATTCCCCACAACGCCCCTGACAGCACTGTATTTCCCAGAATGCCCCTGGCATCGCTCCAGGGCATTGTGGGAAATTAAATTAAGACTCCGCTGCTCTGCGCTGTTTGGAGTGCCAGGCGAGGGGGAAAAATTAAAGGGAGGCCCAGAGCAGGGGTCAGTGGTGAGTCCTGCCAAGGCACTCGCGGGCCCTGGCATCTACCTAAGGGTGGGTGGGTGCTGGCATCGCCCCTTGTGATGGGACCCCGGACAGTGCCAACCTGTCCTCTCTGGTGCCATCTGCCGCCCGCGTAATGTGACAGGTGCCAGCTTTCAGTACCCACAGCACACTACAATTCCCAGGATTCCTCGGAGGAAGCCATGACAGATAAACTGGTATAAAGCTAAGATAAACTTGTGACGATAGGCCCTATCGACTGAGCTGGTTCTACCGGAATGACACGGGAACAGCGTAGTGAGTGGTGAACACTGTTGACCATCACTTCTACACTGCAAAAAAAATGGCTCTTGGGAGCCAGGTTTAAAAGAGACCTGTGCGGGTGCAGTGGATAAACAGCGGGCAGAGGACAGGTCAAGCACACACACACACCCCGGCCCACCACTTCTCCCCCTTGAAATCACCCCAGCTGCCGTCCGCACCACTTTGCAGTGGGGGAGGCATGATTCTCAGCCTGGGATTTGCTGCTGGTAGCATAGGAAATGATGCGTTGTTCGTAAAACGGTTCCTGGTATCCCAGGTCTGACTGCTTCCCCGTCTCATCCCCTAGCAAAACCAGGAAAAGCAAAGTTGAATCTGAAGGTCCAGCTCTGACAATCAAGCCAGAAGGGCAGACACGGAGACTGTTGCTCCCCCGAGATGGGAGCCAGCAGGATATCTGTAAGTAGCAGCTTTTCTTTTCTTTTTCTTTTTTTTTTGGTGGTATATATTAGTCTAGTCTGGTTGTGCAAGGAGCTCTACTGAGGGTGTGTACAGATGTATCCCTAAACAGGATTTGACGTTGTGGCTCCTGTCCTGCAGAGCAAGCCTGGCTTCCCCCACCCCTCCATCTTCGTCATGCAAGTGGTAATGATGTCACAGGAACTAGCCATTTGGTGCTGTGCATAACCCACTTCTGCTCCAAACTGGCAGTGCTCATTTCCCAACTGTGATCCTGGACTAGGAACTGTTACGCACCTTTAGACAACAGAGGGAGTGCTCTTCTGTGGTGTCTCAGCCACTCAGAGAACATCTGACTGTACACGTATACACATGCAGACTCACGCACGCGCGCACACACCGGTCTGAGGATCTGTGGTATCCCCTCCTCATTTTTGTTTCCAGCCCCTTCAGAGTCAGACTACTCTCTGCCAAAGCCCCGGAAAGGAAGGCACCAGGAAGCCTCCGCTTCTAGGATGAACCCCACAAACCAGCCCATCCTCCGAGGGCCTTACACAGGTGAGGAAAGATCATCCGAGCCTACACACAGATCCTCTGGGAAGGCCCTGGGAAGTAGCAGGCGGGTGGACAAGTAAGGCTGGGCCAGTCTTCCACACTGTCAAAACTTTGGTCCAAATGTGGGGGGTTTGGGAGCAAAAACTGCCTCCATCCCTTTTGCATTTTGGGGGTATGGGGGGGGTTGCAGTTTTCTGGGAGAGTTCATGGAGCTCCCTTGCTTGCCTGGCTGGTGGCCTGCCATATCCCCCACCCTCGGTCCCCGTTCTGGGGGGTATTTTGGTGTGGAGAGGCATGGTGACCTCCAGTGGAAAAGCAACTCAGCCCGGAAATGGGGCTGTGAACTGTGTGGGGTGGGTGGGATGGGGGCATTTTGTCCCAGCCTTATAGGCAAGCGTCAAAGTTGGAAATGGAGCATCCATATCCACAAGGCCTCCTATGGGGGAACAATAAGCTCACAGAGGCAGATTTTGGGCCGCAGCAGGGCTGGTCCTACCCTTAGACAGAGTGGGGCGGATGCCTGGAAGCCGCAGCGAGGCGATGGAGCTTTGGGCCATGCAGCCTGCCCCGCTGCCTTCCGGTGTGTTGGAGGAGGAAGAGGAGGCTGCCGCATCGTCAGCGATGGAAGATTCGGCCGCCAATCCAGCCAGCTTTTCATACATGGAATGGGAGGGGGGGGCGCCATCTTGTCCTTTGCCTCAGGCAGCCAAATGTCTTGGGCTGGTCCTGGGCTGCAGACAGGCTGTTCTGAGCATCCCTTGTGATGCTCGGAACAGCTGTTTTCTCTCCCCTTTCCAAGGCAACTCTGGGGAAATGTCGTCTTATGGTAGCAGGGGCCGGTGTGGGAGGCCTCTAGCTAGAGCATCCTCAGCACCCTCACCAGACTCCAGCTCCCAGGATTGGGCGGGCGGGTGGTGAGGAGCCAGGACTGTCAAAGTACCGCGTTTCCCCGAAAAAAAGACCTACCCCAAAAATAAGACCTAGTACTATTTTTGGAAATTGCTAAAGTAGAAGACCTACCCCGAAAATAAGACCTAGTGTCTTATGACGATGTTCCAGAAGATGACATGACTGTATTTGAATAAAAGCACGGTATATTTTTGTACATGAATAAATGTAGACTGTTGTAAATGAATAACTGGATTGTTGTACATTAAAAAAAATAAGACCTACCCCGAAAATAAGACCTAGTGTGTGTGTGTTTTTAGCCAAAAAAAATATAAGACAGAGCTATTTTGTCATGGCCAGGACAGGAGTGCCTTTCCAGTTTCTGTTCTGTTTTTGATCCCGTAGGGACGCGGTACCCCGTTTCGACCCCCGAGCCCCCGAAACTGACGGCCCCCAACAGCGGCTCTACCCCGTGCTCCCCTTGCCAAGATGTCGAGTCGCAGCTCAGAGAAGTATCCACAAGTGAGCCAGGCGTCAAGGAGACCACAGGTATCCATCCATCCACCATGGCTTGCTGGGTCATGGCTCGTGGCCAGCAGATTGTGTTTGTTCATCTGGAAAGGAGAGAAGGGCCATCACCTGGCAGCAGGACGCACACCTCTCACGGCTCCATCCTTACATCTCTAGTGCAGAGTGGAAATCCCCCGTACAAACTTTTACTGCCACAGTTGCATTTTGGCTATTTTTAGGGCAGGGGTGAATAATAATAATAATAATAATAATAATAATAATAATAATAATAATAATAATAATAATAATAATAATAATAATAATAATAATAATTATTATTATTATTATTATTATTATTATTATTATTATTATTATTATTATTATTCGCCCATCTGGCCGGCAACCGGCCACCCTGGGCGATGTACAAAGGATAAAAACAAGATAAAATACATTTAAAACAATATAATTTTTTTTAACATCTTAACCCACCCCATATTCCCACCTGAACAGCCAGGTTTTTAATGAGCAGCGGAAGCTCAACAGAGAGGGGGCATGGCAGAGGTCACTCGGGAGGGAGTTCCATAATGTGGGGGCCGCTACAGAGAAGGCCCTCTTCCTAGTCCCCACCAGCCTGTCTGCTCTGGCTGATGGGATAAGGAGAAGGCCGTCCATGGCAGATCTTGTTGAGCAGCCTACAAGGTGTTGCTGGAGACGCTCCTTGAGATAGACTGGACCGGAGCCGTATAGGGTTTTAAAGGTCAAAACCAACACCTTGAATTCGGCTCAGCAAGCAACTGGTAGCCAGTGCAGCTCCTTGAGCACTGGCGTGATGTGATCCCGCCGGCGGCTGCCTTTAACTAGGCGAGCCGCCGCGTTCTGTACCAGCTGAAGCTTCCGAACCGTCTTCAAGGGTAACCCCACGTAGAGCGCATTACAGTAGTCTAGGCGACTACTTATTTCCCCAGAATGCCTGAATGCCAGGCCCCAATTATCCCAACCCAGCGCCCTCCAGATGGGTTGGACTGCAACTGGCTGGGGATGATGGTAGTTGTAGTCCAGCACATCTGGAGGTTGCAGGTTGGGGGAAGGCTGTCCTACACAAAATGGAGCACAGAGTAGGACAGGATTTCTAATGCCCAGAATAAGAAAATAAGCGACGCACTGCTGGAGGAATGCCAGATGAAACTCTGAACCAGCAGCTCTTCCCACTTCCGGCAACTTATTGGCAGAATTCAGCAAACAGACTGATAGTTAGACATCTAGACGGCTAGATGGTTCACACAAACACACGTTGAAATTAAGCAGTTGGTGACCATCGAGTCTCAACTGGATCTGCATCGTAACTTTTCCCTGTGATTTCTCTTTTTGCAATGCTGGTGCTTAGCAACAGGAAAGGTGGAAAGCTACAGGAACGATTGCCCTCAGTTAAATGTTAACTAGTACCTGGTTTATTTCTAGGTTCTTCTTAAAAAAATTAGGACTTCTAAGCAATTCTAATTCAAATGCATTCCCATATTGTTGGGAGATTCCTTTGCGAGGTTCCTTTGAGCTAGTTCCTTGTAAAACTATGAGGCAGATGACCTTTAAGGAGGTTTTTTAAGTGTGAGGTAGCTTTTGCTTATTAAATTTGTAACAATGCAATCCTAAACGTGCTTGCTCGGAAGTTAGGCCCTCTGTTTTCAATGGGACTTGCTCCCATGTAAGTATGTTTAGGATTGCAACCGAGTGGTGCGATCCTGTGATCCGAGGGGCCATAGGAAAGACTAGATCTCCCCCTCCGAATATTTTACAGGTATTTTACAAAAAGAAACAGAAATGGGTCCTGAGCTCCGTTCTTACCGCGTTGCTCTCCAAATTTTGATGTCTGAACGCCTCCTGCTTACTTCCACCCCTGTAACTTGTCCTGCCACCCTCTTTTCACTTGCTCAGCCTCTGGCACAGAGGATGTAGTACAGGCCTTCTTCCCTGGTGCCGCACTGCTAGAGCAGCATTACAGATTTCAGGGAGCCTGGGAAATGCCATTTTCCCATGGTGCCCGTGTCCCTTTTGATTCAGTGACCAGAGGAGCTGGCACCCATTTCCTAGGCTCTCTGGCATCTGGAACACTGTCACGGTAGCATTCGAGGTATCAGGGAGGCCTTGCTGCCGCCGCCGCCGCCGCCACCATCAAAATGGAAAGGCAGGAATGAGGCCCGAGGAAGATTTCTTCTCTGGCTTGGATCGCAAGCAACCATGATGAATGGCTTGAGATTTGTATTCTGAATCGGGGAAATTATGCACATCAGCTGCATCACTAGGTAGGGGATGGAGAGATGATTAGACCGGCCTTGGTGTAGAGCAGCCTTCCCCATTCTGGTGCCCGCCAGATATTTTGGACTGCAGCTTCCAGCATTGCTGACCTTTGGATATGCTGGCTGGAGCTGATGGAAATTGAAGTCCAAAACATCTAGAGGGCACCAGGTTGGGGGTGGCTGGTGTAGAGGATTGGACTAGATTAAGGTCCAATTCTATGCAAGTTTCGACAGGAAAAAGGCCTACAGCTCCCAGCATGCCCCAGCCAGCTATGCTGGCTGAGGCATGCTGGGAGCTGTAGGCCTTTTTCTTGTCGAAACTTGCATCGGATTGCATCAAACCAGGGGCTTTCCAGCTGGTTTCCAGCTCAGTATCCTAGCTGCTTTACAACACTGGTTCAGGTGGCTTTTTGATCCCCTCTGAGGCTATGGATTCTGGGTGCTTCGTTCTAGGGCTGAGGGTGGAGGATCTGTGTACTGATCGCCTTTGTCCCTTTGCAGGCTGTGACTCCCCAAGGGGTTCCTCCAGACTCCCCCAGCACAGCACTCAAAAGAAGACGGAAGCATCATCATCATGCCTTCTGTGCAATGATACCAGGAACCCCAAGGGCAAAACTGTACATGGTAAGAGAACATTTGACGAGGTGAAGACGGATGCAACATTTGATGAGGTGAAGACAGAGAGAGTATTCAAAGTGTGGCGAGAACACTATTGCTTGACACGCATTCTTTGCCCTGAAACCAAACCACTTTCACCCCACTTCAGATATTGCATCTGTCTTGATCTGCTGTTTTTCCAAATTATAATCAATCTATCAGATATTGTTATTTGAAATTATCCAAGAATGTGCCTGGATGTGCCCATATGGAGCAGGGTGGTGGAGGAAGGGGAGTCCTTTTTGCAAATGACTATTTATTTATTTATTTATTACATTTATACCCCGCCTTTTTTCCTCTTGCAAGGAACCCAAGGCGGCTTACATAGTCCTCCTCCTCCTCTCCACTTTATCTAGCAGGATTATCTCCAGGGTTTTCATAGATTTCATAGATCATAGAGTTGGAAGGGGCCTACAAGGCCATCGAGTCCAACCCTCTGCACAGTGCAGGAAACTAGAGGAGGGGTCTCCCATCCAAGTAATAACCAGGCCTGATCCTGCTTAGCTTTCCACGCTCAGACAAACTGAGCCAGCGTAAGCCACAGGCCTGTTCTTTGAGGGCCTGAGGCAAAGTGGTTTATGTCGCCTACCCTGGGCCCCCTTTTTAAAAAGTTTCTTTTACCTTTTAATTTTTATTTTATAGTGCTTCAGTGTCGAACAGCTTCTGGCTGCCATCTAGGATCTCTTCTTCCCCCACCCCCATGCCCTGGAACTTAAGAACATAAGAAGAGCCATGCTGGATTAGACCAGAGGTCCGTCTAGTCCAGCATTCTGTTCACACAGTGGCCAAGCAGTTGCCTGTGCAACATCACCCTCCCACCCATGTTCTCCAGCAACAACTGGGGTACATCGGCATACTGCCTCTGATACTGGAGGACGTATCATTGCGGAGGGGAAGCAAATATCCACCACCACAAAAACACGGCGGCCATCGTTTCCCCCTCCGCAGTGCTCCAGAACTTGTGGGGCATTGGGGGCAAATCCAAGAGGGTGGCTGAAAGCTGCTTTATGCTTTCACCACCCCAAAAATGAAAGGTAAAAACAGTTTTTAAAAGATTAAAATGGGGTCCAGGCCAGGTGCCAGGGCTGGACCATTTGGGGCAAAATCTGCCTCTTCTCCCAAGGTGAACCCATGACTAGGAGGGTAGGCTGTGTCCTCTCAGCTTTGATTACAAGGTTCAAATTGTCCTAAAGGCAATAGAATTGCATTCGGGGAGAGGAGTCTTGTGTCTCTGCCTTTTGTGTGTCAACTCTTCCAGTTGTGTCCTGTTTTCTCATTCCCCGCTCAGGCGTAGATCATGGCAGAGAGAATGCCCCAGCACAAAGCTCTGAAGTGCAACAGAAACCCGGCAGCCTTCATCAGCCTGGCATCTGGTATCTGGCAGTCCCGTCCCAGGCTGCCTCGATCGGTTACATCCCCACAATTCCCTTGGCATCCTATCCTGCATCATCTGTAATGTAAGAATGGCTCAGCTACCTTTAGTCAGAGGGAATTCTGGGAGATGCAGCTTTTCCTTTATGGTTTGACCCTCGCACAATAGCTTCTCCATAAACATTTATTTATTTATTTACATAATTTATCAGCCACCTTTCAGAGTAAGCACCCCCAAGATGGCATACAATTAAAATAAATAAATAAATAAATAACTGCATCATAAATTATGAATAAACAGCTGCAATAAAAGCCCCAAATAAAAGCCAGCAACAGATCAAGTCAAAGGCCTGGCAAAAACATGAAGGTCTTTAGTGGGGGGGGGGGGCAACCCAAGTTCTATGGGGAGGGAGTTCCAAAGATGAGGGGCCACCACTGAAAAGGCCATGCCCTTGGTATCCGCCAGTCTTAATGACAGACCAGAGAGCAGGGTCTCTGAGGTCAAACATGGGGCCTGGCCAGGCTCATAAGAGTGTAAGTAGGCATTCTCAATCCTCATTGGGCCGCTTCTTGGGATGCAGGGCGGGGCGGGAGCTGTCCAAGGATGTGGTCCAATGGGGACTGAGCCTGCTCAGTAGCCATGGAATATTAAGTGTCGGTTGGAAATGAAAAAAAAAGAAACTGGGTGGGGGCTGGAGGGAGTTGGGTTGGTTGCTTCAGCTGCTTCCAGATTATAGCAGCGGTGCGGATCCTGAAGCCCTCGGGACAACTCCCGTCCTCCTCGAGCCTTGGCCATGCTGACTGGGGGCTGAAGGGAGTTGGCATCCACAAACATTTGGAGGGGCCACAGGTTTATAATATCCTGGAGGAGAGCATGGCTGCTGACTGGTAGGAACCCGGCAGCGGAGCACTCATAAAATCATAAGGGTTGGAAGGCACCTCAGAGATCATCTAGTCCAACCCCCTGCTCAATGTGTGTCTGTATGTATGTGTTTCAAAGTGTGTGTGTGTGTGTGTGTATGTGTGTGTGTAAATACAGGCACACACACACACAGGTGAATTAGGACTGCAACCTGAGTAAAGACATATCCATCGCATGACTATTGATTTAATGTGTAGCTTAAATTTGTTTATGGAAAAAAACAGCATAACTTCTTTGCAGTTAAAAAAATGCATAGCTGGCATCATTTTAGAAGAGGCATTCTCCCCCCCACCCCCATGTGTATGAGAAGGGAGAATGCCTCTTTCTTGCTGGGAGGTGAGGATGCACAGCAGCGCTTCGTCGCAGGTCCCACTTGCCACGCTTAATAGCTATGAACAGACCTCCTCCTCCAGGAAGTCATGCAATCTGTTTTTTAAAGTCCTTTAAGCCGGCGGCAACGTGGGTGAAACAGTGCGTCCTTCCGGTCCCCGTTCCAAACCTGCTGGCGATCTCGTGTTTCATGGGGTGCATGACCGCAAGCTCCAGCACAGGCTTCTTTTAAGCTGCTGCCCGCCAAATATTCTCGACTTCAGGTCCCAGCCTCCCTGGCCATTGGTCACGCTGGCTGAGGCTGATGGGAACTGTGGTCCAAAACATCTGGAAGGCACCAGGTTGGGGGAAGGCTGTTCTAGGAACGCGGGGCGGAGGGAAATCTAGTCTCCTTTCTTTTGCATGATGTCATCACAGAATATGCACCACTGCAACCATTTCTGCCTGCTGAACTCTGCGCGCTGGGTCTCATCATCCCGTCTGCTGCTCTGGCTGGCTGGGGAACTGCTCTGCGGAGCGTGCGGTGTGGGTCCTAGCCCCTGCCAGCTCCCTTTTTGCGGGGGGGAGGGGGAAGGATCATAGTTCAGTGGAAGAGCACGGCCTGGCTGAGGCTCTATCCCTGCATTCCCCAGTTAAAGGGATAATGCAACCAGTGAAGGGAAACGCCCTTCTCTGCTCGAGAGCCCCTGCAAGCTGGAGCAGGCAGTGCTGGGTCTAAACAAACAAGTCGCACCTGGTATAAGGGAGCTTTTTATAGGTTGAGCTTTATTGAGTGTTCCCCCCCCCTTTTCCTTTCTCCTTGCCCAGCTACTGCCCTCCAGTGGCAGCTACCTCAGCCTCCCCCCCAGCTGGCCTTCCCGTTTCCAACTCCAGTAGGCACCGGGACACAGAGCTGAAGACCTGGGCTTCTTGGCGGCCACCACGAGGAGGTCACCGCTGCTCCCTGACGCTGGACGACGGCGGCAGGATGCAGGACCTGAGCTGGGCTCTGAGCCGCGCCGTGGAAGCCGCCAGAGACGTGAAGTTTACCACGAAGCGGATGGGCAGGTCTCTGACTTGGGAACTGAATAAAGCGAGGGGTCTGCGGGGGTCCTGCCTCTTCTAACGAGGAGAGTTGCAAGGAAAAAGAGAAGCGAGACGACCAGGGCATGGAGGGGGGAGAACCCTGATGGGACATTCCTGGTGTTTTATGTGCCAAAAAGCAGCGCTGTAGCCCTTTAATTTGGGGGAAGGGCGTCTCCTCCTTCAGTAGCATTCTTGGGTGTCTCCAGCATCATGGAAGTTCCCAAGCCTGAGCTGGAAGGGCTCTAGGGTGGAGGTTCCTCCCACCTACCCTTCTCTAAAGCGCACGCCCTTTCAGTCAGCACAACCTAGGGAAAAGCTTCCTGCACTTTTGCTCCTGCCCGCCACCCCACCCCCCCGGAGAAGTGACATCACCTTCTGCTTCTTGAAGCCACTTCTGCCCTTACTTTGTGCTTCCTCCCAGAAACAGAAGTGTGCAACCTCTAGGCAGCTTTGGGAACAAATCATGACATTGAGTTGTTTTCATAGGGCAGGACTGAGGAAAGAAAAAATAACCGTTAAGTGGTGTCGTTTTTGAAAAAAATAGGTGTTGGGGAGGGGGTGTCTTAACTTAGATCAGAGTCCTGTGAATTCTCATGAAAGCCCTAGATCTTCCAGTGCTTGGTGTCTCCTCAACTGGTTGAGTTTATCCATTCCTCTCTGAACCTTTCCTCAACCGTTCTTTTGCCTTAAGTCTTAAAACTCTTTTGTTGGCCCCTCGGCAGAAGGTTGTTGTATATGATCCTTCAAGGAACAAAAACGTCTCCTGTTGCACTGAGGGGATGAATAGGGTACCTACCTCTTCTTCACTGCTTTGGCCAGGCATCCAGGGAACATGAAGGAACGTCTTAAGGCTCCTAGAATGGCTGGTTGGCCAGAAACCCATCGCTGCTCCTACTGTAGAATAATTTCTACCGTAACATCCTTCTCCTAGGAAAGCCATCTTGGGGAATGAGCACTGGCTAATGGCTACAGCAAGGCCTGCCTCTTCCATGCGGTTGATCAATCAATATCCTTCACTGTAAATCTAATCAAAGGTACCGCCACAGCAGATGGAAAGAGTGGATTGGTTGCATGTCACCAAGAAGCTAAGAGTCAACCATAAGAACTTTGAGTCAACCCTCTCTTAAGGGATGACATCCTGTCCCACTGTGGCAACACCTACCTCAGGTCTCGTGTGTGTGTGTGTGTGTGTGTGTGTGTGTGTGTGTGTGTGTGTGTGTGAGAGAGAGAGAGAGAGAGAGAGAGAGAGAGAGAGAGAGATTTGCAAAGCGGGATGGTGGTAAGATCATTTTTAGAGAGATGTATTTTTTTCTGAACCTTTCTATTCTTTATGTGATTCCAGTTGCTGTTTAGTGTTATGGAAAAGAAATGATGGATGGGATTTGTTTCAGCCCTCCTTCCTTTTCGTCTTTAAGGGTTTGCAGAACCTATTTTGCCAGAATTAAAATTCTTTGGCTGTGCCCACTATGGATTTTTAAAGACATGTTAGGATCTTGAGGTGTCCAGCTTCCCTTATGCATTTGCCAAGACAAGAATGCAGCAGTCCGGGCCAAGCCGGTGTAGTAGTCGTTTAACAGGAAATGCCAGGCACAATTTGCTGATGGTTGTCACAGGGATTTGATCAACATCTAGACCCCCCTCGTGTAGTATATCATCTCTTGATAAGACATGCTGTCACTCCAGCTGGCACCGTCATTGCTTGGAGACACGGGCCCCCGATACATCTCTTACTACAAGATGCACTGTTTGCTTAACTATTTACC
This sequence comes from Shinisaurus crocodilurus, assembly GCA_021292165.1. Classification (NCBI taxonomy): domain Eukaryota; kingdom Metazoa; phylum Chordata; class Lepidosauria; order Squamata; family Shinisauridae; genus Shinisaurus; species Shinisaurus crocodilurus. The sequence goes on along the minus strand of JAHFWL010001192.1, from coordinate 2,468,587 downwards.
CAATTCCCCCAATGAAGACCAGTGAAACATAGCTGGAAATCATCTATTAACTCAGGGATGGGCATAAGGTAGATCGGAATCTACTTGCAGAGAGAGCTCTGGGTGATTTGCACTAGATTGACAAGGATTTCCGACTTCCAAATTATTTAACAAAGGCTGCGGCAAACTGGCTCTCCTCCAGTACAAACTGGCTAAATTGTACTGCAGAGATTAGGAAGGTCGGTGGTGGTGGGGGGTAACCACAAGTGGATTTTTGCATGGAAGGACTGGGACCTCCATTCAGTTCCAGTATGCAAATCGCATTCCCGAGCTTTGAATTCTTGAACACAAAAGTACATGCCTTTTGCACCAGGCCGTGGTGGGTAGATCGCAGGGATTCTAGTAAAAAAAAAAACCCAAAACCAAAGTAGTTCCCACAAGCCTGAAGTCTACCCACCGCTGTATTAAATAAGTACTTCATAAAATAAATAAAAGACTGCTGCATTCTCTGTGTGGGTTTTAGTGGAGCTCCCTTTTCTAACTGAGCACCGTACCGTCTTCCATCCATTTAACAGCCTCCAAAGAGATCATCTCATTTCCGTGGATGCCTTTCGAGTGCCTTAGAAATGTCAAAACACCCAGCGAGGGCAGTGGGTGGGTGGGAGCATTTCCCCAAGCAATGACAGACAAGGTTTCCATTTTAGTTGTGGTACTTCTGAAGATAACCATGGATTTTAAAAAGTCAAAATGATATTCCCTTCCCAAGCCCTCTACGTTACTGAGAAGTAACAATATTGTTAAGCACAAGGACGGCCATAACCCCTGCATTTTTTTAATTTTCCCTGGGTTTCTGTTGGTCCCACTAGAACAGTGTTCTCCAACTTTGGGTCCCCAGATGTATTTGGCCTACAACTCCCAGCATGCCCCAAGGTTGGAGAACACTGCACTAGAAAGAAGAGTATGCCAGCTACAGGGATGGCATACTCCTCACTCCCTGTTTCAGAAGCATATTTTGGGGGGACAGGAGGGCTTTGGATCTAAAGCCTCCCCCAATTTGCCCCAAGCACAGCCCCCTTTTTTTTTTTGCCATGACCACTGTGAGAGCACCAAGGGCAGCTGAGGTTCCCGCAACTACACCAGGGAGATTTGCAGCTCTCTGCCCATAGACATCCCTCTGTCTTATGTCTCCTGGGACACCCTTCCAGGGATCATAGGGTTGCAGCCTTAATTTGGAGTGCCCGGGCATAGAGAATGTTAATTTTCATAGAATCATGAGAGTTGGAAGGTACCTCAGAGATCATCTAGTCCAGCCCCCTTCTCAATGTGTGTCTGTATGTATGTGTTTCTGTGTGTGTGTGTGTGTGTGTGTGTGTGTGTGTAAATACAGACACACAGGTGAATTAGGACTGCAACCAGAGTAAAGAAATGTTAATCGCATGACTGTTGACTGATTAATTTGTAGCTTAAATTTGTTTATGGAAAAAACAGCATAATTTCTTTGCAGTTTAAAAAATGCATAGCAGGCATCATTTTAGAAGAGGCATTCCCCTCTCCCACCCCACCCCCATGTGTATGAGAGAAGGGAGAATGCCTCTTTTTTTAATAGGTACTGGGTACTTCAATAAAAAGACTGTGTGTGTTTGTATATAAACCTGCTGGCCCAATTAATTGTGGGCACCTTTTTTTTAGCCAATTAAAAGTTGTTTAAATTTATTAGATTTAATCTGTTAAGCATTGCAGCCCTGAATGTGAATGCAGGAAGCGCCTCATACGTTGGGTCCATCGAGGCCCAACGTGGTTTACTCTGCCTGACAGCAACTCTGATCGCCCGCTGCTGCAGGATGTGTTTCAAATGAGAAGCGGTAAATAAATAGTGATGATGCTAATTTGATGACCCTACTTTTCATGCAGCTTTACGCGTGAAGGGCTCCTTTCTCCAAGTCAAGGAAGCACTCCAGGGTGAAGAGAAGAGAATCCTAAATGCACTTCCCTTGCCCGTGGGTCTTATTTCTGAGTAAACACACTTAGGACCGCGCAGGGCCATGGCCTTGCTGGCTGGGAATGGGGGCAGGTGTAGGCCAACATACCTGGAGGATACCTGTGGCTCACGCTGGCTCAGCTTGCCTGAGCGTGGAAAGCGAAGCAGGGTCAGGCCTGGTTATTACTTGGATGGGAGACCCCCTCCTCTAGTTTCCTGCATTGAGCAGGGGGTTGGACTAGATGGCCTTATGATCTATGAATCTATAAACCAGGTTGGGGAAGGCTGCCTTTAGCCAGGTACTAATGAATTTTTGAACCCAGGGTGTGTGGGGGGGGGGAGTGGATGACGACAAACTTGTGAAAGGGCCATTCTCAGCGCCCCTTTTTGTTGTTGTTGAAATAACGTCAATGTTTGGAGAAATCTATTGTATAAGTGGAGCTTCAGCTATCGGGCGGTATAGAAATGAAATAAAAAATATTTTTGCTAAATAAATGGTATTTGGTGTATGTTTGTGCTTGCTTTAAAAAAAAAATATCAAAAGCTAAAAAAATCTTTATACAGAGAGAATATAAGAACTGTCTCACTGCTAAGACCAAGGTCCATTTAAGCCCAGTACAGTAATACCTTGGACTGCAAGTAACTTGGTTTGCAAGACAAGCAAATTTTTAAATATTTAAAAAAAATTTTTACTTGATATACAAGCGACGTCTTGCAATACAAGTACCGTAGTACGACTTAAATTAAAAATCTCTGTACAAATTTGGGGGGGGGGGGATTTCGTTTTGATATACAGTAATACCTTGGATTGCAAGTAACTTGGTTTGAGAGCGTTTTGCAAGACAAGCAAATTTTAAATATTTATTTTTTACTTGATATACAAGCGACGTCTTGCAATACAAGTACTGTAGTACGACTGAAATTAAAAATCTCTGTACAAATTTTTTTGGGGGGATTTCGTTTTGATATAAGAGTGTTTTGGATTACAAGCACGTTTCCGGAACGAATTATGCTCTCAATCCAAGGCATGACTGCAATCCTTTTTGCTGTTTGGAAGACCCCCCCATGTTCTCTTAGCATGAAAGCTGTCCCTTATAAAAGGCCATTTGGAAAGATGATTTCAAATTACCTTCTACAGATAAAGATTCTTCTAGTACTGATGCAGGCAGGACCGAAAGTATTTTTTTAAAAAACAGGTTTCAAGGGGTACCTAATTCCTGTTGCTCCACAAAGGCCTTCTGGATCTTCCCCCTGTTGTTATCAAGATCTCGATCTCGGGGACCACCTGGAGGCAAGCAGTGGGAGTGTTTGGTGGTTAAATTTCTCCCCCACTTCGCATCTTCCCTGCAACCCACCATAGCCAGTCAAAATCCTCTTTTACCTCATTGGACAGGACGGCAAACCTTTATTGACTCCAAGTGCTTTTAAAGTACAGAAGAACAACTATACAGAGATGACACATTTGTGCTTCGACAGTTCCAAACATTGACGGTTCAAGAATTAAAACAACTTCCGCAACAGATTTTTTTGTATTTCCCCCCCTCCTTTCGATAAAGTATCATTTGAATATAAATAACTGATAAAAACGACAAAAACATAACATGTCTAAAACAAAAAAGGGGGGGGGGACACCCTGAAGCAGCTGCAATGCTAAATTTTAAAAAGGGGGATGCGGGGGGGGAAAAGGAGTGGCTGACAAAACAGTTACTAGTGCAAAATGAACACCGCCTTTGCCCTAAGAATATATAATATTATGGGCAACGGAGTGGAGGTAAATGGACCACAAGAACAGTAGTAAATAGGAAGAGAGTTTTTTTTCATCTTCTCTTCACTGAGATATTCTAGGACAACCTTCCCCAACTTGTTGCCCTCCCCGATGTGCTGGACTATGATTCCCATAATCCCAAAGGATGATGGGAGTTGTAGTCCAATATATCCGGGGGGGGCACTAATTTGTGGGAGTTTGTTCTAGGAAGAGAAGGCAATGCCCTGGGATAGATAGAAAGGAAGTGGATGGGGAACAACCAAAGACGGCAGGAGAACGAAAGAAACATTTCCCTCAAAAAAATTTTAAAATAAAATCACAGTAAGCTAACGCAGCCATTGTGGGGAGGAAAATGCAGAGCAATGTAAAAAGGACCGAGTTAACCACTTCACTCCAAGCTTGCAATGACGTCACGAGACACAATTATTTAATCCATATACATCCAGTCTGCAGTGGGAGAGGGGGTGAAAAAGATTCGTAAAGGGAAGGGTGATTTTTGGCGCCTGCCACAGCCAGTAACATTTCACTACTGGACGACAATGGCAGAAAGAAAGAAAAAAAGAAAGGAATCGAAAGGGTACAAGACAAAACCCGGTCAAGGGAAATTACAGTTAGCAGTTGTGGAGATCGGGGGTGGGGGGTGGTGAGATGATCCAGTCAAGGTAAAGCTTCGAACTCAGCATTTTTAAATTCCACACCTGGAGCAGGATAGTTAGCCACACACTTAAAACCTTCCCTTTAATGGAACGTAGAAGTGTTTTTTACTTTGACTGGGCTGTTCCTTTGGTTTTGGTACCGTCTCATTTTTCCCTCTCGAATCCACTGTCCTGCCTTCATTTCGATACCAAGTTCTTATTTTTATTTCATATTCCCCATCTTGACAAGAGAGGGAGGAAGAAATTGGCCACAATCCAATCCAGAGCTGAGCGTGCCTTTAAGCCCATTTTTAAAGCAGCAGGCGTAAACGTGCCGAGTTGGACCCACATTTAGGGAAATGTAGAGAGGACCCATTGAAAACCAGTGGGTCTTCTGTTCATCTTGAGTCATGACTTACTTGTCCGGTTGGTTTCAAGGGACCCCCTCGAAGCGTGACTAAATCTGGATCCAACCCACTTTTTGTGTGTGCTGGATTGTGACCAAATTGGAGGTCTGCTCAAATTGGGAGGTCTCGCTCAAACAGAAGATTTTTTTTTTCTTTTTTTGGTTAAAGGCATCGAAGATTACTGGCAAAACGTATGCCCTCCAAGACAACTGTATTGCTTTCTCATTCTCCATCTCTTGCTATTTAGATTTTCATTATCCTACTGAAAATCGGTTCCCCTTCCTTCATCTTTCAAGGCTGCAACCACCATGACAGTGGCCACCACACCACCCAACCCAGTGAAATGGGAGGCCAAAAAGAAACACCGCTTGCAGCCTGCAAAATCCTGCAATCGCCAAAGGCCCCTTTCACAGCAGTGCAGAGGGGAAAGGACCAGTCAGCCGATCTGTCCACCACAAACAACAAAAGCTCGTCTTCAGTTGGGTCGCCCTGCAAGCGCTTCCTTCCTGGATAGGCAAAAGCAAGGATGGGCCACCATCGATTCCTGGAAGCTTGTCGGCATCCTTCCGTGCCCAAGCGCACTCCCAGGGCTCCGACGTGCCGATTCGGCACAGCCAACTTCTGCTCAGCAGACCCAGGGAGATCGCTGAGGTTGGGGTGTGTGTGTGTGTGTGTGTGTAGCACAACGGCCTGAGACAGAGGCATCTCTGCCCTCAGCATGCACACATCTATTCCTTTCAGCCTGCCACTCTCAAAGTAATACGGAAAACTGCCAAACCTGTTGAACAGATGCAAATGTGCCAGGGTGGGGGGGAAAACCCCCACACAGTCGCTTCTCTATGGAGTCTGCACTGGGGGATGCAAGCTACAATCTACAAACACACACACACGCAAACGAAGAATCCTCCCCTTCCAACATGGCCTACTGTTCCGCCTCTCCCCCGGTTGACTGCTCCTGCCATGCGTGTGTGTGTGCACTTGTGGGGGACACACACTGCTTACTTGCCTGCAGGAACAGAGGGAGCAAGGGTGCAAAGTTTTAAAAAAACAAGCCATCTACACTACGGTAGTAGACAGAAAAAAAAGAACCTCCTCCAGACAATCGCAGGAATCATCATTTCAAGAGAACGTTGCGGCGCGGGGCAACCTCGCCCGACCTGGTGCTCCCCAGATGTGCTGGACTGCAACTCTCATGATCCCCAGCCGGCGTGGCCAAACGACCACGGCTGGGGGGGGAGGGGGAGGGTGCAAGTTGCAGTCCCAACACATCTGTACGGCACCAGATGGACGGAGCCTGCTGTGGAGGCTAGCGCTCCCCCTCCCACCGAACTACAATTCCCAGGATTCAGATGGGGAAAGAGGAACAAGTCTGTCATGGGGGCTACACATCTGTTGCCTGACACCAGTGTTCCCCAACCTTGGGTGCCCAGATGTTTTTGGCCTACAACTCCCAGCATGCCCCAGCCAGCATAGCTGGCTGGGGCATGCTGGGAGTTGTAGGCCAAAAACATCTGGGCACCCAAGGTTGGGGAACACTGCCTTATACTATCACCGGCCAGAAAAGCCTGGAGCCCTGGCAGACCCCCGCCAACTTACCCACACACAAACACGCTTCCAATCCCCCTCTTGCCCCTCTCCAGAACATGAAATCAGAGAGACAGAACGGTGTAGTGGTTAAAGCACTGGGCTTTAGACCTGGGCTCAAATCCACCTTGGGCTCGTCACTGTCTCTCAGCCTAACCTTCCTCACAGGATTGTTGGGAGCATAAAGTCACCGTGTGCTACTTGGAGGGAAGGTGAGATTTTAAAAAATAATAATCTCATCAGTCAATGACAGGATTCGGAAGCAAAGTCATCCCCACCCAGCCACCATTTATTTATTTATTTATTTATTTATTTATTCATTCATTCATTCATTCATTTTAATTGCGCCAAAGTGCTAAACTGAGAACCCAAGAACACTCACTTGCTAACATCCTTGGGCCAACTGGAAACCACAGGCCGGTGATATGGAAAACAAACAAACAAACACCGGTTCCTTTGCATGTGGAGAGCACAAAAACCTAACGAAGGCTGGTCCAGAGATGTGGAATTGCAAACACAGCTGCATTTAACACATTCCTCCAAAAGAGGGGACGGGAAGCAACCAAGGAAAAACCCAGTGGAAACACCTCCCAGAAGCCAACCATGTACACACACGCACACAGATGGATTCAAGAAACACAAAAGGAAGACAACAATCCCAACAGCAGCAGCAGCAGCAGCACCGGGGCGGGGGGGAGGAGGGAGAAAGTACAGTATTTCCAAAACGCAAGCAAATTCCAATGCATAGGAGAGAACATTCACAGTTTGCATCTGAGGTTAGGTACAAGATCACATAGCCATAAATATAAGTCACGAGCATTCATCCATCCAGGCAGAGAGAGAGAGAGAGAGAAATAAAATAAAAAATACATTATTTAAAAAATAATCAGCATCGTCGTATAATCGCCAAGGACAAAGCGATGGGTTCTTCGGAATATGGGAGTTTGGTTTTGGCGGTTTATTTCGTCAGATACATACAGAGATAATATCTATATTATAGAATATATTATTCTTCCCACCCCACCCGCAGACACAATGCATATTTTTTTTTTCCTGTCTTATTTACCTTTGCTTCAAATGGAGGGTGAAAGAGATGGAGAGAAGGGAAGAGAACAGAAGGGAAAGTTCCACCAAAGCACAAGAAGAGGGCAGAAATGGATCCATGGCCAACAAATCATGCTCGGACAGCAGCGACTGCAGAGCCAGGAAGGTGGGAGACATAGAAAGTCACCTTGCTGCTTTTTGGTGGTGAGGGGAAGGAAGAGGGAGGGTGTGTGTGTGTGGGTTTTGTTTGTTTTTTAACTGCTGCTTTCTTCCTCCGTTTTATTCAGTTTCTTCAGCGTGTCCAGCAGTTTCTGTGGGGTGAGGATATGGGTGGAGCCTGCAAAGGGGCGGAAAGCGAGGGGAAGACAAGAGAGAGTTATTAGATTTCCAAAAGCGGTATCAGGAAAGGGGGGGGGAGATTATCGGTCTAAAGGGAGTGGGCTTCTGAACCAGGATGGGGAGTTTGGGGGGAGGAGGGCTTTCCCACCCGTTGTCTGAGCGAAGGCACCCATGCGCCCCGCTCACACCACCCAAGCGACAATTATGGTTCTCAAAAGTTTACGATCCTTACAAGGGAGCGGGGCGGAAACGGGCCAAAAATGGTCGCCAACACCCTTAATAGGATTGCGCACGGGGGGGGGGGGGTGCCCAGTGAAGGCAGAGGAGTGGGCATGGTGGTGTGTGGGGGGAGGATTTGTGAGCCCCTTAATGCGTGACCCCTCCATGCAGGTGTAAAATATTGTGGTGCAGGGGAGAGCACCTTTGACACTCGGTACCTTACCTGTCTGTCACGGACAGCCCACCGATATATATATATCTATATATAGATATAGATATATATATTTAAAAAATTGGAAGAAATGCTTGCAAAATGTAAGCCTATGGAACTACAATTTCATCTAGTGCAGAACAACAAAAACTGGAAAGGAAACTGAAATTAAAACCAAAAACAAACAAAACAAAATATCACATGGAGATCTCTCCGAGAAGTAAGTGCAGTGAAGGAATGAGGCATGGGGGTGTTCATGAACCCCGTTGAACCCCCCGCCGCCCCGCTGGGGTTTCATGGACGCAGGCGTCGAGTGCAGAGAGAGAAGTGACTGTGTGGATCATGGAGGCCCGCGCATGCAGTGGTGAGGGGCGGGCCTTTGAAGAAAGGACCACCCCTTCTTCCCCTCCCATCTGGGGAAGAGAGGCAAGAACCAAATTAAGAAGAGTCTCATCTGTACTTGAAAATGTGCACTGTTTTTGAGATATGGAGAAGAGGGGTGGGAGAGGGGTTGGACAAGAAGAATATTGCTGGAAGCCAGACTTTTCAATACACCTGGACAAAATCTGCATCATTGTCAGGAAGGGCAAAAACAGCAACAACAACAACCCACCATGATCATTTGGACGTGGACTGGGGGGGGGGGGGATGCGGCGATGAATTTTCCTTCTGGGGCACCCAGTGGCAGCCATAGGGATCTCTCCCCTTGCCAGTCAGCACAGGACAATACAAGAAAGGGGGGGAAAGCCCTAGAGGGAGACATACTGCCTCCATTTCCCAGTATTGTCAAGAGATGTTGCTGGCCATGGCACCTGAATAATGCAGAGGGGGCGTCGCTCTAGCTCTGCAGCGTCTATGGTGCACCCATGGCAACTGGGCTCCAGAGTGACCTTCTGGATTGCCATTGGGGCTCTACCCACTTACAAAGCACCCCATGTGCTATTAATCCCACAGCACTTTTTTGGAGCAGTGCGTTGGGCTCCAGTCCTATACACCAGTGTTCTCCAACCTTGGGTCCCCAGATGTTTTTGGCCTACAACTCCCAGCATGACCCAGCCAGGTTGGAGAAGACTGGTATACACACTTACCCAGGTGTAGGTCCCATTGAACTTGACGGGACTTACTTCTGAGTAGACATGCACAGGATTGCAGCACAAGTCACCCACTGGTATCTCTACTTTAAAACAAAAACAAAAACAAAACCCACATACACAAAGATCAGTGTCCCTAGTTTCAAACATTGAATAAAATCTATCTGGAGGGGTGCTTGTGCCCCCGACATGCAATATATTCTACTGTAAAGCGGGGACTCCTGGGGAAATACAGAGCAGGAGGGTATGAAGAGGCAACGGATGTGTCTTGAATTTGGATCAGTTCTGAGCACCGGGCTGAATGACCTGGAGGGGCTAGAACCCCTCCAAAGCCGGTGGAAAGTTCTTCCGTCAAAATGAACCACCATTAACAAAGGTAACAGTTCAGACTTTAAAAATAAGCATGCATCCTATATTTTTTTTTCATTTAAGCTTTTTTATTATTTACCGAAAAAATAGAATAAATTTTTCATAGAAGATACTGGGTTGGATCCAGACTTTAGACATACTTAGAGTAGAACTGAAATCAATGAGACTTAGGTTGGTCGTGAATAATAATAATAATAATACAAAATAATAATAATAATAATACAAAATTTATTTCTTACCCGCCTCTCCGTCTAGATCGAGGTGGGGAACAACAAAAATATAAAATACATAAACTAATCAAAACACAACACATACTATTAAAACATCTTAAAAAAACAACTTAAAAACATTATAAAACATCTTAAAAACATCTTAAAAGCATCCTAAAAATCAGTCTTTATGGCTTTTCAAGTCCCATTAATGAGTAAGAAATCAAAACAAAAACTGAATCCAGAGAACTTTCACTCCCTATAAATAGGACTCATGCTTATTTTTAAAGTCTGATCAGTTAATTTTGTGAAACAGTGGCACCTGTGACAGACGATCAATCCAATTCAAGACAGATGCATCACCCCAGTGGCTGACCCGTCCCCCACACCTCGTCCCATCACGTCACGGTGACAGGAATCACGACAGCTAGGCAGGCATTTGGGCTGAGAAGAGCAGACAGAAGCAAACACACTGTCAAAAGAAAGGAGCCGCAAATGCCCAGCTGCGTTTGCAGTCATGCATCGGTGTGTGGTCGCTAATAGCATGAGGCAAGCTGAAAGGTGGCTGCGTTCCAGATACAAAACACAGCACGGCCCTCGAGAGTTGCTGGTGGAACTTCCGTGCCGACTGCGAGGGCCAAGGTTCATCTTGAGTGCTTAAGAACGTGTTCACACAACCTATTTCCACCACGGCTTTAGTGCTGGTTATCTCACACTGCTGCTGCTAGTGGGGGGGGGCATATCCTACGCCGCATGGAGGCTCCCCATCTTTTGGTCCCTCACTCCTGAATTGCGATAGCAGCCTTCTCCAACCTGGTGCCCTCCAGATGTTTGGGATCAGTGGCCATGCTGGCTGAGGCTGCCCGGAGTTGGAAGTCCAAAACGTCTGGAGGGCTCCAGGTTTGGGAAGCCTGGGCAAAGTTTGCTGATTCTCCAATTGTTTAACGGTAGCAACAATGAAGTTACTTTCCCCATCCAAAATTAGGCTTCTGGAATGAAGGCGCTTGGGGGACCTAGGAGAGGACTTTTGTGTGAAAGGACTGCGAGCTCAGTCCAGTTCTGGCAGTGAACACAAATTCTTAGGCTCAGAGGCACCCTGTTCTTTAAGTCTGCATGTTATTCCTTTGCATCTGGTGCTGGTTGGTGGATCCTGAGGTTCTAGTAATAAACAAAGTAGACCTGATGAGCATGATGTCTGCTCAGCCCAGGCGTAGGCCACCGGAGATCACATAGACTGAGATCTGCAGTAAACTTCCAAAAGGTTTCCAACCCTATTCGCCCCCAGCCACAGGGAGTCGGCACTATATTCTCCAGCAGAGGATTTGGGGGGGGGGGGGCAGACAGTGGCTCGGGGGCAGCAGAGACTGCTGAAGCAAGCGTGGGCTGGGCCAGTCCTGTGGATGGGAGACCAAGGCAACCGCCATGGTAGGAACAGGATGTAAGCTTATTAAGCATCTTTCCGATCAAAACCCCAAATAATTCTCAGCAGCTGTACAAAGCTGCAATCCGCAAACACCCTTGGAGGGGGGGGGGGGGGCAGGGAAGCAGTGACATTTAAAACCAGTCTCAAAACAGTTTAGAGCTGTACTGACAAAGCCGTACTTCTCAAGGTAAATGCGTGACCCGGCATTTCGTCAGGCCAAAGGGAAGTTTCCTCCACTGCCGCGTTTCAGATTAAAGATGACAATAATTCAGAAATGGGTAGCTGTTTGGCAATGAAGGTTCGGCCAAGTTCTGGCTGAGAGAGATTCATGGTACAGGGTTTGATGGAAGCAGTGTCGGGCACATTTTCAAAATCGTAGTTTTAAAAACCGCAAGCATTTTGTCATCCAAAGAACCCAAAAACGGAAAAGAAAAGAGAGAGAGAGAGAGAGAAGAAAGAGAGAGAGGTGATGTAAGAATCAAAGAAGCCCTTCCGAGGGGGAAAGAGTTTCTTTTCTGTAGTAAGCTGCTTTTACTTTTTTTTTTTGCTTTCTTTGGGCTCTCATTCCATTGTTGGAGCCTGCTCCTCAAAAGATACCCTAGTGGAATCTCTGAAGTCGGGGTGCCTCAGATCCATGAGAAATTTGTTGGGAGTAAGAATGTGAGTAGAACCTGTGAGAGAACAGAGTGTGGACTGACTCCTTGCACAGAAAATAAAAATAAAAAAACAGTCAGAAGGAACATGCCCCCCCACCAAAAAAAAGATTTAAAGGCCTTAAACGCAATTCATATCATCAGAGGTTATCGGTACAAAAGCCAAGTGAGGATGTGTGAAGAAGCCAATGAGAGAGACAGACACACACCAAGGAGAGACAGACCCACAAGTGATGGACGGACGGATTAGGAAAGCGTCGTCACGGCATGCATGGAAACGCAATAGACGGGGCTGGGTTTTGGCGGTCACTACCCGGGCCTCCATAAACTGTGCTTGCAGCAGGGATCTGTTTGGGGTTCAGGGCCAAACTAGACATAATGTTTGTCACCTAGTTTGCCCTTGGGTAGTTGATTTTTAGAAAATAAATAGCTGGCAAGTGGGGGGGTGGGAGGAGAAACTGGACGGGGACTGTGGCCTGAGGAAAGGGGGGGCTTTGGGCCTTGCTCCTCACCGTGGTCCCAACTGGAATCACCCCACCCCACCCCACTTTCCTCTGCTTACAGATCGCAGGCACGAGGGGGAAAATTGATTCTGACCAGGGCCACAACGGGATCAAAGAGCTGAAGTCCCCCTCCCTCCAGGTCATGGTTCCAATCAGGGTTTCCCCCACCCCACCTGTGCTGTTTAATTTTAAAAAACCAACTACACAAGTGAAGCCGCATGAAAAATGTCACCTTAGGTTTGGCTCTCCTATGCATCGCTTTGGAGGCATCCAAACCCTGCAGCCCCATTCTCAGCTTTCCCCGATCTGATGTCCTCTGGATGTGTTGGTTGTAATCCAGCACACCTGGAGAGCTCCTGGTTGGGGAAGGCTGCCCTAGCTGGCTCCTTGCTGGGGTGTGTTAAAAAACGTTGCATTTAACGGAACGTATAGTTTGGCCAGAGGCTCTGTGTTTATAGCAGCTGCACAGCGGGTAGAAATCAACAGGAGAAGCTTTTCCCTGCATGGATGTGTGGTGATGGGAGAACCCATCACCAGCTGAATTCTGCCCACCATGACTCTGGTAAAGATGTATCATCTCTCTTTCTCGGGGGGAGGGGGGGCGCTCACCATCCACACTAGTCGCAGCCAGGGATGGGGACTCGGACTCGAGGACTCAACTCCTGAGTCGGACTGAGTCCCCCCTCTGACTCGACTCGGACTCGAGTCCCAATATTTTTAATGGGACTCGAGACTCGACTCGGGACTCGAGACCAAGGACTCGTCAACATCCCTGGGCTGTTGACGAGTCTTCTGGCTGTGCCAGAAGGAGCGCGATCACCGGTGAAGAGCGCATGGAAGCGAGGTGCGCCGCTGCTCAGCCACTATGGATAGCTACCAGGAGCACAGCCCCAACAATGTGTTGAGATTTATTTTGATTGATGTGTTGTTGTGGGGGGTTTGGGTTAGGGTCAGACATTTTGGGTTTGGCTGCCTCTGCCTGCCTGTTTGGGGTTCCCTGCCTCCTCTGCCTGCCTGGTCCCTTCTTGACCTGTTCAGCAGTTGAATTGTCCAAGACAAAGGCCTCTGCCTGCCTGCTTTGGGGTTCCCTGCCTCCTCTGCCTGCCTGGTTATTTTGGGTTTGTCTGCCTGGTCTGTTCTTGCCAAAATCAGTTGCAGAGTTTTGAAATAAAAAGGCACACTTGTGCCTAGAATTTATTTAAGCCACACATCTGAAGTAGCCTTATTTTGTTGGGGGGAAACCCCATTGATTTTAATAGGGACTCGTGGAGTCAGTTTTGGGAGTGACTCAGGACTCGTGACTCGTGAGTCACCATTTTGGACCAAGGACTCGGACTCGGACTCAAGTCCAAAGACTCGTGACTCGACTCGTGACTTGAGACCAAGGACTCTTCAACATCCCTGGTCGCAGCACAGCTTTCTTTCCCCATGCAAAGGATTGAGTTCCGTTTTTACTTCCGCGGCAAGTGGCACTAGCAGCAACTGTGTTGGCGGCCAGCCGCCATTTTGCGTCCTCCACAAGGCTCTCATCATTCCAGGGCACTGTGGTGGGCGGCCACCACTTTCTTCCCACAAAAATAAATGGCGGGGAAATCCTGCAAAGTGGCCTTCGATGTCTAGGAGGTGGGGTGAGAAGTAGAAAAACCCTAGATTCCAAACCCCCGCCCCAAAATGTCTTCCGAGAAATTTCAGCTCCAAGAAATTTAAGCTCCAAGAAAAACTCCATGATTGCACTATTGACATGGTGAGTAAAGGTGTCCACCTAGCACAGGCCCTGAAAGGAGCTTCAGGGGCTTGGTAAGCATGCCTTAAAAGAGGGGTGTTGAACCTCTTTCAGCCCAAGCGCCGAATTCAATTTCAGAAGAGGTCCAGGGGGCTGCCCTGCAGTGGTGGACGGGGCCAAAAATACCAACGTATTTTCGCTTAAACTTCTTGCTGCCAGGAACTAAGCTTTCAGAGAGAAGGAAAAAAAACTGGGCAAAAGCCAAGAAACTACCACAGGATTGGTGGTCAGGGAAAGGGGGCTAGGAGCCCAGGAGGACTGCGTTGGGCCCATGGGACTGAAGCTCAACATCCCTGCCTTAAAAGGAGGGAGACTGGGTTCAGACAACATGATAACCCATACTCAAGGGTTGGGTATGGGTTGACGTTGAACCGTGGGTTGTTGTTGAAACGTGGGTTATCCTTTGGATACCAGCCACCTTTGGATACCAGCCATTGACTGGCTTCAGACAACACGATAACCCACACTCAAGGATTAAGTATGGGTTGAACATGGATTGTTGAACCGTGGGTTATTGTGTTGTCTGAACCCAGCTGCGCTAGCAAGCCATGGCTTGTTAACCGAGAACAACCCACGAAGAGAACCCATGGTTTGTTGTTGGGTTGTGAACTGTGGGTTGTTCTCATGGTTTATCTTGGCTGGGTTCACACAACATGATAACCCACTTCCAACAACAACCCACACTCAATCCATACTCAACCCTCGAGTGTGGGTCATTGTGTTGTCTGAACCCAGAGTGTCCTATTCTGACAGTCTTTTTTGTCACCTGATTTCACAGAATCATAGAAAAGTAGAGTTGGAAGGGGCCTATAAGACCACCGAGTCCAACCCCCTGCTCAGTGCAGGAATCCAGGTCAAAGCATCCCTGACAGATGGCCGTCCAGCTTTTTTTAAATTGTTATTACGCTTCTGCTATTGCTGTTCTTGTGCACACTGTTCTTTGATTTTAATTCCATTTTGTTTTAAGTCACTCGTGAGCTGCTTCAGAGACCCGAAAACTGACACAGAAACGCCGACATGAATGAATAAAGGAATGGGGCTAGTTCAACCTAGCAGGAGGCCCGGAGGCGGAACGCTGCCCCCCCTGAGAGCGTGTGCAATGGTGCCTTGGCGAACATTAAAAAAAACACATGCAGCTATCACGGACCGCAGAAATGCATCGTTAAACATCAGAAGCTACATTAAAAGAAAGTTACCCACCACATACATAAGAGATGCACACACAGAGCGAGAGAAGAGCGATGCAACATGGCTGAGCAGATATGCAAGGTGCGGGGCAGAGAGAGAATGAGGGTGAAGAGAAGGGGGGGGAAATCCAGCGAGCAGATGAGGGCGTGGGAGCCAGACATCGGGACTGAGACCGAGGCAAGCTTGGTGTTTCAGGGAGCAGCCAACGGGGTGTCAGCTGGCTGACACACGACGCCGGAGCACAAACAGGCCTTCTTCCAGCTCCTCTGCTATTAGGCTGCCCCAGTTCCCATAAGCCACTACAGGCCTACCCTCCCACTGGTGCGATTAACCTGAGATTAACCAATAACCCGGGCTGTACCCTGCAGGTAAAAGCTGGGCTGAAGTTGTTGCGGGGAGGAGCGGGGGTTGCGCTTCATGGGGGTGGGGTGAAAATCGAAAGGTCGAATCCATTTCTGGGGTGTGTGTGATGGAAAGTTCTAAGAGCTTTCCGGGCGGCGGGGTCTTTGCATTGTCGTTCCAGCGGGGCATTCTCTTAAGCAGTGTTCTCCAACCTTGGGTCCCCAGATGTTTTTGGCCTACAACTCCCAGCATGCCCCAGCCAGCATAGCTGGCTGGGGCATGCTGGGAGTTGTAGGCCAAAAACATCTGGGGACCCAAGGTTGGAGAACACTGCTCTTAAGGAAGTTAGACTGTTGCTGAGCTGCCGCAAGCAGCCGAGCCCATGGGTGAAGCGGACGGTGTTGATCTTCAGTGAAAGAAAGCCAGCCCTCAGACGCCTCAATTTTTATTAAAGGTAAGAAGTCTGAGGATTTTATCTGACTGCCCGCCGCCACCTCCAATCGCCAAATATCCCCACACACACACACACACACACACACACTTTTGTGGAAGACCAACGCTCCCGTGAAAGGGAAGGGTGGGTATTCAGATCAGTAATGCGCAAGTGGGGACTCGCATAACTGAATGCTGCTCCGTACAGAAAATACCCCTGCGTGCAGAAAACTAGCACGTCCGGGTCAGTTCAGGGCTAGCCTCCCCCCACCCCCGAGATGCTAGTTTTCTACTTGCAGGGATACGTGTGTTTGTGTTCAGTTACGTGAGCCCCCATTCAGGCCTGTGGCTTACGCTGGCTCAGCTTGTCTGAGTGTGGAAAGCTAAGCAGGGTCAAGCCTGGTTGTTACTTGGATGGGATACCTTCTCCTCTAGTTTCCTGCATTGAGCAGGGGGTTGGACTCGATAGCCTTGTAGGCTCCTTCCAACTCTATGATCTATGAAACCTATGAGTCTGGTCTAGACCAGCCCAAGAACAGGTTGACTCAACGAGAGCAAGGCTAAACCACATCACCAATCGGGCCCGCTTTTCCTGCCGATTGCTTCCTTCGCCCACTAAAGGGCAGAAAGATGGTCCCCTTAATAGACATGGGGGCAGGAGTTGAGGCCATAACCACAGGTTCCGTCGCATGATGTCTGATGCTCCACTGAACCCATGGATGTCGGGGGCACAAGAAGAGGGCTGGGTCCAGGAGATGCTGGCAGGGCCTCCTCCCTGGCAGAAATCGACATGAACAGCATTATCATCGTGCCAGGGGTTATAGGATGTATCGTTCAAGCCCCCTACCAAATGGGAAGGGATGCTCCACTGAGGAGACGGACCGTGTCCACGGCCACAGGCCCTTGAGGGGAGGGAACGGGGCTGCAGAAGTGGGCGCTCGACATGCCATTTGGAGCAGGCCCAGCCCGCAGCGGGCCCTACTCAGGAGGAGTCAAAACAGGAGTGCTCACTTCTGCAACGCCCATGCCCATGGTGAAGCAGCGCAGTTCCCTGCGCGAGGGCTAGCTTGCATCACCACAGAGCAATGCTTTGGGCCAGGGCTGTGGAAGCCGGGCCCATGAGGCAGGGCGCGGAGGGGACAGAGCAGGCTGCAGGGAGAACTCTCTGGAAGAGGCATCTGGAGACTGGATTTCGCCACGGGCAGGAGCAGACGGCGAGGAGGAGGAAGTGAGGCGGGGAGAAAGGCGGGGGCAGAAGTGCCAGATGGAGCCAGCGAGAGTGGAGGAGGGGGCAAAGTCCGGCTCCGCCCACAACGGACTCACCTATTAGCACCTCCCACTTCCCACTGGCTTGCGTCACCTCATAGGCACAGCGCATCTCGTTCAGGCCCACGCCCCCCAGGATGAAAATGATGAGGCGGGGGCCGCTCCGGTACTCCCCGGGAGCCTTGTTCTTGTGCCAGTGTCCATAGCGGGCACTGGATTCGGGAAAGAAACGGGAGGCAGAAGAGAAGAGAAAAAAAGAGGCCATGCAGAAGTTCGACTCACTTAAATTAACAGAACTGTTCGTTTTTTCAATCTAAATTTTCGTTTCACTTTCGTCTTACGCGACGGAACGATTTTAACACGCAACCGAAACATTATTTTAATGTCCTCCCGTGCTTATGGGTTCCAATGACGACACATTGAACCATCTTGCAGACATCCAATAACAATCCCGCCCACATACAGGAGTGCATCTACCTCAGGGGAGGGAAACCTGGCACCCTCCAGATGGGACTACAACTCCCATCAGCCCAGCCAGCATGCATAGCCTGCCCCCGAAATTCATTATCCCAGCCTTCCCCAACCTGCTGCTCTCCAAATGCTATTTATTTATTTATTTATTATATTTATACCCTGCCTTTTTTTCCTACAAGGAACCCAAGGCGGCTTACATAATCCTCCTCCTCCTCTCCATTTTATCCTCACAACAACCCTGTGAGGTAGGTTAGGCTGAGAGTCAGTGACGGGCCCAAAGTCACCCAGGGAGTTTCATGGCCGAGCGGGGACTAGAACCCGGATCTCCTGAGTCCCAGTCCAACACTCTCACCACTACGCCACGCTGGCTCTTTAGACTACAACTCCCAGGATTACTGACCATTGGCCATGTTGGCTAGGGCGGATAGGAAGGCTGACCTATTGTTATCCTTACAACAGTCTAATAAAGTGGGCCAGCAGGATTGTTCCTCATATGGGAAACTGAGGCTGGGAGAGAGTGGCTTGCCTAAGGCCACCTAGTCCTGGCAGAAGCGAGGCCAAACTGAGGACGCTTCCCAATTCATAGCTCAGTCCCTTGGCCACTCCATTACACTAGCGCTACTTATTTTTAAAATCCCAGAGTTTGGCCCAAATGTGGACGGGGCTTTGAGGCCAAAATAGGGGTCGGCCAATGGCCATGCCGGCTGGGAATAGCGGCAGTTTCTGTCCGCAGAAACATTCTGCTAGACGTCGGCTTGATCCAGATGAGAAAAAACATTGGCTTTCCCTCTTCGGTAGCCTTTACAGCCCCCCTTGGCAATCGCGTGTCCCTCCTGTAGACCCAGTTCACATGGGTTCGTTCCAAGCACACTAGAGTTAACTGAACCACACTGCAGTGCACTGCAGTGCCACCAGCAGCAACTCCCTTAACAGCGCAGTTGCTTTCAGCTGTGCTTTTGTGGGTGGGGTGGGGGGGGTGCACTCAAACAGGAGGAAGGCGCGGCCCGAGGGATTTCTTACGGCTAGTGCTGCCCAGGCTTCTACCTACCTGACAGCTGTAGTGCTGAAGGAGGCCGAGGATCGGGTGGAGATGTAAGGGTAGTGCTTGGTGTCTAGTTTATCCTCAATGGCGTCCTGGAAAGAGAAGAGCGAAAGACCGGCACTTTTGGAGGGGTTCTGCATGCGTCTCGGCGAGTTTGCTCCAACACGCGCTTCCTGTCAGAGCCTCACTGGCAGTCTTCTCACTGAGCGATTCCATGGGCGGCACCCGGGGCTGCCCGATGTATGATAAAAAGTGGCCCGCAGGACCACGGAAGGGCCTGGAACGCTCCTTTTAATGTACATACAGCTGCAGCACAGCAGGGAAGTGAAAGCTGCTATCTGCTCTTCCCCACCGGCTGCTCCAACTAGAACAGGGCTCTCCGACCTTGGGTCCCCAGATGTTGGCGGACTACAGCTCCCAGAATCCCTTGCCATTAGCCATGCTGGCTGGGTATGCTGGGAGTCGTAGGCCAAAAACATCTGGGGACCCAAGGTTGGAGAACAGGAATGTAGAAGCAGTGGTAAAACATGGAATGGTGGTGGCAGGGCAAAAAGAAATGTTGGTTGTGCGCTTCACAACTGAAGTAACATACAGAGGCCATCTAAACGGGGAGGCGGCTTATAAGACCATTAAGCCCAGGATCAAAAATGACCCAGCTGCACGCCAACTGGAAGCCTGGCAGACGGCGCTCCGTGGCTCAAGGGCGCCAACTAGGTTGTAATACCAGCCTGCCCGGGGGGACACCCCCAGGGGACCCCCCGCACGGGCCAATCCTGGCCCACCAGGCCCTATAACGCTCTACTTGCTCCCCAGTCAGGGAAATTCAGAACAAAGAAGTATTCAGACCCGAGTCTGCTGGCTCTTGGGAGCCAAACGGTACATTGCATTAATTGTGCAGCCTGCAGCTGAGCTTTAGCTTTTTCTTTACTCTACTCCGATCAGGACCACAGCACACTAGGAGGGGAGGATTAAACCTCCCCACCCCCACCCCGTGGGGTTAACAAAAAATAAATAAATTCAAAGCCTCCATTGACACTAACGGAGACTATTTTTCTCATGTTAATCACACCCCCTACAGGGGGGGATTTCAGAAAGCAAACCATTGTGGGGAGGACATTTGATCCTCCCCTCTTGCTGTGCAGTGGTCCCAATCCAAAGCAGAGCTGCACTTGCTTACACTAGAGTAAAGAAAAAAGTAACCCTCAGCTACACACTCCACGATTAGTGTCAGATGTACTTTGGCTCTCAGTCTCCTGTGCCTTGGATCTTGACCTCTGCCTGGCTTTGAGAATGCACCCACCACTGGGCCCTTTTTGTTCCTCATTTTTCCTATTCTGGAGCCTAACCCCTGCCTGTTTCAGACCACACTCCTGCCTCTGTCCTGCTTGGACTGACAACCAGCCCCAGATGCTGGTGCCTGATGGTCCTGCATTGCTGCAAACTCCACCCACTGTTGGCTCTGGCTCCACCCCATCATGAGCCATGGACCCTAACTGACTTTCTTGTGGGTCAATGCCCCTTCATAGGAAAAAGGTCCCTCCACCCCAGTCTAGAGCCTAATCTCACTTGGGCCCGACACCTGAAGCCAAAACGTCTGAAATAGAAGCACTATAAACTCAGTGCAATCTCTTCTCATTGCAGGCAACCAGCTGCTGGACGTTTTGTGTCAGCCACTGTAGAACGGATGGATTTAAAGGACAGACGAATGCAGAGAGTGAATATAGCTCGATCAATAGTTCAGTCACAACTGCTAAAAAAAATAAAAATAGAGTTGCCATATTCAGTGGCTGCAATTGTTTATTTGTTCTGTATTTGTTTGTAGGTTTATAACCCAACTTTGGACTTTAAAAAAATCCTTAAGGAAGCTTACATTAAAAATAAAACCAAGTAGTATTTAAACAATTAAAAATTATCACCAGTATAACTGGCGTGGCTCATGCTGGCTCAGCTTGTCTGAGTGTGGAAAGCTAAGCAGGGTCAGGCCTGGTTATTACTTGGATGGGAGACCCCTCCTCTAGTTTCCTGCAGTGAGCAGGGGGTTGGACTCGATGGCCTTGTAGGCCCCTTCCAACTCTATGATCTATGAATCTATGAATAACAAAAATAAACCAGGGAAGTTACCATACATCAAACGCCTTTTAAGAAAGATTCTTTGCATGATCCAAGACTAGACAAATGCCTCCAGAGAGAGAATTTAACAAATGGGGGTGCCACCACCAAGAAGGCCCTGTCTCTGGATCAACCACTGCACCCTAGAAAGCGGGTCCACTCAGAGCAGAGTCTCAGGCAATGACCTCCGAATCCCAGGGACAAACAGAGAGTGACCATCTCTCTCACAAACCTGCTTGTGAAGGGCATAGGAGTAGCTGCGCTGGCCACAGGTGGAGCCAGAATGGTGGATTAGATGGAGCTTTGCTCTGATCCAGCAAGGCAATCTATGTTCAACGCATTTCTGTTCTTGGGAAGATATGTCCCCTCCCCCAACTCCAAAATCTCACCTCCATGATGTCTTTGACCACTGGGGTCCATCGGGAGAGCTGGTAGGTCTGCTCGCTGATACGTTCCTTCCGTTCCGGCTTGCTTCTGCGGCGTAAGGTGGACTGAGCACAGAGGAGACAAAACATGGAGGGCATTTGGACAATCGCCTGGGATTAGGCTGGACCGAAACCTAAATGGGTTCTTTTTCACCCTCTTCGGCAACCCCCGTGCCTCATGAACAGGCTGCTAGTGAACTCAGATTCTGCACAGGACCCGCGGCCCTAGTTTTTCAATTCTCCTTTAGCTTTATTGCTCCCTCCTTCCTCCTCCCCTGGGAAACAAACGCTTTTCCGTTTTCCCTTGAAGCTCTTTGAGACTTCTAACCCAAGTGATCTAATGTTCTGGGATGTTACTTGATTCCACAGCACGAAGCGCATGAGTACCATAGGCTACTGCAGTCTGGTGATGCTACTGGATCAAGAAACTTCAGCTAAACCTCACAGCCAGAGCTTTAAAAAAAAAAAACAGAAAGTCAATCCAGAGACCAGGTAAGAAGAAGGACTTACATCTGTGATTATGGGTATTCCGAGGTGGGCCATGTTGGAGATGATCTCACTGTCTTCAGGGGGGATCTGGGCATGCTGGATCAGCTTGTTCAGATTTTCCTCGGTGATGCCTGGAGAGAGGCGGGGGGGGGGGGGATTCAGAAAAGAGACCATTTCACAGACAGTAATGTCAGTGGACATGCATATTAGCAAACAGTGGAGTAGTGGTAGATTTTGACCTCATCATATGTGAGAGAAAGAGAGGGAGAAAGGGTGCATCTGTCTATATGTGTTTAAATTGTGTGTGTTTGTGTGTGTATTATATATATATATATATATATATATATACACATACACACACACACACACGCACACACCAGAGATAGGCAACATCTGAGAGCCAGTGTGGCGTAGTGGTGAGAGTGTTGGACTGGGACTCGGGAGATCCGAGTTCTAGTCCCCGCTCGGCCGTGAAACTCACTGGGTGACTTTGGGCCAGTCACTGACTCTCAGCCTAACCTACCTCACAGGGTTGTTGTGAGGATAAAATGGAGAAGAGGAGGAGGAGGATTATGTAAGCCGCCTTGGGTTCCTTGCAGGAAAAAAGGCGGGGTATAAATATAATTAATAAAAATAAATAAATAAACATGCAGGCTGCATGAGGCCATTTGGCCATTTGTGCGAAGTGATGTGGGATTTCCAGAAAGTTTTGAACTGGAAAATTTTCTGGAAAAAAACTACAGGCCGGTAGCTAATATCCCATTCCTGGGCAAGGTGTTTGAGCGGGTGGTTGCTGGTCAACTCCAGGCACTCTTGGATGAAACGGACTATCTAGATCCATTTCAATCTGGATTCAGGCCTGGTTTTGGAATGGAAACTGCCTTGGTCGCCCTGTGGGATGACCTCTGCCGGGAGAGGGACAGGGGGAGTGCGACCCTGTTGATTCTCTTGGACCTCTCAGCGGCTTTCGATACCATCGACCATGGTATCCTTCTGGATAGGTTGTCTGGGTTGGGAGTTGGAGGCACTGCGCTCCAGTGGTTCCGATCCTACTTGGGCGGCCGATTCCAGAAGGTGGTGCTGGGGGATTACTGCTCTGTCCCTTGGCAGTTATGCCATGGGGTGCCACAGGGCTCTATTTTATCCCCTATGCTGTTTAACATCTACATGAAACCACTGGGAGAGGTTATCCGGAGGTGTGGGCTGAGGTCTCATCAATATGCAGATGACACCCAGCTCTATCTCTCCTTTTCATCTAATCCAGGTGAGGCAGTGGCTGTTCTGAATCAGTGCCTGGACACAGTAATGGACTGGATGGGGGCTAACAAACTGAGACTCAATCCAGATAAGACGGAGGTACTGTTAGTGGGTGGTTCGTCTGCCCGGCTAAGTGATATTCAACCAGTTCTGGATGGGGTTGCACTCCCCCTGAAGGATCAGGTTCGTAGTTTGGGGGTGCTCTTGGATCCCCAACTGTCACTTGAGGTACAGGTCAACTCGGTGGCACGAAGCACCTTTTATCAGCTTAGGCTGATATACCAACTATGTCCTTATCTGGACAGAGATAGCCTAGCTACAGTTATCCATGCTCTGGTAACCTCTTGTTTGGATTACTGCAATGCGTTATACGTGGGGCTGCCTTTGAAAACGGTCCAGAAACTTCAGCTGATCCAAAATAGGACAGCGAGATTATTAACCGGGACTGGCCGACGAGAACATATTATGCCAGTGCTTTCTCATCTGCACTGGCTGCCAGTCTGTTTCCGGGCCCGATTCAAAGTGCTGGTGCTAACATTTAAAGCCCTAAATGGCTTGGGGCCAGGGTATCTGAAGGATCGTCTCCTCCCATATGTACCTGCCCGGACACTAAGATCTTCCTCAGCGGTCCTTCTCCGAAAGCCCCTGCCAAAGGAAGTGAGGCAGGTGGCTACTAGGAGGAGGGCCTTTTCTGCTGTGGCACCCCAGTTATGGAATGAGCTCCCCAAAGAGGTTCGCCTGGCGCCTACTTTGTATTCTTTCCAGCGCCAGGTGAAGACCTTTCTGTTCTCTCAGGCATTTTAATCATTTTAATCTTGTAATTGTTTTTAATTCCGTTATTGTAACTGCTGCTGCTAGCTCTGCTGTTTGTTTTTAATCTGTGGTTTTAAATTTTATATTTTATATTGTATTTTATTTTAGCTGTTGTAAACCGCCCTGAGAGCTTCGGCTATTGGGCGGTATAAAAATGTATTAAATAAAAATAAAATTAAAAATTAAAAAAAATTAGGGTAATGTGCATCAGAAAATTTTCAGTTTGCATTGGAAATATTTTTTTGATCCCCTAGAGCAGGGCTCCCCAACCTTGGGTCCCCAGATGTTGCTGGACTACAGCTCCCAGAATCCCTTGCCATGAGCCATGCTGGCTGGGTATGCTGGGAGCTGTAGGCCAGCAGCAACATCTGGGGACCCAAGGTCGGAGAGCCCTGACCTAGAGAATTATCTAATTTAGCATGTTTATTTTGCTTGCAATTAATAAACAAAGCGAAAATAAGTACCCCATGTTGATTTGTTGCCCCCAATGCACTGCAACTATTTGCCCTGAGGTACCAGAGGAGAAAAGTGACATATGTATCCCCACACTTACTTGCGACAGATAATCACCTGGAAAATATGAATTACAACTTTGAAACTGCCAAGCTTGTCTACATACAAGATTAGGCAATCGCTTATGCGTCAAAATATTGTATCTTATAAATAAATATGGGATGTAAATATGGTATCTTTACGCATATAAATATTGTATTTGCAATTCACAGCCATTCATTATTACTAACTAATTCAGGACACAATCATATGCATGTTTAGACAGAAAAAAAGGCCTACACCTCCCAGCATGCCCCAGCCAGCATCGCTGGCTGGGGCATGCTGGGAGGTGTAGGCCTTTTTTCTGTCTAAACTTGTGTACAACGGCGCCTTTATGGGATGAAGAATTTTCTGCAGAAAAACAAAGCACTGGAAAAGTGTCTGGATCACGCTCCAATTCCATTTCCATATGGAACTAGGCCACGGGTTGCAGGTTCCCCAACCCCGCCCTAAGCAAAGCCGCTTCATCTCCTACCGTTCTTGAGGAAGATATAGAGCAAGATGATACGGATCTTATCGTAGGTGCTGACGTTTGCATCAAGCAGGATGGGGACGATGGCTCGCATGGGGTCCTTGATTTTCTCCCCCTCTGCATCTGTGCCCATGGCCAGGTCCTGGAGGGGAGAGAACATCCACCAGCACTTACCCACCTTGGTCCCACAGGGTTGACCTTCCTCTCCCAGCTGACGTCTGAGCCAATCTGGCAGGGAGCAAGTCAGCAGAGAGCCTGGAATACTTCTAAGCAAGATAGATAGTTGGCCTTTTTTCAATGAGGACAAGAAATGCTCGCATTAAAAAGATATTAAAACAACAGCAGCACTTCTTTCATTAGTACCTAATATTGGACATGCAAAAAAAAAAAAAAAAAAAGACATTGGCGGGGGTTTTCATCTTTGGTGCCCCTTCGCACAAACAGATGGTGGGAGTTGTAGTCCAACTCATTTGGAAGGCATCAGGTGTGGGGAAGGCAGAGATAAAATAATAGGAAATTATTTAAACTGAGCCCCTGTGATTTTTCGTTACACTTACGCAAAGAACTCAGCGAGGCCATCCGGGGAGATGCTTCCAATGTTCATTTGTGTTGTCAAAGCACTGTATGCTCATTTAATAGGGATGGGCGACCCACCTGGCACTCGACTCGTGGCGCACCACCTGAGGTGGTCATGCCGACTCAAAGACCAGGTTGCACGCAACATCCCGAGCGGTGCCCGAAACCTGAGCTGTGCTCCCTTAAGGACGCAAGCGGGCCGCAAAGAGGCCCCACTCAAGAGTCCCCATTGGAATCCTTGGCCAGTCATCCCCGAGGGATCGAGAGCGCTTGGGGACCGAGGAGACTGGGTGTGATCTACTCTCGATGGTGGCAGCTGGTACCAGTTGGTGCCACTGCACCAGATCTGCCTCCGTAGCCAGGGTGCCCAGATCACCACAAGTCTGGACGGGGAGGCTTTGATACACATCGTTCCCTTTTGGTGGACGACATGCCTATTGCAAGCGTTCCTGTAATTTATGTTTGTTTGTTTGTTTGTTTTACAGAACATTAAAACAAACACAAAAGGTGAACCAGCAAGAATACACTCCATCCTTCAAGGACAACAGAGAAATGCAGCCCTTGGCAACACAGCCAGCTGTTTCCTAGACTGCTGCCAAGACCTGCCAATTTACCTGTTCGACTCGGCAAAGCTTGTCCACGGTGCCTTGGTAGTGTTTCATGCAGTCTTCAGCCAGGTGAAGGTGAGTGGAGTACTGCAGAGGCACAGAAGCAGCGCAGTTGCTCGTTATCCATCATACAAGAGTGTGGAATCTCTTTTTGAGCTGGAGGAGCTTCATTTCAGGAGAAGCTCTGGGGAGGTAAGGGCCATCCGGGGATCGCCGGAGGTCTGGATCGGGACCCCAGGCGGGCCAGAACTGGCTCTCGGGTCTGAGCTTCTGCACCCATGACAATATATACACAACCAGGACCTGCAACAAAGCGCCGCTGCAGTGCGGAGCGTTCCCATTTGGTGTCCCAGCAGGCCAGCCGGCCGGCCATGCCCTCTTTAAAGGATGCTCCATTCCATTCCCCCTCCCAGCAGCGGTTTTTTTGCCTCCCCGCACCCCTGCAGCAGGCATGCAGCACTCCATGGCCACTGAGCATGGTCAGTCCCCAACTGGATGCCATCGGGGTTACACAAGGAGCAGCATTCAGAGAACGGAGTTCGCCATTAGAACATATGCACGACTAAATTTATATCCCTGCGCTTCCCTTCAAAGAGCTCGACGCAGTGTCGAGTGGTTCTTCCCCCAACATATTTTATCCTCACAACAACCCTGAGAGGTAGGACAAGCCGAGAGAGACCAAGATCGCCCAGTCAGCTTCACAGTGGAGTGAGAATTGTAACCTAACACTCTCTCCAGCCCTGGTCCAAAACTCTTAATGGCTGCTGCGCCCAGGATGCTCTGGGGTCAGCCTTCGTTCTCAAAGGGCAACGGAGAGACACGGCCCATCCTCAGAACGTACCTTACTGAGTTCCTTCTGATACTGCGGCATCTTCTTCAGCATCTGGGAGAGGTCCCTCATGGTCGTCTGCAAGTCACAAACAGAGCATCAGTGTCACCAACGTGCCGTGCTTCCAACTGATGGAGAGAGAATTGTAGGCCAGACGGGGCCTTGGGTCTGATCCCAGCAAGGCAGTTCTTACATTCTTGTCGCTGCGCAGGTGTTTGGTTTTTTAAAAATTTTTATCAGATCCAGCTGGCTCTCAGAAAGTTAGGAGAGGAGTGGGTAGATCGCCATGTGTACGAACAATGGGAGAGCTTCATAGAATCATAGAATCGTAGAGTTGGAAGGGGCCTAGAAGGCCATCGAGTCCAACCTCCTGCTCCATGCAGGAGAACAGATGTGGGCAGCCCAGGCAGTCACCCATCCAAGCACTGACCCGGCTCATACCTGCTTAGCTTCAGCATGCATGCGGCCTGCATGATGTGCTCTCGACGCCACCTCCCTTGCATCTGTTCAGTACCGTGCGTGGTTCATTCCCCGAGCCAGCCTGCGCCGGCCGTTCACCGCCCCCACCCCCACCCCACCTCCACAGCCAGACCCCTTATTCCAGGTTTCCTCGGCTCAAAACCAGGGGTTGCCCCAAAACCAATAAAAAGTAAAATGACTTCTGCCCGGCTGACTATTACAGTGCAGTATAAAGGCAAAAGAAGGGGAAAAAAACAACCCACCAACTTACAAGTAAAAGCTGCCAGCTATACCCTTTTTCAGGATACTCCATTGCATTCCCCCCACACACACACCTCCGATCCCTATTTCTACATCCCCCTCCCCAACAGTCAGTGGTATGCTCCATCCTCATGGGGCTGTTTGGGGTTTCCTTCCCCTTAGGGGGTGCTGGTGCTGGTTTTTGCATAACGTTTGTTTTGGGGGAGAGGGTCCCCCCTCCCCCCCAAGGCTGCTGATAGCTTCCCTTTTTCTGCATGGTCGGTGTCGTTGTGGCTACAGAAGGATCCACACTTAGAGAAGGAGCCGTTACTTAGATTACAAAACTTTCTGTGTTTCTGATTTTTTGTAAAACGTTATTCCTCTCTCTCTCCCCTGGTCCTGCTTCCAGTTCTCTGATCAACCTGAAATCGCCTAACGTATAGTCCTAAGCTGAGCCTACCTTTTCTCCTGTGTTCATCCTTTTACTGGAAGAGAAGTCCTTCAGAGAGCGGGTGACCTCCCTAGAAACAGAACGAGCACCAAGAAAGTCAGAAATACTTTCAACCTAGCTGAATCCATCCCCGTTTCACTGGAGCACAGGGCTCTAGCCATAGAGCAGTGTTCTCCAACCTTGGGTCCCCAGATGTTGTAGGCCAAAAACATCTGGGGACCCAAGGTTGGAGAACAGTGCCATAGAGGGACTTCACAGGGGCCAGGAAGATTACAAGCTCCTTCCCTAAATGTTTAGTTTAATTTAATACAGGGGTTCTCAACCAGGGGGGGATTCCCCCCCAGGGGGGGAATTTTAGGGTTTCAGGGGGGGAATTGGGACCACAGACTCAAACTGTTGGAATACTGATCTTTCTACAAATTACAATTCTACAGATTGTACATAATCTACACGACATCACACTTTATTGTATGGCACAGATTAAGTTAAAAACAAAGCTAAATATTTCACTTGTTATCTGTGGAAATATTCCATTTATAGTTATATTTGACTTTTTCGTGGTTAATACTTACACACATATGTCTCTAAGGCCACAAACCGACACAGGAAGTTAAGCATGCCTATCGACTCCACTGGTATTATAAACAAGCTGAACTCTGTCCTGGCACAGCGCGGTGGCTAAGAAACTGAGCTACGAGTCAGGAAGTCCAGGGTTTGAATCTCACCTCTGCCATGAGCCCAAAAGGTGATCTTAGGCCAGCCACTCACTCTCAGCCTCAGCCCCCCTCCATTTGAAAAACGGGAGACAACAATTCCAGCTTACCTTACATGGTCATTGTAAAGATTACAACTAGATAATGCACGTGAATTGCTTTGAACTCTTGAAAGTGCCATACAAACGTTAGGTATTATTAATTAAATTATTTTATTACATTAAAATATATTAATATAATATATTACAATATATTGCCCTTTTACCGGCAAGAGATAAGGAGAGAAAAATATCATCGAGATCCAAGGAGAAGTAAATCTGCACCATTTGGTGGGTGCCTGGCACTTTAATTTATTAAAGGTTTAACATCCTTTAATAAATTAAACTTAAAATTCCTATCAGTCCGCTTGTATTTGGGGTTCTGCAGGCCTTCCATTGCTTTATGACACCCCCGTCATATTGTTCCTCCCCTCCCCTAATATTTCTAGCTAGGAGCCTGTGGGAAACCATCTTGGCCAAGAGGAACAAGAGCCAGAGTGCTGCATGCAGGACAGAGTTATCCAGGGCCCGCGGTGAGGGTGGAAGAAGAGCTCTTACTGGGACACCTCGGCAATGTGCTTGTGGCGCAAGGTGACCCAGAGGTCGTCGTCCTCGTCCAGCAGAACCTCCTTGACCCGGGCCTCCCCAATGCCGCTCGTCTCGTACCTAGCGGGAGAGAGAGAGAAACGTTGGGTTTCACACAGCAAGGTGAAGACCGCATTTTCTTAAGTTATTTTCAGAGAGGTCATCACTTAGAATCCTAAGAATTTTAGACTCCAAAGGGACCGCAGAGGTCGTCCAATCCCTTGCTCAATGCAGAAATCCTGGTGATACATGTATGTGTCACAGCAAGCATCAGCTTAGAGAAAAAGCATCCCGTCCGTGCGTGTGAGAAAGGGGAATGCCTTTTTCTCAGATGGCACTTGCTCTCAGCTGGGATACGGGACTGAAACTGCTTTGGTCACCTTGGTAGATGACCTATGCCGAGAACTGGATTGGGGGGGGGAGTGTGGCCCTACTAGTTCTCCTGTACCTCTCAGCAGCTTTCAATATCATTGACCATGGGGACCTTCTGGACCACCTGGCAGGGCTGGGCCTTGGAGGAACCTTGCAGTGGTTCTGGTCCTTCCCGTCAGGTCAGGTCCAGAAGATGGTGTTGGGGGCTTACTGCTCAACACCATGGCCGTTCATCTATGCTGTCCCGCAGGGTTCTGTCCTGTCTCGTAAGTTATTAACATCTACATGAAACTGCTGGGAGAGGTCATCTGGAGCTTTTGGAGTGAGATGCCATCAATAAGCTGATGACACTCAGCTCTTTGTTTATTTGTTTATTTATTATATTTGTACCCCGCCTTTTTTCCTGCAAGGAACCCAAGGTGGCTTACATAATCCTCCTGCTCCTCTCCATTTTATCCTCACAACAACCCTGTCAGAGGTAGGTTAGGCTGAGAGTCAGTGACTGGCCCAAAGTCACCCAGTGAGTTTCATGGCTGAGCGGGGACTAGAACCCGGATCTCCCGAGTCCCAGTCCAGCACTCTCACCACTACGCCACACTGTTACCTGACTCCAAGGAAGCAGTCAACACTCTTTAATCTTTAACTAGCATGGCTAACGGTCAGCAGTGGACCTCTCCTCCTCCATCGCTGTAAGAATGTAAGAGCCATTCTGGATCAGACCAAAGGCCTGTCCTAATCCAGCATTCTGTTCTCACTGGGGTCAGCCAGATGCCCACGGGAAGCCTACAAGCAAGATGTGAGTGCAACAGCAGCACCCTCCTTCTTTTGTTCCCCAGCAACTCATATACAGGCACTGCCTGTGATACTGGAAATATGTGGCCATCACAACTAGTAGCCATTGGTAGCCTGATCCTCCATGAATTGGTCTAATCCCCTTTTAAAGCCATCCAGATTAGTGGCCATTACTACATCTTCTGGTAGTGGATTCCATTAATGGTGTGGGAAACTCCTTCCTTTGGTCCATCTGTCCTGAACCTCCCACCAATCAGCTTCATGGGATGACCCCATCTTATGAGAGGGGGAGAAAAATGTCTCCCTATCCACTTTCTCCGCACTATGCATAATTTCAGACACCTCTCTCATCTCCCTCTACTGAGATAAACAGTCCCTGATGTTGCAAACCTTTCCTCGTAGGGGAGTTTCTCCAGCCCCTAATCATGTGGATTGCCCTTTTCGGTACCTTTTCCAACTCTATAATATCCTTTTTTAGGTGCGGAGGAGACCAGAACTGCACACAGTATTCCAAGTGTGGTTGCACCATAGATTTGCATAAGAGCAGGATGATCTTGGCAGTTTTATTTTCGATACAGCTGTGCGTATAATCCCATTTTAAAACCATCTAAGCCTGTGATCAACCAGAACATCATGTGGCCGATAATTCCACAAGCTACCCATGAGCCATGTGAAACTACTGCCTTTCCTTACTCCATAGAATCATAGAAAAGTAGAGTTGGAAGGGGCCCACAAGGCCATCGAGTCCAACCCCCTGCTCAGTGCAGGAACCCAAGTCAAAGCATCCCTGACAGATGGCTGTCCTGCTGCACCTTGAATGCCTCCAGATTGGGAGAGCCCACAACCTCCCTAGGTGGCTTGGTTCCATTGTCTTATTGCTCTAACTGTCAGGAATTTTTTCCTGATGTCCAGGCGGAATCTGGCTTCCTGTCACTTGAGCCCATTATTCCGTCCCCTGCACTCTGGGATGATCGAGAAGAGATCCTGGCCCTCCTCTGTGTGCCAACCTTTCAAGTCCTGGAAGAGTGCGATCATATCTCCCCTCAGTCTCCTCTTCTGAAGGCTAAACATGCCCAGTTCTTTCAGTCTCTCCTCACAGGGCCTTGTTTCCGGTCCCTTTATCATCTTTGTTGCCCTCCATCAGTGTTCACTCTCTCACTCCCATCAGTTTCACGAGGTGACCTCAAAAAGTTCTGAGGTCGGATCCAGATCTGCCTTCCATGACAGGAAGGGCCCCATCCGCAGGCAGAAGGTCCCTCTGCCTGATTTGGGGGGGGGGAGGATCCCCTCCTCCCCCCACATACCACAGCTCACCCCGTTCAACAGGGTATCCTGACTATGTAGCATTTTTAGGGGACTGGAGGGGCTGGCGTGGGAAGAAGGGGGTGGGAAAGTCCACTTCCATTAGCACTGTTGATCCAGCATAAAACTGGATCCAATCCTCAGTGTTACGGAAACAGGATCCTGGACCTAAATCTCAGAACCGGGCACCCAACTAAAAATGGAAGCTGATTTGACGGGGAAAGACAGGAGTGAGTGTGTGTGTGTGTGTGTCTGTGTGAGAAGTATGTATATGTATGTATACCCATAGACATACTTATTCTGACGTGACAGCTAGCAGCTGAAGCCAGCAGCGCAAACGAGGGACCCTTACTTGTAGACGTCGTTCTCGACGGGCAGCAGGTCGTAGCTCATGGCTTGGAATGTCAGTTCGTGCAACACCGGGGAGCTGGGGTCGAAGCCGCGGTCTAGGATGACGAGTTGGGAGCGAGCTTTGTCCGGACCCTGGTTGAGAAGGGGAAAAAAACCTCAGACAGGCTGTCCTCTTTGCCTCTCTAGGAGATCAGTACAACTTGTTTCCCATCAGCTGGAAGCCTGGGGCGTCTCTCCTTAAAGCTGACGCCTGCGCCCCAGGCTTTTGACCACGCATGCAGCCCCTCCCCCCCTCCCTTTCCATCAGCCAGCAAACAAACCGGAAGTCTTCAATTAAATACAGCTTCCAGCTGCATCTGAACCGGGGATCAGTTTGCAACAAGCCAGTATATTAAACCGACTTCAAACTGGCTCGTTTTGAAGCCGTCAACCCTCATCTCCCCAGTTCGGACAAACTGGGAAACTATCGTTGATGGAAGACTTCCTGGTTTGCCAGCTTGCATGACAGAAGGAGCATCGGGGCTGACAGTATAGTCAAAAGGCAAAGATGTGATTGCCCAGACTCTCCCACTATGGGCTGAGTGACCAGCGATGCTCCCTCACACAAGTTTTTCCCCTAGCGTCTGTTTTCTTCCACGAAATGTAGCCATGAAGGTTGCAGTCTGGAGTGGAGAACCAGCACAGGGTAGGGGAGAGAGGAAATGAACTGAACCCTTTCCCCTCCCGTGACTGCTCTGCTAAAACACAGCCTGTCCGTCCCCCTCCAGCTGCGTCCCCCTCTTTGCAGGAGAGAAGATACAGGTGCATTTAATGGAAAACAAAATCATCATATTTTTTTTAAAGGCCCTGTAACTGAGTGTCATTTGGCCCGTGCGCCACCTGTGCCAGTCACAAACTGGCTTGATTTCCATAATTTTCCAACCAAAACAAAAGTGCTGACCTTAACCATTTTGGAAAGACGTTAACCATCGCTAATAACCACAACATAAAAGGAGTGCCTGGGACCAAAGAGGGGTTCTGTTGGCGCACCGTTCACGCCACTCCCTAATCAATTCTGCCTTCCTAAGAAAGCTGAGGTGGTCCGATTAGTGCTATTGGAATCTCCCAATAGGGAGATTGAGAGACAAACAGGGTTGTGTTACTGGGGGGACTTTTTAACATTCACACGGGGACTGCCCGGGCTGAAAATCTCATGGCTTCCATGTGAGAGTCCCAAGGGGTTTTCTGGCCCCACAGCTCTGGATGTTCTACAAACAGGATAACAACAGGATAACAACAACAGTAATAGCAGTAGTAGTAATACATTATCAACTTATCATATTAGTACTACCTCCTATCCCTACTACTACTACACGATTATGGTAGTAGTAATTATTACTGCTACGATTACTTCACTACTACCACCACCACCGGAGTAATAGTAACAAGAACAACAGTGTCCCCCCCCCCCGCCACTCCCCCAGGTTATCCAGCCTGCGGTGAGAGATCATGCCCCTTCCTCAGACTTTCCCAGGATGCCCAGAGGGTTCTGTTGAGGGGGTGGCTAGAGTCCGGCCTTACGTACAGGGCTTCAGTTCATGTGCCCTGCCCGCCCTGGTTAAGGAATGGCCTCTTGCCTGGGTGTCTCGGAAATCCTGGAGCCAGGTACACGGCTCACTCTGCTACACCAAAGGCCTCACTCACCTCACCCATCGTAGGGTCATCAGCCTTGTACGCGTCCAGTTTGTCCTGGATCAGCTGGGCCAGCATGGCGTTGTCTTTGTAATCCCTGCCGAAAGGTGGAAGATGGGGCACAAGCGTGATTTCAAGAGGGTGATGGCTTCTCCATCTTACAAAGGCTTTTGATGGCGCTAAGGGATAGTCGGACACAGAACAGAACCACAAATACATCCGTTCGGCTTGCTTTAAGAAGATACGAACAACAGTGCTGAATCAGACCAGGGTCCCTCTCACCACTTTCCTGCAGCAGCCAGCCAGGGGCCTTCGAGAAAGATCACCTCTAGAGCAGGAAGGAGAGCGCGTTCCCCGTTCATCCAGGGGTTCCATCTGTCATGGCTGCCCGTGATAAACCTATCCACTGTTCATCACTCTGGCGTCCAAATAATTGGGAATAGGGCAGAAGCCCTTGGGAAGACTCCAAGACTGCTCTTGGAACTGAAATTTGATGCAGAGTGCATCAGGATGGAGGTGGAAAAGAAAAGAAAACCACCACCGCCTCTTCTGCTGCTTTGGTTGTCACCCCCCACCCTTCCAGGTAAGCAAAGGGATTAGAACTACATTACTTGACTGCTACAACATCTAATCAGAACAAGCCCAGAAACTCTGTAGAACAAAACCCAAACTGTCAAGAACGCCCATTTTCTTCCATATTAAGATATGGCGACTCTAGTCACATGTTGGGAAACTGAGCAAGACTTGGGGCATCTCTAAATGTCTATCAGTAAAAGATACATTAGATCAATAATTTTAATAATAAGAAATAACTATGCTGGGAATCTTTATAAAGAGGATGAAATCCACCCACCCCCCTCCACATAGCTTCATAATTTCCAGACATTTTACATCTCTAGTCTTTCTATAAAATTCTTATTATATAATTTTTAGAAACCATTGGGTGTGTGTGTGTAAAGGCTGGGTAACAATATTCGTATAAACACCTTGACTTAAATTCTAAAGGAAAATATTTCATAATCCAAAGATGTTTATTTTTTTGCCAGGGGGTGGGGTGCGAACAGCGCTTGGGGAAAAACTGAAAACTGTTTTTCCCCGAAATTTTTCCTTTTTTTTTCTTCTGGGCCTTCACATCTCTACTCAGAAAGATGGCCAATGTGGGGGAAAGGATGCTTAATGAGACAGACCAATGGTCTGATCCAACAAGGCCCTTTTTCTCCTCTCCTCCCAATCGTTTCACAGTTATTTTAGAGTCTTCTTGGAATCTGGACAGTGGGAGCAAAATACGTTATTGCAAAGACATTCAGGTGTGCTCCCCCATCTTTGCGTGTACTAGGTTCGGTTCCGGGGTTCCGGGTGCTTCTTGAAACAAACCCTCCAGCACCCGGCTCACCCTCGGTATCGGACGGCCGGGTATTCCTTCAGAGTGGCGCAGAGGGTAGCGATCTGCTCCGCCAGGCGCTCCAGGATCGGGTTCTTCATCTGGGCCTTGTGAGGGCTGTAGAAGCTCTGGAACGAGTCGGCGGAGTCCAAGGAGTAAACCTACAGCGGGGCGTCAGAAGAACAGGGGAAGAC
The DNA here is from genome assembly GCA_021292165.1 of Shinisaurus crocodilurus. Classification (NCBI taxonomy): domain Eukaryota; kingdom Metazoa; phylum Chordata; class Lepidosauria; order Squamata; family Shinisauridae; genus Shinisaurus; species Shinisaurus crocodilurus. The sequence continues at coordinate 2,432,972 of JAHFWL010001192.1, read as the reverse complement.
GAGAAGCAGAGATGCTGAGGCCAAGGTGGTTTCGATTCGAAAGGGTAGGAAGCAAGCATAATCGCCAGCAACCCCCTCCCTGCAAGTCTGGCCCATGAAGGAGTTTGGAGACTTCGGATACAACTGCAGGTTACCAGTTCATAGATTTCATAGATCATAGAGTTGGAAGGGGCCTACAAGGCCATCGAGTCCAACCCCCTGCTCAGTGCAGGAAACTAGAGGAGGGGTCTCCCATCCAAGTAATAACCAGGCCTGACCCTGCTTAGCTTTCCACGCTCATCTTCATTTCTTGAGAGGTGCAGCAGCCCCACCCTTCTCCCCCCTCCGCAAGCCTCTTTAAGGTGCAATCCTATGCATGTTTAGACAGAAAGAGACATCTGGCGGGCACTAGGTTGGGGAAGGCTGGGATATAGGATTACCAGCTAAATTAGCTATTTACCAAAAATAAAACAGAAACTGTGCACAATGTTGTGAATTATAGCAACCAGTAATAGAGTATCCCAATATCTGACTAACATGGATTATTCCATATTTTAATTTATTATTGCCAAGGAGGAATATGAATGAACATATAATTTGAAGAAGTAAAGGAAATGTAACATGCAAGGTGGATTAGAAACGCCATGTAAGATAGTTTCTGATATCACTTTTTAAAATATTTCTATTAAGATAGTATGGGGGGTTTTATAAAAAAAAATTCCCCTATGTATTTCTATATATTTCTGTGATATACAATCAACTGTGTAATAAGCATAGAAAATATTTTTTAAAAAAAATTAGGAAGGAAACAAGATGATAACATTGGCAGATCTGAGTGGGTGAGGGTACGTAAAGCCTGAGTTATTCTATGCCACCGCCCGGCTGGACTTTCATAGAATCACAGAAAAGTAGAGTTGGAAGGGGCCTACAAGGCCATCGAGTCCAACGCCCTGCTCAATGGAGGAATCCAGGTCAAAGCATCCCTGACAGATGGCCGTCCAGCTACGCCTTGAGTGCCTCCAGAGTGGGAGAGCCCACCAACTCCCTAGGTAGTTGGTTCCATTGTCTTATTGCTCTGACAGTCAGGAATTTTTTCCTGATGTTTAGGTGAAATCTGGGTTCCTGTAACTTGAGCCCATTATTCCGTGTCCTGCAAACTGGGATGACCGAGAAGAGATCCTGGCCCTCCTCTGTGTGACATCCCTTCAAGTACTGGAAGAGTGCGATCATATCTCCCCTCAGTCTCCTCTTCTGAAGGCTAAACATGCCCAGTTCTTTCAGTCTCTCCTCATAGGGCCTTGTTTCCAGTCCCTTGATCATCTTTGTTGCCCTCCTCTGAACCCTCTCCAGTTTGTCTACGTCCTTCTGAAAGTGTGGTGCCCAGAACTGGACGCAGTACTCAAGATGAGGCCTAACCAGTACTGAGTAAAGGGGAATTATCACTTCCCGCGATTTGGAAGCTATACTTCTATTAATGCAGCCCAAAATAGCATTTGCCTTCTTTGCAGCCACATCGCATCATCAGCACCTCCACTACGCGGCAAGCGACAATAGCTCGCATTCTGAGGGCGTGTTTGTCCAGAGAAAAGCAACCTGCTTCGTATTTATGGCTTTGCATGCCCCCGCCTGCCATCTGTCTCCAGTCACGTTCCCCACCCACCGCTCACCCCAAGAAAGGGGGGGGGCGTGTGGTTGTGCAGCAGATGGCCAAGAGGCGTCCTCCTTCTCTCATTGGACACCACCCAGGATGGGTCAAGGGACCGGCCAATGGTGGAAGGGCAAGAGTAGAACAAGGCAGGGAGTGGGGGGGGGCGGGGAAGAGCAAGATTGCTAAGTCCACTACAGAGGATCAGCAGCAAGAAACAAATCAAAGAGGACAAAGAGGGCAGGAAGGGGGGAGACAACTTCCTCGCCCGGAAAGAGGTGGTTATTAACCTCCTCTCTCAGTTGCGAGCTGTTACGTAACCCCATAATCCTCCCCTTTCTATGCAGGCAACTTGAAAGACACACAGTGAAGCTCTTAGCCGGGCATGCTCCCCACTCCCAAAATCTGTTCATGATTCATTTGTGGAATCAGCTCCCCAAAGAGGTACACCTGGCGCCCACTCTGTATTCTTTTAGGCGCCAGGTGAAAACCTTTTTATTTGCCCAATACTTTAATGGTTGATTTTTTAAATTCATTTTTATTATTCTATTGTACCTCCGGACTGGTTCTTTTTGGCTGCTTGGTTTTATTGTGTGATTTTATATTGTTCCGCATTTCATTTTATGTTCTTTTGTTTTTAAGATGATTGTTTTTATCTTGTTTCTCTTTGTAAACCGCCCAGGGAGCCTTTTGGCTGATGGGCGGTGAACAGATATACTAAATAAATAAATATTGTCTCCTCGGGAGCTGGGGGGGGGGGGGAAGGGAAACACACACCATAGCATAGAAATTATCTCAATTCTTTGCGCAAGAGGTGCAGAGGCTCTTGAAGAGTGACTGTGTTGTGTAGTGGTTAGAGTGTTAGGATAGGGCTGGGGGAGCTGCGTTCAAATCCACCAGTTGGCAGTGATGGGCACTGGGCGAGTGTAAGACAGACAGTCACTGGCCCCTTCAGATGTAGGCAATAACCTAAGCTAACCAGAAAGTGAACAAGGTGAGCTTTCACAGGGTTGCAAAAGCTCCCTGTTACATACAGACCTGGGCTCTCCTAACAAACCAGAGTCCAAAGCCAGGGTTTGAAGATAGTTTCCCGTTTCCTGGATTCTTAGGGCAGCAACAAGCCCAAGTCCCAATTTGGACATCATAGGAATCCTTTGCTATATGGATAGTTTAGCCACTCCCACTGGTGGGAGGAGCCCGAGCAGGACTGATTGGGTAGCACACACCACTATGCTGCTTGTGAACGGATAAGTCAGAATTCTCACCAGTTCTGGCTTATTGTTACGTCCGAAGGCAGCCACTTTCACTCAGCCTAACCTACCTCGCAGGGCTGTTGTAAGGATAAAATGGGGGACACACTGATATATGCGTCTCTGATCAATTTGCAGGAAGGGAGAGATAAGAGAGTCATACGGGCACAGATAACCTGCCTTCATCAGAAATGGCAGAGCAGAGGGGTAGTAGAGGCGCACGTAAACCTATTTCGTTTATTTTTAAAAAGAATTGTTTCCTGCCCTTCGGCAGAAATATTTCTGCCCCCAGGGTAAGTAACAGGCAACCATACGCAGCGGTAATACACTAAAAATGAACAATCAAATCACTCACCTAGAAGGGTTCAGTCACCCCCGCTCTCTTCTAAGCTTTGGGCAAGCATCTAAGTCCTGTCTCCTTCACCAAGCTGATGACGCAGATTAAAGTTCTGCCTCCTCTCCATTTTTTATGGGGAACTGTTTGATCTATTTCTTCTGGGTTTAATGTATGGAACTGATTGCAGAAAGTTCTAGCCCTGCCCTCTGGAGCAACAGAGATCAAGCCCGCTCCATCGTCTGCAATGACAGCCCTTCAGAGATTTGAAAAACGCTCTCTTATGTCTCCCCTTAGCCTCCTCTTCTCCGGGCTGAACATACCCAGCTCTTGCAACTGTTCCTCAAGTCAGATGCATCAACGCAGCTGGGCGATAAAAAGGAACAGCCTTTCCGGATGACTGGCTCGCTGCACTAGAAAAGCACTGTGCTTACTCAGTGGCCGTGCAGGACCGAACCATTTTTGGGGGCCCGCACCCAACCCCAGCACTTCAATTGTAAGGAATATCACACTGGGCGGGGAGCCTAGTTCTGTGGTAGAATTATGCATGCGGAAGGTTCCAGGTTCAAGTCCTGCTTTCTCCAATATTTTTTTTTAAGGGATCAGGTGACAGGTGATGGAAAAGACGCTTTATCCTAGACCAGGGCTCTCCAACCTTGGGTCCCCAGATGTTGCTGGCCTACAGCTCCCAGCATACCCAGCCAGCGTGGCTAATGGCAAGGGATTCTGGGAGCTGTAGTCCAGCATCATCTGGGGACCCAAGGTTGGAGAGCCCTGTCCTAGACCTTGGAGAACCTCTCCCAGTCAGAGGGCACACTGTTGGGCTAGATCAGGGGTGGGGAACCGGATGATACTGGACTGTACCTCCCTTCATCCCTGACCATCAGCCATGCTGGCCAGGGATTGTGGGAGTTGGAGCCCAACAACGGCTGACGGGCCACCAGTTAGTTCCCCACTCCTGGGCTAGACGGACAAAAAGTCTGACCTGCTATAAAGGCAGAACCTTCTGCATGCAAAAAGCACTGAGTGATGATCTGGGGTCCCTCCCCAGCAAGGTGGGCTCCCACTTCCCCCCCGCCCTTGCAGACTCACCTGCGACTCGTAGGGCAGGAAAGCAATGTTGATTTCCGTGAGGGTTTTGATGACCTTCGCCGCACGGGATTTGACCAGCTCGTTGAACAAGGAATCGGGGCAAGCTGGAAAGGGTGAAGAGCACCGACTGCAGTCAGACAGCGGATCCGGAACCATTTGGATGCCCCAAAGGGGGCAAGAAGGAAGACGTGAGAGCTCCCCTTCACTCACTCACTCACTCACTCACACGAACATTGAAGGTAGCAAAAGGATCGATATCGGGGGGAGAGAGAATCATAAGGTTGGAAGGGACCTTGGAGGTCATCTAGTCCAAACCCTATCTAGTTCAACATCTAGTTCAACGCAGGATCTGCCATGCAGGAGGCAGCTACAGCATCCCTGGCAGATGGCTGCCCAACCTCTGCTTAGATAGCTCCAGTGAAGGAGAGCCCACCACCTCCTGGGCCAGTCTGCTTCGCTGTCAAGCACCTCGTACCCTGAGGAAATTTCTCCTAATGTTTAGCCAAAATCTGCTTCCCTGCAATTTCCATTCCTTGGTCCTAGTCTTGCCCAGAGAACGAGTGTGTTCCATCTTCTGCATGGCAGTCTTTCAGATATTTGAAGACCGCCATCATGTTTCCCTTAATCTTCTCCACGCTAAACATTACCTGGATGGAAACACCTAGCAATGACTTCAGATCAGCAGAGATGTTTTCTGGTAAGAGTTGGTTAACTTGTCTGGGCAAAAACACTGGCAAGGCAATTGTTTTAGATAGAACAAAGGGCCAATCTAGACATTAAAATCAGAATTCTGGGCTGTACTGTTGGAAGAATACAGCTGGGAGCATACGAGGAATCCTGCTTTTAAATGCATCCTTACGTAGAAAAATAAGCCATCTTGCAGGACGTGGTCTGATTTGACACAACAACCCACCATGGCTAGTTACCCATGATGGGTTTGTCATGTCATGCGAACCCAGTCAATGGGTTGGTTTGGATGCAAACCATAGTTTAAGAACAGGCCTGGCCTCCTGCTGGGCTAGCATGCTCTCTCCCCCTCTGATGCAGCCAGGAGGAGTTTGGAAGCCTTTTGCTTCCATTTTTTATCAACAGCTTGCTGTGTTATCCAAACACAGATGAAATGTGTTTCAGGTTAACTATGGTCAGTGTGTACAAGCCAGCTTCAAACCATAGTTTATGAAGCTGGCTTGTTCCCACTAACCACAGTTAAGATTAATCACGGATTGCCTGGGTTCAGACTGCACGGCAAACTGGTTAATCTAAAATGTGAGTGAACGCTTCCATTCTCCTCACGGTCATGCCAGAGGAGGAGAAAGAAGCGGGGAGCGTGCCAGCCCAGTGGAGAGAGGAGGGGATAGTTCTCGTAATTCTAAACCATAGTTTAGCATTACATTTGAACGCAGCCAATATGAGAAAGAGTGTTCCTTCTAATCACAATTAAAACCCCGTTTCTGCAAGAACAACAAGCTTTTCTGTAAAAATTACTAAAAATGATGGCAAAATAAAGAGATTTCAAATGTTCAGATCTTAATTCTGTAGACTCTACAAAGAAGTAGGACCGGAGAAAATCCCTTTTGCATATCAAAGGATATGCAAAGAATAGCAGTAATAGTCGCATGGTGCTTCCAAGCGTTCGAAACGTTGCACACAGCATTAACCAGCTGTAATCCAAAGTTACAACCACAATAATAATCAGTCTTCTGATCTCCCCATATTGTAGATAGGGGGTGGAGGGAACTGAGGTTGAGAAGGGGTGGCTTGCCTGGGACAGTGTCGTAGCTGGCTGGGGCATGCTGGGAGTTGTAGGCCAAACACATCTGGGGACCCAAGGCTGGAGAACACTGTGACATAGCCGCTTTCCTGGCAGCAGCTGCCCGACAGAATTGTATTCTTCAGCCTGTAGGACTCATTAGTGTTTGGCACCGCACTGCAGACCTCGAAACTGACAAATCAGGGATGGGTGGGGGACTCCAGTTCCCATCATTCCCGAACATTGGCCGTGCTGGTTGGGGCTGATGGGAGTTGAAGTCCAGGAACATCTGGAGGACCAAAGGTCCTCCAGCCCCACTTATAAGCGGGGGAGGGAAGGAAGGACGTTTCCAGCATACTTACAGTCAGTGAAGAAGACATGAGCAGCTCGGTATTTGGCATTTGGGGGTTCCTTGAAGTCACCGATGAGAGACTCGACTGACTAAAAGTATGAAGGAGGAGGAGGAGGAGGAGGAGGAGGGGGGAGGAGGAGGAGGAGGAGGAATAATTTCAGTGTATTTGTCATCAGCCATGATAAGATCTAGATAGAAATAAGTCATTTGAACAGTTTCCCAAAATTATATTTTTCCTCCTTTCTGGATGCTTAAGGAATAGTTCTGCCCAATGCTCAAAAGATCTAACTAAGCACCATCATGGGGGCTCTAGGTGGGGCAGGGGGAAGAGAGGATCTTCTCCAAGGTCCGATTGGTTTGCGAGCCATCTTTGTTTTGGCTTTCTCCTCCCGCATCCATGCCCAGCTGCCAGCTTCACATGGCTCAGCTCACTTAAAATGGTCCTCTGTCTTGGGACAGTTTCCTCCCAAAGAGGGATGGGTGAGTCTGTCAAGATGAGCTTCATTCACTTTCACATTTCCAACCTTTCATTTGTTTCCACATCAGTTTGCGGGTGGGTTTAAAAGGTCGCCAGCGTGTAAATGCACAGGTATTTTCGTGCAAATTTCTCCAAACAAGACATTTTTTGGCAAGCAATTCTTCCCCAAGAGAATGCATTTTTATACATTATTTTCATGAATACGTGCATTTTTGTATGCAATTTTTTAAAATGAGAGAACTACATCGCAATATTTGGAGAAAGCGCCAATACCGAAGTATAAAATGCATGTCAGCTCATGTATTGGTTTGGGGAATGTCGATTAGGTCAGTTCACATTAAAAGGCAAACTGAACAAATGCATCTCTCGATCCCTAGTCCCAGTGCACAATTCTACTGGTTGGAGGGCATACAGCAGCCCTCCCCAATCTGGTGCCCGCCAGATGTTTTGGAATTCAGCTCACGTCAACTCAAGTCAGCACGCCCAATGGTCAGGAATGCTGGGAGTTGTAGTCCAAAAGAAAGAGGGAGGGCCCATCGAACAGTGTTAGAGCGCACGCTTTGCATGCAGTTGGTCCCAGGTTCAAGCCCAGCATCTCTGGTGAAAAGGATCTCAGGTAGACCTTCCACCTGCCATCGTGGAGAACTGCTCCCGGTCAGATTATACACTACCAGGCTAGAAGGACTGATGGTCTGACTTGGTGTAAGGCAGCTCCTTATGTTAAATGGTCCAGGGCCGGGATATCTGAGAGACTGCCTCCTCCCCTAGGAGCGTGCCCATGCTTTCTGATCTTCATCAGCATCCCTGTCGTATGCCCCACGACCAATAGAGGCCAGGACGGTGAGTACGCAAGACAGGACCTTTTCTATAGCAGCACCCTGACTGTGGAACTCCCCGCTAAGGGAGGTCAGGCTGGCTCCTTCCCCAAATGGGTCTTAGACAGGCCATGAGAACTGTACTGCTTCATTAGGCCTTTGGTTTTTAAAATGGTTTTGGCCTGCTTTAAAGAATATTTTAGGTTTTTGTTGTTGTTTCTATTGGACCATGTGTAAACATCGCCTTGAGAAAAGTGGGCAGAAAAGTGACGAATATTTACTTTAATTAAATAAAGCACACGGCTGACTGCCCACTCTCAGATACCTCTGAGATTCTGAACATCCAGAACACTCAAGCCCTTGCCATCCACTCATATCCACACTGCCACGCGATTCTGTTCGGGCTAGAAGCCTACCTTCTCCGACGGGGTGATGAGGTACACAGCCTCCAGACTCGGCAGTGGCTCCCGGCGCTTGTTGATGTCTTCCACAACTGGACCGGGCAACACACACAAAAAAGAGGCAACGTAGGGGAGTGAAAACACAACAGATGCCAACAAAGTTGTAAGCCTGGCCATGCCAAACCTGCCATTAGCTTTCACTCCTCTCTGTAGATCAGGGCTCTCCAACCTTGGGTCCCCCAGATGTTGCTGGCCAACAGCTCCCAGCATACCCAGCCAGCATGGCTCATGGCAAGGGATTCTGGGAGCCGTAGTCCAGCAACATCTGGGGACCCAAGGTTGGAGAGCCCTGCTGTAGATAAATGGACTACAATCCTACCAGTCCAGGTGTGAAGTTTGCTTTGCCCCACTGCTCTAGCCAGAGCTAGAAGTTAATGGGACTTGGAGAGTTGCTAGGGCTTTGGCTTATTAAGGGGCCCACCTGCCAAGAACCAGGGAGGCATCTTTGAGGATTTCCCCACGGAGGGGAAATGAAGAGACAGAGCACCAAACCAGATGTGACTTTTATCACGTAGTTAGGTGTTGCATAGCTGTTTTTCTTTTAACCTACAGCCGACACGAGGGTGGGAAGCCAGCCAGCCAGCCAGGGACGATGATGGGGTTTTAATCCTTTGCCTTCTGCTGTGCTCCCAATGAGGCCTAACACACCTACTTATTTGGGGAGGGGAAATCCCCATTGGAGTGCATCAGAACTTTTTGTCCCGATGCAAAGAGCAGATGCAGGGCGCTCAATCCAGTCTGGAAATTCAGTGGGTGGTACAGGGTTAAAGCCGCCCTACGCCCACACCACAGTGCTGGTCGGGCTCTCCTTGCCCCCCCCCCCACATCCCACCCCCAAGGGCTATTAATTAAAGCAAAAAAAACCCTCAGCTACACAATGCCTAACCATGGGATACAAGTTACACCTAGTCTGGCCCAGAAATAACTCGGTAGAGAGACAGTGGGGGATTTCCAAATGCCGGACTCACTTGTTATCCCCTCGGTCATGATGTCAGTCATTTTACAGCAGGAAGACAACATGCGCATGCTGAGCTGATCTACCACCAGCACCTAAGGCGAGAAGGAGAGAGAAAGATCGTACAAGATTGGCCCGCGTTAGGCTTGGCGCTGGGGCTGAATCTGCCCAAAGACAGCCTTCCCCAACTTGGTGCTCTCCAGATACTTTGGACGACAACTCCCAGCACTCCTGACAATCACCTAGGCTGGTGGCAGTAGCTGATGGAAGCTGAAGTCCAAAACATCTAAAGAGCACCAGGTTGTTAGAAAAGGCTGGCCTAAGATACAGCCCTTCTTCCCCTCGAAAAGGCCTGGAGGAAATGAGCACGACGCGGCTGACACTCTGGTATATCAAGGGAACTTTTTCAGGAACATATACCTCCAACAACAGGGAAAGCCCTTTCCCCCTGGAAGCCCTTTTGATACAGAGCTTCAATACTATCCGCACAGAAGTCAAAGCATTTCATGCCACCCGCCGCAAAAACAAACAAACAAAAAAAAAAACACCCCACTAGGGACTAGAAACCTAAGGGTTTAGTTCTTTGGTTTCGTTTTAACTGAAGCAGTTTCTCAGGATGCCAAATCCTGTATCAGATCTTGTGTGACGACCCTACGGGACGTGCACGCCCTGCATCTACCAAGGTATCACACACTTGGTAGATCCTTCTCCACTAAAGCAGGACAGAACAGCAGGCGCTTAGTCAGAAACGGGGCACAACCTAACCGCGTATGCATGCACATGTGCGCCGATGCCCGCTAGCCCACGATCTATTCTGATCAAGCCTCTCACCTTCCACTCTCCCTTCTTCTTCACCTTCTTTATCACATCAGCCATAATTTCTGCAAAAAAAAAAGTCGGGGGGGGAGGAGAGGTCAGGGGGGGGAAATCATTGCAGAACTTCACAAGGATCTGTCTCCCATTCTTTCACCTCACTGAATCTAAATTACAGTCACGCCTTGGATTGGGAGCATAATTCGTTCCGGAAACGTGCTTGTAATCCAAAACACTCTTATTATATCAAAACGAAATCCCCCCAAAAAAATTTGTACAGAGATTTTTAATTTAAGCCGTACTACAGTACTTGTATTGCAAGACGTCGCTTGTATATCAAGTAAAATAAATAAATAAATAAATATTGAAAAATTTGCTTGTCTTGCAAAACGCTCTCAAACCAAGTTACTTGCAATCCAAGGTATTACTGTACATAGTAATTCTCTAAATGTTCATCTACACATCTCAATTAGCACATACAAGTCCTATGCAAAGGGGCATCCTCTTTTTTTGTGTGTATAACTGGCCAGCCTACCTCAAAAGCAGGTTTTGGCCTAGTTCTCACGTGGTGGCAAGTCTGACCTTGGGGGTCTCTAATGTGGCGCCCCCCCTGGGACCCACGTGCGCACAGACACCTTCTTTGGCATCCGCCAGGCTCCCTACCACTCCTAGCTTTTTAAAAAAAATATAAAACATATTTTTTAACTTGGAGGCTATCACCCAAAGTTTTGCCTTCTGTGAAATGGATATTTTTTTTATTTATTATATTTATACCCCACCTTTTTTCCTGCAAGGAACCCTAGGCGGCTTACAGAATCCTCCTCCTCCTCTCCATTTTATCCTCACAACAACCCTGTGAGGTAGGTTAGGCTGAGAGTCAGTGACTGGCCCCAAAGTCACCCAGTGAGCTTCATGGCCGAGCAGGGACTAGAACCCAGGATCCCCCGAGTCCCAGTCCAACACTCTCACCACTACGCCACACTGGCTCTCGTTTTGTCGTGTTTTGTGGGGGTGGTTCTGACTCCACCTTTTCCGTGGCTCTCACCTTGAGGGACGGTGGTCAAAAAGCAGAATATACATTAATCCTACATACTGATAGCAAAGCCATTCTCGTGTAGCCAAAACACCACCATCCAGGCTTACAGGCAGGAGAAATTAGCGGGCTCAGTGTGTGACCCCACATTTTCCAGAAGTGCAAAACTAGAGGGGGCAACGCCCAAAGGGGGGAACAAAAGCATACCTCGAGGAGAACTGAGCATGCTCAGTAGGCAAAGAATGCTGGCCGGGGAGGCGGGAAACAGAATCTAGTGCCCTGAAAGTGGGCATGGCCGGCCGGCCCCCTCAGCAGGAGCGCACAGCATTGCGGCATTCCGCTTGAAAATAATACAACAAGCCCAGCTCCTGCTTGCTTGCATAGGTCTGATCCTGGTCTTTAAACTAAGATTTCAGGCAGCACTTAAAACTGCAGTTTCCTGGTTTGGACAACACTGGAAATGTGATTTAACCAATCAGAAATCTCCCGTCAAGCCAGACACACCGGAGTTGAGGAACGGGACCCGGGGAGCTGATTGGTTAAGCTTGAGTGGGGATGGGCAACGTGTGATCGAGCGGCAGCGGTTACGTCATGATGGGAGTTGCAGTCCACCAACATCTGGAGGACCACATATTCCCCAGCCCGGACTTGAAGTGTGGTCAGTACCGCAGAGAAAATTATGGACGCAAAATTTAGAAGTCTTCGCCCAAGGGCTAACATTCCAAGTGTCAATCAGATCAAAAGGAGGAAGCTGGACAGAATTCTAGGAATAAGGAGAAGCGAGTGAGAAAGGAAAGGGGAAAGGAAACAAAAACTGGAAGAAGGGATCTTCTATCATTTACGTTGCACTCGCCGGAAGTTGGATGCCAGCACACCATACTCTCTCCTCCTCAGAAAGAGGCCTCTAATCTGACACATGAAGACAGACATGGGTGCCTTATTTAGAAACAAGAACCGAGTGGCTCCAGGCAACTCCTTGTAATCCCAAAGCAAATCGCATTTTGCCTCTCCGTTTATGGAAAGCTTGCGTAAGCAGAGGTGAAAAACACCACCACACTGGGCCTCTATAATATACCTACCGGTAACTCACTCTCCACCTCTACCTCCCATGGCGGGGGGAGCCGTCTTTAGTAGGATGCCCCAAGTCTGCAGGGTGCAGTCTCTAGCAGGGGCAAGAGTGCTTCCTAGGGATGTACAGACATCGTAAAATCCGTACTGTCTATGTTTCGCGGATTGTCCGGCACCTTGTCCGCTCATTGACGGAACTGGATTTTGCATAAATAAGTTTGTATGCTTTTGCGCAAATTCGGAGTTGCGCAAATCCCGGCAAAACGCACAAATCCCCCCCCCATGTGTATTTTCATGCTTTAGCCTATGCGCATTTTTGGTTGCTTTTTTTAAATTTTACATATTTTCCTATGACTAAATTTGCATAAAATTACATAAAATAAAAATAATGGTCTGCAAGTCCACAGGATCCGCACGACTCAGGAAAAGCCGGTACACTGAGGAATCCGCGGGTTGGATTCTTAAGACATTAGAACTCATTTGAGTCTGTTGTGGATTTCTCCAACATCTCTAGTCCAGATGAGCCTTTTATGGTGCATCGCCCTGCCCCATGCACAGAATTTGATGTCCATCTTCCATTTGCAGCCCTGCCATATTTTCCTACCGCTTCAACTTTTTTCTTACCAGAAAAACATCCATAGAGGAGGAAAAGACTGAACAGCTCCACGTTGCCCTTTGACTGGTAGTGCTCTCCATCTGGAAACACCACCAGTTAACAAGTGACATTTGTTTCTACAAAATGGTATTTGGAATTGTCCCTCTGGAGATGGCAGACATAGATTGGTGGTCCACATGAGTTCTTCTAGAACAGTGCTCTCCAACCTTGGGTCCCCAGATGTTGCTGGCCTACAGCTCCCAGCATACCCAGCCAGCATGGCTCATGGCAAGGGATTCTGGGAGCTGTAGTCCAGCAACATCTGGGGACCCAAGGTTGGAGGGCCCTGGTCTAGAAAGACCCATAAGGGGGATACAGATTCTCAATCACTCTTGTTCTTTCCAGATCCTTCCGGAAGAATCCACACGGATATTCAATTAATAATATGTAATTAGTTGAGGTAAGGTAAATGTGTTTACCTTAAATGATAAATAAATACTTGTTACCATGTTTTTTTAATGCTGATTTTAGTGTTTCACTAGGCTTTCATTTGATTAATGTTTTATGCTTTTATTTTTTTATACACCCTCTTGGATGGTTTTCAGAAAAACAGCATAGAAATACCATGAATAAATAATCCCCCATACCACCTTGGGAATCATTCTACACTCATCTTGTAGAGGCGAACACTGAGTCAGAAGAGGCCAAGTCTCTTCCACAACACAACAGTGGCACCACCGCCATGGTTTGGGGGCCACTGGAGCTGTTATATGCCCTCCAAAGATTTCACCTCAGTAAACTTCCTGTGACCACATGAAGCGCAACACAATTTTGGTAGCACTTTTCAGAACTTCCACTTGTGTCTCTTTCAACAAGTGACTTGTGAGACAAAAGGAGGAAACCCGTCTGCGCTGCACCAGGCACTTCCAGTAACACCACATTGCAAAGCTTCTGCTTGCTTCACCGGGCCCAGTAAGAGAACGATCAGGCCCTGCGGTATGCACAGATCCCAGCCTAGCACCCTGAACCACAGGCTTGTGTCAACTTCCTCTCCGTCAGACCTGGCCTGCACAAGCAGCAGAATGAGGTCGCAAAGTGGGCCACACCTCTTCGGAGTGGAGGTGGACACACACACACACCATTTTTCTTTAATTCTTCCACATTTCTTTGAAGTCCCCTTGTAAGTAGAACACACATCAGGGAGAAAGGTTCCAGCTCCTTCAGATCCAGACACCAGCAGTTTGAAGTGGTACCATCCATTCCACCAGTGCAGGACTGTACCACGAATATGTTCCTTCGAGCCTCCAGTTAAGCAAGGAAAGAGCAAAACAAAACAAAACAAAACCCACCACCATACATGGCTCATTTCTGCTTCAGCAGCTCTCCTGTATTAAGACGGTGCCTGGATCTGACCAGAAGTGGCTGGATTATAGCTCTCCTAAGAACCGCTCTGGCTGTGGAGAGGTTCCGTTAGGCCAGTGGCGGGGCATTGGCTTTGTACGCAGGACACAGGTTGAATCTCCAGCATCTCCAGTTAAAGGAACCAGGTGATGGAGAAGACCTCTCTACCTGAGAGCCACGGCCAGTTGGAGCAGACAATATTGAGCTAGTCTGGCTGGTGGAAGGCAAGGGTGGACAGAAGCCACTCAGAAGCCCCTGCCAACATGGCCAATGGAGAGGAATGCTGGGAGTTGCTGTCCAAAACATCTGGAGATCTATTTTCTGTTCCCCCTGGTGTATGGCACCTTCATCTGCCTTTTGTATGTGGCTCTGCAGCCACACCCACTTCCTGTCTCCTTTGTCATCCTCACGAGTAGACCTTTACTGCTTCCCTTTTCATCCCACCTGATCCACAAAGCGGCTCAGGGGTGGTGGTGCAATATTCACTCCCCGCTACTTTATCCTCCAAACAACACCCCTGTGAGGTAGGTTAGGCCAAGAGATTGCAACTGGCCCAAAGTCACCCAGTCAACTTTCAAGGCGGTTGGGATTCGAACTGTGGCCTCCCCACGCCCCTTCATCCCTCCCTCAGTCAAGGCCTTCTCCTCCAGATCTGTTGGGACTACAACCCCCATGAACCCCAGGCAGCATGTTGGAAGTCCTAGTCCAATGCATTTCCTGACTGTCAGAGCAATAAGACAATGGAATCAACTACCTAGGGAGGTGGTGGGCTCTCCCACTCTGGAGGCATTCAAGGTGCAGCTGGACAGACATCTGTCAGAGATGCTTTGACCTAGATTCCTGCATTGAGCAGGGGGTTGGACTCGATGGCCTTGTAGGCCCCTTCCAACTCTACTTTTCTATGATTCTATAATTCTATGATCTGGAAGGCACCATCAGGTTGGGGAAGGCTACTGTAACCACTGGCCATGCTGACTGGGGTGGATGGGCAGGCTTCAGGGAAGCGGCTGACAGAGGAAGCAGCTTATATCAAGATTCCTTTGTGCCAAACAGTATTTCCGCTGCACTTCAGATCCTGGGAGTTTGGCGCTCCTCCTTCTGCCACTCCCCTGGGCACCATGGGACGCCAGACTCTCATTTGGACCACAGACAAAGGGATCCCGATGTGAGGCGACTGCCTGGGACCCTGCCTTCGCTACCTAGGATAGGATTCCAATTTCCAGCCTTCCATTCCTTACCCGGCAAGCTATTTCCCCGACGCCAAGCATATGATTGTTGGGTGGGCGCCAAAGTCTACGAGGGAGCCAAGCCGGAGCCGTAGTCTTGGCGGAAGGGGAGGAGGCTTGCCCAGTTTCCTAGGAGGGTGGGGTGCCAAAAGGTAGCTGGTGAGCAGATGGCCGGGCCGGGCCGGCGGCCGCCTCTCTGCTCTTGCTTCCTGAGCAGAGCCCAGCAGTGCTCTTGCCCCAGTAAAGGCAGGAGAGGCGGGCGCCTGGAACGCTTCTGCGCAGGTCTTTTGGCAGTGCAGACACACGCTCTTGCCTGCACGCTGGGGGAAAGCCAGCAGACAGGCACTTGATCTGAAAGGCTGTAAGTGGTGAGAGTGTTGGGCTGGGACTCGGGAGATCCGGGTTCTAGTCCCCGCTCGGCATGAAACTCATTGGGTGACTTTGGGCCAGTCACTGACTCTCAGCCTAACCTACCGCACAGGGTTGTTGTGAGGATAAAATGGAGAGGAGGAGGAGGAGGATTATGTAAGCCGCCTTGGGTTCCTTGCAGGAAAAAAGGCGGGGTATAAATATAATAAATAAATAAATCTCAGACGTTGTACCAATGCAAATGTTTCTGAAAATGGGGGGGGGGGGGAGCTCCCATCTCAGACGTTCCTTCCCATCCCTTCTCTCTGCAAAGGAAGACAACCCATGAACCGGACAGGCAAGCCAGCGAAAGGACTGCGACAGGAGGAACAGGGGGGTTCTCCAGCTTTTAGGGGTCCCCAGCAAAGTGCCATCTGGTGGGGGGCCTTGTCCATCGGTGGCAGGCCGCGATGGTTTTATCCAGAGGGGGAAGGCAGCCACGCTCCAAGAAGCAACCACCAGGCAGCTGGATCTAGCCTCCCTAATTTCCCATCATGCCCATGACATCAGCGTCACTGCAAGGGTGGCCATTTACAAGTTGCTAAAAAAAAAGAGAGGAAATGCATCACCAAAGAGGCGGCCAAAAAAGAGGTCACACTTTCATATGATTTGCATGTGCTAATGTATATGTATAGATGCAAATTTAGAAATAATGGCTGTAATTTAAAAGAGAAATTTTAAATTACATCTAAGCTCTCCTTTCTGATGGTTCATTCTTTTTTAAACTGGGCCTGGACCTGACCACTGGACTGGATAGAGGGTGCCTTTGAAATAGAGGGCAGCCCTTCAAATAGAGGACTGTAAAAGCGGATCCCTGGCCACCCTCCAGAGCAGGGCTCTCCAACCTTGGGTCCCCAGATGTTGCTGGCCTACAGCTCCCAGCATACCCAGCCAGCATGGCTAATGGCAAGGGATTCTGGGAGCTGTAGTCCAGCAGCATCTGGGGACCCAAGGTTGGGAGAGCCCTGCTGCAGAGCATTGTGGGAATATATTGGGTTGACTGGAGCAAACTGCCCAATTCTGTTTGGTGCACTGGGCCAGGATGTTTTTTAAAGGGGTGCGTGCACAGAAAGCAGCTGCCCAAGGAAAACGGGTGCTGGCAACGGCCCTCGACAGGAAGTCAGAATCTGGGCCAAGATAACAATCCCTAGAGCAGTGATGGTGAACCTATGGCACGGGTGCCACAGCTGGCACGCAGGGACCTCTCTGTGGGCACTCGAGCCATTGGTCACCAGATCAGGAAAAGACCGTCCCCTTCTGCAAAACACGAATGATCTTGTTCTTTCTCACAGTGTGGAACAGAATGATTTTATTCTAGAATTCCTGTTACAGAATTCTTTTCTACATTGTTATCACATTTAAAAGATTTTGAAGAATGATGCACAGAGCATGGCTTGGATGTAAAGCCATGAGTTGACCTGAGTGCTGCAGGTGTTGCTCTCAAACTAACGGAGCATGAGCCAAGGTTTGACAAATTATCAGCATGCATGCAATAGCAAAAATCACATTCATTGTGCAAAAGCATGACCAATGCAAACTTTTTCCTAATGCAGTGTTCGCAGTCCAAGACATAAAGTGTTTAAAATGTGTTAAGCACGTTTAGTTTTCTTGCTTATCTTGCTCATCCTAGTACAGGTTGATTTTTACTTTTACTAATCCGACACCTGTAGAAGCAGGGAAAGGACCCGGAGTAAAGCTTGCCCCATACAATTTCAGTCTGGCATATAATCATATTATAAGTTGAGAATCCCTTATCCAAAAATACATGTGCCTAATTATTTAAAAAGTTTGTATAAATCCCCTTCAGGCTATGTGTACAATGTAGTACTATAATAATTTTTTGAGTTGATTTTTTCCCCAACAAAAAACTGTTTGTATCATTGAAAGCTCTGTTGTTGTGTTTTTCTTTTGAGACAAAAGATGTTAATTAGTTCGGACAACTGTATGAGTTGTTTTTCTAAAACTAAAACCTCGGTATTCAGGTTTAATTGCAGTGTTGGCACTTTGAAATAAATAAGTTGGTTTTGTGTTGCAGTTTGGGCACTCGGGCTCAAAAAGGTTCTCCATCACTGCCCTAGAGGAAGTGAGAGGCCAGGTCAGCCTCCTATTCAATTATTGCTTCCTCTCATAGGCTTACCTGACAGAACATACCCAATCAACCGCTGGGGGTGGGATGAAAAACTTCTGGAGGCATCAAACCCACCCACCCCCAACACAGGTCGATGGGCACTTTCCTGTTTCTGAACGTACATGTCCGTTTGGGCCACAGGCACTGCACGGATTGATTGTGGACTTGGTTCAGGAGTGCTGCTAGGTTTGTGGGGCCCTCGGGCGAGGACCCGCCGGCTGCTCACCCCCGCTCAGTTTCTCCTTCCCCCTGCCACACCCGTGCACCAGAGGTATAGAGCACTGCAGTACAGTTCCACCATCATGGGCCTGCCACCAACGCGTGACATTTTGATTCAGAACCAGAAGTTTGGGGCCACGCATCACCTTTGCTATCTATCTCTTTACTGGGGGCAATATATCACTGATTTGCATAAAGGTTTAAAACAAGGATAGGTAACTTGTAGCCCTCCAGGTCGTTTGGCCTAGAATTCCCATCATCCCTCACCATTGGCTATGCTTGCTAGGGACCATGGGAGTCGCAGGCCAAAGTAACTGGAGGACCACAAGTTGCCCGCCCCTGCTTCAAAGGTTTATAATCAGGGCTGGAAGATTCTAGACAATTGGACCAGAACCCAAAGAGCGATCCCAGCGACGGGCAGTGTAGTTCCGCGGCTACAGCTGGAACCAGGCACTACGTGGAAAACGTGGAGCTCCCAACACTGTGTTTCGCTCATACCACGAGTGTATGTGTGGACAGGGCCATACGCCCCTGTCCACCCTGGCATTTCTCCCCCGCTAGTGCTTCCCCCCTCCATACCCTAGACTGCTCAGCCCCTCTGACATCAGAGCGGCTAAGCCAATGGGAACCGAAGGGGATGTGTTGTTGATACGGGCTGTCAAGGTCCCTCTGCTGCCTGCAGTCTGTCCGGAGGCAAAAAAATGAATGCTCGCGTTATACTTTATTAGGCACAGAGGTCACGCATCTTTAGGAGCAACAGCATCCTAGTTGCCAGTACATGTAGTCCAAAACATCTGGGCGGGTATCAAGCTGCCCAACCCAGTTTAAAAGCTATGACAGACAGGAGATTAGCGGAGTAGGGTGGGGTCGGTGTGAAACAGCATTGGAGGGGGTTTCCCAGGGGAGAGGCAAAGGGTTGGGACAGACTGGATGGACAAGTGTCAAAGCCTAGCCACCATGGAATCACAGAGCTGGTGGGAGAGACCTTGGAGGTCACCCCCACGTAACCAGATACTCTAATTTGATTCTCGGAGCGGGGGGGGGGACCACGACGACGTATTAAGACAATGTACTTGTTTAATGAAAAGAACCATCCATGACCGGCCACTGCCGAGGGTCTTAAGGGGCAGACACTTCAGGGCAGATGTGTAGAACTGAAGGGAGGAGAAGAGAGAAAGGGGGACAAGGAGAAGAGGGATAGATAGATAGATCCAATTCCTCTGCAGCAAACACGGGCTGGTCTCTCTTGCAGTGCTGTCGATCCTCCGAGCTGCACTGCAGCAACTTTCTCTTTTCTTTTTTGCTTTCGACACTGCCAAATAACAGAGGAGGGGAGGGCAGTTCCATGGGGGATACCGAGGGGGCTATTTGCCTGGAAATTGGGGGGGGGGATTCCTTAGAACACCTTACACGCACGCATGCACGACTGTGCGGGAGGGGGATGGCTGGAAAGAGATGCCTTCCTCTTTCCAAATACTGATTTTTTTTAAAAAAAAATTAAAATTAAAAAAGTGAAAGCTCTCCCCGCCCCACTTAAAAAAGTGGGGAGAGTAACCTTCTCCTCAAAAACATGGGAGGAAAAATAGCTTGGCCTTGGGAGGGGAAGGAGCTCGTGAGCAACCCGACACTGGATCAATAGGGAGACCACACTAGGGCTGGCCCTACTGTTAGGATGAGTGAGACGGCCGCCTTGGGCAGCAGATGCCGAGCAGCAATGGCGGACGGAGCTGTAAGCGCTATGTGACCTGGCCTGTGCCCCCTAAGCTAGCCTGCTGTGTCCCCCCCCTCTTCCCGGTTGTTCATTTTTTTCCTCCAATAGGCATTCAGCATCCTGTCTATTGAGCATGCTTAATCCTCATTGGACTGTTTGGAGTGGGGTTGCCCCCTTAAGATTTGTATCCCTAATGGTTTTTGTGGGTTTTTTTAGGTACTTTGTCGTTCCCCACAATTGCTATCAAAACAGGGCCATCCCGTAGACACTGACCGGCTGAGTTCACAGTTGGAGCCCCTTCCAGCTCTACCATTCTATGATTCTATATTGTGCAGGACTGCCACAGAGAATGTTTCCTTTGAAGATCAGAGCACAGAAGCCTTGGATGTTTGTTTGTTATTCCGTGATAGCAGAAGCAAGCACACAGGTTCGCAGCGACGACAGGTCCTCCCAAACGGCTACTTTCCTGTAGATCTACACTTTCAGCAAAAGCAACACGGTAGAATCCCACTGGAGCTGTAACATCTCAGACCGACATGCTTCCCACATTAAAACAAAAGCAAGTGGGACCTGTCCAGTGTCCCAGTTAGCCAGCCATGCCTTCCATTACGACACACCATTCCATTCTCCAGCATTCTGCAGCCGCCGAGCACCCTCAGTCTTCACTGGGCTATTTTTGGAGGGGGTTTCCCCTATAAGGGGATTTTCCCCCTAAATATTTTTTTGTACTTGTGAAATCTTGGGTTTCCCGAGCCTGCTGTATCTCCCTCTTGTATCTGGATGGTGCCACTTTTGCTGCGCAAGTAACAACACTTATGTCTGAACATTGGAAATAAGAGAGAATGATGGATTGACTGCACTTTGATTGCAAAGGAGATGACCATATTTGACTGCATATTATTTATATCACATTACTGATATTTCTTTTTTAATATTTGTATATTCCTTTTTTAAATTGGCTTTTATCTTTATAACATTTTTAAATTGGCTCTTATCTTTATAACATTTTAGTGTATTGTTTTTTAAAAAATGGTTCACATTTGTATTTTGATTCATTATGTATTTTATCGTTTTATTTTTGGTTTGTTTGAATTGTGATGGCCTATGGCTTTGAACAATAAAGTATTGATTGATTGACTGCACTTTGATCTCTGGGTGGTATACAGATAAAATTAAAAACATAAAACAGAAGCAACAAACAATGATAAAAACAGCACATAATAAAACCGAGAGAAAAGGGGTAAAAACAATGCATGACATAAAACTGAAGTAAAAGCAGTGAGGTCGTCTAAAAACAGTTCTCAAAATGCCTAGGAAAATAAGAAGGTCTTCACTTGACAACAAAAAGTCCAAGCTTTGCACAAGTACCAAAAAAATTGTTAAGGGGGGGTGGGGATTAAAAAATGAGACACTCCACAAAAAACAGCTCAGTTAGGACTGAGAACCCTTAGCAGACACAGAATGCTGGAGGAATGGGACGGTGTGTCGTAACAGCGGCGGGCATGGCTGGCTGGCTAGAACCAAACTGGAGTACTCCAGCGCTTCGCTGCAGCTCACACTTGTTTTTGTTATTAACGTGGAAATATTTATTTTTTAAAAATATATGCAAAACAAAAGGAAAGTGAGGATGCAACACTACTATGTAGCGAGGCGATAGCTCAGCACATCATGACGCTCATGCATTGTTTGTAGGCGCTCTCTCTCTCTGTATAGCCATGAGGACTAGATGCTTCCTTTAAAGTAATGCCCAGTTTTCCAAGATATCAAATTCCACACCCCATACCGACTCCTGTATTTGTGTCATGACATGATGGGACATATGCTATCCACCTCCAGATGCGGGTGGGGGTGTTTGTTGAAGCAAACCGAACACAAGCTGGGCACATCTAAACCAGTCACATAACCTCAACAAAAGATGCATTCAATGATGCTTGAACGCACTTTCGCTCTACTGCAGAACTAAGGCACCTCTCAACACTGTCTGTATAGGTAGCTGTTAGACCAGGGCTCTCCGACCTTGGGTCCCCAGATGTTGCTGGACTACAGCTCCCAGAATCCCTTGCCATTAGCCATGCTGGCTGGGTATGCTGGGAGCTGTAGGCCAGCAACATGCTGGGGACCCAAGGTCGGAGAGCCCTCATGGCTTCACACAGGGGAAGGCGACCTGTTGCCTTCCAGATATTTTGGACTACAACACCCAAAAGCCCCAGCCAGCACAGTCAGGTCAGGGATTTTGGGAGCTGTAGTGCTAAACATCTGGAGGGCAGTAGGTTGCTTAGAATCCTAAATACATTCATTTTATAGATGCATATTCCTCATCCCTGGAGGGCTGCCACCTCCCCTATTTTATTATGGCACAATTAAGAATCTCATTACTATTGAATTTGTGCCAACTTCTGGCTAAGTGATAATGCATTGAGGCTGATGATGCATTTATCGATACAACCCAAGTTAGAGCAACAACAACAACAACTACGGTATATTGTAGGGTAGGAAAAACTGCAGAAAAGGGCAACTAAAATGATCAAGGGTCTGCAGCAACTCCCCTATGAGGAATGGTTACATTTACAACATCTGGGACTGTTTAGCTTAGAGAAAAGGCAAGTGAGAAGAACTCGTTTGGTTTTACTCATGGGCAAATTTAAACTGTCTTTAATTAATGATTATAACTCATGTGATTAATTGACTACAGTTTCTTTTCACTGTGTAAAATTCCCAATTCCTGCAGGTCTTATTTTTCCACCACCAGATTCACAGCCCTGATTTGGGAAATTTGTATACAGTCATGCCTTGGATTGAGAGCATAATTTGTTCCGGAAACGTGCTTGTAATCCAAAACACTCTTATATCAAAACGAAATCCCACCCAAAAAAATTGTACAGAGATTTTTATTTAAGCTGTACTACAGTACTTGTATTGCAAGACATCGCTTGTATATCAAGTAAAAAATAAATAAATAAATATTTAAAAATTTGCTTGTCTTGCAAAATGCTCTCAAACCAAGTTACTTGGTTTCCTTGTAACTCAAACCAAGTTACTTGGTAATCCAAGGTATTACTGTACCTCTCTTGAGAAACGGATGGATCCCTTGGTAAGTTAGTGAGTTACAGCTGACCCTGCCTCTTTCGCTATCAAAACCCTGATTGCATTCCACATCCAAGACTTCCGCTAACACTCCTATGGAAATTCTCACCCAAGGGAAAGGAAAAACACAAACATGCCATTCAGATACATAAATTCGCTTTCACATTCCACAGCCTTTTTTTGCCCTCAGTACAGCAACTGCCTTTTTTCAAAGAAGCCATCCCCAACAGGCCAGAAAAGGAGGAAATAACCACATCCTGGAGGAGACAAAATATCAGGAAGCCGCAGCTGGAGGGGGCCATCTCACAGTCAAGACCCCCCCCCCAAGATAAACACAGGCCAAGGTGAAAACATCTCCGTGGAGCCCTCGCGAAACCACAAGAGCATTGACCACAAAGTTTTGCAACAAGATACACACCAGCAATTGCAGGAGAGAAAGTGAGTGCACCAAGGAAAGTGTCAACTAGCGATATGTTTACCTCCCCAAAACAATCCGGCCCCCCAAAGATACCGAAGCTGGCTGCTGAACTTTGACCTGGTGGCCATCTTCATTCCGACACTGCTTCCCAGCCTCATTCCAAGGGCCAAACTAGCTACGATAAAAACACATCCTCTGCATTACCCAGCCTTCCCCAACCTGGCTTCCTGCAGATGGTTTTGGGACTTCAACTCCTATCCAACTCCAATGGCCAATGATCAGGAATGCTGGGCATTGGAGTCCAAAACATCTGGAGGACACTAGGATGGGAACCCTTCTTTTTGAAATAGCAATCACAGATGAGCCTATTTTTTTATTATTATCATTATCATCATCATCACCACCACCACCACCACCACCACATTTATATCCCGTCTTTTTCCCTGCAAGGAACCCAAGGCAGCTTACATAATCCTCCTCCTCCTCCTCTCCATTTTATCCTCAGAACAACCCTGTGAGGTAGGGTAGGCTGAGAGTCAGTGACTGGCCCAAAGTCACCCAGTGAGTTTCATGGCCGAGTGGGGACTAGAACCCGGATCTCCCGAGTCCCAATCCAACACTCTAGCCACTACGCCACACTGGCTCTCTCTTGGATTAGCCCCACAGGGCAAGGAAGTTAGCCTCCTGTGACATTTCCCAATTGAAAATCCCACACATGTACACACACACACACACACACACACACACACCCTCAGCTGCTGCAGCAGCACTTCCAAAGGCGCAAATTGCAGCTTTGGTGGGGAAAGACTATTTTCAGGGCAGAATCAGTGCTGGGGAAAGCGTTAAAACATTCCATCTACCATGCCAAGGTCCCAGCCTGGATCAGGCCATCCTGCAGCTGGGATTTCAAAAGAATACAAGCACATGAGACGGACAATGGGGTGCTTCAACGTCAAGATTTGTTTGGCCTCCATGTGGCTCACGCTGGCTCAGCTCGTCTTGAGCGTGGAAAGCTAAGCAGGGTCAGGCCTGGTGATTACTTGGATGGGAGACCCTGCCTCCTCTAGTTTCCTGCATTGAACAGGGGGTTGGATTCGATGGCCTTGTAGGCTCCTTCCAGCTCTATGATCTATGAAATCTATGAGGCAGTAAACTTGTGTCTGACCTGCACCTGTTCAAACTGTAGGCAAAGACTCCCAGGGTAGAATGGCTCCCTATACAAAGTGGGGGGGGGGGGGAGGAATCCCACACATAGAAATGTATCATGTCAGAGGGAAGGCTAGGCTAGAATGCTTCTTCCTGAGACGCTAGCTTTCCACTTGCAAGGCTAGCGATGCAAGGCGCTCGTGCCACTTTAATTTTTGTTAGGAGGGAGATTCAGCGACACAACCCCTACCAGAAGCAATACAGCCCGCACACAAATGTACCATCTCTGTGAGAACGAGGCTGCTGCCCAGAATCGGGTCGGGGTGGGGCTGCAGGTCAAGCTCAGTTTGAGCCAGGGCTCAGCCTCGTCAAACTATTATTTATAAAGCAACAACAACAGTGCCTCTGGGCATGTTAGGTGGCTTACGCTGGCTCAGCTTGTCCGAGCGTGGAAAGCTAAGCAGGGTCAGGCCTGTTTATTACTTGGATGGGAGACCCCTCCTCTAGTTTCCTGCATTGAGCAGGGGGTTGGACTCGATAGCCTTGTAGGCTCCTTCCAACACTATGATCTATGAATCTATAATATACTTTACCACCACTTCACCACACTCTCCAGCCACCATTCATCTTTGGGGCAGTGGGGCAGTCCGGTAATCTTAAGACGCTAGACACCACGGTCTTGTGGGGCGGGGACGCACTTTATAGAGGGCAATGTGCATTACTTCAAGAGGCAGCAAGGCGGCCCTGCTGCGTTTTGGGCCCTCCTACTCGTTTTGCTGAGCGAGGCCCTGGCCGTCTGCCCCAAAGTCCTGCCTTGGATGGCACCACTTCTCGGGGATGATGGGGCAAAGGGTACAGGTCTCAGGAGGTCACCTGCAGGTCAGCTTTAGCCTCAGAACCTTCTGGTTTAAAAACTGAATGCCCGTGGCCAGGTATTTTCTAGGGTAGGCCGTTCATCACGAAATCTGTTTTCTCCAAGTATCTGCCTTTGCAGAGCCCTTCACGCTGTTTTAAGAAGGGCCCAAGGGCTTACCCTCAGCCTCCACTTCTCCTCTGGTCTCCTGTGTCGAATTTTAGACTGCAAAGTCCTTGGGGAAAGGGGACTCTGCAAACCCCCCCCCCCAAATCAGGGGTAGGCAACCTTTATGGGCACATTTGGCAATTTGAGAAACTGTCCTGGATACCACCACAAAATGGCTGCCACGGAAGGCGTGCCTAATCACTGCGTACCCCAGAGGCTTATGGGAAATGAAGATGGCAGCCGCTGGAGGCCCACATTTTGCTTGGAAGTAATCCCAGCTGGTGGTAAGAAAATGTGTTGTTTGTTTGTTGTTTGTTTTTAAATGGGCATCCTGGTGGGGGCCAAGAAAGGTGTCCAAGGGTGCTGTAATAATACATTTGAATGCAATGTCTGTGTGAGAGTACAGAACTGGCTCTCTGGTGCAGAAATCAACAACCTCAGAACCTTTTCTATGATTTTTTTTTTTAAAAAAAAATAGAGTTACTAGCCCTTATGGAGGCAGAGAGAAGCTTCCAAAGTGAGCAGATGTTCCCTAGGAAGTCTTTGAAGCCAGAGGTAGGCCGAGGAAGATGGTCAGCAAATGGCGGTGGCAAAAGGGCCACTGTTCAAAAATAAATAAATAAAAAAACCCAATCTGCAACGCTTCCCCAACACCATCATAACAAAATTTGACTTTTCTGCATAGAAAACGTATTACCATATAGACCCATAGACCTGGGTATTTAACTTATTTATTTATTATATTTATACCCCGCCTTTTTTCCTTCAAGGAACCCAAGGCGTCTTACATAATCCTCCTCCTCCTCTCCATTTTATCCTCACAACAACCCTGTGAGGTAGGTCAGGCTGAGAGTCAGTGACTGGCCTGAAGTCACCCAGTGAGTTTCATGGCCAAGCGGGGACTAGAACTCAGATCTCCTGAGTCCCAGTCCAACACCCTCACCACTACGCCACACTGCTAACAGAAGCTGAGCCAATATGGTGCAAGGCCCCGGACGAGATATTGATGGACTGGGTTGCCCCCGATCCTGTGCCATGCCTGGTTTGGCAGGGAACTGCACTGGCCTTCTGCCCCATGGTGCTACTATGGTCAGAATGAATTCGGACACATGCATGATGATAAGACCCAGTTAGTAGGCAATCCAAAGGTGAATCTCAAATAAAAACGATCTCACAGATAGGAAGGATGCCAGATTTCATAGATCATAGAGTTGGAAGGGGCCTACAAGGCCATAGAGTCCAACCCCCTGCTCAGTGCAGGAAATGAGAGGAGGGGTCTCCCATCCAAGTAATACCCAGGCCTGACCCTGCTTAGCTTTCCACGCTCAGACAAGCTGAGCCAGCATACGCCACGAAGGCTGTGTTTAACTATGCACTGTGTGAAGAAGCATTCCTTTAATCTGGCCTGAATCTCCCACCAATCAGCTTCATCGGATGATCCCGTGTTCTAATATTATGAGAGGGAGAAAAACGTCTCCCCTGTCACCACTTTCTCCGCACCATGCATAACTAGGTACACCTCTATCATGTCTCCCGGTACTTGCCTTTTTTCTAAGCTAAACGGTCCCGGATGTAACCTTTAGGGGAGTTGCTCCAGTCCTTTGATTATTTGGGTTGCACTTTTCTGTACCTTTTCCTACTCTCCTTAATATCCTTTTTGAGGTATGGTGACCAGGATTGCACACAGTACTGTATTCCAAATGTGGTTGCACCATAGATTTGTAGAAGGGTAGTATTAACTTTCCTTCCACCAATCTGAGAGAGTCTCCAAAAGGATGTTCTGTACACAGCAGGCTTGAAGAGACAAAAAGGGCACGTTGCTTTGTACAATGTGTAATTAACCTATGGAATTCCCTGCCACTTGATGCAGTAATGACCAATGGCTTAGATAGCTTTAAAAGGGGATTAGAGAGATTCATCGCAGAGGAGCAGGGAGATGACTGGACATGGAAGGAGTTGAAGTCTAAAACCATCTGGGAGGCACCAGGTTAGAGAAGGCTGACCAAAAGGATGAAAGAATTGATGCCAGATGAATTATTTCTGGGAAGGGTGTTGCACGATCAACAAGCTACCCCAGATAAAGCTCTGTTCCCGTTTGCCACCCAGGGATAGAATTCAGGATGGGCCTGACCTACCAAGTTATTTTAAAGGTGCGCCCAGCCTACTGAGTTATTATGTTGGGGTCAGAGTATTTAAACTTTTAATTGTGTTAGATTAACAGAAATTATATTTAGAAAGTCAAATCAGTTTATCATTTATTTGAATCAAAATATGATCTATAAACATACCCCAATAAAGAGAGTAGTGCAGCAGGCTTTAGAGCACCTCAGATCTTTTGTTGTATGCTTTGTTCGGCTCACCTCTTGGCCTGGGTGCTGAATGCCAAATGGTGGGCCATGCAAGGAGCCACAGCTGGACATAATATGTTAGGCTAAATTTCTGAATTGGCAGTCTTTTCACTTTGCTGAAGTGTAAAAAAGTCAGTCAGTAGCAGTAAGAGAAGGATGCTCTATTGCAGTGTTCTCCAACCTTGGGTCCCCAGATGTTTTTGGCCTATAACTCCCAGCATGCTGGCTGGGGCATGCTGGGAGTTGTAGGCCAAAAACAACTGGGGACCCAAGGTTGGAGAACGCTGCTCTGTTGTATCATGTCTGGGGGGGGGGGCTACCTTCTTCTTGGGTTAGAATTCCACCTGGTCTAGCCTACAAAGGTGGGTCCACCCAGGTGATAATCTCAATAAACAGGTGGCTTTATACAAGTATAGGGCAGATGATCTGCTATTGTACACCAACGTTACTTGGCAACTCACATCTATTTTTAGAAAAAATGTTTTTGAGATTATTATTTCTTAAAGCCTTGCTAAGAGAAGGCCCTAGAATAGTGCTTTCATTTCTGCCCAATTTTCACATCTCATGATAACAGCAACAAAAATCATATTGCTGACTTTCTTTTATTCTGAGTATGGTAATTTGTTTTAACTGCAATGGCAGGGAAGAAAAATGTGCAACATACAAGGCTAGATGTCACAAAACACAATCTATATTGGCCAACACTTTCCTCATTGCCACAATCATCAGTTATGGGCTGGATCCAGACTTAGCCATACTTAAAGTCAACCCATTGAAATTCATGGGACTTAAGGTAGTTATGTCCCATTGATTTCAATGTGCCGACCCTCAGTATGACTAAATCTGGATCCAAGTCAAGGTTTCTTAGGTGCCCTGCTGTTATACTGTTTGCACATCCTGCTGATGATTATTTTTCAGCAAGACAGAAAGGAACACACACACAAAAAGGCTCGCTCCGTTTTCATTCTACCCCCTCCAAATATAAATCTTGCAGCATAAAAAGGGGAGGCGGATTGCATCCTACCTTGCAGAAAAGGAAGAGGGATGCTGTCTGAGAGAGAAACTATCACGTTTGTTCCCCAGCAGCACCTGGGTTCCTGATCTATGAGCTTCTGGAATTAAAAACACACGACACTGGTACAGAAATGCCAGTCAGCTCTCTGGGCAGGTGATTTAATGGAACAAAGCAGGCAGTAAATCTAAGAGGATCATTTCTCCTCCAGTACCCGCCCGCCCCGCCAAGTCACACCACCACAGACCAGCTCCAGTCCAGCCTCATCTGACTGCAGCACTCTGAGCTGGTGTCATAACATGGAAGATGCTGCCTCGGTTCTGAAATGCACAAAAGCTATCATATCGCTTTCCCAGTTTCAAGCTCTTCTCCAACTACAATTTTGCTCCTCCCATTTCTAGAAGGAAGCCAAAAGAAAGTATTAACCTATTAAATTTTTAAAAAGAAAAAAAAAAGGCTGATATATTCTTCTGGACAACACTGCCTTTGAAATACGGCTTATCTGTAATTGTTGAAGACAGCAAGGGGATTTAAAGGAGCCATAGCCACAGACCTCTGTTAAAAGTAGCCACTATCTTACAGTCGGAACTGCTTATTTGTATGTGTACCTAAAAGAAGTTAAAAGATACAGTCTCATTGTCTGAATGCAGGAACACTATACTTTGGCACTACCTGATCCGATGTGTAAAAGCATTTATTAGTATGTAGTTGAAACCTTGATTATTATTTTTCCTTTAGAAAATCCTTAAAATTTTGTATTATAAACAAGACAACCCCCTTCTCCACACACACACACACACACACACACCACTCCCAGAATGTACTTTAAAATGCATACATCAAACCCCAAAGCCAATGGCCAAAAATAGCATTTCAGTAACGTGTGCAAAGCCCCCACCCTAACCCCCACCTTTCTCAAATCAGAGCAATCACATATGAAAAAACCAAATTCCCATTTTGAAATGGGGCGGAAAAACCTGCTTACAATCCAGGAAAAGGTTCAATTATGTGCATTCGTTCTAATAAGTAGCCAATGTCACACAGGAGACTTCAGAAGCGTTTCCCGTCTCCGTACCCCCCCACCCCTCAATTTTGTTGCACTTGCTTTATGGTGGGGGGGGGGGGAGAGAGAGAGAGAGAGAGAGAGAGAGAGAGAGAGAAGACGGACCTTAGATATTGCTGGAGGTGGGAGGAGAAGGAAAGCACAACAACACAACCAAGATGCTTTGCATGGACACTGCAGGATTTGCACCATATCGTCCCCTATGCGTAGTAGTGGTTGCAGAGAGGGGGGGGGGGAGATCAAGGAATGAATTTTTGCAAATGACACTGAAACAAACCTACATGGCACACGCACACACACACACACACCAAAAAAAGACCTCTGCCTTTGTTCATAAATGTATATAATCTCCGTCGAGGTTAAGTATTTGCAGGCCATCATACATTTCTTATTTATATTTCTTAACGCACAGAGAGCTTGTACACACGAAGACCACCCTTCTCCCTCCCTCGAGCTTCCAAATCTAAGAATACACGTATAGGTAGATATTTTCATCTCCTAGGCAGGAGTTAAAACAAGGGAAACGCTACATGATGGCTTGCTCTCCTCCCCCCCCCCACCTCCATCTAAAGATGAGGTAGGGGTCCAAAACGGGAGAGGGGGTGGGGAATGTCAAGAACCTACCCCCCCCCAAAAAAAACCCCACACACACTGCAGAAAAATGCTAACAGCAGCAGGGCCCACCCCACCCCCCACGGTCTCCCAAGAAAACAGCAGATTGCTTAGATTTCTCCCCCCCCCCTTTTCGATTTGCTACTACTCGGACGAGCTCTCCCCCTTACTTTCCTACACCACCACCCCTCCGCGCGCCCCATCCCAAACCCTCAATGGTTTGTGATGATTCCTGGCTGGAAAAGTGTCCAGATTCGATTATCTGCTATATTTCTTCTTCTCCCTGCCTGGATTAGCCGCCGCCGCCGCCGCCACCCCACCCCTTTCCCATCCGCTATAAATAAACAAACAATATTCTTGTTAACGCCAACAATTAAAAAAAAAAGAGAGAGCGAGAGTGAGAGAGATGCTTAATGGTTGTTGAAGGTTTGGCGTCTTTTATTTCAGAGGAGAGGGGGGGGCTGCGTTTCCCCTTACAGAATGCCCTGTCATCCCACCCACCCAGCCCCTCCCGGACATTTTGCAGCAGGCATACAAAATCTCTTTCATAATTGCAGCCTCGATCTTGAAAGCTAAGCTCCAACACACAACCATTCTTGCAATCGAAGCCGGGGGCTCGGGGGGGGGGGGGGAAAGCCCATGGAGGAAACGGGGGAGGAGGAAGGAAGCCCCCTCCTCATTAAATCAAAGAGCTGTGGGGGGGGGATTAAAAAAAAAAGAAGAAGAGTTCAATCTTACTTTCTCCCACGACAGCCTTAAGGCCAGCGGGTGCCATGATGCTCCTTGGGGGGGTGAGGGCCCTCCCGCTTCTGCCTCTTTCGCTTCGGTCTCTTCCTGCTGCTCCGGCTCTGCTCAGATCCTCGCTCACTGCGCCTCCGACTCGCTGTTCTCAGCTGACTGCAAAGAGAAAGGGAGGGGGCGGAGGCGGAGGCGGAGGCGGTCCAGGCAGGGCGTGGTCGGATTGTGATGCTGGCTGCTGATGCTGATGCTGATGCAGGGAGGCTGGTGGTGCCGAGGCGACGTCACGCCCGGCCGGGCCAATCGGCGAGCCGCCTGCTCAGCATCCGCCGCCTGGCCTGCGGGTCTGCCCATAGCCGGCACCGTTAAAGGGAGGAGCTGACAACTGCACACAAAAAAAAGAGAGAGAGAGACAGTTTCTTTAATCGCAGCCACAGCTGTTGACTTTCTCTCTCTCTCTCTCTCTCTCTCTATATATATATATATATACACATATACACACACACACAATAATACCTTGGATTGCAAGTAACTTGGTCTGAGAGCGTTTTGCAAGACAAGCAAAAAATTTAATTTTTTTTTTTACTTGATAAACAAGCAAGGTCTTGCAAGACAAGTTGTAGGGATGTAACCGCTTGCCTCGAGCAGGCGTAGCAGGCCGAAATCGGCCCCGCTCACG
The DNA here is from genome assembly GCA_021292165.1 of Shinisaurus crocodilurus. Lineage (NCBI taxonomy): Eukaryota > Metazoa > Chordata > Lepidosauria > Squamata > Shinisauridae > Shinisaurus > Shinisaurus crocodilurus. Next base: position 2,401,138 of record JAHFWL010001192.1, on the reverse strand, counting down.
CCCGCCAGAGACTCGCTTTGATATAAGAGTGTTTTGGATTACAAGCATGGTTCTGGAACGAATTATGCTTGCAATCCAAGGTATTACTATATATATATATATATATATATAAAGTAAAAGTGTAACATAGAGCCTTTCCAAACAGAATCAAAGAATCAAAAGGCATTGTGTAGTTGTTCCAGCCTTTCCCAGCCTCGGGCCTTCCAGATGTTGTGGATTTCAACTCCTATGAGCCCCACCTAGCATGGCCCATCTGGAGGGCACTAGAGTGGGGAAGGCTGCTTTTCCTCCTTAACGGTTGATTGATTCCCCCCCCCCAAGAAAAAAGACAGAAGCAGCAGTAGGAAAGCACAGGAGGGCTGCAAAGTGAATGAGGCAACGCAATAGCAAAATAAAAGCCTCATCTGGAAGTACCCCAAGCCTACTTAATTTTTTTACTAGAAGAACCCCCTGAGATCCACCAACCCGAGCATGGGGCAAGACACACACTAAAAACAAATCTGTAATCCATATTGGTGTACAACTTTTAAAGGTCATCAGAAATGTACAAGTTTTTGAGATCTCCAGATTGCTTCGTCAGACAAGATGTTTGCTGTTTGTGTGACTTAGAATTAAAAGTCTTCTGCGCCCAGGAATTTGTTTTGAGAACCAGAACTGAATGGAGCTCACAGGTCTTCCACATATAAATCCACTCCTGGTTACCCCAATAATTCCCCCCCCCTCGTCTTCATAATTTAGGGCACTGGGTGGTGGAGGTAGTCATTCTGTTGCTGCTATTGTGAAATAATTGTGTGTCAGAAAACCTTGACAATCTACAGTAATACCTTGGATTGCAAGTAACTTGGTCTGAGAGCGTTTTGCAAGACAAGCAAAAAAAAAATATTAAATTTTGACTTGATAAACGAGCAAGGTCTTGCAAGACAAGTAGTCGTAGGGATGTAACCACTCACCTCGAGTGGGCGTAGCGGGCTGAAATCGGCCCCGCTCACGCCCGCCAGAGATTCGCTTTGATATAAGAGTGTTTTGGATTACAAGCACGGTTCCGGAACGAATTATGCTTGCAATCCAAGGTATTACTGTACTGCAAATCACCCAGAGATCATCTACCAGTAGATCCAGCCCTGCCTTCTGCCCAACCCAGGCTCATCTGCACTGACAAGCAGCAGTTCTCCAGGAGTTCAGGCAGAGGTCTTTCCCAGTTTTATCTGGAGGTGCTGGAGATTGAACCGGGGACCTGCTGTGCTCTACCAGTGAGCTATTGCCTTTCATCTGAAAATAAAGTCTTCATGGTTCTGAATAAAGGGCTGGATTAGATAGGAACACAGGAAGCTGCTTTATACTGAGACAAACCATTTAGTTCAATATTGTCTAAATGACGGTTAGGCAACCTTTTTGGACTGTGGGCACATTGCCAATTTGAGAAATTGCCCTGGGGCACCACTAGAAAATGGCTGCCATGGGAGGCGTGGCAAATTTGCCCAAAAGACGGAGTGCAAGGCAGAAGTAGAGTCTGAGCCCTGAGCAAACTCCTTTGGACCCACAATTTTCAGCACTAACAAAAACCTATTTCCCAGCAAAATGTGTTAATTTTAAGAGGGGGAAAAGTGTGATCTTTCTTTATTATATTTATAGCCCACCTTTTTTCCTGCAAGGAACCCAAGGCGGCTTACATAATCCTCCTCCTCCTCCTCTCCATTTTATCCTCACAACAACCCTGTGAGGTAGGTTAGGCTGAGAATCAGTGACTGACCCAAAGTCACCCAGTGAGTTTCATGGCCGTGCGGGGACTAGAACCCGGATCTCCCGAGTCCCAGTCCAACACTATCACCACTACACCACACTGGCTGAGGTAAAGAACCTCAGTGGGCACCCAAAAACATGTCTGGGGTGTATTGATGCCTACCCCTGTTCAACACTCACTAACAGCAGTTCTTTTAGAGCCCTGCTACCTAAAGTACTAATCAAGAATTGAATCCAGGACTATCTGCATAAAAAGCACATGCTCTATTATTTATTTATTTATTTATTTACTTACTTATTTATTTATTTCATTTTATTTCTATGCCACCCAATAGCCTCTCTGGGCAGTTCACAACAATACACAAAAACACAGACCACAAATACAATAGAATACCACATAAAATTGTTCATTATACAAAATTTAAAACAATTTCAATATAAACTAGACCTCTTAAAAACAGCAGACATAAATGGCCCGTCATGCCATTAAATACCATTAAATGTCTGAGAGAAGAGGGCAGTCTTAACCTGGTGCTGAAAAGAAGACAGATTGGCACCAGTGAGGCCTCAGTGGAGAGATCATAATCGGGGGACACCACTGAGAAGGTCCTCTCCTTTGTTGCCACCTTCCAAGCCTCCTCGGAGGTGGCACTCGGAGGAAAGCCTTAGATGTTGATCATTGTGTCTGGGTACTAGGTTCAGGTCGGGAGAGGCGTTCTGTCAGGCATTGGGGTCCCAAGCTGTGTAAAGCTTTATAGCAGGGCTCTCCAACCTTGGGTCCCCAGATGTTGCTGGACTAAAGCTCCCAGAATCCCTTGCCATTAGCCATGCTGGCTGGGTATGCTGGGAGCTGTAGGCCAGCAACATCTGGGGACCCAAGGTTGGAGAGCCCCGATTTATAGGGTAAAATCAGCACCTTGAATTGGGCTCGGAAGTATTAAGTGTGCTTGGGGCCTGTCTTTTAAGCACGCGCTGGCTGGCAGGGCAGCACAGCTGGGCCAGGCTGCAGATATGTGCCTGGCCCCTCCCCAAACACACTCTGGCCCTGTTGCCCTGTGTCCTCCTCCTCCATCCCAGATGGAGGCACAACACAAGACCTCTCCAAAGGGGCATTAAACAGTATAAAAATTTAAAAATCTCAATCTACAGCATAAAATAGGAGTAAAAGCCAAAATAAAACCTAGCAGCAGTACAGAGATTTAAAATACAGTAAAGGGTTTAAAACAACAGAGACTAAAAGACTAAAATTCCTGAGAAAATAAGGTCTTCACCAGGCACCAGAAAGAGCACAGCGTAGATGCCAGGTGAGCCTCCCTGGGAAGTTCATTCCACAACCGGGATGCTCCAGCAGAAAAGGCCCTCTTCCTTCCTTTGGTGGGGCTTTTCTTGGCATGGAGATAAAAGTGATCCAAAACGTGTCGTGATTCAAAATGGGGCAGTTGGATCCCAGCACAGTGCATGTTTACTCTGTCGCCATGATGCTAAAGTTCCAAGCTGGCCCCACTCATTCTGAAGCAGGCGAAAGTTCCACTGTCTCTCTTTGAACTTCTGGAGTTCGTTGCAGGCGGATTCATCTTTCTTGCTTCGTTTTCAGCGCTGCTGCTGTGCTTGAGCAATTTTGACATGGACCCAAAAATGCCGAGAGTGAGTGTTGATTGTCGAGCCCCAAAAAGGTTTTTTGGGGGGGAACAGGGCTCCGGGGTCAGTTTTTTGGTCAGATAAGAGAATTCTAGGAGTGGGGCGATCCTGGCCTCTTTGGGACGGCCCAGGATCTGCCCCTCTGACCTGCGTGCTTTTCAGCTCTGCTTTTTCCTTCGCAGAAATTGGAAGAGGGATGTCCCAGTGTCAGCAATGTGGACGTCATTACAGAAGATCTCATGGCTTATCTGAGGTAGGATGCTCTGCCCCCATCTTACAATGCTCTGCCCCCATTATTACAATTCAAATGCCACCACGCTCTCCCTATGGGGTCGACGGAGCATGTAAGGCCAAAATGTCGGGTTCCTGCTGACAAGAAGCTTAAATCAGCCCAACCCAACATTGTGCCCTTCAAATGTCTTTACTCGATTAACCTTAAAAACCCGCTACAGCACCAAACTCCTTCAATTTAACCACTAACGTTTCAATTCCCTTTAGAGGCTCTTCCAAAGTTAACACCAAGTCATCCGCAAAAGCTCTCAACTTATAAGACTCTCTTTAAAATCTTTACACCTCCAATTCTTTCATCTTGTCTTATATCTCTGTTCAATATTTCAAGCACAAGAATAAACAACAAAGGTGACAATGGGCAACCTTGCCTTGTTCCTCTTTGTATTCCACGTGGTTTTGTCATATCTCCATTAATAATTACTTGTGCTGCTTGTGAAATGTAAATTGATTTTGTCCATTTTATAAAATTCCCTCCAAAGTCCATTTCAGACATCATCTCTTGCCTCCGGTCGCCTGATCCTATGTGGCAAGGAGTTCCTTCAGAGAATATTGTCTCTAGGGCGCAAACAATAGCAGGGGCTGTTGTCTTTATGGGCTGCTTCTGTTCTGGGCTTCTTCAAGGCAACCGGCTGTCCACTGCTGGAAACAAGGCGCAGGCAGGGCCCTTTGGCCAACCCAGCAGGGCTCTTCCAATGTTTCCATGTTCTCAGGTGTTGTGTCTTCTTTCTCATCTCAGTGCCCTGGATCTGAAGAAGCCGGGAGGATATGGTTCTTCTGAAGAGGACAGCGAGAATCCCTGGACCAGCAACTGGAAGGTAAGAACAGAGAAGTGTTTTGACATTTTTGACAGGGAGCTATACAAGTATGTACAAGCATGATGCCTGCATGGTTCCCTGTGAAAAGACTTAAAAAAAAAAAAAAAAAACTATCTCTAAATCCCTCTTTTAAAAGGGACTTTTAATTTTGACAGCTGGCAAAAGGCATAACTCCTGTAAATGGGGTGGCTCACACTTTTCCATGTTCCTGAGCACCTAGAGTCTCCGGAACAAGAGGAAAACCGAAATCAGCCTTAGGACAGGAAAGTCCAAAAAAAGATGAGGCTCTTGCCACAAAAGGGGTGTAAATCCCACCCACTCCTTTCTCGAGAGCAGAAAGGTTTGTTGCAGAAAGGGGGGGGGAGGTGGAGAAGGGAGGTGCGTGGGAAGCAGTAGGGTGCACAGCCTTTTTGCCCCCAGGGGTGTCAGGTGTGGGTGCCACACTGTTTGCGCACACATACACTTCAAAGCCCAAGAGAACCAGCCCAATGACCTTGCGTGGACCAAAATGGTCTCTTCTTGTTCAATCTGCTTCCAAGGGATGTGACTGAAGTTGACAGATCTGATCTTCATAGGTTAATGGGGTGGGTTCCTCCAAATCCGGTGGGAAGAGGGAGAGACAACAAGACCCATTTTTCCCCTTCTCTCCTTTTCATTCACAGTCTGATGACACGTTAGCGGACATCCTCAGCATGGAGGACGACGTGCGGGACATTCCCTCCGATTCAGCGAGGTATCCTGTTCTCCGCTGAGGGCATCTCAAGTGGTTGAGGGATTCAAGCTCTGTCCCTAAGGCATTAGCTTTTAACTGACAACAAATGCTCAGTCTTTCCTTGGGTTCTGTCTAGAAATGGCGGCCCTTCCCAATGCTGGAGTTTCCCAGTGCCTAACCGAGCATTCTCCTTTCCTCTCAGGAACCAGGATGACCAACCTCTGATGCCCGGCTGCTCATCACATCTATTAGAGGTAAGGCGTGAAGCGCCACGTTTGCAGCTTCCTTTGACACCACCACCACTTCCCTGGCCCACCATTTTCCCCGCCCGCAACTCCATATCCAGGACAGATGTGAGGTGGGCCAATGTCGATGTTCCAGCATCAGTCCCTATGACTGGCTGGCAGTATGAGGGGTCTCAGTTGGTCAGGCCTGCAAGGAGCCCTGGCCTCTTGTCCGTGGCTGCTGATCCACAAGGTAGGAGCTCCTGAATTTGCTGTTCAGCCCCCCCCCCCCGCTCCAGCCATTGACTTGAGGAACTCTTAAGTTGGAGAGAAGGCAGACTTAATTTGATGTAGAAGAGTAACATCCTGCGTTTATTCAGTACAGTCATATCTGCTGTTCCTTCCCAGAGGGGATTCGAGGGGAGCTGCCCCTGCGTGGTGGGACGGGACAGTCCAGCTGCAGCCGCCTTGGCCGCCTCCTTTGCTCTTTTGATGGAAGCCAGAAACGCAGGCACATGGCACCGCTGTGAGTGCATGGCCGTCTCTCTGTGGTGCTCCTAGTCCTAGCGCAGTGATGGCGAACCTTTTTGAGCCCGAGTGCCCAAACTGCAACACAAAACCAACTTATTTATTTCAAAGTGCCAACTTTAAAGAAAAACACAATAACAGAGCTTTCAATGATACAAACAGTTTTTTGTTGAAAAAAAAAAATCAACTCAAAAAATTATTATAGTACTACATTGTACACATAGCCTGAAGGGAATTTATACAAACTTTTTAAATAATTAGGCACATGTATTTTTGGATAAGGGATTCTCAACTTGTAATATGATTATATGCCAGACTGAAATTGTATGGGGCAAGCTTTACTCCGGATCCTTTCCCTGCTTCTACAGGTGTCGGATTAGTAAAAGTAAAAGTCAACCTGTACTAGGATGAGCAAGATAAACAAGAAAACTAAACGTACTTAACACATTTTAAACACTTTATGTCTTGGACTGCAAACACTGCATTAGGTAAAAGTTTGCATTGGGCATGCTTTTGCACAATGAATGTGATTTTTGCTATTGCATGCATGCTGATAATTTGTCAAACCTTGGCTCATACTCCGTTAGTTTGAGAGCAACACATGCAGCACTCAGGTCAACTGTTAGGACTTTACATCCAAGCCATGCTCTGTGCATCATTTTTCAAAATCTTTTAAATGTGATAACAATATAGAAAAAGAATTCTGTAACAGGAATTCTAGAATAAAATCATTCTGTTCCACACTGTGAGAAAGAACAAGATCATTCGTGTTTTGCAGAAGGGGACGGTCTTTTCGCGATCTGGTGACCAATGGCTCGAGTGCCCACAGAGAGGTCCCTGCGTGCCAGCTGTGGCACCCGTGCCATAGGTTCGCCCTCACTGTCCTAGCGGGTGTCCACGAGTGCCGAGAGGGAGCACGCAGGTTTCCTTCCCCAACATACACACTGCTGTTCCTCGGATTTTCAGGAGGATGGCCTGGACCAGGAGGCGGCGGAAGAAGAGACGGTGAAGGGTGACAGGGACTGCCCGGGAGTGCAGCTCCCTCAAGTGCCCCCGGAAGACCTAACCCCCAGCCCCACCTGCTCATCCCCGCTCACACCGGGAACGGTAAGGCATGAAAATCCTGGGAGAAGAGTTGGGACTTCCTTCCGTGCCACCACCTCTCAGGCCCACCATTTCCCCCACCGGCAGCTTCATATATCCTGGGCAGACTTGATGCTGGCTGATGCTCTTGTTGGGATTCTGGAAATCTGTGGGAATTCCCAAGATGGAGCATCCATCATTCCCTATTGCCAACATGCCCACGCCGACTCACACTTTGTGTTTTGTCGGATTTCCAGGAGGAGGAGTGTGATGAGATGATGGCTGACTCCAAAATCTTGTTCAGCATCGTGGGAGATCTGGTAAGCAGCTTTGAACACAAACACCCAGAGACACGTCCCCCAGCGCGGCCCCTCTCACCCAGCACCCTCTGTGCCCCACACAGGTGTGCCAAAGCACCCCTAGCTGTTTGGGAAGCCCTGCCCAGACCATCCTCAGCCAGCATTTGGGGTCGGAACAAGCACGAGACAGCGGCAGAGTTGGCTCCTGGTGGTCAACTAAGCCCCGGACCAGGGAGGGAAACTCCCATTGCTAGGAGCCCCAGTGATGACTTCTGAATCTCCTCCTCTCCTCAGCAACGAGCATCCCAGGCCACTAAGAGGGTCCTACTAGACTCCAGGGATGGTGAGATGGTGCTGGAGGCTTGGCAGATTCTGCTAGACCTGGTGAATGTGATCCTAAGGGCCACCAACCTGGAGATGATTTCCAAGAAAGCCTTTATCCAAGACAACTGCTCTGAGTCTGTGAAGTGAGTAATGGCTCTAGGGCAGCGTTCTCCAACCTTGGGTCCCCAGATGTTTTTGGCCTACAACTCCTTCTCAAAACAACCACTCCACACAGATGGAAGAAACACCGGGCAGGAGGGGCCCCAGGGTCTGCCCACGTCACTTGGGGGAATAGGGGGGCTGAACCCTCTACAGAGACTCATGAAATACTTCCATCGCCACCAGGAAAGGAAATCCGTTTCCTTAATTTACAGCAAGAACACCATTTGGGTGTCTTCCACGTTACACACATTTGTAGCAGAGGCTGTGAGGAATAAAAGGGAGCTGGGACACGAAGAGGGGCGGGGGGAATAGCTGTATAAAGGCAGGAAACAGGAAGGAGTGGCTGTGGGGAGGGAGAAAGAGGCAGGTGCTGGCTGCAACAGGGCTGCCCCCTTTCCTTCCTGGCCCCGCTTGGCACACAGGAATTTAGCAGGCAAAGGGTTCCTCCGCAATACATTTGCCTCCACCCTTAATATACGAGCAACAGGGCTTCTCTGGGGGTTTTCCCATGACGTTGCATGCCAATACAGTGTAAGAGGGGACCAGCGGGCCTATCCCATGCCTGCTGAAGCGCAGAAAGGATGAGCCTCTTTCCACTCCAGATTTCCCTAGAGCAGCGTTCTCCAACCTTGGGTCCCCAGTCCGGGCCGTGGATGATGAGAAGACCCTTCTCCTGGTCCTTGCACTCCCATGACTTAAAACTCCCCCCTCTTCCACACCCGTCCCCTTGGCAACTCTCTGACCCTGAGATGAGGCTCCATGTCTTCCCTCGTCTTATCTGCAGGATAGCAGTGCGTGATACCCGGAGGCTGCTGGAGAGGGTGGCACCAGAAGTGACGGTGGGCGAGGACTGCCGGAATTCTCTGTGCCACCCTAACGCCTGCCTCCAGGGAGTGGCCCTGTTGGTGAGGTAAGAGGGAGCGTGCCACGTCTTCTCCAAGGGGTGCCAGAGGGTCAGCCCCCTCCTGGTCTCACTGAAGACTTTCCTCAGTAGTCAGCCGGGGCCTCTTGTGTGTCGCAGGAGCCTCCTCACGGCAAAGCCCTCCACGCTGCATGGCTTGATACAGCACCTGAACTCCATCGTGGAGACCGGAGATCCCAAGGAACGTTCCATGGCGGTGTTGGCCTTCTTTGTTGAGGTGGGAGATCCGTAGTGAACGTGGTGGGGCTCAATGAGGCTTGGGGAGGTGTCGTACAGGAGAGGGTGTGCCCCACAGCCAGAGGGTCACGGGGGCCCAGCCATGACTTCTGGTGCAGGCCAGGAAATCAGCCTGGTTCCTGGGCTAGACTGGTGCCTTTCTTCCCTGCTCCCATTGGGGTCTTGGGCACCCAGAGCTCCTGCTGGGGGACCCAGGCGAGACCTCAAAGAGCAGGGGAGACAGAGACAGACAGCACCGGTGAGAAGTGATGTGCAGAGTGGTGGAGGCGGGCTGATGCGGTCGGGGCTGGAGCACCCAGGTCGGCCCCTGTCTAGGGGGCTCCTCCAGGCACTGATGGGTTTCCTACTTTCTTCATCTGTTTCAGCTGCTGAGGAACGACATACGCCCTGCCTCCATGGAGAAGACCTGGGAGCTCCTGATGGCCTGGCTGACACACCCCAGCCAGACCGTCTACCAGCTGAGCAGGAGGGGTCTTCTCCTGCTTTATGCCAACTTTAAGCAGGTGAGTGACACCCACCCACAAGCCCAGGATTGGCCGTAGTGCTTCCTACTTGGGGCTTGCCCTTGAGGAACCGCTATCCTTCTTTCACACCGTGTCAATGGCGCCCCTACATGAAATCACCATTTCGGTGCGCTCCAGGGTGCTCCCCGTGGTTCCTCCTCCTTGCCTGCTTGTCTTGTTTTTGGCAATAAGTAGCAGGATCCCTGCAGGTGTATTTATTTATTTATTATTTTTATACCCCGCCTTTTTTCCTTGAAGGAACCCAAGGCGGCTTACATAATCCTCCTCCTCCTCCTCTCCATTTTATCCTCACAACAACCCTGTGAGGTAGGTTAGGCTGAGAGAGTCAGTGCCTGGCCCAAAGTCGCCCAGTGAGTTTCATGGCCGAGCGGGGGACTAGAACCCGGATCTCCCGAGCCCCAGTCAGCTGAGGGGTACCTTCCCATCTTTTTAAAGGTTCCTCCTGGCGGCTTGTGCCTCATATATTCCTTCCCCTTTCCTTGCTCTTGCAGGATGGCTGAATTGGCCCTTTATCAGACCACTCCTTTGGCCCCAGCCTGTTGGGGGAGGTGGGGCTAATCTTTGTAGCCAGCTCATTATTTTATCACGTTTGATTCTTTAAATTTTATGAGCATTTTCCAGGTGAACTTTGCCCTTGAAATTACTAGGTGTTCTTACCAGTTAATTATCCGTTGGGGGGGGGGGCGTTTTTGACCCCTTCCACCAAAGATGTTGTATGGAGGGCTTTTGGCTCCGGGCTAACGCACGGCTTTCCTCTGAAGGAACCACAGTTGTCAGAGTTGACAGGATCCTCCTTCTTTCTCTGTAGATGAATAGGCCCGGGGATTTCATCCGGGAACTCCAGAGCAGGCTTGGGTCCTCTGACGTGGAAGTCACCTTGGCAGTCGGACACTTTGCCCACCAGCTTTGGTGCCGCATGCCGGAGGGAAGACCGGGCGCCTCTGCACGCTCCGCTGGCCGGCCTGCACCGGGCTCTCTTCCACCACGTGAGTATTGCACGCCAGCTCTCCCTCCTGCGGACCAGCCAATGGCCAGTCGGATCAGCACTTGCGGGGGGGGGGGGGGCGGCTTGAGTCGGATTCTCATCTGGTTGCAGAAGAAAGGAGCACATTTTTCCCCCCTGGGGGCTTACGCTTTGTGAATCTCCAAGAGCAATACGAGAGCTTCTTTTTGCGGTGAACAGAGGTGAAGAAATGCCTCTGGTTTTCCTCTTTGTTTCTTCTTTGTAGGAGGCGGCCACGATCCAACAGAATGCCCTATGGCACTACAGGGATCTTCTCCGGCACCAGCACCATCACGAGGAAAAGGCACAGAACATCAGCGATCTCATTCCGGTGCTGCTGCATGTGGAGGACGAGGACGAGGATGTCGCAGAGGTGAGGGCCCCTCTGTCCCACTCGGAAGGCCTCCTGGCTTCCCTGCGCCAAACGTCCTCTCCTCCTTCACTCTCGCTTCACCTCATGGCTGGTTCTTCGCAGGGTAGAGGCAGGGCGGCACTGTCGCACGACACGAGCCCTTTCTCCTTCCGCTGGCATCTCACCTTCTCTACCTGATGTTCTTTTGAAGGCAGCGAAGGACATCATCCGCTCCCTGGCCCAAGATCTCCAGTGGGGTTTTGAGGACCGTCTTCTGGCGGGGGACACGTTCAGCCTCCAGGAGCTGCTCCACAAGATCTCGAAGCGACTGGTAAGAGCCCTTCTCTGGCCACCCTCCACTCTTGCATAGGGCAGAGCGGCCGGACCATGGGCGCAGGGAGTGTGTGTGAATCTTGCCAGGGTACTCGGCATTTGTCCCTGTCTGTTGTCTTAGGTTCAGCACCACAGGCCGAGTACTGTGCCAGAGAGCTACATATTCAGGTGCCAGAAGTTCTTCAGGAGTGAGCAGGCTTCAGTGAGGAGAACAGCTGCCATGTTCCTCGGTAATAGGAAACGCAACTTCTGGGTCTCTGTTAGTGGGCAGCCCCAGGCCAAAGTTGAGTTTCAGGCATGGGGTTGGAAGATGTGGTCCATCCAGAAGCGGACTGGCTCTTTTGGCGTCTGTTAGAGGCCCTGATCCTGGTTTGGTAGCACCACCTGTGCAATGTCCGCCCAGGCCCAATGCAAGGAGGTGTCGCTCAGGGAGTTTCAGGCCTCACAGGGGTCCGAGTGGTAGGGAGCACCGGGGCTCCCTCCGTGACAGGATGGGATGCCGTCTGTGGACATGAATGGCTCAGGCTGCTGGTCTGTCTCTCCAGGTCACCTGGTGCATAAGGACATCAGCATCGTCGGTGGATACGGCAAGGGCGCCTTTGAGACTTGTAAGTGAGGAATTCTGGGTGGGAAGGAGCAGGCACAGTGTCTGTGTGGGGACAGGTTCTGGTTAGCCATCCCAGAGCACTAATGGGCCAGACATCCTTGGGTTGCTCCTGCAGGGATGCTCAGGTGAAGAGGAGTCACCAGAAATAAGTCCTCTATTGAGAAATAGAGGTCCCTGCGGGTGGATGGCTGGAATAATTTCCTCAGGGATCCCAAAGAGCCAGTAGAAAGTTCAGCCCAAGTTCGTACCCGTGTCTCTGCTCACTTCTCTTCCACTTTCCCTCCCTGAGCTGACCGAGATGGGGACGGTAGGGGATGTTCACAGGTTTTCCCTGAGGTTTGGGATTCCCAGTAGGACCGATATCTTTCGGGATGTGTGTGGGGTGAAAGGGGCCCAAGGTTTCCTTCCAGCTGCTTCCAAGGCCCTGCCCTTTCTATGTAGTGCATTTCTGGGCACGGAGAGGGGTCCTCTCGGTGTTCACGGGCCAGTCTGTAAGCTACCCTTCTCTTGCCTTCCCCCAGTGCTGGACCGCCTGTGCCGAGACAATGACCCTGCCCTCAGACGAGTTGGTGACCAGACTAAGGAGATCATGAAGAAGGCCTGGGATCGCCACTCGCGCAGCGGGCTGTGGGCCACCATCCAGCGCTTTGTTGTGGGCTGTAAGCAGAAGAGATACCCGCCACAGTACAGAGACCTTTCTGCCTGATAGGTTGGTAAGTGGAGCAGGACTTAGGGCGTTGTGAGTTTCAGTAGCCCTTCATTTAAGACACTTGCAGTGGCTTGACTCTGGTTTGCCCAACTCCTCCCAAGGACTTTGGTCCGATCAGCCCAGGACGGTGCACGCATGTGGCGGTGATGCTGTGAGTGAGTTGAAGAATCAGGGAGCACAGAGCTGCTTGCCTCTTCTCCAGAGGATTCTGCGTCTCCTTTGTGCCAGTCAGACTGGAGTAGGCAGCTGGGTGGCTGGATCTATATGATACATACACAGAAAGTGAATTGAATATATCTACACAATATAAACATTGAGAACTGGGAAGCTCTGGCCCATGAACGATCTAAAGGTTCCATGGACTTTGAAGAAGCCCGAGTGCAAGGTGAAAGAGGAGGTGTGCTAAGCGAAAAGCACGTCAAACGAATCCTTTACAGGACCATCTTCCATTTGGTAACCTGTGTCCTCACTGTGGGAAGCTGTGTGGATCTAGAATTGGCCTCCACAGTCACTTAAGGACCCATCGCTAGAGTCTACACAATTTTTTTTACAATTTCCTCTTTTTAAAATTTTCTTTTTGTAATGTTATCCTGGAAAACAACCTTACTCGGTCACGAGTGATCGCCTGCTACTATGTATCTATGGATTTTTTTCAAAGTGTACTTTTAATTTGCCCAATAATCAACTTTCTCTGTGTGGATTACCAACAGTCATCACTATTCAGTTTTGAAAGTCGTTCCTATATTATGGGGAGATTAGCGTTAGGGGTAGGCTGGAAATCAAGGTACAAGCCAAACATGGCTATTGTCTGTTGTTGGGAAGCCTTCGTCTCGTCTCCCTCTCTTAAGAGTCCCTGGAGAAATGGTCAGACAACCAAAAACATCTCACTTGGCGTGGATTGACTCTGGTTTGCCAACACTTAAATGAGGGCTACCCCAAATCTCTCCCATGTCTGTGTTTTCCAGGACTGGGATCCCTTGGCCTTTTGGCATGGAAGAGCTGTGAGCCGTCCTGCAGACCTCAGCAAAAGCCCTACTCTGTGCTTCTTCGCGTCCAGAGACAAACAACGACCCAAACCAGAAGCCACAGCAGGGGAGTATAGATTCCCCCATCCCACCCCTCCTTTCCGTAGCTTGGCTGTCCTTGGCCAATCAGGATGAACTTCATCTGGGCTAGGTGGAGGAGAGGTGACTCTTTGATCTTGAATAGAGCACTTGGGCCACATTTGCATGGGAGACTCTGATGCCTCTAGAGTCTTCGGAAGAGGCTACATTTGCATTGGATTCCCCACCTCCAGCAGGGACTACCTTGTTTACAGGTGTGGAGGTGTGTGTGTGTGTGTGTGTGTGTGGTGCAGGAAACTCTGACGCTTTTCTTTTCTTCACAGATAGCCTTCTCCTCCTCCAAGAATTTGTCCCATCCTCGTTTAAAGCCATCCAAATTGGTGGACATCGCCACATCTTGTGGAAGTGAATTCCATAGTTGAACTCTGCGCTGTGTGAAGAAGAAGGACTTCCCTTTATCTGTCCTGAATCCCCCAGTTGTGGAATGCCCTTCCCAGACAAGCTCACCTGGCGCCGACATTATGGTATTTCTGGCATCAGGAGAAGACCTTTTCATTTCCCCAGGGCTTCTGGTTTTGTTTTTAAATGTGTTGTTGCATTTTTATTTCTTTATCCTTCTGCTGGTTTCTACTCTAGTTTAATTCTGTCTTAAAACAGTTGTGTAGTTAGTTAGTTGGTAGTTAGTTGGTCCCGGAGGGGTGTGTGTGCACTTATCATTGCTATTTTTTATTTGTTTGTATAATTTGCATGCTTACTTTATATATTAAAATTTAAAAACTTTTTAAAGTTTGATATTATGTTTTAGCTGGTTTTATTTTAGAGTTTTGTTTTTATTTTATTTTTGTGAACTACCCAGAGAGCTTTGGCTATTCAGCAGTATAGAAATAATAAATTGTGGCGGACCGAACCTGGTCCGTTGCGCGGGTTCGGCACCTTAGGGGTTAACCGGCACCGAAGTCGTGCCCGGTAGGCGGCTGTCAAAACCTTTACAGTAATACCTTGGATTGATGGCTCAAATATCAGCGACCCACAAGCTTGCAGAGCATTTATGTTAGCTAGATTCAACATTCTTCCATCAGCGATCTTGCAGGGGAGGTATCAAGGAACACCATACCACCAGAGACATTGTCCGTGTATGGCCGGGGAACCTGAATCACTGAGGCACATCCTCCTTCATTGTAAGTTCTATTCTAAAATAAGGGAAGACACAATTTTGCCTCTCCTAAGGAGGTTTTCCGGTATGCCTGATGATTGGCTGGTCACTTTCTGCCTAAATGACCAAAACCCAACTGTCACCTCTGTAGTAACAAACTTCTTCTTAGCTGCCACAAAAAGGAGAGTTTTTATGGTAGGGAACAAGTGAAAATGGTTTTGTTCAAAGCATGTTTTATCATGGAAGATAATTAATGTTTTATCTGTACTCATGTAATTTCCTTGGTCCAATTTGTACTGTATAATATAATAACTTGTAGTATTTGGGTCATACGACCATAATAAAGTAAAGTAAAGTACCTTGGATTGCCAGTAACTTGGTTTGAGAGCGTATTGCAAGACAAGCAAATTTTAAAATATTTATTTTAAAAAATTTGACTTGATATACAAGCGACGTCTTGCAATACAAGTACTGTAGTATGGCTTAAATTAAAAATCTCTGTACAAATTTTTTTGGGGGGGGGATTTCATTTTGATATAAGAGTGTTTTGGATTACAAGCACGTTTCCGGAACGAATTGTGCTCTCAATCCAAGGCATGACTGTACTTCTAGCTGGGAAGGAAATTGACAGAGAATCCCCTCCAGAACACAGGGAAGCAACAACCTTGTCAGTTTCAGAAAAGTTTAATGGAGCAGAACTAATAGACTACAGGAATTTCACAGTATAAACAGAACAGTCAATATCAGTAGAGAAACGGAAGTATTCAATTTCCTTTCTAGGTAGCTTTGCTCGAAAACAGAATGTTACCTGGCACCAGAGACTCTGACTCTGGATTCTAGCGTAGCAGTTCGCTTTGCCGATCGCCGGGCGTCCTGCCCGGGGTGGGAAGTTGCTTAGTCGTAGCCGGAGCTAGCGACCTGACCTGTGCAAGCCTGCACCGTGTTCCCAACAACCCTTTGTTCTTTGGCACGTACCTTTTCTACCCTTCCTCGCCCCCTCCCCGCCCTCGATGACCAGGTGGGCTGGTCCCGCCCCGCAGGGTGGTGGCGCCTTTTGGGTGCTGGCATTTCCATGGGTACTTTTGGGTACTTTGCAGCTCTTTGAGGCTGCGCCCCCCACCACCTCCGGAATCTCATGCTCTTCCTTGAGGGAAGTGTAGATGTGTCCCATTGAATGTATGCAGATGTGGCAGATGTGTAACCGGTCTGCCCAGAATTGTGTCTCCTGTGCCCCGGGCAGGGCCAGTGCAAGGCAGTTCGGTGCCCTAGGCAAGATCAGATATTTAGCGCCCCCCCTTCCCACTTGAGCCCTCCCTCCAGCCCTATGCTCCTGGCGCCCCCTTTAGCCCTGCGCCCTAGGCAGCTGCCTAGTTGGCCTGGTGGTAGCACCGGCCCTGACCCCGGGTGGGGATTATGCAGACAGAGGGGTGACAGCGGGGGGGGGGGGAACATGTCAGGGTTCAATGTGTCAGGGTTAAGCAGTGTGCTCAGGCTTTCCACATAAATACACTTACATACATAACATCTGGCCATTCACAGATGACGTGACAGTGTCCATGGTCTCAGGTTTTTAAATCCACTTTAATAATAATAATAATAATAATAATAATAATAATAATAACAACAATAAAAATAAATTTATTTCTTACCCGCCTCTCCACTCGGATCGAGGCGGGGAACAACCAAACATAAAATACATAAGTAGTTAAAAGCACAACAAACATTATTAAAATATTCTTTAAAACCTTTAAAATTATCCTAAACATTCTTTAAAACGCTTAAAATTCCACTGGGTAGGCCTGTTGGAAGAGGTCAACTAGACAGTCTTTTGGCCTTTAAAAAGGCCATAAAGACTGACGAGTCTCCTCCGACAGGCCATTCCACAGTCTGGGAGCAGCAGAAGAGAAGGTCCTCTGGGCAGTACTCGCCAGCCTAGTCTTGGCCGACTGGAGTAAATTCCTCCCAGAGGACCTAACTGTGCGGGCTGGATTGTACGGGAGAAGGCGATCCTGCAGGTAACCAGGACCCAAACCATGTAGGGCTTTAAAGGTGATAACCAACACTTTATACTTCGCCCGGAAACTGATCAGCAGCCAGTGTAATGCTTTTAAAGCTGGTGTAATATGGGCACCTCTAGATGTACCGGTGACCAATCTGGCTGCCATATTTTGCACCAATTGAAGTTTCCGAACTAGGTACAAATGTAGCCCTATGTGCAGCACATTGCAGAAGTCAAGCCTTTACTGTGCCTTTCAGGGACTATAGTCAGGGATCCATTTTTTGCTCAGAGGCAAGCAGCAGTCGTGGCTGCATACACTTTAAGCCACTGTTAATGTAATCATCATCATCATCATCATCATCATCATCATCATGCGATCACTCGTGACCGAGTAAGATTGTCTTCCAGGATAAAAAATTTACAAAAAGAAAATTTTAAAAGGAGGAAATTCTAAAGAAAATTGTGTAGACTCTAGCGATGGGTCCGTAAGTGACTGTGGAGGCCAATTCTAGATCCACACAGCTTCCCACAGTGAGGACGCAGGTTACCAGATGGAAGATGGTCCTGTGAAGGATTCGTTTGACGTGCTTTTCACTTAGCACCTTTCTCCCTTTCGCCTTGCACTCGAGCTTCTTCAAAGTCCATGGAACCTTTGTGAAAGGCCAACCTCCAGTTAGATCGTTCATGGGCCAGAGCTTCCCAGTTTTCGATGTTTATATTGCATTTTTTTTAGATTAGCCTTAAGAACATCTTTAAACCTCTTATACTGAACACCAATATTCTGCTTTCCCTCCTTGAGTTGGGAATAAAGTAACTGCTTTGGGAGACGGCAGTCAGACATTTGAACAACATGACCGGTCCACTGAAGTTGGCGTTGAAGGATCATTTTTTCAACGCTAGTAGTCTTTGCTTCTTCCAGTACACTGGCATTTGTTCGCCTATCTTCCCAAGTAATTCGCAGGATTTTCCGGAGGCAACGTTGATGAAATCTTTCAAGGAAGTGGAAGTGACGTTTATAGATAGTCCATGTTTCGCAGGCATACAATAAAGTTGGTAATACAATGGCTTCATAAACCAGTGTTTTGGTCTTCTTACAAATATCCCGATCCTCGAACACTCTATGTTTCATTCGAGAAAACGCGGCACTTGTGGAGCTCAAACGATGCTGGATTTCACTGTCGATGTTAGCTGTTAATGTACTTACACACACACACACACACACACACACACACACAGCTAAAGCAAAAATAGCTTGCCTCCAGTGGGAACACAGGTATATAACCACCATTTGTGTGTTTCTCAGTACCAACCAACAGGGTGAGGGTACAAACTGATGACTCCAGAGAGTGCAAATAAATGGTACCCACCAGCACATGACAGAAACAAAAAAACACCAACACTAGAGCACGTTTCAGACATTATCAGGGCTACAAGAATGCATACAGGGGGGGGCAGCAATGCAGCAGCCTCCTCCCTCATTAGAAGATATAAAGAGAGCCCACATACCTACAGCTGCAGTGAAACAAGAAAATAAATACATTTGCTTAAAGAAAGTAAAACAAAATAAAATACTTCATAATGTATAGCCCAATTGAACTTGCTTCCTGCTACTAGTGCTGTGCTTTATTAATCTCTTTCAAGTCCTGGTTGACGTGCTGCCATTTGCTCTGCTGTGCCTGTATACCCATAAAAAGAGAGTGTATATACCTACATTTTATGCATGGGATGGAAAGAGGAAAAAAATGAAGATCTGGAGCATGATGTGTGAAACAGATCCTTTTTTCTTTTTTGTAATAGGGGGGAAAAGTTAGGAGGGTGAGCTAGAGAGTCAAAGAATCAAAAGAAGGAAGAAGGTCAGGGGTGGTGGTGAAAGGCCACGAAACGGATGCTTGGAGGTGTGGCACACAACCATCCGCATAGCGGCGCAGCAGCACTGGTGAAAAACAATGCTGCTGAAACCACAGCGAAACGAAGAAGCCCACGATGCAAGCTGTTCCTTCGCTCCTCTGGCGCCACCACCCTGAGCTGCCCAAAAGCCTCATGCAGGCCCCTCCCTATCAACACACACACACACACACACACACACACACCGCTGTAAAGTGAGCTTCATGGGTTTCGATGGGGCTTACTCCTAGGAAAGTGGTGTGCGCTAGGATTGCAGCCTGAACAGGCTCCGCCCCCCCCATCCTCCCAAAGCCAGCCTTTCACCCTGAAGACAATGGCACAAGCCACACCTAGTTGTACCTCAGCTCGGCTCAGCCTAAATACAAATACAGTAATACCTTGGATTGCAAGTGAACTTGGTTTGAGAGCGTTTTGCAAGACAAGCAATTTTTAAATATTTATTTAATTTTTTTGACTTGATATACAAGCGACGTCTTGCAATACAAGTACTGTAGTACGGCTTAAATTAAAAATCTCTGTACAAATTTTTTTGGGGGGGGATTTCGTTTTGATATAAGAGTGTTTTGGATTACAAGCACATTTCCGGAACGAATTATGCTCTCAATCCAAGGCATGACTGTAACTGCATTCAAACACATTCACCCGCTTGTTCCCTTTTCTTCCTCCCCCCCGCAGTTGCTACTGTACACAGCACAGAGTAACATAAGCAAAAATAGGTAGGTCCTTGCCCCGAAGAGCTTACAGTAGGATTTATCTTGGAGGTATATCTTTTCTGAGATCTCTGTAGGCTAATTTTTTTTAAAAAACCAAAACAAAACCCTGAAGGCCCAAAATATACGGTACAGGGACAAGATGCATTGGGCTCCTTCGAGGAATAAAACTATATTTTACTTTAGAGCCAGTGTGGCATGTGGATAGAGAGCAGTGATCTCCAACCTTGGTTCCCCAGATGTTTTTGGCCTACAACTCCCAGCATGCCCCAGCCCCAGCATAGCTTGGCTGGGTCAATGCTGGGGAGTTGTAGGCCAAAACATCTGGGGAACAAGGTTGGAGAACACTGGGTTAGAGGTTTGGACTGGACTCAGGTGACCCGGGTCCACCCCCCACTCATCCATGAAGCTTCAACTGGGTGACTTTAGGCCATTCCCTGACTCAGCTGAAACTACTCAGGGTTGTTGTGAGGATAAAATGTGGAGGAGGAGGAGGAACATGTAAGCTACCTTGGGCTCCTTGCAGGGGAAAAAAGGAGGGATATAATAAATAAATTTTTCTTTTTACATCTTAAGACTTTGACTCTTTTTTCCACAGAATAACATGCAAAAACAGGTCCTCGCCCCAAAGAGCTTACAGCCATAATTTCAATTGTTTACTTCTCTCTGTGCCATGTACAGCAATGCCATTACAGACCAGTGCTTTTTTTCTGGAGAAAAAGGTACCGGAACTCTTGGATTACATTTCCTCGGGAGTAGATGGCGATTAAATTGTAATGCAATTAATAGAAAAAAAGGTGCTGGAACTCAGTTCCGGTGAGTTCCACCAGAAAAAAAGCCCTACAGATACCTATATCTCCAGTCTGGTTTGTAATATTTATTTTAGATTTAAAGCCCACCCTATCTTGATGCCTCGATGAGAGGTTGAAAGGCTGTATAAAATTCGGGTGCAAAGCAGAACCAAGAGGTCGGGTGCTGACTGAGGTGTGGCGGTAGCCACTGGCTTAGATTTATTTTCAATGATTTGGGTTTCTTAAGGCGCAATCCTGTGCAAGTTTAGACAGAAGAAAGGCCTACAACTCTCAGCATGCCTGCTGGGGCATGCTGGGAGTTGTAGGCCTTTTTTCTGTCTAAACGTGCATAGGATTGCACCCTTAGACTCCTTACAAAATAGATTCTCTAAGCTTCGTACATTAAAAACCAAACCAAACCGTAATTCCATAAAAAATCCAGCAGACAAATAGTTGAAGGGCGGGAGGATTTGATCCGTTCACAGAGGGGAAGAAGTATATCAACAGCTAGGGCTCTCCAACCTTGGGTCCCCAGGTGTTGCTGGACTACAGCTCCCAGAATCCCTTGCCATTCGACATGCTGGTTGGGTATGCTGGGAGCTATAGGCGAGCAACATCTGGGGACCCAAGGTTGGAGAGCGCTGAAGTGGCTACTGACAGTTAAATTGAGCCTCCATTTTCAGAGGCAGTATACCTTTGAATACCGCACGCAGGGAGATGGAAAACAGGGAGGGGGTGTTGCTTGTGTGGTTCCTGGGGATCCATGGCCAGCCACTGTGTAGAACGGGACAGCTGTCCAGCTGGGCCTTTGCTGCTCTGAACCAGCAAAGCTCTTATTAGGTCTCAATGAGCTTCCTAACATTTCTAAACCATGAGGTCTAGGTGCTTGGTTTTTGTCTTGTTTTTTTTAGGAAGAAATGAAGGCTGACACTCTCACATTTCCCACACTTGCATGTCGTTTACTTCGAATGCATGAAGCTGCAGCTGTCAATACAGAAATGTCAACACACACACATCCCTAATCCAGTGTAAAAAAAAAAAAGCTGTTCAGGTTCTGCGGGTACATTATGAAATAGGAACTTCTGGATTCTGGTCTCACAAATTGCTTCTCAAGGACCCCCATACCAAAAAGCAAGGGCTCCCCCTGCAGGCCAAAGTATCCCCACTAACCTTGCTCCCAGCTCCAGATACAACAGAACAGTACATACTTAACAGGCAGCGTTCTGCTTTCAGAGCTAATTATGCTAATTCCTTGATAATATTATGTAAATGGCGTGGCGGATGAAAGTGTCATCTTGTTCCGAAAGGATTTGTGCAGAGGACTTTCCAGAAGCGTTATCCGTTCCGATTTACACGGACATACATAATTCTCAGCTAGCCTTCTGGTTGCACCTTTGCAAATGATTTCAGCAAGTCAGCCGGCCCAGCCCGTAACGCACCTATCTCATTAGCACAAGTTTTGGCCCACCTTGTTTCTACTGCCCTCTTCTCTCCCCAAAGTTGCAGGAAGTTGGTTCCGGGCACCTTTTTAGCAAGCAAATCCATGAGTCTTCAACAGATGTTGCAGGGTCTAGCTTCCTTCTCTCACTGCCATTCCAGTCATGGGGAGAATTTGCAGATTGCAACTAGACAAGCTGGCCCTGCAACAAAATGTTGCAGCGTGAAGTGCTCTTCTTTAGAGCTCTAGGCCCTGCCAGCCATGGCCTCTTCCTGGATGCTCTATTCCATTCTTCCTCCACCACCCTGGTTTCCCCATTGTCACCTGCCACAGCCAGCCAGCATTCCGTGGCCACCAAGCCCAGTCCTCGTTGGGCTGCGTTTTGTTTTGGCCTCCTTTATGTTTTTGCTCCATAACTTCTCAGAAGAAGCATGAGTCCTAGCCATGTGTATTCCCCTGGTTGCTTCTTGAATACAATTTCTAATTGGCAAGTATTAGAAAAAGGGAAGGTGTAGATTAACATTTCTATCTGCCATTCGGGCATATGAAAAAATAATTCCCTGGGAAATATTTATTATATTATTTATATTTATTTATTATATTTATACTCTGCCTTTTTTCCTGCAAGTAGCCCAAGGCGGCTAACATAATCTTCCTCCTCTCCATTTTATCCTCACAACAACCCTATGAGGTAGGTTAGGCTGAGAGTCAGTGACTGGCCCAAAGTCACCCAGTGAGTTTCATGGCCGAGCAGGGGACTAGAACCCGGATCTCCCGAGTCCCAGTCCAGCACTCTCACCACTACACCACACTGGCATAATATATAGCATAATCTTTGAATTTTTCCAGTCCACTTGCAAACCACACAGAGTAGTTCCCCAGTTGCCTTGCTGTCTTAAACCCAAAACTATTACCGTAAGTTCTGGGGCCAAACGATGTCCCCTTTCCACCAAATTTTGAGAACTGCGTCTCTCTCTGTATTGTGTGTCTGTACCCTCCCTTTCTCCTGGTGTATACCACTTCCATTCTCCTAGGGGTATATCTACTCCTGCTTGTTCCCCAATCCAAGGTAGAGTATCTTTCAAATAGTTAGGTCCACTGTGCCTATAGCCAGTACTATAGCTACTTTTGACTCGGCTGTTCAGCCAAAAGTCTTCCAGAGTGGAACCGCTGCTGCAAGGCAACATTTGAGGCAAAGCAAGAGCCAAACCGAGCTCAGTGTACAATTAGGTAATTTTAGACCAGGGGCTGGGGCATGCTGGGAGTTGTAGGCCAAAAACATCTGGGGACCCAAGGTTGGAGAGCCCTGTTTTAGACTCTAGAGTTATAGCAGGGGTAGGCAACCTGCTGTTTTGGACTACTGCTCCCATAATCCCTGATCATTGGCTATGCTGGCTGGGGTTTATGGGAGTTGTAGTCCAAAACCTCTGGAGGACACCAGGTTGCCTATCCTTGCCTTTTGGTGACACCTTCCCCCCCTTTAGACGGCAATGTGTGTTGCTTCATTTGCTTCAAAATGTGAGTGAATAACGGGGAAGTTCAGATTTTCTTTTCTTATTTGCTCATTTTAAAAATTAGATTATAACATGCCACTTAGTGGCGCCCTCTCAAGGCAGCATGCATGGTTTGTTTTTAAACAGCAGTGTAGTAAAAGACACTTCATAATTATGAAAACAGCAGCAAGACAAAAACAAATGGACTACACCCAGTGCAATCCTATGGGTGTCTGCTCAGATTATCTCCATGAGGTCTGGTGTCATGCGCTGCCGAAGATGGTTAAAATGAGAACTTCAAATCATACATTTGCTGGCCACCTAGAAGAAAAGCACTACTTTGTTTAAATCGTAAGTCACCTTAAGTATTATAGACAGAATGGTAAGGGTGCAGGTATTTTTTTAAAAGCTGAAATTCAATCCACCCCCCTCTCTCCCGAGTCACCACTTTGCTACCAGGCCCCTCCTCTTTAACATGTGAATCACCTCCAAAACAGGTACAAATTGAAAAGTGCCCTCCAATGGTCAAAATCACTGACGTTGGCTATGCTTGTTGGGGCTGATGGGAATTGTAATCCAAAATATATGGAGGGCACCAGGTTGCCTACCCTGGAAGTGGGTACTGTACCCAGCAGCACTGCCCAGCAACAGAGGCAGTGTTAGAGGCGGCCTAACTAGGGCTGGAGCCCCAAATCATTCATTTGGAGCCCCGAATCTCTGGCAGGCCCTCTGCCCCACCATCCCGCTGTCCATGGGCACTTGCTGAAATAAAGGTTCAGGGGCCCTGATGATCTCTGTTGCATCAGATCCCCCTGGATTAGCTGGCTTTTTGCCCACATGTGCTTCACTTCCTGCTCCCCCCTCCCAAATCTTTCTGCCTGAGTTTTTTCTATCTGAAATCAAATGCCCTCCTCTCCCCTGTCCATACATCTCTTTTTTGCAAATAGGGGTGTCCTTAGGAGATAGAGTTCTTTATAGACACACAGAGAGAGATTTTAGAGAGCATATGTAAATTAGTATATGCAAATTTGTGCTTTTTTTTTTCCCCTGTGGGCCTGAGCCCCGGATCTTTTCGGTACCTAGCACCGCCCCTGCCCAGCAAACAGGTGCAATAAGTACTGCAGGATTAGAACTGCCCCTGTCAGCATTCTTGCCACCAGCCGCTGCTCCAGATGTTGTATCCGGATTTGCCAGGCAAAGCACTCTGGGAGATGCAGTTTGCAAGCGGCCAATTCCACTTCCCTCTTTTCTTCGTTTAGGAAACGACCCCCACCCAAGAAGAATGGAGCAAAACGGTGGAGGAGTTGCAAAATTGTACTCCATTTCCTAGTTGTGCGTTGCTGCTTCGCAAAATCTGCTGGCTTGCTAAATCACCTATGCGGCTGCTTAAATAGGAGGAGGATTTTATCCACACACAATCCACTTGTTCTCTGCAGTATTTACACACGCACCCACCGACCCACCCACCCTCTTGCACAGTGAGTAAGCCAAGCGGCTTGTGCAGGTCGTTTGCCATAATCTCCTAATAAAGATAAGGGGTTGGTTGGTGGGTCAAAATCTGTCTTACGCAGGCTCAGTTTGTCTGAGCGTGGAAAGCTAAGCAGGGTCAGGCCTGGTTATTATTTGGCTGGGAGACCCCTCCTCGAGTTTCCTGCATTGAGCAGGGGGTGGGACTTGATGGCCTTGTAGGTTCGAGGATCGGGATATTTGTAAGAAGACCAAAACACTGGTTTATGAAGCCATTGTATTACCAACTTTATTGTATGCCTGCGAAACATGGACTATCTATAAACGTCACTTCCACCTCCTTGAAAGGTTTCATCAACGTTGCCTCCGGAAAATCCTGCAAATCACTTGGGAAGATAGGCGAACAAATGTCAGTGTACTGGAAGAAGCAAAGACTACTAGCATTGAAAAAATGATCCTTCAACGCCAACTTCAGTGGACCGGTCATGTTGTTCGAATGCCTGACTGCCGTCTCCCAAAGCAGTTACCGTACTTTACTCCCAACTCAAGGATGGAAAGCGGAATATCGGTGGTCAATATAAGAGGTTTAAAGATGTTCTTAAGGCTAATCTAAAAAAATGCAATATAAACATCGAAAACTGGGAAGCTCTGGCCCATGAACGATCTAAATGGAGGTTGGCCTTTCACAAAGGTTCCATGGACTTTGAAGAAGCCCGAGTGCAAGGTGAAAGGGAGAAACGTGCTAAGCGAAAAGCACGTCAAACGAATCCTTTACAGGACTATCTTCCATCTGGTAACCTGTGTCCTCACTGTGGGAAGCTGTGTGGATCTAGAATTGGCCTCCACAGTCACTTACGGACCCATCGCTAGAGTCTACACAATCTTCTTTAGAATTTCCTCCTTTTATCCCGGAAGACAATCTTACTCGGTCACGAGTGATCGCCTGATGAGGCTCCTAATCTCACAGTTCAGAGGCACAGACTACAACCCCCAGGATGCAGCGCGCGCGCTCGCCCACCCACGTGATACTGGGAGACCGCTACTGTATCTTTTAGCGAGGCGCTGCAGTTTAGCCAAAGGCGGAACCCGATCCCGGGGAAGGAGCGTATGTGGTTGGGGTGCGGACGGAGGCTGCCAGCGGGTTTCGTTGCGCCTCGCGCGGAACAGCAGAACGAAAACGTGGGAGGAAAATATCAAGATGATGCCGGTAAGTCTTATTATTAATCAGATTTGAGTGGAGGGTTCGCCTTTTCTTGTGAGCAACTTAAAAGCAAGAGTTTGCTAGATGGAAAGTTGGTGGTGGTGGTGGAGGAGTGAGTGAGTGAGAGATTCTCTCTCGGTGCTTATGAATGTTCATGCTGAAGAAATCTTATATCCCTCCCCACCCCACGGCTTATCAAGTTTCACGAACAAATCCAAGCTAATCGACTCAATAGATTGTAACTCTATTATGCAAACAGAGCTTTTATCTCGATTTTAACTGCATCGGTGTCATTGTCAATCTATATGTAAACAGAGCTTTTATCTCGATTTAAGCGCACCCATGGCACCTCCAGCCATCGATGTTTACCAGGGACAGTCCGTATTATTTTTTAATCCCTGTTAACACAAATCACCCCTGCCTGGTCCCTATTTGGGAGAGCAGGAGGATGTTTTTTACTGTTGTTTTTTGTTTGCTTTTAATGTTGGTCTACGCACACATCCAGGACAGTTCTTTTGGTCTCCGCCCTTCCCTGGGCTCTAGAAGTTATTTATTAAAATATTTTAATACCGCCCTTCATCTTGCCATGCCAGGGGCAGTATATAATATTTAATTAAAAATCCCACTATACAATAAAAGCAACGAAAAGCGTAAAAGGCAGGGAATGCATAAAGTGGACAGTCACATCAGCCAGCTGTTAAGTACCGGTACTTGATGCACAATCTTATCCATGTCTACTCAGAAGTAAGCCCCCCTGAGTCTCAGTAAGTGGCTAAATCGAGCTAGGGTCAAAGACTGGGCCAGGCTCCTACACCTTTTACGAGTTCTGTAGAGCATGGGTGCAGGAAGCATCAGGCCTGAGGGATTTTTTTAAAAAAACTATTTATTTATTATTTAATTTATTTATTATATTTATACCCTGCCTTTTTTCCTGCAAGGAACCCAAGGCAGCTTACATAATCCCCCTCCTCCTCTTCACTTTATCCTCACAACAACCCTGTGAGGTAGGTTAGGCTGAGAGTCCGTGACTGGCCCAAAGTCACCCAGTGAGTTTCATCATGGCCGAGCGGGGACTAGAACCCAGATCTCCCGAGTCCCAGTCCAACACTCTCACCACTACGCCACACTGGCTAGAATCCAGAGATCCACCCCAAGGGAGCCTGCTGCAAAAAGATGTCCACTTAGAATTAAAGAATGTTGAGCCCAGGAATTTGTTTTGAATACCAGAACTGAACAGAAGTCGCCGTCCTTCCACAACCAAATGCACTTGTGTGGTTACCCCAAGCTCCCCCCCCCCCGCCATTTCCGTGGTCTCCTTTAGGGCGGGAGTCATTTCATTTCTGCTATTGTTAAATAACTGAGAGTTGGAAATCCTTGCCAATCTACTGGAAATCCCCCAGAGATCTACCAGTAGATCCAAATCTACTTTCCGGTCACCCCGACCCCCTGCTGTGGAAGAGGGAATTTTTGCACAAGCGACACCTGCTGAAATTTCCCTCTTCTACACAACTATTAATAGTTGCAGTTGTGCACCTGGACCTGCAGTGCCGCGTGCATGGATTCCCATCCATTATTTCCCCCATCATAACCACGTATGCAGGCAGACAGATCTCCCTGCTTCAACACAAGGCTACTGCAGCAGGCTAAATAGACCACAGGCAGAGAGGAGCCTTCCTCCGCAGTGTAAAATAGTGAGCGTGGATCTCGGACACTGAACCCTGCTGTGGCCGCTGGTGACCCTATTTTCTGATTTGAAGTGTTAGAGGGTCTGGTGTGTGATTTCCATTATATTAAAATCGGATGGCTTTGAAAGGGGGATTGGACAAATTCATAGAGCTTGGACGGGGAACCTCCGGTCTGCAGGCCATTTCCGGCCCACGGGGTCTGCCATCTGTTAGATAAGTTTGGTAGTGGCAATTAGTCATTATGGATCTATGGAACGTCCATTTTCAGAGGCATAGTACTGCTGCAGCCTTGGTATTTAAACTGCGTTCCGAGTGCTTCATCCCGTATCTTCTCTCTCTTGTTATTAGTCCCACGTTGCAGATCGTGGAAAGACTGAGGCGGAGGGGTTAGTGGCACGCTTAATGCCACGTAGTAAGTGTTTGGCAGTAGGAAGATTTGAACTGAAGACTTCCCAGCCAGCTTTCATACATATAGCTGTTCATAGTTGCATCCCTGCATTCGTATATTAATCTGCATCTTTTACTTTTGAGTAAGCTATATTGGGGGCCAAATGCAGACACAAGACCAGTTGGCGTGGGCTGTTTACCAGGGCCGGTGCTACCATTAGGCCAACTAGGCAGCTGCCTAGGGCGCAAGGCGAAAGGGGGTGCCAGAATCACCTTGGGGGAAAAAATACAGCGCTCTCAAGTGGGAAGGGGGGGGCGCTAAATATCTGATCTTGCCTAGGGCACCAAACTGCCTTGCACAGACCCTGCTGTTTACCTAGTGTGGCCAGCTGCCAAAGAAGGCGGGCTCCTGCACCTTTCTGTTGTGTAGAAAGGGGAATGTCAATGTCTGCAGCTGTAAGGTTTAGGGAAGGTGAGAATCCAAAAGAGAGCTCATTTTCCTTCACGTCCTGTGATCTTCTGGAGGTTGTCGACCATTGTTGAGATGCAGGACTGGATGGGTTGCCACTTGGCAGGGAACTTCTTCAGGCCTAGTTGATCAGATGGAAATTCTTGATCTGGTTCGATCAACTCTTCTTGTGAGTGCGGCAGCACCTAGGTTCCCTGTGCTGCGGGGTGCGCTAAAGCAGGGCTCGCCAAGCTTGGGTCCCCAGATGTTGCTGGACTACAGCTCCCAGAATCCCTTGCCATTAGGCATGCTGGCTGGGGGTATGCTGGGAGCTGTAGGCCAGCAACATCTGGGGACCCAAGCTTGGAGAGCCCTGCACTAAAGGCTTATCCACATGTGGATTTATTCTGCCTTCCAATAAAATCAGATGGGCTGGATCTGGACTAAGGCTGTTACTCCTGTGCCCACTTACCTGCGAGCCAGCCTCATTGAACTCAGTGGGACATGTCTAGGATTGCACTGGAAATTAGCTGAATTTAAGTTTCCATTGGCATCAATGGGACAAAGTCAGGATTAGCTTGTCCCATTGATTTTAGCTAACTTAGTCCAGATCCAGCCCAGTAAGTCGGGCTGTGATCCAAGTGTACTGCCTTCCTGGAAATCAGTTCCATTGAGAGAAAACGGCTCTTCAGTTCCAATGAACACATGCTAATTAGGGTAGGAGAAGAAAATTGGATGAGGCTTGACAAAACACTGAGCAATCTCAAAGGAACGTTTTTAATTAATAAAAAATAACGCGCCTGTCTCCTGACTGCCTTTCTCAAGAGACATTTGGTCACATATGGTGGGACTTTCCCAATACATTGGAAGTAGATTACACCAGCCTTCCTCAACATGGAGCCCTCCAGATGCTTTGGACTACAACTCCCGTAAGCCCCAGCCAATGGTCAGGAATGCTGAGAGTTCAAAACAGATGTTGGGGATGGCTGGATTAGACTGTGTTGCATTTTCATCTCGATCCTATGCCTCTGTACTGGGGAAGGAAACCCCATATGAGTATCTGCAAAACGCGAGGCTGAATCTGGCGAAGTGGGCTGCAGTCTACAAAACCGAATGCCACGGTAACAGTGCACGACAACTCTGAAGTTGGTCTCATTGAGTTCAGTGGGGCTTACGCCCAGGTAGGTGCATATAGGATTGCAGCCAAACTCTTTTAGTCCTTAAGGAGGGCATCAGCCCCAGCCAGCATGGCCGGTGGTCAGGGATTATGGGAATTGTAGTCCAAAACATCTGGAGGGAACTGGGTTGCCTATGCCCGCGCTACAGGATCACTCAGTCAATTCGGGACAGACGAAAGAAAGGACGATGCTGAATTAACTTACGGAACGCTCGGCCACAAGATGGGATGATGGCTGATGGCTTTGTTTGGTTTTTAAGGAGGCTAGATAAATTTGTGGAGGGGGGTCTGTCAATGGCTATTAGCCACGGTAGCTAAATGGAGCCTGTTCAGCGGCCGCCAGCCATTGGGTAACACAGCAGCAGGGGCATGATGATGCCCCCGTGTCCCACCTGTGGGCTTCCCATGGGCGACTGGTTGGCCACTGTGGGGAAACGGGATGCTGGACCAGAGAGGCCTTTGGTCTGACCCAGCAGGGCTCCTCTGACGATCTCACACAGCGCAGAATCGCCAGCGTCCCATAATGTTCTGCCTCCTGCTGAACTGCAGAAAAACCGGGCGATCTTTTTAGCTCTTTGTACCAAAGGTCTTCACAAGAACTGCTTGAAGTGTTTGCACAATTATCCAGCTGACTTGAAGTCACAACTTCCTTTCAGGAGCCTTTGCCAGTAAGAGCCCTTGTGTTGTTTTCCCATTCCCGGCAACTCACTAATCTGCCACCACACCCCGACAAGTCCGGTCTCGCGTATAACTGCCTGCCAGGCTCCCGTCGCAGCTTCTGGGTCAGAAAAATCCTGGGCCGAATTGCAGCTGGAAAGCACAGAAACCTCGGAATGTTTTCTCCATTGCAAAGCTCGGGCATAGAATGCTGAAGTTATATACCATCCCCTGAGGGTGTGCAGAGTGCCTCTCCCTCAACACAAAATAACCACAACAGCAACCCCAGCAAGCTGAGATTCAAAGCCATTTCACACATTTTATTGGGTTTGCCACAAAACGGGCTCACCGACGGGACGGCAGCCAACCCTGGTGCATGTGTACAAGTGTACAAGTGTGTTGTTTACACTTCGATGGGAGTGTGCACCTAAAATTGTAAGTATGTGCCTCGGCCCCCAGGCATATTCCATCGGAACATAAACAGAAGGCAGATATCGGCCCAGGGGGCTCCCTCTTGGGAAGCTGGCTGTTGCATAAGTCGAGTTCCTTTTTTCATACGCAGTGCGTCGGTGTTATATATATATATATATATATATATATATATATGGAGCTTTTGGGGGTTCCTGCATGCATGCAGGAACACACACACACGCCTCCTCATGTGCGAACCAGGTGGGGGCTGGGAGGAGGCGAGGGCCTCGGATGACATGGGTGGCGCCTAGACGACTAGGGCGTTCATATGTAGATAGTTCAAGCCCATGACTCACGAGTTCCCTCCCCCCTGCCTGGCCAGGTGAAGTTCAAATTGATTGACTGAAGCAAGAAGGCTACAGAAAAGGGGAGGGGGAAGAGCTATTTCCCCACGTGTAGCCTTTGTTCTTGGTCTTAGTCCTTCTGGTAGCGTGCCCGGCATGGCAGCGTGCCAGTGAGGGGCCCAAGCCTTTAGGGGGGGGGCCCCTCAGGAATCGACCCCAGGCAGCCCTGGTAAAAATTGGCTGGTTTGAGGGCTCTAGTAAAGGCAGGTCTTGTGGAGGTAAAATAGTTCCCCCCGGGTGGCAAGGCTGTGCTGGATCTAACCCTTGAAGAGAACACCCTCAGGTAACAGGTGTGTGTCTGAGAGATATTAAGGAATCGGGTTTTCTTGTTTTTCAGCTTTACTGTGTACTAAAGTGTCTCTCTATTTTGTGTGCTTCTCTCATTTCCCTAATCTTGTTGTAAGATGCTACCAGAATAAACCTTGTCTTGGTTTCACCCCACATGGGTTTTGTAGTGCTCTGTGAGTTCAGTATCTAAATCCAGGTTACAGAAATATGAAGGCGAGTCCCTCAACAGAGATCCAAGTAGGGTTGCAGACAGCTGAGGCTGGCAGTCTGGTATCTTGAGATCTCAGAGGGTCTTGGTTCCTTTGGAGTAGGAAAGGGTGGGAGTCTTGCGGGCCAGCCAGCCCCCCCTCTTCCTCCACAATATATTTAGTCAGTTTTGTGTGCGTGTGTGGCTTTTAAAAAGAAAAAGAGATTCAACACAAAGTGCAGCATTTCTGCTTGGAGATCCAACACAAGTGTGGCATTAAGCACAAAGAAACCGGTGCTACTGGAATATTGACCCTGGGAAGCTGGGATTTGCAAAGATGCCTGTTTACAGTCTTGCTTTGCAGCTCTGAAGTTTCGCAATTGGGTGGAACAACAGGCCAGATAATCATAGGGTACGATGGGGTGGGGTGGGGGGAGGAAAGTAGCACGTGATCAAGAACTTCCTTGTGCAGAATCAGACCTGTGGCCCATCTTGCCCAGTGCAGCCTACCCTGAATGGCTGAGAACCTCCTGTGTCATACATGGGGCAGGGGTCTTTCCCGGTCCCGCTACCCAAAATCATCTTAAGTGAAGATGCAGAGGGGCACACCTGGTGCTTCCTGCGCGCGACGCGGATGCTCTGCTGAGCTCGGGACCCCCCCCCCGGGGCGCTCTGTCCCCAGCGCTGGCTCATGACGGCACCCTGGTAAACTGAACCCCAGCCTTTCGTAGATTTCAATAGAGTTGGAAGGAGCCTACGAGGCCATCGAGTCCAACCCCCTGCTCAGTGCAGGAAACTAGAGGAGGGGTCTCCCCACAGAGCAGCCTTCCCCCAGCCTGGTGCCTTCCAGTTTGTTTGGGACTACAACTGGCACCAAGCCTGACCGTGGGCCATGCTGGCTGGGGCTGATGGGAGTTGAACATCTGGAGGACACCATCCTGCCTACCCGCGACCTATATCTCTACGTAGATTTTGGGATTCCAAAAATTCTGGGATTTGCCTTTGGCCGGGGGTGGGGTGTGGCAACGGCGGGACGGGGCCGAGCCTGCTGGACCCTGGGCAGAAACTGAGCTACTAGTGAAAGCTTCCTGTTTGCTCTTGTGGCTGGCGCTTGGGTTGTAGCCGGGGGTGGTGATGAACACCGAGGGACCAAGGGAGCAGTTCCCCGCAGCTGCCACAGCCGTGTTCTCTGCCCCCGTGTTCCCTGCCTCCCCCTTCTCAATGGAGCCTGCGGAAAGGTTAGCTACGGAGGAGTTGCAGACAGTCTCCTGCAAGCAGCTTCTGGAACGGCGCGCCTCGTGCCGCCTTCGCGCATGTTCACACGAGTCGCACGCTTCAAATGCCGTGCCCGTGCGTTTACTCGAAACATTTATTTTACATGTGTATTAAATTAGATGCCCAATAACTGGCATTCTCTGGCTGACAAACCGTCAAAATGGCACATGGGGTGGTGGTGGTGATTGTCACCTGTAGACTTAGTTTTCTTAACTTTTAGTATTGTATATTTTAAACTATGTTTTTAACTTTGGTTTTAATTTTTTTTTTTAAAATTACAGTGTTATTTTTTTATTGTTGGCTTCATCTTGATTTTATTGTATGGATTGTTGTGAACCGCCCAGAGAGCTTCGGCTGTGGGGCAGTATTGAAATAAATAAATAAAATTTAAACCCATCAAAACCAAAAGTGTAAGAACTATGATGTCTTCCTTTCAGATCAGAAATTCTGCAACAGGCCCTATTCTTGTGTCAGAAGGAAAGGGGAGATTTGAGTGCTATGCTCCACCTTTGCAGTCTGATCCTAATCACATTTACTTGGAAACAAGACTTGTTAAAAATTCAATGGGGCTGCACGCCACAAGATGTGGTGATGACCACTGGCTTAGCTGGCCCTTTGGTCTGCTCCATATAAAGGGTTAAGAGCCTAAGAAGAGTTGTGCTGGATCAGACCAAAGGTCTCTGTCGTCCAGCATCCTCTTTTCCACCAAAGTCAGTCAGATGCCTCTTGCGAAGCCCACGAGCTGGACATGAGGGCAATAGCATTCTCCCACTTGTGTTCCCCAGCGTACTGCCTCTGCTGGTGGTGGTAACATTTAGCTACCATGACTAGTAGCCGTCGATAGCCTCTTGTGAAACTGTCAAGTTGACAGCCGTTACGACGCCTTCCGGATGCAAATTCTTGCCTTTAATTCTGCGCGGCGTGAGGGAGTCCTTCCCTTTCGTCTGTCCTGAATCGCCCGCCATTCAGCTTTGTGGGACGATAGCCCCCCCCCCAAAAACAACCAGGACTTTTTGTACATTATACAGTTCATTCATGGAAGTCACTGCCCACAAAACTCTGGAATTTAAGAAAGCACACATTGGCTCACGCTGGCTCAGCTTGTCTGAGCGTGGAAAGCTAAGCAGGGCCAGGCCTGGTTATGACTTGGATGGGAGACCCCTCCTCTAGTTGCCTGCATTGAGCAGGGGGGGTTGGACTCGATGGCCTTGTAGGCCCCTTCCAACTCGATGATCCATGAAATCTATTCCATTGTCCTGCTCTCGGGATTCCAAGTTAAGAGTAAGACTCAAGTTTCTGGGCAGACCAAAGGAAAGACTTCTTCACACGGCACGTAGTTTCTTTGCTATGGAAGGCACTCCCACAAGACGTAGTGATGGCCACCAGCTCGGAAGGCTTTAATCGACAAATCCATGGAGGACAAAGCGATCAGTGGCTACTAGTTCTTATGTTTATATGCTGTGCTTCTGGTATTGGAGGCAGTATGCTTCGCAATGCCAGTTGCTGGAGAACATGAGCGGGAGGGTGCTGTGGCCCTCGTGTGCGGCTCGTGGGCTTCCCGTGGACACCTGCTTGGCCACAGCGGATAACAGGATGATGGGCTAGAGCAGTGTTCTCCAACCTGGGGTCCCCAGATGTTTTTGGCCTACAACTCCCAGCATGCCCCAGCCAGCGTAGCTGGCTGGGGCATGCTGGGATTTGTAGGCCAAAAACATCTGGGGACCCCAGGTTGGAGAACACTGGGCTAGAGAGGACTTTGGTCCGATCCAGCACAGCTGTTCTTATGTCCTTACGACTTTTCTCTCAAGTGCCAATTACCTTTCCCCCTACTACTTTTTGAACTTATGATTTCTGAATGTGGTCTGTCAATTCTTAGCTGGGCCTCTGGCATGTTTTGGCAAATTGGGAGCTGAACTGGGAAGGTCTGCCCGACAACGTGGCTCCCAGTTGTGAAACGGCTCCATCACAGAGTGAAGGAAACACAAGCACATTGTTAGCCACAGACGTCTTGCCAATATCTAACTTTAATTTTTTTTAATTTCCTGTCTCTTCCCCTTCCCCATCTTTTATAGATGTATTTTTTCTTCTCTGACAAAGTGGTCCTTCTGTTTGACTTCTGGAATGTTCACAGCCCAGCAGGTAAGAAGGAAAACAATCTTATCTCTAAGTAAGTGTAAGCTGCTGCTTCCTTGAGGGTGGAGAAGATCACATGAAACCTTAGCTTCAGAAAGGTGGAAGATTATGAAAGGTTGCTCTGTTTCACGCAGTACCTAAGGCCTCTCTTGATCACAGAGTCCTTAGAATGCTTGACTTCACAACGTTTTCCAGGGCCAAAAAAAGGAAAGTTCAAACATCCATGCTGGGTCAAAGACCAATGGTGCATCCAACCTAGTCGTCACCCAACCCAGCCTGTGGTAGCTCCCAGCTCCACGCAGACTCCAGGTCAGGGCTCTTCAACCTTGGGTCCCCAGATGTTGCTGGACTACAGCTCCCAGAATCCCTTGCCATGAGCCATGCTGGCTGGGTATGCTGGGAGCTGTCGGCCAGCAACATCTGGGAACCCAAGGTTGGAGAGCCCTGCTCCAGGTCTTGTAAAACATATTGTCATGGGAGGCCAAGGGCCAGTACGATCATGTTAGACCAGCTTTCCCGAACCTGGCACCCTCCAGGTGTGTTGGACTACAACTCCCATCATGGCCGTGTTGGGGATGATGGGAGTTGTGGTCCAACACATCTGGAGAGCCCCAGGCTGAGGAAGGGCAGTTAGGCTCTGGACTTAACGGTCTTTCAGACACCTCCCTTTCTTGTGTGTTGTGTGTTGTGTGTTGCTCCGCTCACTTCAAAATGTGGCAAGTCAACCCTGCGGCTGCATTTGGGGGCCCTCCAGCCCATTCTGTTGATTGGGGCCCTGGACCTGTGCCCAAAAGTCCTGCCCTGCCCGCACCACCAAGCCGAGGTGGGGTGTTGAGGAAAGAGGTACATCCCCCCACTTTCCTAGCAATACTCGGAAATATTATTTATTCTAAACATGTTTTGTCCTTTTTCTCAGCCAAAAAAAAGGCTGCAGAGTGACTTGCAAACAATGACTGAAAAGAGGATCATTCCTGTCTGCAGGCTTACAATCTAAAAAGAATGACACAAAAGGGAAAAGGGAGGGGGAGGGAAGAGGTAAAAGCAAGCGGTCTTTTGGCAGGGCTGGTGGAATGGCCCCCGCTCCCCCTTCCCATCTCATCTCACTCTTGCTTCAGCCGTTCGGGTGACTGCAACCCACATTATCCCGTCCCCATCCCATGGACACAAAATTAAGGGGAGATACAACAGCTCAAGGAGCGCCTCCAGCAACATCAAGTAGGCCGCTCAACAAGGTCTGCCACGGACGGCCTTCTCCTTATTCCATCAGCCAGAGCAGCCAGGCTGGTGGGGACTAGGAAGAGGGCCTTCTATGTGGCGGCCCCCACATTATGGAACTCCCTCCCTAGTGACCTTCGCCATGCCCCCTCCGTGATGAGCTTCCGCCGTGCATTAAAAAACATGGCTGTTCAGGCGGGAATTTGGGGTGGGTTAGGTTTTTAATGAGAATTTTTTATATTGTTTTCATTATTGTATTTTATTGTGTTTTACTGTATTTTGATTGTACATCGCCCAGGGTGGCCGGGTGACCGGCTAGATGGGCGATTGATAAATATAATAAATAAATAAATAAATAAATAAATAAAACAGCTGCCTTCAAATACCTGAAGGACCGTCAGGTAGAAGCTGGAGCAGGTTTGCTCACTGTTGCTCCAGAGGGCAGGGCTAGAACCAGTTGGTGGAAACAGCAGGGAATCAGGTTTTGGCTAAATCTTAGGAGAAACGTCCTAACGGTGAGGCAGTGGAACAGTTTTCAGTTGTCTCCTTATAAAGGTCCAGACACTCTTTGCTCTCTCTAGAACAGGGCTCTCCGACCTTGGGTCCCCAGATGTTGCCGGACCACAGCTCCCAGAATCCCTTGCCATTAGCCATGCTGGCTGGGTATGCTGGGAGCTGTAGGCCAGCAACATCTGGGGACCCAAGGTTGGGGAGCCCTGCTCTAGATGTTATTATTAGCTTCCTACAGGGGTCAGCCCAAGACTCCTGGGTAACCCCAAATCCTGCACCCAGAAATGCTTGATTCTCTCGTTCGAATTTTGCAATGAACCTGTTGGCTCTTTTTGTTGAAAGCAAACGCACACCGTTTGTACTCTTCCTCACTATGATTAACAGAAGCAATACAAAGAGCGCTATTGAACGCCGAATTGCCTTCCTTCCTTCCCATCCCACCCTCACCCCCACCGGAAATCTCGCTCAGCCTCCGGGTGGGCGTGGGGTGGGGTGGGGTGGGTGTCTCGGATTTCACCCAGCACCTCTTTAAAAAAAAGCGTCTTGAACAGGGCCGTCTCAGAAGTGTGGGGATCCGCCCCACCCTGGCTCCGGTCGTAACTCCCTTTTGTTCCGGCAGGGATGGTGCTCTCGGTGGCGGTGATCATGCTGCTGGCAGTGCTGTACGAAGCCATCAAGGTCGGCAAGGTGAAACTACTGCATGTGCGCGATGCCAGCTGTCACCCCCAGCGTCAGCCAGGAGACTTTAAGGGAGCCGGAGAGGGCCTCCGTAAACACGGGCACGGGGCAGCTAACCAGCGCCCCGAGGAAGTAAGAGCAACGGAGGAGAGGGGCGGGCAGTGCTGTCCCTTCCGAGGAGGGTGCCCGTTCTATTCTGCGCAGGGCCGGCCCTACCATGAGGCGGCTGCCTCAGGCGGCAGATGTCAGGGGGCGGCAGCGGGCAGCCCCCTCCCACCGAGCCTCCTCACCCAGCCTGCTTTGTGTCCACTAAGTTACCCGGGTGCTCTCAGGCGCGGTGGAGGATGTTGTCCCGTTGCCAGCGTCGAAGTCAGATCCAGCTGCTAGTCTGCTAGTCGGATCCTGCACGTGGACAGGGGAGGGTGCCGCAGCATTGTCCAGCAAAACGTCTTGGGCCAGCCCCGATTCTCCTCAGTGGGGAAGGCCCATAGCTCAGCGTCGGAGCGCCTGCTTTGCATGCCGAAGGTCCCAGGTTCGACCCCTGGCATCTCCAGCTAGAAAGCTTGGGTGGCAGGGCCAGAGACCCTCCTCTGCTCACGGCCCTGGAGAGCGGCTGCCAGTTGGAGCAGACAGCACTGGGCTTGACGGGACAGATGCTCCCCCCTGGCCTGAGTCAGCTTCCTGTGAGCCCCTCACGTCTGTGGACTCTCTTCTCCTTGCAGTGCTGAGGCAGGTGCAGATCAGAGACTCATGCAGGGGCAGTGTGTGTGTGTTTGTGGTGTTTCCTGTGAGCGTGTCTCGTGCATAACTCATTCGCACTCTGAAGCAGCCGTCCCCAACCTGGTGCCTTCCAGATGAGCTGGAGTACAACTCCCATTCTCCTCAGCCAGCCTCTGAAGGGCTCCAGGTTGGCCAAGGCCGCTCTAAAAGTGAAGAGGCGTCCTCTTCCCCTGTACAGAATCACCCCCACCCCATGAAAAATACGTTTGGCCCCTTCCGTGGCTCCTTTTCAGAGGGTTGTAGAAAGAAACTCCTCTGTTCTTGCTTTTAATTGAAAATGTTTATAGCAGTCGCAGCTGGTGGATATTCTGGAACTGTATTTTATTGAAACTGGTTTTATTTAAAATTGCTTATATTTCGTGATTTTACTGATGATTGTAATGGTTTTTATGGTGCAAGCTGTTGTAGACGACCTCTGGCGCTGCCTTCTGTCCAGAAGTTTTGTATTATAGCTCCCATAAGCCTCAGCCAGCACAGCCAGCGGTCGGGGATTATGGGAGTTATAGTCCAAAGCATCTGGGGAGCACCAGGTGGCCTACCCCCGTGGCTTGGGGAAACGGTGGCCTGGAATTGTGGCTAAGAAATGGACGACTGGAAAAAAAGAGAGAGAGAGAATAGAATGGAGTATCGTCGAGGAGGAAGGCACGGGCTGCCAATCTAAACGGAAGCACTCCACGCTGCGACCTTGAGTTGCAGGTCTGACTTGCCAAGTCCTAGAATTTCTCCGAGTTTTATATTGGAAGTCGAGAGGCATGGAATACAGGTCATTTAGGGAAGCACCAAGCCACCGTTTGCCGTACATGCTGCGTGTGTGTGAATCGAACTCAAGGCTTGCGCTAACGCTTGCTTGTTTCTTCTTTTTGGAAAAGGCGGCTCCCGTGGCACGTGGCCCAGGCCCTGCTCCACGTGGCCCAGGTGGTCCTTGGCTACCTGGTGATGCTGGCCGTGATGTCGTACAACGCGTGGATCTTCCTGGGGGTGGTCGTGGGCTCGGCCGTCGGTTACTACTTGGTGTACCCGCTGCTCAGCATCCGATAGCGGCGCCGGGGACAGCTCCGAGGAGGCTGGAATGATGGTGCTGATTTACCTGGACCGGGAACGGATCCCCGAGCCGTGTGCTGGGGAACGGGGAATCGCCCCAACTGCGGTGCCAAGAGTCTCTCTCGGCCTGATTTTATCTCTGACTCTCACATGCAGGGTATTTACAACCTCCCGAGTGTCTGTAGAACAGCATTCTTGCTTTCCACTTGTATTTTCAAAGTGGTTTTTCAAGTGCCTTTGAAGACATGCCAGCAGACTGTGCTTCCGGGGGTCCGGTGGCTGTATACACTGCCCAAAGCCACTGGGCCTTGAA
This sequence comes from Shinisaurus crocodilurus, assembly GCA_021292165.1. Classification (NCBI taxonomy): domain Eukaryota; kingdom Metazoa; phylum Chordata; class Lepidosauria; order Squamata; family Shinisauridae; genus Shinisaurus; species Shinisaurus crocodilurus. Next base: position 2,361,825 of record JAHFWL010001192.1, on the reverse strand, counting down.
TTATCTACTCCAACCATCGCCAACCCGGTGCCCTCCAGGCGTACAACTCCCATCATCCCCAGCCAGCCCAGGGCTGTGCTAGATGGGGGGATGATGGGAGCTGTCGTCCAACACATCGGAAGGGGGGGCCAGGTTGGGGAAGGCTGGTCTACTCTCGACTGTTAGTGGTTTTCTACGGTCTGAGGCTGTGTTGAGGGCTCTACTAACCCTGCTTCCTGGAAGGCTTTGGCAGATGCCTGGGATTGAAGCTGGGCCCTTCTCCCTACAAACCACGTGCTCTTCCTTTGAGCTGTATTCTCCCCCCACGGCTTATCACGGGGATGATGAAATCCAGTGAAAAGGGACAGGCAGTAGGTTCGATATGTACAACAGGAACAGCAGCGAAAGAGGTCTTTCTTCAGGGAGTGCTTAATCCACCTGTGGAACTCACTGCTACAAGATGTGGTAGAAGGCTTTAAAAGTGAGGTGGGGGGGAGAGTTCAGACAAATTCATGGGAGCATAATTCCAGCAGCGGCTATTAGGCAAAATGGCACTGTGGAGCATCCATTTTTAGGGGCAGTAGAGCTGCCAAGTTATCAGATACCAGGGAGAGAAACCTGTTCGGTGGGAGAAACCGGAGGCTGGACAAGACGGGAGCTTTGGGCTGATCAAACCAGCTTCACAGGTTAGATCCAAATCACTACCTTATTTTGCTCCCTGGTGATGGTGGGATGGGGGAAAGAGACACCGCGAGTGTGAAGAAGACATACAGTCATGCCTTGGATTGAGAGCATAATTCGTTCCGGAAACGTGCTTGTAATCCAAAACACTCTTCTAGTCAAAACGAAATCCCCCCCAAAAAATCTGTACAGATTTTTTTAATTTAAGCCGTACTACAGGACTTGTATTGCAAGACGTCGCTTGTATATCAAGTCAAAATTTTTAAAATAAATATTGAAAAATTTGCTTGTCTTGCAAAACTGCTCTCAAACGAAGTTATCTTGCAATCCAAGGTATTACTGTACCTTATCACATCCAGAGCGAGCCCCTTTGCCCTGTGGCCGCTTGGAGGGAGACCCCCATGTGCACCCCTGTGAACTCCAGCATGGCGGGGAAGTGGGGTATCAAGTCTCCTCAATTGTGCGAACTGGATGTTAGCAAAGTTACCGTAGTCTGAGGGATTCCAACATTGCCCAAAACCAGTTGGGTGACGGAAGCTGGAACCAACTCTAAATTATCTTAAGTGTATACGCGGGGACACTCCACACACTGCTGCTTGGGCTTCCCCTGCTCTGATTCAGCATAAACAGTCCCACTGGGTTTGGGTGGACACAGCAAGAATGGACTATGCCAGCCTGCCCCAACTTGGTGCCCCCTTCCAGGTCTTTGGAATGGCCACACCCAGCACGCCTGGTCATTGGCCACGCTGGCTGGGGCTGATGGAAGCTGGATGGAGGTGGCCAGTTTCAGAAGACATGGATTCCAGCTCCTTATCTGCCATGGACTCAGATAGTTTAGGGCAGTGTTCTCCAACCTTGGGTCCCCAGATGTTTTTGGCCTACAACTCCCAGCATGCCCCAGCCAGCTATGCTGTGGGCCAAAAACATCTGGGGACCCAAGGTTGGAGAACATTGGTTTAGGGCAAGTTCTTTACTCCGCCTAACCTGCACAAATGGGATTTTTGTGAAGGAAAAAGGCTGCAAAGGACTTCACAAAATTAGAAATAAGGGCTGTGTGCGTGCGGTGTTGGGGGGGTTACTTTAACTCGGGGTGCATCCACCAAATTGAAAATGCTATGTAAAATCAGTGTGCTACAAAATCAGTGTCAAAAGAATGATTCTTATTTATGAATCAGTTTTTATTAATACACTTAATTAGATTCAAGTGTTTTGTGATTTTCAAATTAGGGGTTGTGCTGCGTAATTTTGTTCTTTGTCCCCTCTTTCTGTGTGCCATTAACTTCCCTGCCTTGCATCTTATCAGGATATTCCAGTGAAAATGCGGTAGGGGCACACTCAGAATGAAATTATACGTTTCAGGTTTCAAAATGAGCCCCAATCCACCTGCCCTGCCCATTTTCATTTCAAGGATGTTAAATGCTTACAATGCAAACCAGGAACGAACAAATGCATGTCTGGCCTGGAGAAAGAGACTAGGGCAGGGGAAGGTGAATCTGAGATGCCCCCCGCCCCCAATGTTTCAGACTACAATCCTTGACCATTGGCTGTGCTGGCTGGAGCTAATGGGAGCTGTAGTCCAAAGTATCTGGAAAGCATGACATTGCCCAATTCAGAGGAGGCATTTTGAACCCTGCGGCTTATCGGAGACACATGAAATTGCTTGCAGGTTTGTTTGGCGAGAGGCAATGTTAATCCTCAGTCCTGTGCCGCCCACCCTCAAAGGACAAGTTTTTAAACTTCTTTGTGTTATCAGAGCCACAAGTCCTGCAAAGGAGGAGACAGGCCACACACGGACATTAAATAAAGCAGGATTTTATTATTAATATATAAGCACATTTTCTTAAACATTTGGTATAAGATTTGCAATAAACTATCTTGGAAGAGGGGGTGGGGAAGACAGGCTTTGGTTCCCGAGAATAAGGCACTTTAAAAACAAACCAACGGCAGAGCAATTTCCCCCCGCAACCATTTTCAAGAGAAATTTCCAAAAGTATTGAACAGGCACATGAAAATTGGAATGTTACCCACACAGCAAAATGCGCGTGTGTGAGAGAGAGAGAGCTTGGATCATGGCCTGTTTCCCCATCAAGGTTTTCCTATGTCCATTTCGAAGGCTCAACGGTACTTCTACCCAGGCATTAAAAATGCCCGTTTCTAATTTGTGGAGAACCTTTCTAGGGGCTGCACCCCACCCTTTCCCTCCGACATGAGAGACACAGACTCTCATCCGCCTCTGCAGCTTTTGTCTTAAGAGGTCATTCTGTTGCCACCAAAACCAAAGCAGTTCAGGGAAACACACACATCCCCTCGCTTTTCCCATGCATAAAGAACTTCTGTGCTGGGGGATATTGGAAGCTAGGCCCAAGTCGGCACAATCTCCAGGATCAGCTTTTCCATCTCCAAAGAGGAACACGCAGAGAGAATTTTTTTTTTTTGCTGTCCCGGTTTCGTCAAGGTCGGCTCACCTCTGTACTCGATTAGGGCAGCTACAAGAGGCTACTTCTCCCCACACAGAGATCGCATGTTGATTTTCCCAACCTGTGGGGCTGCGCAGGTGGAAGTCATCCTCCGTCATCAGTGAGGCGGAGAGCAAGAGGGTGACCCACGTGGACAGGTAGAAAACGCCACTTTGAACGGTCTGATCCCCCCCCCCTCCAGAATATACAACATCTAGATGCAGCCAGGAGCGGCCCCGAGGTATGGTTCCATGGCCAAAAAGCTAGCTTTGCCTTCCTGTCAAGGGGAATCTCTTCAAAATTCAAGGGAGAGAGATTGGAGACTGAATGAGTTACCTTGTGTAACAAGAGGGGGACGGCTTGGAAAGCTCAAGGAGGCAAAGAAGAGACGCCAACTGCATTCCCTCTATCCTCCAGGGGTAAAAATGAGAATTAAAACTGGTTATTTGTAAATCCGGTGCTACTACGTATAAGCCTTAAACTTCTCTTCCAGGTGACAGACAAACCCATTTAACAGAACAAGGGAGATAAAACTGAGGCCTGCTGTACCCCTCACCCAACCGGCATTGCCTGATGAAGGAGGTGTCTCATTAGTTTTAAAAGGAAGGGGTTGGGTTCCCTTATCGTTTACCTTGCCTATAAATTGCTCGGGGGCGGAAGGGGACACTTGAGTCGTCCACCTGTTCTTTGGTCCCCTGCCACACTTCCTCGACATGCACTTTGCCCTCTAGGGAAACACTAGTGGCAGAGGATGCCTAAAATTGGGAGGGGAAATGAAATCCTATCGGTGGGTGCCAGCAAGTACCAAAGCTTGAAGAACTAACCTTGCCATATCCCTCCATCCAAACCCAGGGAAGATGCCCCCTTCCTCCTTCCCACACACACATAAGCCATCACCACCAACCACCACCATACTTAGCACATGAAAAAAAAATGCAACCAAGTAAACTGCACCCCATTGGACCTAGTTATGTATTGACCAACCTCTTGCAACATCCCTGTGACCTGCTTCAAAGCAAACACCCCCCACCCCATGTGAGTATATCCAGGGGGGTGGCGGGAGAAACGCACACGTTCATAATCGCCCGAGCGGTGCGCGTATCTGGTTATTTGCATTTCAGCAAAACACGTAACTTGAAAATCCACAGCCCCTCTGTACATTTGCCACTCTCTGCTCCACAATCACCTCACCAGACCTTTAAAAAAAATGCCACATCCAGTTTCTCCGGCCTATGCTTGGCACTTTTGTTCTCAAGCCAAAACTTTTGCTAGCTCCGCCCGCTAGGCACTGCAGAGCTGGAGCCCTCCGTGTCTCTCTCTGAAACTTTGGACGGGGGTGGGTGGGTGGGGAAAGAAGGGTCGCCGATCAAGTCTCCCAAAGCGACTCCCCCTTAAGACACAGCTGGGGATCTGAGTGGGGAACACCTCCGCACGGCACCGGGCACCGGGAAGGGTAGAGCGAGGAACACCGGGGACATCTGCTTGTCCGCAACTGTTAAAACTGGGAGAGAGGAATAGGAGAAAAACCCTACCGGTAAGAAAGAAAGCAGCATCTATCATCAGTAGGGCAAAGGGAGAGGGAAGATGGAAAGAGAGAGAGAGAGCAACAGGAGTAGATTAAGTGCACGGCCGCGTTACGGGAGAAGCAGTCAGATTGGAAGAAACGCGGAAAAGCACTTTTTTTGGTGGGGGAATCCGGCTGGCCCTCTCTGGTCCGGCGTTCCAGGCGGTTCTTGGCATCCAGGATAAAGTGTCTTTTCAGTAGAAGGGGTGTGGGGGAACAGACACAACCACAGCAACCCGTGTGTGTGTGTGTGTGTGTGAGAGAGAGAGAGAGAGAGAGAGAGAGAGAAAGGAGCAGGGCCTGATTCAGGGCTATGGAGGCCTGGAAGGGTCACCCTGGTGGAGAGGCGTCTGGAGCCCCTGGCAGCGACCAGCATCATTTCTGGGGCTCCTCCATTCCGTTCCCCCCCCCTCCCCAAAAGGCAACACTCCTCCAGAGGGATCAAATGCATAGAAAGGTAAGGATGCCGCCAGCCCAGCCCAGACGCTCTTTCTCGCCACGCCACGCCCTCCCCCCTTGTCCCCGACTCCGATCTGCCTTTGGTGTTTATGTGGCCAAGAGAAACCCCCTTGCAAGAGGGGCCTGGCCTAGAACTGAGTCTGCACCCCTTCACTGCCGTCTGCGGCCCCGTGGCTGTTCTCCGGGGGTAGCTCCGCTTTTGCCTGGTGGCCCTGGGCCGTTGCCACCTCCTCCCCCGTCTCCTTATCACTGGGCTCGAGGTGGTCGGCGGCTTGGGCTTTCCCCTCGGCAGCTGGGGGAGGCGGTTCGGTGGGAGGAGCAGGCGTGGCGCCCGTGGCTTCCTGTTCCCCCGCCGGGCGCTCGGCGGAGTATTCCGGCGGAGGGTCGTCTGCCGCCCGGGCAGCCCCCTCTTCTTTCTCCTCCGTGTGTTCCGTGGTTCCTCGGCCCTCTTGGATCACGGCGCCGTTGCTTAGCTGCTCCTCGACGGCCTTTTCGCCGACAGCAGCTGGGGCCTCTGTTTGCAGCTCCTTCGCCAACACTGTACGAAGCTCCTTCACGCTGTCAGGGGAGCCCGGGGTAGGGCAGCGGTCCAACCCCTCCGGCTCTGGCGCCTCCTGGGAGCCCTCCAGGGAAGCGACGTCATAGGGCAGCGCCCCTTCGTCGACGTGGATCACCGACACCACTTGCTTGGCCCGGCGCTGCTTTTCGTCCGACGGGTCCAGCTCTGGCTCGCCGCCAAACTCCTCCCCCCAGTCGATGGGCGTCCCCTCGCCGAGCAAGTGCAGGTTGGGGTCGCTGTTGTGCATCACGATGCTGTCCCGGTAGAGGTTGTGCTTCCGCTGCACCGCCGCCTCCTTCACGGCTGGAATGATTTACAAAATTAAATCGGTGAGAGAGACACTCATTCAGGATAGGGAGCCACGGCTGGGCCAACGTTTCAGGATACTCATGAGCCAGGATCAAATCTTGAAAGATCCAAGCGGAGAGCAGAGAGAACCCATTTTCAGGCTTGAAAAGTGCCAAAGAATAAACTAAAATTTTAAATACAAAATGCTCCGTCTTGATCTTGAAAATTATTATTGTAGTACAGCCTTCCCCCAACCTGACGCCTACCAGATGTGTTGGACTACAACTCCCACCATTCCCAGCCATGCTGGCTGGGAATGGTGGGAGTTGTAGTCCAACACATCTGGAAGGCGCCAGGTTGGGGAAGGCTCTTGACTTCTAAAAACTGCAGGTGGCCAGTTCCCTCTTCAAAGAGGCATTCCTTCCTGAGTGAGGGAGATGCGGAATGCCTCTTCTAAGAGGATTCCTCCGCTAAACACACATGGTGTGCAACATCAAAAAATAACAACGAAGGATGTAGCTTTTCTTCTTTAGAAACACTTTCCCCACATATGTAGATGTGTGTTTATTTAACTAATCAACCCTCACATGCTCAGATAAAAATAGGTTTTCTTTAGTCGGGCAACCAAACCTGGGAGAGCGGCATCTCCCAGGTGGGACCTGCCACCACGATCTCTCCCCTGAATCCCACAAAAGTGCTGGTTAACAAGACCACAGAATCAGAGCCAGAAGGGACCTTGGAGAGCATCTGGTCCAACCCCTTGCTCAGTGCAGGGTGCAAGAAGAGCATCCCTCTTTAAGGGCCGTCCAGCGAAGGAGAGCCCACCACCTCCTGAGGTTCTCTGCTGCTCTTGCCATGAGGATGCTTCTCCTAAGGTTTAGCTGAAACCTCCTAAGCTTTAGCTGAAACCTGCTTCTTTGCAGTTTCCACCAGTCGTTCTCTGTCACTACAGAGGGTAGGAATAGTCTGTGTGACAGCTCTTCAACTATCTGAAGACTGCCATCACCGCCCCCCCCCCTTGAATCTTCTCTTGTCCAGGTGAAACATACCCAACTCTTTCAACCGTTCCTCATAGGACTTGGTTTCCAGACCCCTCACCATCCTAGTTGCCCTCCTACGGACATGCTCCAGTTCCTCAGCGTCTTTCTTACAATGTGGAACCCAGACCTGGAACCAGTTCTCTCCGTTTCAAAGCTGAGTCAGCAGGGCCGTACGAAAAAGGGGCCAAGATGGATTCCCGCCCCCAGAGCTGAGATATCACACTCCTGCACACACCATCTCCATAAGGACGGAAGCTGTGGCCCTCTTACCCATCATGATGTCTTTCATGACAGACTGCAGGACCACCTCTTCATACGTGTTCTCCACCAGGATGAAGCTGGCAAAGTCCTCAAAAATCAGCTCCTGGAATCTCGCCAGGTCCTGCAAAGAAGAAAGGGCACCATTGGGAACCAGCGGCGGAGAAAAGACAGGGGCGCCCCATCCCCAGAAAATGAAGCCAAGGATCCAGCAGTTGATAAGGGCCCTCTCTAGCTACGGCAGCTTTTAAAAATCGTTCCTTCTATTTCAGAGGTTCAGGGTGCGCGTTCTGTTGCTTACTTAGCCAACCCCCACAAAATGTTAAGCCAGGTTCCTAGGGCAGTGCTTGCAGGTCCGGGTCTGGTCAGTGTGTGGATGGGCGACCATCTCCACTCACGCCGCCTCGAGTGCCACAATGGTAGAAAGGCAGGGCACTAAATGTGCTACGTAAATAACATAAAACAGAATTCTGCACCACGGAAAGCAGAATTTCTGCAATCCTCAATCACACTGCAAGCTGCAACCTGCTTCTTCGATGCAACAAGGAAGGGAAGTGGCCAATGAAAGGCCATCCTCTGCTCAACAGAAGCTCCCCCAATGTTTTACCAGGCACAACCCTGTGAGGTCGGTTAGGCTGAGACTCAGTGACTGGCCAGAAGTCACCCAGTGAGCTTCATGAGCGGGGACTCGAACCAGGATCTCCCCCAGTTCCAGTCCAACTCTAGTCCATTACGCCACACTGGCTCTTTAGGGAGCCACGCAGAAGTCACACTCAAGAGGCCAAGAGAAAGTCTGCAGGCCAAACGTGCAGGGAGAGGAGGGACAGAGCAGACTTCCTGCACCCGCACACACGTGGGCCCTCACTTCCTGTCAAGGACTCCCCCCCCCCTCACCCCTTTGCACGTGGGCGCCAGCTTCTTCAGCAGGAAGGGAATGGTGATCTGCAGGAGGGCCTCCCGGAAGAACTTCTTTCTCACCGTGCTGCTGTCGTAATCATATTTCTGGTGGGAGAGAAGAAGAAAAGGACGCGGAGCCACATCAACATGTGGGGGAACCAAAGGATGAAACGCAGGGAGTTCCCCTGTACCACATCAGAAAACTGGTCCATCTACCAGTGTTCTCCAACCTTGGGTCCCCAGATGTTTGTGGCCTACAACTCCCAGCATGCCCCAGCCAGCATAGGGAGCTATGCTGGAAACAACAGGCGCTAGATGTCTATAAAGGTTTCCTGCCTTGGCTGGGGGTTGGGATGGATGAGCTCCGAGGCCCCTTCCAACTCTCATGATTCTGCATTCTTTAGCCGTGCACTCTGGACTGGATGTCCTTTTCTCTTAATCCCAAAAACTCTCAAGGGGTCACGCAGGCCAACGGTCCTGCTTTTTGGGTGGGGGTGGACTAAGCGAAGGCAAGCCAAAATGCTTTCGCAAGAACTTTCGGCCTGAAAATAGGGGAGGCGACAGAGCGGAACATTTCCGCAGTAACGGCCCTCCTAGCTCGGCATTTTTCCCAGCCGCCACCAGTTCCACAATCCTGAACATGGAGGCACTCTTTGGGTCTCCCCATTTTGCTGGCCTCAGAATGAGGACTGGAGGCATCGCCTTTGCTCGAATTGCACGGCGCACTTCCTGAAGCGAGTGACGCCCACGGGAACGCCCGGGGCCGCTGGCAGAAAGTTTGCCGCCCCTTCCCATGGCTTCCCCATTGCACCCTGGGAATGGGGGTGGCAGCCTTTTAGCCCAGCGCTAGACTAGAATCTCTGGGTTTCAACACAGCCTTCGGTTGTGCCGGCAGCACCACAACCTTCTTAGGAGTGCGGAGGAGAGAGAAAGAAAAAGAGGGAGAGAAAAGGAAAGGAGGCAGACCAGGGGAAAGGACAGATCTAAGGAGACGGAGCAGCAACACAGGTGTTTTGTGTTTTGCCTGTTTTTACCCAGGGAAGCACAGATCGGAAGGGAACAATCCTTTTGCTGAACGTCTAACTCTTTCGGCAGGCAGGCTAGCGGCCCGATCCAGCGCCGGCTCAGCCGTACCCGATGCTCGGCAGGCGGCCTTACCTTGAGCACACGCTCCAGGATGCGTTGGACTGTCTTACAGAGCTCGTCTTTACTCAGAGGCTTCCCGAGCTCCTGATGGAGGAGTGTCTCAAAGGTGTAGACTGTATCGTCCATTTGCTGCAACAATCGGGATGTGAGAGAAAACACAACAGACGTGTCAGAGAGGATTCCCAGGAGGGGAAGGGGAAAGGAGCCCGGTACCCCAAGTCAGTATGTTCAAGACGTCCTCTAGGCCAGTGTTCTCCAACCTTGGGTCCCCAGATGTTTTTGGCCTACAACTCCCAGCATGCCCCAGCCAGCTATGCTGGCTGGGGCATGCTGGGAGTTGTAGGCCAAAAACATCTGGGGACCCAAGGTTGGAGAACACTGCTCTAAGCCAGGGGCGAGCAACTTGTAGGCCAAAAAACCCGGAAGGCCACAACTCCCGCCAGCCCTAGCCAGCATAGCCAGTGGCGAGGTATCATGGGAGTTGTAGGCCAAAACATCCAGAGGGCCACAAGCAGCCCGCCCATAGACATCGGGGAGAGGAGGGCGGCGGCCACACGTATGTAGCAGGCAGGGCCGCAACGCTTAACCGAGCGATCTTGTTAGATTAAGCAAGTGATCTTGTTTTATTTGTTGTATTTCCAGATCGCCCATCTAGCCGGTACCCGGCCACTCTGGGCAATGTACAACATACAATGAAACAAAACAGAATGAAATACAAGTGTAAAATTTTAAAATCCTAACCCACCCCATATTCCCGCCTGAAAAGCCATGTTTTTAATGAACGGCGGAAGCTCATCAAAGAGGGGGCGTGGCAGACGTCACTGGGGAGAGTTCCACAGTTTGGGGCCCACCACAGAAAAGGCCCTCTTCCTAGTCCCCAGTCCTAGTTGATCTTGTTGGATCAACCAATTTAAAAAAAACCCTTTCTGATAAGATGCCCTAATTACTTGGGTGTGTGTGTGTGTTTGTGTGCTAATACAAATACTTATTTAAGAAGTGCGGCTGGTGCCATCTCAAAGAGGCATTCCACCCCCCTCAGATGCATTGAATGCCTCATCTATGATGGTGACTGCTATGACGACACACAGCATCATCGAAGAACAAAGGAAAGTATCGCTTCTCTTTCAAAATGATTGTTTACATCGGGGGTGGGGAACCCATGGTCCTCCAGATGTTGGGACTACAATTCTCATAATCCCCAGTCAACGGCCATGCTGGCTGCAGCTGATGGAAGCCGGAGTCAGGAGGGGCACAGGTTGCCCACGCCTGGTTTACACTCATGTGCAAATTTAATTGATTAATAGACTTAAAAAGCCCAGGTGAGGCACTGACTAAGATTTCTTTAAACTGTATGAAGCCGCCCCAAGAATAAGATTCTAATTCTGAAGGAAGAGCAACCCCAAGAACGTTCTGCAGCAGGGGTGGGGGGTGGGGGCGATCAGTGTGGCACCAATCCCACCCCCCCGCCGAAACAGCACATGTGGAATCCACCGCTCTAGATCAGCCTGCAAGAAGCCAACCCAAACCAGGTTGATGGGTCGCTCCAGTCCCCTCGTCACGCCCTCGTGTGAGCCAACAGGACATCTGAGCAGCTCCGCGGCCACCACATCCCGTGCCAGCCGTCAAGGGCGCCGTCAAGAGCATCCGCTCGCTTGGCCGGCCGCCACCACATCCCGTGCCAGCTTTCCCAACCTGGTCGCTTCCAGATGTTTTGGACTACAACCAGCAGCCGTCTCAGCCTGATGGGAGTTGTAGTCCAACAGGCCAGCGGGGGGGGGGGGGGGGAAGCTGAGATATGGAGACCCAGATCTCCTCCACACGTTTTCCCCCTACAGGTGACAACGCAGTGTCGGGAGGGAGATTCTGAGATGAAAAGCGGCCAGGGGTGTAGGGTTCAGCAGCTGCTCTTCCTCACCCTTCTTCCACTGACGCGGGGGGGGGGGGGGCCTCCAGCTCTTGTGGGTTTAAATAGAAATACACCGAGGAAAGATTCAGAAAACTCCACGTACCAGGAGCCTAAAGAGAATGCGACCCAGAGAGTGCTTACAAACTCTCCTGGCCATCAGAGGGCGCTGGTGGCACATTCTCTGCCGGAGTCGGGCCCACTGATAGCGTGCGGAGCTCGATTGGGGAGTGGAAGTCTGGCAAACTCGCTGGGCCCCGCTCGCTTCAGCAGCACATATACTAAAATTGGAACACACATCCCCACACGCCCCCGCTGCACTCGCCTTACCTGCTTCCCTGGCTGGACTGGCGTTCTCCCGAGCCGAGCTGGGGAAGCGAATTCCGGGTTCCCAGGGCGCTATGTTGTTTACGTAGAAAATGGTGTAAGACAGTGGTTCCCAACCTTGGATCCCCAGAGGTTGCTGGGCTACAGCTCCCAGCGTACCCAGCCAGTATGGCTAATGGCAAGGGATTCTGGGAGCTGTAGTCCAGCAACATCTGGGGACCCAAGGTTGGGAACCACTGGTGTAAGATACGTTAAAAATGGCCGCGGTTTGCAGAAGTCACGCAAATTGCGGCCGTTTTTAACGTATCGTACACCATTTTCTATGTTAACAACATAGCGCCGGGAACCCGGAAGTCCGGTGAGCGCCTCGGCTGGTGCTCACTTTTGGCCCTGGTGTGGCAGGCATTGTGGCAGCGCTCGCCGAGCACGCCGCAAGTCAGGTGGTGGGCGGATCGCCCACCCCTAGCACAAGGATGACACACCAGCTAGAAGGGCCTCCTCCATTGGGGTTATGTCTGCAAAGGAAATTTGAGGCCTATTACGACACACACACGTCCCCCAAGGGCCCAAATTACTGCCGGTTCGGCTCTCCTCGCTCTGGGCAGCCCAACAGCGCTGGCTGGCAATACAGTCCAGATGAACCACGGAAAGGAAGTCCGCTACTTCATGCTAAGGCTGTTGCTGGGGGGGAAACCTGCAGGCGTCTCCCCATTCCTGCCAGGTGAAAACTGCCAGAATACCCTCCCTCAATTTGCTTCCCCCAGAGCCTGTGAAATGGGTTTGAGAATGGGGGGGGGGAGGCATTTCTCAATAGCCTTATACAGAACAGAGATCATTCTGTTCTTCTCTGGAGGCCCCTGTTCCAGATCTCCCCCTCTCACCACCTCCACTGATGCTGCCCTTAAAGATATGACAAGTGAGTACCCAAGACAAGGCCCGAGACTTGGTCCAAACTCCCGAGAGAGGTCGGCGCAGTCCCGACGCAGCTCGCTTTTAGACGGGCAGCCACAACACTTCTACTTCAGCGAGCTTTTGCAGAGTTGTATCTGCAAAAGGGTCGCGGCCTTTCAGGTTTGTCGTTTTCAGACCGTTTTCATTGAGGTTATCAGTCCTGAGCGGGAGGGGTTGCTTTTACTGTTGGCAGTTTTTTAAAATGATTATTTGTGTGCTTTAATCATGACTGGTAACCCACCCCACGGATGTTTTGTAGAAAGGCGGGCTATAAACCATCATGATAATAACCCAAGGATCTTGCTGCCACATGATGCGGTGATGACGGTAAGAGCTCGAAGGGCTTTTAAAAGGGATTAGACAAGTCAATGGCTATAAGTCCAAGCAGACCTTAAGATGCTGGGGACAAACAGGTACTTTTGGGCTGGCAACAGGAATGTTGGGCTTTTGGCCCGATCCAGAAAGGCTGTTTTCTCATGGTGGTCCCCACCTGCCTCATCAGGATCTGGGCCCGCTGCTTGAACACCGAGGCGCTGGACACGTCGAACCTCTGCTGCAGCCCTTCCAGCTTCAAATGCTCCATCTTCTCGTAGCAGGACTGCATCTTGACTGGGTGGAAAGCCAGCTGGGAGAGCTTCTCCATGTACTGTTGGGGCAGGCCAGGGCAGAAGAGAAAGGACAGCCGAGATTTAGAAGCCTCAGTGTCTAGGTCCGCACATCAAAAGACACGAGACCAACCCCCTTCCTCCCCTACAAACCTGCCCAGGCCTTCAGAAGACAAAAGGCCCTGCGACAAAATGTTGCAGTGCGGAATGCTCCTGTCTAGCGCTCCAGCCAGCATTACCCTCTTCCAGGATACTCCATTCCCATTCCCTCTCCTCCTCAATAGGCAGTTAGCACTTTGGGCCCCGAACGTGTTCAGCCTTTCCTTGAGCCGTTCTGTGTTCCCTCCTCCCCTCATGCTTTTATTACTTCTGCAAGCGTCGGGGTTTCCCCAAAGCCTCCCATTTGTGGTGGTGCCATTTTGGTGACGTACAAACGATAAGCCAAGAAAGGCTGAATTTCTTGGTCACAACCAAGAAAAACAACACGCGGGTTTTATGTTGAGGAGGGCGATAGAGAGCACCTGCTTTGCACGAGGAAGGCCCCGGGTTCAATCCCGGGGACCTCCAGTTAGAAGAAATCAGGTAGCAGGAACAGGGAAGACCTCTCTCTCTCTCTCTGCCCGAGACCCAGGAGCGCTGGTGCTGGTCCCAGGAGAGAATCCTGGGCTAGCTGGAGAAAAAGCGCGATCGGGTAAAAAAGCAGCTTTTCTAAATGAATGAGTGTCGCCTATATCGTGTAGGCATCCGGTGCCCTCTAGATACCTTGAATTACCACACCAAACGTTCCTGACCATTGGGCACGGTGGCTGGGGCTGATGGGAGTTGTAACCCAAAGTTTTGGACAGGGGGGGGTGTTATTTGTTATTTCTGTCTCAGTTCGGTCATGTCGCTGCGGCCTTCCACTGATCCAGCAGGACCCCTCCCTCCGAAATACCTGTTCTTTCCCTGCCCCGTCCCGTTTTGTGTTTCGGCACGGGGACCACCGGCACAGGGTGTGTGTGTGTGTGTCTTACCTCCCCCAGCTTCTCCATCCCGCCTTCGTTGACGATGTTCATGTTCAAATCGGTGACCTCCTTGAAGAACACCTCCCGCACCTCCGCAAAGCCCTGGCTGGTGGGAATCATCAGAGCCTCCAAGATGGACGCGATGTACGGCTGGACGTGGTTCCGGACGCAGACCTCAGCTTTGGAGAAGACGGAGGCTGGACGAGGAAGCGACAGGGGGGGGTTGGGACCGCACCCACCATCTCGTAACCCCCCCGCCCCGATCTGAACGCCCTCCAAACACTTGGTGGACCACTACATGGTAAGACTCGGTGGCCACTTTGCTCAGCTCTCCCTCCCTTTGGGGCAGGCAGGATGTTCCAGTGTTAGGTTAAAAAAAAACAGGCGAGTAATAATGTGGAGAAACAGGCAACCTGGTGCCTTCAACATGTTTTGGACTACAACTCCCACTGGTCATGCAGGCTCGGGCTGATGGGGAGTTGCCCTCCAGAGGTTTTGGACGACACCAGGTTGCCCGTCCCTGGAATCACGGTATACAAAAGTATGTGTGGTGTGGAAGAAGTGGATAGAGAGACGCTTCCCCTCCTCTCTTAAGATGAGACCCCAGGCTCATCCAAGGTAGCACAAATAAAAATACACAAAGAGCGCTATTGGCACTTGGAGTTCTTTCTCTCTCTCTCTTGTCTCCCATTAGATTCCAGACACTCCATTCCATTCTCTCTCCCCACTGCCCTGTTTTCGGGGGGGGGGGGGGCGCACATATAAAAGTCTGCATTCTGTTGCCAATGAACATGCTCTATTCTCATTGGGTTGTTGCTTTTTTGCAACAGGATGGACAAGACAAAATTCTTCTTCATGCAGCGCACTGTTAAGACTGTGGAACCCACTACCAAAAGATGTGATGGCTACCGACTTGGGAGAGCTTTAAAAGGGGATTAGGCACATTCACGGCTACATATTTTCGCCAGTATCAGTGGCAGCATGCCTTTGCATACTGGTTGCTGGGGAACACACGCTGGAGTGCACTACGGCACACATGTCCCGCTTGTGGGCTTCTCATTGGGGATCTATGATCTGGTTGGCCATTGTGAGAAATGGAATGCAGGAAAAGATCGGCCTTTGGTCCGATCCGGCTTCGGGGTTCTTCTGGGGCCAGGCGACTGAGCAAAGATGGAAAAAGGAATCTAGGAAGCCCCCTCTAAGCGGCTCGGCTTTCCCTACCTCGGATTTTGCTGGCCAAGTGCTCCTTGGACTGGATGATCTGGTCCATGTCCGTGCGGATGGAGCCCCGCATCTGGGAACTCTGAAGCTCGCATTTGGTCACCGCTGCATCGTAAAGGGCTTTCGTCTGGTCGCAGACCATCCTGTACACGGCATCGGAGACCTAGAAAAAAAGACAGGGAGATTTGGGGGCGGGACGGGGAGGAGAGATTGGGACGGGATCACTTAGTGAGCAATCTTTGAGACGAGCGAGGTCGCCAATCCAGACAGGGATTTTAAGCCTTAAAGTAGGGGAGGGCAACCAGGTGCCTTCTGGACGTTTTGGACTACAACTGCCATCATCACTGACCACTGGCTGTGCTGCTGGGGAGTATAGGAGATGTAGTTCAAAACATCAGGACGGCACCAGGTTGCTTACTCCCGCCTTAAAAGTCTGCGTATCAAGGCTTTAGCAGAAAAAAACCCCAAAAATAGATCCACCCTGCCGCTCAAGACAGAATGTGTGAGTGGGGTGTGTGTGTGTGTGGAATTGTCATGACTCATCCTAAGCTGTGTATACAGCTGAATTCTGCAACCAGAAAATAATTATGAAAAACAGGTAATGCTATAATTTGTACAATTTACCCTGGTTCAATTCAATTATTACAGTCATAAGACCAGCAAGTAAAATAAAACAGTAATATACAGAAGGCAAAATTTACCCCGGTTTTGTTTGAGCAGGGATAGGCAATTCCGTTCCCTCCAGATGTTTTGGACTACAACTCTCATCAGCCCCAGCCAGCATAGCCAGTGATCAGGGATTGTGGGCGTTGTAGCCCAAAACATCTGGAGCGCACCCTTGTGCTAAAGTCATGAGGAAAGATAGGGCACAAGAGCGGAGGCTTGAATCCCCAGTTCCCAAACCGCTAGAAGCCTTACGCAGCTGCTCTGTTGCCCCACACTTCAAGAATGTCTACACAAACATTCATAAGGGCTAGAAACTTGATGTTATTGTTTAAAATCGAAATTCCTGGAAGGTGAATTCAGAGCCCAGTATCAATTTCTGTGCCTTCTTGGCATTCCTGCACACCCAGAGCCCCACATATCATCTGAAAGTAACCAGAAATTGGGGAGGGGGGGCAGGGAGACGAGGAGGAGGAGGAAGACAACAATGACGACACTTCCACAAGGTGAGAGATGTCATTATTATTTTGTATGTTTTATAAAGATCTAAGGAAAGAGGTGACTACTCCACTATTGCTCTCTATTCCAGGGCGGTCAGTTATCACTTCGGTGTCTTTTCTTCTTGCAGATCAAAATAGACAGGTCACAGCAAAAACTGCAAAAAAATTTAGCAGGTGCCATTCAAATAAGATCTATCATTTTATCAGAGTCCTCATTTCTCACAGTTTTTGGATTGAGCAGAAGTTAATTTGTTTTTGTTTTTTATTTATTCTATTTACGTGTAAAGGACTATGAACTACCGTAATCTTGGCATTTGTATCCAGTGTAAATTTTAGAACGTAACTAAGGTAATTTTAGTCCAGCGTGACTTTGTTTTTTTTAAATCTCCATACATTTCATTTCAAATGCTGAGGCCTGCGGCGAAAATGCAAATAAAGGAATTTCAAGGTGAGAGATGTTGGTGTGTACTAGAGGGAATACTCGAATTCCAAGTCAGTAATGGCTGAGAAGGCAGATGCTGGGGACTGAAAAGTTCTTTTAAAAGACAGTTTCTGCTGAGCTATTTTTAAAAACGGCTCACGTGGAAATATTTATCTTGGGGTTTCAAATAATATACATATTTCCTTTCCACCCGGAGTCTGACATTCAGGGCCAGAATTCTCTTACAGTGAGCTTAAAAGTGTATTTACAAAACATGGTCTGGGGGAAAGGCAGGCCCCGAAGACACTGGACTCCGTCCCGTAGAATGGGCAGTGTGGAATGTGGCATGGCAGGGGCAGAAAGTAATTTTTGGAAGGGGGAGGAACGACTGAGTGAAGAAAGAGGAAGATTATTTGCACTGGCACGACGGTGAACTTAAAGAACAAAACAGAAAACAGGACGGCTTGTTCCATCAGGTCCTCAAGGTGAAATAGGATTAAGCAGGGTGCGGCTCAGAGCAGAACCAGTGAAACAACGGAGAGAGAGAGAGCTGTGTACACTTCATGTGGAAGAAGTAACAACTTCTGTGTCTGGCTCATGCCAATATAAGAATAGATTACGCTAGTTAAGGAAACCCTCACGGACTTATTTTGCATGATCTATCCGAAGACTCTTCGTACGGGAATTTTGGGGTCACCAGTCGCTCCAGAGATTTCCCCCCAAGGACAGCCCAGGTTGGCAAGCCCAAAGGACTAGCCACTTAAATATGAAATTATTTATTCTCAGGGCACTGTGGGAAGAACTACATGCAGAGCTCTCCTGGCCCAGCATTTGAGGGAGGGGGATAGGCAGGGCAGAGAATTCGACTTGGCTCAGGAATCATCCATGCACTGAAACACATATTTTGCATGGGCTACCACAGTGTTCTCCAACCTTGGGTCCCCAGATGTTTTTGGCCTACAACTCCCAGCATGCCCCAGCCAGCGTAGCAGGGTCAGGCCTGGTTATTACTTGGATGGGAGACCCCCTCCTCTAGTTCCCTGCATTGAGCAGGGGGTTGGACTCGATAGCATTGTAGGCTCCTTCCAACTCTATGATCCTATGAAATCTAGGTCCCAGGTTCCCTACAGCCATAATTCCCTCTATTTCCAACATTCAGGCAGCAACCCTCTCCTTCGCCCCCACAAACACACACGAGAGAGGCATCAGCAGGCTTGGGGGAGGGGGACCCCAAGGTTTGCAGAAGTACAAAAAAAAGTTTTTAGAAAGCCCCCCACTAAGCGAGGGTGAAGTTAACAAAAAAGCAACAACCCAATGAGAATAGAGCATGTTCATTGGCAACAGAATGCAGACTTTTATATGTGCGCCCTCCCCCCCGAAAACAGGGCAGTGGGGGAGAGAGAATGGAATGGAGTGTCTGGAATCTAATGGGAGACAAGAGAGAGAGAGAAAGAACTCCAAGTGCCAATAGCGCTCTTTGTGTATTTTTATTTGTGCCCGACTCGTTTCGGCCTAAGCCTTTTTCAAGGGCTGTAATACAAAAAATATATACATTAAGAAATGCATACATTAAAGAGTACTATCCAGTTATCCAAAGAACTAATGTCTGTGAATAGTATATTTGTTCTTTGGATAACTAGATAGTACTCTTTAATGTATGTACTCTTTAATGTATATATATTTTTTGCATTACAGCCCTTGAAAAAGGCTTAGGCCGAAACGCGTCGGGCACAAATAAAAATACACAAAGAGCGCTATTGGCACTTGGGAGTTTTTCTCTCTCTCTCTTGTCTTTGGTTAATAGTGCCTTCCCCCTGGGTTTTTTTCCTCTTCTGGAATCTAACAGGGTGGCAGCAAGTGCCATCAGTTGATTACACACTGCAGGCTTTGGCACGCGCTCGGAAAAAAGGAGAGAACCAGGTTCTCAGGATGCAAAAATCTTTATTAAAGGAGCCCGACGCGTTTCGGCCTGTGTATTTTTCAAGGCCTTCCTCAAGGGGCTGTGAATATTCAAAATACATTAGGACAACACATAATAAAAATACTTTCTCATTGTGTATGGAATTTCTTTACATTCTTAATAGAAATCATTTCAAAACATTTTCTTAAAAATGAGAAACAAGTACTGCTTTTTAAAAAAAAGGAATACATTTTCTTTATATAAATTATAACTTTTACAGACTCTTTTACAAGTAAGTTATAATTTATATAAAGAAAATGTATTCCTTTTTTTAAAAAAGCAGTACTTGTTTCTCATTTTTAAGAAAATGCTTTGAAATGATTTCTATTAAGAATGTAAAGAAATTCCATACACAATGAGAAACCATGTTAAGTTAATTTAATGTAATTTAATGTATTTTGAATATTCACAGCCCCTTGAGGAAGGCCTTGAAAAATACACAGGCCGAAACGCGTCGGGCTCCTTTGATAAAGATTTTTGCATCCTGAGAACCTGGTTCTCTCCTTTTTTCCGTTGCATTTGGATGCTTATCTCCTCCTGTTTCTGTCTTCAGCACGCGCTCACCTGGACCCACACCCGGTGCCTCTCCTGGGCTTTGCCCTTCAGCCGGGGTCCAATCATGTTCTTCAGCTCCGGAAGGAGCTCCTCCATCACCAAATTGCTCAAGACCTGGATGGGTGAAAGAAGCCCGTCAGCGCCTGGCAACCCCCCAGACTTGTACATTGTTTCGCAGCATCGTCTCTTCTCTTGCTTTGCTGGTCCCGCTCAAATATCCCCATCACCCAGCAACATCAAGCAGGCCGCTCAACAAGGTCTGCCACGGACGGCCTTCTCCTTATCCCATCAGCCAGAGCAGCCAGGCTGGTGGGGACTAGGAAGAGGGCCTTCTCTGTGGCGGCCCCCACATTATGGAACTCCCTCCCTAGTGACCTTCGCCATGCCCCCTCCGTGATGAGCTTCCGCCGTGCATTAAAAACATGGCTGTTCAGGCGGGAACTATGGGGTGGGTTAGGTTTTTAATGAGAATTTTTTATATTGTTTTAACTATTATGTTTTATTGTGTTTTATTGTATTTTAATTGTACATCGCCCAGGGTGGCCGGGTGGACCGGCCAGATGGGCGATTGATAAATATAATAAATAAATAAATTAAATAAATCATCCGCACCCCCCCAATCATAAAAGGGCCGACGTTTGAGAGAGACAGATTGCCCCAGGAGAGAACACATCACGCGGAGCAGGTGAACACAGCCACCCTTCACGATGTTCTCCAACCTTGGGTCCCCAGATGTTTTTGGCCTACAACTCCCAGCATGCCCCAGCCAGCGGCTTGGGTGTGTGCATAATCGCTGGCCACCGGGCATGCTGCTGATGGAAACTGTAGTCCAAAACACCCAGAGGGCACCAGGTTGAAGACGTGCCGTGCTGCGACGCAGCCGTGCATCGCTGAAGTGTATGCTTCCCGTTTCTGCATCACGGCATCCCTCGGGGTTCGGTGGCTCCAAGGCCGTGGCCCGCCAAGACTCACCTGGGCTTCGTTGCCACAAAGCATGTCCCAGGTGCCGTACTGCTCCTTCGACTGGCGATACATGCGGACGGCATCGGTGAACGCGGGAGCCTCCACCTTGGAGTCCTCCGAGATTCCTGGAGGGGGGGGAAACCAGGCAGCTCAGTTCACTTCTTTTGGGAGGATGGAGATTAATATCCTAGCACCCGCACACCCTGAGCAATTTTGCTTTAGGCGAGGGGTGTTTTGGCCTCCAGGTCCCATTATTTATCTGTCACCATTGGCTAAACTGGCTGGGGCTGATGGGAGTTGTAAGCCAAAACACCTGTTCAGGCCTGTTTTAGGTCCAGGTCTCCAGGACAAGCATTAAACCAGTTCTTTCACTAAGGAAGCCCTGTGATTTCTCAGACTGAAAAGGGGCACAGCCCAGCTGCGTGCGTACATTTCTCTCCACGGCACTGCAGTGAAAATGCAGCAATACTGCAACCGGGGGGGGGGGGAAGTACTGCCTAGGCAGGAGAGCAGGGTAGCCCCCCAAATCCTTACCTGCCAGGTGTGCACTTGGGTCCCCACTGAAGACCAGAAATATGATGGAGACCAACCTAAGGTGGGTCAGACCAGGCCCCTAAACTAAAGATTAAATAAAATCTTTTAAAAATCTTTTTAAAAGATTTTATTTTATCTTTTTAAAAAGGTATTTTTAAAGAAGAGGAAGCGTATTTATCATATTTATTATCCTGCGGCATCCATTATTCCCTCCCCTTTTATCTTCATGACAACCCTGCGAGGTAGGGTCACGCTGAGAGATTAGGGACTGGAGCGTCAGGGTCAAGTAGGGATCTGAACTCAGGTCTCCCCAGGCCTGGTCTAACCTCTCTACCAGGCCATGGTGACCTCCAGATGTTTCGGACTACAATTCCCACAATACTTGGCCACTGGCCATTCTGGCTGGGACTTAAGGGAGTTAATAGCCCAAAACCTCCAGGCAGCACCTTTTGCTTTATATTCTTACTTACACCGCACTGGATTTCAAGAGGGTAAAGCCCAAAAGACGAGGGGGTATTGAGAGAAATAAGGAGAAGGGGATTAACAGAGAGAAAGAGGCAAAAAGATCAACATATATAGGAAAAGATGAAGTGGATCTCACTTAGAGCCAGTGTGGCGTAGGGTGAGAGGTGTTGGACTGGGGCTCGGGAGCTCCGGGTTATAGTCCCCGCTCGGCCGTGAAACTCACTGGGTGACTTTGGGCCAGTCACAGACTCTCAGCCTAACCTACCTCACAGGGTTGTTGTGAGGATAAAATGGAGAGGAGGAGGAGGAGGATTATGTAAGCCGCCTTGGGTTCCTTGCAAGGAAAAAAGGCAGGGTATAAATATAATAAATAAATAAACGTTGGGGTTCAAAGTTGGGTACATGGTCTAAATGGTGAGGACGAGAAGAGTAGGGAAAGGGTGCTGGCTGGCACATAAAGTGATCCCACTAGAGCAGTGTTCTCCAGCCTTGGGCCCCCAGATGTTTTTGGCCTACAACTCCCAGCATGCCCCAGCCAGCTATGCTGGCTGGGGCATGCTGGGAGTTGTAGGCCAAGAACACCTGGGGGCCCAAGGCTGGAGAACACTACACTAGAGGTTTTTGGGCCGACTCAGAGGAGTCCAGTTTCAGTCACAGGACTATTTGGAGCCAGGTTCCTTCCAGGCAGGCTAGTGAGACCAGAGGCGAGTGGGATGGCCTGGTTTCACCCACGGCACGCAGCTTGGCTCGCTTGCGTCAAGCCACCCGGAGCCAGGCGCCCCGCAAATGCCTCCCGCTTCACCGCCGTGGCTCTCTCTGGCGCACAGCGTGGACTAGGGAGCGAACAGGGTCACTTGCAGAGAGAGAGAGAGAGAGAGAGAGAGAGAGAGGTGGTCCGGGGAGTAGCCCTCCACCACGGCAGCATGTCTGCCTCTGCCCCCCCCCCCACAAGTACCGTTTGCAGGCATCAGAAGATCGCTGCCAATTCGCAGCAAGAGACAGACCGGCTTGGGGGGGTGGGAGAGGAAAACGCAAGGCGGCTCAGGAAATCAGGGTTAAATCCACAAAGGAAGATTTATGTCTGGAGGCGCAAGCTGGCCGGAAGCCAAGTCTCAGAAAGGAAATTGCCACATTTGGGCAGCGTTGGGGGGGGGGCGGAGGGAGGGACGGGAGGAGAGAAAGTGATGAAAAATAATATGACGGGAGGATGAATCAGACACAGCACATGATTTCCCAAAAATCTAACGAAAAGAAGGACACCCCCTGTGGGGCTCCTTATGCGCTGTGGCTGCCTTCACGGCCGCCTGAGATTCCTTCCGTGTGATTCATTGGGAGAGGACTGGAAACCTGGGGGGGGAAGAGCTACTTTGGCCCAGTCCCTTCTTTTTCCTACCCCCACTTGAAATGGACAAGGCAGCTTTTGGGGTAGGGAGCGAAGCCGGGAGATGTATTTATTTTATTTATTACATTTATACCCCGCCTTTTTCCCTGCAAGGAACCCAAGGCGGCTTACATAATCCTCCTTCCTCCTCCTCTCCATTTTGATCCTCACAACAACCCTGTGAGGTAGGTTGGGCTGAGAGTCCGTGACTGGCCCAAAGTCACCCAGTGAGTTTTATGGTTCAGCGGGGACTAGAACCCGGATCTCCCGAGTCCCAGCCCGACACTCTCACCGCTACGCGCCACACTGGCTCCATCTACGCCATCCGGAGATGGCCGGATCCAGCAGGCTGCAGGGGCAAGATCTACGGCAGTGACGTAATCCACGCTGATTTGGGAGAAGGGTGGCGGTGGTGGCAGTGGGGAATAAGAACCAACCTTTCCCACGTTCATTTTAACGACCCAAACTGGCAGCCGGCGCCCAGAGGAGGAAAAGCCGCAAGCGAGGCCTCGGGTGAAGAACGGTGAGAAAGGACAACGTTAACCCCACCGGGGCCGTTCATTCCTCTGAAAAATTGGCTACTGGAAAGTATTCACAACAGAAGTGTGTGTGTGTGTGTGTGTGTGTGTGCAGGGGTGGTGGTTTCTCCACTGGGTAAAAGGGGGTGTGTGTGCCAGAATTGGAAAGTGCATTTTTCTTGTCTTCGGGGAGAGTAAAGGAGGCACGCAGGATGTGACCGTGACACTCAGGTTACGAAGACCGTCTCCTGCCAGGCAGATTCTGAGATATCACATGTTGCGGCCAAGCTGTGTGTGTGTGTGTGTGTGTGTAATCCAAAGGCTTCATTGCCTCCCTGCCCACCCCAAATCTAGCACCGCCATGAATACAGCGTGGATGTGGGGAGAGGCGGAGGGAGGAAAGAACCTCAGGCCGCCACGCTACAGTTCGGAAAATGAGGGCACAGGATGTCCAGATTTCATAGATCACAGAGTTGGGAGGGGGCCTACGAGGCCATCGAGGCCCAACCCGCTGCTCAGTGCAAGAAACTAGAGGAGGGGTCTCCCACCCAAGGAATAACCGGGCCTGACCCTGCTTAGCTTTTCCCACGTTCAGACAAGCTGAGCCAGCGTGAGCCACGGGCCTTTGTCATGGACAGCTGAGCCTGCAGTGGCTCCGAATGTGGCGCAACCGTTTCCCAGCCCTACGGCAGAGGCAGATCACATGCGCGGCACATACAAAAAGCCCCCCCCCCCCCGGGCGTCGTCTTTGAAGCATCTCGGGAGGAGAAACCTTCCACAGCCACCCTGCCGTAGTCCTGCCGGGGGGGCTGTGCCACTCTGACAAGGGTTAGAGGAGACCGGCGGTTTGGTGGGGACATGAGAGGGGCCTTCTTGGTGGCCGCTCCCCAGGCTTTGGAACTCCCTGCTGAGAGGGCCCAGGCTGGCCCTCTCTCTGTTGCCCTTCACCAGTGGGCAAAGATGTTTTTATTCCAGCAGCCCTTTGACCTGTAAGCTGGTCTGCTGCTGAATGGGGTTTTTGAAAGAGGCAGAAAGGCGAGATAGAAATTAAAAATAAATAAAGGGAAACTGCTGGCCTTGCACCACCCCACCACCCCAATGAAGTCTTCCCAACGAGGATGCTGCTGATAATTTCCTTGGCACGCTGGCTTTCAACAGGCAGGGAGATTTTCACCTGGAACCACACTCCCAACGATTGATGCGCCATGTGCCCGCTGAGGTGGTGCAGTTCACCTCAGCCATTAGGGCTGGGTCAGTGTTGCTCTGAATATTTCAATCATCCCCTCGGGGAGCAGAACTGGAAGGGAAAAGGAAGCCAGCTCTATCTAGAATCCTAGACAGATGGAAGGTACCTTCGAGGTCATCTAGTCCACACACACACACTCTGATAGATGGCTATCCAGCCTTTGTTTAAGTACATCCAGCAAAGTAGAACCCAGCACTCCCCGAGACAGACTGTTCTATGGTCAAACAGCTCTTACTATTAGGTCATACTTTCTAATATTTAGCCGAAATCGGTTTTCCCCCACAATTTCCACCCACCGGTTCTAAACCGGCCAGTTCAGCTTGAATAAGACAGATCCTTGCATCTCACAAATGGACCACACCAAAGCACAGTATTTGCCAACTTCCATGTAAAAAGAGAGGAAGAAAAGAAACTGCATTAAGGTTCTAGTCCTTATGGCTACAAAAGGTAAGGCTGAAAACTGAAGGCACTCCTGCAGTCCAACTACAATACCTTTGACTTCACTTGTCTTCATCTTCCTCCTCCTCCACCCACCCACCCTCCAGCCACTTGGCCATGTGAAGACAAGACTCCTCAAGGGTCTTGGCATCTCCCAACTGACTTCACAGGCCACAATAAAGATGCTAACCCAAGGTTAGGGCACAAGAGCCAGGCAGCCCCAGACTTGAGAGCAGGACAGCGCTGTGTGGTGGGTAGTGTTCGACCAGGAAAAGCTGGGTTCAAATATTTGCTTGCCACAAAGCCCACTAGGTGAACCAATCTCTCAGCCTAACCTGCCCTGTAAGACTGTTGCGAGAGTAACTCACCTGCCTCCCCAAGTGTGCGCGCACACACACACACGCACACACACACACACACACACACACACACACACACAGCTCCAAGGAGGAAAGGCACAATCTAACCTGGTGCCCTCCAGATATCTTGGACTACAACTCCCATTGTCCCCGTCTATTGGCTGTGGCTGATCAGAGTTGTAGTCCCAACACATCTGGAGGATGCCAGGCTGGGGGGAGGGGGGGAGTTGATTTCAAGCATCAGAAGCAAATAAAATGAATGCAACCGGCTCTGCCCTGTGCCAAATCTCTGCCCCCCCACTTGTGGGCTGCATATACAGTACCTAAACTCTCCCTCCTTTTCAGCCACCCAGTAAAGTCCTCCAGAGCTCTCCCCTTCAGGCCAGTAACCACAACCATTCACGGCAGGCCACTGAATACCATCTCAGTCAATTCACTACTGCTGGGAATTGGCTTTAAAATAATTTACGACATTAAGTTTAAAATCTTAAGTTTAAAAATTTTAATACAATGCAAATGGATTTTTAAAAACCCTACTATTTTAAATTGATGTTTGAAAACTGCTGGGGACGGGGGAAAGAAGAGAACTCTTTCTGAAGGGCAGGGCATACATTTTATAAGAAGCAAATGAAAGACCACGGGGGGTGTCTCGACCGCGCCCCTCCACCTGCCTCATCTGGTCTGTTATACAGCGGCCGGCCGGACGGCCGCGTCATATAGGAAGACGGCGGTGAGCCATCGGAGCCGAGCAATAAGATTAACCTGGATGCGAATGGCCCAAAAAAATCCACACACGCGGTGGCGAAGAGCTCGCTCCCAAGTGCCCCAGCTAAAAAAAGAGGGGGGGGAGAGAGACAGACAGACAGGGTGGCTATTGTGAGCAGGGCGGAGGGCTCTGCCCAGCGCGAGAATGTCAGAGGGAGTTTCTCCCCAGGGGAGGGAGCGGGGCCGACGGATGGCCTTTCGCTCACGGGGGCCCGTTTTAAGGCTATCCCACCCGCACAGAGCATTCCACACAGGCCCGAGAGCGGGAAACCTGCCAAGCCGAGGAACGGAGCAGGATGGGTGGGGACCGCCGCGCACAAAATGCCACCCGCTGCCAACAAGCCTCACCCTGGTCCGGGCAAGCTTCCCAGCCCGCAGAGCGGAGAGGTGCATGCGCGGTGTCTTTTCGACCCTGCCAGAACCTGTCAGAGCAACGTGAAAGGGCTCGTTTCGAAAGGGGAAGCGGCGAAAGGGGAGACGGACGTTGCTAGGAGAGCCCTGAGCTCAGAGCAGCTTACCAGAAGCTCATGTAAGGGGACACCGGGGAAGGCAGAACCCCGTCCCGAGGGAAGAGGGAGGCCCACGGCTCAGGTGGATCCTCGGAATTCAAATAAATCAGTATTTGATTCTGTGCCCACACAAGGAAAGTAGGGGGGGGGGGTTTTGCCACAGAGGAAGGTGATGCATCCAATGTTCTGAAAAACACACTATGTTAAATAGAAATCTGTCCCATGTTTATCCCTTCTTCCCTTCTCCAAGGAATTCAGGGGTGGCCCACACACACACACACACACACGCCCACACACACGAGTCTTGTTTCAGAGCCACCCTGTGGAGGTAGGTTAGACAAAAGCAAGAGACAGATATGCCCAAGGTAAGCCCATGGGCTCAATGACTGAGGAGGGATTTGAACTCAGGTCTCCATGGGTCATAGAATCATAGAAAAGTAGAGTTGGAAGGGGCCTACCAGTCCAACCCCCTGCTCAATGCAGGAATCCTGGTCAAAGCATCCCCGACAGATGGCTGTCCAGCTGCACCTTGAATGCCTCCAGAGTGGGAGAGCCCACGACCTCCCTAGGTAGTTGGCTCCATTGTCTTATTGCTCTGACAGTCAGGAAATTTTTCCTGATGTTGAGGTGGAATCTAGGTTCCTGTAACTTGAGCCCATGATTCCGTGTCCTGCAAACTGGGAATGCACTATCCACCATGTCTGTCTGTCTGTCTGTCTGTCTGTCTCTCTCTCTCTCTCACACACACACACACACACACACGTGTACACGGGTCCAGCTGGATCAGACTAAGAGCTCCGTCCCATTCAGCATCCTGCTTCCTATAGTGGCCTAACCAGAGATGCCTCTGGGAAGCCCACAAGGCAGGCATGGAGGCAAGGGTTCTTCCCTCCTGTTCCTCCCAGCAAACTGGGATTCAGCGTCACGCTGCCTCTGAATGTAAAAGATTCCACACAGCCCACCACTCCCGCCAACAGCGAACTCCGGTGGTCAGAGCGCCGACTTAAATGGAGCCCCTCTGCCAAAAGAACACAGGGAGGGATCAGCATGTTGTTCCAAAGTGTGTGTGTGTGTGTATTATATATATACACACACACACACACACACACACACACCAGTGTTCTCCAACCTTGGGCCCCCAGATGTTTTTGGCCTACAACTCCCAGCATGCCCCAGCCAGCTATGCTGGCTGGGGCATGCTGGGAGTTGTAGGCCAAAAACATCTGGGGGCCCAAGGTTGGAGAACACGGATATATACTATACAAACCTAAGAGGACACCTCCTTGCCCGCCCACCCGCCCACCCACCCCAGCTCAAGGCGGAGTGAGCGCGGGCAGTGGCCACAGAATACTGAGTGTCCGCTGAAAAAGGAAACAGCAGTGCACGTGTGTACGAGCGAGCAGAGTGGCATATCCTGCTTGGAGGGAATGCCTGGCTAGGGATGTGCGCGGAGCTTGATTGGGGGTGGGGTGGAAGTCTGGCGAACTCGCCGGGCGTGACCCCTCCCCGAGCTCCGCTCGCCCTGCCTGCTTCCCCGGCTCGACTCGCGTCCTTGCGAGCCCAGCCGGGGAAGCGACTTCCGGTTTCCGGCGCGGCGTCGCTCACGCAGAAGATGGCGTAAGACACGTTAAAAATGGCCACGGTTTGCGCAACCTGCGCAAATCGCGGCCGTTTCTAACGTGTCTTACGCCATCTTCTACGTGAACGACGTAGCGCCGGGGACCCAGAAGTCTGGCAAGTGCCTCACCGCAACTTGAGTGCCGGGCGGCTCGCCCACCCCTTAGGCCTGGCTGAAACGCTGAATTGGAGCTCTCCTTTGAGGAAGAAAACTACAGAGCAACATCCTTTTGCACGTCCTACTTGCAACGACGCACAGGCAGACCGATCCTGCACCTGGGTGACCTGGGGTTTGTCGGTCTTGGTTTCCGCCCATCTACCTTACAGGGGTGTTGTGAAGATGCTAAAATGGAAGGGGGCGAGAAGGAACCTGCAATACCCACCCCCACGACACAGGCGCACCTCGAAGATGCACAAGCTACCCTCTAGAATCGCCGCGGCTCCGTTTTATGACCTCCAGGGGCAGAATTTGCCAGGACCAATAAGATGTCATGAATACCGCTACTAATAATACATGCCCCATAGTGGATAAACAAAAAGCAGAGCCATGCTTGCAAGACACTGCATGCCTAACTGGTAACGGTGGACCCCTCCCCGCTCTCTTCTGAAGTGTCTCTTTTGTCCAGGCACTCGGGCACGTCTTGGAAGAAGAGTCACCCGTGGAAAAACACCACGTCGTAAATTCTTCCAGCTGCCGTCCATTCTCTCCCCCCCACCACCCGCACCCCCAAAGCGGGTCAGAGCCCAAAACAGAATCTGGAAGGCACCAGACTGTGGAAGGGTTGGCTTTGGGGGGGGGGGGTCGGCGTTAGCTCGAGCAGTCTCAGGATCCAACCTCCACTGAGCCATCAAGTGAGCCATCACTGAGCCATCAATTTTGGATCCGCCTCTCTCTCTCTCTCTCACTAGCATTCCTCTCAGGGTTGTTGTGCGGACTGGAAGAGGGTGGAGGCCACCCTGAGCTCCTAGGAGGAAGGGCGGGATAAAATGTAACAAAACAGGAGACGTAACGGAGTATCCGGCTACCGTGCAGCAGAAGAACAGAGCCTGGAACTGACTGGGGAATGTAGAATCTGGAGAATCTCAGGTTTCGTTTTAAATTTAAAACAGGAAGTAAGTTTTTTCCAGCCCTAGAGAAGATGTATTTATTTATTAATTATATTTATACCCCGCCTTTTTTCCTGCAAGGGACCCAAGGCGGCTTACATAATCCTCCTCCTCCTCTCCATTTTATCCTCACAACAACCCTGTGAGGTAGGTTAAGCTGAGAGTCCGTGACTGGCCCAAAGTCACCCAGTGAGTTTCATGGCCGAGCGGGGACTAGAACCACTAGGCCACACTGGCTCTCTATGCAAAGATAGATTTGCAAGTACCGTACATGGGGAAGCCCCAGAAATCTGAGTGTGACACGGGAGGTGGTTTATTACACCCACACGCCTGCCTACCGTGAACCAGAGGGAGGCAGGTGAGGAAGAGCAAGCCAGAGAGAGAGAGAGGGAGAGAGAGAGGGAGCGTGAGAGCACCAGCCCCCCAATTCCCAGCCTACCGTTGTTGCAATGGCGCACACAATCCTGGAAGACAGCTTTCCACTTCTCCTGCTCCTTGCCGGTCATCACGCAGAAGTAGTAGTGCTGGGCGTAAGGGTGCCAGAGGATGAGGGGGAACTGGGTGGGGCATTTCAAAACGGGGGTGTTGCCCGATTTGGGTGCGGGACCTGAAGGAAATGAAAGAGAGAGGGAGGTCCATTTATTAAATGTAACATTCCTAACTCAGCTTTCCGGGCACGCCGCCCTCACGAGGCATTCAGCCATTCTGAACAGAGGGACAACGCGAAGGGACGCAGGTGACACGGCAGCACAAAGGCCGGACTGGAGAGATGCTTCTGCGGCAGGATGCGCAAGGCCTAGATCCGTCTGCCCTCTGTCCCCGAGGACAGGCAAACGTGCAGCCCAGCTGCCGCTTCTGGATTAAGATCACTGATGGCAGAAAGAGGAATTTATTTATTTATTATATTTATACCCCACCTTTTTTTCCTGCAAGGAACCCAAGGCAGCTTACATAATCCTCCTCTCCATTTTATCCTCACAACAACCCTGTGAGGTAGGTCAGGCTGAGAGTCAGTGACTGGCCCAAAGTCACCCAGTGAGTTTCATGGCTGAGCGGGGACTAGAACCCGGATCTCCTGAGTCCCAATCCAACACTCTCACCACTGTGCCACACTGGCTCTCTGGGACATCTGGGAGTCTTCTTGGCAAGAAGGCGGCAGCGAGCAGCCACCCCGACGGTTAGGCGTTCCTTTTCCGAAGTACCCATCACGCCCGGTGGCCAAGCCGTGTCCCGCGCCAACAGGGCACAAGCGACAGGGGCCCATATTCACATGGGCAGCGCCACAGTTCATGCGCTATGCAAGCTCGGAGGCAAAACGGTTCGAGCAGCTGGACGGTGGGGCGGCCCGCCTGGGAAGGCGGTGAGCTCGCCTTCGCTGGAAGGATTTAAGCAGAGGATGGGTGGCCATCATCTGCCAGGGGCACTGTAGCTGCAGCCTGCGTGGAAGATCCTGCTTTGAGCAGGGCTTGGACTCCCATGACTCCCAAGGCCCCTTCCAAATTTTATGAACCTCCTCCCAATCCTCTTGGGGCGCCTCAGAAAGTAGGTTTTGCTCAGGGCCAGGGTCCAACTGAGCTGGGAGGCAATTCCTTCCCATGATCAGATTGGGCCGCGTCGGTGGGGATTTCCCAAGCCCGCGTTTCCGGCCTGCTTGGAGGGCCACTTTGGACATTAATTTCATTCGCTTACTCTAGTTCACAGCCCTGCCTCACAGATCCCCATGTGGCTTTACAATAAAAAAAAAAATAGAATTGAAGCAATTCACGGTTAAAGCCACTCTAATCTAAAAGGTGTAAAAAATAAAAAATAAAAAAAGTCGACGGCAAAAGGATTGCAGCTGCACAGCTTCCTGGCAGGGGCGGCGTGCGCACCCGACGCGCACCGTGTCTCTGTGATCCGCGCATGCAGGGGACCTGCCACGGCTCCTCCTCCACTTGCCCACGGCACGGATGACAGACAGGTTAAGGCGGACACCCTCTTCGCCCCGTGGCTGGCTCCGGCGGACTCGCGGTTCTCTCACTGCCGCCACACCAGCCAAACACAGGAAGCGGCCGCTGGAGCAGTGGAAAAGGCATAGA
Organism: Shinisaurus crocodilurus; assembly: GCA_021292165.1. Taxonomy (NCBI): domain Eukaryota; kingdom Metazoa; phylum Chordata; class Lepidosauria; order Squamata; family Shinisauridae; genus Shinisaurus; species Shinisaurus crocodilurus. The sequence goes on along the minus strand of JAHFWL010001192.1, from coordinate 2,330,408 downwards.
TGGGGAAGGCTGCTGGACTGCAAGTCCCATCATCCCTCACCATCGGCTATGCTGGCTGGGGCCAAGGGGAGTTGCAGCCCGGCAACACATAGAGCGCCAGACGTTCCCCGCCCCGGAGGATCCTCTTCCCACAGTCAATGTCAGGGCTGGTCGAGGAGGTGGAGAGCCCGCAAGGTGGAGAAGGGGAAAAGGCGGCTGGCGCTCATGCTCTTTACGAGGGGAGAGGTGCAGATGGGTCCATGGCCCAAGCCACGGGGCTTGGTTGCCCCCCCCCACTCACGCGCTCAGATGTAGGAATGGGCGACCCGCCCGGCACTCGACTTGCGGCGTGCGAGCCAAGCACTCCTGCCACGCGAGCAGAGCACGAGCGCCAGCTGAGGCGCTCCCCGGACTTACGGGTCCCCGGCGCTACGTTGTTTACGTAGAAGACGGCCAAATTTGCGCAAATGTAGCCATAACTTGTGCAAATTTGGCCGCCTTCTACGTAAACAATGTAGCGCCGGAAGTCGCTTTCCCCGCTTCGACTCGAGTCGAAGGAAAAGGTAGTGCAAGCGGAGCGCGGGGGGTTGAGTCCAGCGAGTTCGACCGATTTCCACCCCCCAATCGAGCTCCGTGCACATCCCTACCTGAGATGTCCCCGCGCCCACCCCCTACACGTGAGCCGGCCGCCGCTAGCTGTGGCATTCAAACTAGGCAAACAACGGTTGCCGCAAACCATGGTTTGCCCCCGAGCTGCCCCTTCCCCCAGTTTGGCTGGGAAGCAAACCATGGTCTGTGGAAAGCAGAGCCTGCCCAACTTGGACATCAAGGCAAACCTGGGATGGGCTGAAATCAGAGTCATTATGGGCGAAATCGGCTAGGTTTGGCCATCACGGCTGAAAATCAGGTGATTACCGTATTTAACAACTGGGCGCACCTTAATACCCGATCAAAGTGGGATTTTTAAACAGATAAATCTTTAAAGCTTTTTTTTCCTTTTTAATCTACTGCAAACACTGCAGCCAAAGCAGTTGCGCATCCTGCTTGCGCCCATCCTTGCTTCCTCCCTGTACTGTACGCACTCTGCTTCTCGACTCTCTCGGTTCAATTAAGCGGCCACACCGCCTGAAGAGGTGATCTCACTGCCCCAAGCGGGAACCTGCTGTGCCGGGCCCGCTTCGCTCTCTCTCTCTCTGAACAAATGTCTTTTCAGCCCGCTGGAAAAGGACAGCCTCATTCCCCACCCACCCGCCACATTCCCATACTGCTGAGTTTTACAAGTTGGTGACACAACAGTTTGCCTCAAAACTTGGGTGACTCACGCAGGGCCACGCAGCTGCTTTGTTTCTCCTCACGAGCCCAAGAGGAATGGCCTGGCAGGGGCCCATCTCTCTCCCCCCCAACTCCACAAAAAAAAAAGAGAAAATGTGAGGCCATAGCTATCGCTGCCCACACACACACACACACACACACACCTTTCCAGTTGTAAAGCTAGCTCCATGAGAACCAGACCATTATTTCAAAGAGGTTCGCTTTGGCTATTGACACGCCAGGGCGGGGGGAAATATTTAGGAGGCCATAAAAAACTCTTACCAGCTGCCACCTCTGGACAACATTCGTTTGGCTTCTGCTCTAGCAGCCACAGAGGCTTGCACAACTGACTTCTGCCTGGTTGGTATGTGAAAGTTTACGGCCCAGCAGCGTGTAGGCAATACTGCGCGGCACACGAGTCTTCTCTTGCAAATGCAGGAGAATCCTTTCAGCAGTGACTGATCCCCAATAATTCAAAACCTGTCCCCAATAATCCAAAGAGCCTTAAAATGAATGAATGAAGGAAGGAAAAACCAGCCAACAGAGCTCAGGAAGCCAAATAAAGCTTTGTGGATAAAACATCAGTCGCCTGAAATTGAGGCAAAGTTGGGAGCCGCCTATGCAGAAAGGCCCTGCTGTGCACTTGAAAACTGTGGGCACTCACAGGGAAGGTGCGTTTCACAGTGAGGGGAACACTACAAGGCATGCACTACAAGGGAACACTACAAAGCATGCATTCTTTCTTTCTTTCTTTCCTTCCTTCTGTCTGTCTGTCTGTACTTAAGGGACACATCTGACCACAATCAAAAGAGCCGGCTTCAACTTGAGAAGCTTATTGCTGGCCTGGCCTTCCCCACAGCTTTTGCCGCTGGTCCTTCAGCGTGCGCTTAAAACAGTGTTCTCCAACCTTGGGTCCCCAGATGTTTTTGGCCTACAACTCCCAGCATGCCCCAGCCAGGCTGGGGCATGCTGGGAGTCGTAGGCCAAAAACATCCGGGGACCCAAGGTTGGAGAACACTGGCTTAAAAGATGGGGATGAGACCACTTGATGGAACTTTTGCGCGCTTGAAAGCGCAAGGTGGGTTTGCCAGCCAGTTCATTGCCCCAAGTGCCCAGGCGTCCAGGCGCTGAACAAAACTCAAGGTGAGAGTCAGGAGAGAGCGAAGAGCCCCCAGCTGTGAAGGACAGCAGAGAGCGGAAGGTGCGAGCTCAAAGGAAAACTCGTCTGGAAAGAAGCACCAAGAGACATCTCTCGTGTGCCAGGGCTGGGTGGACGTGTGCGGCCCTCCAGATGTCGTTGGGACCGCAACTCCCAGCTGGCTGGGGCTGATGGGTGTTGCCCCCAACACATGGAGGGCTACACGTTCCCCACGCCTGCTGTACACCAGCACTCCTCTGTGCCCAAAGAGGAGTTGGGGCAATCCGGGACTCCGGGTCGAACTCACCTGGCAAGTTGCTGTTGAGCAGTTCCAGATACTGTTCCAGAGAGGTGAGGATCTTGTAGCCAGCGCTGTTGACGAGGATTCGGGGCTGAAGCCCCCTCTCGAAGGCCTGTGGGAAGGGGATGGGAGCCATCACACATTAGCCCTGTAATTCTTCCCGCCCCCTCACCTTAACACTACAGGTACATGCCCGCCTTTCTTCCATGGGACTCCAGATGGCATTCATGGGGTCTCCCACCCAGGCTGCTTTAGTTAGGAACATGGGAGGCTGCCTTAGGCCGGGACTGTTTACTCCGACTGACGGTAACCCTCCAGGGTCCCAAGGCAGAGAAAGGTTTTCCCCATCGCCTGCTCCCTGGGGTCCTTTATAACTCGAAATGCCAAGGATGAAACCCGGGACTTTCTGCATGCAAAGCAGGTACACGCCCCACAGAGCTGACGGCCCCTCCTCTGAGGTGCCTTGAAGACCACAGCTTGAGCACTGGGCTAGAACACAGCCGGGCCGAGGCGGAGCCAAAGAAGAGCTTTCAAACCCTGTATATGCCCCCACCAACCAACCAACCAACCACCCAACTTAAAAGATGAATAATCACACACACCGCGCTGGAAGTTGGGTTATTCATCCAACTAAGGGCCAGAGAATAAATAAGTTCCCCGGCACCTCTAAAAGATTCAAAGATGCGAAAGTCACAATTTTTTATTTTTTTTAGGAGCCGTCACCCATCCTACTGAAATGGAACGTTTGTGCACGAAACCCCAGGGAATTGCCTTCTTTTGACGCCCACCATCTAGGACAGACTTCCCCAGCCTGGTTCCCTCCAGATGATTTGGATGACGACTCTTAGCATTCCTGGGACCTGGCCACAGGCCATGTTGGCTGGGGCTGATGGAAGCTGAAGTCCAAAACATCTGGAGGAGTTGGGGAAACCCTGATCTAGAGTTGAAGCACTGCCGATTCCGAGTGGCAACAACTTTTCAAGGTCCCCGGCAGAGGCCTACTGCAGCCGGGCTACTGAACCCGGGATCTTCCACACAGGCGCTGGCCCTGAGCTGTGAGCTTCTGAGAAATCAGAAGGAAACCAAGCGTCAGATGCCCCGGCCAGTCCACCCCTTCCCACACGGCGACAGGGCCGCCAGGCTACGTTAGAGGGTACAAAATGTCCTAATCCAGAAGTTTGTTTTGCAGGGCAGAGTGCCACTCCTGGTGAAGGACGGGCTCTTTTTGAGGCAATTAATCCTGGAAGCCACTTTGAAAAACACAAGAGGTTCTCAAAAGGTGGTCGAGTGCCTCCCTACAGCTCCCATGGGGCAGGCCCCTCTCCGCCCAACAGCTGCCCTCCTGCCCCCCCCCCACCTACCCACTGACAAGCAGCACCCTTTGGTGAAGCAAGGGAGGGCCTCACCAGCTTATTCTCGTACAGCACCAACCCATAATTGTGGGGGACGATGCTGAAGCGGTTCCTCCACTTCTTGTTTTCTTCCAAGTACTGGAAGAGGTTCCCTGAGAAGATGGTATGGTCCTCCAGCGGAACCTAGAGAGGGAAAGAAAGAAAGAAAGAAAGAAAGAAATATTGTGAGCTGGGAAAGAAGGTGCAGCCATGATGATGGTTAGCTGACACCAAAGGAGAATCACGGAAATACAAGTTTTTTAAAAAAAAAGTATGAAGACACCACCGTGATAAGAACTTTCTTTCATCTGTTTCTTAGGCTTTTTAACCACTTTTTACAATGCATGTTGCAATATTAAATTTATTGTATTATATAAACTTTTTAAAAACTTTACAAATTGTTCAATTACTCATGCTGTAACACAGAGTCTAAAATATGTATAATTATACAAATAACCTAATGGTAATTCCAATAATAACCAGCATGAGTATTGAGCAATTTGTAAAGTTTTAAAAATGATGATGGGTTAGGGCTTTGGTGCAAGCACCCATCTTAGAAGAGGCATTCCTCCTTTGTTGCCATCATTATTAAGGCCGACGTTAAGCAATCCTGGGAGTCCCCAGCCGAGACCTTCCCATGAGTCAGGAGCAGTCACTTCCTGAGTGAGTTGGGTGACCAAGGAGGCATAAAACAGGAACAAATCTACTCGATACACACACACACACACTTCTTGCAGAATGCATAAACAAACAGCATAAATATTGAAACACAGCCAAAAAAGACAAGTAGAGATTTGCAACAAAAGGGGGAGGGGAGAAAGGATTTGGTGGGGACGACTAGCAATCCTATATACCAGCCTTCCCCAACCTGCAGATGGTTCGGACTCCAACCCCCATCTGCCCCAGCCAGCATGGCCAATGGTCAGGAATGCCAGGAGTTATAGCCCATCTGGAGGGTGCCAGGCTGGGGAAGCAGTGAGCACCGGATGAGCGCAGTGAGACTTCGCATTGGTCTCTGTGGGCCTTGGCACGCCAACAAGCTCGTTTCATGGCAGGGGTTGTCTCGTATTCCAGTTCCCACCGGGAGTGGATATAGAAGCCTCCCCCTACTGGAGGCTTCAGACCGCAGGTGGAGGCTGAAGTGACGGGATGCTCCTCTGGGCAAAATAAAGAAGATTCCCTTCATGTAGAAAGCTAGCGTGTCAGGGGAAACCCTTAACACACTAGCTCTCTATGTGCAGGGGAGAAGCATTCCATCATATGAACACTCCTATTCCATCACACTTAAGGACTACCTTCATCGCTATGGTGCTGCCCATGCACTCAAGATAAGAGACCCTGCTTGAGTGCCCCCCAGTAAAATTGCCCTGGTTGGTGAGCACAAGGGACAGAAGCCTTCTTGGTGGTGGCCCCAACAGTTATAGAACCCTCTTCTGGCCGATTCACACTTCGCCCCTTCAGGCACTGCTCTGCAGCTTTTCCTCAAGGCTGTGAATGGCCGTTCTCCTCTTAGTAACTGTACAACTATGTGATCGTCTCTCTATGTGATTCCTCTCCGTGTATCGCTTGGTCCTAACAGGCAGCTCATGAATACTGTGCAGAAATAAATAAAAACATGAGACCTTCCCCGACAGAGGCGTCATCACCTCAGTGAAAACTAGGCCAGAGTGTGTTTATGTGAGCGAGACAAACACATACGGGGGGGGACGGGGACGGGGGGGGACAGGACGACGACACGGGACAGAGGATCCAGTAATAACATGGGCACAATCAACATCCTCCCTTGCCAAGGCCAGCCCTTAACCACAAGGGTGGGGCACCCCAAGGGTGCTTATTAACGCCCAAATGTTTGTCTGCTGCGGGGGGGGGGGCTGTGATAAACCGGAGGCCAAGGCAGACGCAGCAGAGGGACACCCCTCGGCAGGTTTATGCACCTCAGAATGAAAAAGGATCTACCCCGTTTCAAGAGACAGGACGGCAGACAAAACAGCGCTCTTTTGCAGCTCAGGATTGAGCTGCAAATCAGCCAGGATGCAGGAGGGGTGGGCAAGCCAGCGGCCACACCCAGGAGAGGGATGCTCGAGCACCGGGAGAGGCCCGCCTGGCCCTCTCCGGAGGTTCTGGACTACAATTCCCATCACCCCCCACAGCCAGCACGGCCAATGGTTGGGGATTATGGGCGTCTTATGGAAACACCTGGAGGATGCCAGGTTGCCTGCCCTTGGTTCAGACAGGGCAGAAGCCTCAATTTTTGATTTGCCACTTCAATCGGCAGATGGTCACAGCCTGAGCTGTTTTGCCCGTCTTGCATAAACCGACTAGTCACGCTTCCGTTTTCCTTCAGACTGCGTCTCTGGCACGGCCGCACCATGGTGCAGAAGCAATCCATGCCGCATTTGCCACTGCTTGCTCTAGGGCAGTGTTCTCCAACCTTGGGTCCCCAGATGTTTTTGGCCTACAACTCCCAGCATGCCCCAGCCAGCATAGCTGGCTGGGGCATGCTGGGAGTTGTAGGCCAAAAACATCTGGGGACCCAAGGTTGGAGAACACTGCTCTAGGGGGGGAAAAGGGTGTCAGCACTTCTGCTTGTTTCTGTTGTGTGCCACTTAAAAGCAAATCACAGGCCACAAACTTAGAATCCCTTCCCCACCCAGGTTATTACCCTTGTAATTAAAAAAAAGAAAGAGAAACAAACAAGCAAACAAACCTGATGGCTTGATGGGTCTCTTGTAATCCTGTGTGTGCCTATGTTTAAAAACACACACACACACACACACACCCCAATCTGCTTTTAATGCTTACGTTTCCAAAGCAGTGTACAATTTTAAAGAACTGCCACGTTGATGCAAACAACTAAAGTCAAACAGCAGGAGCGCATTCTTAAAAAATACAAAACACAACACACTGCGTAAAATAAACACAGTGGTAAATTAAAACAAAATGGCAGCAGCACAGGATGTAAACATAAAATGAAGCGATCTCGCAAACCATCCAACTGTCCATTAAAAAGCTGGGGCAAGAAAAAGGTCTTCACCTTGTGTCTAAAAACTCAGCAGCAAAAAAGGTGTTGGGCCCACCTCACTAGGGAAGCCATTCCAAGAATAGGGTGCCGCCACCAAGGAGGCACTCTCAGTGATTGCCACTTGCCTTCCCTCTGAAGGCAGGATTCCCCAGGGAAGGACCTCCGATGATCCTCCCAATGTCTGGGCGGATTTGTACAGGAACTCTAGGAACATAGAAAGCTGCCTTATTCCAGATCAAATTATTTCGTTTACCAAACCCAGTAATATGTACTCTGACTGGCCGCAGCTGTCCACTGTATAAATTGTGTGTCTTTCCCATCCACTGCCACTCGATCCTTAAAATGGAGATGCCAGGGACCAAACCTTGGACTTTTGCATGGATAGAAGGTGCACTGCCACCAAACTGTTGGCCAAAATCCGGTCGTTTAGACAAGGCCTTCAACAGAAAAACGCCTCCCCTCTTTATGAATATGTTAAGGCTGTTTTCTTTGTCTGTGCCTTCATTGTGGTTTTCTAGGCTGCCTTTATTGGTTTGGAATATTTCGTTTTTCATGATGCTGGCAGCTTCTGATGGTTGTTTAATATATTTTACGGATTTTGGTTTTATTGTATATATGCTTCACTTTTGCAAGGTGTGCTGGGTTTCTAAAAATCGATACATAAAAATGCCTTTTATCTGTACAGTAATACCTTGGATTGCAAGTAACTTGGTTTGAGAGCGTTTTGCAAGACAGGCAAATTTTTAAATATTTATTTAATTTTGATATTAAATAAATATATTATTCGACTTGAATAATATTGCAAGACGTCGACTTGATATACAAGCGACGTCTTGCAGTACAAGTACTGTAGTATGGCTTAAATTAAAAATCTCTGTACAAATTTTTTTGGGGGGGATTTCGTTTTGATATAAGAGTGTTTTGGATTACAAGCACGTTTCCGGAACGTTATGGTAGTCCCCTTCAGCACTATTTTTAGTGGAAAGGTAGAATATAAATTAAGTAAGTAAAACACACACACAACAGAAATACAAAAATAAAAGGGATTTAAGGCCCAAACCAGCACTTTTTGAGTCAGGCTTCAAAACAAACCGGGAGCAGCAGTGGAATTGTTTCAACAACGGCGGGAGACATTTCCCTTGCACTGGCGCAGGGCTCTCCGGCCTTGGGTTCCCCAGATGTTGCTGGCCTACAGCTCCCAGCATACCCAGCCAGCATGGCTCATGGCAAGGGATTCTGGGAGCTGTAGGCCAGCAACATCTGGGGAACCCAAGGTCAGAGAGCCCTGCACTAGTCCGACAAACAGCGCACCCTCTGCATTTTCCACCAACAGAGGTTTGCCAAACAGCCTCGAGAGGCCGCCTCACATACAACGTTTTGTGGAGCCCCTTCAAGCCCAGGGGCCGAATGCAAGTTCAGAGAAGCTCTTGGGGGGCGGCATTCCGGTGGTGGGCTGGGCCAAAGACAGAAGGGGCATGGCCAAAGACACCAAAATGCCACATTTTATCTTAAAGCCCCTCTCCTGCCAGTAACCAAGCCCTAGGAAGACACATCTTAAATCTTTCAGAATGGGGACTGGCGGCTGGAGAATGAGGGCGCTCCCATGGGAAACTGGTGTGGTCATTCGAGGATTAGGATTAGCTGGATTAGGCCCCGTGGACCTGAGGTGGACCTGGATTAGGCCTGTGGACCTGCTTCGTGTGCTTGCTTTTATATTCTCCAAAAGTTTTTTTTTTTTAATAACTGGGTGAGTGGGCGGAGGAGAAGGGAAGGGGCCAGTAGCTCAGTGGCTCATCATCCCCTGCTTCGCATGCAAGGGAGAGATGCCACCTGGAGCGGTATGCAAAATGCAGCCGGAGGCCTGTCTGCTGCCCGTTCCCTGGCATCCAGTGGCGAGGGGTGCCGGAGGACTGCGCTGGGGGATCCCTGTGGATGAAAAGGCTCAGGACAGACGGCACACTGCACAGCCTGTCTGCACCCGGGCGCCGCTCGCCCCTCGGCAGACAGACAGGGCTGCAATTAAGCTCTTAGCGTGTTTACACTGTGAAGAGGATGGAAGGTCAGCTGCAAAGAGACATGACTGACTCTTATTTTGGAGAAGGAAAGGAATAAATTTGTCCAACAATGGAAACAACTGAACAAGGGTTCGTCTAGCAGCCTATGTGTGTGTGAGTGTGTGTATGTGTGTTTCAATTTAGCCCAGTCACACACAAAAGAGCTACTGTTTAAAGTTCCTTTTGACAGCCTCGCAAGTTACTAGTCCACAATTAGTTTTGTTCAACTAGCTCGCTTGGCTGAACAGACCAATGCGAGCCATTTGTGGCACACAAGCAACTGGAACGAAAATATCTTGACTTTAGGCCCCTTTCCAACTCTACGATCCTATGATATCCCCGTGCACACAAACAAAAGGTCACCTTCCAGGTCACCTGGAGGGAGCTAATGCATGAACAGCCCTGCTGCTTAATCAGACTAAGGCTCTCTCCGGTTCAGCGTCCCACAGTCCACTGTCCACAATGGCATCAAGGACAGGAGACACCGGAGACCAGGTGCTACCAAAAATAAGGCTGGAAGATTCCCAGGCATCCTAGCTGGATAGTCATTAAAGCAGGGCTGGGCAACCTGTGGTCAAGGCTGTCTGCAGGAATTTTTCCCAGGGGTGGGGGGGAAGCGACACAGCAGTGTGCAATTGTAATACATGCGCATAGGGTGTGCCTCTGCAACACACCTGCGCATTTTCCTTGTGTGCGCGCTTTGTGTCACATTTGTGTCACATTCCATGTCGTCTGGAAGCCTACACAGAGTAGCAGAGAATCCTGGGAAGTTGACAGCACTAACGCAGAAGGGTGCTATAGCCAAACTTCACGAGGCATCATGAACTCCAGCTAAGCTTTATTTGGAGTGAAGGGGAGATATACATATATATCTTCCCTTCTGCTGGTGGAAGGACAGCAGAAAGGGAGCATAGATTCATAGATCATAGAGTTGGAAGGGGCCTACAAGGCCATCGAGTCCAACCCCCTGCTCAATGCAGAAACCAGAGGAGGGTTCTCCCATCCAAGTAATCACCAGGCCTGACCCTGCTTAGCTTTCCATGCTCAGACAAGCTGAGCCACCGTGAGCCACAGGCCAAACCTAGCTTTCCTTGGCAGGGAGTTCCACAGCTTGGGAGCGGCCACCAAGAAGGCCCCTCATTCGTGTCGCCACCAAACGTGCCTCTGAAGGCGGTGGTGTTGAAAGAAGGGCTCTCCTGAAGATCTTAAGACCTGGACAGGCTCATATAGGAGCAGGTGATCTTTCAGGTAGCCTAGTCCCAAGCCATATAGGGCTTTACAGCTCATAGCCAACACTTTGGAATTCTGCCCAGAAACAGACTGGGCTGAAGCTGTTGTAACAAGGGAGTGACGTGATCCCTGTAACTGGCCCTGGTCAACAGTCTGGCTGCAGCATTCTGGAACGGCTGAAGTTTCTGGACAGTCTTCTAAGGCAGCCCCATGTAGAGCGTGTTACAGTAGTCCAAACGGGATGTAACTAAGGCATGTGTGACTGTGGCCAGATCAGACATCTCGAGGAACAGGGCGCAGTTTTATTTATTTAATTTATTTAAAATATTTCTAGGCTGGCTTTCGGGGCAGGAGCCCTCCCAGGGCGGCATACAACATTAAAATGCAGATAATAAAAATCGTAACAAAAGTCTGATGAGACAATGAAATCAGCAAAAGTTCCACAAAACAGCAAACATCAGCATAAGACAGAACCTACAACACAATTACAGCTGTAACCCATCTGATAAAATGTAAATCAGGGGGAAGGCTAGAGTGAAGAAGTAAGCCCTCAGGGCCTTCTTAAAAGCCTGCAAGGATGGGACCTGCTGGACCCCTGATGGCAACTTATTCCAGAGGTGTGGGGGCCACTGCAGAGAAGGCCCTCCCTCGTGTACTCACCCATCTAACCGCCCTCACAAGTGGGCGGCTGAGAAGGGCCTCTCTTGCTGAACTTAAAGTGTGAGAGAGCTGATAAGGGTTAAGGCGGTCCTTCCAGTAATTTGGTCCCAAACCGTTTAAGGCTTCAAAGGTCAAAAACAGCACTTTAAATTGGGTTTGGAAACACACCGGTAACACTCTCTGTCAATAACAATGGCATCCAAGTCGGCATGAATACAAGCGACTTTATCTGCGAAATATCCGGCAAACTGCTCACAGCAAACCTTTTGAGGGTTCAAGGTGCTGTATTTCTAGAGCCTACACCCAAGAGGCTTTTAACCACCCGAAAGAGCTCCGCTGGCCGACACTGAGCAGATGCAATGCTGGCGGAGAAGTAAGATTTCTTCACCGCCATCCCCGCCGCAAAATAAGATTGCAAATGGGAGTCTTACCTGTGTTCAATCGTGTTCGTTATGAGCCTTCCGCCATTTGCGTGCCAATCGTCAACACCGTCGTTTCACTGCCCTCAGCTCCTCGGAAAACTAAGTCGCTGACGCAGTTTTACAACTAAGTCGAGGATGTTTGGAAGCGATCATATCGATAGCCCGGGTCATCTCCTCATTCCAAGGGGTGACCAGGACCTCGGCAGGACCAGCAGCTAGGCCTGCAGGGAAATCCCCAAGAGACCTCGGAAATCCATCTGGATTCATCAGCCTCTGGGGGTGGACCTAACTTGGCCCCCCACCCCTGCAGAGGTTACAGGTGGCCTGAAGTTCCAAACTGACCAGAGAATGGTCTCTCCGTGCCAAAGGAGTCACTACTGGCTCCTGCACCCACAGATGGTTGTCCCCCAATCCAGCACAGAAAACCAGGTCCAAAAGTGTGCCCCGCCACACGTGTGGGGCCAGATATGACCTGAGGCGGCCCCACGGTTGACATGGCGGCCACGAAATCCTGAGCCACTTCTGAGAAGGTAGCCTTGGCATGAATATTAAAGTCCCCCAAGACCACAAGCTTTGGGGTCCTCAATTCTATGCTCGAGACCACCTCAGTCGGCGAGACGGTTGGGCAGCAGGGTGGACGGTACACCAACAGAATCCCAGTCCTAAATCGGGTGCCCAACACCAGGTGCAGACACTCAAAACTGGCAGACTGTTGGATGGGGTATCTGACCAGGGGGATGGAATCCCTATAGACCAAGGGTACCCCCTCCATGCCCCTATGGTCGAGGTTGGCGCCGCACAAGAAATCCTGGTGGACACATTTGGGAGAGGCGGACTCCTCCCCGTTCATCCAACCGAGTTTCGGTGACACAGGCCAGGTCGGCATGCTCTTCAGTTATAAGGTCAGAGACGGCACAACCTTTCCCACTAGCCGACCTGGCATTCATCAACAGCACCTTCAGGCTAGAGCAGGACTCTCCAACCTTGGGTTCCTCAGATGTTGGTGGACTACAGCTCCCAGAATCCCTTGCCATTAGCCATGCTGGCTGGGTATGCTGGGAGCTGTAGGCCAGCAACCTCTGGGGACCCAAGGTCGGAGAGCCCTGGGCCAGAGGGTACTGCAAGCCAGTCACCAGAATTACTGAGGTTGGGAGGTGGGCCGGAAGGGGATAGAGCATACAGATGTCTCAGTCGCCTTCCCTAGTTGGCACGCTAGCCGCAGCTGGACCTGGAGTACAGCCAAACTACGAGCCCATGTCTTCAGGGGGAGAGTAACCCCATCTAGCACAGGCTGAATCCCTATTCCCTGATCTGCCTTTCGACTGACCAGGAGCACCTCTATCTTGTCTGGATTAAGCTTCAATTTGTTTGCCCTCCTCCAGTCCACTACTGACATCAGGCACCGGTTTAGAAGTATAACAGCGTCTTTGGATTTGGATGGAAAGGGGGGAGAGAGAGAGAGAGAGAGAGAGAGAGTTGGGAGTCATCAACGTACTGGCTAAACACACAGCATACTGGGAGCAGGCTAGTTTCTCCCAAAACGAATGGGCAGAATATTGGCTGCCCATTTTGCTTCGTACCTCAGGTTCCACAGGGGCTAGAGACTTGTTTTTTTTTAAAAGGAGGAGGAGGAGGAGGAGGGGGAGGAGGAGGAGGAGGGGGAGGAGGAGAAAGCAAGCAAGCTGGGAATCTGGTGTTGATGGGGGATGAACTGCCCCCCCTTGCTTCACTCCAGGCACCCACGCTTGCAGCTCTCAGTCGAATTTCAAGAGCCCACCTGCAAGGGATCAGTTCAGACTTCTTCTCCTGGAAGCCTGCTGGGCAGGAAGAACAATGAGAGAGGAAAGGCCGAGAGAAAAGTGTCCACCCATTCAGAGAAAGGGCAGGGGGGCACTGCCCTCGCTCCAGTCCGGCTTTGCATCTCCACTGATAGAGTTGGAAGGGGCTTACGAGGCCATCGAGTCCAACCCCCTGCTCAATGCAGGAAACTAGAGGAGGCAGGGTCTCCCATCCAAGTAATAACCAGGCTTGACCCTGCTTAGCTTTCCACGCTCAGACAAGCTGAGCCAGTGTAAGCCACAGGCCTCCTGCCACTGGCCATGCTGGTGGGGGATGATGGGAGGTGTAATCCAAGACACCTGGATAGCAGCAGGTTGGGGGAGGCTGCCCTAGACTATACCCAACAGTCGGCGCTTGAACCTTGGGGGGAGAGAGAGAGAAAGAGAGAGAGAACCTCTTCCCTTCCTCTTACTGAATTCTCTCCCTCTTCAGCCCCAAAATCTGAAACAGCCCCCCACCGCCGCAAGAGCCCCTACAGGCCTGCCCTACGTCTCAGAAGGAGCCTTTCCCACCCAGCCCTAAAACGACGCCTCCAATGCTTATCTGAGGCACACAATCTCTTCCCTCTTGCAAAAAAAAATTAAATAAATGGGATCCGTTCCAAGCGTTTCTCCTCAAATCGTGCTGGATCTCCTTACGGAGCGTTCGAGGTGGGCGGCAGAACAAGCTTCTTTTTGCCGTCAGAAACACAACAGGCGCCCGTTTCATCCATTTCCCAGGGGGCTGGCAGGAGTCATGTCAGGTTAGCACTGCTCCCCACCACCACAACGCTCCCAGGGGACGGACGGCCTATCGCCACCGTCTTCTCCCTCTTCACAAAGCGTGCCGAGGACGTGAGGGCTCAGGTCTGTTCAGTTTTGCCACCTCTTTTCCTCTCCAAGTGCTAGTTGGAGAGGCCCACGCGTAAAATTAAACTCGAGGACGTTAACCGCTTGGGCTGCCTGCCAGGCCACCGCGAGAGAGGGAAAGGGAAGGAAGCGGACAGGCAAAGCAGGCCGCGAGGATGACGACGACGGGGGCCCCCCCGGGAAGCCAAGATGGGTCTCCTCCGAACTCCTGACGGCTGGCGGCAAGAATGCCAAACAACTCCCTGCCGAGCGGGACCGGCTGCCGCATTGCACATGAGCGACCCGGAGCCCCAAGCACCGTCAAGGTCTTTCTGCGAGGATTTAGACGAGGGTGCGAAGCAAGCGATGCCTGCAATGCAAGCTGCCCGTGGCTTCTGCGGAACAGCCGCCACGGATCACAACAGGTCCACGCCGCCGCCTGTCTAATGCTTTTCAAAAGCAAGGCGGCTCAGTGCTCCATGGGCCGAAGGGCCAATGCGTGAACACGCAGGGTCAGTTGGCCCTGAGTTGAATCGTGTTCCTTGATCACATTATTACGCTGCTTTCCTCCCGAGGAGTTCAGAGCAGCATACGCAGAGATCTCTCTCTCTCCCCGCCCCCTAAAGTTTTATCCTTAAACAATCACCCTGTGATGTAGGACGGGCTGAGAAAGACAAGGACTGGTCCTGGGTCACCCAGGAAGCATCGTGGCGAGTGGGGGCTTGAATGCTCCAGCCCAGGCTTCCCCAGCTCGGGGCCCTCCAGATGTGTTGGGACTACAGCTCCCATCATCCCACGGCTGGGGGGTGATGGGAGTTGTAGGCTGGCACAGCTGGAGGGCAGCGGGTTGGAGAAGGCTGGGCTAACCAGAACACCACACTGGCCCAGAACATCCACATGCCCAGTCAAAGGACCAAAACAGCAATGGAATACGGACCCCCTTTTCACAACTGGCATATAAATAACACTAACCATACTCATTTTATAAAAACAACAGCAGTATTTCTGCAGCACTCAAAAGACCCTCCTCGACCTTACCTCGGCAAATCTCTTACAACAGCCCTGTAAGGTTGGCCAGCGTTCGGACCACCCAGACTGCAGACGGGAGGTTGAAGCCAAGAGACACCTGAAGCTTCCCAGCGATTTCAGGGGAGATCTGAACTATGGCTTCCTGGCCCGCAGCTCCCGTTCTCCTCCGCTTTACCAGCCTCCATGGAGACGACAGACCAGAAGAGGCAGCACCTTCTGCTCACCCCCTCTCCCACAGGCAGGCAACCCCAGATGTTTTGGACTACAACTCCCACCAGCCCCAGCCAGCACGGCCAACAGTCGGGGGAAATGGAGTCGTAGCCCAAGACAGAGGTTGCCTGCCACTGCTCTAGGCCAGTGTTTCTCAACCTTGGGTCCCCAGATGTTTTTGGCCTACAACTCCCAGCATGCCCCAGCCAGCTATGCTGGCTGGGGCATGCTGGGAGTTGTAGGCCAAAAACATCTGGGGACCCAAGGTTGAGAAACACTGCTCTAGGCTATCCTTCATGCTCCCCGACCTTCTTCGGTGGGGGAGCGGGGCCTCTCGTCTTTCGGCCACCCACTCTGAGGTCATCAGAGGAGTTCCACCTGCCCATCATGGGCCAGCCATAAAAACTAGGCTCCACAGCGGGGGGCAGGATCCAAGCCTTGCTCCAACTGCTTGTGTTTTGTTCTGGAGCACCTCCAGGTCCCACAGACGAGTGCAATGAAAATGGAGCTGGAGGTGGCTTGGCACCAAGGTGGTTTGGCAGCAGCGTGTCCCTAGGGCAGCAGGAGAGGACCATCTTCCATCATTATGCACGAATGCCTTTATTTCAGCAAAGCTTACAAAGGTCAGAACTTCTTCCATGTGGAGCTTGTTTTAAACCATCTAAGCACGAAGGAGGAGGTGGGGGTGAAGAAGAGGGTTATTACTTCTCCAGAACTTTACAGAGAAACTCAATTTTTAAAAGGCGTTGGGTCTCTGCTGCAAGGAGATTACAGTCAGGGAGGGAAGGGACAGAGAAATGAATGTTTTATAAACATCTTTTCCTTCACATGAAATAAAGGTGATGCCTTAGACAAAATTGGATCGGCATCGAACAATCCAAACAAGAAAAATGGAAAGAAAGACAGACAGACAGACAGACAGACAGACTCAGAAGTTCTGAGAGAGGGCTCAGTCCACCAGAGGCGGCATCCAGGCAGGCCCCTTTGAAACCCTGAGATCTGACCAGGGAAGTTCCTGTGATGCTGGTTCCTCCCCATGTTGGTGCCACGGACGTGGTCTGAGGCCACACGATGCAGCCACTTGAAGCTAAGCAGGTCTGGATCTGGTCAGTGCCTGGATGGGACACCTGGGAACTCTGCGCATGCCGCCTTCAGTTCCATGACGGTGGGATATCATATAACCAGGCTAAATAAATAAACTTACTAGAGGATAGAATAGGCCTGGCTTTTATTTCTCGGGGGGGGCGGGTGAGACCTGCTCATTTGTATTTGCAGCATTCCGTTGAACATACTGAAAAAGGGCATCCCAAGAGCTTGCTCTAAACCCCGAGGTGAATCCCTCTACTTTCTACCTTTTGCAACCAATAGCTCTCCAATTCTCTGCAGATGTTCTGGAGTCCCATCCCCAGTGCTTTGATTCAAATTTGCATTCCATCTCCTCTGCCCCGGCAATGGCTGTGAGTTCGAGCCAAACAGTCTCTTTTTTGGGTTGATAAAGTTTTGAAAGGGGAGGGGCCACAGCTCAGTGGAAGAGCCCCCGCTTGGCACGCAGAAGCCCCCCCCCCGGTTGAATCCTCCAAATTACCAGTTCAAAAAGGGTCAGGTGGCAGGAAACGGAGAAAACCCTTCTCTGCCCGAGACTACTCAGAGCAGGCAACGCTGGGCAAGATGGGCGAGGAGTCCAACCTGGTATTAGGCCATTTTTGCGGAATCCCAGTCTCCCACCCCCAACACACACACACACTTGAAGAACACCAGCCAACAAGCTAGGAAGATGATGACACCCCCTGCCAATACGGAATTTTGCAGATTTTGGCTTGGCCGTGAGCCACGGGCGGTGGCATCCTTGGCAACGGCATTCAAATACAGACAAACAACCATTAGGGTGGCGATCAGCGCTCGGTGAAACCAGAAACCTTCACCTGCTACCCAAGTCTTCCGACAACACCAGCTCTTAAACACACACACACACACACACACACACACACACACGTTTCCCCCTGCACAATGGCATTTCATAGATTTCACAGATCATAGAGTTGGAAGGGGCCTACAAGGCCATCGAGTCCAACCCCCTGCTCAATGCAGGAAACTAGAGGAGGGGTCTCCCATCCAAGTAACAACCAAGCTTGACCCTGCTTAGCTTTCCACGCTCAGACAAGCTGAGCCAGCGTGAGTCACAGGCCTTTAATGTAGACAGTATGCACTACCCAAAATACAGGTTTCTTTTTGGGTGGGCTCACCACACCACAAGGATTCAGAAGGTATGCTGTTCCCTCCACCCGCTGCACACTGGCCCAGATGCGTATGGGCAGAGGACCCCCCCCAAAAGACAGAATTGGGGAGGCACCAGGGATGTTGAAGAGTCCTTAGTCTCGAGTCACGAGTCTTTGGACCCGAGTCTCGAGTCCGAGTCCAAGTCCTTGGTCCAAAATGGTGACTCACGAGTCACGAGTCACTCCCAAAGCTGACTCCACGAGTCCCTATTAAAATCAATGGGGTTTTTTCCCAACAAAATAAGGCTACTTCAGATGTGTGGCTTAAATAAATTCTAGGCACAAGTGTGCCTTTTTATCTCAAAACTCTGCCACTGATTTTGACAAGAACAGACCAAGCATACAAATCCAAAATAACCAGGCAGGCAGAGGAGGCAGGGAACCCCAAAGCAGGCAGGCAGAGGCCTTTGTTTTGGACAATTCAAACTGTGGAACTGGTTAAGAAGAGACCAGGCAGGCAGAGGAGGCAGGGAACCCCAAACAGGCAGGCAGAGGCAGCCAAACCCAAAATGTCTGAAAGGTTGCATTAGGAAAATGATTTTAAAAAATAAACTTGGATTGTTACTGCAACTAGGTCCAGACAGCACCTGCAGCTGGCATCAAGCCGGGATGTTGACAAGTCCTTGGTCTCGAGTCCCGAGTCGAGTCTCGAGTCCCATTAAAAATATTGGGACTCGAGTCTGACTCGAATCAGAGGGGGGACTCAGTCCGACTCACGAGTCGAGTCCTCGAGTCCGAGTCCCCATCCCTGGGAGGCACATGGTCTCACCTGGGACCAGCGGTGCAGCAGATGCGCTCACGGCCAGACGGCCGCCCACCTTCTAAAACCGCCGTCACGCCAAGCGCCAACACTGCCTGCGGTTCGCGCCGTGCCGTGCCCTCAGATGCAGCAGCCTGCTTGCTTACCTTGCGGTGCAGAAGCTGCGGCTGGGGTCCCCCGCTGCCTTCGATCTCATACCGGACGCTGCTGAAGAGCGCGACACCGTACTGCTCCTCGTAGAACCGGCAAAACTCCGCGAGGATCTTCCCAGTCTTCTCTGCAACACAAAGAAATAAATCGGTGTGTAAAGACACAAATACGAGGGAAACCCTTCAGGGGGGGGGGGGAGAAGTGAGATGCAGACTAAGAAGACCAGGTGCTACCAATACCAGAGGAATTCCTCTTTAAAATGGGAGCTCCAGGGGCATATGGTTTCATGCAAGCCCACCCCCACCCCGCCAGTGTATTATTATTATTTTATTTTATTTTTTGCCTCCAGACCGGTTTAATGTTCACAGGAGCTCTTGAGAGTCCCAGATGCTGGCAGATGCCAATTTCCATCGTGCCACACTCAGGGATAGCCGCCTGTCAGGGATGCTTTGACTTGGATTCCTGCATCGAGCAGGGGGTTGGACTCGATGGCCTTATAGGCCCCTTCCAACTCTACTTTTCTTTGATTCTATGATTCCTGCCATTGCCCTGGGATCTTGTGGGTAATAAATGAATAAATAAGATTGGTTTCTCCCCCATCGCCACCTGAGCAACTTGGGGAAAGGCTGGACGTAAATGTAATACATAAATAAGCGAGGAAGCAAAAATAAAGAAAGGTGAGCTAAAGTTTCAACTCCCACCAGACCCAGCCAGCCTGGCCACGGTCAGGAATGCTGGGAGTTGTAGTCCAAACATCTGGAGAGCACCGGGTTGCGGGGAAAGGTGGTCTACACTGCCTGGCTGGCAGTGGCTCTCTGGAGTTTCAGACACGGGATCTGGGATGTTCTGCAAGTGAGGCAGGTGTTCTACCACTGAGCTCTACCATTGCTCAGTTATGCTGGCTCCCTGTGAGTCCGATAGTGAGCCTCGGGGATGTGTTCTCTCCTTCTCCTTCTATGCTGGAGTGAGTCCATCCCTCCCTTCTCAGCACTAGCCGTGGTCGTGTATTAATGCAAACCAGGCTTCCATCGGTAACTTGGGATGGAGGCAAAGTTTGTTCAGCTCTTACTTTTAACACAAACCTACCGGTACGTAATTTGCATTTTATGGACCGAAACGCAAACTGAAAGGCAGTTATCCTTCAGTATTCACGTTTCTCTTAATTCTGTGATACAGTTCCCTGATCCAAGAAATCCATGTATTGGCGGGAGGGGGGAGGGGGAAATGCACACTAAACGTGTGCATTTTGGTGAAAATAATGTACAAAAAAAATGCACTGTATGATGGGAAATGGTTTACCAAAATGAGGGGGAATTGCATGTATTCGGAGAGTGTGCATGAAAAGGTGCGCCGATTTTTGTGTGTGGATTTTTTAAAAAAATAATAATAATAGCAAACCGATGAAGAAATGGGATGGAATGAAGTTAAGATTGGAAGAATGAGAAACCAAAATTGACTGGTTCGTCCATCCCTATTCAGACCACCTAACCATGGCCTTACTTTATGCTATGGTTTTAACCCCCTGGCTTCAGGGGAGGGGCGGTTGCATGCATTTCTGGGACTGGGTCTCCCATTTGGCACCCCATGGCTTGTAGAGCCAGCACAAAGTCTTCACTGAACGTTAGAAAGCGCTGTGTGTTTTGGCTGGGTTGGATGCTCCTAGGAAGTTGCCGGCCTCATTTTAAGATGACAATTCTTAAAAATTATTTTTAAATAAAAGTAAGGGCGGGTGTTTCCTCCCCACCCGCCTTTACTCCATGCCGTTCCGTTTTATCTGTATGCAATATAAGGGGGGGGCACGATCACCAGTCGGTTTTTGGAAGAAGAAAAAATCCCTGCTGGGAGGACAACTGGACGAAGAAGGAACAACAAGAAGGAACAACCGAGCAATATTCCCTTCTGTTCTCCCCACCCACTTTTGTTTTGACGTTTCTGTCTGCACTGTGGGAACTCACAAAACCCAGGACACCGCCCGTGGCATGAAAGGAGCCTTTATTTGGAATCTGGTTGGACTGGCGGGAGAAACGACAACATGTCGCTTTTTGAGTGTGCGTGTGCCAGATTGGTGGAGGCTACACAGCTGTGATGCCCGAGAGGCATGGTCTCCTGTAGCCTTCCCCAACCTGCTGTCACCCAGATGTTTTGGACTACAACTCCCAGCATTCCTGGCCACTGGCCATTGCCGACTGGGACTGATGGGAGTTGTAGTCCAAAGCATCTGGGTGACAGCAGGTTGGGGAAGGCTGGTCTACTGGGACGTCCTCCGGTGTGAGTCTTGCACAAGTCCTGCTTGCTTCAGTGGGGCTGCCATAGGAGGAGAATGTCCCTGTGGGTCGTGTTCAAGACCCTGGCAGCCCGGGGTGACCCATTCTGCCTCTCTGCACGTGGGCTTGGCGAAGAGCAGGGCTGAGGAGCCAGTGGCGCTCCAGAAGTCCTTGGACTCCACCCCCCCATCAGCCCCAGCAAGCATGGTCAATGGTTGGGTCTGATGGGAGTTGTAGTCCAACATCATCCGGAGGGCGCACACACACACACACACACACACACATTAAGAGCAGTGTAGGTCAGGGGTGCCAAACCGCTGGTGTCCCAATCCAGCTGCCTGGGGTCCTTTCCCCCCATCATTGGGGGCTTTCCGGCTAAAACATGCTGGCATTCTGGCCCTGCCCACCGCTGGAATGCGGCCGCCCGAGAGCTCCTCCGAAATGGGATGTGGCCCTCAAAGCTGAAACTAGGTCCATCTAGTCCAGCGTCCCGTCCCCCCACGGTGGCCAGCCAGAGGCCTCCAGGAAGCCCTCAAGCAGGGCACGGAGGGAACGGCCCTCCCGTGCTTTTGCCCCCTGGCGAACTTCACTGCCACGTGTGGCTCTGAACCCGAGTCCCCCCCCCCCCAGTCCCAGAGCGACGGCCTCGCCCAGCCTTCCCCTACATGGGAGCCCCCCAGGTATGTTGGACTGCAAATTCCATCATTTTCAGCCAGCACGGCCACTGTGAAGATGATGATGATGATGATGATGATGATGATGATGATGATGATGATGGCAGTTACACATTGGGAGGGCACTAACTTGGGAAAAGCTGGGCCAGGCTCTACACCAGACTGGCAAATTAAATTTTTCAGCCCTATAAATTCTAGCAGCAAGGAGATCCCAGGAAGAAACGCGCCTCCCCCCCCAACCCCAAGGTCACTGTGGGGTCTTCTCAATCAGACGGGCAAGGCAGACGCTGTGCCGACTATCCAGCTTGTGTCGTAAGGCACAACTCCGCGAGCCTCCGACGCCAAGCTTTGTTTCAAGCCCGGGAAAACACGTGGTATATTTGCAGGCCAAGAATCCCAGACTGCTTGCAACATAGAGGGGGGGGAAAAACAAACACAGGCACACGATTGCTGTAAGAGATCAGGGAGAGCCTAAAACGTATTTGTTGAAAGGAACTCCGGATGTGCGCCAGGGCCAGGAGGGAGATTCCAAAACAGCCTCCCCCCAACCTGGTGCCCTCCAGATGTTTCGGAGGAGAACTCCCAGAATGCCTGACCAGCGGCCCTGCTGGCTGGGGCTAAGGGGAATTGAAATCCAAAACATCTGGAAGGCACCAAGTTGGGGGGAAGGCTGTAAAACAGTGTGCTCCAAGTTAACCTTGGGTCCCCAGATGTTTTTGGCCTACTGGCTGGGGCATGCTGGGAGTTGTAGGCCAAAAACATCTGGGGACCCAAGGTTGGAGAACACTGCCGTAAAAGGATGCTTCCCCCCCCCCCACGCCTTTGGGGATTACCAAAAGCCTGCCTTCAATTCTCCAAGAGAACACAAGAGCAGCCCTGCTGGGTCAGACCCAAGGTCCATCTCGTCCAGCACCCAATTTCCCCACAGGGGCATGCAAGAAGCCCACGCAAGCAGCACAGGAGAGCAATACCCCCCCCTTTAATCAGAGTATACGCCCCTTGTCAGTTGTCCCCAATATCTAGTGGCACGATGCCTCTGAAGTTGGTGGTTCTGTTTAGCCGACAGGGCTAACGGTCATTTCACTATCTTCCACCAGCCCATCCCTTTCCTTATTCCTCCCCAAGGTCTTCGAAGCCAAGCGGCACCTCCTGGGAGTAGCAGGAGCAAATGCCAAGAATCAAATCAATACCTGGTGCAAAGTCCTTTGTTTGTGTGACTGCTCCCTCCACCACCACTACCCGTGCCGCCACTTTGCCCTATTTGGTTCCAGCTGGTGGACCTTTGAGGTTTGATAAATATTTATTTATTCATTTATCATATTTATACCCCGCCCTTTTTCCCTGCAAGGAACCCAAGGCGGCTTACATAATCCTCCACTCCCATTTCATCCTCACAACAACCCTGTGAGGTAGGTTAGGCTGAGAATCAGTGACTGGCCCAAAGTCACCCAGTGAGCTTCATTCATGTCCCAGTGGGGACTAGAACCCGGATCACCCGAGTCCCAGTCCAACACTCTCACCACTACGCCAAATGAGTAAAAAAAACAACATGAAGATCCCGCAGGCCTGAAGTCCGCCCGTCCCCGATCTAACCATTAAAGATCCAGAACCGCATTTTATGTGCTGTGTTAATAACCACCATCCTAGTCGGGAATCCAAGTCGCTCGGCGCGGACACAACGCCCACTTCATAAGCACGGCATCAGAAAGGAGGGTTGAGTCGAGGGTGCGAAGGATGACACACAAAGACAGCTCGAACAGGCAACCACCAGTTCCGCTTTGTGGGGATCCCAGTTCCTTGCTGGCTTATTAGTCACAGCGTTTCTTCCCTAACTGACCTCACAAGGGGTGGGGGTGGCAGAACGGGATCTTCTACAGAAAGCAGGAGGATGATTCATGGCTCAAAACTGCAAACCACGCAGGGTATAAAAAAAGGGCCAGAAGCATGCTGCGATCCACCTCCAGTGCTAGTTACACACCGTGTAACAGGAGGGATGCAGCAACCAGCCCACCCTCTCCCTGAAAAACGCCATCCCAAAATGAGCCTTCCCTGCCTAGTGCCACAAATGTCCGTGGAAGATCCAGATGCCAGGACTGCAAATTTTGTTTGTTTATTTATTTATTTATTATATTTACCGTATACCCCGCCGTTTTTCCTGCAAGGAACCCAAGGCGGCTTACATAATCCTCCTCCTCCTCCTCTCCATTTTATCCTCACAACAACCCTGTGAGGTAGGTGAGGCTGAGAGTCAGTGACTGGCCCAAAGTCACCCAGTGAGTTTCATGGCCGAGCAGGGACTAGAACCCGGATCTCCCGAGTCCCAGTCCAACACTCTCACCACTACTTTCCCTCTCTTCTAGGCCAGCATAGGTACACGTAGGCCAAAAATCAAATTGTGGACTAGAAACCTTTGTGTACTTACTCGCAAGACTGTTTTATACACCTCCAATACTCCGCCCAACACTGCTTGTGCTGCCGTATGCCTGGCATTAGCCTCTGTGTGCTTAAAGTGAGAGATTTGTTTCTCCACATGGTCTCCCCTGCCCCACACTTGCACTGCATCATGGGCTTTTAAGTCTCCAATCTTGTGCACGTGTTCCAACATCAAGAGATGGGTTGGTCTGCCGCACAAAGGGGCATCACCAGAACTTGGATGCCACAACAAATATACCAGAAAATACCTGCTATGAACTGGGCTCTCTAACATTCAATGTGTGCCCTGGAAGGAACTCTGTTCCTGAACATGTTAGGTGGTGCCACCTTTCTCCCCAAACCACTCCTCAAAACTAATTTTCTGCTGTGAGTCCTTATCAACACCAATTGAAACCAAGCCTACATACATTTCTCATTATCATTATCTCTCCTTCCCCGTAATGTCTCCTCAGCTGTCAACATTTTAGAATGTATGCTATCTGGGGCAGAGGCTTCTCTTTCCCTCCTTGCTTTATTTTACTCTGAATTAGTGCCATCAACACACAGAGAGAGCCAGTGTGGCTTAGTGGTGAGAGTGCTGGACTGGGACTCAGGGAGATCCGGGTTCTAGTCCCCGCTCGGCCATGAAACTCACTGGGTGACTTTGGCCCAATCACTTGACTCTCTCAGCCTGACCTACCTCACAGGCTTGTTGTGAGGAGGAGGAGGAGGAGGAGGAGGATTATTTAAGCCACCTTTGGGTTCCTTGCAGGGAAAAAGGTGGGGCATAAATATAATAAATAAATAAAGAAAGAAAGAAATTTATGGGGGGGGGGAGATTTCAAGAGGGCAGACAGGGCTCGCGCCTTTGCCCCAAATGGAGCACCCTCTCCCAGAGTTTTAAACAAGCCACGTTGCAAACTACACGGGCCCTTCCTCCTTCCCTGTTTTCCACACGTGGGCCTCCAAACTTTTGACACGCAGAGGTGCCAAACCCAATAACTAGACTAGCAGGTTTGGGAGCGAGGGACTGTTGCTAAGGGAGGGAAAGAAAAATAGCTGCCATCCCCTTCTCTTTCCCTCTCTAAAAAAGAAGAAGAAGAAGGAAAAATCATGTGAAAATGAATACACACTTTAAATAGCCTCAAAAGTGGCTCAAGGCAGTCAGCTGACCTGGCAAGCAGGGAGGGAGCAGGACATAAGAATCAGGATGCTGCGGCTGGACAGGCTGAAGAGGCCAACTCCAGGTTGAAAGAGGAGGAGAAAAAGCAGGAAGGTTTCCTTCCTTTCCTGTTCCAAATAGCAACCAACAAGTCCTGTGACTAGAGCTGGTTTCCCAAACAGCCCAGTCGGCTTGCTGCAGCATCCCTCCCAGCAGCTGAGGACAGCGTGTTCCGTTTTTAACCCACCTTTTCCACAGTCTGCACTCAAGAAGACTGCTTACAAAACGGGGCCCAACTTTAGATTATTAAACATCAGCCACATTGCAGTGAAATCTAAAAGCTACCCAGCAGAACTTAATTAATTAATTAATTAATTATATTTATATACCGGTATATATTTTTCCTGCAAGGATCCCAAGGTGGCTTACACATGATCCCTCCTCCTCTCCATTTTATCCTCACAACAACCCTGCAAGGTAGGTCAGGCTGGGAGTCAGTGACTGGCCCAAAGTCGCCCAGTGAGCTTCATGGCCGAGCGGGGACTAGAACCCGGATCTCCCGAGTCCCAGTCCAACACTCTCACCACTACGCCACGCTGGCTCTCATAATCCAAACGACCCTGAAATTGCTAAAAACAACAGCGGGATGCAAGTGGTTCTACCGGGGTAGGCAACTTGCAGCCCTTCTGGATGTTGTTGGACTGCAATTCCCATCAGCCCCAGCCAACAGAGCCCATGGTTGGGGGTGATGGGCGTTGTAGTCCAACAACATCTGTAGGCATCCCTGTGTTAAACAAAAAAGCTTGGGAACAGTCTGTCAGTCAGTTTATTACAGCCGTAGACCAGCAGGCTTGGAATCCCCAAGTCACTCATATTGTAGCACGCTTTTGCGGATCTGCTACCCGCTGTAGGAAAATGATTTCACATAGATCATAGAGTTGGAAGGAGTCTATGAGGCCATTGAGTCCAACCCCCTGCTCAATGCAGGAAACTAGAGGAGGCAGGGTCTCCCATCCAAGTAATAACCAGGCCTGACCCTGCTTAGCTTTCCACTCTCAGACAAGCTGAGCCAGTGTAAAGGATTGCATGCTTCTGAGAGAGAGACTTGGGAACGTAAGACGGCCTTCACCTGGCGTATACCACGACCGCTGTGCAATGCGGACATTTCCAGGGAGGCTGCGGCGAAGTCAGGGTGCCACCACAGAGAAAGCTGTGCCCCCCAGTTGCCACTCGCTCAAGCCCTGGAGGCAAGGAACACTGGCGTAGGGGGGCCTGAGATTGGACTTTGACACTGGCCTGGCTTAGATTTAACAGCAAACCATGGTTGGTTGTTGCAAGCATAGCCAGCGGCAGGGGTTGGCACGGGCAGGCAGCTGCTAAGGGCCCAGAGACTTGGAGGGGCCCATCCCAGCTGCTGTACCGCCCTCCTCCCCTCCTCGTTGTCCTCGCCTTCCTCGCCCTTACCCCGCCGGCCCAGAAATGCCCCATTTTAAAAGAAACATTTTAAAGTTACATTTTGAGAAGCAGCAATCTGAACCGATCAGACACTGCCCTTGCTGGGGGGGGGACGGGGACAATGACGACACACAGCCAGTGAGGGCACAGAGCGGCCTTTACGTCAATCCTGTGCCCTCAATGGCCGAGTCATGTGTGTGTGTCCCCCCCCCCCGCTGCAAAAGACAGTGTCTGATTATTTCAGATTGCTGCTACAACCCAAGTTTTTTTAAAAAAATGTTTAAAATTGTGCCCAGGGGTGGATGCCGTGAGCTTTGCTCTCAGGGCCGGCCAAAGCAGCAGGAAGGGCTACCGCCACCCCGCCCAGGTTAAAAAAAAAACCCTAGGTGGGCAGGCAGGGGGCTCTCTCATCGGCGGGGGCAGGTGGCTGTGAGTCGGCAACGGGACAGACAAGCGGCCGCAGCAGGCAAAATGGGTTAAAAATGTGGCGTGTGAGGTATCGATGCAAGGCGGAAATATGTGGTGGCTTGTTTGTTTGTTTTTGGCAAATGAATTTGATTGGGACCTTTGGGAAGGATTTTAACAGGAAGATGATTTGTGCAGAACCTGGAACTGCTAGAACAAAATACGGATTTGTTTTAGTAGTAACTTAGTATTGGAAAGGTAAAGTGTTATTGGTAAAATGTATTGATCTCTGTGGAAATTACCAGTAGTGATTGAGAATGAATAATGGAAGGGATGTAATAAAAGGGGTCAAAAACTTGGGGTGTGAGGTATTGATGCAATGGGAAAATAGGCAGTGGCTTGTCCTTTGATACATGCAGCAGAGGGAAATTATTATTATTATTATTATTATTATTATTATTACGGTATTATTATTATTATTATTATTATTATTATTATTTCTTACCCGCCTCTCCGTCTAGATCGAGGCGGGGAACAGCAGCAAATATAAAATACATAAACTAATCAAACACAATGCATACTATTAAAACATCTTAAAAACATCTTAAAGGCATCCTAAAATTACTAGGGAACTGAAGAACTAGAATTAAATAGAAGTAGAAATGTTTTAGATTGTTAGAAGAATTAGAAGAATGAACATATGCTGTATGTTTATTGTTAATAACGAGGTTTTGTGAACTTGTGAGGTGGATGAATAAGAAGAGAAATGTTTGACCGTAGAAAAAAAAGAGAAACGTATTTGTAAACTACAGAGTAGCGTATATATAATGTTACTTATACTTTGTTATGGGGAAAATCGGAAGTCCATTTTAGTTTAGTGTTGTTGTGTTTTTGGGATGTTTGTCTGTGCTTTATTTTTCTTTTGAAGATAAAAAAAGTACTACTACTACTACTACTACTACTACTACTACTAATAATAATAATAAATAATTAAAAAGGGGGCTGCAGCAGGCAGGTGGTTGTTTGGGGGCAGCGGCGGTGGGTCGGTGGGCGGAGAAGGGGCCGTGGTGGGTGGGGCTTCCGGGGGGAAGGGGGGAGCTTCGGTGGGTGGGCAAGGGGCTTGGGCGGGCGGGGGTCTTCAGCAGCGGCAGGCCGAGGGCTTCACCCGGCAGGGTGCGGCAGCGGGGGCCTTCGACAGCACTATGCCGAGGGCCCACTGGAGTCTGGCGCTGGCCACAGTTTCAGGACACAAGAACAAGACACAGCTGGAGTTGGCTCCCTGGTCTTCCTCCTCCCTCATAACACGCCAGGGTTTGCATGCAAACCGCCAATGTGTCCGCAGTTGGTTCTCAACCCAGGATCTGAAACCCTGGCTTGATGTTGCATCCAAACCACCCACACACCCCCACACACACGTGTCAGAAGAGAAAGACCGGCCCTGCGTTATACCATGTCGAAAACCGAGCACACTACCGTTTTCCAAAACGAACAAATTAAAACGGTTTATTTTTCTTTCTCTAACCTGAATAACTTAGGCTGGCTTTGTTAGCTCAAACTGAAACCAAAAATATTTCAGATTCCTGGGATCCAGCCTGCACTGGACAGAGCAAACTATTTGGGTCTAGGAAGCTGCCTATTAGAATTCATACTGTGGCTCGCAGCAGTTCTCAAACAGAGGTCTTTCCCAACTCAGCGACCTCGGCCTCTATAAGGGCTAGAAACATGTGCGTGCATGCGTGTGTGTGTGTGTGTAGGACACAAGTACGACATCAACGAAGCAACACCCTCCCACCTGTGTTCCCCAGCAACTGGCATACAGAGGCATATGAGAGCCTTTTCTGGCTGAAGAGCGGGGTATAAATGCAATAAATAAATAAATAAAACACAATATCCAATCCTGGAGGTAACATGCAGGCATCGTAACTAGTAGCCACTGACAGCCTTATCCTCCATGAATTTGTCTAATCTCCTTTTGAAGCCCTTCATGTGCTCAGCCAACAGTACATTTTGTAGCAAATTCCGTGATTTAACTACACATTGCTGCGTGGAGTAGCGCTTCTTTGATCTTTTCTGAATCTCCCACCATTCAGCTTCATGGGATGACCCCAGGTTCTCCCTCTCCACTTTCTACACACAATGCAGAAATAATTGTATACACTCCTATCCTGTTTCCCCTAACTTGCCTTTTTTCTGAGCTAATCAGCCCCAAACACTGCAACCCTTCCTCATGCGGGACTTGCTCCTGCCCTTTGATCATTTTGGTTGCCCTTTTCCATATGATGCCCGTTCGTGTTTATGACACAGGAGAAACAGAGGATCTTGTGCCCTTTATTTTTAAAATGCCCAACTTCCCTGGCTGATGTTTGACTAGGAAAATTGATTAGATCTCCACAGTTTTTATTTATTTTTGTTAGCTAACTGAGGAAATATCATTTAAATCAACTGCTTACGCTTTAGCATTATCGAAGGATCGTGCTGTTTTTACTGAACAATGCATTCCAAATTGCCACCATATCTGATTTTGGCTGAGGCAGCTCTTGCCCATTGCTTCCATTTGTAAGATATTAATTTAATTCTATTTTTGTACTTCTGTTATGGCCAAGATGGATTGGGGGAGGGGGGGGAACCCCACTGAACAGAAAGGCTATTTGCACAGCTTCTCAGAGACCCACCACCACCACAGCTTATAGGGCCACGACGGATTGTGGAACTGAGGGTCTCTGGCACAGACCCAACGTGGAAGATAAAGCTTGGGCGGGTTGAGAGAACATTGCCCTACATGCCTACGTGTGGCTTGCAGCAGTTCTCAAACAGAGGTCTTTCCCAGATCGGCTACCTCTGCCTCTATAAGGGCTAGAAACATGTGTATGTGCGCATGCGTGTGTCCTTTAAAGAACGTGTAGATCAGCCTCACTCAACCGGATTCCCTCTGGATGTTTTGGACTACAACTCCCAGCATTCCTTGACCACTGGCTATGATGGCTGGGGCTGATGGGAGTTGAGGTCCAAAGCACCTGGAAGGCACTAGGAGATGCCTGGGACCATGTGCAATGCCAAACATGTGCTCTGTGCTCTGTCGCCGGGCTCTGTTCCCTTTCCTTTAAATCTTCTAGGTGCCAGCAATAGACTTTTAGGGAGCTGGGATGACCTGGGGCCTGGGATTTTCCCAAGCCCTGCTCAAACTAGGCTATCTGGATAAACATTTGGCCACACCGGGGGGGGGGGGGAGGAAGAAAACCCTCTGCAAGGGGCAGCAGGGAAACTGCAAATTGCAGAGCACAGTGAAATCTCCCAGGGGCAGAGGAGAAGCCAGGAAGGTGAAAGAGAGAAAGAAAGAAAGAAAGAAAGAAAGAAAGCATCTCTGGTATCACTAGTTGACATAAGGGCTGTCAATAGCGCTCCCAAGGCAATCTGTCATCACCCACATGGAGACTAAGCCCTGCAGGCAAAACAGAGCTTGTTTCTCCCTCCCTGAGGTTTCCTCGTAGGTCCCAATGCCACTTTCCGGGAAAGGGGTGGAGAGAAGCACACCCACAGGGCGGCAACCTTCCAACTGGCAGATTTTCCTAGCAGGCAGTTCAGAAGATTATCTGTTCCTGGGTGCAGATGGTGGGCAAGGATCAGCTCGAAGTGCACGAGGAAGGACAGATCTGGCGGGAGATCCGCGGCTAAGACATGGGCACGTTGGAGGAGAGACAAGTCCACGGGATGCGTGCTTGATCCCAGCCATCAACAGCTACGCAGGCGTCTACGGGTGATACAGGCCTGTGGCTCACGCTGCCTCAGCTTGTCTGAGCGTGGAATGCTAAGCAGGGTCAGGCCTGGTTATTACTTGGATGGGAGACCCCTCCTCTAGTTCCCTGTATTGAGCAGCAGGTTGGACTCGATGGCCTTGTAGGCCCCTTCCCACTCTATGATCTATGAAATCTATGAATCATGCCTAACAACCTGGGAACCCTCGCAAAGGGCAGGAAGGCATCTCAAAGCTCATTGCGCCTTCGCACCCTCGCCCCATAATCCTGCACCTACCAATCGCGAACGCACTCTCTGAGCGCAGATCCGCATGCGGCCAAAACAGCACCACCCGCACACAAGAGGGAGGTGTCAGCCGGCTTCAGGGGAAGCCCAGGACAATATTTGGGGGAGGGGAAGAATACAACAAAACAACCCAACACAGCCCTATGAGAACTAAAGCATGCTCAGCGGCGACGGAATACTGGGGATTGCTATGGAGGGAAAGATGGGAAATTGGGGGGCCGGGAGAGAGAATGGAATGGAGTATCCTAGAAGGGGTATGGTCGGCCAGCTGCCTGCACAAAAGCACTCCACGGGGCAACTGTTCGTGGCAGAGTCCAACTCGGACCCCTGTTGGTCCCTCTTTCCCAGGATCTTGCTGTAACTGGACGTGCTAAGGCAGTGTTCTCCAACCTCGGGTCCCCAGGTGTTTTTGGCCTACAACTCCCAGCATGCCCCAGCCAGCCACGCTGGCTGGGGCATGCTGGGAGTTGTAGGCCAAAAACATCTGGGGACCCGAGGTTGGAGAACACGCTAAGGACTAAACCTGGGACCTTCTGCGTCCAAAGCATGTGCTCTGCCACTAAGCTGTGATCCTTCCGCTTTGCATTCCTTCTGCCTCTTTTAAAATGCCAGTACAGTAATACCTTGGATTGCAAGTAACTTGGTTTGAGAGCGTTTTGCAAGACAAGCAAATTTTAAAATATTTATGTGGAGAAAGGAGCCTTTGGGGGTACACACACACACCTCAGGTGTGAACCGGCTGGGGTGGGGTGTGCATAGTTAGCGTGTGGAAAGAGGGGCCCTTGGGGGTTCCTGCATGCACGCACACACACACACACACACACACACACACCTCCTCATGTGTAAAACATAAGATGGGGCCTGACACCTGGAGGTCTGGAGGAGTCAGGCTGAAAGCGTTCATATGTAAATGTAGTTCAAGCCATGAGTCATGAGTTCCCTTCCCCCTGCCTGGCCAGGTGAGGTGCATGGTGATTGGCTAAGAGGCAGCAGAGGAGGGGAGGGGGGAAAAGGTATATTTCCCAAGGCGTGGTTTTTGGTCTTTGTCTTTGTTCTACCCGGCTGTGGTAATGGCGGAAAGCCAAGGACCCCAGGCAGCTCCTGGTAAAATTAGCTGGATTGAGGACTCTAGTAAAGGCAAGTCTTGTGGGAGTTTCATCCATCTCAGACCTGCGGGTAGATGGAGTAGTTCTCCTCGGGCAGCAAGGCTGTGCTGGATTTAACCCTTGAAGAGAATACCCTCAGGTAACTGGTGTGTGCCTGAGAGTTATTAAGGAATCAGGTTTTATTGTGTTTTAGCTCTATTTCTGTGTACTAAAGTGTCTCTCTTTATTTTGTGTGCTTCTCTCGTTTCCCTAATCTTGTTGTAAAATGCTACCCGAATAAACCTTGTCGTGGTTTTACCCCACATGGGTTTTGTAGTACTCTGTGAGTTCAGTATCTAAATCCAGGTTACAGAATTGAAGGCGAGTCCCTGAACAGAGATCCAAGTAGGGTTGCAGACAGCTGAGGCTGGCAATCTGGTACCTTGAGATCTCAGGGGGTCTTGGTTCCTTTGGAGTAGGAAAGGGTGGGGGTGTGGCGGGCCAGCCAGCCCCCCCTTCCTCCACAATTTAATTTTTTTTTACTTGAAATACAAGTGACGTCTTGCAATACAAGTACTGTAGTACGGCTTAAATTAAAAATCTCTGTACAAATTTTTTGGGGGGAATTTCGTTTTGATATAAGAGTGTTTTGGATTACAAGCACGTTTCCGGAACAAATTATGCTCTCAATCCAAGGCATGACTGTATTCGCTTGCGTCTCCGAGTCTAACTAACCAGGGGCCCTGGGTCTATTCTTGCACCAACAACGGCTGGACTTGTTACCAAGAGAAATTCTACACAGACATTTCAGGGGGTGGGGCGAAGTGAGCCAGCCACATCTTCCGTTTTCGATTATACACAGAGAAAAACGTCAAAGAGTGTTTTCATGGACTTTCTTATTTTTATTTTAAAAAGGGTCTCCCCTCCCAACTATTCTTTGTCCCCTTTCACTCCAGGGGAGAATAGAATGGGAAGGAACTGAGCCCATGCACATATACTTTGGATTCCATGGGGGGGGGGGGGAAGAAAATCTAGCGATATAAAAGATTTCCAGCCAGCTTCAGACTGTTAGCTATTTCCAGTATTTCCTGCTTTCTCTCCCCCTGCCTGCGGTGGAATGCATCCATTCCAATAGCTCAAATAGTAGGGAAGCAAGGCCTTTGGCAGCAGCCAGCAAGGGCTAAGAGGGAAGGAAAATAATTTAAACACAAACATTTGCTTAAAGGTAGAAACTTGTTTGCATCACTGGACAGGTGTGAAAGGCCCCAAACTCGGGAGTTTCAGATTACAACAGCAAATGATTTAGAGACAGGTCTTCTTGTGTGTAGGGAACTGGGGGGGGGGGGATACAGCAATCACATCAGAGCCGTATGTATGTAGTACGTTGCACGGGAAGAATTTTAAAAAATCCTGCACATAGGTAATCCAAATTCTGGACTAAAAGAGCTGGATTCGGTGAACAGGATACAACTGCGGTACATACAGCTTCCCCCCACCTCCGCTTATTTTGCATAAATAGATTCCGCAATTTTTACTCTCTCATATCTCTGGGGAGGGGCAAGGCGAAGCTAGATTCCGCCTAAACATCAGGAAAAATTTCCTGACTGTCAGAGCAATAAGACAATAGAATGAACTACCTAGGGAGGTGGTGGGCTCTCCCAGTCTGGAGGCATTCAAGGTGCAGCTGGACAGACATCTGTCAGGGATGCTTTGACCTGGATTCCTGCGTTGCGCAGGGGGTTGGACTCGATGGCCTTGTAGGCCCCTTCCAACTCTACTTTTCTATGATTTCTATGATTCTAAGTGTCAGGCACTGGAGCCCCACCCTCCTAACCTAAGAGGAGGCCAGAGCTCAGGTGCAGAATGCACTCTTCCTGACCTCGTGCGATAATCCTTGCGATTAAAGCAATGAGGCTAGATATGCACTCCCTTCCAGAAAGCTGCAATCCTACATGCACTTATGACTGGGAGGTGGGGGTGGGTGGGAGGGAGGAATATTTCCATTCTTTCTGGCAAAAATGATTGAGGAAGGGCTGCAGCTCGGTAGATGGCACCCCGAAGGTCCCAGGTTCAATCCCTTGCATCTTCAGGGAGGGGTGAGAAAGACCCCTGCCCAAAACCGTGGAGAGCTACTTCCAAGTTGGGGCAGACCAGGGTGGGCAGACTTGAGGCTTGTGGAATCTACTTCGGGGTTTTTTTTTCTGGAAACCCAAGATTTATCAACCAGTGCCTGGTGCAAAAGACGCACAATTAGAATTAAACAATTCCAAGCCCAGGAATGTCTTTTGAGTACCAGAACTGAATGGAGCTCACAGTCCTTCCACACAATGGTCTACTCCTGGTGGCCCCTTTATTTATTTATTTTATTATATTTATATCCCATCTTTTTTCCTGCAAGGAACCCAAGGCGGCTTACATAATCCTCCTCCTCCTCTTCCTCCTCTCCATTTTATCCTCACAACAACCCTGTGAGGTAGGTTAGGCTGAGAGTCAGTGACTGACCCAAAGTCATCCAGTGAGTTTCATGGCCGAGCGGGGAATAGAACCCGGATCTCCCAAGTCCCAGTCCAACACTCTCACCACTACGCCACCACTGGCTCTTTCTTTCTTCATATCCGCAGTATACTCTGCAGGTCAAAATCTGTGTGTCAGAAAGCCTTGCTGATCTACTGCAAGACACCCAGAGATCTACCAGAGAGCCAGATCGATCTACCTCCTCTCCCCACTGTCTTTCCTGTAGCAACAAGTGAGGACGTGCGCCGGGCAAACCTGACTGGGTCAGAAATCGCCATCTCCACGCTCGCAAGTATTTAGCTGTGAATGCCAGCCACACTTGGTGCATTCAGCACAGGTAACACACACACACACACACACACACACACCAGCAAACAACAGGCCTGTGGCTCACGCTGGCTCAGCTTGTCTGAGCGTGGAAAGCTAAGCAGGGTCAGGCTTGGTTATTACTTGGATGGGAGACCCCTCCTCTAGTTTCCTGCATTGAGCAGGGGGTTGGACTCGATGGCCTTGTAGGCTCCTTCCAACTCTATGATCTATGAAATCTAAGCCTGATTATTACTTGGATGGGAGACCCCTCCTCTAGTTTCCTGCACTGAGCAGGGGGTTGGACTTGACAGCCTTGTAGGCCCCTTCTAACTCTATTTATGAAATCTAAGCCTGGTTATTACTTGGATGGGAGACCCCTCCTCTAGTTTCCTGCATGGAGCAGGGGGTTGGATTCGACGGCCTTGTAGGCTCCTTCCAACTCTATCTATGAAACACTTTTGCACATGGCTGCCCTATGTCTCTCTGATTTTAGCGGCACTGGATCCGTCCGCAAGGGCCCCTTTGCACGTTATGCTTTCATTCAGACCCCGCAACAAAGAAAAGGGGGGAGAGGAAGGCACCAGCTCAGGTGACAGTGTAGGGGCATGCCTTCATGGTACCAGCCCTTGAGACATGGTTAATGTATAATTTAGTAAATGTTTAGCTGAGCTCAAATCTCTGCAACTCTCTCTCTCTCTCTCTCTCTCTCTCTCTCTCTCACACACACACACACACACCAGGAAATATGCAAGACGCCTGCCAAGCCAAGTCACCAACCTTGAATTCCCTCCCCCACTTTTTTAAATAGAGGCCACTACTATGCATCCCCTTTCAGTTTATACACATTGCTGGCTTTATGAATAGACGGAAGCAGATTTCCATCTCAGTGCAAACAAAGCAACACAAAAGCCACTCAAGTCCTGTTTTTACACACACCCTTCTCTAGAGGCTATGCCGCTTCCGTGTGTACACACCAGGAGCAACCACGGTACCAATTCACACTCTGCCCAGAGAGGGCGGTCAATCAATCCAACTTCACATGACCAAGCACTATGACAAGCCCAACTCCCCTCCGAGAGAGGCAGGCAGCCAAGGGGCTAGCTTACACAGAGACACAATTCACAATACAACAACATCACCCATCCAGACAGAAGTCCAGGGCTTATCTGTGTGCAAGGCGCTCTCTCAGCTTGTCTGAGCGTGGAAAGCTAAGCAGGGTCAGGCCTGGTTATTACTTGGCTGGGAGACCCCTCCTCTAGTTCCCTGTATTGAGCAGCGGGTTGGACTCGATGGCCTTGTAGGCCCCTTCCCACTCTATTATGAAATTTATAAGTTCTAAAGCCACCATAGTTTCATGGACAGGATGCACTGTTCAAATATCAGTGGTTCCAGAAAAGAGGTGAAACGCACAGATTTCTCCCTAGAGAGATCCCCTTAAGAAAGGGGGACAGGGTGAAGAAATTGGTGGAGTTTTTTTTAAAAAAGGAGATTAATCAACTCAAACTTCATCAGGCTGTAAATCAAGGACACATTGGTTTAATTTGGGTTTATGTTACTGCAACAGAGATCAAAGAGGGTATTAAAGATGTTAGAAGGAAAGGCCAACAAGAAGTAACTTTTATTTATTAAATTACATCATTACACTTCCTTTACTGCTTCAAAAACGGAACCTCTTGAGTATTTGGTGAAATGCATATTTCAGCTGGCTGATCTGTTAAAAAGCAGGTGATTCAAGGAAAAAGAAAAATCAGCTGACAGGTCTAGCAAAGAAAAATTATGCTCCAAAAATAATCCAGATTTTGCGCAAAGCGGAACGGTGCACCATGACATAAGTAGGTTATAATTAAACAAGTGTTTGTATAGTTTGCTTATTTTGTATAGATCATCCTTCTTCCAACGGTCTAGGGCAAGAAAAAAACACTATATACGAGCTCTGAGATAGAAGCTCTGAAGTCCTGTTTCTTGTCCAATATAAATCTTGCTTACGTAGTTATTTTTATTTATTCATTTAAAATATTTCTAGACCGCCTTTCAGGGGAGAAGCTTAGGTCCCCTCACCCAATCTTCTGGATTCTAACATTTCACTGCCCGGGCAAACAAATGTCAAGCCTATTTTCAAACTCTTAAGAACTAGAATCATGCCTGGGGAGGAAAAAGGGTAAAATGTCAAGTTATATGCTCCAACACCATAGGTCAGTGATAGAGCACCTGCTCTGCATGTAAAAGGGTCCAGGTTGAATTGCCAACTTCTCCAGTAAAGGATTACTACATGTGGAAGGGATGATGTGGAAGACCTCTGCCCCGGAGACTCTGGGGAGCTGCTGCCAGGAGTAGACAAACCTGGGCTAGATGGACAAATACTCTGACCTGATAGAAAGCAACTTCCTATGTCCTCATTTCTAGGGTTGTACCATGGGAATGAATAACCCGAACAGCTCCAATAACATTTCCCTTGATGTCACAAAGCATCCAAGTTATTAAGGGCTTCCTGAATGGGATGGCCGGACGGAGCACTTCCTCCCTACAGTGTTTTCCATGGAGAGTTTACTCACACGTGTCCTGCATTTTCGTTAAAATGATCTAACCATTTTTTCCCAGGAGTACAGAGAAGGGATACCTTAACATGAAACCTGGGGCATTCGTAAAAAAACAACAAAAAAAACACCACCATCCCAGGGTCCTAGAGATACTGCATGCTGCCACACATTTAAGGTTTCAGGAAGCATTGCCAACTTTCAGTTCTATCTTTTAAAAGGAAATGTTCGCATTCTCAGAGGCATTTGGAACCTGAAAGGAAATTCTTCACTTGCCCATTATGGCTGAAGAACATATGGCAGGACACCATCATTCCTGTTTCACCGA
The DNA here is from genome assembly GCA_021292165.1 of Shinisaurus crocodilurus. Taxonomy (NCBI): domain Eukaryota; kingdom Metazoa; phylum Chordata; class Lepidosauria; order Squamata; family Shinisauridae; genus Shinisaurus; species Shinisaurus crocodilurus. The sequence continues at coordinate 2,292,629 of JAHFWL010001192.1, read as the reverse complement.
GGGCTGGGAGAGAGACCAATAAAGGTCTTTGCCCATGTCAAGTTTATGACTTGAGGCAGAGCTTGAACGCAGGTGCTAGGTTCAGCTGTCTTATCCTGACAGTTCCTCATCCAAAAGCCTGGCTTAGGGACTCAATGCATTCTGGGATGCCGGGTTTGAAGCAAAACCCAAGAGCTCCACTACGGTTCTCACACACACACATGCAGACAAACGCCCACAGGGCAATGGATGAAGCCCAAGAACAGATAAGGGTACAAGAACCAGTTTGGCAGGGGCAGGGCAAACCTATCTTCTCTTCCACCACAGTGGCACACCTGTTGTGAATCAGCGAGAAGAATACCTATTGCCTAACTATTCCTGTCCTCCAACCTCTGTCATTTCTCAAAACCTGTCTGCAGAGGAACCAGCCCAAGAACGAATTGCAGAGATGTGGAATCACTGCTTGAGCTCATCATCACTGGGCCAGACCTTCGATTGGTGCTGACCAAACGCTTTATCTGTGCTCACAAGGGAGCTAGTGTTGGAGCATCCAGACTCCCATGCCTTCAGCGAAGTTGCCCAAACCTCCTGTAACACAAAAAGCTAGTGGACCAGCCCCCTAAACACCAGGATAGGTGGCTTTCTTTAGCGAGGCTGCAGGAGGAAGCATGTAGAAAACATCAGTCAATGGACACAATCCAGAAAGAAGTCACCTGAGCATGCCCCATTTGTTTCAGTTGAGTTTGCATCAGAGGGAAATAGAGGTAGCCCAGCCCAGATCTCACTTATAAGCCTCCAATTACCGTACATGCTGAGAATGTATTGCTATCTTTAGTGAATTTGAGGAGCAAGAAGAAGAAGAAGAAGAAATACAGAGCTGCATTAATTTCTCTCTTTGTTTCTCATCCTAGTATGGATACAGGATGGCTTGAGGGGAAAAGGGTGCAACCAAGTAAGAGTAGTAATTCATAGTGGCAACATGGCACAGTCAGCAACCAATAATATTATGATGGATCTGTCACACGGTTTGTCGTGTTCAAAATTCCAACACAATTTAGAAGGTTATCCTAGGTCAGTGATGGCGAACCTATGGCACGGGTGCCACAGCTGGCACGCAAGGACCTCTCTGTGGGCACTCGAGCCATTGGTCACCAGATCGCGAAAAGACCGTCCCCTTCTGCAAAACACTAATGATCTTGTTCTTTCTCACAATGTGGAACAGAATGATTTTATTCTAGAATTCCTGTTACAGAATTCTTTTCTACATTGTTATCACATTTAAAAGATTTTGAAGAATGATGCACAGAGCATGGCTTGCATGTAAAGCCCTAACAGTTGACCTGAGTGCTGCATGTGTTGCTCTCAAACTAACAGAGTATGAGCCAAGGTTTGACAAATTATCAGCATGCAGGCAATAGCAAAAATCGCATTAATTGTGCAAAAGCATGCCCAATGCAAACTTTTACCTAATGCAGTGTTTGCAGTCCAAGACATAAAGTGTTTAAAATGTGTTAAGCACGTTTAGTTTTCTTGTTTATCTTGCTCATCCTAGTACAGCTTGGCTTTTACTTTTACTAATCCGACACCTGTAGAAGCAGGGAAAGGACCCGGGGTAAAGCTTGCCCCATACAATTTCAGTCTGACATATTATCATATTACAAGTTGAGAATCCCTTATCCAAAAATACATGTGCCTAATTATTTTTAAAGTTTGTATAAATTCCCTTCAGCCTATGTGTACAATGTAGTACTATAATAATTTTTTGAGTTGATTTTTTTTCCCAACAAAAAACTGTTTGTAGCTTTGAAAGCTCTGTTATTGTGTTTTTCTTTAAAGACAAAAGATGTTACTTAGTTCGGACAACTGTATGAGTTGTTTTTCTAAAACTAAAACCTCGGTATTCAGGTTTAATTGCAGTGTTGGCACTTTGAAATAAATAAGTTGGTTTTGTGTTGCAGTTTGGGCACTCGGGCTCAAAAAGGTTCTCCATCACTGTCCTAGGTTTACTTTTCATTGAGAAGATCCCTGATCTCACTACGGTTTAATATGATTCCAGCACCTGTTTTGGAAGGGACATTTGCCCATGTTCCATAAGAATATAAGAAGAGCCATGGTAGATGAGACCAAAGGCCTATTCAGTCCAACACTCCTGCTTCACTGTGACCAACCAGACTGTCAGTTTGGGAAGCCCACAAGTAGGACATGAAGACAGCAACACCCTCCCACCTGTGTTCCCCAGCAACTGGCATACAACATCCAATCCTGGAGGTAACATGCAGGCATCGTAACTAGTAGCCATTGACAGCCTTATCCTCCATGAATTTGTCTAATCTCCTTTTAAAGCCCTTCATGTGCTCAGCCAACAGTACATCTTATAGCAAATTCCGTGATTTAACTACATGCTAAGTGAAGTAGTGCTTCTTTGACCTTTTCTGAATCTCCCACCATTCAGCTTCATGGGATGACCCAGAGGTTCTCCCTCTCCACTTTGCATAAATAATTGTATACACTCCTATCCTGTTTCCTCTAACTTGCCTTTTTTCTAATCTAAACAGCCCCAAACACTGCAACCCTTCCTCATGCGGGACTTGCTCCTGCCCCTTGATCATTTTGGTTGCCCTTTTCCATATGATGCCCATTCGTGTTTATGACACAGGAGAAACAGAGGATCTTGTACCCAGTAATACCTTGGATTACAAGTAACTTGGTCTGAGAGCGTTTTGCAAGACAAGCAAAAAAATTTAAATTTTGACTTGATAAACAAGCGACGTCTTGCAATACAAGGTAGGGATGTAACCGCTCGCCTCGAGCGGGTGTAGCAGGCCGAAATCGGCCCCGCTCACACCCGCCAGAGACTCGCCTTGATATAAGAGTGTTTTGGATTACAAGCACGGTTCCAGAATGAATTATGCTCTCAATCCAAGGTATTACTGTATTTATAAAATGCCCCACTTCTCCAGCTGATGTTTGACTAGGAAAATTGTTTACAGTAGATCTCCACAGTTTTTATTTATGTTAGCTAACTGAAGAAATATCATTTAAATCAACTGTTTACGCTTTAGCATTGTCGAAGGATCGTGCTGTTTTTACTGAACAATGCATTCCAAATTGCCACCATAACTGATTTTGGCTGAGGCAGCTCTTGCCCATTGCTTCCATTTGTAAGATACGAATTTAATTAATTTTGTACTTCTGTTATGGCCAAGATGAATTTGGGGGGGGGGGAACCCCACTGAACAGAAAGGCTATTTGCACAGCTTCTCAGAGAGACCCCCCCACCACCATAGCTTATAGGGCCAAGGCGGATTGTGGGTCTCCAGCACAGACCCAACGTGGAAAGCTTGAGCGGGTTGAGAGAACATTGTCCAACATGCCAAGTATGCGGTACCCAGTTGAGTCCTGAGGATGGATGCCTCTGGAATTCAAGACGGCCCCCTGCCTCAACCGAAAGAAGTCACTATGTTATAACACAGGGCTACCCACGCAGAGGAAAGAGGGAAGGCCGCTAGGAATGCTTTCCCAAAACAACCTCCCACGGCTGCCGCAACACTTCACATAGTGTTCACTTCAGCCAGAGGCCGCCATGAGGCATAGCCTGGGAGGGAAGACCAGCATCCTTGTTGCTAGGCAACCGCCAACCACCTAGCAACCTAGTTGCTCAGCAACCACCAACACTCCCAGGCACCAGGCTGCCCATACAAACAGCAGGAGGAATACGGACTTCTGGCTAGGCCTCCCTCCATTGCCAGGCAGAGGAGCAGGGACTCCCAGGAACACCAATGGAACCAACTACTTAGGGAGGTGGTGAGCTCTCCCACTCTGGAGGCATGGGTGAGGAGCACATGCCCCACCTGCAACTCTGCACAGCAGAGCTCTGACTTATGGGAGGCACAGGGCTCTTATCCAGGCTGGCTCCTATGTTGCCTGGCGTGTCATTTAAAAGATGTTGTTGACCGCACAACCGTCCCTTCACATGTACTATTACCATAGGAGGAGGAGGAGGAGGAAGAAGAGGGGGGAAATGGGAAAGGCGCCAATGCAGAAATGAGAGAAAACCTCCAAGGTGCACTAAAGCATCGCACATTCCGTTCGACGTGTTTCAACACCCTTTTCGTCAGGGGCACCAGAATCCCTTTGTAAGGCAGAGTACACATAAAAAAATAAGACGGTTACTTTGTTTTACCAAAGTGCCCCTGACAAAGAGTGCATTCCAAAACACGCAGGGCACAATAAATTATACTTTAGTGCAGGGCTCTCCAACCTTGGGTCCCCAGATGTCACCGGCCTACAGCTCCCAGCATACCCAGCCAGCATGGCTCATGGCAAGGGATTCTGGGAGCTGTAGTCCAGAAACATCTGGGGACCCAAGGTTGGAGAGTCCCTGCTCTAGTGCATCTCGAAGGAGGTTCTCTCTTCTCTCATTTCTGTCCGCACATTTGCAAAGTCTGGCGCAGAGGAACCCAGCAAGCTGCCTCAGATCTATAGAAGCTGTATTGTCCTCTATGACTTGCAGTGGCCTGCCGGGGTTCCAGGCAGAGAGAGGTCTTTTCCATCCCCTCCTCCCTGTTTCTTCTTCAAACTGGATATGGCACAGATTAAATCCCGGGACCTTCTGTATGCAATGTTTGAGCTACGGGCCCCGCTCCCCATACTGAGCTCATGGAAACCATAGTCCCAACACCATGCACGAATGAATGGGCTGTCACACAAGTAAAATCCGCTTTACAGAACACAACCCAGGGCCGCTTGGAACCTTGCACTGCTAAACCTGCTGGGTAACGCGTAGGACAAGAAATTTCATGTCTGCTTTCATTAAAATAAAAAGGTTATTTTATAAGAGGGTTACTTTGTTTTACCAAAGTGCCCCTGACAAAGAGTGCATTCCAAAACACGCAGGGCACAATAAATTATACTTTAGTGCAGGGCTCTCCAACCTTGGGTCCCCAGATGTCGCCGGCCTACAGCTCCCAGCATACCCAGCCAGCATGGCTCATGGCAAGGGATTCCTGGGAGCTGTAGTCCATTCGCAGAGGCCATTCAAAATACTCCAGCAGTTTTTGAGAGTTCCACATGAAAGCAGCAGCACTGGACATAGGGATTGACAAGAAAGTCTGAAGTTCGGAATTTTCTCAGACAGGGAATACATACACACACACACACACACACACACACACACCCTTGGGGAAAAGAGAGATTGTTTCCTGTTGGGAAAGATAGACCTTCCTGTACGTACTGCGAGCATTCTACATTTGGCGTTAGCCCTTTGACAGTGGACAGGACCACATGCGTTTGGTGCAGCTGGTGGTCCCTCACCCTGCTGGAGCCCTGCAAGGCTAGGACCATTTGCCAAGATCGGGGCGACCAAGGCACCGGAATGTCCGGCATTTCCTCCAAGAATCCAACGGCCTCTTCGGATTCAATGCAGCCTGCCAAGTTATACGTCCCTCCACACAACAGACATGGAGGGGGACTTCCGAGAGGGACTTCTGTGTGATCGTTTCGGAATGTGATTACTCCCCAAGAAAGACCGGAAATACTTACCGCACGCAAGGTAGTCACAAAATCTGCAGCTTGCTTGGGGCAATTCACAACCGCCCTCCGGGCTAGCAACCAAAGCGGCATTCTATGCAGAGATGTGACAGCTGTGTACAGTACATACACACTCTGCTCCTTCCTCTCTGCCTCCCACCCATTAACCTTTAAGGCTAGAAGAGTCTCAAAGAGCTAGTACACACCTTGATGCCACAGCGCTGCTTGACTGGCTGCGGGCGCAGCATCTACACACGGGCATATCACCACTGTGTCTCTTGCCTTGGGTAATCAGAGCAAGGGGAGAGCAACAACGTCCTCAACCCTTATTTACAAGGCTTCAAGGGAAGCGGACTGCTGCATGCACTTCTGACACCAATGTCGAGACCAGACCAATAGGAAGCCTCTGTCAATGGCTGGTCTCTTTCAGGCATGCCTTAGTCGCAGGGCTCTCCAACCTTGGGTCCCCAGATGCTGCTGGACTACAGCTCCCAGAATCCCTTGCCATTAGCCACGCTGGCTGGGTATGCTGGGAGCTGTAGGCCAGCAACATCTGGGGACCCAAGGTTGGAGAGCCCTGCCTTAGTGAAATCAACACAGAAATTAGAAAAACTCTCCACGTACCCAGTTGTGCACCAACAACTGTGCCTGGAAGCTGTTCAACTTCTTAACACACCACCCGTGCAGCTCGCCTATCTCTTGAGCACCTTTGACTCTAGTCTTAGCGGGTCTCTGCAAATGAGGCCACTGCAGGAGACATTGTGTCTGCAACCAGCCAAACAGCACCTTGCGTTTACTGTAAATATGCAGCAGCACTGGGGCAGCTGCACACGTAGCACAATTAAAACACAATTAAAACAATATAAGAGGGTTTCTTTAAAGTAAAAAAAATCCTAACCCGCCCCATATTCCCGCCTGAAAAGCCATGTTTTTAAAGCCTGGCGGAAGTTCATCAAAGAGGGGGCATGGCGAAGGTCACTGGGGAGGGAGTTCCATAGCTTGGGGGCTGCCACAGAAAAGGCCCTCACCCTAGTCCCCACCAGCCTGTAGATGGCTAGAACAACAGGGTGCTATCAGTTTGTGAATCCCTACATCACAAGGCAAACGTTGGCTCTAAGTAACCAATCCAGTTAAAAGTTCCCTTTCAGGACCAGTTTATGTTTTCCAGGGAGGGAAACCAGATACGTGAATCATTCCCACATATATCATGCTCCAGGCCTCTGGAAGACCAAGGTTAATGCTGTGTAGACAAGGACACTGCACAAACATCACACATGGCATTTTCAAAGATAGGTGACTCACTCAAGGGAGTGTCCACCCAAAATATAAAATACAGTTGAACTTTGGTCAAGATAAAATACCCAAATTAAGACACACACACACACACACATACACACGGGCACGTCTTGTATCTCCCTTGGATGGCGGATCCAACATCCCGGGCTTGCCAGGAAGTTGCTAAACACAGCAAACAAGAATTTGAAGATGTAAGGGAACGTTCATGTGTCAATGCCGCCCAGAATGTTTTATGGATAAACAAAAACATGTGCCACACCTGGAAGTCGCCCGCAGAGTTCAAGCAGGTCGCTTCCTGATACTTGCGTTGAGTGATCCCTCCCTGTCAGTCCTGAGACAGGTTCCAACCAACTGTTTTCCAGCTGTGATCATGCCAAGACAACCGGAAGCAGGCAGTAGAGCCAAGACAGAGGCCATTATTTTCTAAGGCCACGGCAATGGCTCGGCACAGACCGCACAAATCCTGAAGCACCATCCTATAGGGATTAACCATTACATAGGTTGTTCTCTCCTGTCTCACCCCAAGAGGGAAGAGGTTTATCTTTTTGGAATCATTTTCACCACCACCCCTATTTATTTATTTATTTATTAAAGTTAGACATACACACTTCCTGGCCAGACAGGAAATAATCTCTGATTTTCCATATATATATATATATATATATATATATATGTATCTCCCCTCTTCTTCCAACAGGCAGTCAGCATTTTGCTGACAACGAGCATATTCAAGTCTTCGTTGGGTTCCTTTTGGGGGAGTGGGGAGCTGCCTGCCACCCTCACGTTCCCCCCCCCCCCCATAGACAAGTTTGTACATCCCAGGGCTCCTCTGAGCATGCCGATTCCTCCCTCTTGTTTCTCAGGGGCTCCTTCGATACCAACAATCCTGTCCTCACATGCCAGCCGAGATCGCTACTACAGGGAGTGATGCCAGAATAAGTTATACAAAATAGGAGAAATGTAAATTTGCTCATTTTGTACAGGTCACAGAATTGGCACAGAATTTATGGAGGTGGGTTTTTTTTAGCACAGAAAACGTGCACACAGAAGTCTTTGCCTAGGAGAAAAGCATTCAGTGTAGAAGGGGAGCTCCTGGAATCAGCATTGTTCCCGAAGGCCAGACAGGAAGTCTCCACGAAGGGCAGATTGGGCCCTGAGGCTGGCCACTGCTGACCTCTACTATAGATGAGTAAAGCCAATGTTACGCTGGTGCCATTTTTCCTCACTGTGACACACAAGGGGGCACACAGAGTTCATAGGTACCAGGGATGAGACGTTCAAACCCAGCCCTGCATAGGACTCATACCTTCACAAATGCAGCCTCAAACTTTAAAAAAGTTTCCCAGCCCTGCAGACTAACCTAGAAAAGTTTGTCTTCGCAAAAGGTGTGAACAAATTCTACACAGAGGCTCCAGCACATTTAGTTTCCGCTACCTAGGATGTGTGTTGCCAGAGTTCTAACATGCCAACAAACCAGGGTTGGGGGCAAAGAAGAAAAAGCAGAGGTTGAAATGAACCAGTTCTCTCACATAGCGACCTGCTGAGCGCAAGAAGGCCGCCACAGGACAAGGTCATAGAATCATAGAAAAGTAGAGTTGGAAGGGGCCTACAAGGCCATCGAGTCCAACCCCCCCGCTCGATGCAGGAACCCAAGTCAAAGCATCCCTGACAAGACGGCTGTCCAGCCGCACCTTGAGTGCCTCCAGAGTGGGAGAACCCAAGACTTCCCTAGTTGGTTCCATTGGCGTACTGGTCTAACATACATGGCACCCCTCTGGGCAGTGTCAAAAGCCAGGAGCTCTTCAGCATGTCACAAATATGCACGAATCGCCTTTGCTAAGGAAATGAAACTCAGCAAGGTTAAAAAACCAAACAAACAAACAACCCCCCTCCCAAACCATCAACCACAACTAAGGAACAAGCTGCTTTAACTGCGCTGGCAATCTGTTGGCTGCTTCACAGCCTCTTCACATGTACAGTAATACCTTGGATTGCAAGTAACTTGGTTTGAGAGCATTGTGCAAGACAAGCAAATTTTTAAATATTTTTTAAAAATTTGACTTGATATACAAGCGACGTCTTGCAATACAAGTACTGTAGTACGGCTTAAATTAAAAATCTCTGTACAAATTTTTTTGGGGGGGATTTTGTTTTGATATAAGTGTGTTTTGGATTACAAGCACGTTTCTGGAACGAATTATGCTCTCAATCCAAGGCATGACTGTACAGTTTTTTCCTCTGGAATCAGCTTCCAACCACAGCCTAAAACGTCTACTGTAAGCTCACCTATGGACAGTAGGAATCACCTCTAGGCGACTAGGACAAGAAGCTTGTGTCAAGTCACTGGAAGATCGCAACTGCACGCACACAGAGTGTTCCTTTGTGACTTGCATGTGTGTAGAGAAAGCTGGCACGGTGCATGCAAACGGCGCCCCCAACCTTCCCTAGCTGCTACTCGTGAGGCTGGGGGACACCTCCAACACACGAAGACCGGAACAGCAATTGTCATATTGCAGCAAGAGGGTCTTTGGGGCAGTCCTGGCTACGCAAGCAAAGAGGGCGGTCACCACCGGGTTCCGCTTTGTCCGGACGAGAGGACACCAGAGAGACTTAAGGCGCCTTTCAACTGGTTTATACAACACTGCACAAGCAGAGCACAAGTGGCATCTCCCTCTCCTTCGGAGCGGTGGTGTGAAACGGACCCAGAGGGAGAAAGCAAGCGAGTGGACAGTGCTGCTGACAGTGGAAAGACAGGGGCTTCCATTCAGGTCATGTCGCTGATGCGAGTTGTAGTCCAAAAACATCTGGAGGGTCACCCGCTTGCCTACTCCACAGTCCCGGCCCATGAATGGAGCATCAAAACAGGCCTGTGGCTCACGCTGGCTCAGCTTGTCTGAGCGTGGAAAGCTAAGCAGGGTCAGGCCTGGTTATGACTTGGATGGGAGACCCCTCCTCTAGTTTCCTGCATTGAGCAGGGGGCTGGACTCGATGGCCTTGTAGGCTCCTTCCAACTCTATGATCTATGAAATCTATGAAACCCGCCATCCCAGACTATGAACCAGCAATCTGCCTAACCAAGGAAGGGATGAAAACAAGTAGATATTCTCACGGGGGGTCTCCGTGAAAATACTGCACACTTATCCAGAAGTTACACACCTCACTTTACAGCCAAAGGGCGGCATCCACAAAGAAGGAAAACCCTCAGCGATTGGGTAGAGGCAGCCCATAACATCTCCAGCGACTCAACCAAGCAGAAAATGCCTTTCTAAAACGTCCAGGCTTCACCGCCTTCCTGCAAGCCAGGTAGCATATCATTTGGAAGCAAATTAAAGGGAGGGCGACAGCCAGGGAGAAGGAAAACAATCCCTTAATGGCTGCTTTCAAGATGTTGCTGGCCACCCATGCCACTGCAGAAAGGCAGCTTGCGCCCTTACATCCTACCCATCTTCACCGACCCCCCCTAAAATCTCCAGCAACTTCCCCGCACTATCAAGATGAAGATGGACGAGACAACCAATGCACATCCTGCAAAACCAGCCTGTTGCATGGGGGGGGGGGCAGGGGAAGCAAAGGAGAAGAAGCCACTTAGCCAGAACAGGTGACATTCCATTTGCCAAAGAGGAGCAGGCACGCAAGGGAGCTCGATGCGGCAGTCTCTTGCCACAGCTTCGCCGAACGTGGCGCGCTTCTCGTTTTGGCAGCATGACCTGCTCAGGGAAGAACAACATGGATCCAGGCCAGGCCAGCACCACCTGAAGACAGGCCAGGGCGCATCATAGCCTGAAAACCCACCCCGTTCCCAACGTGCCTGCCTGTTCCAAATTTGATGCCAAGCGCTTATGCGTCGGCTCCTCAGAAATGCCTCTTCTGAAAAAGGTATCAAAATAGTAGTTAGGCAGGGCCTTTTCTGCAGCAGCAGCAAAATGCATCATCCCCAAAGCTCCCCCCGAGAAGCTGCAAAACCGAGGGCCACACAGCCTTGTTTGGAACAGCTTTTAAGGATCTGTTTCAACTTTCAGACTGGCCCTCAAATCACATTAATTTTTCGAATTCTTCTTTTTCCCCAATTGAGATTGGTCTCATCTATTGTGGTTATTCAAAACTTTTTTTTACTGCGCTGGATCATATTGGGTTTTTTTTATTATTATTATTGCAAGCCAGCAGTAGGTTCTTTAAAGCCAGTGGGTTAGAAATTAAAGACAGCAGCACCTGGAGAAGCCAAGGTCCAGCTGTTCAAGGCAGGAATAAAATTGCTACTGAAAATACATAGAGCAGGGGTAGGCAATGTGGTGTGTGCTCTGGGCACTTCAGACTACAACTCCCATAAGCCCCAGTCAACATGACCAAGAGTGAGGAAGTGTGGGAGTCGTAGTCCAGAACATCTGGAGGGTGTCAGCTTGCCTACCTGTGATATAGCCCTCCAATGTGTTCAAAACGCTTCACATGCATTGTCTAGGACAGTGGTTCCCAACCTCGGGTCCCCAGATGTTGCTGGCCTAATCACAGGAGCTAACCCAACACACCCGGGAATACGTTCCAAATCAGTCAGGGTTGCAATGAAGAGAGTCTTACAGAGGTAATAAGTATGTTTTGTTCCCTGCTTTCATCTTTCGGGCATTTTAGTGGTGAGAGTGTTGGACTGGGACTCGGGAGATCCGGGTTCTAGTCCCCGCTCAGCCATGAAACTCACTGGGTGACTTTGGGCCAGTCACTGATTCTCAGCCTAACCTACCTCACAGGCTTGTTGTGAGGATAAAATGGAGAGGAGGAGGAGTATTGTGTAAGCCGCCTTGGGTTCCTTGAAGGAAAAAAGGTGGGGTATAAATATAATTAAATAAATAAATTTTGTGCTTTTGCACTATATTAATAAGACCTTGATAATATTTTTGGATAGGACTTGGAAAACAGGACAATATTGCTCTTGGAGACTTCACCCCTATTGTCTTGTGTTGTTCTTTTGAAGGGTGAGAATTATACTTTCTATTGTATTGTATTTATATTGGTAATTTTCAAAGCACAATACTAGCATTCTTTTTTATTTGCACTTGTACGGTTATCAGTATATTATCACTCTCAAAGTACAATACCAGTATTCCTTTTGCAAATTATAGCATCACATTAACATTCTCATGTTCTATATGTTTGTTGGCATTTTAAATATCACCCCTTCTCTGGCTCCGGTGCTGTGTGCATTTTTGTATCTTATCACTTTGGAGTCAGCTCCTGGTGTTTGCCGCTGGCCTACAGCTCCCAGCATACCCAGCCAGCTTGGCTAATGGCAAGGGATGCTGGGAGCTGTAGTCCAGCAACATCTGGGGGCCCAAAGTTGGGAACCACTGGTCTAGTAGTTAGAATACTTACAACCCCAGTGTGGCGTAGTGGTGAGAGTGTTGGGCTGGGACTAGGGAGATCCAGGTTCTAGTCCCCGCTTGGCCATGAAACCCACTGGGTGACTTTGGGCCAGTCACTGACTCTCAGCCTCACCTACCTCACAGGGCTGTTGTGAGGATAAAATGGAGAGGAGGAGGATTGTGTAAGCCGCCTTGGGTTCCTTGCAGGAAAAAAGGCAGGGTATAAATATAATAAATAAATAAATAAATAAATAAACCCCAACCTGGTGTCCTCCAGATGGTGTTGGACTACAACTCCAATCATCCCCAGCCAGGTGGGAGTTGCAGCCCGACAATTCAGGCGACAGCAGGTCGGGGAAAGGCTGCTGTAGGTCAAGTCAGTTTTATTTTACACCATATTACAGATAGAAACCGAGGCAGAGAGAGAGGGAGGGAGGCATCATGCTCACAGTCCCCTAATGAATTCACGGCACGAGCGCAACTTGAGCTGGAGACTTCCCGATCGATCGTTCAGTCTGTTCCCCACCACACACTGCCTTTTCTATGCTTCACCTCCACCGGGCTCTCCAAAAGGCCCTTGGCTACTCCTAAAACTAGCGCTCTCCGCTTCAATAACCCCATTTGCCAAACCAGACTCCTACACCAAGACGGTACAAGCCCAAAATGCAAAACAAACATCACCAGAGTGCCGAGAAATTGATATATTTTTTTTGCTCCTACGCCGTCCCCTCCCTGTAAGAGTATATTTGGAAGGGGAAAGAGAGCGAGACGCGCACAGAGAGAATGTGGGCACGCAACCAGCAGTTCACGGCACAGCTACTGGCACAAAAAAGGCTGCTCTTTGATGCCAGGCTGGAAAGCCTGGCCCATCCGAGCCCAGCAGGTAAGGTGAGGGCCAAACAGGCCTCCAGGGGCTTTCCCCGAAAACGGAAGGGTAGATGGAAGGGGGAGGAGGAGGAGGAGGAGAGCTTACTCACTTCCCACCCAGATTGTACAGCGTAGAGAAAAAAGAAAAGAAAAAAGTCTGGCTGCATTGAAAGGGCAAGCCTCCTGGCAACTCAGCCTGGGACAAGAGACTTGAGTGTTTCAGGCCCAGAATTTCTCTCCTCACTCCCCTTACAAAAAAAATAAAGAGAGCGGGGGAGGAGAAGGAAAGAGATTTCGTGTAGAAAGCCTCCAACAGGCAATAAAAATGTGGATCCCCAACTTGGAAGTGGGAATTCCCCCATGCTGGGTTCTGGTAACAGGAGGGTGATTCAAGTATTGGGCTTTGGGGAGACCCAGATGCAAATCCCCACAAAGCTCACTAGGTGACCTTGGTGCAATCACTGATTCAGCCTCGCCAACCTCACAGGATTGTTTGTGAGGATAAAAGAGCCACCACGAGCTCCCCGGTAGAAGAAAAATGAAATTCAACAGCAGAGGAGGTGAGTGAGACCATGGCATGAGATCTTCTCGGCAGTAAGAGTGCAGCTCCTGGTTTCTTTCTAACCATCCATCCAGTGCCACTGTTGGGGGGGGGGGCGGATCTGGCCCCTGCCCAAGAGAGCTTACAATACAGAGAAAGGGGAAGGGAATCAGGCCGACAGAGGTGAAAAGGGAACATGCAGTTAAATTTATTAAAACGTGCATGCATTGAAAACATTTGTAGGCAACCTTTTCGAGTCGAGCCGAATAAAAAGGCAGGTCCCAAGATATGATTTTGCAATATATAAACAACACATTTTAAAACTATAACACAATATAGTAATATGATGAATGAGAGCCAGCACCAAGAGGAAAACAGTTAACTTAATAGTCCAGTAAAAAAACACACACAAGAAAATCAAGTAAGTAATTACAGCTAAAACCCGCATCATAGAAAGTACGGTAGTAGGAATGTGAACGGATGGAAAGAGGAAGTGTGTGCCATTTTCCTCATCCCTCAGTGTCAAACCAAGTTGTGCTGTGGAACGTCCAAGGCCAAACTCAACCAAGGCCAAACTCAACGGAAGGCAGGAGGTGCGAGGTCTCTTTCCGAGCAGGCCTTCTTCCTGACCGGCGCCACCCTGCTTTTTCTCTCCCAAGGAGGAAAAGATACAGGGGAGGTTAAAACTTGGGATGCTCTCACCCCCATGGAAACACAGCTGGGTGGGAGAGATTTTGAGCAGCAGAGCCGCAAGAAGAGAAGGAGCTAAGTGCGCACTAATCCAATCCATGGCCTCTCACCATCCTGGCCGCTTCCTAGAGTCCGGAGTCTCCCATACCTTGTCTAAAATTTGGCCCTTACGTGCGAAAGATTGGCTATCTCCCCACCCGCATCCCAGCGTCATGGTAATGGATTTGAGGGCTCGGTTGGAATACAAACAGAAGAATCCCGTTGTCCCTTCAAAAAGAAGCAGCAGCATCTTTTATAAAGGCACGGAAAAGCAGTTCTGCTCTATTTAGCATGGGTTTTTAACTACAGCTGGCGTTTTCTGTCAATTCCTGGGCACCACATGTTAAAGAAAGACGCAAGCAATTTGGAGAAGATGCCAAGAAGAACGAGAGAGAGAGAGAGAGAGAGAGAGAGGGTGGTGGGTATCGCACAGATGGGCAACAGCGCAAAAACAGAAGCCAGAAGGCAAGCAAACAGGAAGAAGGACAAACAGTTACATCTTTTCAATATTAAGGAACTGTTCTTTGATAGTGGCTCAAAGCAGACCTCAAGCCAACCCACGATGAAGTTACGGCTTAACTACAGTTTAGTGTGATGGCTGAATTTCCTGATCGGCCAGCAAACCAAGATCAGAAACCATAGTCCAAAGTGGGCTTGCAAACCACGGTTTGCACCAACCATGGTTTGGCGTGATGCAATGAATTGACAAGCCTGCCTTAGTTACGGCCATCGCTCTGACCCCAGAGCAGAGAGAACATGGATGCCGACAAGGATCTCTGAGCACTGGTATGTTTAGGCATTCAGAAGCTCAAGCCACGGTTGAAGTTCTGAATAACAGTTAGCACAAACCACATTTAGAAGCGTTGCCTGAACTGTGCCAGTGAGAGTTAAGTGCCAATTCCAACACGGGCGTTTAAATGCAGTCAAGTTGCATTTTCATGAAGAATTCTTGGGACCTTAGCTCAGTGGCAGAGCATGTGCTTGGAAAGCGGACGGTGGCAGCTTCGATCCCTGGCAGGTGGTGAGAAAAACGTCTGCCCAAGATCCTGGAGAGCGACTGCCAGTAGTGGCCCGGCTTTCCCCAACCTGGTTCCTTCCAGAAGTTTTGGAATCCCATCAGCCCCAGCCAGCATGGCCAATGACGAGGAATGCTGGGAGTTGTAGTCCAAAACATCTCGAGGGCACCAGGTTGGAGAAGGCTGGAGTAGACAATACTGTGGGCTACAGGGACAAAGAGCCTGACCGCATCTAAGGCAGCTCTTTGGATGTTCTCTGTTGAATTTGCAGGGGGGGGAAATCAATGAATCAGAGATTAGTTTCTTCCCCTCCCAGGCTCAGAGTTATTTTCCCGCAAAATCAAAGCCAATTTGGCATCACAGCCTAACTTAATAAAATTAAAAGCAGAACCACTTCCATCACATTCCTCCACAGATATTTCTCTTTGGTGAGGGAAAACATATTGCTGGAATCAAGACCTTAGGCACGAGCGGCAGAGTGAAACCCAAGGAAGAAAAAAGCACGGGTTAAAATGTTCAGGGACATGGTCCAAAATGACCAAAGAGATGGGCATGAGGCAGACAGACCTCTACCGGAGTTGGTGGGATCTCCTGTTCTGGATCGGCGATCCCACCAACTCCGGTTCTCTCTCAAAGGTTAGTTTGACCAAGTCAGTCTCACCTTTCACTTAAGACACCAAGGCTCTGTTAAAACATCGGCACAAACCACGGCCGGCAAACTCACGGGAAAGGAAGCTGAACTATGGTGGGCCACGATGTCCAAATGGACAAACCATGGCTTTGCAGTCAGCCAACAGATTGGAATCAGAAGCCATGGCCTGCAGTGGCTTTGCAACCAGGGTGTGACACAACGTCTGAAGCAACAAACCAGAATTCTGGCTGCTGCTCTGTCTCCAGGGTCTGTTATGCCACAGAGAAGACAGTAAACTTAGGAAGTGGAGAGAACTGAAAATGAAGACAGAGAAGCAGCTCTAAACTATGGTTTGCCTATTGGGCATTTGGAAGCCCAAGCAACGCTTTAGGTCAGGGCTCTCCAACCTTGGGTTGCCCAGAGGTTGCTGGCCTACAGCTCCCAGAATCCCTTGCCATTAGCCATGCTGGCTGGGTATGCTGGGAGCTGTAGGCCAGCAACCTCTGGGGACCCAAGGTTGGAGAGCCCTGCTTTAGGTTCTGACAGTTGGTGTAAACCATGACTTGGCGGGATACCCGAACAGAGCTGAAGCCTCAGAGCAGGGCCCGTGCCTTATTTCAAGTACAGAGTCTCGTTTACGCAGGCGCTGGAGAAATAATATTTGAATAGTCATAGTGAATCCCTGAGGGCCATTCCACATGCAAATGCATGCCGGCACATTATGAGTGGATCTGCACAACTGCCACATTTACACACATGCATATGCAATATTCACACATTATATTTTTAGGAATGACCTCCAGCGTGATGCGCAAAGAGGCAGCATATCACGTTCCTGTGGAAGAACGTGATAAACCAGAAACTATAATGTATTCTTCCTCCCCTCCCTGGATGCACTCCTAAGGATACTAACAGAAGCGGGGGGGGGGGGAGGACTAGGGAACAAGAGCTTGTTCGGGCATGGCGTGAGGTCCTAAGGAAAGAACAGACCACAGGATATGGCACCTGATTCCCGGATTAAGCCTCTCCCAAGTCTGGGGTGTGTGCAGTCGGCTGGATCTGCGTAGCACACGTACAGCTGCGATAGCCTTGCCTCACTAGGCCAGGAGAGTCAGCTGCCCAGAACCAGCACCGAGGCATCGAGAAGGAAAGAGATTTTGAGCCGCAAACTTCCAGAGGGAGAGAGAGGGCCTTCCGAAGGACGCCCGAGAACATACTATTGGCTCCCATATCCACTGAGGGGAACCCCTTGGGACATTGGGAGACCCCTCCTCTAGTTTCCTGCACTGAGCAGGGGGTTGCGACTCGATAGCCTTGTAGGCTCCTTCCAACTCTATGAAATCTACATCCAGGGCTCGCAGTAGGAAATAAACATTTAAGGGTTAATATCGTTCATGGGCCAGAGCTTCCCAGTTTTCGATGTTTATATTGCATTTTTTTAGATTAGCCTTATGAACATCTTTAAACCTCTTATATTGACCACCGATATTCCGCTTTCCATCCTTGAGTTGGGAGTAAAGTAACTGCTTTGGGAGACGGCAGTCAGGCATTCGAACAATATGACCGGTCCACTGAAGTTGGCATTGAAGGATCATTTTTTCAATGCTAGTAGTCTTTGCTTCTTCCAGCACACTGACATTTGTTCGCCTATCTTCCCAAGTAATTTGCAGGATTTTCCGGAGGCAACGTTGATGAAACCTTTCAAGGAGGTGGAAGTGACGTTTATAGATAGTCCATGTTTCGCAGGCATACAATAAAGTTGGTAATACAATGGCTTCATAAACCAGTGTTTTGGTCTTCTTACAAATATCCCGATCCTCGAACACTCTATGTTTCATTCGAGAAAATGCGGCACTTGCGGAGCTCAGACGATGCTGGATTTCACTGTCTATATGTGTGTGTGGTGTGTGTGTGTGTATATATATATATATATATATATAATTAACCCTTAAATATATATATATAGTCAGCCAATACTACAGAAAGAAAAATAATAGATTTGATTTCCTTTTGTACAGATCTGTGCTGGAGCTTTGTTATTGCTCTCCTGCATGCATTTGAAATCCCCGCTTGGGTTTAACCAAAGACCTGTCACTAGAACCATAGTTCACACCCGTGATGTTGAGAAATTAGTCAACAGTCTCTAAATGGATTCTTTTTAGGGTTACAGTGACAGGCAAGGCCAAGCCTTCAAGGTTTTTGTCTGTGGCCTATGCCATCTCCTTGGAATCTTGACAATCCAAGTTTTCTAATTTGTTCATTAAAACAAAAACAAAAAAGGAAATAAAGATTTCTAGACTTCATGAGTAGTAGGAAAACATGATGGCTAATATACCAAAGAGGCAAATGCTAGTACAAATGAAAGGTGTGTTTTGTTTTGTTTTTTTAAAAACTACTTGAAATAGTTTCCACCAAGATTTTCCAAGAGCCAACTCATACATCTTGCATTTGTGGGGAATAACGTCAGGAAAAAAAGTGCTCCGCTCTATTCAGACCTCACACCAAACCAAGGCTAACAAAGCTTAGCTATTGTTTGGTGTGATGTCCAAACTGACAACTTACTGGTCTGTGATCCAACAGCAAACAAGAACGATAAAACCATGGCTCCAAGTGAGGCTGCAAGCCACAGAGCGAGCTAAACTTGGTTTGGTGTGATAACTGAGTTGACAAGCCGTGACTACTGACCATCATTTTTCCTCTGGAGGGTGCTGCATCGTAGAAGTGGGAGCAGACAAGTAGCTCTGGACTACGGTTTGCCTTTATAGGTGTGGAGCTCAAACCATGGCTTCAGTTCTGAACCATGACTAGCCCAAACCATGATTTGGCACGATGCCCCAAATTCTAGACCCACGAGTCGCGATGTCAAATCTGTCCGGTTCAGGGAAACGATAGACAACAAGATCAGCAGCGTGTAACCCAGAGGTTCTCAAACTCCACTGGTCTGCAAGCTCCACTCAGGTAGCCTGCAGAAAGGTTGTGGGACAGTCAAGAATGCCTGGATTTGGGCCCTGCACTTGATTTTCTTTTTATGATGCCGACGGAGATCGAGGCCCTTTTGACCAGGATCAGATGATCAAACCACCTAACAAGGCCTACGGCCTGTGATTTTCTTAATACGGCGCTGGTGCAACCCCAAGTATGTTCCACTAAGCCGCACGCCCACAGACTAGCAGCAATGCCTCCAGCTCCCAACACTGTTTCCTGAGAAGTCCACAGTAAGTTAAGACCCTTGAGGTGCCCCGCTTCCACAGAAGTCAATTCCAGGATGATTCACAGATCTGCAAGGGGGCGGGGGGGGGGGGAGGAACTGGGGGAAAGGCTCTGGAATGACCAGTCCTTCCCTTCCCACCATGGGGGCGACTCATCTGTTCCAGTTGGCCATGAAGCTGCTTGAGTCATTGTGGGATGACCCTTTCGGTATTCAGCTGGTTGCGTGCTGCTACCACCACAGCTGGCCTAGCTTTTTGTGCAGGGCGGATAAATGCTTTGGACATACTCAGGGACATTTCACAGAATCAAAGAGCTGGAAGGGACCTTGAAGATCATATAGGCCGGTGTTCTCCATGCTGGGAGTTGTAGTAGGCCAAAAACATCTGGGGACCCAAGGTTGGAGAACACTGATATAGCCCAACCCTCGAATCATGGCCAGATTCAATCTCTACTTCATCCATTTGAAGCAAACTCAATACAAGCCGGAGGGCTGAGATGCGTCCTTTGGGGAGGCAGCACTCCTGAGTAGAGCACCTGCTTTGCATACAGAAGCTCCCCGATCCCCCCACTTTAAAAGGATCAGGGGGCAGGGGATGGGAAAGATTCATTGCCAGTCAGAGTAGGCAGCACTAGGGTAAGGTGGACAAACTGTCCAACCCATAGACGACAACTTCCCACGTTCCTTAGGAGAACGTTTTAAAAACAAACGAACAACACAGCATGTTCATTCCACTTGACTTTGACACCGAAAAAAAGCATCTATTCCAAAAACCAAATTAGCAAATAAATTCTCCTCCTCCCACCCTCAAAAAACTGGATACTTCTGGATAGCGAATATTTATTTATTTTTAACTCTAGTACGAATATAATGGTTCCAGGTGCTCCCTTTGCCATGGCTGCAATGCCCCGGAAGAAAACATGCCTTTAAAAAAAAAGGCCGTTATGGGGAAAAGGTACATGAGCATTTACCTCCCACTGCAGGATCACCCCCTTTGCCCTCAATAACAAGTGTGGAAGGGGTGCTGCGGGCCACCCGTAAGGGGCATAAAAGACGTGTCCGAAAAGGACATCATGAATGATCATCGCCTAGGATTACAGCGGGGAGGCAGAGGGAGCACGGCCCCTTCACTTTTCAGATGGGGGGGGACGGGGCGGGACTGCTTGGGCTGCATTGAATGATTTTTGCTTTTTTATGAATCGGGAGTTGTTTTAGGGCCAAACTAGACCTGACTGTTATTCACACAATTGTGTGTATATGTGGCGCGTGGGAGAGATGGGTGAGTGTGTGGGGGTGTTCACTAAATAGCAGTTGCGTTGAGAGCGAGCTGGATCCCCCCCCCCCCACATCTGCATCAGGAATAAAAATTATTGTAAGAAATAAATCAAATCAGGCAGTGTTGGACTGGGGCCCGGGAGATCCGGGTTCTAGTCCCCGCTCGGCCATGAAACTCACCGGGTGACTTTGGGCCAGTCACTGACTCTCAGCCTAGCCTACCTCACAGGGTTGTTGTGAGGATAAAATGGAGAGGAGGAGGAGGAGGAGGATTATGTAAGCCGCCTTGGGTTCCTTGCAGGAAAAAAAGGCGGGGGGTATAAATATAATAAATAAATAAATAAATAAATAAAATGGGGGAGGGAGGCAAGTGAGTGCGGCTCAGGGCTTTCCATTAAGGACCACCCAGCCCCTCTCTCCCCAGCCCCATAATTCAAGCACCACCGCCCGCCCCCACCCAAAGAACCTCCACCAACTAATGCTGGAGGCTAAACACGGAAGACAAGCCGAGGAAGGCAAGAGGTCAAGGCAGAGAATGCAGGGGGGGGGGGAGGCTGCAGCCTCGCCAGTTATTGACTTACAGGGGGGGAGGGAGAGATGCAGACAGCCCCCCCCCTTGACAGCTGACCTCTCCTCCTCCTCCTCCCCCCCTGATTAGGGTCAATCACTCTTGCAGGCAGCAATTAGCACTGGGGGGGGGGGGGCTCCTTTCTCCCAGCCTATAATCAGGCTGACGCCTGCTCCAGCAAAAGAGCGATTGTGCACAGCCCAGTTCAGAGGGGTGGGGAAGGATCCCTCCCAAAAGGAGCCATATACATCTTGCTTCTCTCCCCCCCACCCCCACCCCGCCCTCCTCCTCGTCTAGGCCCGGGTGTTGAGAGAGTATGATCCTTTTGCCAACAGACCAGTGTAGGAAAAGTAAACTCAAGCTGGCCAGAGCCAAGCCTCGTGGCGTAGTAGCCGGGGTTACTGGACTTTGGCCAGGGAGACCAGGCCTCAAATCCTCGCTCAAGCAGCACCCTTACTGGGCCGGCCAGCCTCTCTCAGCCCAACCCACGCTGCAGGGTTGTCGTCAGGCTGTTTGGGAGCGGAGAATGCACCCCCTTGTATGCTGCGCTCAGCTCCTTAGAGGAAAGGAAGGCCGGGATAAAAATAAAACAAGATCTCGTTGTTTTCACGTTATGTTTTTAACCCAGACTTTGATTTAATCTGCACTGTTGCTATTGTGAGCTGCCTGCAGAACCAGTTTTGGTGGAAAGGTGGGATATAAAGATAATACAGTCATGCCTTGGATTGAGAGCATAATTCGTGCCGGAAACGTGCTTGTAATCCAAAACACTCTTATATCAAAACGAAATCCCCCCCAAAAAAAAATTTGTACAGAGATTTTTAATTTAAGCTGTACTACAGTACTTGTATTGCAAGACGTCGCTTGTATATCAAGTAAAAAAACATTAAATAAATATTTTAAAATTTGCTTGTCTTGCAAAACGCTCTCAAACCAAGTTACTTGCAATCCAAGGTATTACTGTAAATGATAATTCCAGGAGGGAAGGTGTACTTCAGGAGTGGGGAATGTCATAGGATCGGATCAGTCCAACCCCCTGCTCAATGCAGGAAACCAGAGGAGGGGTCTCCCATCCAGGTAATAACCAGGCTTGACCTGCTTAGCTTTCCACACTCAGACAAGCTGAGCCAGCGTGAGCCACAGGCCCGTATGTGGCCCTGTGGACGTTGTTGGGCTCCAACAGCCATCAGTGCAGTCTGCAATAGTGAGGGATGATGGGAGCTGTAGTCCAGGGCCACAGGTTCACCATCCCTGACATGCACCTGGATCCCTCAAGCAGAGAAGGGGGCAGACCCTTTGCCAAAAAAACACCTGCTACAGTCCTGCCCACCTTAGCCTTAAAAAAAACTGCAGGCGTGTAGGCCGCTTGTGGTTTCTCAGCCGTGGGGGACCTGCTCTCCGTACACACTCAGGGGCACCTCAGCCGGTTTTTCAGCCGCTCCAGAGCTGCCCAACAGAATCCAGGCACGGTCCCCAAACTCACCTTGGCCCAAATTTAAGAAGGGAATAGCTGCATGCCAGACTCAACCCCATGCAGGAAGGGCGGGCGACCTGGGCGGCCCTCTAGAAGATGATTTGGGAGTACAATTTCCATCAGCCCCAGCCAGCACGGCTAACGGTCAGGGATTATAGGAGTTGTAGTCACACAGTGAACAGACCCCCCCCCCTCCTGGCAACCCCAGAAACAAGGCGTGGGGGGAGCAGAGAAGGCAGTGCCAAGATGGGGCACCTATATGAGTTTTATAGCCCTGCTTGGTGGTGTTTTCAACAGCCTGTGATCTCAGGCAGGCACTTTGAAAGCAGGAGCAGCTCTTATCAGCCAACTGCTTAAGTTTATTGACACCCGTGCTGATGCTGTGCCCGCGCACACACACAGTCGCACCCTTCTGCTGAACCGGGATCATCAGTTCAGAAGAACTGCCCCGCCCCAGTTTTTTACGATCACGGCGGCTCATCAGAAATCCAAATCCCTGCTTTGCCTGCAAACATCCACCGAAATGAAGAGAACATCCTGCCAATAAGGTCCTTCCACTGGCGGGAATCTAACAGGGAAGCCAGACCGCCATCGCTCCGGGCCTGCAATGCCAGGGAAGAAGCGACACCTGTGCGATTTCAGCCTGCCATGCAGTTTGTAATGGTTTAGAACAGTGTTCTCCAACCTTGGGCCCCCAGATGTTTTTGGCCTACAACTCCCAGCATGCCCCAGCCAGCATAGCTGGCTGGGGCATGCTGGGAGTTGTAGGCCAAAAACATCTGGGGGCCCAAGGTTGGAGAACACTGGTTTAGAAGACCCACTACACACACTCAAAAGCTCTTACTGGAGAAAATTGGGGGGAAGGCATGATAATTATCCTCTTAAGCGCTGTTCCCCAGTGCATGCACATCAAGTACAATGGTATTTCCCCCACTTTTATCCTTATCTCATCCCCCCTTTGCCCATTCTACATTGTAAGCTCCTTGGGAGCAGGGACCTGTTTATTTTTCAGGCCCATAGCCAGAACTGTTTTGTGGTGAGCAGGGCGGAGGGGGGCGAGGGAGAAGAGAAATCTCTGCAGAACAGCCAAAACATAAATACAGGTACATTTAAGAAGGGACCAATCGGGTAGAATCCTGCTTGCATATTTCCACCCACCCACCTCTTATGTAGTGACAAATAAAAGGAACTAGCAACTTACTTTTTTAAAAAAATAAATAAGCAAAAGCCAAAATGTATAGCGCAGAGGCAACATTGGGCAGACCTACTCAGCCTGGCAGCACAATTTCCTCAGAAGCAAGCACAACTTACGTATGTCTAATGAGGCTTACTCCCCAGAGAGTGAGTTACCCAGCGCAATCCCCAGAATTGCAGCCTGGGCGGCCTCGGGTCACTCTCTCAGTCTGAACTACCTCACAGGGTTCTTGTGAGGATAAAGCAAGGGAACGAGCTCCTTGGAAGAAAGACAGGATAAAAATGTAACATAACAATAAATAATAATAATAATATCCTTGAGGGGAGGGGAGTTCCCTCTGCCCTCCCCCCAATATGGCTGTTATTACCGCCCTGATTTTTCAGACCCGTACATTTTAGACTGCATGCTCCTCGGGGCAGAAACTTGGCTATTTTTGCCCACTGTAACATTAAAAAGGTTCCGCACAGGACCGCCTTTCCCCCACTTGGGTGCACTCCGGATGTTTTGGACCACAACTCCCAGCATTTTTTTTACCATTGGCCATGCTTAATATGGGTGATGGGAATTAGAAGCCCAAAAACCATCTGGAGGGCGCCCAGTTGGGGAAGGCTGCTCTGCAGACGTGCGCGCGCCGTGTATAACTACCAGTGCTCATAGTCCACAGGCGTCTGTCCTAAGAAGGTGGTCAGGAGGAGCCAGCCTCTTTTTCCTGGCCAAGGAAAGGGCCATGGCGGGCACGCACAGAGAGAGACGCACAGAGACACACAGAGAGAGAGAGAGAGAGACACGGGCTCCTCCATAACTTCCCCGCCCCGCAGCAAACTCAAACAGCAGTTTGCACAGACTTGCTCCTCAAGCAGGCGGCCCCGTCCCTCCCTACTCCAGAAGCACAGGGAGGGCGAAGTTGTAGAACACTTCAGAGGAGTTGCAACGTGGAGGGGGAAGAAAGAGACGACAACAACTCCCCTCAGCCTCCAACAATATGAAACCTAGAAAAAGCCGACCAGGAGCTAGACGGGTGGGGCGCTCCCCTTTCCTTCCCTTTCCTCTCCCCCCCCCGCATTTTTTGCGCCTTGCTCATATTTCTACCACACACACACACACACACACACACACACACGCGCGCTACTCAAAGTCATTGACTACTTTATATCATCCAGAATGCGACGGCCAGTTCATCATCACCACCACCACCATCCTCATCCTCATCTAATCATCAGAATGATTCTTAGCAGTAGGGGGGAGCCGCCCCCCCCCCAAAAAAGAGAGACTGTATTTGTTCTGGAGCTCCCAACCCAGAATTCGGGTGTGTGTTTTCCTTAACGCGCCGACGACACAAGCAGCCCCCACCGACCGCTCCCCTCGACCCCGGAGCAAGCCCCCCCCCGGCCGGCCGGGCTCACCTGCGATGAACTGCCGGCGGCTGTCGTCCAGGTGCGCCGAGATCACGTCCCCCATGGCGGCGGCGGCGGCGGCGGGCGGGAGGCGCGAAGGAGGCCGAGGGAGCGGCAGGAAGGCGATTCCCGGCTACAGGCGGAGAGGAGTCGGGCCCCGGCGGGCGCTGCGCCCCATCGGCAGGCGAGGGAGGAAGGGAAGGCGGGAGCCAAGCCTCTGCCGCCGCCGCCGCCGCCGCCGAGCCTCTCCGCGCTGCTGGCCCGTCCTTGCGCACGCCTCGCCGCGGCTCGCTCATGCATCCTCCCCGCGACACGCCCCGCTCCTGCGCCGCCGCGCCGCGCCGCCTCGCCGCGCCTCCCCCCCCCGCTCCTCTTCGGGGCTCCTTCCGTTCCTGCTCCTTCGCCAGGGGCTCCTGCTGCGCTCCGCGCTTGGACTCTTTTTGCAGCCAGCCTTTTTGCAGGGGGAGGGGGCGCGCGCAAAAGTCTTGCTTCAGGGAAGCGACCTGGATTCCCCATTCTCACGATCTCCAAGATGATGGCGATGATAATGGGGGGTGGAAGGACAAACAGAGAGAGAGAGAGAGAAATAAAGGACGCAAGCATACCGAAGGGTCCCCCTCCTCTTCCCGGAGGGAGGCGCCCCCCCCCCGAGCTTTCTTGGAAGTAAGCCCCGCCGAACTCGGTGGGATTTACTCCGAGGCAAGCGCGCGTGCATCGCGTGGCAGCTGAACCCGTGCGCGTTGTCTACTCTCCCAACCAAGGGGCTTACTCCCAGGTAAGCGTGCCTAGCAGGACCTCAATTTAGCAGCCGGCTTAGTAAACACGCCGAGCTGATGGGGCCTGAAGCCCAGGAAAGCGTTTCCCAGGGGCTGCTGCAGCCTTGTTGCAGCGCAATTCTGGGCATGTCTACTCAGGGAAGTCAACCCCGTTGACTTCGATGGGACTGACTGGCAGCAGGTTACCGTGTATTAAAAGGGCAGCCCCCGGTCTGTTGCCGCCAACTAGGGCACCCTTCCCCCAACCTGCGGGGCCTCCGGATAATTGGGACTACAACTCCCATCACCCCTAACCAATATGGCAATTGGCTATACTGGCTGGGGATGGCAAGGATTGTAGTAAAACATAGCTGGAGGCCCCAGATGTGGAAAACTGGACTAAGGCAATCCTCTGCACACTTCCTTGGGAGTCAATCCCATTGAATTTAGTTGGACATATTTTGGCACAGACACACACAGGATCGGGGCTATTAGGCTGCAGGAGGAAGTGGACACAGGAGGTCTTACGACTGAGTAGACATGCATGGCTATGCCAGATTTATCTGCTAGGCCTGTGCGGTGACAACAAATTGGCTTATGCCACAATCAATCTGTTAATCTTTAAAGATGTCACCAGGCCCTTTCTTGGGTTTACACAGTAATCCTGGGGCCAACCGCCGCCCCCCCCCCCCCATCAAAGAAGAAGGAAGAGAGATGACCATGGTGGCATGTGTGCCTTACAATGTGAGGGTAATCTGTTTGTCAGTGTGTAGATGAGGATTTTGGAGAGGTGCATCATACATTATCTCAGCAAAACAACAGTCCTGTAAGGTAGGGCAGCGTTATTATCTCACAATCATCCAGTGTGTAGACAAACTGGAGAGGGTTCAGAGGAGGGCAACAAGGATGATAAAGGGACTGGAAACAAGGCCCTACGAGGAGAGACTGAAAGAACTGGGCATGTTTAGCCTTCAGAAGAGGAGACTGAGGGGAGATATGATCGCACTCTTCCGGTACTTGAAGGGTTGTCACACAGAGGAGGGCCAGGATCTCTTCTTGATCATCCCAGTTTGCAGGACACGGAATAATGGGCTCAAGTTACAGGAACCTAGATTCCACCTAAACATCAGGAAAAACTTCCTGACTACCTAGGGAGGTGGTGGGCTCTCCCAGTCTGGAGGCATTCAAAGTGCAGCTGGACAGCCATCTGTCAGGGATGCTTTGACTCGGATTCCTGCATTGAGCATCGATGGCCTTGAAGGCCCCTTCCAACTCTACTTTTCTATGATTCTTTGATGTTTCAGGCCTCCCCATGCACCCATTGGGGCGGAGGAATGGATCTGCTGCAAGAGACCAGACAAGCAAACCTACGGTATGTCCAGGATTCCATCACACAGCTACCTCTGTAATTATCCCCATATTCCATGGAACTCCTTCCCCAGGGAGGTTAGGTGGCTCCCTTCATCCTGGACATTGGATGGCTGTTAAAAACCATACTATTCCACTGAGTTTTTCGTGGTTAATGCTGCACCTTGATTTTTGAGGGTTCCTCTGCCTTCTTGTAATGTATGTATTTTAGCCGTTTTTAGCTTTTGAAATTGTCGCACTGCAGCCTTCCCCAGCTTGACACCCTCCACATGTGTTGGGACTACCACTCCCATCGCCGGGGTTGTCCAACACATCTGGAAGACAACCAGATTGGGGAAGTCCGTTGTGTACTTTTTATAGGATTTTCCTCGAGCACTAGAGGGGTGATTTAAAAAATATATTAAGGGCGCAGTCAAGTTTAGACAGAAAAAAAGACCTACAACTACCAGCATATGCTCTGTCTAAACTTGCGTAGGATTGTGCCTGACATAAAATACCTGGAGCTGCCAGGAGTTGAACCTGGAACCTCTTGCATGCAAAGCATGTGCTTTTACCACTGAGCGATGGCCTATCCTGGTTGAAAAGCTGCGTTTGTGCAACCTGTTCCTGTGCATGTTTATTCTAAAGTAAGGACTACAGAGAGTAGACTTTCATAGATCATAGAGTTGGAAGGGGCCTACAAGGCCATCGAGTCCAACCCCCTGCTCACTGCAGGAAACTAGAGGAGGGGTCTCCCATCCAAGTAAGAACCAGGCCTGACCCTGCTTAGTTTTCCGCGCTCAGACAGGCTGAGCCAGCGTGAGCCACAGGCCTAGACTGGCTCGTCACAATTACGGGGAGAGCATTGTGGCCCCAAAAGTCCTTCTCCAGCTTGGGTTTTAAATCTGAGCCGGAGGGGTAAAAAAAAACCAAGACCACCCACCTCCTAGAACTGACCTACCCTCCTGCTGCTCTGGTGGAGGTGGGATGGAAAAGCCAGTGGACTGGAGAGAGGCGGGCAGAAAAGCAGTTGGAATGTAGCCAGCATTATAAGGATGTTAAGCCAGCTTTTGCAGTCGGCTTGGGGCCCAATGGGGCGTGGCTGGGCTCAGAATGGACCAGGGTTTAAGGAAGGACTGCAGCGGCTGAGGACAGGCTTTGCACGCAGAAGGTCCCAAGTTCAACCCCCGGCGTCTCCAGGTTGGGCTGGGAAGGACCC
The DNA here is from genome assembly GCA_021292165.1 of Shinisaurus crocodilurus. Classification (NCBI taxonomy): domain Eukaryota; kingdom Metazoa; phylum Chordata; class Lepidosauria; order Squamata; family Shinisauridae; genus Shinisaurus; species Shinisaurus crocodilurus. The sequence continues at coordinate 2,264,255 of JAHFWL010001192.1, read as the reverse complement.
TTTGTCTGAAAGCCTGGAGAGCTGCTGCCATTTTTTCCTGTCAATGGACACATTCCCTTTTGGGTAATCTGTTGGGGGCTGCATGCTGGCAGTAAGCAGGGCTAGCGCCGACGTGAGCAGGGCCACCCTTTTCTCTCTCACCTTCTGCCACCACCACCCCCTTATCTCTCTCCCTCCTCGCCGGTCAGGATGCAATGCTTGGGGAAGGACAGATTGCTCTGGTCAGAGGTCAGAACTTGCAGAGAGGGTTTCCGAAATTAGGCCAAGGGCCGCATGAAAGTCTGCCGAGGCTGGGGCATGCTGGGAGTTGTAGGCCAAAAACATCTGGGGACCCAAGGTTGGAGAACACTGATCTAGATCCTTAACCTGTAACCTTTTCAGACCTGGGACCCCAACTAAAGCCACAATGTGGGGCCCACTTTTAAGTTTCTTGCCCCCCTGCGTGTCCATCAGCCTCCCTTCTCGATGGTGTGCTGTGGAGTTCTTTCGGTTCCAGCAACAATATAATCAACAGATGACCTTTCTTGTTGTCTTTTGTATAAGAAAGAGCCATAGCTGTGATTTCCAATGGGCACCAACAGCAAGAAGATGCTGACTTAAATGAACATTGATGGCTGGTGGTTACTAGCTGCTGACCATGCCTGTCAATTTGCAACTGCACTCCTGCAGGAGAGGGAATTTTGACCCGTGCAGCTTCTCTCCGCCCGTTGTAACAAGCTTTTCAGCTGCCACCATTCCTAAAGGTTAAGAAGTTCTGACTTTTCATCTGAGCTTTCCGTTCCTTTTTTTTAAAGCCCTAAAGAGAGCGGGTGGGGAATGGTGGTGACACACCACACAGTCGGTCATGAACTATGTGTTGATCCAGACCTGCCAGTCACAGGACAGCTCCTTAAATCATGAAATGGGCCAATAGATTTTGGATGCATGCCAAAGCCATAGTTCCCATTGTTGAATAAGAGCAGGGAGGGGGGGAAACCAGAGGAGATTGACATAGGATGAGCCAGCTGCTGCAGTTATTCTGAGGTATTTAAAAAGTAGCTACAACCCCCCCTTCCCTCGACAAATACACTGCTTTTTTACAAAAATAAATAAATAGAGCATTCATTCTTGACTATATATCCCTTGGTGCAGGGCTCTCCAACCTTGGGTCCCCAGATGTTGCTGGCCTACAGCTCCCAACATACCCAGCCAGCATGGCTCATGGCAAGGGATTCTGGGAGCTGCAGTCCAGCAACATCTGGGGACCCAAGGTTGGAGAGCCCTGCCTTAGTGGGACTTACAGTCCCCCCCCCCAGCCTGGCCGCAGCTGAAAGGGGACCCTTAGGACAACAATCCCCCCCCCACAGTTCCTGTGCCAGGACCGCATCACGGGCAGCTCCCTCTTGGCATGGAGCCCTGCTTCTGACGTTGCCTCAGCCCTGACTGCGAGATGCCCATCCCATCCCGCCCGGAGTGGTTCTCCATAAACCTGTCACGCAGGCTTCATCTTTCCCTAATCTTCAGGTGTGTGTTGCCGAGACAGGGTGCGGGTGGGTGGGGGGTGGGGAGGAAGGTGTGGGAACCTGAGCCCAAGCGAAGATCTCCCCGGGGAGGAATGATGTTTTGGGATGGGAAGTGGAGAGAGATTCTGGCGCCCAAGGCCTGCTCTCGCACGCTCTCTGCGCCTGCAACCCTCCCACTCCCAGCGTCTGCAGAAGGGATATGGCTCCATCCACCTCCTGTCTGAGCTCTCCCCGTTGGCCCAGGGGCAGGTGGCAGATTAATGCAAATGGCTGTGGAAAATCTGAAGTGGTGTTTGCTCTGCGGGCGCGCGCGCGCACGCACACAGAGCAAATGTGCTCTTGCTTTTCTGTCCTCAGCATGTCATCTCTGCAAATATTCCCATTTCAATGGCTGTAATTTGGACGACGCAGAGAGATTCACAGGCTTGTGCCAACAGAAGTGCACCAATCCGAGGCTTTCCGGCCCGCTTTAAAACTGGGAGTGAGGTACGAGCATCCACAGCAGCAATGTAGGCGGGGCGCCCCCTCCCTGACAAATGAATAGCTCAGTCTGTAAACAGAGGCAAACACCCTCCATTAGAGACTCAAATCTCTCCCCACACACACACACACACATAAATGTTTACAGAAAACAGTGTGCTCTTATCTTCTGCATATAATCAGTGTGGTCACCAAGATCCACACCGCTGGCCTTGGAAATATGAATCCGGTTCCGGAGAGCCTGCAATGCTTGCCTCAGATAAGAGGTGAGCATTGGGTATAATGGATTTACAACTTGAGAAAGACCATGGGACATTATTACAATATATGATGACAGCAGCAAGAATAATCTATGCTCAAGAATGGAAAGAAGCAACAATAATACCAACTATTAGAAGACTGGCTGTTGAAAATGTTGGACTTGGCAGAGATGGCGACATTGACTTGTTTAATTAGAGAGAGAAAAACGTCTATCTTCGTTTAAGAAAGACTGGAAACCTCTGGTGGACTTCTTGGGGAGGAGGGAAAGTGACTCAATAACTTTGGGTTTTGATTTTTGAATATCGGTAAGGCGATAGATATTCTTTTTGTGAAAACAGAGGAAACTTAAGATTGGATAAGGATTGGTAACATTTGTCAGACAATGAGGCGGAAGCCAAATATGACTTCTTGTTTTGGAAAATTCAATTTAATTTTTTTTTTAAAGAAAAGAAAAGAGGTGAGCATTAAGACCCACATTCTTCTCCAGCTTGGATTTTAATCCAAGCTGGAGAAGATGTTCTCTTACCTGTCTCCTGTAGAGTCCACCACCAACCAACCCCCCAATCTCCTCCCCTTCCATCTCACCTCACTTCCCAGATGGGGAGGTGCCACTGTTCTGGTTCCAGAAGTGCAAAGCCACGGAGAGAAGGAAGGGGGGAGGTGCCTTCCCTTCTTGCCTTTCCCCTCTCCAGCACCTGGTGAATTGCATAGCCCCTGGAAACGTAGTTTTCCCCAGGTCTAATGTCATCGACTCACAGCAAGACCTTCTGGGATGAGGCCATTTGCTAGGGATAACGGAATTATTATTATTTTTGGACGTTGAGGTTCAGTCTCCATCTCTGCCACAGACAAGCTCTGTGGCCTTGGAGGAACCACTTCCTTCTCCTCTGTGCATCATCTGTAAAATAGGAATAGCCACAGAGACTCACTTCTAAAAGCTGCTTTGGGAACAAAAAGGGGGAAAGATTCAGACACAGTTAAGCTTCATGTTTGCTTCACTGGAAAAAGAATGGAAAACACACTGAACTCTCCCATTGATTTTAATGGGATCTAAGTGTTCTTGATTGTGGGGGGGCATAAAGCTCAGCGGTAAAGCATGTACAAAAGGTTGCAAGATTCATCATCGTGTTAAAAAAAAAGTCGCAAGCTGGTCTCTCCAGTTAAGGATCTCAAAGGGCAGGGCTGAGGCAGGGCCAGCCCCAGGGTTGATGGCTGGTTGAGAAAAGAAAAGAATGGCCGCCTGGATTAGGCATCAGTGGGTGGGCCTCGCTGGGGTACTGGGGCCCCAGCAGCAAGAAGCATGCTGGGTCATAGGAGACATAGAGTTGGAAGGGGCCTACGAGGCCATCTAGGCCAACCCCCTGCTCAATGCAGGAAACTAGAGGAGGGGTCTCCCATCCAAGTAATAAACCAGGCCTGACCCTGCTTAGCTTTCCACGCTCAGACAAGCTGTTCTCACACGGCCCCCGTTGGGTGCGTGTGGAACCCGCCAGAAACCAGGGAGACTTCCCACTGCCTTTCAAGGTAGGCCACAGTGCTGCCCTTTGGCTGGATCATCTCCAGAGACTGCAGGAAACTCTGCAGCTCAAAAGTGTCATATATAATACATAATCCTTAAAAAAAAAAAAAAAAAAAGGAGTAGCAGTAAATACTTAAAAAAAAAAGTAGTAGTGGGGGAAAATGTTACTAAAAAAAAAGTAGTAAGTATTGTCAGATTTCAAAAGAACAAAGGTGTGTGTGTGTGTGTGTGAGAAAGAGAGAGAGAGAGAGAAATAAATAAATGTAGACATAAATTAACATTTTCCCCAGATGCTCACGGCTGGCAACTATGAGATCTAGAAACCTTTGATTTTTTGCATAGGGAAAGCCTGTCCCCCAACAACTGCCTCCAGGTGGAGGGGCACACACATAAAAAAGGCACTGTGCTTGCCCTCCCCAACGCCCACTTCCCATGACGTGGGCTGAGATTGTGGCCAAAGAGCAAAGAAAGAGAAAAACTGGCCAAAAAAAAACCTTTTCCGAGCACGGACTTAAGGCCCTGTGTTTCCACCCGGCTGCGGTGTTTACCCCAGACTCCGCTCCCTAGGTGAGAGAGAGCGAGATTTTGCGGCTTGTTGCACGACTACCCAGTACAGAAGGGATCCTGTTTATTCTGTCTGGCATTGCTTTCCTTGGCAGACAGAGCAGAGGAACATTCTAGAGACTCTGCCAGACCTTGGCTGGGTGGTGCCCTCCTCCAGTGCCTGTTGAAACACACTTCCCAACAGCTTCCGGGTTGAAGAATACGCTTGGATCGATGCAACTGGTAACAGCGGGTTGGCGTTCTCCTTATTTTGTGCCGTTAGCTAGGAGGGAGGGGATGTGTTTGAACCACTGCTAGAAGCATCCTTCAAGGAGTGTAGGCAACACTAGTGGAGGGAAGTGTGGACTGATAAAACTGAAATCCTTCAACCCCTTTGGGGGAAAAGGTGACTGTGCTGAACCAGGGTGAGCTTTGCAAAAGGTGAGCTGCAAGATCGAACCAGAACTTCTGCGCAGACTTCCAACTCCTGTGCAAAGTATGTTTACCTCTTGGATTTTTATTGCACCCTCCTTCCAAGGACCTCAGCGTGGCATACGTGGTGTGTGTGGACCCCCCCCCCCGCCGTCATCACAACAGTCCTGTTGTATTTTTAATTATTTGCACTGCTGTTGGTTTTTACTTTGGTTTTATACTGTAGTTTTAAACTTTTAAAAGCTTTATATTATGTTTTTATCATGCTGATATAGTTTTAATTGCTCTGAACTGCCCAGAGAGCTTTTGGCTGTTGGGCGATATAGAAATGTAAGTTAATAAGAGGTAGGCTAAACTGGGAGACAATGATTGGACCAAGGTCAACTAGTAAGCTTTGTGGCTGAGTAGGAATTTGAATCCAGGTCTTCCCAGTCTAAGTTCAGTTGTCTCTAACCACTGAACACACCGACTCTCTGAGCAGTCCTTAGACTCAGAATCAAACAGAATATGCCAAAGTTTACCAATAACTGTTGCATGTGCATTTGTGACTTCAAGTTCGCACTTGATGCGATCATCCGGAATCAAACTTGCATGGGTTGCCAAGTCAATTTTGTTACATAGGAGGGTGGAGTCTTTTGGATCAGGGGGTGGAGCCCAATCCATGTATATAGTGAAAATTGGTTGAAATAGTGGTTGAAATTCAGCTGAAAATTGGGCCTGGTTTTGGCGGGAGGGCGCAGAGCCTAGTGCTAAAGCAATCAGTGATGGAACTTGACTTTAGCAGAGTGTGTGTGCGGGTTAGGAGATTTATAATCCTTGTCTGTGTGCCTGCACTCGCCTGTACAATCCACACACAGAGCTTCCAGATATCTGTCTCCCTCCTCCCGCAGCAGCGTGCAGCGTGCAGAGTGTGTGCCAGTGAACCAGCCTGGCTGCTCCGTTGCAGATTAATCCATGGAATCAGGAAACACTCTGTAAACGCCACAGGTCTATTTCTACCTGTTTATTCACTTAGCAAGTAAAGTTCTACAGAGTATACATTTCCTAGTTACAGTCCATGTGCAGAGTATAAATGCATAGCAAGCATTACATTCAGTGGAGTTGAGTTGTGCTCACTCCACTGCAGCAAAGATGTTACATTGTAGCAGTAACAAGTCCAGCATGCATCACCAAGAAGGTGAAGAAGAAGAAGAAAGAAACAGTTCAGCTTCTCTCTAAAATGGCTTCAGACAGACAACAAGTTAACACGTCATCAGAACATACAAACCATGTGACTAGCTCATATTGTTCTCACACTCAAGTAACCCCTGCGAAAACACGAGATTCTAGAGAGACATAATAAACCTGTTTACCCGCCATTCTGTTCCTTCCATGTGTAAACAGTGTGTCACAGCTGGTAATGTGATACATATCACAACATCCCCCTTACTAGCTGAGTACATATTGTTTACATTTGCTCAATGAGGCCCAGTGCCTTCATTAGCTCCCTGTGTCTTACTACAGGCAATGGTTTTGTGAAAAGATCTGCCACCATGTCCCCTGTTGCACAGTATTTGAGTGTTACCCACCCTTTCTGCACACAGTCCTTTACATGAGAGTAACGAACATCAATGTGCTTGGTTCTTGGCTTACATTTTTCATTTTGTGCCATGCTTATGCAAGCCTGGTTATCTTCCAAAATTGTAACAGCCTTGCCTACTGGTAATTGCAGATCAGTAAACAATTGCTTGAGCCATTCAATCTCATTGCATGCTTGAGATAAACTGATGAATTCAGATTCTGCGCTAGATACAGCCACACAAGTTTGTTTACGTGTATACCAGTCAATTAAACTTTTGTCATACATTATCACAGTCCCACTTGTGGACTTTCTATCTGTGGCAGACCCCCAATCAGCATCAGTGTACACACAAAAATCTCCCTCTGTGTGTGATGACAATTTCAGTTTGCAATTCATGGAACCTTTTAAATACCTTAACACACGTTTCACAGCTAGCCAATCATACATAGAAGGATTTTGCGTTTTCCTGCTAAGTATGTTTCCAGCATTGCTGATGTCTGGCCTACTCACATTTGCCAAATAAAGCAGGCTTCCAATAACACTCTGATATTTTCCAATATCCTCAAATTCAGTGTTATCTCTGTGTTTTTGATATTCAAGAGTCATTGGAGTGGTAACTGGGTTACAATTCTCCAATCCATGAATCTCCAGCAATTTCTGAATTTTCCCACTTTGTTCAACCAAGAAAGAATCTTCCTCATCCTGGGATAATTGCATTCCAAGATCGTGTTGTACCAAACCTAGATCTTTCAGTTCAAAGTGTGCTTGCAATTCTTTTGCAATTTTGTCTTTTTGACTTACTGATTCTGTTATCAGCAATACATCATCAACAAAGACTAACAAATACACCCAATGTCCCATTTCTGTGTGACATGTGAACAGACAGTGATCAGCCTTGCTTTGTTTGAATCCCAAACTAATCAAAACTCTGTCTAATTTTTGGTTCCAGCATCTCGCTGCTTGTTTCAGCCCATATATGGATTTGTGCAAACGACATACAAGACCAGGATTTTCTACAAAACCTTTTGGTTGCACCATGTAGATTTCCTCTTGTAAATCACCATATAGGAAAGCAGTTTTTACATCAAAATGAAATGCCATCATTTTTCTTTGTGCTGCCAATTTCAACAACAATCTGACAGTTGCATACCTTGTTGTTGGTGCAAACACGGAAATCTACCCCATGTTTTTGTGCAAATCCCCTTGCCACGAGTCTTGCCCTGTACCTTTCTACCTGCCCCTGGTGATTTGTTTTCACCTTGTACACCCATTTACAGGTGATGGCCTCTCGCCCTACAGGTAAAGATACCAGACTCCATGTTTTGTTAACATGCATTGCATTGATTTCATCCTGCATGGCCTCAAGCCAATCATTTCTCACTGCTGGTTCCATGCTTTGGATTTCCTCAAAATGTTGAGGTTCTAAAGCTATTTTGAGAGCTTTATGTACAACAGTTTTGCCACTTTGGAATTCATCCTGATATCTAACAACAATCAGTTCACCTAAGATACACAGTTTTAAAAAGGCTGAGAAGAGGAGATGCCTTGCCCCTTAATTTTCTAGCAACAAAGCCTAAAGGCAAATGGATATATTGGATGTTAACCAACCAGCTGGCAACCCTAAACTCAACTTGCACCTTGGCATAGGTCCATGTGAAAAAGCACCGATGCCCCTTGTTCAGCTGCCCTGGAAATCTCCAAGCCTTTCTCGAAGGTCAAGTCTACTTCCCTCAGCAATCGCTCTTGTACTCAAGGCTCCTGTATTCCACGCACTAACCCAGGGGTCCTCAAACTTTTAAAACAGGGGGCCAGTTCATTGTCCCTCAGACTGTTGGGGGGGGGCGGACTATAGTTTGAAAAAAATATGAATGAATGGATCAAGTAAAAAAAAAGGACCCGGGTCCCTTTTTTTTTACTTGATAGAGGTGAATTTTTCCCCCTTAAATGGAAAGTTATTTTATTTATTTATTTATTTATTTATTTCATTTTTATACCGCCCAATAGCCGAAGCTCTCTGGGCGGTTTACAGCAATTAACAAGACAGTCCCTGCCGCCCGCAGGCTTACAATCTAAAAAGACACGACCCACAAGGAAAAAGGAATGGGGAAGGAAGAAGGGGGAATATGAATGAATACTCCTGGCAGGGCTGGTGGTATTTACATATATAGTTGCACAATTGTTTCATGCCTAACACGAATATACTTTTGTTTTTGCCATCACACAAATGAGCATACTCGACAAAAGAATCGGCGCTTGAAGCGAAAGAGTTTTTAAAAAGTCTGCTTCCGCCGATCGGCTGCCGGGCCAGATAAAAAGCCCACGGTATCTTCCCACTGTTTCATTCTTTCTGGGGTTTGGTGGGGGCATCAAAACAACCTATTTGTTAGATACGGGTCGTGGGTGGCAGGCAAGGGTCCCGGGCTGGAACACCGGGTGGGCCGGGGGATGATGGAGGCGGGAGCGAGCGGAATCCAGAAGACAGGCCGAGGCCAAAGCACGTATCAAACAAGGTGGGGCCAGAGGCAAGTCCGGGAAGCAAGCAAGGTTCAAGCACGAAGCAACGGAGTCCAAGCAAGGGCCAGAGGCCAGAGGCAAGTCCAAGAGCAAGTTCAGGCAGGGGTCAGAGGCGAGAAGTGTAGCGTAGCGGTGAGAGTGTTGGACTGGGACTCGGGAGATCCGGGTTCGAGTCCCCGCTCGGCCATGAAACTCACTGGAGTGACTTTGGGCCAGTCACTGACTCTCAGCCTAACCTACCTCACAGGGTGGTTGTGAGGATAAAATGGAGAGGAGGAGGAGGAGGAGGAGGACTATGTAAGCCGCCTTGGGTTCCTTTCAGGAAAAAAGGCAGGGTATAAATGTAATAAATAAATAAATAAATAAAATAAAGGTTGGTTGCTGAAAGCAGGAACCAGCCACAGACAGCACAGTAGCTTGTGTTGCTGTGGCAGAGGCTGGAGGCAGGAGGAAGCCCTTAAGGAGGCCTTCCTGCAGCTCCCAGGCTACTCTGTCTGCATTAACTGGCCTGAGAGTAGCTGGAACTAAGTATCGGGCTGGATCCTGGGTAGAGAGCAGCGCCAGCCAGGTTGTTAGCTGGACAGCAGCCGCCAGGTGGCGCTGCATTGGTTAGGCGGATCCTTACACTATTATTGTAGCCAAAGCAGGCTGTGCTTGGGGAATGTTTGCACCCTATCTCCCTTATTTCTCTCCCCCTTTCTCCAATCAAATATAGAAACAGTTTCATTTTCACAGACTCCTCTTTATCTGCCATTGCAATGCCCACATACCAGAGATTAAACTCCTCTTTCCAGGTTTTCCATGCCTGAGCTGAGTTCTGAGCTTGCAGGTTTTACCGTAACTTGTTTTTAGCTTTGTGTTATTTTAAATTTGGTTTTTAATTTTTTTAATGTTTTATTGTGTCTTTTATATTGTATTTTTTAATTGTTGTAAACCGCCCAGAGAGCTTCGGCTATTGGGTGGTATAGAAATAATCATCCATCATCAGGCGATCACTCGTGACCGAGTAAGATTGTCTTCCGGGATAAAAGGAGGAAATTCTAAAGAAGATTGTGTAGACTCTAGCGATGGGTCCGTAAGTGACTGTGGAGGCCAATTCTAGATCCACACAGCTTCCCACAGTGAGGACACAGGTTACCAGATAGAAGATGGTCCTGTAGAGGATTCATTTGACGTGCTTTTCGCTTAGCACGTTTCTCCCTTTCACCTTGCACTCGGGCTTCTTCAAAGTCCATGGAACCTTTGTGAAAGGCCAACCTCCATTTAGATCGTTCATGGGCCAGAGCTTCCCAGTTTTCGATGTTTATATTGCATTTTTTTAGATTAGCCTTATGAACATCTTTAAACCTCTTATATTGACCACCGATATTCCGCTTTCCATCCTTGAGTTGGGAGTAAAGTAACTGCTTTGGGAGACGGCAGTCAGGCATTCGAACAACATGACCGGTCCACTGAAGTTGGCGTTGAAGGATCATTTTTTCAATGCTAGTAGTCTTTGCTTCTTCCAGTACACTGACATTTGTTCGCCTATCTTCCCAAGTAATTTGCAGGATTTTCCGGAGGCAACGTTGATGAAACCTTTCAAGGAGGTGGAAGTGACGTTTATAGATAGTCCATGTTTCGCAGGCATACAATAAAGTTGGTAATACAATGGCTTCATAAACCAGCGTTTTGGTCTTCTTACAGATATCCCGATCCTCGAACACTCTATGTTTCATTCGAGAAAATGCGGCACTTGCGGAGCTCAAACGATGCTGGATTTCACTGTCAATGTTAGCTGTAACAGAAAGATAGCTGCCAAGATAGAGAAAATGATCGACATTTTCCAGTATTGTCCCGCCAAGCTGGATAGATGGCATCACCAAAGGATTGGCTTGCACTTGCTGATGAAGCACTTTGGTTTTTTTGATGTTAAGTGAGAGACCAAGTTTTTCGTATGCTTCTGCAAAAGCATTTAGGATAGTTTGGAGAAATAATAATAATATTATTATTATTATTATTATTATTATTATTATTATTATTATTATTATTATTATTATTGTGCTTGGTGGTTTCAGGCCCTTCATTTTCGTTAGTTCTTTCTTTTTCTCTTTCTCTCTCATGTGTTTTTTGTTTGTTTGTTTTGCCAACTCACAGATTGTTCTTCTGTCTCAGATTCAGTCACCGCTGCCACCCTGTTTCAGAGTTAGTGGATTGAACCTTATAGAATCAGACAATCTGCTTTATAAACAAACTTTTAAGTTTTATTTAAACGAGAGGCTTTTCTACCGAGCTCTCTCAGGCTGCGCCCTCTCTCCCCTCAGGCCAGAAGCAGTGGGGTGCTGCCCTCCACTACTTCCTGGTTCCTCCCAGGAAAAACAACAATCCAGTCAGGCTGAACCAGGGATGTTGAAGAGTCCTTGGTCTTGAGTCGAGTCACGAGTCTTTGGACCCAAGTCTCGAGTCCGAGTCCAAGTCCTTGGTCCAAAATGGTGACTCCCGAGTCCCGAGTCCCTCCCAAAGCTGACTCCACGAGTCCCTATTAAAATCAATGGGGTTTTTCCCCAACAAAATAAGGCTACTTCAGATGTGTGGCTTAAATAAATTCTAGGCACAAGTGTACCTTTTTATCTCAAAACTCTGCCACTGATTTTGACAAGAACATACCAGGCAGACACACCCAAAATAACCAGGCAGGCAGAGAGGAGGCAGGGAACCCCAAAGCAGGCAGGCAGAGGCCTTTGTCTTGGACAATTCAAACTGTGGAACTGGTTAAGAAGAGACCAGGCAAGCAGAGGAGGCAGGGAACCCCAAACAGGCAGGCAGAGGCAGCCAAACCCAAAATGTTTGAAAGGTTGCATTAGGAAAATGATTTTAAAAAATAAACTTTGATTGTTACTGCAACTAGGTCCAGACAGCACCTGCAGGTGGCATCAAGCAGGGATGTTGACGAGTCCTTGGTGTCGCGTCCCAAGTCGAGTCTCGAGTCCCATTAAAAATATTGGGACTCGAGTCCGACTCGAGTCAGAGGGGGGACTCACTCCGACTCACGAGTCGAGTCCTGGAGTCCGAGTCCCACAGATTGCTGGTTGCCATCTGATCGGGGGAGGGGGGGGAATGGGCCTGGCCTGCTCGGGTGCCTTTACCAGTAGGTTGATCTGTTGACATCAGCAGATGTGTTTAATGGCATGGAAATAGGTTTTGCTGCCTGCTATTGTCTGCAGATCAAGGCACAATAAATGGCACAGGAGCAGAGGCAGGCTTGTAAACATGTCAACAACCCTTCTAGGATATGATCGTTGCATTGTTCCGAGAGGCACATGGCCAGCCCTCCTCCAGCATCCCCCAAATACCAGATTTGGGAGGGGTATGCTTTCCACAGGGGTGAGGCCAGGGCTGGCTTTTGAGCACTGGTGGCCCAGGCGAGAAATGTCTCCACACACACACACACATTCCAATTATTAGGACTTCCAAGTAGACAGTTCCACAATTAAACATGGCTGAGGTGTGGGGAAAACTTTTCCTCTCAAAGCCTGCATTACCTGGATGGGAAGGAACATGCTGAAGCTGAACCCCGACAAGACCGAGGTACTTCTGGTGGGAGACAAGGGGAGGTTAGGGGGTGTTGACCTGGTGCTGAATGGGGTACATCTACCCCTGAAGGACCAGGTCCGCAGCTTGGGGGTCATTCTAGACTCCCAGCTGTCCATGGAGGCTCAGGTGGCAGCTGTGAGCCAGGCGGCGCTGTATCAACTCCATCTGATACGGCAGCTGCGCCCCTACCTTCCTAATCATCTGCTCCCTTCAGTGGTTCATGCCTTGGTCTCCTCTCGCCTAGACTACTGTAATGCGCTCTACGTGGGGTTACCCTTGAAGACGGTTTGGAAGCTACAGCTGGTACAGAACGCGGCGGCTCGCCTGGTTAAAGGCAGCCGGCGGCGGGATCACATCACGCCAGTGCTCAAGGAGCTACACTGGCTACCAGTTGCTTGCCGAGCCGAATTCAAGGTGTTGGTTTTGACCTTTAGAACCCTATACGGCTCCGGTCTAGTCTATCTCAAGGAGCGTCTCCAGCAACACCAAGTGGGCCGCTCAACAAAATCTGCCACAGACGGCCTTCTCCTTGTCCCTTCAGCCAGAGCAGCTAGACTGGTCGGGACGAGGAAGAGGGCCTTCTCTGTGGCAGCCCCGTACTATGGGGTGGGCTAAGATTTTAAAATTTTATACTGTTTAATGTATTTAATGTATTTTAATGGAGAAAAATGTTTTAATGTATTTTATTCTGTTTTATCTTCTGTACAGTCGCCCAGGGTGGCCGGTTTGCCGGCCAGATGGGCGATAAACAAATGCAAACAATAATAATTACCTGGGTCAAAACCTGCTGAGTCCACATTCTAGCAGTGGGCGTGGTCAGTGCTGAAAATTGTCAGGGCCAGAGCCCACAGTGTCCCAAGTACAGATGTGACTCTTACCTCTGTTCAGTATGCAACATTGTATTTAAAAAAAAAGACATTTGTATGATCTCGTGCTCTCCTTCCCCAACATGTGCAAGGTTCCCTCCTTCAGCTTTGTCGCTGGGGGACAGAGCAGGATGGAGCAAACAATATCCATCGCCCATGGCAGGGGCAGGGCCTGGACCTGGGCAAAGTCCAGAGGTCCAGACTGAGAGGCCTGGAGGTTTACACTTGAAAGGTTCCCCTCCCAAATCTAAGAGTGGAAAACGAATCCACATACGGCATACCTGAAACATTTGACCTCGAAGCGTTCCACTTTCCCCTGTTGTAGCTAACAACAAAAAACAGAAACGTGAATGTAGTGGCGTGAGTTTGGACATGAATTCTCATGATGTTGGGTTATATTTATAGTATCAGTGATATTGCACACACAGAATCATAGAATATGGTTTGAAGATATGGGAAGGGAACTCAAGAACTGTGGGGTCCAGATAGCTTTCTCATCCATCCTTCCAGTACTTGGGAGAGGAACGGAAAGGGAAAGAAAAATACTCCGGGTGAATGGCTACGAAGGTGGTGCCGATGCGAGAGATTTGGATTCTGGGACCACAGGCTACACTTCCTGGAAGATGGGACTGCTGGCAAGGGATGGGTTGCACCTCACAAGGACTGGGAAGTATGTGTTTTGGCCACAACACGAGGAACTTCATCAGGAGGGCTTAACTGAATCCAACAGGGGAGGGAGACGTAAACTCGGGCATAACAATGGATTCATAGATCATAGAGTTGGAAGGGGCCTACAAGGATGAAGGTCTATGCACCGGAATGGAGAGAACAGCTATAACAGCACCCAATGATAGTCTACCACAAAATGTAGGAAGAAGGCCACACATGGTCTTCGATGTCTATATATACTAATGCCCAGAGTATGGGCAACAAACAGAACGAACTTGAACTCTTAATGCATGAGGGCAAATACAACTTAATAGGTGTAAATGAAACTTGGTGGGATGACTCCCATGACTGGAATATAGCAATTGAAGGATATAACTTGTTCAAAAAGAACAGAAGCAACAGAAAGGGAGGTGGAGTCGCACTATATGTTAAAAATGCATATCTATGCACAGAAATATAGGAGGATGCGCTTGGAAGCCCCGTCAAGAGCATCTGAATTAAAATAAATGGGTCAAAGAATAAAACAAACATGGCGGTTGGAGTCTACTACCGACCACCCAATGAAGGAGAAGACGAGGATGAAACTTTTAAAAAGCAAATTGCCAATGTTTCAAGGAGGCATGATGTAGTAGTAATGGGGAACTTCAATTTCCCCGATATCTGTTGGGAGACAAATTCTGCCAAACATGGCTCCTCCATAAATTCCTGACTTGTGTTGCTGGTAACTTCCTCCTACAGAAAGTGTAGGAAGGAACTAGAGGATCGGCTATCCTTGAGTTGATTCTAACCAGCAGAGACGAGTTAGTGGATGGATAAAGTAGCAGTTATGGGAACTCTGGGGGAAAGTGACCAAGTTATACTTGAGTTCTTGATTCTAAGGAAGAAAAAGCTGAGTGTAGCCAAACGCGTACCCTGGATTTTAGGAAAGCCAATTTTAATAAACTCAGAACAATGATAAGTAAGGTCCTATGGCAAGCCACTCTAAGGAGAAAAGGAGTCCAGGATGGGTGGGAGTTTTTAAAAAAGGAAATTCTAAAGGCACAATTACAAACAATTCCCACAAGGGAAAAAGGCAGAGGGCAACAGAAGGAGGCAATGTGGCTTCACAAAAAGCTCAAAGATGACCTGAAAACAAAAAAGGACACATATAGGAAGTCGAAGGAAGGCTACAAAGGAAGAGTACAGGCAGGCACCACAGAACTGCAGGAATAAGGTCAGGAAGGCCTAAAAGCAACAAAAAAGCTTTCTTCAGATACGTTCATAGTAAAAGACAGAGGAAAGAAAGAAATGGTGGTTCAACTATGCAATGGGGATGGCAAAATTATAACAGATGACAAAGAAAAAGCAGAAGTGTTCAATTCTTACTTTGTCTCGGTCTTCTCCCGACAGAGGGTCTATGTCCCCCCTGGCAAACCTGAAGTACAGCCTGAAGGGGCAGGATTGCAGCTTGAGATTGATAGGGAACACCTGATTACTTTGAACGAGTTCAAATCTCCAGGGCCCAACGAACTGCATCCCAGAGTAATAAAGGAACTGGCAGAAGAACTCTCAGAACCACTGTCTATTATCTTTGAGAAATCATGGAGAACAGGTGAAGTACCAGATGACTGGAGGAGGCCTAATGTTGTTCTTCAAAAAGGGCAAGAAAGAGGAACCTGGGAACTACAGACCAGTCAGTCTGACATCAATCCCTGGGAAAATTCTGGAGCAGATTATAAATAAGTCAATCTGCAAGCACCTTGAAAACAATACAGTGATTACTAGAAGCCAACATGGATTTGTCAAGAACAAATCCTGCCAGACCAATCTGATGTCATTTTTTGATTGGGTAACCTCCCTTGTGGACTGTGGGAATGCTGTGGGCATCACATATCTTGCCTTCAGCAATGATATCCTGATTAGCAAGCTAGCTAAAAGTGGGCTAGATGGAACAACTATCAGGTGGATCCACAGTTGGCTACAGAATCGGACTCAAAGAGTGCTTATCAATGGTACCTTCTCAAATTGGGGAGAGGTCACGAGCGGGGTACCGCAGGGCTCGGTCCTGGGCCCAGTGCTCTTCAACATTTTTATTAATGACTTGGATGAGGAGGTGCAGGGGGATGCTTATCAAATTTGCAGATGATACAAAATTGGGTGGAACAGCTAATACTCTGGAAGACAGAAACAAAATTCAAAGTGATCTCAATAGGCTGGAGCGCTGGGCCGAAAACAACAGAATGAAATTATGTAATAGGGATAAATGCCAAGTGCTGCACCTAGGGAAAAGAAACCAAATGCACAGTTACAGGATGGGGGATACTTGGCTCAACAATACTACAAGGGAGAAGGATCTTGGAATTGTTGTAGATCACAAGCTGAATATCAGCCAGCAATGTGATGTGGCTGCAAAAAAAGGCAAATGCTATTATGGGCTGCATTAATAGAAGTATGGCTTCCAAATCGCGGGAATTACTAGTTCCCCTCTACTCAGCACTGGTTAGGCCTCATCTTGAGTACTGTGTCCAGTTCTGGGCAGTTCACACTTTAAGAAGGATGTAGACAGACTGGAGAGGGTTCAGAGGAGGGCAACAAAGATGATCAGGGGACTGGAAACAAAGCCCTATGAGGAGAGACTGAAGGAACTGGGCATGTTTAGCCTTCAGAAGAGAAGACTGAGGGGAGATATGTGATAGCACTCTTCAATTACTTGAAAGGTTGTCACACAGAGGAGGGCCAGGATCTCTTCTCCATCATCCCAGATTGCAGGACACGGAATAATGGGCTCAAGTTACAGGAAGCCAGATTCCGCCTGGACATCAGGAAAAAATTCCTGACTGTTACAGCAATACATCAATGGAGCTAACTACCTAGGAAGGTTGTGGGCTCTCCCACACTGGAGGCATTCAAGGTGCAGCTGGACAGACATCATCTGCCAGGGATGCTTTGACTTGGATTCCTGCATTGAGCAGGGGGTTGGACTTGATGGCCTTGTAGGCCCCTTCCAACTGTACTATTCTATGGAGGCTGGTCCAGGGACTATAACATTCTCTATCTGGGATCTCCAACTGAGGCTCATACCACAAAAGGTACTCCTGCTGGCATGCTGGACCCTGGAGAGATTTTGTAGCTTGTAAGTTGTAATAACTCAGGAAGGCAACTGCTGGAGGTGCTGGGCTCAGAGTTAATGTCTCACACTTCCTCTGGGATTGTTCAACTGTTCCCCCATTCCGGAAGGAAATTATTAATATGTTCCTGGGAGACATCCTGTGCTATACAAAGTATACAAGGTCGCTTAGGCTTCATTCCAGTGGGGAACTGGAATAGGAAGAGAGAACACTGGGCATGGTTTCAGTGCTGCCACACTCGTGGCCGAATGCTCAGATTACAGAAGTCTACATACACCAAGCACGGGGTAAGAGGCCTACTGGGTCTCTATGCAGACTGAAGAATGCTGAGCAGGAATTCAGGGACCCAGCACATCTCACGGTATGTGTAACACCCACACACACACACACACACCACACACACTTCTATCTTTTTTCATCCAAGTACCTATATTTGGGGGAGGGAGGGAGGGAGTGGAAAAAAGACTGGGAATATATTGCTCAAGATTTTCTCATTGTTTAAATTTTATTTGTGTTTTCGTGTGGAGGGGGACAAAACAACATAATGTCAAACTCCGCTTATGAAACGGCTAAATAAAGAAACTATAACTTTGGTATCCAACATCAGCGTTGCACTTTTAACTACCCTGGTCTTCCGTGAAAAGAGTGCCTCTTCCAGTATCAGCAGTTAGTGCTTCATTCCCACAATACCTTGCAGCATATCTACAGGCCGGAAAAGATGATGGTGTAGCTTTGATGGTCCATGTTGGTTTCACTGTCTTCTGCAAGCAGTGAAACTGGAGGGACCTGGGGCACTCGGTGATGATGATGATAGAGGCCTCTTTCGTGGCCCTGGGGGTGGCCTTCTCAGCCTCTGCTGCAACGAGCTGCAAAGGAGGAAATTGCAGGTCTGGAAAGGCACCTGAGTACATATGAGGCTGCCTGGTACTGTACTGATGGACCAAAGGTCAGACTCTGCATCAATATCAACTACTCCGATTCCCCAACGTTTCAGGGCACAGGGGCACGTGACGAAGCAGATGTGCAACTGGGACCTTAAATTTCCTAAAAGCTATACCACCCAATAGGCAACGCTCCCTGGGCAGTTTACAATTCTAAAATTTTACAATAAAATACAATATAAAAATACAAACAATAAAAGCATCGGAAAAAATTTCACTAGACATTTAAAAAACAATTTTAAAATTTCTTAAATAGCTAATACAAGGTTATGAAAAGTAGACTGGTTAAAAAAAAGAAAAGGGAAAAAAAGTGACATCACCACCAGCCCATGTACTATTTGGAGCTGTTAAATGCCTCTGCATAGAGGGCAGTCTTAACCTGGCACCGAAAGGATAGTAAAGTTGGCGCCAGGCGAGCCTCGATGGGGAGCCTGTTCCAGAATTGTGGGGCTACCACAGAAAAGGCCCTCCCCCTTGTTGCCGCCTTCCGAGCCTCCCTCGGGGGCTGCAGTTGGAGGAAGGCCCCAGATGTTGAGCATAGTGTCAGGAATTGTTTTAAGCCATGTCCCTAAAGTGGTTGGGTTTAGGGACATGGCTTTAAAAGAATGAACTTCGCAGTGGGAAAATGAGAACCTGAGCAAAACTGAATGTGTCAGATTCACCCATCCTTATTGATTACTGATGGTTATCTGAAATATACAGATCACATACAGAGCATAAAAGAGGACAAAACCCTCACCAAGGTACCTAGAAAACATCTCCAATGTTACTTAAATTAACATCTTTTATACATATATATTCATAAAGAAATGCAACTTCAAAACAATATCCTTGTAAACGTAAAACAATATTCTTCATCCTTCAAAAGGAAAAACAGCCTGTGGCATAATGCAACTATAGACCAGGAACTCATAAATAGGAGACATGGTTTTTAAAAGCCAGCTGGATCTGCAGGGATTCTCTCTCTTGGTCCCTCTCCAACCTTAGCTAAAGCAAACAGGCCCAACTGTGAACCCAAACTGATGGGAGGCATCGCCATTGTGAAACACCGCCAGATCGCGCAGAGGCAAAAGGGTGAGGTCCTCCGTGGAGAAATGGAAGACAGTGTCGAGGATGGAAGATTCATTGTCCAGCTGAAACACACATAAAGAGGTTATGGCAGGCCAGGGCTATTGGGGAGCCACTGTGATGCTGCAATATTATTGGGCAAGAATTTCAGCTTTCTTACAATCAAACTTTTCATTTAAAAAACACACACACATGCAAATTGCTAGATCATATTGCTTTTTGAAGATATGCTGGCAATGACTGCTGAAATCTCAAAAGCAAGCCATGGCTAAATAAGATTCCCAGAGCTTTGGGAACTAGAGTGGTGCTGCCCGCTCAGGACCAGTTGGCCCTCCTCATGAGGGGGCAGACACCGGAAACGTGACGCGGGAAATCCAGTCTCCAGATCAGGGCTCTCCAACCTTGGGTCCCCAGATGTTGCTGGCCAACAGCTCCCAGCATACCCAGCCAGCATGGCTAATGGCAAGGGATTCTGGGAGCTGTAGTCCAGCAACATCTGGGGACCCAAGGTTGGAGAGCCCTGCTCCAGATGGATGAAGACTGAAGCTTAAAGCAGCTGCATGGCGTGTGAGATTTTGATTGCAGCAGTAGTTTTGGAGATGGGGGAGTGTCCCTCTGTTGTTTTCCTGATCTAAATTCCCCCCCTCCCATAGCTGCTATTAGCCTGGTGGGTGGGGTCGGAATTACAGGCACAACACAGGAACTTGTTTTTTTTTTCCCAGTGCAAGGCTAATGGTAGCTTTGCAGCGAGGAGAGAAATTTATATTGGGAAAATCAATGTTGCTAGGAGAAGAGTCAAACACCTCCTCCCTCAGTGTTGCAGCTCTGATAGAAACTGGAGACCCTGGAGCTGCTTTAAAGCTCCCCCCGACCCCAGGGGAGAAAGTATGTAGCTGCTGAAGGATCCTTCCCCCGTCCCCCACCTTGCACTTTGCGTCTCCTCTTTTGCACCTGGGTGGGGGAGGATCTTCTTCACGGTTTGAGGACAATGGAACTAGAATGCACGGACGGTGCTTTTCAGAAACCCCCTCTCAATACCGCTGAATTGTCAATGAAGAGCTTCTCTTCTTCTGCCCCTTACCTTGCATCCATGAAGGGTGGCCACATAGCTCTGGTCCCGGGCGTCGGCAAGGAACTTGATCTCCTTTTCCAGCTGCAGTTCATGCCCCTCTGGATGGGGCCTGCAGGAATAGGACACCTTTTGTGTGGCCAGGGTGCTGTGAAGCTTCAAGAAGCGAAGCTGGACAGTGCTCGAACCCTGGTACTCCAGCTGCAGTGGTAATGAGAGAGCGCATGGGAGGCTGGGTTAGGGATTGCGTAAGGCTGGCAGAGCTTGCAGGACTCAATGTTCTCCCACATTTAAAAAAAAATCTCATCCCTGCATGTAGAAAAGTAGCATGTTGACAGGTGTTGACCTACAGGTGTTCTGAAGATCCTTCTTTCTAGCTACTGTTGGTGCTAGTGGCATCTGAGACTGTACCATTTTAGCCTCTGCTGCTTCTAACTGATTGTTTTATTAAGCTGTTTCAGTTTTTACATATATTTTTTGGATAGTTTGTGTGTTTATTGTATGTTGCCCTGATGGCTAACAGCTATCGGGTGACTAATACATCTTAGAAATAAAGTAAATAGACAAATAAATACAATTTCAGAATGCAGACAAGGTGATTATGTGTTTGAATGATCTCTGGGGTGAATATCTCCCTTAACTTAGAAAACTAGGATGTCAGGGGAAAGGCAAGGGCAGAACCTTTCTCCCCAACAAGTTCAAAGCTCACCTCTGCTATGAACTCACTAGGTAGACTTAGACAAGCCTCTCCCTCTCAGCCTCCCCCCTCTGTCTACAATATCGTACATATGAATAGCAGACTCAAGTGCCGAGTCTCGACAGCATGTAGCCAAAATGGAGCTACTGAGAAAAGAGAAGAGGTATCGGCATGCTCCGTGGGGCCAAAAGGTCTGCAGAAGTACATTTTTAATCCTGCCCTTCCTTGAAGGAACTCAAGGCAGCATAGGTAGCCACCACCCACCCCATTTTATCCCCCTGTATGTCAAGCAGGAATTCAACCTGTGAACCACCACACACACCCCAGCTCTGGCTCAAGGCAGGAATTGCAATTTAGCCCATGTAAGGAAGCCTATTTACACCAATAGGCCAGAGTGGGTCAGGTGACACCCCTTGACACCTTGTCAGGAACTGCTGACCACTGCCCCATGTCATAGAATCATAGAAAAGTAGAGTTGGAAGGGGCCTACAAGGCCATCGAGTCCAAACCCCTGCTCAATGCAGGAATCCAGGTCAAAGCATCCCTGACAGATGGCTGTCCAGCCGCACCTTGAATGCCTCCAGAGTGGGAGAGCCCACCACCTCCCTAGGTAGTTGGTTCCATTGTCTTACTGCTCTGACAGTCAGGAAATTTTTCCTGATGTTTAGGTGGAATCTGGCTTCCTGTAACTTGAGCCCATTATTCCGTGTCCTGCAAACTGGGATGATCGAGAAGAGAACTGCATCACTGCAGCTTCTCAGCCTTCCGGAATGACTCTGCCCAGGTTGGCCTTTGGCTCTTCCGGGACCAGGAAGAGGTCTCCCTGTCTCGGTCATACTTTGCTTGAGCAACAAGGTCTACGTCAGCTCTGGGGTGTCTTGTGTTTCTGGTTTGGCTTTTGGTCCTGACTCCTGGCTTCTTCTCTAGTTCTGCCTTCTGGTTTGCCCGTGGATCACTCCTTGGTCCTGACCCAGGCCTGACACCTCTATCAAGGCCTCTGAGTCAAGCTCGCTCAGTGGTCTCAGCAGACTAAGAGGCTCTGGGTTTGCTGCTCCTTGCCGGCCAAGGATAGCCTTTGCCTCTCCCTGCCCTCAGTTTAACAGGAACCAGTCTGGCAAAAGAACACCTCTAAGTTAACAGGAGCTCCTTGATTGGCTAGAAGAGTTCACGTGATGGTCTTCCTGCCCTTAGGAGCTTTTGCCTTGCACTTCATGCTTCAGCCTGACCAGCCAGAAGGCCGCCCCTTGATTCTGTCTTCACCACTGGGAACCGCACCTCCCCTGGCTACCTTCAACTTGCCCTGTCCTGACCCGCAGGGCCAAACTGGCAGAATTTTTGGGCTGGAAACTTCAGTGCGCTATAGAGAAGCTTACCATGAAGCCGCCAGGCAGGGAACTGAACCACTGGAAGGTGTTTTCTGAAGTGTATGCTCTCAGCCAGGCCTTGATGGGGACCTGAGGGTTTGAGCACAGAGCTGTCACAGACATCATCAATTTTTATAATTTTATTATTAAAAAATTATATCCCACCCTTCATCATAAAATGATCCCAGGGTGGTCACAATATATAATATATCTTCATTAGAAAATCCAATAAGATACACCAAGTCAGATTCAGTATCCACCACCCTTCAACTAACCCACTCTGATTTATTTATTTATTTTATTTATACCCCACCTTTTTTCCTGCAAGGAACCCAAGGCGGCTTACATAATCCTCCTCCTCTCCATTTTATCCTCACAACAACCCTGTGAGGTAGGTTAGGCTGAGAGTCAGTGACTGGCCCAAAGTCACCCAGTGAGTTTCATGGCTGAGCGGGGACTAGAACCTGGATCTCCCGAGTCCCAGCCCAACACTCTCACCACTACGCCACACTGGCCCAACTGTTAATCAAAAGGCCTGATGGAAAAGAATTGCTTTCGCCTGTTGTCATGAGCCAGGACCATGAACCCTGGCCTGAGACTGAGGCTTCCAGCAGCAGCAACTCCAGGGAGGAGTCCGAACCAGTTCCCGGACCTACACAAGTGTGTCCCTCCACCTTGGATCCCGCAACCTGACCCCAGGAGGCACCGCTGCTGGCCCCTGACTCTAGGAGTGGACCTCATACTCCTTCTGTGAACAGAGAGGCCCAAGGGAGCTCTCCCCAAACAGCTGCTCACTCCCCAAACCTCACCACCCAGAAGAAGCCAGTGACTGCAGGGAAAGGCTCTTTAAAAGGTGAAATGTTGAGGAGGTGGTGCTATAAAACCCTGCCAGATGATGCTCTATCAGGGGATCTTAACCTGGGGTCCACGGGGGTCCATGGATGGGCTTCGGGCGCTCCGCCAAAGTCAAATAAAAACTTAACATTTACATGAACTATATTTCTATATTAAGTTGTTGTTTTTTGTCGATGTATACCAGATGTTATGTGTATGTATTTTTGGTTACTGAAGAAAACCAGGTAAATATTTAGGGTTGCGTGGGATGCTATATTCATTGCATGCAAAGTTGTTTTTATGTGTTGGTGTGCATTTTTCTAGGGAGGGGGTGAGGGGTCCATCCATAGCTTTCACCAGATTTTCAAAGGGGTCCGTCTGTGACTCAAAAAAAGGTTAAGAACCACTGCTGGTCTAAGTCAGCGCAGGGGTAACCCCGGTCCTAC
Source organism: Shinisaurus crocodilurus (assembly GCA_021292165.1). Classification (NCBI taxonomy): domain Eukaryota; kingdom Metazoa; phylum Chordata; class Lepidosauria; order Squamata; family Shinisauridae; genus Shinisaurus; species Shinisaurus crocodilurus. Next base: position 2,240,809 of record JAHFWL010001192.1, on the reverse strand, counting down.
GGGAGGATTGCTCTCCGTGGTCCTGAATGAGGCCACAGGTCCGCTGAGTGAGCATCTATCTACATTTCTGTCTGGGGCTTCTGCAACAGAACTGGATACCTGCTGCCAGAACCAACCAATGCTGGTGCCGGTCTAACTGCTTCCGGCACACGGGCATGTTTTTCAAACTCTTGTTGGGCGTGCGTGCATGCATGCAAACTGAACCACCAGGGCCGGTGCAAGGCAGTTTGGTGCCCTAGGCAAGATCAGATATTTAGCGCCCCCCCTTCCCACTTGAGCCCTCCCTCCCTCCAGTCCTATGCTCCTGGCGCCCCCTTTAGCCCGGCGCCCTAGGCAGCCGCCTAGTTGGCCTAATGGTAGCACCGGCCCTGTGAACCACGGTCCCAGGCAGAAACCGCATCTCTTACCTGATTTCGCAGCGGGGAGATGCAGCTCTCTCCCCCTGCTGTGAAGTTGCAGAACACCACCAAAGAGTCTTGGGGGCTGCCCTGGTTGGGGTCTATGTAATAATATCCTGAAATGAAATGGGCAAGTTACGGTAAATCATCTTTTTCTTAGCCATGGTAGACATGATGGAGGCAGAACTTCCAAATCACAACTTCTTAGCCCCAGTGAGGACCAAGCTGAACTTGTGTGTGTGTGGGGGGGGGGAGCATTTTGGAGGTTTTTAGGGTGGGGCAAACTTACGCCCTGGATACCTTGTGTCCCTCTCAATGGCTGCTGTCCATCGAGCAGGGGGTTGGACTCGATAGCCTTGTAGGCTCCTTCCAACTCTGATCTATGAAATCCGCCCCCCCCCCCGGCTGTCATGTCGTTTGAGGACATTCTGGGGGTCGGGGAAGGCAGCTGTCAGAGTTGGAACTGTTCCACCACTGCTGCCACCACGAAAGAGGTGGCAGCAGTGCTTCTTTTCTGGAGAAAAGGGTACCGGAACTCTTGGATTACATTTCCTCGGGAGTAGATGGCGATTAAATTGTAATGCAATTAATAGAAGAAAAGGTGCTGGAACTCAGTTCCGGTGAGTTCCACCAGAAAAAAAGCCCTGGGTGGCAGCATCCCTGTCCCACAAGCAGGACATGAGCACAACTATAGAATGTGGCACGGGGGATAAGAGGCCATTTCAAGGGCCAGCAACACTGGGGGAATTGTGGGCATCTTCCCAGAGGCATTTGGTTGGCCACTGTGGGACAAGATCTTACTAGCACGGCTTGGCTATCCAGCACGCGCTTTATACTACTTCATGTGATGATGGCTCTGCCTGGCCTCAGGCTGGACATGAGTATACTCAGGAATGTTAAGGGGTACCCGGGTGTGATGAAAGGGTTAACATTTAGCATTGCCAGGCAGAGTGGATGCGCCCAGCAACCTACTGGGGCTCGCCTGTATAAAGTTCTGATGGGAGGGGGAGCTGTGTATATATGTGCCTGTGTGTGTGAGAGGAGTTTAGTTTAGAGTTTATAGAGTCAGAGTTAGAGGTTAGAGTGTCAGAGTCAGAGTTTAGAGAGTCAGAGTTAGTGAGTTAGAGTGTCAGAGTGTTGGAGAAAAGAGGTTGTTCCTGTTTAAAGAAATGTTTTACTTAAGAAAATAAAGAACTATTTGTTGGGTTACTGAAGAGACTGCCTGGTAACTGTTTCCATGCTGAAGCTCACTCACCTAGTCACTTGGTACAGCTGCTAAGAGCAAGATAATCAATATCTACCCAGCATAAACACCAGCCATGGTATTTTAATAGAGTTTATCTCCCACAGACAGATTGTCCGCTCGGGTTTGTCTGGGAGTGAGTGAAAACTTGTGAGAGAGTGGGAACAGGGATAGTTTAAAATAGGGTGAACTAATACCCTGGAGCTACCATATCCCAGCCACTGGGTTAGTAACGACAGTGAACTAACAGCCAGGTGGTCGTGAGAGAAATAAAATTAAATAACCGGCCACGTTATCGTCACACCGGGTGCCTGGTGATAATCTGTCCAGCGGGCAACTCCTAGGATATGGCATCCGCCCTTGGGATTGATGCCTCTTGATTCATGGCACTTAGAAGCCCTCCTCCTCACCGTCTGGCAGGTGGGGGTGAGCCAGCAAAAGCTCTTTGCAGGAGGCAGCTGGGTTGTCTTTGGTGCCATTCGGGGGGTCCACCAGAAGCTTCAGTTCCTGGCCCAGGCTGTCCATGAGGGTCCACACCATGCTGTAGTTCAGCTTGCTGGCTGAGTAAATCAAGTGCTAGGAAAGGAGAAAGAGAAGCACGTTTTTGAAAAAAAATCAGGCAAAAATTAAAGTTGTCTGCAAGTTGCTTTTCTCTGCCCGCAACCAGAAACTCAAAAAAAGTGACTAATGAAGTGGCCAGTTAAAATCTCTTTCTTGACTAAGCATGAAATACGGAGAAAAATACATAGGATCCACAGTGTTCCTAAATGATAATTTATAGCTTATTAGAACACTCAGAAAAGAAAGAAACCTGGTATACTGCCTTCCAAGGATAACTCATGCTCCCGCTTCGTGCCACATTCCCCGCACTTGCGGAAGGGGACCTTTTTTTAGAGGCATCCGCCTCAATAAGGCCTCATGGCCAGATAGACAGCCGAAATAAAAGTTATAAAATGTAAAGAAAGAAAAAACGATAGAAGAGATTTAGAAGGAAGCGGGGGGGGGGGGGATAGGGAATATAATTTTTTCTCAGCACTCGACAAGTCGAGAGAAATTCCCTCCGTCGTCTAGCCACAATGGCGGTTGAAGAGGAACTGCGGGATCGGGCGGGAACCTTCACGGACATGCGCCGTGAGACGGTGGGGGAGGGGTTCCTGCCCGATTTCCCCCAGCTTTAGAAGTTCCCCGAATGGTCTCCGTGCAGGAACCTGCAAGGAACCCAAGGCGGCTTACATAATCCTCCTCCTCCTCCTCTCCATTTTATCCTCACAACAACTCTGTGAGGTAGGTTAGGCTGCGTGATGCACAGAGACCACGAAGAAGCAGCAATGCTTCCGGCTCCTGACTTGGTATTTTTTGGAGGATGGAACTGTGAAGAATAACTGCGCCCAGGCCCAGCAGCAGCACGGTGGGTCGATATCACCGGTGATAAGTAAGGCAAACACATTGACTCCTGTCCTGTGTTCTTCTTCCCACCCCAAATCACCTGGATGCTCCCTCAACTTTGCATCCTATGAACAGGGTGGTGAAATGTACAGGGGAAGGGGTGGAATATTATTCCCCCCCCGAGATTAGACATACACTGACAATTCTTAATTTTAGGCATGTATTAAAGATGCATCTTTTTGTACCAGCTTTCCCAGTATAGTTTCGCCTACTGTGTATTTTATTCTTCTGGATATGTAGATACAGTTTATTTATTTATTTATTATATTTATGAATCGCCCATCTGGCCAGACATCCGGCCACTCTGAGCGATGTACAGTCCAATAAAATACAAAGGTGGGGGGAACACACACACACACACACACACGCACCGTATAAAACACAATTAAAAACAGTACAAAACTTAAAAATCCTAACCTACCCCATATTCCCACCTGAAAAGCCATGCTTTTAATGCACGGCGGAAGCTAATCAAGGAAGGGGCATGGCGGAGGTCACTGGGGAGAGAGTTCCATAAATTGGGGGCTGCCACAGAAAAGGCCCTCCTCCTAGTCCCCACCAGCCTGGTTTCTCTGGCTGATGGGACAGGGAGAAGGCCGTCTGCGGCAGATCTTGTTGAGCGGCCTTATGCATTTTATATTTTTTATGTTTTGTGAACACTGCTTTGAAATCTATAGATGTAAGCAGTTTATAAACACTCATAAATAAATCACTGAGTGTTTTCTACTTTTAGTAATTTGGGTATATTTCAGAAGGTGGCTAATAAAATAGTTCCATGGGCTAGTAAATTGTGTAGACTGTCCTTCAAGGTTGAATTAACTGGGAAAGCAATGTAGATTGGTACAATGACCATGTGCAGTGACACTCCATTTGTCCTATTCACCTTCAGTTCTTCCCTGGAGACATTCAGCGGAGATCCACGGGGTCCAGGAACACCAGGTTTGCCCTAGAAATAACGAGCAGAATTAACAATCCTGCCTTGGAGGTACTGGTGGGTCAGTGCCAAGGTCCTCTGCCAGTTACTTTGGTCCTCCTGGGATTTGGGAAATGGAGAATCCAGAACGGCATTCAATCCGCATGCCCATGGATTCACCACATAAGTTCCGAAATCTAACATCCTGAGAAATATCTACTTTCATGATTTTAAAGGGGAAGGAAACAAACCAAGTTTCTAGCCCTCAAGACAGAATCTCTCAAACAGCAAAGGCCCTAGACTCAGAAACCAGAATGGGTTTTGTATACTAGCCAGAATGCTCCTGAATGATCTTTCTTCTCTTTGTTACAATTTGCTGCTCATCTGAATAGCAGTCAACTCAACATGGGCCACCTCGGTCTCAATCCTAGTGTTTTTCTGTTGTAGAAGACCTCCATGGTCCCGCTCCCCTATGAAGGTTAATGGGAATGATTCGTCCTCACTAGCGTGCACGTGTGTGTGTGTGTGTGTGTGTGTTTTAAAGGATGCTAGATGTTTCTAGTCCTCATGGAGGAAAGCTGGAAGTGCATGGTTAAAACAGAAAAAGGGCATAACAACTTACAGGCAGGCCTGGTTTGCCTTTTGGTCCCGGGATGCCTTGCAAGCCTTTGAGGCCCTGGCAAAATAAGAGGGAAGAGGATTAAAGAATCTTGAAGTTTTGAACAGTCCTCATATTATGTGGGGCAGCAGAGAGTCTCCAGCTCCCCGACCTTTTGTAACGCACCCTTAGCTACTGAGGGTGGTGGTGATGATTTGGCTAAAATTGGGGAGCGGGTTGTGGATTTCACCCACTCACCTTTTCTCCCTTAATTCAAGCACTGGATGTGAAGGGAAACGGGAAGCTACGTGCTTGGAGACAAAAAGGATGTGTCTAGAGTTGCCCAAGGTTCCCATCTGAGATATTGGCTCCTTAGGCCACACAAACTCCACCAGCTGCAGAGCAGCCTCTGGCCACTATCAGTGCAGCAAAGATCAGGCCAGCAGCGCCACACTTCTGAAGCTTCCGGGGCTCAAGTGCCACAGCACGGACCACGGTTGACAGTATCCCTGCCTCCTCACAGTTGGTGGCTTGGTCCTGGAGCCTCCTGCGATTTTAAAATTTCCCACAATGCCCTGGAGCATTTGATGTAGTGGGGGCTACCATTCCCTCCCCTCTGTGTCCTGGAGTGACACTACACTGGGTGCTCCCAGGAACGGTGAGGGATTTAAAATGGCGGCAGAGGGCCCACTGGTGCAGGACTGGGCCCACTTTCCCAAACTCCCTCACGTCTGGGGCCAGCCCTGTGAATCAGGCAAGAGCTTTGCAGGAATGTTTGGTGTGACCAGAAAGTGCCCCCCAACTATGAAAGCATATATATCAGGGGGGAAAATAGGGTGTTGGGTTTTGAGGACCCCAGGTGTGTACGAGAAGAGAATAACTTATGTAGGGTGCTTCCAGCTGAGGCTTGTATTGTGCCCCACTTCATGCACAGAGTTTAATGGGGGGGGGGGAGACGATGTCCTCTTCCACCTGTAACCCTACACTCGTTTTCCCACCGCTCCTTTCGTCTTTTTTTCTTTTCTTACCGCAGAACATCCATTCAAGAGAAAAAGACGGAAGAGCTGCACAAGGGCCTGCTGATTGGTAGCGCTAGGAGCCCTCTGTCTGGAAGTACCCACAGTACAAGTACAGCATTGGGGGGAGAAGAGAAGTACTTACTTTTTGTCCGAACGACCCCTGGGGGAGAGGATATACACAAATCAGATATCAAAAATGGAGAACACTCAAGATCCTTGTGTATGACACATGCCAGTCCCCTACCACATTCCATTTTTTCAGCTCTTGGAACATGGGAAGCTGACATAGCAGGTCAGACCATTGGTCTGTGTAGCTCAGTATTGTCTACTCTGATTGGCAGCGGCTCTCCAGGGGGTCAGGCGGGGAGGGGTCTTTCCCATCACCTGCTATCTCAGTGTTCTCCAACCTTGGGTCCCCAGATGTTTTTGGCTACGCTGGCTGGGGCATGCTGGGAGTTGTAGGCCAAAAACATCTGGGGGACCCAAGGTTGGAGACCACTGCGCTATCTGAACCTTTTTAAACTGTCAGTTCCAGGGACTGAACCTTGGACCATCTTTATGCAGAGTAGGTGCTCTAGCAAGGTGTTCTCCTTCCCAGGACTACCAAAACCAGCATACATTTTGCATGACAGTAAAAGTGGGGAAACCATGCAAAAATAAAAGACAGATCATGCAGATTTATACCATTTGCATAATATATACAGGTAGCAGAATTCCATGGTTCTTGGGTGGGAAATTTGGCTTGGTTGGATTAGTGCCAAATTTTGATTTTGGGTTTGATTTTTTTATTTATTTAATTCATTCATTGTTACCCCACCTTTCCACTAAAAATAGTGCTCCAGTTGGCTAACAATAACGAAATACAGATAAAATGTTACATAATTAAAACACAACCACATTAAAAACACATCGGTTAAAACAAAGTAAGAAATGAATAGCACCAACCAGCTAAAAAAACCTAATTGATCAACAAGATAGATTAGCAATCATAAGCTTGCCTGAATAAAAAAAGTATTTGCCCGCTAGCAGAAGGCCAACAGTGTGGTTTAGTTGCCTGTATGACACTGAAAGTGAGAAGAAAACCCCAGGCAATGTATACTATGCAGTTATTTCATCCCAGAATATTTTGGGCCAAAAGGAAAAACTTACTGGAACACCAGGGTATCCGGCATATCCCCGTGCACCAGGTGGGCCAACAGCACCCTGAAAACAAATGAGAGATGGGCTGCTGTAAAAGCCAACTCCAGCATGACTGGGGTACCAGCACTGCAACAACCTGTATCAAGCATCCTGGACCCAAAGTCCTCCTTCCTCCACATCTGGACCAGTGGCATTTGAAGCCGCAGGTGTACAGCCACAGCTGCACCTGACTTTCCTCTCCCAGGTGCTGGTGTGGCTAAAAAAAATATGTGCTCACACAGTTCCCTATGCACAGGACTTGCATGACAAGGTACACCTGCTGAAATTTCCTCTTCTCCACGTGGTGCGGGGTCCCATCTCCTCTTTTGCACCTGGCCACCCTACGTTCTGAACACAGTTCCTCTATGTGACGAACCTACCAGGGCTACAGACTGGAGCTTCTCCCAAGGCAGAAAAAAGGATTCCCAGGTACTTGGGAGACTTTGTCTGCTTCGGATAGCCCTAGGCCAGGGCTCTCCAACCTTGGGTCCCCAGATGTTGCTGGACTACAGCTCCCAGAATCCCTTGCCATTAGCCATGCTGGCTGGGTATGCTGGGAGCTGTAGGCCAGCAACATCTGGGGACCCAAGGTTGGAGAGCCCTGCCCTAGGCTATTCTCAGTGGGAAAGGCACTGCATGGAAATGGACCCTCCGTTATATATGCCTGTATTCAAGCACAATACAGAACAGGAGTTGTAGTACATCTTTCACCCATGGGGTAAGCCCAGCTCCTTCCCACATTCACAGTGCAAACAGATGTGCACGACTGCGCTATCCCCACTTGCCCTGGGCAGAGCAAACAAAGGCTGCAGTGCTGGGGGGGGCGCGGCGGCAGAAGTGCAGGCCAGATTGCCTAGTCCAGAGGTGCACTGGCTCACATCTTTGTATCTTGCAATGTTTTCACAGGAATACTTGACCTCGCCAGCTTGCATCCTTCATATATGAGGTCCAATAACAAATTCCTGCACATGTTCAGTCAGTGTAGAGTCGGCATGACACAACTGCTGGCTAGGTCAGTATCATAACACATCAGGCAGACAAGCTTTATTTCAGGGACAGGGGGAGAGAGAGAGAGAGGAGAGAGAGAGAGAGAGAGAGAGAAAGAGAGAGAGAGAGAATGAAAGCGGTTTACCTCTTCACCCTTTGGTCCTGGCTTCCCAGGCAGACCCACAGCACCTGGCTTGCCCTGAAAGAGGTAAAAGGTACTCGCTGAGGACTAGGTTGTTTATTATTGATATACGGACTGCTTTTCAACAAAAAGTTCTCAAGAGCTTATACAAAATCAGTTAACCCAACAACAAACTCTCATATGCACCTTAAAGCCGTTATCTCCCTGTGGACCGAGGTCCCCCATCCTGCCTTTGTCACCCTAGAAGGGGGCACAATAAATTGAAAACGATTAACGGTTCCCAATGATGTACATTAATGTAATGTTATAACAGCCATTAAATGACTAGCTTATGCCAAGTGCAAATTTCTGATACAAGTTCAGCCGGAGGCGCACACAGGAGCAGTCAGCACCCACCTTTTTCCCTTTGGGACCCTTGGCTCCCTTCACCCCTCTGAGTCCAGGAACCCCCTGTGAACAGAGCAAGTGAGGAACACCATTCACTATGATGCTTCCTAGTCCATCACGCTCCAGACAAGACCCACAAGGAATTTCCTCCAAGGCAACGTATAAATTGCGGTATTTTTAAAAGCTAAATGGCACCGCAGCATCCCACGGGAATGCTAATGAGGCACCATTGGGACCCATACTCACGTAAGCACCTCGGGGTCCTTGGGGCCCCTTGAGACCTTGTTCACCATGAGAGCCCTGGAAGGAAGAAACAAGGAAGGAAGGAAAACTTCTGTGATCTTTAATTCAAGCGTAACAGCAAAACCTTCCCTGGCCTTTGCACCAAGGCACCAAGTCTTCAGCTGTCATGTCAGGACCCACAACTGGGTTGCAGCCTGACCTAAGTGGGGTCACACCAGCAGCACTACCACAATTTTATTTATTTATTTATTTATTTATTTATGTATTATATTTATACCCCGCCTTTTTTCCTACAAGGAATCCTAGGCGGCTTACATAGTCCTCCTCCTCCTCTCCGTTTTATCCTCACAACAACCCTGTGAGGAATGAGAGTCAGTGACTGGCCCAAAGTCACCCAGTGAGTTTCATGGCCGAGCGGGGACTAGAACCCGGATCTCCTGAGTCCCAGTCCAACACTCTAACCACTACGCCACACTGGCCATACATGTGCATGGTAAACAAATTAAGAAGTGGGTCCTATCATTCATCATCGTCATCGTCGTCATCGTCATCATCATTCATATATGCACCATTAGTGTGCATGGTGGTTTACACCAGGGGTAGAAAATGAGGAGGGAAGACGCTGCCAGCAAAAACAACAAGAGGAAAAGATCCCAGATGGCAGTCTCAAAATGCATAGCGCACTTCAGGGCCTTTTATGATAAATCATTTCTACTGACTACACTCGCTGCTGTCTGGGATTTCCCCCCTCCCCCCTTGTCGTTTTCATACCAGGGGTAGGGAACCTTTTTGGGCCATGGGCACATTTGGAAATCGGAGAAACTGTCCTGGGCACCACCACAAAATGGCTGCCCACAGGAGGTGTGGGAAAGGACAAGCAACCTACTCAAGGCAGAGGTGAGGCCTGAGGCACAACACACTAAACAACTCCTTTCAGATGCTTTCAACCCAGTTTTCAGCACTGATAGAAACTTATTTCACAGCAGTCCCAGCTGCCATTAAGGAAAATGTATTCATTAAAAAAAAGTGGGAGGAGTCGGGCACCTTGGTGGGTGCCAAGAAAGGCGTCTGGGGGCACAGTGCCTACCCCTGCTTTACACGGTACAAGAGAAGAGGTTCCTGTCGCAATGAGCTTACAATTTAAAATTTAAAGCAGGGGAAATGACAACACAGGAAAGGGAGCCAGGGGGTAAACAGGGAAGCAGTATGTGGCTGTTTCAGTTGCATGTGCTGAGGCTGAGTTGCCAAAGGGGCTCTCGGCCTAATTCCAAAAGCTTTCTTCATGTGATCAGTTTAGAGAAGGGCTCTCCAACCTTGGGTCCCCAGATGTTGCTGGCCTACAGCTCCCGGCATACCCAGCCAGCATGGCTAATGGCAAGGGATTCTGTGAGAGCCAGTGTGGTGTAGTGGTGAGAGTGTTGGTCTGGGACTTGGGAGATCCGGGTTCTAGTCCCCGCTCCGCCATGAAACTCACTGGGTGACTTTGGGCCAGTCACGGACTCTCGGCCTAACCTACCTCACAGGGTTGTTGTGAGGATAAAATGGAGAGGAGGAGGAGGAGGATTATGTAAGCCGCCTTGGGTTCCTGGCAGGAAAAAAAAAAGTGGGATATAAATATAATAAATAAATAAACAAACAAACAAACATCTGGGGACCCAAGGTTGGAGAGCCCTGGTTTAGACCTCTGGCAAGAGCAACCTGCTGGGCAGGAAGGAAAGGGGTGAGAGGGAACAGGGGGTGGCTTCAGCCCCACCCACAGTTGACATGCAGCCCTCGACAGGTTACCCGTGACAGAATATGACCCGCAACAGAATAAAGGATGCCCATCCCTGCAATAGGGCATGGGAATGAAGGGATTGGGCCAAAGGCTTCATGAGCAAAGGTGGCTTTGGAGGCAGGATTTGAAGGAAATGAGGGAGGAGGCATCACAGGGAGAAAGTTCCAAGTATACAGGGCGGCAAGGGAGCACCATGAGCATCATCTGAAGCATCATCATCATCATCATCATCATCATCATCATCATCTGAAGCATCATCTGAAGCATCTTCAAAGGGTGGAGGGAAAAGTCTGAACGCTACTGCGTTAAGGTAGCACTTGTCCTCATGTTACATTCAGTATCAGTCTCCTAAACATTTTACTACAGTAGCTTTAGCTTTCATATATTTTGGCAGCCAAGCTGACTGCCTCCAAACATGTGCAGATTGAATTCTTTTTCAAAAAGGGAAAAGGCTTTTTTTTCTTTAAGGGCCTAAAGACAGACCACCTTTGACCCCACTGGGCCCTGATGGCAACACAGCAGACTAGTACAGCTGGATAACACAAGCGAAAAAACATTTCTGGCGAGATGGCATTGGGTGAACAGAAACAGCTAGTTGCCCAATGGCAACTTACAACAGCGTTCATATAACCAAGGCAAGGAGCAAAGAACATCTCACTGCATGTCTGTACCTGACTGCAAATTTCCGGAAGGAGCGGGGGGAAGACAGCGCTTACAAAGCGGTGACATGCGACCCATGAGGGAGTTATCATTTGGTATCTGTATCCACCCCTTGTCTCCTGAGAAAAATGTGATCTTTGCCTACCTTGGGGCCTCTGGAACCTCTTGGGGGCCTGGGCCCAGCTTTGCCTCGCTTGCCCTGGGTGGGGAAACAAACAAACCAGAAAGGAGTTGGGTTGTCAGAACTCAGATTTTGACCCCAAATTAGGGAGGTTCTGCCTTCTCTGCAGGGTATTCAGAGAAAGATCTCAGCTAAGAGGTTTTCTGGAAACTTTTGAACTGGGTAATTTGTGCAAATTAGCCTAATTTGCATATGTTAATTTGCACTGGAACATTTTCTGATGCCCTAGAGCAGGGCTCTCCACCTTGGGTCCCCAGATGTTGGTGGACTACAGCTCCCAGAATCCCTTGCCATTAGCCATGCTGGCTGGGTATGCTGGGAGCTGTAGGCCAGCGACATCTGGGGACCCAAGGTTGGAGAGCCTGGCCCTAATGTTTATTATACTTTTATTTGATTAACAACAAAGCTAAAAAAAAACCCCAGTACCCCATGTTAATGTTTTGTAAATTAAAGCACACTTCATGTGATTTAAATATTATATTATGTAGAAATTGTATTGGGATGCTTATATTAAAACAAGAGAATAGCATGGACTTCCCTTACATTGTTTAAATTAAACACACACACACAAGTGTACTGAAAACTGTTGACACAATAATAGAATGTACCAATCCAAAGAACTGAGCACGATATGCGGAGACAACCACTCATCTATTTCAACTTCTACAACTTGTGCAGTCATTTAAACCAGTGTAAAACATAATTATTTTCCACAGAAAAGTAAAGCGCAGGAAAATTTTGAGTGTGTGAGGGAAAGCACCCGCCTCCTCTAGGCTACCCATCCCATTTTGCTGCCCCATTCGCAGGTGGCAAAATTGAGGGTGGCTGTTCTGGCAGTTTTGGGGCACCCTTACCAGCTATGGTGCTGTGTGTCCAGGCAGCCACCATTTTTATTTCCAAGAAGTCCGCTGGGAACGGCACTAGGGCCATCACACAGTATTATTCTGAGGGGGCTTCTGGGAAATAGAATGGCAGCCACTGTCCATCCAGAGGAGCAGGGTTATCACAGACTGGAGCGCTACACCATTTCAAAACTGCTGGTGGTGGAGGGGAAAAAGGGAACTGGGGGGCACTCTTAGTGCAACACACACACACACACACACACACACACACACATTTTTCAAGCAGAAAGTTCTCCCAGGAGAACTTTTAATTTTCTGTTCGGCTTAATACAAATCATTGCTGTTAGCTCCACATCCCCCACTCCCAAGTCACACAGAGGAGGGCCAGGAGTTTCTCCATCATCCCAGTTTGCAGGACACGGAATGATGGGCTCAAGTTAGAGGAAGCCAGATTCCTGCCTGGACATCAGGAAAAAAATTCCTGACTGTTGAGCAATACATCAATGGAGCTAACTACCTAGGGAGGCTGTGGGCTCTCCCACACTGGAGGCATTCAAGAAGATGCAGCTGGACGGCCATCTGTCAGGGATGCTTTGACTTGGATTCCTGCACTGAGCAGGGGGTTGGACTTGATGGCCTTATAGGCCCCTTCCAGCTCTACCATCCGCCCAAAGCCTGGATATCAAAGGAAGTGTGAGCAGGTTTTGTTTATTTTTATTTGAGTGACTTCATCTTTAATATTTTCTGGCTTTCCCTCTTTCAAGAACCGAGACCAAAAAATAGCATCAAGAACGAAACAAGCGTGCCCTTATTAAAGTTTGCCTACACACCAACGCTTAGCTGATTATCAAGTAAATCAGGAGTGTTCCTTGTGAGAGGCCCCCGCCTGCAGTCTGAAGTGGTACAGCCAGGAGACATGTTTTCTATCCTATCCGCTAGGCCTCTGTATACTGGATCAATGCTGGCTCTCTTAGCCTCCCACACCTTATGGGCCGAGCTGTTGCTCATGTAAACGCCGCGGGAGGCAGGAACATGCTTTCTTACCCTTCTGCCAGGATTGCCAGGGAACCCTGGATTCCCATCACGCCCATGCTGCCCCTAAGGGAACAGAAAGACAAAGGAAGAAGACAGACATAGGGTACATTCGCACGTCACACCAGCCCACCCTGGCACTATGCCACGGAGGGTTGGTTGTTCTGCGAACAACCCACAGTGTGCCTGACAGAGGATCGGGTTGTTCGCCCCCTCCCTCCCCCTCGGTCCTCCCGTGGGTATTCCGGGGGACACTGTGGCAGGACCCACTTGTCTCTTCCTCCCCACTGTGATCGCAAGCTGTTTTTGGATACCTTTTCTCCTTTACACCCTTTCTGACCATCCAGACCTGGCAGCCCTTCCAGCCCCTGAAAAACACACAAAGGAGATACAGAAACTGGGCTTGCGTAGTCATAAGGGCAGCTGGAAGAGGGACGGGCAATTTCAATCGGGTACGGTCTGTATAAGGTGCTGGGTGACCAGGGGCCCCAGACCCACACACCCGTATCACAAGCGTGCATACATAAAGCCCGCCCCCCACCCTGCTGCAAATCACTGGGGAAAGGAGGCATTAACCTCATCTCCATCCCAGCGATACGACCCCGATTCTCCAGAGAAAGGGAATGTGCGGGTGATAACTCCTTGTGCGCCTTCTATCCCTGGGGTGCTGCGGCAATTCGGAAGCACCCAAGAGCGCCCATGGGAGACTGCAGGAAAGGACCTGATACTGAAGGCACGCAGCCTGCGGACCATGTGTTGCCCACCCCCGGTCAAGTGCCTTGCCATATTTTATTTTTTAAAAAATGAAAGCAAAGACTCTCAGGCTACTGTATTCTGGCTCAAGTAGCAGATTAGACATTAGAATCCACTTGGTCCCTATGAAGGTATCATCCCTTTTACCCTGTGCCCCTATAGCCATGATCATCATAGATCGCTATATTTCCCCCCTCAAATGGTACTGAGAACTCTGAGAAGGGAATCGCTTGTTTAGGTTCCACTCCTATATACACTTACCCGGGAGTAACTTCCCTGGAACTCAGCAGGACTTACTTCTGAATAGATAGGCATATGGTTACAGTGTTAGGAGGGCAGGTTTGGGGGAACCAGCAACATGAACCAATAAGTATGGTGTATCGGGGAGGAGAAATATATTATGGAGCTACAGAAAAGAATGCTGCCCCTTTCATCATGGTGCGTGTAGTCTCTCAATATACAGGCCCGTGGCTCACGCTGGCTCAGCTTGTCTGAGCGTGGAAAGCAAAGCAGGGTCAGGCCTGGTTATTACTTGGCTGGGAGACCCCTCCTCTAGTTTCCTGCATTGAGCAGGGGGTTGGACTCGATGGCCTTGTAGGCTCCTTCCAACTCTGTGATCTATGAAATCTATAAATGTGGGACTTCTGATCAAGTGTGTAGCCCACTTTCATTGCTGGCTGTTGCTAGGGCATAGAGAAACTCTTGGGGGGGGGCGGGAAACAGAGGTTCAAAGTTGAAAATGTGATGATTAATAATCTAGATTCCAACACTTGGGTGTTTCACCTTTTGGCCTGGTTGCCCGGTTGATCCTGGATCCCCTTTCTTGCCCGGGGGCCCCTAAAAGGAAAAAAAAGAGAGTCTACTTTGTGCCAAATAAAGGGAGTTTCTTCCCATGAATTCCTGTTCTTGGTATCTTCTGGAGGGCATTCCAGACCTTTGGGTTAGCCCTTCCCTCTGGTCAACAGGCAGGATCCAATTGCATTGTTCCCCAGGGGAAGAGGCCACCCTGTCTACTCAGTTCAGACTGGAAGAGCTCAAGCAATGCCTCAACCCCACAAAAATGAGAATTATAGAACCTGAAACAGATTATAACTGGAAAGAACTATTACAGCGTAACCATAATAGAATGGGGAGGAATTGACCCAAGGTAGCTGTCTACCTCCCCAACATGCAAGATGAAGGCAAAACCCCAGAAGAGAGGATCTCAATCCGCCGCAGAAAGGAGGGTAGGATGGAGTGCCCTCCAGAAGATACTGAGAACAGGAATTCATGGTAAGAAACTTTCCTCCCTCCTGTATCTTCTGGAGGATGTTCCCGACCTTTGGGATGTAGAAGAGCAGTCCCACACTAGGGCAGGGCTGCAGTGGAGCTTCTTAAATAACATGAACTCCCTGTAGCACTCTCCTGCCAGAGGCAGCGTCTGCAGAAGACAAGACATAAATTCTGTGAAGTTTTGAGAACGTATTGCAGGGAAGCCCACATTGCTGTCCTGCAAAACTCTTCCATAGAAACATAGCCCATAAAAGCAGCCAAAGTAGCCGCTCCCCTGAGGGAATGTGTCATAATACCTGAAGAAGGTACCATATACCCTATTTGTAGAGTCCCTGTGGGAGAAAAGAAAAGTCTTCAGTACTTCTTCAGAGTAGCTCTCTAGAGGTGAGGATTGCCCCTTTGCCGCTTGTTCCAGAAAACTTGCCCCTTTCCTGTCAACCAATGAAACTGAAGAGCACAGTTTTCGAGCGGAGAGGGGAGTTACCTTTGTGCCTCTTGTAAATCTCCACGAGAATTCACCCTCTATGGGTCTCCCTTCCCCATCCTTAAGTGAGACATGTCGGGTAGGTAATGGGAAGAAACCTAACGGGAATAGGCCTAGGCCTAAACTAAAAACTGTGTGGGTGTTTTCTGGACTGAGCTCCAGGAGCTCGTCTAGGAGTCCCTGTTGACTCGACACCAGGTGGGGCCGGTCTAGGGTAGACAGGGAGGCCCCTCGCCCTGGAGAGGATCAATGCAATTGGACCCAGCTAACCCAAAAGTCAGGAATGCCCTCCAGAAGATACAGGGGAATGTATTTTATATTGCTAATACTAAGATTGCAACATTTTAGTCAGTTAGTGAATCAAGCTAAAAAAAAAATGATAGATTAAAATGTATTCCTGATTCCTGGCTTACCACGAAGGGAAAGGGCTCCAGTGCTGGTGCATGCAGCCCATTCGCTCCTGCCTTTTTCCTTTCACTCGTGCAAGCAGGTAAACAAACTCGAAAGTGGAGGCTTTGCGTTACATGCAAATCCAGGATCCTGGTCTGTTGTTCCCAAGTAAGCCAGGATTGCAAGCCAGGGTTTGTTGGTGTCACTTCCTAGTTGTTTTACCAGCATTACAGCTCTTTCACAGTAAGTCAGGATTAGCCAGGAACCATCGCTTACTGATATGTGTGAACATGGCCACTGAGCTGGGCTTATGGAGCTGGGCCTCAACCCAGTCCGGGGACTCGGCTGAGTCTGCGCATAATTACCTGGCATTTGCCAATGTGGGAAACATACTCACTGTGATCCCTTCCCTAAACAACTATTTTCTGTAATTTCTAATTTTCCTAAGATGTAGGGGCTTCCTATCACAGGACAGGGGAGCAATGAGGGAAAATGGACTGGAGCAGGCCTCACCAGGGGCTGAACATCAACCTAGGCCATTGGTCAAAGCATGGACCCCACCTCTATTTAGAACAGTGTTCTCCAACCTTGGGTCTGGCTGGGGCATGCTGGGAGTTGTAGGCCAAAAACATCTGGGGACCCAAGGTTGGAGAACACTGACTTAGAACCTGGGGAAGTTCCATTCCATCTTAGTCCCCCACCACCACCTCTTTTCTAAGTGAACAGAAAACGCAGTAGTCAAAACCCACTCACATCAAAGCCAGTTAGCCCAGGCACTCCGGTTTTACCAGGTGACCCAAAATCACCCTGAAATCAATGGGAGAGAAAACACATATGTTGAACCTGACATCTTAAAAAAGACAAGCATAAATGCGGCCTAAGACCCCACCTTGTGCTTGCAGTCAAAAGAGGTACCGTCCCATTCTACCACTCCAGGAAGCTCCCTCCTCATTCCACTGCATATGAAGGCCACACCATGTAAAACAGCTCTGTGATATTACAAAGCAGATACAGTTTTCTCTCTCTCTAATACATGTTCTGCCTCATTGCTACACCTTCCCAGCCCCGCCCCAAATCTGTGATTAAGGGTGTGGGCTTCTGACACCTGAACCCCAGCACTTCTCTTTTTAGACACGAGCCACTGCTGAAATTCAAACCCAAGATCGCCTCAAAAGGTTTTGGAGGTGAAACGATTGGTACATACTCCCCACTTCTCTGAGCAGAAGGAAGTCCAGCAGCACTGCTGAAGTGTTTAGGTTTTTGGGGATGAGAAAGAACTGGAGGCTTAGGTCATGATGTCATGTAACATCTGTTTTATTTATAAAAGTACAAGGAAAACATAATGGAAGTGAATGCACTCCTGCAGCATGTAGCACAGCTGCCACGGACAGCCTTCTCCTTGTCCCATCAGCCAGAGCAGCCAGGCTGGTGGGGACTAGGAAGAGGGCCTTCTCTGTGGCGGCCCCCAAGTTATGGAACTCCCTCCCCAGCGACCTTTGCCATGCCCCCTCCCTGATGAACTTCCGCCGGGCTTTAAAAACATGGCTTTTCAGGTGGGAATATGGGGTGGGTTAGGATTTTTTTTTTAAAAAAAACCCTCTTATATTGTTTTAATTGTGTGTTAATTGTGTGTTAATTGTGTTTTATTGTATTTTATCCTGATTGTACTTCGCCCAGGGTGGCCGGATGGCCGGCCAGATGGGCAATTTAAAAATATACTAAATAAAATAACCATTTGGATTCCCCCAGTTTCAGTTAACTCCATCAAAAATATTCAGCCTCTTCTTTCTACTTGTTTCTTTCAGAGTCCAAATTCAAAACCTGAAAACTGGCTCTAAATTGTTTTTCCCTGTCCCCACCCACCCAGTGGGTGTTGTCTCCCGAAGGCTGTAGAGAGATTCCCTGCTATCAAGGAATAGTATATTTCCTTTTCTCTTTCTTTTTTTTTTAAATGTTCCTAACCATCCATCAGTCACCCAGACACAGCAAAAGGCCCAGAGATGGCAAGACTCAACAACACGATCCTCCGAGAGTTGAAACTTACCTGCCGGCCATCGTCTCCTTTCTCGCCTGCATTTCCTTTGGATCCTTCCAGGCCATTAAGACCCTGGAGTCCTTGAACCCCCTTGGAACCCTCCAGGCCTGCTGCCACCCTAGGGAGCGCAAACCAGAGACAGCACCATTTCTGACATTTCTTTCCAAAACTGGCATTGTGATATAATGGGGTTATGCTGGACATGAAAAGAGCAGCGATAAAAGGTGACTTCACCTGTTCCCCCCAAAACAGCATGATGGGAACTGTAGTTTTTCTACTGTTCTTCTCTCTCGTTTTCAGCCCTCGACAGCAAACAATCCCTTTTTTTCATTCTCAATTGCGTACAGTTGGCCAAAGTTCTTTCATTTTCTTGGGAGTGCTGCTATATTGTGGAACAGAGGTGTGTGTGTGTGTGTGTGCGTACACGCACACACATATATAAATTACGTTTATATCCTAACAACCCTGTGAAGTAGGTGGGTGACTGGCCAACTGTGACCCAGTGAGCTTTGTGGCAGGCTGGGGATTTGAACCCGAGTTGCTGTGCCCCCAAGTCCAACACTCTAACCACTACACCACACGTACTGGACATGTGCACTGGTCATGGAACCAGGATTACTCGCTGCTACCGAGCCTGGCGGCATCTTCAACATCGACCAAGAAAAGCCATGGGTAAAGCAGACCTAGAAGTGATAGGGTCCCAATTCTTCAGCCAGACTAACGACACCACGCTATGCATGTTTACTCAGAAGTAAGTCTCACTGTGTTCAAAGGAGTCATTAAGTGTATTTAGGTGTGTGGAGAGAGACTCTGTGTTTGCATCAGGGGCTTGGCTGTTTCCACCTGCCTTGCCACACCCGCAGCTCTAGTAGCCTTCGTAAAGGGGTGTCTGCTGTGTGCGCACGTGCGCATGCGTGCGTGAGGGAGAGATGATGTCATCTCCAGGACAGCTTGGGGACATCTGCCCAGGGAGAGGCCTTTTCCATCTTCTCTCTCCTGGTGCTTTGCAGCCAAAAGAAAGCCAGAAAGGGAGTTGACCTGGGGATGAGGGTGCCCTTTCTCTGTTCAGGACATGGTACACTGTTGAGAAGATGGTCTCTTTCTGCGGCTTGAAGTGCCTTGTGCTTTTTGCTTTCCCTTTTTTGCTGTGAGTTTGATGTGGATGAGGCATTTATTTTATTATTATTATTATTATTATTATTATTATTATTATTATTATTTATTTGAAACATTTTTATGCTGCCTCCTCAGCCAAAAAGGCTCCCAGAGTGGCTTACATATACAGTTTTTTTTTTTTTTTTAATACCTTGGATTGCAAGTAACTTGGTCTGAGAGCATTTTGCAGACCAGCCAATTTTTTAAAATAATTTGACTTGATAAACAAGCGCCCGTCCTTGCCAAGTAGGATGTAACTGCTCGCCTCGAGCGGGCGTAGCGGGCCGAAATTGGCCCCGCTCACACCCGCCAGAGACTTGCTTTGATATAAGAGTGTTTTGGATTACAAGCACGGTTCCGGAACGAATTATGCTCTCAATCCAAGGTATTACTGTAATCAGTTAACAAGATAATCCCTGCCCGCAGGCTGGCAGTCTAAAAAGACACAACACACAAGGAAAAAGGAAAGGGGAGGGAAGAAGGGGGGAAATTAATTAATACTTCTGGCAGGGCTGGTGGAGTGGCCCTGCGGGCTCCCTCTCTTCTCCCTCTGCACAGCCTGCTGGAATGGCTGCTGGTGGCGACAGTTGAGGGAGGAGGAGCCTTAAGGAGGGAGGCCTTTCAGGAGGGCATCTTATTGTTAGGTCTCTTAACATGAACTGTCTAGTGCAGTGTTCTCCAACCTTGGGTCCCCAGATGTTTTTGGCCTACAACTCCCAGCATGTGGGAGTTGTAGGCCAAAAACATCTGGGGACCCAAAGTTGGAGAACACTGGGAATTGTTCAGTGCAAGTATATGTTATTATTGGCGCTGGATATTGTCAACTAACTAAAGAATGGTATGTCTTGCACCTACTTAAATTTTTGTTATGTTTTAAATGAGCTGTAACTTGAGTTAATGTTGTATTGCAATGTATTATAATTATGGCCATTGTATTAGTTTGTTTTGTGAACCGCTTAGAGAACAGTGTATTGTGGAAAATGCGGTATACAAATAAATTGAGTAGGACAAGGATTACGGCCATAAAGGATGAAAAGGACAAAGGAGCATTACTTACAGAAGGACCTTGTTTGCTCTGGTCTCCCTTCCTTCCCATCCTCTCCTGGAATGCCCTGAAATAAAATAAAGTAAAATAAAATAATTAAAATATAATGTATATTCTTATTTCATTTGTACAATACCCGAGTATTCAAAGAACTTCAGATACATTGGGTCGGATCCGGTCATGCTTAGAGTAGACCTACTGAAATCAGTTGGACAAGTTAGTGATGACTAACTTTAAGTCCCATTGATCTCAATGAGTCTACCCTAAGCATGACTAACTGCTGGATCCTAGCACTATTAACTTGTTATGTGATCCTTGCAAACAACAACTCTTGTCAGTAGTCTTACGGAGGTCAGTATTCTTATTCCCATATTACAGATGGGAGCAAGTGACCAAGGCTGACAAATCTGCCATATTATCCCCATATTCTTGGGACGTTCTTGGGGAAAGGAGAATTTCTTGGTTTGCAGTGCTTTGCAGTGTACAATGTGCCATCGGATTAATGTTACACACACTGTGTGTACATTTTGGTCACAGAGAATACTTGAAAAGAGGATGACTTCAGCACTTCTCACTTTAACTAACAATGGGTATTTCCAGTGCAAGAATCAAGGGGAGGCAAACATCAAAACAGGAAGTGAATTAGACAGAGGAGTAATATTTGGATGCCAAGTTCCCTGCCCTTACCATCATCCCAGCTGCACCAGTTGGTCCAATCACACCACGAGGTCCTGGATTCCCCTAAGAGGAAGCAAAACAAAAACAGTGATTTTATTATTTATTATTTTGCAGCATTTATATACTGCTCCATACAGATTCTGGAGCGGTGAACAATAAAAGGAAAGAACCACTTTCTTCTCAGTGGTGGCCCCAGATTTGTGGAGCTGCCTCCCAGCCGCTGTGGGCAGGACCCATCGCTACAAGTCCTTTAAATGGGCTTTAAAGATTTATTTAATTCCAGGTTGTCTTATCTTGAAAGATTTATGGTTCTGCTAGACTAAAATTATTTTCAAGTGTTTGTGACAAGTTATATTGGTATGCTATTGATCTACCATTGGGTTATACTGCGTTTTTAAATTTTGATTTTACTGTAATGGTATACAGGCGCCGCGGCCCCCGAGTTAAGAACATTCGACTTACAGACAACCCATACTTAAGAACGGACTTCTGGGTTCCCCGGCGCTACATCGTTTACGTAGAGTCCGTAGCGTAGTATACTATGCAATTTGAGTAATTTATGCAATTTGCGTAAATACCGATTTTAACATATAGAACGCTATGCTGTTCCGACTTACATACAAATTCGACATAAAGACATTCTTAAGAACGGAACTCATTCGTAACATGGGGACTGCCTGTATTGTATTTTATGACTATTATATTGTATCTTATGTTTGATATAAGCCTCCTTTTGAGGGCTTTGGTCTAAAGCAGGGCTCTCCAACCTTGGGTCTCCAGATGTTGCTGGACTACAGCTCCCAGAATCCCTTGCCATTGGCCATGCTGGCTGGGTATGCTGGGAGCTGTAGGCCAGCAACATCTGGGGACCCAAGGCTGGAGAGCCCTGGTCTAAAGAATGGCTTGGGAATGTGTGGTCCTCCAGATGTTGGTGGACTGCAACTTCCATCAGCCTTAGCCAGCATAGCCAATGGTGAGGGATGATGGGAGTCATAGTCCAACACCTGGAGTGCTACACATTCCACATCCCTGGTCTACCAGGTGGCCTAAAAATAACCAAACTCTTGTGCTACCTGGAAAGCAGGTGACCAAACTCCCTCTGCTAAGGAGGTGGTATTGATTCTGTACATGCAGCATACACACATCCCAATGTCCCCTTTCCCAAAAGCCATTAACAGTCTTAATCTCCACTTCCCATGCCCTGCTAGCATTGCAATGGGCAGAAGGAGGCGAGCAGGGATTGCTTCTATCTGAAATTAATTTGTCTCTGTACCTTCAGACCTTCAGGACCATCCACTCCAGGAAGCCCCCAGACTCCCATTTCACCCTGCAACACCAAAAACAATAGACGTCTCCTGCAAGACTTTGGCTTACTGCTATTTAATATTAGGGCCCAAAGAGTGACAAGTGCAGCATTGAACATGGGAAGTGACATGGGTGGGGTAGAATGACAGACAAATGAGTAAAGGGCAGCATAGAGGAGAGTCCTGTGCAAGTTGAGGAGCAAGTAAGAACATGAGAATATAAAAAAACAGCTTGCTGGATCAAACGAAAGGCCCTAGAGTCCAGAATCCTTTTTCTAACAGTGGTCAATCAGTTGCTTTTACAAACTCTCCCTGTCCCACAGAGGTAGAACCTTTTTTTCCCCTGACAAGGGCCATATTCCTTTGGGGTAATCTGCCTGTAGTTACATGCTGGCAGTGGGCATGGCCAGCCCTTCTCGCTCTCTCTCCCACCCCCTTCCTTCCCTGTTTCTCTTAGGGATGTGTGACACTGGGAATTCCATTCCATTTACGTAAGTCCAATGGGATTCCGCAACATCTCCATTGCAGTAAGTGGTGACTGACTGTAGCGGAATTTATTTTTTTCAATTCCAGAAAAGTTTTGCGCATATATATTTTTTTTTTAGGTTCCACCATTTGAGCCAATGGTAATTTGTGCAATTTGACAGGGTGTGTGTGTGTGTGTGTGTGTGTGATGAAATTTGTGCAAATGGTGTCATAATTTTTTAAAAAATATTTTTTTATTGGTAGTCTTGTGCAAGTGTGCATGATCACAAGTGCCCCTGTCCGCTACATAGCCCCGCAGAGGCATATTCCCCTCTTGCAAATATCCTTGTCAGTTTCATCCTCTCCACACACTACTTCATTTAGTCCAGCAGAGCCATATTCCCCACTTGTCAAAGAACTTGTCAATTATATCCTCCACTTTGTCACTTCCCCAGTGAAAGGGTGTGTGTGTGTGGGGGGGGGGATTGACAAGTTCTTTGACAAGTACAGAATATGGCTCTGCTGAGCTAAATGAAGTAACATGTGGAGAGGGTGACTGACAAGGATATTTGCAAGAGGGGAATTATGCCTCTGCAGGGCTAAATAGCAGACAGGCGAACTTGCAATCATGTGCACTTGTGCAAGATCGCCAATAAGAACTTTTTAAAAAAATTATGACACCATTGCCGCAAATTTCAAGGTTCCCCCCCCCAAATTATGCAAATTGCTGCCATTAAAAAAAACCCCACAGGGAATCTGCATTTTGGCTTGACTCACTACAAATCAAGTTGATACGGGGGGGGGGGGGGAATGGAACAAAATCCACAGGGCCAAACTGGAAAAATCTGTTGAGTTTTCACCCCCAAACATCTCTAGTTTCTCTTCCTCTCTCTCTCCCTGCCCAGTGAGATACTGGAGGAGGGACAGATGGCTCTTACTAGAGGACTGAAACGATGGCTTGCAGAGGTTTTTGAAATTAGGCCAAGGGCCACAGGTTGCCCACTCCTGCTGTGCTATGTGAGATTTTATAAACCTTTATCAGGCTCCCTTTCAGTTGTCATTTTTCTAAACTAAAAAGCCCCAAATGCCTTTCCTCAACTAGGGATTGTTAGATCATCAGTGTATTTCTGGTCCATGTTACTTTTGCACAGGTGTCCATACGTCTGTCATGTTTCCACAGTAATCTGCGATTATTAAAGTCATAGAAAAATCTGCATTTAAATACATAGCTCTTTTGGAATGTCTTTTCTCCTGAAACATGCATTTCTAAACAAATTTCATCTCAAAATATGGATTTGTAAACACGTTGACATGTTTTTTTGAGCCAAGAACTATGTCACAACATTCCAAGAAGTGCAAAATCCGATGGATACCTACATTTCTATTAGCCTGAGAGGTGCAGACGAGGACAGTTTGTATTAGAATGTGTAAACTTTTAATTCCTCAAGCATCCATCGCCCCAGCCCCCCTTGATCATTTTGGTCACCCTTTTCTGCACCTTTTCCGGCTCTAAGTTAGCTGAGACTTTCCAGGACTCAGGTGGAGGGACTTTGCCACCACCTGCTACCTGGTCATTTTAATTGGAGATAGCAGTGATAGAACTCAGGACTTCATCCATGCAAAGCATGTAACCTACCACTTAGCTATGGTCCCTTCCTCATCTGGAAAGATGCCTCATGGATCACTCTCATCCAGGGACTCAGCTGAGTGGCCCTTTCAACTACCCAAGGACCCCGGCAGCTGCCTAATCTTGCCAGATTCTGGCACCAGCAGGTCTTATCCAGGGCAACCTCTATGAGCCCACAGCTATGAAGCATGATCTACCTGAGATCCTCTGGCTCCTTCGGGGCCTGTCATTCCAACCACGCCTGCTTGGCCCTTTGTGGGTAAATGGAGGAAAAGAAAGGGAAATTATTAGATTGCCTCTGATGGAGACAGAATCTGCCGTAGCTGTTAACATTCCTGCCTCCTACAAATTCCTGCCTCCTACCAAAAGGGGTGGCAGAATCAGCAAGGCTCAAGCTCATCGAAGTTCTGGGAGTTCCATCTCGAAGCTTGGTCCACTTTGCTCCTGTTCCCGATCGTGAGCTTCTCCCCACCATCTTAACAGGAAAAGTATGCATTTGGGTGTGTATTTTTTAAAAGTGCCCACCCCTGCTGTGCTATTTTATAAACCTTTATCAGGCTCCCAGTGTGGCATAGTGGCTCTCTCTCCCAGCGAGCCAGTGTGGCGTAGTGGTTAGAGTGTTGGACTAAGGACTCGGGAGATCCGGGTTCTAGTCCCCGCTTGGCCATGAAACTCACTGGGTGACTTTGGGCCAGTCACTCACTCTCAGTCTAACCTACCTCACAGGGTTGTTGTGAGGATAAAATGGAGGAGGAGGACTATGTAAGCCGCCTTGGGTTCCTTGCAGGAAAAAAGGCTGGGGTATAATATAATAATAATAAATAAATAGCTAGCGTACCCAAATGCATACCTTTTCCCCATTGACAAAAGCATGAAAATGTGCATTTTTCCAAAATGCCCCTTTTTACTGTGCATTTTCTGCAAGCTTGGGAATGTACTAAGCTTTGTCCACAAAATATGCTCTCGTGTTTCCATTAGCAGGTGTGAGCAGGGCAAGTTCTGGTCTTAAATGAATGGAAATGAAATGCTGGTACATCCCTATTAAAAAAAATAAAACCAGGCACACATGCAATGTCCTGAGATGACAGCGCCATCTAGTCAGCAGGACTCTCTTCACAAGTGTCTTCAATAATTACTACTGCAGTTGAAATTACAGGTTTGCACGTTGGTCTAGGGTAAAGGAACCAAACATAGCAGCAAGATGAATGGGGGAAATCTATTATCCCAGCAATAAACAAAGATGGGGGGAATCTATTATCTAAAAAACAAACAATTTTCCCCATTGCTTTCTAAGCTGTATTATTGCATTGTCCTGGCCTTCCCACACTTCTGAGAATGCTGTCTATTTAAACTATAATCACAACATGCCAGAACTTCCTTCAACAATCATTAATCAAAGGTGATCTTGAGTTTTTCCAGCATGTAGCTACCAGCGTGCATGGCTCCTATTATCACATTGATTGATTGATTGATTGATGTCTATCCTGCCTTCCCACGAAAAATGGTACACAAGGTGGCCAACAATAATAAAATGCAGGTTAAAAAGAGTGGCATACGCCCAGTGTGGCGTAGTGGTGGAGAGTGTTGGACTGGGAGTCGGGAGATCCGGGTTCTAGTCCCCGCTCGGCCATGAAGCTCACTGGGTGACTTTGGGCCAGTCGCTGACTCTCAGCCTAACCTACCTCACAGGGTTGTTGTGAGGATAAAATGGAGGAGTGGAGGAGGAGGATTATGTAAGCCGCCTAGGGTTCCTTGCAGGAAAAAAGGTGGGGTATAAATATAATAAATAAATAAATAAAACGAAATCTTAATTCAAACGTATAGCATAAAAAGAGATCCATAAAAGCACAATTAAAAACAGAAGAATTAAAAAGAAAATAGACAGCACCCAACCAATTAAAAACCCCTTCAGCAACAGACCCGCTTACATGCAGAAGCCTTGCTGGAATAATTATAATCGTTGCTTATCGGTGGAAGGAAAACAGAGAGGAGGCCAACCTAACCTCTCTTGGCAAGGAGTTCCAGATCCTGGGAGCGGCCACCAAGAAGGCCCTCTCTCATGTTCCAATCAAATGTGCTTCTGACGGTGACAGGACTGAGAGGAGGGCCTCCTGCAAAGGTCTTAAAACCCAGGCAGGCTTTTATGAGAGAATGTGGTCTTTCAGTAGCCTGGTTGCAAGCTGTATATAATCATCATTCATCATCATCATGCCTTTTTTCCTGCAAGGAACCCAAGGTGGCTTACATAACCCTCCTCCTCTCTATTTTATCCTCACAATAATCCTGTGAGGTAGGTTAGTCTGAGAGTCAGTGACTGCCCCAAAGTCACCCAGTGAGTAGGCTCAGATGGCCTACTACTACTACTATATCTGTAGTTCTGCAGCTCTAGCCTGGCTACTTAGGAAAAACCCAAGACACAGTAGAAGAGAGAAAGGAAGTTTCAGACTCACCAAGAAGCCTTCTTGCCCCTTTTCGCCTTTATGACCCTTTCTACCAACTTTGCCCATAGCTCCAGTTGGCCCTGGCAGCCCCAAAGATCCTCTGGTGCCAGCATTTCCCTGTTCCAGGGAGAGAGAAAGAGATTATTCCAAAAAGCTGGAGAATCAAAGGAGTCAAAATTCAAAGGAACCAAAAATGCTGATCTGACTACATGACTACGTTCAGACTAATCAACCGTCTTTATAAAGACAAGCCAGATATGCAACAAAATATTGCAGTGTGGAGAGCTCCTGCTCGCTGTTCCAGTCAGTCAGCCCTCAGCATTTCAAAATCCCAAGGTGCTCTGTGATGGGAGTCGAGAACACTTGGGAGCAATTGGGAGTGATGGCCTGGGTCACCACCCCATTCTAAGCAGAGACTAGGGCCTCAGCAGAACCACCTGCTAAAATTGAAGGCAATTCCACAAGAGACCTTAGGAAACCATGTGGCTCCGTCAGCCTCTGAGGGTGGGCCATCAAAATTGGTCCCCACACCGCCAAGAGCTAAGAGTGGCCAATAGGTCAAACTTGATTAGATAATCATCTGTCCATGTCACAGGGCTCTCCAACCTTGGGTCCCCAGATGTTGCTGGACTACAGCTCCCAGAATCCCTTGCCATGTGAGCCATGCTGGCTGGGTATGCTGGGAGCTGTAGGCCAGCAACATCTGGGGACCCAAGGTTGGAGCACCCAGGTCCATGACAACAGAGCTATTTCTCGCTCCCACTCACCCACTAATCACTGTCCCCTAAACCAGTGCATAAAACCAAGTCCAATGTATGTCCGGCCACAAGTGTTGGGCTAGATATTGCGACAGGCTCACCGTTGTCATAGTGGCCATGAAATCCTGAATTGCCCCAGACAAGGTGGACTCAGCGTGTATGTTGACGTCCCCCTGAATTGCCCCAGACAAGGTGGACTCAGCATGTATGTTGAAGTCCCCCTGAATTGCCCCAGACAAGGTGGACTCAGCGTGTATGTTGAAGTCCCCCTGAATTGCCCCAGACAAGGTGGACTCAGCGTGTATGTTGAAGTCCCCCTGAATTGCCCCAGACAAGGTGAACTCAGCGTGTATGTTGAAGTCCCCCTGAATTGCCCCAGACAAGGTGGACTCAGCGTGTATGTTGAAGTCCCCCTGAATTGCCCCAGACAAGGTGGACTCAGCGTGTATGTTGAAGTCCCCCGATAGTGCAAGCCTTAGCATCACTCGGACCACCTACGTCAGCTTGGGCAGGAAGACTGTAGGGCAGCAGGGTGGACAGGACACCCACAGAATCCCAGTCCTGTCTTGAGTCCCCAGTGACAGATACAGGCGTTCAGAACTGTCCAAGTTTGGATAGGGAATCTGACCAGAGAGATGGAATCCTTACAGTCCAAGGCCATTCTGGCCCTCAAGCCAAGCTTGGTGCTGCACCAGGTAACCTGGTGGACACATCTGGGAGAGATTCACACCTCCCCCATCATTGAACCAGGTTTCAGTTATATGTGCCAGGTTAGCATGTCCTTCTTGGATTAGGTCACAGGGGCCATTGCCTTTCCACTGCCTGACCTGGCATTCCCCAGAAGCACCTTAAGGCTGAAGAGGGCTGCCAGAGTTGTTGAGGACAGGAGATGGACTAGAGGTGCAGGTGGCATATAGACGTCTCTGACTCACCTTCTCTCCATTAGATATTTCCACCTTCCACCACCCTAACATCCTCTGCCCATTACAGCCCTAAAGTTGGCCCTCATCCCTCCCAATCCACTCCCAGCTAATGATGTTCCCCCTAGACACAGACAACCACAGCCTAAAACCTAACAGATTAGGAAAGCCGAATCAGAATTGCTCTTCTACACCTTTTCTCCCTTTGGCCCCGGCTCGCCAGCATCTCCAGGGTCTCCATCGTCACCCTGTAGAGGAAAAGCAGATTCTTAGGCATGGAGGTTTACACATGGGGCCAAGCCCTGCTCAAAAAAACAAAAAAAAAACAACAACACACATCCGGCAACCCCCCCTTACAAAGCCAGCTTACTGGACACTTGAACCTTGCTCTCCATTCCTAGGGGTGCATCAGAAGCACCTCCCCCTCTCCTCCCATTGCTAAGCGAGCCTGAGAAACCCACCCCCAAATAATTCTGCACAAGTACCTCTTTCCCCAGCTCTCCATATCCCCCAGGCTGCCCTTTGGGGCCCCTCTCTCCAGTTTCCCCAAGGCCTCCTTGGACACCTGGATCTCCTGGGCCTCCTCTAGCACCCTGGAGAGGAACGACAACAACAACAGACATCAGGCTCTTCTCAGGTCTGACTTGACTTACTGCATCCAGAAAGTGGTTGTTGTTGAACATTGCAAAGATCCTGCCCCTTTCTGGCACAGCTAGGAATACTGAAAACTATATTCTGAGCCTTGCTGGGGTTCAGGGTGGTATTTTCACCTCGTCAAAGCCCCCAGCTGCAGATGTGGGGTTCCTGACCGGGGTGGGAGGGCAGGGGAGGGGACAAAGGAGGCCTAAGGATGAGCAGGGCGAAGAGCCTGAACCCAAAAGAGGCCTCCTCACATGTTGTGACAACCAGCTTGCAAGGGCCAACTCATGAGCAAGGCAAGGGAGGCAGGAAATGGAGATAGGGCTACGAAGGCCATAACTTTTAAAAACTTTTTTTTAAAATCAATAGCCCCTTCAAGTGGAAGAAGCCTGCCAATGCCGGTCAAACACCTGTAGGGGTTTCTGTGTTAGGTGCCTTTACAGCAGGGGTGGGCAATCCTTTTGGCCCCCAGGGCTCCATGCAATGCCATGCCAGCTCACGGGGTGTGGGGCCATGCGTGCACGGACACACACAAAGATATACACACTTCAAGATGAGGGATGGGCAGGTTTAAGCCTCCCTGTCCACTGAGATCCGGGGATGTGATGCAGGGGGTTGTTTCAGATCACTGTTTCCTCGCTGCTGTTCGCACTAGGATTGCTGGGAGGAGCGTGAGGTTAAAGCTGCCCCCTCCTTCCAGCAATATTGATGCAGTTCCGCTGTTTCTTCACTGCGGATCACTGCTCCCTCATGCTGGATCTGCTACTATCACATTGAGTTTGACTCTAAGAAAAACTATTATTGGTTCCCCAAGTTCCTCTTTCATTCCTGTCCTTTCTGACAAAACATAACAGTGATGTTTGGGGATGGTGGGTGGGTTAAGCAACACGATGGAATACATATATTTGCCCAGTGTCCACCTTTGTTGATAAGGGGTTAGGGTTCGCGCTACCGTCTGCCAGAGTTGTTAGCCATAAGTAAGAGACCCTCATTTGTATTTTGGCTACCAAAGCCACAGAAGGATTAATTTGGCAAGAGCAGTTCCCATGGGTAGAGGAGCAGTTGTCAGGCCTCTGCCTCTAGAACAGTTCTCCAACCTTGGGTCCCCAGATGTTTTTGGCCTACAACTCCCAGCATGCCCCAGCCAGCTATGCTGGCTGGGGCATGCTGCCATGGCTGGGGCATGCTGGGAATTGTAGGCCAAAAACATCTGGGGACCCAAGGTTGGAGAACACTGCTCTAGAAGAATACATACATTACACACACACACACGCAGAGAGAGAGAGAGAGAGGGAGAATGAATGGACTCGATGGCCTTGTAGGCCCCTTCCAACTCTATGATCTATGAATTTCAGGTTCTCAAACCCAGGTGCAAGAGGAGGCCTGTTAGCGCTTGCTACCCCAAAAAGGCATATGTGATCTGCATCTGGGTCTCCAAAGCTCTTTTGAAACACTGACCTGTTCCCCTTTTGACCCAGGTGGACCTTCCCTTCCAGGTAGGCCCGGGGTACCCTATAGGAGAAAAGCATGAGTAATTCTGCACTGACTAGACACGTCTTTTAAACACACATACGCACAAAAGCTAGAGTGCCGAATAGAGCTAGAGTGCCGAATAGAGAGGCCAGCGAAGCTCATCAGGCCTACGCTTGGGTATTTATTTATTACATGGATTTCTCCATCATGGAAGTCAAGATTGTGTGCATGGCAGTTCCCTGGCAGTCTCCTATCCAGGTACTGACCAGGCCCAAAGGTGGCTGCATCACGTGCCCCAAGACTATTTATTTATTTATTTATTTATTTATTATATTTATACCCCGCCTTTTTTCCTGCAAAGAACCCAAGGCGGTTTACGTAATCCTCCTCCTCCTCCTCCTCCTCGCCCTGAGACATAATATGATATGGTACAATATGGATATGAACTTCAGGGACACATAATGCTCACCTCAAGAAGAGGCAAGCACTGTGAGCCCCCACCCCCAAATTCAACTAAAAACTGTCATCTGATAGCCAGGGATCTGGGAGGCTTCGAAGACCCATCCCTGACTTCCAAATGTAGGTGTGTGTCGGGAGAGCAGGCATTCAATTTGGCTCGGCTCAGAAATGGCTGAAATTCCCTGAAATGGCTCAGCTCATTTCCAAAGCAATCTGACGTGAGCCAGGGGTAGCTTTGCCCATCTCTTCTGCCAAACGATGCCCCAGGGGTGATTCGGAAGTGCCAACAGCAGGAGTCTTCTTGATTGGAAGGGGAAGAAGGGGACAAATAGCAACTTTTTAATCTTTTTAATGTATTATCGGTCTTTTCGTACCCCTCTCCAATCGTGTTCCCAGAGCAGTAAATTAGAGAGGACCTAATGTAAGCCAAAACAGAGAGGGAAAAGGTGGAGAAGAAGCATCCCTCTATCTTCTGTACCTGCTCTCCATCCAGCCCACTGATGCCAGCTCCTCCAGGATCTCCAGCTTCACCCTAAAGAGACAAAAGGCATTCAACAAGGTAGCAAAGTCCTGGGTAGCCAAAGATGGGTTGACATAGAACAGTGCTACTAAAACTATGTTTTGTGTAGCCTTTGGCATTCTCTACCCAGGCCCCTCAGTGAGAAGACCAGAATTTATTTATCAGTTATTTCTTCCTAGCCTAAAAGGAGTCCTCCATCAAGGCCAAAACATGCTTGATGTTTGGGATCTTTTTTCTCTCTCTTTTTTTTTACTTTAAAGCAGCTATGGTATGTGCATGTGTACTCTGAATTTGATTAGAGCTGCAGATTTAGGGGGAAGGGTGTTTAAGCTTTCCCCCCCATCTTGTTTTCCCAATCTAAATACCCTCCTCCACAAGTTTCTGGTAGCCCCACAGCAGAAAAATAAACGGGTCCCTGATTTATATATGTTTCCACTAGAGGGTTAACAGCAGTTTAAGTGGAGAAGGATTTTGATCAGGAAAACGGTGCAAGGGAAAAACGTTAAGTATCCCCACCTGCAGGGATACACACACACACACACACACACACACACACACTACACACATGTGTAGTTGAACACATCTGGTTGGGGAAGTCTGCCCTAGAAGAACACATTCCCAGAATCCTCTGCAACATGTTGAGGTCCTGTGGCAGATATGTGAGAAATTCACATTGGCAGACGAGTTGATATGGATGGAAATGGTTCCCTAATGGCAGAAAGACTGAAAACAACTGGCACAGAGGATTAGTCCCTCAGGTTCCTGTGATATCCAAGTTTCAGCTTAGCCATATTAGGGGGATAGACATGTGGGCACAAGCTTGGGACTGATGAGGCATTGAGCAGGCAACTGGAACTAGGTAACTCTTTCTAACCTGAAGGAGTGCCTTCTCCCATATGCTCTTGCCCGGGTGCTATGCTAAGATCATCTTTGGAGGCTCTTCTCTGGGTGTCACTACCCACAATCGTAGGATCGGTGGCTACCAAGGAAAGAGCCTTCTCTGCAGTGCCTCTGCGCAGCCTCCCACATCTGCTGAATGCCTTTCCCAGGAAGATCCGCCTGGTGCCTGTATATGTTTAAACACCAGGTTAAGCCCTTCCTCTTCCAGCAGGCATTCAATTTTTAATCTGTTGCTCTGATTATCAATTTTACTGCTGGCTCTTTAATACTTTGGTATTATATATATATATTGGTTGTTATTGTATTGTTGTTTGGATTTTTTAAATGATTTTAAACTGCCTTGAGGGCATCTGTCAGTTGGGAAGTATATAAATGTAATAAACAAACAAACAAAAAACGAGCTAGGTCAATTTCCCCGGTTTCCCCATCCTGGCCAATCTCATCCAGCCAGCTTAACAGAGAATGCTGACCTAGCATTCCTAAAACCCACCTGGTGTCAAATCTAGCAAATATGGGGAGAGAACTGGGAGAGAGTGTTATTTATTATATTTATTTATTATATTTATGCCCCGCCTTTTTTTCCTGCAAGGAACCCAAGGCGGCTTACATAGTCCTCCTCCTTTCCATTTTATCCTCACAACAACCCTGTGAGGTAGGTTAGGCTGAGAGTCAGGGACTGGCCCAAAGTCACCCAGTGAGCTTCATGAATCGTGAGTTTTCATGGCCGAGCGGAGACTAGAACCCGGATCTCCCGAGTCCCAGTCCAACACTCTCACCACTATGCCACACTGGTTGTAATTGGGTTTACTCTCATCCTTTTGATAACATAATAATAATCTTAACCTTCTCCATGTCGTCATATTTATCATTATAACATTATTGCCTTAAATCCTAACACGACTTACAGTGCAATCCTATACATGTCTACTCAGAAGTAAGTCCCCCTGCGTTCAATGGGACTTAATCCCAGATAAGAGTGTATAGGATTGCAGCCTTAGTCTGCAGTCCTATACACACGTACCCGGGAATAAGCACCACTGCACACAGGGGAAATTGCTTCCAAGAAAACATGTGTAGAAACAGGCTGTTAAGGTTTTATTTTAGGTCAGTGGGCTTCAATATTAAATGTTAAAATTTATTTCGTCATCGTTCCCACGACCACCCACAGAATTTAATATTTCAACTTCAAAAATGTTGTAAATCTCTGGCCAAATTTGGAACGTGTCCAAGAAATTTACTTCAGCAATGCCTAAAACACAGAAATGACTTTAGCCCTTTGACATGTAACATTCCCAGATGTGTGGGCTTTGTTGGGTCCTCTTGCTACCATCCTTACCTTTTCTCCTTTCTCCCCAGAGGGCCCCTCAGGACCAGGTGGTCCTTCTCTTCCCTGTAACAATATGATAGAAATGTTGATTAGGCAGGAGCGGATGTCTCACATTCTGTGTTATTGTTTTCTGCACTGGCTCCGCCCCACGATCTGCTCCACCTGCTTTCCAGTTTAACCCAGGAAAATGTCTAAAATTAATTTCGGATCTAGAGCATGAGCAGTTCACCAGTTTTCGGTCCATGTCATGCCCCCCCACCACTGCAACACACACACTTACAGGTTACTGGGGTGCATGCAGATGCATTAAATTGGGGCACAAAAAGAAATCCAGATGTGTTAATGTGTTATTGCATTAAGATTCTTTTTAATTCATGTGCAGATGCGATAATGCACATCAATAGCCTATAGGATAGGGGTGGGCGCAAGGCACATCTCCAGATGTTTGGGACTTCAACTCCCAGCATTCCTGGCCATTGGCGACACTGGCAGGGCCTTCTGGGAGTTACACAAGGTACTCAGAGAGCATCCTCCAGCCTGCGTATTGAAGAAAGTCCTTCCCCAGTGGCTCCCCCTAAACCAGGCTGCAAACTAAGCAGCACCCAAAAAGAGATATGTGCATGTACATACCAGGTATCCAGCTGGACCAGGAACTCCCAATAGGCCAAGAGACCCCACCTCTCCTACTGATCCTGGTTTCCCTGGGATACCGTTTTGCCCGCGTATACCAGGAAGCCCCTAGGGAGTAGCATAAACATTTCTAGAAACACCCAACTGCATGTAAACAAGTGTCATAAAGCAGGGGTGGGCAACCTGTGCCCTCGGGGGCCACATGCAACACTCAGCCTAATTTCTTTTTTCTTTTTTTAAAATAAGTTTTATTGAGTTTTTCCAATCATACAAATAACAACAAATAAAACAGAAATACAACATAAACATTGTGCACCCCCCACCTCTTGGGACCAAGTTATATATTTCTCCCCGCTCCAATATATATATATATATATATATATGCTATTATTCTATATTCCAAAAATGTAACAAATCTTGACAAGGTTCGTTCCCCTTCCCCTTCACCAACACATAATCCAGAAATTTACCCCAAATATTCACAAAACTGTTTTTCTCCAATTGTCCTTTTTGGCACTTAATATTACAAGTTAATTTATAATTTAGCGTGATATCCCATACCTCTTTATACCACTCGGTAATTGAAAAGACATGTTGAACCTTCCAATACTCAGCCTAATTTCAAAAGTCCTCTGCAAGAGATCAATTCGGACTTCTGGCAAGAGCAATCTGCCCCTTTACTGGGCAAGGGGGGAGAGAGAGAGAGAGAGAGAGAGAGAGAGAGAGAAAGGGGGTGACGGAGACAGAGGGAAAAGGGGAGGCCACACGCCCTTTTGGCTCTGGCCCCACCCACAGGATTCCCCAACCCTGGTCATAACGCAACCGAAGCACCTTGTGGTTTGTGGTATCCGCAGTCCAAATGGGCTGCTTACTAAACAACAGAAGAGCCAAAGGCTGAAGATGATCCCCCTGCAGCTTGAACATGGAGTAGAAAGAAAAGCCAGGATGGCAGAGGAAGAAGACAAGGGGCTGAGGCTACAAGGAGAGGGAAGAAAAACCATGGCAGGATCAGGGCCAAGGCAAGTGGAGCTCCCCACCAGCTCGGTGACATGCTCAGATAACTACACGCTTACCGAGGGTCCAGGGAATCCTCTGGGACCAAAGTCACCCATCCTTCCCTGAAAGAGAGAGTTATTTCTGCAGACAAATGACATTACTGTGATATATCCATGGAAATGAACACGTGAATAAGGTGGGGGGGGCGGTAGCTGGATTTATTATTTAGTTATTTATAGGCCACCTTTCATCATCAAAGGTAACAAGGTGATTGACAAGATAAAACTGACACAATAAAACAAAAGTAAAACAAAAAAGACACTGGCAGGGGCTTCTGGGAGTTACACAAGGTACTCAGAGAGCAAGTATCCAGGATTCCAGCTGGAATCCTGAAATCAGTGTTTGGGCACGCCTGCATGAATAGGTTTCTTTGACTAACTGGCTGATCACCTGCAACATAGATGCCCATTGGATCTCTAAGGGGAGGTCATTCCTCAATTTGAGGGCTACCACACAGAAGGCCCTCCTTTAAGTCGCCATAAGATGTGTCTCCTCTAATTGTGGCAAGGCTAGGAAGACCTACTTGGATGACCTCACTGAATGGGCTGGTCTATATATCCTCTGGCCTATCCCCCCCCAACTCCCTTTCCCGTACCACAGCTCGGATCAGCTGATCAACATTTAGGTGCTCCCCTACTTTATAAAAAAAAGGGGGGAACCTCAGGAGATCAAACCACTTATCGCTTGTGTCTGTTTTGGTCCTGAGGAATAAAGTGACGGCGTGCGGAGCATTATGAAGAATTAATGTAGGGAGCTCTCTGACGCACTCCCATCTGCCACTATGATGTCACACACAGGGGCAACATTACCATTCTGCAAAATCATTAAATGACATAGAACTAGAGTTGGCAGGGCCTCAGGCCCTCAGTCCCACCCCTGCTCATGCGGATCCAGGTCAAGCTCTTGACAGATGTTGTCCAGTGCACCACATGCTCCACTGGGAGAGCACAGGTAGTGATCCATTCTTATGCTCGACACAATTTTCTATGTTAGTGGACTCTAGTCTGTAACTTGAGCCCATTATTCCGTGTCCTGCAAACTGAGATGAGCGAGAAGAGATCTTTGCCCTCCTCTGTGTGACATCCCTTCAAATACTGGAAGAGTGCGATCATATCTCCCCTCAGTCTCCTCTTCTGAAGGCTAAACATGCCCAGTTCTTTCAGTCTCTCCTCATAGGGCCTTGTTTCCAGTCCCTTGATCATCCTTGTTGCCCTCCTCTGAACCATCTCCAGTTTGTCTACGTCCTTCTTAAAGTGAGGTGCCCAGAACTGGACGCAGTACTCAAGATGAGGCCTAACCAGTGCCGAGTAAAGGGGAATTATCACTTCCCGCGATTTGGAAGCTATACTTCTATTAATACAGCCCAAAATTGCATTTGCCTTCTTTGCAGCCACATCGCATTAATAATAAACATTAGTGCATTCTTAGGGGGAAAAAAAAACCCACCACCACCACCTTTCTTGTGGCACAAACAGTGAATACCCATCTTTAAACACCCCACATATGGAACAGGAAGAGGCACGCCCACCGGGTTAATGAGAAGAACATACCTGTGGGCCAGGGAGGCCTTTCATGCCGGGTGGCCCAGGTGGACCCTATGCAGAGGGGAAGGTCAGAGGGAATAAAAACGTCATTTCTTTGCTGCCAAGTGCTCAAATAGGCCTCCCCATAAACTTCCAGACTCAGGCTGAGGGTCCCAGCCCAGGCACCGTACTTTTTGTCCCACTGTGGCAGTTTGCCAGAGATGGCAGTTGCCACTCTGCTCTAGCTATGCTTTGGGGTCACCACTGCAGATGGCCAGCAGAGGGAGCATTGCACCTTCCAGCTGAGCTAAAGCACCCTTTGCTCAACTGCAGGTAAATGCTCTTAAGAAAAGGAATGGCTACAGACCAATAGGGTTGCATATACGCCAGGTGGCACTTACAGGAGGGTGACCAAGTCCTGTAACCAGTCCAGAAATTAGATTGAAAGGCATCTAAGCAATCAGTTTTCTCCAAGACTGCAGTTATCCCTCTGTTTTCTCACTTCTCTAAGTTTTGCAATACAATTCTTGGCTCAAAAAATGTACCAAACGGCATATAAAAATGCATATTTTAGGCTAAAACATATTTTAAAAAATGCATTTTTCAGGATAAAATGAGTATAGAAGAATTCATATTTTAGGGTAAAATGCATATAATCATGCATATTTTGTTAAAAAAAATAAAAAAAATACCGTAATGCAAATGTTCATGCAGTTTTGTTTTTAATACAGAAACAGGATGGAATGGACTTATGATCTTAGGTGGGGACTAGGAGGAGGGCCTTCTGTGGCAGCCCCCAATTTATGGAACTCTCTCCCCAGTGACCCCCGCCATGCCCCTTCCTTGATTAGCTTCCGCCGTGCATTAAAAACGTGGCTTTTCAGGCGGGAATATGGGGTGGGTTAGGATTTTTAAGTTTTGTACTGTTTTGAATTGTGTATTATACTCTGTGTGTGTGTGTGTGTGTGTGTCCCCTTCTTGTATTTTATTAGATTGTACATCGCTCTGAGTGGCCGGTTGTCTGGCCAGATGGGCGATTCATAAATATAATAAATAAATAAAAATGAATGAATGAATGAATGATGAATACATGTGAAACTGGCATGGACCAGAAACAGAATGACCATCTCCATCTCTACAACACCCAGCTTAAGTTTCAACCCTGCCTGTGCCACCCCCTCCAGCACATTGAGCAGCAGCGCCTTGTTCAGGCTGCGCAGCAGAGAAGGGCACTCACTTTGGAACCGGACTTTCCTGGAAACCCAATGGGCCCGCGGAATCCAGGCTCTCCCTGCAAGGAAGGAGAGGGGTTGAGAGAGAGGGAACATATTATTATGATATAAAAGTCCTCCTTAGATACACACACTAGCAGCAGCAACCACCGGGGTAACAAGCAGGAGGAATTGGGAAGCAAACAGAAAAATATAGTGAGTGACACTCTCCTGACTCAGCTCCCATGTTTAGAGTTAGCATCAGTGCTTAATTTCTTTAAAATAATGTGTGAGATTGTTTAGGCCCAGACACAGCCAGGTTCAGGTTGTCTGAGCCTTTATGTGTGAGTTTGAAGTGGTTTTCTCCCAAGGGCTTAATTTTTGGGGCCCTACAAAGTAGTCAGTCCTGGGTCCCCATAAGGGGAGATTCTTCATTTTCCCTCCTCAGAGTTACACCATGCTCTTTTGCTGGAGGGAGGGACATCAGAGGTCTCCTCGTCCACCTCCTTGTGCTGTGGGCAACATCCTGTCAGCACAGGAAGTGGGGCATGTGCTCTCCCCATGGCCGCCTCATCAGTGCTTCTTGCAGCACTGGCCCATTGTCCCCGCTTGCTAGGGCTCATCTACAATACCCACCCACCCCGTCCCCGATCCTGCGTGATCCACAACCACTTGTCCACTCTGTGACCCCTCCTTCCTTGCTTCTGCCAGAGAGCAATGACTCCTGGCTTTGTCCTCATAACATATCCCTAACTCTAGGGATGTGTGTGGGGGGAACTGATAGATGTGTCACATCTTCCCCCCTTCTCCCCACCCATCCCAATCCTCCCCAAAGCTGATATTTGCTGCAAACGGAACTTTGAGGGGCAAAGAGCAGAGAGGGTGACTTAGAAGGAAAACTGCACGGGAAAGGGATAAACCGCCGCCTAGTCCTGGTCTGGATCCAAATGCTCTGCTGCTCCATGTAGCTAGCTGCCTTATTGTGAAGAAAGAGAAGTGATAGGTTCTAGTTGAGCTTTAGGTTCTAGTTGAGCTTTTAAATAGCATGTTTTAACATAGTTTGACCCGAGAAACCACTTCCTCTCAAGTCACCAAACAGGATAGCCCTTACCTTTTTGCCCACGAGCCCCGGTTCTCCTCTGTTGCCAACTGATCCTGGATAGCCCTGGAATGGAGCAGTTCTCATCAGCCTCACGTTAAGAAGCCTGTCGGTGAGAATTGTGGGGCAGGGGCAGGGAAACCCCCTGGGAAACCCCCTAGGTTTCCCGGGGTCCAGTTTCCCTTGCGTACGCTCCACTCTGCAGATGATCCATCACTTACATTGATGCCAACAAGTCCTTGTAGCCCCTCCAGGCCAGGTTTGCCAGGAAGACCCTGCCCCCAAAAAAAACATCAGTGAAGAGACCTGAACTGCCCTCCACAGCACTGAATGATTCATTTAAATTTAAAACGTTTGTATTAGCTCTTACCATCAGCCCGTGGGAACCTGGGTCTCCATTGATGCCTGCTTTTCCCAGAGGACCCTATTTGGAAAGAGAGGTCATCAAAATGAGGCCTCTTGAAATGCTAAACCGGCCATCAGAAAGTAGTCAGGCCTGGGTCCCCGAGCAGGCCTCAGTCATCTAGGGAGTTTCCTTACTCCCCGAAAAACTAGCCAACCACCCCAGCTGGCAATATATCACTGGCAATGTCTCGCTGGAAGCACCAGTGGGTAGCCCCCGGGGGAATTGCAGCTACTACACAAGGAAAAAAGGGGCTCTCTGCATTTCCCGCCCCACCTGTCAGAGTCTACTTGGCCCAGACTTTACCGCACAATATTTTTTAAAAAAAATAATAATAAAGCACCTTTTTATTATAAATAGAAGCCAGTGTGGCGTAGTGGTGAGAGTGTTGGACTGGGACTCGGGAGATCCGGGTTCTAGTCCCCGCTCGGCCATGAAACTCACTGGGTGACTTTGGGCCAGTCACTGACTCTCAGCCTAACCTACCGCACAGGGTTGTTGTGAGGATAAAATGGAGAGGAGGATTATGTAAGCCGCCTTGGGTTCCTTGCAGGAAAAAAGGCGGGGTATAAATATAATAAATAAATAAAATAAAATAAAATAAATAAATATTAGTGTTGTATTAATATATAAAATAATAAATAGTTATTAACAATAATTCTCCAGGGAGCTCAGGGTGGCTTACACAAGCTAAAGGAGTGGCTTTACTTGATTGCCCGATATTGGGGATGGGGGCGGGAAGGAATCCTCCAGGGGCCAAATCTGTGGGTGGGGGAGGGGACTCACCCCACGCTGATGACCAGCATGTTCCACTTACTGTTGATCCAGGAGGTCCAGCATGTCCTCGGTCACCTTGGAAACCCATGAAACCCTAAAGAGGAGGAAGAGGGGGACGAAAAGATGAAACTTGCATGACACTGCAGCCAATTCTGGGCGGAAGGGGGACGTTCTTTAAGGGGACAACCTAGCCAAATCGGTGGCAGCTGGCTGCAGATTTATTGTCTGTGGCCCCAGTTTAGGAGGGAATTGATATGGAGCAGAGGGGCTTTTGGGGTTGTTTTTTTTAAGGGTTCTTCTGTGTTGCTCGGGATTTCCTGCAGCGTTGCTGGCTGAAGGGGTGACACGCACCATTTCCTGGAAAAGCTCTGTCCTGCAGAAATAGCCATTCCCTTTTCTCCAAGCAAGTTCCACGATGAATAGGGGAGAAACGGCATGTCCCCTGTACTTTTGCTACCACCATGCTGGGAAAACTAAGATTTTAATATTTGGACGCACACACACATTAACACACGAGCAAGCAATTCTACTCACAGATGGACCGTTTTGGCCAGGGTTCCCCACGGCACCGGCAACGCCCTACAGGATAATTCAAAATGACGTTAAGGATCAAGAGAACCAGCCAAGGAAATCTCCTCACCCCATTATTGGCCGTGGCAGATCAGGTGAGTCTCCCCTGGATTATGAAGTCTTCCCCTCTGGAATGAACAACGGAATGCCACCTGCTCCCCCCCCCCCCCCCCGATGA
Source organism: Shinisaurus crocodilurus (assembly GCA_021292165.1). Lineage (NCBI taxonomy): Eukaryota > Metazoa > Chordata > Lepidosauria > Squamata > Shinisauridae > Shinisaurus > Shinisaurus crocodilurus. Next base: position 2,199,670 of record JAHFWL010001192.1, on the reverse strand, counting down.
CAGCCTGCCTTTTTGCCACACCCTCAACTGCTCAGAAGCCGGGTCCTACAAGCTGATTTTGCAACATGCAGCAGCTCAGGACCACAAATCCCGAGAATCCTGCCTAGCGCTGCAAGGGCCGGGCAGTTCAAGCCAAAAGGAGAGCGAAGTAAGGTAGTATAGAATGGGAACCTGTGTACCAGGCTTTCCTTCTGGGCCTTCGATTCCAGGAGTACCTCGTAGGCCCTGCAAGGACATTGGAGGGAAGGGGTGAGAAAGAGAAGCTTTGTATAATCATCATCATCATCATCATCATCATCATCATCATCATCATCATCAGGGTGCTGGATGATCATCTTTAAATCAGGGATGTGGAATGTTTGGCCTTCCAGATGGTGTTGCACTGCAACTCCCATCATCCTTCAGTACTGCTGGCATGAATGGGAGTTGCAGTGCAACGCCATCTGGAGGGCACCACGCTCCCCAACCCTGCCCTGAATGGTTTGGGCCCCAAATATCTGAAGAAGAGCCTCCTCTCATACCATCCTGCCCATGCACTACTGAGATCTTCAGAGGAGGCCCTTCTCCATGTGCTATGCACATACAAAAGAGAGGGACCTTCTCTGCGGTGGTGTCCTGACTTCGGAATGCCCTCCCAAGGAAGACAGGACAGGCACCGATTCATAGTGCTTTTCACAAGTATCTCATAATGCATGCAATTTAATCAAATTTAACTTCTAAGAAACGGGGGCTGGGTGGGGGCTGGTAGCAGCACATTGCAGAATGTTTCTAACAGATTCCAAATTGTAGAGTTCAGCCATGGCCCGATTACTGGGGGAGGGGACGGGACTCCCTTATCTGTTGTGATGGGCCTCTTTACAGTTTTTGGAAGGCATGGTTTGGCTAAAAGTGGGATGAGTCAGGAGGTGGGACTTATGGATTTCATTAAGCCCACCCCACACACACATACACTTTTGCTGCCATAATTCAAGCACTGACCTGTACCAGCTGCCAATCTGTTTCGAACACCAAAGCTGACGTCTGGCTGGAACACGCAATTTAAAAGCACACAATGTTTTGGAACACATGCTGAGTGTCACTCCCTTAGCCACAGAGCCAGCCCACACACACATCTGGGTTTAGTCTGAGCAACTTTCAGACTGCCGGGCAGGGCTTCTTCTCGGGCTTGTGCCCCAGAGCCTTTCTTTTTACAAATTAATAATAGCGGAATAATTCTGGCCTCGGGGCACGGCGGTGCATCCCAGGTAGCCTGGTGAAGATAACTAGGGTGCTTCTAGTGATAGCAACCAAAAGGCATCGTGCAGCAGCTATTCTGTCTTTTCTTCCTGAATTGTTTTGTGTGTTTTTTCCCTTCCTGGCAAGAAAAGTGATGGAAGAAGTGGTGGAGAAACACAGGAGGGCTAAAAATGGAAGACGTTGCCATTTAAACCCCCTGCCAAATTTTGTGAATGAGGCAGTGTGATCGCACAATCAAAGCCTTGTCTGGAAGCACCCCGATTCTCCACAGCAGGAGTAAGCCACATGGTGGCCTCCAGATGTTCTGGACTATGACTCCCACTAGCTTCAGCCATCATGGCCAATAGTCAGGGATTGTGGGAGCTGTAGCCCAAGACTTCTGGAAGGCACCAGTTGCCGAACCCTGCTCTATAGCAATATTGGCTTAATTGAGGCTGGTCACAGTGGGGATCCTATTACTTACTGGAGTTCCTGGCACTCCAACAAGCCCACGCTGGCCCATCCGGCCCTGGAGAGAAACCAACTAGTTACTCAAAGTCTTTTCCCTCATTAAGCAATGAGCACACTAGGGAAGCTTCCAACCCTAGATGCTCTTGAGTGTAATGTCTGGGGCATGGGCGGTAAGGGACTTTGGCTGGATGATGGAGGCTGGAGCAGGTCAGGAGAGTGCAGAGCCCAGGAGCTGGGCCGAGGTCGGTATAACATAGTAAGCAAGGTGAGGCCAGAGGCAAAGGGTGGGTCTGGTAGGCGAGCAGCGGTCAAGCACGGGTCGAGAGCAAGCGGAGCCCGAGCGAGGGCCAGAGACAGGAAGGCAGATCCAGAAGCAGACCAGGTTCAGACAAGGGCCAGAGGCAAGAAGGCAAATCCAGGAGCAGACCAGGTTCAGACAAGGGCCAGAGGCGGGGTTGAGAGCAGGGCTGGATTAAGATAGGGGCTATTGGAGCTGCAGCTCCAGGCCCCTACCCCAAAACAGGCCCACAATCAGGACCGGTGCAGGGCAGTTTGGCGCCCCAGGCGAAATAATATTTAGCGGGGCCCCCTCTCCAAAGCAGCCCTGCTCTGCAAAAAAAAAAAAAACCCTGCGCCGCCACCACCAACCTACCTTCCCCCTGCCCTGGTGGCTGCTGCTGCTGCTGCCACTGCCGCCGCCGCCACCGCCAAGGAGGAGGAGGAGGAGGAGGAGGAGGAGGAGGAGGAGGAAGTGACGCGACGGGACCCCCGCGCTGTTTTTTGCCGGGGAAACCATGGCAACAGGGCTGTTTAAGCACTGTTGCCCTGGTTCCTCCTCCCGCCAAAACAACGCGGGCGGGGCTCCGGAAGCGACACGACGCGGAGAAGGTAGGTGGCGGGGGGGTCGGGGGTGGTGATGATGGCGGCGGCGGGGGGAGGCGCAGCGGCGAGCGGGACGGGAGGGTGCGGCGGCGGCGGCGGCGGGAGGGAGGGAGGGTGGGGAGGCGGAGGCCTGGCAGGGGTGGCGCAGCGGAGGCAGAGGCCTGGCGGGGGCGGTGCAGCGGCAGCGAAGAGGAGCGCAGCGTTTCTGCGCCCTCTTCAGCCGCGCGCCCTCCTCAGCACCAGGCCCATAATGCTCTTAATCCGGCCCTGGTTGAGAGTCAGGCTAGATTCAGTCACGTACTGGGCAGAGCAGGGCCAGAGGCTAGAGCAGTGTTCCCCAGCCTTGGGCCCCCAGATGTTTTTGGCCTTTTTGCTGGGAGTTGTAGGCCAAAAACATCTAGGGACCCAAGGTTGGGGAACACTGGGCTAGAGGCATAGGTCAGGAACAGGCGAAGGTCGAGCGCAGTCGGGCTGGAGCTGGAGCAGGTCACAGAGGGTCAGGAGCCGCTGCAACAGCACGAGGAATCACGCTGCTGTGGCAAAAGCTGGGGTGCTGCTGATGCAGCCCTTACGTAGCCCTCCCAGCAGCTCCCAGTTGGTATGCATTTGCAGGCCTGAGAGCAGCTGGAGGTAAAGGGCCAGATCCTGAGAAGAGGGGTGCTGGCCAGGTCGCTAACTGGGCAGCGGCCACCAGGTGGAGGTATGGCGCTGTGGTGGCAAAGCAGATCCCGACATTGAGCTAAGGAATGTGTGTCGCCGGGGCGCAAAAGTGCAGCCAGAGGCCATCAACCAGGATGGCGACATTATTATCTAAGTTTCTCTTTCTTTCGTGCGATGCGATCATGACGATTAACTACCAAATGCTCATCCATGCGAATGGCCTGGTTGTGTTTATGCCAAAGGAAGGACTGCAGATCCTAAAGCAGGGGCGGGGAACCCTGAGGCTCTGGACTACAACTCCCATCACCCCTGAACATTAGCCATGATGGCTGGGGCTGATTGGAGTTGGAGTCCAACAACATCTGGACTGGAGGGCCACAATTCCCCGTCCCTGTTCTCGTGAGCCAAGGAAGGTGGGTTGCAGCGCAGCTCTGAGTGCCCCTAACACAGCTATAGCCAGGGCAGCCCTACCATTAGGCAGAGAGAGATGACTGCCTCAGGCGGCAGCAGCTGGGGGACCGTGGCGGCAGCCTCCCGGCTGTTCCTCTTCCACTCTCTGGCTGTTGACCTTAACTGGAGGACTTGGCTGTGCATGCCCCACAGCTGTTGTGCCTCCGTTGGGTCAGACGGAGACCGGCCGTGCCAGAGTGTGTTTGGGGTGGGGCCAGGCACGTGCAGCCCGACCCGACTGGGTCGCCTTACCAATCAGCGCCTGCTCAAAAGGCAGGTCCCAAACAACGCACATCAGACGCTGGAAGCAATTGTTTGCTCATACAGCTTCAGCCAGACGCCCTGGCCCTGACACCCCCCCGAACTCGTGCCTTTGAACCTCGGAACGACCTTGACGACGCTTTTGCCTGCTCCTCCTGAACTGGTTTCTGTTTGCTGCTTTTCGGACATATATATGTTGGCTTTGACCCTTGGACTGTGATCATGAGGACGGCTTATCTTTGAACTGGACGGATTTACGACAACAGCCTGTCCTAGGCTGCCTGCTGCCTCAGTTGTGGTGGTGGACACTATCCCATCACAAGTGTGGAAGTTAGTTTCAAGAGCCAATCCAGCTGGCTTCTATACGTAGGATGGGATGGGGCATTTTCTTGTCCTTTGACTCAGGCAGCATTGCCACTGCCCTTGTCCTCACCCTGTTCTGGACTTCGCTTCTGCCTCCGGCCCTGCGGCGCCTTCACTGACACAGGAGTCACCAGCCTCCCCTGACACACACATATTCCCCTATATATCCGCCCCACCCCACCAAGCCTTCGTGTGCAAAGATGTGCTTCAGGCATGAAACCAGAGAAGATATTCGTTACCCTGCTTCCTCGTGGCCCTGGCCTTCCTTTGGTGCCGTCCAAGCCCCGACTGCCCTGCAGTTCAGAGAGAAAAATCCAATCATCTCATGCAATGTTGGAATTCCTTACAGCAGCCATCCCCAAACTGGTGCCCTCCAGCATGGCTGGCTGGGGATGCTGGGAGCTGTAGTCCAACACATCTGGAGGGAACCAGGTTGGGGGAAGCTGCCTTACTGCCACCCTTCCTTTTTGAGAGTTGGGGGTCAAATGATGGATTATGCAGGAGAGCCATGACTCAGATCTCTGGGCTTAATACGTCATTTTTAAGACAGACACAGGGAGCTCCAATTTTGACTGTTGGGAGAAACATTGTTTACCGTAACTCTTTCTTCCCCCCCCCCCCGGCTCTGTTCTCCCCCTGTGACCTGGAATATTTTGTGAGCCACGGAAAGTAAAACACTGGCACTGAGTTGGATGTTACATTTTCATTTCACCTTTTGTTATTACAGTCATGCCTTGGACTGAGAGCATAATTCGTTCCGGAAACGTGCTTGTAATCCAAAACACTCTTATATCAAAACGAAATCCCCCCCAAAAAAATTTGTACAGGGATTTTTAATTTAAGCCATACTACAGTACTTGTATTGCAAGACGTCGCTTGTATATCAAGTCAAAAAAAAATTAAATAAATATTTAAAATTTTGCTTGTCTTGCAAAATGCTCTCAAACCAAGTTACTTGTAATCCAAGGTATTACTGTATATGTTTATGATATATACTGAAAAGGGTATTTGTTATTGGAGGTATGTGTAAATAGAAAGGTTTGTATTGTTATATACACAGTTCGATGAAAAATAAAAGCAAGCGATGACGTTGCCAATAGCTCCATGGTGGGGGGAGGGATACAGGGAGCTCACGGCTGTGGGAGAAGTATGATGTAGATCAGTGTTCTCCAACCTTGGGTCCCCAGATGTTTTTGGCCTACAACTCCCAGCATGCCCCAGCCAGCATAGCTGGCTGGGGCATGCTGGGAGTTGTAGGCCAAAAACATCTGGGGACCCAAGGTTGGAGAACACTGATTTAGATTGAGAATTTGGAACTTTTTTGTGGGGGGGGGGGGAGGAGTTAGAACACCTCTTCCTCCCACTACACCACTGCTCCAATAAAAACCACCAGGAAGTCAGGAGATCTGATTACAGATCGCCAGCATCACATGGCAGCTACCACGGGGTAGCTTCCCCATACTCTAATGCACACGTGTTAAACCTCTTTCAGCCCAAGGCCCAAATTCAATTTTGGAGAAGCTCTCAGGGGCCACATTCCAGCAGTTGGCAGGGCCAGCGGCAAAAGGGACAGCATGAGGGTATCCGCCTATTTTAGTTTAAAGTCCTTACTGTCAAGCCATGCTTTTAGAATGAGAAAATCCTGGGAAACCACCAAGCAATCTGGGAACCCCAGAAGGCCAGATTCAGATTCCAAGGTGGGCTGAATTTGGCCCGTGGGACTTGAGGTTCACCACCCCGCCCTAATAAATCACCACTCCTGGCTTTTAAAAAGTAAACTGAAGACATGGTGGGCCTGATCCAGATCAGGGCCACAGGAAGGGGCAAATGCTTAAAGCCCCCCTATCCACACACCCCATGCCAGGTAACTGATCAAGATTAGGGCCCCCATCCTTGCAATTTAGTTTTAAAATGCCATCCATGCAATTAGCAGTTGCATGAATGGTTCACGTCTAGTTTGGCCCCAAGAGAAATGCCAGTAAAACATAACTTCGGCAAAGGCTTTCCATGTAACCTCTTCGTAAAGGCTGAGCCAGCCTTGCAAGAATTTTCTCTCCCAACAAACCAGCAAGGTAGATTGCTGCTATTCTCCTTTTGCCAATGGAAAACAGGTTGACAGGCTAACATGCTCGAGCTACACACTTCCTTGTCTAGAAGTCTATACCTCTTTTTTCCCATTTATTTTTTTTATTATAAATGTCAACAAAACAAGACAAAACCATAAAAAGAAAAGAAAGGGGAAAATGTAACTACATAGATTTGAATATATCAATTTCAATTAATAGATATGAAATGTGTGTGTGTATACAGTATACACACACACACACACACACGCTGAAGAACCTATTCTTCAAACAAATTAAAAAACTGATTACTTTCTATGCTGTACTCTTGAGCACTTCAAAAAACCCTTTTCACCCCCTGAAGGGTTTTTTAAAAGAAAGTTTTCACAACTTTGTTTTTATTAGCGATCCATAAGCAACAACCATGCCAAATTTCAGCTTTCTAGCTTAACAGGAAATAGGAGATAAATTGCTGAGTCAGGGCTGTCATATGTATCTCAATGAAAATTCAACTTTCTAGGCAAAAATAGCACGAGAGAAAAATATATATATACACAAGTTTCAACAGAGGCAGACCAAATATCCATATACGTGTCCATGCGCGAGTGGCGTCTGTATACCACCCGTTCAAATGCTGAAAGTGTGATTAGGTCCCCAATCCATTGCATTATAGGAGGTGAGCATTTATCCTTCCAGTGTTGTAATGTTAGTCTTTTAGCTGTCAAAAGGGCACGGAGAATCCATTTACGCTGACCGTGCATTAACTTCCAGGAAGCAGGTAGATAATTTAAAAGGACATGTGCATTATTTATTATATTATATTTATACCCCACCTTTTTTCCTGCAAGGAACCCAAGGCGGTTTACATAATCCTCCTCTTCTCCATTTTATTCTCACAACAACCCTGTGAGGTAGGTTAGGCTGAGAGTCTGTGACTGGCCCAAAGTCACCCAGTGAGTTTCATGGCCGAGTGGGGACTAGAACCCGGATCTCCTGAGTCCCAGTCCAACACTCTTACTGCTACGTCACACTGGATCCCTTACTGCATCAATATTTACTGCATCAGTAAATATTGTTATATATAGGGCTATACCTAACAGGCACTCTCAGGAACATGTTAGTAAGGATTCATCATCACTGTTCAACAAAAAGGAAGAAAACAAGCAAGGTTTGGACTAACCTTTGGCCCTTCTGTGCCATTTTGACCAGGGGGACCGATCTGCCCCTCCTCTCCCTGGAATGGCAAAGAGATATAGGCAATGCCTTCAACCCAAATCATTTTGAAACAGCCTACCGGGTGGAAAGTAGTCCAGCTCCAGTGATGTCAGAACGGAAGCAGGGTATGAATATCATCACTCCCTCGAATAGCAAGCTCAGGAAGTGGGTGCCAACAAGATTGGACCTAAAATGGGGCAACTGAACCTCGAAGTTTGCAGAAGTAGAAAACAACCTAAGGGGGTAACTCTACTAAAAAAAACACCACAACAGCAGCCCAATGAGGACTGAGCATGCTCAGTAGCCAGGAATGTTGACTGAATTCCTGCTGAAGAAGGGCAAGGCTTGGCTGGTCGGCATTATGAACTCTTGTTAGGGGTGCATTTTCTTGCAGACCCCACTTGTTCTTCTGATTATGAATATGTGAATACACTTTTGCGAACTGTGAACCAAGGCTCAGAAGTATGGAAGCAGCAATACGTGTGTGTGACTGTGTGTGTGTGTGTGTGTGTGTGTGTGCGCCTTCTATCTTAGAGTGCTTCCAGACGAGGTTGTTTTTTTAAACATTGTGCAATCACACTATTCCACTCATGGAATTTTATTGGGGGTTCAGATGGCATCGTCTTCAATTTATAGCTCTCCTGTGTTTTCCCATCACTACTTCTGTTTTTTTCCTTACCAGAAAACTAAGTCAAAAAAGGAAAGAAGGAACAGCTGCACAATGCCTTCTGAGTGATAGTGCTAGGAATTCTCTGTCTGGACTGGAAGCACCCTTCATTTCTTGAATCCCCAGGAAGTCACCAGTAGGGGGACCTCTTATGCCATACTTACTCTCTGGGAAAAAAATCGGTGACACAGAAGGCTGAGGACAAAACACCAAGACCTAATGCATAAGGCCCCTCCCTTTTTTTAAAAAAAACTAGAGATTAAGTCAAAATTCCCAAACTGTGTTCCAGCCACTCTGACAAAGCAGACTCCAGTCTACACAATTTTCTGTCACTTAGCCTTCAAAGTGCCACAATACTCCGCTAGTTGTTTGCTGCAAATAGACAAATGCACCCACCACCTCCAGAATTTCTTAAACAGCTTTGGCTGAGAGGGAAAAAAAAATATATATCTTGCTTACTTCAGATCCCTGAGGTCCAGTTAGCCCTTTAGGCCCAGGAAACCCTTGAAAACCTGGAACACCTCGAACTCCGGGCAGTCCTCTGGTCCCTAGGAGGCCGAGGGTGCCCTGAAAAATATGGCACGCCACAGAGGAAGTAGTAGAGCAACCCTGAGGTCCCATAGGAAACCACACACCCTCTAAACTGGAAAGCCCATCTCTAGCCCTAGAAGTGAAAGCGTGAGCTGGGTTCTCTCCACGGTGAGGAACAGGAACTTTGCACAGGCCCAGGGGTGCTCACTTTCTATGATTCAACCTGTTCCAGGGCTGTGCCCAACACTAAGGAAAAAAATTCCAAGAATGAGCTATGGCCAGCCTCAGTGCAGTGGCACTGATAGATCAAGACTTCCCAAGGCCCTGCTCAGCAGAATGAGCCGGAGGTGCCCTAGATGTGGCAGGGCTAGCTTACCACATTTTGAAGTAACTAAAAATGCCCACTCCCCTGTTGCCACCACCATCAATCACACATTGGGTTAGATCCAGATTTAATCACGCTTAGAGGCAGACCCACTGAAATCAACGGGACTTAACTTAGTCATGACTAGCGAGGAACTAAACCCAATAGCTCTGGAACTTTGTGCCACTTGGGTTAGATATCAAAAATTAAACCAAGCACTGGGCTAACCACTATTGTATCCCTTGCCACAGCATGTTACTGTACCTGGTTGCCTTTGGTTCCCACATCCCCTTTCGCTCCCTCTGGGCCTTTCCCGCCCTGGAAAACAGCAGACATTAAGAAGAAACAAAGAAGAACTTGAGAAGGCTGAATTAACTGGGCTCGCTTTAGTTGGAATCAGTAATCAGCTTCTAAATTCCACTCTCCTTAAAATCAAATAGCAAGATTGCCTAGGCCAGCAAGCAAGGGAACTTTTTACAAAGTCATAAAAGCACTGTCTAGACCAGGGTTAGGGGACCCGCGACTCTCCAGATGTTGTTGGACTACAACTCCCATAATCCCTGATTATGCTGGCTAGAACTGATGGGAGCTAGAGTCCAACAATGTCTGGAGGATTACATGTTCCTCACCCCTGATTTAGACAGGCACATGCCTTCCAGGTTTTTTGACAGAAGAAATCTATAGATCTTGTGTACTTTTAAGAATAACATAGAATGACATACAGTAATACCTTGGATTGCAAGTAACTTGGTTTGAGAGCATTTTGCAAGACAAGCAAATGTTTAATATTTTTTTTTATTTTTTTATTTTTACTTGATATACAAGCGACGTCTTGCAATACAAGTACTGTAGTACGGCTTAAATTAAAAATCTCTGTACAAATTTTTTTGGGGGGATTTTATTTTGATATAAGAGTGTTTTGGATTACAAGCACGTTTCCGGAACGAATTATGCTCTCAATCCAAGGCATGACTGTATAACAGTCACACACACACCCCACAACACAGACTCCTGAAGCTCATCTCTGCCTGCTGTACATGGAGAGGCCACTTTTTAACCAACCCTTGCTGCTGTGCCTTTAACAGTGGTTTGATCGTGGCATGAAGACAAATGCTACCACCTGCTACTTGCTGTCCATCATACTGCTTTTAAAGGCAGAGCTGTGGTTGGGAGGGGTGTTGAAAAGTTGGCTCCCTTCGCCACAGCCAGGTATCCATTACATGCAGTCCCCGAGTTAAGAACATCCGACTTACAGACAACCCTTACTTAAGAACAGACTTCTGGGTTCCCCGGCACTACATCGTTTATAGAGTACATAGCGTAGCATGCTACGCAATCTCCGTAATTGCCTATTTTAACGTACAGAACGCTATGCTGTTCCGAGTTACATACAAATTCAACTTAAAGACATTCTAATAACAGAACTCACCCGTAACCTGGGGACTGCCTGTACTTCTATAACAGCCAGCTGTACGCTGGCTTCTGAAGCTAGGTATATGGCAGTAAATTGGCCGTAACAGTACAGTAAATTTAATAACACAGTGAAAGGGAAGTTCATGCATCCCAGGAATTATAAAAAAAATACATTTCCCAAAGGCAAAATAATGTCTGTCCCTGGTAAATATAGACAGTTGGCTGGCGGGGGGTGGGGGGGGATGCTGTAGTTCTAAGGAGCTACACCTCCTTATAGGCAAAGCGTTACCCCTTCCACTAGGCTCTTCTCACGGAATATTGCTGGACTTACTTGCTCCCCAGGAAGTCCTTGAGGGCCTGGAATCCCAGTCATCCCCTGGAACGGAGACAAAATGCATTCATAAGAGATTCCCCCCCCCAAACCAAAAAATATATATAGGCTCTCTCACCCCCTCTCCCCAATTACCCACCCGCACTAGAGACCTACCTTTTCTCAAGTGGCTCAATCAAATGCTTGAAGGTCACAACACAAGTTCTTCCAAGAACTTTCAGCTTCAAAATTTGGCTGGAAGGTTGTGGGGGAGGGGCACTCTGGCACTCTCAATTCCCCGCCACCCCATTGCTGCCTATTTTGCAAAGGTGATGCTCTTCTCTGTGGCTAGTGGTCACCCTTCCCAGACTCCAGGGAACAATGCTACAGGATGGTGATGTACCATCATTCCTAAGGGTTATCTGGTGGTGGTGGTGGTGTGTGTGTGTGTGTGTGTGTGTGTGTGTGTGTGTGTAATGGGTACCTAGGGACCGAGAGGACCGCCTTGCCACCCCCTGAAAAGTTCACCCCATCCCCCCAAAAAAGCTGAAATAGCCCCCTCCAACTTTGCTGCCCTGGGCAGTGAAACTGGGGTGGATTTTGGCCCAGTGCTTGAATTCAGCATGAACAAAAAACAGGCTAATCATTCCCATCCCTTCTTTTGTGCGGAAGTGTGGGGAGGAAAAGGAGGAGGAGGAGGAGGAGGGATATCCAGGAGGCTGAGAAAATAGTTAGCATGTGCAAGCCGTCATTTATGCAAGTGGCCTCATTTCTCAGTGTCAGGCACCTGACATATTCGGGCTTTGATCAGCCAACAGGCAAGAGAAGAAGCAGAAGCACAGGCAGAAATGCCGGAGAAATGGAGGCCTCCCTGAACGTTCTCCAGGAATTTGACCCGAGCTAAAACACTCACAGACCTGAGAGGGGACGGAGCAGGGAATAACCGTAAAAGGAAAAGCTCTACATTTATCACACAGTCACACACACAATGGGGCTGTTCCCACGTAATGACAACCTATTGGTTTAAAAAACGACTGGTTGGCAGGAATGCGAGGGTGGGCTGCCTGCAGCGTGACTGTCTCTTCTGCTTTAGCGCACAAGCCACAATTGGCTCCTGCACCAGTTTGCAGAGTGACGTGCAAACCCAGACTGCTGGGTTGTTTATGGGCTAAACAACCCAGCGGTTAACCTAAAAACAAACCATGGGTTAACCGCTGGGTTGTTTAGCCCCCTACATGATCAAGCAGGCCAGGTTCACACATCATGCCGCACAACTTAGGAAGGAGCCGGTCATGGGTTGTGCGCTAAAGCACACGCTTTAGGTGGGCACGCGGGATGGGCACGCGGGATGGGCATGCGCCCACAAGTCCTCAACAACCTAGCGGTCTTTTCCCAAATGTACAATTGTGCGCAGCTTAGAAATCCCCCCCCCATTGATTAAAGTGTATTTGTGTGCATTTCTCACAAGTACGCATGTTTCAAATAATGTACGCATGCTGTTGAACGTATTTTTTGGAAGCTCGGAAATGCCTCCGAGTCCATGTTTGATCCAGAAGGTGCCAACTAGGTAAATCCTGATAAGAAACGAACTGAAACGAATTTCTCACACATCCCAACACATACCATTAGGCCTTCTTGTCCACCTGTTCCTCTTAGACCAGGAGGTCCACCTACCCCCTGTAACAAGACAAAGGTCATGTCAGAGCCAGAGGCAGTGGTTACTTGAGCAAGGGAGGGGCAGAGACGATCCTCTGAGACCAGTTCCGTCTGACAGATCAATGAGCTAGGCCAGAGCCCTGAGACATCAATATATAGAAGAGAAGCCCAGGCCGGGAAGCTCTTGCTGTCAGCTCCTGAAATGACCATCATGGGCCTGAGAGGACCATTGGGGCAGCCCCTCCCCCGCCTTCCCTGGGGCTACAGAGGGAAGGCAGAAGAGAAGCCCAGGCCAGGGAGCTTGTACCATCAGCCCCTGAAGAAACCTTCAGCTGGCCTGAGAGAACTGGTGTTTGTTTGGTTTTGGGGAGGTAACATTAGTTTGTTTGTTTCAATATTTAAACATCGTAAACCATTTTGGGTGCCTTAGTGGAAAGGTGGCATAAAATAAATAAATAAACAAACAAACAAACAAATAACTATTTTTTTAAATAGAAAATGTTTTATCTCTGAATTCTCTCTTCAGCCTCTATTGCAGTGTTCTCCAACCTTGGTTCCCCAGATGTTTTTGGCTGGGGCATGCTGGGAGTTGTAGGCCAAAAACATCTGGGGACCCAAGGTTGGAGAACACTGCTCTATTATGTGTGTGCTCTGCTCACTGCATGCTGAGCTAAGAAAGATATGCAAAAGGTCACGTGCCGGGGAAAGTTCTGTACATTGTCACACAGACTATTTTGCGTACTTTTCCAAAGGGGGGGAAAAACATCCAAATCTACCAATGAGCGGATGATGGAGCTACAGATGGAATGGATGTAATAAAACCCATGCATCCCTAGCCTCAGGACAGTGGGGCTGAACTATACGATCTATTGGATTTCTTCTTCTTCCCCCATCTGTGATGATGTTTGCTAGGATGACACACACACAAAGTCCAGATAACTGAAGAGTTTATTTTAAAGGCAAGGCGGGGGGGGGGGGAAGGATATTGGTCTTACTGGATCTCCTTTGGCTCCAGGGGATCCTTCCCTCCCAAGGGGACCCTAGAAAGAAAAGAAGTTTGTTTCAATGGGGCGTGATGCATCAGGAAATCCTGGTGAATTGCACCCCCCTACATCATGCATCTCCATAGAAAGGACAAACTACTCACCTGCAATCCCCTGAGACCCACAAGTCCGCGCCTCCCTTCCAAGCCTTGTGGACCCTGAAGAGAGGGAGGTGAAATCCAAAATACCGTATGAGAGCAGGGTAGGGATGTGCAATACATTTTGTTTACTTGTTTAGTTATTCCATTTGTTTTGTTATTTAAAGTTTCATTCATTTTGTTATCCATCTGCTGTTTGTTCATTTTCAGAATTGATGTGGAAGCAGTTCATATTTGTTTCCATTATTCCCATCGATTTCAGCGGGAAGCCCAACCAGTCTTCTTCTGCCTGTCACTTTGTTGTTTTCCATCCCAAATAGCATAACTCAGCTCTTCTCAGGCATTTTACTACTCCATCAAGGGATCAGACAAACCCATTTTCAGACAGACTGGAAAGAGGGTTCCTGTTTTAGGCAATTTAAAAAGAGGCACACATCCTATAAAACAATGCTGGTTGGGGCATGCTGGGAGTTGTAGGCCAAAAACATCTGGGGACCCAAGTTGGAGAACACTGCTATAAAACATCCCATGGCTTTCAACAGGAGACTCCGCTGCAACTCTCTTGCTTATAACTTCTGTGTTATAACTCCTATTGGCATGACTTTTTCAGTCATTCTACTACCCCTCCAAAGAATCAGAGCCACCGATTTTCAGATAAAAAATATGACAAAAAGGCCCAATTCTAGAGCCAAGTTAAAAAAAAAAAAAGGTACGTAGATAGGTAGCCTCACTGCTCTCTTTCCTGGTCACTTTCTGTGACCTGTACAGAAAGGCTGTACAAGCTCTTTCAATGATTTCCCAGAAGAAACAGATGAGAAAAGAATGGGTTTTTTATTCAGGACTCACTCATTTAAATTCCCATACAACCTTATAAACTAAAACAAATGAAACAAAAGGGGCTCATTCGTTTCGTTTTTCACTTGTTTTAAAAAAAAGAAATGCGCACTCCAAGAGATCAGCTTGCATTACACATTTGTGACAAGGTCAATGAAACCGGACACCCTGCTTTCTACGGCACATTAGGAATAGCCAACAGGCAGCATGATGGCGTCAACCCAGGGTCCAGCATGTCAACCCAACCTCAGTAGAACCACATCCCGATTATGCACCTCAGCAGCGTAGGTTTCTTTAACCGACTTAACGTCTGTATAAGTCATGATACAGGCAAAAGGCTCGAAACTCCCACCTTGCCAGTATGAACAGCAACAAAGTCCTTGACTGAGCTTTCTGTTTGATTACCTCAGATCCCAACTCCCATTTGCCTTGCCTTGGCTTGGCTTGGCTTGGGTGTTGGGAGTCAGCTGTCAAAGTGCATAAACAGAGCCAGTGTGGCATAGTGGTGAGAGTGTTGGACTGGGACTCAGGAGATCCGGGTTCATGGAGCATGACTTACTTTCTCTGATTCTTTATTGCCTTCGGGCCAATATTGGGAGTGAGAGGTGCCTTGGGATTGCTTCTCCTGCTCAAGTACTGCTCATTGGATTCCCCTGCTCTCTTTCCCTGCTCTCTTCACTTGCCTGACCCCCAAATTACCCCTTCCTCACCCCCCTGAGATTACTTTTAGGGCCCCCACCCCACTTTTCTTCCCTGCTGAGGGCTGGTACATACACATTCATCTCTTGATGACTGTAGCATCAAGTGACGATTTCCATGTGTGAATGATCCATCATAGATCCAACACCACAGATAGGAGTGGTCAGAGGGACAGAAATCACATGATGTATGTACCCAGATTCCACCTAAACATCAGGAAAAATTTCCTGACTGTTAGAGCAATAAGACAATGGAACAAACTACCTAGGGAGGTGGTGGGCTCTCCCACTCTCTGGAGGCATTCAAGGTGCGGCTGGACAACCATCTGTCGGGGATGCTTTGACCTGTATTCCTGCATTGAGCAGGGGGTTGGACTTGATGGCCTTGTAGGCCCCTTCCAACTCTACTTTTCTATGATTCTATGATTCCCCACTGGGACATGAAGCTCACTGGGTGACTTTGGGCCAGTCACGGACTCTCAGCCTAACCTACCTCACAGGGCTGTTGTGAGGATAAAGTGGAGAGGAGGAAGAGGATTATGTAAGCCGCCTTGGGGTCCTTGCAGGAAAAAAGGCGGGGTATAAATATAATAAATAAATAAACAAACAAACAGGGATAGGCCTCAGCCAAAACCTCTGTTGCCAGGCCTGACATCACCACTCGACATCACAGGGCAGCTGCTGAGGGCCAACCAGCCCTGGTGCCCTATACTAGGTGACTGGGTCAGTGAGCCACCACTTAAGTTTCCCAGAATCCCCTGGAGTGCTAGAGGGGCATTGTAAGAAATTTAAAAAATGGCAGCTCCAAGCACCCTTGGAACACTGCTGCCGCCACATATAGCTTGCCCAGAGCCCCCTCAAGCCTGGAGTCAGCCCCACTTTTCACACCAGAGCGGAGGGTGTTATAGAGCCCATTGACTCGTACAAAGAGTGACTTTGTGGGCAGAGCCAATGTTGCCAGCCCTTCATTTACCTCAGAATTTACGCCCATTTACTGCCCAGAGAGCTTAGGTTATTGGGCGGTATATAGATGATGATGATGATGATGATGATGATGATGATGATGGCCCCCTGTTAAATTTTTTTTAAAACACTTGTTGATCAGGGCAATACAAACTGTGTAATACTAAGCCATAGCAATGTAAGGTTCTGGTGCAGGAACGGTTGGACGGAAAGAGGCCTTTAGGTGGCAGGCTGAGGTCGTAGGAAGTAAATTTTGGAAGTAGCATTCATTAATGGGCAGCAAAGCACCAATCATTTCGTTGATTTATATGTTTTTATCACCAGGAGACAGGGCACCATTTGGGTTTTCTGCCTCAGGAAACTAAAAATGTATTGCGCCATCCGTGCTCTGTTGTCACAGCACCTCCAGAAACGGAACCAAAAAAAAGGAGCACTTACCTGAGGGCCTGGTGGCCCCGGCAAGCCTGGCGGCCCCATTTCTCCCTAAAGACAACAACAACAACAACATCTCTCACACACTGATTTTTATATCTATATATCTGCCACTTTATACTAGAGCAGTGTTCTCCAACCTTGGGTCCCCAGATGTTTTTGGCCTACGACTCCCAGCATGCCCCAGCCAGCTAGGCTACTAACTTCTGAGGGCTTCTTTACAAGGCCGTAGGGTAGGAGGCAATATCTTAAATACATCTTAAACACCTTGGAGTGTGTTTACAAAATGTTAATGCTCCCACCCACCACCTCTAGAATTGCCACCAGAATTTGGACAAAAGTGAAATCAAGCAAATTCAGATGTTTCCACTCAGGTGAAACATCTGAGCAATTTTTGGAGGGAAGCCAAAATATTTTCGGTTACACTAGAGCAGTGTTCTCCAACCTTGGGTCCCCAGATGTTTTTGGCCTACAACTCCCAGCATGCCCCAGCCAGTGTAGCTGGCTGGGGCATGCTGGGAGTTGTAGGGCAAAAACATCTGGGGACCCAAGGTTGGAGAACACTGCACTAGAAGTAGAGATTGTGTGTGTGTTTGTGTGCATATCCTTGGATTGTCATCAAAATTTTGCCCGGAATAAAATTTGGAATGAACATTTGAGGAATTTCAAGACAAGCCCAAAGAATATCGAGAAATTTCTCAGAAGGGGTGGGTTTCATAGTTTCATAGTTCATAGAGTTGGAAGGAGCCTACAAGGCCATCGAGTCCAACCCCCTGCTCAATGCAGGAAACTAGAGGAGGGGGTCTCCCATCCAAGTAATAACCAGGCCTGACCCTGCTTAGCTTTCCACACTCAGACAAGCTGAGCCCGCGTGAGCCACAGGCCTGTTCATACATCTGTACTCCCAGCCTCCTCTAACCCCGTGACACCTCACCTGAGAGCCATTGACTCCTTGTAGTCCAACGAGGCCTGGTTGACCTGGCTCGCCCTATAGAGTAAACACCAACATAGTTACAGTAGGGTGCAGTTGTTACGGTAGATAGGTTGTTATATATACATACACAAACACCTGGACATAAATGTCACTTGAAGTGAAATCTGAGGCAAACTTTGAGGATTCTGTGGAGGTAAAACATTTTGGGTGGGTGGGGATCCACATGTCTAAACCCAGTGCTATGGAGTTGGCCACCCCCACCCCAGTCCTTGTAACAAATGAATAACAACTACACATTTATTGCCTTGCATAAACGAATGGTCAAGAAGAGTCCCAAGGGACAATCCATTCTATACATTAATCATTGGTTTTATAACTGTCATGTCTTCCCCTAAAGAATCCTGGGAACTGATAAGAGACTGTTTACCTCCCACTCACAAAATTACAATTCCCAGTGTTCACTGGGGAAAGCAAATGATTATTTAACCAGCATTTAAGTCTGTACTCTAGATATTCCCAGAGTCTGAAATAGGATTAGATGGCTCTAACAACCCCCTCATGACTCAACAACCCTATCGTTCTATGGCCGACTGCCATCTTGGTTCTCAAAATGGCCACACAGGATGCTTTGGTGTATGTCTGAGTCTCAGAACTGCTCAAAGTTCACAGGTTAATGGAAATCATTGTGGTGGGTTGAACACAAATGGGATTTCATGGCTGACCGAAAAAGTGTGCAATTATTACCGAAGGTCCAAGAGGTCCGGAACAGCCCGTGGAGCCAGCTTCTCCCTGCAACATAATCAAGTAGTTAAATGAGCTTCTTAATTTTAGGATGCTTTTAAGATGTTTTTAAGTAGTTTTAAGATGTTTTAATAGTATGTGTTGTGTTTTGATTAGTTTATGTATTTTATATTTTTGTTGTTCCCCGCCTCGATCTAGATGGAGAGGCGGGTAAGAATTATTATTATTATTATTATTATTATTATTATTATTATTATTATTATTATTATTATTATTATTATTATTCTGTGACACCCCTCTGAACATTTACCTCTCTGGTCCTGGACAGAGCGGCTGCTGAAAACACAATGGGGTGGGTTTGGAAGGCACAGCGCATTTGCTAAACTTCCCTCCGTGTTTTTTTTTAAAAGGTGCAAACGGTGTTCCGTCTTAGAGATGGAAGTCTGCGAGCTAGCTCGACTTGCATCATAGTGAGCCGGCGCCAGTGCGGGGCTGGCAAACCAGAACCCGGGGGGCCAAATAATGAAAATCCACCAGATTTTCACCCCGCTATCAGATTCCTCACAATGTCCCTAGCTGCACGTTTAGACCTTAGATGGCCTGCAGAGTGGATTACACAAATGCATGATCAAGGGCTGTTAGCCATAATAGCTAAATGGAACCTCCAGGCTCAAAGACAGTCTGCCTCTGAATAACACCCTGTTGCTTGGAGAGCAAACAATAGGGGTGCTGTTGCCTTCATGCTCTGTTTGTGGGCTTTCTAGATGCGTCTAGATGGCCACTCTGGGAAGGAGGAGGAATGGACAAAATGGAGCCTTTGTCTGATCCAGCAAGGTTCTTTTTATGTTTTCACTCGCAGAAGCAGAACACATTATGCAAAAATGAGAGCAACCGTGCCCATCTGCTCAATTTGAATTTATTTATTTAGGCCACAGAAATCAGCATTCAGCTGGTACAGAATGCTGATGGTTTCTCTCTCTAAGCTCAGCGCCAATGCAGCCCCACTCTCATCAACCATCTTGGCAGAAAGCTGGGTTAGAAGTTTTAAAAATTAGTTAAAAATGAACAACCTCATGAGACTGCTGCGGGGGCAAACTCAATCAAGGCGACAAGACAGCTCCGCACAATTAAGCAACACTCTTGTCAATGAAAAACTGCTCACAGTAAGGCCTGTGCAGCAGCCAACAGATTGAAAGTAACGGGGACTGACATCTAGTTTGCCTGAAATCAATAGAAGCTGATTTCTTGGAGCAGGGAAATGAAGGAGATGAACGGAAACCACTCACCATTGGCCCAGGGGGGCCCTGGAAGCCAGAAAGGCCTTTGGTGCCCATCACTCCCTATAAGACACAAGCAGTACGTCAGCGAGGTTTCATGCCATAAGTCAATAGTGTCCTATAATATTTTTAGGAGATGGTGATAATAATAATAATAATAATAATAATAAAAACTTGTTTTATTTATTAATATTTACACGCTGCCAATCCAACAATCAAATAACGTGACACAATTAAAAACAGGCAATTATGAGAGACAGAGGCAGCAAGGAAACAATCCATCAAGAACAAAAGAGTCAGCCAACACAGCTGAACACTGGCCCAAACAAAACGTTTCAGGAGGCGCTAAATACGTGATCAGGTGGAGGGTCAGACATATCTCCGAGAGAAGGGAGTTCTACGAACTGGGTGCATCTATGGCAGGGGCTCTCTAACCTTGGGTCCCCAGATGTTGCTGGACTACAGCTCCCAGAATCCCTTGCCATTAGCCATGCTGGCCGGGTATGCTGGGAGCTGTAGGCCAGCAACATCTGGGGACCCAAGGTTGGAGAGCCCTGATCTATGGAGAAGGCCCCCTCCTGCATTCCTATCAGAAGTACCTTGGGTGAGAGTGAGAAGTGCAGGAGAGCCCCTCCAGATCACCTCTGGCCAAGGATAGGGGAACCTTTTTCCTGTTGAGCGCTGCACTCCCTCAAGGTCAGGGGGCAGCAGGCTGGTGGTGGGTGGGACTGAAGCCAGCAGCGGGTGGGACTACAGGTGAGAGTGAACAGGATCACCTTTTCCCTCCCTGTCACCCCCTCCCCACCTCTTTTCCTCCTACCCTACCCAGGGGCCTGCTGGGGAAAGGCAGATCGCTCCTGCAAGAGGTCTCTGACCCACTTATAGAGGGGCTTCTGAAATTAGGCTGGGGGCTGCACGTGCAGCTGGGGCCACAGGTTGCCCACCCCTGCCTTAGAGATTGAGTAGGCTTGTACAGGAGTCAGGAATTCCACCGTCCCATGTGGCGAGGTGCATCACTGCCACTTCTCAGAGAAGAACCTTCCAGATGGACTCTGCCGAGGCTAGGCCACTGGCTTCTCCTCCTGGGCAGGCAGGGATATAAGAGAAGCTTCCTGTCTCCGTGGAATTTTGCTCGAGCAACAAGATCCACCCAACCTTGGGCCCCGAGATGTTTTTGGCCTACAACTCCCAGCATGCCCCAGCCAGCTATGCTGGCTGGGGCATGCTGGGAGTTGTAGGCCAAAAACATCTCGGGGCCCCAAGGTTGGAGAACACCCACCTAAGCTCTGGTGTGCCTCCCTGTTTAGTCCTGCCTCCTGGCTTGTTCTCTGGTCCTGCCTCCTGGTTCACCCTCCAATCCCGATTGTTCTTCTGTTTGGAAACCTTGGTTCTCAGCTCCCAGCTTGCTCTGGACTGATGCCCACCACAGCCTAGCCCTGGCAGCCAAGCCCTTTCTTTGCCCCCGTTTTAAGATACGGTAGCTTTATTTCGGCAGGCATTTTTAAAAAATTTATTTAGATCCCCTAGATCTAAATAAATGTCTGGTACCCTCCAGTCATTTTTGACTACAACTCCCACAGGCCCCAGCCAGCACAGCCAGTGGTCAGGGGTGATGGGATTTGCAGTCCAGAACATCTAGAGGGCACCAAGTTGCCCACCCATGCCCTAAATTATGTCTTTTTATCTGCCATTCCTGGTGCATTTTATTGTGCTGTTTTATTGCTGCTGTGGATTTCTTGCTGTTTTTCGAACTGTATTTCAGCTTCTTTCATTACTATGTTTAATTAAAAAAAAAACAATAATCAGTATGCCCCCTTGAGTATGCTTCTGGCATAGAAAGCCAAGAGATAAATACCAAAACAAATTAAACAACCACTCAAATAAAGGGAAGACTGAAACAGAGGAGCTAAAGAATGTAAATACCCCGAAGACCAGAAATAGAAGTTTAAACTGAATGCGTTGAGGAAGGGGATTAGGGGAAACCTGAGAGAAATAAAGATGATGATGAAAAGTTCAGATGGGATGCAGCATTAGGAAGAGAAGAGGAGCGAAATTACAAAAAAAAAAAAAAAAATACAGCAGAAAGTACGGGTGTTGCAATTAAATGCATTAACGTTGCACACAGGCTTAAGAGGTTGCCCGTCCTCTTAAGGCTTAAGTGACAAAAGTGATACAGCTAAATAGCTTACCGGGAACCCAACAGGCCCAGAAGGTCCGCGTACTCCTTTGACCCCCTGAAGAATGACACAAAATTGAGGTACGTACGGGGTGAATACAAACAACCTTCAGAAAGTGCTGGTGTTAACCTTTAAAGCCCTAAATGGTTTGGGAACGATCGCCTTCACCTCTACGAGTCTGCCCACGCTGTGAGGCACGGTCGGGCAAGGGCCCCACCCCCGGCCTCTGGGGCAGCACCCACCAAAATGTGGTGGCGGCAGCAACAATGCAGAAAAATCTGCCGTTTGCCATCCAAGTGATGTGTTTATCTTGAAAACTAGCTGAATTTGTCACTTCTAAGTGACAAAAATGGCCAAACCACCATTAAAAAAAAATTTTTTTTTGCAGCGTGGTGGTGGCAGGAGTGTGGCCCACAAGGGGGTCCAGTGGGGGAAGTTGCCCATCTCTGTTCTAAGGTAACTGCGGTGACCCTGCTCATTTGCCCACTTGTGAGATCTCTCAGATTGGCGGGCACTAGACAGGGCTTTCTCAGTGGTGGCCCTTCATTTATGGAACTGCCTCACTGCTGGTGTACATATGGCCACTACAATGCAGGCCTTCAAGCGAACCTTGAAGACTCATTTGTTTTGGGTCACTTTTCTTATAATTTTGATGCTGCAATAAAATTTTGATACTCATCTAGCCAGAACAGTTTATTGGTTTTCATAGCATGATCCAGCCTATGAATTTGATTTTAAGCTGCTGCTCCAAATAGTTTTGCACTGTGTTTGAGTTGGTTCTAGATTTGTTGCTTCTTTAGAATGTTATTTTATTATGTTTTTATCTATGTAAGCCACATTGTGAAGGCTAGGCCCCAAATGGCAGCCTTTAAAACCCTATATAAATAATAATAATCATAATAAAGCCATACCCAAGAAATAGTCCTCCATAACCAAACTGCGACACACTCACCTTTGCTCCTTTCCCCCCTTTTTCACCAGGAGTGCCAGGATCCCCGAGAAAGCCCTAGAAGAGGAACAACTGGCTGAATTCATCTGACCCCGCTAGATTTCCAGTGCTCCACAGGAATACGTATATAAAACGTAACAAGTATTGAAACACTCGCCTAACCCTAATTTAACCCAGGACACCAAGGTTAACCCTGGCTTGACCCTGGACAGCATGGCTGGTTCACATGGATATTCGTATATCACTCAGTTTCTCATCACTTAGGCCTGACTTACAGATACAGCAGAAATGAGGTGGTTGAACCCTGGTGGTGTGGTTCGGGGTAATAGGGGCTGTACCATTTCAATGTGTAAGTGTATGTGTGTGTGGGGGCGAGGCTCCCCTACATAAATTACTAATTAACCAACCAGTGGGTGTAACCACTCTGCGTACCATGTTCAACCCAGGCACCACAAGGGTTTGCAGTGCTATGCAAAAAGCAAGGATTTGTGCTTGCAATTAAAACTTTTTCAGATCACCACGTAGCTGTGAATACGGCGAACGACCCGATCAGCAATCGTGTGTGTGTGTGTGCGCGTGTGTGTGTGCACATGCACATATAAACCCGCACATACAGTCAGATGCATTGAGAAAAACATAAGAGGAACTGGAGCCGAAGATGGTGCGTCTAGAAATTCCCAGAATGTTGCAAAGCAGGAGAATCTGGGAATAGGGGGAAGAATACTGTTGGCTGAATAAGGTCCCTCCCCTGCCCGATTGCCCCAGCTCACCTCATCTCCTCTTTCTCCAGCAGTTCCCTGATCTCCCTTAAACCCTTGTGGACCCTGTAAAAAAAAAAAAGAGGGGGGGGGGAATGCCCAGATACAGAAATTACACTGCAAGCTATAACCAAAGCCTCGTCCCTGGAGGAAATTGCTAAAAAGCAACCCATGAGTGGAATTTATGTCAGGAAGACAGTGCCACGTTAAAAGAGGTCCTGACCTCCCCGCAACCTTTCTTTCAATATCTGGATGACCCTTGCGGCTGATGTCCCCTTTCAGGCTTGCTGCTTAAAAACAGCAACTGTGCTACTACATTTACTTACTGACTGGCTCCCCAGCCTGCTATTTCAAGAGTCAAACTGGAGTGCCAGCTGGTGATGAGTAAACCCATTTGTGTGACTAGGTCTGCCATTTTGAGCAACAGATCTGCTGTGTCTCTTGCTACTTATCAGTCCCCTGTGCTGATCTTTGCAGGGGGTGGAGTGGGGGGGCGGGAAACAGATCAAAATGCAATGGGGAGAAAAGAAGCACAAACAAAAGGAGCTCCACTGAGGACACATCCTTGCTAGATTTAACTCCCAATTACAATTGCAAAACTGCTCCAAAGATCTAGGCAGGGGGAAATGTGTCTGGAGACATTCTGAACCAGCCGCCCATAGTCAGTCAGTCAGTTTATTGTTTATAGCCAATGGCCATTACAACACAAAATACAAAGTAACAACCACAACAAAAACAATAGCAAGATGTTTTTGCTATTATACACACAATAAAAAGTGTTATATGGAAGGTACAAATACGAAAGATAAGGCCGTTATATAGGGGGTACAAGCACAGACTCCATTTAAGAGTTTGTACCAGCGAGGAAGGCCACTGCCAAGGCAAACAAGGCTACCCTATAACTAATATAGTTATCTGTATCCGCCAGCAGCCACCTGATTTTGAGATCGTCCGGCTGCCCTTCCAAAGAAATCTGAAAAGGAGAGATGAACCTAGCCCTGGGTGAGCTATACAAACGACAACGCAGTACACACACAGTGCACCACATCCCCAACCTGTTCCGAATCACACGTGCATCAACGCTCTCCCACAGGGCGACCGCCAGCATATCTCCCCGTCAGAAATTCTGTGGGCATCAGTCAGTAGCCAACAGCTGCTCCTCACAACCAGCTTTTTTTTTTTTTTTGCCAGTTATTATGTAAACTCTTCTGAAGTTGTGAGTAGGGATGGGAAAGAAGTTTGTTCGGTTCTCATTTTAAATGGACAGCTTTAAAAGGGGATTAGACAAATTCATGGAGAAGGCTATCAGAAGGCTATAATCGTGATGGCTATAATATATTTCCTCCCGTATCAAGGGCCGTGTGCCTCTGTATACCAGTTGCTGGGAATATGAGTGGGAGGATACTATAGCACACATGTCCAGCTTGTGGACTTCCCATTGGGGCACCTGGTTGGCTACTGTGGGAAACAGGATGCTGGACTAGGGAGGATTTTAGTTAGTCTGATCCAGCACCTAATTCGCACTTTCCAAACCATACATTGACTGAAATGCAGTTAAACATTCATATTCACACTTTTCTGAATTTTGCGAATCAAAATAACGTGCACAAAGCTGCACGTATCAGAGGAAAATAACCTACAGAAATGCATTATATCACGGAAAATTGGCTGGCAAAAAGTGTGCACGCTAGGGGAAATGGAATACAAAGATGTATACATTTGGAGAAATGCTCACAAAAATACATATATTCGTTTTCGTGCTGACTTTAAAAAAAACCCCACACACAACCTGACGAGGGAATGGGGCAAAATGAATTTAAGACAAGCAAAAATGACAAACTGGGGCAAAACCAAAGCTGGCAAATTGGTCCATCCCTAGAACTTGTGGGCCATTTTCAGCATGGTTTGCCATGGAAAAGCAGCATGAAACTAACTGGTGATGCTGCTGCTGCTGATTTAGATATCTACAGTCAAGATGTCTGACACCCAATGCATACAAAGTCAAGACTACCATCTAAACCCCAGGTTACTACCTGTTCGCCTTGAGTACCAGGTGGCCCGGGCCTTTGATCCATGCCTGGAAGTCCATCTGAACCAGGAAACCCAGCGTGCCCTGGAAGGCCCGGTGGCCCAGGTTCACCCTTGAGAAGGAGGCAACGTCTTAGTTAAAGGATACTGGAGGATGATACACATGATGTTCTGCGTCACAGGGGTAGGCAACCCGGTGCCGTCCCGATGCTTTTGGACTATGATTCCCATAATCCCTGGCCATGATGGCTGGTGGGAGAAGTCTAAAACTTCTGGAGGGTACCAGGTTGAGGGAGGCTGACCGAGTGGTTTCATGGCAGAGGCAAGATTTGAACCCAGGATTTCCTGAGTCACAGCTCGAACTCTTACCCACTTTGCCACACTATGAGATGGGGTGTAGTGTCTTCTTACCTGGTAGCCGTTCCATCCTTTTTCACCTGGCTCCCCTGGATATCCGGGAGGGCCCTGTAGATACAAGTTCAACCTAAGTACAGACGTACAAATGTAAATTCCCCTCCCCTTGTGCCCCAAGAATGCCAGGGCCCCATTCCAACAACAAAAAGAAGGCCAGAGATGCCGGCGGGGACAACACACACACAATAGACAATGTGCAAAAGCCACCTTGGAAACCTCAGTTGAAAGGGGCGGGGGGGGGGAGTCAGCTGCATTCAAAGATTCCCTGAACATTTGGAGCCTTGGGTCACTATGCTTCCCGGAATCATCTCTGGCTGCTACTCTGCCAAAAACAGAAATACCATTTCCCCTTTCCTAATGTTGCCGCATTGTTCTAGGAAATGCAGAAAGCCTGTTCTGGCCTAATGACTGACACTCAGCAGAGGGGATTGCTTTTGGAAGTACTACAGACACATTCAGGTGGGAAAGTGACATGATGGGCAGGGCTCGGCAAGGCAGCGAGAAGCAGAAGAGGTGTGGTTTGAAGGTGTGGATGGGTGCCTGTGTATGCTGCCTTGAGTTCCATCATGGAAGAAAGGTGGGCTACAAATAAATAGATGCAGAATCCAGCTTCCATTTTTTAAAAATGTTGCTACTCCTTAAGACTGTCAAATGGGTTTGAAGATGCGAGAACAACACCTGGAAAAAGTTCGGAAGCCAGACTGGGGTGGGAGATGGGCGGCGGCGGGGGTGGGTGGGTTACAGTTTCTGAGCAGGAGTTTCAGTCGTTCTTTGGTTCTATGGAGGTGACCTCCATAGTTCTTTGCTTTTACCAATGGCTAGCTGAAGCAGGATAAAATACGCAAAATCGTTCATCCTCAAATTCATAATCCCAAATTTCTCATGAAGATTTCCCCCTCCTTACTTACAGGCAATCCTGGCTTTCCTGGATGACCTACTGGTCCTGGAGGTCCTGGCTGACTCTGGATTTTATTTAAGAAATAAAAAGCAGCACAATAATGCATCAAAACGTTGTTGTGATGAAAGTTTTGATTCATCACCATGTGAATGAACCTGGTGGAATCTCAAAGCCTATTCATACATTACAAGCAGACACTTATTTTCCCTCTTCTCTCCCCCGCCCCCCATTATAGGTAAGCAACATACTCATGTGAGCGAGGAAAGCACAGAATACCAAGAAAGAAACTTTTGATGCCAAATAGTTTTGAACTCCAATACCCTGTGAGGCCAGAAACCAATTCTATGTGCCACCATGTGGTTGGAAAAGGGAACTGCAGGCAGCGGCAGCTGCAATGCGAATGTCACAGAATCGTCCCCAGATGTTGCTGGACTACAGCTCCCAGAATCCCTTGCCATTAGCCATGCTGGCTGGTATGCTGGGAGCTGTAGGCCAGCAACATCTGGGGACCCAAGGTTGGAGAGCCCGGCTCTAGGCTCTCTCTTTGTCCACGTCCAAAAGTCTATCCACTATAGGTTTTCAGAATTTCTGACTTACTTTTTCATAGGGCATTTTTATTGCTTCTATAAAAGTTTAACTAATCCAGGAAATGTCGTTTAGTGTGGGTGCAGGGATCCTTCCTTAGTCCCCACCCACCCACCTCGCTGGAGAGAAAGAATAATGAGAGTGAGTTTAAGGCTGTGGTATAAATGTCCAGAGTGTGACCTTTTGTACTATCGCCAAATTTAGTGGATGCTGTCACTCACCGGCCAGCCTGCACGAAGAAGCTGATAGAATGAGGATTGCTAAAAAAAAATAAGGGGGGGGGGGGAAGGACAATGATGAAAATGTGCAAAGATGCCAGGCTGGCCCGAGACATTTTGCTGCCTGCGTTTAAGGACACAATCCCACCCACCCACATATATAATCCACTGGACTAGAATCTTACTTCAAACCTGGTGATCCTGGGATAACATTTTCCACTGTGCCTGGAGTGGCGGCAGCAGGGTAGATTAGTGGGCACAGAGCAGGTTAACTTAAGGGATTCAAGCTGCTGCCACCCTCCGGCATCTGCTGCCTGAGGCAGCTGCTTGACTCTGTCGAATGGGGCAGGCTGCAGCCCTGCAAAAGTGACCTGACTGGAAATCAGCAGAACAAGCACAGTTTGGAACGTTGAGCAGAAAATGCAAACAGTGCGGATCTCTTCCTACAGAGGGATGAGCAATGGCGCCTGCTATGCCACCTAAATCCATCCATCTGCCAGAGAAGAAGCCGTTGCAGGGAGCTCGCTTCCCCCTCCGTGCCAGAAAGAAGACTCGGCCCCAATTGAAACCGTTGCCCTGGGACTGGAGAGCAGAAGGGAAGCGCACTCCGGCTTCTGCCATCCGCCGGGGGATCCTGCACCCCTTGCTTTCCAGGAATGACATCAAGCCAAGGGGGGGGGGGGAGACCCACCTGGCCCATCCAGCCAGAGAAGCAGCAGCTGCAGGGGGCTCACTTCCCCCTCCCCCTGGCACAAAGAAGGATACCCAGCTCCTTGGCCTAAGGAACAAGAGCCTCATTCAGCAAAAAGACCAGCAAGGGATGCTCCGCCTGGCCCAAAGTGCATTTAAAATGCCCACTTACAGTTCATAATCATCTGGAAAGTGGGACAGATATGTAGTAAATAATAAATTCCAGGATCAGAGGTAGTGGATGCCAGAGAAAATCTTTTTAAAATTTATTTACAGTGTTCTGGCTGTGAGTGCTGCTGTTTATGCGGCCAAAACAGCGCCCTTCACACAGACCAGGGAGGTATCAGCAGGTTCAGGGAAATGCCAAGATTTGCAGAAATTCTTTGGGGTTGTTAACAATAGCAGAAAAGTTAGTTTGTTTAAAAAAAATACAAAAGAACTGTTTGTGAATTTGTTAACAGCAGCTAAATTAATGATAGCCAGGAAATGGAAAGTTCAACATGTCTTTTCAATTACTGAGTGGTATAAAGAAGTATGGGATATCGCGCTCAATGATAAATTAACTTGTAATATTACTCTAAGTGTCAAAAAGGACAATTGGAGAAAGACACTTTTGTGAACATTTGGGGTAAATTTTTGGATTATGTGTTGGTGAAGGGGAACGAACCTTGTCAAGATTTGTTACATTTTTGGAATATAGAA
Source organism: Shinisaurus crocodilurus (assembly GCA_021292165.1). NCBI lineage: Eukaryota > Metazoa > Chordata > Lepidosauria > Squamata > Shinisauridae > Shinisaurus > Shinisaurus crocodilurus. Next base: position 2,170,710 of record JAHFWL010001192.1, on the reverse strand, counting down.
TAATATCTTTTATATATATATATATATATATATATGGGGAGAAATATAACTTGGTCCTAAGAGGTGGAGGGGGAGTGCACAATGTTTATGCTGTATTTTTTTGTCGTATTCTTTAGTAGCTGTATGATTGGAAAAAGTCAATAAAATATATTTTTTAAAAAGAAATTCTTTGGGGGGCGGGGGGCGGAACTAAAGGGGGATCTCCAAAACAGTTCACTTAAATCTGAGCATGCTCAGTGGCTACAGAATGCTGACTGATGGTGGGGGGTGGTGGAAAATGGGGTGAGGCATGAGGGGGGAATAGAATGGAGTTGCTGGAATCTTGAAGAACAGCAGTCCACACTGCAACATTTTGTTGCAGCAGGTCCCACATGCTTCCTCCTAAAGAGAGAGATGAGAAACAATGTCTGCTATTCTACATAATTTCTAGAGTCAGAGATATTAGCCGTCTGAGAATAGAGTCAGAGATATTAGCCGTCTGCTATTCTACATAATTTCTAGAGTCAGAGATATTACCCGTATTAGCATTATGCCGCTAATACGGGAGGTTGGGGGCGGGGGGAAAGAGAGAGAGAGAAACTGAGCTAAGAAATCTCTTCTAGGAAAAAACCCAAAGATCTTTCAACATATGGAAATATTTCTAATAAAAAAAACAAAGCTGCTCTCAGACAGATGACAGATGGGCAAATGTAACACAGGACAAAGCAGCAGCAGCAGCAGCAGCAGGCCTCATGGCTCCTTTAAAGTTTATCCCAAATTGATTAATGTGAGCAGAAACTGGGGGGAAAATTACCCTGACAATCTGTCAGGAAGGGCTAAGGGTCCCCAGCCAGTTAAATCTCACTTTCCTTTCTAAACAAAAAACAAAAGGAGAGTTTGCAGTGGGAACCAAATAGCTGGAAAGAGCTTTCTCCTAAAGCTACTAGGAGGACAGGAGGATGGGATGGAGAGAGAACTCCGTTCACTGGATGCTTTTTGGGATTCTGTTTCACTGAATGCCGGCCCCAAAGTGCCTCCCCAGCACTGCAGCCTCATTCTCAGACTATGAAAGTGAGGAAGCACTGCCTACATTGGTGGGGGGGGGGGGGGGCTGGGATGGTCAAATTCTTATAAATTTCAGGGGTGGCGGACTTATTTTTGTAAGGCACAGCAGCAGAAGCTTATCGTTTTTCCCCCCCTTCTTTCAAAAAGCTGCTTTTACCACTGCCAGGAAAGCAGCAGGAGTGCTCCTGGCAATGTCCAGAGCCGTTTTGCCCTGCAAAGGCTCTGTGGAAGGATGCTACATCACAATGGGAGTATTCTTCCAGCTGCAATGTTGGAGGGGAAAAACATGGCTGCCCTAGTAGGGCAGCAGGGTCAGCCATCTTTTTCTCCCAGGAGTATACACCCTGAAGGACATTGCTAGGATAGTCCTTGCCAGCCAGATGATGTCAGTCCAGGAAGCCCACAAGCAGATCATGAAGGCAATAGTGTTCCTCTGTTGTTGCTCCCCACCCATTGGTATTCTGTGGTAGACTGCCCCTGAAGCTGGAGGTTCTGTTCCTAACTGTCCTGGCTAACGGGTTCCTAACTATTCACGATCACTTCAATGAAAATTAGGTCTTTGGTGCTTCCATTTTAGCCAAACCATGCAGCATTTCATCTAGAAACTAGTTTTAAAAAATTCTAAGGAAAAGCTGCAGAAAATCCAAGGACAGTTTCCTCCAGCACCAGACTAAAGCCACCCACAGGGTCATAGAAACCAAGCTCGGGAGATAGGTTGGGAGTCTTTTCCAGTTCCCTGGACCCTTGTCATCAGCAATGCAGGCTGTGAGCTTGCCCCAAGGCGAGGGCCTGAGAGGCAGGGGAGAAAGGTCTGCTCTGCAGGAAACGCAGCTCACACATGAAAAAGCCATTTGGAGAGATAAGGAAAATATCAAAGGCAAAGCTCAGGACCCTGGAATTGGAATTCCCTCTCATCTCTAGCCAAGCACCTGGTGGGGCTAACCTCATCCTCTGAAGGAGATCCTCGGGACAAAGGGACACAAACTTTCCCTCCCTAGCCCTAATATCCTCATGTACCTAAGTCAAAGTACATGTAGCTGAAACAATCAAGTCTTCCACCCCTGTTCACCCACGTGCCTCCATTTTCTCTGTTGTTTCTCTTGGATTTGTTTTTTTTTTTAGATTGTAATTTCCTAGGGGCAGGGGCCTATCAGACCTGTTCTTTGTAAAGCGCTGCGTACACAAATAGTGCTATACAATAACAACAATGACTGGCGCCCTTCCCTTGGTCCACACTATATTCCTAATGAGAGAACCAAATTGGGAACTGTCTGAGGGCCAAATTACATGCCCGGTGGGCTCTCTCTCTCGAGACTGGATGTCCCAAGATATGTTTTAACTCTTACATGGAGCTGTGGGGAAGGCAATGTGGAGTGGGGCTGTGATACTTGGGGTGGGGGGGTGGGGGTTTAACCCTCTCCACACCACACTTTCCCCTCTTGCCGCCCCCCTGTCCTCACAGAGCTGCTTTTAGCTGCAGAAGCGGAAACACATATGCTCCATGGGGTGTGTGATACACACGGGGAAATCTGAGCTGGAGAAAAGGGTTAAAAAAAAAAACCCATGCCACGGTCCACCTGCAGCTGGTTTTAGAATTAAAATCTGTTGGGAGATCTAATCATCATCGGCTCCCACATAATGTGGGCTCGAGACAAGAGCATCCTAAAGTGACAGGAGGCAGAAGAATTGCCCTGAAAACAAAGTCACTTGCAGCGTTGTTGACACGGCACTCTCCGCTCAGTCCGGCTTTTTTGCTGGCGTGTGATTGAGCTCAGAGCGTGGGGGGCACGGTTGCCACTCCCAAGACCCCTCTTCTCGAGTTATGATGGAAGCCTGGGGAGCTGTTGCCACCGCAAACTCTGCGGGGGAAGCGCCTGGGCTATGAGAAGCATCTCCCAGAGGCACGTGACCCTTCATTACCCCAACAGCACGGGAACAAGTGTTGCTGCAGTGGTCCCCACACAGCTCAAAAGGGGAGATCTGTACATTCAACTCCTAGAATGGACTTCTACCCAGCGGTGCCTCCTCTGAGGGAGATTCGGAGGATGGCAACAAGGGAAAGGGCCTTCTTGTTGGTGGCCCCCCCAACTCTGCAACACACTCCCCAGTGAGGCCCTCTTGCCGCCAACACTGCCATCCTTTCATCACCCGGTTAAGACTTTCCTCTACTCCCAAGCGTTTGACGGGCATATTTAGCTGCCCTTAAAGAGGCAGGGGTGCGGCCACTTCTGACAAAGCTCCGCTGGGGTTGCCTCCGAGTGGCTGATAGATACCGCCCTCTTGTGTGTGGGCGGTGCTGTTTGGGCGACATAAGAAACGGAGCTCACGCCTGAACGCCAGAAATAGAGGGAATGAATGATGCTGGTGGGCAATTTCAAGTGAAGAAGAGGTGGCGAACTTCTCTGCTGCTGGCCGCTTCGGTGCTCCCCCACAAGGGCTTCCTCCCGGCGGCTTTTTTTTTGTTTTTCATCTGGGCTACAAAAGACTGGAAAAGAAGCCTGGTGGCCCGTGAGTGACAACAGCCCAGCTTCACGGATCCAGTAGACCAGACTTCCTCAACCTGGTACCCCTCCCCATGTTTTGGACTACAACTCCCATAACCCCAGCCACCATGGCCAAGAATGCTGGGAGTTCTAGTCCAAAGCATTTGGAGAGCAGAGCACCAGGTCAGGGAAGGGCGCAACAGATCGCTAACAAACGAGAGATGGGCGGGGGAATGGTTTGGTTCACGTTTTAAAAAAGCGGACCCACCTAATTAGTTCACACTTCCCAAACAACATACAAACCAAAGTGCCGTTCCCCTTCGGCATTTGGGCACTCCTCCAAAATTTCCAGTGCAGCTTCTCTGGTCAACGAATGAGTGTATCGGAGAAAAGTGCACACCACAAATGTATAAAATAACGTAGAAAATGCATTATATTCAGGGGAAATGCTTGCAAAAATGTGCATATTAGGCAAAAAATTATGTAGAAGCACATATATTATGTATGCATGAATGTGTGCATTCCTTTTTCCTTGTGTGTCGTGTCTTTTTTTTAGATCGTAAGCCGGCAGGCAGGGACTGCCTTGTTAATTGCTGTAAACCGCCCAGAGAGCTTCGGCTATTGGGCGGAACAAAAATGAAATAAATAAATAAATAAATAAATAATAAAGTGTATATTATGAAGTTTAGTGCAGACCTTTAAAAAAAAAATTGCAAATCGATGTGGAAATGGGGCAGAGCAAACTTTTACGATTGGAAATACGAGAAATGGAGAGGAAACAGAACGGAGGCATTTGTCCATCCCTCCAACATACATAAAGGGGTTCCCTGCGCCAGGGTCCCTTCAGGCCGTTCTCTCAAGGGTGTTGTTGACTTCTCCCAGGTTTCTACAGCATCCCCCTTTTTTCCCCTCTGACCCCCTAACCCTTTTCAAAGGGCCCAGCCTGCATGGCAAAGGCGCCAGATTCCAAGGATGCCGGCATTTGCTCATCATTCCCAGCCCGGCCATATTTCCTTCCAACCAGGGTATAGCCGTAATGGAGAGAAGCTGTATTCTGAATGGTTACACATGCAAGGGAACACGCCGCGGCTTTTAAAAGCCTTCAAGCATTAAAGGCTCTCATACATCTTGCCTAATTTCATGTCAAAGCAACACGTGGCACCAATTGTGAAGGCACAAGTGAGCTGAAATGAAGAACAGACTGACTGCATTTTGCGAGAGGACAGGTCAGGAGTTGCTCTTGCTTGGATTCCCTTTTCCATTCTCCCTCGTCTAGCGCTTCTGATCAGGAAGGTATACTTTTTACTGCTGGCTGAGCTTGAGAATGAGGGAGAGGGAAGAAATCCGGAAGGCTGAACCATTTACATCCTAGGGATGCGGAAAAAATTCTTCTAGTTGCCCCCACCCCCAATTAATCTCCAGCTCTGGTTTCCAGCTCTTCGTTTCAACTGTATTTTGCTTTAATTTGAGATTGTGAACTATCTTGGGGGAGGTCGCCGGGACAATAAATATTTTAATTCATTAAGTAATTAACGACCACTCACTGTAAATGCCAGCCAGTCCTCCCTGGAGTTCCTCCAGAGAACCACGACCGGGACCCCAGGGTCTCCGGGTTGCCCTGGATTGCCTGTAGGGCCTGTTCGTCCAATTGCACCAGGGTATCCCTAAGAAGAAAAATATTATATATAGAATCATAGAATAGTAGAGCTGGAAGGGGCCTACAAGGCCATCGAGCCCAACCCCCTGCTCAACCCAGGAATCCAAGTCAATGCATCCATCCCTGACAGATGGCTGTCCAGCTGCACCTTGAGCTTGAATGCCTCCAGTGTGGGAGAGCCCACGACCTCCCTAGGTACGGTAGTTGGTTCCATTGTCGTATTGCTCTAACAGTCAGGAAGTTTGGCTTCCTGTAACTTGAGCCCATTATTCCATGTCCTGTACTCTGGAATGGTTGAGAAGAGATCCTGGCCCTCCTCTGTGTGACAACCTTTCAAGTCCTTGAAGAGCACTATCATAGCCTCAGTCTTTTCTTCTGAAGGCTAAACATGCCCAGTTCCTTCAGTCTCTCCTCATAGGGCCTTGTTTCCAGTCCCTTTATCACCTCTGTTGCCCTCCTCTGAACCTTCTCCAGTTTGTCTGCATCCTCCTTGAAGTGTGGTGCCCAGAACTGGATGCAGTGCTCAAGATGAGGCCATTATTCTTGAGCCTATTATTCCATGTCCTGTACTCTGGAATGGTTGAGAAGAGATCCTGGCCCTCCTCTGTGTGACAACCTTTCAAGTACTTGAAGTGCACTATCATATCTCCCCTCAGTCCTCTCTTCTGAAGGCTAAACATGCCCAGTTCCTTCAGTCACTCCTCATGGGACTTTGTTTCCAGACCCAGACCCTCCAACATTTCACAGATGAAAATAGGGATACACATGTGAATCTGTAAGTGGTATGGTTAAGCACATGAAGGCGTGATCTCAAGAGGGTGTGGACAGGCAACATGAGGGCATGGCCAAGGGTATGGCCAGGCAACCAAAGGACATGGTCAAGTACAAATGTTATTAGAGGAAACACACAAAATCTTATATATTATAATTATTACATTATATATTATTTTATAATATTTTATGTGGCTTTTGTAATATATTTTTTTATCTTATTTAAACCCTTAATTGTTGATATCTGGTGTTTTTCATGGGTGTGTGTGTCAGCGTTTGCAGGGCAATCTCTCTTTGGCAATATAAAGATAGGAATTATGTGATAAATTCCCTCATTCACCTCTCCCTCCCTCTGTCCAGGCCACTGGGCGCAGCCTCCTTTTCAGCAGGTAGAGCGTGTGTGCACGCGCACACACATCCTCCCAGCATCTGTCTCTCCATGGAACTGTTTGAGCCTAAAAAAAGAGCTACACTTAAAGGGGCCATGCCATGGGCACAATTGCAGCTAAGCTTGCAGTTTTAGCTTGGCTGCAATTTTTGCCCACGGCATGGCCCCTTTAAAAAAAAAAGTTTAAAGTAGCTTGCAGTTGCGGAGGCAGGGGAATTCGGGACTCTGCATGACAAAGTGAGAAGCCGGGACGGCTTAAAGGTTTTCGTGACAGTCCCGGCATTTTCGGGGCAGTTGGAGACTATGTAACTCACCACAGTATTGTCTGCATATACAGTATTTTTCCATGTATAAGTCTATACTTTTTCCTAAAATTGTTAGACTAAAAATTGAGGGTCGTCTTATACACGAAAGTAAGCCAAGGAGAGAACCGCGCGGTTGTGAAACTGCCCAGTGGGGGGGGGGGGGCGTCTTATACATGGGTACTTTACCACAGTTATGCCCCCCCCCCATGTGGTTGCCCAGGACAGGGAAGGCCACCTGGCTGCCAGGGACCACTGACACTGATACCTGCCTCAGGTCTGAGCTGACTGGGCCATCCAAGCAGCAGGCAGCTTTGCCACAACTTCTTACTGAGGGTGGTGAACCTCAGCGTCCATGAGCATCTACGTTCTGTCTGCTACCGACAGAATGCTCCTCAAAAAATATTATCTCCCTATAGAACACTAATGTGTCAAGGAGATAGGAAAAAATGTTTCCCCCCTAACACACTAGTTTTCGATGTGTGTGGGGGATTTGTCTGTGAGTGTTTGAGCAGGGGGGGGGGGCGGAAGGCTCTTGGGGCCAATTAAATTGTGCAGCCCTGGCTTGAGAAAGGAGAGCAGTGAAAGGAGAGTGTTGGCAGCCGAGAGGCGGACCCCACAAGCAGCAGGGGGGGCCCTCCGAGAGAGAACACGTGTCGTGTCACTTCTGCTCCCGCATGATGCGCTCCTCACAGCTGAGGCCAGCAGCGAAAGTCGGCTAAGGTTCACGGAACAAGCAACGGGCTTTTAGTGGGGCAACAGGCAGAGATCGCTTGCTCAAGTGGCCACAGAAACCTGGGGCTAGCCCTATATTATGGGTGGGAAAGAAATAGGGGCAGAGAGCTTAGTCCGCCGATGCAATTTCAAAGTGGCCCGCTAGTAAAAATTGTTATTGCCGTGTGACATAGACTGCTAGACTCAGATTGGAAATGGGGGGGGGGGGTGTCTTTACGAGAGTCGAAGGCAGATTCAAAACAAAGATCGCTGCTTGTGGTGGAGGCACACATCTAACTTCTACCACTGCTTTCTTCGTTGTTTCAAAAACCTGCAAGGCCTCTTTGATCAGAGGTGACAGTGGGTGTGGGACAATAGAAACATATGTGTATATAACATGGAAAGTGTTGCAGTTTCCGACCAATTCACTTAAAAAATTATTGTCTGTCTCCAGTCTCAACCCCTTTTATTCGACCTAAACATGAGTTCCTGTGAAGGAAGATAAAAGGGAGTCATTTTAAACCATACATTGACAACCATTCATATACAGTAATACCTTGGATTGCAAGTAACTTGGTTTGAGAGCGTTTTGCAAGACAAGCAAATTTTTAAATATTTAATTTTGTTTTACTTGATATACAAGCGACGTCTTGCAATACAAGTACTGTAGTACGGCTTAAATTAAAAATCTCTGTACAAATTTTTTTGTGGGGATTTCATTTTGATATAAGAGTGTTTTGGATTACAAGCACGTTTCCGGAACGAATTATGCTCTCAATCCAAGGCATGACTGTATTACAAGTGCTCCACGGTTAGCTTACCTTGTTTCCTTTCGGACCCATCGGCCCACGTCTCCCTGGACAGCCCTACAACACAGAACACACCAAGTGATTTAACCTGATAGGACTCACACAGACTGAAAATGGAGGAACTGAACATCTGTGCTGGCAATCTATTGCCTTAAATCTCTTCTATATCACTTCTTAATGATGAGCACACCAGGGGAGCTCTGTTGTTCCCATGAATGGCCTTGAGTGAGGCTGCACCCACAGCAGGGCATCTTATTTTGACTGTGTCAAAGCTGAGCTATACGCAGAGGTGAGCTGGGGAACCAGGAGGCAGGAGTGAGCCAGGAAGTCAGAGCCAAGGGACAAAATCAGGAGTCAACGCGAGGGACACACTAAAACACACCGGAGCCAGGAAGGCCACTGTTGCTAAGGCAAAGACCCCGTCGCAACAGGAAGCCTTCTGTAGGATGCCTGGGAGGGCCCAGGTTGTACGGGTGGGACAAGTCCAGAGCCTGAGAATACTTTACTGCCACGAAAATGTCCCAAGATGATAGCAGTCCTGGTAGCTCACCATGTGGGGCGGGTTGCACACAAGACCAAAAGTCCTCGGGGTTTTCGCCCCGATAGCTCCTGTCATTCTGGTTGACCCAATTCAGGATCTTGTCACTAGTTTGGTTTCTTTGGGACCAAACTATTTGCTACTGTGGCCACTTCTGGCTGCCAGGAGTGTCTGGGATCTGTGGACAGCTGCCCTGCGCAAACCACGCAACTCAGTGCTGGCTCCAGATTTTGGGGGAGCTCTTGGGCAAGATGCCTCAATGGGCCCCTATCTGAGTACCTCCACCTCCTTCTCACTTCTGTCCCCGCTGCCCATTCACTTGCCTTCCCCCTTTGGGTCCAATTTGTACAACAGCCCAGAGGGGGAGCACGCACAAGGCCAATGAAGGATGCTGCCCTCACGCCAGCCGTGACTTGTGGGCTGCCATCTTGTGGCAGCAAATTCCATTAAATTAAAGATGTGTTGCGTGAGGAAGTCCTCTTTCTTCTCTTGGCCCTGAATCTATGCTGGTCGCCACTTTTTAAGAAGATCATGGACAAACAGGAACATGTCCAGAGAAGAGGCTACCAGGGTGGTGAGGGGGTCTGGAAACCAGGGTCCATGAACAATGGTTGAAAGAGCAGGCGATGTTTAGCATGGAGAAGATTAACGGGGGAGACATGATAGCGGTCTCCAAATATCTAAAGGGCTGTCATGCAGAAAATGAAGCAGATTTGTTTTCTGTTGCTCCAGAAGGCAGGACTAGAACCAACGGGTGGAAAAACTGCCAGCAAGCAGATTCTGGATAGGCATTAGGAGAAACTTCTAAGAGCTGTTTGACGGTGGCACAAATTGCCTTGGGGGTGGGGGTGGGCTCTCCTTTGATGGAGGTATTTATGCAGAGGCTGGGTGGGCATCTGTCAGGGATGCTATAGTACAGTGTTCTCCAACCTTGGGTCCCCAGATGTTTTTGGCCTACAACTCCCAGCATGCCCCAGCCAGTTGTAGGCCAAAAACATCTGGGGACCCAAGGTTGGAGAACACTGCTATAGTAGCATCTTGCATTGTACAGGGGGTTGGACTAGATCACCTCCAAGGTCCCTTACAGCCCTATGATTCTCTGTGAGCTTCTCTCACTCTGTCGGGGCACTCTGAACCCGCATGGCTCCCCTTGGCTGTGGTCTCGCCACCCCTGATATAGAGAAACACATGGTGACATCCCTGATACAGAAGTGACAAAGCCACTCTGCCTCTTAACCTACTGAGGGTTCGCGTGTTGTGTGAACAGGTGTGTGAGTTGGCCATCCTGTCCAACATCTGGTTCCTCCCAACCTGCCTCGAGAGAGAGATAAAGATCATGGATACTGGATGGACTGTGCTCACATCTGAACACTTGGGCTCACACATGACAGCAGTAGCAAATTGCCGGGTGGGCAGGCACGCTTCAAAGGCAGGGGACCTCTCACTGCCATGCACAGGGCACTACCGCCAGAACGAATGTCATTCAGTACTTCTGGAACTGCAAGGAAAGGCCCAATGCCTTCATGACAAACATTCCACCAAAATTTCTCTGCAGTTTTTGTTTTTCCAGGAGAGAGAGAGAGAGAGAGAGAAAGAACAAATTAAACTACCCTGAGAGCCAATGGCTTTGTTTATCCAGAGCAATTAGCGGCAAATAGCTGTGGTATTACCCATCCACAACTCTGTGGCAACCACATCTGAAGGTCAGCCACTTAATAATGCCTGCGGAAACCTGAACACACACACAGCAAATCCTCTGGACTGCTGGTTTCTCTTGACACTCACAACACAAAATCTCAGCCCACCGAAACCTCTACATTTCACTACTTAAATCCCAATAAGGCTCAGGGGAAGGAGTAAAGTAGCTCATCCATGGGCAGTATTGCTGGCAAGACCTGAAAAAGACCTTCAAGTGGGTACTTGTGTGATGTGGAACTTGGGCCAGACAAAAACAAGCGTCACCTGGAAAACACAAAAGAAATAAATCCCTCCTTCATCTTGTGGATTGAAGAGGCACTGCCATGTGGAAGATCTCACCCGATATAGCACAGTGGCTCAGAGAATGAGTTGTTACTCAGAACTGGATTCTGTAAGCCACCCTTGGAGTTTCATTGTAAATTGAAGGGCAGGCAATAAAAACAAACAGACAAATGCGCACCTCCAACTTGTAATCACTAGGGCCACCACTGTAAACCTTTGGCCACATTCGCACAAAACAGCAAGCTGATGTTCGTATCATTACCCCTGGCCTTTGGACCTTCCAGTGTGCAGCCGAGAATTCTGGTGAGTACAAGATACAGGCTACTTCCTTGCGGGTAGAACAGCCAGTCTTCCGTTGGCTTTCGTTCCCTGATGAGACAACATCTCCTATTGTCCCAGGAGGAGTGAGTTCCGGCCAGCAGGACCCACTTGGAGGTCCTTGTTTTCTTCTGCCTGGAAGTTGCCTGTCATGTCTTGACCTGTCTACTTTGACCAGACTATACCTGCCTAACCTGACTTTGCTGATTGTGACCTGACTCTGCTTATTTGATGGGACTTCATCTGCCTTGATCTGATGGCCATCCGTAGGGATGTACCGAAACAGAGAAATCCAGCTCATTGGAGTTCGCCAGATTTCCTGCCCGCTTCCCATCTGATGATCAAAAGCAGGCTGAGTTGAGGGTGTTTTTTTTTTGGTGGACTTCTGTCTGAAAGACGGACCGCTATTTGTGTCTTCTTTTTTTTTTCCAAACCGCCAATAGAATTTTCACAAACTGACGCTGAGAAAGCATGTGGCTTTAACACAACTAGTGCGATTTGCGCAAATAGCGCCAGGCCACGTGTTTTTCAGGTGCCATTCTTGCACAAAAAAGGCTCCTTTTTTGCGCAAAATGGCGCCTGAAAAAAAAACGTGTCCTGGCGCGATTTGCGCAAATCGGGTGCTGTTGTTCACAACAAGAGCCTTTTTGTGTGCAAAACGGCACCCGAAAAAACACGTGGATTGGCACTATCTGCACAAATCATGCTAGTCGTGTTAAAGCCACGTGCTTTCCCCGTGCCGGTTTGCAAAAATTCTATGGGCAGTTTGAAAAACATATGCAAAATCGCAGTCCATCTTTACAGACGGAAGTCTGTGAACCGGCCCAACTCGCACTGCAGCAAGTCGGCGCCAGTGCGTGGGTGGCGAACTGGAATGTGTGTGTGTGGGGGGGGGGGGGGCGAACTGAGGAAATCCGATGTATTTCCACCCCCAAATATATTTCTCACACATCCCTAGCTACCAGCTTCTTCTGTGAGCCTCAAATTACCACAGAATTCTGGGAAATCCTGGTTTATCATTCACAAACTAGTGTGCTGATGCACACTGCCCGATCTCTCCCGCTTGGCTCCTCCTGTCCGCAGGAGTGGATTCAGTAGCCAGGAACTCACCAAGACGGAAAAAAGCTTAGTATTAGGTCTAAACTGGGATTCCTGTTTTGTTGCTCCCCTAACAATCCAATGAAGTTGGCCTATTTATTTATTTATTACATTTATCAATCGCCCATCTGGCCGGTCACCCGGCCACCCTGGGCGATGTACAATTAAAATACAATAAAACACAATAAAATATAATAATTAAAACAATATAAAAAAATCTCATTAAAAACCTAACCCACCCCATATTCCCGCCTGAACAGCCATGTTTTTAATGCACGGCGGAAGCTCATCACGGAGGGGGCATGGCGAAGGTCACTAGGGAGGGAGTTCCATAATGTGGGGGCCGCCACAGAGAAGGCCCTCTTCCTAGTCCCCACCAGCCTGGCCTAGGCCTATGATTCCTGGCTTGTTTGGGAGCAGCACGCCAGGAGTTGGGTTCAGATGTAGCGTAAACCTTTTTCACGCTGGTGAGTTACTGAAGCCGCTCATGCTGGCATTAGGAGTCCATGGGAGAGTGGGCAGAGCATACTAGCATGTTTGCCCGTGAACAATAAAGCCAGGACTCTCTGAAATTCTGGTTGGTGGTCTTGTGTGAATATGCAGTCATTCTCTCTCTGCCCTTATCCACCCTATTTATGCTAAGGCTAATCATATTGGCCTACCTTACAAGGCCATTGTAAGAATTACTGAGATAAAGCCTGGTACAATGATAAGTACTAATTTTGTTTTACATCTGATGTTATAGTTCTATGAGAATGGTGTAGACTGGGTGTTAACAAAACAGAAGAGGGGGAAATGTGCCCAGTAGGGGTACACAATTATAGTTGCCACCAGCACTGACTAGAAATGAAATTCTGGTGAACAGCAGTAAAAACTTCCTGTAATGTGTGAGATATGCCCTTTGGTTGCTCAGTGGTGAAGGGAGTGGATGAAAGATAAAGCACATACTGTACATGCTCAGAGGTACTCTTTTCTTATTACTACTTCACATAACCCAAGGCAGAGCTTTCTTGATACTGGTTCCAGAGCTCAGCTTAACTCAACTTAAAAGGAAAAGCAACTACTGCCTTTCTCATCATAGTGCACTGAAGAGTCCCTACACTGAATAAAACTGCAGGCCCCAATCCATGCGTAGAGACTAGCCCATTTCTACTTACTGGCGACCCTGGCAGCCCGGGTGGCCCACGGGGTCCTGGTTTAAGGTGAATCCTTTGCAAGAAGCTGGTTGGTGCATAGTTCTGAACGGAGATCCCTTTTGGTTGCGTCCGAGTCCTTTGTCTGCGGGCATCGCCGCTGGAACTCACAGAGTAAGTCTTCAGTACTGCTTGTGGTGGTTTCATAGCACTGCCAGGCCCGGCTGATGCTGCAGAACGGTTTCTTACAAGCCCTCTAACGGCAGAAGCTGCAGCCTCTGCATGGGACTTCGGGAGAGAAATTCTGGGTATGTTCTCTGGCGATTCACTCCCCTCCGCAGGGATTCTGAAGAAGGCGGAAGGGCGGTCAAGGTCTATGATAGGGTCGTGGGGCTGCCCCCAAGACCCCAGATCCCCCTTGAGCTTTTTCTTAGTGACGTTCTTGTCCAGGGGTCTTGAGAGGTCTGCTTTCTTGTTGTCACTCAGATGGCTTACTCTGGGAGGAGTTCTTGACGGGATAACCTTGTTCCCAGCCACACGAAGTGACTCGTCAGTGTTTTCTACCCTCTCTGAGCCAATACTTCCAGCTCTGGTCATTTTATTGTAGGTGGAATTCAGGAGTCTGAGGTATTCCCCCTTGAGCACGAACATTGCTTCATCCACCTCCTTCGGTCTGTTGGGAGCGACATTTGAAACTGTAGGACTTCTACTGGAGAGAAGACTGAGGTTCTTCTGAGCATCCTCCTCCCACTCAGTGGGAGACTTCAAAGCCACGTCTGAAACGGAAAACTCTGAGCCCTAGGAATAAAAGGAAGAGAAAGAAAGGAAAGAGGAAATCGAATACCAGCGATTCATACATGTCTGCACTAGAAAAGCTAAAATGTGCTTTCGGTGTCACTTGGCCCTAGTAGTTCAGTGGCAAAGGACCTGCTTTACACGCAAAAAAGGTCTACTGGTTCAATTCCTGGCATCTCCACATAGGGCTGGGAAAGAGCCCTGTCTGGAACCCTGGGAAGCTGCTGCCAGTCAGTGCAGACAAGACTGAACCAGAAGGACCACTTGTTTGACTTGGTAGAATTGGAATCTTACTTTATTTTTTGGTGACGGAAAAAATTGCTCAGTGGTAAAGCACATGCTTTGCATGCAGAAGGCTCCGGGTTCAATCCTCGGCATCTCCAGCTACAGCGCAATCCTATGCATGTTTATCCAGAACATGTCAGAGTAGACAATACTGGTCTGACTCAGTGGAATGCAGTTTGACATGTTCCTCAAGAAACCAAGTCCTATGAGGAACGGTTGAAAGAGCTGGGTATGTTTAGCTTGGAGAAGAGAGGATTAGGGGGAAACATGATGACGGTCTTCAAATATCTGAAAGGCTGTCATGAGAAGTTGGAGCAGGCTTGTTCTCAGCAGGGATGGGGACTCGGACTCCAGGACTCGACTCGTGAGTCGGACGGAGTCCCCCCCCTTATTTAATATTTAAAAATTAAATATTTTTAATGGGACTCGAGACTCGACTCGGGACTCGAGACCAAGGACTCGTCCACATCCCTGCTTGATGCCACCTGCAGGTGCTGTCTGGACCTAGTTGCAGTAACAATCCAAGTTTATTTTTTAAAATCATTTTCCTAATGCAACCTTTCAGACATTTTGGGTTTGGCTGCCTCTGCCTGCCTGTTTGGGGTTCCCTGCCTCCTCTGCCTGCCTGGTCTCTTCTTGACCAGTTCAACAGTTGAATTATCCAAGACAAAGGCCTCTGCCTGCCTGCTTTGGGGTTCCCTGCCTCCTCTGCCTGCCTGGTCTCTTCTTGACCAGTTCCACAGTTTGAATTGTCCAAGACAAAGGCCTCTGCCTGCCTGCTTTGGGGTTCCCTGCCTCCTCTGCCTGCCTGGTTATTTTGGGTTTGTCTGCCTGGTCTGTTCTTGTCAAAATCAGTTGCAGAGTTTTGAGATAAAAAGGCACACTTGTGCCTAGAATTTATTTAAGCCACACATCTGAAGTAGCCTTATTTTGTTGGGGGGAAAACCCCATTGATTTTAATAGGGACTCGTGGAGTCAGCTTTGGGAGTGACTCGGGACTCGTGAGTCACCATTTTGGACCAAGGACTCGGACTCGAGTCCAAAGACTCATGACTCGACTCGTGACTCGAGACCAAGGACTTGTCAACATCCCTGGTTCTCAGCTGCTCCAGAGGGCAGGGCTAGAACCAGTGAGTGGAAGTTGCAGGGAAACAGATTTTGGCTAAAAGTTAGGAGAAACGTCCTAACAGTAGAGCTCTTCAAAGGTGGAACAGACTTAACTCAGGAGGTTATGCACACTCCTTTGCTGGAGGTATTTAAGCAGATGCTGGATGGCCATGTGTCAGGGATGCTGTGGTTGCATCCTGCATCGAGCAGGGGGTTGGACTAGATGTCTTCTATGGTCCCTTCCAACCCTATAATTCTATGCTATCAGAATTTCCCTTCCTTAAATTTTACACCCGATTTTGCACATATTCACACATTCAGCTGATCCCTCTTTGCACTAGGCACCTTTCCCCTGCATTTTTTCTTCCTGACTTTTGTCCCACCCCTCACTTTAAAAAAGCGTGCTTGCTGTGTGTGTGTGTTTTTTTAAAAAAACAAGCACTCAATCGATATTGGGGCTACCCTCAAGATTACCCATCCTACTCTTCCCCTCTGTTAATCCACAACTTTTACAAAGGAACCCTTTGAGTACCTTTTATTAAAAAGAACCACAAGGAAAGTGTTGATCATCCCAGTTTGCAGGACACGGACTAATGGGCTCAAGTTACAGGAACCCAGATTCCACCTGAACATCAGGAAAAAATTCCTGACTGTTAGAGCAATAAGACAATGGAACCAACTTCCTGGGGAGGTGGTGGGCTCTCCCACTCTGGAGGCATTCAAGGTGCAGCTGGACGGCCATCTGTCGGGGATGCTTTGACCTGGATTCCTGCACTGAGCAGGGGGTTGGACTCGATGACCTGGTAGGCCCCTTCCAACTCTACTTTTCTATGATTCTATGAGAAAGGCAGCGGGGGGGGGGGGGAGAGAAGTGTACAGGGGGGGGAAAAGAGGGCAAGTAGATCAAGCCCTTACTATTTTGCATCCCCACTCATGCCTTGGATATCTCCCCCACTTTATTTGTGTTAGCCAAAAATAACCTACCATCTACGACAGAAAACACGGCAAACAAGGTGCCTGGAGGGGTGCTCAGCTGTTGGTTCACCAATTTAGCAGCAGTTTAAAAAAGTACTCTAGGTCTAACCCACCCCTCCAAGAAATCTACCGGTCCTGAGAACAGTGCTGGTTTGGGACGGCCTTGGGAAGCAGTGGCTCAGTACCCGCTCGCCACTAGTGCCGCTGCCCATTTGTGCGCCCAGGGCTGCTGCTGTGAGGTCTCAGCACTGTTGGGGACTTGCTAAGACCCATCCCACGGCAGTAGGTCCACTGCCAGTATCTGGATCCTCCTGGCCGTGCTGCTCCTCCTCTTGTAAAGGTCACTGCTCCTCCTCCTCCTCCTCCTCGCTCACTCAGAGGGAGCAAGAGTAAGGAGAGGAGACGGAAGACCGAGAGGCTCCAGTGATTTATTCCCTGTTCTTTGTTTAAAAGATTTTATACCCGCCTTTCAGGGCACACGGCCCTCACCTTGACACTGTGTCCCCTGCTAAGGCAGCCTAGCGGTGCCAGCCTCGGAGGCTGGCCCTGAGAGGAAGAGCGGGGGGATATGTACAAGAAGCGTGTGAACCCAGTCTCACAATTCTGCCTTCCACACACGCGTAGGGTTCTCACACGAGGGATTTGGGCAGGGTCAGGAAGACAACCGCAGTGCCCCCTGCACCATCGTGGCAGCGTCAAGAACAGCTAAGCTCCTGGCCTGATCTTCGTTGCACTAGAGCAGTGGTTCTCAACCTTTTTTTTTTGCCCCATGCGCC
Organism: Shinisaurus crocodilurus; assembly: GCA_021292165.1. NCBI lineage: Eukaryota > Metazoa > Chordata > Lepidosauria > Squamata > Shinisauridae > Shinisaurus > Shinisaurus crocodilurus. Next base: position 2,153,537 of record JAHFWL010001192.1, on the reverse strand, counting down.
CTCCTCACCATATGTCAGAATGCCATTCCCCCCTTTCCAAGATTGTCTGACTTAATCTGTGCCGTACAATAAGGCGTGATGTCCTGTAGATTATGTACAACCTATAGAATTGTAATTGGTAGAAAGGGCAGTATTCCGACAGTTTGAATCTGTGGTCCCAATCCCCCTCCCTGAAACCCTAAAATCCCCCCCCGGGGGGGGGAATTCCCCCCTGGTTGAGAACCCCTGCGGTAGAGCACCTCCACTGCAGGTGGCCAGAGGGTGTACTGCAGCTTCAGAGTCCAGCAGAATTAGGTGGCCTGAGGAGGCCATCACATCCTGGCTTGACCTGCTACCGCTCTGGCCCAACTTCTCAAGTTGGCTTGACATATTGCTCAGCGCAGGACAAACTGCTAGAGAGTGCTCGCAGCCCCAGTGAGCTGCTGGCCTGCCTCCCCCAACCGAGCCCAGCCAGCAGCCCTCGCCCTGTACAGGAAGACTCCCGTTGGGAGATCATCAGTAACCTTCACCTTCCCCATTAAACAGTGGCCACTGTGCCAGAAGTGTCCCAGAAGTGCAGGCAGGCAGTCCCCAGCAAGCAAAGGAATTCTCATGCTCCGCTCAGAAGCATGAGCCAGCCTCGTCCCCTTCTCACACCCAACGTCACCCCAGCTTTCTCCTCTAGTGCACAGGATATTCTTGAGAAGAGCAGAAGCAGGTCCACACACAGGGCCCTAGTGATGAATGAGTGGCTGGGTGCTGCTAGAGCAGTGTTCTCCAACCTTGGATCCCCAGATGTTTTTGGCCTACCAGCGTTTTTGGCCTACTGGCTGGGGCATGCTGGGAGTTGTAGGCCAAAAACATCTGGGGACCCAAGGTTGGAGAACACTGTGCTAGATGAGAACTGAGGAGGCTGCCACTGCTTGATCTGAATTGTCCAGTTGTATCAGGGAATGGCCATACAGCGAGGGGAGGGTTTGAACAAAAACCTCCAACGGGGGCCACTCCACTCACTGTGCCTCACTGCACACTTTAGGGTGGGCGCTCACGCATCACCCAAAAAGAGAAAAAGGCATGCCGTAATTCAAAGAGGCCAAAAACAGGGCTCAGATTTTCATAAAAATTGCACACAGTGATTTTTACGTAGAGATGCACATTTAACGATAATTACTATAATTTGAACCGAAACACAATACATCTCACCCCCATAGTGGGGCAGACTGTGGCCAGGTGACCAGCATGCCTGCTCAGTCCGCTTTCTAGGTGCTAACTGCAGATGGGTCACTCCAAGGTCCCTGGTTGTTCTCCCTTCTTGGGTCTGCCGTCTTTAAACAGGACTTGGACCGGGAAAGCAGAGGATGCCTTCAGACAGAAGGCCGTCTTCTGACAGCCTTTCCTCTGCAAAGTAGGATGCATGGCCAACTTGGCACACCTAAGCTCTACTAAAAACAGGCAGGGTTTACTTCTGAGTAAAAAAAATACTCAGGCTTAGTCTTGCAAATCTTTTAATTGCTACTGGGATTTGGATCGCACTGAACTCAATCTCCAAAAATCTGTTTCTAACATTAGAAACTGGCTTGTGAAGCTTCTGTGAGTTCATATTGCTCGAGCCAACTTAATTCTATCAAATTGAGAGGGTATAGGCTTACAATACGAGGATCAGCTCTAAGGAATACGGACACTTGTGTACAAATGAAAACTGCACAATAAGGCACCGATGAATGCTCAGAAGGACTTGCTTATCAGCAACATTAATTTTGCCATTATGTTCTTGTAATCATGAGCGCGTGTCACTGATCCATGTCGGCCCCGGTTTAGAGGCAAAGCCAATTACAAATATAGTAAAGCAGAGGTGGGTAACTTGTGGCCCTCCAAACGTTGCTGGACTACAACTCCCATCAGCCCTCGCTCTTGGCTATGCTGGTTAGAGCTGATGGGGGTTGCAGCTCAACAAGATCTGGAGGGACACAGGTTGCCCACATCCCGTAAGGAAGAATAGCAATAAAATACAGCGCAAGGAGATGCTAAGACAACGTTCACCCTACCTTGAAAATACCGGCAGCTGGTCCGACGCCCCACAAACCCATCAAGAGAAAGCCCAAGGAGAGGGACTCCATCATGCTCTGACCAAGGGCAGAGTCTTCTGGGCAATGGCCAGGCTTCAACTGGGCATTCAGAGTCAAGGTTTGCAGGAAGGCATGCGGTCCCGCCCACTTGGCCACTGCGAACGACAGTTCTCCTCAAGAGTCCCTGTCATCCCGTCAGGAGGAGAGACAGAAACCACAAGCATGGCCTAGATCCCAAGATGCTACAGCTGCTGATTTGTAGCAACATCCCAAGGGAAAGGGGCAAGGAGATCCCCCCCCACACACACCATTTACTGGCACCAGAATCCCCCTGGCTCCTCGTGGCCCTTCCTGGCAATTTTGTGACTACGTCAGGAGGTTCCAGAAGGCAGGATGTGGGGTGGGGTGGGGGAATGCTTAATCCTGAAGAATGGCACTCATCATCATTGCCCCTTTGCCAGACCGGTTCCCTGCTGGATTAGAACAAGGAGTCATTCTGTTCAAATGAAGTGACAATAAAGACGGGAGACGTTCTCAGTGCTGGATCTCTGGAGCCCACATTTGCCAGTCCTCATCTCAGCTGCAAAAGGCTGCTCCACGCCATTTTTGCCTGTCTTTCTTTCTTTCTTTCTACACACAAATGAGAGAGCTCAGGTTCTCATTCAAAAAAAATAAAGTGGTAGAAGCTTCTGGGACTGTACTACCTCAGACCCTGGAGGCAAGAGTTCCTGCGACCGACGGTTTCCCGGTGTCAGGATGGACGGATCCAGGCTGGTCTTCTCCATGAAGTGCTACTTCTCTATGTGAAATTAAGTTTCTCTCCCCCCCCACACACACACATGGGGATTTCTCCCCCATGCAATTGGGATTGGTAATGTCCCAGAACCAGAAGCCAGTGTGGTGTAGTGGTGAGAGCGTTGGACTGGGACTTGGGAGATCTGAGTTCTAGTCCCCGCTCGGCCATGAAACTCACTGGGTGACTTTGGGCCAGTCACTGACTCTCAGCCTAGGCTACCTCACAGGGTTGTTGTGAGGATAAAATGGAGAGGAGGAGGAAGATTATGTAAGCCGCCTTGGGTTCCTTGCAGGAAAAAAGGTGGGGTATAAATATAATAAATAAATAAATATCCTACCATTGACTGAAATGTGTGAATCTGCCCATAGCATGCTGTTTTGTGAGCTTATGCACACACATAAAGGGATGTTGCATGTACTCGGGGGGGGGGGCGTTCAAAGAGTTCATAAAAGCAAGCTCCCCCTGTTAAATTACTTGTGAGAATGTGTGGGCCGCGTGGGGGTCCTGCTCATGGCCTGATACAACCAGAACCCTGTTGAACCCACGGTCTCTGAACGCCCTTGGAGTGTGTGCACATAGGATTGAGCCCATTTGGGCGAAACACAGGCACGCTCAGGCACCAGTGCACACATACATTAATTCTACGACTACTACTTAGTAGTACTACTAGTAGTAAGTAGTAGTAGAACAGTAATAATAACATACGGTAGGTATTTAGTAGTACATGTTTCACATCGTTGGTCTCAATGTTCCTCACGACAGTCATGGGTCAGTACGTACTATTATCTCTATATTAGAGAGGGGGAAGCTGTGTATTTGTGAGCGTGTGCACATGTGCCGAGGGTGAGAAAGAGCATTTTGCCTAAGGCCGGGTATGAATTTGTCCAGGATCCCCTCACCCCATGTTGCTTTGCAGTGGAGGCCTACCTCAAAGGGGGGCTCTGTCCTCTCACCAAAGCTCTCGACCCAGCACATGGCCGGCGGCTTTCCTTCCGGAGGAGGCATTTTGTTCTCTCTCCCAAGAGCTCCCTGTGAGGTAATTAGAGGGCAGCCTTCTCTGCTAAGCCACAGGCAAAGAACCGCTTGCCAAGGCAACACCCAGAGGCATATATAAATAGCCGCAAGGGAAGTTCTGAGGCTGGCTGGTTTTCCGGAACGTTCCATATTGGAAAGCCGGCAAGCAAAAGAAACCGACAATGCTTCAGCCCCCAAAAGGTGGTCAGAGAGGTACAGCAGAGGGTCCCTTTAAGACAGGGCTCTCTCCAACCTCTTGGCTCCCCAGATGTTGCTGGACTACAGCTCCCAGAATCCCTTGCCGTTAGCCATGCTGGCTGGGTATGCTGGGAGCTGTGTAGGCCAGCAACATCTGGGGACCCAAGGTTGGAGAGAGCCCTGCTTTAAGAGGTTTGCTTCAGTGCTCATGTGCAGGCAGTGGTGCAGTTACTAGGTACACCACCACCCCCTCTTTTAAACGGCAATGTATATTCCTTCACTTAATGCATAACGTGGTGATCCTGCCCCCGTCACTGTATTTGGGGGCCCTCTGTTAATTCTGCTGAGTGGGAACGCTGGACATCTGCGCCAATGTCCTGCCCTGATGAAACCGCTGCGCAGAGGCATTTAGCTACATGGGCACTAGAGCCAAGGGGCATCCACCCACCCACTCAGAGAGAGATTTTACATCCCTGGGCAGGGGAGCCATATCCCGAAGAACGGCAACTCCAGAAATTTTAGCAAGGCATCCCCCAAAAGGCAAAATATAGGGTCACAGAATCATAGAAAAGTAGAGTTGGAAGGGACCTATAAGGCCATCGAGTCCAACCCCCTGCTCAGCGCAGGAATCCAGGTCAAAGCATCCCTGACAGATGGCCGTCCAGCTGCACCTTGAATGCCTCCAGATTGGGAGAGCCCACGACCTCCCTAGGTAGTTGGTTCCATTGTCTTATTGCTCTGACAGTCAGGAAATTTTTCCTGATGTTTAGGTGGAATCTGGGTTCCTGTAACTTGAGCCCATTATTCCGTGTCCTGCAAACTGGGATGATCCAGAAGAGATCCTGGCCCTCCTCTGTGTGACTGACAACCCTTCAAGTACTGGAAGAGTGCGATCATATCTCTCTCCCCTCAGTCTCCTCTTCTGAAGGCTAAACATGCCCTGTTCTTTCAGTCTCTCCTCATAGGACCTTGTTTCCAGTCCCTTTATCATCTTTGTTGCCCTCCTCTGAACCCTCTCCAGTCTGTCTACGTCCTTCTTAAAGTGTGGTGCCCAGAACTGGACGCAATACTCAAGATGAGGCCTGACCAGTGTCGAATAAAGGGGAATTATCACTTCACTTGATTTGGAAGCTATACTTCTATTCACGCAGCCCAAAATAGCATTTGCCTTCTTTGCAGCCACATAGCATTGCCAGTATTGAAGAATGATTCAATTCAACTGGCAGTCCAGGGTCAATAATAACAACAACAACAACAATTGTTTCCTAGAGACAGAAATCGGGAAATCGAGGCGAAACAGGGAGAATGCCTCAACAGCAATTGCTGCCAAACAGCATTGCAGATATTTATTTATTATATTTATACCCCGCCTTTTTTCCTGCAAGGAACCCAAGGCGGCTTACATAATCCTCCTCCTCCTCTCCATTTTATCCTCACAACAACCCTGTGAGGTAGGTTAGGCGGAGAGTCAGGGACTGGCCCAAAGTCACCCAGTGAGTTTCATAGCTGAGCGGGGACTCGAACCCGGATCTCCCGAGTCCCAGTCCAACACTCTAACCACTACGCCGCACTGGCTCTCAGACAGCTGGGTTGACGATGACACCAACTTGAAAGATGGCAACCTCACCCACAGCTTGTGGCCCCATTTGAAGATCCCAGCAGCAGGCATGTTGTTGGCGGAGGTGGCGGTAGCGGAGAACTGTGTCACATCCCAGAGTCAAATTCAAGTGCCATAATTAACAGCCTCTGACTCATTGTTCCCCACACAGTTTTCAAAAAGCCATCAGGAGCAAAGAGCACAGCCAAACCACAGCAAGAAGGAAGGCCTGCAATGCTCTGCCATCTGTGTCCTGCTAGCCTGCCTGTTTCTCTAAGCCTAGCTAATAAAAGAGGAAATGCGTTTATTGGGGTCTTTTTAAAGATATTCCTCCTCCCACCCCTCGTGTCTTCCATTGACAAACATTTCGATGCGTTGTTCTCAACTGCTCTGTCGGATTACAAAGAGAGCCAGTGTGGCGTAGTGGTGAGAGTGATGGACTGGGACTCGGGAGATCCAGGTTCTAATCCCCGCTCGGCCATCATGATGATGATGATGATGATCATGTGTGATGCCATCTCGATTACTTTCCTTCAAATCCCTCTTCACGCCGTTCCCGGCCCCTCTTTTCCATAAAGGCTTTGCCACAACACTTTAGTCTCCATCCCTTATTGTAAATGAGCCTAAATCCATTTTACTGTGGATTTAGAGCCAGTGTGGCGTAGCGGTGGGAGTGTTGGACTGGGACTCCGGAGATCCAGGTTCTAGTCCCTGCTTGGCCATGGAGCTCCCTGGGTGACTTTGGGCCAGTCTCTGACTCTCAGCCTAACCTACCTCACAGGGTTGTTGTGAGGATAAAATGGAGAGGAGGAGGAGGAGGATTATGTAAGCCGCCATGGGTTCCTGGCAGGAAAAAAGGCGGGGCAAAGATATAATAAATAAATAAATAAAAATAAACAAAAGCGCTGGGAAGTCCAAGAACACGCTAGCAGTAAAATGAAAGCATGGAGAGCTTAAAAGATATTCAAGAACAGGCATGGGGAGGAACGGGGCGCTGGGTCAAACGCCCAGCAGTCCAAAAGTCCAGCCCAAATTTGGAGAGGGGTTATCATGCGAAAAAGGGGACAAATATTGTCAGCTCTCCTCCCCCCCCACCGGCTCCTTGTTACTGCTGGCTGGCGTTCCCACCACCACCACCACCACCACCAAACGCGCCTTGGAGCAAAGCTATGTCATAACTTAACTTCGTTCTGGTGAATTCTGGGCGGCAACAAAATGGAGCTTGGCAGTTGTGAGGTGCAGTGCAGGGAGTCTTAACTGGCCCTCATCCCCCCCCCACCCTTTCACGGCCTGCCAATGGGGCCACGAAAGTTGGGTGTGTGTGTTTGTGTGCGTGTGACATTTTCACTCAGCCCCAAGCACCTAAGAGCCATAGGCCTCTGGCCACCCACGCAAGATGAACGACAGACGCCTGGGTGAGCAGGAAGAAGCGGGAAGGCCGCCAGTGAGCTTTGAAACACCCACCCTTAAAATTTACCCTCAAACCAAAAAAAACAGCTAAACCCAACCTCCCTGCCCCAACTTCCACACCTGTAAATGGGGCTGTGAAAACTGGAGTGTGTGTGTGTGCACATTTTCGCTCAGTCTTCTTGAGTACGTAATTCCCAAAGACCGCCGGTTACCCATATACAACAAAATGACAATTGGGGGGTCCTGGGTGAGAGGGCACCGCAACGCAATCTCTCAGACTGTAAGCCTCAATTGACCCAATGGAAAACCGGTGTTTTCACGCCTGGTTACACAACTGTCCCCCAGGGAGACTGTCCACAGATGTCAGGGTGCACAGCATCCATGATAGATCTCCTTTAAATGGTCTCAGATAGTACACTTGGCAAGACCTTGAATCCTGGAAAGCCACGGCCAACCAGAAGAGACATACAGGCCAAGATGGGCCAATGATTTGATGCCGCATGTTCGTAAACTCACGATGAGTTGCGCTGTCTAAGGGCACAGTCCTATGCATGTTTGGACAGGGGAAAAAAGGCCTACAACTCCCAGCATGCCCCAGCCAGCCACGCTGGGAGTCGTAGGCCTTTTTTTCTGTCTAAACATGCATAGGATTGTGCTTTAAGACTATGAAGCATTGATTCCCAAGAAACCCTCCGATGCTATGATCTTTTCTCCTGTCTGCCAAGACAAACATCATTAGCCAGCTGGCGCCCCCTTTTCCTGCCAGCAGAGAGGCTCTTGACCTTGGGGTGTGAGAGGAGTTACCTTGTCATAATCAGGTTAGCCTCACACGGGGGGGATTTTCTGGAACAGAGAACAGCAAAGGGGGAACCCGCTGTGCTTCAGATTAACGCGTGAAATGTGCATCGGCTTGGCGGGAAAGGCTGCTGAGCAAACCAAGACGGCGGTACAGGTGGGCTTTGATATAGTGCAATGACAGCCTGTGTGTGAGTGTGTGTGTGTGTGTGCGCACGCACGTGCGCACATGTGTCAGGCTGGGATCATGGCTGGCCAGACACAAATCCAGACCTGGAGTGCATGTTGCTCTATCCGTGATCCCTATGGTTGGCTGATGAATGTATTACTACTTAATATTATTCTCTCTCTCTCTCTCTATTTTGGCATTGATACCCACCCAAGGTCGGCCCAAGACATCTTGCTGCCTGAGGCAAAGAACAAGATGGCACCCCCTCCCATATCATGCGCCAAAGCTGACTGGACTGCCAGTTGAATCGTTCTTCAATACTGGCAATGGGACGACGTCCTCCACTGCACCAGAAGGCGGCAGTCTTGCTTAGGAGGCGCAGGGCAGGCCACGTGGCATACAGCTCTCTCTTCTGACACCTTGCTGCTGTCTCTCAGCGTCTGCTGCCTGAGGCAACTGCCTCACGCCGCCTCATGGCAGGGCCGGCCCTGTACCCCCCCTCCTCCAAGGAGCTCAGGGTGGCATTTGTGAGGTAGAGGTTAGGCTGAGAGATAGTGACTGGTCCAAGGTGATCCAATGGGCTCCATGGCTGAGTAGGGATCTGAACCCAGGTCTCCACAGTCCATATTTGTCCCCCTGTCTACCCCTGCCTCCATTTTACTCTGCCCCTTCCTTCCTCTGTTCCTTCCCCTGTCTCACTGCAAGTTGCTTGGGGCAGGACTCTGCCCTATTTTACTTTGTAAAGTGTACTTTTTAGTTGATAGCAAAATAATAATAATAACAACAACAACAACAATTCTTCACACACCACACTGGAAACTGAGGCCAGGGTCCAGTGTACACCACACGGAAGACTTTGTGCTGATATCCAGACAAGAACGGAAACGGAAAGTCAGACTCACTTATAAAGAAGAAAAAGAAGGAAGTCGCTGAAGTGGGAATAAAACTGAAGTGGGAATAAAACTGGCTGGGGCATGCTGGGAGTTATAGGCCAAAAACATCTGGGGACCCAAGGTTGGAGAACACTAGAATAAAAGAAGAATGAATCACTTTGCAGCAGGGCACAGAGGATGTAGCATTGATTTGTTTTATCAATGCCCCTGATGAAAATTATTGAAAACATGTTGGGCTGAATACATAGCGCTTGGGTGCAGCTTTAGATGCTGCCTTTTCCTGCATTATCATCTTTATTATTTTTTGCTAGCAATGGACATGACACTTTACAGGGCTACAAGAGGTTCCTGCCCCATGGAGCTTACAATATAAAATCTGACACAGTAGAAACAACAGTCCTCAGATGCCATTTGTACCACGTCTGGCCAATGCAGAGGCTTCCTGCTACCTTCCAGTCGCTGGGGCAGATGTGTCTGAAGAAGGCCGTGAAGCCTAAGTTAACACAGACCCTTCCAGGTAGTTCAGTAGGCTGAGCTGCAGCCTAGGCTGAAAGGCTCCTGGTTCAAGCTCCAGAGTAGAGATGGATGAGCAATCCCAAACTTGCCTCAGATTAACTTGCAAACTCTCTGAGATCTCTCTCTCTCTCACCCACACACACACACACCATTCCAAATATCTCCAAACATTTATCTGAATCAATCCAAGGGCAATTACCTCAAATTTGAGGTTTGAAGACAGTTGTAGTGGTCCTCGAGAGAACTTCACCTCCCTTTTCAATGGGCTTTTGTATCTTGGCATGCCACTAATTGGCACATCAGGGTGACAGAGAAGGAAGGAGGTAAGAGAAGAGAAGGGGGGATGTGCTACCAAGGTTTGGGGGACTGGGAGAGATGGGTGGGAGGGACGTCTAGGAATTCTTCTCCGGCTCAGATTTTAATCAAAGCCAGAGAAGAATTTTGTGGCTTATAAAACCATAAGAAATCCTGCCAGATCAGATGCAGTGCCTCATTCTGTTTCCCACAGTGGCCAACCAGACGCCTATAGGAAGTCCACAGGCAGGACATGGTGGCAATAGCCCAAAGTTGCCTCTTCTTCAAGAGGTCCCCAAAGTTAATTTCTGATCCCAGGGCCAGAGAACATCAGTAGCATCCATACTCCACAGTTCCTGACAAAACTCCTTCTCCCTCCACAAACAAGGAGATGGATGTCCACGCTAGGAAATGAACAGGGAAACCACATGAGTACAAGCAATGGGCTACCCCATCATGACTACTTTGGCCCCTAAGGCAGGCCTGGGCAACCACATGCAGCCCTCCGCTTAATTTCAAAATCCCTCTGCATGTGATCATTTCAGACCTCTGGTGAGAGGAATCTGCCCCTCCCCTGGTAGCCCAGTGGCTGGGAAGGGAGAGAAAAACGGTGGCAGAAAGAGAGAGAAAAGGAAGGCCAGGGGGTGACCTATCCACTTTTGTCTCTGATCCTGTTCACCGCCGGCTTTGGCCCTATCCACTGACAATGAGCAGTCCCTGTGAGATTACCTGAGAGCTAATGTGGCCCTTGACAGGAAAAAAAAAAAGGTTGCCCACTCCAGCCCTAAAGTGTGAAGAAGGAAACATGGACACTCTCAGAGAACTTCAAGCAAAATAATCTGTTTACACAATTAAAAAGCAACAACCCTGTCCTGCCACATGCAGGGAAAAAAAGGAAAAACCAACTGTATTGGAAAGATAAACACGTACGAAACCCTATTTGTACATCTGTGGATGAGAATAGAACTGGGAACCTTCTTCTTACCAAGCAAGGCTAGAGCAGAGGAAGAAAAATGGGCCAAGCAGCTTGTTGAGAACCAAAAAATTTGTTTAATGTTCGTTTTACAAGCCAACCCCAAATCCTCTCCTTTGACTTGGAAAGAGCTCTTGGTGCTGCTACTAAAATAAAAATGCAGTATAATTTTAAAAGACCACAAATTAAAAATAAAAAGGGTAGAGAGCAAGAATGAATGTGTAGTTAAAAGCTGCAAGGCGATGTCAGATACAAATATAATATTATGGGGCGGGAGCTGGGGAGACGCAGCTACAGTTCTCAGTCTGTAAAAAGAGCTCCAAAGAGCGTCTAAAAATACAGTTCTTTAAAAATGTAATTCATATCCTGAGTGGAGTCATGTGGCATGAGAAGACTAGAAGTTGGTCAGAATTGCTTCCTTTGCTAGCCAAGACATTTAACCTGCTCCAGTGATAGCAAGAACAATGCTTAGGATTGTATGTACTGCTTTACATACATTTTATTGCCGTAATGATGCCAGCGAAGTTCAGGTCCAGAAATGAGCTTCAGGGGTTCACCTTAGCAATGGCGAGTATTAAGAAGCTTCCCCCCAGCCCCTGAATTTCTCTCCAGCTTTTCTCAACCTTATTGACAAATTGAAAGTTCATAAATCACTGGGCCCAGGTGGCATCCATCCTAGAGTTCTCAAAGAACTCAAGTGTGAAGTTGCGGATCTTCTAGCAAAAAATATGTAACGTGTCCCTATGTAAGATCAGCTGCACGTAATGACGCCTATTGCACGGTGCTGCAGGCAGCAAAGAAGGCTTACTTTGAGTAGCTGTCCAGCAGAGCTCTTTTGGGTGGTCCGTGGGCTGTTAACACACTCCCCAGTGAATGGGTCCCTGGTCCCCTCAAGGACCTGCTAAGACCTTTTCCCATCACGCTTTGAGGACAAAATCGCTTGACTCTGCAGTTTACTTGAGGCTGTTGTTCATCCATTCGAGGTGTCCGATCATGCCACCTGCAAACGGAGGTGCTTGCTGTCAAAGGCCACAACCTGGTTTTGGAGGTGTGTCAACCAGTTCTGGATGGGGTTACACTCCCCCTGAAAGACTGTGTTCGCAGCCTGGGGGTGCTTCTGGACCCGTCGCTTCAAATGATAGCTCAGATAGATGCGACCGCTAGGAGTGCCTACTATCCGCTCCGGCTGATACGCCAGCTGCGCCCCTTCCTAGAGTTGGAAGACCTAAAGACGGTAGTGCAGGCAACTTCGAGGCTTGACTTCTGCAATGTGCTGTACATAGGGCTACCTTTGTACCTAGTTCGGAAACTTCAACTGGTGCAAAATATGGCAGCCAGATTGGTCACCGGTACATCTAGAGGTGCCCATATTACACCAGCTTTAAAAGCATTACATTGCCTGCCAATCAGTTTCCGGGCGAAGTATAAAGTGTTGGTTATTACCTTTAAATCCCTACATGGTTTAGGTCCAGGTTACCTGCAGGATCGCCTTCTCCTGTACAATCTGGCTTGCACACTTAGGTCCTCTGGGAGGAATTAACTCCAGTCGGCCAAGACTAGGCTGGCGAGTACTACCCAGAGGACCTTCTCTTCTGCTGCTCCCAGACTGTGGAATGGCCTGTCGGAGGAGACTCATCAGCTAGATAGTCTCTTGCCTTTTAAAAAGGCCATAAAGACTGACCTCTTCCGACAGGCCTACCCAGTGGAATTTTAAGAGTTTTTAAGATACTTTTAAAGGTTTTTAAGTATATTTTAATAATATTTACTATGTTTTTAACTAGTTACCGTATGTATTTTATATTTATGGTTGTTCCCCGCCTCGATCTGAGTGGAGAGGCGGGTAAGAAATAATAATAATAATAATAATAATAATAATAATAATAATAACAACAACAACAACAACAACAACAACTATTATTATTATTATCTGTCCAATTTTGTGGGATCAATTTCAGTTGCTGCGGCCTGATGATGTGGCCAAGGGGCTTGCAGCAATGCAACCTATCATGTGCCCTCTTGATCTGCTCTTCCTAGCTAATAAAAGCTAACCAAGGGAGGTAAATGCATTTTTGTGAAAAGGGGTGGTTCCTGCTGTCCTTAAGGAGGCAGTAGTGTGACCACTCCCGAAGAAACCCACTCTGGACCCAATGGTATTTGACAACTACCACCCAGTCGCAAATACCCCTTTCTTAGGGAAGGTACTTGAGAAGATCATGGGGCAGCAATTGCAGGCACTCTTGGAGGACAGTGATTTCTACTGGGTTTCGACCTGGTTATGGGACCGAATCGGCCTTGGTCGCCCTGATGGATGACCTTTATCGGGAGAGGGAGAGTGCAACCCTGTTAATACTGCTCGATCTCTCATCAGCTTTTGATACCATCAACCATGGTCTTCTCCTGGATTGACGCCATGGGCTGGGAATTGGAGGCACTGCATTGCAGTGGATCTGGTCTTACCTGTGGGGTTGATTTTAGAGACAAACATTGGGTGACTATTCCTCAGCCCCCTGGCAATTGAGCTATGGGGTTCTGCAGGGTAGATCTTGCCCTCAACCTTCTTCAACATCTATATGAAGCCACTGGGAGTGGTCATTAGGAGATTTGGAGCCAAGTGCCATCAGTACACTGCTGTCACACAGCACTATCTCCCTGTGACATCTGAATCAGGTGAGGCTGTGCAGGTCTTGGATCAGTGCCTAGACTCAGTGATGGGCTGGATGAAGGCCAGTTAACTGAGGCTGAATCCTGGCAAGACAGAAGCCCTGTGGGTGAGTGGTTCCTGAGTCCAGGGGATAGGCCCATTGCCTGTTCTGGATGGGGTTGCACTCCCTTTGAAAGATCAGGTTCATAGTCTGGGGGTACTCCTAGATCCATCGCTGTAGCTGGACGCCCAGGTGACCGCGGCGGCTCAGAGTGCCTTTTACCATCTTCAATTGGTCCGCCACCTACAGCCTCTCCTAGACAGGGATAGCTGGGCCACAGTGATACAGGTGATAGTAACCTCAAGACTGGATTACTGCAATGCTCTCTATGTGGGGCTGCCCTTAAAGCTGCTCTACAGGCCTGAGTGTGGAAAGCTAAGCAGGGTCAGGCCTGGTTATTACTTGGATGGGAGACCCCTCCTCTAGTTTCCTGCATTGTGCAGCGGGTTGGACTTGATGGCCTCGTAGGCCCCTTCCAACTCTATGATCTATGAATCTATGAAAGCTGGAGCTAGTGCAGAATACAGCAGCTCAGCTGCTGTCAGGAGTCGTGCCTTTTCAGCATGCAACTCCTTTGGTGAGGGAACTGCACTGGCTGCCTATTCGCTACTGGGACAGGTTTAAGGTTCTGGAACTAGTGTACAAAGCCCTAAATAACTTGGGACCAGGATACCTGAGAGAGTGCCTCCTCCCTTATCAACCTGCCTGGTCACTGAGGTCATCAGGAGGCATGCTCCTGGTAGCTCCGCACTGACCTATGGCGTGATTGGAGTCCACCCAGCGAAGAGCCTTCAGTATGGTGGCCCCCTTTCTGGGGAACACCTCTGGAAGTCAGGAAGGCACCAACATTGTTTTGTTTTTGGCGCCTCTTGAAAACATCTATATTTCAAGAAGCCTTCCTTGATTGACCAGCCATGTTTTGTTTTACTGTATGTTGTACATCGCCCAGAGTGGCCGGGTTACCGGCTAGATGGGTGATTTAAAAATACAATAAATAAATAAATAAATAAAATAAGGTCTCCAGCAAGCTAGTAGCAAATTAGAATGCAACTATGAAGGAAAACCATGGAGTAGTTCTCTCTCCACCCCTACAGGAACAAAACTAGGGCGGTGTGTGTGTGTTGGGGGGACGACGACGACTGCATGCCAAGGTCACTGAAGAGGGAAGCAACTCACCTGCTTCTCATTATTTCTCGAGCCATAACCCCGTAAATCAGCACAATCGCTCTCTCTCGCTCTCTCTCATTTTACAAGTCCAACTGGACCATTAAAACATCCCAGGAGACCTCTGGTTCTGATTAAGAGCTTGAAGGGGAGGGGGCCGACTTGTCCCAGTTCCAGAATCTCATTACATTTCTCTCCGGGCCTGTGAAACTCGCCATCTCTCTTGCTACGGCAGAAATGTAACTAACACATAAATCAACCCTCAGAGGCGGCCGCCGCCGCAAGGCATCATCCGTGAGCAAAGGAGGCGGTGGCAGAGAAGGAAGAGGGGGAGGGAGACCAAAGCAGGCCCAGGATGATATTTATTTATTTATTTATTATATTTATACCCCGCCTTTTTTCCTGCAAGGAACCCAAGGTGGCTTACATAATCCTCCTCCTCCTCTCCATTTTATCCTCACAACAACCCTGTGAGGTAGGTTAGGCTGAGAGTCAGTGACTGGCCCAAAGTCACCCAGTGAGTTTCATGGCCGAGCGAGGACTAGAACCCGGATCTCCCGAGCCCCAGTCCAACACTCTCACCACTGAGCCACACTGGATGATGGAGGAATGATGCCCATGCGACCCTCCCCAGACGCAGAAAACAGACGGCGCAGTGGAGAAAATTTCGCTTGATTCTTAGGTAAGCCATAGATTTCATAGATCATAGAGTTGGAAGTGCAGGCCTGTAGCTCATGCTACAGGCCTTCCGTGGGGAAGATACGCCTTTCCAGCTTGTCTGAGTGTGGAAAGCTAAGCAGGGTCAGGCCTGGTTATTACTTGGATGGGGAGACCCCTCCTCTAGTTTCCTGCATGGAGCAGGGGGTTGGATGCGATGGCCTTGTAGGCTCCTTCCAACTCTATGATCTATGAATCTATGAAGTGCTGAAAGAAAGAGCAGTTTCCAACTAGGTATTGCTGTCAAGAAGGAATTTTAGCTCGCTGGTATGAGATCCTAGGCTGCTGCCTGGGGCAGCCTTTCATAGAGTTCATAGATCATGGAGTTGGAAGGGGCCTACAAGGCCATCCTGCTCCATGCAGGAAACTAGAGGAGGGGTCTCCCATCCAAGTCATAACCAGGCCTGACCCTGCTTAGCTTTCCACGCTCAGACAAGCTGAGCCAGCGTGAGCCACACAGGCCTGTATAGTGAAAAAGCCATTCAAGGCCCTTTGAAACTTCTAAGGAAGGAGAGCCCAAGGGAGGAGATCCGCAGGCCCACCTGGGCCACCTGCCACTTGGCTCCTCCCCTCCCAGGACTGCCCCTCCCAGCAGCCATTCCATCGGGAGGGGCAGGCGAGACAGCGAGGCCCGCTCCATCGGCCGGGCTGGAACGCCATTTGGATCCTCCCTCCCAGAATGGCTTCCTGCAGTAACCTTTATACCTGGGTTATGCAACCATATGAACAAATCGGTGCCTGAATTTACTTATTTTCTTCTTTCCTCCCTATGGTTTTCGTCTTTTCTTTTCCTACCCAAGATTGTCTCAAGCGCTATGGCTAAAAGAAGGTACCTATATATAGATGCAGTAAATAAAATAAAATAAACAAATAAGAATGTGGATTTGACCCAAAGGTTTATCTAGACCAGCACACTTACTCCAACAGAGATGTGCCTTCTTCTGCAAAGCTGACAGCCAGAGCCTGATGGGAAAAGCCTGCTGTCCTTGTTTTAAGTTTCCAGGCTCTGGTATTATCAGAGGTAGACTTCCTCTAAACCTGGGGGTTCGACAGATAAAACCTATCCTACATTAGTCCATGGAACTCAATAGTCATGGTGCCATTATCCTGCTTCCTTACTCTCGGCAACCTCTTACTCATCCCCCAAATTTATGCCAAGTTTATACTTGCAGTCATTATTTGTTTGAGTACCTGTTTTGTCTTGTTTTAGGAATGGCTTTGGTACAAACATAAGCTGCTAAACAGAAAGGAAAGGCAAAGTGTGTGTGTGTGTGTGTGTGTGTGTGTGACGTTCCAGAATACCCATTGCAACTGTTCTGCACAACTGGAGCAGCATTGAGTATCCTGCAAATATTGAATTCTTGATTTCACCTTTTTAAACGTTTCTAGTCCTTAAGGATGAGCTTAGAAGTGGGGGAGTAATGCCTGCTGAAATCAGAGAAACTGGGGGTTCGAAGCAGGATTCCCAGAGGTCAGGAGGCAGAACTGACATAGCCCACATAGCACTTTGCTCCTTCTCATTATTCTAGCAGAAGAGGAAACAAAAATAGGCACAGCAGCAAACTTATGCAAGTCTACTCACTTTGTATAATTCATGCAGCTCAGCACATCATGTGTGCAACTTGCAAAATTCAGCTATTCCTGGCAAGTAATTCTGATTTTTTTAAAAACAACAACAAATCACAGGACCTGCAGCTCTGCTCATTTTTTCTGAAGTTATTTTTAATTTATTTTACCCACTAATGGGCAGAGCATCGAGAATGACCTCATTAGTCATCTGAAAACAAACGCTGCATTATCTAGGTTTATTCATTTATTAAAGCAAACCCAGAATCGAGTCATTAGCCCCGGCGGGGCTGGAGAAAGCCATACCTACCCGAGCGTCGGATCTGTGAATCTCGTTGGTTTCATGTGGCACCTGCAGAGAAGAGAGCAGAAGCCAGAAAAAACGGCATTATTTTCACAGCTGAAGACCATTTGGGGCAGCCACCCTCGAGGGACTCCAGTACAGTTTAGGAGAGCCTCCAGGTTGGGATCGCTCTGCTTCCCAACACCACCAAGGAGACGGACGGAGAGCCAGAGTGGAATTCGTTTTCCTTGGCTGTCCAGGGATTTTTCGTTGATGACGGTTAATCACCCCCAGTGCTTTTTTTCTGGAGAAAAGGGTACCGGAACTCTTGGATTACATTTCGTCGGGAGTAGATGGCGATTAAATTGTAATGCAATTAATAGAAGAAAAGGTGCTGGAACTCAGTTCCGGTGAGTTCCACCAGAAAAAAAGCCCTGATCACCCCCCTTTTAAACCCTTTTGTTAATGGGGTTCGTTATCTTGCTGCCCTCTTACGTCTTTGCATCTTGTTGCGCTGAAGCGGGGGGGGGGCAGAATCGCATGTCTTCCTCCAGCATTTCCCCCAGCTACTGTGAAGACTGCAGCTAAGCTCAGAGGGAACAGGGAAGCCTGTGTGTGGGGGGGTGGCAGATCAAAAAATCCCAGCACTTGGACCCTGTGAGCCCCGGGCGCACTATGCTGCTGCACCCTCCCTTTCCCCTTTTCTATACAACTGAACAAAATGAAGAGAAGGGAGAGGAAACAGAGGAACCACGGGCAAGGGAAAGACACACACACCCCTTCCTAGACGTTTGGGCCAACAGGCTGTGGGGCAGCAGAGGAAAGGCGCATCTTCCCCACGGAAGAACTGCATTCTCTTTTCTCCGTTCCAGAAAAGCGAATGGGTAGTTCCGCTTCCGCGCCATTCACTCGCTCATGGAAGCAGAAGGGCCGCGATCATAATAAGAGAAAGAAAAGCGAGAGTGGTGGGACAAAATCGACAACACACCCCGGGACACTGTTGACTGTTGGGCAGGAGGGAGACGTGTACTCCCACTTCTGGACTGTGATGCCCGCCCACGACGTGCTTGGTGCCGGTAAACAGCCCCCACGATAGCTGGAAAGGGGTCAATTGGGAATGCAGATTGCAGGTCGACTAGGCTGGGAGCCATGCCACGATTTCTTGCTCAGGATCAAGCGCTCTGGACAAGACTGGTGCCTTGACCAGGGGAAAGGTGGGCAGCTCAGGCAGTTCATTATCCCCTGCACTGGTCCCGCCCACCCAGGCTGGCCATTGAATCCTCCCAGACAAGAGGGCATATAAGAAGGCTTCCTGTTCCAGCTGAGCCTTGCTTGAGCAACATGGCCTTCCTGAGTCTGGGCATGTTCCTACATTCTCGGTTCTTCTTCAGACTTCAGCCCTGGCGTCTGGCTTGCTCCCCCATCCTGTCTCCTGGTTTGCCCTTTGCTCCTGGTTTTGCTCTGCAGCCTGGATGTCTGGCCTGCTCCCGGTTCACGCCTCCTGCTTTCTCCTTCAGTCCTGACTCCAGGCTCACCTTACCCAGCTCTGGTAGGCGGAAAGCATCACATTCATCCCAACTGGCTTCACTAGGACCCTGTGCCATCTTGAAGCCCAGAAGAGCGAGGGCAGCCTTCCTTCCCTCACCCTACAGCAGTGATGGCGAACCTTTTTGAGCCCGAGTGCCCAAACTGCAACACAAAACCAACTTATTTATTTCAAAGTGCCTTCAATTTGGCACCAAGGAGGAGGGGGCACTAGCTAATCGCGCCCCGCTCTGTCTCAGGGCATGGCTCTTCA
The DNA here is from genome assembly GCA_021292165.1 of Shinisaurus crocodilurus. Taxonomy (NCBI): domain Eukaryota; kingdom Metazoa; phylum Chordata; class Lepidosauria; order Squamata; family Shinisauridae; genus Shinisaurus; species Shinisaurus crocodilurus. Next base: position 2,134,607 of record JAHFWL010001192.1, on the reverse strand, counting down.
CCGGGCGCGCAAAGATTCGGGCGCGCGTGCGCTGTGCTTCTGAGCTGTCTGTTCAGTTAGAAGGAGGGCTGGGTGCCTGCGCAGTCCGCTTCTGGGGGCGGAGATGTTGGAGTGTGCCTGCCTGTGGAGGCCAGCGAGGAATGAGTGGAGAGGAGTTACGATGGAAACCCAACAATGAATGCAGAAGGGGACGGTCTTTTCGCGATCTGGCAACCAATGACTCGAGTGCCCACAGAGAGGTCCCTGCGTGCCAGCTGTGGCACCCGTGCCATAGGTTCGCCATCACTGCCCTACAGCCTCCTGGGAAGAAAACAAACAGCACCTACCAGCCAGGATCGCCCTCACCTCCGGCAGCGAGCCTGCAGCGCACTTTGTTTCCTTTTGCGCCCCCCTCCCCAAACAGCTGACATGCCCCCCCCATCTTCACAGAGCAGGGTGTCAACATTGAGGGAAATGTTTCCGCAATCCCAGACTGCATCCACACTGGGGCTCAATGAATATTATTTCATAGATTTCATAGATCATAGAGTTGGAAGGGGCCTAACAAGGCCATCGAGTCCAACCCTCTGCTCAATGCAGGAAACTAGAGGAGGGGTCTCCCATCCAAGGAATAACCAGGCCTGACCCTGCTTAGCTTTCCACGCTCAGACAAGCTGAGCCAGCGTGAGCCACAGGCCTGTATAATATCCATTTGCTGAGCAACTCCGCTCGCTCTCCCGCCTCAAACCTTATTTTCCAACCCCGCATCAAGTTCCACCTGAGCCCAAGCTTGGGGAAACGTCTCCCAGGAGCGAGACCGACTGCGGGGAGTCTCCTTGCCCGGAGGACTGCCGCACATGCTGCGATAGGCCTGACAGTATTCACTTGCAGCTCTGGCGTCTCCCATCCGCAAGGTCAGTTGTCGCAGAGAACCCTGGAAAGAAAGTGAGGGAGAAAAAGAGCAACTTGCATATTCAGCAGCCTGCAGCAAGAAGCGCTGGGCATGGTATTCTTAAGGGGAGCATCACGCTTCAGATCGCTTAGACTACTGAAATGCGCTCTACGTGGGGTTACCCTGGAAGACAGTTCGGAAGTTACAGCTGGTACAGAACGCGGCGGCTCGCCTGGTTAAAGGCAGCTGCCGGCGTGATCACATCACTCCGGTGCTTAAGGAGCTGCACTCGCTACCAGTTGCTTGCAGAGCCGAATTCAAGGTGTTGGTTTTGACCTTAAAAATCCTATATGGCTCTGGTCCAGTTTATCTCAAGGAGCGTCTCCAGCAACATCAAGTAGGCCACTCAACAAGATCTGCCACGGATGGCCTTCTCCTTGTTCCATCAGTCAGAGCAGCCAGGCTGGTGGGGACTAGGAAGAGGGCCTTTTCTGTGGCGGCCCCCAAGTTATGGGACTCTCTCCCCAGTGACCTCCGCCATGCCCCCCTCCTTGATGAGCTTCTGCCGTTCATTAAAAACATGGCTTTTCAGGGGGGAATATGGGGTGGGTTAGGATTTTAAAGCCATCATGGTATTTTATAGTTTGTTTTATTGTATTTTTTTATTGTTGTTGTTGTTGTTTTTAATAGATGTTGTACATCGCCCAGAGTGGCTGGGTCACCAGCCAGATGGGTGATTCAGAAATACAATAAATAAATAAATAAAATAAAAATGAGCCTGTGTGGTGTGGTGGTTAGAATGTAAGACTGGAATGAGAAGGCTGGATTGAAATCCGCACTTGGCCACAAAGCTTGCTGGGTGACCCTGGCCCAGTCCCCGTCTCTTAGCCTACCTCCTAGGGTTGTACTGAGGATAAAGTAAGGGGGGGGAGAATAATGTATTACCACCTTGAGTTCATTGGATGAAGGGTGGGATATCAGTATAATAAACAAACAAATGGGTTTAGGTTAAAAATAGAAAGAAAGAAATTCTAAATTGCCAGTCAGGCATCTGTGGTACAGCACAGATAACTTTCTAAAATTGAGATTGTGGGAGAAAAATTCCGATACTCAACAGGCACAAAGTAACCCTTCCAAATTCTGAAACCACTGAGAGCCAGTGTGGCGTAGTGGTGAGAGTGTTGGACTGGGACTCGGGAGATCCGGGTTCTAGTCCCCGTTCGGCCATGAAACTCACTGGGTGACTTTGGGCCAGTCACTGACTCTCAGCCTAACCTACCTCACAGGGCTGTTGTGAAGATAAAATGGAGAGGAGGAGGAGGATTATGTAAGCCGCCTTGGGTTTCTTGCAGGAAAAAAGGCAGGGTATAAATATAATAAATAAATAAATAAATATTATTAGCTATATAAGCAGTGGAAAACTGTAGGGGGTCCAGGCCCATTTTTGCCCCCCTCCTGCAGGCTGCAGTGGGGGTAGAAAAGAATATTAACACACACACACACACACCAGATTGTTGCTGGATTTTGGTGGCAAACCACTCTACAGCATTCACTGGTGCTAAAAGGGTTCAATTTAGCTTGTATGCAAGCCTAATTTGACCCTTTTGGTGCTCCGTAGTGGCTATTAAAACAGACAAATTTAGCTTGCAAATGCCATTTACAGAACACCATTTTGTTCTGTTTTTTTTTTAAATTTGATTTCGGGGCTGCACTGGTGGCAGTGGCTGCATGATGGGAAAAAACAGACCCAATCCTGGTTCTCACCTCAAAGGGGATTTCAAAGGGTTCAATGAGACCTCCAATGATCACCAGGCCCTCTACGGTCACCTCCATCCCAAAGTAACTGGACCAGCCAACACTCTCCACCAGCAGACAGTCCACATACAGAACCAGCCTCTCCACGGAGATGCCAAGGGCGACACGGTGCCAGTTTCCATCTGCCAGGGAGGAAACCGGGAACCTAAAAATTGCAGCACCAGCGGGGACAAAAAAAACAAGTGAGAAAACACACACAATGACATTTTATAGAGCAGCTTTGCCCAACCTGATCCTCCCAAGAACTATGCGCCAGTCTAGGTCTAAGCCATACAATGCTGCCATCATGGTGTAATGGGTAGAACAGCTTTTACCCACCTTGGGGTGTGTCACTGGACTATTTATTTATTTTATTCATTTACTAGATCTATATCCTGCCTTCCACACACACCCCAAAATGGCACGCAACATAAAATCAAGATTAACTTACCGTAATTAAAGCATAACTTTAAAATAAATTAATTAAAAGCACAATTAAAAACACAACAGTAAAGGAAATAAACAGCACTCAACCCCTTCAGCATTAGACCAGGTTGCATCCCAAAGACCTGTCTGAATAAAAGCATCTTTGCCTGCTGGCAGAAGGAAAACAGAAAGGGAGCCAACCTAGCTTCCCTCAGCAGGGATTTCCAGATCCTGGGAGCGGCCACCAAAAAGGCCCTCTCTCTGGTCTCCACCAAACCAAACCTCTGATGGCAGCAGGACTGAGAGAAAGGCCTCCCCAGAAGATCATAAAACCCAGGCTGCCTCATATGGGAAAATGTGGTCTTTCAGATAGCCTGGTCCCAAGTCATACACAACTCCCATCACTCCAGCCAGCATGGCCAATGACTAGGGATGATGGGAGTTGGTCCAACATCATCTGGGAACCCAAGGCTGGGTTAGAGTGTCAGAGCAGGAGTGAGGAGATCCCTCCCAGCCACGAAGGTCAGTGGGCAAGCTTGGGCCATGTACTGTCATGGACCAGCACCCCAAACCATCATCCCCAGAGGATTCTGACACCTTGTCCTCGGAAGAGGCTCCGGAGTTCGTAGGAGAAGACTTGGCCGTGGAAGGACATTACAAGGCTTCCATCTCCGCAGAGCCCACTTCTCCAGAGGAATCCCAGCTCCCCCATCCCGGCATCCAGAGGATGTCGCATTACTGACTCTGAGGACTTGGGTCATGAAGGCACTAGTAAGCCAGAACTACGGTACTTCCATGTTGTCGCGGTCTCGGGTTGCTGAAATAGACCAGGCCCCTTTAAGGATCAAAGTCTCAGGCAATGCAGAGGCAGAGCTAACCAGCCTAAGGGCCTGTAACTTCCTATTTAAGCTTCAGTCCTGCTCGGATCTTCATTGGAACAACATACAGACAATCCTGCCTCACTTCCAGACCCGGCACCCCTGGAGCTTTCTATGGTGCTGACCTCTTTCTGCCTTGCTTCCGGAGAAATGTGACCCAACCAACCTGATCCCTGCTCAAGATCTGATCCCTAGCAGAACCGGGCAACCCAAGTGACGTCACAAGAGCCTCGTCAAAAACTGAAACAGGACAGGTACACGCTCACAGCCTCACCTACCTCACAGAGTTGTTGTGAGGATAAAATACAGACCACATATGTGATCTGGAGCTCCTTGGAGGAAAAATGCTGTATCAGCCTTTCTCCACAGGGTGCCCTCCATGTCTGATGGGACTTCAATTCCCATCAGACCCAGCCAGCATAGTCTATGTTCAGGAATGCCGAGAGCTGTAGTCCAAAATATCTAGAGCAGGGCTCTCCAGTCTTGGGTCCCCAGATGTTGCTGGCCTACAGCTCCCAGCATACCCAGCCAACATGGCTAATGGCAAGGGATTCTGGGAGCTGTAGTCCAGCAACATCTGGGGACCCAAGGTTGGAGAGCCCTGATCTAGAGGGAACCAGGTGGAGAAAGCTGTGCTACATAAATGAAATAAATAGGGCTAAACCGATCTCCTGCAGAGGTATAGCCTGATCGCAGAAGCTGCCCTAAGAAGTTGCTGATGTGTGGGAGATAAATATCAGATATTGAACTAGCACAGGACCTGGAAGTATGCTAGGGCGGAGTGTCGTTAGACTGTCCTCGTAAAGGTCCCGCAGTTTCCTCCCTGTCCCGCCACCCTTTCCTGCTTTTGCCTTCTGCCTCTGCGTGCCCCACCTTCTCTTGATGTGAATGGCCTCACAAGCTTCTACTTCCCTTAACGTCTCCAGACATCACTCCCAGTGAAAAGCAACTGATCCCGGGTGAAAGTGACAACAATAGCAAAAGCAGTTTATGGTTCAGATTGAGAAGAATCCCCCACGATTCAGTTCCGTGATCTGAATTTGGCACAGCTGGGTTTTTTTTTTTTTTTTTTTGCTTCCTATCTTTGGTACAGGATAATTGTGAAGGAAGGAAGGAAAAGAAACAAACTGGCACAGAGCTCACTCATAATGGCGTCTTCTGCTGGCGACAAAAACCAAAGCGTAGGGGCTAATCCTGATCTGAAAGAGGATCTTGCTGTGAAGGCCGATGATCGTCAAGAGGCTGGTGTCCTCCTTCAGAGAGTACCGGAGCATCAGCAACAGGCTCAGCTCATCCACAAAGCTAGAAATGAAGCAGAGCAGGGAGATCAGAGAGCCAGTATGATGTGGGACAGTGGTTAGAGTTCTGTGCTTTGACTGGGGAATATATCCAATCCCTACTCAGCTATGAAGCTGACTAGGGGACCTTGGACCAGTCACTCTCCCTCGGCCTAATCTTCCCCACAGGTTGCTGTGATGATAAAGTGGGGGGGGGGTGACCTAGACATACGCCAGTCTGACTTCATTGGAGGCAGAGTGGAAAAGAAATAATCATCGGTGCTAGCCAGGAATACAGGCACAAGCATCTCCGTCGCCAAACTCTAATTGGAATTATCCCGTGATACAGCCAAACTAGGAGCATACTACTTCAAGACTGGTAGAGGGGGGGGGGGTCGTGTTTGAAAGCTTCTGTGGGCAAGGAAGCAACTTTTTAAAGGGTGCAGCTATTGTTCAAAGGGGTGTAATTTTCAGGGGGGGCTGCTAGTGCTACCAATAAACAGGCATTGTGCAGCTATTCTGTCTTTAACCACTATTCAGTGGCAAAAAGAAAGGACCAAAGCAGCATTGGGAAAACATGGGAGGGGTACAAACAGAAGACGAAACAATCCCCTGTAAAATTCCCTGAATGAGGCAGGATGCTTGCACAATAGAAGCCTCATCTGGAAGCACCCAAAATCCAAATTTGCACTTGCTACTGTGCTGGTGGGTTCAATCGTGGCTATGAACCAAAGTGGGAATTCAAAATCGAACCTTCAGCCCTACCATCTTGCAATAGCAATTATAATGAGGATAATAATAACCTGGCAATGACACTCACTTCTCCCCAAAGGCTTCTGCAGAAGGGATGATGAGAGTAGCATACTGGCCGACCTCCAAAATGCTGCAGTTGGCTTCATCGTAGCCAAGAGAAAAATTGTCAAACTCGTGGCTATAGGAGGCCAGTTTGTCCAGCAAGTTCACTTCAACTGCATTGGAAGAGAGATGGAAGGAGGGAAAGAGAAAAGGAACAACATGAATATATTGTTTGCTGTGATAAAGCTGCACCAGAACAAGTCAACAGGAGCAAAGCAGGCCCTATATGATCAGTTTCTGTTAGGAATGCTGGAGAATTTTGTTAGGGCCACATTTTTAAGCCAACTGACAAAATTTGTACTTCCTGGACTAATATGTGGATTGGAACACAGCTAACCTTTGAATTCTGCTTATCTCTGAATTTTGCAATGCAATTATCAGATCAAACATTGTGTACAAAAATGAGTGTGTTATGGAAAGATATGTACAAAATGCATACAAAATGCTATTTTTCATGCAATTCTTTAAAAAAAAAAAGATCTGTAAAATGATACATAAATTGGATGGGATGGACTTCTGATTGAATATATGCGAGACTGATAACGGACGATTCATGCATCCCCTAGTCTGTTTCTGGATGGGACCACTTTAGACCCAAGGTGGGGGAGTGGATGGTTGAATGTGCCCTCATATAAATAATCTCCCTGCGCATAAAAAGAAGGTCCTCCGCCTTCATCAACATAATAGAATCATAGGGTTGGAAGGGATCTTCGAGATCATCTACTCCAACCCTTGCTCAGTGCAGGCTCTGCAGTGCAAGATACAGATACAGCATCCCTGGCAGATGGCCATCCAGCTTCTGCTTAAATACTTCCAGAGAAGGGGACCCACTGCCAGGACCGGTGCAAGGCAGTTTGGTGCCCTAGGCAAGATCAGATATTTAGCGCCCCCCCTTCCCACTTGAGTGCTGTATTTTTTCCCCCAAGGTGTTTCTGGCGCCCCCTTTAGCCCTGCGCCCTAGGCAGCTGCCTAGTTGGCCTAATGGTAGCACCGGCCCTGCCCACTGCCTCCTGAGGCAACTGGTTCCACTGCCAAACAGCCTTTACTAGCAGGAGGTTTCTCCTAAAGCAGGGCTCTCCAACCTTGGGTCCGCAGAGCTGCGGCCCTCCAGATATTGTTGGACTCCCAATTCCCATCACCCCTGACCAGTAGATACCTACAAGTAGACATTTCTTCCAAGGACTATGCTCATTTCAAATTCTTGATGGCTCCTTTTGGCACCAATTCTTGATGGCTCCTTTTGGCCCTGATGGTTCCATTTTTTAAAATTTGCATTCCCATCCCCACTGAAAATTTACAAGGAGACAAAACATTTGTCAACGCAGTCAGTAAGGCAGCTTCGTGTTTTTGTCACCTCCTCTTTAGACGCGCATCCCTCTTTGCACGAACCACACGCTCCCCGTGAAATGAAAACAACCTGCTGCCAGCCACAGGGTCATGATGATCACCAGATATGCCACCCTGTCACATCCAAGTTCACTTGAAGAAGCTGGATTGCACTGTTGAGGTGGCGGAGCAAGTATCTCACACCCCGGCTTGCCAAGCACGAAGCCTGTCAGCACCATCTGCCATCTCTTGGGAGGGGTCCAGAGCTCGCACTCCGCTCCTAACTCCCACCAGAGACAAAGCAAGAGATTGGTTTCAGGACAGATGAACACCCCTGGAGCGCATTGTGAGCTGTCAGTATACATCAGCGCATACCAGGCACGGCCTTGCCGCTCCGCCGGATAATAAGTCAATTGAGCAGAAAGCCGATTTCATCCAGTTTGTGCAATGTGTAGAGTAACAGTTCTGCCTTTGGCCTCCTAGGCAAGTTGGGTTGTTTGGCCTGGAAGGAAGAGCTAAAGAAGTACACGAAAGAAGTTCCACAGCAGGGAGGGCGAACCTGTGGCCCCCCCAGATATCGTTAGGCTCCAGTTCCCATTATCCCTGACCAGTAGAGCCTTACAAGTAGATATTTCTTCCAAGGAGTAAGCTCATTTCAAATTTTTGATTGTTCCTTTTGGCACCAGCCCAACCATCATCCATAGCCCTGATGTTTTCATTTTTTTATTTGCATTCCCCACTCAGAATTTACAAAGACACAAACTTTTGTCAACGCAATCAGTTCAGGCTGATTTATATGTCGTCTCCAGGGGAGCTTTATGAAGAAGGGTGGAATATGAAGCACAGAAAGGAGCAACAAAACATCAGGGGGAAAATATTCCTGAAAAAGCAAAAGATAGAGTGGTCTCCCACCAAGATGGTTGGAGTCTTCACTCTTTGGACTACTCACTGGAGCACCCGGTGGAGGAAATGATCCACTTGGGGGCCTGGCAAGATGACAAAGTCAATGACTTAATAGATCCTTTCCATCTGTAATTCTTCCAGATTACCCTTCGGAAAACAGTTTGGTCCAAGAGACTACACAGAATTGTGAATGAGCAATTCAGTAATATTTACAGATTTTTTAAAAATAGACACTTCTAAATTGCACTGTCACTTAGTCATGCAAGGTTAGAACTAGGGATCTGTGACGCTGGGAATTCCATTCCATTTGAGCCCGATGGGATTCTGCGGTGTTTCCATTCCAGTAAGTGGCAGCAGACTGTAGCGGATTTCCCCTCCCCCCCCCGATTCTGGAAATGTTTTGTGCATTTTCCCCCCAGGTCCTGCCATTTGCGCAAATGGTAATTTGCACAAATGGGTCTTTTTGTTTTGTTTTGGGAGGATCTTGAAATTTGTGCAAATGGGGTCATTTTTTTAAAAATTCCCCTGGTCTTTCACAAATGCACAAGAGTGCTGCTTCAACTGTCCAATATGCGTAGTCTTGCCTTGTCAATTTCCTTGTATGTTTCAGCTGTCAAAGGGAGTACTGGAGTAGATAACATACAAGGAAACTGACACAGAGAGACTGCATACATGCTAATTTCTGCACAGTCGCAAAGCACTGGGAGGAAAACAATAGTAAGACAAAGGAGGAATGCATTTGTGCAATTCAGAAGCAACAAAAAGAAAAATGCAAATGAAGTAAGTGCACCAAAGCGCGCGGGGGGGGGAATATAGCTCACTTGGCAATGTAATCCTCTCACTTGTCAGTGTCCTCTTCCCTTTCAGTACTTCCCTGAATCTCCAGCAAATCCAGAAAGTGGAGTTATTTGTTCCCCCCACCTTTCCGCGGCTCCTTCTCAGAGCAGTTACTACTGTTGTGAAAATTTCCCCTCCGTTTACTGCCCAGCTTTTAAAGTTGTGCAAATTTCCCCTCTATTTACGTACTTCCCAGCCTCTGAATTTGCGCAAATGCATGGGAGGGTGATACCTCCCTCTTCTGCATGGATGGTGTCGTTTTGGCTACATAAGGATCCACCCTCAGAGAATCAGTTTGCTATTAGTATATGATAACCAAATCTAATTATTGCCGTGTCCGGAGGGGGACGGACTGTGGATTCCCAGAATCTGGGAACAAGCCACAGGGAAAAGCATTAAGCTTTTTAAAACTCTCCATTAAGCCACTGTTGGAAAAGAGAGTGCCAGACTAGATGGATTAGCCTTCCCTAACATGATGCTCTCCAGAAGTTTTGGACAACAACGCCATTCATCTCTGAGAATTGGCCATGCTGGCTAGGACTGATGTGAGTTGTGGTCAAAAACATCTGGAGGGCACCACATTGGGGAGGGTTGGGATAGATCATTGATATGAGCAATCAAGGCCATTCTTTTATTGTTAAGGCATTTTTTTTGCTTAGTTTAAAGAATCTTCCAGTTTGCAATGGGCAACAGTCCGTCCCCCTCCGGACACGGCAATAATTAGATTTGGTTATCATATACTAATAGCAAACTGATTCTCTGAGGGTGGATCCTTTAAGAAGCAAGTAGAGGAAGCGGACATAAATGAAAAACAGTGTAATGATATGTGTGGCGTAACCCCACAGTTCAGTTCCCCGGTGTATGTCTGCTTTAGTATGTTTAGTGCGTATAGAAGGTTAAACTGAGTGGGTGTGGTTTGTGATGTCTTGGAAAGGGTGGAGGGAGGAGTATATAAGGAGTGTTTGAGTGATGTCAGAGTTAGGGTGTTATGCAAGTGTGTGTGGGGAGTTGGAAACTAGTTAGAAATGGGAAACACTAGTTAGTTGAAGATTCGGATTAACAATGGATACAATCCCAACTTGATTAATCACTGAACTTTCTAGTTATATAAATTTTATACTGTAAGCAAAATGATGCAAAATGTGTTTCACTTTTATGGTTTTTCGTGGTGGTGGTGGTGGTGAACATGAAGGCACCGTTGATTGTATTGTATCCCAGAAATTCCATTAGTAGAAATTCTGTGTCCAAAATATATAAAAGCAGGGAAATTTTGTATAGCTGATATATTTGCTTCTATGTATCACGTTGGGAGTTAGTGTGTTATGGGAGTGTGTTGAGAGAGTGTGTTGGGAGTTGGGGAGTTGGGTTAGTTGAGTTATTGTCTGTCAGGAGTTTTGAGAGAAATCAGTGTTTGTCTGAGGAGTGAAAGTATTTAGAGCTAAAGGGACTTAGGTTTATTACAAAGTGTTTGGTGTGGGCAGGTTTAAAGTTATTTTCTGGAACTATTTATTTATTTATTTATTTCTTATATTTATTAATCGCCCATCTGGCCGGCCACCCGACCACCCCGGGGCAATGTACAATTAAAATAATACAGTAAAACAATACGATAATTAAAACAGTATAAAAAAATTCTTTTAAAATCCTAACCCACCCCATATTCCCGCCTGAACAGCCATGTTTTTAATGCACGGCAGAAGCTCATCACGGAGGGGGCATGGCGAAGGTCACTAGGGAGGGAGTTCCATAATGTGGGGGCCGCCCCAGAGAAGGCCCTCTTCCTAGTCCCCACCAGCCTGGCTGTTCTGGCTGATGGGATAAGGATAAGGAACTAAGATTTTGAGAACTAAAATAAACTTATTTTTATTTTGTTTGCTACCCAAATCCTACACGTCAGCTTGGCGTTATTAACCTGCATTACTTTTAAATCTACACACACACGCACATCTTTGTACCCACAGTATCATAAATTTAAAATAGATCCTTAATAACCTGTAATGGTCTTTCCCCTCATTGGTAGGGGAAAGGTTTCATTTGACCCTGCCCTCAGGTTTTTAAGTGTTGGTGCTTAGCCTGAGAAGGGTTCATTTATTTATTTATTAATTTATTTATTTATTTCACGCGCCTGGACCTAAAGTGTAAAGGGTTGTGTCGTCGCAAAACAATGTAATGATATGCAAGGGAGCAGAAATGTTTGCAGGATTTTTCACAACACTCTTTGCTACTATTTGCCCAGTCCTACCAGGACTTCCAGATAACAGTTTTAGCATCTGGAGCTACAATCGGAAGCCTGCAGCTCATTAAGCATGTGGAGAGCCTTGGCGAGAGTTTATGGGGATGATGTCACCAAATCCCATGGAACTGACACCCCTTCGATCCCTCAACTCAACCCTTGTAAGAACTGAAGATCAGCCACCTTGGGAAATACGGTGTGAAATTGGAACATGCTGTGTGAAAATAAGCCCAGAACAGCGCTTAACACTCTGATTTGAATGAAAATCAGTAAATGAAAAGGTGAACTGAGGATGCTAAATCAAGTAATTAAAGGTGGCATCTGAGCCTTGACAGGCCCTAAAATGGCAGGAGCGAGACCACACCACTTTGCCAAGAATGGAATCCAACAAATCCAAATCACTATTAAAGCTTCCCTGGAGAAAAAGGAAGTTGCTTTTAACAGTTGCTTTAGGCAAGTTTGATCTTTTCTTGGGAATATCTGGCCACAGTGATCCATGACTTAATCACCTCATGTTTAGATTATTGCAATATGCTGGGCTGACCTTGAGGAGTGTGAGGAAACTGCAACTAGCGCAAAATGCAGCAGCAAGATTTGTTTTCTGGCATGTGCTTTGATGAGCATATTACACTAGTCTTGTACCAATTGCACTTACTGTTTCTGGGCACAATTCAAGGTGCTTGTACTTACCTATAAAGCACTAAATGGCTTGGGGCCAGGATACCTGTAAAATCATCTCTTCCTATATGACTCTGCCCATTGTTTAATATTTTCTGTGTGTTCCACCACCAAGGGAGACTAGGTTGGTGGGAAATGCAGGATAGGGCCTTCTCTGTGGTAGCACCCCACCTGTAGAACGCTTTCTCAAAGGAAATTAAGCTGGCTCCTTCTTTGTTCAGTTTTAGGTGGGCTGTTAAAATGTTTTTGTTCCCTATAGTTTTTGAGTATTTTAAATGCATTACCGTAGCTGCTAACACTGTTCTTAGGATTCTCTCCTACTCTTAATTGTGCTGGTGGTGATGTTTCAAAGTTTTACACTCATTTTTAACATTTTTAAATTGTTTTAATTGTTTAAAAGCTTTAAAATTGTTTTATGTTGTTGCTGAAAGGTGTCTCATGAATGTATTTTTATTTATTTTATTTATTATATTTATACCCCGCCTTTTTTCCTGCAAGGAACCCAAGGCAGCTTACATAATCCTCCTCCTCCTCTCCATTTTATCCTCACAACAACCCTGTGAGGTAGGTTAGGCGGAGAGTCAGCGACTGGCCCAAAGTCACCCAGTGAGTTTCATGGCCGAGCGGGGACTCGAACCCGGATCTCCCGACTCCCAGTCCAGCACTCTCACCACTACGCCACGCTGGCTCTATAAAGCAACAAAGCAATGTAAGAGGGGACGTGCCCTAGCCACGCCCTCCATTTTGAAATTAATCTTAAACCAGCTTCAGCAGTACCGACTCTTCTGCCTCCAGCTCCACAAAGCAAAGGGCCATCATGACAAAGTTCCCAGGCTGCTGACCATTTGAGTAGGGGCAGGGGAGTGGAGGAAGGGGGAACTAGGAAATAAAAAGTTTTATGGTGCCTAATACTCCAATGCACTGCAGGAAAAAAATCTGTTAAGCATCAGATTCTATCCCAAACTGTGGCAAAATAAACCTGTGGTGGCAGGCGTTTGGGGCCGGGAGAGAAGCTCCCTTTTGCCAGACAGAAAGCATTCCTATCACATGTAAATTAAGACAAGGCATCTGGTCTTACATGAGACGGAAAGAAAAGGGCTGGAGGGTGCAGCCAGTTGCTACAGAGGGGAGGCCCCTTTCCATTTTTCTTTTTCTTTTTCCCCACAACTTCACACAATTAATTCCTCAAGCATATGGAGCTGGTAAGTTACCACAGGATGGAACTGCTACGGACGGACGGATCGGGTTTTTATAAAAAGGGGCCCACGGCATGCTTTATGGTTTTGGTGTGGTACGCTGGGGGGGAGGGATGGAATTATAGGAAAATAAAATGCTTCGAAGAAGTAAAATTGGCCAATTGTTCTTCTGCATGGGCAATTAGCATGCCTGATTAGGCCAATGGCTCCCAGTACTGCAGCTGGCAGGGAGGGCAGTGGGACGGCCGAAGAGATTTCATTCCCTGCTGTTTTCTCATTGTTCCCCTGGTGCCCTGACTTCTGCTTCTCCTGGATTCTGATTTAAGCAGAATTACGAAAATTAATTCTGGAACTGGGAGCATGCACAGCTTGCCGGCCGCACCTTTCAGTCCCGTCCCTTATTTATTTCCTCATTTAAAGCTTCTGTGCTGCCCTTTGATTAAAAATTTCCAGGGCAGGTTACAAGAACTAATAAACCCAACACACAATACACTGGCTACCACTGGGATTCTGGACCTACTTTAAAATGCTGGTGTTGATCTCTAAAGCCCTAAATGGCTCGGGACCAGGTTATGTACACATCACCCATGTGATGCTGCCTGTGCATTAAGATCAGCTTTCGAGGTCCTGTTTGTGTGCCCACCGGCAAAACTGATTTAGGTAGCTGGGCATGAGAAGCAGGGCCTTCTTGCTGGTGGCCCTGCAGGTCTGGAACTCCCTTCTGAACGAATTATGCTTGGCTCCTTTGATGCGGGTTTGAAACAAACCATTAAAAACATCTCTCTTCCAGGCTGGCTTTCCTTAATGTATTTTAAGTTAGGTGATTCTGAGCTATCTTGGAATTCTATGGCTTTGTTTAGACCAGACTTCCCCCACCTGCTGCTGTCCTCCAGATGTTTTGATTTCAACCAGGGATGTTGAAGAGTCCTTGGTCTCGAGTCACGAGTCGAGTCACGAGTCTTTGGACCCGAGTCTCGAGTCCGAGTCCTTGGTCCAAAATGGTGACTCACGAGTCACGAGTCACTCCCAAAGCTGACTCCATGAGTCCCTATTAAAATCAATGGGTTTTTTCCCCAACAAAATAAGGCTACTTCAGATGTGTGGTTTAAATAAATTCTAGGCACAAGTGTGCCTTTTTATTTCAAAACTCTGCAACTGATTTTGGCAAGAATAGACCAGGCAGACAAACCCAAAATAACCAGGCAGGCAGAGGAGGCAGGCAGAGGCCTTTGTCTTGGACAATTCAACTGTTGAACTGGTCAAGAAGAGACCAGGCAGGCAGAGGAGGCTGGGAACCCCAGACAGGCAGGCAGAGGCAGCCAAACCCAAAATGTCTGAAAGGTTGCATTTTAGAAAAATGATTTTAAAAAATAAACTTCCTAAAACTTATCCATGTTGCATTTGAGGAACATGATTTTTTCTAAATGTTTGGCCCCCATTCTGGAACGGTGAGATCTCATCACAATTCCACCCTCACTGAACACCCGCTCCACTGGTGATGAACTTGCTGGAACCAGAAACACACTCAGAGCAGCCACACAGAGTAATCTCAGGTCCTTCTTCTGCCGCTCCCAAGTACGCAACACACCAATCAAAATAAATCTTGACACACTGTTGGGCCTGCACTCCTGGTAGCCGTCCATAGTGGCCGAGCAGCGGCACACCTCGCTTCCATGCGCTCTTCGCCGGCAATCACGCTCCTCTCCACTCCTTCTGGCACAGCCCAGGGATGTTGAAGAGTCCTTGGTCTCGAGCCCCGAGTCGAGTCTCGAGTCCCATTAAAAATATTGGGACTCAAGTCCGAGTCAAGTCAGAGGGGGGACTCAGTCCAACTCACGAGTCGAGTCCTCGAGCCCGAGTCCCCATCCCTGATTTCAACTTCCATCATCCCCATCCTGCATGGTCAATTCAGTGGTCCTCTCACTTTACATGGATTACTCTTTCCTGGGTGCTCCATATAAAATGAGGAAGGATACGTGATCATTTGATTT
The DNA here is from genome assembly GCA_021292165.1 of Shinisaurus crocodilurus. Classification (NCBI taxonomy): domain Eukaryota; kingdom Metazoa; phylum Chordata; class Lepidosauria; order Squamata; family Shinisauridae; genus Shinisaurus; species Shinisaurus crocodilurus. Next base: position 2,119,342 of record JAHFWL010001192.1, on the reverse strand, counting down.
TATTTGATTTGTCTGATAAGAACATACCAAAAAAATCCACTCCCCCCGCAAAAAAAACCCCAGAACTTCATTTTTCAAAAGTGCATCGTTTCCCCCCACTGACAGAGAGCCAAACTAAATGTTCCACTAATCACACACAGCTTTGGCTGACTTACTTTAGTATAGGGACTTTTTTCCTCTTTTTTTAAGCCCCCCCCCCCGCAGGAAGGGGGGAAATTTCAGGCTGAGAACAGGAAGGGAGACACTGAAATCCCCCCCTCCTGAATTGCCATGGTCTCGATCTGAATTGGGCCTGTGCATGCTTACACTAAAGTAGCAGAACATTTAGTCTGGCCCTAAACCGTGAAAATGCCAATTTTTAAAAGTATACATTTTAAAATGTGCACTTTAAATTTTTTTTTTTTTTTTTAAGTGTGCATTCTTTAAAGTGCACGTTTTGTGAACGCAAACACAAGTTCAGGGATTTGTGAACATCTTTGGAGAACATGCGCGCACGTTCGGGGTTGCTTTTCTGAGTAATTAGCCAGCCATGCCCACTTCCAGGATACTGTGTTCCATCCCTCCCCTGCTAGTATTCTGTACTCCTCCCGGCCCAACAATCAATCTGCATTCTGTGGCCTCTGAGCATGCTCAGACCTCATTGGGCTATTTTTAGGATTTTTCTCCTCTTAGGTTCCCCCCCCCCATAAATCTTTTTTTCCTCTTCTGCAAACATTGGGCTTCCCCCAAGCCTGCAAATACCTCCCTCTTGTGTGTGAATGGTGCTGTTTTGGAGACATAAATATCCACACTTGGAGAATGAGTTCACTATTAGTATTGTGAAGGATCACCAACAGGATCCTCTGCGTGAGTTCGGCGCTTAACGGGTTAACCGGCAATGAGTTACAGCCCGTACGAGCGCTGGCAACCGCCTGCGAGGCTTTCACGCACAAGAGGAAACCGCAGCCCTTTAAATGTCCAAATAAGGCTTTTATTTATTTACACAAAACACAGAGCGGAACTAACAGCTTTCCAGGAATACTACAACATCAACACCACCTTAGATGACCCCTGGGTTTCTCAATGAACAGGCTTAGGCTAGCGGAGGGAATCTAGTCAGTTACCTCAGACCAAAGACTCTACGCCTAGTCGGTTTCAGCCTGGCTCCGGGTCGGCCGATCCGTGGATGAGAATGGCGTACTCGGGCTGCTGCTTGGAAGATGAATCTGGCCCCGAAGTACCCTTGGTTCCCAACAACCCCAAACCGGAAGGGAGAGGGGTTTTCTACCCCCGAGTTCCCGCTCTCCCCGCCCTCCAGGTCAGGTGGGGGCTTATGCCTGCCCCTTCGTTCCAGGTGGGCTTATTCCTGCCCGGGAAGAAGGTGACGTACTAGTACTTTGCAGCTCTTTGAGACTGCCCTGATAGTTTGACGATCCTTGATGGTCCTTCCTTGGTTTTGTGGATCTCCACCGAGACTCTCCTTTGTTGGGGGATGATGGTCTGTCTGCTACTTCTCCTATGACTTCATCCCCCCTTCCTTGCCCCCTCCCTTGGGCGAAGACCGTGTGTGTGTGTGTGTGTGTGTGTGTGCGCGCGCGCAGACTTGTGTTGTGCTTTCTCCACAAGTATGTTTTAGGATAGCCCAAGAGTAGAAAAATCACATTCTCTAGCCACCATCTGTTTCTGTCATATCTATGGATGTGTTTCAAGTTGTAGCGGGTGGGCAGGGGGCCACAGGCATCCCATGTGCCTTTTCTTTTTTTAATGGGGAGCATGAGAAATTGGGTCAAAAGTAAGGTCACAGACAAAGGGTGCCGAGTATCCGTGCTCTTTGCAACGAGTCCCTATGGAAGGATATTCCCTCTGATTCCCATCCTGCCCCCCCATCCCCCCCCCAAGACTACTCCAGCTTTTAGAAGGTTCTATACAAAGTATAATCTGTCTGTAAATTGTACTACAATATACAAATCTGTATGCGGTTTTATGCAAGAGGTTGGTCCCGTGGATGAAAATGACATTGCCAGTTTGGATTTTCTGCAAAACATTCGCATATTCTGATCCAAAACACACAGACACAGACACACACAACACAAGCATGCTACAGAGTGATCATAAAGACCCCTCTCCTCCTCATCACAGAAACAAAGTGTTTATTAAATAATTTTGGGTGGGTGGGGGAACAAAGCTCCCTGTTCCATATCTGATATATCAATGGCAGACTTGATTATCTGAGTGCTGCTCTTTTGCAGCCAAAATGGAACCATCCACGAACAAAAGGGAGGCGTCGTAGGCTTGGGGGAGTCCAAAACAGCTGGAGGGCACTAGGTTTCCCCCTAGAGACTTATTTTTGCAAGAGAAGCTGTCAATCCAGAGACACGGCCTTGGATATCCCTTACTAGGCTAGTCTCCTACAGCCCCCCCCCCCCCGTTCAGAGTCCCACGGGTAGATCCAAGAATGATCTTTGAGAAAGTTACTGTGCCAGTCTGGCATAGTGGTGAGAGTGTTGGACTGAGACTCGGAAGATCCGGGTTCTAGTCCCCGCTCGGCCATGAAACCCACTGGGTGACTTTGGGCCAGTCCCTGACTCTCCGCCTAACCTACCTCACAGGGTTGTTGTGAGGATAAAATGGAGAGGAGGAGGAGGAGGAGGAGGACTTTGTAAGCCGCTTTGGGTTCCTTGCAGGAAAAAAGGCGGGGCATAAATATAATAAATAAATAAATAAATAAAATTATTTCCTATCTTTTGTTAGGTTGGGCATACACCCATACACAATTAGAGCAATCACTTCCCCTCGCAAAGTATTTTTCACAGCCTTGCCTGGCATCTGACCTCCAACCCATCCCTCACCGTACTTCTGCCGGTTGCATCACCATCTGTCCGCCTTGGGGTGTCAGGAGCTGCTGGGACCCAAGGCTGGCGCAAGCTTTGCTGCAGGGATGGGGACTCGGACTCCAGGACTCGACTCGTGAGTCGGACTGAGTCCCCCCTGTGACTCGAGGCAGACTCAAGTCCCAATATTTTTAATGGGACTCGAGACTCGACTCGGGACTCGAGACCAAGGACTCTTCAACATTCCTGCTTTGCTGCTGCCTGCGCCAGAAGAGCGCACACACACCTCCACCACATCCCACCACATCTCTCCAGGTGACCGCTCCTCAGTGAGGTACCTTCTGGCCCTGGACTGATTCCACCCACCCAGGCTGGCCATTGGATCCTCCTGGGCAGGAAGGAGCGTAAGAGAGGCTTACTTGTTCCAGTGAAGCTGTGCTTGAGCAACAAGGTCTTCCTGAACTCTGGTGGGTTCCTGTCTATTTGGTTATCCTTCAGTCTTGACTTTGGGCTTGCTCCTTGACACTGCCTCCTGGTTTGACCTTTGTCCTGACTAGTGGCTTCTCTCACAGCTCCTTGTTTCTGCCTCTCTTCTTGTTTCTGCTGCCCATGACCCAGCCCTGATACTCGGAACCTGACAAAACTGACCCGCTTGGACCTTGTTTGCCTCTGGCCCTTCTGGGTCCTGCAAGGTCCTCATTCAAAATGGCGCCAGATGGCAGCGGGTGCGTGGCTGGGTTCCTGCACACACACACACACACTTGCTTTAAGATGGCATGTTAATGACTTTTGCAGAGCATTCCCTCTGTTCCGTGTTCAGGATTAGCGTTTCACAAAAACGCAAAACTTTTACGTAACAGTGTTGCAGGACACACACACCCCTTAAGTCAGTTTTAGAAAATACAAGCATTGATGCAAATTAAAGATGAAGAAATAGGTGTGTGAGGAAGAACAAAAGTTCTATTGGCAATAAATCAATAGATTCTGCAATAAATTAACAGATCTATTTACTTTACTGGGGAAATGAAAAAGACTCCAGGGGTTAAAGGTCGGCTTTTGCCCATCTTCTTCCCCCTCCCTTTCTGTACATTTCAAGTGCTGGAGTTCACACTCAACATCCCTTTCATCTTCTGTGACTTATTCTAACCATGGGCAAACTCTGATGCCTGAACTGATCAGTTACAGATCCCTCGATTCCATCAGCCTCTCCACCTGCCACTGTCCATCGTGAAAACATCAAACCTCTGCCTCACAGCTAGATTCGGGATGGGGCGAGAACAGAAAGAGGTGAAGAGAGGGCATTCGTGCCCTAAATGACACTGTGCACTCACCCCTCATCCCAGTACATCTGTTTGAGCCCTTTGCTAAGAAATGTTCTTTTTAATTAAGGAGCATTTAATGATATGAGCATCCAGGTGAATACTCAATGGTATTACAGCATTTATTTTTTACCCTGCTCTTCAGCCGAAAAGGCTTCCAGAACAGCTTCCGGATCAATAGCAAACAAGACTGTCCCAGCTCTTGGACCTACAATCGAAGACAGGGCTCTCCAACCTTGGGTCCCCAGATGTTGCTGGCCTACAGCTCCCAGCATACCCAGCCAGCATGGCTAATGGCAAGGGATTCTGGGAGCTGTAGTCCAGCAATATCTGGGGACCCAAGGTTGGAGAGCCCTGGTCTAAAAGATGTGACACAAAAAGAACAAAGGAATGGGGAGAGAGGAGTGGGGGTGGAAGCAAACTCAGACACCAGTTTTTAAAGTTACAAAGTTCTTATTAGGACTCACGAGGATGGAAACAGTTCAAGGAGGGAGGAACCCAATGGGGCTGGCCTCTCAGCACAGCCGATGGAGTGGCCCTGCTTCCCTTCTCTCCCTCTGCTGCAGCCTTGTGGAACGGCCGCTGCTAATAGAAATGCTTTTATATAATTATCGTAACAACCATGGGGATAGAGAAATATAATGTGGAGACTGTTTTCCTTGGTTTTGTCTGCATGATCATTGTAACATGTAGATGCAACTTTCAAGCCTTGGGAGTTCACCCTTTGCCATCCACTTGTGTGTGAGAGTGTGTGCGTATGTTGGATACAAATCCATGTATAACGATTAATGTGAAAGATGCCAACTAAAGCCGATTTGTCAAGCATCGGCCAGAGCTGTGGAACAAAAGACGGGGCTTGTTGCACGGCATCGTAAGACTGTCCTGGTGTCTGCTCATTTACAAAATTAACGCTAGCAAAATATCAAACACATTAATGAGGTCGTACAGGTGACCTGTGTGATCCACTGATTAAAAATAAGACCCACCAGAGATGCCCATTTAGTATGACTTTAGAAGCTTAAAAGCTTAGGCAGCAAAAGGGACAAACACTGAAAACTCCAGACTGGCCTCTTGTTTTGACAAATCCTGCTAATCGGAACAGGATATCTTTCACTTCAAATACATCTGAGAAGAACAGGGAGACTGCAGCAGGGTCCAGCTTGCCCACTGGGCTGGGGAGATCCGGATTCAAATCCTCACTGGACCATGAAGCTCGCTGGGTGATCTTCCACCAGTTTCTCTCTCTCTCTCTCTCCCCCCCCCCCTTTCTCTCTCTGCCTAACCACCACACAGGATTGTCATGAGGATACAATGCGAGAGGGAGAAATACATGTGCTATCTTGAGCACTTGGGAAAAGAGCAAGATACATAGAACGTTGGCAATGAAATGAATACAGCAGCAGAACTGTGCCTGGTAAGAGGGTTGGGCAGACGGCGGCAGTGGGGTGGCCCTGTTCACACCGTCGTGTGTCCCCCCCGTGTATTTATTTATTTATTATATTTATTAATCGCCCATCTGGCCGGTCACCCAGCCACCCTTGTCCAGAGCCAATTTGTACTTGTCCAGAGCCAATTTGCTCCTTGGGCTAAGAAAGGTTCCCCACCCTTGAATCAAAGTGATTGAGTCAGCCCAGAGAGATCCGGCCTTGAATCCCTACCGAGCCATGAAGACCACCCCCACAACCGAAAACCAGGAAAGCTATCAGCTGACTGTGGTCACACATTCCGCTGGAGCAGTGCCATGACAGTGTGGCAGAGGCGGAGCACAAGCCACACAGGTAGCCTACAGTATGAACTGGACCAGGTTTCATTTCTGCACATGATGCACCATTGGGATGGGGACACACACCATATCCTGCTTTAATATTCTGCTTTATCAAAAACAGAAACCACACGAAAAGCTGGCATTTGGACTGGGTAGGAAGAGGCATTTTGAAGAGCTTCAAGCCAGAAAATTAAATTGGAAAGCCACTAAAAGGGGGGGGGGAGAAAGTTATGCGTTTAATGGTATCATCAACACCAATTTGCTCAGGAAGATTGCTCAGCTATCTGAAGTGCCACATTTATCAGAGGGATGATGATGAGGCGTGCTCAAGAGCAGAGGGGCCGTAGCTCAGCCATAGAACACATGTTTCGAGTAAAAAAGGACAATTGGAGAAAGACACCTTTGTGAACATTTGGGGTAAATTTTTGGATTATGTGTTGGTAAAGGGGAGGGGGAACAAACCTTGTCAAGATTTGTTATATTTTTGGAATATAGAATAATATCTTGTATATATACAAAAATAAAAAATAAAAAAAAATTGGGGTGAGAAATATAACTTGGTCCCAAGAGGTGGGGGGGTGCACAATGTTTATGTTGTATTTTTTTGTTGTTGTATTCATTAGTAGTTGTAAGATGTGAAAAATTAAAAATTTAAATAAATAAATAAATAAATAAAGAACACCTGTTTCGCATTTTAGAAGGCCCCAGGCTCAATTCCTGCTAGCTCCGGGTATGGCTGGGAAGGACCCCTGTCCCGGTCTGAAACCCTCGAGAGCTGCTGCCAGACAGGGTCAACAATGCTGGCTAGATGGGCCAAGGGTCTGATTCAGCATAAGGAAGCTTCTTATGCGAGAGAGTAGGAACACCTACTTGGTTGTCACACGGAGCCAGGCTCTCTTCTCAACCTTCCCAGAGTGCAGGACACAGAATAATGGGCTCAAGTCACAGGAAGCCAGATTCCGGCTGAACTGTGTGTACCAGTTCATAGAATCAGAGGGAGACGGGACCTTCGAGATCATCTCGTTCAAACCCCTGCTCAATGCAGGAATCTTGCAACAACCGCCTCTGCTTAAACAGAGCCCACCATCTCCCCAAAAAGGCACGATTCTATTCCACTGCCTAACAGCTCTTGCTTTTAGAAAGTTCCTTCTGACGTTTAGCTGCCACCCTGCTTCCCTGCAGTTCTCCACTCACTGGTTCCCTCTGGAACGGCCGAGACCAAGTCCGCTCCGTCTTCTGCATGACGGCCCTTCAGATATGTGCAGACAGCTATATCATACCTCCCCTTAAGCTTCTCTTCTCCAGGCTAAAGATACGCAGCTCTTTCAGCCATTCCTCGTAAGATTCATTGTACCCAAGTTTTCTCTGCACAATCTGGCCACCCTCCAAAATGCAGGATATCAGATTGCACAATACAGTTTGTGCTTTCACAGTCTCTTTGCACCCAAAGCAAATCAACGTGTGGAGTTTGAGGGTGGGAACGAATCTGATCTCCCCTCTGCATGTTGATTCTACCCCTATATTCGGAATCTGTGAATAAGCCATTCAATTACCCTGTCACCTTGGGAGCAAACGACCTCTCCTACATGCAGCACCAGCCAGGATGCCAAGTGTGGACCATAATCTTCCCCTACAGGGAAGGGCAGGGGTGGGCAGATGGTAGATCGGGATCTACAGGTAGCTCTCTGGGTAATTTGCAGTAAATCATACAGGCCTGTGGCTCACTCACGCTGGCTCAGCTTGTCTGAGCGTGGAAAGCTAAGCAGGGTCAGGCCTGGTTATTACTTGGATGGGAGACCCCTCCTCTAGTTTCCCATATTGAGCAGGGTGCTGGACTCAATGGCCTTGTGTAGGCCCCTTCCAACTCTGAAATCTATTAAATCAAGGGTTTCTGACTACTAATTGTTCACAACAAAGATCCCCACTTCTAAATTAGGCTGCTGAGAAGGAAGAAAGCTTGGGAATTTTGTGTGGCTGAACTGGGAACTCAGTTATGAGGGATCTGAAAATAACTTCCTATGCTGCGTGTATGTGCTCAGAGGTGCCTTGATTCCTTAGTAGTGGACCTCAGTGGTGTAGCAAAAAACAAAGTATATTTTGCATGCATGAAGTCTGCCCACCTTGGCCCCAGGGCCGGTGCTACCATTAGGCCAACTAGGCAGCTGCCTAGGGCGTATATTTGCATGCATGAAGTCTGCCCACCTTGGCCCTATAGTATTGTTGGCAGGGGACCTGTCTTCTATCTTTGCTGGTCTGAAATGGGAAGTTTCTCAATGCCGCTGTTTTTCGGTTTTAATGTATTTTCACGAGTGGTTTATATTTTCCATTGTTTCTGTGATATAGTTGAAAATGTATATTAGTTTGGATATATTGTAAGCTGCTTTGTGCGGGCTATTTGTCTAGAAAAGCAGGAAATAAGTACTGAATGAAATGTAAATAAAGAAGGGAGAAAGCGATGAGGGGAGACCATGGATTTAACAGATTATAGAGTTGGAAGGAGCCTACAAGGCCATCGAGTCCAACCCCCTGCTCAATGCAGGAAACTAGAGGAGGGGTCTCCCATCCAAGTAATCACCAGGCCTGACCCTGCTTAGCTTTCCACGCTCAGACAAGCTGAGCCAGCAGTGAGCCACAGGCCTGTATAAAATGTCTTGCCAACCATTGCTAAAGAAATTAGAATATTGGGGGGAGAGACATTTGAACTGGAGAGAGTGAGCAGTTGGGTGACTGGTGGGAAAGCCAGGGCTGTCCCAAGACATTTTGCTGCCTGGGGTGAAGGACAAGATGGCACCCCCACTCCATTCCACATGCAAAAGTTCATTGGACTGGCAGTTGAACCCTTGCCCACTGGCTATGGGGCAGAGTCCCCCACTGCACCTGAAGGCAGCAGGCTCACTTAGGAGGCGCAGGCCAGGCCAGGCCAGGTGGTGCACAGCTCTCTCCTCCAACCTCTTGCTGCCACCTCCCAAATCTGTGCCTCAGCAGGTGACTGCCTCACTCTGCGTAATGGTAGGGCCGGCCATAGGGAAGAGCATCGCTGGGATCCTGTGGGGTGAATCTAGCGAGGTGGGGACTGAGGGCAAACACTGAAAGCTGCAGCGGAGTCCGGAGGTGAAACAGTACAGCCTAGGTGACGAGGGCCTCCCATATCTCCAGAGGTTCTTATGGGCCTCCGTGCGCAATGGCCAGTCGTGTGTGATCCCGATTATGAGGGAGGGACGTGAGGAGTCGGGCATAGAGCAACCTGCTCCACAGAGGATCAGCATGGGAGCATCGCCTCACTGTGGCACGTGGGCAGCACCGCAGCACTGTACGCGACTTAGTCAACAAAGAGGAGTGGAGAGTCGGCACACTTTGTAAGAAAGAATACAGCACCGTAAAGGTAATACAGTAATACCTTGGATTGCAAGTAACTTGGTTTGAGAGCGTTTTGCAAGACAAGCAAATGTTTAAATATTTATTTAAAAATTTTGACTTGATATACAAGCAACGTCTTGCAATACAAGTACTGTAGTACGGCTTAAATTAAAAATCTCTGTACAAATTTTTTTGGGGGGGGATTTCGTTTTGATATAAGAGTGTTTTGGATTACAAAGCACGTTTCCGGAACGGATTATGCTCTCAATCCAAGGCATGACTGTACATGCTGAAGAGAAGCTCTTTCCTTCTTATGAACATTGTTCAAATAGAAGTGCCTCTTTTATGCCGGAAGGAACACGCAGCTCCAACTGACAGTTCCCTGGGGCAGCAGACTCTGGCCTCCTCCATCGGCCAGAGAACCGAGGGCCACTGGGAGGCTGCACCCCCTGCCTCCCAGGGGTAACATCACAGCAAGGGGGAGACCAACCTGGCCCCATACATCAGCTGGAGAGGGAGCTTGTTTTGCCCTTCCCTGCCAAAAGAAAAAGGAAAAAAAACCTATAAGAACTTTTTAATGAAGAACTGGTGCCTGAGTTTTGCATTCTTCCTCCTCCCACCCAATCCCTGTTCCTTTTGTGTCATGTCTTTTAGATTGTAAGCCTGTCAGTCTTATTATTAATCTTTGTAAGCCACTCTGAGAGCCTTTTCTAGGCTGAAGAGCGGAGGTATAAATGCAGTAAATAAATAAATAAATAAGGTGTTTGTGTAGTTTTCAAAGTCCCTGCCCAGATTACACAATCGGACTGTGGGTCTCGCAGCTGCCACACCATCGTGCAGGGCTCTCCGCTCGAGAACGAGAGCCTTGAGCTGGCCTCTGTTATCCCCATATCTGCGGAGTACGCGTGAAGAATAATCGTAATAAAAACCATGAGCTGTGTGTCTTGATTTCCCTCCTTCCCTTGACCAAGAGACCTCTAGCTGACTTCCAGCTTGGGCCTCTGGAAACTTCTGGGCCCCCCTGCTCTTAGCTCTTTGGCCGTTGGCTGTCGTCGCCATCGCTGAAGCCTGAATCCCTATCAGATTTGACGGAGCATGCCAGATCAAGGGATCAGCTGTCCCTGGATCATCTCATCATAATTTAGGCTGACCCAAAGCTTTTGCACGCCTCACAGAGTTGGGAGGGTAGCCCACCTCCTAGAAATGCATTTGGAGGCCACGGAGCTGAACTGGCCCATCAATCACTTGATACCGACCTATTTTGCCCCCACTTCAGCATCAAACAGCAACAGAAAGAGCCATACATATGCCACTAGGACTATTCTGGGTATTGTGCTTTAAGGAGGATATAGACCAGGGCTCTCCAAGCTTGGGTCCCAGATGTTGCTGGCCTACAGCCCCCAGCATACCCAGCCAGCGTGGCTAATGGCAAGGGATTCTGGGAGCTGCAGTCCAGCAACATCCGGGGACCCAAGGTCGGAGAGTCCTGATATAGACAAACTGGAATGGGTTCGGAGGAGGGCAATGAAGACGGCCAGGAGTACGGGGGGGGGGGAAATCCCATGAGGAAAGGTCGAAGGAACTGGGCATGTTCAACCCGCATAAGAGAAGGCTGAGGGGAGACATGATAGCTGCCACATAGAAGTCTTGTTCTTTACTGCCCAGAGGGCAGGACTAGACCTAATGGGCTGAAGTTAGGGCAAGGTAAGATTTGGGTTGAACATGAGCAGAAATGTCTTGACGAAGAGAGCAGTTTGACAACGGACCCAATGACCTAGAGGAGTGGGGGACTCTCCCTCACTGGAGGTCTTCTAACACTGGAAATAGGTTTTAGCTTGCAGTGGATCCTGGCTCTCCATCCCAGTACACACACACACACACACACACACACACACACACACACCTGTCAGGTTCCCCCTGCTGTGACTTTCTCACTCAAAGCCGATTTGTAGGCTTTAATCTCCAGCTGACTCCGCTCAGGGGCCCCACAGAGCTGCCTGGAAAGCTGGCTTGACATTTTTCTAGACATTTTCACAGTGGCACCGAGGCGAGGACAGCCTGATCACTCGCGTTTCCCACTGGCCTGCTGCTCCAGCTCAACCCTCCATAAGCAGGCACCTCCAAGAGACCCAGGCAAGTTTTGTTTTAAAGTGAAGGCATTGGAAAACGACAGTGCCGGCCATGGTGCAAAGCAGGGTTGAGCAACATGGAGCCCAGGGGATGCATGCACACACACCCTAGCATGGCCCCACCCACCCCCTGAAATTTGGGGGGGACCCACATTTTCTTTTTAAAAAAACATTGCAAACAAAATGGCATTTGGAGCTGCTATGGAGCACCAAAGGGGTCAAGATTAGCTTGTTTGCAAGCTAGTTTTGACTCTTTGGGGACCCCATAGCACAGTGTTCTCTAACCTTGGGTGCCCAGATGTTTTTGGCCTACAACTCCCAGCTTGCCCCAGCCAGTGTCCTTGGAAGGGGTTTTCCAAGCCATCTTATGGTCCTGGGACACTTGCCCAAGAACCATAGGATTGCTCTCTTAGCGTGGGTTCTCACATGATGACAACCCATCGTGGTAACCATGATGGGCTGGTGGAACCTACCAAGCACCCCCATTGAGCCTGACAGATGACCGGGCTCATCATGGGTGCTTTGCTCCTTCCCCCTGTTCCTCCAGGTGGTATCCCAGGGGACACCCCGGGGAGAGGAACGAGGCTCCTCTCTATGACAGCTGCAACTGCGAGCTGATTTTGGCGTGATGCGACTGTCAAAGAGTCCCCATTACACAAACAGGTCTTGTGCCGTGAAGCGTAATGGGGTCAACTTCCAGCCTCGGCTGGGACAACATGCAAAAAAACCCTTCTTTGTCCCCATAGCACAAATAGGGCTCGTGCCCTGAAATGCATCAGGGAAGATGGGGGAGCTGATTGGGCACCCCAGCCTCCTGCTCCAGAGGAGACCTCTCGAACAGGAGGTGGGCATGCCCGCTCCGCGGCACTGCCCTTTTTAGATGCAGTTTTAATCTTGCAGACTGCTGCTTCTAGAATTCTGTGGCATTTTACTGATTTTTTTTTAAAATTACATTTTAATTCATTTATCACAATATAAAACTGTTGGCCAGGGATGTTTTTCTGGTATAGCCATCACTTTCTTGGCTTCGAAATCAGCCTTCACAGCTGCTAATTTGCCTTTTGGCCTCTGCTGCTGATCTCTGTGGTGCTCAGCTCTGCAGATCCTCCAACGCCACCCAAACAGGAATGGGCTCGTGAAACGCCTATTTGCGCTACCAGCTTGCTTCATGTTTATTGCAGAGTAAACCAATCCAATCCAATCCAACTTTATTTTGCTTAGCCAAGCAGGCTTTTGCAAACACCATAGAAAAAATCAACAGAACTCTTTTACACAATATAATTAGTACAGTTAAATCAATAATATAAAACCAGCATTAACTTTTCTCAACAGATGATAACAGATTCTCTCTCCTCATACAGCCAAGTTAACATACTGACAGAGGAAGGGAGTGCAAGCCCTGGCCTGTTCAGGACCCCTGGGCAAAAGGTTCCCCATGCCTGACTAGAGCCAGGGGGCAAAGACTGGTTTCGGGGCACAGAGATACATAGAACAAGTTGCTTCTGAGCACATGCCCATGGCAGGAATGTGTTTTTCATACCAACGCTAGCTTACAGTACACAAAAATCAACTTCTGGTTTTCTTCCCCAAGTTGTTTTGATTAGAGCAACAGATGGCAGACTTCAGGCTTGCGGGATCTACTTTGCTTACAGAGCCTGCTTGCTTGCCCCCAGGATCCACGCAAACAGCTCTCACCCCTTATTTGCTACTCTGAACCTGGAGGTCCATGTGACTCAGGGAACGTGAAAAGAGGAAGCACAATCCACTCACGCGTCGCCTCCCTTCTTCCATATAGCATCCACATCTGCCCGGTCGTAAGTGTCAAGAACTGGGTCTCGGCATCCGTCACACACGGAACATGGGGGTGATGCCAGACGTATGGGCCGGTCCGCAAAGAAGGCTTCAGAAGGCCTGACTTGACGTGGAGATGGACCACGAGGCACACCTACAAATAGGAACCAACTTCTGTGTCTTGGCACAGTGTGGAGCAACTCGACATCACTTGGCCTGGGCTCGGAGCCAGCCGGCTGCACCAATGTATCAGAAATCCACCAACGTCATCACAACCCACCCGACACGAGCATCTCCCTTCCAAATCCACCCAAACTGGCTGGTTGGCTCAGAGCGTTGTGCTTGGGCCTCCGCTTAGTTCTTGCCAAATTGAGACAGAAATCGTCTCTCGGCCGTGGGAAATCAAGCTTTCTGCCATTACGATGCATGGGTTGAAAAGCAAATGTTCTGTAAAGAGCAAATAGTTTGCTATACATTGCAGGCGTTCGCATGTGAGTCATGTATGGAGTGTGGCGGACCCATCACTCAAATTCTCTCAATGGTCTGGCGTCTGGGCCATGTTTTGCACATATTTCAGGCATCAGATAGCCCCGTCTGCAATTTGTATAGATTTGGATATCTCATTATTAACATAAACACACACACACACACACACACACACAAATAACACAAGAAAAAACAGAATTTATCCTTTTCACTGCTGCTCAGTGGCTTAAGAAAAAAAAAAAAAACCCTGACATGCCTCTCTCTCTCTGGAAAATGCTGCCCCCCCATCTCTCCTTCAAATGGCTTTCCCACATACAGTAATACCTTGGATTGCAAGTAACTTGGTTTGAGAGCGTTTTGCAAGACAAGCAAATGTTTAAATATTTATTTAATTTTTTTTTGACTTGATATACAAGCAACGTCTTGCAATACAAGTACTGTAGTACGGCTTAAATTAAAAATCTCTGTACAAATTTTTTTGGGGGGGGATTTCGTTTTGATATAAGAGTGTTTTGGATTACAAGCACGTTTCCGGAACGAATTATGCTCTCAATCCAAGGCATGACGGTAGATGCTTTGCTTTCTGCCCAAGCCAGTTTAGTGCTATAGCATTAAACCAGAAGAAGGCATGGTCGTGCAAAAGCAACCCTTTTCCACTGATGTTCTTGGCTTCCTGAACATTAGCACTGCATGTTTGGGATACGTCATCCCACTGATGGGACAGCTTCTGTCAGCAGAATTGGAGAGGGGGAGAATTGGAGATTCCCCCCCCCCCCAGAAGCCCTCAAAATCTACTTCAGAGGCTTGGGGGACCCTCTAGAACAGATTTTGGGAGGGGGGATGGCTGCAGGGGGTGGAGGAAAAGAGAAACTCTCACTGTGTGAGCAGAAGTCTAGTTGTGCAACATTGGATTCTGCCTATCTTGTCCCCGCACTGCGGATCCATTTCTGTGTTGCGCATTGTGCAACTTTTTTTTTTTTTTTTAACCCGCAACAGGCTTAATTGTGTATCCTAGTCTCCATCCCATCTGCCTAATCAGTACAACGCTGATGTGATTGGGGTGCTGTGCATTTCACAAACAGTTGCTTGGGCTGGTTTTGTTTTCTGCTTTAAGCAGTGCCTAAGTCTGGATCCAGCCTAATCATACTCTCAGACCTGTGGCCATTTCAGGACACTTATGTGTAGTGGATCACATCGGATCCATGCAACAAATGAATGTGTCTTTCTTGTGCAATGTGTAGATCAAATGGAAAGGTCTCAAGGGGCCCCAGTCCAGCCTTAGAGGTCATAACCCTCTTGCCCAAATACTTTGAGAACTCAAAGTTGCTGATTCCAAAAACAAATTGATAAAAACCATTACCCAACCAACCTACATTATAAATTTAAGTTATCCAATTAAACTAGATTCAGCTAAGACATCTGGCACCCAATGCAACCTAAATTGGCTCCTAGAGCTGGATTCCCCCCCTGCCACAAGCCAGAGAACATGATCTCACAGTGAGTAATCCTTTGAGGAGCTGGAGTTTCAAAATGACATAACGGCCCCCTGCCCCCATACAGGAAGGAAGTCTTTCCCCTTTGCCCAGCTGTGGAGACCTCCTATTTATATAGTCACAGACATCAAACATAGAAACCCCCATTTTAAATGTTATTTAGCTGGCCAAATCAAGCACCCAGTGACTGGCATGTGCTCCAGTGATTATGTTCTTTAAAACATCTCTCCCCCACACGCCACTTGTATTCCAAAAGAGTTGATTTTATTACTGGAACATATATTGCAATATGTTGGATAATTAAAATTGCAGTCAAAACCTATGGCTCATGTTTCACCAGGTAATTGGGTGAAATGGTTAAGATCACTGATACCTTCTAGGGTGGTTTTCCTAGAAGGTACTCGTTGAATTATTAACAGCCTGAACAGGAAGTGGGCGTTGCTCCCAGCTTCTTCCTCTTTCTGTTCAGACTCCTAGTGAGCGTGGCACCACCAGGTTGTTGTTCTCCACGTGGTCTTTGTAGCAGCATGTAGCCAGAGTTGCTGGTCTGAACTCCACAAGTTCAGACCCCAAGTAACTACAAATGTACTGTAAGCAACTGTAAGAAACGCTTTTAAGCCTGCCTGAATGAAACTGCATAATCTGAGTGAGTAAATGTTACTTTTAACTTTTACAAGACTGTGTCTCTGATTATTGTTCTGAGGGAGAGAAAAGGGGGCAAAACCAGGGAAATCCAGTCTGCCTTAAAGCATCCAGGATTACCAAATGCTAACTGGCTAACACTAGCCAAATCTAAGCTTCTTTTAAGCTGGAAAGGGACTGTACTTTGCTGATCTCACTAACGTGAGATAGGAAGGATATTACTCCACAATATATCCTCTCCTAGTATCTTTTTCAAGTCCCAACACAATACATCTCCCAGTTCTGGCACACATATCCAGCACTACCTTCCCACTCTGAAAATTCAAGATCTGTGCAAAGGAGGCTAAAATTCGGTACACGCAGGCACATGATCCACGTTCCGGTGCACTAATACGGTAAATTGCGTCTCTGCGCTAGCTGTCTGCCGCTTGGGTTCCGGGCCCAATTTGCTGTGGGGAAATTCCCTCGGGGAAGGGCTGTCGCGTAGGCGCAGAGCGCATGTTGTGCATGTAGACGGTCCCAGGCTCAGCCCCCGATTTGGAGATGTCTGAAACCCCAGGGAGCAGCTACCAGTCAGTGCAGAGATCCAGCCATCCCCAATCTGGTGCCTTACAGATGTGATGGACTACACCTCCCATCATCCTCAACCAGCACGGCCATTGGCCAGCGTGGATAAAAATAATCACCCAACCAACCTCCATTATAAATTGAAGTTATCCAATTAAACCAGATTCAGCTAAGATTGGCCATACTGGTTGGGGATGACTGGAGTTGTAGTCCAACACATCTGATTGGGGAAGACTGAGCTACGTGGACAAATAATGTGACCTGCTATAAGGCAGGTCCTGTGTTTTTTTAAAGCCTGAAAAGGTCCGGGTTCTGCAACATTGGGGGACTGCCTTCTCCCACAATGGTTCCTCATTCTCTAAGATGGTAGGTCCCTCCCCTTGGGAAGCAAGATTGTTATGGAGTTGGTGTAGGGGCCTTCTGGGTAGGCACAGCAGCTCCTTGCAACACCCTCCCTAAGGAAGCTTCCCTTACAACATCCTTATGTCTGTTAGTTTCACCATCTTGGCTGTTTTCCCTGAGCAGGGCAAGGAAAAGATGGGCAACGCTCCACCTGTTGGATTCATTCTACCTGTAACTAAACTCTTAAATGCACAGAGCCCCTTCCATTGAAAGATAGCGAGCACTTCTACACCCCTCCACCTTACAATTAGACTAGAGGCAATGATATAAAAATAAAAATAAAAACTTTTAAAATATATACCGTATATATATATATATATATATATATATAAGATTCTGTGCATAGTTACATAGGAATGGCCGAGAATCAAAAATGCCTCTCACCTCCACCTTGTACAGGAGCAGTTAGGTAATTTTAGACTCTGGACTCAAAAGGTCTCATGGGGTGGGTTGGGTGGGTGGGTGCGTGGCTCTTCAGAAGGGCATGTGTCCTAAATCACTTCAAATGGTCCTATGCCCCCACTTTAGAGGGCCGTGTCTATCACCTTGTTTACTTCAGAATGTGCTAAGGCAGCCCAGCGGCATTTGGGGGCTCTCTTGCTCACTCTGCTGAGTGGGGCCCCCAGCCTCTGCCCCAAAGTCCTGCCCTGACAGCAGCACCATGTGTCATCAGCCACGTGGCCTGTCGTGCCAAGCCCTTTCAAGGCCACTTGGGGTGCAAACTCAAGCTCACAAACTCATCAGACCGGAGAGCACCCGGGGATTCTGCTTTCACAGATTTTTCATAGATCATAGAGTTGGAAGGGGCCTACAAGGCCATCGAGTCCAACCCCCTGCTCCATGCAGGAAACCAGGGATGGGGACTCGGACTCGAGGACTCGACTCGTGAGTTGGACTGAGTCCCCCCTCTGACTCGACTCAGACTCGAGTCCCAATATTTTTAATGGGACTCGAGACTCGACTCGGGACTCGAGACCAAGGACTCTTCTTCAACATCCCTGGGCTGTGCCAGAAGGAGTGGAGAGGAGCGTGATTGCCGGCAAAGAGCGCATGGAAGCGAGGTGTGCTGCTGCTCGGCCACTATGGACGGCTACCAGGAGTGCAGCCCCAACAGTGTGTCAAGATTTATTTTGATTGATGTGTTGCGTACTTGGGAGAGGCAGAGGAAGGACCTGAGATTACTCTGTGTGGCTGCTCTGAGTGTGAAGTAGCCTTATTTTGTTGGGAAAAAACCCCCATTGATTTTAATAGGGACTCGTGGAGTCAGCTTTAGGAGTGACTCATGACTCGTGACTCGTGAGTCACCATTTTGGACCAAGGACTCGGACTCGGGTCCAAAGACTCGTGACTCGACACCAAGGACTCTTCAACATCCCTGCAGGAAACTAGAGGAGGGGTCTCCCATCCAAGTAATCACCAGGCCTGATCCCTGCTTGGCTTTCCACGCTCAGACAAGCTGAGCGGCCAGCGTGAGCCACTTTGGGTAAGGCCGTCATGGGCAGGGCGCTTAACCCACCCCTGCCCTGCAAAATCCCTTCACACCACTCAGCCTGCCACTTGCAGAAGCGGCTGTGGAGAAGAAGGAGCCACCTGTGTGAGACCTGCCATTCATCTCGCAGCCTTGCTTGGGAGACGCACATTTTTAAAGCCTCTCCCGGCTTACAAAAAAACACCGCTTTCGTTTTTCCGCGCTCGGGGCGGCAGCAGGCTGCAGGCAGCGCAACCATCCGCGCAGACAGAAGGAAGGGGGTGCAAGCCCCCCCCCCCCCGTTCAGGACCCGTTAGAAGTGGGAGCCACCGAGGAAGAAGGTGCAGGGAGAGACGGCGTCGACTGAAGGCCAAGCGGACATTTAAGATGACAGGGGCAAAGGAGGAAGGGAGGGTCTGCGCTGGTGCCGTCAGGGCAGGACTTTGGGGCAGAAGCCAGGGCAGAAAGAGTGAGTGGAAAGGGCAGGAGGGCCCCCCAAATGCAGCAGGGCTGGCTTGCCACATTCTGAAGTGAGCAAAGTAATACACGCTGCCAACTAAAGAGCCCCGCCGCCGCCCCGGAAGACCTTCAAGTCCTGAATCTCAAGCGACTGAACGGCACCACCGGATGGGGGGGGCAGCCCTCTCAGAATCCAGCATGGATCAGTGGGGATCCTCCGGCAACGGCACCGCTTTTGGTGGGGGGGCTTGGCTCCCCCTCCCTGGAACTTTGTGCAGCCCACCCGGGTGAGCCTTTCCAAGTCGGGGGGGGGGGGGAGAGAAGGGGTCACTCACCCCAGCTTGAGACTGCTCTGCCTGACAATAGACAGCCAGGCAGAGATTCTTAGAGCTGGTCTGTATGCTGCTCACCACACCGGGAGTGTTTCACATCCCACCCACTGCCAGTCTCTCACTCGCTGGCCTTCAGCTGGTGGGTCTCAGTCAGAGCCCACCCACCACTGGACTACAGCCTGGCCTAAGGCAGGCCGTAACAGCAGCACGGCCAACCATACAAAACATATGGTGTGTGGGGGGAAATGTAAAAGTCACCCCAAGATGCATGTCCCGGCCCTGGGCTGAAAAAGTTGAAGCCGGCTAAGTACATGCAGCTAAATAATGCCGGGGCTGGGGCTGCCCCCACCCCCCTGTTTACTGCTCCACTCTACTTCCTTCCCCTTCTTCTGTTCCTTCCCCTTCCTTCCCCCACCCCGCAGTGCCAAATTTTAGACTGGAACTGCTGGGGGGGGGGCTGTCTTCTTGTACTCCGTAAAGCCGTGTTCTCCAACCTTGGGTCCCCAGATGTGTTTGGCCTACAACTCCCAGCATGCTGGCTGGGGCATGCTGGGAGTTGTAGGCCAAACACATCTGGGGACCCAAGGTTGGAGAACACGGCTGTAAAGCGACAGGCACACTGAAGAAGAGGCTGCACATTTTTAAAAAGTTGTTGTTATTGTTGTTGATTATTATTATTATTATTATTATTATTATTGAAGTTATGGGGTTCGTCCAATTTATAGAATTCTCTGCCATGAGATATGGGAGTGCCCAGCAACTTAAGATGGCTTTAAAGGGGGATTGGACAAATTCAAGGAGGAGGAAGAAGAGGCAGAGGTGGTCTATCAGTAGCTAGCTATTAGTCACCATATCCAAACAGAAACTCCAGGCTGCGAGGAGGCAATCTACCTCTGAATCCCAGATAGGTGAGGGACACCAGGGGGAGTTTGCGGGCTCCCCAAAGGCATTTGGCTGATGTTGGAAACAGGAGACTGGGGCTAGTTGGATCCCTTGGACTGAGCCAGCCATGCCGTGCTAATGCACTGACAAAGGATAAGAGCGGTTCATGGTCTCTCTGCAGTGCTTAACCGTGGTAGCTAAACGGAGCCTCCATGTTCAAGGACAGTGTACCTCTGACTAACCAGACAGTGAGGACAACCAACGGGTCAGGGCTGTTACCATCATGCCTTGCCTGAGGGCTTCCCAGTTGGGCCACTGTGGGAGATGGGATTAAACAGACCTTGGGTGTGATCCAGCAGGGCTCTTTTGACATACATGGCTACCATAGCAGCAAGTCCTTGCTCCTTTCTATGCTTGTACCTCACACTGCCATAGAAAGGAGAGATGCTTTAGGATGCATTTCTTTTCCATTGTTCCAACCAAGAACCAAGGAGGGATGCAGGATGGGGGGCTTGTGGAAGGCGAGAAAAATCATGATTCCACTCTCCCATCAGGAAGCATCGGTTAGACACCAAACGGGCATGGCCCCCTTGCATGCACCAGATAATAATGCCCCCTCCCCTGGCTACAAATTCAGAGCCAGAGGGCCATTCCCCTCCGCCATGCAAACAGGCCTATTGTTAAGGGGAGGGGGGGGCTGCATCTCCCCCTCGGGCATAACTTATAAGGACCAGATTTCCACCTTAAGAAAGAAGAATCAGCCAGTCTCTCTCTCTCTCTCTCTCTCTCTTTAAGCATCCTTTTTCAATGTACCTTTTTGGCTTCCTTTTTAAAAGATTTCCCACCAACCTCAAAGCAAAACTCTCCCCACCCCCCACCCCACCCCGCCGCCGCGTGTGTAAGATCGCCTTTCCCCCTCCCCTCCTCAGGATCGGTAGCGCAAGCTGCGTTCAGGCTGCGATCCTCCTATGCACAGTTTCCCCCCGAGAGTAAGCGCCACTGAACTCTCCATGTCCACACTGACACGTCGTCGCGAAGGACCCCCGCTCGCTTCTGAGCAGACGTGCCCCCAGGATCGCACCTTCACGCTGCAAGCCGGGGGACCCCGACCTGGGTGGTGGTGGGGGGGGGGGCGAGCCTCGCCGAACACGCGGCGCCCGACTCCCCGGTAAACGTGTGGAAACTGGCGCCCGCCCGCCCGCCTACCTCGCGGGGCTGCCGTCGTAGCCTGCGCCCGCCCGCCTGCTCACCTGCGGGCAGCCCCGAGCCGCCGTCCAAGTCTTCTCCATCCCGATCCGGCTGGTGCTGCCCGGCCACGGCTGCCGAGCGCCGCGGCCACAGGAGGAGGAGGAGGAGGAGCGGCGGTGGCGGCGGCGGCGGCAGCATCTCCGGCTTCCCTCGGACAAAAGGGGCTGCCGGGCTCCTGGGGGGGCGTCTCCCAGCGGCGGGCAGGGCGGGCGGGCGCTGCAAAGACGGCGGCGTTTCTCGTGCAGCCCCTCCGGCGCAGCGAAACGCCCCGCGGGGCGAGCCCAGCAAAGGGTTAAAGGGAACTCACTCACACACACACACACACACACACACCGACGGGGCCCTGCAGGGGTTAATGAGGAGCGGGAGGGGGGGGGAAAGAAAGTTAAGAATTAACAGGTAGATATACCTGTGATCCATTTCATCTGGGTGGGCAACAACAACAACTCCCATCAACCCTGGCTGTTTAGGCTGCAATGCTGTACCTGCTTACATGTCGTTAAGACTTCACTAGGTGGGGCGCGCAGCGAGCCTAACTTCTGGGTAGACAAACTGTTCATATATAGATATAGATATTTCTCCCCCTGGGGGGGGGATTTTAGGGTTTCAGGGGGGGAATTGTGACCACAGACCAACTGTTGAATACTGATCTTTTCTACAGATACAATTCTACAGATTGTACATAATCACAGGTTCCACGCGGCTGTTATGTACGGCAACAGATTAAGTCAGACAATCCTGGAAAGGGGGGAATGACATTCTGACAAATGGTGAAGAGAGCGCATGGGGCAAAAAAAGGTTGAGAACCACTGGACTATAGGAAATGCACAGACCCATAGATAGAGAGGAGTGTGCCTCTTTAGAATACGATTGAGATTGTGTGTCATATACACCAACATAAACCTCTGTGTGTTGATGGAGTATGATCATTAGACAGTCTACCTTGGGTCCCGTGTTTTGGCCTAAACTCCAGCGCCCAGCAGCATAGTGGCTGGGGCAATGCTGGGGTGTAGCCAAAAAGGTGGAAGGTAGAATCCATCTAGGATAACCTGTTATCTCTTCTCACTTGAGCAGCCGCAAGGCAGGCAGAAACCAAGTCGGTGCAGCTGGGCACAACATTAGGTCCGCAGCAGCTCTCCCTGTGGGATATCTGCTTGCCACTTAAAATGTCAGATAGATCAATGATAGAGTGTGCATGTATGTATATGGGGAGAGAGGCAGCCTGATCCATCCTATGCAAGTTTACTCAGAAGTAAATGCTATGGAATTCAATGAGGCTTGCTCCCAGGTAAGTGTGATAGGTTTGGAGGGGATCTGATTTACCTGAGTTCCTCTGATTAACCTTTCTTCCTCTAGGGTAGTAATTGCTCTTTTTAAAAAGGAAAAAAAATGGACAAAATGGAACACCTGCCTTTACCAGGTTCTGAATGACAGACAATGTACAGGTTACTCCACGCACAGCAGTGAAACATTTCCTAACAAACAGCCATTAAAACAGAGAAGCCATGCCAGAAAAAAAATAGCGGACTTAAGGTATAATCCTATGCAAGTTTAGACAGAGTTGTAGGCCTTTCTTTTCTGTCTAAACTTGCATAGGATTGCAGCCTTAGTGGCAAAAAACACAACTACCGTACTTTTTTCTGATATAGCTCCTCTGCTGTTAAACTACCAGTACTTACAAGGAAAGAAATGTAACAGATGAAGCTTTTGATATGGCTGACAACCCCAAAAGGTTCATTGCCCATCTCTAGCCTGCAATGTAATCCCAGAATAGTGCTAGGTAAAACACTTTAGATAAGTAAGTAAGAAGACTTTAGGCTTGTGAGATCTTCGTTTTTCACTAGAACCCCGAGATAGTGGCTGAGGAACACTGATGTAGATTTGTGGAGCAAAGTGCCTTTGAGCACATGTTCAAACATGTTTTGGCCTATAACTCGCATCATCCCTCTCCATTGGCTATGCTGGCTAGGGCAGATGGGAATTGTAGGCCAAAACATTTGGAGGGCCACGTTTTCCACCCAGATCCAAGGGGATATAGTAAGGCCCAACAAGACTAGCCAGTGCTACTCATGAGCTGCAAAATATGGCCCAGAATTCTCTGCAGTGTTCCTGGGCTCAATGGTGGATGTGTAGAAATTCTCTGTGGGAGTGGGAGAGAGAATCATAGCTAGGCATTAGTCTAGTTACACAGGGCTTTCCAAGCCTTGGGTCCCCAGATGTTGCCAGCCTACAGCTCCCAGCATACCCAGCCAGCATGGCTAATGGCAAGGGATTCTGGGAGCTGTAGTCCAGCAACATCTGGGGACCCAAGGTTGGAGAGCCTGGTCTAGTATGAAAAAAAATTTCAAAAGCCACAGTAGGATAATACTGTTGGCTTGGTTTTATAAGGACCAACCAAACTCACAAAACGGTGTGCAAGTTCTGAATAACTCTACTTCAGGCTGGATGTTAATTAAAACAAGATCTGAAGTCAAGCTTCCCCCGCCCCTGCAATAACCACCCAGAGAATGGCAGGTGATGGGCCAGCAGCAAACAGGCCCAGCATCAACACCTGGGTTGGTTTAGGCCAGTGTTCTCCAACCTTGGGTCCCCAGATGTTTTTGGCCTACAACTCCCAGCATGCCCCAGCCAGTACGCTCACCACACGTATGCTGGCTGGGGCATGCTGGGAGTTGTAGGCCAAAAAACATCTGGGGACCCAAGGTTGGAGAACACTGGTTTAGGCATTCCAGGGCCTACCGGGCTGACCCTGCCCAGTTACAGATACTAATTTTATTATTTTAAGTCTTCTGCAACAAGATGGTGCTTATTCCCAAGGAAATGTGTTTCGCATCCGGGCAGCAGAGAAGCAAACTCTCAATTCTATTCTCTAGATGATGGTGCTATGATTTAACTGACTTTAAAACACAAAACTGCACATACTGAGTACTTTTTAAATCAGGGTTGCCAAACAGGGTGTGTGTTGTTTTTTTTAAAAAAAATATTTTAATGTATCGTGAACATAGAAGCAGTTGTAAAAACCGAGGGGTGTGTGTGTGGTGAACTGTTAGTTGTGTTAGTTCGGCTTGCTTGCATTCCTGCTGGGCGTGGTTCCTAGCAACAACAACTACAAATATATATATATATATCTATCTCAAACTCATCACCACCCAACAAGTTTTGCTCCAGCCACTACGAGCCCGCCCGAGGGCAAAGTCCTTGTATGCGTGGCGGCGGCCAGCCACCCGCCCGCAAGCGCCAGATTTCCGCTCCTACGCTGCAAGCGCACGCTCATCGCGGACTCCGCTACGCTATTGCCCTAACCTCCTCCTCCTCCCCCCCTCCCTTCGCGCCTCGACTGCTTCTGCGGGGCCTGCGATTGGCGGGAAGGCGAGGCGGCACGTGACACCCCCCCCAACCCGGCGGGCGGGAAGGCTGGAGCGCGGTGAGGGGGGGGGCGCGCGCGCGCGCGCGGCAGTGGCAGCTGCACGTGCTGCGGGGTTGGTCGCTGACGCGGAGCCTCCGTTGGCGTCGGCTTCAGCGTGAGGCGTTAAGGGCCGGCGCGGGGTTGGGGCTAACTAAGAGGCGGGGGGGAGGCTCCCCGCCCGCTGCTCCTGCCGCCCGCTGCTCCTGCCGCCCGTGTGCGGGAGCGGCAGTGGCGCTTTGGCGGGAACGGGTCGCGTGAGAAGCTTGAGGCGGAGAGGGAGCGTGTGCGGAAGCAAGAAGTGTGGTGGTCGGGGGAGGGGGGGAGAGAGGTCAGTGGGGCGGCTTGAGGGGCGTGTGGGGTCGGGGTTTTTTTAAAGGGAGGCCGCTCCCCGGCCCTGCCTCGAGGCCGTTTCCCCGCCTCCCGCTTCGTTTAACGCGCGGCGGCCGCCGCCCTGGCCGCCTTTGCCCTCCCCCCCCCTCGCAGGGCCCGTTCGGAGCGCGTGAGGCTGCACAGAGACAGACAGACCGACCGACCGCCGCCATGACCGATGACACGGAGATCACGGAGCGTAATGGCGGAGGAGGTGCCGGTGGTGCCTTGCCCGGCTTCCAGAAGCTGGTGGGTGCCTTTGGAGGCGGGGAAGCTCAAGGTTTCTCCCGGCCTCGTATGGTTCTCCCATATCTAGGCCCTAGAGCAGTGCTCTCCTACCTTGGGGGGCCCCCCCAGATGTTTTTTGGCCTACAACTCCCAGTTACGCTGGCTGGGGCATGCTGGGAGTTGTAGGCCAAAAAAACATCTGGGGGCCCCCAAGGTTGGAGAGCACTGCCCTAGAATCTCTGTTCACGTTGTGCTTGTGGAAAATGCCTCTCCCATGTCTATAGTGCAAACAATGGGGAGGTTAAAGTGCCGACTGAGTTTGTGGGCTTTAGGATGTTCGTTATCTCAGTTTAATCAGCGTGTTTTCATATTGTTGTTCCCCGCCTCGCTCCAAGTGGAGAGGCGGGTAGGAAATAAATTTTATTATTAGTTAGGAAGTGGGGATATTTATCACCTTTGATGTCTTTAAAATGGCCCTTTTTTTTTTTAATTTATCCTGAACAGTTTTGATGCATGATTAAATCAAGGTGCCTGAGTTGACTCCCCTATTGGGGCTTGAAATAGTCGTATTAGCAGCTGGTAAATAGCCATTCCAACAGGCTGAGAGGAGGGAGATAGAGGGAGCCCAAAGGGCCGCTCCACTTGCCCGGCTGAAAGGCCTCCCTCATGAGGGCTGCTCCTCCTTGAACTGCCACCACCAGCAGCCATTCCAGCAGGCCATGCAGAGGGAGAAGAGGGAGTGTGGGGCCACTCCACCAGCCCTGCCAGAAGTATTAATTTCCCCCCTTCTTCCCTCCCCATTCCTTTTTCCTTGTGTGTCCTGTCTTTTCAGAATGTAAGCCTGTGGGCAGGGGCTGTCTTGTTAATTGATTACGGTATATGTACACCACTCTGGGAGCCTTTTTGGCTGAAGAGCAGCATAAAAATGTTTCAAATAAATGGGCTAGTAGTATTGGTGTGGGTGACACAGTCCAAATTGGAAACAGCAGTTCTAAAGCCCTGTGCAAACGCTGCAATCCTATGGACACTTACTGGGGAGTAAGCAGCATTGGACACAGTGGGACTTATTTCCAAGAAGTGGGTTGTACTGTAAGGCCTGGTCTTCACATGCAGAAGAATGAGGCAGTAGAATCACACATTGGTAGAGTGAGGTGTGCTGCCTTGGACTGCATAGGTGGTGAATGCCATCATTCAATGCTCCATTATGTTTAAAAAAATAAACAGTGATGCCCCTGTGAGTATGTAAACTGTAGCATGTGAGGAAGAAGATTCTGACATACGGTAGTTCTTTCCTTGCTGTGTGGGTGGTTTATTCCAGACAGTTTTTTACACAAGGAAATATTTAAAAAATGTGGCTGCCCACCTCCGTTTTAAAGCAGTTCAACCTAGTTTACTGCTTCATTCCCACCTTATTCTGCTGCATGGATAAACAGTGTCTGTATGGATAAATGGTGCATAGTTAAACTATGGAATTCACTTCTGCAAGATGAAGTGATGGCCACCAGTTTGGTGGGCTTTAAATGTGGATTGGATAAATTCATGGAGGGGAAGCCTATCAATGGCTACTATTCCTGATTGGCTATATGCCACCTCCAGTATCAGAGGCAGTATGCCTATGTGCTCCAGTTGCTGGGGAACATAGGTAGGAGGGTGCTGTTGCACTCATGTCCTGCTCGTGGAATCCTGTGGGCAGCTGGTTGGCCACTGTGTGTGAGCAGAATGCTGGACTAGATGGACCCTTGGTCTGATCCAGCATGACTTACTTTCTTAAGGCCTACTAACTGTGATTATTATTACTGTGGGTAAGCTGCTGCCTGGATGCAGCTTTAGGCTGCAATACTGTGCAAAGTTACTAGGGGACAAGCCACATTTGTGTTAATGGGCATTCTGTGTCTAATCTTGACTACTACTGTCCCCACTTCTGTATTGATTGCTGATCATGGATTGAATGTTCATGCAACAGAGTGTGATCTTTCATAAATTAGTTGTTCCAATGCTGCACCATTCACGTGAGCAGTTCTTTTGAACAATGCCATGATGCATTGTTAAAACCAGTTTATGCTTGGTTTTGTGCATATAGTACGGGATTCCTACTAACAGTTTTAAAAGAAATCTGGTTGATAAAGCAGTTGCAGCGTGGACTGACTTTGCTCAATATTGTAGGGCAACTTATCTGCAAGAACCAGTGAAACCTCATGCAATTTCAGTCCGAATGTAAAGCTGCCAGGTATGTGTTAAATAATTTTATAAGCATGTCTACTTAGAAAAAAGTTGTTGGCAAAAACTGGATTATAGTAGTTAAATGATTCTTTCCTGTAGGCATAGTCTGTTAAATCGGGTTGACTTGATACTACTATGAATTTGTGGTTGGGGGAAATGTCCCTTTTGGCTGAATTTTGGCATTGATGGAATGAAGTGAAGTTTATCTGATGGGTTGGAAAGTTCTGCACCAAATTGATCAAGATAAGGGAGAAAATTGGGATTAAAAAATGTTGATCATATAAGTTTTGATTAAATTGTCTGTGTGAATAAATAAAACAATAGTGCTAAAGCAAAACTGGTTTTAGATGATGATGCAGCATTTTTTGGTGGAAAGGCAGGATATAAATTAAATAATACCTTGGGGTGCTGTCCAGTGAGGATGCCCATAAGCCTTGTAACTCGGGAGGATTATGGGTATCCTGTGTAGGGCAGGAGGAGCACGGAGGCAATCTTTGCTTCCGTGCTCCTCCTGCCCTGCAAGTCAGCTAGATTTTAGCAGACTAGCTGCAGTGCTTTGCATGGGAAGAGAAGGAGGCTGGAGCGCTGCCAGGGTACCTTGTATCCTGGCAGACCCCATCTCCTCCCCTCTCCACCACCCAGAATGGCAGCTGGCACAGTTCTTTCTGTGTTGGCTGTGAGGTGGGGATTTTTCCCGACCTTGGATCTGGGAATCCGAAAAATCCTGTGGCCCTCTAGACACTGCCTAGGGACCATAGGATTGCTCTTTTTTGGAGGCATTTCCTCCTATGAGAGGCGGAATGCTAAAATACCATGTCTGGTACCTATTACGTGCTCATGTTAAGGAGAAATAGATTATTCAGGAGATGTCTTAATGACTCAAAATTAACTGATCTAGCCAGCTAATTGGATTTAGCAGTCAGAAAGTGAATACCACCACAGATGGAACTCAAATTTTAAAGACATTATTGTTACTGGTTAAGAGGCTAAGGTTTAGTTGACCCTATGTCTTCTATAGGAAATGAGTTCTTGTCTTTACTATGGTAGAAGCCCCTGATTTGTATGATATTGGGTGGGTGGGAAAAGAAGGGAGACGGAAGGAAAAGAATCTGGTTGGCTCTCAAGTAAATGTAGTCGTCATCCATCCCCCGTCCCCCCATACTTGGAAGCCAATATGATCTAGTACAGTGTTGAAGCTTAGGCAGACAAGTGAATTTCATAGAGTTGGAAGGGGCCTACAAGGCCATCGAGTCCAACCCCCTGCTCAATGCAGGAAACTAGAGGAGGGGTCTCCCATCCAAGTACGTAATAACCAGGCTTGACCCTGCTTAGCTTTCCATGCTCAGACAAGCTGAGCCAGCGTAAGCCACAGGCCTGTGTCTCTCTTGCAAACATCACTTGGGTCTTTCTGTGCCAATGTGTGTTAAACCCATCTCACAAATTCTCTGTTGCTTGCCTTGAATTGGAGTGCTGTAATGCTATGGGGTATGCAGCATGGTGTGATGGAAAGAAAGCCCCAATCTGCAGTTTGTCGTGGTCTTAAGAGGGAATGGAATATAAATGTTTCGGAGGCTTTGGCTTGGAAGTTTGCACATAATGAGTTTGGGTTGTTCTTAATAAAGGTATGGTCTTAATTAAATCTATAGGAATTTTTCTAATAGACTCGGTTGTTTTATCTAGAAATACTGAGTAATTAAGGATTTCTCCCTGCAATTTTTGTAGCATACCTATCTGAATTTTATGGATAATTGTTGTTTGCAATTACTGTACCCAAAGTGCATTCAGTTCCTAATGGAGCAATCCTATGGCCCCTAGTCAGTGTCTTAGGGGCCATAGGATAGTTTGGATTCCCAGCTACAAGGCTGGAGACAGTGCTCTGACTTCAGAGGCAGGAATTGGAGATCTGGTCCCCTCCCTCTTTCCACCGGCACCCGCGCTGACTGGTCCCGACCTTGAAGAGGGGGGAAAGGGAGTTTTGGTGGGCAGGAAGGGGAGGAGACTGGCGAGGCCAGCGTATGAGCTATCCTGAGGCCTCTGCAGCCTCCTTCCCCTCTGAAGCACTGGTGCTAGATGGGCAAAAAAGCCTGTTTAGCGAAATATGCAGAGCCAGGAGGGTGAGGAGGCGAAGATCACCTCCGTCGCTCCCCCTGGCCTGCATTGGATGATCAGAAGCCCCCATGTTCAGGGGCTTATGATCATTGAGGGAGCAACCCATAGGATTGTGCCCCAAGAGATTTTGGTACATGAATATTTACACAGTATAGCTAAATTGAACCCTAAGACTACTAGCAAATTAAAGGGAAATATATGTTGGGTCCACGTTGTTGGGCATACAGGCCTGTGGCTCACGCTGGCTCAGCTTGTCTGAGCGTGGAAAGCTAAGCAGGGTCAGGCCTGGTTATTACTTGGATGGGAGACCCCTCCTCTACTTTCTTGCATTGAGCAGGGGGTTGGACTCGATGGCCTTGTTAGGCCCCTTCCAACTCTATAATCTATGAATCTGTGCTTTGAGATACTTTGTGTAGAGCTGTGATACTAAAAGGTTTGTGTTGTCAGTATCATTTATTAGATTTTGTAATCTGCAAAGTTGTGCATTATATCACTGACAGCTTGCTATATTATCATAATGTTTTTCTGTTCATAAGTATTGGTTTGCATCAGATTTGTTAACATTAAACCACACTTCCGAATATGTTTCTTGTGGCTTCAGAGTGCCCAGTGTGATGCTAAATAAATCACTTTTTTTTTTTTAGGAAGCTTTACCTCTGAAAACAGAGCTCCTTGGAGGCGTAGATTTGAAGGTATATATCGGTGTATATTCTCACCTAAGTTCCAGGAAACAAGTATTATTAGAGTCTCCAAACACTTTTGTCTTAAATTATGCAAGCAGTCACTTGTACACATGCAATTTTTTTAGTGGGAAAAGTGCTCTATTTAATTGAACTTAAAGGTGGTTTATGTCTTGATTGCATGTATGATGGCTTTGGAAAACAGTTGTTGACTAGAGATCAAAATAAAAAATTAACATTCTGAATACTTTAACATTAAAATCTGTCTTTTCCTAGAGCATTTAGTTTATGTTTGAGAGAGATGTGAACCAATGGAGTGGAGTCATTGGACATAGCAGGCAACTACTTATTCTATAGGTATCAGTGCAGGGTAAAAACTCCCAAATTATTATTCCCATCTCCATGGTACAACAGTCTCAAAGTGGGGTAACTGGTTTGTCAATCCAGACATTATGCCAAACCATGGCTTGTCAATTCAGGGATCTTGCCAAGCCACAGACTGCATTGAGAAGGAATAGAAATTAATTATCACTTCAAGAGTAGAGGGAGCCCAAGAGCCCAAGGATCACACCTACTAGTAATACTAAGCTATGGTTTATCATTTTATTTTAATGGGTGACTTTAACAGTGAGCTGACTATGAGTTGGCATGATGCCTGAATTGAGCCATCGTATAAATGCTTAAGCTATTTACTTACTAGCTCTCTGAACGTGTAAAGTATTTACTTATCTGTGACTGTGAGTAAACTAATTGGAAATAAGCTTTGCTTTGTAAATAGATCTCTTATGATTTGTCAGGTGTTGATGGAAAATCAAGTGGAGAAGACAAACCAACCGGTGGATTTGGAAGTGGAAGGACTTTTGGAAACAGAGGTAGACTGATAACTTTACCACTTTTATTTATCAGTTACAAATGTTAGTGCAAGAATGTTACTGCTGGCCCCTGAAACTTGGATCTTAATTAAGTGCTAACTTTTTAATGTTGAACCAACTTAGCCAAATTATTCAATTGTTTCAGTAACTTGGAAAATGTTCTAGTGTGAATACAAGTGTTTTATAAAAATATTTCATAGAAATGAAGTCAGTTTCTTAGAGAGCAGAGATTGGGAATATAGTAGACTTGGCAAAATTAGCCACTGCCTTAGAGTGCTAAAGAGAGCATATAACTGTTTAGGTTAAGAGGTGAGGAGTGAAAAATGTAGAAAATAAACCATTAGTGGTTACGTTAGATCAGTGTTCTCCAACCTTGGGTCCCCAGATGTTTTTGGCCTACAACTCCCAGCATGCCCCAGCCAGCTATGCTGGCTGGGGCATGCTGGGAATTGTAGGCCAAAAACATCTGGGGACCCAAAGTTGGAAGAACACTGCGTTAGATGCACTTTTTGCGTGGAAAATACACGTGTGACCTAGCATCTTCCATATTAAGTATGTGTCTTGATAGGAGTCCAGTAGAGTCTGGCCAAGAAGGGGAGGGATAGCCACCTGTGAGGGGTAGAAATTTTTGAAATACTCATGTTTTCAGGGCCACCTAAGAAGTTCATATATATTTTGAAGACTGAGTGAACAGAGTGGTAAAATTGCTTGCTTAATCTATTCTTAATTTCTACACTTGACCAGGAAATAGGTTTGAAGGAAGAAAGTGTTCAGGTTTTGAGAGAGGTACGGTTATGAATTCTTACCAGGGAACATTAACAGTCTAACTTTGGACATAACTATGCTATTGAGAACTATTGAGGCATAGTTTGTTAACTGATTTTTGAGCATCATTGGAGAACTTGCGTATCTGTGGCAGACATTGCTATACCTCTTCTAAAATAACTAATTGCAATGGGGCATTCTACCAGTTATAGCCAGGATAATTCAAACTTAGTACGATATACAAGTGTATTCCTGTTGAAGGTGGCTGTGAGATACATACTTTTAGTAGTTCTTCAAAGTATTCAAGACTAATACTTTGGCTCTCTTTGTGCCTGTTGTCATTCTCTAGATTTCATATTAACTGTCCACGCAATAAAATTTTCTCTATTGTTAGTATGGTTCCTGCTAGCTCATCATCTCTGTGCAGGTTTTGCTAATTAGGACATACTTTGGGCACATCATTGTATGGGCATTATGCACCAATTCATGGTTTGTATAGCTGGGTACAGATAGGTCTCTTAACTTCCTCACCTGTAATTTTGTATTAGCTAGTCTGGCATGAGGCCAGGCCCCTGGGTCATCATGGGTCATCATTTTAATCTCACTTTTTCATGTTGAAATGTGAAAATTATAACCTGTCCCCGTTGTTGGTGTGCAAATGAATGGAGTTAGTCTGCAAGCACAAAGCATGAGCAAGGGGTGTGAATAACCTTTGATTCCCTTCCTTTTTGAACAAATGCTGAGTAATAGGCACACTGGCTTCTCTTCCCCCCCCACCCCACCCACTCTGATGGACCTGCAAATTCAGAAGGACATTGCAGGTGGATGTGCTTGCTTGCCTTGGTGGAAAATACATGGTTGCCATTCTTGCTCAGTGAGTGTGATTAATACACTGGTCTGTAAACAAGTAACTTGATGAACAAGTAACAGTTCCCAATTTTCTTATTTACTGTCCACAAAAGTTGGAAATAGCATACTTCATTACAGTTAACATCTATTGCTTGTTTGGGTGAACTGAAAGTAAAATGTAAGCTTTAAAAATCCTTGAGATTGAGTATTGGCAGAATAGAGACATATTAATTATTTACGTTTTAATTTCTTTGTCATGGAAGAAGTTGCTGATAATGAAGGCAGTCAGTCAAGCAGAGGGGTTCTGAGAAGAGGTGAGGTCATAAAGATAAAGCAAATAAAGATTTGAATTCCTCTATTTGCTGTTGTTTTTTCCCCCTTCTCTTACTGGCTTTGCAACAATAGAGTTGGAAAGAGCGTTTCTTTCAAGATAAGTTTTGATAGGAAATACAGAAAATAATCTCAGTACCCTCATTCCCACCACTTGGTTAATGGTCCATGGGATTTACTTTGAATTAAGGTCTTAGGTATAGAACCCCCTCAGAATTACTTTTTAAGAGCTCTGTTGGGCTTGCCTAAAGACGTACAATCTGCTATGGTTAGGCTAGAGACTTGCATGCTGACTATGGAGAGTCAAATAGATAAAATAATTTTATGCTATTGGTCAGGGATGTTGAAGAGTCCTTGGTTTCGAGCCACGAGTCGAGTCACGAGTCTTTGGACTCGAGTCCGAGCCCTTGGTCCAAAATGGTGACTCACGAGTCATGAGTCACTCCCAAAGCTGACTCCACGAGTCCCTATTAAAATCAATGGGGGGGTTTCCCAACAAAATAAGGCTACTTCAGATGTGTGGCTTAAATAAATTCTAGGCACAGGTGTGCCTTTTTTATCTCAAAGCTCTGCCACTGATTTTGACAAGAACAGACCAGGCAGACAAACCCAAAATAACCAGGCAGGCAGAGGAGGCAGGGAACCCCAAAACAGACAGGCAGAGGCCTTTGTCTTGGACAATTCAAACTGTGGAACTGGTTAAGAAGAGACCAGGCAAGCAGAGGAGGCTGGGAACCCCAAAACAGACAGGCAGAGGCCTTTGTCTTGGACAATTCAAACTGTGGAACTGGTTAAGAAGAGACCAGGCAAGCAGAGGAGGCTGGGAACCCCAAACAGGCAGGCAGAGGCAGCCAAACCCAAAATGTCTGAAAGGTTGCATTTTAGGAAAATGATTTTAAAAAATAAACTTGCTGTACTTCCTAAAACCTATCCATGTTGCATTTGAGGAACACGATTTTGGAACACGAGTCTTGAGTCGAGTCCTTGGTCTCAAGTCCCGAGTCGAGTCTCGAGTCCCATTAAAAATATTGGGACTCGAGTCAGAGGGGGGACTCAGTCCGACTCACAAGTCGAATCCTGGAGTCCGAGTCCCCATCCCTGCTATTGGTGTAAGGTACAACAAATGGATAACACCAGATTACCTAAAAAATGTTTGATTGAAATGGCCAATGGATTACCTCTTAAAAATTGGTTACATCATGCTGCTCAACTTATGGTTAAATATGGTCTCTCACTGGCTGGGCTTAAAGACTTCCCATTAGACATACAGAAAAATATCTTTAAGTGAACTATAAAGGAGGTTGTCACAAAACGATTTAAACTCTGTATACATCCACATGTGCACCATTATATTTTAAACTTAAAGATGCTCGCGAACATGTGGACTACCTTAATGAGTTAACATTTGTACAACTATGGAAAGCCTTCACAGAATTATGACTAAATATGATGGATGCTGCTTTTACAGATGGGAGGCATAGGGGTATCCCAGTCAATGAATGTACTTGCATTGGCGGTTGTTCTGAATTAGAAGATCTTACTCATTATATTTTGTGCTGTCCCTTATACAATGACCCAAGGGAACGGTTTTTGGTGCCCTTAATTGCAAGTTTCCGTAGCCAGAGCCCCTTGGATATGGCTTTCTATCTCCTAGCAGACATGGATAAATATGTGAATGTGACCTGGCGTGTAGCTCTCTTTGCAATTGCTGCTAAGAAGATCAGAAAGAAATATATTGCAGAGATAGCTATCAATTGCAAAGGAGATGACCATATTTGACTGCATATTATTTATATCACATTACTGATTATTTCTTTTTTAATGTTTGTATATTCCCTCCTTTTTAAATTGGCTTTTATCTTTATAACATTTTAGTGTATTGTTTTTTAAAAAATGGTTCATTCTTGTATTTTAATTCATTATATATTGTTTTATTTTTGGTTTGTTTGAATTGTGGTGGCCTATGACTTTGAACAATAAAGGATTGATTGATACTTCGAATTAATGCAAACAAAAAGGCAAATGATTTTGTGTGCTTATCTGGTAGTATAAAATACTTTATGTTCAATTTTGTTGGTTTCTTGGCCCAGTTTGTCTTCAAACTTGCTACATCTGGGTTAAGCATATTAAACTGGAATTACAGTGGTGCAGGGCCTGCACTAGGATATTTTATTGCATCTTTTTCTTGACCTTTCCTCCAAGGAGCTAAAAAATGTTTTAGGTTTGCAACAGCCCTGTGAAGTATGTTAGGATGAAAGGCAGTAATTTGCCAAAGATAGCACCCACAGAGATCTTAATAGTGGGGATTTGAATCTAGGTTTCTCTGCTCTCAGCTCATCACTTTCCCACTCTATCAAACAATGGCTCAATTATCACACCAGACCATAGTCTCTGTTTACCAGGCTTTGTTTACCAGGGTTTAGAGCTGCACGTTTGCTTTTGTTTTCCATTCTCTTGCACTCTGCTTCATACACTCACTCGCTATTGTGCAGCAGGCTCTGGAGACAGAGTGATGTCCTGAACTATAGTCAATTCAGACACCATACCAAGCCACAGGCCAGTTAGTTTACTGAGTATTGTCAGCAAGTTGTATGCCAGTCACCTCCTTGAGAAACTTTGAAGGTGGATGGAGGAGGAGAACCTTTTGGTAGACGAGCAGGCAGGCTTTTTACCAGGGTGTTGCACAGCTGACCAGGGACTTGTGTTACAAAACATGGTCGAAAAATATTCTTCTTTCTCTGGGGTGGCACTTTATACAGCCTTCATTGATTAAGTCTGCTTTCGATTTAATTCCGAGGGACAGGCTATGGCAAAAACGTGAGGCCACTAACATCCATAGGCGATCGTTTATTCTCATCCGTAGCCTCTATAATAATACTTGGCTGCAGGTAAGATGCAACTGTGTTGGCCACTTGATTAGACCAATTCCAACTTATATTGGCTTAAAACAGGGTTGTGTTCTTGCCTCTACCTTGTTCAACATTTATATCAACTCCTTGGTCAAAAGGCTTTCTGAGACAAGCTCCCACCCTCCTAAGCTGGCACATAGATCTCTGTCTAGTCTACTCTCCCTGACATGCATTGGCTTGAGGAGCTTGTGTTATTTATTGTAAATCTGAAAAGCTGGTGATCAATTATACTAAATCTAAAGTCTTAGTTTTCACCCAAAAATGGAATAGACATCGCTGGCAGATAAATGGGCACCCAATTGAGAAGGTCAAATCTTATAAATATCTGGGAGTAATTTTTCAATCATCTGGCTCTTGGAGAACTCAAAACTCTTCACGCCATTGCAAATACACAGAGGAGTATTAAATTGCTCATCTCTTTTATGCCAAAGGATAAAACCTGGTTTTAAATTTTTAAAATGTTTTATTGTTCCTATTTTATTGTATTTTATTGTACTTTTTAATTGATGTACAGCGCCCAGAGAGCTTCGACTATTGGGTGGTTTAGAGAATGAATGAATGAAGGAAGGAGGGACCAGCAGCCCTACAAGTTTTTTCTGCCACGGTGTTAACACAACTGCTATATGGTGCGCAACTGTGTGTTTACAGTAATTTTGCTGCTATGGAATCCACCCAAACAAAATTTCTTAGAAATGTTCTTGGTCTTCCAAATTGTGTGCCTAATGTGCTCCTACATCTAGAGACAGGCCAAATCTCAGTTGAATCCTGGGCTTGGATGTATAAGTCCAATTTCTGGCTAAAAATGACATTTGCCTCTCAAGGTTTAGCTCCTTTGACCTTAACTGATGTATTTCAGTCAAAATGGAAAAGGGCTGTGGACAAGAAACTGTAATCTGGTTTTTTTTCGTGAAATGTCATCTTGGCCCTGGGCCATACAAAAGCTAAAGAAGTTATATGCCAGTGTATTAGGGACATTGAGCTACAACACCATATAAGAGCAGCTACCCCATACTCCGAATTTAGAGTTATGGGACAGGCTCCCCCCCCCCCCCCGCAACCTATTTATTAACTTTTCAAAATACAGGAAAGTGTTTATGTTGACTAAGTTCAGTGTGTTACCTTCTGCACTTTTGGAGGGTAGATACAACAGCACTCCATATTCTGAGCGCTTATGCCCCTGTGAAGCTGGCATGGTGGAGACTGTGGGGTCGTATTGTTGTACTGTTCATGATTTTCGGCATATTTGTATTACTCCTATTTGGCAAGGAATACCTTGGAGATCTGGTGTGTTTTATACAGATTATCTCTTGGCCGGTCAGAATTTTCAGGTAGCTTCCAAGGTGGCTAGATTCTGTGCAGCAGCTGCAATTGCTTGTCAACTGTGGGATGATGTCGATTGCCTGAAAATGTTTTAATTCGCTAAGTTTTCTATTACCATGAGTGGGACATGTGTAACTTCCCCCCCTACTTGTTAAAAAATTACTCACCTATTTGTATTTTTAATTAATCATCACTTTTTATACTATTGTATTTACTGTGTATCTCACTTTGTTGGCCTTGTGAATATTATTGTATTTACAGTGCTATTTTACTTTGCTCGTCTTGTGACCATAATAAATTTATATTCTATTTATGCCAAGCCATAGTTAAGCTTCTTTAACAGTGGTCTGACATAATGTTTGAATTGACCCGGTGCATCTACCCATAGCTCTCAAAGTTGTTGATGAAATATTGTTTTGCATTTTAGGTTTTCAACGAATGAGCGATGGTGGTGATGCTTGTAGGGGTGGAAGAGGATCAGTCAGAGGTGGAAGAGGAGGATTTGGGGCATTTTCAAGTAAGTTCTATTGCTTTTAGTTGTCTTGGTATTGAAGTAAGCAGTCATGATTCTGGCCTGAAGAATCTAGAAATGAAAACGTGTCAAATGGATGTTCACTCCTTTTATATCACCCCAAATCTAAAAAACTTCCCAGGCAGATCAAATATATTTTATGTCTCTCTCTCTCTCTCTTGGGCTCAATAAACAAGATTACTCTTAAAGTGGCAAAATTCTGTGCCCTCGCTTGTAGTATTAGGAAGCAGTTGGTAAAACCATTTTGAAGCTTGATAACCCAGATTACCTTTTAATATACCTGTGTGTTTAAAGTAACTTCTTTATATGTAATTTTCTATGTAATTTTCTTTCCCTTTCTGTAATATAAACAATGTGATGTATGTTTTTTGTTTGGTTAATGACTGTAACTAGCTAAATAAATGGATACTGTCCTTGAGAAACCATTTGGCACCATATACAAATTATGCTTGTTTGGGGGGGGGGGGAAGCATGCACTTCAGTGCCTTGAAAAGTCATTACTAATAGTTCATGTGGGCTGGGGAGCATGCCATTTTAGAAACATAGATTTTGAAATACTTGTGTTCTACTTTTCCTTGAGAAGTCACCCAAAATGTAAAAAAGAAACCTTTGTTCTGGGTTTCATTATAACAGGTAATGAAAATGAGTCACAAGATGGAAGACAGAATTTTGGCAGCCTTGGTTTTAAAAGAGGAGGATTTGGTGCTTCAGCAGGTAAGAAACCAAATGAAATTGGCTTATCGTTGTCCTACAGAGTGAACCTATGTTGGAGTCCCCTTCCTGAAGCAGTTCCGATCCCTCCCTCACAGCTGTGGAGGAAAGAACTGCTGTGTTTGCTTCCCAAGGTCACAACAGTGACTTTGGATTACTTCATAGAGGTCAAAAGGGAATTCTGGTGGGTGGGGAGGGGGAGGATAGGCCAGATCCACTGACTCCTTCTCCAACCCTGCCCCTTGTAGTGCAACCTCTCTAGAGGGGAAAATTAAAAAAGGAGGAGGGAGCGGCAAAAATTAAGGTCTTAATCAGGTCCTGGATTTTGTTATTGTTTGTTTATAGTTGCTTAGATACATATTGTGTGTGCTTTGTGTGCATGTGTGTGCCGTCTATATGTTCGTATGTCAAAGGTTTTTATACTTCATATAATACTGTATTTTAAAGGTTTTTAATCTTTTTAAACTGCCCAGAGAGCTTCGGCTATTGTGTGGCTTAGAAATTTAATAAATGAAATGAATGAAAATTGTCTCTGTCACACCTCCTGCCCTCATGGCACCAGCCTGGTAGGGCATAGGATACTTGGAATTCTCCAGTATTGGAGGGTTCCATCTAGCAGGCGGCAGTTCCGCAAGGTTGCATTCTAAATCTTTTTTTAGTATGTTTTTGTGGTCTGGATTTGAAAACTGCATAGGATTAGTTGGCAGTTGATGTGGCTGAAATGGTAACACATCAAAAAGGTGGACAGATCATAGCCTAGAAGCCTTCTGCTGAATAGATGGTGGTAGTTTATACCGAGCATTTATAACCACATTACTCTTTGAGCTATGCATTTGGTTCTTATTTTGACTTTTCACTGTCTCCAAACAGGACTGTTTAATTTTGTTCATGATTTACCATGGTGCCCGGTAATCTGTCTCATCCCAGCTTGAGTCCATCCCTGGGTTCGCTTTGGACTGTCAGCCTAAGATTCTGTCAGCTATGGGGTTACTCTGTAGCTGCCTAATCCATTTTTGCTTGTACTGTTAAAGTTGCTGTAGCTACAGTTACACAATTTCACTAACTTTTAACAGGGGGTTACAAAGGAAGCAACGAAGAAATAATTGGCAGTTCTGGAAAAAGTAAGTATATTTAAACATAAGCAACTTCAACAATGTTTGGGTATTTCCTTTCTACATCTACTGATGAATTCCCCCCCCCCTTCCAAACAAATATTCATTTCACTTAAGGTATGTGGAATTCGAATGGCGACAAAGAAAGGGTTGACTGTACAGGTATGTTAAACTAAAATGAACTGTTGGGGCGTGGTGGGAAAGTGTTCAGACAATTGTATCTTGGGTTATTAGCTTGAGATATGAACTAGCCTTTGGCCTGCACACTCAGCCCCTTTGCATGATCCAGCAAAAAAAAAGCCCCAGGAAATATTTTATTTAGCTATAGTTTCCCATTTCATCTGAACCAGGAACCTATGGTTAATAACTTTGGATATTAAAACATGTGTTGAAGTTAGTTTTAATACCCTAGCTTGTTCCAGAACTGTTAACTATAGTTCTCTGGAAATGGGAAACTAGTTGAAGATTTCTTGGCTTGTTTTGTGGCTTACATGAAGGGAAGAGCAAAGGGACTTCATGTGTGAACAAAAGGCACTTTCATATCTTGGTTTGTTAACTGATTGTCTGAACTATCCCATTAAAGAGGTGTAGATTATGAACCCTCATGAAAATAAAGATAACTTGTGAAAATGTAATTGTGTGTTAGTTTGTTTTCCATTTTACTTTTTGGGAATAAATATTAAATGGGTAAGATCAAATCCAGATACCATACTTTCAGGTGGTTACTTACTGTCTTGCTTTTTCATAGCAAAAGCTTTACACAATAACAATAAATTCAAAGTGACAACATTCCAGTAAAAGTTTTGGGCAACTTGAATATTCACTTAATTCTCAGGATCAGCAATAATATTTTATTATCTAGATGTTTGAGCACATCGTCAAATCACTCCAAATTCCCACTCTACTTCCCGATTAGCTTCCTCTGCTATCAAGGCATGTTTTCAATGCAAAGTATTATGCTAAAAATAGTTTATATATAATTGTTTAGCTATCTAATATAAAAGGAATGAGATTGGGATGTCCCATGTTATAATATAAACCATATTGGTTCCTACAAAAAATCATTAGATGCAGGAGATCCTGTAGCTAGCTTATTTTAGAAAAAAAGCACTAAGGGTTGTATCCAATGTTAGTTTAAATTAAGTCCCATTGATTTCAATGGGTCTATTCCAAGTAGAATAGGATTAACAATGGATACAATCCCAACTTGATTAATCACTGAACTTTCTAGTTATATAAATTTTATACTGTAAGCAAAATGATGCAAAATGTGTTTCGCTTTTATGGTTTTTCATGGTGGTGGTGAAAATGAAGGCACAGTTGATTGTCGCCATCCGAATTCCACATTGTATCCCAGAAATTCCATTAGTAGAAATTCTGTGTCCAAAATATATAAAAACGGAAATTTTGTATAGCTGATATATTTGCTTCTATGTATCAGAACGCAACTCTTAACTCTTGTATTTGCAGGTCCAAAGGTGACATATGTACCACCACCACCCCCAGACTGCGAAGATGCCATATTTGCACATTACCAAACGGGCATAAACTTTGACAAATATGATAACATTCTTGTTCAAGTTTCGGGATTTGATCCTCCACCAGCAATAATGGTTAGTGAACATCGTGTTAAACATTTTCTAGGAAACATGAAAGAACTGAAGAAAAGCATTGCCAATGCTAAAATAATGCTCTAAGCATTGGTTTCTTATCTCAAGGGCGAAGAAGGTAAAATGGCATAGATTGGGGTCCTCAACCTCTTTGGACCTGTGGGCACATTTGGGAATTTGAGAAATTGCTGTTTAGGCATTACCACAAAATGCCTAATCAGTGGATTGCCGTTTTGGCATCTGCCTGCTGCGTATCTGGATCTTTGGCTGCATCTTATTCTGCAGTAACTTTTGTTTTGTATCCTTTGTATCCATTGGACACCACAACATCTCTTTAATAGCGGATTGTCTAATTCAGCTAATTGCTGGCGTTGCAATACAGCTAATGCTTCTTTTAAACATATGTTTTGGCAATGTCCAGTAGTTCTCTCTTTTTGGGAAGAGGTTATTCCACAGAAATTTTGTACTGAACAGTTTTTAATATTAACTGATGTACACGCTGTTTCAAATTATTTACCTACTTCATGGAAATTAACAAATGGTCAGTATAAATGGATTCTACGCACCTGTTTGACAGCTGAAAGATTGATATTACAAAATTGGAATGATAAAAACTCACCTCTAATGCAATGGACTGAGGGCCTTACAACACTTTCGATATATATGAGCATGTGGCATATAGGCGCCAACTTCAAATGAATATTTTGATATTTGGTCCGTTTTTGTTGAAGCCTATGTATAATTGCTAGAAAGTTGTATGCATTTCATACAAATCCATGTATGTATACTAAAAAACCAGGGAAATGTCTAGGTGCCCATGGGCACCATGTTGGGGACACCTTCACAGGCTCCATTGGAGGTGCCTGTGGGCACCACATTGGCAACCCCTTGCATAAGTGACTTTCTTTTAAATTACTTTTCACAGTTTCTCCACGTTAAAACACACTGGAGTACCTAAGGCTATTTTTCCATGTTACATTAACTAGCAGCTCCTTTATATTCATCGTACAGAGAAGAAACAACAGTTGCTCCAAATTACCCTGATACGGCTTTGTACCTCATCAAGGATTTTATATGGATCTAATAACTTAAAATATCAGTATGTAACCATATTTTCACAAGTAACTAGGACTTCTCAAATCCACCTTAATGTAATTCTTAACTGAATTTTTCCCTGCTTTTAAAGAAGGTACACTGCCAAAATTTTGCTCTTAAACCATCTAGAAGTGTAAATAATTTTTTGAAATACTAATGTGAGGTAATCTTTTGTACAGAAACTTTCTAATTCAAAGCTGAAGATTAGTATCGATTGTACCGGCTGATTAGCTGCTTTCATCTTAAAGGTTAAAGGCAGTAGTGGGTAACTGAAACACTGTTGGTGTTGGCTCCTCTCCTTTGTGTCTGACACTATTTCCTTTCGGGGTCCTTTTTCAGATGCCCAGTGATACTACAGTAATACCTCGGATTACGAGTAACTCGGTATACGAGCTTCTCGTAAAACGAGCAAAATTTTATCATTTGTTTCCGATTTGGAGGACGAGCATGTCTCGGAACACGAGCCACACGCTGTGTCCCCGACTAGCACTTAAAGTGCCAGCTCCCCGGATTTGCCTAGCTGGGAGGGAGCCCCATGGAGGCGAGGCGCAGCCACTCACTCTGCAGACGCCTCGCGCTGCTGCGCCGGCTCCCTGCCTGGGAGCCCCATGGAAGTGAGGCTGCTCGCTGTGCAGGCGCCTTGTGCCCCTGCGGTGGCGCCTTGCACTGCTACGCTGGCTCCCTGCCCGGGAGCCAGCAAAGCACCCCATGGAGGTGAGGCGAGGGAGCCGCGTTGCTCGCTCTGCGTGCGCCTTGCGCTGCCGCTTTGCCTGCTCCCTGCCTGGGAGCCGGCAAAGTGGCAGCGCGAGGCACACGCAGAGCGAGAGGCCGCGCCACGCCTCCATTCGGCTCCCTGCCAGGGAGCCGGCAAATCTTTGCCGGCTCCCTGTCAGGGAGAGCCGAATGGAGGCGAGTGGCCGCTCGCTCTGCCTGCGCTTCGCTGCTGCCGCTTTACTCGCCAGGGAGCTGCGTGGAGGCGTTCCCGCTGCTCCCTGCCTCTTCCAGCGGGGGCTCGCCTCTCCGCGAGCCGCCCGCGCTGCTATCGCCGGTCCCGTCACGTCCCTTGCTGCTCCGGAAGTGACGCGACGGGAATTGCAGGGTCCTGTCGCGTCACTTCCGGGGCAGCAAGGGACGCGACGGGACCGGCAATGGCAGCGCGGGCGGCTCGTGGAGAGGCGAGCCCCCGCTGGAAGAGGCAGGGAGCAGCGGGAATGCCTCCACGCAGCTCCCTGGCAAAGCATGCAGCTCCCTGGCGAGCAAAGCGGCAGCGCAAGGGTCCCGTCGCGTCACTTCCGGGGCAGCAAGGGACGCGACGGGACCAGCGATGGCAGCGCGGGCGGCTTGCCGAGGAGAGGCCAACCGCCCCTGGAATAGGTAGGGAGCAGCAGGAATGTCTCCATGCAGCTCCCTGGCAGGGAGGCGCGGCCACTCGCGCTGCGGGCACCTTGCGCGCTGCCGTGCCGCTTCCCTGCCTGGGAGCCGGCATGGCAGCGCACGAGGCACCTGCAGAGCGAGCGGCTGCGCCGCGCCTGCCCTCCATGCACCATTTAACCACTGCTTTGCAGGCTCCCTCCATGGGGCTCCCTGCCAGGGAACCTGCAAAGCAGTGAGTAAATGGTTGTGGAACGAATAATCTGAGTTCCCATTATTTCTAATGGGAAAACTCGCTTTGATATGCGAGTGTTTTGGATTACAGGCATGGTTCTGGAACGAATTATGCTCGTAATCCAAGGTATTACTGTACTTCTAGACCCGGTTCGCATGTCACGGTGGCAATTCCTGGATTGTTTAACCCAAGAATGCCAAGGACATGTGGAGCATGCAAGCCATTTCCATTTTCAATGATCAACTAAGGAACGCCATTCCTGGGTTTTGTGACAGCTGAACCCAGAAGCTCTGTGTTATTTATGAGTTAAACATCCCAGATTTAACCCAACAAAAAAACATAGGCAATTGTTGCGTTAACTCGGTTTAACCCATAAACAACTGAGTTTCTGGGTTTGGATGTCATAAAACAACCCTGGAATGGGTGTTCCTTGGTTATTCATTGAAAACGGAAATGGCTTGAGCATGGCTCATGCCTTCTGCTTGTCCCTGGCAATTCCTTGCCACTGTGACTTTAGAACTGGGTTCTACAAACTATTTGTGTGTACAGGGCTCTCCTTTGCCAAACTGAGCATTTGAAGGAAACTGTAGGTTTATAGGACTTCCCTTTCTGGCACAGGTCTCCCAAGTAGTGATGAATCCAGTTCTAGAGTTGCTATGTCATAGTATGGCTGAATTCATATAATATTATTTTGGATATTTTTCTGTATTGGCTTCATAAGGTGGTTTAGAAAAGCTTGGACTTTTTCATAAAACTATACTATGGATTTGATAGAGTTCTTAAACTTCTTTGAAGGCTGGGTGCTCAGCCAGTTTGAAATGTCTGTCCTGTCTTGAATTCTTGATTTGGCATACTGAAGCTTCCATACTG
Source organism: Shinisaurus crocodilurus (assembly GCA_021292165.1). Taxonomy (NCBI): domain Eukaryota; kingdom Metazoa; phylum Chordata; class Lepidosauria; order Squamata; family Shinisauridae; genus Shinisaurus; species Shinisaurus crocodilurus. The sequence goes on along the minus strand of JAHFWL010001192.1, from coordinate 2,074,599 downwards.
ATTGTCTGTCTGGAGTGGGGATGGGGTGGGGAACCCTTTTCCTGTCAAGATCTACACCACCTCAGTCAAAACCTGTCAGGGTCCAGATTCCAGCAATGGATGTGGACAGAGCCAAGAGTGGGTGGTGTTATGGATGTGACTCTAGCTTCGGTCATTATACAGTGGGAAAATGATTCTTGCATCTCCTTCCCAATTTGTGCAAGGTTCCCTCAATCAGCATTGACTTGGGGGATAGAGCATGATGAAGTAAGTAATAACAACTTGGAAGAGATTTGGTGAGGGAGTGTTGCCTGGGAAGAGTCCAGAGGACTGGGGTAAGCTGCCTGGACATCTGCATTTGAGCCCAAAGGCTTTAGATTTCCCACCTTTGGAATAGGGCTTCAAGACTCTAAGCCTTTCTTGCTGTTCACTTCATTAAAGAACTGCTACTCTCACTGGTTGCAGTAAATAAGGTCAGCTTTGAACATTCAAATGAATATTAAATACTAAATGGTTACCTAATGACAGTGGCTGAAGTACAAGTCACCTTTCTTGAAGTCACAATTTTTTGTTGTATAAGTGCTCCTCATTAGGTTGTTTATGAAAAAGTGTTCAGAAGTTTCAGTTACTTCAAGATGCAGCAGATCACCTTCCTAGAGTTGGCTATTGTGAACATATGGCATTTGAGATTTGACTGTTGATGTGTTCTTGACACAATTTTGAGATGCTGTTTATTGCTTAAAGACACTTACACATCTTAGGTCTTCAAATACCTAAATAAATTACTTCATTTTCCATGTCCTACCATCTGCTGCAAACTAAAAGTGCACATGAGGAGATAGTCAGTTGGATCTCTCCTGTAGGAAGCATGGTTTTGAAGTTCAGCCTTGCTATATTGGAGGCAATGCAATTTTTGTTGAACTGTTTTTATTTAGAAAGGTTTTGTCTACTGCCAGTGACTTCTGATTTTTAAAAAAATATCAATGCAGTTAGTGGTCATTTTTATGTTGCTGGGGATAACAAAGATCTTCATGCTTTTTTGTATCACTTTTGTCATGAATTTTATGGTTTGTTTTATATACTATTTATCTGCTTAATGTTCTCCATCTTGAGCCACTGGATTGATATGGAGCTACCAAAAAGTGCTTTTTAGTTTCTGAATGCTAGTAAGTATGCTAGAGTTGCATCCTTGACTTCCTCAATGTATTTTTGTGTGTAATGTGCCAATTCTTTTCTTAGACCTTTGAAGAAGCTGATCTATGTCAAACATTAATCAAGAACATTGCTAAAGCTGGATATTTTAAACTTACACCAGTGCAGAAATATAGCATTCCTATTGTGCTGGCAGGGCGTGATTTAATGGCATGTGCCCAAACAGGATCAGGAAAAACAGTTAAGTATAAAATGCCAGATTTTACTATTGAGGTAGAGGTATTGACACAATCCAGTGTATGAATTTTCGTGGCACTGTTAACCCTACTCAGATTGGAACTATTGAAAGTTGCAGCAAAGAAAATACAGGCAGTCCCCAGGTTACGAACAAGATCCGTTCGTAAGTCTGTCTTTAAGTCGATTGTGAACGTAAGTCGGAACAGAAGCCGCACAATGTTTTCAAAGTGTTGCAAAGTATGAGTTGTCCATAAGTCGGGACGTTCGTAACCCGGGGACTGCCTGTAGTTCATTTCATTTAAACCATTCATTAGATTGAAGCTGATATTTTTCCTACTTTCAGTTTGTTATAAATGAACCTCTGTGAAGCTTTATTAAATACTAGCTTTTTTTACCCGGCGTTGCACAGGTCGTCATTTTCCTATAGGCACTATTTGTTCGAAATTCCTTAAGGTAGCTATCCGCTGTTTTGAATCCCTCCATGGGAAAGGCCCCCCCCCGGGACTGCATAATGGAATCCCAGCTCCCCCGGGAATCTCAGCTCCCCCGGGACTGCACAATGAAATCCCAGCTCCCCCAGGCCTACACAGTGAAATCCCTGTTCCCCTCCTGGGACTGCACAATGAAATCCCTGTGTGTCCCCCGCCCCCGGGACTACACAATTAAATCCCTGCTCTCCCCCCCCCCCAGGACTACGCAACAATGAGATATCAGTTTGCCCCCCCCCCCCCCGGGACTACACAACAATGAAATCCCTGCTTGCCCCCTTGGGACTACCCAACAATGAAATCCCAGCTCCGCCCCCCCCCCCCCCCGTAGGCCCTGGCTGCAGTTCATATGAACATTCTGTTTTGACGGAGAGATTTGCATATCCGCTCCTGATTGGGCCCTGCGAACATTCCAGGTGACGCCATTGGCTCTCATCTATTTTGGGCCGTACAGGCGCAGTGGGCTTTTTCGGAGATTCAAACCCGCCAGTCTTCGTCCTTGGGTGATGGAGAGTATGCGTGCCATGTTTGGGGCGGATCCGTCCATCCGTGTAGGAGCCTATGTGACGCACGCAGAAGCCCATACACACCCACCCACAGACACACAGACAAACTTTCACATTTATATAGTAGATAATAAAGGTATTCTGAAGACAAATTTAAGTTTTGATAAAATATGTATATTTGGTATACTGGCTGAATATTTTAATACAGTTACTTCAGGATACAGATCTCTTGATGCCTGCCTAGGTGCATACTTTAGTACTGTCTGAGATGCATGAGTAGTCTCTATTTTGGGGTAGGTAGGTATGCTCTTGGTGTATTGTGTGTTGTCCTCCTCTAGTGATGATCACTAGTTATCTTGCCTTGCTGATTCAGGCAAGAATCTCCACATTTGCTTCCTATAAAATAGATGCTGCACTGAAGACACTTAACTGTTTTTGAATGTGTTCCATAACTTTCCATAAGTTGAAAGTGCAGGCACATCCTGGCTTATTAAAATTAATAATTAAAAAATCAGGCAATTTTCATGTTCTGGGATTGAGGAATTTCTCAACTGTAACTTACCGGTATTTGCCCTTTAGGCAGCTTTTCTTCTACCAGTTTTGGCTCATATGATGCGAGATGGAGTTACTGCCAGTCAATTCAAAGAGCAACAAGAACCAGAATGTATAATAGTTGCACCAACTAGGGAACTGATAAACCAGATATTTATGGAATCAAGAAAATTTGCATATGGGTGAGTTAAGCAAACAAAATCTCAAAAGTAGAGTGTTTCTACTTAAACAAAACAGCAGTGCTGTTAGGCACCTATCTGCTAGGTATCTGAAGTGAGGTCATAATGGTGCTATAATGTTTTCGTAATTTGGAAAGCTGTCTCAGTTTGGTATGGTGGGATGCTATCTGTTCTTGTGAAGCAAGCTGCCAAATTCTGACTTGAATTTCTCTGGGTGAACAAAATGTTTGTGTTTCACAGAATTGCATACAGAAAAAAAAACCTTGGAGCTAACCCTGTGCGTCATGACAGCTTGCATGATTACAGTAGGGATTTAATTATTAGGTCCTGTTTGCATTGGTCCGTTGAAGGTAATACAGAAATCTAAAGCTTCCAATCAATTACTATTCAACAGGTTCAGGGAACAAAATCATGATTGAGCCATGCTCTGCGAGAGACTAGAAATAGTTACTTCTTGTGCACAGGGTAAATACTGAAAAGTGAGGCTTCGGAATATTTATGTATTATATTTATATCCCGCCTTCTTTCCTGTAAGGAACCCAAGCTGGCTTATATAATCCTCCTCCATTTTATCCTCACAACAACCCTGTGAGGTAGGTTAGACTGAAAATCAGTGACTGGCCCAAAGTCACCCAGTGAGCTTTATGGCCGAGTGGGGACTAGAACCCAGGTCTACTGAGTCCCAGTCCAACACTCTAACCACTACACCACGCCACATTGGCTCTCAGTGTACAAGAATATAAATTTTGGGGCTTTTGATCTCTGGAGACTGGGTCCAAATTAGAACCAATTTTATAGCAAACTATCAAATGCATAATGCCTATTGCCACAAATACAGAATGAGCTGCTGTACCTAATAGCTATAGAGATTTCAGTTGGCATATTACTCAGATACTGATACTTCCACAAAGTGACGAGCATGGCCTGATGGTTCTGAATTCAACTTTAAAAGCCTTAATTTTGGTGAATTATAACCACAAAGGTGCATTAAAATATGTAAAACCTGCCGGTCTTTACTTGTGCCACTTCATACAAGAGCACTTGGCTATCGGGTGTTATAGAAATGTAATACATAAATACTCCATGTATTCTACAGTAAAGAGGTTGGTCACTTATTACCATGGAATTGGGGTGCTCTCATTTGAGGGTTTCATTAGCGTGGAATTTCATCAGCATACAATTAGGGTGAGTTAGACCCTAATCTATAGTGAATGGGAGAAAACAAATTTCTGCATGTCCAAGGTATAACACAGGAGTGGGGAACCCCTCTCAGCCCCAGGTCAGAATTCAATTTCAGAGACGCTGTTGTGGGTAGGATTCCAGTGGTGGGCAGGTCCAAAGGCAAAGGGGACAGGGCTGAAGGCTAAAGCAGTTGGGCCAAAAACACAAAATATACCAACCCATTTTAGCTTAAAGCTCTTACTGCTTTTACTAAGCCTTAGGAGAAGCATTTCAACCTTTTAGAATGGTGAGGAGACCGCACGAAAGCCAGGAAACCACCGATGAGTGGTTGGAGAAAGAGGGTGTGGCTATTTAGGGGATCTGGGGGAGGGGGATCTGGATAGGGACCCTAGACCTGAGTTTTCCCAATCTTGGGATAACACCACAGTGGCTGCTTGATGTTGATGCATAAAGGCGATAACATTCATGAACTTTTGAAAAAAAATCATACCTTCAAGGAATTGAGTTGGAGTGGAAGAAATACACAAGTCAGATCTGACTTCCAGTAGGAATTAATATTGGAGACCATATTAATTCCTACTGGAATACCCCAGAAACTATTCCTGCATAGTTGCACCCCTGTACTAGAAACAGTCCTTAGAATGCTTTTGTATAACTACAGGAGGATTCAAATGTGACCACATAACCTAGTATGCAGTCCATCAAGCAGTACTACCTCCGTGCATTTCAATAGGCCTTGATCCGTACTTGAATTCAAGCCCTATTAAAATGTACAGAGGGCATGCTGTTGTAAATGTTCAGTGGATTTTATCTTGGATAACTAGACTTGAGTTTGCAGTACTGCAGATATGGAGCGCCATTTCATTACCACTTGAAAATTATTTTAAGCAAAAGCAAGGCAATGCGGTTTTATTAAGCCATGCTGTTAGATTGATATATAAGTGAGTGGTGTTGATACATTGAGATGCATTCACTGTTTATCGCTAAATGAGAAATGTAATGTATATTTTCTTGTTGACTAGAACTTGTATAAGGCCAGTTGTGATTTATGGAGGTATACAAATGGGTCATACAATTCATCAGATAATGCAAGGTTGTAATGTATTGTGTGCTACCCCAGGAAGGCTTTTGGATATCATAGGCAGAGAAAAGGTAGGATCTATGTGTAAATATTTTCTTAAGTGTTAAGGCTCTTACAATTTTCAAATACTTAGCATTGTTTTATTACAAGGAGTCAGACATAGGTGCAAAACAAGGTATTTTGTCAAGGTTGATCATCAGTGGGATATATTATCAGGCCAGGGAGAAAATACTCCTTGTTCTCGCTACCATAGCATACTGTTCCATTTTTTTTTTAGCTGGGGAATATATGGAGTGGACTCACATTAAATCAGACCAGTGATCTGCCTACCCCAGTACTGTCTACTGTGGCAGTGGCTCTTCAGGGGTCTTTCCCAGCCCCAGCACCCAAGATCTCTTAACTAGAGATGCTGGATATTGAATCTGCAACACTGGTTGTGCAAAGCTTGTGCTCTTACCACTGAGCTATGGGGAATGCAGCCCTGGAGTGTGTCAGATTTGAGAGAGGAAGGAAAGAGAAACATCTGAATTGTTGACTGGTGCAAGCTTTGAGTAACCACCCCTTGAATACTTCTTGTGGCCTTTAAAAAGGTAAATGCAGAAGGCTAAATGCTATAGGCACAGCCTATCTTTTTTCCTCTGCCTAGGCAATGCTGATCTAGCTGTAGTAAGCATGATGGCTGCACTAAGTGTAAAGTGGCTCAGTTCCTGTCCAAAAGTGGCAGACTGGCATTTTTAGAACCTACTGTTGCTGCTAGGTGGCAATCAAGTTGTACACGTTAATTATCTCTCCTTAGCTGCTGCTGACTTACACTTTTGTGTGGAGTTAGATTATATTTGTAGTGGGATCGGGGTGGGTGATGTAAAACATTCCAGATGGACTTTATTGAATGCTTTTTATAGCTGTCATGTAACACAAGAAATGTGTGTTCCCTTTATTCTTGGACTAACTTTTGTTCATCTAAATTTCTTCAGATTGGGCTGAATAAATTAAAATATTTGGTGTTAGATGAAGCTGACCGTATGCTGGACATGGGATTTGGCCCCGATATGAAGAAGTTGATTTCATGTCCAGGCATGCCACCAAAGGACCAACGCCAAACACTAATGTTTAGTGCCACGTTCCCTGAAGAAATCCAGAGGTCTGTACTAGTGATTGGTTTTGAAAAACATGGATCATGAATCATAAACTTTAGATTACCTAATCAGAGTGAGAACTTTTTAGCAGAAGTTAGTTTTTCTAAAAGATCAGCATACTCACTTTTATGTGGGTAGCATTTGTTTATCATAAGATTATTCTTCATATGAAGAGTCATTGTTTCCATCAGATAAGTAAAGAAGTGTTTTGTATGGTTTGGCAGTAGGGTGATAAAAATTGATTTCAAAAGAAGAATGGATTTTAAAAATTAAATCTATTTTTTAAAAACATAAATAAAGTAACTAAATTCTAACTTAAAAATAGTGTTACAATGGAATACCATCATAAACATGCTAAACCTACACTTACAGTCACATAAAAATGAAGGCTACCTACCCAATCAAACATGTGCATTAATTTCAGTTTTTCATCTTCTGAAAATGGCTCTGTCCAGCCTAACAGCTTTTGCTGCTATGCAAAGACACAGGCTAGATAGGATTGTTGTTCTGTGCTTATGTGGTGTTGCAGTGAAGCCAAACAAGGCAGAGGAGTTAATACAGAAAGATAATATAGCAGGGTGGTTAAAAACAGATGCTTTAAAAAAAATAAATAAATTGGATTTTTTTAAAAGTTACATTCAATTTTTTCCAGCCCAGTAACTATCAAACCTTGCTTTGGCCTATCAGTCATGGGCATTTTGTTCTTGTTTGCTACATTGTTTTTTGTGAGGGCAAGGCTGGGCCAAAACAGACTGGGTTCACATGACAACCCATCGTGGGTGACAAGCCACAGTGGGTTGTCGTGTTGTGTGAACCTGGACTGTTTCCTGCAGGGTGGCTTGTTCATGGGCAACAAGCCACCCTGACAACCCATGGCTTGTTCTAGGGGTTATTGTACCCACAACAGGTTGTCATGTTGTCTGAACCCAGGTGACCGATCCCATCATGGGTACCAGGAACCGGCAAGTGAGCTACTTGGCAAGAGTGGCAAAAACCGCTTGCCCAGGCCAGCGCCAGTGCCAGGCGCCCCAACAAGTCCCCAAGTGGCACTTTGGGGCAACCAACACTGGCTCTGTGTCTCCCCCCGCCCCCGCCGCCATGATCAAAGCCCTTTTGTGCTTGCTATGGCTTTTTATTTAATCCATTTTTTTCTTTTTTTGGAGATTGCAAAAAGTGATCTCTAATTTGACAGCTAGTGACAGCCCATTCAATGTGCCCAAGTGGCATATTGGAGGGGCTGTCACTGGTTTGTCACCTCTTCAAATATTTTTTTAAAAATTGCACCCCAAATGTGCACAATTTTTTTTGTTTTTTAATTTTATTTAATTTTATTTTTAGTTGGACTTTCGTGGGTCTGAAATGGCATGCTATGCCTTGCCTGGGCAGTGTCCAGGGGGGTGTCTGCTGTCAGAGTGCAGCAGGCACCCCTCATGGGATTTGGCACAGAGCAGCTGCCAAAAGCTTTATTTTTCACTTTGGTTTGTCTTGACAGCTGTCAAAAGCTGAGCTGTCAAGAGAAACCAAAGCCTAAAGATTTCTTTTGTGTGTTTTTTGGACCTGGCTCCTCTGAGGGTCCTCTCACTTTTCCACCCTTTCCTGAGATTCTAAGTGTTCAGGAAGGTGGAAAAATGCAAGCCACCCCCTTTTTATGGGAGGTGTCAGTTTTGACAGCTAGCTGTCAAACTCTGGTTCCTTTTAAAAGGTTTTTTTGGACAGGGCTCTCCGTGGTCTTTTCACGGGCATATGCAGGCATGAATGCATATGTTGTTGTCAGCAAACAATGGGGAGCCCTGTCAAAACTGCTTATTCACAGGGTGGATTGTCGTGATGTACGGAGGCGCCCAGAGTGAAGAAGAAAGAAGCAACAATGGAAAAGACAAAATTGTCCAGTGTACCTTTTCCTGTATTCTCATATAATGTTGCAATCTGATACCCACTTACCTGGGAGCAAGCCCCATTGAACTCAGTGGAACATTTCTGAGGAGACATGTATAGGATTGTGTTGTTAACCGCAAACTGTTGAGGGTGCTGGTCATAAGAGAGAACCAGAGAGCCTATATGGAACTGTTTTAAAGACATTCACCCTAGTTAAAAAACAACATGAAAAATATATGCAGTGAGACAAAGAGATGAAAAGCCTGCTTTTGTAAGAATGAAATGGTGTAAATAATACTCTTATTTAGTTATAAATTAACATGGCTTAGTGGTCAGGTTTGTACCATTGTTCAGGAAATATATGAAAAAATGCCATGGGTAATTTGAATTAAATCAACCCTTTTTTCTTGCAGATTAAATTTGGAATTCTCACTGTAAGGACTTCATTCCTTGCATGCACCAAGAAGTGTGTGGCATGCATGCTCATAGTTTGGGGTCATGCAAGTTAAATCTGGGTTTTCAGAAAACAGTCTTGGAAAATGCATTTTAATGTGAGGCTATAACTCATAGTGTATAAAATTTATAATCCTAAAATAGCAATTCATGTGCTTATAGAACGAGTCTACTGGTATATCTTTTGACAATCTCTTAATACATACATCTGTGCTGTAATAGTAACACCTTAGTTTCCAAGCTGCTTGTCTGACTTTTCGCTCCTGAGCTAACTCGGAAGTGGCTTAATTTTATTTGTTCATTTTAAAGGCTGGCTGCAGAATTTTTGAAGACAGAGTACTTATTTGTTGTTGTTGGACAAGTGGGTGGAGCCTGCAGTGATGTCCAGCAAACCATACTTCAAGTGAATCAGTATGACAAGAGAGACAAACTTGTTGAAATTCTCAGTGGCTTTGGTAATCAACTTCTTGCAACAACTAGATGTAACAAATTTGTGTAGGATTTTGTTAATTATTCTAGCTGGCAGTTCAAAACCAAGAAATTCTGGAACTGGGGAATATAGTGGAAATAAAAAGCTATCATGCAGCAAGTGTAGAAAGGAGACCACTAGAAGTATAGGATAGCCTGCCTGTTGATCAGATAACTTTGTACTAGTGTGAAATTGGGGCTAAAGGTATAAATTATCCTATTCTCCCATTAACAACCTTACTTGGATTGTATTACGCAAATTGTATCATTTTCCCTAAAATTCTTAAATCTGAAACTGCTTGTATGGAATATCATGAATGTGGAATCATGAAATACATACAGTTATTTTTTAAGGGCTGTAATAAAAAAAACCCCATTAAATGTTGTTGAATCTAGGTGGGCTGATATTTTGCTTTTCCGACTTGGACTTTGGTTTTGACGTTTCACAACACGTTAGACTAAAATGTCATCTCTTACCATTCAACCTGTCTGCTTAGCTAAAGCAGAATTGGGGGAGCAATTTGGCATTTTTTAATTCTTCCTGCACTTTTTATTTAGAGGTCTGCCTCAAATAAAGAGCCAACCAGGCCAACCTGCCTGGTTGGCTCTTTATTCTGATAATTGTTTGAGACAATGTACACTTTAAAATCTGTATGTTGCTCTTCTCCCTCCTTGTCAAATATCCCAAGAGATCGGAAGCCTGTCCTAGCCTCTGTGACTTGAGGTAGGAAACTGAACTGGTAATTAGAATGTGGAATTGTCCTGAGCCCAGGAAGATTAAACACTCTTTAAAAGAGTTGATGGTAGGGAGTGTGCCACCTTGAGGTCTGCTGGTGTTCAAGGGAAATTAACTAGTACTTGTGGATGCATATACTCATGGTCAGCTACAGCTTTCCAGAAATCATTTAGGGAAGGTAATCTCAGTTTCCAAGGCTGTTGGTTCTGAGGCAAAGAATGGGGAGTGAATTGAACAAAATCATCATGATTTATTTGCATGCTAATGTATCTTGTTTGTAACTTAAATAGTTAATCACAACTTACGGACAAGGGATGTTGCATTTTAGTTGCTTTGGCGAATTGTATGTAGGTAGAGTAGTTAAGTATTTGTACCTGCTGGAAGCAGTTGCCTTGCAAAGGCTAGGTGATGAACGCAGGCTATGAGACTACTTGTTGGCGACTGGTCATGGTGATGGTGATGACCTAGGGAGGTGGTGGGCTCCCCAATCTGGAGGCATTCAAGGTGCAGCTGGACAGCCATCTGTCAGGGCAGGGGGTTGGACTCGATGGCCTTGTAGGCCCCTTCCAACTCTACTTTTCTATGATTTGCAGCTTTTAGGTTTTAATGGCGGTATGCCTCATGGTACAAGATGCTGGGAAGCAACAACGAAAAGTCAGAGGCATATGACTTTTTGTGGGAAACAGGCTGCTGGACTAAATGGACCTTTGGTCCGATCTAGCAAGGCTTGTTTTAATGTATTAGGGTGTGTGTTACTAGTAGGTACTGGCTTTATGCCAAGCACATAGAAAGGCATGCTATACTCTGAGCTAAAGGAAAATTGCATTGTGAAGTATTTGTAATTATGAAGTGCCTAAATTTACTAGACACTGTCCCGAAAACTAAGAATGGAACAGACCCTGCGCTCAAATCCAGAGTTATAGATCAGATTTTAAGGAGGGTCAATTAGGAAATGTCTGTGAATAAGTGCCGAGTAGTTTAACTAAAACAAAGAAAAGAGATGTTTAACAAAATGTTACTAATACATGTACTTAACTCCAAGAATGAAGTATTGGTACTTGAAAAGAATTGGTTTATTGTTTTATGTGAATAGCTATCTATATTAATACCTGCCTTCTTACAGGTGATAAACGAACCATGGTGTTTGTAGAAACTAAGAAAAAAGCAGACTTCTTTGCAACCTTTCTTTGCCAGGAAAATATAGCGACAACAAGTATTCATGGGTAAGTGTCTATATCATAATTCAAAGTAAATCATAATGATTAAAATAGTTTTTTAAAAAGCATTTTCTCCAAGTTGGTGTGCAGAAGGCATTCCTACAATGGGTTAACTCCCTCTTTCGCCACGGGAAAAGAAGGGATCATGTAATAGTTTTGTGTAGTCTGCTGGTCCTAGACTCCTCCCTGCCCGTTCATCCCTGCTTTTCATCCAGGATAGAGCTTCTCCTCAGTTGCATTTGTTTGCAACTCAGTCCTCTTCAACTTTTCTACTTCTACTATTTATCTCTTTATCATCTTTATCTCCAACTCATTTCTTCTTCCTAATATTTTTTTTTAAAGAAAAAGTTACTTTTGTTTTTGAGCTCTCCTTTCTTCAGCTGCTACCTGTTTGTTCTCCAGGTTGCTGTGAGGAAGGCACCCACAATGGGTTATTTCCCCGCATTGCCCAGGAAAAGTGGGGACTATGTGACTAAACTTTTGAGTATTCTGTTGGTCCTGGGCTCCTCCTTGCCAGTTCATCCCTGCTTTTTGCCCAGGACAGAGCTAACTTTCATCATCTCCTACTCAAAACCTCTTCTATCTTCAAACTCTCTTCTTATAACCTCTTAAAATCTTAATCTCAGTATTTCCTTTCCCTTAAAAAAAAAATACAAAAAAGATCTTCCCCTACTTTCTCCACTCCACCGTCTGGCTTCTTCATGGCCCCTCTGGCTAAAAATACATCTTCTAAGGTGGTAAGAAAAAACAAAACCATCGCACATCTCACAGCAGGAGTGCGATTTCGCAGACCAGGCTTGAGAGAAGTGAGCATAAGTGTGCTAGCCTATAGGCGTTGGCTGCCTGCTGAATCTTGCCAACAATCAAAGGAAATTCCTTATGGCCAGCGAAGAAGCAGCAGCCAAAGTTGAGGGAGTCATGGCATCTGAGTCTTCGGACCACGTCACCCTGTCCCGAGACAACATGGAGCCTGCCACCAGCATGGACTCAGTCTTGGAGGAGGAGGAATCAGCTCAACAATGACCAGATGCTGAAAGTGCCATGAGGGTGAGATTGATGACCTACTCATCAGGTCCCCCTCTAGTTACAAAGCCTTACAAGGACCTGAACCTGACTGTTGACTGTCTTAAACATCATGGATGTGTAATAAACAAAAAGAGCCACCTGACTCCCACTCCCTTCTACACCTAGGAGCACTAATCCACACCTCCAGGGGCTGCCTATTCCTCTCCCTGGAAAGAATACTCAAGCTCCAAACTCTATCAAAGAACCTCCAACTTCAACGAACAACAGATCTAATCAACATAGCATGCTTACTAGGCCTAATGATATAGTGCCTAGGCATCATCCCATGAGCCAGGTTGCATTCTCACCCACTGCAATGGTTCCTCCTATCCTTCCAAGCCCAGATTGCACAGAAAGACTACACAGTACATCTACCTCACCACCTCACAACCTCCCTCTGCTAGTGGCAATCTCCTCAGGACCTACAGAAGGGCACCCCCTTCCAGGATCCAACCAGAATCATGCTGACAATAGATGCCAGCCTTGAAGGTGGGGGAGACCCTGCAACATGCAAGTGACTCGAGGCAAATGGCATATGTGGGGGGACGGACACCACATCAACTGGCTAGAACTCGGAGCAATACACCTAGCCCTGAAACACTCCTCCCAACAACTTCAGCACTCCCATGTCCTTATAAGGACAAACAACACCACAGCCATGGCGCACATAACTCCAAGGAGGTACCAAATTGCACTCTGTTTATCTAGAAGCCCAGATGATGATGCTTTGGGCCAAGGAAGAACTTAGCCTCCATCCCCGCACAGCACATCAAGGGAACACTGAACCACACTGGATTTCCTGAGTTGACACCAAGTAGATCCAGGGCAATGGAGCTTCCACCCTGCAATCTTAGAGGTCCACTAACTCTGGACCTGTTCTCCTCCCTATTCAATCACAAACTTCCAAGGTTCCTTTCACGATTCCACTCTTACAGACTGAAGGAGATGCACTGAACACCACCTGGCCAAAGGAAAAACTATGGCTTCCTCCCATTTCCACTCCTAGCTAGAATGCTGCAAAAGATCAGAAAAGGAGGAGCAACAGTAGTCCAAATAGCTCCCTTCTGGCCCTGCAGACCGTGGTTCTCGGAAATCATAGCCCTAGCTTAGCAAGGACTATAGTTTCTGCCCCAGAAGTCAGACCTCCTGTCTCAGGGTGCAGTTCTCCACTCAGACCCACAATGGCTCTGGCTAGCCTCCTGGCTACTAAAAGAGCAATCTACACCAACATTGACTACCCAGATTCAGTCATAAACACCCTACTGGCATCCCATAAGGTTTCCACAACATGGATCTACAAGATAACATGAAAAGGGTTTTCCAGATTGGGCAGGAGAAAGAAAGTCAGCATACAAACAGCCGGCATAAAGGAGCTCCTTTCTTTTCTTACAAGAAGGATTCAACATACCGGTAGCTCTTAAACCAGGCACCTTACACAGACAAACATCAGCCATATAGTTGGTCCTCTCCAAACCAGGACGGCCACCACTAAGCTTGCATCCTCACTTTAAAATATTGCTCTGTCGAGCATCAGTTATAAGTCCTCCCATGGTCCACAGATTCCCCGCATGAAACTTGCAGGTTGTCAAATTCTTTCACCAGACAAAGTAGTTTGTCTCTCAACTACTTGTAACGTTGGAAACGTACCTCTATGGGGCTTTTATTCTAAAAGTTAAAATACATCTTCTTAAAGTGTCTTCTGAAGTAGTCTTGAAACTGTCAGCAGCTCTTTAGGCAGTCTCTTTTTGGATGCTACTTTATTTCTCCACAACACCTGTTGCTTTGTAGAAATACACAGCTATTTGAGGCAAGCTTATTTTGTATGGTAGAGCACAAAGTAAAGAGTCTTTTGTGAAATGTAAGTTGCAATCTCTTCCCTATATTTTATATTAAGCTATAATGTCTGAGGCAGGAGCAGGCAAAGGCAACATCAGGGCCTGCTCCAGTTGGACTGCCCCCCCCCCCCCATTATTAGGGCTAACAGCAACATGAAAAAACAACAACGCACCCTGATTATTCTGCGGAAGGTGTTCTTTTAACTACTGTCATTGGCCGGAAGAAATGAAATGTGTGTGTGGATATGCAGTAGGTGCAGCAGACTTAGGGTGAGCTAAATATATGTAGAGAGAGTTCAATATCCTATTGTTAGCTTGACAAATGTGCATTTGAAAATTACTTTTTTCCTTGATACGTGTGGTTTGTTTGCTTATGTATTAAAGTTGCTGTCCTAACGCAAAGAGGAATACATTCTCTTTTTACAGTGATCGGGAGCAGAGAGAGCGAGAAGAAGCTCTTCGCTGTTTTCGGTCTGGAAAATGCGCTGTCCTTGTTGCTACATCAGTGGCAGCAAGAGGTCTGGATATTGAAAATGTTCAACATGTTATAAATCTTGATCTTCCTTCTACGATTGATGAATATGTTCACAGGATTGGACGAACTGGGCGTTGTGGTAACATAGGCAAAGCAATTTCTTTCTTTGATCCGCATTCAGACAGTGCTATTGCGCAGCCTCTAGTCAAAGTGCTTGCAGATGTAAGTTGTTTTTTGTACTTTAAATTTGTTTTTTTAATTAAATTGAGTGTAGGAAAATAAAAGATTTATGATGTCATTTTTTTTTCTTTTCAAGGCTCAACAAGAAATACCAGCATGGCTAGAAGAAATTGTTTGTAGCGCTGGTGGACTTGGTTTTAGCAATCCGAGGGGAAATGTGTTTGCATCTGTTGATTCCCGAAAGGTAACACTTACTTAGAACTACTGATGGTGACATATATAAACATTGTTTGGATACTAGAAAGTAATTTTGAAAGACCCTTAGGTCTTGAAGAACATTCTGAAATTCTTAAAACTAGTTGAGGATAGGGGAAAGTAGGTGGATACTACTGAAATTCAAGTCAAGACATACTGTCACAGTAGGCCAGCTTCTATGAAAATCAGTGTTATGCTTCAGTAATCAAAGTATTCCTTGTGTACTGGTGTTAATGCAATAAAACCTTGCTGGCAGCATATTTTTCCCTTGGAAAAGGAACATTATAGTAGACTGGTTCTCACTATCAGTCTGAGCTCAAGCCCTGTTGCTTAGATTCAGCTATGATGCCTTCTTACATAGATGTATTACTGAATTAAATCCCAACTTGCTGCAAATGCTCTAAGATTGTCTAACATCATGAGGGGAAGAGACTTCATACCTTTGCTCTAGAAATGCAAACACATCCTTGCAGTTAACTCTACTGCCTTTTCTCGGAGAGCCAGTGTGGCGTAGTGGTGAGAGTGTTGGGCTGGGACTCGGGAGATCCGGGTTCTAGTCCCGCTCGGCCATGAAACTCACTGGGTGACTTTGGGCCAGTCACTGCCTCTCAGCCTAACCTACCTCACAGGGTTGTTGTGAGGATAAAATGGAGAGGAGGAGGAGGTTTATTATGTAAGCCACCTTGAGTTCCTTGCAGGAAAAAAGGCGGGGTATAAATATAATAAATAAATTCTTTTTATGCCTGAAAACCAGGGGTCCACCCATTTTTGCTAGTTTGCAAAAGGTTGTGACCATCACGACCCTACTCCTCCAGATTTCATAATAGAACAACATTAATTTGTCAGAGCTGTACTAGACTCGTAAGATCCCCCCCCCAACATTGCCATTTGGTTAGTCTCCAGGTAAATATTAATTTGCTATATAGTCTGCACATAAACAACTACTTTCACATAGACTGCTGCAGTTGTGTATAAATTGTGGCCCGCTCCAACCTCAAAAGCAGGTGGATCATCCCTGCAATAACTCTCTTCTTCAGACACTCCTGACTCTGAAGTGCAGCTTGAGGTCAGGAATGATCTCCACCACCTTGGCTCAAAGCTTGAGAGTGGGTGAGAGCTCATCATGTTTGCCGGAGGTGGTTGGTGGCAAGCAATTTTGTGGACCCATGCCACAAATAGGTACCAGATGCCATTCTGTTGTTGCTCTGGCACAGTGAAGAAAGTTTAAACAAGGTACGTTCTTGCCAGAGGTGGCAGGAGAAGGGGGAATTGAAATCCTTACGTTGGTAACTGCTATTAAGTACCAGCCTGTTTATTAAGCTTGCTGAGTGGCGGCGGCTGTGTGGCCAGTGTTCTGTTTCACAGCAGTAGCGTCTAGAGTGGAATAGGAGTCTCCATGATGGAAGTAATCCATGTGTTAAGATTCTCTGCACATGGATTGCTACACTTCCAGTAGCCTGTCAAGAAGGTAACATGTGCTTGCAGACTATAGGAAGCAATCTTGTGTGACAGCAAAAGAACTGAAAGTGCCAAAATTCTTGATCTTGGGTGCTGGTATAGAATGGCATTAGTCTGTCATTCTGTACCAGAACCCAATTAATGTACAAGATTGACTAATGTGGTGTCTATATGCAGACTAATTGTGTTACAAATACGGAAATATAGCTATATAGCTCCTAACTCGGGATGTTTGGTTTACTGATGGTTTTAGGTTGCTCATCTCT
Organism: Shinisaurus crocodilurus; assembly: GCA_021292165.1. Lineage (NCBI taxonomy): Eukaryota > Metazoa > Chordata > Lepidosauria > Squamata > Shinisauridae > Shinisaurus > Shinisaurus crocodilurus. The sequence continues at coordinate 2,057,824 of JAHFWL010001192.1, read as the reverse complement.
GGGTAGCCAACATCAGGCAGGAACTTACTGATGTCTATAGGAAGAGACGCAAAGCTCATGGCACATGCTTACTGCAGTATATAGCTTTTCTGTTCTAACTGAATCTGCTCAACTCTGGTTTATATAGGTTTTCCGTGGCAAAGAGAATCAGCACAGTGGAGGATTTGCAGCATCAAGTACAAGTGCGGCTTCTGAGTCATGGGATTAAAGCTACCTTCTATCATGGAACAAAGTTCTTAATTTACCCTGCTAAATCTTCCAAACAAAACAGTTATTGGGAAAACTGGCAGGATCCTCAACATGTTTACTTCAGTCCCTGTGATTTCAGTGAAACTTACGTAAGTGTACTTAGGATTGTGACTTTAAAATGTTTAAAAAACTGTTGATATTACTACTGCCCTCATGTTCAGGGAAGATGAAGTAAATATACACGTTCAAGTTACTTACTTCACCGATAAGTAAACCTTTCTGCATATCCAACCCTCTAATATGCGGACATAGTTTTTTGTTGGGCATTAACTTGAATGTGTTCTTCACATTTTTCAAAACAATTGTCTAGATTCTTATTTTAAGACTTTGGGCATTAGTTGCTTATGGAAGACTGTGTTTGTGTCTGTGTGTTTAATGGTTGTGAAGTAACACCAATTTGTTGTAAATGATTGTAAAAATGCTTAAAAACTTAGGATCATGCCCTGTGCTATGGATTTTTTAGAACTTAGCCCAGTCCTGGGCAAAGTCTACTCAGAATTAAGTCATTAATTTCATTGAGACTTAACCCCTAAATAAGTGTGCATAGGATTACAGTGGTATGTGATCTCAAATACAGGCTTTCCTTCTGAGTGATTACATAACAGAAGCAACAGATGTATCATTCTGCAACAGACATAGCAAGGAATTGATGTGCTTTTTAACATGCAGATATTAAGGCAGGTACAAAGCTTTGCTTTTTATGGTGTCTTTTTTCCATTACTACCTCAGAGCTTTCTGAGATTGTAGCCAATACCGGCTTTGGCAGCTTGAATTGCACAGGCTGTTCCATCATAGCTAGATTGGAGGAAGATGTTTCAAGGCCTTAATCACTTGATAGATCTCGTGTGCGTGGTATTCACCTGCTGTCTATCCTGTTCATTATATAATGGAATCTCTCTGTTTAAGATATTCCAAAATACCACTATTAGGATTTTTAGACTTGTATAAATTCATACAACAATTTACACACTCAGATATTGGAATTAACGTACATTGCATGTTTTCCTGGTAATTTACAAGCCAATTCCTTGTCTGCGTTGTTACTCTTAAAATATTTCTGGTGAGTAAAGGCAAGAGATCTTTCAGTTAAACATTTTGCATGTCCAGTATATTTGTGTTGATTGAATTGCTCTAAAATATCAGGATACTAGGTATTTTTATGCATTAAATCAAGCTGTTTGACCATGTTAAGAGCTTCATTATATTTAGAATTTTTTTTTAGTAGGTATAACAATACCTCTTATATAAACTTTAGCAGCATCCCAGATTTAGCAGCATCCCAGATTCTCCATGACACTAATTGCATTAGTACAATTAACTGTAAAATATTTTCATTTTTTAACCTAACCTTATGGATAACAGTTATATTTTACATTTACATTTACATTACCAGTTCCTTGATTTACATTTAAATTGTTAGCCATCAGAAATTAAGTAAACTGGAGTATGATCTGAGACAGATTGAAAATCAATATCAAATTCTAATATTTTTGTTACTAAAGTTGGAGAGACAAACATTTCAGTTCTGGAATAGCCGTGATTTGGAATAGAAAAAATAAAGTAGTCAGACTTTTAAAATGCTGTGTATGTGTATGAAATGTAAAGAATGTATACCTTAAAAAAAACCTAGATAGAAAGATGTTAGATTGCTTAGCTTTATTTCTCTGTATTGGAAATCTTAGCACATTGTTTAAGACTCTTCTTACAGTATTTGAAGATGAAAGTTCCCAGGTGTGCCTACTAATGAATTTCTCCCCTTTACTAAACTCACTTGTAATTCATGATTTAGTAAGTTAGCATCAACATCCTCAGAGGCTAGCGCATTCATAATTATGAGAGTTTCATCTTTAGTTTTAATAACAGCCCATTGCTGATTATATCTAAACACTAACCAAAGGGAAAGCCCCACTTGGATGTTCTCTTTATTCAGTCTATCAGTAAGAAATCTTGGCTCACCTTTCCAGAAGGGTTAATGTGCGATAAATCAGCTAGAAACATCAGTTGGTTATGATTTATCTTAAAATCAGAATTATCTTAACTGTCCTCAATATCAATTCTCTTGAGCTAGTATTTTGAAAAATCACCAACATGTCTACCTAGAATCTTTGCTGCAATAGAATTACAGTAATTAAATATGTTACGAGCTGAACAGATTCACATTCCAAGCCAGGCCCATGAGAACTTCAGCAACAGCACCAGTTCCGTGTAGCTAGCTCCTTAAGTCTTTTCCCATATCAAAAATATTTCAATTGTCATATGTTTTGTCACTCCCTGCCCCTTGGCTATCATTTTTACTTTTAATTAATCCCCTCCTCTCCCCCGATCAGTAATATATTGAATTCCACAATCTGGTTGATGGATCCCTGCAAGGAAAAAAAGAATGCAGCACTGGGTGATCTTGTGATTTGGTCATTTGGCACACACCACATCAGTTAGATTTTTTTTCCTAAGGTTTTATTTTAATTCAAGGACTTTGCTTCATACAAAATGTAATTGTAGAAACAACTGCAGAATTCAAAGTTTGGCTGATAAATATTACTCGGGCAGCAAACTATTCAATCACAGAACTTATCCCCCCTCCCCCCGCCGCCATAAAGTTCCAGTTGTGTTGCATGTTTGGAACTTGTCTCTCTTTTTTTAACACTGTTTTTTTTTTAATTATAAAGTTTTGCAACAAACCCCCAATTTATATCAAATATAATTAAAAATTAACAACTGATGAATACGTTGTATCAAAAAGTACGAAGATAAACGTTTCTCCCCATGCACATAGTTTATATATATATATATATTTATATATATATATATGTATATATTTATATAATATGTATATATTTTACATGCAAACATTACTTATTCAAATTACAGCCACCACTAGACTGATTCTGGATGCAGAAAATGGGTTGTTGCATTTCAAGTTCTGGCAACTCAGTAGAAGAATTCTGGGAAATATCTAGGCCCCAATCGAGCTACGGTTAGTCCCAGCTCAGTCCCGTTAAAACCACTGGGACAAATTAGTCACAACTAACTCATTGCTCAATTTGCTTTAGCAATGCTGCAATTAGGTAATTTTAGACTCTGGATCTCGTGGCCTTTCTGGTGTGTGTGTGCTCTTTAGATGGTCACGTGTAGTACTTCCCTCCCTCCAAAATGTGGTAAGCCAACCCTGCTGAGATTGAGGACCCCTCCTGCCCATTCTGCTGAGAGGGGCCCTGGGCTTCTGCCCCAAAGTCCTGTCTTGATGGCACCACTGTGCTTTAGATGGGGCTTAAGCCATGACTAACTGTAACTGGATTGGAGCCTACATGTGTATCGAAAGAGAGACAGAGTTAAGGCTGTTTACAAATGGAAGGGCAGTCATGTTGACCATCCGATAACCATGCCCCGTCCTCCACCCACCCCATTTGCTTCTCCCTGACGATTTTATACCTTGGTCTTATTCTAATACAAGAATTTAAATGATCCGAGTTCAAACTGTATGTTGTGGTTGTGAAACCCCTCCATTGTATTGATACGGGGCTATCACAACAGACTGATTCAGAAGGGAACAGGGTGGGACGGTGGCAGCAGGATTAGATAAGAATTATTCAAGACAAAACAAAGCCATTTCCTTTCAACTCCCAATGGTTGCATGCATGATCAGAGAGTCTTTTTCTCCCTTTCATTTCTTGGAGTAATTTTTGTTTATATTTTCCCTTTTAAAATTTCCCAAGAAACTATTGTGCCTTTGTATAAGTAAAATGTAGAAAACATTTGGTCACGGTCATGCTGTAGCCTGAAACAGGAAAAAAATCCAACAGGTAAAGCTGCAGAATGGATGACAGTCTTTTGCTTCCTCGCCTCTTTTCTATTTGATTCAGTTTGTGAAGAGTGTCATCTTGTTGCATAGCCCTACAATTATTTTGGGGTTGTTGTTTTGTTTCGTTTTGTTTTTGTTTTGGTAAATCATATCCATGATCCATATATAACAAATCCCTCTTGGCTAATGAGCTTTCCATACAGTGAAGCCATTCACGCATCTTCAGAAATGAGGAAACGAGCCCCTCCCCCCCAAAAGACAAAAGAGGACCCAGATTTGCATCTGCCGAATTTTGTATCTAAATGCAAATTTAGAAATAATGACTATCATTTAAACAGAAATACAATACATCTCACCACAGTGACTTGACCAGGTGACCTGCGTACCTGTTCAGTCTACTGTCCAGGTGCTAAGTGTGAGTGAGCGGCATCATGGCCTCTGCTGCTCTCCTTTCCTCGGGTTCCTTAGCAACCAGACTTGGACTGGGAGAGCCCTTTAGACAGGATGCCTTCAAACAGAGAGCCGTCCTCTCTAAAGTAGAACACGTGGCCACCCTCTTTCCATACTCAAAGAAAGGTGTGTGTGGATTAATAAAAGTTAAAGAGAGGAGGGGGAGAGGAATGCCTATTCTAAAACACACTCCAGGGATGAGATTAGTTGGAGATCAGAAGAGAAAACAGTGACTGGAATACTTTAAAGTCAAGTCTTGAAGTAGCATGGCAGAAATGTCATCAGCTATTTTGCTCCTCCCCAATTTCTCCCTTAGACTTTTGTTTGTTTGTTCTGTTTTATCAATCCCAGCTGGCTAAATAATCTGTCTTTTTTAAAAAAAAAACCCGCGACACCTGTCAAATAAGGAAACCTACCTAAATTGAGGCTTGCCCAGATTGTTGCTCATTCTGCATGGCGTGCAGCCTGAAGGTGAACTTACACAATCGACTATTGCAGTTGTCTCCCTGTGGCTGGGTTCTGGGTTTGGATGCTGGCTCCTTTGTCAGCTGTCTCAGTTGTCATCCTCACCTCTTTGGGCTGGTGTTTTTAAATATACTGTGTAGTAAGGCTTTCCATACCCACGATCTGTCACTAGGTGTCATTTTGGTGCAATTTGCACAGCTCCTGAAGCATGAGGAAAACATCCAATGTTGCTGTAGATCAGGAGAGGGCAGAAAGTAGATGAGGATCTCGGGCGATTTGCAGTAGATTGGCAAGGGTTTCTGCCTTCAAACTGTCTCATAATTGCAAAATCTGAAAAAACTTTCCCCTCCTAAATTAGGTTGCTGAAAAAGAACACTTGGGGGAAAACCAGGAGTGGATTTCTGTGTGAAAGGTCTTGTGAACTTGGTTTTGGCACTGGCCACAGACTCCTGGGCTTAGCATGTGCCCAGAGGCACCCTGTTTGCCTGCCTGAACCACACTTTTGCCACCAACTCAGGGTTCTAGTGAAAAACAAAGGAGGAGCTGCAAAGCTGAAGTTTGCCCACCCCCAGTGCAGAAGTGGGTTGTTATTCTTATAGAAGTTGCCCAATGTGTTTTGAGTGAACCAGCTCTCCTCAGGAAGAATGTTTAAATCTTAAAATTTCTATTTTCTTTTGTCAAGTACTGGCATTTATGTTGCTTAAGAAAAATTTAAGTGGTAGTTAGCAGGGACATTGCTCAAGTAATGGTTTGGAATAATTTAATGCATGTTTAAATGTTGGTTTTTAGATGGGAAATCTAGGAAAGTACTCTTTCGAAGGGAAGAATGGGATAAATAAGCTATGCATGTGATGTTTCCTTGTCTGAAACAGATATTGACAAAAATGAAAGAACTGAAATATATCCCCTTATTTTAAAGGGAATAATTTTAAAGTCATACGTTTTATAAGTTCAGCTACCTAGTAACAGGAGCCCACAGTGCCCATGGGTACCTCCAATGGCACCTGGAATTTTTTTTAAAAAGTTATAATTTTTTTTTTACTATATGTACATGGATCTGTATGAAATGCATACAACTTTCTAGCAATTGCACATAGGCTTCAGCAAAAGTGGACAAAATATCCAAATAACTATCCATTTGAAGGCGACGTCTATATGCCACCTGTTCAAATATTGGAAAGTGTTGTAAGGTCCTCAATGCATTGCATTACAGGAGGAGAGTGTTTATCCTTCCAATGTTGTAATATCAGTCTTTTAGCCATGAAAAGGGTGCAGAGAATCCATTTATGCTGATCATTCGTTAATTTCCATGAAGCAGGTAAATAATTTAAAAGAATGTGTACATCAGGGAATATTAAAGATTGTTCCAGTACAAAATTTATCTGTGTAGTAACTTCTCCCCCAAAAGAAGCAACTACTGAACGTCGTTGCCACAACACATGTGGAAAAGAAGCATTAGCTGTATTGCACTGTCGGCAATTAGCTGAATTAGACAATCCCTTATTAAAGAGACGTTGTGGGGTCCATAGACTTGAAACAAAAGATTTTTGCCGAATGAGATGCAGCCATAGATGTGACAGGTTGATGCTGAAGCAGCAATCTGCTTTCTGGTGGTGCCCAAAGCAGTTCCTCAAATTTCCAAATGTGCCCACGGGTCCAAAAAGGTTGGAGACCCCTGACCTAGTATGTATATTTTGGCTTTGTATTGTTGGTAGGAACAGGGGAGAATTTTGTTTGGTTTACTTTTCTACGCGAACCTACCTTGTTTGCATTTCCTAGACTAATATGTGGATCAAAACACAGTTATCCTTTGGATTATGCACCTCTCTGAACATTGCAATGCAGTTCTAGGCTAAAACATTATAGGCTAAAAATGTGCATATTGGGGAAAGTTGTTTTTTTTTTTAAAAAAGGCATATATTCAGGAAAGTTATGTACAGAAATGTTTTAAAGTTGCAGACTGATGTGGAAATTGGATGGAACAAATTTACGAATGAATACATGTGAAACCGATATGGACTGGATATAGACTAATTTGTCCATCCCTAAGTTGTTACATGTTACTGTACGCAGGGCTCTCCAACCTTCCCCTGATGTTGCTGGCCTACAGCTCCCAGTCCCAGCATACCCAGCCAGCATGGCAAGGGATTCTGGGGGAGCTGTAGGCCAGCAACATCTGGGGACCCAAGGTTGGAGAGCCCTGCTATACAATATATGTATATTACAAGTGGATTTAGAACAAAACATTGCAGTGCATTTTGTCATTCTACATTCCACGCTACTGGACGTGCTTAGTCACCATTGGGCTTTTTCTTGTGGGAGGTTGCCCCCTTCGGTTTTTTAAAAACTTTTTTTCTATGTCTGCCAAGCTTGGAGTTCCCCCCAGCATTCTCATACTTCCCTCTTGTTTCTCAGTGGCTGGATTTTGGCAATAATCCTGTTGGCACTCAGAATTTAATATTAGAAGGAGGGATCTTGTAAAATGTAACCGGGAACGGAGTTTATGCTATATGTGTTTTGATATTTAGTAAATGCAGGATGCTCAAATCACATTGGGCAGTTCCAAAAGCCAAAACCAGCTTTCTGCAGCAATGTTGGATGCTTTCCTCCCATTTACATTGCTGATTGTATACAGGCAGTCCCCGGGTAACAAATGAGATCCGTTTGTAAGTCTGTCTTTAAGTCGAATGTGTATGTAAATCGGAACAGAAGCCGCGCAATGTTTTCAGAGTGTTGCAAAGTGTCACAAAGTATACCATGTTCGTTCATAAGTACGAACCATTGTATTTAACTAAGATTTTTACATATATGACAGTCCGTTCTTAAGTATGAGTTGTCCATAAGTCGGGACGTTTGTAACCCAGGGGACTGCCTGTAGTTCTTCTGAATTGCTCTTTGCACAGTTGATAGCACCACAGCAGCACCTAGTGACAATATAAAGCATTAACTCATAGAAAAAGAAACAGATGTCCCTCAAAAAATGGGACATGCATTAGCTTATTCTGATGGGGGGGGGGGGGGACTCTCGCACAAGTGGAATGACAAAGATGGGGTTGAATCCAAAAGTTCCCAACCTGGTGCCCTCCAGATGTGTCAGACTATCACTCCCACCTGACCATGCTGGCTGGGGGATGATAGCAGTTGTAATTCAACATATCTGGACAGCACCAGGTTGGGGAAGGCTGCCTTACACAAACAGAAGTGCTTCCTCCATTGGAAGGAGTCCTTCCATTGGAGAAAGACACTTTCCATCCACAGAAGGGACCCCTGGAATCTTCCCCGTGTTTGTGCTTTTGACACAAACCAGGGGGTAGAGGGCAGAACCGATCAGTCATACAAAGTCTTCTCATGCAGACATTTCCCTGAAGAAAGGGGCAAACTGGAAAAAAGCTTTTTTTCCCCAACCACGTAGATTTGAATGCATGTGATTTAAAGACCCACTTGGATTACAGAGGAGGGAAGCAAAGCCGTGTGTGTTGTGACCCATTCACACATGGCAAATGGCCACTCTTTCCTCCCCACTCCGAGCAATCCCTTCTCTCTCCAGATACAGGAATTATATAGAGGAATACTGAACATGAGATTCCGGGGGTTCATGATAATATTTTAGTTCCTGCCAGTGAATGAACCAGTGGTCCACAGAGCCCTGCGCACTTTCCGTGATTACAAGGTCACTTTGTGAAAATTGCACCAGGGAGTCTATTCTTCGGTCACATTTGTTCCGGACAGTTACAGAGGGGCTGTGTGGAGAGGGGGGACATCGGTGCTCTTCACAGATGTGAAGAGGTCATTTGCCTGTTTAAATTCAGCTGAATGGGCCAGCTATGCATTATATGCCAACTGGTGTAAGACTGCCCTGACACCAGTTTTTAGAGAGTAAATCGGGTGGGGAGAGGAGATTTAGAGCAGAGATGTGGCAAGATGGAGGAAACAGGAACGCTTAACCCTGGAAGCACCCCCCCCCCCCATTCAAAATCACCTCAAGTTGCTTTCTTTTGTGCTGGCAGATCAAAGTTTAAATACCCTCCCATTTCCTTCCTCCCTCCTACTTCTCTGCTCTAAATTACCTCCTTCCCATCCCAGAATTGCTTTGGTTTTTATACCCCAGCGTTGGGGCACTGTTCCATGAGCTAGAATGGAACATGCAGTTTAGCATGCAGATCAAGGGTCAAAGGAGATGTGACACTAAATGCATCTCTGCATTTAATGCCCAGGGTTGTTTTTATATTAAAAATGCAAATAGGAGCAGGGCTGATAATCATTCGCTCCTCTGAAGCTGCTATTTGCACTGCAGAAAAGGGTTCAACTCCCCCTCTCTGCCTGCTGCGATCCTGATAATGATCACCCCCCTCCAGCTTAAAAATCAGAATTGCATTAAGAAAAGAAGCCCGCACATTAAATGCAAGGACATATTTAACATCACATCTAGTTTGGACCAGGCAGCATTTTCTCCCTCTTCCCCAGGCATGGGGAACCTCCGGTCCAAGCACCGGATATGGCCCATGAGCCAGGCCTTGCAACCTCTCCCAGAGCCATTTCAGACATTACACAGCAACAAACCAGGGTTTGCCACCAAGTGTAAACTCGACAGGAAGGTACGGACAACCTCGGCTTCCTGGCTGTACTTCTATGATCCACGTGTTAGCAAAGACTTGTTTACTGCATAACGTTTTTAGGTGTAGACCTAAACAAAGAAAAAATGAAATGTGTTCTTCACACATCACAATTTTTGTTTCTTTGTTTAGGTCTACGCCTAAAACAAATTGGTGCACAGTCAGTCACTTTTCCCCACTGCTTCCCTTCCCTAGGAGTATTTTTGTGTTGCTGCCTCTCCCGTCCATTCACTCTCAAAATATATGTCGCCCACTCCAGGTTGCATCTGCAGCCTTTGTTCATTAGCAATGTTTTCCCAGGGCATGTAGCAAATGGGCGCACGCACGCATGCACCCCCCCCTATGTCCTGAATGCAAAATACACAGAGAAATCTCATCCCTGAGAATCAGAATTAGGTCCTCCCTTTTTTCTGTTTCCTCCCTCAAACCAGGCAGTAATCACAAGTCTCTCCAACTGCTCTCGACATGAACAACATACTGTGATGGGCATCCAAAGCTTCCATAACCAAGTCAAGATTAGAGATGTAGAGCAAAAGGCTCCCGTTTTCTGCAGATGCATCCACCCCGTTGCCGGGTGCATGCTTGACCTGAACCTCTCCCAATATTACCATGTCTCCCCCACAACAAGATTTTTTAAACAACAACAACAACACTTTGAACCCTCTTGTTGATAGTTTCCCAACCTGGCGAGGTGGAAAGATCAGCTTAGCTCTCGTTGAAGATTAGAGCCCTTCCAAACTCCCCTTGTGGGGCAATCCTTCCCCTCACCCCACTTCTCACATCCTCCTGATGTGTCGGGAACAAGAGATTGCATCATCACCGCGAGAGATTCCCAAGGTTAGGCACTTAGAAGTGAAGAACTGACGCCTTCAGTAAGAAAAATGGTGGGGCTGGAATGACAACTGGACTAGTTCTCTACAGTGGAGGACTCGTGGTATTTTTGTTTTGTTTTTCTTCTTTTACTGTACAATTTACAAAAAAAAATATGCACACAATGAAAAGTTCAAGTTTATCTAGCAGCTCGATATAAAACACATCTCCTTCACCTGACCCTCTCCACTTTCCCCCCATTTTTCTTCTCACAAGTTCAGATTTGTAAACAAGATGAAATGATGAAGGGGCCATCTTGCATCTGAACAGAGAAAACGTAAGTACGGAACGAGCAGCAGCAGCCTGGAAGCTGTCCTTTCTCCAAACAGCTCTCCTCTGGGGACTTCCCAAAAATGTCAGTGTGAAGGACCCCAAATGTGGAAACAAAACACATGAATCAAAGGAGTCACGGATGGCAACATGGTGCTTTTGTCGGCTGGAAGCTTTTGTTACCGGCTCCGTTTAAAAGGGTGGTTGTCACCAACTATCGAGTGCAATATCTACCTGGGCAAAATCCCCTTTTAAAAAGTGGGCTCATTTTTGTACACAAGAACCTTTTACTTCCCACCTGATCACCCCAAACTGTGCAGAGCTTCCAATCTCTGAAAGATCAATAGACCCAAGTTTGGGTTTTCTCCCCAGGCCTTTTGTTACAGTTTTGCCATCTGGGTGTGTGAGTGAGTGAGTGAGTGTGACATTTACCTCAACAAGGCAGTAAGCAGCAGAACAGGAACAATCTTCCCCCATCCTGCCCTTCCAAAGAATGGCCTTTCAGAATTGATTGAGAGCTCTCTAGTGCAAAAGGAGAGGTTGCAAAAAAGAAAAAGGTGTCATCTCTGATGGCATTGTGCGTGCACACAGGGCAGTCTTCTTGGTGGGGGCTTTGCACAGGGAGGCATTTCATTGCCTTCTCTTTCCCCACTCCGGCCCTGATGCCATGGGGCTGAGCATGCATGCACACACAAACGTGGAGCTTCCTGGATGATAAAACTCATCTATTTCCAGTGTGCAAGAACCCAGGCTCTTTCCTGCTAGCACCAGTCGTCTTCATCTCGTTCATGGTAATAGCTACGTGCCCTGGTGCTGGTCCCAGGGCCAGCACTTAGGCCCAAGCTGTAGTGGTATCCATTGGGGACTCTGCGGATTTGGTGCGACTGGGAAGTCAGAGAGGAGACGTAAGACGTCCGGGAGGACCTTCCTGAATTAGTGGCAACAGCCTCCTCAAATGTGAGCGTGTCCTCAGGTACAGCATGGTATGGACTGTCGCTGTCTTCCCGGTGGCCCAGGTAAGGGTCCGAACCAATCCGTGCCACCAGGGTCTGCGGGGGGCCCTGGGAGTCGCCATGCAGCAAAGCATTGTGCTCAGAGAGACCCCGGCTCAGGCGTCCCGGGGAGAAGGTGGGCAGGCCGGTCGGGTAGCCAGAGAAGTGCACGGGCGAGGAGTTGGCGGTCTTGTACGTGATGCTGGGGCGCGGGGTTAGCGGCGTCTGTGGCAGCTGCCTCCGGCCGCGGCATGGAGTGCTAGCACCAGAGGTCGACAGCAAGGGGCTCCCGTTAACTGAACCACTGCCCTACATGAAAAGTGGAACAAAGCGAATGAACAAAACAAAATAACACGGGGGGGGGGGAGATACCAGACAAACACAGAGGCACATGGCAGGGCGGGCAGGAGGGTGGGCAAACCAAAAAACAGAAGAACAAGGGCCATGAAGGGAGGGACATGTCACAAGATGGAAGAGAAAGGAAAGAGAGAGTTTAGACATGCACAGCAGAGGAAGACGGGTTGTTAAGGAGCAACCTGGAACAAAGGGATAGGCCCAAAGGCAGGAGGGGAAATTCCAGATGAAAACATCCTGTGTGTTAGTGTGACAATGCAGGAGAGCAGACAGTTCTAGTGGAAACAGCGGCTACCCTCAGACATTCAGACAGCCCATTACGTGCCCCCCAAAACCAAGAGATTTGTTGTAGAATTGGGAGTTATTGAAAATTGCGGATGTCAGACTTCTTTGCACAGGCTTCCATCTCATACTGAGTTCAGTTCCTTGAAGTACCAAATTCAAGGCCTGGCTCAGTGCTTTTGTAGGCCACCCACTGGAACCTCGCACACAGGAGTCCAGATGCCAAGACTATCCCCACTCTAACTCCACCCCATAACCCAGTGACATGGCAGCGGCTGAGGCCAATGGCGACGGTATATGAGAGACGGCTAGGAGGCCAGGCCTAGGCAAGATGGTTTTACTTTCCACAAATCCCAATTTCCTATCAAAGGAATGGCAGGGCCAGTAATTTGGAAAGAGAGCTATCTTTGCTCCTTTGAGCAAGGGGATGCTCAGGCAGGGATGCCGTTTGGTTCAATCTGCACCTTCCAGATTAACGTGGAGGTCAGGGTGCATTTTCCCCCTTCAGATGGTGGAGCTCTCTGGATTTTGCAACACAGTCCGCAGCTTTAAAAACAAGTACCATAATGGATATAAAATGTGCTTTTTAGGGTAAAATATGTATATCCATATTTTGTGGGGTGAAATACATTCAAAGCTACATATTTAAATGCATATTTAGATAGGAATTTTTGTGAGGATTCAATAATAATAATAGATGATGATGATGTAATGTGGAAACGGGACAGAGCAGACTTATGAATAAACACAGGCCAAACTGACATGGACTAGAAATGTGCTCAGAACTGCCTGTATGCCCTTACGGCCTGCTCCTTCAGATGGAGCAGCTGGAAGCTTCTGTCGCTGTTCCCTGCCATAGATCCCTTGCCTTGCCACATCTCACTTCCACCACCATACTGGTGTTTTGATTGCTTGGATCTTCATAGTACTTCACCCTCATTGGTGAGTTTGACCCTCAATACCAGCCTTCCCCAACCTGGTGACCCCCCAGACATTTTGGACTACAATTCCCATCACCACTGACCATTGGCATGCTGGCTGGGGCTGATGGGAGACCAAGTCCAACAACATCTGGAGGACCCCAGGTTGGTTAAGAGCATGAGCTCCCTTTTTGAAAAGGCATGATCCAAGCATCCATGGAAAGCGCAAAGGTTCCCTCCCCTCGCTCTTGGATTCTCACCTGTTTCTGCATCCCATGCTCCTGCCCTCCACTGGGGGAGGTTGGCCTGCTGCGCTCGGATGACTTGGGCTGAGAGGGGTCTCGGCTCCCATATCGATCGCAGGAGTAAAAGCGCTGCTTTTCAGATGAGGAAGAGGAGTGGAGCTTCCGTTCCTGGGACCGGCCTCTCTCCTGCTTTTTGACCTTTGAGGCGGCCTCACCTGCATGCAGGACCAAAAGGAAGCCCGAGGAGTGAAGCAGCTGCCAGTGCACGGCAGAGGCCCGTCTGACGACGACTGTGAGCAAGCCCAGCCAACTGCAGCTCTTCTAAGGTCAAGGCTTTGCCCACCGGCTCGTAGAAATATATTGCAAGAGCCAGGGAGTTTGGGGGCCTGATCTACCATTGTGCTCCCAGTGCTACCATGTTGTGATGGACATCATTCATTCTTGGTGCAGAATTTGAGTTTTCTCAACCCACTCCCTGCACCTCCCCATGGGCCACGCTCCGGCTGTCATCCTGGCACACTGGCCAAAGAAATGGGGGTTGCTGCTAAAATTTGCTGGCAAACCACAACAGAGGCTGAAAAGGGACACACTTGTTTTCAAGCTACACCTGTCCCTTTTAATCTGAGATGCCGTGGCAAACTGCTGATTATTTTGCTGCTGCCACAATTTGGTGGCACGGGGGGCACCTGCCACGCTTGAGCTGTGTTGCCCACTCTGCTGTGAGTATTAGTTCTCTTACACATTTTCTATTTGTCCCTTCAGCCAAGATGATTCCCAGGGCCGTTTTACAGTGGCAAAAGCAACAGTAACATTGTTGTGGCCGAGTGCAGCGAGTGGCAACCCATGAGGCCTAATCAGTGGTATTCCCCCCCCCCCCCCGTGTGGAATGCCCATTCCTACCCTCACGTCTTTTCAGTGCCAGGCAGAGATCTTTTGATTCTCACAGGCTTTTTGAACTGTCATATATTCTTGCTGCCCTGTTCGTAACATAAAATGGTTTTATTTCTGTGAAATCTTTTCAGATCTTTTTTTGTGGTTTGCTGCCCCATGACGTTTTTGGTCTCTGCTGGCTGTAAATGGGACTTTTCAAATGCTGCTCTTAATGTCGATCTGATGTCTCTGGATTTGTTGATTGGGTTTTTTATGAGTGTTTTATGTGTATTGATGCAAGTTGCCCTGACAACAATATGTGATAGGGCGATGGGCAAATTTAATAAATACATACATGCCTACATACAGAAAGATGAGGTACCCAAAAGATGAGGTGGGGAGGGAGTTCCATAAACGGGATGCCAGGGAAAGAAAACTTCTCCCTGGTTGCCACCCACCTCCCAAGAGATGGCAGAGGGCAGAGGCTGGTTGATGGGGGGGGGGGCTGCTGCAGCGGCCCAACTTGCAGGGTACCAGCATACATATTATACTCCATGTTTGTAAAATAAGACTGATTACAATGGGACTCATGGGGCATCAGTCTGCCAGCCCCAATGATAAGACCCAGCACTGGGGGGGGGGACCCCAGATTCGCCCTCACCAGCAGGATCTCCGTCGGCCAGGTGGTTGGGCGGCTTGTCGATGGACTTCTGCTTCTTGTCTTTTCGCCGGTGGCAGCGGTGGTGGTGGTGGTGGTGGGCGTGCTCGGCTGGCCGGGAATGTTCGTAGAGGTGCGTGGCATGGGGACGCTGCGGGTTCAGTGTGGAGATGGAACGCTTCATAGGGCTTGTGTCCGGGATGGGCTGCAGATAAATGCAGGTGAGGAAAGGTGGTGGTGGTGGAGAAGGAGCAGGGGGAAGAGAGCACGAGGCGGTTGAGTCCCCCGAGTGCAACACCCTCTCCCCATCCCGGAAAGGCAACAGGAGGTAGACGGCACATCGTTCAGGCAATGGCATTTGTCGTGATGACAGCCACCAGACTAGATGGCTTTCAGAGGGAATTAGACCAAATCATGGGGAATAAGGCTGTCAATAGCAACAAGGACCAGAGGCAGCACATTTCTTATACCCGGTGAACATGAGCAGGAGGATGCCATTGCCAGTGGTGCAGCCAGAGCTAGACCTTGGGGCCACATTCCTGGGTCCCGCAGCCCAGGGGGTCCCCCAATGACCACTTGGAGAGTGGCAGGTGATGAGGGCAGCATCAGAAGCAATCTCCACCTCAATCCTGTAGTCATGACAGTGCTATGATTTAAATGAGTGCACCTGCTCAGAATATGTCTCCTTAATCAGGGTTGGCACCCCATTTTAATTTAAATTTCATTGCTGTAACCTATCGGGAATGTAGAAGCAGTTGTAAAGCATAGAAGGGCAGCCTAGGCGGCGGGGAGAGGAGAGACACGTTGGCTGTGTGCTTCACAACAGAACACGT
Organism: Shinisaurus crocodilurus; assembly: GCA_021292165.1. NCBI lineage: Eukaryota > Metazoa > Chordata > Lepidosauria > Squamata > Shinisauridae > Shinisaurus > Shinisaurus crocodilurus. Next base: position 2,041,954 of record JAHFWL010001192.1, on the reverse strand, counting down.
GGCCATCTAAAGCCCCCTCCCCACAAGATTATTAAGCCCAGGGCCTAAAATTACCTAGCTGCAATACTCATGTCCTGCCTATGGGCTTCCCTGTACAGCATCTGGTTGGCCACTGAGGGAAAGCGGATGCTGGACTAGAGAGGCCTTTAGACTGATCCAGCAGTGTCTCTTCTTGCATCATTATCATCTACCTTTTTTCCCTATGCCAACTTTCCCCAGCCTCGGGTCCCCTGATGTTGCTGGACTACAACTCTTCATAATCCCAGCGAATGGTCAGGGATGCTATAGCTGCACCATGCAGTGCAGAGCTTGTATTGAACCTGCATGGGGTTGGACTAGATGATCTCCGAGGTCCCTATAAACTGTGATGGGAGATGTCCAGTGACATTGGGGGATCTGAGGTTGCAAAAGGCTGTCTATGCCAACAAGCCATGGACATACTATCTATAGGAGCCTCTGAACTGATAGAGCTTGCAAAAGGAGATTCTGCCTGAGACAAGAGAAGAACTCTTCAGGCTGTGCTCCTATTCATTTCCACTTGGGAAGAAGCCCCAGTAAATTCATGTCTAAGGGGGGAAGTGAGGCTGGGATTTGAGTCTGTCTAGAAACACCACCCTCCAATCTGGCAGCCTTGCTGCCTAGTCACTGATACAGGGGGATTCTCTGTAGTTACTAATTGGCAAGGGAAATGCACTCTGCCCATGCTCAGAGGCAATTCCGCCTTACTCTTCCTTTGTCCATTCCAAGAATGAACTTCAGCACTGAAAACATGCCAGGGTCACAGCATGGAAGAAAGGAAGCCTTGAGTTACTTCCAAGCAAACATGCACACACATCAGCTGGCAAAGCCAGACACTTGAGGTGCATGTGAGATGTCTGCCTGGCCGCTTATCGGCGTGCAGCTTCCATGCAGCTGGGAGGACATTCAAAATGAATAATAAAATAAGGGGAGAGGCTGATCTCCACTTCATGCCCTTTTAACCCAGTGCTTCTCAAATAGTGGGGCGGGCCCCCAGGGGGGGCGCGAGGCTCCGTAAAGGGGGGCTCGTTTGACCTCAGTTAAAAGTTTTTTTTAATATTGTGTTCCTTTAAATCCTGTGCTCCTTTAAATCTTTTCTGCTACAGTTAATAAAGCTATTCTTTGTTGTAAATTGATCCATATTTCTTTCTTTTTTATTCTCTTATACGTTAATAAGGATACAGTGTTATGCAGAGGTGTACTTATAACAATTTTATAGACAAATGATACTATTTACAGTCGCGCGGGGGGTGCGAAATGTTTTCTTCTTCCTAGGGGGGGCATGACAGAAAATAATTGAGAAGCACTGTTTTAACCAGATGGTAAACCCTGGGTTCACAGACGTGCAGAGCACACGTTCTTCCATCCAGCACAGGTCCATTTTGATGGGGCCACGTCTGGCTTGGGAGGCAGCATGTCCCTGTGGCGCCACTCTGCTAATGCTCCACATAGACATAGTTTGGGAGAAACCTGGGGTTGAGCACTAAGTGGATATTGAACTGCCATTGCTCAGGACTAGCACCACCTGTGCGCTTGCTGCTGCGCCCTTGTAATAGCCGCTCAAGCAAGCCACATCAGCAAGCAGCACCCTTGGGTGGTCTCAGGGGTTTTGGCAGGGTCCACTTCTGACAGTGGCCCTGGGCCCTTTTATGGAAAAGCACCTGGGACTGGGAGCCACCATTTTAATTTCCCACAATGCCACCGGTGTAGCATCACTGGGGCGCTATGAGGAATCAAAAGGTAAGCCGGAGGGGTGCCCTCTGACATAAGAGTGGGAGCCACCAGAGGGCCCTGTGCTAAGGGCCTCCGTCCTGACACCTAAGTTGAATCTGTACATTGGAAAATAAATGGATTGTTACAAAGGCAAAATATGTTTCCAGTCTTCTCTTCTTCCAAGGGAATCTGAAATGCCCATCGCTTGGAGAAGGAAGCAAGGGAAGTAGGGGAGCATGAGCCACCAAGCCATTGTTCCCCAACTTTGCCCCTCCACAGATGTTGTTGGACTACAATTCCCATCGCCTCCAAGCAGTGGTGCAGTTGGATCATTTTAGACTCTGGTCTTAATGGACATTTTAGAGTCCGTTTTTAGAAGGTAATGTGCAGGGCCAGCTCCAGGTTTTTTGTCAACCTTTGGGCAAGAGAATATCATTGGGCCCCCTTTGGCACCACCGTTTCCACATTTTAAGGTGCCAGTTTGCACCTCTTCCCCCTCACTCATTTGCCCTGCTGAGTGGGGTCCCAGACTTCTGCCCAAAAGTCCTGGCCTGATGGCACCGTTACCATGACATGTCGGTTAGGATTGTGCCCCGTGAATCATGGCAACACGTTCATGGCAGAACTGCCCTGTAACAGAAGGCTGCATGTAGTCCAGGACAAGGCAGCTAAAATGAAGAATTAACAGTGACCGGAGGAACCGTTCCTTAAGCAACTTTTAGAGGATACATAATTTAGTTCAAGCAAGCTACATACTGCTAGGTAATGCCCCGGTGACCGTGACTTTCTCTTCTGCAAGCAATTCGGACAGAACAATATTGGAAGCAGCCCCAACCAACACAGCCATTTTGTCAGACATCGCAGCAGGTGCACGATAAGACGAGATGATCGAGGAGAGAGGGGGTGGAAGGGGAAGAAGGACAGGGTGGGTGGGGTGAAAAACAAGAACAACCAGACAGGGAGACAAACAGGCAGAGGAAGGGGAGAACGAATGGAGACAAAGAGACAGAAATGGGTGTTAGTCAAAAGTTATCCATGGAACAAGCTGGGAGGCCAAGAGCGGAGGCCAGTTACTTGAATGAACAACCTGGACAGTGTTGCATCATCCAATGGGGCCAGATTTGCTCACCCAGAGAGAGCGCTGCTCGCACCAGACTTCTGTGCAAGATGAATGGAGGGAAATACGACAAAGACTGGGGGGCTGGGGAAGGGGAATGGCATCACTGGGCACCTGCTGAGGCCTACAACCCACTTGGGGGCCCATCGCTTAGTGGAACTCCTGGAAATTGCTCCTGGACTAGGGAAGCTCCTCCTGCTGCTCACCCACTGTTATCACCCATGGGCCACTACTGCCCTGCTTGCCTCCTCTGGCACCATCTGGTGGAGGTGAGGTGGAACAGCAGCTGCCGCTCTGGGGTCCCTTCTTCCACCTCTCACACTCCCGCTGGATAAAAGGGTGGGGGACTGTGGCCCTCCAAATGTGGTTGAACACTGACCCCACCAGCCCCAGGTAGCATGGCCCATGGTGAGGGTTGCTGTAGTCTAGCAACATCTGAAGGGCCACGGGTGCCATCCCATTGGGTCCAGAGAGAGGGACAGAAGGGTGGCCACTCCTGCTCCTCCACGGTGCTGTCTCCAGACTTGGCCTGAGGAGGAAGTGAGCAGAGTGGGGGGCTGCCTTCCTGCTACTCCTGTGGCAAGTGGGAGAGAACAAAGGGAGAAAGATCTCCTCCCCTTCCATGGCATCTACTGCACAAGTAGACATGGGAAATACAATTTCCCCAAGAGCTACAGTGGATGTCAGTAGCCCTGGGAAAATTACATTTCCCAGGTCTACTTGCTCATAGAATGCAGTGTAGCAGCACTGGAAGGGGAAGCAGGGAGAGACTTTCCTCTATCCCCCCCCCCCCGTGCTAGCCCTCCTGGAGAGCAATTAATGTAAGCAAGTGGGTGGGAGGGCTGTGTTGGGGAGATGGAGTGAGAAGTTTGGGGTACTGGGGGAGGGTGGTCTGGTTCATTCTGGCTAGAGGAGAATTATGGGGTCATAATCCTTGCTCCATAGCTGAGGTGAGCATTGTGAGTATTATGAGCTCCAAAAGCTCATGCTTTTAAGTCAAGAAATATGAGTTCTGGCAATATCTCTAATTTCAGTTAAAGGAACAACCTATTGTCTAGGTTGGAAAATGGAGTGTTCCCATAGCGTTTGGGGGACAATCGCCAGCAATGACTGTGGCTCACGCCGGCTCAGCTTGTCTGAGCGTGGAAAGCTAAGCAGGGTCAGGCCTGGTTATGACTTGGATGGGAGACCCCACCTCTAGTTCCCTGCATTTAACAGGGGGTTGGACTCGTCATAGCTTTGTAGGCTCCTTCCAACTCTATGATCTATGAAATCTATGTGTGAATGATGGAATGGTGTGAAAAATGAAGAGAAGTATTGGACTGGGCTTGGTCACAGGTGATGATTCAGGCAGAATGAATCTCTAGAGCTTGTCTTGCAGATGAAATGTTCAGGATGCTGCTGTCAAACCAAAAGGACGTTGATTCTTAGCAAGCAAATCAATGAGTAGCTGGGGAAATCCAGCTGAAACCAGTAGAACTACACCCTGGGAATGAAATCGGTGACCATCGCCAAAAGAACTGGCTGCGGTCTGCGGAACCATCTCACTGAGACCGAGTTCAAGTGTCTCGTTGGCCCAGAGCAACGGCCGTCAGCTCATGACAGACATGAGGCCAGTTCCCAGCGGTGTGTTACCACTTTGTGCCATCCCTTGATGACCCTCAACTGAATCTGTGTATTCTTGGTTTTGAAATGTATCGTGCTTGCAGTGGCACCGGGTATCATGACATCTGGGTCCGCGATAGGAGCATAGGAAGTTGCAATATTAGCAGGTCAGCCTATTCGTCTGAAAGGGTCTTTCCCATCACTTTCTACCTTGTAACTGGAGATACTGGGGAACAAAACTGGGACCTTCTGCCTGCAAGACAGGTGCCCCACCCACCCAAGCAGACTGGCTGGTTTACACATGAAAACCATCACTTGCCAGGATTGCCATGGGAGGCAGAGCTACCTGTTGTGCCAACAGAGCAACAGTGGGTCTAGAGCAGTGTTCTCCAACCTTGGGGGCCCCAGATGTTTTTGGCCTACAACTCCCAGCATGCCCCAGTTGGCTGGGGCATGCTGGGAGTTGTAGGCCAAAAACATCTGGGGGCCCAAGGTTGGAGAACACTGCTCTAGACCTCTGAAACAGGAAGGACTTTTGCTAGGAGGCACTTCTGTGTTGTGGTTCCTGTGTGGCTGCCATTGTTGCTGTTTGGAGGGATATTTGGAAGCTCCCTGAGCTTCCCTTACATGAAGCTCCCTGAGCTTCCAGTGTTTAAATACTACTTCATGTCACATGGGCTGCCCCACTTTAGAGCCAGACAACAATTTGTTTCCTGTCAATGAGCGGTTGCCAAGACATGGGAACCAGGGTGGGACTAAGTGTCGTGCACCACAAAGTCTTGAACCAAGCGCCCTGTGGACCAGACAGACACTGCAGGGGAGGCTGCTCTAAACCTTCTCCTCCTCCTCTTGGCGCCTGTCTGTCTCCACTGACCTTGAGGTACCTAGTTTTAAGTTATTGGAAGAGGACCAACACATCATGGGCTAAGCACCCAGTGGGCGGGTTTGCATGACACGCTAAGCCAGACTGCTGTAGTCTGGCTTAGAAGCCAGCCTACCCCGGGATGCGCCCAACAGACAATCGGGTGCATCAGGGCTAAGGCCCCCCCTTGGTCCTCCTACAGGTATCCCATGGGACACCACATGGAAGCACCGACGTTCCGTCCCCCCCCCCAGCTGCTGCTTGTCAGGTATTGCTGTTAGCCGTCACCCCAACTCATGAGACCTTGCAAGCTGCGCTGAGGACTATTGACGCTGCTGCTGATCTCGGCAGAAGTGGCTTGCTCATGACCACATTTAAAGTTTGCAAGAGTGGATGAGCCCTATGCATGGAAAAGATCAGCTTAAGAAAGGAGGAGTGTTCCTCATACGGGCAGGCTTCAGAAAATGTTCTACGGTTAAAGGAGACATTGTATCCTGCTGGGCTCTTTGGTGGGATAGACTGGGCTCTTTGGCGGGATAGACTAGGCTCTTTGGTGGGATAGGCAGGCATTTGTGCAAGGTCCCTGTGCTTAGTTGAGCGCTTACACTCACAAAAACCAGCAAATGAATTTGCACAGCAAGCACAATATGGAGCCTTTCACTTTTGTATTGATTGGGTATGGATCTCAGAGAAAGTGTCTGTAGGGGGTGGGGGGACATCCAGAGCACACCACAGTTATTATGGGATGCATAGACACACCACCAAATAGCCCAGTACAGCACACACCTCTTGAAAACCTCCAGACAAATAGCTTTCAGATGAGACAAACAGAAAGAAGAAAGAAAGGGTTGAATCGGTGACTTACTGTAAGCCTTCGATTGCCAGTTAAGCCTCCCACGCTCACCTGAGTTTCAGCTGCCAGACGGGGCATGGAAGCAGCTCGCCCCTGACTCTCCAGGCCAGGCTGATGCTCACCATTGGCCAATGTGGGGCTGATTTCTCGCATTTCTACTACCTGAGAGAAAGAGGGGCAGAATCGCAGAGGTAAGCATGAAGCTTGAAACCAAAGGCGTGGTTGGTTGAGGAAGAGGTGAGATAGTGAGAAACCCTGCAATAGCTTGGCTGAGATCAACTCGTCTCCAATAACCTGCAGCAGCAGCTATTCCACTTGGCCACATCAGAGAGCTGGGACAGCGAGGCCCCTTCCATCCGCCTGGCTTGTGCAACTGCTATTTGGCTTCTCCTCTCCCAGAACTGCCTCCATCCATTGCCATTCTATCTGTTCATGGCATTTCTTCATTACATAACAGTATGAAGGATCTGGTACCTGACTCTGCTCACTTTTCCTCTTCCCTCCCCATTCCTTTTTCCTTTTGTATCACGCTTCTTAAATGGTAAGCTATTATTTTAACCATATACTGCCTTGGTTGCTTTGTCAGAAAAGCAGGATATAAATGTAGTACATAAAGAAATAACAACAGGGCCAGCAGAATTATCCATAGTTTGAAAACACTGAAACACTATGAGGCAACAGACCACGGCTTCCACCATTATCATCTTGAAGTTGAAACAAACTGCGGACAGGATTTAACATCAGAACGTCAATCAGAAGCATCTTTCTCCCCTTTTACTTTTTTAAAAAAATCATCCATCATAAAGAAGAGTTCTGTGTGATTTGGAAGACTGCACACTACTTTATGAATGTGGGCTCATCTTAATAAATACATTTGTAACCCATCTATGAATTTTGTTTTAATAGATCAGTCTGACTACCTATTTTTAATCTGCTAGAGAAAGTAGCTCAGTCCAAGAGCCTTCTGATAAATGAAGGCAAATTGAAAAGTAAATTTGTGTGTGTGTGTGTGTGTGTGTGTGTGTGTGTGTGTGTTGGTTAATCCAGAACAGGGCTCTCCAACATCTTGGGTCCCCAGATGTCGCTGGCCTACAGCTCCCAGCATACCCAGCCAGCATGGCTAATGACAAGGGATTCTGGGAGCTGTAGTCCAGCAACATCTGGGGACCCAAGCTTGGAGAGCCCTGCTCTAGAAGAAGCAGAAGCTTCCTCTGTGAAAGGGCCCTTCCTCCTGTACCACAGCACACTTAAATCTTTACCTGTTTGCTTGTCTGCTCAATGGGAATTTCTTCTGAAGGGCCACGTTCGAAAGCCGGTGTCCTAGTTTCGTAAAAGACATCCTGAGTCCGCTGAGTCCCCCATGAAACAGACTCCTTGATCCTTCTTCCCTCAGGCATCGGTCTGTCACAAAAGGAAGAGGAAAAGAACTCGCAAAGAACACACAGTAGTGGAGATAGGCCAGTGTTCTCCAACCTTGGGTCCCCAGATGTTTTTGGCCTACAACTCCCAGCATGCCCCAGCCAGCTACACTGGCTGGGGCATGCTGGGAGTTGTAGGCCAAAAACATCTGGGGACCCAAGGTTGGAGAACACTGGTTTAGGCATTCCAGGGCCTACCGGGCTGACTCTGCCCAGTTACAGAGCAGTCAAGGTCTGTACATTTCCGATCTTGCAATGTGATTCGCGGACCCCCCCCCCCCCAATGCATGCATTTGACAGCATGCATACCTTTGAAAAAGGTATGCACGAAAAAGTGTACTTTTGATCAATGCACACAAATATCCTTTAATCGATGGGAGAAGAGTGTGCACAGTTCAAACATGTGCACAGCTGATGCACAGATTTAGAGAAATACGCACGGAAAGGTGCACAGCAGGTTTTCGTGCAAAACAGCAACAACAAAGCTCACAATCTGATACAGACTCGAGTCAGGACAAGGACTTTGGAGAACTTCGGCAAGCCGAGTCGGACACATCTGCAGATACAATCCTGGTTTTTGTAGTGTGTGTTTTTATAGCCAGTTCTGACAGCTGTTGTGATATGTATCACATTACCAGCTGTGGCACATTGTTTACACATGGAAGGGACAGAATGGCGGGGTAAACAGATTTATTATGTCTTTCTAGAATCTCGTGTTTTCGCAGGGGTTACTTGAGTGTGAGAGCAATATGAGCTAGTCACATGGTTTGTACTGATGACATGTTAACTTGTTTTCTGTCTGAAGCCATTTTAGAGAGAAGCTGAACTGCCTTCTTCTTCTTCATGGTACAGTTTGCTGGACTTGTTACTGCAACAATGTAACGTCTTTGCTGAAGTGGAGTGAGCTCAACTTACTCCACTGGATGTAATGCTTGCTATGCATTTATACTCTGCACATGGACTGTAACTAGGAAATGTATACTCTGTAGAACTTTACTTGCTAAGTGAATAAACAGGTAGAATTAGACCTGTGGTGTTTACAGAGTGTTTCCTGACTCCATGGATTAATCTGCAACGGAGAAGCTTTGTTGGTTCACTGGCACACACGCTGCACGCTGCCTGCGGGAGGAGGGAGGTGAGATCTGGAAGATCTGTGTGTGGAATGTACAGGCGTCTGCTAGCACACAGACAAGGATTATAAATCTCCCAACCCGCACTCACTCTGCTCAGGTCCAGTTCGAACAACAGCTCCCTGCAGTTTAACTAGCCCCTATCCATATAGTTATTATTACTTATTTTAGGAAAATAGGAAGCGGCCTTATACCAAATAATAGCATTGGTCTATCTCAGTGTTCTCCAACCTTGGGTGCCCCCAGATGTTTTTGGCCCACAACTCCCAGCATGCCCCAGCTATGCTGGCTGGGGCATGCTGGGAGTTGTAGGCCAAAAACATCTGGGGACCCAAGGTTGGAGAACACTGAAATAGGCAATGTTGGGAGTGCTGGGGAAACCCCCCCCCAAACAATGGAGGGAAAAAACCCTCCATAGATTCACTGCTAGGCATGGCAGCTGGAGGCAAGAGGAATCTAGTTCTCACAGAGATAGAAAACTTTGGACTGCATCACTTCAGATTGCAGTGTGTGTGTGGGGCCTCTCATGACTGAGTGCTACTCCCTGTAAAACAAAACAAACCAATCCTGCGCATCGAAACTAGCATATGAGGGAGAAGTCTTTGGGATGCTAGGTTTTGATGTACAGGGGATTTGGGGGAACGGAGTGGATGAGTCCTCCGCTTGCAGTCTGAGGTCATACGACCCCAGCCCCACGTTTGTGACCTTAAGTAGGGATGGATGAATCTCTCAATTACTGTTCCTCTCTCTGTTTCCCAAACTTTGAGAATTTTTCCAATCTCACACATTTTGTTTGTCTTGAACATTGAGAGAGAAATATATTTTTTTAAGTTCTCAGGAAAAAATTGTGTGCATTTTTCTATTCGATTTTGCCGAATACACACATCTGTAGCAAGCAATTTTCCTAATGCAATGCATTTTTACATTGTCATTTCCAGGTACATAAGAATTTTTGTACACACTTTTCCTCACCTGCGCACAATCCTTTTGACTGGAGAACTCCATCGTAACATTTGGGGAAGTTCAAATGCAAGAGAATGACTTGAGTTTCGGTTCACGTATCGGTGCGCATGTGCAAATCGCAGGTACATTTGCCTCAAAATGTGAACCAAATAAATTTATCTCCCATCCCTAAAAGAGTGAGGGGGTTTCTGGGTACTCACAAGGCACCCCCGTTGTTGAGAGAAGCAGAGCTCTTTTGACGCAGGAAAGCGTTGGGGAATATGGGAGGCTGGCTTTGCTCAAGGGCAGCCTTCAGCGGGTGGAAGAGGGACACCGTGCCAGTCTGCAAGGCATAAGAAGAGGTGTTGAGGAGGCAGTATTATGATTGTTCTTGCTTTAATGCTTTTATTATTACGACTACTACTTTCATATGCCATGTTTTTTCCTCCAAGGAACCCACGGTGGTGTACAATACCATCCTCCTCTCCATTTGATCCTCTCAACAACCCTGTGAGGTGGGTTAGGCTGAGAGTCCGTGACTGGCCCAAAGTCACCCAGGGAGCTTTGTGGCCGAGTGGGGACTAGAACCCAGATCTCCCGAGTCCCAACCCAAAACTCGAACCACTACACACCACACAGGCTCCCAATTATATTAGCTTTATCATCTGCCCATTCCCACAGAGCAGTGGTGGGGGAGATGTTGCTGACAGTCACTCCTGCCGAGGGAGCCTTCAGAGATATGGTTGGGAGGTCTGTCTCTCAACAAGCCACCTCAAGGAATCTTCCCTCTGCCCCCTGGGGAAGGGATGCAGCTTAGTGGTAGAGCCTGCAGAAAGCCCCCAGTTCAATTCCTGGCATCTCCAGCTACAAAGGATCAGGCAAGGATAAAAGAGAATTTCTATAAGTTAATTTGGAGATGGTACCTGACTCCAGTGAGAATAAACAGAATAGATAATAAATGTTCTCCAATGTGTTGGAGAGGTTGTCAGGAGCTGGGTACGTATGCTCATATGTGGTGGAGTTGTAAAAATGTAATGGATTTTTGGAAAATGATTTTTGAAGAAATATCAGAAATTGTTGGTGTTGATTTAGAAGTTTGTCCTAAATTAGCATCGTTATCAATAACTGAAAAGGTGGCCGGTCCTCAAAATGTCAAAGAATTAATTGTAAATTTGTTAACGGCGGGTAGATTAATGATAGCAAGGAAATGGAAAGATTGGCAAGTTTTCTCTATCACCGACTGGTATAAAGAAGTGTGGGATATGGCTTTAAATGATACGTTAACTTGTAATATCAAATGTAAAAGGGGACAATTAAAGAAAAACAATTTTAAGGATATTTGGGGTTTATTTTTGTATTTTGTGTTAAATAAGGGGAAAGGGAGTATGCCGTGTCAAGATATGTTGTATAGATTATAGAGATAGAATGTATTATATGGTCCTGTGGTGACGGGAGCACTATATAAGTTGTATAAAAATAATTTTTAAAAGTTAAAAAAAAAAAGAAAAAAGGATCAGGCAGCAGCAGGTGATAGGAAATACCCGAGACTCCGGAGGGCTCCTGCCAGTCAGAGTAGAACATACTGGACTAATAGTCTGACCTGGTCGGAGGCCTATGTACCCCCTCTGGCTCTGTTGTGGATTATAGCCTGGCCTGTATATGCAGCAGAATGCAGTGGTGGAGCCACTCGGGGACAGAAAGGACTGTACCACGCCAGAACGCTGGTGGTGGATCACATTTATAAATGCGCTCTATGGGGAAACATCCCTGCAAGTAAAAGGATAGCCCAATAGGGAAGGGGCTGAGCCAGAGACTTTCTCCCTGACATGCTTGTTCTTTTCTTGGAGAAAGTTTTGTCCTGGTGGCAGACAGTTAAGGTTGAAAAAAAAGATAGCTTACTTGGCAAATACCTCCCGGGGCTGGATGAACAGGATCTCGGGTGTTCTTATTCTGTTTGTAGAAGTCAAATATCATGAGGGCTGCATAGACCTTCCCCACTGTCATTGCTTCTGCTGGAAAAAGGAACAGAGAATGGAAAAGAGATAAACGGGGGAGAGCTGGCAGGATCGGGGGGGCTAGAAGCAAAGCCCTACGAGGAAAGGTGGAAGGAACTGGGTATGTTTCGCACTGAGAAGAGATGAGCGCGTGGGGATATGATAGTACGCTTCAAGCACCTGCAACCTGTTTTCTATCATCCAAAACCATAGGAGATGAAATACTGGGCTTAAGTTACAGGAAGGCAGATTTCGGTTGAACACCAGGAGAAACTTTGAAAGGTGGCTAATAAATCTCTTTTAAAAATAAGTAAATAATAAGTAATAAGTAAACACTACAAGGCCTTCTGTTCCAGGCTGAGTGGGGCCCTGAGCAGGAGCACTCCTGATAGAGGTCTGGATACACCGAAACTTTTTGTTGTAGGTCCCCCGACTACCACTCCGAACGCGATACTAAAGTGGAAGACTGATGTATGCACAGCTCTGCTCTGTAGGCTTTCAGTCTAACAACACACAATCTTTCTTATACTAAGAAAGACCACTGGTCCATTGGTAGCTCTGTGTTGTCTACATCGGGTGGGCAGAAGGTATATCTCAATGTTCTCCAACCTTGGGTCCCCAGATGCGGGCATGCTGAGAGTTGTAGGCCAAAAACATCTGGGAACCCAAGGTTGGAGAACACTGGTATATCTGGATCTACTGGCAGATCTCTGACTGATTTGCAGTATTTCTGTCTCCCAATTGTTTAACAACAGGAACACAAAAATGACACACACACCCCCTTAATTAGACTCATAAAATGAAGAAAGAATGGGTCAACCAGGAGTGGATTTCTTTTCTGTTAAAGGAATGTGAGCTCCATTCCATTCTGGTCCTCAAAACAAATTCCTGGTTCCAGAATTCTTTAATTCAGAATTCTTTCATTCTTCAAGCATGTGAGGAAGTGGACAGAGTCTACCAAAGCTTATGCCAGATTAAATTTGTTAGTCTTTAAGGTGCTACTAGACTCTTTGTTCTTTTAATTCTTAGTGTATATCTTTTGTACCAGCCTTTGGTGGGTGAATATCGGGGTTCTACTAAAAGAACAAAGTAGATCCCGCACGCAAGCCTGAGGTCTGCCCACCCCTGACTGGCAGTAGTTTTAGGAAGTTTCAGACAGGGTCTTTTCCCAGCCTTACCAGGAGATGCTCAATAGTGCTGACAGGACAGGGCTTTGGGGCAGAGGTTCAGGGCCTGGGAGCAGGATAGCCCCCAAACAGAGCAGGGCAGATCTACCACATTTTGAAGCAACACACATCACCATCTGAAGAGGAGGGGCATAAGACCATTAAGTCTTGTGCAGGGCTCTCCAACCTTGGGTCCCCAGATGTTGCTGGATTACAGCTCCCAGAATCCCTTGCCATTAGCCATGCTGGCTGGGTATGCTGGGAGATGTAGGCCAGCAACATCTGGGGACCCAAGGTTGGAGAGCCCTGGTCTAGAGTCTCCTCCTTTCGTTAAACTGCAGCCATTTCACCTGGCTGCAGCGGAGGGAGAGAGAGGACAACAGCAACCGCTCCGCCAGCTCTGCTGAGAAACCAGCTCCGTCACTGGTGCCATCGGGGCAGAAGCCCAGGGCTCCACTCAGTAGGACAAAACAGGAGGGCTCCTAGATGCCGCAGAGCTGGCTTGACACATTTTGAAGCAAGTGAAGTAATACACATGACCACGTGAAGACCGCCTCCCAGTAAGACCATTAACCCCGGAGTCAAAGATTACCTAAGTGCACTGCTGGAGATGCCTGGGGTTGAACCTGAGACCTTTTGCGTGCAAAGCATGCGCTCTGCTACTGAGCTCCGGCCCTTCTCCGATAATGTTAACGCTCAATCCTCCAACAAGAGCAACCAAGGGAAACATGGCACTTACGTTTATGAGGAGGTACCAAGAGGTCCAAGGTCTTTGGGGACAGATTGGGCCAAACCAACGAGATCTCCTTCCTCAGCTCGGCATCGCACTGGTGCTGCAGGACCCCTGTCCAGCACGGGCCAAGAGACACAAATGAAGAAAATTATTAGCTCCCATACTGGGCTCTACAAGAAGAGCCCTGCTGGATCAGACCAATGGGCTAGCTAGTCCAGCATCCTGCTTCCCACAGGGGCCAATCAGATGCTTCCGGGAAGACCATAAGCAGGGCGCAAAGGTAGCAGCCCTCTCCTGGAGGCAGCACGTAGCCATCACGACTAGTAGCCATGGACAGACTTCTTCCCCCTCCTTGAGTTTGTCTAATCCCCTTTTAAGGCCATCTGAGCTAGCAGCCAGATGCAGGTATCCTAGTAGCCGCCAATCCTCCAAATCCCGTTGGCAGCTTGTTGGTTGCGAATGCCCCCCACCCGCCCCATGAATTGCAAGGGGGGTGAGGTCGGTCTCCCTTTGCAGTGGCTTTGGCAGAAGGTGTTGGCACTCTACAGTAGCCAGCATGGAGGGAGCGGTCGGTAGGCCACCGGTGCAATGGGGCAGGGCACATGGATGAGATTGCCTGATGGGGGCTGTGGAGGGGGAGCCTGGACAGACAGGTGGCAGCAGAAGAGCTGTGGTCTCCCGGTCGCTGTGGCAACGGAGATGCGCGCGCTCTCCTGTGAGGCATGTGCAGGCAGGGAGGGTCGTGCGATAGCTCCGTTGACAAAGTAGCTGGGTGCGCTTTAGCCCAGCCACTGCCTCAAGCAGGAAAGGGTTGGATCAGTCGCTTGGGTGACCGTGACCTCTTCCGAGGAGGGGAAGAGGACTGCAAGCGATGGCAACCCCTTCCCTCTTCTCCGAGCGGGCTGGGGGAGGCCTGGACAGGGGACAAGACCAAGTCCTCTGGCATGCACAGCGGAAACGGGAGGGAGCACTCCGTGGCACCCACAATAATGGCTGCTTAGTCAGTGAAGCCAAATCCACCCCGCACACTCAGGTGGTCCTCTGGGAAGAATCTGCTTCAGTCAGCCAAAACTAGGCTGACAAGCATTACCCAGAGGACCTTCTCTTCTGCTGCTCCCAGATTATGGAATGGCCTGCCAGAGGAGATTCGTCAACTTGTCAGTCTTTTGGAATTTAAAAAAGCCGTAAAGACTGAACTCTTCCGGCAGGCCTATCCGGCGGAATTTTAGGATGTTTTTAAAGATGTTTTAAGATGTTTTAAGATGTTTTAATAGTATACATTGTGTTGTTTTAGTTTAGGTATTTTATATTTTCTGTTGTTCCCCGCCTCGATCTAGATGGAGAGGCGGGTAATAAATAAATTATTATTATTATTATTATTATTATTATTATTATTATTATTATTATTATTAAAAGCCGTGCTCTGCTGCAGTGCTTTCCAATGTCTTTCTTCCCCAAAAGACTGTGCCAAGGAGCTAGAGGCAGGGGCTATACCAGCCTACCCCAATCCGGAGAACTCCAGACCCATTGGACTACAATCCCCATCATCCCTACCCATGCTGGCTGTGGTGATGGCAGTTGTAGTCCAACACATCTGGAGCTTGGGGAAGGCTGGGCTGTATCAACTCAGGAATGGCACGCTGGAATGGATGGTGTGTCTCCCCTCGTGGCAAAATCCTTCAGTGAACTTTGGCCACTTTATCTTGGCAGAGGCTATACCACATGAAGGATCACTTTTAATGTCTCAGGGATGCGACTTGGAAGGCAATATTTCTTTCCAAGGGGGTAAATCGGCATGTCTTCCTGGGCAGAAAGAGTTGGACAGAGTTGCTTTTAAAAATGCAGCCACCTCCATATTTTCTGAATCAATTAAAGGGATTATGGGATAGACAGATCTTTTCTGCATGGGGGCAGAAAACAGCAGGAAAACATGCCGTTTAATCTCTTCTAAAATGTGCAAAATATAAATATAGAAGTGAAGTCCTTCTCTGCTCAGGATAATGATGGGCATGTCTGAAACCATGTCTCCCCACCCCCAGGATGGCCACAACAGGAAGGTCGCCAGAGAGAGAGCACATGTGTGTTTGTGTGTGCACACACACCCTCACACTTCAACAAGGAAATTCACTCATAACTTAACTTACAATCTGAATTTGTGGGTCTCAGATCAATTTTACAAATGTTAGGGCCAAAGTCTCCCTTCCCGTCCCCCACCTTCATTCTGATGTAGAAAATAACAACCTTTTAAGCCAAGGATGGTCAATCTCTTTTCTGTTCAAGGTTGGATTCCCCTGGGGGAAATCTGTCATGGACATTGCCAGTGTTGAGAAGGGGCAGAGCCAAAGGTGGGTGGGGGTCACCCCTTCTCTCCCCCCCCCTTTTCTGTCTGCCTCTCCTCTATCACTTAATTGGCTGCCAGGGGGAAGCGCTCTTGGCATGGGTCTGAACTAATTGCTTGCAGAGATTTTTTGAAATTGGGCCAAGGGCCACATCACGGGGGTTAGGCCTAGGGATTCAGGCTGCCCACCACTGATTTAAGCCACCAGGTCCTGCTCCTCCACCGTCTCACCTGATGCAAGTTTGATTTCCAGGGCAGTTCGGATCAAGGCCATCAGTGTAGACGTGAAGTGGACGCTCAAGTCGTCATTGGAGATGGGCATGTTCATCCTGACCAAACGCTGAGAAGGGGAGAAGGCTTCCCATCAATGCCAGGCGACGTCTCCCCCTGCCCCAAACCTCAGGCCCACCCAACTAGCCCCAGATCTGTCCCGTTTTTAAAAAAAATATTATTATTATTATTCCCCTCCAGACTAAAGCAGAGAGATTACCAAGAACTAAAGTTCTACCATGTTAAGCTTTCCTGTGCTGACTTAGGTGGAGAGAGGAACCACATCCTCATTAGGCTGCTTGGCTCGGCTCGGCACTGCATTTACCTCTTGGAAGCTTTCACATTTAACCTACATCTACCTTCCCAAAGATTAAAACTGTTGCCACCTGCATTTCCCTCCGTAGACAGAACAGCTTTAAAGGAGAATTAGACTAATTCATGGATGATATGGCTACCAATGGCTACTGCTCGTGTTTACCCAGCAACTCGTATTGAGAGGCATGCGGATCCTGGAAGGAATACTAATAGCCATTGAGAGCTTTATTCTACCAACCTACCTGCTCAACCCCATGCATAATTTTATACATCTCCGTCATGTTCACGCTCCCCACCCGCCACCATCAAATATTTTGTTCTAAGCAAAAAGCCCCAAACATTGTAACTGTTCCACATCAGGATCGTTGCTCCAGCCGGATCACTTTGGGCTGCCCTCGTCCACGCCGTCAAGGATTGCAGCCTGAAGTGCTCCCAAAATTTAGAAATGCCAGACAGTGGCAGAAAGAGTGCCATTATTAGGGTTGGGGAAGACTCGAATTCAAACCCTCACTTAGCCACAGAGCTCAGTGGGTGACTTTGAACCATTCAGTATCACTCAGCCTCGCCAGGGTTGTTGTGAGAATAAAATCTCAGGAGGGGGAGAGCGATGCATGCCTCTGTGAAATGTAAATCAAATAATTAAAAGGACACCAAAAAATGAACGTGGTGAGTTGCACCTGGTGGTGTCCAGCTGCGCCAGACATTTGCCTGAGACTGCTTCTGAGATTTCACTTTTTCTCATCCCCAAACCCTAGAAAAAGGCCACTTTGCAGAATTTTCCGCACATCCCTCTCCAGCATTGTGTGCATGTGTCATGGTTGCCATTTTCCTCCTATGATGCTAGGCCTAGGGCATTGTGGAGGATGCAAAATGGTGGCCGGGCTGCCAATACAGCTGCTGCTGCTACTTGCAGTGGAAGCAGCAACAACAACACTGCGTAGGGGGGCGGGGGAGAAAGAAAAAAGCTGTGTGACTGCTAATGGTGAGCCCCACTGCTGAGAAACTGCTGGAGAATTTCTCCTCCCGCTGGAGAAATTCAGTGAAATGGTCACCCCAACCCCCCAACCCCCAACAGCGTGGAGAATTTTGCACAGGCCTAAATTCTCAATGACACTGCCTCCCAGGGATACATGGATAAACTCTTGTCATCCAAAATTATTTCCAGGTACAGTCATGCCTTGGATTGAGAGCATAATTCGTTCCGGAAATGTGCTTGTAATCCAAAACACTCTTATATCAAAACGAAATCCCCCAAAAAATGTGTACAGAGATTTTTAATTTAAGCCGTACTACAGTACTTGTATTGCAAGACGTCGCTTGTATATCAAGTCCAAAAAAATTAATTTTAAAATTTGCTTGTCTTGCAAAACGCTCTCAAACCAAGTTACTTGCAATCCAAGGTATTACTGTACTAGTAAAGACTGAGAGTGGACTCTTGCAGAGTAATTGCAATCAGGGGATGGGGCAAGGATAAAGGCACAAAGTGATTGTATTTCCTGGAGCAACTGGGAACAGGACACGAGTTGCTGAGAGCTGATTCGCACCCAGGACCCAAAGCTATTCCAAAACAGACAGCTAAATCCTAACTCGGCTCCGTCAAACGGATCTGCTTGACTGCCTGCTCAGCTGTTTCTCTACCGTCAGCACAGGAAAGGTTAGCGCGGCACAAATGTACATTACTTAATACAACCCAATGCTCCAAACTTACTCAGATAGTCCCACTGAATCCATTTCAGTGAGAGGAAAAAAAAAAAAGAAGAAAAAGAAAGATGCATGGAAGTGAAGCACAAGCAGATGAAGAAAAAAAAAAGTTTTCCCAGGAGAGCTCTACCATCATCCATTCGGGGTGGGGGGGGCTTGAAAACCAGCATTAAATCAGCCAGAGTGACACATCTATTTCCCATACTCCTTAATCTGGAAGGGCTCTTATGCAGTTGATGGTTTGAGGTTGTTATCCTGACTCAGTGTCTATGAGAACAGTGAAAAGTAGAATGCTTTCAGCCCTTATGCTGGATTCTTCATCTCATGCTGACTGGTAATTGAATGGTTAAAACGTTTATAGGAAGCTGCCTTACACCGAGTCAGACTGTTGGTCCCTCTAGCTCAGTGTTTCTCAACCTTGGGTCCCCAGATGTTTTTGGCCTACAACTCCCAGCATGCCCCAGCCAGCGTAGCTGGCTGGGGCATGCTGGGAGTTGTAGGCCAAAAACATCTGGGGACCCAAGGTTGAGAAACACTGCTCTAGCTCAATATTGTCTGCATTGACTGGCAACAGGTCCTCCAGGGTTTCAGGCAGGGGCCTTTTCCAGCCCTGCCTGGAGATGCCAGGGATTGAGCCAGGGGCTTTCTGCGTGCAAAGCATGTGCTCGAACACCGAGTTATTAGGCCGGTTCATAAGACCGAGGCTGTGAGCGGCGGAGGCACCACGGGGCCGTCTGCGGGGGCCGGTGGGGCGCCGCAGACCTGTGCCCCGCGTGCGTGGGCAGACCCCGCAGTCCCCGCACCGCAGTGCTGGCCTCCCGGCGCTAGGGGGCAGCAGCCCGGGATGCCCAGAGGGGCTGTTTGCCCCTACAGGCCGGAGCGGCCACAGCTCCGGCCGCTCTGGGTGGCCGCCTCTGTGCGATCCCCACGGGACGGCCGCCCGCTGTTCGCACAGCAGGGTGGCCACACGCGGTAGGGGCTTACCCCTCTACTGCCCATGGTCACTTTGTGTGCATCCTGCACGCGGGCGTCCCAATCGGCGTTCGCACGACACGGGAACCGCGGGGGACTTCTGCTCCCCCGCGGTTCCCGTGTCGTGCGAACACGCCCTCTGTCTTTCCCCTAAAAATAAAGTAATATTCCGGTCCTCATGAATAAAGGGCTGAATTAAATAGGATCATACAGGGCTGGCCCTACCATGAGGCAGAGCGGGATGGTCACCTCAGGCAGCAGATACAGAGAGGCAGCAGCAAGGTGCCGGAGGACAGAGCGATATGCCAAGCAGCCTGCTTTGTGCCCCCTGAGCTAGCCAGTTGCCTTCAGGTACAGGTGTGGATGCTGGCCTACCTGCCTGTCCAGTCAGATGATTGTGCCACAGTCTCTGGAGCTTGACTGACAAAACAACTTCGGGGGCTCCAGTCCTTCTACCGCTGCCTAGCCCAGCCTTCCCCAACCTGGTGCCCTCCTGATGTTTTGGACTACAATTCCCATCAGCCCCAGCCAGCATGACCAATGGTTGGGGAAGACTGGGCTAGGCAGCGGAGCAGTAGCTCCAGCGATGCCTGCCCAGGGCCTCCAACACATCGAGTTAAGACGAACTGCTAGCGGATTGGGCCAGACCCAGACATACTACTAGCTGCAGCCCCTGAACTCGTGGTGCCTACACAAATCAGAACATTTTCCTGAAAAGCTTCAGATGGCGGTCGACCATGCCCCTTGTTTGTTTCCAATTAGGCTCTTTTGCTGACATCCCGCCTCCCGGGACATGAGCCAGCCAGAAGCTAACCAGAGAAAGCCAACTTACATCTGCGTCGGAAGGAGCTTGTTAATATTTCTGTGACACACACACATACACAAAGACTGTCCTCCGAGGGGAAGCGGCGGGCAGCGGGCGGGCGGGCGGGCGGGGGGGGGGTGTCTGCAGCTGCAGTGTTTTCTCTCTTGGCTTTCTTAATTAAGCCGCTGCAAAACAGACAAGAAATTTGGCCACATCACAGGCGACAGCACGCCGGA
Source organism: Shinisaurus crocodilurus (assembly GCA_021292165.1). Lineage (NCBI taxonomy): Eukaryota > Metazoa > Chordata > Lepidosauria > Squamata > Shinisauridae > Shinisaurus > Shinisaurus crocodilurus. The sequence continues at coordinate 2,021,766 of JAHFWL010001192.1, read as the reverse complement.
GCATGAGTTATGGAGACGACCCTTTCTCGCTCCAGCTAATGCTGCAAGCAAGCAAGGCTTAGGAAGGCCAAGCTTTTCTGCCAAAGGCATGAATAGCTAAATCTGCATGAAGTACGGGAACAGGGGAAACATCTCTCAAATCGCAGAGACAGCAAATTCCACTTCTCCCTGCTGCCTTGCTGGCGATGCCTGAGGTGCCCTTAGGCTCGGACTGAACTGATATTTTCAGCTGACATTTTTTTTTTTTTTTAGCCGTTTGTAGGGAGAAGGGGCAAAAAGAAATCACCTGCCCCCCAAATTGGAGGGGTGGTGGTGGAGCTATTTGGTGACATTGGGGTGGGGGGTTACAGGGTTTTGTCTTTTGGCTTGGAAGTTAACTTAAGATCATTACAAGGTGGCTGAGCGGTGCACCTCCTTTTAACGTTTTTGGTTTTAAAAAGGCTTGCGCTGCGCTTCCTTCGGTATCTCCACAGCCTCCCAGGCTTCCTGGAATGTTTGTGGGGGGACATGATGTCGTGTGACGTCCGACCACGGGCATTTCAGAAAGCACAGCCGGCCAGGAAGGCTGCAGACAGTGGGAAGAGGTGCGTCTGTGTGTGTTTTAATGTAAATATAAAAACACCACTTGGCCACCATGTAAAGTTATTAAGGTAAGCACTTGGCACAAAGAACCCAACTCCCTCTAGCCCCCCCCGAACATTTTCACCCAAATTCTCCTGCTCCCAAAGGTGACAGAGTAAGGACCTGCTGCTTTCCCAGGGGGATTCACAGAATTGGGTGGGTCTAGCAACGCCTTACGCCCAGGAAGAGCCCGGGCACAAGCAGGGCTGAGGAATATTCCAGACCTGGTCCCTGGTTGTTCAGCTTTCATTTAAAAAAGAAGAAAGTTAAGTCTCTAGCCCTCATGACTTGTGAAGATATAAGGGAAAGTGTGTAGGCAGCATTTGACTCAATGGCTCACTTATAAGGAAACTTCCTCTACCTTCTTATGCTCTGGGCAATGAGCGCACAGGCCACTCAGGTAACTGATCAGCAGCAGGTCTTTATTTCTAAGTGTTCTATTATAGGGATGTGTGAGGAATCCCATGGGGGTGTGTGTGAAAATCTGTCAGATTTACACGATTTGCCACTCCAGATTCTGGTTCGCTGGCCACACACCGGCACCAATTTACTGCAGTGCACGTCAAACCAGCTCATGGACTTCCATCTGTAAGACAGACTGCAATTTGCATGTGTGTGTGTGTGTTTTTAACTGCCAATGGAATTTGCACAAACCAGCACCTGAAAACCACATGGTTTAGCTAAACCATATGGTTTTCAGGTGAAAGTTTGCACAAAAAACCCGGTAGTTTTTGCACCTGAAAACCATGTGGATCTAGTGTGATTTGCGCAAATTGCGCAAGTCGCATTAAAACCACATGCTTTCCAAGTGCCGGTTTACGCAAATTCCATTGGTGGTGAAATAAAAATATGCAAATCACAGCCTGTCTTACAGATGGAAGTCCGCGGGGGGGAAAAAAAACTCGAATCGGCCCGCTTGCAATCATCGGATCAGAAACGGGCAGAAAATCTGTCAAGCTCAAGCGAGCCTGTTTGCAATCTGCATGTGTTTGTGCTTGAACGATATTGAGTCACCAAGTGGGCCTCACACAGACCTAGGAGGAATACAAGCTTGGCCTGAGACCTTTTGTTGCCTGAGGTGAAGGACAAGACAGGTGCTCCTCTCCCCTCTGCCCTTCCACGTACAAGATCTGACTGGATTGGCAGTCACGAAGAGACAGCATCTCCCACTGCACTGGAGAACAACAGGTTAGTTTAGGGGGAAAGGTGTGTGTGTGTGCTGGGGGCAGTGAATGCCACACTCCCAGCATCTGTCACCTGAAGCAGTCGTCCTACTCTGCCTAAAAGTAGGGCTGGCCCTGAAGGAATACAAACTGCACTGTTCATTTTTGAGTTTATGAAGCCTCAAGGTGCATGGGAGAGACCTGGCAGTGTTTGCAGAACCTACAGATAGATTGGGATGACCAATTTCAGTGAGGAAAAGGCTCCTGACACTCACTGGCTGGAAATGGCATTCTGATGTTGTAGCTTGGTACCCTTCGGCCCAGCAGGCAAAGAGATCCATCACGCAATCTTGGCCAGCCAGTGGAGAACCTTGAGGCCTCTCCTTCCTGCAACAGGGCCCTCTGCTGCTTGGTATGGCCTTCCCCTTCTCTCCTTGAGGGAGAGATTAGGGACAGCAGCGGGTACAGGGTCGGCAGCTGGGTGCAAGCAAACAGAATCAAGGTAGGGGTCTACTTGGGATGGGCCATACCCCTGCCTCAGTTCTGTTCTTTGTCATGTGAGGAGGGCCGCTCAGCCCCTCCCTTGTTGCCTTGCACAAAATACCAGCTGCCATGGCCACCATCTCAGTTGTTGGTTCTTATCCCCTGCATCAGTGTTCTCCAACCTTGGGTCCCCAGATTTTTGGCATGCTGGGAGTTGTAGGCCAAAAACATCTGGGGACCCAAGGTTGGAGAACACTGCTCTACGTTCTATTAAGGATTAGCCAAGGCGACTCAGCTGCTGGAACAACCCTTTATGGCAGTGGTAGCCAACATGTGCCTCCAGATGTTTTTGCCTACAACTCCCGTCAGCCCTAGCCAGCATAGCCAATGATGAGGGATGATGGGAATTTGAGGCCGAAATATCTGGAGGGCCGTAAGTTGCCCACCCCCTGCTTTATGGGCAAATTTTCAGAATTAACCATTTTGCATTGAATACATCATTCATACTCTTCTGTTCCAAAATTTATTTTCTAGTGGTGTCATTTCCCCATCCTGACTTTAATGATAAGGTGCCAGGTGGACGTGGATGCGCAGATTTGTGTGGTCCCTTCTGAAAATGGCAACCCAACATCAAGTTCCCTTTCCTCTGACCAAAACATGTAGTTATGGAAACAGGGTGATGTCCCGTCACTACATCCTCATGTGCTTCCCTTCTCTGCCACCCCCGGCCCCGCCCAACATAAGCAAAGGCTATTGTCAGCAGCAACCCTCATGCTTGTGGTCATGTTGCATTCTGCACTTGGGTTTGCAAAGTTTTTTTCATTTCTTTTTAGGACATCTGCTGGATAAAAACTAACCAAGTTGTTATCTGTAGGTCTTCCTCAAAGGCTGGATGTTGGCAGCCCGAGAACCCTAGGCCAAGAGAATGTTTCAAGCCCCAACAATTATACTATACAAGTGGGACCTGCATAAAATGTCACACGGCGCCTCCTTCCTCCTAAAGGGAAGGCTCCTGTTCAGGGTTTCAGCCAACCATTCCCTCTAAGCAGGGTACTCAGCTCTTCCTCTCTCTACCCTGCTGTGTTCCACTTTGGGGTTTGTTTGGTTGTTGCATACTTAGGTTTTTCTTTTAAAAGGGGTTGTTGTTGTTTTGTATTCCTGTACATCCCTCAAGCACGCTAAATACCCCCCTCTTTTCTTTCTGTGGCCCCATTTTGGCTCCAGAAACTGTCAGTAACCAACCGCCTGAGTTTGATACTAGAGGGAGAGATCATTTTTGATCCTTGGGAGCCTGCTGTTTTATTTTGTGGCTACACACTCAAGTTTTGTGATTTGATTGTATTTTGAATGCTGCTGTGAGGTCTCTGGACACCTGACTGAGAAAGGCCCTTAACATTTCCCAACTCAACCCTTCCCTTTGCAGGAGGAGGACGATGCCTGAATGGCCAGAAAAAATTCCCTTCAGTGCCACGTGGAGACAGTAACAAGAAACCTCAACAACTTCCCTGTCCCTACCAAAGATGTGAGCCCTGTTCTCATCATTTAGGTGATGTTACACCCCCCCCCCTGGCCCTTACTGCAACATCTGTATGTGCAGTGGAAGTTGTAAACAGGGTTCTGTGTGCAATTGGGACCATAGATTGTGCAGGATTTCCAACTGCATATATAGTTACATGTATGTAGTAGAGCCCCGTTCACAGCTTCTGTTGTAAGGATGGCGGTCAGGCAGAGCCAGTGGGGGTGATCCTGCTCCCTTCTTAACAACGACAAACACAGTTCAGAAGGGAAGAATAGGACTACCGCAAAAAGGAGAGTCATTCCTGCTGAAACCACTGGCGCGACTTTGAGATACAGCTCTCCTGTGACGCCACAGAATAAGGCCATGAAGAATACTAGCGCATGCACTTCAAACCAAGCATAAAACAAGTATCATGCACAACAACTCTGCAGGAATTGATCTTTTGCCAGCGAAGGGGGGAAACATACAAACACACAAAGGGATGGGACAATAAAAGAAGTGTTTGTGGGAGAGAGTGCAGCCTATAAGTAGGGCATGGAAGAGAGATATGATGCAGACACAGGGAGACGTTTGGCAGAGAAAGAAAGAAAGGGAGAAACCCTGATGGGAAGCCCAACAATTCAGAAATGGAAGGGAAGGAACACCACTTCTCTTTTACCAGAAAAGGAGCAATAGCAATAAAAAGTCCCAACTTTTTTGGGGGTGGGTGGGAGATCATGGAAGGGCAGTAAAAGGAATGGGAAAGGCGCAGAGACAGATAGTTCTCTTTGAATGATTAGCCTTCGTGGAAGTAACCATAGCCTGCTCTCAACCACACGTGCGCCCTGAGAAATGGAAGCAGGAGCCGAATTGTGCATGGCCACGGCTACATCGATCGTGGAAACTGCAGCGTACAGGTGGCAGTAGGGCCAACAGTAAAGCTGCCCGGTTGCATCCTAGCTGTTGCCGAGGCAACACCTTCTCCTGCTGTGTACACTCTGTGACTCCTTTGCTGGGCGGCTCCTATCTGGAACCTCTTGATCTCTGATCTACTGGATAGGGCAGAATGTGGACCCAGAAGGCAGTGGTGCAGAGAATGGGGATGTGTGTCCATCATCCAGTACTTAAGTTTCTGTCATGGTCCAGGTCCCCAACCTGTTGTCCTCAGAAGACGGGGTTCCAGGTTAACAGATCAGGGAGAGGGCTTGTTTACAGAAGGTGCCAGAGGGACCAACTCCCCTGTGTCCAGAGAAGGCCTGTGGCTTACGCTAGCTCAGCTTGTCTGAGCGTGGAAAGCTAAGCAGGGTCAAGCCTGGTTATTACTTGGATGGGAGACCCCTCCTGTAGTTTCCTGCATTTAGCAGGGGGTTGGACTCGATAGCCTTGTAGGCTCCTTCCAACTCTATGATCTATGAAATCTATGAAGGTCACATTGCTATCCTTGGAATCTGAAGACTCTAGCCATGAGGATACCAGCACATCCGCAACCACTTCCGATGCTGCTGAAACAGACCAGGCCCCTTTAAGGGAGAAGGCCTCAGTCAATAGGGAGCCAGGGCTAGCCAGCCCAAAATAAGCCAAAAAACCATAGTTAAGGCTCATTCACAATCTGCTGCTTAACAGAGCAACATACAAGCAAAACAAGACTGTCTGGCTTCTAGCCACAGCATCGCCTTGGAGCTCTCCGTGGTTTCTATTTCCTGTCTCTCTCTGACTCCTGTTTGGCCAAAATCCACTGAACCTGCCCTGCCCCATATGGACTTCAGTGCTCAGTGTCATCAGGCTCCCAGTTCCAGTGGATCTGAGAGCTCCGATCTTTTAAGTACACACCATTTATGTTGCCCTACTCCCCAGACTGAATTCGCTCCAAATGAATTCCACTGGCATCTTGGGCAACTGACTCTAGCTTATGCTCAGTTCATCATTGCAAATTCATCAGCGTCTCATTTGCCTTTACATTTGCCTTCCTAGCTGCGATGTTGAGCGGCAAGAAATGAACATTATAGTGATGCACAATGCACTTTCTGATTTAATTAAATCTTTATCTGGAGCAAATTAACATGTCTGAATGAGTTCATTGTTCTTTAGAGTTAAGTGGTGTGATGATCCCACCACATTTATTTCTTAAGAGTGTATTTAAGGGAGCTTTTAATGGTGTTACCTACATTTAATAAGTGACTCCCCTTCCTCCAGTACTGCCTACCATAATTATCTCAGAGCTCATTAAAAAACAACCCTGCTCCCATCCTTACCCAGAAATCTAAGAGAGAGAGAGAAAAGATTGGTCAGAAGAACAGACAGTCACAAGGAGCTGATACAAATATATTAGGTGGGTGTTTTGTTAGCAGGGGAATTTTCTTGGGCTGCTTTTGCAGGAACAAAAGGCAAATAGCTATTCACGTGGGAGCTATTTGGGGGAGCAGGAGCTGGCTTTACCTCTATACTATTCAAGCACAGGAATAAATTACTTCTCTAAAAGGAGGCTTGTGCTCGGCGAAGGTAATTTAGGATAGCCAAGATGTCCCCTTTCCTGTGTTCTTTAGAGAGGAGGTAAAGCCGGCTTTTTGAAGCAGATTCGAGCATGTATACTGCTTTGACTTAAACATACTAATAGAGGGAGCTTCCTGACCAACAGAATTTTGAGAGGGTCAGCAAATCAAACCCCCATATTTTAACTGTAAAGACCACTTCCTTTGGCAAAGCATTTTGTCTTGCAACATGTACAGAATACCGTCCTTTCCTACAGGTTGGTTTATTCTCCTTACTTACCGTACACTGATTTTTTTTCCCCTTTTCTGCTGTCTCACAGGTGGAAGCATGAGGGATAGGGCCTTTTCAGTAGTCCCACACACACACAGCTTGTGGAACTCTGTTCCAACTGATGTCTGCCAGGCCCCATCATTACAGGCCTTCAAGCAGGTTCTAAAGACTTCCCTGTTTTACCTACGAGGACTGTACTGTGTGCTTTCTCTTAAGAAACACATCGACTCACACTGAGAACAGAGCAAGAGCCAATGGACACGGAGGATTTGTTAAATCTAGGTAAATGCTGGTGTGAACACAGCCGAGGCTGTGGCTTCATTGCTCTCTCCCCTGAAGCAGACAGAAAAGGATGGAGGGGGGGGGGAATCAGAAAAATGGGTCAAGAGGTTTATTTAATGGACAGGAAGAGACTCAGCTAGCTAGGAAGGTAGAATGACCACCATAGCTGTCATGATTGGCATGTGGAATGTTTAAAGCTAGAACAGGGGTGTCAAACTCAAATTGATTGGAAAGTTGCATTTTTACACAATAGATGTCCCGCAAAAAAATGCCAAATCTACCTTTCTTTTCTTGTCACTTGTGTAAGAGGCATCACCAACAGAGGGGCCATAATCCTGCTGTCCTTATTTTGAACATCTAGACCAGTGATGGCGAACCTATGGCACGGGTGCCACAGCTGGACGCAGGGACCTCTCTGTGGGCACTCGAGCCATTGGTCACCAGATCACGAAAAGACCATCCCCTTCTGCAAAACACTAATGATCTTGTTCTTTCTCACAGTGTGGAACAGAATTTTATTCTAGAATTCCTGTTACAGAATTCTTTTCTACATTGTTATCACATTTAAAAGATTTTGAAGAATCATGCACAGAGCATGGCTTGGATGTAAAGCCCTAACAGTTGACCTGAGTGCTGCATGTGTTGCTCTCAAACTAACAGAGTATGAGTCAAGGTTTGACAAATTATCAGCATGCATGCAATAGCAAAAATCACATTAATTGTGCAAAAGCATGCCCAATGCAAACTTTTACCTAATGCAGTGTTTGCAGTCCAAGACATAAAGTGTTTAAAATGTGTTAAGCACGTTTAGTTTTCTTGCTTATCTTGCTCATCCTAGTACAGGTTGACTTTTACTTTTACTAATCCGACACCTGTAGAAGCAGGGAAAGGACCCGGGGTAAAGCTTGCCCCATACAATTTCAGTCTGGCATATAATCATATTACAAGTTGAGAATCCCTTATCCAAAAATACATGTGCCTAATTATTTTTAAAGTTTGTATAAATTCCCTTCAGGCTATGTGTACAATGTAGTACTATAATAATTTTTTTAGTTGATTCTTTTCCTACAAAAAACTGTTTGTATCATTGAAAGCTCTGTTGTTGTGCTTTTCTTTTAAGACAAAAGATGTTAATTAGTTCGGACAACTGTATGAGTTGCTTTTCTAAAACTAAAACCTCGGTATTCAGGTTTAATTGCAGTGTTGGCACTTTGAAATAAATAAGTTGGTTTTGTGTTGCAGTTTGGGCACTCGGGCTCAAAAAGGTTCGCCATCACTGATCTAGACCTTGAGTTTTGGAGAGTTAGGATACCCTCTCAGACTCTCTAGGCTGTGGGTGCATTCAGCATCCAACTGGGGCTTGAAGAAAGGAGCTCCTCCTTTTTGCATCCATCTTCCTCATCTCAGGGACATGGGGGAGGCAGTTACCCCTTCTTAAAGAGCTGTGACCATGTGCCATTCACAGGTGTGTCTGATCCTACTTGAGTCTCACAAGTGAGCCAAACGAGGGAAGGGCCCCACATCACGCCACAGGAAACAAAAACCAAAACAGCCACCTTGTTATACAGCTGGAGTGGGCCGGGCTGGGGAGTGCCTTTGGCCAAACGTTGGACACCCCTGAACTAGAAGATAAAAGCATCTGAAAGAGCTTAGAAGAAGCCACAGATATCACAGAAGAAGAAGAGGAGGAAGAGGAAGAAGAAGGCATTCAGCTTAGCCACCAAGAGACATGGATGTCACCAGTCATCCGGGAAGGTGGTCTAACCTTATAGGCAACGCGGGCTGGGCATTTCTTTCCCAGTCCAAGTGGTGGCGACATGTGTCTCAGCATCTCATACATGTCTGTGTAACTGATGCGCCCACTTGGAGCCGGAAGTGGGGGGGAAGAGAGAGAGAAGCAAAAGCCAGAAGGAGGGGAGATCAAAGCGGGGGTGGGGGGGGGAGGAAATAAACAATTAAAAAGAGCAACAAACAAAGAGGAAAACCAAAAATAAAGGGGAAAGGAGGGAGGGAGAGAGAGAGAGAGAGAGAGAGAGAGAGAGAGATATCCAGTTAATTAGATTGGCTGTTTGTTTTCAGGGGAAAAGAAGCAAAACAAAGAGGGTTAATCAGAAGATTTCTCAAATTTCATCTCTTTGAGTCTCCTTCCATCTGCTCACTAATAAAATAAAATAAAATAAAATAAGAGGTTTGAATCCCTGTGGTAGCAGTACAGGATGACCGATGTTGGACAAAGGAGTGTGGGAGGGAATGGGTTTGAAACCATAACAGGGGCACAAAAAGGTCCGGCAGCATTTCTGTATTTTCAAACAGGGTTTTGTGCATGTGTGTGTAAAGTGGTTATATTCACCATGCCAAGGAGAGCTGGTCGGGAGAGTTATGGGACAGTCAGCTGTGGCTGAAATAAAATGGTACTCCTTTTGGTGGCCTTTTGCTTAAATTGGGAGTGACACTTATAGCGGGTAACATGGAGACAAAAGAAGGCAACTAACCCTTTACTTCTAGGTGGCGGCACGTTGAGCATGACCAGAAACACTGTGCCTCCAGAAAAGGCCTGCCAGCCAGCCCAGAGTCCAACTTCACAATAATGTGGATGAAAGGCGAGAACTTCATTATCTTATTTTGGCAGACCTTTGCTGGTGCCGACCTCATCTGGCTGCTTATTATAGCATCTTTGGCTGCTTTACAGTTGCCTTTCCAGCTGTTCCTAGTTCCATGATTATCCTCCCTCTGTCCCCCTGCCTTGATGATTGTGTACTGCCAAGATCTTCCCCTTGGGTGTAAAGTCAGATTGTAGAAATAAAGTTTGTGCTGGGCCATAGGCAGCCAGGAGTCAGAGACCAAGAGCCAGGGTGAAGAAACAGAAGCTACGATCATATGGTGGGCATTAGAGGCACACAGTTCCTGCCCACGAAAAAGTCCAGTCTGACCTGGAAGGCTTTGGAGAACATCCAGGTTAGGGGCAGCCAATGGCGGGCCTGGGTGGGCGGAGTCACTTCAGAACCCAGGAGCATTCAGGTGTTATTGCCTGAACCTGTGGAGGTAGGCGTGAGGTCATGTAGGCTAGCCCCGCCCCTACACATGCTGGCTCCACCCCCAATCTTCCTACGTTGAGTGGGAAGGTCTAAGGGATCTAAGCATGTTCTCCTCCTCGCAGTTGGGAAACCTTATTGCAAAGAGGAGTATAAGCAAATTCAGCCGAATGCACGAGGAAATCCCCCTTCAGACCTTCCACTCAATGTAGGAAGAAAGAAGATGGAGCCGGTGTATATGGGGACGTTGAGGGTGGGACTACCATGCGTGACTGCAGCAATGCTAGGACTATGACTACCCAGGAGCAACTTCACTTTCTAACCATGTGGGGCAGCACCAGCACAAAAATCTATCGGTTCTAGCCCTGGTAGCGCAGGACAAATATGTGAATAAGCACCAATGAACTCAGATTTGACCTCTGGAATTGTTGTGTGTGCTCCTCCAACCTGCCCCCCTCCAGGTGGACTACAACTCCCATTACCCCGGCCAGCAATGGCGACAGTCACTTGGCTGGAGAGGATGGGAGTTGTAGTCCTACCCATTTTACAAATTGTACCACGAGTTTAATTTAAAGGTTGCTAAAAACAATTCAATTTTCATGAGAGTTACCCATTGTGACATGGCATAAAGTTATTTACAGTTCTCTCTGCTGAACATTAGAGGCACTGTCTTGGTGCTATCAGGATGGCTGAGAGGTAGGGTAATTTACAGGAAAGGGAAAAATCTATAAGGGGAAGAAAGAGTTAAACACTTCCCCTCCTCTACATTGAAGTAGGCCTTATGGATTGAGTTATTCCCAGTGAAAATGCTTTTTTCTCCTCTCTAGACTATTCAGTGCATCTGGCAAACATATTGCTGTAGTAATATTATCTGGATGCTGTCCCATGGGTTGTGGAGTCTGACACTGAATCTTGACTTGTGTGTTCTGTTTTGTTTTGTTTAAAAAAAACACAGCCTTTTCATGAATCAGAGAAGAGTTTGAGCTATGATGTCAGTACATATCTAAGGAAGTCTACCGAAGCAGCTAGATGGGGGTGAGGAAACTCCAGCCCATGAGTTGGATGCAGCCTGTGGCTGTGAGGCCTCCCCATCTGGCCAATTGGCCTCCTCTGTGGCACCACTGGTGAGAGAGAGAGAGAGAGAGAGAGGCAACCAGAGAGAGAGAGAGAGAGAGAGAGAATGGGGAAGCTCTGGCTCCTGCCCACCAATGGCATGTGGACCCTGACAGATCCCCCCCTCGCCCCCCCCCAAGAATGATATTCTGATCTGACATTACACAGGTGGAATGAAAGGGTCGGGAGAACACTTCAACCGAGTCTGAATGGATGAAACTGCTATGTGTTTGGCTGTGGGCCGTCCTTTTTTTTAATGATCTGTTCCATGATTTTAAGGTGGGGTGGGTTACCCACAGTCACCCCCACTCCTGGTCCCCAGGAGTTAACGTTTGCAAAGCTGACTATCTCACAAGGCTGCCCAGGCCGAGACACGTGGGAAATTAGAGGTGTGCACGAGGAGAGAGATGCATCAAGGGAAAAGGGAGCATGGCGGAGGGGGGGGCGGCTTGTCAATCATTCCTGTTCAGGCAACGGATTAGTTACATTCCAGTTTATTCTTCTTTTTCTTTGCCTTTGCGATTCAGACTTAATTTTTTTTTTTTTTTTTTTAAAGAAAAGGATTACAAGTCCTAAATCAAGACAAAGAAAATGAAAAATGAAAACTAATATACTGGATGGGGTTTTCTGAAATTCCAAACCTTGTATGCCACCCTATGAGGGCAGTTCTTTCCTAATCCCAGGGGTGGAGCAATAGCTCGCAATAAATTGTACATATCTTTATAATGTATCCGGCAACTGGAAAGGAAAAAACAACAACCATAAGTTATGACAAAAAAAATTCTGGGAGAGACGACTCCTTCCCAGAGCCTCTCGCCACTATCCCCCGAAAAACACGGCAAAGAAAGAAGAAATGTGACCGCCGTGACATTACGTTTCGGAACCCCTGCGTTTCCAGTAGAGAATGAACCTCCCGTTCTGAGCTAGAAAGGATCATTTTTTGAGCTGCAGGGAAAGAACCATGTCTCACAGTCCCTATGCATGTCTACTCAGTTCGATGGGACGTAATCCTTGTCAGATAGGTGTGTATATAGGACTGCAGCCATAAATTAATGTTGAACCACTGTTGGCTTTGTTTATTGGTTTGATTTAAAATGCTTATATTTATTTAATATAAACATTTTAAATCAAATCAATAAACATTTATTTATAGGCAAACGTTTCTTTAAAGCAACAATGTGCCTTTCCAGCATGAGAAATATTCACTACAACGGCCTTCCCCAACGTAGTGCCCCTCCAGACGTTTTAGACTTCAATTCCCATCAGCCCTAGCCAGTAATGACCTATGGTCAAGAATGCTTAGAGTTATACAAAATATCGAGAGGACACCAGGTTGGAGAAGGCCGCTCTTCTGGAGCTACTGTCTAAATCAGGGCTCTCCAGCCTTGGGTCCCCAGATGTTGCTGGCCTACAGCTCCCAGCATACCAAGCCAGCATGGCTAATGGCAAGGGATTCTGGGAGCTGTAGTCCAGCAACATCTGGGGACCCAAGGTTGGAGAGCCCTGGTCTAAATGATAATAAACCAGAGAGAGAGAGATGTAACATTTCTTGAGAGTGGTGGCAAGTGGTGCAGCATCACTGCATTACATTCCAAACATGTCTTTCTTCTCTTCCTCTGCTCCTGCACAGTGTTAACCTTCAGAGCCTGAAACAGTCTGGGACTCAGAGGTTATTTTGGAAGGACCACCTTCATCCATACGATCCTGCCTGTACACCAGGTGTGGGCAACTTGTGGCTCTCCAGATGTTGTTGGACCGCAGCTCCCAGAATCCATCGCCCATTGACTATGCCGGCCGGGGCTGATAGGAGTTGCTGTCCAACAACATCTGGAGAGCCCCAAGTTGTTCACCAAGTTCCTGCTTGTGTGCCGCTGTTAAGATGCAGGCCTGTGGCTCACGCTGGCTCAGCTTGTCTGAGCTTGGGTGGAAAGCTAAGCAGGGTCAGGCCTGGTTATGACTTGGATGGGAGACCCCTCCTCTAGTTTCCTGCATTGAGCAGGGGGTTGGACGCGATGGCCTTGTAGGCCCCTTCCGACTCTATGATCTATGAATCAGTTTGATTGGTGAGCAAGCCTTCTAAGGTTTGAGGGCTCCTTCAAGCCAGGTGCCTTCCAAGGGCCACCTCCTCCACCTTGTCTGCCTTTTTGCTGTGCTTTGTCTTTAACAGCTGCACGGCAGCCAAGCATAACAAGGCCCTCTTCACGTTGGGAATAGCTGTACCTATTGAATTCGGCCAGTGCAGATGGGTGAGAATTTTGTTCAGTTCGTTATTTTTTTAAATAACAACTTACCACCATTTTCAGATTTCTTCGTAAGAGGAATTTAAAGAATTTGAAATTTGTTTTTAAAAAAATGAAAGTGGGAGAAAGCGAAGCCAACAGATTCACCCATCCCTTGGGTTCGAAGGTGGTTCCAAATCAGCTTATATTAATGGCACAAAGCATGTACATTACTGGGGAAATACTGCCTCCATGGAAATGAATGGCAACACTCCAGACAGGTTCACAGTGGGAACATAATTTTACCCTTTGTATTTTGTGCTACCACCTGTAAGCAGAGCAACTTTCTTAGCTGGCGCAAACAACAACCCAATTTCACTTGACAGCTGAGTAGGCAGTTCTAAAAAAAACCCAGCATCTGTAACACCGTCGATAAATAGAAATACATTTTTAAAATCCATAGCTTGATGTTCTTGGTCAGTTTAAACAGACAAAGTTCAAATGCATTTAAAAAATATATCCCAAATGGACAAAAGGATATTCTCCATTAATAAAATGATCTATCTTGTGCGGTGGTCTAAAAGGGTGACTTCAAATATATTTCATTAACATTGAAGGTGGTGGAATGTAAGGGGAGGGATTAAACTTATTTCCCACTGGCACAGAGGGCAAAAACTAAAGGCAAGAAGGGTATTTAGGCTGGAATCTTATACCTACTTACCTGGGAGCAAACCCCAATGAACTCAGTGGGACTTACTTCTGAGTAGACATGAATAGGATTGTGCCGTTAAGCACATTTCCAGAAATCACCATTTCTAGCACATCACTAGTTGGTTTGTTCTCTTTTGCTTTGTTTGTTTGTTTGTTTGTTTTTTGCTTTCCCACATCAGCAGAAGGAAATTTCCAAGTCATGACTGCAGTTTTGTTATCACTCAGGTGCCATAAACTTGGCTTTCACAGTATTCACCCCCTCTAGTGATTTCCAGCTGTCAGGTGGATTCAAAGAGCTAGGAGTTATTTGTGTGATAGCTGCAATTAGTGCAAGATAATTTGGTCAAAGGCAGTTCTTATAGGCCAGCTTTCCCCCTCCCCCCAGCCTGGTGCCTTTCCAGATGTGCTGGACTATGAGTTCCATCATCCCCAGCTACCAATGGCCATGCAGGCTGGGGGTGATGGGAGTCGTAGTCCGGCATATTTGGAGGGCTCCAGGTTGGAGAAACTGTTCTAAGCATCCATTCCATCAAGGTTCAACGTGTGAAATAGCTTTTTCACCAGGACCCAAATTCTGCGGTGGGTGGGGAGGTAAAGCCCACCCCCAGACTCCTTCCATTTTAACTCCGTCATGCTTAGCTTAGCTAAGGAAGTCATCAGAAGAGGTAAGGAGGTGTGCTCAATTTGCCTCCCCCCACCCCGTGTAATCTGTCTGGGCTTTAACCACTTTAACACAGTAATCCTATACATTTCTACTCAGACCTAAGTCCCATTGAGCTAAATGTGTGACTTGCTCCCAGATAAGCGTGTTTAGGATTTCAGCCTTGGGCTGCAATCATATACACACTCCCCCGAAAGACGGGCCTGTTGAGCTTAATGGGGCTTACTTTTGAGTCGACGCACGTATGATTGCACCGTCCATCCGCCTCTTAAAATGTCGATCATGGAAGGAAGGAAGGAAGGAAGGATTGAGGCGATGAAGCAATCACAGGCTGTCTGACGAGAGAACAGGTGCAAAGGCTGTCCAAAGTTTATTTCGCAGGGGTAAGATACGGGCACGACAGAACATACATACCAGGCAGCTGGGTCGTATTCTGCCCAAACTCGAATGAACTCATCAAGATGGTGGGGTCCTAGGATGGAAGAGTCTCGTGTCAAGTACTCAAAGTTGTCCATGATTACAGCCACAAACAGGTTCAACATCTGCAGAGGGAGGGGGAAGGTGAGGGAGATAAGACCCAGGTGGGGAGGAGGAAAGGCATTAACTTCTCTTACTGAGTGACGGCAAAAATCAAAAACAGGGAATTAATTCATAGATCATAGAGTTGGAAGGGGCCTGCAAGGCCATCGAGTCCCACCCCCTGCTCAATGCAGGAAACTAGAGGAGGGGTCTCCCAGCCAAGTCATAACCAGGCCTGACCCTGCTTAGCTTTCCACGCTCAGACAAGCCGAGCCAGCGTGAGCCACAGGCCTGTTATTTTGTTTCCAGAGCCAGCCCTCCTATTTATTTAGCCAGGAGTGGGGAACATGTGGCCCTGCAGCCTGTGGCTGGACAGCAACTCCCATCAACCCTAGCCAGCAAAGTCAAGGGTGAGGGATGATGGGAGTTGCTGCGGTCCCAACATCTGGAGGGCTACACATTCCCCGTCTCTGCATTGGGCAGAGCAGGGTGGCCGCCCACAGAGGCAGTGGATTCTGATGCGGATAGTTCCGCCCCTTCCCACTGGCTATTACGCTTGGCTGCACAAGTAATTCCTCTTGGATAAATGCAGCTGAACTGCTGAAAGGGGAGGAAAGCTCGAGTAAACCCATCAGATACACTGCACTTTATATAGCCCTCCTCCCTCAGTTCTTTGGGTTTGGGGTACCCTGCCTTCAGCCCTAAGGGAAGAGCAGAAAGGTGGCCTAATAGGGTAAATTATGTTTGCTTTCTGTCTACTGAAATAAAATGTTCTTTTAAATTCCATTCGTGTTCAGCGGGTACTATGCATCTTGTCGCTGTGTTTCACTATGTGCACATGGCTAATATAGATGGAGGGAAACAAATGAACAGAAGGAACGGAAAGCTGTGGTACATGCATAACATTTGGAAATTTAAAAAAAAGTGGAACCAGAGTATATTCCTAATGTGTTATTTCCACTTCAGAAACAATACCAGATAATTCGGAACTCTAAAATCCAAGGAGACATTTGGATGAGGAAAATTTCAGGAAAACTTCCCTATCTGCTACCCAGATTCCTTCTGATAGTGATCTCCTTGAGCCAGAGACATCAGCTCAGCAATAGTCTATCAATCCCTGAAGCAGCCAGACCTGGAGTTGAAAGGGGAATTTGCCCAATGGACACTTTGTGGAGGAGCCTGACGGTGAGTTATCGGGTCTGGAACCTGGCCCTGCTGGGCCTACCAAAGTCTTTTTGTGGAAGCAGTTCTCTCTGGTGCCTTTCGCCCATCCACCCCTCCCCTTAAAAACAACACATACAAGTCAAGCCAAAACATACGAGTGATTTATTTCAAAGCCAACATCCTTCTAGCTATGCCAGAGGAATAAATTAGGACAACAGTCACCCCTCCCCTCTAAAGAGGTGTTTTTCTTTTCTTTTCTTTAAAGATTAAATTGGATCTGGAGTTAGTCATGCTTAGAGTAGATCCACTGAACTCTTAACTTAAGTTCCCATTGAAATCCACTCTACTCTGCTCTATGTATGACTAAGTCTAGAACCATCCCAAAATAAATATGATGATGTTTCTTAAAAGAACCCTAGGAGAAACCATCACATGAGCGGTCTGAAGTGGTATAGTCCAGAGTCCAGACAGTTTTACCATCTCAGTGAGAATGAAGCCAACAAAGATGGTTGGTTAATGGAACACCTTTAGCATCACTACAAGAGCATTCCCCACCAGGTGCCCTCCAGATGCTCTGGACCACAACTCCCATCATCCCCGACCCTTGACCATGCTAGATGGGGATGATGGGAGTTGGAATTCAAAACGTCTGGAGGGTGCCACATTGAGGAAGGCTGCACTACACCAATCAGCAGGGAAAGGAAAGGGTTTTTTTGCTATTTTGTCCCATAACTATGCGGTGGGCGGAAGGCAGGAGGAACTGAGGAGCTAGAATGTTGAAAGCTGTTTGTGGTGCAGAAGCGCCGGCAAGACAAGAAGTGGGACGACTACCGACTCACCAGAAAGGAGCAGAGGAAGATGAAGGAGACAAAGTAAAAATAAGCAAAGTCGCTGCCGCATTCGTTTTTGCTGAGATTGGAGTCCTCGTCACATGCTTGGTTGCTGAGGCATGCGAGCATGATTTCATGCCAGGCTTCCCCAGTGGCACTCCTGCACACGTGCACACACACACACACAAACGGAACACAGGAAATTGCATTACGCCGAGTCGGATCACTGGTCCCGCTAGCTCAGTGCTGTCCGCACTGAAAGGAGTCTTGCCCTGCATGGGGATTGAGTGAGCCTGGGGCCGTCTGTATGCAAAGCATACAGTGCTCTGTCACGGAGTCACTGTCCTTCACCTAAAAATAAGGTAAGGTTCCGGTTCAAGATTGGGACCACAGAAGGGGCCAAAGTGTAGGGATCGGGCCCACTCTTCCTGCAGCGGAGGACCTGGGAAGAGATTCTGAGGAAGAGGGGGAGGAGGGGGGAGTTGGAAGGGTGGAGGAGAGGCAGTTTTCGAGATAGACTCTACACAGCCAACCTTGGGTCCCCAGATGTTTTTGGCCTACAACTCCCAGCATGCCCCAGCCAGCTATGCTGGCTGGGGCATGCTGGGAGTTGTAGGCCAAAAACATCTGGGGACCCAAGGTTGGAGAACACTGCTTTAAACGATTATGAATAAGGGTATCTGGCATGCCTACCTGGAGGGGGAGGCAGATTTGAACAATCGGTTCTCCTGCTCCATTTATGTTAATGAAACCCAAGGTCAAGCTTGCCTCTACCCCACCCCACCCCCATCGCTCCTCCCAGGCACAAGTTAATGCAAACTAATTGTTTGCACGGGCCCTGTTCAGTGCTCATTAACATTTTGGTATTAACAGTCATCAATCCTGTGTGGTATTCATCCCCAGTAACTGTTGATTAACACAAATCCGTTATATATGCGCAAAATCTAATCTAATTTAATTCTGCCTTTTATTTCCCCTAAAGAGATTACGTAGGTTTATTGCCTGCTAGCTTGCAAAGTGTTATCTCTTTCTCCCCCCACCCTCTCTCTCCCAGTGCCACTGCACTAGAAGACACAGATCTCTTGACACAAAAAGTCCATGCTGTCGTTCACCTGCAACACGAGTAGATCAAAACTGGGGAAGGGGATGTCGGCCTGCCTCCAAGGCACCTGGTTGCTCTATAGATCTTATAGATCGTACTGCTCTATAGATCTTCAGTACGAAGATCTGAAAAGGGTTATAGATTATAGATTTCATAGATCATCTGCAAGTGTAGGAGCCTTTGTAGGCCTGACGAGCTGCATCCTAGAGTAATAAAGGAACTGGCAGAAGAACTCTCAGAACCACTGTCTATTATCTTTGAGAAATCATGGAGGACAGGTGAAGTGCCAGACGACTGGAGGAGGGCAAATGTTGTCCCCATCTTCAAAAAGGGCAAGAAAGAGGAACCTGGGAACTATAGGCCAGTCAGTCTGACATCAATCCCTGGGAAAATTTTGGAGCAGATTATAAAAAGTCAGTCTGCAAGCACCTTGAAAACAATGCAGTGATTACTAGAAGCCAGCATGGATTTGTCAAGAACAAATCCTGCCAAACTAATCTGATCTCATTTTTTGATCGGGTAACCTCCCTTGTGGACTGTGGGAATGCTGTGGACATTATATCTGGACTTCAGCAAAGCTTTTGACAAAGTGCCTCGTGATATCCTGATTAGCAAGCTAGCTAAAAGTGGGCTCGATGGAACAACTATCAGGTGGATCCACAATTGGCTACAGAATCGGACTCAAAGAGTGCTTATCAATGGTTCCTTCTCAAACTGGGGAGAGGTAACGAGCGGGGTACCGCAGGGCTCGGTCCTGGGCCCAGTGCTCTTCAACATTTTTATTAATGACTTGGATGAGGAGGTACAGGGAATGCTTATCAAATTTGCAGATGACACAAAGTTGGGTGGAACAGCTAATACTCTGGAAGACAGAAACAAAATTCAAAGCGACCTCGATAGGCTGGAGCGCTGGGCCAAAAACAACAGAATGAAATTTAATAGGGATAAATGCCAAGTGCTGCACCTAGGGAAAGGAAACCAAATGCAGAGTTATAGAATGGGGGACACTTGGCTCAACAATACTACAAGTGAGAAGGATCTTGGAATTGTTGTAGATCACAAACTGAATATGAGCCAGCAATGCAATGTGGCTGCAAAGAAGGCAAATGCTATCTTGGGCTGCATTAATAGAAGCATAGCTTCCAAATCGCATGAAGTGATCATTCCCCTTTACTCAGCACTGGTTAGGCCTCATCTTGAGTACTGCGTCCAGTTCTGGGCACCACACTTTCAGAAGGACATAGACAAACCGGAGAGGGTTCAGAGGCGGGCAACAAGGATGATAAAGGGACTGGAAACAAGGCCCTATGAGGAGAGACTGAAAGAACTGGGCATGTTTAGCCTTCAGAAGAGGAGACTGAGGGGAGATATTATCGCACTCTTCCAGTACTTGAAGGGATGTCACACAGAGGAGGGCCAGGATCTCTTCTCGATCATCCCAGTTTGCAGGACACGGAATAATGGGCTCAAGTTACAGGAACCCAGATTCCATCTAAACATCAGGAAACATTTCCTGACTGTCAGAGCAATAAGACAATGGAATCAACTACCTGGGGAGGTGGTGGGCTCTCCCACTCTGGAGGCATTCAAGGTGCAGCTGGACGGCCATCTGTCAGGGATGCTTTGACCTGGATTCCTGCATTGAGCAGGGGGTTGGACTCGATGGCCTTGTAGGCCCCTTCCAACTCTACTTTTCTATGATTCTAATATTCAGCTGAACATGCATAAAGAACCATTTCCAGATCTTTGCGCTAAATGCACAAAGATCTGTAAGGGAGCTGGGCGTGTGGGAATGTTGGGGTCAGAGGCAGCTTACATGCAGGCTCACACATCCCATTGGTAGTTTTTGGTCTACTTGTGTTGTGGGCAAACACCTCTGCAGGGCAAACATTGGTGAAGAAGCAGATGGTGGACAATGTCCCACTGGGATTGTCAGCTCTGTCGATAGCTTAACTGGTCATATAGGCCTCTGAATACTAGTTAGGAGAGGGCTATGTTCTTCCTGCCTTGACTGTGGTCTTCCTGGAGGCATCTGGTTAGCCACTGTGGGAAACTGGATGTTGGACTAGATAGGTCATTGGTCTCTTATGTTCCTGCATCCTTGGTTTGTGTTTAGTCCTGGTTTGTCCCCTGCTCCTGACTCACTCTTTGATCCTGACCGTGCCTGTCCCATGGCTTTGTGCATTCTCAGCTCTAGGCACAGCTCTAGACTCAGCTCAGATGGTTGTCCACAGCCCAGCCCTGACAATGTCCTCCTTCAGGGCTTCTCAGAGGGTTTGGCTTGGCTGTGGGAAACAGGAGGGACTTTTAATTGTTCTTGTTTAAAACCTTGTGGTGTCTGTTCTTGTTGGTTTACCTACCACACACACCTAAAGCCAAACCCCACATGGTTGGGGCATGCTGGGAGTTGTAGGGCTTTTCTCTGTCCAAACATGCACAGGATTGCGCCTGAAAAGGCATTTACAAGAGACCCCAGAAGGTTAAGTCCGTTTGGTGGAGGCAGCCAGAGAAAATAAAGAATTCTACCTTCTGGCAGTGGGAATGTATCAGGAAGGGAAGGGCACACAGGAGTGGGGCACTCTCTTTGGCCTGGTTTCCCTTCCACTCACGGTGCAGGGCGTAGCTCATCAAGAAGTTATCCCACCCACCCCCCTTCCGTTATGCACAACAGAGGCCAGGGATTAAAGAAAAGCAAAACAAAACTGAAAAAAATAAACAACAAAGCATCCAAAATAGTGCCTTGATGGAGGCTAAAAAGCCATCTGAGAAGTGGGGAGGGGGAATACACCCACACTTCTGTCGCAGTGTATCATTTCAAATGGATGTAGAAGCATCTCAAGGTTGTAGTAGATTTTTCGGTCAGTGAGACATTTTTAGAAGAGTCTCCTGGGTTTCCCCCCTTCAATCTCTTCTCCTCTCCAAAAGAAGGGCATTTTCTATCTGGGAATGCTTTACAGAAGGAGTGAGTTTAGCATGGCCTGCTCTTCAACAGCTTTTTATTCCTATGAGCTTTGAGGACACCGCTGAAGGGTTTTTTTTTTTGGGTGGTGGTGATGGTGGCATAAAGCACAAATCCTGGGGCACAATCCAGCAGGATGCTCTCCTGCATGAGCCCCACTGGAATGAATTAAAAGCTTACAGTGGCTCACGCTGGCTCAGCTTGCCTGAGCGTGGAAAGCTAAGCAGGGTCAGGCCTGGTTATTACTTGGATGGGAGACCCCTCTTCTAGTTTCCTGCATTGAGCAGGGGGTTGGACTCGATGGCCTTCCAACTCGAAATCTATGAAATCTATGTGCAAATCTGGTAAGATCTGAAAGACTGCCTTCTCCCATATGAGCCTGTCCAGGTTTCAGTATCTTCAGGGGAGGCTCTTCTCTCAGTTCCACCACCACAAGGGGGCACAGCTTTAGGGACATGAGAGAGGGCCTTCTCAGTGGCTGCCCCTATACTGTGGAACTCCCTGCTAAGGGAGGCTAGGTTGGCTCCCTCTCTGTTGTTGTTCTGCTGGCAAAGAAAACCATTTTTTATTCAGGCAGGCGTTTGGTATGTAAGCTGGTCTGCTGCTGAAAGGGATTTCACTGGTTGGGTGCAGTTTGTTTATTTTACTGCTGCATTTTTAAATTGTGTTATGCTATGTTTTAATTTACATTTTTGTTTTAACCTCTGTTTTATTATTGTAAGCCACCTTGAGCACTATTTTTGGTGGAAAGACAGGATATAAATTTAAAGAAATGAATAAATAAATGGGATGGTAGTCTGGCTTAGATTGTGATCAGGCTGAAAACAGCCCAGCAAGCCTCCTTATCCGGGTCACGAAGGCCTCCAGTGAGGACCCCAAGACCCAACCCCTCCCCAAAGCCTTCGTCCCCTCAGAGGAGGGAGAGAAAGTGGCAGAGTGCCCCCCCCAATTAAACTGCCGGTCTGAAGCCTGCTTCTCAAACCGTGGGCTCAGTCTGCTTTGCTCCCCCCCTTGCCTCCCACCCCCTTTCACTCAGCCTAATGGGAGGGCCAGCCCTAGAACTCATCGTGCCCCGCAAAATATCCACTGTTTTGCAAGTCATCCACCTTAGGACAGTGGCTCATGCTTGCGACACGCATTGGAACACGTACATTCCATCTGCGTTGGTTACGTTGCCAGCTCATTTCTGAGCACAATTTAAAGCAACTATTAATATTGTGGTTTTTATTCCTTTTATCTTTTATTATTCCACTGGGTCCGGAATCTGTTTGGATATGGAGTGGTATATAAATGTAGTAAAAAAAAAAATTTTTTTTTTTTTAAATAAATAAATTTAAAGCAACGGCCGTTTCCTATAAAACCCTAGATGGTTTGGGACCAGGATCTTTGAAGGACCGCCTCCTCCCTCATGAGACTGCCTACCCTGTCCAATCATTGTCAGAGGCCCTGCTTTGCATCCTGTTGCTGTCAGATGTCCAGTTGGCTGGGATGCTACACAGGATCTTTTTGGCCACAGCATCCAGGTTGTGGAACTCCATATCCTGCCTTCTTTACTGGTGTTTTGGCATGCAGTTTCGCTGTGCTTTTGGTCTGGTTCATTCATTTTCCCCGCTATATCTGGCTGCTGATTTTGGTTTGCTTCTTGACTTCTTTTAATTTTAAAATTTTATACTGTTTTAAATGTATTTTATCCTGTTTTTCTCTTATGTACATCGCCCAGGGTGGCTGGTTTGCCAGCCAGATGGGCGATAAATAAATGTTAATAATAATAATAATAATAATAATAATAATAATAATAATAATAATAATAATTGTTGTTGTTGTTTGATTGGTTTATACTGTTTTAACTGAGGTTTGAGAGCTGCCTTGAGGATCCCATGAGAGGCCCAAGAGGTGGGAGATAAATAAGTTAACAAACAATCAAACCAACAGACATCCAAAAGAAAGACCATCGCAACAAACAGCTGCTTGCGGGAGCTTTGCTGGGTCACTGTTATGTCAAATCGTTGGTGTGACCCGGCCTGAAGATGCTGCTTGCTCCTGATAAGGAGTAGATTCATTTTAAGTAAATGCACATATATGGGGTTTTGCACAAGAAGGACCTTGTCCACCCCCCACAACTACACACATAACCATGTAGGGGAAGAGGGACAATGTGTTTTTTAAATACAGACAGAGGGTTTCTCATTTACCGGAAAAGCAGCATCAGAGCTTGCAAAAAAGTTTGGAAGTTATTATGTCGATTGATGGAGCTGTCATCATTCAGTGCAATGTTTCCAAATACCTAGGAGGGAGGAAACAGCCAAAAGAAGATTAAAGGGATGCTCCTTGCAGTCACGAGAAATATTGACGGAAGTGGGAAAAGACAGCACAGGTACTGAACAGCAGTTATATCACTTATACAGCCTTCACCAACCTGGTTCCCTTCGGGATATGTTGGACTACAACTCCCGCCATCCCATCCCAGGCAGGGATGATGGGAGTTGTAGTCCAGCATCTCTTGAGGGCACCGGGTTGGGGAAGGTTGACGTATACATTCTGCTGACTCTGAGTATCAAATCAGTGGCTTGGATGTCCAGAGATCCCTGAAGGAGAATCTGCTTGTGTGATGCTCCTGCTGGCAGAAAGCTGGGAAAGTACATTTTTGTAGATTCCTCCTTCCCGCTGCAGCCACCCCACATCCAGAAAGGCATGGGAGGTAGGGAAGGGGAAGGGACTGGTTTGGTTTTCATTTGAATACAAACTGACCTAATTTGCACCCACAAACTGCTATTTGAACCAGAATGCAATTATCCTTCGGTTTTTGCATCACTCCGAATTTTGTGAGACAGTTCTCTGATCACAAAATGCATACAAAAATGCCAAAGTTAGGGGAAGAAATTGATTGCAAAAAAAAAAAAAAAAGCATATATTGGGGGGGGGGAATGGTTACAAAAATGAGTACAAACATTTGTGCAAACGCGCACAAAAATGACTACAAATTTTCATGCAGACTTCTAAAAATATTATTTAAGTCATCGAGAAATGAGATGGAAGGAACTTGTGCTTGAAAACATACAGATTCATCCATCCCTAGTAGGAGGTGGCCGGGGGTGGTGGGTGGTGGGCTGCTGCTGCTGCAAGGGAAAGGGAAATCAGCAAACAACACCTTTCCCCTTTGACTAGTGGGACTGGGAGCCTCCACCGGCTTAAAGCCTTTCCCGCAAACAGAAGGAGCCCTTTTGTTCCCAGAAGAGGAAGTCTGCATCCAAGCCAGCGTGTCTACAGTACAAGTTTAAATGGGTTCTCTACCAGTTTAAATGTCATGATTTCTCCCCCAAAGGTCCCTGGGAATGGCTACTATTAAAAACAACCACCACTTCAGGGCTTGTACTGTAGATATTTGCTTCAAGTAAAGTACGTCTGTACCGGTTAAAGCTTTGTACAATGTGTGCCTGAAAATTACTGAACTGCAGTGGAGACGATTGTTGCCACAACATACTCTTAAGGCAGAGATGGGGAGCCTGCAGTGCTCCTGTGCTCCTTGGAGGCCATCCAGTGCACTGGGGTCTCTCCTCCTCCTATTCTTCTACTGTGCTGGCTGTGGAGGGAGGGTTGGGCTTATCTTCCTCTCCAGCCGGCATGGAACAGCAGCAAATTGCAGGCTTTGGCCCTTTGCCAAAGGTCTGGATCCAGATTGGGGGCCACGTGCCTGCAATTTGTGCTGGGGGTGGGGGAAACCTCCCACTGGAGTGAATGGGAGGTTTTTCCCCAATGCACATTACAGTGTGTGTGTGGATGGATGGACGTGTGTGTGTGTGTGTAAGTATGTGTGTGTGTGAGAGAGAGGGACACACGTGTGTGAGAGAGGAAGAGTCAAGTGTGTCTCCACCCACTTTTGGCTCTGGCCCCACCCACCACTGGCACAGAGTTGCTGACACATTACCCATGGAGAAATGTGGCCCTTGGGCAGGAAGAGTTCCCTGCCTCCGCCTTAGGGTAAACATTGGGAAACAGGGGTGTGTACAATCGGAACGGGTTCAGAAAGGGAAGGCAACAAAGATGGCCAGGGGTGCGTGGAAAACCAGTCCTATGAGGAAAGGGTAAAGGAACTGGGTCTGTTTAGCCTGGAGAAGACGGAAGGGGGACATGATCGCACTCTTCAAGTCCCTGAAGGGTTGTCACACAGAAGAGGGCAAAGGCCTCTTCTGCCCCAGAGGACAGGACTAGATCTAAGGGGCTTTCAGTGACAGGCCGGTAGATTTCATTTAAACATTCGAAGAACCTTCTTGATGATAAGAGAAGTTCAGTAATGGGACCAATGAGCTAGGGTGGTGATGGCGGTGTCTCTCTCGCTGGGGCTCTTCAAGCAGAGGCTAAGGCAGCCACCCGTTGCGGGTGCTCTAGCTCTGGATTTCCTGCATCAAGCAGGGGGTTGGACTAGATGGCCTACAAGGACCTCTCCAACTCTAGGACTCTGTGTACAATAGTTTGGGGGACACTGCCTAGGAAGTGTTCACTGCTACAAGGTTTGATAACGGCCACTATCTTAAATGGCTTTTAAAAAGTGGATTAGACGAATTAGAAGTCTATCCGTGGATGAAAAGTCTATCCACGGATTTCGCCATCCATAAGTAAACAGAACCTCCCTGTTCAGAGGCAGTATGGGACACTGGCTTCTTTCAGTTACAGCTCCACATTTACCTGCATGCCAATAATGGCATAGATGAAGAACAGCATGGCAATGAGGAGACACACATATGGCAAGGCCTGTAGGAGGGGGAAAAAAGGGAAAGCATAAAAGTTGACAAAAACACACACAAGGCAAATTGTATTTTGTACACAGCCACGCCTGAACAAGGATCCACATATTCATTGATATGCATTGTTCATCTCTCTCTCTCTCTCTCTCTGTGTATATATATATATATACCACCCACCCCACTTCAACATTCATACGATGTGTGGGGAATCCAAAACAGAGGAGCACCAGGGTGATGGATGGGTGCACTTTGCAATCTGAGATGATTGGCCAGACCCATCCAACCATTGGCCACAAGGTGTTTGCTTGCGGGGAAGAAACATGTCACCTTTTAAGGGCAGTGGAGGTGGTTTGATAGCACTGTGGCTGTCCTCCCAATAAGCATGCATTTTTCTGTCCAGACATGAGTTCTGGGGTGGTGGCAGTGGGGTGGTAGACCTGTTCTGTAGGTTTCCAGCATGGTTCAGTTTGAAGTGAAGCAAAGCTGGCAGAAGAGGGTGACTACTGGTGAGCACCTGTGACATCACCAGCCTGCAATCCCTAGTTTAATAATGCAACTGTTTTAATAATGTATACACATAAACACATATGTGTTGCTAAATTAAACAACAACATTATGAGGACTAGCAGCTTGACTGATCCACAAGAGAAGGAACAAAACTGAGGGCTGGCACACCTCCCTAGTATGGGGAGGCATGTAGGTCTGTAACGTGGCATGTAGGTCTGTAACACAGCTTAGAAATAGCACTGGGTTCCTATCACAAAACTGACTACTTTATGGCCGAAAAAGACTCTGGAAAAGGTGCCCAGCCAGATTTGTTCCTTTGAATTTTGGTTCGGGGGGGGGGGGATTTACTTTGTTCTGATCTAATACAATTTCTGTAATGGATTAGATGTTTTGTTGGTTGTTCGGTTGTTCTGTATATGTTAAAATTCAAATAAACAAATTAAAAAAAAAATAAAGAACTCAATTTTGCCTCAGGGTGCTTCCAAAAAAAAAGAAGAAAGAAAGAAATAGCACTGGGTTGAACCACTACAGAAGCAACATTTCTCCCAAATCAGGGGATGGATATCTCCTCCCTAAAAACAACTAACATAGTATAAGACACTAGTTTGTGTGTGTGTATAGTTCACACACACAGAGATGTTCAAACGAGGAAGAGGTTCAAACGTGGAGCCTTTTGGAAACACCCCTAATTCTCAGGTCTGCCTTTGTCTCACCTTGAAAGATTGGACAAAGGTCCAGAGCAGGATCCGGATAGTGTAGCCCTGGCGAAGAAGCTTGATGAGTCTTGCGGCTCGGAAGAGTCGGAGGAAGCTGAGGTTGATGAAATTGTCCTGCGGAGAGGAAAAGGGTTTTGTGTCCTTCAGACACGGATGCGATCAGAAGCCGCAGCCCGCAAAAAAGAAAAGAAAATTACCAGCTTCGCGTTCTAAGCAGCAAATCGGCCACCAGAAAACCTTCCAAAAGAAACATTTGTCAGTGCAGGTCACTCCACATGCAGCATGTATCGAGAAAACCCCTCTCCACAAGAGTCCGTCCCTCGGCTACAGGAGGAAGGTAACAAAAAGGTGTGTGTGTGGGGGGGGAGAGGTAGCCCTCCAATGGACTCTTGTTTTTCTGCACATTAAGGAAAGGCAATGCGGTAGAAGTCTTACAATCCGCAAAGTATATTGCAGCTTGAGAATATCTCAAAAAAAAAAAAAAACCCATGTAAGCCAAAAACAATGTCAAGAGCCTCTACCATGAAAAAGGAAGAGATCAGGCAAATTAATTTAAATGCCTTCGTTTACTGGGGAAGATTAAGTCAAGGCCTGGATGGAAATCAAGGGCAAAGCGCCACTGGTTAATGGGAGTCTTCCAACAAGGGTCTTGACCAGACTTACGAAATCGGGAGGAAGACCCAGGCCTATTGCCCAAAATGTTTACTGTCCTCCAGTTGGGAGCATCCTTAGAAATGGGACGACTTTTTAACAACAACAATCAATTTGACTCTTTTAAAGCCATGATAAAAATTGAGCTTTGATCTCCCCCTCCCCACTTCAGGTATTTTCATTTGATTCTGCCTATTATTTTCTCTTGATCAAAAACAGGTAATCCAAAGATCTTGCCCAACAAAAATGGTCATAGAGAACCCCCCCTCCCCCGCTCTATCGATCAAATAACCTCTCAATTTGTTTTGAACCCAGTTCATCTGAACAGGAAATGTTAGCAACTTAATTACAGTTTATTTCCATTATGAAATGCCCACTTAAGCTTTGGGTTTCCTCTATCAGCAGAGGGGTGGGTATCGCAGACAGAGAGAGGCCTTTTAGGTAAAGCTAAGCAGATCTAAGTCTTGCTTTTTTCCTCCCCCACCCAGTCATCTCTTACTACCAGATGCCTGCTGAGATGAAAGCTCCCCTGCCCCATGTTGCTAATTTTATGCATGAGGCTAATGGCCTTATCCAGCCATTCATTCAAATGCCAGCCAGCTGATGGTTGTGCCAGCACTGCTACGTTCTACTGGTACTGTCAAAATTCAAGAAAACCAGCTGTTGGGCATGCATTTAGCTTGGGTGGCTTTTTCTTTCTTTCTTTCTTTCAAAGGCACAAGCAGCTCAGAGTTGGGTGTCTACACTGTACACCATCAGATTCAATGGTCCAATCAAGGCAAAAGAGAAAAGCAAAAACGATGTCCAGCACCAAAGAAGGAGACAACTCCAAGCAAAGCTCACAGCGAAGCGAAGAAGCAAGCAGAAATTCTCCCGGGCTGCTCAGGGATGGACAATTGGGGGAGCGAGAATTTAGAGCAGGGGTGGGCAATATGGCACCCTCCAGAAGTTTTGGACTACAACTCCCATCAGCCCCAGCCAGTCGGCATGGCTGATGGTCAGTGATTATGGGAGTTGTAGTCCAAAGCATCTGGAGGTGCCAGGTTGCCTGCCCCAGATTTAGAGCTCTTTTTCTGTCGTGTTACACTTACATCACTTCTTTTTTTTTTTTCTCACGTTGTTATTTACGCCTGCCTTTCTCACAGAGCCTCAAGGGGTCTGACAGCATCAAAGCAATGGTAAAATTAAAATTTTAGCCAAAATATAAATTCAAGTCGTCATCCTTTTCCTTGTTTTTACATAGCTGTCCTTTATACTTAAAAATAAAGCGTTTCCAACCAGCATTTAAAGGCAACAGTTAGGAGAGGAGAGGAATATGTACCCAGGGCTAGATTCCACTTGCAGTTATATACCTAGTTTCTATGAATGGATGTACAAGTCATCTAACCTTAAATTGTCACCACAGGGGTGGTTGGTGCCCAGATGCCCCCTTGTGAAGCAAAAGCTCTGAGCTGATCTGGAAGGGCTAAACAGTGGTGCAGCTAGGTAATTTTAGACCCAGGACATCATGGCCTTAAAGGGACCTCCCTTTAGACCGCCGTATGCATTACTACAGTTGTGAACCATACAATCAGCATCTCTCTCTCTCCCACCCCACATTCCATGATTGACAACTGCTTCTACATTCCTAATATGTTAGCGCAACAAACAAACAATTTTCCAACCCTGATAAGAAAAGAAAGAAAAGAAAAGAAAAAGAAATACTCTGGACATGTGGTTTGCATTTTTAAAACCACAGCACTGTCATGACTACAGGGATAAAATTTATTTATTTATTTATTTATTTATTTTATGAATCGCCCATCTGGCCAGACATCCGGCCACTCTGAGCGATGTACAGTCCAATAAAACACAAGGGGGGGGGGAGAACACACACACACACACACACACAATATAAAACACAATTAAAAACAGTACAAAACTTAAAAATCCTAACCCACCCCATATTTCCGCCTGAAAAGCCACGTTTTTAATGCCCGGCGGAAGCTAATCAAGGAAGGCATAAAATGGCATGTGCTTCTGCTGGCTTGATGATAAACACATTTATTTGGCACAAGCACCATTGTGTTTTAGAAAAGGGTAATATATTTTTTGAAGTAAAAATAATAAAATTGGCACCTGTAACCGAAGAAGACAGGAAGGATGCGGGGGGCGAGCAGCATCAGCCCCGGTAGGCCCCACTGTGCCCCCCGCCCCTGATCACTTGTCGTCACTCTCTCGGTGGTTATTAGGGTGGCCCCTGGACTTTGGCCCTGAGGTCTAGCTCTAGCTGCACCACTGGCCCGGCTAAAGAAAGCATTCTCTAACTCAGGATGACAAATTTAGGAGAATTCAAAAAAGATACTCTCCCAAATGCCTTATTTAAATGTTGGGTCGCAGCTCCCGGGTTTAAAGTCATATCAGCCAGAATGGAAGAAGAGAAAGTTTTTGTGCCAAATTTACATTGAAAGATCAACCTGTGACCAGGAGGTTAAACTTTCCAACAGCCGGGTGTTAAGAAGGGTGGAGGGAAAGTTCTCTTCCACATCACTTTTAGCGCCGTTTACAGGAGATAAATCAAGCCACTGAATTATATGTAGGGGTTCTGCTGGTTTTGGGGGGGAGTGGGGAGTGGGACCTCCAACCTCAATCCATCACTTGCCTTCACTTTCAGCACCTGTCTACAAATTGTTATCTGCCATTACAGACTACATCAACATAGTGGATATACGTAAGCAGCAGCCCTGGAAAATCAGAGTTGACCAACATTTTAAAAGCTCTGGGGGGAGCTGTTCTCAGCACCAATTTGCAGGAAGCATGAAACTACAGGAGCAACACAGACATGGCCAGTATAACCCAGAAGATGGGATACCCAACCCCACCCCAGCAAGACAGCATGCACAGAGAAGGGTAACTCAACACATCTGTATTTCTTGTGTCCAACAATATTCACAATCATATCAGTTTCAATAGATTGTGGAATCTGGTTTCTTTTCTTTTACTAAATATAAATGATGTTCTTTCTGACTGGCATTCCATCTGCTCTCTCTTTCCTTCCTTCCTTCAAGTCCACACAAAGGAAGCAAGCAACTGTTTAAATTAAAGTACAACTCTGATCATCTAAAAGTCACTCCGCCAGAACCCCTTTATCTGAAGGGGAGGGGGGAAGGAGGGAGAAAAACAGAAGGTTAGTATTGTTCAGTGAACAATCTCATATCTTTTTGAAATGTGGCACTGAACTGCCTAGTAGTGCCACATTTGGCACTATTGGGATCGATCCTTTTGGTTTGCAAAAGGATCAATAAGTTTCTCCAGTAAGGTACTATTACAATTTGGAATGTGCCAGTGTGATGGCACCTTCTCCCCCCCACCCCGCCCTCACCTTTTCCTCTTCTTGCACACACAGTGTTGAAAATGAGTGGACATAAAAAGCGCTGGCACGATTTGAAAGCGAAACTTGAGCTTTAAAAGCCCCATAAATATATATATATATTTCCAGGTCTCATTTTCTCTGTGGCTACAGCATGGCCAGCGCCAATTTGGAGTGCACTCAGTATAGAACAGTGTTCTCCAACCTTGGGTCCCCAGATGTTTTTGGCCTACAACTCCCAGCATGCCCCAGCCAGCATAGCTGACTGAGGCATGCTGGGAGTTGTAGGCCAAAAACATCTGGGGACCCAAGGTTGGAGAACACTGGTATAGAAGGGGCCCTCAGTCTTCTCTGTGTTCTATCATTGGGGAAAGTGCACTATGCATCTATAAAAGAGAGGCCCTTCTCTGTGGTGGCAGCCCAACTTTTGAACAGCCTCCTGAGGAATTCCATTTGCCCCCGACTCTGTATTATTATTATTATTATTATTATTATTATTATTGCACCAAATGAAACTGAATTTTGAAACTGAATGAAATTTGCAATCTAAATTCATTTTAGTTTGTTTTGTATTTGCTTGCTTTCCGGCTTTCATGCCTCTGTTTAATTTTTATAGATACATCATATGGTTAAGAAAAAATAATAATAATATTTTGACATCCACCATCCTGGGATTGTCCTTGGTGCGATATAGACATTTAAAAAAAAATAAAAATACTACCGTAATAGCAAATTTATTCTCTGGGTGCTGATTCTTATGTAGCCTTGAGCAGCACCACCCACCACACAAG
Source organism: Shinisaurus crocodilurus (assembly GCA_021292165.1). NCBI lineage: Eukaryota > Metazoa > Chordata > Lepidosauria > Squamata > Shinisauridae > Shinisaurus > Shinisaurus crocodilurus. Next base: position 1,989,893 of record JAHFWL010001192.1, on the reverse strand, counting down.
AGGGCAGAATCAGCATGCTTGGGGGGGGGGGAATCCTGAGGTTCACAGAAGTACAAATAAATTGTATGGGGGGCGGCGGGGGGGGGGAGAAACCAAACAGCCTAATGAGAACTGAGCATGCTCATGGTTCACAGAACGCTGAATGTCTGTGGGAAGGGAGGAGGGGGAAATGGAATGGAGTATACTGGAAGAAGCTATGGCTGGCTGGCTGGCTGGCAAACTGAATGTGGTATAATTTTCCTCTTTCGTTACAGAAGGCAAAGATGGCGGGGAGTGGCACTAAATGGATGTGGTAGAAACAGGAGGGTGGACCTAGAAGATTAAGGCTTATTACAATATCTGCAAGACACCTTTCCCCCCGCCCCCTAATTACACAATGCAGATGTGAGTTTCCCCTCTTATCAGTTACAGAAAGGTGAGTGAAGGAGGAGACTATTGGTAACAGTGGATTTTGCATTCAGTTACCAAGTAGCCAACAGAAAGCCAATGGGACAAGCAAGTCCAGACATGAGGCACAGTGCAGACAGACAGACAGACAGACAGGGAAGTCCCCACACCCATCCCGTCCCCCCCAAAGGTGCAGTCAGAAATCTCAAACAAGGTTAAAAGAGAAGTGAAAAGAGAAGAGAGGAAGGAAAAAAAAAAAAGCAAGAGATTGAAAATTCTTTTGGTTAAAAAAAAATTCAATGAAACCAACCGTGTCCTATATGTGATGTTTTCATGGATGAATATTTGCAAGGTTATTTATAAGTTTAGATAATTATTAGTTATTTATTTTTGAGCGGCAGGCACGCAACATACAGACGGAGACATGGTTTTTTCGCATAGTATGTTGATTGGATGGCGTGATTCAGCAGGAAGGGGGGGGGGAATAAAAGAAACAAAAAACAAAGAGAGAAAATGAGTCATCTGGACAAGCAAAGAACAGAAGCACTAAAAAATCGTACTGAAAAATTAGGTGCTTATAAAAAAGTTGCTTTTCTAACAATAATCAAACCTGGAAGGAAACACAGTACAATCAACTCTTTGCATTTCATATTGTAATGCAAATTAAGAGACACTTCACAAATACCATTATCTGTCAATATATATGTGTGTGTATATATATATGTAATTTTTTTTTAATTCCCAGGCAAAGGTAGAGATGCCAGTTTCAGAATCTGCATTCAGACAGTAATCCTCTCAAGAGCTTTCCCCCCCACTGGTCTCCTTATCTGGCTAAAGGCCAGTGCATATGACTGTCTTTGCATCCATTTGTACTCCTGTGGTTTGTGTGAGTCAATAGGATTTTGACAGTACAACCTGATACATGTCTCTTCAGGAGAAAGTCCCATTAAGTCCAATGAGACATACTCCCAGGTAAGTGTCAGTCAGCATGACATTATGCCACAGGATAGGATAGCAACACATGTAGAGTGCCCAGAACAGCACATTCTGTGCACTAACAGCTGTGCTAAGGGATTCTGTGATTTATGAAATACTCATTTGAGTTGGGAGTTGGTGCAGGGAGAACACAGTAGGGTCATCGACAAGTAAAGTTGTTGTTTTTTTAGTTGATTCATCATCTCATTTTTAATTGATCCCATCATATCACCAAAACCTTGGCATTGGTGCCTGTTTGAGGACATTCAAAGAACACAAGAGAACTTTCAGATTAATAAAGCAAAGCTACTGCTGAGTTTTAGAATAAAATGGTCATCTTGTTCAAATTTTCTGATGCCAATTAACCAACTGGAGATTTCATCGATCGATCTGCTGATTGAACCACTCGCAGCCCTAATAATTTAGAATACAAAAAAAGTGTGATTTGGAAAACTGACATACACGTGTTTGCCTAGAGAAATAAAAAGAAAGTATTCAAAGCATTCACAAAAGGAAATTACGTACAACACACAACTACAAATTCAGATGAAAGCAACATTATCAACACTTTTTTTTCCCTTTTATCTTTATCCCTTGGTTGTTCTGCTGGTTGCTGAGCCACTTGGAAATAAGGCAGTGGGAAGCCATGTGGGCTGATCTTGGCTGAAGAAGAGGATTTTTTCGGGGGCAGGGGCGGGGGAAGTGGAGGGAGACACTAGCTCCCAGATATCTGCTCTGAAGGATGAGTCAAACTCCACCTTCCTGAAGCTTGCCGATCTCCTCAGAATCTGGCCTCTCCGAACAACAGGGAGCCAGCCATGTGATAAAAAGTTGAGGATGGTGACACTTATGCTAAGGGAGTTCACATACTCCAAATCACCGAGTTTACATAGCTAGGAGAACAGAGCACCCAGGCGGAAGCAGAGGAGGTGGGGAGAAATGACAATTCAGGTCTACACTGCATTCCTTTGCTGTTCAGGGATCCGTTGCATAAAAGGCCGATGGCACACGGATAGTAAAAGAATACATATTGTAATCACTGATGGCTGACAGTGTACTACTCCACTGGTGAATGAACCAGTTCAGAATATAATCATTTCTGCCTGGGAAGAAACCCCTGTTGCACAGTTTATGAAACAACCGTTCAAGAGTCACGCATTACGTCAGTCAAGCATTGGGAGTTTGTCCACATGGGCGGCACCAGGGGGCAGCACTGGCTGGGTTCCCAAGACTGGTCTAGGGCTCATCACCCCAACATGGCTGCTATTCTGCCCTGCATGGGGCACCTGAGAAGGCTGAGCTGGTGTGAGAAAAGCAGTCCTCGGTTTGTGCTCCGCGTCACTCCTCCATACAGGCCTGTGGCTCACGCTGGCTCAGCTTGTCTGAGCGTGGAAAGCTAAGCAGGGTCAGGCCTGGTTATTAGTTATACTTGGATGGGAGACACCCCTCCTCTAGTTTCCTGCATTGAGCAGGGGGTTGGACTCGATGGCCTTGTAGGCCCCTTCCGACTCTATGATCTATGAATCTTGCAAGTGCCCAACTGAGCCCTTTGAGAGTACCCTGCCCAAGAGCCGCCCAAATTCTGGTGCATACACTGTCTGCAAGGTAGCAAAGTTCCCCCCCCCCCCGCCCACAACTCCTGGTTCTCTCAGGCGGCCTCATGGGGTTAATCCTGTGCAGGAACTTGCAGGGGCTGCTGGAACCGCTGGAAATGCATTACCACAGACAGGAGAACGAGATTAGGAAAGAGCAAGAAAAATAAAGTCCCCCCCTCCCCAAAAACACACCCACCCACCCACCCCTTGTTAGTAACAAAGCAGAAGGACATGGCTACAGAGGAAGCAGACAGAACAAAGAACGCCACTATGTAAACTGTTAGGGAAGAATCTGCAAAATGAGTTGACCGCCAACAAGGCAGAGTGGAGGATTATTTACTGCAGGCATGGTGCATTCCTGCACAGATTATGCAAATGAAATGGATCTGCATATTTTTGTTGATTTTGCATCACTGACTCTGCTCCCATGATCAGTCAGGAGGAGCTGGAAAGAAGAACTCTGTGAGGGACTCAGTCCCCTGAGCTCTAGAAACTCTACTAACACTCCTTCCAGCTTTTGAGATTTTGGCTAGACATCATTCAAGCCTTCCTTTATGGACTTATGGACTAGAAACATATTTTTGTATACATTGGCTGCCTGTTTGTTTCCAGGTCCAAGGTGCTGGTTCAGGCCTTTAAAGCCCTAAATGGGTTGGGTGGGACCACATTATCTAAAGAACTGCCTGCACCTCTATGAGCCTGCCCAAGCATTAAGATTATCAGCATCCAAAGCCCTACTCTCTGGCCCACCACCAGCAAGAACCATTAGGTTAGTGTGCAGCTCGGGAATACATGGACACCATGAGAACCATGGAGCTGTCTCAATATGGTATCGGCCCTACACATGTTGGAGGATACATGCTTAACTTGATTTTCTTGTCTGGGCAGGAGGATGCTGATCTGAAAGTAGGGGAATTAACATCTGTCCTCTTGTCATGCTCAGATCACTTCAGATTGGGGTGTAGTGGTCCTTTCAGTGGCCTCTGCCCTCTGCAAGGATGGGGGACATATTAAAATGGCCCACACATGGAGGCTAAAGGGTTCTAATGGATTCCAGAGCGCTCAGAGGGGGGGATTTTTCTGCTGTGCTTCCATCAAAGCCCTGGTCACTCTGTAGAATACAGAGATGACTTGGGCTGTTGACATGATTGAGCACCTGAGCACCTTGGTCTACACCTGAGCTGAGGGCAATGAAAGATGGTCAGAGTGAAGATGGTTAGAATGCAGGTGGAGGAAGACTTGTGCTGAGTCTGGATGAACAGAGGTTAGAGCTCACTATCGAGCCTACTCTGTGGAAGTGATGGTGGCAGAGTGGGAGTTCTCTTGCACCACCATTGCGTCTTCCGGGTGTTGTCCAGTGGAGCTTTTCTGAGTGGTTCGTGGCCTGTTGCAATCTGGGCCAGGGACAGAGATCGTGGAACCCTTGCTACCATGCTGTGATGAGTTTGTGTGACACTTTGAAGATAAAAGTCGCTTGCATTCATCATGACTTGTACTCCACAGTTAATGCAGCTCCATTAGTAGAGGTGTCCAGAGCACCATCTGGTTTAGTTTTATTGGATGAGTTTCAGTTGTTGAGGCCTGAGGATGCAGACAAAGTGCTTGGCCAAGGCCAATCAATAACCTCTGTGCTCCACCATTGTCCTTCATGGTTTATTACATCTAACAGGGAAGAGATGTCCAACTGGGTGGAGGAAGTTGTAAATTCCTCCTTGACAGAGGGTGTGGTACCAGCCTCTCTAAAAGGGGCAGTAATTAGGTCATTCCTGAAGAAGCTTAATCTGGACCTGGAAGATGTTCGTAACTAGAGGCTGGTTGTCAACATCCCTTTCCTGGGCAAGGTGCTTGAGCAGGTGGTTGTGTTGTGATATGTATCACTTTACCAGCTGCAGCACATTGTTTACACATGGAAGGGACAGAATGGCTGTAAACAGGTTTGTTGTGTCTTTCTGGGATCTCGTGTTTTCGCATGGGAAACTGGACTGTGAGAACATTATGAGCTGGTCACATGGTTTGTATGTTCTGATGACGTGCTAACTTGTTTTCTGTCTGAAGCCATCTTAGAGAGAAGCTGGACTGCTTTCTCTCTTCTTCTTGTTCTTCTTGCTAGACTTTGTTCCTGCAACAATGTAACGTCTTTGCTGAGGTGGAGTTAAGCTCAACTTACTCCACTGGATGTAATGCTTGCTATGCATTTATACTCTGCACATGGACTGTAACTAGGAAATGTATACTCTGCAGAACTTTACTTGCTAAGTAAATAAACAGGTAGGAATAGACCTGTGGTGTTACAGAGTGTTTCCTGACTCCATGGATTAATCTGCAATGGGGAAGCTGGAAGCAAGTCGGATTACAAGGGCAGACTGGGCTGGTCAAAATTGGCACCGACACAACACGCTGCACGCTGCGTAGGGAGGTGAGATCTGGAGGATCTGTGTGTGGAATTTCAGGCGTCTGTTAGCACACAGATAGGATTATAAATCTCCCAACTCTGCTCACACGTCAACAGGTTGATGGTCAGCTCCAGACACTCCTGAATGAAACTGATTACCTGGATGCATTTCAGCTAAGCTGCAGGCCTGGTTTTGGAATGGAAAGTGCCTTGGTCACCCTGTGGGATGAAGTTTGCCAAGAGAGGCATGGGGGGAGTGTGACTCTGTCAATTCTCTTCTTGGTCCTCCCAGCGGCTTTTGAACAGGGTATCTTTCTAGGTAGGCTGCCCAATGGCTGATTCCAGAAGGCGGCACTGGGGGATTCTTGCTCTGTGCCTTGACATTTACACTGTGGGGTTTCTTTCACAGGGCTCTATTTTAGCCCCCATGCTGTTCAACATGTCGTGCCTCCAGTAGGTCTGACAGAGACCAGCCGTGCCGGAGTGTGTTTGGGGTGGGGTCAGGCTAAGTGCAGCCTGACCCAGCTGGGCAGCCTTACCAATCAGCGCCTGCTCAAAAGGCAGGTCCCAGACACACTCAGAGGCTGGAAGCAATTGTTTGTTACAGCTACCGGCAGATGCTCCTGATATTCTGGACCTCAGACCTCAGATCCTCGGAACGACCCTGACTACGCCTGTGCCTGATCCCTAACTGGTTCATGTTTGTTCTGTTTTGGACTGATATATTTCGGAATGTGATAACGACTACGGCTTATCTTTGAACTGGACGGATTTACGACACAACATCTACTGGACGGATTTACGACACAACATCTACGTTATACTGCTGGGAAAGGTTATCTGGAGATGTGGGTTGAGATGTCCCCAATATGTGTGTGACACCCAGCTGTATCTCTCCTTTTCATCCCGGTGAGGCAGTGGGTATTCTGAATCAGTGCCGGTAACAGACTGGATGAGGGTCAAGAAAATGAGTCTCAGTCCAGACAAGACGGAGGTACTGTTAGTGGGTGGTTCGTCTGCCTGGCTAAGTGGTGTTCAACCTGTTCTGGAGGGGGCTGCACTACCCCCGAAGGATCAGGTTTGTAGTGGAGCAGTGCTCTTGGATTCAGCGTTGTCACTAGAGGTACAGGTGGCTTCTGTGGCACGGAGCACCTTTTGTCAGCTTAGGCCGATATATGAGCTACAACCTTATCTGGACAGAGATAGCCTAGCTACAGTTATCCATGCTCTGGTAACCTCTCATTTGGATTACTGCAATGCATTATACAGGGTGCTGCCTTTGAAAACAGTTCGGAAACTTCCGCTGGTCCAAAATAGGACAGCAAGATTGTTAGTGGGGACTGGTTGATATGATCATATTATACCAGTGCTCTGTGAACTGCACTGGCTTCTAGTCTATTTCTGGGCCAAATTCAAAGTGCTGGTATTAACTTTCAAAGCTCTAAATGGCTTGGGGCCAGCAGGTTACCTTAAGGAATGTCTCCTCCCATACATACCTGCCTAGAACTTCATCCTCACAGGCCTTCCTCCAGGTGAATGAAATGAGACAGATGGCTACTAAGGAGAGAGCCCTTTCAGTAGTTGCACCCCAGGTGTGGAACACCCTCCCCAGAGAGGCTCACGTGGCACCTACACCGTGGTCTTTTCAGCACCAGGTGAAGACCTTTTTATTTGCCCAGGCTTTTTTGTTCTTCGGTTTTGTTTTTAAGTACGGTATGTTCTTGTAGTTTTAGGTCCTTACACTGATGCCAGTTTTTAATCTGGTTTTTATCTTGGGTTTATTCTGTTTGAAACTTTTAAAGTTTTTATATTTTAGCATGGGTTTTTAACTTTTGTGAACCACCCAGATAGCTTTGGCTATTGGGTGGTACAGAAATGTAGTAAACAATTTATATATATTTGTTTATATATATATTAGTGGTACTAGTGAAAGGGCTTTCTCAGTGGTGGCCCCACACTTTTGGAATGCCCTCCCCAGAGAGATACATATAGCTTCAGCACTGCTGGCTTAAAAAAAAACAAAATACCTGAAGATTTGTTCGAGGCTGCATTTCATGCTTAAAAATCATTTGCTGCTGCTGCTGCTGCTGCAGGTGTATGTGTGTGTTTAATTGTAGTTGTATGTTCTTGTTTTTGTAGGATTGTAAGCTGCCTTGTGATGGCATTGCACCTGAAAGGTGGGTTAAAAATCTCCTAAATAAACAACTGTTAACAGTTAGAATTATTCCCAAAATTTATCTTTAATTTACAGCTGGAGTATGCTGGAGTGTCAGCTTCACAGCTTGAGCTCACCCTAAGATTTTTCCCAGTCCTTTGGGAATGCACATCATGCAATGATTCCTGAACAGACTGTTGGGAAGCTAGTTCAGCCTGATTGATTGATTTAATTTTTGGACAGTATTTTGCCAGCTAAGAAAGCAGGTTTGCACAATCTGTACTCACCGCAATCTCCGTTACTAAAATATCAGTAATACTTCCCAAGACAGTGACAAAATCAAAGATGTTCCAAGCATCACGAAAATAATTCTGTAAGATAAAACAGCAACAACAACCAGGATCATTCAAAGTGACCTGACCATGTAAGTTATTTCTCTGGACACTACAGACCTCGGGATGCCCTGCGTTTTACCACTCCCGAACTGCAGTTTAACTAGGAGTATCACATACAGGCCTGTGGCTTATGCCGGCTCAGCTTTTCTGAGCGTGGAAAGCTAAGCAGGGTCAGGCCTGGTTATTACTTGGATGGGAGACCCCTCCTCTAGTTTCCTGCATTGAGCAGGGGGTTGGACTCGATAGCCTTGTAGGCTCCTTACAACTCTATGATCTATGAAATCTCTAAAATTAATTGCAGAATGGGAGGATGTGCAACCTGCAAGTCCTTCACTTCATTTGCAGACCTTTCCCCATGTTCATTAGCAATGCACTCAACTGCATTGATAAAACACTGAGAGTAAGAAGCAAAATTGCAGCAGCTGTAGTGCGAGGGCGCCATCAAGGTTCCTTCCTTGCAGTGTTTGGCTTATGCACAAAAGTGCACGTGTGCTTCAGTAAAATAACCATATCAGAATTGTAATTTTCTGTTGTTGTTGTTATTTTCTGTAGTGTTTTATCAAGGTCCAATCATTAATATAGAGAGAGCTGGGGGAAAGACACGAATGCACGGATTAGTGTATTTTTTTAGTCTGTGTCATTTTTGCATACGTTCATTCACAAGTTCACTCCATCGTCATTCTGTACTAGTACACGCCTTTAAAAAAAAATACACATGAAAATGCACAGAACAACTCATATTGAAGTACAGTAATACCTTGGATTGCAAGTAACTTGGTCTGAGAGCGTTTTGCAAGACAAGCAAATTTTTTAAAATTTTTTTGACTTGATAAACGAGCAAGGTCTTGCAAGACAACGTAGGGATGTAACCGCTCGCCTCGAGCGGGTGTAGCAGGCCGAAATCGGCCCCGTAGGGATGTAACTGTTTGCCCCACGCGGGCGTAGGGGGCCGAAATCGGCCCCGCTCACATCTGTGCGGGGCTTGTGCCGGTCTACCTTATCCAGCACTGGCTCGCCTCTCTGCAGTGAGCCGCCCGAGCCGGTCCCGTCGCGTCACATCCGGACCCGGAAGTGATGCGACAGGACCCTGTGCAGGCGCGCTGGACCCCCCCCACGCAACGTATTGCGCCTGCGCAGGGTCCCCGTCGCATCACTTCCGGGGCCGGATGTGACGCGACGGGACCAGCGCCAGCGGCTCGAGCAGCGCGGAGAACTGCTCCACGCCGCTCAGAAGATCGAGGCGGGGGGCCCGCCCCTGTGGAGAGCCGAGCCAGTGGAGAGCGCGAGCCCCCCCCCAGGTTAGTGGCACATCCCTTCCTACAGCCCCGCTCACGCCCGCCAGAGACTCGCTTTGATATAAGAATGTTTTGGATTAAAAGCACGGTTCCGGAACGAATTATGCTTGCAATCCAAGATTATTACTGTACATATAGTTGAACACATTTTCTCATAAAATGAGCATTTTAACAAAATACAAATTTCTAAACCTATTTTATCTAAACACATGCATTTCTAGGGGAGCAATCCTATGGCCCCTAGACATTGTCGGGGGGGGGCATGGGATAGTGGGGAGTCCCTGCTCCAAGGTCAGAGACAGCGCTTCAACTTCAGAAGGGGGAGTTGCAGATCTGACCCCCCACTCCTCCACCCGCTCACAGCCGGCACAGAAAGAACTGTGCCAGCTGGCCTCTGAGGTTGGAAAATCGACCTCAGAGAGGGGGAGGCCAGTGTATGAGCTATCATGAGCCTTTTCCAGCCTTCTTCCCTCTCCCTCTGAAGTGCCCTCGCTAGATGGAGAAAAAATCCAGTTGGCAGGGCATTGGATACACGGACGCCTCCAAGTTCGGAGGCTTCCATCTCACGAGGGCACACAACCCTATTCCCCCCCCTAAAATGTGCCTTTTAAAAATGTGTTTTGGTCCTTTTTCTTTTCTGTGTTTTTGAGCAGAGAACTGCATCAGGTCAGTTTGGGTCGAAATGCAAAAGGATCACATTGCTCAGAGCAACGGGCATCAGAAGGAACGGAAGAGAAATGGCTGAAAGGAAACTGTGCAGGCCCAGTTAGCTCTTTATGAAATTCAGAAAGAAAACAAAATGGAACAGCGAAAAATTCTGAACTGCACTGGCCCTGGTTCTGCTTTGGAAATATGACTACCGGTAAGTTGTTTGGGATTGGGGAATGCCAAAATTCAAGGAGAAATTTGGATGGGGAGAACTTTGGAAGCATCCCTGGTGGCTGATGGGAGGGGAAAATGAAAAGGACAATCAAGAAAGGCAGTTCATACCAGCACGCCAAAGGCAATGATCTTCAGCACACATTCCAATGAAAACATGGATGTAAACACAATATTGAGGCATTTCAGCATATCTTCATACGGATCTGGGGCATCATAGAACTAAATTGAAGGGAAAGAAAACAGATTACTGGACGGTGTGGAATGCAACCACCATTCATGCATTCTCTCTCTCTCTCTTATTCAAATTGCAAAGTGATTGCAATCCTTATTGCATCCACCCTCTCAAAAGCCTTGCAGCATCAAGGGTCCCCTAGATCCCCGCACATTCATGGAAACGTGTGTCATCTTTGTTTGGGTGATGCGTTTCCTCTTTTTTGGCGATGAGTCAGTGGCCCCCTAGAAGTCACTGACCTTCATCATCAGCACAATGGTGTTGAGTGCAATCATGACCATGATAAAGTACTCGAACGGAGGGGGACACGACAAACTTCCACATCTTGTATTGGAATGACTGCTTGTTTTGAGGCATGTAGCGGGTCAGAGGCTTGGCACTTATGGCAAAGTCTATGCAGGCTCTCTACAAGAAAGTAACGAGAGAATGGGGAAGTAACAGGAGAAAAGGATTGGCATCACAGCAGCTAACACCTTTCCTCTGCGCCCAGAGTTAAATAGAGCTGCTACAGAAAGGGAAAAAAAACAGGTTCACAGTGCAATCCTATACATGCCTACTCAAACCTCCCCTTCCCATGTATTGTGGTCCAAATAAAAAGCACCCCCTCTGCACCTGTAATTAAATAAGAAAACACCCAGACTTATTTGCTAGCTATGCATTTACATAATGTCTAAGTTGGCCCTTAGATGCTATGATTTCCCTACAAATGGCAATTCCACACCTTCTTAAATTTGTACACAGACTAAGGAGATGTGGACAATCAAAGTTTCCAGGTGCACAAACACGATGGAGTGAACATAACAAGTTTGCAATCATCACACATAATAATCTCCACATGGTGTATGAATTTTAATACACCAAAGTACTTTCCATTTAGGAAAATCATAACTTCTAGAAGCTGTTCTTAGAACAGACCTCTATGGCCATGAAGGTGAATCTCTTTTTGTGGCAAAGGATGCTACATGCCCAATTTATTTATTAAAATAATATTGCAACTTTCTATCATATTCAAGGCTGCTATCAACATTTCCAATAAAAGTCATAAAGATACAAAAGCAAACCAATCAACCAGATATAAACTTTTCTTGTTTTAGTATGGTTTTTAATCATTTGATTGCAGCTGCCTCATGGTTTTACTGTTTTGTGATTTTAGGTTTTAAATGCCATTTCACTTTTTTTGCTGCAGCTTTTCAGTTATGAGGTTGTGGCTGTGGAGTTATATAGGATTGCACCCTTAAAAACCTACATGTTTAGACCAAAAAGCATCCTACAACTCCCAGCATGCCCCAGCCATCCAAGCTGGCTGGGGGATGCTGGGAGTTGTAGAACTTTTTTCTGCCTAAACATGCATAGGATTATGCCCTAATATCATCATTTTTTTCTCCTGATGTTCAATGCAAATGCTGTGTTTTTCAAAATGATGTTGTGATCTCTAACTGTATTGGGAAGGCAAAATCACTCAGTCACTCAATCTGTATATTATACAGTCACAGACTCATTCAAAAGACAAAATAATGCATCAAAGACATACATTCTCTGACACAAAAGCAGGTTAAAATATAAATGTGTATATAAGATGAAAAGGAGAAAAATAAAAATTAAGAAGAAAAGGCTTAAGCTACACTGATGAAATTGTTTTACAAACCTTGGCAGCAGAAAAGAGAAATCTGGCCACTATTTCTATTACTGTTTTATTGGTATCTCAGCCAATAAAAAAGGCAAGTTCCATTCAAAAGTCCTTCCTGGGTATTTAATATAACAGGAGTAAATCATCTATATCACTCATGTGTAAAGATTACATACCAAAAACCCAACTGTTAAGGTTTCTATCACTCTGTCCCCATAAGGATGAAGTTGATTCATTCATAATTGGGCAAATACCTCATTTTTCTCCAGGCTGCATTCAGACATCACTTTGTCACCCTGCTCTTGGAAGGTGATGATGATCAAAGCCACAAAGATGTTCACAAAGAAGAAGGGGAAGACAACAAAATATACCACGTAGAAGATAGACATCTCCATCCGGTACCCAGGGCTTGGGCCTTGGTTCTCATATGTTGCATCGACAGAATGCTTCAAAACACTGTGAGTGAGTGAGAGAGGAGGCAGAGAAGAAATGGGAAGAGATTAAACATTCTGTGCAAAAAGCTAGAAGTCAACCCTAAGTTGATGGTGCCACGTCACACATGCAGTTGCCAACTGTCAAGTGTACATCAACTATATAGGGAAACCAAGTGATGTGTATGCTTGTTTGAGACAGTTCTAGAATTTAGAACATAAGAAGAGCCCTGCTGGATCAGACCAAAGGCCTATTTGGTCCAGTATTCTGTTGATACAATGGCCAACCAGCTGCCTGTGGGAAGTCCACAAGCAAGATATGAATGCAACAGCACCCTCCTGCTCATGTTTCCCAGCAACTGGCTTTGAGAGGCAACGTGCCTGTGATCCTGGGAGAATATATAGTCATCATGACTAGTAGCCATTGATAGGTTTGGATATTACAGGGTTACATTTCATTATTTGCTAAAACCAAAAAGTCAAAGGTTCAGGCAGCCAAAGAAACAACAGATTCACTATGCAAGTGAGAACAGGAGGTTCCTCTAAAGGTCACATGCATGAGGAGCCTGCAAAAGAGGGTTTATTTACATTATGGTGCCAAGAAGTCTGTAGGTTGCAAGAAGTAGTTTTGTTTCCTGCAGAAAATTTTCCAAAGAGTTTAGAAATCTGGGGCAAAGAAAATTGGGCAAAGGTGAGCCTTCCTGATTGGTCAAGAGTGAGTGACAAATGCACCAGCTAGCTTTAACTTATAAAATGTTGCCTGTGGCTTACGGTGGCTCAGCTTGTCTGAGCGTGGAAAGCTAAGCAGGATCAAGCCTGGTTATTCCTTGGATGGGAGACCCCTCCTCTAGTTTCCTGCAATGAGCAAGGGGTTGGACTTGATAGCCTTGTAGGCTCCTTCCAACTCTATGATCTATGAAATCTATGAAAAAGAATGTAGAGGAAGGTTGAAAGGAAAGAAGAATCAGAATGAGAAAAAAAAGAAGAAGCAGAGAGCTGTTTGAGAGATGCTGAATGCATGGAAAAGTTAAGGATTCTGAGATATTGCTGGGAAGAACTTAAAGAAACTAGGAACCCAGTCTAGTAAGGAATTAGCTGGATGTGTTTACCCTGGTTATTTCTTACACTTTGCTCTTATGGTTTTGTTTGTGTGTATGTGACCATTCAGATGTAAAAACCCTTTTTGATGATGATGATGATGATGATGATGATACTTTTTAGTAAATTTTTTACAATTTGTTGCTTAAACTGTGTGGTCTCTTTTCTTGTTGGGTTACCCACCCCATGCTGAAAAGCTAAACCACACACTACCTAAAGGTATTTACAAGAGACCCAGAGGGTTTTCAGGCTCTTTGGTGGAGGCAGTTGGGAAAAATAAAGAATTCCACCTGGTGGCAGCTGAAAGATAGCAAGGAGGGAAGGGCAAACAGGAGTGGGGCACTGGGGCACTCTCTTTGGCCTGGTTTCCCTTCCGCACACAGGTCAGGCCATAGCTAGTCCTAGGACGAACAACAATAGCAAACAACTATTGCGACTTCAGCCTGCATAACCCCACCATTCATATGCATAGCATGGCTCTTAAATATGTTATTTCATTTTTAGGTTGTAAAGCCAGCAGTGGATAGCATTTTGAAGTTCTGCAACTTTCCCACTCCTGTTTCAAAGTGACTATCTTTAAAAAAACAAAAACAAAAACAAACATAGGTTACATAAAATCTACATGTTCTGAAGTAGCACAACGTATAGGTCAGAGGAGAGTGGACAATTATGTTATCAACAAATGTCCAGGGAATCCTGCTGCAAAGACTGAGTCAGAAAAACAGCTCTGTGCTCCTTTATGCTCCAGATTTGTTCAGTAACCGTGAGGAGTAAATGCAAAAGATTTTTGGCATTTTGCAAAAGAACTACAGGAGAACATCTTTGTTACAGTCTTCCTGTGCTAACAACACTGTGTACCTCAGGGGTGAGGAACCTGTGGTCCTCCAGATGTTGTCAGACTCCAAATCTCATTAGCCCCAAACAGCATGACTAATGGTCAGGGATGATGGAAGGTGTAGTCCAACAACATCTGGAGGGCCACATGTTCCCTGCCTCTATTGAGATAAGTGCTTAAAAACTCTTTAAGGGTGGGTTTCACTGACAATGACCCAGGGTTAACATCAGATGGATCGTTATTTGAGGAACAATGAAAAGAAATTCACAGGAAATTGAAGTCTGGATTGAATGTGATTTAAAACTAGTAATCTCCTAAAAGGCCTGGGGTGGACCAAAGGTAGAGTGGGATCTACTGGTAGATCTTTGGGTTACTTGCAGTAGATTGGCAAAGTTTTCTGACACCCAATCGCAGAACAATAGCAACAACAAAATGACTATTTCCACCTAAATTAGGCTGCTGAAATGAAGACAGCTTGGAGTAAACAGGAGCAGTATTTTATTTCATTTTATGTTTTTATTTCAAGAAATGTATGGACTGCACCTTCACACCAAAGATGATTTTGGGGTGATGTACATGTGTATGCGTGTGCCTTTTGTGTGAAACGAGTGTGAGTTCAATTCAGTCCTGCTACTGGAAACAAATTCTGAGGCTCCAAATGTGCTCAGAGGCACCCTGTTCTTTAATTCTTAATTCTAAGTGTTATGTCTTTTGCATCTGGCTCTGGTTGATGGATCTTGGGGTACTGGTAAAAAAGATCTGACAAACCTGAAATCTGCCCACAGCTGTCCTAAACCCATTCCTAAACCCAGCTAATTCCCATGCTCCCTCCCACCTGCCTTGACATTCCATCCTTCAAGTGATTTCCTCTTACTCTCTGCTCCAAATACAAACCCCAAACATGGTTCATTACATCTTTGTAATCTCTCTCCCCCCACCCGCCCCATTTCCTGCCTTTTCAAGACTGTGGTAAAGGACTAAGATGGCTACGCCCAATAGGAACTGGAGCCAAACAAACTTACGTCGGCCACCCTTCTCCCGTGGAGACGGTGAACAGTGTCAACAAAGCCCAGAGGACATTGTCGTAGTGGAATTCATATTTCTTCCATTGCCTGGGCTGGGCTTCCACTTCATCCCTCTCATAAGCCAGATATTGGCCCCTACAAGAAGCAGGACACAGAATTCAAACAGGCCAAATACCAAGGAGATTTGGAAATGGGGCTTGATTTTCATGAGTTCTACTGTCCCTCAACCAAGTTGTGGTAACCGGGCTGCTGCGGTCCTTGCCCGAGAGGCACCAAGAGGAATGCATGAAGCTACATCTGGCAGGGAGATGATGAGGTAGTACTTTTTGGTTCTCAGATAACAATGCATGAGAACTTTGTTTTGGTTTGCTCTTCTGATAATAACTTTTATCAGAAGAGCAAGTTCGGTAATTCCTTCATAAATGAGATGGAAAGAACTTGAGGGTGTTTTTTTTTTTTTTAAATCCTTATTCTCCCTGACAGCTGCCTCAAGCTCAGCTCTGAAACAGAGCCCTCTCAGAAAACCTACAACTAGGAGTGGATAAATCTGTCAA
Source organism: Shinisaurus crocodilurus (assembly GCA_021292165.1). Classification (NCBI taxonomy): domain Eukaryota; kingdom Metazoa; phylum Chordata; class Lepidosauria; order Squamata; family Shinisauridae; genus Shinisaurus; species Shinisaurus crocodilurus. Next base: position 1,974,015 of record JAHFWL010001192.1, on the reverse strand, counting down.
TTCCACTTTCTCACAGTTTCTCATTTTTCCAATCCTAAATTCACTTTGTCCCATTTCCACATCAGCGTGAGAAATTTTTTTTAAAAAAAACTGTTTGCACAAACATTCACACACATTTTTGTGGAAATTCCTCCTGATACACACATTTCTGGTATGCCATTTTGCCTAATTTACACAATGTTGTGAGCAGCTTTCCCTAATATAATGCATGTCTGGTGTTATTTTCATGAATATACACACCTTTCCCTAACATATCCTTGTTTTGGTACACATTTTTTGAGTAGAGAATTCCATCGCAAAATCCAAAGAAGAGCAAATTTCAAAGGATAACTGAATTTTGGTTCAGTTAGGTTTAAAAGTGTGAAATTAAGCAGGTTCTCATTAAAATGCAAACCAAATAAATTCCTCCTCTATCCCTAGTGGCAACTGTAACTTCAGCTTTGAGAGTTTGTCCCAGGGACACTGTTCCCTCTACAGATCTCCAAGTTCAGGGAGGACTAGTGAGTCTGTGTTTCCTCCATCCCCACCCGGCCCTAGGGTTTCTCCCTAAGAGGGCATAGTTTTGAGAAAACAGCTGAGAGACAGCGCTTTTTTCTCTTGCATCATAACCATGTTCGATTTTGGCACCTGCAGTCTTTCTCCAGATCCTTCGACTCATCCGTGCAGTAGAAGAACCGCCCTTTGAAAAGCTGCACAGCGATGACAGCAAAGATGAACATGAAGAGCATGTAAACAATGAGGATATTGAGAACATTCTTCAGAGAGTTCACCACACAGTCAAAGACTGCCTGCATATATGAGAGAGAGAGAGAGAGAGAGAGAGAGAGAGAGAGAATGAATTAATAATCTAAGGGGAAATCAACATGACACCCTGGCTCAGGTTTCTGATTTATACTATACCTGAAGGTCCACCTTCTCCCATACAAACCTACTCACAGGACTGGTGTCAGTGTCCAGCATAAATGTCCATGCTGGCACCCAAGGGCATCATGGGAACTTTAACGGGTGGCTAGACCAAGCCACCCAGTTCTACTTGGAACACTGCTGCTCCTTCCATGGCACTCCCCACTGCCAGGCTGGTCTGCCATCAAGCATTTTGCTCAGGGTCCCTCACAAACCTACCAATGGAGATCATCATTGGAGTGTGTTCTCCACCTTTGGGTGGCCATGTATCCTACTTTACAGAGGACTGTCCTCTACTGGCAGGGCTGTCAAGAGGACGGTCCTCTATTTGGAGTCCAAATCTGGTTTAAAGATAAAGAACCCTAAGAAGGAAGAATAGTGGCCTTCAAGTTGCCTGTCCACAGTTACCAACAGGACAGCAGGCTGAGCAGACACAGACCACCCGGTCACAGTCTCCCTCTACTATGATATGAGATGGTGTACTGTATTTCCATTTAAATTCTAGTCATTATTTCTAAATTTGCATTAATGATTAATTAATTTCATTCTAGTCCATCCAATAGCCAAACCTCTGTATGCAGTATTTGTAACTAGGGAAAAACGCCTTTTTCTTGATTGTACCCTGGTTATTTATTTATTTATTTATTATATTTATACCCCGCCTTTTTTCCTGCAAGGAACCCAAGGCAGCTTACATAATCCTCCTCCCCCTCCTCTCAATTTTTATCCTCACAACAACCCTGTGAGGTAGGTTAGGCTGAGAGTCAGCGACTGGCCCAAAGTCACCCAGTGAGTTTCATGGCCGAGCGGGGACGAGAACCCGGATCTCCTGAGTCCCAGTCCAACACTCTCACCACTACGCCACACTGGCTCTCACACTGGTTCTAGAACCCCTTTCCTGGGAACACTTTGCTGGTGCTGCCTTGGTCATCTTCTAGACCAGGCGTTGCCAACCTTGTACTCTCCCATCCTCCCCAATCAAAATGATCATTCGGCATGACGGCTAGGAATGATGGGAGGTGTAGTCCAACATATCTGGAGAGCACCGGATTGGCTGTTTTAGGTACTAGGTGAAGTCTATTCTCTTTTATCAAACTTTAATTGTGGTTTCTATATTTGCTGTTGGTTTGTTACTGCTTTTTCTCCTCATTTTAAGTGTTTGTTGTTTAATTTATCTAAGTATTACATTTCCTGGTTCTGCAACAGGGTTTGCTGTTTTGTTTTTTCAGCTTTTATTTTTAGTACTATGTATGTATGTATATATTTATAAAGACATATTTATTCTATATTGTCTTTTGGTCCTAACAAAGACCTCCCACTCCCACCCACCCCAAAGGAAGTTTACAAAACAACATAACACTTTAAACAAGGATAGAATTAAAACAGAGGAGGGAGAAATTAAACTTTCGACCTCAAATGGAAGAGGAAAAAAAAACTTTAAAAGCCAGGAGAAATAAAAACGTTACTGACCACCTAAAAGTCAACCAGGGATGTGACTAGTCTATTCTCCCTTTGGGGGTGGGGTTCCATAACAAGGGTGCTGCCACAGAAAAGTTCCCACCCACCAAATCTTTTGGGTAGGACATACATCAGGGATTTGGAAGATTATCACAACCTACTTAATACTGTTCTTATAAATCTGTACAGTACAATCCATTTAATGCACAGACTTTTAAAACAATGAATAAAATATTACATGTGTCCATCTTCTTTTAGAGGTTCCTGCACACCAGCGTTCTCCATCTGTGGAAACCTCCACAGATGTGTGGGACTACAAAATTGTGTTTGCACTTACGGTAACTCTATGAATGCTGTCAGCCTGACTGATTTCAATGGAATTTAGTTCCAAATAGGCTTCCTTGTGTGCAACTCCCAAAGCATGAAAGATCATTGGCAGAAGTCTGCAGAGGTAGCAGCTGTCTTATTTCTTTAAACCAGAGATGTGAAGTTAAATATAGTGTTGCTGGGTTTTTGTTTTTTTTTTTTAATGCTTAAAATAATGTTTTTTGGAGCTCAGACTATGGGGCTGTGCGTGTGAGTGAAAAGTTTCCCAAAACAGCTGCCTTGGGAGGATAGACATCCAAAAAGGTGGGCTAGAAATCCATTTGATGATGATGATGATGATGATGATGATGATGATGATGATAGTAATCATAATGCCACCAGTAATAATTGTGTGAAATACTTTGTCCCTATTCGCATCCCCCAAATCACCAAGATCCTTCCCCCATCTTCACAGCTTGCAAATGGGATGACAAAGTTTAAAGGGGGCATTTTAGCATAGCTTAATTAAATATAAGTGGGACCTGCCACAAAATACCCCATTCCATTCTCCCTTCTCCTCTCAATTGTCTGTTTTTCCGCCCCTCCACAATCAGTCAGCCAGCATGTTGTGGCACTGGCCACTGAGCATACTCAGTCTTAATCGGGCTGGATTTGGTATTCCCTGGCCCCACCCAGCCTTGGGGTTCCTCATAAGCCTGCTGATAGATACCTCCTTCTTGTGTGCTGAAAGTGCCATTTTGATAAAGATCCAGACTTGAAGAATGAGTTCACTATTAGCGCATAGGATTGGAGAGATTTTCCTCATTCATCATCATACTATTTTACATTGTTGGCTTGAAATGTTCACGAGCTCTCCACAACAGAGCCAAGGCTATTACGGCATATTTATATGAGCGTAATATTATGCACTGGCAAAACTGACATCATATAACCTGCCAAAATAGAATGTTTTCCAGGCAGTATTTAGCTGAAAAGCTTTTAACACGAAACTCACTAAGCCTTTCTGGTGGCAACAGGAAAAAGGTGATTTGTGGTACTGGTATGGTTATTTATATAGTGCTATCAAACTATGTTTTACATAGGCAAACTTTAAAAAAAAAAATCCGCAAAGAACAGACAGCCTACAATTACAAGTACAAGAGACCACAAATCTATGGCGAGGCCACACTTGGGGTCACCAATGGCTGGAGGGAGTTTCAGGATAGACATGAGGAAGTAACATCTTTGAACACAATGTCTTTGCCGGATTCACTGCCACAAGATGTAGCGATGGCTTCTAGCTCAGATATGCTCAGGCACAGTTACCGTAGGGCCAGGGTGAGGAACCGGTGGCCTTCTAGATGCTGTTGAACTACAGCTCGCATCATGCCTGACCACTGGCCACGCTGGCTGGGGATGAAGGGAACTGGGGGGTCCAGCAACATCTGGAGAGCCACAGGTTCCCCACCCCTGCAGTGGGGAATGGGGGCCAAGGGGCTGCATGGAAGGGCTTCATGGAGAAGGTGGGTTTGGAAGCAGGGATTGGAAGCAAGCAAGCAAGGAAGGTGGCATCACACGGATGATCTGGGATTGAAGAAGCTCCAGGGATAAGAGGCCACACAGGGGAGAAAGTTAAACCGTGACCTGGTTTGCATGACATGACATGACAACCTACCCTGGAGGGTTGTCATGTTGTCCAAACCCAGCGTGGTTTCTGCAGGGTGGCTTATTTTTCACGAACAAGCCACCCTGAGAACCCATGGCTTGTTTTATGGTTGGTCATACCCACACGGTGGTTTGTTGTGTTGTCCGAACCCGGCAGGGCAATTTTATCGTGGCTTGCCAGGAACAGGTAGAGAGCCGCCCCGGCCAGAGCAGCAGACCCCGCTGCTGCTCCTTGCGATTTCACTCCTGCCGCCTCCAGCCTCCCTCGCCAGTGACTGCCCCTCCACCAGTGCCCAAACAGCAGTTTGGAGGGACCATCACTAGTTCGCCACCTTTAAAAATAAAAATTGGTGCTTCGGGAGTACACAAATGGTCCCCCCCCCCCGCCCCTGGTATTTTGCAAGTGTGCAAGAGCACGGATTCAGCTGTCAACAAGCACCAAAAATGGGTGGGGGGATATGAAAGAAGTAAGTGCATCAAAGGGAGCAGGGATAGTATCGCCCAATGGCAATGCAATCCACTCTCTAGCGAGTCTAGAATGGGGAGTTGCTGCTGGGTCCCCCCCCCACCTTTTGTGACGCCTTCTTGGAGCATCTGCTGCCCAGCCGGCCTCTAAACTGGCACAAATTTCCCCTCCGTTTACTTCTCTAAATTTACTTTGCGCAAATTTTAGAGGCTGGGAAGTAAATAAAAGTAAAGTAAGTAAATTTGTGCGACCGCAGTAACTAGTGATCCGAGAGGGAGCTGCGAAAAGGGGGCGGGGAGTGTCAATAACGCCCCCCCCTTTCTAGACTCGCTGGAGACTCGGGGAAGTGTTGGAAAGGGAGGACGACAGACACCGACAAGTGTCGGTTCAACACTGAATAGTGAGAGGATTACAGTCATGCCTTGGATTGAGAGCATAATTCGTTCCGGAACCATGCTTGTAATCCAAAACACTCGTATATCAAAGCGAGTTTTCCCCATAAGAAATAATGGAAACTCAGATGATTCATTCCACAACCATTTAATCACTGCTTTGCCGGCTCCCTGGCAGGGAGCCCCATGGAGGGAGCCGGCAAAGCAGTGATTAAATGGTTGTGGAACGAATTCCCGGGAGCCGGCGCAGCAGTGCAAGGCGCCCGCAGAGCAAGCGGCCGCGCCGCACCTCCACGGGGCTCCCTGCCAGGGAGCCGCCAAAGCACTGCACGGAGCTGCCCGGGAGCCGGCACAGCAGGGCGAGGCGCTGCTGCCCGAGCGACCGAGCGAGCAGCGCCTCGCCCTGCTGTGCCGGCTCCTGGGCGGCTCCACGCAGCTGGGCGAGACGCCAAGCGAGCGAGTAACCTGGTGTGCTCGTTTTGCAAGACCTCGCTCGTTTATCGAGTCAAAATTTTTGGCTCATCTTGCAAAACGCTCGCACACCGGGTTACTCGCAATCCAAGGTATTACTGTACATTGCCAAGCGGGAGATATTGTCCCCTTTGGTGCACTTACTTCTTTCGCTCCCCCCCCCTTTTTTTGGTGCGTGTTGACAGCTGAAACATACAAGGAAATTGACAAGGCAAGACTACACATACCGGATAGCAGAATCTGCGCTCTTGTGCACTTGCGAAATACCAGGGGGGGGGGGAAATAATTTTTTTAAAAAATACAACCCTATTTGCATACTCCCGAAGCATGGGTTCTTCTGCCGCAAAGGTGCCTGGGATATGTGCGGGAGTGCCGAGGGGGACAACAAGCCACACAGCAAGCCCAATCGTCTATCGGGAATAACGTGGGCTGTTCAGCAACCAACCAACCCACGGTGGCTTATTCGCAGGGTGGCTGAGTGTGACATGCAAACCTGCCCTATGTAGTGGGGTGGGGGAAGCAAGAAGCAAGATGAACCACCAGAGCAATGGTGGGGAACCTCTGGCCATCCAGATGTTCTTGGACTCCCAACTTTCATCAACCCAAGACAGCATGGCCATTGGTCAGGGATGATGGGGAGTTATAGTTCAACATCACCTGGGGGGAGGGGACGACAGGTTCCCCACCCTTGCACCAGAGACAGACAGACAACGATGAGAGGCATTAGCGTAAATAAGGCTGATCATGAGCAAATGCTGCTATGCGCACTTAGGCGTTGCTTTAGCTGTGGGAGGAGGAGGAGGAGGAGTACATCTTACCTTCAACTTTGGCAGCCGTTTGATGGTCTTCAGAGGCCGAAGGACCCTCAGCACTCGCAGGGACTTGATGGTGTTGATATCTTTACCTTTGTTACCTCTGCAAGAGAGAGCACGAGAGCGACAAAGGAGGGCCTTTGGTTCTTGCAGGACTCTGCCAAATGCCCCCATTGCCTGGAAAAGAATCCCCACTCCGGACTAGGTTCCCCTCTCCAATGGCACTTGCTCAGGTCTCCCTTCCATCAGCCTACCCCAGACTGGGCCCTCCAGATCTGTTGAACGGCCGCTCCCATCATCCCTGACCAGTGGCCATGCATGATGGGAGTTGGAATTCAAGAACACCAGGAGGTGACCCCCCGGGTTGGGGAAGGCAGCCTTAGATGCACAGCAGGCTCACACAGCAAAACGCAGGCAAATCTTCTTTTCTGCAAAGATCGTGCGGAAAAGAAGCAGAGAGCACAATGTGGGGTCATAGTCGTGGGAGCATCCAACCAACCCCCCACCGTTGAGATATTCCAGGCCTCTTTGAATTTTCAGCTTTTATTGTTAAAACACACACACGCACAGAGGGAAAGGAAAGAGTTAAGTTCCTTTCTTCTAAGGAAACACATGCAAACAGAATGCTGCCCCGTTGCTCCCACCTTCTAGTGCTCTGGCCAATGAATACAAAGACACCAGGATGATTGACAAGCACCTAGGCAATGGGCACATCTTTCTTTTTCTTTTCTTTTTTTAAATTGACATTTAGTTTTACTTTATTAAAATGTTGGAAATAGATCTAATCACTTTAATTTAGACAGCACCGTTCTCTTTAGGTTTTTTTAGCTGCTGTTTCATATTGAGTAAGAAGAATGCCCCTCCCCACATGCAAACACGCCAGGCCCGTGAGATCTGTCAGAGCCTCTGCTTGCCAGCCATGCCTTGACTTTTGATGAAACGTAAGCAAGAGGAAGGATGTATTTTCGACAGGAAGCACGACTGCAGTCAGGTCTACGGCCTACTCAGCAGAATGAACCCCCCCCAGGCACACAGCAAGAATGTCCTACTGCGTTTTGATGCAAGTGAAGTAATGCACACATGATGATCAACTAACGAGCCCATTAACTTCAGTCCAGGGTCTGAAATTACCTAATCACACCACCAGTTGCAGTTCTTACTGGAAGGAGAAGGAGATGGGTGTGTGTGGGTGGGGAGAGTCAAGACTCAGTCCTGGCCCCCTCCCTTTAAATATTTTAAACCTCCCTCTTTGGGTACTTTGGTGGGCTATATGTCCCCTCTGAAGGATCCATCTGAGGGAGGGGGGAAAAAAGTCCCCCCCTGGGCAAAGAGAAAGAGAGAGAGCAGAGCAGCCTTCTCCAACCTGATGCCCTCCAGAGAGATGGTGAACTACAACTCCCATCACCCCCAACCACCATGTGGATGATGGGAGCTGTGATCCAGCACAGCTGGAGGGCACCAGTTTTGGGGGGAAGCCTGGAGTACAGCATGAAGTGGGGCCACTGGAGAGCACCACCTCCCCCAATCTGAAAGGAAAAATCAGTTTTCCCTTTCATCTTAAAACCATGCCGAGCCATGTAATATGCACGGGGTATTATTACATGCCTGTAGTGATGAGTGGTGTTTTAGCTTCTGCTCATGCAGATGGGAAGGTCTGGAGGGGTGGTGTGTGATTGTGGCAGAGGCTGAGTGGTATTCCTGGCTTGTCATATGCATTGGTTGTTCACTTCCAAAGCAAAGGGTGCTCTTTGCTTCAGTGTTGACCTCAAGGATGGGAGGGGAAAGGTGTGTCTTCCTTCCTATTCTAAAGAGCCCATATTGCTCACACACACACACATTTTGCATGGCAGGTGGGGTGTCAACAAGCACCCCCCCACCCCCCATGGTATAACAAACAGGCTTTGCTCTCGTCAAAGCAGTGTTTGTGAAGAAAGTGTGCTCCTACTATAATGGCAAAAAGGGTCAGGAAGGGGATAGGAGAATTTCCCTGGCGGAAATTTAATTATCGAAAGCATTTATATTCCCCACTCTTCAGCCAAAAGTCTCCCAGGGGGGCTTAGAGATGAATAAAAAACGAGACAGTTCCTGCTCTCAAGCTTACAGCCTAAAAAAGACACAGCATGAAAGGAAAAAAAAAAAAAAACAGATGGAGAGGGAACTGGCAATCACAAAAACTCAGGTATCAATTCTTAACATTAGACAGTTCTTCTTATAACGACCGGCTGTGATGGAAACGGGCTGCTGCTAACTGTTAAAAAGCAGGCCTCCAAGAAACCAACGAGTGACGCGTCCTTCCTCAAAATGGCTGCAGCGCAGGTGGAAGTTGGTCTTCCAGAGTCTACTTAGAAATTGCTTGCTTCTTCTCATTCCGGCCACTGCAGGTGAGGCTCAGGGGGCCCACATGATACCGCCGCCGCCCCAGGAACTGATGGCCCCGCTATCCTCCCTCACAGGACCGTTGGTTCCACGGCCACTGTGAGGTGAGGGGCGAAGAAGGGGCCCAACTCAGCTGGTAAAAGCAGCAGCGAGTGGAGATGACAGCATCTTCTCTTCCTTCACAGGGGGCTGTTGGAACGGATGGCTTGTGAAGCGGAAAGAAGAGGCCCAGCCAGTTGGACACGTGGACCCTTAGGATTGTAAATGGGCCTGCAGAAGCAAACCTTTGTAAGTAAACTGGACAAAGGGAGGGGTGGGAAGCTGGTGGTATATTTTTTAGCCTTTTAAAATAACAGAACAGGGCCTGCTTGTTTTCTTCTTCTTCTTCTTCTTCTGACACGTGAACTCACAAGCATATCCATCAAATGGTTGTGACCCCTGGTTCTCGCTTTTGGCTTCTGCTGTTCTTAACCTTTAAAGCCCTTCACAGCTTGGGCCAGGGTATCTGAAGGTTCTACGGCAGTGTTCTCCAACCTTGGGTCCCCAGATGTTTTTGGCCTACAACTCCCAGCATGGCTGGCTGGGGCATGCTGGGAGTTATAGGCCAAAAACATCTGGGGACCCAAGGTTGGAGAACACTGTTCTACGGTCTCTGCATGTGCCAACCTGTACTTTGTACTGTACGGTCTCTGCATGTGCCAACCTGTACATCATCGGTCCTTCTCCATGTTCTGCTGCCATCTGAGGTGTGGCAGGTAGTTACCGTGGAGAGGGCATTTTTCATGGCGGCACCCTCGCTTTAGAACACTCTCCTCAGAGAGGCTGCCATGGCGCCCACCCTGATCTCCAGTTTGCCGGGCTTTTTAGCCTTTTGTTAATCTCTTTTGTTTGGATGCTGCTTTTATACAGTCACGGGGATTTTTTTTAAAAATGGTATTTTAATGCATGTTATTTCATGGTATTTTAATATTTTATTGTAAGCCACCCAGGATCAGGTATTTTAAGAGTGGGGCAAAAATCGAAAACAATCTCTCAACAGATTTAAACACTTTAGCACGGTCTTCTCCGAATCATCTAATACTTGAGGTTGCGAAGTGTACTGGTTACAGGGATTGACTGGAATCCCCACAGCGTCCTTGCCATTTCCTTCTGAGTTGGAAAGCAACAGGGAAGCCCTGTCCTTTTTTCAGAATTGCTGCATGTGCCATTCATTCTTTGTATTCAGTTGTGCAAGGGAAACCTCCAAAAGTGTTTGCCCAGTAAAAGAGCCTAGGCAAGGTGCAGGGTGGCTCTCCCTGGTGCTAGATGGCACCTTCAGGTGTGTGTGTGTGTGTGTGTGTGTGACCCTCTGAACTCCAGGCTTCAATATACCATCCCAGCATGTTGGTTTCTTGGCAGCTTAGATGCTCCCTTTGACGATTCTCTAATGCTCACATCAAACCCATTTCATGCTGGGTTCACTGCTGTAAGCCAGAATGTAGCAACAAGGCAAAGAGGTCTGGATCAAAGCTCTGCTTAAACTCTAATGCAGTGTTCTCCAACCTTGGGTCCCCAGATGTTTTTGGCCTACAACTCCCAGCATGCCCCAGCCAGCTCTGCTGGCTGGGGCATGCTGGGAGTTGTAGGCCAAAAACATCTGGGGACCCAAGGTTGGAGAACACTGCTCTAATGGGAACACACACGTGCACACATCTCCTCACATGAAAACAAATGTGGCAACATTTTATTTCTGATAGATAATTTTTACCTAGCCCCAGGGGTTTTCAGGCTTCCTAGCCTCCCATATTGACCTGCCTGCTGACGATCCCCCAGCACATCTGCCACACAACTCGCTTGTGCGCCGCAGAGAATTCTGGGGCATATTTTAGAGCACTGGGCCAGGCTTGCCTCAATATCGCCCCATGTGAACTGAGAGCACATCCGAAAGTAGAACCAACAATCCACTGCAGAGATCCACTGCAGGGGAACGCCAGCCACGCACCACAGAACATGACCAACAATCTTGCGCACTGCAGGGGAAGGTCAGCGCGGCATGCCTTAGAACACAACCAACAATCCCCTGAAGTTGTGCTTGCAGGGGATTGCCAGTAAGAGAGGGTGTACTTGTCATTCAGGTAGATCCATCCATCATTACTGGTCTCAATGAAGAGCCCTGGTGAGCTTTCTGGTGGACTCCAGGGTCCCCCAGGACACACTCTGAAAGCCTCTCCTCTAGCCCTGAACCGTATGCAGCACAGATCAAGGAGGTGTCCTCTCAAATAGTCCTTGCTGTGATGGGATAAAAAAAAAAAAAGGCTGCATATGGCAGCACTGAGGGAATGGCTTTGTGCCATGATGTTGTTATGTGAAGCAAACGTGGGCAAAATGGGATCCGTTAGTGAAGGAGAGGCAAGGTCCCCAGGTGATGAGTAATGACACAGGTGAGGACAGTGCAATGGAATGAGGATCATCGGGACGGTGGCCATGTGCAGGTGGCAGGCAATAACAAGGCCACAAGGGACAACAACAATGTATTACCCCATGAAACTCCTACAGAGAAGATCCCAGTGAGAGAAAGACAAAGAAAGAGCACAGTGTCAGTGGCAAGAAGAAAGAAGTGCACACATCTACACAGCAACCCCGAAGCAAAACACACAGAACGTATGCCGAAGAAATCCAACCTCCAGCCCTCCCGTTTTCACAAAGCAAACAGAAGTAAAACAACGGTGTGCATGCATTACCCACCCTTCAAGTGACAGGGCCAAAAGCACACTGTGATGATCACAGAGGGAAGACATACCGGTATTATTTTCCAGTCTTTAGAACATTGTCCAAGTCTTTGTGGTGTAGGGGTTAGAATGCTAGACCTGGGCTGGGAAGAACTGAGTTTGAATCCCCTGCTTGGGTTGTGAAATTCACTGGGTGACTTTGAGCCAGTCATTTTCTCACTGACCAATGGTTAGGCACTAACGTACCTCACAGTATTGTTGTGATGGTACAGGGGGATAGGCCCAACCATGTACACTGGCCTGAAATCCTTGGAAGGGTGGGGGAGAATTTATAGGGATGGATGGACCAGCCCATGTCAGTTTCACATGTGTTCATTCATAAGATATCTGTTCCATCCTGTTTCCGTATCTGTGAAACTCTTTTTTAAAAAATCTCAACGGAAATGTATATAACACATATTTTTGAATGCTTCTTTCTCAGACAATACACATTTCTAAATATATTTTCTCTCCAAGTATGCATACCTATACATATTTTATCCCCAAATATGCATATGCATTTTGGTATGAACTTTGAGCCAAAAACTGCATTGCAGCATTCAGAGAAGTGTGAAATCTGAAGGATCACTAGGTTCCGATCTGCTCATTGGTCCCAGCAGTGCAAATCAGGTTGGTTTGTTCTGAAATGTGGGCTGAGCAAAATCACTGAGAATCCCTAAAAAAAAACCTGTAATAATAATTCTAAGCACTGAATATAGATGTTTTTGACAGATATTCTAGTGGTCTTTACCTCTCCTCTCTCCCTTCCCCTATCAGAGCATTTGTAGCTAATTAGGTTAAGTTTCTGGATCGCGCCCCAGTGTCCTTAATAATAGGCAGAGGATGAGCTGGATGAGCATGAGAGAGTTTGGCAGTTGGGGTTACATTATGGGCCTACCTTGGCATGCAAAAGTCAACAGAAGAGAAGGCATGGCTTCTGGACACCCATGGTTTCTGGGACAGAGATGACTGAATACACAGAAAATAATGCCCTCCCTCAACACAATGGGCAGCTTTGCACGTCACCTTAAACCCAGAGAGGTTCTGGAACCTCTGCAGGTTTAAACTTGGCCTGGGCACAGCGGAGGTCTGGAAGCACCGCCCCTCCCCTCATCCTCCCGTCCGGTATCCCAGGAGACACTGCGTGGGAGCACTGAGGGCAGCTGGTAAAAAGTCCCTGTTGTCATTTGCCCTTCCATGGTGGGGCTGCCACTCAGCTTTGGACTTATTTCCAATAAAGATGCACGGGAGTGCACTGTGAAGTTGCTACATTTGAGGTAGTTACTGATTGTGGGAAAGATTTCACCTATATTTTTCTCCCCATCATTGAGACTGAAATAATGAGCTACGCTTAAAAAAATTTTTTTTACCCTGAAGATCTATCCAGTGCAAAATAATATATTGCTAGACAGGAATATATTGATATATTATTATACTAGTACAACATAAAACAACAACAGTGTTTTCTTTAGAAAATTGCACTTATAGATTTCATAGATCATAGAGTTGGAAGGAGCCTACAAGGCCATCGCGTCCAACCCCCTGCTCAATGCAGGAAACTAGAGGAGGGGTCTCCCATCCAAGTAATAACCAGGCCTGACCCTGCTTAGCTTTCCACGCTCAGAGACAAGCTGAGCCAGCGTGAGCCACGGGCCATAATCTTGAGCAGCAAAAATCTGTAGCTGATCTACAAAGACACAAACATGGGGGGGGGGGGCATGAATGTCCTTGCTGGTTGCACATTCTGACAGCATGTGCAATGACAAGCTGTGGGTCTGGCAAAACTCTGTAAGAATCAATGCTTTTAATTCAGTGGTCTGGTTTCCAGGTGCCACCACAGCTGCCGAGAAAAGATGTATAGCAGAATGAGCACAGCTCACAATAAATGAGGCTGAGGGAGTAAACTTGGCAAATTTTATGGGACCAGGTGAATAGACAGTCTTTCTGCAGTCTTTCGATATTAGGTGGGAATCAGGAAACACATAGGTTTGGATTTAGTCAAGCTTAAAGTAGACCCATTGCACTCAATGGGATAAGAAAGTTTTTGACTTAAGTCCCATTTCTTAGATTTCTGCTCTAGGTATAACTAAAATCTTGATCCAGCTCATAATGCTTAGCGAGAACAATTGGTCTATTATGAAGCACAAAAGGATCACCCTTTACATTTACCATGGGAGAATATTTGACAACACAGACAACAACTCAGAAAGCTATCCACACACACACACACACACACACCGCCCCAACAGCATCGGGCTGGAAATCTTTGACAAACCATCTGTCTTGCAAGGTTTGGCATGCTGTATAGATTTCCATCGGCCTCCAAAGAGCATGAAGTGACTTAAGCAATTTCTGCTCACATGGTGTGGAGTGGCTGTGAGAGTTTGGACGGTGGGTGGTGTTCATAGAGGTGCAACTCGCACACCCCTGCTCAGCCACCAATCCTACAGGGTGCCCTTGAGTGACTCACTGTCTCTCCACAGAGCATCGCACAATGTTGTGATGTACATGACTTTTATACGCCAAACGGTGCTGCAGTCAGTGCCGAAAGAAGAAAATGAAGAGGCTACTGTTGATGCAAATATGTTTTTTTCTCCCTCTCTCATCATACCAGAACCCAGTGAGGTCATCCGATGAAGGTGCATGGTGGGAGATTGAGGACAGACAAAAGGAAAGGCTTCACACGCAGCACGTAGTTACAACTGTGGAATTCAGTACCACAAAATATTGTGATGGCAGCCAACCTGGATGGCTTTAAAGGAGGGTTAGACAAATTCGTGGAGGAGAAGGCGATCGGTGGCTACCAGTCACAATGGCTATATATTAGCTCCAGGATCAGAGGCATACTGGTTGCTGGGGAACACAAGTGGGAGGGGTCCTATTGCACTCACGTCCTGCTTGTAGCCTTCCCAGGGGGCACGCGGCTGAACACTGTAGGAAACAGGACGGTGGACTAGGCAGGCCTTTGGTCTGATCTAGCAGGGCTCTTCTTACATCCTTAGGCAACGACTAATACAGTGTTCTCCAACCTTGGGTCCCCAGATGTTTTTGGCCTACAACTCCCAGCATGCCCCAGCCAGCATAGCTGGCTGGGGCATGCTGGGAGTTGTAGGCCAAAAACATCTGGGGACCCAAGGTTGGAGAATACTGGACTAATATGTCACAATGCTCCTGGTAATTACAGAATTGAAATGCTGGGAAGGGGGTACAAATGCGATGTAGTCCATCCCTCCGCTTCCTGTCTGCAAAAGCTCCATGAATACAAGCATGCCTGGGTCCCTTTCTAATACCTGGGCCATTACCTGCTGTCACTGATATCCCCTAGAGTTCAGAACTGGATCTCTGACCCTGTGCCCCACAGGAGAGGAAAGGGCCTCTTTTCAGGTGATTCCTCTAACAGGGATCCCAGGTGGGGAGCTGATGCATGCAACCATAGTCAACAGAGCTAAGATGAGGGCCTGGACAGGCCTATATGGAGGCTGACTGGCTTACTACTTCAGGGGTGGGGCTTGCAGGGCCTCTATAAGGACCATGAAGTTAGGGCTGGGCTGAAACGGCCCTCTAACTTCACAGCTTCGTTCTCAGGCTGTGAAGCTGGACCTGCCCCTTTCATTGATGTTTTGAAAGAGGGCTATATGAAGCTGGGTGAAGTTCATCTCCTGCACACGGATATGGTGAAGGAGGAAACGCCAGCCTTCCCCAACCGGGTGCCCTCTAGATGTTTTGGACAACTCCCAGAATTCCTGACCATTAGCCACGAAGGCTGGGGCTGATGGGAGTTGAAGTTCAAAAACATCTGGAGGGCACCAGAGGTTGGGGAAGGCTGACCTAGGCAATGCAGGCACTTCCTTATCTCCCCACCCACCCCCAGAACCCCTCTCAATACAGCTATGGAAGTTGAGGTAGGTAATCATCACATTGCTTAGGAAACTAGGAGAAGCAAAAACAAAACAAAGCAAAGGGAAAAAAGAGGAGAGACATTGGGGTATGCTTTGCGGGGTGGTATTTCACACCCCACAATCCCCCTCTGTTTTGCCCTTATTTGTGTATGCAGCATCCTGCCCAGCCTTTCTGTAAAGCAGTACGGTGGAGGAGAAGGTAGAGGTCCCTTGGCTAACTACCTTCCACATCGAATCTTTCCCCTTCAGGTTGCAGGATCTTGGGCAGACACACCAAGATATTTGATAGGATGGGCCCTGGAGTGGTGGTAAACACGGCACATCCAACGTAAGAAATGTTACAACTTTGTCACATCTGCATCCCACTTCTTTTCCATGGCAGAGCTGTCAGGACTAAAACTAGAAACCTTCAGTTCTGTGTGTTGCTGCCCAGGGTGGTAACCTTCCAGAATCTTTGGTTTGGAGCATCCTTCCTGGGCAGTGAAGTATCCCCCAGGCTATGGATTGGCCCACATGGGCAGGAAAGGGCTATGAAGGGTTCCCTCTTCGAGGTGAAACATTGTCTGAACAACAACAACAACAACAACAACAATCTTCTTGGCTCTGATGTGTTCCTATGTCACGGAGAGGCCACAGTAGAGCACAGGTTTTGTGCGCAGAAGGTCTGGAGTTCAATCTCTGACATCTTCAGGTAGGGCTTGGGAAAACTCCTCGGTGAATCCGCCAGTCGGTGTAGACAACTCTGCGTGAGAGGGGTTGCCTCACCATAAGGCAGCTTCCGATGTTATTAGGAAAGGGTTGTAGCTCAAGTGGCAGAGCACACGTTTCGTGTGCAGGAGGGTCCCAGGTTCAATCTCCAGGTAGGCCTTGGAAAGAATCCTGCCTGCAACCCTGGAAAGCTGCTACCAGTCAGTGTAAACCAGGGGTAGGCAGCATGGTGCCCTCCAGACTACAACTACCATAAACCTCAGCCAACGTGGCCAATGGACATGGATTATGGGTGCTGCAGCAGGATCAAACCTCTGGAGAGCCGCACATTCCCCACCCCTGGAGTACATAATACTGAGCTCGATGGTCTGACTTGGTAGAAGGCCACTTCCTACCAAGGAGGCATTCAAGGTGCGGCTGGACGGCCATCTGCCAGGGATGCTTTGACTTGGATTCCTGCATGGAGCAGGGGGTTGGACTCGATGGCCTTGTAGGCCCCTTCCAACTCTACTTTTCTATGATTCTACTCTGACTCTCTGGCTTTGTTCCTCAGTGTTAAGTCCCTGGCTCATCTGCTGGCTTATTTCTGACAACCGCCTATGTCTCAGCCTCGTCAGGAACTCATGCCATGTAGATGGGATTTTCAGGCAGTCTCCCATCCAGGCGCGGACAAGGCACAAGATGTGCTAAACTTCAGCAAGGAGGCTTCATCGTGTGCTGTCATACCGTGCCTAAACTAAATTCTGAGTCAGGCAGGGAAGGGGCCATGAGTCACGGAGGAGAAGGACTCTCTCCCTGCCGCTCACTCTCCAGAGGGCAGGCCAAGTGCATCTCACACCCCAGTCCCACCGTGGGCAGGGTGAAAAAGCAATCTGCTTTGATGCCCCGCCGTGGAGGGAGGCTAAACTCTCCCTACATCAGACTTCGTGCTGCGGAGGCGGAGATAAACTTGTCTCCCAATCTCATCCTCAAGCCTCCATAGAATTCCACTCTGAAAGCATCTCGCCATCAAGACAGGCTGTCATTAACAAAAGGCTGGATGAGCAAGCTGAACTTGGGGTGTCGGGGAGTCATTTGGGAAAAAAAAACATTCAAGAAACCTGCACCGTAACGAAGTACAGAAGAAATTCGGAGAAGTTACAAAGTTAAAGGACGCAGAGTTTGTTCGATTCTGAGAGCACAAATGCAGGATTGATGGTGTTCTTCAGTACAGTGTCCCAGAATGACAAACACATGGCAAGCTAAATTGCTTGGAAGTGTTTGCTGCTGCTTCAAAACCAAACTAAACAACAACAACAACAACAAAAACCATACACACGCCATTGTCAAACTACCCTACCCTGGATTATCTGACTAAGTTTACAATCTTTATGAGCAACTCCAAGCCATCCGCACACACGCACATGCACACTTGCACTCATGATTGTGTCCTATAATTTCAAAACACCGGAGCTTCTGACTCCCACATTCCTTTATTGTAAGGAAATATTTGTCATGTTTGGGCCATGCTCCCCAGACCACGTAAGGGACAGGCAAGCTCCTCAGGAATTCATTGTGGTCTGCCAGTTGTTACAAAGATAGCAACAGCAATGAGATGGATATCCTGACCAAAGAAGGAGAATTATACTGTCTCCCAGTGCTGAGTAGAGGGGAACTAGTACTTCCCACAATTTGGAAGCTATACTTCTATTAATGCAGCCCAAAATAGCATTTGCCTTTTTTGCAGCCACATCACATTGCTGGCTCATATTCAGCTTGTGATCTACAACAATTCCAAGGTCCTTCTCTCTTGCAGTATTGTTGAGCCAAGTATCCCCCATCCTGTAACCGGCACATCTGTGGGCTGAAAGCTCCCAACCTCAATGAAAAACATGTGGGAGGGCAGCAGCAAAAAGTCCCAGGATTGAAATCCAATAAGCAACAAATGAAAATGTTTGACCCAAGTATGTACTTTTGAGGCCCAGTAGCTGACATGTGGCAGGGCATGGTAGGAGAAGGTAGTGGTGGATGAGCCCTAGCCCCTTGGATGGGGCAGGGACAACCTGTCCCAGAATCCCCAGCCAGAAATGGATGTTATTTATTATTTGCATTCTGTCTGAATGCTCACAAAGGCTCAGCCTTTTTTGGGTCAAACGGTGGGATACTCACAGATGCTTGGAGGAGTTCAACAACTTCCAAGTTATGAAAATTAATAAGAAATTCTCCACATCCCATGACACACACACTTAAAACCAGGCAAAAGGGGAAGCTTCCCTTTAGGATGTGCACACTTTTCAGTCACCGAATTTACACATGAATCATCAACTTCAAACACCTTTCCAGGAAAACACAACCGGTGCATTAGCAGCATTTCCAATTCAGTGTTGTGGCTTTCCAGTTCAGGAAATCAGAGCCCATTTAAAATAAAACTACTTACGAAAAGGCGAAGGCCACAAGAGCCCCACTGACCACAATAAAATCCAGGATGTTCCAGAGGTCACGGAAATAGGCACCAGGATGAAGCAGCAGGCCCAAGTCAATCATCTTTTAAGAAAGCAAAAGCAGAGCAAAACATATGAGACCTACAGGAAGGAAGCAGACAGCCTGTGGCATACAGAGATAGAAAAAAAGCCTGGTGGGGGAACATGCCATGACATTCCTTACTAGCACTTCTGGTCTAAAATTGAACTGATCTTCTGCTCAAACTTCCAAGAGGGTCTCTTCACTACAGAGACATCAAGGCCTAGAACAAATCCATCTTGCACTCATAGGGAATCATGGCCAATGATGGCTTTCCATTTTTTCTGAAACTTTTCCCAAACTTAAGTTCACTGTGACCTATTTCCACACATCAGTTTGCAAATTATTATTTTTTTTAATCAGCACTAAGATTTATACGCACGTATGTGCGTATTTCTCCTGGCGTACACATTTCTGTACACAACTTTTGCTTAATATACACATTTCTGGCTAGCAATTCCCCTCCCCCCGCTAATAAAATACACTTCTCTGTGTCATTTTCACTAATATATGGATTTTTCTATGAGTGTTTTTGACAGAAGACCTGCACCACAAATCTGGAAAAGTGTGACTGTCAAAGTATAATCGGTTCACATATTGGTTCAGGAGTTGTGAATTTGTTCAGTTTGTATTAAGAGTATGAACTGAACAAATCCCTCCCACGTCCCTACAGTGTTGGATTAATTTCTTCCACGTCCCTACTGGGTTAATTTCTCCCCCATCCTTACTCAGTGTTGGGTTATCATCTTCATCTCTATTGCCCAATAGCTGAAGCTCTTAGGGCACTTCACAAAACAAGATTTAAAAAACCATAAAACACAATAGCATAATATTACACATGGAGTGGGTTAGTCCTGCATCCTGCAGTCAGTTAAAACTTTTAACTTTTCCCCAATCATGTCTGAAAGTTATTCCTTAAACATATACCTGATTTCTTAGACAACGGTCTGTGTACTTCCAGATACATAAAACACTGATTATCGGGGGCACAGAGACCTTTTTGATTGTTAAAACCCCCACAGAAATATTTAAGTGATGGTTGTCAAATGGCATCCCTCCCAAATTTAAGGGACCACCATGGAGTCTTAAATTCCTCTGACTTTGACCTTTTGACAGGGCAAGCCTAGCCTAGCCTACTTCTATTAATGCAGCCCAAAATAGCATTTGCAAAAAATGCAAATGCTATTTTGAGCTGCATTAATAGAAGTATAGCTTCCAAATCACGGGAAGTACTAGTTCCCCTCTACTCAGCACTGGTTAGGCCTCATCTTGAGTACTGTATCCAGTTCTGGGCACCACACTTTAAGAAAGATGTAGACAAACTGGAAAGGGTTCAGAGGAGGGCAACAAAGATGATCAGGGGACTATGAGGAGAGACTGAAAGAACTGTTTAGCCTCAGAAGAGAAAACTGAGGGGAGATGTGATAGCACTCTGCAAGTACTTGAAAGGCTGTCACACAGAGGAGGGCCAGGATTGCTTCTCTCGATCATCCCAGTTTGCAGGACACGGAATAATGGGCTCAAGTTACAGGAAGCCAGATTCCGCCTGGACATCAGGAAAAATTTCCTGACTGTTAGAGCAATACACCAATGGAACCAATGACCTAGGGAGGTCGTGGGCTCTACAACACTGGAGGCATTCAAGGTGCAGCTGGACAGCCATCTGGCAGGGATGATTTGTATTGGATTCCTGCATGGAGCAAGGGGTTGGACTCGATGGCCTTATAGGCCCCTTCCAGCTCTACTATTCTATGATTCTATGTCTATTCAGAAGTTGGCCCCACTGAGTTCAATGGTACTTACTCCCAGGTAAGTGTGCCTAGGATTCTAGCCTGAATGTCTCAATTGATGTGTCAGTGTCTTGATTACCTGTCACTCACAGTCTCTTTTGCACTGATTCTTTAATGATGGTAAAAGGATTCTTTCCAACTATGTTTCATAATGATGTGATCAACCAAGAATAAACCAACAACAGGAGATAATGCCAGAGCAAAGAATCTTATGCACTGTGGGATGGCCATGGCTCAGCGGTAGAGCACATGCTTTGCATGCTGATGGTCCCAAGTTTGAACCCCGGCATCTCCAGGTAGGCTTGGAAAAATCCCTGCCTGAACTCCTGGAGAACCGCTGCCAGTCAGTGTCAACAATACTGGGCTGGATGGACCAATGGCAGCTGCCTGTGTTCCTATGTGGCTAATGATGGAAAGAGATTCTTACCTTTATCACCATCTCAAACGTAAAGACACCTGTAAATATATAATCCAGGTACTTGAGGGCCTAAAATCAGAAGGAGAATTCAAAAGAAGGCAGTGTGTGAATTTAATCTGGACAAAAGCAGCAGAGAAAACGTAGAGCAGAGATAGGATCATTTTACTACTACACCTTCAAACAGTCACCTTAAGGATCCGAAGGGGCTTCTCCTAGGAATACATGTGCTGTCTCTCTCAATTAAAATCAGAGGCGTGCATTACTCGGAGAATGCCAGGATCTGTCGGGACTAGAACCAGGAGCCCATGACTCGCAGCCGTTTTTAATGTATCTTACGCCATTTTTCTACATATACAACGTAGCGCCGGAAACCCGGAAGCCTCAGCTGGCGCTCACTTTTGGCTCAGCTCACACACCGCGAGTTGAGTGGTGGGCAGATCTCCCATCCCTAGCTGCCAGTTGCTGCAGCAGAAGAAAAGGAACTGAGAGGCGGGCGGTAGCCGCGCCCGGACATGCCTAGAGGGGGGTTGGCGAGACCCCCTCCTAAACTCTGTTCAGCTCTAGAACGTTCGGGATGACTGCTCTGCGCAGGCACATGACCCATACGTGTGAGTCACACAGAGACCACGAAGAACAAAGCTCTTACTGTCAGCAACAAAGCCTTAGGAGACATTTCAACCTGCCAGAATGAGGGGGGCGGGATTTACACAAGCTGGGAAATCTCCTCCGAACAATTGGTGGTTGGGAGAAAGGGGGGGTGCCAGGGGAAGGGGCCGTCTGGGGAACCCCAGAGGGCCAGACTGGCACCCCAGGAGGGATGGATTTGGCTCCTGGTTCTTGTTTTTTTCCACGGGTCATTCCATCCCATTCCTGCATTGGATCATGAACTTTTTTTTTTTTTTAGTCTGAGTGAACATTTGCATGCATTTTTGTCCACATTTTCAAAACATACACATTTTGTACTCATATTTTTTTTCCTCCAAATGTGCGCACTTTTTCGGATTATGCATTTTTGTATGCATATTTTTTGGAATATCACAAACTTTTGGGGAAGTATGGATTTCAATGTCTCATTGCATCCCATTTTGTGTTTAGGTTTGGAAAGTACAAATTGGATGAATTTTCATTGAAACGAAACCCAAATGAATCTCTCACCCATCCCTAGGTTTGACCTCCCATCTCTCACCTTTGGCTTGATGCATGATGTCCATTTGAGCTGCCTACAGTTCAACTCTGGCAGAGATTACACACACACACACACACACACACACACACACACAACACACACACACCTCCACAATCAGAACCCATAACAATGGGCACCAGTCATCCTTGCAACCGTGCAATGGCCCAGTTAGTCTACCAGCATCCTATTGTCAGGACTCAGGATGGGACTAAGTTTTCTAGGGCTCAAGGATCAGTCCGTGCTTTCTAGGCAAGTACAGAGGAACAACATCTGCATTCATCTGCACTGGATGAGCATCCCAATGCAACAGTGTTGGCCAGGTTGCCTCAGCAACAGGGATGAGTTCCTTCTTCATCCCACACCCAAACAGCAGCAGATTGCAGGTATAATGTCCATGAACAGGCCAAAATAATAATAATAATAATAATGTGTGGAAGATTAGAAGGCAGGGCTTCCTTACCAACATCCCCCACCTCCCATGCCCTGGAATGGCAAGTTTAGCAGCAACATTTGAACCTCATGAAATCTGAGCGGAGAGCGATCCCTCACCTCATTCCTTGGTGACTCGGCTTGGACAGGATCTTCGGCAGCCAGCGCAATGCTGCTGAGTGCGATGACGATGAGGATGACCATCTCAAAGTAGCGCATATTCACGATGTAATGGCACAGACGCCGGATTCTGTAAGAGTCAAGCAAAAAAAACAACAACAACACACGCAAAAACAGAAGGAAGAGCTGGCCCTGCCACATGCTACTGCATAAGGGACACCACCACAAAAATCGCAACGTGGATAGGGATCTCTCGTTGGGTAGCCATGTTAGAAAGGAAAATGCAGGGCCAATGCCAGTGCTTGGCATCCGTGGGGAGCTGCCAGTGCCCCATCACCCCAACAGGGCCCACCACTGACACCTGCCCCATGCCCCACTTTAGATTCCCACCACCACCCCCCGCAGCCCAGCACTCTGAGCACTGAACAGCTAGCCACCATTTTAATTTCCCACAAGGGAAATTGTGGGAGATTTAATGGCAGCTAGGCCCAGCCTCTCAGTGTTGCCCAGAGCACTGCTGGTGCTGCCTGCCACCACTATCAGGTAAACCAACCAGGGTCCACCAAAGGATAAGAGAGCACACCAGAGGGCACTTGACCTGGGCACCCTCAAATTTGGAGCTGGCTGTGGAAAAATGAATTCAACAAGGACTTGAGAGAAGGGTTTCTTCATCTTCATGCCTGTTTCCTCAGTTAATAGTTAGCGTTGCATGTGAAAGGCCCCAGCTTCATTCCCTGATATCGGCAGCTACAAGTATCAAGTAGCAGGAGATGGGAATGGCCCCTCTCTACTGGGGAGTCGCTGCCAGTTGCAGTACACAATACTGGGCTAGAGGGACAAATAGACTGGTCTGGTCTAAGGTAGCTTCCTATGCCATCTGGGATCTTGAATATTTATGAAGCAGTTTTGCAGAAAAGGACATCTAGAATGATCACGGGGCAAGAGCAACTTCCTTATAAGGGGATGTTACAAAGTTTGGGCCTTTTTAACTTAGGGAAACAAGCAAATAATACGGGGAGATAACTGAGGTGTATAAAATTATGCATAGTGTTGAGAAAGTGCAGAGGATGACGTACCAGGACCCAACAGAGTCGTCCCATGAAGCCGATAGGAGGGAGAGTCAGGAGAGATCAAAGGAATCCCATCTTCACGTGGCACATAGTTCAACAGGCGGCTGTGGCTTACGCTGGCTCAGTTTGTCTGAGCGTGGAAAGCTAAGCAGGGTCAGGCCTGGTTATGACTTGGATGGGAGACCCTGCCTCCTCTAGTTTCCTGCATTGAGCAGGGGGTTGGACTCGATGGCCTTGTAGGCCCCTTCCAACTCTATGATCTATGAAATCTATGAAACTGTGGAGTTCACTACCACAAGATATAGTGATGGCTGCCAGTTTGGATGGCTTTAAAAGGGGATTACACGAATTCATGGGGCGTAAGGCTATCAATGGCTACTAGTCTTGATGGCTATGTATTACCTCCAGAATCAGAGGCAGTATGCTTATATACACCACTTGCCGGGGAACATGAGTGAGAGGGTGCTCTTGCATTCCATGTCCCAGTTTGTGGGCTTCCTGTAGGCATCTGTGTGAACAGGCATGCTGGACTAGATAGTTCTTTGGTCTGATCCAGCATACTGGATCCAGCACACTTGTGGCATACATAATTTTAACAAACACTAGGTAGAAAGGACAGCTGGGTTAACTTACGGGTTGGTAGGACTTAAAATGAACATGGAGCTGTAAGGCAGGATTGGTTTGGGTCCACTGTTTGTCAAGTCATCATCGGCATCCATGTCTTTCTTCTCTTCTGTTTTAGTTTCAAATTCAATGTTGTTCACTGCAGTGTTGACAAAAGCAAAGAGGCTTCAGACTGACTAATGCCTTTTAACAACCAGTTAACTGACTGATTTCCACCAATGAATGGGTTAATTAACCTGCATTCATCATTTGTTACTTATATCATGCCTAATGCTATACTAGGCACCATACAAAATTGAGAGTAATTAACAGACCAAGATTTTTTAAACTGAGTGACAGCTGTACAAATATAAATTATGCCGGTCTGCCATGCCCCCACTGGAGGAATCCTCTTCAGCGGAGGAGCTCTCAGAGATGAACAGCACCAAGGAGCAGTCCACGCCAGATGGTCAGGAGGAGTCCGGGCTCTCGGGGAGATGGTCACACAGGTCCATTCCTGCAGGAAGAAGGGAACTCTGCCTCTGAGACAGAGGCTGAGCTATCTCCCGGCCCCAAGGGCACCGGTATCTCAAGGGGCAAGCCAGTGAAACCACGATGAGAAGGAGTGACCATTTGCAAAGGAAGGTTCCTCACAGGACTTCTTGTGGGAAGGGCGCTCACGAGGAAGACTTTTTCTCAGAAGCCTCTGATGTGTTGCAGCCGAATCCTGGGTGGGGCTCTGGAAGCTCCAACTTACCAGCCTGAGTTCTAGGCAGGGAGGGCTGCTGGAACAACACTTATTTCAGCCCCCTGTACCTTGCAACACAGCTTCCCTGCCCTTCCTTCTTCTTTGGGCTCATCTCTTCTCATGCTGCTGACTCCTGATAAGACTCTGTTCCTTGGGTTGTGCTGGATTGGGACTGCTTACCTGGTGCTTGCCTTTGGCTCCAGCCCCTGCTTTTGGACTGCCCCTCTTCTTGACTGGTAGCACTGTGCTTCTGATCTTTGCCTGCCTTCTGACTTCAGCTGAACGGGTTTTCCCCAGGGCTGAGCTTGATCCAGCCATAGCAGGATACGGTCTGCTCTAATCCCAAATCTCAGTGTGAGAAATCCAAGATCTCTCCCCACCCAAGCATCAGCTTCCAGAAAACTGGGGGCGGAGGTCTGTTCCAGCCTGCCCCATATGAGACATCCAATCCTCGCAAAGAAAATTGGTAGGTCTCCCACTTCAGCCTGTCCACTTAGCCACCATTTGGGGGTGGGGAGGGGCAACAGCAGCAAAAAGCATAGTTACTAAGTTGCTTGGGGGCTTGCAAATCCCAGAACAGCCTATATGAACCTGCCCAGAGGCTGAGATAATCCTAAGCAGCCCTATTATATGCCCCACCATTAAAAGAGGTTCAGTTGATATGAACGTGGCACAGGGCCTTTTCTGTGGCTGCACCCTGGTTCTGGAATTCCCTCTCATGGGAGGTGAGACTAGCCTCATTCCGGATGCTGCTTACGTGGGCAGAGAAGATGTTCTTGTTCCCCTGGGATTTTAATGGTGTTTAATATATGATTGAAAAAGTTTTAACTCTCCTTCCATTTTCAAGTGTTAGCTTTAATTTTTTGTTTTTGGGTGGTTTTGTTTTGTTAACCACTTTGGGGAGCCTGGTTAGGGCTGAAAAGCGGTATAAAAATGCTTTCATAAATAAATAAAAAATGACCCAAAGTGAGAAAATTTGGGCCACGCGGAGCCTCATCCAACATGCTACCTAATAATTCAACGTGTTCTGTACGTACACAATGCATTATCTCTCTTGTTCAAAATCAATGTCTTCTTTCCCACCACACCCATTACTCAGAAAGACCTGCAAGAACTGTTGGCCCCGGGTTCAATCCCTGGCATCTCCAGATTTGTTTGGTTTTTTTTAAAAAAGGTAAGGTAGCAGGTGATAGGAAAGAAGACCTTTGCCTGAGACCCTAGAGTGGGGTTGGGGAACCTGTGGCGTTCCAGATCATGTTGGACTACAACTCCCATCATTCTCACCACAGGCTCCCCACCCCTACCCTAGACAGCTGCTGCCAGTCAGAGCAGACAACCCCTGGGTTAGATGAATAAATAGTCTGACCATCCAGAAGGCAGCTTCTGACGTTGAACGCACTCACTTGGTATGACAGCGGCTTCCCCCAGAGGGGCTGTGACAGTGACGGGAATGTTCACCGTGGCAGTTTTGTCCAGCGACGGCTGGCCCATGCGGGTGACATTCTTCTGGTTGTCGGCATCCTCCGGCTGTTCAGGCACCCTCTGCAGGCAGGTGCTGGGTAGGGTGTGCA
This sequence comes from Shinisaurus crocodilurus, assembly GCA_021292165.1. Taxonomy (NCBI): domain Eukaryota; kingdom Metazoa; phylum Chordata; class Lepidosauria; order Squamata; family Shinisauridae; genus Shinisaurus; species Shinisaurus crocodilurus. The sequence goes on along the minus strand of JAHFWL010001192.1, from coordinate 1,947,378 downwards.
GGGGCCCCACAATCAGACTCCCACCAGCCTCTGTGTCAGCCTTGGCCTTCCCTGAGGTACGAGAACAGAGAACATGAGCAGGCTCACCCCTGGCAAACCCTTTGGCCCGCTGCCCTTTCAGTTTCTTTAGGCCAGGCAAAAAAGTAGATCAGGATCTACCTGTTGTGGATGCCCAGATGATCTGCCGTGGCTTGGCAAGGGTTTCTGACTCCCCATAGTTTGAGGAGGGGTGGGAAGGGTGCCTCAGTCTTTCTGTTGCTTACCCACTTTGCTGCTTGTATTTGCTACTGATGGGTAACGTCCTGCCTTCTGATTGCTGTTTAAAGTTTCTATTATACTGGAAAGCTAAGCAGGGTAAGGCCTGTATTAGTTGGCTGGGAGACCCCTCCTCTAGTTTCCTGCATTGAGTACGGGGTGGACTTGATGGCCTTGTAGGCCCCTTCCAACTCTATGATCCTATGATGTTTTTAATGAGGTTTTGATATGCCACCTGAATGCCAATTATGGCAGAAAGGCAGCATACCACTTTTTTATTTTTTTTTTAGAAAAGCAGAAAGAAATGGAAGGAAAATATTCCAGAAAATTTTCTGATGATATCCTCTCCCTCGTTTGGAGGCCTGGGTTCATGATGTCCAGGAACCGGCCCAGTAAGTCAATGCTGGCCTTGTTGGATTCATGAAAAGACTTCAAAAATATTCACTAGGAATATTTTTTTGCTTAAGTTGCAGTTCAGTCACAGATTGTAAACTAGGGGAGCCCCCACCACCACCACCACCACCAAGTTACAGGGAAATCAGGACAGTCACGGTGGTTTTTTGGCAACTCGCAGAAAGTTTCTCTTGAGTCCTGCCGATTCATTGGTTGTGAAATGGAAATAGCTCTCAAGTGTATTACTATTGTTCAGGAACTATTCTAACAATCCAAAATCCAATGCAGGGGACCTCCAGCAGCCAAAATCTATATGCCCATCCTACTCTTCCCATCTGAGTGCTTGATAGCAACCTAGGGGTCAACAATTTTATTGCTTATCAGAACTCATGCCTGAACATTTGTATCTCTCACCTATACATATTCGTTTCTTCCGGAGTTTAGCATTACCATGTTGACACCATGCATCAGGGGACAATTCGCTAATTATTCCCAATGCAACAAAAACGGAGAGGGTGGATCTGACTGCAGGGTTCATTAAGCCACAAATTGGACCCACGGCCCACTTTGGTATGGCAGAAGATTGGTCAATCCCAGGGAAGACTCATAGCGCACATGCAGGATACATGTTCAGATTGTCCGACAGTAGTAGAGGGAAGGCAGCATAGCTCCTACTACAGTCTCCCTGAAGGAGGTGTCAGAAGTTACAGGCAAGTGTAAAAGCCTAGCCGGTTGGCAAAGCTTTGTTTTGGGGTTAAAAATGTGGTTGTTTGGTTGACTAGTCCTAAATATTTGTTTACCAATATTTATGAATTGCTTATATTAAAGAAATTTTTAAGCAATGTACAAAAACAAGTCTTCATACAGAGCAGAGGACACGATTACCATCCTGGAAATGCCTGTTGGAAAAGGTATGTTTTCAGTAGGTGCCAAAAGGCCAGAAGGGTTGGTGCCTGCCTAATTTGTAGTGGTAGGGAGCTCCATAGAATTGCTGCTGCTCTGAACTGGAAAGCCCCATTCCAATGCCATGATGGTCTGAACCTCTGGAATCTTGGGAACCACCAGGAGTGTATCTCCTGGTGAGCACAGCAACAGAGCAGGCCGGTAAGGGATCAGGGGATCTCTTAAGTATCCTGGTCCCGAGTTGTTTAGGACTTTGTAAACACGTACCCAAACCTTAAACCTGGTCTGGTAGCATATAGGCAGTCAGTGCAGTTCCCTCAGCATAGGTATAATATGCTGGCAATAGGCCACTCCTTAGCCATAGTTGTAGCTAGGAAGGACTTATGATGACTACATATGCCCATATGAACCGTGTCCATATTTTGAGATAAACATCACAGGCCCTACTCACTGACCCACCACTAAGATCAACAAGGTTGGCAGGCACTAGAGCAGGGCTGTCCAACCTTGGGTCCCCAGATGTTGCTGGCCTACAGCTCCCAGAATCCCTTGCCATTAGCCATGCTGGCTGGGTATGCTGGGAGATGTAGGCCAGCAACAACTGGGGACCCAAGGTTGGACAGCCCTGCACTAGAGAAAGGCCTAGTCTGTGGTGTCCCCTGCCCTATGGAATTTCCTCCCAAGGTACTTGGCTTGCTCTGCGGCTGCTTTTAGGACAGCTTTAAAAACATATCCGTTTTCTCTGGCACTTAATTGAAAATGTATCACACTTGCTGCTGCTTCTTCATATTTGAACATTATTGTATTTTATTAAAATTTATTATATTTTATTTTAATTGGCTGATTTTAAAATAAAATAATAATAATAATAATAATAATATACTCAAAGCGGCTTTACAACATTAAAAATTGTACAATTAAAACATATAAATAGAAATATACTGAAGTTAAAAATATAATTAAATCATCTATAATATTACAATTATATAAAACATCAAAATTAAAACAGCAATAGCAATATAAACAATAGTGCTAATCCATCGCATTCTCAGAGGTCCAGACTATTCCAAAGGCCTGCTGGAACAAAAAAGTTTTTGCCTGCCACCAGAAACATAACAAGGATGGTGCCGCTCTAGCCTCCCTGCGAAGGGAATTCCAGAGCCTTGGGGCAGCCACCGAGAAGGCCCTCTGCTGCATTCTTATCAGGCATGCCTGTCATGGTGGCGGAACCAGGAGAAGGGCCTCCCCTGAAGATCTCAGGGTACGGGCAGGCTCATAAGAGAGAATACGGTCTTTCATATAGGGCTTTATAGGTTATAACCAGCACTGTGAATTGTGCCCAGAAACAGACTGGGAGCCAGTGAAGCTGTTGTAACAGAGGAGTTGTGTGCTCCCTGTAGCCAGCCCCAGTCAGCAGTCTGGCAGCAGCTCTTTGAATATGCTGAAGTGTCCAAACACTCTTAAAAACATTTTAGGTGTTTTTATAGTTTGTTGATATTTAATTTTATCATTGCATATTGTAAGCTGCCTTGGAAAGACAACAGTCTTGAAAGGCAGCTAAGAAACATGTAAAATAAGAAGTAAAAAAAAAAAAAGGAGGGAAAAAAAGAAATGTTATGAGCAGACCGCTCTAACATGTTGCCTGTCCTTGCATTCCCTTTGAGCAGAGAGGCACTTAGAAAAGGTAAGCAGATGTTGCCTTAAGCAGCGAGGGACAATAGGTGGCCTCTTCCAGCTTTCCATCATGCTTGGTACCCCCCTGCCTGTTCCACCCCAGTTGCTTGCCATACTTTTCTAAGGGAATATATTATATACTGAACTCCAGAGTGTAGCACGTTGCTTGATCCCAAGTATGGATTCAAGCTGTTGACCAGGCATCCTCTGCCTTGGCCATGCTCACACCCACGGGCACGGCATCGTCAGGGCAGAGTCCGCCACCTGGCTGACTAACCTTGGCTGGTGATTCCTCAGCTCTTTCTCCCCCAGCTCGCCCTCCTTCTCCCCGTTCTCCTTCTCCACCGACTCGTAGGTTGAGAGGGCCTTGTGCCGCATCTTGTGCCGTCTGTGGGGTTCCTCTCCACCCTCGCCTTTGGAGCCTGGATCCCCTTCCCGGTTACCAGGCCGCGACCCTCCTCGGTGATGTGAACGGCGCTCCGTCTTGGCCCCATTAATGTTTCCGTTGCCTTCTTTGGCTTGCCGTTCAGCCGAGTGCCGGTGACTGTGGTGTCGCCTGTGTTCCCTATCAGCTCCCTCCTCCACCGAGCCACGGCGGTGATGGCGTCTACCTCCTTCCTGGCTTCGGTTGCGCTCACTTTTCCCTTCCTTCCCACCACCCTCGCCCTCCTTGCTGCGGCTCCTGTGAGGCCGGTGGCGGTCCTCCTTATGGTTTGTGCCAGATTCCCCGTTCTCTTCCTTGGGCACGCTGCTCCTCTCCTGCTCGCCTGCCTTGTCTTTATCTCGATGCCGGTGGTGCTTCCGCAGTCCCTCGCTGCTGTCAGCTGGAAGGGCCTTCACTTGCTCTGCTGCTTCCTGCACATCAACGGGGCTGAGCTTATTGGTGTTGTTGTTGCGGCCGTCACCCCTTGGTTCAACAACCAGGGGCCGATCCAAATGAGTTTTCATATCCGGACGGATGTGGAGGTTGGTAGCATAGCGCACCCTATCTTCTGGATCCAGCTCGTTGTATAGTGCTTCACAACTGGTCCGGAAGTTGTGCATCCGGATCTGGCTGGTCCTCTGCTCCCACACCGATTTAGACTTGGAGGCATTCTGCTGTTTGCTGCAGAAGAGAGGGGGTGGGGTGGGAGAGAGAGACAGAGGAACATGGGAAGGGGAAGCAGAAGAAGGGGGAAGAAGGAAAGGAAGCAGCAGCAGAGAGAGGTTATTACCATCTTATTTGGCTGGAACAATGGCATGACAACAGTTTCAGCAAAAAATGATCACAGGCATGATGGTGGGATGGCTGGTCGAGTAGACTAAAGCAGGAGAAGCCAGCAGGAAAACTATAGCATTTATTTGTCCCTTTCCCAGGGCTTTGTGGAATCAATTGCTTTGTGGGGACCAAAAGCATTTCCAGAAGGTAGACCATACTCCACAATTAAAGGCAACAGCTGCAAAAGGCCTTACCTTGCCCCTGTGACACCTGCTTTCCCCATCTCACCTGCCTAGCATCTCAATAACTGTACCCCAAACATCCCCAACAACTCATCTGTTCTCTTTTGTGTCATTGACCTTGGAAATGATAAGGTGGGAGTAAGCAATGTTGATGCAAATAAATCCATTCTGAACCAATATACGTCACTGAAGAAAGCCTCAGCCATGGCAATACAGCACCAGTCTCAAGTTCCCCTGCTCCTGAGCTCAAGAGTCAAGACCTGGAAGTAAAGTACTTCCAGGATCAAGACTGTCACTGATACACCTGGAAGGGTGGGGATGCAGCAAACCTTCAGTTTCTGCCTGGCTGGTGCAACATCCATGCCCTAAGCAGAGTGTTGTGGCACCTTAAAGACCAACAGATTGTTTGGGAGCAGTTATAAGTCTAGGTCTGGGCTAAAAGTTCTCAAATGAGTGCTTTTGGCCTGCCACTTTTGTTTCAAGTTGGCTGCCAGGGCTGAAATGTGCTTCGTCGGAACCCCTACTGAAATGATGTTATGTCATGACACAGTGTGTCACTCTGCAAGGGAATTGTGGGGGGGGGGGGAAGGTTGGCTACCAGATGTTGACCACTGGGACAAATGACCACTAATAAGTTTTTGTGCTGAATTTCATGGTCCCCCTCCCCCAGAAAAAAAGCACTGAAATGAACCCCTTAAACTTTTGCAGGCTGTGAAATCGGGGATATTTCAGGCTAGCCCTATGATAATTCACTGTTCAGTTCAGATCAAATTCCCAAAGTGGGTCACAGTAAAAAAAACACACACAAAAAAAACAAACAAACCCCAAACCCAACAAGTTAACCAGAACAAAAACAAGAGGCCTGGAAAAAGCAGCAGGATAAGAGGAAAACAATGAAAGGCACAACAAGGGGCAGCATAAAAAACCAACACCAATTGAAACAGTGGGTTAAAACCTTCCAGTTTAAGCAACCAGTCACAGTTCAACAATTCATCAAAAGAAAAGAAAAAAAAGAAGGACTACCTGTGCCCCAAGCTTTAACTGCCTTGTTTGTTTGTTTGACATCTTAGTCTCCATCCAACATCACACAAGCAGACTTCTGTTTGTGCAATGGGACTTCCCCTTCTCCTCCAGAGCAGATTTGGAGGGTGTACTGAGGGGGGGGGGAAGCTGCAGCAGGGAGGTGGTCTCTAGTCCACCAGCTGGTGGGTAGGCACTATTGGATACAACCCTAATTAGGGATGTGTGTGGAGCTCGATTGGGGGGGGTGGAAGTCCGGCGAACTCGCCGGGTTCGACACCCCCCCCCCCCAAGCTCTGCTCGCCCTGCCTTTCCCCCTGCTTGACTCGTGTTCTCGCAAGCCGAGCAAAGTGACTTCCGGGTTCTGGCCAGGGCCGGTGCTACCATTAGGCCAAGTAGGCAGCTGCCTAGGGTGCAGGGCTAAAGGGGGCACCAGAAATAGGGAGGGAGGGCTCAAGTGGGAAGGGGGGAGGGCGCTAAATATCTGATCTTGCCTAGGGCACCAAACTGCACCAAACTGCCTTGCACCGGCCCTGGGTCTGGCGCTACGTTGTTTACGTAGAAAACAGCCTAATTTGCGCAAATCAGGCCATTTTCTACATAAACAACGTAGTGCCGGGGACCCAGAAGTCCAGCAAATGCCTCAGCTGGCACTTGTGCTCGGCTTGGCTCGTGCGCCACGAGTCGATCCCTACTTGAAGTCACTTCCAAAAGGCAGGTGCCCTCAGAGAAGGGCCTAAGAACCAGGTCTTAATTCTCAGGCAGGTTCATATGGGAGAAGGAGCCAGTCCTTCAGTTTATTAACTGACACAGGCATAAGCTTTCGTGAACTAGACCCCACCCACTTTGTCAGTTGATAAAAGCTTCTGCCATTGTAAATCTGTTAACTTTAGAGGTGCCACAAGATTTGAGGGTGGGGGGAGTTTTTGCAGCAACAGGTTATAAGACAGCATACTCCTCTGGAAATATACTGTATAGAAAGTCTTGACTTGCCAAGCATATCTTACTTGCTGGCTTAAGGTGCAATCCTTTGCATGTTTAGACAGAAAAAAGTCCTACAATAATTCCCAGCATGCCCCAGCAAGCATGGCTAGCTGGGGAATGCTGGGAATTGTAGGGCATTTTTTCTGTCTAAACATGCATAGGGTTGCACCCTTAGTTGGTTTCCCCACATATATTAAAAAAATACAGAGTAGCTTTTAAAAGGCAATTAACCCAAAGGGATCTCCATTGTGTTTGAATTTGGGAGAACTATACACGGAACCCCGAGGCTCCTAAAAGTACACTTGGGAATTTAGTGTAGCATAATAATTCGGATATTAACAAGCCCCCCTGTACATTCTTTGCATTCTCTGTAAGAACTGCAAGGCCTCGGGTTTTGCATGAACATAATTACCCCAATATCACACTGGCAATATTGGGGGAGTGCCTGTCATAACCCATGCTGGATTGGCATACTGCTTTTGAGGGTGCTGCTGGGCGAGAATTTCAAAACATTTAAGGAAGGTACAAAGGATTATTATTATTATTATCATCATCATCATCATCATCATCTTGGAACATCTACCTAGTATGGATGGACTTGTCCATTTCAGTTTCTCTCCCTTTCTCACTTTTCCAAACTTAAACTCGCTTTGTCCTGAACTTGGAGAATTTTTCCAATCTTAGATTCAGTTCATCCTGAATTTGAGATTTTTTTTAATTTAAAAAAAAAACATTTGCAAGAAAATTCATACACACATCTTTGTGTAAATTTATCCCAATACATGGGATATGGAATCTCTGAAGATATGCAATCTTTCCTAATATAGACATTTTTGCAAGCAATTTTTCCTAATGTAATGCATTTTTGTGCGCACTTTTCCCTATATAGGCAGTTTTGTATGAATCTTTGGATTGGAGAATGCCACTGAAAAATTCAGAAAAGTGTGGATTTTGAAGGATAACTGAGTTCACATATAGTTTTGAAGGTGCAGAATTAAGTACATTTGCATGAAGATGTGAACCAAATGAGTTTCTCCCCCATCCATCCCTACGATCAAGTGCCATCATTAATTATTACAGAAAAGCAGGGGTAGGCAATCTGGTGCCCTTCAGACGTTTTGGACTACAACACCCATCTGCCCTAGCCTGCATGGCCAATGGACAGGGATTATGGGAGCTGTAATCCCAAACAGCTAGAAGGTACTGGATTGCCTAATGTAATTTATGACTGGGTTCGCACGACACGACAACCCACTGTGGTGGGTTAGCGTGTCATGAAAACCCAGTTTGGGTTTGTCAGGGACTGGGTTCAGACAACTTGATAACTCACGCTCAAGAGTTGAATATGGGTTGAGTGGGGGTTGTTGCTGAAATGTGAGTTATTGTGTTGTCTGAAACCAGCTGCGTTAACAAGCCATGTTAAGCATGAACAACCCATGAAGAGAACCCATGGTTTGTTGTTGGGTCATGAACTGTGGGTTGTTCACCATGGTTTCTTATCTCAGCTGGGTTCTGACAACAAGATAACCCGCATTTCAACAACAACCCTCAGTTCAATGACAGCCCACACTCAGTGCATACTCAAACCTTGAGTGTGGGTTATTGCGTTGTCTGAACCCAGCCAGGGTGGCTTAAGTTTGAGTTATAAGCCACCCTGACAACCCATGGTTTGTTCTAGGAGTAGTTTCAGTCATGATAGCTTGTTGTATTGTCTGAACCTGGATGGCACAACCCATCGTGGGTGAAGTCAAGACACTTGGCAAGAGCAGTGAGAACCCCTTGCCACTCTTGCCAAGTGGCTACTGGGCGAGCGCCACTGCCAGCCACCCCAAAAGTGCCCAAGCGGTACTTGGGGGAGGCTGGCAGAAGCTTCCTCCACTCTCTGCTGTGACTGTGCGAGCCCTTTTGGGCTTGCCACAGCTTTTTTACCCTCAATTCCCCCCACCACCACTCGGAGACTGTGTACAACAGCTAGGTGTCAGCTTTGCAATGCAGTACCTTCGGGCACTGGCCTGACTCCTCCCACCCAGCATAGCCATTGGATCCTCTTGGGCAGGAAGAGCTACAAGAGGGCTTCCTGTTCTAGCTGAGCCTTCCTTGAGCTACAAGGTCTTCCTGAGCTCTGGTGTGTTTCTCTTTCCTTGGTTATTCTTTGGTCCTGACTTGTCCTACTGTTCCCGGCTCTCCTCAGACTGCTCCCCACAACTGAGCCTGACAGACCTGGACCCCCAGTCCCTGAAGACTGAAAATGCTGCCGAGTCTTTCGGCTGCTGGATTCCCGCCACCATTCATTGTTTCTGAAGATCCAAATTGGGGTGTGTGCTTACTTTTGGTGCTGCCAAACTCAAAACTGTGACACCGGTGGAAACTGGGCTGACCAAAGATTTGCTGTTGCCAAAGAACACCCAAGAGGCCACTCACTCCCGCCAACTTACCTGAGGCACACCGACCACCAAGAGGTTCTGCCGCCCAAGCCCCAAAGAAAAGAACAGAGCTGCCCAAGGGCATTACTATGCTGTTGCACAGCTCAGAGTCCTTTCAATGGAGAGTGCAGTGGAGAACATCCATCTCCTTTTCGGTTTCCCTTTCCAGTGTGTATAGTTTATTCCCTGCAGCCTGACTACGTGTCATGCATAAGAGAATTATCTGTTAGGAGCTGCCAGGGCTAGAACCAGGAACCCAGATGCCCTGTATGGTGAACCACCACAGCTACAGGGTAGCTGTCTGCCTGGACAATAACGATCCTGGGGAGACTCCACCCAGGCTGTCTATTGGCTCTCCTCAACACAAGGGGCTATAAAGGCTTCCAGTTCAGGTTTGCCTGGGAAACTATCGTCTCCAGAGTTTGTTCTGACGTCTTGGCCTCCTGGCTCTGCTCCTCCATCCCCGTTCCTAGTTCCAGGGCTAGAGTCAGGAGTCAACAACATTGGGCACCTCCTGAGGCCCATACTCCATAGAGTAGGGCTCTCCAGCCTTGGGTCCCCAGATGTTGCTGGTCTACAGCTCCCAGAATCCCTTGCCATTAGCCATGCTGGCTGGGTATGCTGGGAGCTGTAGGCCAGCAACATCTGGGGAACCCAAGGCCGGAGAGCCCTGGTATATAGGATTACTGTATATTCCGCTTCTTGATCATCATCCCTCAAGATGAGAGCCATCAAAAATAAAACCTAGCAGTAAGTTATTCGATATGTTTAACATTTAACATCTGAACAGCCCTGAATAGCCCGATCTCGTCTGATCTCGGAAACTAAGCAGGGCCGGGCCTGGTTAGTACTTGGAATACCAGGAGCTGTAGGGAAAGACCACAGCTCAGTGTGATAGAGCACCTGCTTTGCATGCAGGAGGTCCCAGGTTCGATCCCCGGCATCTCCAGGTAGGGCTTGGAAGAATCCTGCCTGAAGCCCTGGAGAGCTGCTGCCAGTCAGTGTTGACAATACTGGGCTAGATGGACCAAGGGTTGCTTGTGCTAGGGCAGGGCTCTCCAACCTTGGGTCCCCAGATGTTGCTGCCTGGCCTACAGCTCCCAGAATCCCTTGCCATGAGCCATGCTGGCTGGGTATGCTGGGAGCCGTAGGCCAGCAACATCTGGGGACCCAACGTTGGGGAGCCCTGCCACAGAGGCCCTATGGCCAATCCTTGAAGCCTCCTGCCCCTGTCAAGCGAATGAGCAGCTAGATGAGCAAGGGCAAGGAGCCGTAACCTCCACACACCTTGCCTCCCCCTCTGACAATATGGTGCAGACCGAGCCCAGAGGGAGAGGCAGACAAGTGCGCAACGGCAACGGGGGCACTGACAGCATTTCACCCAATCCTGGAAGCGACACTGCCCGTCTCCCACTGGATGGCTGCCTTCATCTCACCTCTGACACCATCTCTGAGTGGGGTGGGGGTGGAAACGAGGCAAGGCGTCCAATAGACGGGAGTGGGACGAGAAACCAAACACATCACTTGGAATCAAGACAGGCCACAGAACAAGAGCACAACGATTTAACTAGGGGGAAGAGGAAGACTAAAGGAGAGAGCACAGAGTGCATGCAAATGCATGGAGGGGAAGGAAAAGAAATGGAAAGACCAGAGTCACACACGATGGAATTGCTCAGAAGCAACTCACAAGCACTGACAGGGCAACGCTTAGCCACCTTCTGCTTTCCACAATGAGGTGAATAATTGAAGCAAAGGGACTTGGGGGATGGGGATGCGGGGGGGGGGAGAGAAAGATCTGCTTGTATAGGTATATATCATCAATCCATTTATTGTACACAGAGGGGCAACTCACGGTGAATTTATGCTGGAGACCGACGAGCTGCGTGATACAGTACCTCGAGTTTGCTTTACAAAACTGCACATGCAAGAAGAAACAGAAGAACAAAAATGTGAGAGGGAAAAGGGGGAAAAAATAAATAAATAAATCCTCAAGAGAATTTAGGAACGGCTAAAGAGATTTCAAGAGGAGAGGACTCTGACAGGGTTCCGGGTCTCATTCGGTGCAGGCTGGGATGTGCATTGCAGAAGGCGCTTTGGGGGAAAGGTGGGAGTCACAAGCTGCTAGTTGAAAGGGGGGGGGGAAGAGAAGAGAAGAAAATGAAATCAAATAAATAAATAAAATTAAAAATATCTATATGGAAACTGTACAAAGGTGGACCGAAAAGCCAGCTAAGAGATCTTAAAATGTAATGTTTCAATAGACAACATTTGTGGGTGTTTAGGCCCAGGGCTGGCCCAAGACATTTTGATGCCTGAGGGAGCACACAGCAGATGCCGCCGCTGCCCCCCCCCCCCCCCAAATCAAGGTGCACAGAATTTGAGACAGAAAATCACACAAGCACCTCTCCCCCTACCTGGCAGTAAATAAATAAATAAAATGGGTTGGATCCAGACTTAGTCATAAGTTAGAACAGACCCACTGAAATCAAGGGGACTTAAGTTAGTTAAGTCCCCTTGATTTCAGTTGGTCTACTCTAAGTACAGTAATACCTTAGATTGCAAGTAACTTGGTTTGAGAGCGTTTTGCAAGACAAGCAAATTTTTAAATATTTATTTAATTTTTTTTTACTTGATATACAAGCGACGTCTTGCAATACAAGTACTGTAGTACGGCTTAAATTAAAAAATCTCTGTACAAATTTTTTTTGGGGGGGATTTCCTTTTGATATAAGAGTGTTTTGGATGACAAGCACGTTTCCGGAACGAATTATGCTCTCAATCCAAGGCATGACTGTATGACTAAGTCTGGATCCAACCCAATACAAATAAATAAGTAACGATTTGCCGCCTTTCCACAATGCCAAAGATCTGCTGTCTGAGGTGGCTGCCTGCCTCACTCTGAGTCATGATAGGGCCAGCCCTGTTAGGCCGTTTCCCTGAAAACAAAGAGCATATAGATATTTGTAGGTGGATTGCTGTTGGGACATCACAGATCCATAGGAACAAGCCGAGCCTTTACAATCATACCTTGGATTGCAAGTAACTTGGTCTGAGAGCGTTTTGCAAGACAAGCAAATTTTTTAATACAAATTTTGACTTGATAAACAAGCGACGTCTTGCAAGACAAGTAGTCGTAGGGATGTAACCGCTCGCCTCGAGCAGGCGTAGAGGGCCGAAATCGGCCCTGCTCACGCCCGCCAGAGACTCGTTTTGATATAAGAGTGTTTTGGATTACAAGCACGGTTCCGGAACGAATTATGCTTGCAATTCAAAAGTCCCTTTGTACTTCGAAAGTCCCTTTGTCCGGCCTGCTTTCCTGAGGGAGGGGGGTATAATGTAAATTGGGGGTGGGAGGAAGGTAGATCTGGATCTACTGCTAGATCTCTGGATGATTTGCAGTAGATCAGCAAGGATTTCTGACTCCCAATGGCTTAACAATAACAGCAACAAAATACCTCCACCATCCTAAATTATGCTGCTGAAATGAAGCATACCTGCGCTAGCCAGGAATGGGGATTTGTGTGGGAGTACTCTGAGGCCTGTTCAGTTCTGGTAGTCAAAACAAACTCCTGGGCTCAGAATTCTATACTTCTAAGTGTATGACTTTTGCATCAGGCTCCAGTTGTTGGATCTTGAGGTACCAGTAAAAAAAAAAAAAGGTTGATCTCACAAGCCTGAAGTCTGTCCACCATATAAACAAAACATTTCTGATAGTTACCTGTCCAGCCTTTTCTTGAGGGTCCTCAAGACAGACCATCCTCCAGCTTCTCTGGACAGAGAACAACTGTTATACTTAGCTATTTAAGCAGAAGCCAGATGGCAACCAATCAGGGATGCTGCAGCACAGTGTTGGATGACTTGTAGTCCTCCAGATGTTTTGTCCTACAACTCTCATCATCCTTCACCATTAGCTAGACTGGCTAGGGCTGACGGAAGTTATTGGCCAAAACATCTGGAGGGCCACAAGCTGCCCACCTGTGTGCTGTAGCAGCAAATTTTCTGCATCGGAATCGGGTTAGACTAAATGAATGTTGAGGTCCCTTCCAACTCTATGGTTTTATCTACCTCCCTGTCATCAAACTCACTACTAAATGGCCTAATCATTGCGGGCATGGTGAAAGGAAAATTTGAACTTACCGTAAATTTCCATTTCCAGGGGTTATGGGGTGGGGCAGTCTATACGTTTGGGAAGCACCTCCTCCTGATTGACAGACAGGGGTCCAGCAAGAAATGACTCCAAGGGGAGGGGCCTCCCCTCAGCTCTCAGACTAAGCCCGGAGGCCGGAGCCTGGAAGAAAACCCGTTAGCCCTAACAAGTGAAAAGTATATATAAAAAACACAAGAAAACCATTCAACAACAGTATACGTAAGTGCACTAACTGGCACACACTAAAGAAAAGGAAGAGATCCCACTGGAGGCTGAAGATTCAAACATCCAAACACAGCAAGCCAGAAGCTACTGGCTCATGCTTCTGTCTCCAACTGTCATTCTCAATTCTTCTCTCTCTCTCTCTCTCTCTCTCTCTTTAATGTGTGGGAAGACTGCCCCACCTCTGAACCCGAGAATGGAAATTTCTGGTAAGTTCAAATTTTCCTTTCTCCAGTTGTTCCTGGGTGGGGCAACCTATATGTTTGGGATGTAGAAAAGCAGTACAGCCCCAGGGTAAGATTATATTCCCTCATATGCTAGACACAACCTTTTGGAAGACACATCAACCAAAGGCTGCATCAGAGAAGGCAAATATATTGATGCAACAGTGCCTAACGTATGGGCAGGTTTGCATATTTCTGCCCTATATGCTAATTCAACTGAAGGCAAGTTCCTATATTCCATGGAAAGTGCAGAACTTTTCAAGGAATGAACTGTGGTGCCTTTCAGTGGGAGATGACCCTGGGACATATAAGTCAGACTAAAGTCTCCTAATCAAGTAGCCACAGGAACCACAGAACTCAAAGAAGATTGCCCAGCAGATATGAACAAGATTTAGACTTTCTAGAACCCTGAGGAAACTGAGGGCTCTTATAAAATCCACATAGTGCCATTCTTTCTCCTTTGAATGGGGGATTTAGGCAGAAGGAAGGCAAGACCTTCTTCTCAGATCAATAAACAAACTACGGTAATACTGGAATTAAATGCAGCATCTGTGGAGGATGTATGAAAATAACTTTTCCTCTATTGAATCCCAGGATGGCATCTAAGGCTGACATCTATCACTTTGAGGTATTTGTTCTGAGCTTATATTTATTAACTCAGTACTGACTGAATGAGTTCAGTTCTTAGAAGACACACTTTACCCAGAATATCAATCTCCACTGAATGGATAATCACATTATGGATCCCGAGTAGGAATCGCTGAACTAGGTGTCTTTGCAAGTAAGGTAGGTGTGTGTGTGCATGCCTCAAGGAAAATGTGTGGGTGCGGAATTGTGTGTGTGTGTCTGTGTGTGTGTGTGTGTATATATGGCCGGCTGAAACTCAACCCTACCTATTTAAATACATATAGGAATAGAGAATCTGCTCTGGCTCATTGAAGGAACATATGATAAGCCTTACTTATTTCATTACTGCTTCCTAAAGTGAGCCTGGTTGGGAACAGACAACCATGCAGTGATACCGAAGCATCTTCCGTTACCTAACTCTGTAGGCATGTTTGCTCTGAAATTTCAAGCCAAAAGGCTGAACCTCTGCAAACAAGCATGTGGAATCCAGACCAATCACTCGTCAGAAGACTCTCATGCCTAGTAGTTGACCTGGGATTAAAAACTCCCTGTGTGCCCAAAGACCTGGGCGATGTCCTAATGCTGGATGTTGCCATTTACACTATAATTTTGTTGTGCGTCCAGCATAGGGATGTGCAACACTGGGAATTCCATTCTTAAGCCCAACAGGATTCTGCAGCGTTTCTGTTCTAGTAAGCGGTGGCAGACTGTTGCAGATTTTTTTCCCCAATTCCGGAAAAGTTGTGCTTTGGGGGGAGGGGGATTTCCACCACTTGTGCAAATGGTAATTTGGAGGAGGGGATCTTGAAATTTGCATAAATGGTTTTGTGTTGTGTGTTTTTAAAAAAATTAATTGGTGATCTTCCGCAAGTGTGCACAATTGCAGGTCTGCCTGTCCGCTATATGCAGCTCCGCAAAGGCATATCTCCCCTCTTGTAAATATTCTTGTCAGTTTCATCCTTGCCACACACCACTTCATTTAGCCCCAGCAGAACCATATTCCCTACCTGTCAAAGAGCTTGTCAATTTCATCCTCCACTTCAGCACTTCCGCAAAGGGGGTGGGGTGGGTGGGGAATTGACAGGTTCTTTGACAAGTATGGAATATTAACTCTGCTGCGCTTCAAAGAGTAGTTGTGCAGAGGATGACTGACAAGGATATTTGCTAGAGGGGAATATTTATTCATTTAATATATTTACAGTATTTGTATACCGCTCCATATCTAAGCAGATCCCAGAGTGGTGCACAATAAAAAGATAAAAACAGATAAAAGAATGCAAACCGTGCATTGAAAACAAGGTATCATTAATATGCCTCTGTGGGGCTACATAGTGGAGAGGCAGACTTGCAATTGTGCTGACTTGCACAAGACAGCCAATAAAAAAATATTTTTAAAAAATTATGACACCATTTGTGCAAATTTCAATATCCCCCGGCACCCCAAAATTGCACAAATTACCGCCATTAAAAAACAAACCTGAATCTGTATTGGCTCAACTCGCTACAAATCAAGTCGATGCCAGGGGGGGAAACCGAACAAGATCCACAAAGATGAACTGGAAAAACCGGTTGTGTTTTCACTCCCCAAACGGAATTCCCATAGATCCCTAGTCCAGCATTTAACATGTCTGCATCAGAGGAAGAGAGCTCTCAGCTATATTAAAGGGGGAGCAGTTTCTGAGACAGGCAAGATAGACCTGGATATCACCTTTTCCTTCCCTGAACAAGACCAAAGGAGGGTATTGTCTGGGTAGCAAAAAAAATATCACCTCTTGCAGCACAAGGATCCCCATAAACCACAAGTGTATATAAAATTGAAAAGAGATAACTGGAACCTTCTGTTTCGGAAATCTTGGTGGAAACTGCTTTTGAAGGATCAACAGATGCTACAGAGATCTGAATCTCTGGCAGCTCCAGGATAAGAACTCTGCCATCATCTATTTCTTATGCAGTAATGAACCACCTGATGCTTGAAGGGGTTAGATACTGCCATTCTTAGGGGTCCCATTAAGTGACCATTGCATGCCTCTGGGACTCAATTGGGAAGTCCAAGTTCTGCAGGGACTTGCCTTCAAGTCCAGCAGAAATCTGCAAGTGTTTGGGACAGAAACCTACTAGTTCCAGGAAAATGCAGCAAAACTGCCTTTGTACTTTGGCAACTGCAAGGCAAAGTCCTTGGAGACAGTTTTCTGTACCCACTAATCAGCTATTTTCTGAAGTTACTCCCATACAAGCTGCTGAGCAGTTCTCATTCTGAGGTCAGGAATCTTCACACTGAATATTTGAGTGATTTCATAAACCCCCCTTATTTCTTTTCTTCACCACAGATGAGGAGAAATATACTACTCTGTGGGCAGTATACAGATGTATGGTTAGCTTCCTTGCACAGGAAAACGCCTTCTCTCCTGAGTTTCCAGAAGGACTTTAACTTTGTTCAGCATAGCCCTGGCAAAAAGACAATAAAATAAGAGACAGCCAAGAAAATATTAGTGATATGGATAAAACCTCAACACCCTTTAAGGGAAATATCCAGCTTAATAGTATTTCTGATACCTTTCCCCATGAAGAAGCTATGACCTTAACAAATACATCCTCATCCTCTGAAATGTCCATCTTAAGAACAAAATACAATTAGTTTGAGTATTATGTTATTTAACATATTTGTATCCTTTGCAATTTAGGGGTTCATTAGGCAGGGTAAAAATAATTTTCTCAGAACCACTCAGAATGCCTCATGGTCAAGTAGGGATCTGTACCCAGATCTCTCCAGTAAAAATGCAACACACCTTCCACCAAATTACACTGTGTTTCCTTCAGGAATGCAGTGTCATGCTAGATTTGCCACTGGGGAGTATAGTTGGGGATCTGCTACTCAGCCGAAAATCAGTTTCTCAGCCAAAAGTTTTTGTTGTTGTTTTGGTGTGTGGTTATGGTATTGTTAGAAGGCTGGGAATGATGACCAGTTCCAGTAACTCTAGTTCTAAGGCAGTGTTCTCCAACCTTGGGTCCCCAGATGTTTTTGGCCTACAGCTCCCAGCGTAGCTGGCTGGGGCATGCTGGGAGTTGTAGGCCAAAAACATCTGGGGACCCAAGGTTGGAGAACACTGTTCTAAGGTCTTAGTAATTTTACTTCAAATCTTATCAAAATTGTTTCCTTGGGAAGAACCCCTGGGTTTGAGAGCATGCCATTCTCTGAGGAGAAATGGGCAGAAAGTTTTCCCAGAGACTGCTTTGCCAATTTTCCTTTCGTCAAGATCTATATTTGGTCTACGGTTCAGGAATTCTCTAAGCTCCTGAATTGTCCACTATTTCCCAATAGATGAATGCACAAAAGGCCTGTCCTCAGGGAACGAAGACACTGTTCAACCCTGTTGGCAGGCTGCGCACTGTACAAATATATCCCCTATAAAAGGAGTTTATTTCATAGAATCATAGAAAAGTAGAGTTGAAAGGGGCCTACCAGGCCATCGAGTCCAACCCCTTGCACAGTGCAGGAATCCAGGTCAAAGCATCCCCGACAGATGGCTGTCCAGCCGCACCTTGAATGCCTCCAGAGTGGGAGAGCCCACCACCTCCCTAGGTAGTTGGTGCCATTTCCAACATGTGCTTCAGCTCCTGGGCAGCAGTACTAGCTCCTGACCTTAGTACTAGCGCTGATCTCTCAGGGGGAGAGAGATGGGCAGCCCAGAGGGGAGCCCCCATCCCTCTCCATTTTGACCTATCTTAAAGGCCAGTCCTCAGCGCTGCCAGTTGTTGCCTACCCCTCTCCACTCCAGCACCTGATGGGGGGAAGAGGAGAGCGAGCTGCTTTTCTTTCAGGAGAGGATGGAGACAGAGTTGCCCTTCCTTTCCACTCTGTTGTTGCCTGAACTGCTGGGCTGCTGCAGTGCAATCCTTTGTCTTTAGTCACTTTTCATCCCTGTGCATCATGAGGGGACAGAAGAGGTTGCTGTGCTTCCTCTCAGGGGAAAACGGAAAGAGAGCTGCCTTTCCACTTTATATAACGCTGCAATGGAATGTCAGAGTAGTTCTGCAGCTTCCTCCCATGGAAGGAGAGACACCGGCTTCTTAGGACGAGAAACAGCTGCTTATTCTAGATGTAAACACAGCTGAGGCCCACAGCCTCCCATTGCAGTCAACTCCAACAGCCATCTTAAGCACCACCACAAAGGGCGATGACTTTGTCTCCTCCTCCTCCTCTTCGTGGTCTTCTTCTTCTCCTCCACCGCTGCCGCCTCCTCCACTAGGAGGCAAAGGGCCCCTTCCTCCAAATATTAACCCTCCACTCGCCAACAACATTGTTTTACCACACTTATTACGCCTCAGTGCCGCTGTTGGGCTCTTCCCATGATTGTAAGTGGAGAGAAGGGTGTTCCTGCTCGGGGAGGAAGGACCGAGAGCAGCCATCCTCTTGCCGTAGCCCTACTGTGCGTCACTGAGGGGTGTGGGGAAAGGCTGGCCAGAGCAGCCTCTCCTGGTAACCTCTCCTCTCTTGGCATCCGTGGGCTGTTGCTGGACGTCATTTTATGGTTGCTGCAAGCCAGTGAACCGGAGGTGGAGTGCTGTGATTCAGGAGAGCGATCACCATCGCTTGCTTCCTCCGCAACATTCAGGCTGGCACCCGCCTGCTGCGAGGCACTGCGGAACGCCATGGGGCACAGCCATGGGGCGCGTCAGTGTGGCCGAGCAAGCGCCTTGCCTCGCTCCCAGCCAGATCTGGTGGTGGGAGGTGACAGAAATACACAGCCCACATAGCAGTGCTCGCCAGCCTCTTTTGGTCCGGCACTGCGTGAGAGGAGACGACGACAGGCCGAGGAAGCCGTGCCAAGAGTGGAAGGCCGTCTCTCTTCAGGAACGCTCTTCCCTCATCAGCGCAGCACTCTTTTCCTCAGGTTTTGGGGGTGCAGAGCACGGCCAAGCATGGCCCGAGCCCCTGCCTGAAAGTGTGAATCTCTCCCACAAATTAATAAGCTGCTTTAGTGCAATTCAAAGAAGTGTTGCATGGGCTCAGCTACAAGCCGAGCTAGACGGCTGCTACCTGCGAGCCAGACAGGGCTGGGCCAGGGAGCTGAGGCAAAGCCCCTCCCCTTGGTGTCGTTTCTTGCTGGAGCCCTGGCTGCCAACCAGGAGGAGGCCCTTCCCAAACGTGTAGACTGCCCCACCTGGAACCACTGGAGAATTACCTGGCACCATTGCTTTATTATTCCAAGCTCTCTCGTCTTCATTTCCTTCCTTCCTTCCTTCCCTCCCTTTCAGCTACCAGAGGGAAAAACCCGCAGCTGGACAGCAGACCAGACTCAGCAACCACTCAATCCTTCTGTTGACGGATCGTAGCTCTACATGTAGAAGATCCCAGGATCGATCCCTGGAATCTCTGCTTAAAAAGCATCAGGCGATGTGAAAGACCTTTGCAGAAGACACCGGGGAGCTGCAGCCAGTCAGAGAACACAATACTGGCTTAGATGAACAAAGTTTGGGGCTGCAGACCTTTAACCCCCCCTACGCAAGGCAATGGAGATGCACACTGTCATCAGGGGACTGTATGAAAGAGTTAAATGAGCCTTCTAAGTTAAAAAGAAAGGTCAGCTTGTTGCTGTATCTGGCCACACACCGACCACGTACGTGACACCACCCCATCTCTGGCTGGGTTTGAGAAGGTGGAGAAGTCGGGGAGCCACGGATTTGCCAGGTGTATTTCAGGCAAGACAGGCTTCAAAAATAAGAGGCGGCCTAAGTGGATAGCAGGAATGCTCTCTTGGATGCAAGGGCCTAAAAATGTTGTTGTTGTTGTTTTTTTAAAAAAATAAAGCTTAGCAAGCCAAGTTTCAGCGAGGCTTACAGAACTATCAACCACAGAAAACATAAATGACTGATGAGGTGCAGGGATCCAGATTCTTGAATCGTGGATATTTTACTATTGCTTTTAGACAACCCCACCCTGCAAGGTGGAGATCACCCTCAAGGGCTTAACTCCCTTTCCTTCTCCCCCCCTCCCTCCCCAAGCCAAAACTGACTTAGGGTGCAATCCAACAGGGATGCCCGGAACCCCCCCAAACTGCAATCTTCACCTCTGCGCTCCTCCCGTCCTGCAAATCAGCTAGACGGCTGATTCCGGCCCTCTAGTTGTGACGCTCCAGACAGGGAGGCAGGAGCGCTGCCAGGATACATCATATCCTGGCGGACCCCGTCTCCTTCCCTCTCCTCCCTCTTTACCCCTTCTCCAAGGTCACTCTTCCACGGTTCTTTCCACACTGGCTGCCGGAGGGGGGAACGAATCCAAGTGCAGAGCCCTTTTCTGACCTCAGAGATGGGAATCCGAAGCATTGTTATGTCCCTATCTGGGGGCCGCAGGATTGCTCTGTTACTTACTTGTTGCATTTCTATACCACTCAGTAGCTGAATCTCTCTGGACACTTCACCAAATGAAGGTTAAAAACCATGAAATGCCCAAATGTTATAAAACAATGTAAAATCTAAGACAAATGTAAAATGGCCACAAAGGAAAAACCAGTCGCAAAGGACAGCAGGAGTGTAAGGATCTAAAAAGCACCAACACCATTTTTAAAACTGAAAGACTAAAAAGCCAGTGAAAATAGGAAGGGCTTCACTCGGCACCAAAAAGACCACAACGGAGGCACTACTTTTTCCTTGCAGAATGCCCTATTCAGGGAGGGTATTCCTCATCCTGGGTGCTACCACTAAGAAGACCCTCTGTCTAGTAGTCACCCGCCTCACCTCATTTGGCGGAGGTATCTGAAGAAGACCCTCAGAAGCTGACTTAGGGTCCAGGTAGGTATATATGGGAGGAAATGCTCCTTCAGGGAAACTGGCCCCAAGCCATTTAGGGATTTAAAAGTTAATACCAGCACTTTCAGTTGGGCCTGGAAACAGACTGGAACCAGTGCAGGTCAGAAAACACTGACATAATACAGTCATATCATCCTGTCTCAGCTGACAAACTTGCTGCCCTATTTTGGACTAGATGAAGTTTCTGGACCATTGTAAAGGACAATGTACAATGCATTGCATTGTGACTTCCCCCACATGTTACTTTCTGCAAATGAATAGTTTGTGTGACATACAAGACCAGGGTGGGCGACTTGTGGCCCTCCCAGATGTTTTGGCCTACAACTCCCATGATCCCTCACTATTGGCTATGCTGGCTAGGGCTGATGGGGATTGTAGGCCAAAACAACTGGAGGGCCGCAAGTTGCCCACCCCTGTACAAAATGCAGAGTCCCAAAAGGGCAATCTTGCTGAATTCACCTCATGAAACAACAAAAGCAAAGAAAATGCTAACTGGGAAGTGTGTGTCTGTGGGGGGTGGTCGTGGGGGGGGGGGGAAGGTAGAAAATAATATTAAAAAAAATAAGAATGAGTGACCCCCAAAGTAAAACAAAACAAAGAAGAAGAAAAAGCAAGAATTTCTATAACAGCATAACATTTCCAAAGAACACCTTACTGGCAAAGTGGGAAGCAATGCCTGCTGAAGCTGAAGCTACATATGGTTCACTGCGGATTTCCCTCTACTTTGCAGAAGGAGTGGGATCAGCAATGTGGGCCCTAGAGCACCTTGGGGATGGCCTATACAGTAATACCTTGGATTGCAAGTAACTTGGTTTGAGAGCGTTTTGCAAGACAAGCAAATTTTTAAATATTTATTTAATTTTTTTTAAACTGCAATACAAGTACTGTAGTACGGCTTAAATTAAAAATCTCTGTGCAATTTTTTTTGGGGGGGGGGTTCATTTTGATATAAGAGTGTTTTGGATTACAAGCACGTTTCCGGAATGAATTATGCTCTCAATCCAAGGCATGACTGTATAAGGGAATGCCCCCTTCGGTCTTGAGCTTACCTTAGTTATAAGACAGCCGAGGGGGTACGTCCTGTCTTTCACTGTACAGTCATCTCTCCGATGGTCTGCAGCCTCCCCAGCTTCCCATGCTTCAATCAAACCCCCCTCCCATGGGGCTTTTTCAGATCAGGAAGCGTGGGCAGCCAGGGAGGCTGCAGAGAGAGAGAGAGATACATAAGATACTTTTTTAAAAAATAACACTTCAAAATGATAAGTTCAGAAACACCACACGAAGTCATTCAAAAGGCAGAAAAAGGGAAGCCTCTTTTGCAGGAGAAGAAAATGAATTAATTAGAAGACAGATTTTGGCAGAGCACTAGTATTAATGCATTGTTTACCACCAGCAACCCCCTGGTAACTTCCTATTCAGACAGGAAATACTGGTGGATGTCTGAGTAACAGCTGTTCTACAATGACAATCAAACTTGTTGTGAGACTCAAGGTTCTATTAAACATTCTTTAAGACTTTTTTTTTTTTTTTTAAGGAAGCTGTTATCAGTTTAGGAGAACACTCTGCTTCAGAATCCAGTGCAAGAGGCTGTTGCAAACGACACAAACAAAACATCCAGCAGGCATAAGAGAAGAGGAGGTCGAAACACGAAACAGCACGAGAACAGAAGTTACAAAACACACAACTGTCCCAGTTTTCATATGTGAAACGTTGCTGCGTGTGCAGTTTTAGAAAACCAAGAATGGTGTGTGTGTGTGTGTGTGTGTGTGTGCGTGTGAGATGAGCCCCCTCCCACATTCAAAGAACACATCAAGGGATCTCAGGATGAGTGGGCTAATCCTGCCCCTTGTTACCAATCCCCACGATACACGCTTAAGGCACGCCAGCCACACATTTGGCTTCTGTGAAAAGGGGCCCTACGGATGTACTGCTTGTGTGTGAGTGTGTGTGTGTGTGTGTGTGTGTGTGTGTGACACCTGATTAGATCATAATCCTCCTTGTGTGTAGGAGCTCTACGCATGGCTGGTGCACTGGCAAGGGAGGTCACATGGCTGCCAGGTGCCATCCTTCCTTCTCCCCACTCAACATGTAAGGGGTATACATCTGAGCATACCTAATGATAAAGACACTCATCATCATCATCATCATCATCATCATCATCATCATCATCAGGTGTTTGGAGCGAACTGAAATATGTGGGGCTGTCAAGCTACCAGACTGGGGTTTTGCTTTGTTGGTTGCAAGGGAAACTGTAACGTCCAATTGTGTTTTGAAAAGTTGGAATCCACCTCAGGGCAGGCAACAGCAGAGGAAGGTGAACAGGAACAGGCTAAACATGAAATAAAGCCAGAGAGGCCCATGGTGGCATTCCCTACCTTCTCTGGTTATAGCTGCAGTGTATTTTAGTTACTGCAGGCGTGGTCCCTGCCTTGATACAGCCCTTGAAGTGTTGAGTTTCAGGAACTTCACAAGCATTATTTGGCCATCAAACAATTCACGGGGCTCTCTCGGCATCATCCCCTCCCTCTTCAAGGTTCCAACACAGGGCTGGCCCAAGATGTTTTCTGCGCCTGCGATGAAGGGGACATTGCTGCTCCGGGCCCCATCCCACATACAGAAGCTGAACAAGATCAGCAGTTGAAGCCGACTTCTACACTGGTGATTGTAGGCTGGGAGTTGTAGGCCAAAAACATCTGGGGACCCAAGGTTGGAGAACACTGACCTGGAACCTGCTTGCTGCCCATGCAAAAAATATATATGCCGCAATATAGCGGAACCAGCGTGCACCATTCAAGCAGAGCAATGAATAAGTGCGACGCCTGCTACAGTTCGTGACCTGGTCTGCTTGCTGGGTCAGGGGCCTTTCCTAATGGCACTGTTTGTGACACACTGGGAGAAAAAGTAACTAGGTCAGCCAGCCCAGCCACGAGCTAGGATGTCCCACTAAAAGCTTAAACTAGTCAAGACTGACTTGGTTGTGGCCAAAATGTCTTAACTGGAAGAATAAAAAGGCCAAATGAGCCAGACATAAAGGATATTTCTTTGGTTCACATCTTCATGCAAACCTATTTAATTCTCACTTCCTAAAGTAATAGGTGACCTGACATGCAGTTACACCTCAATATTTGCACCTTCCCAAATGTTGTGATGCAGTTCTCCAATTTAAAAAAATGAGTACAAAAACACATATATTAGCGGGAATGGTACACAAAAATGCATATTAGGGGAAATGTGTACATTAGAGAAAATGACATAGAAAAATGAATCTGTTCGAAGAAATGCACATGAAAATCTGTGCCAATTTTTGTGCAGAGGGTTGTTGTTGTTTTTTTAAAAAAGCACATTGATGCAGGAACAGGATGAAGCAAACTTAAGGTTGAAAAAATGAGAAACTAACCAAAATGTGCTGACAGCCACCCACCAAGACAGCTTTAAAAAGGAGATTAGACAAATTCATGTTTGCGCCTGCCTTCTCTTAAATAAGGATTTCATCAGACTGCTGCATATACAGTAATACCTTGGATTGCAAGTAACTTGGTTTGAGAGCGTTTTGCAAGACAAGCAAATTTTTAAATATTTATTTATTTATTTATTTATTACTTGATATACAAGTGACGTCTTGCAATACAATTACT
This sequence comes from Shinisaurus crocodilurus, assembly GCA_021292165.1. Taxonomy (NCBI): domain Eukaryota; kingdom Metazoa; phylum Chordata; class Lepidosauria; order Squamata; family Shinisauridae; genus Shinisaurus; species Shinisaurus crocodilurus. The sequence continues at coordinate 1,922,624 of JAHFWL010001192.1, read as the reverse complement.
GTAGTACGGCTTAAATTAAAAATCTCTGTACAATTTTTTTTGGGGGGGATTTCGTTTTGATATAAGAGTGTTTTGGATTACAAGCACGTTTCCGGAACGAATTATGCTCTCAATCCAAGGCATGACTGTATATGATGTGGTTCTAGCTGTAATTACTTATGTACCTTTATTGCTTTTACTGGGATATATGTTACCTGGTTTAATGTTATTGCTGGCTCTTATTAGTTATTATTCTTACTTCTATGGTGTTTTATGGTTTTAACATGTATTGTTGTTTATATATCAATTATAAGTTGGAAGAGGGTTTTACCCTAAAAGGCGGCCTACAAATATTTTAAATAAAATAAGTAAGGTTATCTGTGGCTACAGTCATGATGGCTCTATGCTATCTCCAAGTTCAGAGGCTGCATGCCTCAGAATACCAGTCGCTGAAGAGCAGCAGCAGGGAAGGACTATTGCTCCTTTGTCCTGCTTTTGGGATGCCCAGAGTCATCAGTAGGGCATGACAGTTCAACAGACTAGGTGTGATGTGACAGATAGACAACATGTGTGGTATGAGTCCGTGTGGTATGATGGTTAGACAGACTAGGAATGAGGGAGAGCCAGGTTCAAAGCCCCACTCGGCTTGTTGGGAGACCTTGCATCAGTCACTGGCAGACCTTGGACCAGTCACTCTCATTTAGTCTAGCCCAGGGCTCTCCAACCCTGGGTCCCCAGAAGATGTTGCTGGACTACACAGCTCCCAGAATCCCTTGCCACGAGCCATGCTGGCTGGGAATCCTGGGAGCTGCAGGCCAGCAACATCTGGGGACCCAAGGTTGGAGAACCCTGGTCTAGCCTATTTTTCGGAGGGCTCTTATGAGGATTAAAAACGGGGAGGGGAACTGTGTCCACTGCCCCGAACTCCTTGGAAGAAGGGCAGGATTGTAAGAACACAAAAACAGCTGTGCTAGATCAAACCAAAGTCCTGCCTAGTCCAGCATTCCGTTCCCAGAGTGGCCAACCAGATGCCTAAGTGGGAAGCCCAGAAGCAGGACATGAGCGCAACAGAACCCTCCTGCTCCTGTCCCACAGCAACTGCTATTTAGAGGTGTACTGCCTCTGATCCTGGAGGCAATATATATATCATGACTAGTATTCTCACAACAACCCTATGAGACAGGTTAGGCCAGTGTTTCTCAACCTTGGGTCCCCAGATGTTTTTGGCCTACAACTCCCAGCATGCCCCAGCCAGCATAGCTGGCTGGGGCATGCTGGGAGTTGTAGGCCAAAAACATCTGGGGACCCAAGGTTGAGAAACACTGGGTTAGGCTGAGAGATAATCTGGCCCAAAGTCACTCAATGAGTGGGGATTTGAACCCCCTGCTCCCCCTATCAGCGCTGCCTGTAGGTCTACCTGCCTCCCCTCCTTTGCATCGATCCCTGTTGGCTTCTCAAATCCACCTGATACGGGCATTCTTGTTGCGGGCACAGGTTCCACGGGATTCCCACCCTATGCATGTGCAGTGGTGGCTTCTGTGAAAAACATGGACGGGGGTGGAACGTTTCAAATGGAAACAAAAGGAATGGTGGATTCCCTATGAGAGAGTCACCATTAAAGGGAGTCAACCACATTCTTTTCAGGAGCTGGAATCCTGTTTGGTTTTCTGCAGTCCACTATGCTCCCTTTGTGACAGAGCTCTCCAACCTTGGGTCCCCCAGATGTTGCTGGCCTACAGCTCCCAGCACACCCAGCCAGCATGGCCAATGGCAAAGGATTCTGGGAGCTGTAGTCCAGCAACATCTGGGGACCCAAGGTTGGAGAGCCCTGCTTTATGAGATGCTTACACGTACGTGTGTGTGTGTGTGTGTGTGTGCATGTAAGATTCTTATGGGGACACAAACAAAGACATAAAATGGGATAATGTTTCCGAAGTAATAAAACAAACCCTTACGCTGCTATGGAAATGTTAGCCGCTGACAGAGGACTAACATCTGCTACCTCCCTGGCCTTCTGCAGGGCAAGTTTTTGATTGGTGGCCTCTTCCATCTCCTCTTCGTCCTGTTTTGGAAGACAACGACACAGGAAAGAATGTATTATTCATCTGACTCTTTACCTTTAAAGATTTTTTAATTGGGTTTGATTGAAACTAATCCCCACACACAAATGCATTCACCATTATGTTAAAGAGCTGCAGATATGATTAAACAAAAAAAATGGAAGAGAAGGAATCGCCTGGAAAAAGGTCCAAATCAACTGAGCTTGAAAATTGCCAAAAAGCTCTGAAATGTGGCATTGCTCATTCATATCAAAACTTGTTTCAGTTCTTCCTTTTTTGCAGGGAGAAAAATATCACTCATAATGCAGCAGTTGGAGCATTCCTTGGTCATTAAGGCTTTCAACGGTGGTTGCTCCTTTGAGCCAGTGGGCTAGCACATCCGTAATTGTGTGAATCATGAAGAAGGAACCCAAGCCAGACTAAATGAATGATGCTCCACTCAAATCCCCTTTTAAAAGCCATCTAAGCTAGAGGTCATCATCATAATCCCTTGTGGCAAGCCATCCCATATGGGAATTCTGCACTGTATGGAGAAGTTGGACTGTGACTCCCATCGGCACCAAGCCTGTGATCTTTTTGGTTGCTTGATCAACCTTTTAAAACAGGAATGCATACAAAGGGGTCAGTCAGGCGAGCCCCCCGCCCCAGGAACAAGGAGGAACTGTGTAATAAAGTGGTTTGTGAAGGATATGTTACATTGCCATATTTACTTTACTCATTTGGAGCTGTTCTTCGATTAATTACTGTATTTTGGCCATGCACACACGACACAGCTCTGATTTGGATTAGCCTTAAAATGTGATTGTCAAAGGAAACCAACGCCCTGGCAACTTGATGACAGCTCCAGGTCACTTTGGAAAGTGTGTGTGAGTGAGATCATATTTACTCAGCAATAAACCTAGCATTCTCTAGGTATGCCATGTAATTGAACTATTTTGATCTCCCCCCACACTTTCCCTTTCAAAAAGCCCTAGTGATTTTTGGATCCATGGCCTAAATTAAACTGAGAGCGTTTCAAAGAAAGCTGAGCGATTTATCAGTGCTTTTCGTCCTATCAATATTTAATTGCCCTCCACCATAAACTCTGACAAAGTCAGCTTGGTAGCCAGCCCTCCGCACTTGGTTTCTTCTGAAATATTCAAAAGGAGAAATTTAAAGAATTTTAAAGGATCCAGGCTGAACTCTCATTCTTTCTTTTACGCTCGAAGGAGTCTCTCCTCAGGGCAGGCAGAAGCCTCCCACAGATCTTCTGGGGTTCCTCACAAAGACAATAATAATAAATTCCAAAGAGGCAAAATATTGTCGGGTTTTATAAAGAAGTGGGAAATGAGATTGATTTTGGACAGGAGGAATCCCTCATGAAGAAGGCTCCTCCTCCCACCAGCAGCCATTCCAGCAGGCTGAGAGGAGGGAGAAGAGAGGGAGCGCAGGGCCACTCCACCAGCCCTGCCAAAAGTATTAATTAATTTTCCCCCTTCTTCCCTCCCCATTCCTTTTTCCTTGTGTGTCGTGTCTTTTTAGATTGTAAGCCTGTGGGCAGGGGCTGTCTTCTTAACTGATTATGTATATGTAAGCCGCTCTGGGAGCCTTTTCAGCTGAGGAGCGGCATTAAAATGTTTCAAATAAAATAAATAAATAAGAACAGTTATATCCCAACAAGGTTGCTAAGAGGGGTGGACGGTCATGACAGTTGTCCAAGGCCCAAAGCTCAGGACTGTGTCTAACTGTGGCTGTTCGTAGATTTCATAGATCATAGAGTTGGAAGGGGCCTACAAGGCCATCGAGTCCAACCCCCTGCTCAGTGCAGGAAACTAGAGGAGGGGTCTCCCACCCAAGTAATAACCAGGCCTGACCCTGCTTAGCTTTCCACGCTCAGACAAGCTGAGCCAGCGTGAGCCCCACAGGTTGGCGATCTTGTGTAGGGAGACATGTAGGCATGCAATGTGCAAAAGTCTTGCACCACACTTCGGTTTTGGCCTGGTGGGTTCCCCACTACCACCACCACCACTCCCTTCTTGTGCAGAGTAAAAGCCTCCCCTGTATGGGAAATCTCTGGGACAGGCTGAAATGCACACAAGCCTCCCTCTGGATTAAAATTAATGGGGCAAAGAATAAAAGGAACATGGAGGAGGGCCAGGATCTCTTCTCGATCATCCCAGATTGCAGGACACAAAATAATGGGCTCAAGTTACAGGAAGCCATCAGGAGAAAAACTTCCTGACTGTTAGAGCAATACGACAATGGAACCAACTACCTAGGCAGTGGGCTCTCCCACTCTGGAGGCATTCAAGGTGCAGCTGGACAGCCACCTGTCAGGGATGCTTTGACTTGGGTTCCTGCATTGAGCAGGGGGTTGGACTGGATGGCCTTATCATCATCATCATCATCATCATCATCATCATCATCATCATCATCATCATCAGGCGATCACTCGTGACCGAGTAAGATTGTCTTCCAGGACAATCTTAGGCCTCAGGCAGTTTCTGAAGGGGGACTGTAGATTCCAGGAATACATTTAAGTGCTATAGGCCCCTTCCAACTCTACTGTTCTATGATTCTCCCATTGTGAACAGCCACCTCTCCCAAGGCCTCGGCCCCACTGACCTTGTTAGCGGTGTGGCCTTGTTAGCGGTGTGAACATGATTTCCATGTTCTGAAATCATGAGCACTTAAATGTATTCCTGGAATCTACAGTCCCCCTTCAGAAACAGTGCCTGAGGCCTAAGAAACCACATCCCATGTTGGTTTTCCATCCCACAGCAGCAATCGGCCTCAGGGGTTTCAGAATGGGACTCCTGCTCAGTGAAAAGCCTCCAGTGCCTTACCTCCTGTGTTGCCGAGGGAGCTTCCCTGCTGAAGGGACGACAGGGCTGAATTGTGTGTTAGCCGGAGGCACTGCCTTGACAGCGTTACATGAAGTCAACAGGCCTGTGGCTTACGCTGGCTCAGCTTGTCTGAGCGTGGAAAGCTAAGCAGGGTCAGGCCTGGTTATGACTTGGATGGGAGACCCTGCCTCCTCTAGTTTCCTGCACTGAGCAGGGGGTTGGACTCGATGGCCTTGTAGGCTCCTTCCAGCTCTATGATCTATGAATCCAAACAGCCCTGCCTACATGGTTTACCTCCCAGCCTCTGAACTTTGGAGTTTCTTTAGCCACGGTGGCTCATGGCCATAAGTAGACCATCACGACCACGTCCTCCTGCAATGTGTCAAATAATAACCTCTTTTTAAACCAATCAAAGCCACTGGGTATCACCACATCTTGTGGCATTGTCAGTGGTGTCGTGAAAACAGGGTTCACAGGGCTGCAGCACCTGCACTTTTTTTTTTTTTTATTAGCAGGGACTCTGACATCGTGGGCTATCCCCGTCAGACTTCCCTGTTCCCTCTGAGCTTACCTGCTGCAAATCCTCACAGCAGCTGGGGAGTGGGGGATGGATTTTCCTAGCAACAATAGATTGCTCACTGTTGTGATGCAAAGTATTTCGGGGCAGGCTTGGTCTTGAATGGACAAATAAGACCCGTTAGCTTCACAAAAGACCTGCTCCTGGTAGAGGTGAAAACTCCTAGAACTGGTGTGCTGATATGGCCCAACACAGCAGCCTGCATATTTGGATTCTTCTTGCGGGGTGCAGTGATCGAGCCCATCATGATGAGTGCCTGAACGTCAGAATTTACCACTGCTCCTCTGGGCACAGTGTGAAGAGGTCCTCCTTCTTTCTCTCCGTCACAGGAAGAACACAGGCCTTCTTCTGAGTCAAACCATTAGTCTATTTAGCTCAGTGTTGCCCACAGCGATCAGCAGCAGCTCTTAAGAGTTTTGAATGGGAGACTTTCCCAGTCCTACCTGGAGAGACCAGGGACTGAACTTGGGACCTTCAGCTGCGTGCAAAGCAGGTGCCCTACCACGGAGCTAAAAGGCCGGTACCCTCTTGCCACAGTTGCATCAGCTAGATTGGAAAAGGAACCCAGGGCTTCTTGCACTTTATCCACACTATGCATCATCATAATGATCATTTCTCCCCCACAATTCCCCTTAGTCATATTTTTTCCCCTAAACCAACCCCCCCCGCCCCCGATGATCTTAGGGCATGCATGGGGCTTCATTTCAGGATGAGATGTGCTGTACGTCTCCATAAGTTGCATGCACCCAGAACTGCATCAGTGCTAATCTCTATGACAAAATAGATAAAGCTACCATTGGCCACTAATCATGACGGTGGTATGTTACCTCCAGGACCCCAGGAGGCGTGTCTCTGTGAACACCAGTTGCTGGGGAAGGACAGAAGAAGAAGGCCGTTGCCCTCATGTCTTGCCTGTGGACTTCTCAAGGGCAGCCGGCTGGCCACTGTGGGAAACGTGACTAGATAGGCCCACAGATCTTCTGGGGTTCCTCACAAAGACAATAATAATAAATTCCCAAAAGAGGAAAAATATTGTTGGGTTTTATAAAGAAGTGGGAAATGAGATTGATTTTGGACACATGGTGACTCCATTGTCTCCTTGTGAAAGAGAAACCCCCTTTTCTCAGAAGGCAGTAGTAAGGCAGTGAAGGTTTTTGAGTTTTGAGCATTTTCAGTTTTTGAGTTTTGCACATTTTTCCACTTTTGAGTTTGGCATTTTCCCCCAATTTTGAATTTTTGGGCATTTTTCAGCAGGTCTTTTCTTACATGGAGCTGCTCACCTGAGCCAAGGTGGGTTGATGATGCAAAGTTTCCTAGTGGACTTCTCCCAACCTCTCGCAATAAAATGTTCTAGAGGAAGCTGGAGGGAGCTCTGTGCATACCTAAGTGTTGCTCAAGGGCATTTAACTCAGTAGGCAGCAATTCTTTTCTCCAAAGGAATTGGAACAGCTTTCAGAAAATTTACCAGCTTCCTTTGCAAAAAGATAAACGGTGCCAAGCAGTCCCTCCACCACTGCCAACTCTTGCCAAAAGCTTCCCCCCCCCACTTGCACTCACCTTGGTCAACTCTTGTGCGTTGGCAAGGTTGTCCACAGCAATGGCCAAGAAGACATTCAGGAGCGTGTCTGATCAAGCTGCTAAGGATCTTAAAAGGACTTTCACATGCGCTATGTTAAAGATATAGTTTTGTCAGGAGATAATCAAAATGGTAGTACACTGACCGACAGCCACACACATTGACAAGTTACAGGATGCATGATCACCACCACTTTCTATTAATGAATGTTGTATGAGAATCTGGGATATGGCCTATATGGTCAAACTTATAATATAATAGTAAGGGAAGAAAGGCAGCAAAATGATTGATTTATAGAGAAGTCTCTTTGCTACTTACTGGAATGGTGGAGGCCAAGATGTAGAAAACCTTACCCTTGCTGGGCGTAATTTAATTATTGAACTGTATCTATCTGGTTAAGGATGATTTAAATAATAGAACCAAATCGATGTCGCAATGTGTATTATAGTTTGAAGGATTATGTCTGCATGTCAGCCTTCTCCAATCTGTTTCCTCCCAGATGATTTGGACTTTAACTCCCATCAGCCCCAGCCAGCATGGCCAATGGTCAGGAATCCTGGGAGTTGTAGTCCAAAACATCGGGAGGGCACCAGATTGGGGAAGGCTGCTGTACATGATCAAAATGGTTCCTCCATTTTTCTTCTCTTCCATAAATATTGACTAGATTACAAATAAATAATTTAAATATTATGAAAAAGGATCTTCTAAGATGGTGTTGCCATCTGCAGGTGTGTGTTTTTTAAAAGTACCTGTATTAAAATAATATTAAAAACACACACATGCATTGACTTGTTAATCAGTGATGCTTTATTAGCTGATTTTAAAGGTTTGTAATTCATTAATTGAGTCAACAAATTGATTAAAGGTTGCAGCCCTAATAGGGTTTGATTGAGACTTAGTCATACTTAGAGCAAACCCATTGAAATTAATGGGATTTAAGATATAGTCATGACCATTCGTTTCAACGGGTCTCTACTCTAAGCATGACTATGTTTCAATCCAACCCATAGATTTCTTATCCCACTCAGATGTTTATTGTATGCGTTTCTCCGCAGAGAAAGAGAGAGAGAATAAATCCTATGTTGAAACTGACCTTAAATCGCACCCTAATCCAGCTCTGCATATTTTCCTTTAAATGCATTGCAGACAGTATCTGAGTCCAGTGTGAAATATCCTAAGTCAGGAAATTGCAACCATTTCTCTTTTGGATATATTTGCCTCCGGCTAACAGCTCTGACTGTACCTTACCGAAGTTCCACTTTCATTAATGGCATCTCATTATTTCAAGACATGCCCATTTGTTCTCTCTCTCTCTCTCTCTCTCTATATATATATATATATATATATCAGGGCTGACTTTTCTCTCTCTAGCCAGCTAACTTTAAATTTCATTTCCTGACTCCTCTATTTAACTTTTTGTTTGACAGTTAATAAGGATGAGAAGCAACTAGAAGGAATCTCTCTCCTCGGAAAAGGATGACCTGTGTGTGTAATGATGATGAGCATTCACAATTGTATTCAAATGGAGGCAGATTTCCGCCTGGAGTTTAAGGCATGGTTCAGCAAAAAGGAAGTTCACAAAAATGAAAGCAGTGTGAAGATAATCTATAGAAGGGTGCAGAGAAAGATCTGGTGAAATTTCAGTTTAAAACAACAACAATAAACTTGCAGAAATCCAACACCTTTCAGGACCTGCCAGCCCTCTGCCATGGGAATTATGTATATTTAGAAGGGGGAATCTTAGAAGAGATTTTTAAAATTGTGTTGCGAACCACATACTTTGCTGCTGCAAAGCCAAGCCAGAGGTTTGCATAAGTCCTCCCCCCCCAAAGGCCGGTACCTCTTCAACTCAGACACCCTTGCATTCATGGCACAACCAATGCCAATCACACTGGCCACCAGCTGTGCGGCGAGAGGGCAAAGTAGTGCAAGATGAAGCCCTGTGTGTGGCTGGACAGTGGGCCTCAGAAGTTCTGGATTATAAGCAGGGCCAGCCCAACTGCACAAGCAGCCCAAGAAACTGGCAATATTTGTAAGAGAGATGCCTGACTGAGGAAGCACTGGGACCCAGCCCTGACAATGAACCAGGCACACCCCCAAGTCTGAGATGGAACTCAGATCACCAGATCCTTTAGTCCTTGAGCCCAATTCCATTGAGGGCCCAGCCTCGTCATCCCCAAGGGCCTCACATGCCCCTGAGCCAACTTGTCAACACAGAAACGCGCACCTGGTGAGAAATCTTGGAGAGGAACGGCGAACTAGGCTCCAGGGCAGAATTCTGCGCTCTGCATGCTTCAGCAAGCAGTTGGAGCCCAGGATGGGCAATCAGGCCCAGGAAGTGTAAGATATGAAACCAAACTCTTAAAACAGGGGTGGGCAACTTGTGGTTCTCCAGCCGTTTTGGCCTACAACTCCTACCATCCTTCAACATTGGCTATGCTAGTAAGGGCTGATGAGAGTTGTAAGCTCAAACACCTGGAGGACCACAAGTTGTCCACCCCTGTCTTATAGCAAGTTGGTGTCTCCCTGGGCTCTGTCCAGGGTCCTGAAAGACCTCCCTCTGATAGCCCTTATCCCCCGGGATCCTGATTTGGGACTGAACCCTGCCTGCTTGTCTGTTTCCTGCCTGTTCTGTCTCCTCTGTCCCAGACCGCTAGCTACTAGACCTGCATCCTCCTGAACCCAATGTGAGCTCCACCTCACCAGGACTGAACAGGCACCGACAAAGCAGCATGCTACCTGTTGGGGCCCTGACGCTACCCAACAGATGCACCGCTCTCTCATGCAACACTGCAGACCTTTCTGGGTGCAACTCTCAAACTGCATGCAGCCACACATGATCCGAATGTCGCACCCCGGGAGCATCCTCTGTAACATTCTGGAGCTGAAATTGTAAGCATTTAGCCACTTGGGGAAATGGGTGGCTCGAGGGCTGGCCATGTATGGGAGTTGATTTGATTTCCCTTCACCAATGGCAGGTGCTCTCTTAACTGGAATGCCTGGAATCCATAGAAGAAGCACTCCACGCTGCAACATTTTGTCGCAGGCCCCACTTGTTCCCTCTATTTTTGATATTTGGGAGGCGAGTGCTGCTGTTTACCAACCCAAAATGTGTCCCCTCCCATGCACAAGAGGGCATTTTTAACAGACTTCAGGGAACCCCGTGGTTTGCAGAAGATGAAAAAAATTAATTAAGAAAAAAGCCCTAAGGGGGAGAAACCTGAAAAGTGCTCAATGAGGACTGAGCACGCGCAGTGGATACAGAATTCTGAGTGACTGTTATGGGGAGAGGAAAACTAGGGTGGAGGGGATGAGGGTCTGGAATCCTGAACAGAAGCACTCCACACTGCAACATTTCAGTTACAGATCCCATGTACCCACGAGAGAGAGGGAACACATCCCAAGATGCTGGAAAAGAGTACTTTATTTATAATAACGCCCAACAGGTTTTGGCCCTGATATTTTTAGGGGCATTCTTCAGGGGTAGCTTTAAAATTGACTTCAGAGAACTCTAAAAGAGATGTCTCTTCAACTCAACAACTGGCAGGTTATTGTTGTAACCATGTGATCTTCTCCCTATGGCATCTTTGACTGAAGGAACCACCAGCCTCACAGCAGCACCAACAACTTAGGACCCGGGGAGCGGACATTTTCCATCACCATTCCTCCTCTAGAGCAGTGTTCTCCAACCTTGGGTCCCCAGATGTTTTTGGCCTATGGGAGCTGTCGTCCAGCAACATCTGGGGACCCAAGGTTGGAGAACACTGCTCTAGAGCCTTCATAAAACTCACCACTGCCTTCTTTTTAAAAAGTATCCCATTACTGCATATTAATTTCCACCTTTTATCAGCCACCTTGGAGGCAGAAAGGTATCGCAGAAAAGGATATTGCAAACTCTGCAAGTAAGTAAATAAAAAAAATAAAATATATAAAGGACGACCAAGAGAATGGAACAATCCAAACAGATGTTCATTAATATTAACTGGAGATGCTGCTGCACATTAAAAGTAAATCAGGGATTCCTCTTCCTCCAAATCAGGCTATGTCTGAAATGTTTCCCAAGGAAGATTTTTACATCATGTTCCTGAAAGTCTGGCGTTTCTTTAGATAATATGTATATGGCCTAATTTTATTTTATTTTTAAAATTCTAATCAACAATTGTTGTAAACCGCCCAGAAAGTTTAAGCTATTGGGCGGTATAGAAATAAATTAACAACAACAAGATCACATTTTGGTCTATACAGACATTACTTTTTTGGCTGCACATTAAAGTAAATTGCGCATTCCTCTTTGTCAGTGTCTGAAACACTTTGGAAGGAAGGTTTTTAGAAACCAAACTGGCCTGATTCTTGGGTCCCTTACACCAGCAATGCTGATCCAGAATAACCCCAACGGAAGGGCTCCTGGTTTGTGAAAAGCACACGGCTGCACCACGCCTGATTACAGCGGAGCCAGCTTTGTCAGAGTGGTTCCCCTTTCATACCATTAATGATTCTTTTTTTTAAAAGGGAAAGCTAGCTGGCTGGCTTTTCCCACTTGTGCATTTCATCTCTCTGCACAGGTACTCCATTGTAGCCAACTCCATTTTTATCTGCAAGAGTCCCAGAGAATTAGAGAGCGATGCTTGAAGTGTTGTGATTTTACAAATGTGCTGTGTAGCTGGCCAAACGTTCTGGTGTATGTGATGCACGAGTGCATTGTGAGCTGTTCAGATTTTTGCAGTAATGGAAAGTAAAGGCTGGGGGTGGCTTTTGCAGTCAGGCCCCCCACTCGCCCTCCCTTTGGGATGTAACAGCCATGATCAATACCAGACACTCAAATGCAAAAGAATGCAAGAGATGGCAGAAATAATTCTTTAAAAGCCTCCTTCTCCGAGTGTGGCTTTCAGGTGGAATTATCCATCAAAAAGGAATGGAATCTTTCTGTGGGGGCACAGCATGGTATCCCCAAACTTGACAACCTGGGAAGGCTCGTGTGCCACAGCGGCCTGGCAAAGAGACCGATCTACTCCACATGATTAAAAGAATAATGGCTATCATTACATCCCAACCCTTTCTCAGCTGATCTGCAATTTATTTGCAAGTGGGAAACATATTTCATTATTTGGATTAAGGGTCCGTTCAACTGGGAACCTTTCCAGGCAGGAGCTCTGTTGAAGTGAACGGGGAGTTACACAACAGCAGGCTTAACATACAGTGGTGTGGTGAAGGAGAATGCAGGGGAGCAAAGCTCTGGGCCTTTTTTTTTTCAAAGCGGCAACATTATCTGCCAGAGCACCACGGTAAATTAACGAGACCCTGCTTGAAAGTGAATGAACAAGGCGATGAAACGTTTTGCTCTTGTTTGTTACAGATTAGGGCGGACTTCTCCAACATGGTACCCTCCAGATGTTTGGACTACAGCTTCCATCAGCCCCAGCCAGCACACCCAATGGTCAGGGATGATGGAAGTTATAGTTCAAAACATCTGGAAGGCGCCACACTGAGGATGGTTGGCATACAGGAAGAAGTCAGAGAATGAGGAAAATGATCAAGCAGAGGCTGGAAACTTGTCTTCTTTCCTTTGATGGGATCCTTATTTCACACTTGCAGTTTAAGTGGCAATGCTTGTTTGCAAGATTGTTCCCATTTTTAATTAAAAGGTAAAGCCATTGAAATCAATTAAGTTTCCCATGACTAATGAGTCCGATTGATTTCAATGGGTCTACTCCAAGTATGGCTATGCCTGGATCCCAAGCATCTATCTCCTCGGGGGCACGACTGTGGACTCTCCTTGGGGGCATGCCTTCAGGATGAGCTCCTGTACTTTGCCAAGAACTTACGCGGAAGTGTGAAACGGGATACATCTTGGCTCAAACCTGCCTGGCATCTAGACTGAAGTTTCACCCAGAACACCTGTTCCCTAGTTCTAGAGGTGTGAGAGGCAGCTGTGGCTACAGACCAGTAAGAGAAAGGCACTCTGTATGTTCCCAGAGGCATGATCCTATCCAGCCTATTTAGAGCTACTACTGCATAATTTGGGAGATATGGAAAACAATGTTTTCATAGATTTCATAGATCATAGAGTTGGAAGGGGCCTACAAGGCCATCGAGTCCAACCCCCTGCTCAGTGCAGGAAACTAGAGGAGGGGTCTCCCATCCAAGTCATAACCAGGCCTGACCCTGCTTAGCTTTCCACGCTCAGACAAGCTGAGCCAGCGTGAGCCAACAGGCCTGTATTATGTTAATTGCACTCACTCAGTTAACACCGTGTCTACTTTGCCCCTAAGAACTGAAGTTGTGGAGGCAGGATGGCAGCCGAAAGCCCCCATAGCATTCCATTCCCATCATTTTTAAGGTAATGGCTGGTTGTCAGTGTTCAAAACAACAACAACAAAGAATCAGGCTGTTTTCTTTGGGAGTCGGGGAGGCAAACCTGTGCTTATTGCTGCATGAATGGGACTGAAAGTGTTTTGGTTTGAGGTGGCTAGAGGTTTTTGAAAGCTGGAATACATCCCCCCCCCCCCAGAAACAACCACATTTCACAAATAAATCAATATTTTTCAGCTAATGGCTTTCCAGTAACTTGCACCAGCTTTCCATTAGCAGGTCGCCGTGGATTTTTGAATGTGCATTTACCAGTGACGGTGCAGCTCAAAAGACCATTAGCAAATCACATGTCGGCAGTGCAAAGGATACAGTTACCAAACAGCGTCAAGACAATGAAGTAGACGGAAGAGAACATTCCTGAGTGGACCCCCCCTTGGGATTCTATCCCCTGGTACATCACCGCGTTCCAATCTTCCCCAGTCAGAATCTGTAAAGTTAAGAAAAAGAAACAAAGTGTAAAAGAAAAGAAAACAGAAGCCTTTTTTCTAGGTGCCTTGGCCATAAAACAAGGCTATAAGCTACTGAGGCTTTTCTATGGCCCTCACAGTGGGGTTCTCTGCCAAAGAAGGCCGCCCCCCCCCCCAAGCTCACTCCCAGGAGTAGGCAAAGTTGCTTTCATCCTGAAGGGCAGAGGTGGTGAACCTGTGGCCCTCCAGCTGTTGTTGGAATACAATCCCCATCATCCCTGAATATTGGCGATGCTGGCTGGGGCTGATGGGAATTGAGTCCCAACAACAGCTGGAGGGCCACCGGTTCTCCACCCCTGCTGTATAGAGAGCCTGAAGGGGCAGGATAGATAGCAGCTTCTTCCTTTCGCTTTTTGCTCTCTTTGGGTGTTTCCCTTTATACATCATTCTATTTTGTATTAATTTTTGTGTGAACTAACCTGAAGGACCTTTTTGTTTGGAAAAGTGAGAAAGAGAGAAAGAAAGACAGACAGACACAGAAAGAGAGAGAGAGAGAGAGAGAGAGAGAGAGAGAGAGAAGAAAGAAAGAAAGAAAGAAGGGATTTACAATCCACATAAGTGCTAATTTATTTAACATTATATTTATATCCCACCTTTTTTCCTCTTGCAAGGAACCCAAGGGGGCTTACATGGTACTCCTCCTCCTCTCCATTTTTATTCTCATAACAACCCTGTGAGTTAGGTTAGGCTGCGAGTCAGTGACTGGCCCAAAGTCACCCAGTGAGCTTCATGGCCCAGTGGGGACTAGAACTCGGATCTCCCGAGTCCCAGTCCAACACTGGCTCTCTAATGTTCCACTTCTTCATTTTTTTAAAACTGTCTAGAGTTGGTGCCATGGGGCAAATCCTGGAAAACCTCTTTCAATCAATCTGTGCCGATATTTCCAAAACTATGAGGCACAAGACACCTACTAGTGCAGGGACAGGGAGAGGATAGATCTCCAGATGTTTTGGCCTTCAACTCCCAGCATTCCTGACCATTGGCCATGCTGGCAGGGGCTCCTAGGAGCTGAAGTCCCAAACACCTGGGGATCTGCTTTCTGCCCACCCCTGTGTGAGTGTGGTGTAGACCTGCTGAGAACCAGGGTGGCTAGAGTAGGCTTCTCCAACCTGGTGCGCCCCCAGATGTGTTAGAATACAATCCCCATAATCCTTCACCGTTGGCCATGCTGGCTGGGAGTTATCATCCAAAATATCTGGAGGTCATCATGTTGGGACAGCTGGGTTAGCGCTGGAGCCGTGGGACTTGGTTTCAAATCCTTGCTCAGCTCTGAAGTTCGTAACTCTGCATGGTTCTGCTTTCCGCACGCAGCGGACGACGATATCCCAGAAGAAGAGATCGTGTGAGAAGGGTTCCCCGAGGCAGTTCAGATCCCCCTCCCTTTGTTGTCTCCTCTGTGTAAAATTCTAGATTGTAAGCTACTACGGCGGGCAGGGATCGCTCATCTTGTTCTCTGCAAAGCACTATGGAGGCTGTCCTATAAATAATAACAGTGAGCAAATGCCACTCTCTTGCACGCAACAACCCCCTTAGTTTTAATCCTGGAATGTAAGGGCAGGAGAGGAAAGGAAGATTTGCAGAAGAACGGGACTGGATGCATTGTGTAAAGATTAGGTTCCGCTCCTTCCGCTCTCACACCACTGGGCGCTCCCCCAATGGACAGGTTGGCCATTGGCCCCTGAGATGGGAGCAACACCCCCCTTGCTTGAGGCAGGTGGCTACCAGGAGGAGGGCCTTTTCTGCTGTGGCACCCCGGTTATGGAATGAGTTCCCCAAAGAGGCTCGCCTGGCACCTACTTTGTATTCTTTCCAGCGTCAGGTTCTGTTCTCCTAGGCATTTTAATCATTTTAATCATCTTAATCATTTTAATCTTGTAATTGTTTTTAATTCCGTTATTGTAACTGCTGCTGCTAGCTCTGCTGTTTGTTTTTAATCTGTGGTTTTAAATTTTATATTGTATATTGTATTTTATGATTTTAACTGTTGTAAACCACCCAGAGAGCTTCGGCTATTGGGCGGTATAAAAATGTATTAAATAAATAAATAAATAAATTCGTAGCAAGAAATTGGAAAAGCAGTAGGATCTGGCCCTTCACTTTTGTGGCTCCCCCCTCTCCCTATTTAGCTGAAAGCCATGACTTTTTCACGTCCTCCCTGATTAACATCCTGGCTGTTCCCAATTATCTTACTCTGCAGAAGCTGGAGTGCTTTCCCCATGACCTCAGGCCCATCTTGGGCTACTGTCCTCATTAATTTAGGGAGCTGCAGGCAAAGATGGAAAGCAGGTCATCCTCAGCTGCAAATACCGTGCGGCAACAGACACAGGGCCACGGAGATGAATTCTAGGGTGGGAGGTCGGACGGGAAAGCCAAGAGCTGTGATGTTGTGTCGAAAGAAAGCCACGGGCCTTTCTAGTCTCAGAGGATACTGGTTGAATATCCTTTTCTGGTATGATTTGCAAAATATCTGGGGCAACCTTTCCAGCTCTTTTTCTCAGAGTCCCATAGTCCACTCAGTGTTCCCTAACCAATCATGTAGGGGAAATGACATTCACACAGTCATTACATGTGCATTTTATTCCCCAACGGAATACTTTATTGTCTAATGAGGCCTGCTACAAACTCTTTGTTGCCAAGAGTGAGAGATGCAAATCCCTGGTCCAAAGCTCTCATCTCCTCATGGGTATATATCAGCACTGTATATAAGCACTCACCTGGTCGCCATAGGTGACCAGGAATTACGTGAAGGCGAGTGCATGGAATTCCATGCAGGCTAGTGAGCAGGTTGGTCAAGTAGTAATGGGGTGCTCTGTCCCTCTTCTGTGACCAGTACAGAAATACATAGAGGCTGCTGGAGGGGAGACAGAGCTCTCTCCTCCGTGCCTGTGCCAGTCTCCAACTGGCTAGGAAACACCTTTGCAGGCTAATCACTTTTATGGGCCTATTTACAACAATGGTATATATGGAGGTTTGGGAAGGGAAGTGTATTTTAAATGAGAAGCAATTCACAGGAATAACTTGAACAGGGAGGCCATCTTGATTATGACAACCTGACCATCGGCTTCAGAATATTTCCTGACCTTCTGCTTCAGGATATGAGCATTTTCAAATTAACTCTCAAATTTTCCGAAATGCAGCCCTATAAAAATGTCCCTCCCTCTCCTGTGGGGGTTCACAGAGGCCTCTTTTGCAACAAGTCAACGCCCTTACCTGAAACACAGTAAGAATGGCAGTGGGGAAGGTATCGAAGTTGGTGGTTGGCGTTTCATCATTAAAATGAAACCTAGGAAGATGCAGAAAATTCATATTAAGGCAGTGAAGACATACATTGGAACCTTAGAAGAACCTTGGTGGTGACACCGAATATCCATCTAATTTAGCTTCCCGCTTCCTACAGCAGCCCACTAAATGCCTTCAGGCATCTCCCAAGCAGGGCTTGAAGGTAATAGATAGCTCGTGCTCTGTGCTCCCCAGCAACTGGTATTCAGAGGTACAAGTTGCACCTGCAACAAAATGTTGTAGTGTGGAGTGTTCTCTGTTCACTGTTCCAGTCAGTCAGGCAGGCCCTCCTCAACAATATTCTGTTTCATTCCTGCTCCCACCCAGTTTCCCATTTCCCCTTTCAACAGTTAGTCGGCCTTCTGTGTCCACTGAGTACACTCAGTCCTCTCTGGGTTGTTTTTTGGTGTCCCCCTCTCCCTTTCGGTGTTTACTCTAAAGATTTTGTGTACTTCCGCAAGCCTTGGGGTTCTCACAAGCCTGGCGATACCTTCCATAGGAGAAGATGTATACTTCCCGTCAAACCCCTAAGCACCACCCCTTTTCCCAAGATAGCAGATGATTTATGGCCCTTTTGTCCCAACCCACTTCTTTTCTGTCTACATAAGCTATTTTCCAGGTAGATTTCATAGATCACGGAGTTGGAAGGAGCCTACAAGGCTATCGAGTCCAACCCCCTGCTCCATGCAGGAAACTAGAGGAGAGGTCTCCCATCCAAGTAATAACCAGGCCTGACCCTGCTTAGCTTTCCACACTCAGGCAAGCTGAGCCACAGGCCTATAGTCTGAGCAATGACATGGTTAACATCCCTGGCTTGAACTGACCTTGGAAACGGCATAAATAGTCTTCTATCTTGGGGAAACTTGGGAGTTTGATAGGAAGCATACTACATCTACAACTACCACCTTCCTCTCGTGCATGGCTGGTGCTGTTCTGGTGTAGAACGCAACAGCTGGTTGTTGCGCTACACCAACAGAATGGTAATCACCTCTGGACATCAGAAACAGAGGGAATAATACTGCCCGTCTGTGATCATGGAGGCTCCACTTAGAATACTGAGGTTCTTCCCTCAATTTGGAGTGCATTCTAAAATGACACCAGAACTGAGTCATCCACTACAACACCAGGACCATTTTGGATCCTAAGGTCTAGCTCAGTGGTTCCCAACCTTGGGTCTTCAGATGCTGTTGGACTACAACTCCCATCATCTCTGACCATTGGCCATGGTGGTTGGGGATGATAGGCATTATAGAACAATGACATCTGGAAACCCAAGGTTGGGAACCACTGGTAGCCCAATCCAAAATGGATCCACATTGGCCCACAACATTCCCTGAGATGTTGACCTCACCATTAGCCTTCTTTTTTCTATGCCATTTTGACAGCCCCTTCCATTCAGGCCAGACCACTACAAACACCCAACCACAAACTTATGCCCAGCTCCATACATCACAAGACCTCTGGGTTATTCCCTAATCATCAAAGGTAGCTTCTTCAAAGACTGTTGGCCTTTGGAGAACACTTAGGGTTGAATGGCCGGGACACCCCGTGGAGACCATATAACACCGGTCTTAAGATCTTTACACTTGCTGCCAATTTGCTTCTGGGCAAAGTATAAAGTGCTGGTTCTTACCTTTAAAGCCCTACATGGTCTAGGTCCAAGGTAACTTAGGGAGCGCCTCCTCCCCTATCTTCCACCCCGCCACTTAAGGTCTTCGGAGGGCCATCTGCTGCAGCTGCCTAATGTGAGACTGGCAGCTACTCGTCGGAGCGGAGGTCCTTCTCTTTTGCTGCCCCTCAACTGTGGAATGGCCTGCCACTTGAAATACGCCTGCTGACTTCTTTGAATGTCTTTAAGCAGGCACTGAAGACTTTGTTATTTCAGCAGGCCTTCCTTTTATAATATTCTATCATATTTCTATGGAATTTTATTTTTTAATGGAATTTTAATGGAATTTTTATGCTGTTTTTATGCTGTTTTTCTGTTTAACAGATGTTTTTACTGCATATTTATTTGTTTAATTGATTGTTATTTTGTACGCCGCCTAGAGTAATAGTATATAGGCGGGATATAAATTGAAATAACAACAACAACAACAACAACAACAACAACTTACTGTCCTCCAAAGAGTTGCATCCCCAGCAAAGCAAACACGACGATGAAGAGGAAGAGGAGGAAGAGCAAACTGATAATGGACTTCATTGAATTCAGCAAGGAGACCACGAGGTTCCTCAAGGAGTTCCAGTACCTAGGATTCCAAAGCAAAAGATGGACACATCACAAAAATGCTGGAGGGAGGCTTCTTCAGATAAAAGGAAAAAAGCAGGACATGTTGAGATTGGTTGTGGTGGGGAATAGAGTGCTGCCTCATTTAGTAAAGTGGCCAGATAGCTGCAAGATAGAAGATGGTGGCAAAATGCATTTCTCTTCAGAGATGTCATTTATCTACCTATTTATTTGATGATTAAATATAGAGCTTTCTGCTCCCAATAGTGCTCAAGAAGGTAGCTAAAAAGAATAAAGAGCCAGTGTGGCGTAGTGGTGAGAGTGTTGGACTAGGACTCGGGAGATCCGGGTTCTAGTCCCCGCTCGGCCATGAAACTCACTGGGTGACTTTGGGCCAGTCCCTGACTCTCAGCCTAACCTACCTCACAGGGTTGTTGTGAGGATCAAATGGAGAGGAGGAGGAGGACTATTTAAGCCGTCTTGGGTTCCTTGCAGGAAAAAAGGCGAGGTATAAATATAATAAATAAATAAATAAATAAATAAATAAAAAACACAAGATAAAATGCAAAATTATAATCTAAAACATAAAGGCTGAAGATCCAGAATACATCAAAGGCAGGCCCACATAGAGCCCATTACGGTATTCCAAACAGGATTCCAGCCAGTGTGGCATAGTGGTGAGAGTGTTGGGCTGGGACCTGGGAGATCCGGGTTCTAGTCCCCACTCGGCTATGAAACCCACTGGGTAACTTTGAGCCAGTCACTGACTCTCAGCCTAACCTACCACACAGGGTTGTTGTGGAGAGGAGGACGACTATGTAAGCCGCCTTGGGTTCCCTTGCAGGAAAAAAGGCGGGGTATAAATATAATAAATAAATAAATAAGGATATAACTAAGGTAAGTGGCACCTGGGCCAGATCAGACATCTCTAGGAATGGGCACAGTTGTTGCACAACTTCAGCTGTGAAAATGCACTCCTGGCCACTGCCAAAAGCTGGGCTTCCAGGCTGAAGGGCTGTTCAGTCCAAGTCCACTTAAAGACAAAGACCCATAAGAGAGGAGAGCAGCATAAAAATCTTTATAAATGAGATGGAAAGATTTCACTCATGTTATTTTTGAGAGGAAGCAAAACTGCCAGTTTCATCCATCCCTATTTCTAGCTCTGCAATGGTTTATTCGTTTTGTTAGATGGGGAGAGCCATGACTGACCAGAGGGGAAAGAAATATTTTCTGACATTCATAAAACATATCTAGGGTTGCCAAAATTCAACAAATTTGCAGGCTCCATCTGTAATATAAAATATTCACACACACACACACACACACACATATTCTGCAGGGCAAAGACAGAAGGACACAACCAACTTCTTCCCCCCAAAAGGCCCCTTCCTTTTTCATTCTTTTACCCTGCTGTGGGAAAGGAAAAAAAAAATAGCATGCTGGGAACATTTATATTAGGAAAACTAATGAATCAGAAAATAATAATAATAATTAAAAAAGCACAATGAAGGCAATGGATCTCTTTAACAATCCCACATTAGACAGGCAAGTCTGCCGCGCAAGAGGCTTTGAACTCCGGACAGTGATTCCGACCCCATTTCAAACAGCAGATATATTCAGAGCTTTTGGACCGTAGGCAGGAATTCTTGTGACTCTCCCCTTCCCTCGCCTATTATATCCATTCCTCTACTGTCCAGGACCACAGATGCTTTGAGGTACAGAACTTGGTATCCATGGCAACCTGCAGGCACTCCTTGTTGTTGCATCCATCCGAGCCTCCACCTGGGGTGAGCTCTGGCTGCTGAGTCTACATCTGCCTGAGTGTGTGTGTGTGTGTTGTGTGTGTGTGTGTGTGTGTGTTTGGCTTCAGCGAAGGCAAAGACCACCAAGGTGCAGGGCATCCCTCTTCAGTGAGGATTCTCGGCCCTGGAACATTTGTGCACCTGGCATTGTTTCCTCCTGCTGAAGGACCACCATTCCTCACGCCCATTGGCATCCCTCCCTGTGACGGCTACCTGCATTCTCTAGGGATAAGCAGGAAGGGACAGAGTAGGAACTACCGAATGAAGACTTCTACAGGACTGGCTATAGGGGAGGCCGGTGGCTCCTGTGTCAGTGGGGCTCCTTATCTATTGCAGGTTTTATTTGGAGCTTTATAGGAACTAATCATGGTTCTTCTGAACCTAAAAATTTTTTGTGATGGGGTTCAGCACCATGGGTAGCTCCTATAAAGCTCAAACGAAAAGATGCAATGGATAAGGAGCCCCACTGACACAGCCTCCCCTTAGATCAGGGCTCTCCAACCGTGGGTCCCCAGATGTCGCTGGACGGCAGCTCCCAGAATCCCTTGCCACATGAGCCATGCTGGCTGGGTATGCTGGGAGCTGTAGGCCAGCAACATCTGGGGACCCAAGGATGGAGAGCCCTGCTTTAGATAATGACTGTCGTGGAATTTTCTCCTATGGTTCCGGTCCGGAGGTCCACTGTAAAGTAAAAAAACCACTTTGCCTTGATAGCAATTAAGTACTTTTAATTGTCAGTCTGATTAGCACAAATTTTCAGCCTTCAGATGAACAGGCCAAGCTGACGGAGATTCAACCCTTAACACAAGTCATCACACATACATTCCTTTACTCTAGCTAAGGCAGTGTTCCTCAACCTTGGGTCCCCAGATGTTTTTGGCCTACAACTCCCAGCATGCCCCAGCCAGCTATGCTGGCTGGGGCATGCTGGGAGTTGTAGGCCAAAAACATCTGGGGACCCAAGGTTGAGGAACACTGAGCTAAGGTGAAAGATTGCGTCTTCTCTGAACTGCAGCTTCTTCAACCGTCTAACTCAGGCTTCTCCAACCTGGCGCCCTCTAGATTTCCTCAACACGACCAACCCACTGCTGAGCTGCATCGCCTCAAGAGGGGTGCTCCAGGATCCCCTGCACCTGCCACTGCTCCCTTTTTCCTATTCTGTTTCCTGTAGCAAGAGCCCCACCCCCCCGCAGAACCTGTTTCACACAAAGGTCCTTTACTGCTGCTAAGGTACAGCTCTTCCACAATCATCTAGAAGCAGAATTAAAACCGTCGCTCTGCACGGCATTTAACAGGGTGTCACACATTCCCCACAGAAATAGGGGTGGGTGAGTCTGACAAGCTCAATTAGACTCAAGTGATTTTTAAAATTTTATTTTGGCTGATTTCCACATCGGATTGTGAATTTTTTTTGTTCACATCAAAATTTGTATGGATTCCATGTGCATTGGGGGGGGGGATACACATTGGGTAACATTTTTTAATGAGTGCATCACATCTGCAAACCCACACATTTAAAGTGCTTTTCCAATTAATAAAGCATTTGTGTGTGCGCACGCATTTTCAAATATACTCAGTTTGTGTACATTTTCCGAAATGTATGCATTTTTGTACCCAGGTTTTTGTGATTTGCATTGCAGACTTCAGAAATGAATGGATTTCGAGTGCAAATTGTGTTCTGGTTTGTGTTTAGGTTCAGGAAGTGCACATTTGGTATGTTCACATTAAAATGCGAACTCAACACATTTCTCACCCATCCCTACGATAGAAATCCATTGATATGAGTGCTGATAAGCAAAGTCCTACATATGTTTACTTAGAAGTAAGTTCCAACTGACTTACTCCATAAAATTTATACTTAGGATGGCAGCCTTAAATAATTGAATGTCTCCCAGCTGGTGTGTTTTAATGTGTTTCTGCTTCTTCTGGCTACCGTCTCTTTAATTAGTTGTTTCTGCTTCTTCTGGCTACTGGCTCTTTAATTAGTTGTTTCCTGTTCATTCACAGTCACCACATTACAAAGCTGGCTCTTATTCATTTCCTGTCCCCTCCTGGCCAGCCCTTTAACTACTGGATTCCTGTTGGCAGTCAGAGAAATTGCTCATTTATTTTAATTTATTGCAATTGCAATTGCTCTTTTGTGATCAAATAAATACATTTGTTTTTTAAAAATAAATTAAAAAAGCAATTGCTCTGAGAGGATAAGAATAATTAAATGGCCCGCTGGCAGGGATCAACAAAGTGGCTAATTAAAAGGGACTATTCAGGTAATGGACAATTCAGGACTAGGAGCAAACAGCAACTGGAGAAGCTGGCACTAAAACTGAAGCCAGCAAAGTCATCACACACCAGGGAAGAAAACAGGGAAAATACTTGACATCAACTATAATAATTGAGTGAAGGAATGATGTTACTTCCAGAGAAAAGGATTTGTGTGGAAGCAGCCCATGTGGGATATGAGCAGTGGTATAATGGAGTGGGAACACAGGGGAGCACATCTTCTGGACTCTTTCCAGAGCAGGCGCAATGGCACCATCTGCAGGAGCACTCAGATGATTGTTGGACTCTGAACGAGGTTTTCAACTTTTACTATTGATAGATCAGCATAGAGCAAGTCAGAGAATGAGGAAAATAAATAATCAGAGACTGGATACTTTTCTTTTTCTTTGATGGGGTTCCTACTTCACGCCAGCAGTTTAAAGGGTAAGCCTTCTTTGGAAGATTGTTTGCCTTTCAAATGAAAATCTAACAGTTGCATTTTAGCTGGCTAAAGATCTTTTATTAACGCTCACTGTATTTTAGAAGTTGAACTTGTGTAGTCAGGAATAAGCACCACTGAGTTCACTCCTAGGTAACTATGCATAGGATTGCAGTTGTGCTGAGCCTAATAAATTGGGTATCCTGCTATGGACTGATACTCTGAGTCATGATGAGAACCTGCACTTCAAATTTTACTACTGGACAGGAGGTTGCATCAACTTTCAGTGCTCCATAGCGCTATCTCTGCACAGGCACAATTTCATAGATTTCATAGATCATAGAGTTGGAAGGGGCCTACAACTACAAGGCCATCGAGTCCCACCCCCTGCTCAATGCAGGAAACTAGAGGAAGGGTCTCCCATCCAAGTAATAACCAGGCCTGACCCTGCTTAGCTTTCCACGCTCAGACAAGCTGAGCCAGCGTGAGCCACAGGCCTGTATCTCTGACTGAAGACTTATCTAGGGATGGGGTTTGGTCTGCACTTATTATTTATTTGTTATATTTATTTGTTATATTGCTAGCCTGCCTTTTCTTCAAGTAGCCCAAAGCAGCTTACATGATCCACCTCCTCCTCTCCTTTTTATCTTCACAACAGCCCCATGAGGTAGGTGAAGCTGAGAGAGTCAGTGACTGGCCCAAAGTCACCCCAGTGAGCTTCATGGCCGAGCAGGGACTAGAACCCGGATCTCCCGAGCCCCAGTCCAGCACTCTCACCACTACGCCACACTGGTTCTTTGTAAGCAAACTGACTTAATCCACACTTCCTGGATTAATTCGCTGATCAGAAGACAGCGATCCTTCAGAGTGAGTATTTCTATGAATTTTGTGATGCAGTTCTGTTCAAACATTGAATATTTACGCCAGTGTGGTGTAGTGGTGAGAGTGTTGGGCTGGGACTTGGGAGATCCGGGTTCTAGTCCCTGCTCGGCCATGAAACTCACTGGGTGACTTTGGGCCAGTCACTGACTCTCAGCCTAACCTACCTCACAGGGTTGTTGTGAGGATAAAATGGAGAGGAGGAGGAGGATTATGTAAGCTGCCTTGGGTTCCTTGCAGGAAAAAAGGCGGGGTATAAATATAATAAATAAATAAATAAATAAATAAATTATTTATATATATATATATATATATATATATATATATATATATAAGCACATCTTAAAGAAAGTTGTGTAAAACATGCGTATGTTAGGGAAAGTTGCATACGAAAATAAATGTGGATTTTCATATGCCTTGCGCCCCCCCCCCCATTAATCGCAGACTGAAGAGGAAATGGGACAGAATGGACTTATGTTTGAATAAACACAGACCAGCCACATATCCCTAGACATGGAAACTCCACACACTCTACATTGGCAGCAAACTGCAAGACTTGATGCTGAGCACACAGTTCTCTCATCTTTCTTTTCTTTTCTTTTTTGTCCTCTGCAGGTGCATGGGTTGGTTACTGAGAAACTGGCATTCTTTAACCCTGATTGCTGGTGGAGATACAGTAAAAAAAAAAGAAAAAGAAAAAGAGGGAAAGAAGACTTTTGGAATAGGTATTGCGGGGGGGGGGGAGAGAGAGAGAGAGAGAGAGGCAGGAGGCAGGGAGGCAGAACAGATCTTTTTATAGGACAAAACATCAAAGGGCCACGAGGCCCCAAAATTAAACTGCAAACATACTTGGTGACTTTGAAAATCCTCAGCAACCGAAGAGCCCTCAATACGCTGATGCCAAAGGAAGTGCCAGGCTTCACTGCAGCCCAGATGACTTCAAAGATGCTCCCCACAATCACCTGCAAGAGAAAAAGGTATGTAGGTGATGGTCTGATGTGGGAGAAAGAGATGGTTGGTTGGACACTGGCCAATCTGCACTCTTTGGAAAGGAGAGTCAAATTCTGCAAACCTCTTCAGCATGTGCAGAGGCCAGGCCTGTCAATTCCACTTATCCATGCAATTACAAACGAACAAACAAACAAACAAACAGGACATTATTTGGTATTCATTGCTCTAGTGATCAGTATCCTGAAAAAAATCTGAGTTTTAAAATGTAAGAATCCAAGTTTCTGGAGGTAAAAGATGTCTCTGAAGACAGGCTGAGAGGAGGAGAGGGGAGTCTGAGAAACCAGAAGAATGGCTGAGAAAACAAAGGATGCAGCGTCGTCGTGCTGTATCTTGCCCCTCTCCTTGGCCAGTGGAAGCAGCTTCATTTATGCAAACATATAAAAGATAACATTTTTTTACCTCCTCTTTGTATACTATTAGGGATCACTCCTTAAAGCAGCCAGAATACACAGCCCTGGCTCAGCTCCAGTGAAAACAATAGGATAACAGTAGATACATATTCA
This sequence comes from Shinisaurus crocodilurus, assembly GCA_021292165.1. Taxonomy (NCBI): domain Eukaryota; kingdom Metazoa; phylum Chordata; class Lepidosauria; order Squamata; family Shinisauridae; genus Shinisaurus; species Shinisaurus crocodilurus. The sequence continues at coordinate 1,896,372 of JAHFWL010001192.1, read as the reverse complement.
TAGCATTGAGGTCTCTCTCAAATAACAGCTTTAATGCTTTATTCCAAACCCTGTTCTTATTCACTTAACATTCACACCATTTCAGACATTACACAGAGGCAAACTACTACTAGACTACTGTAATGCGCTCTACGTGGGGTTACCCTGGAAGACGGTTCAGAAGTCGCAGCTGGTACAGAATGCAGCGGCTCGCCTGAGCACATCACTCCGGTGCTCAAAGAGTTGCACTGGCTACCAGTTGTTTGCCGAGCCGAATTCAAGGTGTTGGGCATTGACCTTTAAAACCCTGTACTGCTCCGGTCCAGTTTATTTCAAGGAACGCCTCCAGCAACATCAAGTAGGCCACTCAACTAGATCTGCCACGGACGGACGGCCTTCTCCCTGTCCCATCAGCCAGAGAAACCAGGCTGGTGGGGACTAGGAGGAGGGCCTTTTCTGTGGCAGCCCCCAATTTATGGAACTCTCTCCCCAGTGACCTCTGCCATGCCCCTTCTTTGATTAGCTTCTGCCGTGCATTAGAAATGTGGCTTTTCAGGTGGGAATATGGGGTGGGTTAGGATTTTTAAGTTTTCTACTGTTTTTAATTGTGTTTTACACTCTGTTGTTTCTTGTATTTTATTGGACTGTACATCGCTCAGAGTGGCCGGATGACTGGCCAGATGGGCGATTCAAAAATATAATAAATAAATAAACTCAAGTTTTGCTGCCATGCATTTTCAAACTGGGAGCCACAGCCAATTCTGGCTCTCGGATGAACGCGCCTGTACAATACACTAATTTGTAATCATGGGTTTGTCACATCCAGATATTAAATTTTCAGGCATATGATTAAAAAAAAAATAACAACCTTAGGTGTACACCTAAAAACTTAATGTGTGAAGAAGCTCACAGACAGACCCAGAAATGTCTTTACTCTGCAGACAGCACTGGCTCATGTTGATTGAAATGTGTCAGGAAGTTTGCCCCCTCTGCCTCATCGCCAGGTCGTTTTGTTTGCTTCACTGCTGCATTTGCGTTCCATGAAAGTTTACAATTTCCCTCTTACAAATTCTTCGCTACTTTGGTTTTTGCTTGCTCAGCGCTTCTCCCCCCCACCCCCCGTTACCCAGCTCAACATAGCCACCAAAGGCACTCAGAAAATAAATATTCACAATGCTGAAGTTACAAAAATGGCAAGCTCTGAGGGTTTTCTACACAGCAGCAGGGGCGCAGCGATCCAGAATTCCTCCATCCAGAAGTTCACACGAAAATTTGTACACATTTTTGCACGCAGTGTCCCCTAACACAGTGTTCTCCAACCTTGGGTCTCCAGATGTTTTTGGCCTACAACTCCCAGCGTGCCCCAGCCAGCATAGCTGGCTGGGGCATGCTGGGAGTTGTAGGCCAAAAACATCTGGGGACCCAAGGTTGGAGAACACTGATCTACAGACAGGCTGAGCAATTCCCCGTTGGGCACCTGGGGTCCAGGGCAGGGGTGGGGAACCGGTGGCCCTCCAGATATTGCCAGACCCCCAACTCCCAGCATCCCTGGTGACTGGCCATGCTGGCTGGGGCTGATTGGAGTTGGAGTCCAACAACCTTTGGAGAGCCACAGTTTCCTCGCCCCTGATTTAGAGAGAAGGGGAGGGCAAATTCATACACATCTTTCTTACCGAGGGAAAATGGTTCAATCACACCTGAAAATCCAACAACCTTAAAAGGCATCTATCTGTAAGGTGATGAATGATCATCACGGCCATGAGAGTGCTAATATGACGGCCACTGGAGATGCATAACTGCCATTCATTGCAGGGTGAAGATGGTCTGATTTCTACTGTGGAATGGATTTGTTTTATAGCAAACAGAAGGGAACAGGCGTACACATTTACTGCCAAGCAGCCTACATGGATATGAAGCTGATGGATGGATCCCCTCATGTACCAAATAACAGAGCGGCTGCTCGCTGGGTCAAAAACTCAACCTGCAGTTAAACTTTTCATCCTCTCTCAAGATTCAAGCCTGCAAAAGGGTCCTGAACCTGGGATCAGAGAGTTGTCAGGATGGGCACTGCCGTCCAGGTCTGCCAGTAGAGCAGGGAACCTTTGAGGCTGTGTGTGATTGCCCTGCGCTTAAGCCACTGAGTTGCATCCTGGAAGACCCCACTGTGCGAGCTCATAAGGCAACACAATTGTGGCAAAATAGTCTAGGAGGCGAGGCCTTGAGGTGAGATGGGATAGATAGCCCACACACGTCCCTCCACAGCACAGGAGAAAGCTGTGATGGTCTGAAAGATACAGCCCGTGACCTGTAGATCGTGAATGCCCTGCAGAGACTGATCACATGAAGAGATCATAGAATCACAGAATAGTAGAGTTGGAAGGGGCCTATAAGGCCATCGAGTCCAACTCTATGCTCAATGCAGGAACCCAAGTCAAAGCATCCCTGGCAGATGGCTGTCCAGGCCCAGCTGCACCTTGAATGCCTCCAGTGTGGGAGAGCCCAGGACCTCCTACTCCCTAGATGACTCCAAAGTCAAGGGAAAAGGTGCCAGGGGGGGAAAAGCAGTGTTAGGTTCTGGATGACTTGGGAGCTCAAGACAGCCTCAGAAGAAAAACCAAGGCAGGGTGGGATTTCAAACCCAGAGATAGATCCCACAGGGGGATAGCTGACAGGAGTGTGCAACTTTGCCTTTCATACCACCACTGCCACATCTTCTCCCCTGCATTACGGCTTACAGTGCCTGGCTGCATTGTCCTTCAAATTGTAATTTTAATAACAATAACAACAACAACAACAACAACAACATCTCAATGCTTTGTCACGCTAAACCCAGCTACAAAATATTCCCAGGCCCCAAGGGGCTCTAAAGAAGCAACAGATGGGAAATGCAGAACAACAGGGAGCAGGGGAGGAATACAGGTGATGGGAACCCCAGGAAGGGAGACAGTTCTTCTGAGTTCCCAGCAGGATTGGATGAGGAAGAATTAGCAAGAGATACAGTGCCTTTCCACTCCCTCCTACACAACTCATGGGAAGAAGCCCAAGATGGAGAGTTGATGACCAACTTCTGTGCGCAGCAGAGCAAAAAGAAACCGCTGCACCTGGAGAAGCAGCCCATGGCTTTCTAAATACTAGAATGTCTAAAACCCATTTGTACCATATAGATTGACTGAGCGCGCTCACCCTTCCTCCTGAAGCATTTTAAATTATTAAGGACTTTACGAGATGCACAAAGGGGAAACTTAAGGACAATATGAACTGGGCCTCTCTGTTGCTCCCTATATCTACTGGCTTTTAACAGGAACTTACTCTCACGTCCCCCAGCCAAAATATTTTGTGGCCCCAAACAGCCAGGGTTCAAGCATGGGGGTGGGTGGAGAAGGGTCCCTTTGCTGGGGCCCAGACTGAAACCCTTTGCAGATTTGTTGTAAGAACAAACAGTGAAGCACTTTTTGCACAATGGTCAACAAAACCAATAACAATACTTAACACTTGCAGGGCGCTTTCAAGTGTTCGAAGTGCTTCACATGCATGATCAAGTTGTAATCCTTACATGAACCCTGTAGGCAAAGTCAGTATTCTTATTCACCCCACTATCGCAGATAGGGCCAGCGTGGCGTAGCGGTGAGAGTGTCGGACTGGGGCTCTGGAGATCCGGGTTCGAGTCCCCTGCTCGGCCATGAAACTCACTGGGTGACTTTGAGCCAGTCGCTGACTCTCAGCCTGACCTACCTCACAGGGTTGTTGTGAGGATAAAATGGAGAGGAGGAGGAGGACTAGGTAAGCCGCCTTGGGTTCCTCGCAGGAAAAAAGGCGGGGTATAAATATAATAAATAAATAAGATAATAATAAATAAATAGGGGGGCTGAGAGAGAGCGGCTCCCCTGAGGCCCACCTAGTGAGTTCATGGCAGAGGCAAGATTCAAACTAGGAACTTCCAGATTTGTCACCCAGTCTCTTAGCCACTATGCCACACCAGCTACTATGACAGCACAATCTTATACATGCTTACTCAGAAGTAAATCCCATTGTTTTTCAATGGGGCCTACACCCAGGGAGAGTGTGCATGAGACTGCAGCCATAGCCTTGGATGGTTAGGCTCAGGCGAGGAAATCCTGGTGCTAGAAAGAGAAGGATGCTTGACCCTTGCCAGCTCTGGCTGGCTAGAACAACAACTTCTCCTCTGTGCTGACAATGGGGCCAGCCCAGCCTCGGGCCTAATGAGGAGGAGCATTTGGCTTCTGCTTTGACGCCTGCTGGTGGAGCAGCTAATTAGTGTCAGTCGTGCTGGTGGAAGTGGACACCTGACAATGCCTATTTTGCTGTCCCTGCCAATCAGAGATGCCAAAGGCCAGGAGGGTGGAAGAGCTCCTCTGGGGGGGGGGGGGCACGGCAACAGCATCTCTTGCTAGCACGTTAGGCAAAAACCTTCCACCACACATACCGCATGCAAGAAGCCAGGGCACCAGGAGCCAGGGCTGTTTGCTTTCCCACAATTCTGCACAAGTGCAGAAAAGCCACGGAATGGAGCACTGGCTGCGGAATTCAGCTGGGCTGTAATATATATCAATCTTATAGCCCTCGCTGTTATTGTGAAAATGGGCTCGAGAGTGTGTTGGGAACACCCTGTGAGGTCTCTGAAGTCAGTGGAGCCTGATCGAGATTTGCAGTGCTCAGGGAGTGCCCTCCTGACTCAATCTACTACATTAGGGGAAGAGGAAGGAAGGAACCATGCAAAGCAAGCAAATGTTCGCCAACAGTCCTGCACTGAAGGTAAATCTTACACTGCACATAGAAGCAAGCAAGCAGCATAGCAAGGCTAGGAAGACCGAGGTTCCCTCTGGAAAGAAATATGGGGCAGGTCCATAACCCCATGGTAGAGCATGGGTTTTGCATGCAAAAGGTCCCAGCTTTAATTCCCAGCATCTGCAGGTAGGTCTGAGGAAGACCCTGTCTGAAGAGCTGCTGCCAGTCAGTGCAGATGATATTGGGCTAGAGCAGGGCTCTCCAAGCTTGGGTCCCCAGATGTTGCTGGCCTACAGCTCCCAGCATACCCAGCCAGCATGGCTAATGGCAAGGGATTCTGGGAGATGTAGTCCAGCAACATCTGGGGACCCAAGGTTGGAGAACCCTGGGCTAGATGAACCAATGGTCTGACTCTGTATATACAGCAGCTTCCTATGTTCTAGGTCAGATCCCAGGGATTCATTCTTCACAACGGCCCACAATTGGTCTCAAGGGCCTTGCAAGGAACCACCTTATACCTAAAGATGGATGAACCAGAGAAGTTTGAGATCGCCAGGATTCTCCAAACATCGTCTTGCTTTTTGTCTCATGCCCGATTCCCATTCGTGATTGCTACTTTGCTCTGTGCGAACAGGAAACTTGTGCGAGTCAACCCATGTTCGAATGGGAGATCTGTGCACGTTCCCCCCAATTTGAGCAATTTTCCTAATTTGTGCGAGTTTCCTCCATAGGCTAAAGTGGGGCCGATTCAGTTTACACAGGAAATTTGTGCAAATCGAAATGGGAATCGGGCAGCGGGACAAACACGAGCATGTGTTCGACAATTTATGAATATTTTCAGCAGACATGTGCTCTCAAAGTTGATGCTCAGAGCTTTGAACAGGGCGTGCTCATATGGTTTGTGAGCAAAAATGAACTGCTCATACAGCCCTACAGTTAGAACAAACTGTCCATCTAGCTAAGCCCTGTATTCAGCGACAGGCGGTCTCTCTAGTCTAAAGAGGTAGGCTGCACCCTTCCCAGCCCTGCTGCCTGCAGTTCCAAGAAACCAGAACTTATTAGCAAATTTGATACCACTGAATCCAGACTGAAGCAAGATTGGGGACATCTTTCCCATTCCAAAAAGTAATTGGCTCTCTCAAGGTATGAAACCAGCAGCTCAAGAAACCAGTGACTGTTGAGGACAATTAAATGTACTTGTCTCATATACATTTCAAGTGTGGATAGAAAAATGGCATGGATTGTATACCTTGCATTTCATGGCCTTAGAGACCACAGTGTTTACATTATTTCCCTATGTGTATGAATGTGAATCTATCAATCTTCCAACACTGTGAGCTCTATGCAGGCATTATACTTACAGTTTAGTTAAACATGTGGGCCAGGGGAGGCACTTTGTGAGTAGCTTCACCCTTGACGTTGCATGTATCATGTCCTCGATGTCCAAGCATACAGCATGAATGTCCACAGAGAACAGGCCTCCATGCGACCCGGAACCCTGCGCTATTGGGTACGGCTCACATGGAGGCTTCTGTGCTTATAATTATGCATTCAGACGAGGCACCATATGTGCAGTTGTCAGGGGCAGGAGCTACATGATGCGTGTAACGTTGGAGGCAGAACTACTAGCCACAGCCCTGCTCCTGGCGTGTGTGTTCAACCTAACTGCAAATGTTCAGGGCTTTCGTATCAGTATCAAGTGGATTCCAGCCCACAAATATTTATACCAGGATAAATCTGCTAGGCTTTAGGGTGCCAGCACAAGACTCTTGTGTTTCCTGTCACAGACTCATGTGGGAGCCCTCTGGAATCTGTCACTTGACAAAGCGGTAAACCTGGATCCTGTTGCAGCAGTGTGTATATATGCGCACACACACATTTTCTTCCAGATGACTGACACTGCCCCAGAACAGGGCAAGGCAGGAGGTCAACCTAAGATGGTGTAACCCTACCTCTTCCCAATCTCCCCAATCGAAGGCATAGCAATGATTTGGGAGTTTCAGGTGCTAGACAACAGAGAGGCACCATTGCATATGAGAGTACAATACCGACCCTTGGTGGTGCATTGAACTGTCCAAATGCTTCCTTGGCATAATTCCTAAAGATCAGGAGACAACCCCTAACTATGGCGACAGCACATGGAATGTTTTGATCGCACAGACAGGACTGCCATCATACTTGTCTTACCCCAAAGTCAAAGCAGTTGAATGAAGAGTGGAAATAGTTCCTCGGACCCAGGCCATACATCTTCAGGGACATCTCAGTGAGGAACAGGCCAAGGAAAACAAACTCAGCGAAATCTAGAAGAAAGCAGTAGAGGATGAATCACCGATGACGATGAGACTCTGAATGATGATTTCAGGACAATACGGTGACGACTCTTCTCCAGGTGGAGGAGCAGATCCTGCCAGGGGTGAAAGAAATCATGCTGCATGGGGAAAACATTTAATCTAAACTGCGGTAGACAACCTGGGCGTCCTCCAGATGTTTTGGCCAACAACTCCCATAATCCCTCACCATTGACCATGCTTACTGGGGCTTAATGGGAGTTGCAGTCAAAAACATCTGGAGGGCACCAAGTTGCCTACCCATGAACAGTGGCATGCTTGGCACTACGGATGCTTGAAGAGTTCGTTCAGTCCACATGTGAAAGTGCCCTGCCCTCACCTGCACCTCCCAAACTAATGTGTGGATTGGAACACAGTTCCCCTTCCAGTTTCATACTCAGTGGGGTAGTCGAACCAGGATGCACGGGGACGCAGTGCCGGGACTTTTTTTTTTAATTAGCAGGGGTGCTGACATCATCTGACACCCTGCTCAGAGTGCCCTGTTCCCTCTGAGCAGTCCTCACAGTAGCTGGGGAGAAAGAAACACATTTTCCCAGTAAAAACAATGAAAAACATGGTTCCTTATAGAAAAGTTGAGTATTTGGGGTGGGTGGGGTGGCAGTTTGGTGTGGAATGGGCAATTAAGACCTCTAAGCTTTACCAAAGAACTGCTTCTAGCAGATGAAAACTCCTAGAACTGGTTTGTTGATCTTATTTATTTATTGCATTTCTACCCCCGCTCTTCAGCCAGAAAAGGCTCTCAGAGTGGCTCACAAAGATTAATAATAAGACAGTCCCTGGCCTGCCCTCAGGCTCACAATCTAAAAGACACGACACAAAAGGAAAAGGGATTGGGAGGGAGGAGGAAGAATGCAAAACTCAGGCACCAGTTCTTAGTTAAAAAGGTTCTTATAGGTTTTCTTTCTTGACCAACGCAGCTGCCGGCAATTTTGCCCTCTCTTTTGGGGTGTGGCTATGAGGACTGCACGGTCAAAATTTACCACCACACCACTGTTCACACTTCTCCACATTTTGCTATTCAGGTTTTTGGCTTAAAGAATGTACAAAAGTGTGTATACGACGTGTATTTTTACCACAGCAAGTGTGTAAAAGGCATATTTCTGGGTCAGATGTGTACGGATTGAGGTGGAAATGGGATGGGATGCGTTTACGAATGAGCACATGCAAAATGGGCCAGAGACAGGAAATAGTCTGATCCATCCAGCCTTACTTGCCATGCCTCTCTGATGGCACACAAAACCCAGCGAGCGATGTAAGTCTCTCCCGCATATTCACTACCTCTGGAGGTATAAACCTTGCCCCAAAATTCACAATCTGCATTATTCACTACAGTAGAAAAGATTTGGGGCCTGCCTCAGGGGCTAAATTGATGTAGTCTTCGAACAATCACGATTATAACAAACGTAGCAGAATGGTGGTGCAGAGCAGGGGTGCAGAACCTCAGCCCCGGGGGCCAAATCCTCTGGAGTCCCCCAGAGGGCCCCGCCCCCTTCCCCTTCCCCTGGCCCCACCCCCTTTCTCCCCATCACTGATCATCTGGTGCTGTCCCCCCCCCCCCATTCTGAAAGGTTGAAATGCTTCTCCTAAGGCTTTGTTACTGGCAGTAAGAGCTTTAAGGTAGAATGTACTGGTATTTAGCCGCACCCCTTTTGCTTTTAGCCATGCCCACCACTGGAATGTGGCCCGCGAGAGCTTCTTCGGAATGGAATTCGGCCCTTGGGCCGAAAGAGGTTCAACACCCCTGCCCTAGGATTAGAGACAGTACAAAGAAACCCTAGGATAACAGGAAAGCGTCAACGTATACGTAAGCCAGATGTGGGCAACCCCGGCCCTCGGAGGCCTGCAGTGTGGCCCACATGGCAAATATTGCTTAGAGGACTGTGCATAGTTGTGAAGGGGGAGGACGGCGTGTGTGGGACTTCCATGTCTGTGTGCCATCCTGCCCCCACCACAATCACACTCCCCATAGCCCACCAACCAGCAGTTAGTGAGTTGTGGGGAGTGCAGCATGGCAGACAGGGGGGAGACACTATGTGTATGTGTGCTGAGGAGACTGTGCAAGTGTGTGCGTGCGCGCGCGTGCGAGAGAGAGAGAGAGAGAGAGAGAGAGAGAGAGAGAGAGAATGGAGACACATACCCATCGCCATCCCAGGCTCCACCCAGGCTTTGTCTATGCCCACTGTCATGTGGCCCGACTCATCACAGCATGTGACCCATGGCCAGGGAGGTTGCCTTAACCCAGTGTTCCTCAACCTTGGGTCCCCAGATGTTTTTGGCCTACAACTCCCAGCATGCCCCAGCCAGCATAGCTGGCTGGGGCATGCTGGGAGTTGTAGGCCAAAAACATCTGGGGACCCAAGGTTGAGGAACACTGCCTTAACCATAGGGCTATAACTAATTCCGTACCAAGTCATAAAAGATTTCACGGGGGGCCCCAAATGTGGACCTGCAGAGTAGGAAAGGCACAGAGGAAAGGCCAGTCGATCCAATTAGTGCTGGAACTGAAAGCGGACCCAGAACTAGGGCTGCCTGGGAATGTCTGCCAGCCACCATTAACTGGGTGATTGAGGAGATATTCAAACCACCAAACCTCAACCTACGACAGCATGTGGTGGTTTCCGATCTGCAATTGGAACCTGCGAAATCCGGCATATTTTGCATCCCTGGGTAGCTCAGCTCGTTCATAAATGCAGAATTCTCCCTTGCAAGCAAGGGCAAAGATATAAACTCGGGGGATGGCGTAGTAAGATCAGTTCCCAGGAACATTAATTTAAAATGATGGAGACAACACGATGCCGGTTAACAAAAAAAACAAACCCACAGTAGACGGCATGGGGAACATCGAACATAAATGCAGAGACAACAAGACATTTCAAATAATCTACTAAAGACAACGCTGGGCTCCAAGGCGGATTGTAAACCACTCCTGTTGTAAACCATTCGCAGTGGCTTAAAAACAACTCTCTGGCCATGCACATTATAATCACTCAGTCATACGCTACAGATGCCAGCTCACTTCCCATTCAGCACTGGCATCTGGAGCCAGCCACAGGTGGCTTCAGTGTACAGGGGGACATCTTTCATGTCCCTGTGGTCATCAGCTGTCCCGATCCCTAGCCCTGGCTGGCCTTCAAGGGGGCTCTGGGAAGCCGAGAAAACACGCTGCCATGACCTCCGGGCCCGACTCCCCCTCCTCAGGGGACAAGGATGTGGAGCCGGAGGAAGGGTCAGACAGTGAAAGGGAAGTGCCCTCAGAGCCGGTCTCGGAGGTCTCCACTGACTGTCCTGGAAGCTCTGAAACCAGAGATGCCTATTTCTGCCAACACCTCTCTGGCCTGAGGAGGTCACACGCCACTACTCTTCAGCTTGAAGGACTCCATCCCAGAAGCTCCAGTGGAATCGCGGTCTCCCCCCCCCCATGCCCTAGGAGCCAGAGGCTGTTAAACAGGCAAGGCCCCTTTAAGTACAGAGGCTCCCCCCATTGGGGGCAGAACCAAACACCAAGACTGAGCTTCAGCACTGCTTAAGGCTCTTAGTCCGGGGGTAATCATCTGTCTTGAAGCAACACTCAAAACTTGTTCTAGCTGCACACAGAGCTGTCCTTCCTGAATGCCGTGACAACTTGGACTGCCTTGCTTGACCAGAACTTGAGCCTGCGCCACCAGGCCTTGCATGGCATGACCCTGCTTTGTGTCACCTGACTCTGACTGCTGTGAGAGAGAACCCCTCATTTGGACCAGAATCCTCGTTCTATTGGGATCATCAACTGGAGGGGAACACAAGGATGGGTTCCCAAAACAACGATTCATCCAACTTCCAGGACAACTCCCATTTTCCACCATCCCCTTCAGCTCATGGATCAGGATCCCTTCTGAGATGGCCCTACCCGTGTAATTCGAAAAATGCAGTTCTCTGTGTTGTTTGGCTTTCCTCTGATCTAATTTAATCTACCTTTAACAGAAGCATTTTATGATACAATGGGAATGAGGGGGAAGGCAGTGTAGGGCAAAGGCTTGCTACAAATAGTTTAATTTAATTTTTAAGATGTGTACTCCTGGCAAAGGCCACACTGGTCCCTTTCTACCCAATATATTTGAATTAGGTAGTTAGCAGCTCTTTTTGTGTCAATCACTGACAGATTAATTCCATTTTCACGTTATCACAAAGCCTGAGGTCATTAGGAGCGAGCACTGGAGAGGATGCTGTAAAGAAACCTTCCCCAACCGGGTGCCCTCTAGATGTGTTAAGACTACAATTCCCAGCATCTTCAGACAGCATCTGCAATGATGATAGGATTTGTAGTCCAACCCAGCTGGAGAGCACCAGATTGGGGAGGAAGGCTGCTATAAAGTTCCCAGCTCTTCCCTGCCCAGCACATACTATAAACCATCTTCCCCACCCTGGTACCTCTAGATATGTACCTGCCCGGACATTAAGATCTTCCTCAGCGGTCCTTCTTCAACAGCCCCTGCCAAAGGAAGTGAGGCAGGTGGCTACCAGGAGGAGGGCCTTTTCTGCTGTGGCACCCCGGTTGTGGAATGAGCTCCCCAAAGAGGCGCGCCTGGAGAGCCTACATTGTACTCTTTCCGGCGCCAGGTGAAGACCTTTCTATTCTCCCAGGCATTTTAATCATTTTAATCATCTTAATCATTTTAATCTTGTAGTTGTTTTTAACTCTGTTATTGTAACTGCTGCTGCTAGCTTTGCTGTTTGTTTTAAATCTGTGGTTTTAAATTTTATGATTGTATTGTATTTTATGGTTTTAACTGTTGTAAACTGCCCAGAGAGCTTCGGCTATTGGGCGGTATAAAAATGTATTAAATAAATAAATAGATGTTTTGGACTACAACTCCCAGCATTCCTGACCATTGGCCATGCTAACTGGGGTAGATGGGCTTTGAAGTCCAAAACACCTGGAGGTTGCCAGGTTGGGGACGGCTACTGTAAACACTCATAAGGGAACAAGAACTGCTAACGTCCAACCGTAGGCCACCCTGCTCTTCCACAAATCACAACTGAAATATCCAGCTGGGATAAATGAGCATGCTTGTTTTGTTTGGGGGCTTTCCTTTTTCCTGCATATCGGTATCCACAGGGATATCCATGCAATGGCTTCAAAGGCAGGCACAAAATAATAATTATAAAAACTAACTGTATACTGTAAACTGCCACATGCAGCGCATGACTGAACAGGGAGGCGCTTTGCCCATTCAAGTCTCATAAACTTTGGTGTGCTAGGGCAGAAACTTTCAAACTGGGTCCCGAAGAGCCCAGTCTGGGGTTCTTCAGAGATTGACTGGGGGCTCAGAAGACAGCTTGTCCGCCATAACCGATCTTACCTTGCAATCCACCATTGAAGAGTGAAGTAGTATGGTGCATTCTAAGGCTCGTCCGTTCCCCCGGGGGAAACAATTAAGAGATTGGCCGGCATTTACATATAGTTCTTTTGGGGGGCATCATTTAGGCAGTTACACTCACATATCCACAGGTGCATAGCACACACAGCCCTGCTATGCTCAATGGGGAAGAAGCACCCTCGCCTGTCTTAGTGCTGTTCAACCAAATGTGGTGAATTTGCAGATGTGGGTAAAACTAGGTAAATCAATGATAGGTGAAGCTAGAAAAGGGCTTGGCTAGGAACAGAAGGAGAACAGTGCAGGATCACACCAAAGGCCTGCCTTGCCCAGCATCCTGCTTCCCACAGGGGCCAGTCAAAATTTCCCAAATTCCTTCATATCGCAGATGAGAAAAGAACTTGAGATTTAAAATGTCTGAATGAGGGAGAAAGTGAGTCTGACAGAGGCATTATTCCCTAGCTGCAAACAGCCTTCGTGACTATTACCAGCTGATAGCCCCCTCACATCCTCCGTGAATTTGACTAATAATCCCCTTTTGGATCCATCTAAGCCAGTGGCTGGTACCACACCTTGTGTACACAGCAAATCCTATAAATGAATGATGTGATGTCTGAAGAAGTCCTTCCTTTTGTCTGTCATGAATCTCCAATCAATCGGATTTATTAGATGTCCCCAGAAGCAGGGCATGAGGACAACAGCCCTCTCCTGCTCTTGTTCCCCAGAGACTGGTCTTCAGAGGTACACTGCCTCTGAACATAGAGGTTTCATATAGTCATCATGACTATTACTTATTTATTATATTTATACCCCGCCTTTTTACATAATCCTCCTCCAGCCATTGATAGACTTCTCCTGCTCCATGTATCAGTCGAATCCACCCTTAAAGCTGTCCAAGTTGGTGGCCATCACCACATCTTGTGAGAGTGAATTCCATAAATTTAATTGTGCACTGTATGGAGATTGCAGCTGTGCGCTGTGATAGATTCTCTGTCTTGAATCTATCACCACTCAGCTTCATAAGATGAACCCAAGTTCTAATATGATGAGAGACGGAGAAAAACATCTCCCTATCCACTTTCTCTACACCATGCATCATTTTATTTAAACCTCTATCAAGCCTAGTGATGCCTCTGAAAATCAAAAATAGGTGGTTTGTTGGTAGAATCTGTTATGTTCATAATGCCTATATGTGTATCAAGCTTGCAGGGCTAACAAACTTAGGCATTTTTGATATTCAGACCAAGATTGATTACAAGCACTTAAGCAGGCCCCATGACTAAAGCATCTAAACTCTGCCATTTCTGTGTATGTCTTGATATTGGTTGGCTTAACCCTTTACTTTCTGAGGGGTACTTAAATGTCCCATTTGCAATTATTGTGCTCATGGAAAGATGTCACTTAACCCTTTAGTTACTGTTTTTCCAAACCAATCACTGCAAAAGTTTGGATTTGAAATCCTCTAACAATCCACTCACATTTAAAGAAATAGCCACATAGGTTAATATCCACACCTTCTTCAACATTTCTTTGCCACTCATGACTTCATTTCTTTTCTGTATCCAGGCTAGTCAACCAATCCATGCTGGCTAGGGCTTATGAGAGATGAAGTCCATCTGGAAGACACCAGGTTGGGAAAGGCTGCTCTAAGCCATAAAGCCCCCAAATGCCTTCTGATCAGTAAGGTCTGCATTGACATCAATGAGCCTACAGGTTTCTGGAGAGAGTGGTGCCTGGCCTGAAAATCGCAAAACAGATCCTCTTCGGAGAAAGCCAGTGGCTTTTACAGGGACATGAAACAAAAACATTTCTTTCTTTCTTCTTCCTTTCTTCCTTTCAAAGCACCTGCGGGTCCTCTTTCAAAGTGCTTGAAACAGTCAGAAGCGTCAAGCAGAGAAAGTTAATCAGAGCATTTCAACAAATAGAAAGTAAGAAAAAAAATAGAAGATGATGAAGTGGGAGAGCGGGGACGAATCAGTGAAGACCCCACAGGCTCTCAGCAGCAGAAGTTAATTTGTAACGTAATTAAATTCTCCCCAGAGGAAGAGATGCGATTGAATTAGAGGCGCCCGAATCAGGCTGTGGGTGATGCCAATCCTCAAGAGCAGATTCTGCTGCCTTCCCCACTGAAGTTAACACATCTTGCTCAAAGTCCAATTACAAGAACCTTCCACGAAGCCATCTAATTAGAGGCGGCTGCACTTCTTCTCTTGTACTACCCGCAAGAAGGTCTATTGTGCACTGATGCTAAAGCTGCCTATGGGAAAAAATTGGTTCTCTTCCTATTGTTGTCATAGTTCCAGATATAACACACGAGAATGCCAGAGAAGAGCCCTGCTGGATTGGACCAAAGCCAGATGCTTTTTGGAAGTCCACAAGTAGCGACGGATAAGATACCCCTAAAAGCTCGATTCATAGTGGCTCGGAATAAGCCAAGCTATCCCGCCATCCACTGCCAAAACGGAAATGTCCAAGCTCATCCTACTCCAAACTGAATCAAGTCATGATGACCCCAATCAGAGAAGTGATGGGGTCTGATGCCTTTCCCACTCCCAATGCTGTAGGCCTCCAAGTCCCCTCTCCCTTCCCTCACCCCCAGAAGCCTCTTCCTGCCAGCCTCCCACCCACTTTATTAAAATCTGAGCCAGAGAAGAATTATGCTGTCATAATGTGCATCAGTTTCCAAAAAAAAAATATGTCCACATATGAAAATTGGTATGCATTTTGTGCACGTTTCTCAACATATGCATTTTTATACATGATTCTGCCTAATATGTGCACTTTTGCAAGTACTTTCCCCTAATATTATGTTATATCCACAAAAGTGTGTATTTTTGTGGACACTTTCCCCTCACATGTGACATGTGCCATTTTGTACGGATTTTTTTAATTGGAGAACTGCACTGCAAAATTTGGAGAACTGCAAATCCAGAAGGATAACTGCTTCGTGGTTTGCAGATTGGCTTGGGAAGTGTAAATTGGGTAGTTTCGTATTAAGATGCAAGCTGAATGAATTTCTCCTCAGTCTCTAATTTCTACGTAAGCGTTGCAACAAATCATATGACAGCTTTTCCCAACCTGGTTGCCCTCCAAGTATGTTGGACTACAACTCCCACCATCCTCAGCATGGGCACAACCATCCTTTCAAAAGCCACCTGCCATAGCGCAGGGGTGGGCAGAAAGTAGATCTCCATTTGTTTTTGGACTTCAACTCCCAGCACTGGAGTTGAACACTGAGCACTGGCCATGTTGCAAAGGGCTTCTGGGAGTTGGTCCAAAACATCTAGAGCAGTGTTCTCCAACCTTGGGTCCCCAGATGTTTTTGGCCTACAACTCCCAGCATGCCCCAGCCAGGAATGTATGTGTGATGACTGTGTAAGGTTGAATTCCGTCCGTTGGCTGTTATCTGAAGGCTGAAAATTGTGCTAATCAGACTAACATTAAAAGTACTAATTGCTATCAAGGCAAAGTGGTTTTTTACTTTAAAGTGGAACCTCGGACCGGAACCTAGGAGAAAAATTCCCGGGACAGTTCATTATCTAAAGCAGGGTCTCCATCTTGGGTACCCAGATGTTGCTGGCCCTACAACTCCCAGCCTACCCAGCCAGCATGGCTCATGTGGCAAGAATTATGGGAGCTGTCGTCAGGAAATCTGGGGAACCAGGTGAGAGAGCCCTATCTAAGGGGAGGCGTGTAAGTGGGATCATTACCATTGCATTCTTTTCGTTTCGCTTTATAGGGCTACCCATGGTGAAAACCCCATCACAAAAAAATTTTTAGGTTCAGAAGAACCATGATTAGTTCGCTATAAAGTCCCATACATAGACAGTGTTCGCCAACCTTGGGCACCAGAGTTTTGGCCTACAACTCCCAGCATGCCCCAGCAGCATAGCGGAGTTGTAGGACCAAAAAAACAGCTGGGGACACAAGGTTGGAGAACATGCGTAGCGATTACTTTGCCCAGTCCTGCCACCCGGAACAGGGTAGGCTATAGGCATGGCGATATGGGGAAGGCTTTCTGACAAAGTGGAGAGGCCAAGAAAAGAGGCCATGGAGTAAACTTCAGTCAGAGTTACGGCTTGAGCTGAATTGTGGCACTGAAGAAGGTTCTCACTTTATATTATTATATTATATTATTATTATTATTATTATTATTATTATAGTTGAGGAAGGGCCATGGCTCACGGCTTTACATGCAGATGGCCCCCGCTCGGCCATGAAACCCACTGGGTGACCTTGGGCCAGTCACTGACTCTCAGCCTAACCTACCTCACAGGGTTGTTGTGAGGATAAAATGGAGAGGAGGGAGGAGGAGGATTCTGTAAGCCGCCTTGGGTTCCTTGCAGGAAAAATGGTGGGGTATAAATATAATAAATAAATAAATAAATAAATCCCTGGCATCTCTAGACTTTAAAGACCCACTGCCAGCTAGGCAGGACTAGATAATACTGGGCCAGGTGGACCAGTGGTCTGACACAGTGTACGGCAACTTTCTATGTCCTTGGATCATGTGAGAGGCAGCAGGACTGAATGAGGAAAGGAATAGCCAAGAACAAAGCCCCCCAATGTGTGGGGTTCGCAGAATGAGTTGGGTGGTGGTTTAATGCTCTTCCTGCTCTGACCTTAGACCTGGAGGACCCCCAGCTAGGAAAAGCCTTTGCAGCAGGAAAGGGACGTACCCTAGCCCTACCCATTCCTCTAGCTCAACTTCCTGCTGGCTTGCCGGATGTGGCTACTTCATCAGGAATGCCATCATCCCAGCACAATATTGGCTCAGGCAAAGGGCTCGAGGCAAGGCAGCTGACTGGTCCAGATCGATCTGGAATCAAGCAGGGTTAGGGCCCTGGACCAAATCAAGCAGCTTCCTAAGCTAACTGTGCTAAAGCTTAGGCAGAATCCATACCAGTACCGGCCCAGAGATTCTTGACTTGGATTCAAGACTATGGCTAGCAATCCTGCTGCAAAGTTGTTTTGTTTTAAACAAACAAACAATTTACCCCAGCACTGGCCTGGAGCAATGAACTGCCAGGGTTTGTTTGTTTTTTTAGCCTGGCCAGGAGAGTCCTTCTGTGAGCTCCACCCCTTCAAGTGCTGCACCTGGCTTTTAAAGGTAGCACCTTTTCCCTGCAGTTGCTGGCTTTTTCTGGGGGCAAGGAGAGTCTGCAGAGTGAGGTTCACGCTCCCCAGAGCCTTCCTGATTGCTAGAGAAAGTTGAGGCCCATTCCTTGGAGTCAAAGGGCAGCAATGCTTGCCCACAATTTAGAGCACAGGGTGCAGGAACCAAGGTGGAGGGCTCTACTTGAGAGGGAATGCATGTCTGAATGCTCCTCAGAGCTGCTGCTGGAGAACTCAGTTTCTGAGGAATCTCAGTCCCGGACCTTGCTCCCAGAGCCCTCACAGAAGTTACTTGCTGCTTGCAGTTGTGTGGGGGTTTGTTTGTGTTTTGTTTGGAAGATGCCATTCTCTGGCTTTCTTGCAACAAGCACATTTCAGAAACCAGCTGCCGTTCCCACTTCACCAGTATCCTGAGCACATGAGCCAAAGCACCTGCAACCTTCCAGTGCTACCTTTCCTCCCTCTTCTCCTTCTCAGCCTCAGCGCTGCTGAATTATTCTTCTGCTTTTATCCACTCTGTGGGGGGGGAAAAAAAAGGCCTTTTCTTCTGTACATAGCCCATATAATTTCTTACTCCATTTGTAATTAACAAGAATGTTCTTTCTGACACCAGCTGGGAGATGAATATCTGCTCATAAAGTTCTCTTCTTTAAACACTCTGCCACAAGCGTTTCTGTGCAAGCAAACTCTTGTACTAATGGTTCCTTCTTTTGTGTGTGTCGGGGCTGAGGGTGATGAAAGTCTAACTTTAAGAGCAAAACACTCAAAGTGCTGGGCCTGGATGAACACATTTATCAGTTTCAGTTTTCCTCCCACATCTTTTATTTTTAACCTCAAGACCTTTTTGTCCTGAATATGGAGGGTTTTGCAAATTTTAGTATTTTTTTAAAATAAAAACCAAACTGAAACAAATTTCTCACCCATCCCTAGAAACTATGCAGGGTTGGCACCAGTCCCACAGCCCTTTGGTGATGCCTGCCTGGACCTGCCCCCTGCCCCCTTTTATGGCCTGAAACTCCAAGCAGTGCCAGACAGCTGGGTCTAGCTTCCATTTCAATGTAGTAGTAGTAGGCGATCACTCGTGACCGAGTAAGATTGTCTTCCAGGATAAAAAGTACAAAAAGAAAATTATAAAAAGAGGAAATTCTAAAGAAAATTGTGTAGACTCTAGCGATGGGTCCGTTAGTGACTGTGGAGGCCAATTCTAGATCCACACAGCTTCCCACAGTGAGGACACAGGTTACCAGAGGGAAGATGGTCCTGTAAAAGGATTCGTTTGGCGTGCTTTTCGCTTAGCACGTTTCTCCCTTTCACCTTGCACTCAGGCTTCTTCAAAGTCCATGGAACCTTTGCGAAAGGCCAACCTCCAGTTAGTTCGTTCATGGGCCAGAGTTTCCCAGTTTTTGATGTTTATATTGAATTTTTTTAGATTAGCCTTGAGAACATCTTTAAACCTCTTATACTGACCACTGATATTCCGCTTTCCATCCTTGAGTTGGGAATAAAGTAACTGCTTTGGGAGACGGCAGTCAGATATTCAAACATGACCGGTCCATTGAAGTTGGCGTTGAAGGATCATTTTTTCAACGCTAGTAGTCTTTGCTTCTTCCAGTACACTGACATTTGTTCGCCTATCTTCCCAAGTAATTTGCAGGATTTTCCAGAGTCAACGTTGATGAAATCTTTCAAGGAGGTGGAAGTGACGTTTATAGATAGTCCATGTTTCGCAGGCATACAATAAAGTTGGTAATACAATGGTTTTATAAACCAGCGGTTTGGTTTCCTTACAGATATCCCAATCCTCGAACACTCTATGTTTCATTCGAGAAAATGCGGCACTTGCGGAGCTCAAACGATGCTGGATTTCAGTGTCAATGTTAGCTGTAACAGAAAGATAGTTGCCAAGATAGAGAAAACAGTCGACATTTTCCAGTATTGCCCCACCAAGCTGGATAGATGGCATCACCAAAGGGTTAACTTGACTTGTTGATGAAGCACTTGCTGATAAAGCACTTTGGGTTTTTTTGATATTAAGTGAGAGACCAAGTTTTCCGTATGCTTCTGCAAAAGCATTTAGGATAGTTTGGAGATCATCCTCTGAATGTGCAGAGACCACATTATCATCAGCATACTGAAGTTCCACAACGGAGGTTGTAATTACCTTACTTTTTGCTTTCAGCCTACTGAGATTAAAAAGCTTTCCATCTGTTCGATATAAAATTCCCACACCAGTGGGAAGTTTCCCCTCGACAAAAATCATGGCGATGAAAATAGCAAATAATGTTGGGGCGATAACACATCCCTGTTTAACACCTGATCCCACTTTAAATGGAGCACCATGAGAGCCGTTGTTGTCCAAAACCGTTGCTGTCATGTTGTCATGGAGAAGTCACTTTCAACTCCATTTCAATGTACACAATACCCTACTGTAGTGCTCCTCTGGGACGTTATGGGAAATTTAAATGGTGGCCAGACCCATCTGCAACCGAGTTCACCCAGCACAAGGAGCCCCAGTGACAAAGCATCTCAGCCCCAGTGACAAAGCATCAAGGTAAAAAGAAGTGAGTTAAGCACTCGAGGAAGTTTTAGCACACAAGTGAGTTAAGCACCCAAGGAAGTTTAACAACAGGGAGAGGAAAGCCAGGGCAGTCGGGTCGTCCCCGCCTTCTCCTAGTAAATAACTTCATTTTCCAGGTAAATAAACCCAATAATAACCATTTTAAAAGTTATGAAGGTAGAAAGCTAGCAGGGGTGTGGGAGCTACCCAGTGTATTGCATGGAGTGCCAGCTGGACAGAAGTCATGGGTGTGTGCTCAGTGTAATGAGCTCCTGGCTCTCAGGGAATAATTTTGTTCCCTTGAAGCCAAGGTGGCTGACCTACAGAAGCTGAAAGAGGCAGAGAGGTCAGTGGATGAGACCTTCAGGGACCTAATGGTGGTGTCCCAATCCCTGGGTGACAGCTCCACACAAAGAATGGGGGTCTTGGGAAAGGAGGGGGTCATTCTGAGGAAGAGGGAAGTGATCCCTTAGAAGTGACACATTCCTTGGAAGACAAACAAATATCCTCTTGTGTCTAGGATGCGCCTCTGGGGAGCGGTGGGCTTGTGGTGTGTAGACTGCATGGTAAATTGCCTACCTGGTGTAAAGCTTGTGGATCTCACACGCTATCTAGATAGATGTAGATAGTGCTGGGGTGGAGTCAGTGATCGTGGTTCATGTTGGCACCAACGATGTGGGGAAAGGTAGCCATGAAATCCTGGAAGCCAAGTTCACATTGCTAGGTAGGAGGTGGAAATTCAGGAACACCAAACGTGGCCTTTTCTGAAATGCTACCTGTTCCATGCACAAGTAAGCTGAGGAGTCTCAATGCATGGATGAGATGGGGGGGGGTGTAGGGAAAAGGGGTTCAGATTTGTTAGGCACTGGGGAACATTTTGGGACAAGCCGGGCTCTGTAAAAGAGGGACGGGCTCCGCTTGAACTGCCGGCACTTCACATAAAAACACTGCCAGAGCAGCTTTTTTTAAACTGAACCCTGGGGGGAAAGCGGACACGAGCCGGGAAGCATCCAGTTTGAGCTGAATCATCCCAAGGGGTTGAAGATGAAATTTTTTCCCAACTGCCCAAACATGGACAGGAAGAGAGTGGGCCACGTGAGCATGTGGTGAAACATCATAACCGGTCGAAGAGGTCGAAGGGCCAGAGCAGAAGATGCACATGCCAGAGACACCTGGGGTTCATCATCAGGCGATCACTCGTGACCGAGTAAGATTGTCTTCCGGGATAAAAGGAGGAAATTCTAAAGAAGATTGTGTAGACTCTAGCGATGGGTCCGTAAGTGACTGTGGAGGCCAATTCTAGATCCACACAGCTTCCCACAGTGAGGACACAGGTTTCCAGATAGAAGATGGTCCTGTAAAGGATTCATTTGACGTGCTTTTCGCTTAGCACGTTTCTCCCTTTCACCTTGCATTCGGGCTTCTTCAAAGTCCATGGAACCTTTGTGAGAGGCCAACCTCCATTTAGATCGTTCATGGGCCAGAGCTTCCCAGTTTTCGATGTTTATATTGCATTTTTTTAGATTAGCCTTATGAACATCTTTAAACCTCTTATATTGACCACCGATATTCCGCTTTCCATCCTTGAGTTGGGAGTAAAGTAACTGCTTTGGGAGACGGCAGTCAGGCGTACAGGTGTTTCTATGCTAATGCTAGAAGCCTCCAAGCGAAGATGGGAGAGTTGGAGTGCCTGGTTTTATTTATTTATTTATTTATTTCATTTCATTTCATTTCATTTTTATACCGCCCAATAGCTGAAGCTCTCTGGGCGGTTTACAACAATTAACAAGACAGTCCCTGCCCACAGGCTTACAATCTAAAAAGACACGACACACAAGGGAAAAGGAATGGGGAGGGAAGAAGGGGGGATACTAATACTCCTGGCAGGGCTGGTGGAATGGCCCTGTGCTCCCTCTTTTAAAGGAGAACTTAGATATAGGGGGCATAATGCAAACCTGCTGGAACAGAGAGAACCAGTGAGATTTGGTCATCTCTGGATATAAACTCTCATCATCATCAGGCGATCACTCGTGACCGAGTAAGATTGTCTTCCGGGATAAAAGGAGGAGATTCTAAAGAAGATTGTGTAGACTCTAGCGATGGGTCCGTAAGTGACTGTGGAGGCCAATTCTAGATCCACACAGCTTCCCACAGTGAGGACACAGGTTACCAGATAGAAGATGGTCCTGTAAAGGATTCATTTGACGTGCTTTTCGCTTAGCACGTTTCTCCCTTTCACCTTGCACTCGGGCTTCTTCAAAGTCCATGGAACCTTTGTGAAAGGCCAACCTCCATTTAGATCGTTCATGGGCCAGAGCTTCCCAGTTTTCGATGTTTATATTGCATTTTTTTAGATTAGCCTTATGAACATCTTTAAACCTCTTATATTGACCACCGATATTCCGCTTTCCATCCTTGAGTTGGGAGTAAAGTAACTGCTTTGGGAGACGGCAGTCAGGCATTCGAACAACATGACCGGTCCACTGAAGTTGGCGTTGAAGGATCATTTTTTCAATGCTAGTAGTCTTTGCTTCTTCCAGTACACTGACATTTGTTCGCCTATCTTCCCAAGTAATTTGCAGGATTTTCCGGAGGCAACGTTGATGAAACCTTTCAAGGAGGTGGAAGTGACGTTTATAGATAGTCCATGTTTCGCAGGCATACAATAAAGTTGGTAATACAATGGCTTCATAAACCAGTGTTTTGGTCTTCTTACAAATATCCCGATCCTCGAACACTCTATGTTTCATTCGAGAAAATGCGGCACTTGCAGAGCTCAGACGATGCTGGATTTCACTGTCGATGTTAGCTGTAACAGAAAGATAGCTGCCAAGATAGAGAAAATGATCGACATTTTCCAGTATTGTCCCGCCAAGCTGGATAGATGGCATCACCAAAGGATTGGCTTGCACTTGCTGATGAAGCACTTTGGTTTTTTTGATGTTAAGTGAGAGACCAAGTTTTTCGTATGCTTCTGCAAAAGCATTTAGGATAGTTTGGAGATCATCCTCTGAATGTGCGGAGACCACATTATCATCAGCATACTGAAGTTCCACAACGGAGGTTGTAATTACCTTACTTTTTGCTTTCAGCCTGCTGAGATTAAAAAGCTTTCCATCTGTTCGATATATAATTCCCACACCGGTGGGAAGTTTCCCCTCGACAAGATGTAAAACCATGGTGATGAAAATGGCAAATAATGTTGGGGCGATAACACATCCCTGTTTAACACCTGATCCCACTTTAAATGGAGCACCATGAGAGCCGTTGTTGTCCAAAACCGTTGCCGTCATGTTGTCATGGAGAAGTCGCAAGATATTCACAAATTTATTGGGGCATCCAATTTTCATAAGGATAGTCCAGAGAGCTGTACGGTCTACAGTATCAAAGGCCTTAGCCAAATCGATAAATGCCATATAAAGGGGTTGATTTTGCTCCCGGCATTTTTCTTGGAGCTGACGTGCAGTAAAAATCATGTCTACTGTCCCTCTAGAGGGGCGGAAACCATATTGAGTTTCAGGGAGGATCTCTTCTGAAATAGATAGAAGACGGTTTGCGAGAATCCTAGCAAATATTTTACCTGCGGTTGCTAAGAGAGAAATGCCCCGATAGTTTCCACAGTCTGTTCTATCACCCTTCTTAAAGAGGGTGATAATTATGGCATCCCTGAAGTCTTCTGGGATCTCTTCTCTTATCCAGATTTTTTCGATGAGTTTATGAAGATGTTGTACAAGTTCGGGGCCCCCTTCTTTAAAGATTTCAGCAGGAATCCCATCTGGTCCACTAGCTTTGTTGTTCTTCATTTGATTAATGGCTTTTTTTACTTCATCCAAAGTGGGGAGTATTGCAAGTTCCTCTTTAATTTGTTTTTGCGGGATTTGCGAAAAAATCTCATTATCCACCTTAGACTTACGATTTAAAAGGTCATAATAATGCTCTTTCCAACGCAGTGCAATAGACTCTTTGTCTTTTAAGAGTTTGGTGCCATCTTTTGATTGTAAAGGGTTTGTACCATAGGTTTTTGGTCCATAAATGGCCCTTGTGGCCTTAAAAAAGCCCCGTGCATCATGAGATTCTGCAAGTTGTTGAATTTCTTCAGCTTTCTTTTTCCACCAAGCGTTCTTAAGTTCTCTTGTTCTTCTCTGGACCTCAGCCTTTGCGCTAGCGTAGGTTTTTTTCTTGGCAGCGCAGTTAATATCATTTTGCCATATTTGGAAGGCTTTCCTTTTTTGGTCAATTATATATTTAATCTCATTGTCATTTTCATCAAACCAATCCTGATGTTTCTTAGTTTCATATCCAATAGTTTGTTCACAAGCTGCAGTAATGGAGGTTTTCAGCTTAGACCAATGGTCCTCAATGTTGTCAGGAGGTTCCGTAGGTAGATGTTCCTTAAGAAGTGATTGAAGATGAGTTTGCTTAATAGGATCTTGAAGGACTTGGATGTTCATTTTACGCCTTGGTTTCCTTCCTTGAAGCCTACGTTGGGGAGCAATGTTGATAACCATAGTGGACCGGATTAGTCGGTGGTCTGTCCAGCAGTCGTCGGCACTCACCATGGCCCTAGTAAGAAGTACATCGCGGCGATCTCTAGCACGGACAATTACATAATCCAGAAGATGCCAGTGCTTTGACCGTGGGTGCTGCCATGATGTTTTAAACTTATTCTTTTGTCGAAAGAGCGTGTTTGTGATAGTGAGATTATGCTCTGCACATATAGACAAAAGTAAGAGTCCGTTCGGGTTGCTATTACCAACTCCGTCTTTTCCAATAGTTTCTGGCCATAAATCAAAGTCACGCCCGACTCTTGCATTAAAATCGCCTAGGAGGATAATTTTATCCTCCTTAGGTATCTCTGACAGGAGAGTGTCCAACTGGCTGTAAAAACTTTCCTTGATGTCATCATCAGCATCTAATGTTGGTGCATAAGCGCTCAAAATAGTTACCTGTTGGTTATTGGCGAGCTTTAATCGAAGAGTTATCAGGCGTTCGTTAATGCCAGTAGGAACTTCTGACAAAGAGTTCACTAGTTCATTTTTGATGGCAAAGCCTACACCATGTATTCGTCGGTCCTGCTCAGGTAGTCCTTTCCAGAAGAAGGTATAACCTCCTTTTTCTTCTTTCAGCTGTCCCTCTCCTGCCCTTCAAGTTTCTTGAAGTGCTGCTATGTCAATTTTAAACCGTCTCAGCTCCCTTGCAATAATAGCAGTCCTACGCTCAGGGCGTTCACTATCTATGTTATCCAGCAATGTCCGTATATTCCATGTTCCAAAATTCAACTGTCTTTTTCGACCGCTAAAATGGTGACCCCACTGGACGCGGTAATCCAGTCAGGGGAGAAAGAGGTAGACTATGTTTAGGGCACCTTTTCTAGCCCCCTCCCCAAACGGGGTGAGCAGAGTGGATCCTAAATAGGGCTGCTCAGTCATGGATACAGCTGCCGAGCTGCTCGACTACCTCGTTCCTTGAACAGGGCGACTGAGTCTGCATCCACCGCCCATGTGCTGGTCCATGACTAGGGGCTTCCAGATTCACAGTCCTGCCCCTGTTGCCATTCGCCAGTCGCCATGGGACTTTTTTTTTTTTTGTTTGGTTGGTTGGTTGGGTTGGGTTGGGTGGGTTGGGTTGGAAGACGCCTGTGCGTGAAACTGTTTTATGTGGGGAGATCGGTGCACAACGAATCACCACACAAACTTGACAGAGTACGGCAGAGATCCAATGGCACGGTTACCCTGACGATTGGAAAACCATTCTCTGCTGCAGCCTTCATCCGCCTTCACAGCCGTTGTAATTTAGGTTTAATTATCTTCCGCCTGTTCTGCCGTTGAGGACTTTATGTTTTGGATCGTTCTTTGTCTGGTTCCTCTCCCCGGACCTTACCGCCATGGGTGACCCTACTGGGAGTACATAGCTCCCGACGGCATTGCTCACAGGATTCATCGGAACACGCAAGCCCACTCACCACTTCAAGGTGACGATCCGGCGAGGGGATCGTTACCATTAGCCATGCTGGCTGGGTATGCTGGGAGCTGTGTAGGCCAGCAACATCTGGGGACCCAAGGTTGGAGAGCCCTGCTCTATAGGAAAGGCAGGGAAAGTGCACTGGAGGGGGTGTTGCTCTGTACATCAAAGGAATCAGTGTCCCGCAGACTTGAGAACCTAAAGGGGGCAGACTCTGCGGGGTGACAATACCAGGTTCCAAAAGTAATTGGTACTTGGGACATGCTATTGTCTCCCAGACCAGAATGCTCAGGGTGATCTCTTGGGATGGAAAATGAAATCAGGGAAGCATCCGAATGAAGTGTTGTAATAATGGGTGTGTGTGACTTCAGTTACCCCCACAATGATTGGATAAATGCATGTTCCAGTCACAAAAAGGAGGTTAAATTTCTCGGTGCTCTAGATGATTGTGCCCTGGAATAGTTGGACATGGAACCCAACCAGAGGGGAGGCAACCCTGGATTTAATCCTAGGTCTTGACACCCAGGACCCAGTGCGAGATGTGAGTGTTGTAGAAGCAACTGGAAACAGTGACCACGGTGCTATCAGATTTAATATATATTTAACTGAAAAATTGCCAAGGAAGGTCCAACACAGTCACATTTGAGTTCAAAAGAGAAAACTTCTCTAAAATGAGGGAACTGGTAAAAAGGAAATTGAAAGGGGGAGTCAAGAGGGTTAAATCTCTCCAAAATGCTTGCGGGTTACTCAAAACCACAAAAATAGAAGCTCAGCTAGAATGGATACCACAGGTTAGGAAAGGCAGTACCAGGTCCAAGAGGTCACCATCATGGTCACAAGAAGTGCCGAGGAAACTATTAGAAAAAAGAATTGCTGATCTTCTAACAAAAATATGTAACACGTCCCTAAAATCAGCCTCTGTGCCAGAGGACTGGAGAATGGCCAATATAACACCAATTTTTAAAAAGGGATCCAGGGGAGATCCGGGAAATGACAGGCCAGAATGCTGGACCAGATGGACCTTTGGTCTGATCCAGCATGGCTCCTCCTCATACATTCTTATGTCCTTATGCCAAGTGCTGCTTGGAGTGCTGTCGTTGGTGCCCTCTGCCAAGGCCCACTTACTGAGAAGGGGGCTCACGAGCGGGCATTTTACCCAGAACCCTCTCAAACCTGGAGGCAGTCCTGGAACTATATTCGGGGAAAACTAGTGCCCAAAGTGGGAGGGAAAAAAAGAAGCAGAATGGTTTTGACTTAGGATTTAAAAAAAGGAAGTGAGATGGTAAGGCCAGACTCAATGAAGTCTGCCTGAGGAGAAGTGGGATGTTATCCCACCCCAGTTTGCACACTGGGTAAAACTGATGCCCAAGTTTAACAACAGAGACACACTCACAAACACTACGTTCCCTTCCACTGGTTCAATCCCAAGAATGTGGAATCCAGGATTATAAACACAGAAATGATTGGAGAAAGACAAGAAAATGTCTTTGTCTTTATTTGGGATATTTATGCCTCGCACAGTCTCCAGCCTGAGCACATTCGTTATACTTACGGTGAGTCAGAATATTGATTCACCATGTTTATTTTATGTTTGCC
This sequence comes from Shinisaurus crocodilurus, assembly GCA_021292165.1. NCBI lineage: Eukaryota > Metazoa > Chordata > Lepidosauria > Squamata > Shinisauridae > Shinisaurus > Shinisaurus crocodilurus. Next base: position 1,868,716 of record JAHFWL010001192.1, on the reverse strand, counting down.
AACCTTCCTCCAAGGAGCTCAGGGAGGCGCCACACACGGCCTCCTCCATTTTATCCTCACCACATCCCTCTGAGGTATGTTGGGCTGAGAGATTGTGGCTCCTCCCAGCTGCTTGCATGAGTGTGGATTTGAACGTGGGATTTGAACAAGTCCAACGCTCTAAACTACTACACTGGCTCTCTAACCAGAGCACTAGGCCAACAGCTCTCCAAGGTCTTGGGCAGAGAAGTGTCTTTCCCGGCCCTGACAGTCAGAAACCTTTGGAAATGGAACCTGAGGTCTTCTACATGCAATGCCTTGAGCTCTACTATTGAGCTATAGCAACCTGCAACAGTACCAAAGTCTCAAACGCTAAGCCTGTGGCCCCTCTCTCACTGACCTTTGTAACATTTACCACTTCCTCGTCTATGTATTTCCTTCCTGGGAGAAACCTCAGTGAGTTTGGTTTGCTCACTGCCTTCCTCCAGTTGGCCAGTGTGGAGTTGCTGCTGTTCATGGTTCCATGCCGTGCCATCTTTCAAGATGCTCCAGTCTATCTCTCCCCTGCCCCCTCTCAGTCTTCCTGTTTTTTGCCTCTCAGCAGTCAATCAGTATTGTGTGGCTGGGCTGTTTTGGGGGTTCTGCCTTAATTTTCTTCCCTAAAGTTTTTTGGGGGGTATTTCTGCAAACCGTGCGGTTCCTCTGAGCCTCCTGAATACTCTCTCTTGTAGGTGGGTATTTGAGATATTTTAGACTACAGCTCCCATCATCCTTGACCACTTGCCATGCTGGCTGTAGCTGATGGGTATTGTTGTCCAAAATATCTGGAGGCCACCAAGTTGGGGAAGGCTGCTCTATACTAATAACAAATTCATTCTCTGAATGTGGATACTTATGCAGCTAAAATAAGTGTGGCGTAGTGGTGAGAGTGTTGTTGGACTGGGACTCGGGAGATCCGGGCTCTAGTCCCCACTCGGCAATGAAACTCACTGGATGACTTTGGGCCAGTCCCTGCCTCTCAGCCTAACCTACCTCACAGGGTTGTTGTGAGGATAAAATGGAGAGGAGGAGGAGGAGGAGGAGGAGGAGGAGGTTTATGTAAGCCGTCTTGGGTTCCTTGCAGGAAAAAAGGTGGGGTATAAAGATAATAAATAAATAAATAAATAAATAAATAAATAAATAAATAAAATGGCACCACCCACACACAAGAGAGGAGTATCAACAGGCTCAGAGGAACCGCAATGGTTTAACTGCACAATGATGGGTTAGAGTATATGTACATTAAGTAGAGGATTCACATGGAAGGTGAGATATTTTTCAAATGTATGTATGAAAGAAAAAGTAAGACAATCTGAGCCTATGGGGAAATGGCAGGGCATCATAATATTATTGCATCTGTGTTCCTGAATACTCCTGGTGAAAAAACAAAGAAACTATGACTTCAGTATTCTTCTGGGTGCTCCAACCTTAAATGATGATAAAGATGGATGGTAAAAGGCAGCCCAGGGCCTTACTTACACAGTGCGGTGGTGAGCCCCTCTGGCTGGTCATAATGCACAATGGCGACACACATCGTGTTGAGGGCCACAACACAGAGGACCATCCAGTAGAAGCTCTGTGCTTTCACCATACGCCGAATGAAGAATCGGAACATCTTCTCTTTTCTGCGGAAGTAGGAGGAGCTTTCATTCTTGCCGCTCTTAAGGCTTGCACGGGCAAACGGAGACCCTGTGGACATCGGAGGGGGAGAAGGTGGTGGGGTCATTGCTTATTGGGAAGCTAAAGTCAAGGAGGATGTCCAAACTGCTGTCGGTCACACAGTATGAAGCATCAAACTGACAATGCTCCAACAACATCATCCCTCTGACATGGCTTATCCCTCTAAAAGGATTAGACAAACTCATAGAGCACAAGTCTTTCATTGGCTATTAGAAAACGAGGAGGGAAGACGCTGCCAGCAAGAACAACAGGAAGAAAAAATCCCAAGCGTCAGTGAGCATGGTCAGTATGAATTATTATTAAAGGCTCTGAAGTGCTCTGTGTGTTTCGAGACAAAGTCTCTTCATCAGGAGCAATTAATCTGTTGAAAATATATAAAAATTGCATTTCTCTGTTATACACTAAAAATAGCATATACATTTCTTAAAACTATATAGAAAGTTAACTACCAAGCTATATCTTCTTATAACACATGCACTTAATAAGGACCATACTCATATAATATAGTTATAAGATGGGACACATTTTTTTTAAAATAGCATTCTCTCTATTTATCAAATATTAATGAAGTTAATGCTTAATCATTATTCCAAACGTATAATAAAACCTTACTTACAAACATACAACAAAACCTTATTTTATTGACCACTAAATATAAATTAAAAAATGGTTTTAGTCAAACTATACGGGCCTGTGGCTCATGCTGGCTCAGCTTGTCTGAGCGTGAAAAGCTAAGCAGGGTCAGGCCTGGTTATGACTTGGATGGGAGACCCCTCCTCTAGTTTCCTGCATTGAGGAGCGGGTTGGACTCGATGGCCTTATAGGCCCCTTCCAACTCTATGATCTATGAAATCTATTTTCTCTGTCTATATAAATGGTCAAGCCAGCCACAAGGCATCAGTGCCAGGCCATTCATTCCAATTCAGCCTCTCCTGTACTTCACCTATAACTATAAGCTCCTACCATTGGTTCTCCCTCAAGCCCCTAGTGGAAAAGCGGCAGAGCCATACAGGAAGGATGGGAGGAGAACACACCTGTGGAGAGCCAGGTACGTTCCTGCACACCCACCAAAACCTAACAGCGGATGTGAGGGCTCTACCAGTGTGGCGTCGTGGTGAGAGTGTTGGGACTGGGGCTCGGGAGATCCGGGTTCTAGTTCCCCGCTCGGCCATGAAACTCACTGGGTGACTTTGGGCCAGTCACTTGACTCTCAGCCTGACCTACCTCGCAGGGTTGTTGTGAGGATGAAATGGAGAGGAGGAGGAGGATTGTGTAAGCCGCCTTGGGTTCCTTGCAGGAAAAAAGGCGGGGTATAAATATAATAAATAAATAAATAAATAAATATCGACTTAAGGATAGACAAATCTGTCAATTTCAGGTTTCCTCCCCCCCCCCTCAGTCTCTCATTTCTCCAATCTTAACTTCTATTTATCCCAAATTTTGAGAATGTTTTTGAAAGATTTGTATGAAAATCCGTACACACTTTTGTGCAGATTTGTCCTAATCTGCACACTTTAATGCAATTTGGCCTCATATGCACATTTTTTGCAAGCAATTTTCCTAACATAATGCATTTTTTAATTATTATTTTTTTATTTTCAGCCTTATATGCATTTTTGCTCACATTGTTTGATTGGAGGCTCCATTACAAGATTTGGTGAAGTGTGAGTTTCGAAGGATGAATGTGTTTCAGTTCACATATTGGTTTGGAAGCGCAAAATTAAGTTAAGTTCACATTAAATATAAACCAACTTGATTTCTCCCTCATCCCCTCTCTCGGGCAGCTCCATGTGCTACTTTTCCCAAGAAGACCATGAAAGATTGCACCCTATGCTTGCCTATTATTATTATTATTATTATTATTATTATTATTATTAGATAATCATTAACGATTAATGATTAATAATATTATTGAGTAATAAGAGCCATTGCGTTGCTTAGCACATGCTGCTGAGCAACTGTGTTGCGCCCTTAGTCTTTGGGCATCCTCACTGCTCGGAAGCCTGTGAACTTGGGAGGCTTCCGAGATTCCTGCTCCCATCCTGCTGGGCCGAAGCTGGCAGGATGGGACCAGCAGCAGAGGAGATCTTTGCCTCCTTGTCCTCCAATCTTTACTTTGAGGGCGCTTCAGAAGGGGAGGGAAAGAGAGACTAGAGGAGGCTCAGGATAAATAATATCCTCTGGCCTCTCCAGTCTCCTCCTCTTCCCACCCACCAAAACAACCCCTTTCCCCCCTCTCTGAGATTGATTTTCCAGCCGGCCTAGTTCTCTTCCACGCTGGCTACGAGGGGTCGGGTGGGGCAGATTTTCGACTCCTCCTTCCAAGTTTGGAGCACTCTCTCTGACCTCAGAGGGGGGAATCTGAGCCATCACATGGTCCTTGGGACACTTGCCCAGGGACTATAGGATGGATCCCTAAGATGCCACAGGGGCATGTCGTCTTTGTCACTGCAACAAAGTAACACACAGCTATGCTTCTGGAATGCTTTTAACAAATAAAATAAAGCAAATTCAGTCAATTGCCATATATCACTTTAAAATGTGATTATGAGTTCTTGAAGACAATGTTAAGAGAATTACAAAGCAACTCGCCCAGTTAACAGCCAGCAAGAGGTCTTTACTCTGCTGGTCAGCACATTTTTTATACCTACGGTACTTGTAATTATGTGGTACGTTTTCTATGAACCTCATAACCACATCAGATAAATGATCAGTATTACTACAATGTAATTAAAGTAATAAGCAGGGCTGTGTATGTTTCATGTCATGCCAGTGTGGAAATTCCTAATTGGATCTTGACCTCAGCATCTGGAGAAAAGGCTAATAGGAAGGGCATGATCCAACCAAAGTGAAACGCTTAAAAAACCCATCTGTTACAACTGGAGAGATTTAAGCGTACGCTTAACTTGAAAGAACTTTACTTTGGCTGACTTGTGACCCATGTTCCTAGCCCCTATGGTTGCACACAATAAGCTTAAACCAGGGCTCTCCAACCTTGCATCCTCAGATGTTGCTGGACTACAGTTCCCAGAATCCCTTGCCATTAGCCATGCTGGTTGGGTATGCTGGGAGCTGTAGACCAGCAACATCTGGGGACCCAAGGTTGGAGAGCCCTGGCTTAAACACTTGAAGGTGCTTTTGGCTGAGTCAGACCATGGGTCCATCTAACCCAATATTGTCTGACCAGACTGGCAGTGGGCGGCTCCCTGAAGATTCAGGCAGGAGTCCTTCCTTCCCTCTTACCTCAGATACTTTTAAAGCAGAGTTGTGGGGAATTGAACCTTGGAGGGGCCCAAAGCTCAGTGGTAGAGCACCTGCTTTGCATACTGAAGGTCCAATGTTCAATCCCTGGCCTCTCCAGTTAGAAGGATCAAGTAGCAGGTGATGGAGAGATGTTGACTTGCCAGCCCCTGTAGACCAAGGACGAGCAGAAGGTAGACTGGGATGTACAGAGAAATCTCTGGGTGATTTGCAGGAGATCACCAAGGGCTTTGGACTCCCAAGTGTCTAACAACAACAAAATATCTCCACCACTGAGATGGAAGAAAGCTTGGGAGAAAGGGCAGGAGTGGATTTTTGTGTGTGGCTGAACTATGAGCTCGGATATGATGGTACTGAAAAGAGTTTTCTGGGCTGAACATGTACTCAAAGGCATAAGAATTAGAATTAAGTCCCTCAGTCCTAAGCCACTATTTTGCCCCTGGCTCCAACTGGTGGACCTCCTGGTTCTATTAAAATACAGAGTAGATCCCACAACTCAGAGGTCTGCCTGCCTCTGAAGTAGACAACATAGTTTTGACATACTGCATATGCTCTATCACTAAGCTATGGTTCCTTCCAAAAATTGCCATGAACCTCTTGATTATTGCATATTGAGCTTTTGTAGGAAGCATGTGGTACACAAGAAACCCATAGTCAGCTACCATTAGATTTATGTCCTGCTTTTCATCCATGATGGAACTCCAGGCAACTTACACTGGGGTTCTGAGGCAGTCTCCCATCCAGGCACAGACTAGACCCAGACTTGCTTAGCTGGAGCACTGTGTCCAGTCCTGGGTGCCACATTTTAAGAAGGCCATTGACAAGCTAGAGCACATCCAGAGACTAGAACCAATGGGTAGAAATGGAGCTGTTGGACTGCCTTGAGAGGTGGGGAGCTCTCCTTTGCTGGAGGTATTTAAGCACAGGCTGGATAGACATCTGTCAGAGATGCTGTAGTTGCAGGATTCCTGCACTGAGCAGGAGGTTGGACTAGATGACCTACAAGGTACCTTTCAACTCTAACGTTCTATGATTCAGCAAGGTGGCTTCATCATATGCCTCCATAGCGCAGCCCTGGAATAATATGCCCATTTCCTTGTCTTCCTCAAGGGGTGGCCTCTTGCACCATTAACAGGTGGCCCATCCAGCAGTGAACCCATCTCACTGATGAGACTGAGATTTGGGGTTCCTTGGTTCCCTCTTGGCCATAAGGCCTTGCATTGGGCTGCCCAGCTATGTTGCTTCAGAAGACAATCTACAGGGGAAACAGATCTCTGACTTACCAACCGAGCAAACGTCTGTGAAGTGGTCCTCACCCTCTTCAGCGTGGATTAGGTCATTTTTGCTCTTCTTTATCGTGGCTCTTTTCAGCACTGGATACAAAGGGGAGGGAAGACCAAATGTGCCTGTTAGTATTTGGAAGCAGATAAGCCCTCCCTACTTGCATAAGCTTAGAGCAGTGTTCTCCAACCTTGGGTCCCCAGATGTTTTTGGCCTACAACTCCCAGCATGCTGGGAGTTGTAGACCAAAAACATCTGGGGACCCAAGGTTGGAGAACACTGGCTTAGAGACTCCAATTGCCTCTCCACCTGGAGGCTGCTTCCAGAGTGGCCATAAAACACTAAACTATTACAAATCAGTCAGTTGACAACTTCTCTCACAGGCTCTCTTCTTTATTTAGTCTTACAGCTCTGCTCAGCCTTCACTGTCCTCTATGAACATCTTGGTTGAAAGCAGAGTAAGTTTGGGGAAGATGGGCACCCTTGTGGATGCATCTCATGCTACTTTTTCTTATGCAGACACAAGGAGAAGCAGGAGAAATTTGCACCTGCCATGGTTTAAAAATTAATGCTTGCCACCAAATTCTGGGTGGGGAACACCACACACACACACACACACACACACACACACACATACGACAGCTGATTTAGGGGGTCTGGCTAAATTGTACCCATGATCCAGGTTTGAAAGGTCCTTATGTAAAGTGACCTCAGGTGGGCCCTCTTGGGCTTGCCTGGCAGCAGCAAACATTCACACAAAGGAGTGCCGGGTGGCCACAGTTTTAATATCCCACAATACCCCAGGGTGATGCTACATCCGTGGCATTGTGGGAAATGAATATGGCAGCTAGATCCAGCCAACCAGTGCTCAGAACACTGGATGGCTGGGCACACGAACACATCTGTTCTGTGAAAAATTATCTCAGCTGTTTGCTTAGGTAGAAAACATTGATCTCTTAATACGCTACACAGCGTAGATGTTTCAGTTTCTGCATCTACTAGGTCAACTTTACCCAAATTCATTTTGAGTGTGTGTGCACACATACGGGGGTCCATCCCTAATTCTATTGAATTCAAAAGCTTGAATTCTGATTAATTTAAAAAATGGGGGGATGATAACATTGTCTTACTATCATATTACAAATTCTGAAAAAAGCGAAAGGGGGGACCCCAAAAATAGTTTTGCTTTTTTTTAAACCATGAAAAAACAATGGGATAGATGAGGAAAGAAACTATATTTACTGTAGCTCAGCATGTTTGGAATCTAATGGCCCTACATCGGGGAATATTAGGAAGAAGAAAATATCCGATTTGAATATGCTACCTCTTCAACTTCCTATGAGCTTTGCTGACTTTTTATTTTTATAGTGAGCCTTGAATAGGCCAATCAGTGTTGACAATACTGGGCTAGATGGCCCAATGGTCTGACTCGGTATATGGCAGCTTCCTATGTTTTAACACGGAGGAGGGAGACTTTTCTCAGTCAAAGGGAGACATGACTTTAAATGTAAACATGCCCGTAAATATTCCCTGCATAACTCCCAAGGGTGGGGGCACAAGCAAGAGGTGGGTGTGGCCAAAACAAAAGTGGGTGTGGCCAAAACATTATCTACCTATCTATCTCTTCCCCTTCTCATCCACTTTCTTGTTCGTTCTCTCTCCCCCTTTTCTCTCTTTCTCTCACTCTCTCTCTCTCTCTCCCCACCTTCTGTCTCACTCTTTCCTCCCCACACCCCCTTTCTGTCTCTCGCTTACTCTTCACGACACTGGGGCATCACCAAAAAAAGAACATTATCTGGAAAATGGTCATTGGGAGCATCGCACCCACCGTCTAGCAAGCAACTGACATGTTACATGACAGTGGTAAAAATTAGGCTTTGCCAAGTTTGTCTTGCACTATCCCCACCACCAGAGGCAAGAAGTAGACTTCATTTGTTGCATTTTACAATAATTACACCTTATGGGGAAGCCAAGAGTAATGAACACAGCTCTCAGAATCATCTGGTGACAAGGCCTGATAGAAGACTGCCAGTGTCCCATTTTCAAATCCCAAGCAACTCCTGCCTTGGAGGCTGAATTCTCTGCAACGTTAAGAAAATTGGCGGGCAATTAAAAAAAAAAGTAAAGTAAAAGTCTTTCATTGCTTCAATGCCCCAACACAAACCAAACAAACAAAACAAAGGGGGGGGGGAATGATTCTAGCACTAAGACACGACATGGTGTGGTGATTATACACTGCTTACTCTGAGAAATAAGCTCAGTCAGAAAGTTTGACCTAAGAAAACACTCACCATGGTTCTTGGGCCATGTACTGTAAAACCTCTTGCTAAGACCAAAACCTCAAGATAACTGTCTGTTCCATTTCAACAGGAAACCCAGGAAAGATCTGTTCTACACTGAGTGTTGGAGGGTGATCCAACGCAGCGCTTCTGTGGGGTGGGATTGTTTCTGTTAGAATATGGTGTTGCATATTCTGGTTTTGCCTTCGTGCAAGAAAAGTCTGCCCAGTAACAGCAGTTATGTCCAAGGTCTTTGAATGAGATCATTTCACCTTTGGCACAGTTAACATGGCTTAGAGTTTTTTCTTACTGGCTTCAAGGTCGCATTGCAGCCGGGTCCGGTAAAATTGTTTGCAGCTGGCATTACATCATTCAATGGGTGTGCCTGTACATACATGTATAAAAGGTGGTCAATATGTCTGTGTTCTTGTTGGGAGTAAGGCGTTGGATTATGAGTAAGCATTGTATTGATAAGAGATAGTTGTGTATGTTTAGACTGTTCATTATTTTTGTGTCTAACATACTGTTCTCTAGTATTTTTGTAGATAGCACTCTGTGTATGCCCTGTTCCTGTTCTGTTTTACAAGTCTTAGTTTTAGTAAACTTTTGCTAAGTAAACTGGCTTGTGTTTTGTTTTAACCTACTAGACTAGCCTAAGCCACTAATGCCATGTTCACACCGCTGCTACACCTGCTGTTGCTGGGGAACCTAGTTGTTGAACTTTGTTTCCCCCCCCCCAGGAGCTCAGATTCCAACAGTTTCATGTACATTTCCACAATCTCTGCACGCTTGGATTGCACTAGAGAGCGGGGTTCCAATGCCATTCTCCAACAGCCCAGTCCCAATGGGTTCGCCCCATCAGTGGATCAATCACTTCATTACAGACTGAATAGCATGGAACACCTTAGTGTGACAAGGACCATATCTCACTTCCATTCACCTGAAATAGCCATTCATTGAATCAAGGTTTCCCTGGACTCCACACAAGCACCAGCAGCCCTGACACTGATCCCAAACCTGGTAACCAGAGACAACTGACCCACAAAACTGAGACACTTGAGCCAGGATCCTCAAGAACTGCAGCCCTTGAGCCGGGCCCGATTGAGGAACCAGCATCCCCACTAGGGCCTCATGTGTCAAACCTGCTCACCTCCACAGGTATCATGGCTAGCGAGAAATGATGTGAGTGCCAGGCTCTGCACCCCTGAAGGACTTCCACTTCAGCAAGGGGGCAGGGCCTGGGAGAGGCAGTCAGACTGAGGAACCATTTAAGACAAGTGTGGGGAACATGTGGCCCCCCAGAAGTTGGTGGACCGCAACTCCCCTCATCCCTACCCAACATAGCCAATGGTGAGTGATGATGAAGTGGGTTGCAGACTAACATCTGGAGGGCCACATATAATATTCCCCATCCCTGATAAGGGCTCACTTAGCATGCATGCACTCCTTGCTGGAAGAACGAGCTGTCTCTTCCCTGGGACCTGTCCAGGGTCCTGAAGGACCTCTCTCTGGCTGTTCCTGCTCCTTAATCCTGTTCCTATCCTAGCCGCTAGAGTGGATACTGTCCTTGCCTGTCAGGCCCCTGCCTTGGCTGTCTTTCCCCAGACCATTGCCTGACCTGCTTCCTCCAGACTTCTGTGGGCTCATCCTTGCCAGGACCGGAAACACCCTACTCTTCAGCTCCCGCCCTTCTCTGTCCTTCCTTGGAGGCAGGTATGCCAACACATGGGGCAACCTCTGCCCATCTTTGGATGCTCAACAAGCTATAATGTTGGTTCTAGGAAAGAATGGCCTATGGTGCTCGGGGGCGAGGGTGAAAGCTGCAAATTATGCCGTCTAAAACCCTGACAAGCAGGGCCGGTGCAAGGCAGTTTGGTGCCCTAGGCAAGATCAGATATTTAGCGCCCCCCCCCTTCCCACTTGAGCCCTCCCTCCCTCCAGCCCTATGCTCCTGGCGCCCCCTTTAGCCCGGCGCCCTAGGCAGCCGCCTAGTTGGCCTAATGGTAGCACCGGCCCTGCTGACAAGTTGCCGTCCACTCACTGTTATAGCTGCCGCCGCCGCTAATCTCCACCGTTGCCGTGCCTCGCAGTACTGGGCCTTCAGAAGCGGCCCTCCCTGACAGTGGACAGGAGGAGAGAGAGAAAGAACAACAGAGGAAGGGGGAAGGGGGCAGGAAGAGGAGGAGGACACGAGAGGATGAAAGTTGGTCAGAGAAGGAAAAGGGAAGTGTCTTTTCAACTGCACTTCTGCCAACTGGAAAGTCTTACGAGCTTGACGTCAAGAGGATCAGGACCCTCTATATCTTGGTAGACCTGCCCTGACAAAAGGATCACAAATGTATCTTGCTGGACCTTGGAGCTCCTCCGTCTTAGGAAATGGTGAGAGTAAAATATGCCTGTCCGGGATTATGTAGGATCACCACACCCTGTTATGTCTTATTGCTTAAAAGAGGAGGGGGAGTCTTTGAAAAAAAATCAATTTAGGAACCCTTGTTTAGAAACCTGTTCCTTTGGTAGCCTTAACACAGAAGAAAGAAAAAAAAACAACCCTTCAGACCTTTCCATGTTAAGCAAATGCCGGTGAACTGCCCTGCATAGTCAATGACTTCGAGTAGACCACTGTACCCACACAACAACTCGGTACAAAAATCACCAACCTGACCTCCAGAAATCTTAACACCAGTTCACATGTTACATGGCAATCAATTGTCCTTCCTGCAACTATACCAGAGCTCCCTTATAGCAAATGTATCAAGGGAGATGGGCCAATACTGATTCCCCGACACCGGAAGGCATGGGCCAGAGAATCCCAATTGACTGCACCTCCCTGGCACATGTCTGCGTGCTTCATATGTATCTAATTTTTCACGCTTCAGGGATGTGCTGCAGGGAATACCAGCGTAGCAAGCATGACCGCAGTGCAAAATGCCTCTTGGAACACACATCTTGAGATAGAAGTGGGTTCCCCAGCTCATTCGAGAAACAGAGTGGGCAACCTCTCCATTGCATTAAAAGTCACCAAGACACGCACAGGCTACGGGCCTTATGGAGAAGAAGAGAAATGCAGAGCAAATGAACCTACCATCCAGGGGTGACTTCTCCTCAGCATTCTTGTCTTCCTCTGCTAACATCACCTCCTCTGAAAACATGGAAAGGACAGCACTCAGTCTCAGATAAAAGCACATTCTCAGCCATAAAACATGGCATCTGAGGGCCAAAACACTATAAAGCATGTAAGCATTTAAAGACTAACACATTTATTATGGCATAATTATGGACTAGAGTCCATAATTATCAAATGCATGCAATGTTACCCTCAATTAGTGTGTGTGTGTGTGTGTGTGTGTGTGTGATAGAGATAGAGATATAGAGATAATAAGCAGTGACATCAGAGGGACATGAAATGCGAAGAATAAAGACCATAATCACTGTAGTAAAGCTCAGATGTACGTACATCCTGGGATTGGTAAGCTAATTGACACCTGTAGTGGGATACATTCAAGCTACAGATGATAAAAAATGAATTTCCTGGTAGTACTTGCAATTCAACCATTTTGAACCAAAGTTTCCCTTTGCAGTCCCTTTGTTCATATATTGCCGCCTTAAGGTCAGCAGCAGAGTGTCCTGGGAAGCTGAAATGTTTTCCTTCTGGTTTCTGAATACTGCCATTTCTGGTGTGAGGTTTGCATCCATTTATTCTTTCACACAAAGACTGGCCAAGCTTTTGAGCTCTCCAGAACTCTTCTTCAGGCTAGCCACTAAGCAAAATTGTGGGGCAGGTGTGTGTGTGTGTGTGTGTGTGTAGATTACATTCAATTAGTCCCCAAAGTGTTGCCATCCAGAAGTTTTGGACTATAGTTCCCATCATCCCAAAACACTGGCTATGCTGGCTGGGGCTGATGGTTATTGTGGGCCAAAGCATCTGGATGGCACCATGTTGGGGAAAGCTGGATGAGTTGCTTGCGAGGCAGAAAACACAAGCAATGAGAAGCGTGGTAAACTTTTATGTTAGCAAAGCTGGAACTGAATGTGAGGTGGTACACCAGGTGTTTGTTTTTTTTAAAGAAGAGAGTCAAAAGAAGCCAAACTGGATAGTGTTACCTAGTGGTTGGAAGGCACCTGTATCTAGCATGAAAGTCCTATAATGAGAGATAGACATTTTCTGAAATCCATTGCAATACTGATTTTCACCGTGCACTTCCTCTCGTGACTTGGGCGTCACCAGTGCAGCTGTGTGCAGTGATCTCCAGTTATCATTCCCACGGATCACAAACTCTGATCAACAAACTATTCTGGGTGACCCAGGAGCCATAAATGAGTTTAATCCTGCATTTCTGAGACTTGCTGCCGTTTACTTGAAAGCACTGGACCCATGGATTTCATTACATCTATTTGTTTCTCTAAACTCTCCGAAGCTAACCCTGCAACAACATTCTAGACTAAAGAGCAGAAAGGAAGCCTGTTGTTTGCTTGGGAATTAGTGGATTTATCTCCCAACAAAGCAGCGGCAGTGTAATTTTTTTTTTTTTTTTAAAGGCATGTGTATTAAATGAAAAAGCTAAAATAGAGCTACATTTTTGTTTTTGTTTTAATCTGGCCCAATCAAGGTCTCCCAGGCAGAATTACACCACACACACACACACCAAATGCTGCATGTCCTTGTAAGATAAGAGACATTGTCTGCAAAAGCCCATGTGGGGGGGTCCGAGGAATTCTTTTATCTTCTTGGATAAAGGGGAAGCTTAGAAATGCAGCACAAGAGACTGGAGTTTAATGAAGAAAGAAGCAGCAAGTTCATTTCCACGGATCGGATTAGTGTGCGCTGGAGGTCTTTCGGTAATTCTTCTACAGCTCTGTTCTTTCAGTCCCCACCCCCTTCTTATTGAAGGTGGGGAGAGGTCGTTTTCACAGCTGGCCCCTGGGCAGCAGTCCAAGGTGAGCCAGGAGCTGGAAACCAGGAGCCATGGGGCAAGGCCAATAGTAAAGGCCATAAAGTAGAAGAGAATCTGAGGACAAACAAGGAAGCAGGATCTAGAAGCAAGTATCAGGGTTGAAGAGCAAGCAAGGATTACAGGAACATGCCAGGAAGAACTTGTTGCCTCCTGAACAAGGCTCAACCGAAACAGGAAGCTCGCTTACGTCCTTCCTGTCTAGCAGGCTCCAGTGCTGACTGATGGGTACAGTCAGTCCAAGGTCTGAGGGTACTTCTCTGAGAAGTGGCCACCTACAGTTCAGTGGCTCAGCACAGAGGACAGAAGAGCCAGTGTGGCGTAGTGGTGAGAGCGTTGGACCAGGACCCGCTCGGCCATGAAACTCACTGGGTGACTTTGGGCCAGTCACTTGACTCTCAGCCTAACCTACCTCACAGGGTTGTTGTGAGGATAAAATGGAGAGGAGGAGGAGGAGGATTATGTAAGCCGCCTTGGGTTCCTTGCAGGAAAAAAGGCAGGGTTATAAATATAATAAATAAATAAATAAATAAATAAATGACATTTGCACACTGCTTCAGCAGCTCCTGACAGTAGCTGCCATTTCTTCCCAGAGCTGCTGCTGCTTTCTTTCTCCTTCTTAGTAGTAGCATATCCCACCTTTCTTCCATCATGGAACTCAAGATGACATACAATATAAAAGCCAATATCAGATAATAAATACATTAAAAAACATTACAGACACAATAAAACAGAGCAGTGTAATCACATGTCAGAAAAAGTAAACAGGTGTGTCTTCAAGAGGCATCTAAAGTTCACCACAGTTTGCACCTCTTGGACCACACATAGGAGAGCATTCCAGAGGGCGGGTGCCACAACCGAGAAGGCCCACTTCATACATGCCATTACTTGATGACATGCTGTTGGTTGTGGGAAAACCAATAAGATCTCCTTGGAAGATCTCAGGGGTTGATCAGTGTATATAGGGTCCCAAGTCGTTTAGGGCTTTGAATGTCAGCGACAAAATCTCGAACATGGCTTGGTAGCCAATAGACACCCAGTGCAATCATTTTAATGTAGGTGAGCACCCTAGCTGCTGCGTTCTGCACCAACTGCAGCTTCCGAACAGGTGCAAGGACAGCCTCACATAGAGCTCTATACAGTAATCTAATTCTGAGGTTACCAATGTCTGGATCACTGTGGCTAGGCCATCCCTATCCAGGAGCGGGTATAGCTGGTGCGCTATCCGAAGTTGGTAATGGGCACTCCGGGCCACTATGGCCACCTGGGCCTTCAGTGACAAAGATGGATCCAGGAGCACCCCCAAACCATGTACCTGTGCACTTTTTCAAAGTGAATTTTCAATGAATAAAGTAGGGTTTGTGAGCATTTCAGTTGAAATGTATGCATCTTTGTGCACATTTTGGAAATGTAAGTAATTTTGGTGGACTTTTTTTTTTTCTTTTCTTTTTTTGCAGACTGCATTGCAAACACTGGAAATGTCCAGATTTTGACGGCAAACTGCAAATCTGTTTCATGCTTAGGTCTGGAGAGTGTGTGAATTTGCTAAGTTTGCACTGAAATGAGCTGTATCAAACATGATCCCTGACAAAGGCTTCTGAGATCACCATGGAACCATCACAGTTTGTACTCAGTCAGAACCACTTCAGTTTGACTCCACACAGTAATGGTGACCTTTTTATGGCCTACTTAGAATAAAGTTATTTATCTGCCTGTCTGGAGGTCCAACAGGTATACAGTACCTTAAATCAGGGTTCTTCAACATTTGGAAAACGTGCCCCAGCACAGGCACCAGCATAAAATTTAGCTGCTGTAGAGAGGTGGGGGCCAATCACAAAACTATGGAAGCACCCCCTTATCTGTGTGTGTGTGTGCATGATTGTGCACCCTGTGTGTGCGCTACTCACTCTGGCTTTCTCTCTCTCTCTCTCTCTCTCTGACTCTTCTCTCATACACACTTAGGTTGGTTCCTTTCCTTCCTTCCTTCCCTCCCCCTCTCTGTCTTTATCTCCTTCCTTCCATCTCTCTGCCACCTCCTCTCTTTCTCCCGCTCTTTCATTTTTCAGCAAGGAATCATAGAATCATAGAATCATAGAAAAGTAGAGTAGGAAGGGGCCTACAAGGCCATCGAGTCCAACCCCCTGCTCACTGCAGGAATCTAGGTCAAAGCATCCCTGACAGATGGCTGTCCAGCTGCACCTTGAATGCCTCCAGTGTTGTAGAGCCCACGACCTCCCTAGGTGAGAGTGTTGGACCGGGACTCGGGAGATCCGGGTTCTAGTCCCCGCTCGGCCAAAACTTCCCCTACCCCCCCATACCAGTGAATGGAGGAATCACTCCCATTCACCTGCATAGCGGGAAAATAGCTTGGTAAGCTGGTCTCCCAGGTGCCACACTGGAGATCCCGGCCTTAAATACATGGATGGCATCTTCCAAATTTGGAGACATGAGGAAGCATTATTGAAGATAAATTTAATGCCTTCCATCCTACTATCAATGTTAGCATTACCTGCTCGGGGCCGGTACTACCATTAGGCCAACTAGGCAGCTGCCTAGGGCGCAGGGCTAAAGGGGGGGCGCCAGAAACGCCTTGAAAAAATAATACAGCGCTCTCAAGTGGGAAGGGGGGGCGCTAAATATCTGATCTTGCCTAGGGCACCCAACTACCTTGCACCGACCCTGTACCTGCTCATGCACGGATGTGATGTTTCCGGATGCTACCATCATCTTAAAGGATGGCCACCTTCATGCCACTTTATACAGAAAACCTTCTGACCGATGCACATAGCTACATGTAAGCAATTCATCCTCATGATATTAAAAAAAATCCATTGTATGCAGGCAAGCCATGCATTACAGATGCACACACTCTGATGAACAAGATCTTTGCAATCAGCTGAACATACATAAGTGAGCATTCTTAAAGTTAAAATAACTTAGTAGACTAGCAAGATTATTACGGCTAAATTAATGCCTAAAAGTAAACCACTTCAACACCAGGAAGATAGAAAGCTTAATAGAAAGCCTTTCGCTGTCACGTATCGTTCACAGTTAAGGGGTGCTGCAGCAGCACATTTTCAGAGACCGACCTGCCCACCCTGGAAAATGAACCCACTCTCAGATGTAACAGGAGGTACCCCTATGCTAGCTTATAGGTAGCCACCTAACCTGAAACAATTGTTGGCCAGGGACGGAATCTCAACACTGGACTCAGAGCAAGTTCCATTAATAAGCATCAGTGACAATGTCAGTGGACCGGTCATGTTGTTCGAATGCCTGACTGCCGTCTCCCAAAGCAGTTACTTTACTCCCAACTCAAGGATGGAAAGCGGAATATCGGTGGTCAATATAAGAGGTTTAAAGATGTTCATAAGGCTAATCTAAAAAAATGCAATATAAACATCGAAAACTGGGAAGCTCTGGCCCATGAACGATCTAACTGGAGGTTGGCCTTTCACAAAGGTTCCATGGACTTTGAAGAAGCCCGAGTGCAAGGTGAAAGGGAGAAACGTGCTAAGCGAAAAGCACGTCAAATGAATCCTTTACAGGACCATCTTCTATCTGGTAACCTGTGTCCTCACTGTGGGAAGCTGTGTGGATCTAGAATTGGCCTCCACAGTCACTTACGGACCCATCGCTAGAGTCTACACAATCTTCTTTAGAATTTCCTCCTTTTATCCCGGAAGACAATCTTACTCGGTCACGAGTGATCGCCTGATGATGATGATGAAGTGGACCGGGTGGGGTCATCCACCACATCCAGGGCAAGTATACCTGCGCATCATCCAATGTTCTGTATTTGATCTCCTGCATCAAGTGCCCAAAAGCCACTTACACAAACAGGACAGTCTTTAAGACAAAGATTAAATGGGCACAAATCAGACATTAAGCATAAGAAGATCAACAAGCCAGCCAGTGAACACTTTAACCTCCCTGGACATACCATCATCACAGACCTCAGGGTGATAGTCATAAAGAAACTGGAATCAGGGGCTCACTTGGAACATGAGATTGCAGAACAAGAGATAGGGAAATTTGATTACGTTGATCAGGGACTTAGTAGGGACTATGGCTTCTATGTACATTATAATGACTTCTAGTACATTTCATAGTTTGTTACTGCAGCTTTAAGAGAATAGACTACAGTAATACCTTGGATTACAAGTAACTTGGTTTGAGAGCGTTTTGCAAGACAAGCAAAATTTTAAATATTTATTTAATATTTTTTGACTTGATATACAAGCGACGTCTTGCAATACAAGTATTGTAGTATGGCTTAAATTAAAAATCTCTGTACAAATTTTTTTGGGGGAATTTCGTTTTGATACAAGAGTGTTTTGGATTACAAGCACGTTTCCGGAACGACTTATGCTCTCAATCCAAGGCATGACTGTATTTGCTACAGATGTACCTGTTTAAACTTTCTTTTCAGACTCAAAGCCTCCAGTTCCTCATACACTTTCTGATGAAGTGGGGTGTAACCCAGGAAAGCTCATGCAAATGTATTAAAACATCTGAATAACTAAAGCAGTTAATCTTTATGTGCACTATGCTTAATCCTTAGGGGGGTTTTTCTCGGTTAGAATGCATTGTCTGTTTATATATTTATTTAAGAGATTTCGAGCCCACCTTTTACAGCCATGCCTTTACAGGGTTACTGTACAATGTATAAAACACTGAAGTTGAATCATCGACGTCAAACGCATATCAACATTTCATAAAATGCTATAAAAACAGTAGAATCTGACAACAGTAACACTATGAATAACACTCCAGCATAGTGACCGTAAAAATAGTTCAAAGTATTGCCAACCAATGCAAACAAATTTAAAGCAGCAACATCCACAGATCCCAGGAGAAATTAAAGAGTATACCTCATAAATACTGAAGTAGCTTCCCTCCTCATGTGAGTCCTGGGGCACTTCTCTTGCCACCCACACCCACGCCCCAGTGAAAGATCTGGAGGAGGATCATTTGGTCTGACCTTCCAAGACAAGCTTGTGGTGGTGGTGGTGGTGGTGGTGGTGATGATGATAATCATGATCATGATCATCATCATCATCTAGCTTCATCTCCTCAACTCTAAAAGGGGACTATCACTGACCTACCCAATGAGCAACTGTGGTGAGGTGTGTCCTCACTCTGGACCAGAAGTCCTCAGATCACAGAAGCTCCAGGGAGGAGATATATCCACTCTCTGGACCATCCCGAGTAGATCTGCAAGCACCATACTCCGCACACCATCCCCTGAAACCTAAGAAGTTACCTCTGCCACTGGATTCTGATTATTGGACCTCAGACTCCACAGAGGATCGGGAAAGTCCAGAGGAGCATAGATTTCATAGAGTTGGAAGGAGCCTACAAGGCTATCGAGTCCAACCCCCTGCTCCCCTGAATAAATCGAGACCAGGAATGGGGAATGTGTGGCCCTTCCAGATGTTGTTAGACCGCAACTCCCATCAGCCCTAGCCAGCATAGCCATGGTGAGAGATAAGGCAAGTTTCATAGATTTCATAAATCATAGAGTTGGAAGGAGCCTACAAGGCCATCGAGTCCAACCCCCTGCTCAATGCAGGAAAGCTAGAGGAGGGGTCTCCCGTCCAAGTAATAACCAGGCTTGACCCTGCTTAGCTTTCCACGCTCAGACAAGCTGAGCCAGCGTAAGCCACAGGCCTGTGCCGTTGCAGTCCAACAACGTCTGGAAGGGCCACACGTTCCCCATTCCTGGTCTAGAAGAATGCAATGGCTGCATGAACATTCACTGGAATTTTAACTGGCCAGAAGCAGCACTCAGAGGATGTGGTGTGGCCTAAGTCTTAACTCTCTAGATGAGGCTATAAAAAGCTCTGGCAGTTGCTCCAGGCCAGTGCTGAGGTAACTTGTACCTGTTGTCTCAGCTGCAGGATTGCGGTCTGTGACAACTGGCCATCTTGGCTAGGGATGGTGGGAGTTGTAGTTCCAACCATATCTGGGGACCCAAGTTTGGGAAAGCGTGGGTTATACATTTGCCTTTTGCTTCTTAGATGTTTAGGCATGAAATGGTTTATCGTGAATGGTTTTGAATTTGTTTTAATTGCATACCAGACAGAGAGAGACTAAGAGACAAAGCGAGAAAGAAATGTGAGGCCTAGTAAGGTGCAGTGCAGCCTTCTCCAACATGGGACTTTTCAGACCTGTTGGACCGTAACTCCCATCAGCCCAGCCATGCTGGCTGTGGATGACAGGAATTGTAGCTCAGTACATCTGGAGAGCCCCGTGTCAGGGACAGCTGGTGTAGCAATTAGAGTGTTGGAGTGGGACTGAAGAGACTTGGGTTCAAATCCCCATTCAGCCATGTAGCTCATGGGGTTACCTTGGTCCAATCACCAGCTCTCAGTCTAATCTACCTCACAGGTTTGTTGTGAGGATAAAATGGGGGAGAGGACCACATATGCCACTTGGGCCTCCTGGGGAAAAAGGTGGAAATATAAATAATCTATCAGTCAATAAACTAGATAACTTACATCCACAGACATTTCTAGCCCTCAAAGACTGTTACAGCCTGCCTGCCACATTTGCACACACAAGTCCATTCTGACTGGTGGCCATCCAGCTTCTGCTTCGAATGGCTAAGCAGGGGGGCCACAAGTTGCCCACCCCTAGACTAACAGACCTATTGTGGCAAAAGGTTTCATTAGATGCATGGAGTGTTATTCTCTGCTGGGCACATTATTTATATGACCAAAAGGCCATGAAATGCAAAGTCTGAGACATTTCTATACAAAGCTCAAATGTAGACAAGAAAAGCTGAAGCATCAAGATATCATTCATGACAGCAGTAAGTGACTATAATACCAATCTTCCTAGCTGTGCTGTGCTAATTTAACACCTGTAGTAGGAGAGAGAACCTTAGTCTCAATTGAGTCCTGAACAAGCACACAAATTTAGTGATAAATTCTAGTTCATCTTTTTCATCCTGGAGCCTTCCCCCCCACTTTTTAAGTGCAGTTCAGGGACCTTCTAGGGCCGGGCTCCCCAACCTTGGGTCCCCAGATGTTGCTGGCCTACAGCTCCCAGCATACCCAGCCAGCATGGCTAACGGCAAGGGATTCTGGGAGCTGCAGTCCAGCAACGTCTGGGGACCCAAGGTTGGAGAGCCCTGTCCTACGGAAAGGACTGATGGTCTAAATGGGAATTTTGGTTTTATCTATTCCCCTATTTCCATCCCAAGAGCCAGAAATGTACTCCTTCTTACCTGCCTTAAAGATCCATTCCAAATAGCCATTGAGTTCCCTTTCTATCTGCTGCTGTCTCCGGAGTTTTAGGAAGGCCCGCCGGTTTTCAACTCTCTCGCGTTCTTTGGCGAACTCACTGCAGAGAAGGAAACAAGCAAAACAATGCAACTCTTGCCCCATCTTAAGACTTTCAACAGCCTTTCTGTGTTTGCCAAGGGGGTAATTCTACTGATCCTATCACTCAGGATCAAACCACATGTTTGGGAAAGCCATGTGTTAAGAGTCCTTCCTGGGACAACGCCACTTCAGAAGGCAGAATTGGAAGGGTTTGCAAAATGAGCATGCCAAGAAGAACACTAGGTGGGAAACTCCTGTCCTTGACATTCTAGCTTCTTCTGGGCAAAGATGTTTGAGGCGGAAATCAAAACACACTGATCAGCCACCTGCTTTTGAAGCAATACTGTCTCAGGAAGATTTCCCCCCCCAGAGCAGGAGCGATGACATCATCTGATGCAGCATCAGGGTGCAGAGCATAAACCCTCCTTGTTCTGGCAAATGAATGGGGTGATGTTGAGGCTTTCAAGTTTTATTACTTTCAGCACAAAGGAAGTCAGACAAACAAACATAAACTGGAGACTTCTTTCTAATTATTATTATTATTATTATTATTATTATTATTATTATTATTATTATTATTATTATTATTATGCCCCGCCTTTTTTCCTGAAAGGAACCCAAGGCGGATTACATAATCCTCCTCCTCCGCCTCTCCATTTTATCCTCACAACAACCCTGTGAGGTAGGTTAGGCTGAGAGTCAGTGACTGGCCCAAAGTCACCCAGTGAGTTTCATGGCCAAGCGGGGACTAGAACCCGGATCTCTCGAGTCCCAGTCCAACACTCCCACCACTACGCCACACTGGCTCTCTGACGCGGTCCCTACTTCATGCCAGTAGTTTCAATGGGAACGTGTCCTTGCAAGATGGAATACATTTCTAATAAAAAGGTAAAGGTTGCATTTCAGCTGGCTTTTATTAAAGCTCAGTGTGTTTTATAAGTTGAGCCCATGCAGTCAGAAGTAAGCACCATCGAATTCAGTGGAGCTTTCGCTAAGGTACCTCCAGGGATGGGGACTCGGACTCCAGGACTCGACTCGTGAGTTGGACTGAGCCCCCCCTCTGACTCGAGTCGCACTCGAGTCCCAATATTTTTAATGGGACTCGAGACTCGACTCGGGACTAGAGACCAAGGACTCATCAACATCCCTGCTTGATGCCACCTGCAGGTGCTGTCTGGACCTAGTTGCAGTAACAATCCAAGTTTATTTTTTAAAATCATTTTCCTAATGTAACCTTTCAGACATTTTGGGTTTGGCTGCCTCTGCCTGCCTGTTTGGGGTTCCCTGCCTCCTCTGCCTGCCTGGTTATTTTGGGTTTGTCTGCCTGGTCTGTTCTTGTCAAAATCAGTGGCAGAGTTTTGAGATAAAAGGCACACTTGTGCCTAGAATTTATTTAAGCCACACATCTGAAGTAGCCTTATTTTGTTGGGAAAAAAACCCATTGATTGTAATAGGGACTCGTGGAGTCAGCTTTGGGAGTGACTCGGGACTCGTGAGTCACCATTTTGGACCAAGGACTTGGACTCGGACTCGAGACTCGGGTCCAAAGACTTGTGACTCGAGACCAAGGACTCTTCAACATCCCTGGGTACCTCTGCATAGGGTTGCAGTCATGCTGAATCATGGTGTGATTTTATCAGTGCTTTGTGTCTGTGGTTTATGATGACATTTTCATCCAGAGTGTTAGCTACTCTGAGTATAAATAATAGAAATGCAGGCTATATATGTAGTTTTATTTTATTTAACGTATTTATACATTGCCTCTCTGCCCACTGGGTGCTTGAGGCAATCTACAAAATTCAGACAAAAAAAGAGAATAAAACTACCGTAATACACCATAACAGAAGCTGGCGCATTCATCACAATAAAATCAGAAAATGACTTTAAAATATGTAAAAGCTCGATGGAACAATATAGGCTTTCACTGCCTCTCTAAAGAATAATCAAGAGCAGGCTAGACTGAGCTCCCTAGGGAGGGAGCTCCATTATTGGGGTACTGCTACAGAAAGGGGCCTGTTTTGAGCACCCACCAATCTAACCTTTCTAGACTGTTGGGACATATAACAGGGCCTCTGACAATGCTCACAAACTCATGGGGGGGCACTCTTTCAGATAACCTGGCCCCAAGGTTCTATCCTGGGGAACTGGCTATGAATTCCCCTTGTGGGTAGGGCTGCGGTGGCGGCCCTGATCAGCTACTGCACTTCAAAAACCAACTGGCCCCTTTCGGCCCTAAAGAAGGGACCTATAATCGGCCTCTTTCGCTGCAAGTCAAATCCACCAGGAATGAAGGGGTGCAGGGAGCATAAAAGAAGAAAAAGAAACGGTCAGCAGTCTAAAATGCTCCAGTCGATAAAGCAGCACACATACATTTGCCTCCCTCTCCTGACTTTGCAGAGCCCAGAAGCACTGGAGACACTGGGTCAAGGCCATAAAACAGGACTTAGAATCATAGAGTTGGAAGGGGCCATTTAGGCCATTAAGTGCACACCCCTGCTTAATGCAGGAATCCAGTTCAAAGTATCCCGGACAGAGGGCTGTCCAGCCTCTGCCTGAATACCTCCAATGTCGAAGAGCCCACCACCACCTCCCTAGGCAGTTGGTTCCATTGTCTGACTGCTCTGACCATTAAGGAAGTTTTTCCTGATGTTCAACCAAATTCTGCATTCCTGTAACTTAAACCTCGTATTTCATATTCTGCAGTCTTGGATGACAGAGAACAGGTTGTGGCTCTCTTCTACGTGACAACCCTTTAGGTACTTAAGACATGCTATCATATCCCACCCCTCAGTCTTCTCAAGACTAAACATGCCCAGTTCCTTCCATCTTTCCTCATAAAATTTAGTTTCTAGACCCCTGATCATCTTTGTTGCCCTTCTCTGAACTCGTTCCAATTCATCCAAGTCCTTAAAGTGTGGGGTGTCCAAAACTGGACACTGTATTTGAGGTGAGGTCTGACCAACACAGAGTAGAGTCGCTACTCAGAATACCATGGGGCATCTTGTCAAATGCCTTGCTGAAGTCAAGATATATTATGTCCACAGCAGCATATCCATGATCTACTAAGGAAGTTAACCAATCGGAAAAAAGGAAATAAGGTTTGTCTGGCAGGACTTGTTCTTGACAATCCATGCTGCTTTCCCAGTGATCACTGTGTGCATTTCCCTGTCCCATGTAGCAGCAGCTACATTGGGGTTGTGGAGTCTTGACAGAAAGACAAGAGAAGCCCCCAGAATGCTCTTCAGTAGAGCCAGAGGCTACAATGTGGAACAGGCAAAAGGAGGTCTGTTTACCGATCTTCCATGCAGGGATGTTGAAGAGTCCTTGGTCTCGAGTCACGAGTCGAGTCACGAGTCTTTGGACCCGAGTCTCGAGTCCGAGTCCGAGTCCTTGGTCCAAAATGGTGACTCACGAGTCACGAGTCCTGAGTCACTCCCAAAACTGACTCCACGAGTCCCTATTAAAATCAATGGTGTCTTTCCCCTATAAAATAAGACTATTTCAGATGTGTGGCTTAAATAAATTCTAGGCACAAGTGTGCCTTTTTATTTCAAAACTCTGCAACTGATTTTGGCAAGAACAGACCAGGCAGACAAACCCAAAATAACCAGGCAGGCAGAGGCGGCAGGGAACCCCAAAGCAGGCAGGCAGAGGCCTTTGTCTTGGACAACTCAACTGTTGAACAGGTCAAGAAGAGACCAGGCAGGCAGAGAAGGCTGGGAACCCCAAACAGGCAGGCAGAGGCAGCCAAACCCAAAATGTCTGACCCTAACCCAAGCCCCCCACAACAACACATCAATCAAAATAAATCTCAACACATTGTTGGGGCTGCGCTCCTGGTAGCTGTCCATAGTGGCCGAGCAGCGGCGCGCCTCGCTTCCATGCGCTCTTCACCGGTGATCGCGCTCCTTCTGGCACAGCCAGAAGACTCGTCAACAGCCTAGGGATGTTGACGAGTCCTTGATCTCGAGTCCCGAGTCGAGTCTCGAGTCCCATTAAAAATATTGGGACTCGAGTCCGAGTCGAGTCAGAGGGGGGACTCAGTCCGACTCACGAGTCGAGTCCTCGAGTCCGAGTCCCCATCCCTGCTTCCATGTCACGGCCTGTGGCTCACGCTGGCTCAGCTTGTCTGAGCGTGGAAAGCTAAGCAGGGTCAGGCCTGATTATGACTTGCATGGGAGACCCCTCCTCTAGTTTCCTGCATTGAGCAGGGGGCTTGGACTCGATAGCCTTGTAGGCTCCTTCCAACTCTATGATCTATGAATCATTTTGGCCAGATTCTGATCATAGAGTAATGCAAAACCCCACTCATGCCGGTGGAGATGCTTTTCAAATGCCCATCCCATTCTCATTAGTCCTATTTTGCTGAGGTTAGCTGATAGTCTCCCGTCATCATCGGAGGTAGCTCTTGCCCCTAGCCTGCACTCCAAACACATGATCAAAGCACACATGCACTGGTTCTATTGCCTGAAAGAGAGAAGAATACAACTGCCCTGGGGCAACCTCATATTCACGATCTTCTTCGTTGCACCTGTCGAAATTGTCACTCGCATTTAGCCCAGCAGGGCTGGGCCCGAGAAGCTCCAGAGCGCTTTCAAGTGACCCCCGCAGGGCTCCTTTAACGGCCATCAGCTGAAACCTGCCACCTGCTCTCCTCACATTCACACTGCTCACATTTATACCCTTTCCTTCCACCCCCATCCCCGAGCTTGGGGTGCAAGAGTGACAACGTCACGTGCTGTGTGCACTGAACACCAGCTTGGTATTCAGCAGGTATCTCTTTTGCAAGGCAAAAGCTGAAATCATCAGCTACATACAACATATCCTTTCCTCTATCAAAATAAATAAATAAATGTCCTCCCTTCTGGGTCAATGCTCCCAGTCAGTGGCCCAATCGCTCAGCTTTGATTTCTCATTGAGAAGCGGAAAGGAACCCTGACAGCTACAAGGGAACACAGGCCTGCATACCGAGTGGGCCATGCCCTTCTTCTTGCCGCTGCACAGTGTTGTTTCACTGCAAATAGAACGATGGGGCAGGCAGGCAGGAAAGGGTGAAGAGCAAGGGGCTTCTATGGCTCTCTAGAGTGCTGGGTAAAAATGTGAGCTGAAGTGGAAACTGGAATGGAGATCCATAGAGACACAAGATGTTTTATACTGAGCCAGTGATGTGGGTGATAGGGGGTGAAAAACGTTCTACTACTCATTTTTTCCCCATGGAAAATGTCCCACTTTTAGAAATGCATTGTTTCACAAAATGAATAAATAACCCAAAGAATGAACAGAGTGTGGCTAACGTTTGGACATCACGCTCAACTAGGGTTTGGCAAGACGTGGATGAGCCTAGCCTACTCAAGAGGAGGAGGAGACTCGTGTGCTACTCCCATCCACTCCCCTCTTCTGCTTGGAGGAGGAGTCTGGAGTTTGTGAGACCTAAAGGTAGTTCCCAATCTTGCTGAGGAAGCTCCTGGGACCACTGAGAGATTCTTGTATGACACTGCGGTTCTGTTCAACCAGAATCTGTAAATCTGGCACAAATTCCGGGGGGGGGGGGAACCCCATCTGGACAGATTGTAGCTAGCGAGACTGTTGAGATGTAAGCAGATGGCTGTCAGAAGCGTGATAGAAGGCAGAACCAGATTGCATGATCAAGCCTAGGCAATGCATGATCGAGCATCAAAGGGATAAGCACGCAGTGATGAGCAGACCCCACAAAGTCTGCAGTGGAAATTATTCAAAGGGCCTGCATTATGTTACTGAACATCCTCCACTTTGGTGAAACTGGGTCCAATGCAGATCAGGCCCCTACCACGATTCCCCCCCCCCCCCATGCAAACCCTCCCTGCCAGCAAGAGGGAGATTCCAGGAGTACCAGCCAGCCTTTCCTCCTCCAGGATACGCCATTTCACCAGTTTTTCATTTTTCTTTTCCAATGGACACACAACATTCGATGGCTACTAAGCATGTCTCTCTGAGGTTTTTTTTTGCCCCCCTTAGTGTTCTCTTGGGGGGGGCTTGGGGGGGAGGTAACTCCCATCTTCAAAAAAGATTTTTACTTCCCCAAACCTCAGGGAGTCCCCAAGCATACGGGTGGCCGGCCAGATGGGTGATTAATAAATATAAGAAATAAATAAAATACCTCCCTCTTGTTTCTCAGAGGCTCCATTTTGGCTCTAATCCTGTTGGCACTCATCGTCAGAGTTCACTATTATGGGGAGTGATATGGCTGCCAATTCTAACTCTGTGTTTATCCAACCTTTTGGCTCTGAAACAAGCACACATTGGCCCTGTCCTGTTTGCCTGACCCACCTGCCTACTTGTCCGGACCTGCCCCCCTGTTCCCAACTACTTGTCCTTGGCTTATATCTTTGGCTATAGCTACTAGCTCTGGCTTGGAACTCTGAGGACTTCTCAGTAGTGATACAGGTTGATTCGGACACAGCAATATTTTATTGACGTTCCCATGTGTGTGTGTGTATTATGAACTCCTTCCCCAGCAAAAAGTTACTTGATCTGCAAACTGGTTTCTAACACAGAAACGACAAGCAGTCCTCGCCAGTAGCACACATTCAACAAGCCCTGTTTGCTGAAGAGCTCTCTCTCTCTCTCTCTCCTTCAGAATTCACAAATTAAGCAGATGTTGGGCTGAAATGAATCCTCCAGGTGGGGACACTAAAGTAGGCCAAGAGAGATGGATGGCTTTTGCAAGAAGCTAAATTTGGAACCTATTGTTGCTGGATGTAGAATGGCGCCTGAGAAGGGAGGCGTAGTTTTCCTACATAGCAAGATGTTAAAGACCCAGCATCCCTTGATGGCACAAAGAGAAGGCTGGCTGAGAGAAAGGGGGTGGGGAAAAAAGTGGGGGGGCCTAGATGAATCCGCAAAGGGCTTTGAGCCACAAGTGGGGGTGTAGAGTTGGCTGCCTCAGTGGGGGCCAGGCAAGAAAAGGAAGAGATGCAGAGCACATGGCAGTTTTAGCCAGAGAACCTGAGCTCTAGAGCAGAGCCTTGTAATATCAGAAGAAAGCGAAATCCAGGCCCGCAATGCCTGACATTGCACGTAGAGCCACGTAACGACTTTTCACACAGTTTTGATTTCATTTCCATGTAAGACCAACACAAAACTTTTAAGTTGTGGGCAAAAACTTTTAAAAGTTTTAAGAAGTTAAATGTTTTTAACTCAAAAAAATTAAGACAAAAATTTAGAACACAGGAATATAGGAAGCAGTCAGACCATCGGCCCATCTAGCTCAGTATTTGCCTAGACCAGGAGTAGGCACATTTGACAATCTGAGAAACTGTCTTGGGCATCACCACAAAATGGCTGCCATGGGGCACATGGCTAAGGACAAGTAACCTGCCCCTTTGAAGCCACAGTTTTCAGCACCAACACAAACCTATTTTACAGCAATCCCAGCTGCTGGTAAGAAAATGGTTGTTCTTGTTGTTGTTGTATTTAAAAGTGCCAGGGGTGGGGCATCTTGGCAGGCACCAAGAAAGGTGTCTCGGGATGCACTAGTGCCCATGGGTACCAAGTTGCCAACCCTAGTCTAGACTGACTAGCAGTGGCTCTCCAGGGTTTCAGTCAGGAGTATTTCCCAGTCCTATCTGGAGATAGTCTTGGAGCCCCAAAGTTCTGATGGGAGCCCCAAAGGGTGTATCCCTTTATGGCTTTGTTGTAGATTTCATAGCTCCCCTGTACACCATGAAACAGGCAGGAGAACACCAATGTTTCACACTGAAGGCATTCAGTCTCATAGGAAAGGACACTGTTCACTGAAAAAATGAAAACAGAGCTCTGAAAACAGAGCTCCCTTCATTCAAACTGAGAAACCATGTTTAACAGCTTTGGAACAAGCCAGGATATTAAGCCAACTTCAAACCATTATTTAATATCCTGGCTTGTTCCAAAGCCATTAACCATAGTTTCCCAGTTCAGACAAAATGGAAAACTACACTTAATAGAAGGCTTCCTGGTTGTTTGCTCGCTTTACTTTATTTATTTATTTTATTATATTTATACCCCACCTTTTTTCCTGCTTGCATTATATGGGAACAGCCAAAGGGCTGTGTGCACAGCCCACTGCCTCCTTCATATCTTGAGTCTTGACTTATTACATAATGATCTTCCAAATGTGATCAAACAGTTCATCTTCATTTATAAAATTTGAAGCACTAGCCTGCACGGCCAGTGTTGCCTTAATGTTTGTGTCTGTCAATAGGAAAACCTATAGCATCAGTGCCCATTCAACAAATGGTGCACATGTGAGCAATTGTGATCAGATCCGGGGGTGCAAACTTATCTTATAACTTGCCTATAAAATGTTGCCTCCCAGTCATGAAATGGGCTACAAATGCTGAACTGGAAGGGGTGCCATTTGGTCTAGGGCTGGAATCTGCGGACATATCCCCGAATCATCTGCAATGCCCAGGGATTCCATGGCACACATGGAGGAGTTCACAAACCACTGAGCAGAGGGGGGGGGGGGAGACTATATATTTATATAACCCAACAGAAGGCTACAGAACACTTTGCTTACCTGTAGGAAATGGGAGGACACAGCCAGCAATTAGAAACTCCCCGGCAGGCTAGTCTGATGTAAGCAATCCCATCCATTCATTGTGTGCCTTGGCCCACACATTCATCCACAGAAAGCTGCACTGTACCATGTCAAACTATTTGGCCTTCTCATCCAGTCATGTCTGCTCTCTAGGATCTCAAACAGAGGCCTTTCCCATCACCTGCTACCTGATCCTTTTAATGGGGGATGCCTGGAATTCAACCCAGGACTTCCTGCATGCAAAGCAGATGCTCTACGGCTTAGCTATGGTTCCTGTTCCCCATGTGTCCATTTTTTTGCATGCTGCACATCCTGGCCTTTGCCACGGGTGACTGAACTTGGCTTTCTGTGGCACAAGCTGGATTGCTAAGCCATTCTGGCACCAGGCTGGCACCTTCCCCAGGCGAATGCTGATTAGCCTGAATATTTTCAAAGCCCCTCGTGGCTCACAATTCCCCTAGGAGCTGGCCCGAGTTAATGTTCCCCATGCTCTGCCTCAGACTAAGAATTAACAACTTAGTGTTTGTGGAAAGCAGATCCTCGCTCAGGGGGAAAAATATTTATTCTCAGGTTTCAGAGCTCTGTGTCTCTCGCCTTCCCTGAGCACAGTAAATCCTCTGTAACACGTCGCAGTCCCTCCTGGGGCTCCTGCAATGAGCCGCAGCTGCTTTGTCATTTCCAGCTGTTTTGCTCAAACTAAAAGGTAATCTGAGCATTGACTTTTACCGAATGCGTCCATGTCCTCTTTGCTAATCAGCTTGGGAAAAAAGACAAGGCAAGTGTGGGGTCTTGCTCCAGAGCCAGCTCTGACAGCGAAGATGAGCTGGTGCAGGAAGGGAGAAGGGTGCCCAGCTGTGGCTGATTCCAGCCCAGGCCAGGCGACCTTGGACAGGCCTCCTTCCCCTCAGCAACAGGAGCAGGGAGGGACGCCGCTTCCTGATTCCCAGCTGCAGCCGCCGGCCTTGGCCTGTCAGGAGGACTCGGGGGAGGAGGGCCCTTCAGGGATGCCGCCCTCCCAAAGACGCCGGGAGAAGCGCCTGGCTGCGAGGCACGCGAAACCGAAGGAGGCGTAGCAAGCGCCCCCTGGCTAGATACCCGTGCCAAGATCCAGGACAGTGAGGCGGGGTCAGGGGTTTATATTCTTGCCTGGTCCTACGCTCCGTGTGGAAAGCAACGACGACTCTGTTTCCGGGCAAAGCTTCTGCACTCCTTGACTCCCTCAATCTGATCTCCTGGCGGCTACAATTTTGGACTGGGACTCTGGACTCTGGCACCTGACTCTCCTTCCCTACGAAGTTTGGACTGTCTTGGCTTCGGCGTGCTTTCTGTACTGGTGTTTGGCTTATGAACTCTTACTGATATGGATTTTGGCAATAA
Organism: Shinisaurus crocodilurus; assembly: GCA_021292165.1. Taxonomy (NCBI): domain Eukaryota; kingdom Metazoa; phylum Chordata; class Lepidosauria; order Squamata; family Shinisauridae; genus Shinisaurus; species Shinisaurus crocodilurus. Next base: position 1,837,983 of record JAHFWL010001192.1, on the reverse strand, counting down.
AGACCTACTTGCATCTACGTTGTTCGGAGTGAACTAGTGGGACAGGACAGCAAGAGATATGATAGGGAGGCTGCTTCTGGCCCTCCAGATGTTGGTGGATTGCAACTCCCATCAGCCCTAGCCAGCATAACCAATGGTGATGGCCAATGGGAGTTGGAACCCAACAGCATCTGGAGGGCCACACAAGTTGCCCAACCTTGCCATGGATGTTCGGGATAGAGTACTTTAAAGGGGGAAGGCGACCAAGCGCGCATTCGAGGCGAAGCATCAGAACAAGGACGCACGGTCGAGGTGTCAGACTTTGGCAGGCGTCAGACTCCAGACCAGAGATAAGAACAGGCCTGCGGCTCACGCTGGCTCAGCTTGCCTGAGCGTGGAAAGCTAAGCAGGGTCAGGCCTGGCTATGACTTGGATGGGAGACCCCCTCCTCTAGTTTCCTGCATTGAGCAGGGGGTTGGGCTCGATGGCCTTGTAGGTCGCATCCAACTCTATGATCTATGAAATCGATGATATGAATCTATGAATCAGGTTCCGGACCCTAAAGGGTTTTCAATCCAAGCAGGTGTGTGGACCTGAGTCATGGGATGCAGGCTGACGTGAGCTAGGAGCCATGGGACAAGCTGGTAGTCAGGGCTGAAGAGCAACGAGGAAGAGAGAGAGGGCCAAAGAGCAAGACTCGAAAAATAAGAGCAGAGTTCAGGTAGACATTGCTGCTCAAAGAGGCTCAGTTGGAACTGAAAGCCCTTTTATGCCTCATTCCCGTCCAGAAGGATCCAACAGTTAGCCTGGGTGGGCGGAGAGTCAGTCTGGAAGGTTCTTCACTGAGAAGCTGCACGCAGAAGAAGGTCCCCAGTTCAATCCCGGCGGCATCTCCAGCTAAAAGGATTCCAGGGAGCAGGTGATGGAGAAGACTTCCTCTCTGCTTGAGTCCTTGGAGAGCCGCTGCCAGTCGGTGCAGACAAAATTGAACTAGATGGACTAATGGTCCGACTCGATATAAGGCTGTTTCCCAACAAGGCCAGATGTCAATGGGTACATGTTTTCCCATCACTGCATCCCCATGCCAGGGGGAAAAAAAAAAATTGCACCTCTGGTAAGGGTCATAGCTGAGTGGCAGAGCAGATGGTTTGCAAGTAGAAGGCCTCAGGTTCAATCCTCGCTGTTTCCAGGTAGGGCTGGGAAAGACTCCTGTGTGAAACCCCGCCGACAGTCCATGCAGGCAAAACTGAGATAGATCTGCCAAGGGTCTGACTCAATATATGGCAGCGCGTCACACGAACACTGAGACTTCCGATGGAGGCCCTTCTCCAGGTGCCCTGACTTCTGGGGTGACGCAAGCGCAAGCGGCAACTCTGTTGCAGCGGTCCAGTGGTGGAAAGCTCGCTCGGCACCTTCCTCTCTCATGTCTTTCCAGCGACAGGTGTCTCTTGATGTCTTTTGGATTGCCGGGGGAAACTTTTTCCTTTCCCCCAGGTCTTTTCAAATATCAGACAAATTGCTTTTAGCCTGATCTTGTTGCTGCTGTTATATTTTATTCTACATCTGCTTCGTATTCCTGCTCTTGTTACTATGATGATGGTGGTGGATTATTGTTATTATTGTTGTTGTTGTTATCATTAAAACTTGTTTTTACGGACTATAATATTCAGGACATGGCGTCCTGGGATATGCTGACTAAGTCCTCAGGCACCCTGGTACTGAGTGCCCAGCAAAAATCGTGGAAGCTAAGCAGGGTCAAGCCTGGTTGTTACTTGGATGGGAGACCCCTCCTCTAGTTTCCTGCATTGAGCAGGGGGTTGGACTCGATAGCCTTGTAGGCTCCTTCCAACTCTATGATCTATGAAATCTATGAAATCTATGAGGTGACCCACCAGACCCTGACAGCTGGGAGCCCCAGTGTGAGATATCCCCCTTCCCAAAGCCATATGGGGAGCAAGATCATGGGGGGGTGGGAAACTGCTTTGCGAGTCCTGACGAGTCCTGACCTTTGATTTCAAGCTTGTTTGACTCATGGCTGGTTGCATTTTGTGCAGGGAAAGCATCACTTTGAGAAAAAAACAAAAACACGAGGCCATGATCCTCTGAGTTCTCTCTGAGGCTGGATGATTAAAGAGGCACGTACGTCTTGGCCCAGGGAGCCACGACTGGCACAGCAGGCCAGGGAGAGTGCCGTGAGGAACCAGGGCTCCTGCTCTGGGCCGGCCATTATGGGGATCAGCAGGCTTGACATAGCCCCCGCCGTCGACCCCTGGCTCCTCAACACAGAAGTCCCTTTGCTCCGAGAACAAAGACACTCTGCAGCAGCAGCATTATTCATATCAGCCCAGAGGAGTCAGGGAGGGAAGGATTTTCTTTCTTCACCACCACAAAGGCAGCTGCTGGGAGGCTGGATACAGGAGAAGAAATGTGGCTGGCAAAAAGAGAACGCAACAAGGACGGTGAGGAATCTCAGGCAGTTCGGAAGCCTAGAAAGAGCCAGGGGTGGCAGCAGTGCTGTGCTGCTGCGCTCCAACTGTTGCTATTTACCAAGGATGATCTCTGTTCTCCGGTCCATGTCCCTAGTAAATCCCCGTTTTCACCAGAAATAAATAGTACATAAACAAAACGTTAATATCAGTGGCTTAATTTGCCACTCTTGGATTTTCAGCCCCATAATCATGGTTTCAGGTTATCATCATGTTAACTCTTTCTTGGTGGGGCACTAAAACACCTAGTAGAGCAGGGGATGACAGAAGGTAGGTCTATCTGCCGGTAGATCTCTGGGAGATTTGCAGTAGATCAGCAAGGATTCCTGTCTCCTCCAATCGTTTAACAGCAGCAACAACAAAATAGTTCCCCTTCCCGACCCTCAGCTACAAATTTCCAACATCAGAATCCTTTAATTCCAAGTGCACATCTTTTGCGTGAGTCCTGGTTGGTGGATCTTGGGGTTCTAGTAACACACACACACACACTCAGTAGATCATAAGAGCATAAGAAGAGCCAGGCTGGATCAGACCAAGGGTCCATCTAGTCCAGCATTCTGTTCGCACAATGGCCAACCAGCTGCCTACAGGATCTCACAAGCAGGACATGAGGGCAACAGCACCCTCCTGCCCATGTTCCCCAGCAACTGGTGCACATAGGCAGACTGCCTCCAATACTGGCAGATCCTGCCATACTGAGGTTTGCCCACTTCTGATGTCGCTCACAGCCTGCCATTTTACATGGCGCGCACAGGGAGGTACGTTTTGAACTGCTGATCACTGTTGGCCAATGGGTTCGAAATTGCAGGGAAGCAGATTTCAGGCTTATCATTAGGAGAAATTTCCTAACAGTGCTGAGAGCCGTTCAGCTGTGGAACTGACTGCCTCAGGTGCTGGTGGGTTCTCCTCCACTGGAGGCATTTAAACAGAGGCTGGAGGGCCATCTGTCAGGGATGCCGTAGCTGCACCCTGCACTGCAGAGCCTGCGTTGAGCAGGGGGTTGGCCTAGATGACCTCAGAAGTCCCTTCCGACGCTGTGATTCTATAACACGTTATAGGACAGCGATTCCCCTCCACCCTGTCCCATTTTCACATCAGTTTGTGCTTTTATAAAGGAAGTTCACACGAATTTGTACACATGTTTGCACGCAGTGTCCCCTAACACAGTGTTCTCCAACCTTGGGTCCCCAGATGTTTTTGGCCTACAACTCCCAGCATGCCCCAGCCAGCTATGCTGGCTGGGGCATGCTGGGAGTTGTAGGCCAAAAACACCTGGGGACCCAAGGTTGGAGAACACTGCCCTGACATACACATTTTGTCTGCAAGCAATTTCCCCTAACATGCCTTTTTGTACGCTGTTTTCCATAAGGTATGTATTTTGGTAGGCTTTTGGGGTGGTGGGGTGGAGAACTGCTCCACAAATGCAGTTTACAAATATATTGGTTGAACACAGGAAGTGTGGAGGCCACAGCTAGAGGGACACATTCCCCAACAGACCTCCAGAGTCCAGTACTCACACATGAGGAGCAACGGCCAGAGTCCTAGATGCTTACAGAGCCCAAAGTCAACTCCCTGTGTGTTTCCCAGTCTGCCTCAAGATGTAGTTTCTCTTCACACGCAGAGACTGTAATCAATACATGTTTTGCTGGGTGGGGTTGAGGGGAAGAGGCAGGACCGGTGCAAGGCAGTTTGGTGCCCTAGGCAAGATCAGATATTTAGCGCCCCCCTTCCCACTTGAGAGCGCTGTATTTTGTTTTCAAGGCGTTTCTGGCACCCCCTTTAGCCCTGCGCCCTAGGCGGCTGCCTAGTTGGCCTAATGGTAGCACCGGCCCTGGGAAGAGGTCCCTCTTCCTGGCATTTTTGTAGCTATTTAGAAGGCCAGCTGCTGTTGAGAGCCTGTCCTGGGAGTCTGGGACTATGAAGAGGCAGTCTCCTGCAGGACTGTTGACTCTATTAATCCTCTCCTGCTTAAACTTCCAAGCTAACATCAAAAAGCACCTCAGACGGGGGTCTTCGGCATAGGGGGGGACACACACCACAATGGCAGCCACTCTCATTTCCTTCCCTCCTCCAATGAAATTCACTTCACACGCCTCCCCACAATATTAGCTGAAACAAGATCGCCGATTCCAAGATGAAACAGCTAAGAAAGGCTCCTGGCCAATTCAGGACAGCCCTCGCTCACATGCAGTCCTTCACACTGAAAAAGCCCCGAAGGAAACTCAGTGTGCACACGAGCATCCTTGAAGTGGGGTGGGTGTGGGTGGGAGAAGCAGCTACTCTGAAGGAACAGAACGCTGATGCAAAGTGTGTAATTTAACTGGAAATTTAAACATTTGGAACATGGGAGAAAGCAAAACTGATATTATCCGTCAAGGCAGACGGTTCCGAGTGCTTCTCTGCAATCTCCTTATCTTCCTTCAGTACTCCTTTAACTCCATTGTTATATCTAATGGTCCAACTGCCTCCTTAGTTGGTTTCCTGCTTCTGGATATATTTAAAGAATTCTTTATTGCTGGCCTTGATGTTTGCAATGTGCTCTTCAAAATGCTTTTTTTTTGCATCTCTTATTGTCTGCTTGCATTTCCTTTCTGCAGGCTTGTGTTCCTTCTTGTTCTCCTTGTTCAGGCAAGACTTCCATTTTCTGAAGTAAGCCTTCTTTTCTCTAATAGCTTGCTCGACACTTGCGACCATGATGGTGACCTCTTGGACTTGGTGCTACTTTTCCTAGCCTGTGGTATACATTCTAGCTGAGCTTCTATTATTGTGGTTCTGAGTAACCTGCAAGCGTTTTGGAGAGATGTAACCCTCTTGACTCCTCCTTTCAACTTCCTTTTTACCAGGTCCCTCATTTTAGAGGTTTCTTCTTTTGAACTCAAATATGACTGTGTTGGACTTCCTTGGCAATTTTCCACTTAAATATATATTAAATTTGATAGCACTGCGGTCGCTGTTTCCAACTGGTTCGACAACACTCACATCTTGCACTAGGTCCTGGGTGGCACCACCTAGGATTAAACCCAGGGTCGCCTCCCCTCTGGTTGCTTCCATGACCAACTGTTCTAGGGCATCGAGAAATTTAACCTCATTTTGTGACTGGAATGTGCATTTATCCAGTCAATACAGGGATAATTGAAGTCACCCGTTATTACAACAGTTTGTTTGGATGCCACCCTGATTTCATTTTCCAGTATGCCTTTACCTGCCCTTCCTATAGAGCACCCACTAGTTCTCTCTATTCCTCCTGGTTTACATCATGCCTGCTGTATCTAAGTTCTCCTTTAAAACCAGGCACTCCAATTCTCCCATCTTCGCTTGGAGGCTTCTAGCATTAGCATAGAAACACCTGTACGTGGTGTCCCTCCCCAGGTGTCTCTGGCATGTGCATCTTCTTCTACTCTGGCCCTTCGGCCTCTTTGACTGGTTACGATGTTTCACCACATGCTCACGTGGCCCATTCTCTTCCTGCCCATGTTTGGGCAATCGGACAGCCCCTTGGGATGATTCAACCCAAACTGGATGCTTCCCAGCTCCTCTGTCGGCTTTCCCTCAGGGTTCAATTTAAAAGCTCCTCTGGCACTGTTTTTATGCGACGTGCCAGAAGTCTGGTTCCATTCTGGTTCAAGTGGAGCCCATCCCTCTTGCACAGGCCTGGCTTACCCCAAAATACTCCCCAGTGCCTAATAAAATCTGAACACCTCCCTCCTACACCACCATCTCATCCATGCATTGAGACTCTTCAGATCGGCCTGTCTAGCTGGCCCTGTGTGCGGACAGGAAGTATTTCAGAGAAAGCCACCTCCTACCTATCAATGTAAATTTGGCTTCCAGGACCTCATGACTACATTTCCTCACATTATTGGCACCCACATGGACTACGACCACTGGCTCCACCCCAGCACTATCTTCAAAGCTATCTAGAACTGCGTGTGATATCCGCAACCGTAACACCAGGCAGGCGATTTACCACATCCTTTCATTCACTGGAGATTTCTGCTCATGAAAAGGGCATTTTACATCTTGTGCTAGAGCAACCTCCCACAACCTGGGGCCCTTCAGATGTGTTGTACTACAACCCCCATCACCCCCCAGACAGCACAATCAATGGACACGCTGGCTTGGGGTGATGGGAGTTGTAGTCCAACATCTGGAGGGCAGCAGGTTGGGTCGGGCTGTGCTAGAGTGTTGGTCTCCTCTCGCCTAGACTACTGTAATGCGCTCTACGTGGGGTTACCCTTGAAGACGGTCCGGAAGCTTCAGCTGGTACAGAACGCGGCGGCTCGCCTGATTAAGGGCAGCCGCCGGCGTGATCACATCACGCCAGTGCTTAATGAGTTGCACTGGCTACCAGTTGCTTGCCGAGCCGAATTCAAGGTGTTGGTTTTGACCTTTAAAACCCTACACGGCTCCGGCCCAGCTTATCTCAAGGAGCGCCTCCAGCAACATCAAGTAGGCCGCTCAACAAGGTCTGCCACGGATGGCCTTCTCCTTATCCCATCAGCCAGAGCAGCCAGGCTGGTGGGGACTAGGAAGAGGGCCTTCTCTGTGGCAGCCCCCACATTATGGAACTCCCTCCCTAGTGACCTTCGCCATGCCCCCTCCGTGATGAGCTTCCGCCGTGCATTAAAAACATGGCTGTTCAGGCGGGAATATGGGGTGGGTTAGGTTTTTAATAAGAATTTTTTTATATGAGAACATTTAAACTAATTTGAACATGCGGCTTCCTGTAGCATGTGAAGCAGTACAGAACCTGCGTATTGGAGCACTGGGTGAAACTCCAAGATGTTCAAACATTAACCTTATAACCTATAGACCAGTGTTCTCCAACCTTGAGTCCCCAGATGTTTTTGGCCTACAACTCCCAGCATGCCCCAGCCAGCATAGCTGTCAACCCAAACTGGATGCTTCCCAGCTCCTGTCAGCTTTCCCTCAGGGTTCAGTTTAAAAGCTGCTCTGGCAGTGTTTTTACGTGACGTGCCAGCAGTCTGATTCCATTCTAGTTCAAGTGGAGCCCAGCGTAGCTGGCTGGGGCATGCTGGGAGTTGTAGGCCAAAAACAACTGGGGACCCAAGGTTGGAGAGCACTGCTCTAGAGCTATAACAGACTGTGGAATGGCCTGCCGGAGGGGACTCGTCAACTGAGTAGTCTTTTGGCATTTAAAAAGGCCATAAAGACCTGATCCCTTCTGGCAGGCCTACCCAGTGGAATTTTAAGAGTTTTTAGGATACTTTTAAAATAAAAATTTAAGAATGTTTTAAGAATATTTACTATGTTTTTAACTAGTTACTGTATTTTATATTTATGGTTGTTCCCCGCCTCGATCTAAGTGGAGAGGCGGGTAAGAAACAACAACAACAACAACAACAACAACTACTACTACTACTACTACTACTACTACTACTATTATTATTATTATTATTATTATTATTATTACAGCAGAACCCTACAGACATTCTTCTCCAGCTTATTCGTAACAGAAAAGAAACGGGGTCCTTACCCTGACAAGACACCAAGTACCAGGTTGAGCATGAAGAAAGAACCGATGATGATGAGTGGAATGAAGTAAAGCCAGTTCCACATATTCCCTGCGGCATCATTAGTCTGGAAATACAGAGGAAGCGGGAGAGAGAGAGAGAGAGAGATTATTTAGATTCCAAACCCACATGTCTACCATGCAAGAAATTATGCATCATTCCTGGGGAGGTCTGTTGTTACACTTGAGGACTCTTACACACGTTACACAAAATGTACAATAGTACAAGTAGGACTTGCAACAAGATACTGTAGAGTGTGGAGTGCTCCTGTTCAGCACTCCAGCCAGCCATGCCTTTTGACAGGATACTCCATTCCACTCCCACCCCAGTTTTCCATTTTCCCAAACAACATTCAGTCAGCATTTCATGGCCACTGAGAATGCTCAGTTCTCCTTGAGCTGGTTTTGGGTCTACCCCACCCCACTAACTAAAGATATTTTGTAATGCTGCAAACCTTGGAGTTTTCCCAAGCCAGCTGTTACCTCCTTCTTGGACTCCGACAGCCATTTACACGCAGAAAATGAGTTCACTATTTATATATAAATATTAAGAGCAGCAGTCTGGAGGCACTCAGATTTGACTGGGCAGGTTTTCAAGCCAGGAACTAGACAGGCAGCAAGTTAGTAAGTGGGACCACCTGAGAGCAACTTTCCCCAAGCAACTAGTTACTCAAACTGAAGAGCCAGGTCACTCAATAGTCACTCGGACCAGGTGGGATCCAGGTGGACCTTTTATGTCAACCTGACCCTGCTGAAATTTTAGCTGCAATATCTCCTCTGGGCAACTGGCCTGGAGACACTGCAGCCCTTTAAAGAGCAGGACAGCTCTCCGCTGCAGAGACTAGAGCAGCTGGGTGGGTCCCACTGCCATGTTGTTTATCGTTCAGATGCCCTGGCACCTTACATTTTGCAGCCCATAATCCACACGTCTGTGCAGCACATCTGTACAGTAAGCAGATGGTCTGTGCTGGAGTGCACAGGCTAATGAAATAATCAGAATTGCCAAGTTCACAAAGAGGGAAAGCCTGGAACACAGCAAAGTGCAGAAATCAACCAGATGTTCTTCAGCTTTAGAGAAGAAACATGCATTTTATTTATTTGTTTGTTTGTTTGTTGTATTTCTGAATCGCCCATCTGGCCGGCAAACCAGCCACTCTGGGCGATGTACAACATGATAAAATACATGATATAAAATATATTTAAAGCAGTATAAAACAGTATAACTTTTAAAATCTTAACCCACCCCATATTCCCGCCTGAATAACCATGTTTTTAGTGAGCGGCAGAAGCTCAACAGAGAGGGGGGCATGGCGGATGTCACTAGGGAGGGAGTCCCACAGTATGGGGGCCGCCACAGAAAAGGCCCTCTTCCTAGTCCCCACCAGTCTAGCTGCTCTGGCTGAAGGGACAAGGAGAAGGCCGTCTGTGTGCATGTAAACTCTCTCTCCAGCTCATTCCCGTGGACATGATCATCAAAGGGTGATGGACAGGGCATCTCACGCGGACTCCGGTCTCGCTCATTAACGGCTCCAGGCCAAGAGTTGAAATGAATTTTTATGGCTTCAATTAAAATACTTTAATGGTTTAATGCTTGGATGTCTGTTTATGCTGCTCATGCCCCCCCACCACGCACCCCCACCAAAACCACAGAACTAACCTGATATGATAAGAGATGGAAAACGGAAGTACTTTTAATGCTTTGATGGTGTTACACATCACAACAGAGATGGCAGGCTCCCAAAGCCTCTCAGGGTGGCCCTACGCAGGGCCTGTGCTACCATTAGGCCAACTAGGCAGCTGCCTAGGGCGCAGGGCTAAAGGGGGCGCCAGAAATAGGGAGGGAGGGGTCAAGTGGGAAGGGGGGGGCGCTAAATATCTGATCTTGCCTAGGGCACCAAACTGCCTTGCACCGGCCCTGGCCCTACGTCCTCCTTTACAGAGGACAGTCCTCTGATTGAAGGCATCCTCTGTTTAAAGCGCTGTCCAGACCAAGCCAGGTTTAAAGATAAAGAAAGAACCCTCATCCAGTTAGCACCCGGGCTGCAGACCAAACAGCAGGAACACAGCTCACCTGGCCACATTCTGCCCCACAACGGTGTGAAATGCATTGGGTTTAATATTATATTACATGTAAAATATATTAATATGGATTTTGGATATATATTTTTTGTTATGATCGAACAACCTTTGTTTTTTTTAGTGATGGGTAATGAATTTAGCCATTCTACAACAGGCCCCTACACTGAAGGAAGAGGAGTTTACACCACTTGAAGCACTTCTTTGAGTTTATATTACCTCCAACTACTAGGTAAAGCTACCCAATTTGGCTTCAATCGACCCTTTTTCTTTTCTTTTTACCTTGTACAGCATCTAAAATTCTCTTCAGCTTGGTTAATGTGAAGTCTGCCTAGTTTTTCTCTGTGATCCACCGCCTCTTCCAACCACAATCTACCCGTACACTATGTTCAACATCTGGGGCCTTCCTCCAACTGCCACCTCCACGCGAGGCTCGGAGGGCAGCGACAAGGGGGAGGGCCTTTTCTGTGGTAGCCCACCCCCACTGTGGAACAAGCTCCCCTGAGGCCCACCTGGCACCAACTCTATTATCTTTCCAGCGCCAGGTTAAGACTGCCCTCTGCGGTGAGGCTTTTAATAATTAAGTGGTATACGGTGGGGTGGTAAATTGTTTTTAGTGGTCGTGTATATTAACTTGTTTTTTAAATTGGTTTTGAATCTTTATAACGTTTATTATTGTTTATATTTTTAACTGAATTTCATTGTATTTTTAATTGATTGTTGTGCACCACCCAGAGAGCTTCGGCTATTGGGCGGTATAGAAAATGAATGAATGAATGAATGAATGAATGAATGAATGAATAAAAGGGACAGTGTGCATTGCCCAGCCTGGAAACATAAGAGCAGGATTTTATGCCTCCAAAATTTATCCAACATTTCCCCCTTTCTGCCCCCCAGCCATCCTCGATCCAACCTGTAAACATCATGACCCCTCTTTCATCTTCGGTCATGCAGACACGGTCTTCACCATCAAGTCAGGTCCCTCTTTCGCCTCCCCCAAACCTGCTTTTTGTATCATTGCCTGATGAAGAGATGTGCAGATCTCAAAAGCTTGCACAGCTTTTGGTTGGCCTAATAGAGGCATTACAGTAATATGGGGCTTGAATTTGTATGTCTATATAAATTACAGTAATTCTACATTTGCATCTATAAATATATAGATTAGCATATGCAAATATGCTAATCCTCTATACATATATAGATTGGCATATGCAAATATGCTAATATCTCTGTCCTCTTTCATCCTTTTTTGGGGGGGTGATGCATAAGTTGGCCACCCTATTAATTATTCAATTAATCGCACGAGTTTCAGTGAGTCCTAGTAATGCATGTATACTGGGATTGGACGAGGTATGGAGCTGCTGCGTGGAGTGCAAAAATCCCACAGGTGATCACCGCAAGCTCTTAATCAGGCCAAAATGCATGCATTTCTTAAATTTATGATGCAGTTGGCCCCCAATAAATGTTTTCAAAAATGCATACATTAAAAAAATAAATGCACATGAAAAATGCTTTATTCACTCGGAGAAATGCACACATCTACTAAAGAATGCATACAAGTGTGTGCATTTGGGGGGTGATGTAAAAAATATATGCAGATTTCTTACAAATGTGCACAGAAACGGTTACAAATTTTCATGCGTACTAAAAGAAAAATCACCATCCAATGCAGAATTGGGACAGAACAAATTTAGCATTGGAAAAAAGGTTTGAACATGCCTACTTCAGAGCCACTTGAAATTACGCTGCAGTAGGCCAGTGGACCAAACACCACAGCGTAATAATAACTGTTCAGCCAAGTAACCAATTTGCACCCCACAGTAATTTCAGTGGTTTCAGTCTTGCATCTTAGGAGAGAGCTAGAGATGGCTACCCAAGATGGAGATAAATACAGGCTGTTTGGCTTTCCAACAGGCAGGCAATTCATTTAACTGCTAGTTACATTTGGGGTAATTAGAAATGTAATCTTACCCGGAAGGGGCACTTCCCCATCTGGGAAAACACTCCCTCTCCCCTTTCTCCCGCCTCGAAACTGAGCTTGGTTTACCTTCATTGGAGCTTCATGGGTTTGCTTGCCACATCTGCTAATTAGGCACGCTATTTACACTTTATTTATTTCAGTTTATTCCCCCACACGTAGTTCAGGGTGTACACAAAGACCTGACATAAGCGAAGGGACATGATCCAAGTTGAAACAAATCCAAAAAATCTCAGGTGCAGAAGTACTACATCCAAATTCCCCCGCCCCCCGCACCTCTGTTACCAAAGCTTTCCAGGTGAGCGTGTTTTAGTGTAAACAGCCATTACTCAGCTGTTGCAAGAGATTCAACCATCCTTCCTCAAAGTAGTTAAGAAGAGAGAAGTGGAAGGCGAACCCTGCTGCTGAATCAGACCAAACCCCATCCAGATCATCCAGCATGCTGCTTCCCACAGTGGCCAACCAGATGTGTCTGGGAAGTCCACGAGCAGGGCATGAAGGCAGCACCCCTCTCCCAATGCTGAACCCCAGAAACGGGGGGCTCCTCCCGCATGAATTTCTCTTGCCCCTTTAAAAGCCATCTAAGCCAGTGGCCATTGGCACAACCAATTCCTTAAATGAATTCCACATTGTGTGAAGATCATAACCGTTTCTTTTATTTTATTTTTAATAAATTTTATTTAATTATTATAAACTACCACATACAAAACTGTAAAACACAAACATACAACCAGAATAAATCATAAGGTGCACACACACACATACCCGTCTAGGGACCAACTAATATACTTCCATCCCCTTGATCAATTAAATTCCGCATTCCAAAAACCGTTTCTTTTTGCCTGTCCTGAATCTACTGCCATTTGGTTTAGTAATTTACTTACCGTATTTAATATCCTGCCTTTTTTTCCTGTGAAGTACACAAGGCGGCTTATATAATCCTCCTCTCCATTTTATCCTCACAACAACAACCCTGTGAAGTAGGTTAGGCTGAGAGTCAGTGACTGGTCCAAAGTCACCCAGTGAGCTTCATGGCCGAGTGGGTTGTTGTTTTTTCACTAGAGATCCTGAGATCTACTGATTGGAGCCCGGTGCAAAAAGTGTACACTTAGAACTAAAGAAATCTGAGCTCGGTAATTTGTTTTGACTCTGAGACTGACTGTAGCTCACAGTCCTTAAACACAAAAATCCTCTCCTGGTTACCTGGCAGGTTTTCTTCATTTTAGCAGTCTAGTCCAGTTCTGGGCACCACACTTTCAGAAGGATGTAGACAAACTGGAGAGGGTTCAGAGGAGGGCAATAAAGGGACTGGAAGCAAGGCCCTATGAGGAGAGAGAGACTGAAAGAACTGGGCATGTTTAGCCTTCAGAAGAGGAGACTGAGGGGAGATATGATCGCGCTCTTCCAGTACTTGAAGGGTTGTCACACAGAGGAGGGCCAGGATCTCTTCTCAGTCATCCTGGTTTGCAGGACACGGAATAATAGGCTCAAGTTACAGGAACCCAGATTCCACCTAAACATCAGGAAAAAATTTCCTGACTGTCAGAGCAATAAGACAATGGAACCAACGACCTAGGGAGGTGGTGGGCTCTCCCACTCTGGAGGCATTCAAGGTGCAGCTGGACAGCCATCTGTCAGGGATGCTTTGACCTGGATTCCTGCATTGAGCAGGGGGTTGGACTCGATGGCCTGGTGGGCCCCTCCCAACTCTACTTTTCTATGATTCTATGATTCTATTTTTGGTGGGGTGGGGTCATTTCCTTGCTGCTATTGTGAAAGGGTTGGGAGTCAGAAAATCTAGCTGATCTACTGCAAATCACTCAAAGGTCTACCAGTAGATCCTGGTCTACTATTGGCCAACCCCTGGCCTTGAACATGCAACCTGTGTACATGCCCCTCACCTTATTTACTTGATTTGTACCCCACCTTTCTACCAAGAAAATGGTGCTCAAGGCAGCTTACAATCATAGGAACTATATAAAAAATTTTTAAATACAGATTAAAATAATAAAACAAATAATTAAAAACACAATAATGGGGGGGACAGGACGGGGACGACAGCATCTGACCCAACAGACCAGCTTACACAGCAAAGGTCTGCTTGAATAAATATGTCTTTGCCTGTTGGCGGAAAGACAGAAGAGTGGGAGCCCCAAACCTAGCCTCCTTCGGCAGGGAGTTCCGCAGGCTGGGTGCAGCCACTGAGAAGGCCCTGTCTCACAATGTGCCTCTGAAGGTGGCAATACCGAAAGAAGGGCCTCTGTGGAAGATCTTAACACCCAGGCAGACGTGTGGGAGAAGGTGGTACTTCAGGTAGCCTGGTCCCAAAAGCTGCATAGGGAATTATCAGTCATAATCGGCACTGTCAAATTGTGCCCCGAAACAGGTAGCTAGGGAAGCTGTTGTAACAAGGGAGTCACATGCTCCCTGTAACCAGCCGTGGTCAACAGTCTGGCCACAGCATTCTGGACCAGCTGAAGTTTCCAAACAATTTTCAAAGGCAACCCCACATAGAGCGCATTACAGTAGTCCAAATGGGATTTAATTAAGGCATGCATGACCATGGCCAGATCAGACATCTCTAGGAACAAGTGCAGTTGCTTGGCGCACCAGCCTCACCTGCACAAATGCACTCCTTGCCAACACTGAAACTTGGGCATCCAGGTTCAAGGCAAAGTCCAAGGGTACACCCAAACTGCAAGCCCGAGTCTTCAGGGGAAGGGTAACCCCATCTAGCACAGGTTGGATCCCTATTCCCTGATCTGCCTTTCGAATGACAAAAAGCACCGCTGTCTTATCTGGATTAAGCTTAAATTTGTTCACCCTCATCCAGTCCATTACAGACAGCAGACACTGATTCAGAACCAGAACAGCTTCCTTGGATTGAGATGGAAAGGAGAAATAGTTGGGTGTCATCAGCATACTGGTGGCACCAAACCCCAAAGTTCAGACAATCTCTCCCAGCGGTTTCATGTAAATGTAAAATAGCATGGGGGATAAGATGGAACCCTGAGGGACACCACAGGCTTAACAGCCATAGTGTTTTTATTTATTTATTTATTTATTTATTTATTATACTTATACCCCGCCTTTTTCCCTGCAAGGAACCCAAGGCAGCTTACAGAATCATCCTCATCCTCCTCTCCATTTTATCGTCACAACAACCCTGCAAGGTAGGTCAGGCTGAGAGTCAATGACTGGCCCAAAGTCACCCAGTGAGTTTCATGGCCGAGCGGGGACTAGAACCCGGATCTCCCGAGTCCCAGTCCGACACTCTAACCACTACGCCACACTGGCTCTCAAGGCCTCCCTGTGTTGAACAGGGATTCCCCAGCAATGCATGGCTTCTCACAAGAACCCCAGAGACACCATCCAGGGCTGGACCCAAATGAGAAAACCTTCTGCCAGGTGGGCCCTCTGAGGCTATCAAAGGTTCACCTATCTTAGGAACATCAGAAGCTACCTTATACCATCACACCCTTGGTCCATATAGCTCAGTATTGTCCCACACTGACTAGCTGCAGCTCTCCATAGCGTGAGGCAGGAGTCTTTCCCAGTCCTACCTGTAGATGTCAGAGATAGAACCTGGAACCTTCTGCATGCAAGGCATGGGCTCTACCATTGTGCTATGGCTCAATTCTCTTCTTGTTGGCAATTCACCACTGGCCAGATTAAGTGTGCTGCACTTCAGAACGCCATAGGATCAGCTCCAGAACTATTTGCCCCCATAGTCTCATGGACAGGGCAGCCATTCACAGGCCATTCTACGACTCCCAGCCCAACTCCAAAGAAGACAGCCATTGCAAGGAGATGTAGCATCTGGCACAGCATGTGTGCAGCTGCTGGGCCAATGAGTGTGGTTGGTTCCCTGGCCCAATGGTTATTATAGGCTTGTGGGCCATTCCTTTTGTAAGTGTTCTTCTTGAGAATTGTTTCCCTTTTGGCTGAGAGGCAATGCCTTTCATTATGGCATTCACTCCTTATTATCTTTGTTCCCTAAATTGACCTGAGCAATCATCTGTTTTTCTTGCTTTTAATAGGCCCTTCGGATAGCTAAGTCCAATGTGACAGTTTTATTAGAGAATAATTTCTGGCATCTACTATTAATACTTTGGCAACCAGTACCGAGGGAAGGAGCCAAATCTCTTCTGTGCCATGCACTCTGTTGTGGCCCAGCAGCTTTGGTTCCCAGTGCAGCTGTGTTTGAAGTCAACTTATTTGAAGTCAAGAGAGAGTGCACTGAAGTCAATGACCTTCTCAACAAGAATGCCTGGCCCAAAGGTAGTGAATGATACTCAATTACACTGGCCTGTGAGTGGTTGGCTACCATGGACATTTGTGGAACACATCTGCATTATAAGATTTGAAATGGAATTTTTAATAATAATAATAATAATAATCATCATCATCATCATCATCATTTCATTGCTACCTTGATCCTTCAGGCTATTTGGTGCCTGGTGAATGCCTGGGGGGAAATTAAGGGGTTGGGCATCAAGGTTTTAATGACTGGGACGGGGGCATAATTGAATCCTAAATTATTTCCTATGCTTCTCACTGATCCTTTTATTTTCTGGCTTCTTCCCCTACATTTCACCTGCCATGGTCATCATGCCTTCTACTCTCTCCACACAGGAAGCTGCCTCATACCAAGAGTCAGAACCATTGGTACATCAAGTATTGTCTACACCAGTGTTCTCCAACCTTGGGTCCCCAGATGTTTTTGGCCTACAACCCCCAGCATGCCCCAGCCAGCGTAGCTGGGAGTTGTAGGCCAAAAACATCTGGGGACCCAAGGTTGGAGAACACTGGTCTACACTGACTAGCAGAGGCTTTTCCAGGGTTCCAGACAGGGGTCTTTCCCAGCTCTATCTGGAGATGCCAGGGATTGAACCAGGGACCTTTGCATATAAAGTAGGTGCTAAAATAGAGAGGTTCCACTACATTCTAATCAAATGTGTTTTTTCACCTAACAAGAATTTCGGCAAAGGTAAGTTAGGTGTGAGTGAGTGAGCACCCACCTGCTTGGCCTCAAAATCAACTGAGCTGTTTGGCTGTTCTAGATTACGTCAACACTCGGGCAGTCCAGTTCTCCCCTTCTCCTGGACTCCTCTATTCTCCCATCCTCCCACCACCATTTTCCTACAAGGAGAAAAAAAAAACCCAACCCCTTATCTTATTCAAGGATCACATGGAGAGTATGATGACACCACAACACTACATAGCCAGTTCAACCAGAGTTTCCCATTTTGAACCTAATAGGAAACTCTGGTTTACAATAGATTCATAGATCATAGAGCTGGAAGGGGCCTACAAGGCCATCGAGTCCAACCCCCTGCTCAATGCAGGAAACTAGAGGAGGGGTCTCCCATCCCAGTAATAACCAGGCCTGACCCTGCTTAGCTTTCCACGCTCAGACAAGCTGAGCCAGCGTGAGCTACGTAAGCAGGGTCAAGCCTGGTTATTACTTGGATGGGAGACCCCTCCTGTAGTTCCCTGCATTGAGCAGGGGGTTGGACTCAATAGCCTTGTAGGCTCCTTCCGACTCTATGATCTATGAAATCTAGGATCTCTGCACCAAAGCCAGCTCCTGACAGTAACACTCTGTAGAAAGACGTAAGCCTTGCTCAGGAAGGGGGTGGTACAAGGGAAATAAGGGTGGATATGACAGATTCCCCTTATCTGATGAGTTCAAAAATCTTTAAAGAGCTCCTGGAATCAAATAACATTTCCCCACATAAGAGAGGGCGGGGCGGTAATTAGAGACAAAGAATATAGCCTGCGGCTTAGCAATGTGATCCAAGGCAGGTCATAGGTGAGAGGAAGTGGTGGAAACTGCACTGAAGGCAAAAAACACACCAGTGCCTCATTATTATCATCCATCCAGTGCAAGCCCTGGTCCCAGAGAGACATGAACAGCGAAGCATTTGCAGCTAATTTTAAGCCTTTCTACAAATGGCTGGGGGGGAAGCTAAAAATAAGGGAAGGCTTATTAGTAGCCTTAAGGAAAAGGACGCAAGTAAAAGTCATGACTAAGCAGAGATGCATTCGTTTTCTCCTTTCTCACACACCAAAAGAGTTACATCAGACACCATCTGTATGGATTTTGAAGGAATCAGTCGTGAGCAGGCAAATCAAAGTTGCCAACGGATCCTAGGTTCCTGAAAGAGCTAAAGATGGGTTAATGAAGGCACTGCTCCCCACTCATTTGTCATTTCTTTTGCCCTGCTAGTCCAGGGGGGAAAGAACCTCTTTCAGCCGGGCCCCCCGAATTCAATGACGGAATAGCTCTCGGGGAGGGGGGTCATTTCAGTGGAGGGTGGGGCTGAAAGCAAAAGGGGCTGGACCAAGAGCAAAATGGGTGGAGTCAAAATACCAGCAGATTGTTGCTTAAAGCTTGCATTGCTGCTGCTATTATTATTATTATTATTATTATTATTATTTTATTTCTATAAAAACAAAAACAAACAACACAAAACAGATAACGGTAATTAACGATTAACAAAACTAAAATGGACTTCCAAATTTCTCTACAGCAAATATAAGTAACAAATAGTTTCTCTAGCAGATAATCGAAAAAGGAAAGTTCTCTTTTTTTCTATTGTCACAAATTTATCTTCTTATTAGTCCACAAAACCACAGATAAACAAATCATTCCCCCCACCCCCCCAAACCCTGCAACAAGTCAATTAGAGGTTTCCACTCAGCAGTAAACGTAGGTGTTGTCTTTTCTCTAATTAATGACGTAGGTTTGGCCATCTCTGCCAGCTCCACCATCTTGACCAACCAATTCTTCTGTTGTAGGCAATGCTGGAACTTTCCAATTTTGTGCTCGCTAATAATGAAGCCTTAGGAGAGGCCTTTCAACCATTTAGATGGGGGTGGGGGGTGGGAAACCTGCAGGACAACCAGGGAACCACCATATGATCAGTGTCCTGGGGGGGAAAGGGGGTGTGGCTAGGGTTAGTGGGTGTGGCCTTCTGGGGAACCTGGGCGGGGGCACAGTGTCAGTCCCTGGGCCTGAGGCACTGCACCCCTATACTAGTCAAACAGGTCTTTGAAGCACTATGAAAACCTATAGACAGACACAATCAGCAAAGTGTCCTGTGACGGCCACATACCCCGGCATCAGTGCCCGCCACCCCAGCAAGCGTACAAGCAGCAGCCGGCTGGCCAGAAGTGCTGCTGCAATCTGTGTAGCTGTCAGCCTCTTTCCACTACCTCCCAGGGATGGGGACTCGGACTCCAGGACTCGACTCGTGAGTCGGACTGAGTCCCCCCCCCCACCTCTGACTCGAGAGTCCCACTCGAGTCCCAATATTTTTTAATGGGACTCGAGACTCGGCTCGGGACTCGAGACCAAGGACTCTTCAACATCCCTGGGCCGTGCCAGAAGGAGTGGAGGGAAGTGCTATATCGCCGGCGAAGATTTTATTTTTTAAAATCATTTTCCTAAAATGCAACCTTTCAGACATTTTGGGTTTGGCTGCCTCTGCCTCCCTGGTTATTTTGGGTTCGTCTGCCTGGTCTGTTCTTCAGCTGCAGAGTTTTGAAATAAAAAGGCACACTGGTGCCTAGAATTTATTTAAGCCACACATCTGAAGTAGCCTTATTTTGTTGGGGGGAAAACCCCATTGATTTTAATAGGGACTCGTGGAGTCAGCTTTGGGAGTGACTCGTGAGTCACCATTTTGGACCAAGGACTCGGACTCGGACTCGAGACTCGGGTCCAAAGACTCGTGACTCGACTCGTGACTCGAGACCAAGGACTCTTCAACATCCCTGCCATCTCCCACCCACAATACCCCTGATGGAACATCACTCGAGGCACTGTGGGCAGTTCAATGGTGGCTTCCCAATCCCAGCCACCCACTGCTGCTGCTCAATAAGACCAGGGGATCATGGGAAGGCTCCTGGGCCCTGCCTGGCTGCCCAGAGATGCTAGCTGCTGCCACCAGGAGGCCTGGAGGCGACAGAAGAATGAGTGTACATACCATAATAGGCAGCAGCTCCTCTATGATACGACCATCAACTGTCCCTTGGTGGCAGGGGGAAGGGAGACTTATACTTGATCTCCAGCCCAGATTCCTTTGTGTTGCTGCCCACAAAACTTTCCTGCATGGGCTTTTGAATTCCTGTATCATCTTTGATGCAGCGATTTGTATCTCTCACCTTCCTTCCATCAGGCTGCCGCAGAGGGAGGGAGCGGAAGCAGCTCTGCTGAGAGACCAGTGCCATTGGGATCCTCCCTGAACTGTTTCTATTCCTGCTGGTCGTTATAAGAACTACTATGATAACTTTAAGAATTGGTGCCTGAGTTTGTTTGTTTTACTCCTCCCAACTGCCTCTCTCTTTTCCCCCCCCCTCTCTTCTGTGTTGTCTCATTATTCAGATTGTAAGCCTGCCTTGGTTTTATTGCCCCTTTCATTCCATAAGCTACTCTGGGAACCTAAGAGTGGGGTAAAAAAATGCCACAAATAAATAAATAATATTTATATTATATTTATTATATTTATACCCCACCTTTTTTCCTGCAAGGAACCCAAGGCGGCTTACATAATCCTCTTCCTCTCCATTTTTATCCTCACAACAACCCTGTGAGGTAGGTTAGGCTGAGAGGCAGTGACTGGCCCAAAGTCACCCAGTGACTTTCATGGCCGAGTGGGGACTAGAACCTGGATCTCCCGAGTCCCAGTCCAACATTCTAACCACACATAAATAAATAAATAAATAAATAAATAAATAAATAAATAAATAAGCAAGCCATCAGAGAACTCAAGTTGACATACGTGGAGTGGTCCTCCCATCAAAGCACGAACCAGCCCCAGACCAGCTTAGCTTCACAAGAATAAAAGTGCTCCAGACTGGAGAAATGCTGAAATTGGCTCAGTGTGGGAGTAAGGATGCTACTGTGGCAACTTCTTTCTCCCCGACGTCGTACGGAAAAAGCCAGAGCACCAGGTGGTGGGCACTAGATAATGGTGCACAGCTGCAAAGGGGTTTAGCCAAAGAACGCCACGACCGCTTGCATTCAGAATGGATGCTGGAGTGGAACCAGACCCCAGTGCATCCGAGCAATCGCTACTTGGCTTCGAGGTGGCTGAACTAATTGCACGCTCCTTCCATGCTTTTATTTATTTAAAGCAAATAAAAATTTTAAACTGCCAAAACATTAAGGCTTTGCTAAATTCTGTTTGTGGGGCAGCAGCAGTCCTAAAACTACAGGTGACAGCCTCTGGATGATTTTCCTACTGCGAGGGGGCTCATGGCCAGGGCAGATTCTAATGATAGGACCCCAGTTCTGCTCACGACAGAGGCAGAAAGTAAGACAAGGAAACCTTGAAAAATTGCTAAGATACAGGTGACTGGCTGAAGAAGGGTGCCAGAAGCTGTTGGGATTGGCCCCAGAAACACACGGCTCTATGCACAGCTGCCCCATCTCCCTGGGTAATGCAGGGTTTCCAAGTACTGGAGTGGCTCCGTCTGAGTGGAGTGGTCATTGGTTCTCCTCAACAAGAAGGGGTATCATGCCTTCCTGTTTGGAATGGGGCTTTGCTTATTCCGTGGGTGGGCAACTTGTGGGCATCTGCGGAGGTTTTGGGCTACAACTCTCCCCCCCCCCCAAGCTATGCTGGCTAGGGTTGATGGGTGTTGTGGCCTTTCAGATGCTTTGGCCTACAAGTTGCCCACTGCTGGCTTGAGCAATGCTAACTAGCTCTCAACGTGTTCTCTACCCAGTTCCTGGTTCTCTCATCCTGGCTATGGAGTCATAGCTGTCTATATGCCTCAATTCTAAGATGGTACAACACAGGGCTAATCATGGTATGATCAGGGTTGCTGAAGAAAGTCTAAGCTAGAATGGGGTCCCATAAAGCCAGTGGTGCAGTTAGGTAATTATAGACTCTGGAATTAATGGTCTTATGGGAGGGCTCTTTAGATGGCAATCTTTAGATCTTCTTCGGAGGCCCTTCTCAGAGTGCCCCCTCCAAAAGAGGCTAGCAGGGTGGCTACTAGAGGAAGGGCCTTCTCAGTAGTGGCACCCCATCTCTGGAATCAACTCCCCAAGGAGATCCGCCTGGTGCCTACCCTCTATTCTTTTAGGCGCCAGGTGAAGACCTTTTTATTTACCCAATATTTTAATGGATGATTTTATTCCTTGTATTCTTTTTATTATCGCCACCTGTACCTCAGGATTCAATTTATTTGCCTGCTTGTTTTTTTTTTATCTTGGTGTATTTTAATGTGTTTATGTTTTGGTTTTGGGTTGTTGTTGTTTTTGTACTGTTTTTGTAAACCGTGCAGGGAGCCTTTTGGCTGATGGGCGGCAAATAATGTTTTAAATAAATAAATAAATAAAATGTGTATTATTTCGCTTACATCGTGGCTCACCAGCCCTGCTATGTTTGGGGCCCTCCTGCTCATTCTGGTGAGTGGGGCCCTGAACGTCTTCCCTAAAGTCCTGCTCTGATGGTATCGTTGCATAGAGCAGTGTTCTCCAACCTTGGGTCCCCTTGGCTCTCCTCAACACAAGGGGCTATAAAGGCTTCCAGTTCAGGTTTGCCTGGGAAACTATCGTCTCCAGAGTTTGTTCTGACGTCTTGGCCTCCTGGCTCTGCTCCTCCATCCCCGTTCCTAGTTCCAGGGCTAGAGTCAGGAGTCAACAACATTGGGCACCTCCTGAGGCCCGTACTCCATAGAGTAGGGCTCTCCAACCTTGGGTCCCCAGATGTTGCTGGTCTACAGCTCCCAGAATCCCTTGCCATTAGCCATGCTGGCTGGGTATGCTGGGAGCTGTAGGCCAAAAACATCTGGGGACCCAAGGTTGGAGAGCCCTGGTATATAGGATTACTGTATATTCCGCTTCTTGATCATCATCCCTCAAGATGAGAGCCATCAAAAATAAAACCTAGCAGTAAGTTATTCGACATGTTTAACATTTAACATCTGAACAGCCCTGAATAGCCCGATCTCGGAAACTAAGCAGGGCCGGGCCTGGTTAGTACTTGGAATACCAGGAGCTGTAGGGAAGGACCACAGCTCAGTGTGATAGAGCACCTGCTTTGCATGCAGGAGGTCCCAGGTTCGGTCCCCGGCATCTCCAGGTAGGGCTTGGAAGAATCCTGCCTGAAACCCTGGAGAGCTGCTGCCAGTCAGTGTTGACAATACTGGGCTAGATGGACCAAGGGTTGCTTGTGCTAGGGCAGGGCTCTCCAACCTTGGGTCCTCAGATGTTGCTGGCCTACAGCTCCCAGAATCCCTTGCCATGAGCCATGCTGGCTGGGTATGCTGGGAGTTGTAGGCCAAAAACATCTGGGGACCCAAGGTTGGAGAACACTGGCATAGAGCTCTTGGGCACTAACTGTATCAATGCCCATGTTTTGACCTATCAGGAACGTAGGAAAATAAGTGATAAATAGGGAAGATATGGCCCTCATTAACAGCATGAAGATAGTTATGCCAGACACCAGCACCAATGCAATGGAAGTCCAACCTGCTAACCATGCATGTAACAGAAGACGAATGCACTAATAGTGCTTGTCAGAATCGGTCATCTTGTAAACACGGCTAATAGGCAAAGACAAGCTCTGTAAATTTCTTGTAAAAAAAAAAAAAAAAAAAAGAGTATTAAATCAGGAATGAAAACCTCCACCACTATAAATACCAAACTGGGGCACGAGGTTGACACCGTGTCCTGAATCCATCCTGCTAATGTGAGTTTTGCTATCATGCCAGCTGCAAGGAGAGGCAGAGGGGGCGGGAGCGAGAGGAAGGAGTCTGACGAGAGGAAACTAAAGGCTGCCCGATGAAAATGAAAATGTGTTAGTGTTAGGAAAGCCTCCTCACACCAATGCTCAACTAGCATGGATTCCTCCACCCCTCCCATTTTATTAAAGAAAATACTGAGAAGATAACACTTCCCCTCAAAGGGCCTGGTGGTGCTTCCATCTGATGCCATTTCACCCAGACATCTTCCCATGAGTTCAGTCCACTTTTCATCTCCTCTACAGCTTCAACGTTATTAAAAGTTGGGTTGGATAGCCTACACACACACACACACACACACACACACTTTTGTGGGATCATTTGTCCCCCACAAAAGTGGGCAAGATATTCAATGAAAGCAATGTGGAGGTGGATGAGGGTCTTTCTTTTGTTCTTTCTTTCGAAAACAGAGGGGGGCAGCCATCCTTTTTTCCTCCAAGAATGCCTTTGGGAACAATGCTGGGTATGACATGCTGTCCCAGGAATGCAGCTGAAGGCAGCCAATCAACCACTTGAAGTGGGGGGGGGGGGAGAGAGAGAGAGAGAGAGAGAGAGAGAGAGAGAGACTCTCAGCCACTTTGTCTTCAAAGTGGTGTCATTAAAATTGACGGTCAACATAAAACATTACACAGCATTAGAAGCCTGAGGGAACAGAAGAGTCTTTACTGCTGGTCTAAAGCAAAACAAAGGGAAGAGCCAAACTCACCTCCCTCGGGAGGGAGTTCCACAGTCAGGGTGCTGCTACCAAAAAGAACCTGTCTCACATACCCACCAACCTAGACTGGGGTGGGACATATAGCAGGGCCTCTGGGGATGATAATACTGTAAATTAGGGGCAAGCCCATATGGCCCAAAGCTGAGAGCCCTCCCCTACTCTGAGCCCACGCCACCAGCAACTGGTATTCAGTGCCACATGGCTAGAGCTATAAAAACATCTGGATATTTTGACGCCAAGGAGGAAAACCGGTGTGGTGGTGGTAAAAAACAAAAAATAAATTTGGGAGGGGGGATTGAAATATATGCAATACTTACACAATAAACCTTTATTTTATTTTAAAGACAACATTTGTGTCGCCCCCCCCCCCCGGTAATTTGCCATTCATAACTTAGCTAGCATATCAACTGTACGATTTGACACGTTTATTGCATTTGCAGAGCAATCCTGCGCCATGTTGCCCCAGAAGCAACGAGGCCCACTCAGTTCATTCAGTAGGAGCTTGCTCCCAAGCGAACTGCCCATCAGCTTAACTGGGTAACTCCAACAAGGGCTATCCGGGCAGTGCCGCGGCGCAGTCACCTCTGGCACCATCCATATGCTGGTGCGAATGTCTGCTACTATTGACGCCTATGCATGAGCGGCTGTTTCTCTTGAGACTTGCATGCATTTTGGGACTCCAGGGGCGGGGCCACTGCTGCGCTATGCCACGCCAGGGGAAGTGGCATGGTCCAATTTTCCGATAACCTTTGGAGCACCCTTCCCATGACTAATTATGTTACAGGAGAGGAAGAAAAGTTCTCTCTCTCTCCATTTTCTGCACGGCATGCATTTGTATACACTATATAAAACTCTCTTATGTCTCCCTTTCAGTCATCCTCTTTCTCAGCTGAAAAGCCTGAAACATTGTCGCCTTGCTGTGTGGGGGAGTTCCACCAGCCCCTTGATCATTTTGGCAGCCCTTCTCTGCACGTTTTCCAGCTCCCATGATATCCTTTTTGAGATGGAAGCCAGGAGGACTGCATATCGTCTTCATCTCCCCCCCCCACCCAAGAAGGAAAAACCTAGAAAGCCAGAGAGAAAACCGCAGGCTTTAGGGCACCAACAAATCAATGCATCCATGTACGAACAGGGCTGAATGATAAAAAATTCATTTACCCCGGCGCTAGTGCGGTGGACTCGGGCTACTGCCTTATTCATGAGTTTGCCTCCGTGCCACTGTGAAAAGCTTTAATTCGCCATCAAGAATTACAGGCTGGCCAAAAGAAATGCTTCCTTGATCTCTCTTGCCTCCCACTGTCTTTTATAAAACGGCAGGACATGTTAATTAGGAATAAATGGCTGCATCAAAGCAAACATCACTAGCTGCTGGAGGGGGAAGGCAGAAGGGAAAAGAGTGACGGGTTGTACTTGTAGCTCAGTGTGACAGACAAGGATGTTGGGAGAAATCTCCAACCGATTCTAATGAGATTGGAGTCTTATGAATCTGACCCAGAGGATTCCACGGCACACGGGAAATTTGCTGAGTTGCTCAGACTTGCAGACCATTTTTATATTTTTACCCCTGGGGGAGATTTGTGCTAAATTGCATTAGCGCAAACATCCGCAAGTGTACATTTGCAAAGAAATGAAATTCTAATACCAGAAGTCCAATTCTGTCAATTTTTTTAAAAAAATATTATTTATTTGTACTATTTGTATACCGCTAAATATTAAGGAAAAATCCCTAATCCCAATGAGCAAATGACAGAAGGAAAGACTCCTGACAATCCAGAAAACACAGACAGAAGGGATTTAACAAAATCTGTACAACTCTATGGACAGAGCATATGCTTTGTAGAAAGAAGGTCTCATGTTCAGTCCCCAGCATCTCCAGGAAGGGCTGGGAAACCCTTCCTGAAACTTTGGAGAGCAAAGTCAGTGTCGAGAAAATACCTGGATCTCCGGAGTCCCAGTCCAGCACTCTCACCAGTACGCCACACTGGATCTGTCATCTGTATTCATAAACAAATTATACGCAATCCTATTTCCTCACATACATACTCACACACACACACCTTTATTGCTTGTAAAAATGTGAGGTATTGGGGAAAAATTGTTATCCAATTATACTTCAACCTGAGCCTTTAGGACAAAGCAAGTTTTAAAAATCAAAATAAATTCATTAAGCAATTTCTGACCACTTGAAACGCACACACACAATAGATATACATAGATGAAACTCACTGGCCCTAACACATTAATATTTGACAGATTCCAAACCTAGATTTTGTTAAGAAAACATGATCTTGATCACATCACACCAATTAGTCACCTTTTTTATTATTATTTAACTCCCCTTTAATACCAGTGTAGCTCTGGAAATATCACAATCCATATAATACAGCTCAATTAATGTCAAATAATAATAATTAAAAACCTCTGGGCGCTCTCAAGCTTTTACAAAAGTAAAATTTGGATAACAAAAACATAGCATGGGTGGCGCATTAATAGAATACTTGGACAATACACTATCTAGTCCGGTGTTCTCCAACCTTGCTGGCTGGGGCATGCTGGGAGTTATAGGCCAAAAACATCTGGGGACCCAAGGTTGGAGAACACTGGACTAGAAGATCTCCAACTGATTTGCACTAGATTGGGAGTTGTAGGCCAAAAACATCTGGGGACCCAAGTCTGGAGAACACTGATCTAGTTGTATTCAGCCACATATTTACATGATAATATCTATTTATGAGTGGACAGAGATTTGTTCATCCTTTATTAAACATTAACAGAGCATGAATGTGGGAAAGGAGAGGAGGGGTCATTTTGTTTCATACTGAAATTTTAAAATGATCGAAATCCTGTCCCCCCAAAAAAGGTTTAAGTGTAGCTAAAAGTAGTAACTGGGTAGATTTTGCCCACACTTCTAATGCAGTGTGATTCTAGGCAGTGTTAATAATTGCAAGTATGCAGTCCAGTCTTCCCCAACCTAGTGCCTTCCAGATGTGTTGGACTACAACTCCCAACATCCCAGTAACTTCTTATACGAATCAGTGGCTCAGCTTGTCTGAGGGAGTGTGAAAAGCTAAGCAGGGTCAGGCCTGGTTATTACTTGGATGGGAGACAGACACCCCTCCTCTAGTTTCCTGCATTGAGCAGGGGGTTGGACTCGATAGCCTTGTAGGCTCCTTCCAACTCTATGATCTATGAATCGAAGAGCTACCCCAGAAGAAAAAGAAAAATCACCACGGTTAGAATATTAGCAATAGCATCTCTCCACTTCCACATCTCCTCCTTCCGGATCGAAATACAGTAGTATTTTCAAAACAGGGCATGGTTGAGAAAACTGTAGACAGTTAACACCGGGGAGAAACAAAAACGTTTTCCTTCTCTATGTCCTTGGTTTAATAAAGCGCCTCACTCGTGCAGAACAATTGCCCTTGCCTTGGCAATCCATGTGTTTGGGTGTGTGTTTTCTGGCTAAACAGTCTCCCACGCCCCACTTCCTTCTTTTCATGATGTAAATTCAGAGCGAAGGAGAGCAAAAATGCACCTGTGCAGTGTGTGAAATGATCAGGCTTGACATAAATCCCATGCTCACTCACCAACAAATCTGCAAGTGGAAAGCTTCAGGTGCGCATAAAGATCGCCGTTCGCGCTGACGTCAACATCTTAACAGTTATGGATTTGTACTTTAGCGGTCCCTGGCAGTTAAAATAGCTTCTGAGTGGATGTGTGTGATAGCAGGATGGGTAACAGGGTTTCAAAAGGAAGAGCTCTTGCTTTGCCTTTCCCACACACAATAGCCAAAAGCTCTACAAGGCTCATTCTTCAGCCCAAGTGGTGGTGTTCCCTCCTCCTCTGCAAACTCCCTAAACTCTGGAGCTTTTAGTTAATGCAGCACATATTTCTGCACACACAAGATACACACAAACCTCTACATTGGCACAAAGGGAGAATAATTGATCCAAATTAAGCATGGCAACGAGGATGCAAAGAGTTACTATAGACTCAAGCAGGGATGTGTGAACCAGCAAGACATGAGCTCACTGAGGTTCTTGTGGCGTAGTGGTGAGAGCGTTGGACGGGGACTCGGGAGATCCGGGTTCTGGACCCCGCTTGGCCATGAAGCTCACTGGGTGACTTTGGGCCAGTCACTGACTCTCGCCTAACCTATCTCACAGGGTTGTTGTGAGGATAAAATGGAGAGGAGGAGGAGGATTATTATGTAAGCCGCCTTGGGTCCCTTGCAGGAAAAAAGGCAGGGTATACATAGGGGTGTTAATCCTACCTTTGGGGGGTGCTCACCTTTGCTCGGCGAGCACCCCCTCCCCAGAAGGCCCGAATCCCCGTGCTGCTCGATCTGCCTCGCCGGCAGCGCGGGGTCCCGTTGCATCATTTCCGGCTGCCAGGAAGTGTCGCAACGGGACTCCGCACTGCGTTTTTGGCATAAAAACCAGGGCAACCTAGCTTAAAACGGCAGCGATTTGCTATTCTATTCAGTCACAGAGAGTGGAACCGGCACTCTCGCCTCCCGCCTGAGAGGAGACCTCTCAAGGAGGTGGCGAGCGGCTCCCTCCGCCCCCTGCCTACTGCGCTTCAGGGCAGGAGCCCTGTTTGCGCAACAGGGAGTCTTTGACAGCCGCTGCAAGCTGAAATCGGCTCGTGATTGCGGCTGTCAGAGAGAGGAACTTCATTCCTCCCTGCGGTGTCCCCTGGGATATCGCTGGGAGGAATAAGGGGAAGGGGAGGGGGGAAGCAAAGCAACAATGATGAGCCCGATCATCTCTCAGGCTCATCGCTGTTTCTTCACACGATCCGTCAAACAATCGTGGTAATGTGCCACAGTTGCTGCCGGGTCGTGCGAACCCGCCCATTGAGAGAGAGAGGGAGGGGTGGCAGAGAGAGAGAGGAGTGCCCTGCCTACTTTGCCTCTGGTCCAAACCACTTTGGGCCCTGCCTGCCTACCCTTGGCATGCAACATCCAAAGATTACCCCCGAGGGAATGCAGCCCTCGACAGGAAAAAGGTTCCCCACCTCAACAGAAAGAAGAGTCTAGCTCAATATGCTCTTCTCCGAACACAGGACAGCGAAGGAAGTGGTGGTGAGGCCCTGATCCAAGAGTGCGCAGATCTGACATTCTCAACAGATGGTGTATTGTGGCCCCCAACAGCACAGGGGGAGGAGTCAATTACATCCTGCATACAGGTCTTCAACCCAGTACCAAAAAAAAAATGAACTAAAGTAACAAATAATCCACGATAAAGTACCAAAAATCAGCCGTTTACTGTCAAACAAAGACCGTAACTCCTCACCATTTTACAGGCAATAATAAGAAAACATTCGTTAACTTTCCAATTCCTAGATCAAGGGCACCGCCCCCCTACCCCAATATGCACATACTTGCCCATTCTCATGTTGCTGAAGGCTTTATCGGAGCTGTTGGAACTGTGACTACTTTTCTGGGCTGCATTCATTCGCCATCTGTTTATGGCAGACGGGTGCTCCTGATTGTGTGTAGCTCAGAGGTAGGCAATTTAGTGCCAGATGCTTTGGACTGCAACTCCCATCATCCCTGACCAGTGGTCATTCTGGCTGGGGTTGATGGGAGTTGGGAGTCCAAAATACCTGAAGGGCACCAGGTTGTTTACCCCTGGATCACTGTGCAGCGGGGTGGGTGGGTAGCTACCCCTACCTCGAAACAAGGGGATTGGACTATACGGTCTTCTGGCACCCTCTGACTCTATCATTCCATAATGTGTGTCCTCAACCCCATGTCACTCTCTGGATAGAACTAGATATGTGTCAGGGAAATCCTAAATGAATTTGAATGACTTCAGATTTCTATGAATTCGATCCCTGGATTCCGCAGCAGATCGGTATTTTTTTTTTTTTACTTTCCGGAATTGTACAGAAATGTAGTCATACGAAAGTTACTGGAAATAATAGTAATATATACATCTTTCTTTCTTTTTTAACACACAGACACCACCTGCCCTCGACAAACATTTTATACATCTCTGATCTCTCTTCAGCCTCTGCTGTGTAGCGGTAAGAAAAATACACAAAATATTGCATACCAGCAAATGCCATGTGAGTTATGGCGGCCTTTTTTGGCGGACATTTCCGAAGGGGGGCGGAATCCGATTCCGTCAATGAGTGGACGATAGAACGAAAGATGCCTGGCAACCCAGCAAGACACACACGGAACGGATTAGGTGCAACCCACAGAAGCTCTTGCAGGGAGCCGTGTTTATGGCACTCTCATGTTGCTTTTTCAAGAATGAGCCTCCCACCCTGCTTCTTCTCAAAGCCCTTTGCCTCATTGATGCTTTAATCATCCTGCCTCCAGCATAAATCATTTCCCAGATAAAGTCTTGCTCGAAAGCTTTCATTGGCTTCAGTTAAAAGGAAACACTCCCATAAAAGCCTAAGCCACGAACAAACGAAGCAAAAAGGAACAAAGATCTGTGAGTTCAGCGAGGACCGCCAATCCATCCCCTTGCCTTTTTAGGATATATTAATTTATCAGAGAGAGAGACTGCCCAGAAGTACATTGGCTTCTAAGCCTGCCTTCGGATGCCTCCACACACATTTGTTAAAAATGCCCTCAAAACCATCTGTTTTCTCCAAATAGCAGCGCTTGCGTTGTCGCACACTACATATGAAACACCAAGTAAGCCAACTTCCTTTGGCTGGTAGAAAGTTTGAACAAGCCAGGCTGAATTGGAAACACTATTACCGAAACACTCTAACTGAGCTGGATAGTGCAATGTTGCTTGTTGTACTAAGAGCAGCTCAATACTTGCATGCAGCAAACACTATGCATGCTGTGCTGGGGTGTTTCCACGGGCCAGATCCTCCGTCCATCCTATATGTGTGGTGGGGGGTAAGAGAAAGCATGCCGTTCCTCCTTTGCCTCTGGGTGCAGCTGCCCTGTTTCCAACATCCCTCGACTTCAGGAACATCCTCCCTAACGGAGTTTGACTGGCACCAACACTACAGACCTGTGTTTCAGTGTGAGGCTGAGACATTTTCATTTGCCCAGGCATTTTAAATTGTTTTTTTGCTTCTGTTTTGCTTGGTAGTTTTATAGGGTTGGGTCCAGATTATGCTGGATCAACTGCACTGACAGAGGTGGACTTCCCTACCCCCTTCTCCCCTTGGTAGCTCCTCCAGCCCCCTAAAAATGCTGCACAGAGAAGCAAGAGACCCTGATGAATGGGGTGAGCTGTTGGGGGGGGGGCTGCCCCCTAAACATCAGGCTGAGGGACCTTCTGCAAGTCGGCCAACTGCAGCCTCCAACTGCAACTGCACCCAGGATCACATAGGGCACCTTCTCTTTATTTTGCACCCTACTGATGATCTAAAGAATTCAACAACACTTTCTTCTCTTTGTTTTATCTCAGCAGTGAGCAACTTGTGGTCCTCCCACTGTTGCTGGACTGCACGTCCTAGCCAGCATAGCCAATGGTGAGGGATGAAGGGAGTGGCCGTCCAACGACATCTGGAGGACCACTAGTTGGCCACCCCTGTTTGATCCTAATTCAATAACAAAACAGCTTCACACACCAAGATGCTGTTCTGTGGGTTTGTGGCATTTTACGTCCCTTTTAAACTGGATTTTGCACGTGCTCGTGTGTGTGTAAGTGCGCGCACACAGAGAGCCTGGCCTCATATCGCTGGAGGTGTTTAAGCAGAGTCCGGATTACCATCTGTCAGGGATTCTGGAGTTGCACCCTGCACTGCAAATCCTGCACTAAGTAGGGGGCTGGACTAGATTGGGGTGGGCAGATGTTAGATCTGGATCTACTACAACAGTGTTCTCCAACCTTGGGTCCCCAGATGTTTTTGGCCTACAACTCCCAGCATGCCCCAGCCAGCTATGCTGGCTGGGGCATGCTGGGAGTTGTAGGCCAAAAACATCTGGAGACCCAAGGTTGGAGAACACTGTACTAGAAGATCTCCAACTGATTTGCACTAGATTGGGAGCAAAAATTCCTTGCCAGTTAATGAACAAGAGCAGCAACAAAATGATGACCACCAAGACCTACGCTGCCCTAAATTATGCCGCTGAAATGAAGACCACTTGAGGTAACCAAGAGTGGGTTTGTTTGTGGAAGGACTGTGAGCTGCATTCTGTTGTGATACTCAAAAACTAATTCTTGGGCTCAGAATTCTTTCATTTTGAAATGTGTATCTCTTTGCACCACGTTCTTCTGGTTGGTAGAACTTGAGGTTCTAGTAGAGACAAAGTTGATCTCAGAAGCGTGATGTCTGCCCACCACTGGATTAGATTACCTCTCCAAGGTTCCTTCCAACTAGCTTTGAGATCCAAGACAAATTAAAAACACACACAAGCAGGAGTGCAAAGAACAGCGGTGAAACAGAGCCATGGAATCCATGCTGGTTGTACTTACATTGTAGAGAATGTCAGTCCATCCCTCCATGGTGATGCACTGGAAGACGGTGAGCACAGCAAACAGGATATTGTCGAAATTGGTAATGCCAAAGTTGGGGCCCTCCCAGTACTTCTTGCACATTCCTTCTTCACACTGCCTGGCAGGTTTCTCTTCTCCACATGGAAAATCCCCCAGCCGCTCCCCTGCGAAGAAGCGCATGAAAATGAGCGAGGCGGCCAGGGGAAATAGGCCATCAAAAGCATCCTTCCCCAACTTGGTCCCCTCTGGATGTGTTGGGACTACAACTTCCAGCAACCTACAGACGGCCATACTGGGGACACAGGGATGGGGAAACCTGATTCAGAGAATGCCAAACATTAAGATCTTACTCGAGAACTGCCAAAAGACAGAAAAGCTCAGCTCAGTTTGGACTAAATTACTTGGTTTTATTATTTAGCTCAGGATTAGGCAAGCTGGTACCCTCCAGATATTTAGGACTACAATTCCCATCATCCATTGTCATTGTTTTTGCTGGTGGAAGCTTATGGGAGTTGTAGTCAAAAACATCCTTCAAATATAGTATCATGGCAAACTTATAATAAAAAATTAAAAACACCATGGAATAACTAATACATTAAAGTACGTTCAAACAAATTCAACAACTCTATAAAAGAGCATCCAATCAAACAATTCATAGATTTCATAGATCATAGAGTTGGAAGGGACCTACAAGGTCATCGAGTCCAACCCCCTGCTCAATGCAGGAAACTAGAGGAGGGGTCTCCCATCCAAGTAATAACCAGGCCTGACCCTGCTTAGCTTTCCACGCTCAGACAAGCTGAGCCAGTGTGAGCCACAGGCCTTCTTAAAATAAAAGGGTATTTGCCTGGCACTGGAAAGACAGAGTAGATGCCAGGTGACCCTCTCTGGGGAGAACATTCCAAACCTGGGGCATCAGCACTGAAAAGGCCCTCTCCCTGGTAGCCACCCACTGCACCTCAGATGATGGGGCATTCCAGAAAAGGGCCTTTGATGCAGGTCTATGGGCAGGCACACGTGAAGACAGGCAAGTACCTGTCCCTAAACTGGTCGCCCACTGCCTGGAGACACGTACTTTTTATTAGTAATCCATAAGCGACAACCACGCCAAATTTCAGCTTTCTAGCTTAACAGGAAATGGGAGATACATTGATGAGTCAGTGCTTTCGTTTTTATATAAAGAGAGGAAAAATAGAGAAGAAGAATAGCTTTTGTCTGACTGAATGTTTCCCCCAGGCTGGTAGGATCAGAATAAGAATGGATTTCAGGTTTCAGCTACTTAAGATAAGTTCAGACACTTAATCTTTCCTTCAGCAATGTAAATGCAGGAAATCTACATAACAAAGGTGAGACCTAGTCAGAGCTATTAGGAGTCAATTAGCAGTTGAAAAACCTGAGGTCTTTAAAACTTTAATTCATCATAACAATGCAATGCATTGCTATGATGAACAATGCAAACAATCAATGGATTCCTTTTCTTTTTGAAGGATATGAAAGTCCTACCAGGACAAGGTTGTAGGATGTGTAATTTACACCACAGAATGTGAACCTGCGGTAAGAAAAGTACCCCAAGTGTGTTTTTTTTTACATTCACAACAGTTTTTATGAGTGATCCATAAGCAACACCCATGCCAAATTTCAGCTTTCTAGCTGAACAGGAAATAGGGGATGCATTGATGAGTCAGGGCTTTATATATATATATATATAGAGAGAGAGAGAGAGAGAGAGAGAGATTGCAGTGGTCTAACCTAGTCTCTAACTTGGACTAAAACAATCATATTCAACATTTCTAAATCTGGCTCCCAACTTTTTCCTCATCCTGAAACAAAGGATCACTTAAAGAAAAAAATTTTTTTTAATCATATACATCATATACATGTAACATGTTCACCTTCCTTCTCTATTTGGGGTCAAAACTCACCCCTTGAAGACTGATAAGACCAAAGCATACCACCAGATGGAGGGAGCCCACAGTGTTTCTAACGTCTGCATGCACCAAATAAATGTTCAAACGGATTGTCTCCAAAAGACACAAATCCATGTTCACTCCATTGCCCTCTGCACTGATTAGATCTCCATTTCCGGTTTTCTTAGAACAAATATTAATACCTCACAAAACCAGCACTAATCATACCTAGGCTGGTCATCATTTGTCCTGTCTGAAGGCGCACCCTCCATGAAGGGCTGTGCAGTCCAAGTATGGTTTAAAGATGAAGAACTCAAGGAAGCGAGAACAGGCAAGGGTCCGGAAGTTGCGTATCCACACAGTTTGCAAATGGAAAGCAAACTGAGCTGCCGGCACATAGGTCACCTAGTCCTAGTCTTATCCACTAAGATGAGAAGTATTGTATTTCTATTTAAATGATAGTCATCCTGTCCAAATGTGCATCTATGCAAATAAATTAGCATATGTGAATGTTATGCAAATCTGTGCCCACCTGTTCACTTGACAACCCCATCCTGGTTAGGATTTACTCTGTTATTGATATGCATTTATGCAGATGTAAATTAATCAAAGAGTGACCATATGCCCCACTTTACAATGGGTAGCTCTCTACTTGAAGGGCTGTCAGAGAACTGTCCTTTATTTTAAGGCAGTGTTCTCCAACCTTGGGTCCCCAGATGTTTTTGGCCTACAACTCCCAGCATGCCCGCTGGGGCATGCTGGGAGTTGTAGGCCAAAAACATCTGGGGACCCAAGGTTGGAGAACACTGTTTTAAGGCATCCTCTATTTGAAGGGCTGTCCAGCTCCAGTCCAGTTTAAAGATAAAGAACCCAGAGAAGAGTCCTTGAGGTCACCGATCAATGGTTGGCCCCTGGACAGCAGACACACAGGTCACAGTCTTCCCCTCTATGGTGTAAGATGTATCAGATTTCTATTTAAATAATAGTAATAATGTCTAAGTTTGTATCTATACGTACATGCAAACTGACTGCAAGTCAGTGTCTTATTTTGCCCTCCTCCTTTTTCGTGATGCATTTCCTCTTTTTTGGCGATGTATACGTGGCCACCCACTTAAATAAATCAATTTTATAAATTCTTAGTTGGTGTATACTGGGGTTGGAGGAAGCACGGAACTGCTACTCACGGTGCAGAAACCCCACAGGTGATCCCCAGAGCTCTCAATAGGGCCAAAATGGACCAGAGGTTGACATTTCTCGTGTCAAGGCACCTGCTTATGAAAGTATAAATGGGGTTCTCATGTGGGAAAACTGGTCTCCTGTAATGGAGTGCCAAACCCCACCTCTCCGGGGATTGGATGCAACTCACTGCTCACTTCCTCATTTTTTTCTGGGGGGGGACTTTAAATCTTGCCTAGATAGCACCCATATTTTTTTCCGGGGGCAGGGGAGCCCCCATGCAGACTTTCCCTCTTGAGGGCTCCAAAATAAAACAAAGCCAGGATGAAGATGCCAGTGACGTGAGCATCACAACAAAGGCACTTCTGAATTCACTGGTGGGATACATGAAACTGAACAAAACAAAAACAGAAAAAAACTGTCTCCCATTGGAAGAGTGAGAATTCTGAAGCCCAAAATTCCAGCAGGCTGGAAAATCTTGCTGCTTCCAGGGCTTGTGTCCATGCTCAACGTGATCAGACACATTAGCACGTCTAGGTCCTTCCGCCTTCCCATCCTCCGGCAATCAGTTCACTTCTCACTTCCCTAGGGATCCCTCAGACTGGGAAGGCAGGCCTCCCCCCCCCCCACTTCTCTAACACCAAGTGCGTATGAAGCTAGTGTTGCTCCGTCGCAGCTCCTGCCTCCGAAATCGATCCCCATCATTTAATTCTTCGCTTCCCATCGATATTCTGGGAGGCGGCTTCATTTGATGGCTTCCCTCCCTGACCTACTTTCACTGCTTGGAAATACTGCTGCTCTGCACAAGGAAGCTCATGTTGCTTCTGAGCAAATAAGAACGGGTCCAGGTTAATATGCCTCCTTGGAGATTACCGGAGGCAGTTCAGATGAGTCGGAAACGATGCGGCACTTTAACAGCGCATGCTCCACAGCACCTCGGCAACCCAGCTACCTTCGTACAGACACTGTTGCTCTCCACCTGAGTGGCAGCCGGAGGAAGCGCAGAGGTGATACACGGGGGTCCGTCTATCCCCAAGCGACAAAGGAAGGAGGCTCCCTGCGGGTGGGGAATGCTTGCCCTTTATTCCTCGCCCAGATGCAGCAATGTGTGTCACCCACCCTTGTTGCCTCGCTGGGACGTGTCAGTCAGTGGCGTGCCATCAGGGGAGGACTTTGGGGGCAGAGGTCTAGGGTCCCACTCCACAGAACAAGCAGGAGGGGCCCCCAAACTCAGCAGTGTTGGCTTACCACATCCTGAAGTGGAAGGAATAGATATATTACCATCTAAAGAGAGGGGGCGGGCAGGGCAGAAAAAGACCAGTACATCCAGAGTTACAATGACCTAAGTGTACCACGGATAAAAGGTGATGGCCTTCTCTTCCTGC
The DNA here is from genome assembly GCA_021292165.1 of Shinisaurus crocodilurus. Taxonomy (NCBI): domain Eukaryota; kingdom Metazoa; phylum Chordata; class Lepidosauria; order Squamata; family Shinisauridae; genus Shinisaurus; species Shinisaurus crocodilurus. Next base: position 1,800,562 of record JAHFWL010001192.1, on the reverse strand, counting down.
CCCGCCCCACAGTATCTGCCAGTCAGTGATGCTATCAGGGCAGGACTTTGAGGTAAACGTCCAGGGCCCCACTCAGTTGAAGTAGCAAGAGGGGGCCTCAAACCCAGCAGGGGCTGGGAGGCTGGTGACTCCAATGTCAGCGGGGTACCTTATTTTATTATTTATTAATTTATTTTATTAATTATATTTATACCCCTCCTTTTTTTCCTGCAAGGAACCCAAGGCGGCTTACATAACCCTCCTCTCACACAACAGCCCTGTGAGGTAGGTGAGGCCGAGAGAGGCAGCGACTGGCCCGAAGTCACCCAGTGAGTTTCATGGCCGAGCGGGGACTAGAACCCGGATCTCCCGAGTCCCAGTCCCAACACTCTCACCACTACGTACGCCACACTTATCCATTTCAGCTTTTATTCTGAGCTTTAAAGGAGCTATCCAATGACGCTCCGTGGTGGTGAACCTGTTTGGGGGACGGAGTTCAGCACCACGGAGAGCTCCCGTGAAGCTGAACTAGGTGAGCAGCCCCACTGGCATAGAAGTCACCACAGCGGCAGCCTCCCCTGGCTGGCTTACCACGCGTGGAATTTCTCCATTGATAAAACCATTGAAGGGAAGGTCATCATTTGCAAAGGTATGTTTCCTGTTGTCTAATGTTGACAAGTATATATCCTATAGAACATCCAAATTCCTTTGTAAATGTTTTACAAATGTATACTGTAAAAACCTAATGTTATACGGGAAATTATTTAATTTCTGAAGGTCTATTAACTAAGTTTTGATCGTGTATAATGGCAAATTGCTATGATACAATAAAGTTGTTGTTGTTGTTGTACCACGCTTGGAAGCAAGTAAAGTTATATACACATCTAAAGAGTGAGAGGAGGATCTCCATAAGACCATGGAGTCCAGAGCCAAAAAGGACCGAAAGGCACCGCTGGCTAGAGTTATACTTAATATATATATTAAAAAGGGACTGTGTTAAAAATCCTGACTAAAACAAAAACCAGAAACTTAAAAGTCAAGAGAAATATATATAATAATGACCTAAAATATAACCATTAAGGTATAGTAAAATAGACTTATTTATAATATCAAGATGTACAGAAATATTTTTTAAAAAAATTATATATATAAAACATGTATAAGCCAGAAACATGATGGACATGTAAAATATAGCTTCCCAAGAGCTGAGGATAATCCTGAATGTCTTTTCAGACTTGAGGGCTTTTATCTCTGGGTACGGCATTGTTAGTGCCAATGTTTTTTGTTAGAGTTATTTATACTTAACCCCTGCATGGAAAAAAATAATAATTAAAATTTGCACCAAGCAAAGTCAAACTGTGTGAAGATAAAAGCTGAATTCTACAGGCTGCAGACATTATTTAAATGTGCACCGTTTTTCTTACGTACAATTTATTCTATTCCTAAGAGACATGGGGAGGGGCACAGAATCAGGCTATTCATACCCTCCACAAACAGCTGAACCTCACCTGTTTCGTTGGAGAAGCAGGCTTTGTGAAACTTGCCCATGTAGAACTCCAGCCCAATGATCGCAAACATCACAATGGCAAAGAAGAGGAGGAGCCCGATCTGAAGGAGAGGCACCATTGCCTTCATGATGGACTTGAGGACAACCTGCAGACCTAAACGAGAAGAAGCAAAGTGGCATCAGCCCACTCGTGGACGGTGAGACGGAGATGCTTCAACGGTCGCAACAGGGGAGGCATCGTCTGGGCTCCGAGTTCGAACTTCAGCACTGCCAAATGACAAGCACAACCTGCCGAAGTTCTGCTCCGGCTCAGATTTTAATTCAGCTCGTGGGTGGGCTGAGAGAATGGGTCGGAGGGCAGGACTGAACCCATTCCGGACAGGAGTCAGCCCCAGCCCAACTTGGAGATGCCAGGGATTGAACCAGGGTCCCTCTACATGCAAAGCGAGTGGTCCGCCACTGAGCTATCACCCTTCTCCTAGAGATAATGTATGTCCACATGGTTCTGAACAATGGACTGAATTACATCGGAACATAGGAGCCCGCCTTATACTGAGTCAGTCCCCCGGTCCACTAGCCCAATACTGTCTACACCAGGGCTCTGCAACCTTGGGTCCCCAGATGTTGCTGGACTACAGCTCCCAGAATCCCTTGCCATTAGCCATGCTGGCTGGGTATGCTGGGAGCTGTAGGCCAGCAACATCTGGGGACCCAAGGTGGAGAGCCCTGGCCTGGTCTACACTGACCGGCTGCAGCTCTCCAGGGTTTCAGGCAGGGATCTTTCCAGCCCTACCCAGAGATGCTGCAGATTGAACCTGGAACCTTCTGCATGTAAAATATGTGCACCACTGCTGAACTATGGCCTTTCCCCTGACAACAGAGCAAGATTTCAAAACAGTCAGGGTTCTGCCGAAGGCAAATGTATCCACTGAGTGCTATGAAGCCGCCACAGGCTAGCAAGAAACCGCAGCCAGCTCCCTTCCCACCTTCACAGCATGCAGTCAGTTCTGCAAACCTCAGCTCCTCCTCAGTCAGGCGATCACTCGTGACCGAGTAAGATTGTCTTCCAGGATAAATTTTGTTGTTGTTTTTTTTTTTACAAAAAGGAGATTTTAAAAGGAGGAAAATTCAAAAGAAAATTGTGTAGACTCTAGCGATGGGTCCGTAAGTGACTGTGGAGGCCAATTCTAGATCCACACAGCTTCCACACCCTAGTGGATGGTTATTTTTAAATTCAGTTATAGCATTTTTACCCCACCTTTTATCCCAAAAAGGCTCCCAAGGTGGCTTACAAAGATATTTCTTAAGGTCAGTCCCTCCCTGCCCACAAGGCTTACAATCTGAAAAACATGACACAAAAGGAAAGGGGATTGGGAGGGAGGAGGAAAAGGCAAATCCAGGCACCAGATTCTTAGTTTGAAGTTCTGCAAGACGTGGACACAGTGGGAAGGCTGCTGCTTCCTCTCCCTCCGATGGCCTCAGCAGCGACAGTGGGTAGCCGGAGGGAGGGGAGTCTCTCAGCTGGAGCTGCTGTCCGGGCACGATGGAGAGCTGCCTGACTATCGCTTTTGAATCAACCAAAACTAAACTAAGCCATCATACCTAAGTGTTCTCAAAACAGGAGTGCCAGGCCACCCCACTCCCTCACTTCACTAGTTCACTTTGCTTGCCTCTTCCCTGTGCTGCTGCTGCTGAGCCCTCCCCTAGATGCACAAAGAGGAGACACTACCCTATAGAACTGTCAGTCAACCTCGGTGCCCTTCACCAACATAAGATACACTTTCAATTAAAGCCAGGGAGATAAGAGCCGAAGTCAAGGAGACAGCGGAGTCAGATAATTTTATGCAGACAGCGCAGAATGAAACAAAACTGCGGTTACAGTCAGCTGCTGGGGGGCCCTCCTTGGCTGCGAGAACCACATCAATGTGCCAGGAAATGTTGATGATGAGGCCCACATGCTTTCTGGTTGTTAAAAAAATGCCTGCAAACGAAGGATGAACGAATCCAAATTTCGGCTTCGCTCAGTTTCTTATTTATCCAACCTTATGTTAGTTTCACCTTGCAATGTATATTTTAAAGTCAGCACAACACACACCCCCGCACACATTTTCATGTGCATTTCTCATGATCTACACATCTTAGCACACAATTTCCCCTCAACTGCAGTTATTACAAGCAATTTTCCATAACATAAAGCATTTCTGTACATCGTTTTCACCAATATAAGCATTTTTTGTTTACAGTTTCCCCTTACCACATGCATTTTTTTTAATCGGTGGACTGCATTGCAACATTTGGAACAGTGGGTATATTGAAGCATAATTGCATTTCGGTTTGTGTATTGGTTTGGGAAGCGCAAATTAGGTAAGTTCACATTAAAACGCAAACTGGACACATTTCTCCCCGGTCCCGATTGCAACCTTCTGAGCCAACTCCTCTCAGTTTGATTCAGAAATGGGTCACCAGCTGCAAGCATTTTTGGAGAATAGTCGAAAAATATTGGGTCTTGCTCCAAGAAGTTCTAAGTTTACTCATAATAACGCTGGCTGCACTCTATCATATTGACTTAAGCTTGCATCTATTTTTGTTCAAACATAGCAGAAAACAACTGCTGCTCAGATGAAGCTAAAGTAAAAGCACACCCTGCACCAACCTCCCCCAAGCTGGTACCCTCCAGATGTTTTGGACCAAATCCCATCAATTCCAGCCAGCATGGCCGATGTTCAGGAATCTTGAAAGTTCAAAACATCGGGGGGGGGGGGTACCAGTCTGGGGAAGGCTGCCCTCCACACATGCAGAACCTAGTTTTACACTTCAGGTGGCAGAGGGTTCTGAGGAGGGCAACAAAGATGATAAAGGGACTGGAAGCAAGGCCCTATGAGGAGAGACTGAAAGAACTGGGCATGTTTAGCCTTCAGAAGAGGAGACTGAGGGGAGATATGATAGCACTCTTCCAGTACTTGAAGGGATGTCACACAGAGGAGGGCCAGGATCTCTTCTCGATCATCCCAGTTTGCAGGACACGGAATAATGGGCTCAAGTTACAGGAAGCCAGATTCCGCCTGGACATCAGGAAAAAATTCCTGTTAGAGCAATACGTCAATGGAACCAACTTCCTAGGGAGGTGGTGGGCTCTCCCACTCTGGAGGCATTCAAGGCACAGCTGGACAGCCATCTGTCAGGGATGCTTTGACTTGGATTCCTGCATTGAGCAGGGGCTTGGACTCAATGGCCTTATAGGCCCCTTCCAACTCTACTTTTCTATAATTCTATGAGGAACATCTGAAGGAAATAACATTGACTTGATATGTCCAGATGTTACGAGCTAGGCCAATTTATATCTAAAATCGAAGGAATTGGCTTGGTGACATGACATCACTGGAAGAGACTGTGGTGATGGATCACCTGTAAAAGGGAGAGAGATGGATCTCTCTCTGAGATGGTTTCACTGCTCAGTGGACTGTGGTGGCCTCCATACGCAATGTAAAGGGGGTTGCCTAGCTATTCCTATTACCCAACGGTGTAAGAATATATACAGGGGCCCTTCTAGTTATTGCAGTGTGACTCCTTCATACACCACCAGGGTGAAACGAGAAGCTTCAGACCTCAAGGGAAGATGCCACACCTGCGGCTCCTTTCCACACCAATGTGGCCCCCTCCCCAAATTAAAGCAATGCTAGTGTGGAGATGAAATGGCTCAGCCATGGGTTAACCTAAAGGACAATCTCCTCCCATACCATCCAGTGTGCTCCCCAAGATCTGATGGGGAGACTCATTTCTGCATCTTGACTATGTCCAAGGTGAAGCTGGTTGGGACGTGGGTGAGAGCCTCTCTTAGGAGGCCTGTGTGGCCCCCTCTTGGTCTGAAAAAGGATTTCATTGAGCTGGAGAAGGCACAGAAAAGGACAACCAAAATGTACAGGGTGCATGGCCTGGCCGGGGATGATGGAAACTGAAACTCAGCAGACCTGGAAGGTTGGGAAGCCTGCCATAGAGGTAGCCATACTCACTTGGGATTCCTGAGACGAGCTTCAGTGGCCTCAGGACTCGGACAGCTCTCAGAGTCCGCAGGTCAAACTGGGTCCCAGCTGTGGCCAGAATCCTAATGAGAACAGGGAGAAAGAGAGAGAAAGAGAAACTGTATTATTTATGATGTCAACTTCTGGAGTAGGAATGAAACCAAACCGCTACAGTCTGAAGCGGCTCACTAAGCCGGGTCTCCGTTTCGGACTATGTCCCATCCATCATGCAAACAGATGCAGGTAACAACTCGATTCTCCACCAATATCTATCACACAATGCTTAGAGACTCTAACCCAGGGCTCTCCAACCTTGGGTCCACAGATGTCGCTGGACTACAGCTCCCAGAATCCCTTGCCATTAGCCATGCTGGCTGGGTATGCTGGGAGCTGTAGGCCAGCAGCAACATCTGGGGACCCAAGGTTGGAGAGCCCTGGTTTATATGAATGACTTAGCCCTGTGTGATGGCTCTCGTGTTTCTTATGTAGTATTGACTGATATGAGTATAGTTGTTCGTGATGTATTTAATATTTTGATTTCAGTCTGTGTGTGTGCGTGCGTGCGTGCGTGCGTGCATGCATGTATGTATGAATGAATGAAGGGTGTGAAAGCACCCTCCTGCAGTTGCTGGGGAACCCTTCTGTTCCCCAGCAACTGGTATTGAAAGGCATGATGCCTCTGATACTGGAGGTAGTATATAGGCACCATTACTCTTAAATTCAATTAAAAAAATTAAGTTGATGACGCGCATTCATTTTGCTATCCACTAGAGCAGGGCTCTCCAACCTTGGGTCCCCAGATGCTGCTGGACTACAGCTCCCAGAATCCCTTGCCATTAGCCATGCTGGCTGGGTCTGCTGGGAGCTGTAGGCCAGCAACATCTGGGGACCCAAGGTTGGGGAGCCCTGCTCTAACAAGTCTTCCCCAACCTGGTGCTTTCCAGATGTGTTGACCATGCTGACTGGGGATCATGGGAGTTGTGCCTCAACAACACATCTGGGGGGGGCACCAGGCTGTATGCTACCTGCTGCATTAATTTACGCTGTCCTGCTCTACTTCAAAAACCAAGAAGCTGTCTGTCCTTTTATGCGAAAGACCGAAAGGTCCTACAATCCGCTAGCAGCACTTCCAAGATGGGGAACTCCTCACCAGGGTGTGAAATGCCAGGCTACACACTGCATAGCACCTTCACGTAATGCATGTGCTCTAGGGACACAATCCATCCGACCCAGAGAAGAGAGAAATGAACCCTGAACGATTTTTTATTTTTTTTTAAATGCTGACTAAAATGTTGTTTGGCACCTCCCAAAATAGGGACAGTGGTTCGCCCAGGAGACAGGGGCCAGGAAATAGGGAGTGGGACCGTCCCCAGTAAATAGCAACAAGTGGATTGATGTGGCCGTGGCATCAGGGCCAGGCATCAACACCTAGCAACTCAGACAGCTGCCCAAGGTCCGATCTCCCTGGCAGGAGATGTTGTGGGAAACGGAAAGGCTGCGCACCAGTGGGGCCATTTCAACACCTCACAATGTGATCACATAGCTAGTGCGAGGAGGAGCAGCACAGGGCTGGCCCTACCGTTGGGCAGAGTGAAGCAACCATCTCAGGCAGCAGATGCATGGGGCAGCGGGGGCAGCCTCCCAAACTCCACCCCTAAAATCCCCAGCTGTTCCCCTCTGTTGGAGTGCAGAGCCACGTATGCCACGCCGCCTTCCCTGTGCTCACTGAACTAGCCTGCTGCTAGCTGTGGTTGAAAATGCCACCCCATTGCCAATGCTGAAGCTTAAGTCACCAGTCCAGCCAGCTTCTATACATGGACTGGGGAGGTGGCGCCATCTTGCCCTTTGCCTCAGACAGGAAAAGGGCTTGCAATGGCCTTGAAAAAAGGAGGGGGTGCTGAGGACTGGCAGTGGGGCCCCTGCTGGTGCAGGGGCCTTGGCAGTTGCCCAATGATGTCAAACCCTGGCGCTAGCCCTGATGCCAAGAACGGAGGGCATGAGAGGCAGCTTTGGGTAGAACAGCTGGAGGCGAACAGCCAGTTGGCGTGACACCTATCCTCGGCCAGGATGTTCAGTGCTCTATTTTCCACTGGTTTCAGATTCATAACAAAAATGGGAGCAATTACCTATTTCTTTTTAAAAAAAAAAAAAAAGAAAGAAAGAAAGAACAGGAAAGCATGAGCTAGCAAAGCTGCTGCACAAGCCGCTGAAAGTAATTTGAAGCAATAACTATCACACTCCAAGAGAAATCTCATTTTGAGTTCCCATCCTCCTGCCAGCACTTGCTCACTTTCTTCCCTGCATTTAATTGCTCATTTATAAAACATCGGATGCCTGGCAGAAGGAAACACTTCATCCAAAAGTTAATCATCAGACATTCCCATCAATGGCACCATTGGTCTCGGGTGGCTTTCGAGATGAATGTGTGCTCTTCTTCGCCAGAGACCTTGCCCGAGCAGCTGACAAAAAAAGAGGCCTCCCGAACTCCCAAAGTTTAGCTTGAACAGACAGACTGCAGGGGATGTGCAACAGCTGAACGCAGCAGAGGCAGTTGCCCAAGGATGTCTGGCCAGATGGGCGATTCATAAATATAATAAAATAAAATGTGCTGGCTCCACCACTGCTTCCACCCCTGTGCCTGGATTGGCTGGCGTTCAGGCCTGCCCTCTCCCCTCTCCTGAACCGTTGCTCCTTGGAAACTCTGGCCTCCCTCTTTGGACCAGCCTTTGCACACACCCATAGCAGAACCCTGTCACCTAAGTCTCAGCAGCACCCAGCAACACACGTCATGACCGAGGCTGAACAGAATCATGTGTTGGTTTCTCTTTTCTGCGCTGGTACTTCACCATCTTTGTGCATGCCCAGATGTTTTACTTTACCCCCTTAGTTACTGAAGAAAATGAAAATGCCCCCCCACCCCACCCTGTTGATTCAGTCCTTGTAAACAAAGCACACGTGATAACAGCCAGAGAAGGATGTTCTCTGCACAGGGTGGGAAAAGCATGTCATACGACACATTCCACATTTCCAGGGTGCACTTTGGTGTGGTGTATTTGCAAAAACAAAATGTGGATGTGCATCAAAAGATCAGAATGACGGAGAGCTTTTGACTGAGTTTATCGCATTGGGTTTTTAACTCTGCTGCCAGTTTCCAAACTGTAATGGACTCAGTTTGCCCAACACTGTTACTAGAGGACACCATGTTTTCTTCTCTTCTCCAAAGGCAATGAGATTAATAAAGCCTCTTCCTACTTAAAGCAGTCTCTTCATATGAATATGGCTCCCACACATCCACCCCTCCAAGGATTTCCATCTGCCGCCATCGCTGGCTCATTAGCCACACCCATCCTACCTCAAAAGAATATGAGCCACATTTCTGGAAGATACTTCTGCAGATTACTGGGGGTGAATGCCAGTTACTGCTGCCTGTGTGAAAATACACAGCTCCTTCACAGCTAGTACCCACTGTGGTGGCACGCTCACTTCTTCAGACGCAAGTCATGCTGATCCCAGAATGGGAAAGGAGCGGTAATTAACGAAAAGGCTTCTGTAAAATACACACATAGGGGCTGCCTTTCATTTCAGCATTTTCCCTTCTCACTGGCGCTCCGGCTGGTGGAGCCCCCTGAGAAATTCATTTAAGCGGCCAGATAACATTATTTTATTTTATTTTTTAAAAAACAAACTAGGAGGGAGGGGGGAAACGGAAAAGATCAAAGACCCAGATGACAAGCAAGATTTGAAGAAAGGAAAAGCTTCAATAAAGGGTTCTTGTGTGCTTGTAAAGCAGGGCTCTCCAACCCTGGGTCCCCCAGATGTTGCTGGCCTACAGCTCCCAGCATACCCAGCCAGCATGGCTAATGGCAAGGGATTCTGGGAGCTGTAGTCCAGCAACACCTGGGGACCCAAGGTTGGAGAGCCCTGGTGTAAAGGAAGAGAGAACTAACAACAAGAAAACCGCCACTGAGGATACCACAACAAGGCAGGGGGAGAAAATTGGTGGAGGAAAATGTTGGGAGACCAGGGCTGGTGTCAACAGCGGGCATCCTGGGGCAGCCGTCTGGGCCCCCACCCCTGGCAGGGTCCACCACGGATGCCTGCCCTGGGCTCCCCTTTCATTATTTTTTCTGGCCTAGTGCTCCGAGTGGCTGGATCGAGCTGCCAATTCAATTTCCCCTCGAAGCTGCAATGTACCGTCACTCTGGGGCATTCTAGGAAATGCAAAGGGCAGCCCCTTCACCATCTAGTGCTGCTTAGAGCATTATTTCTGCTGCTTACCAACGCCACCAGGCAAACCCACCAGGGCCCACCAACAGAGTGCCATCAGGCACTTTGCCCAGCTCCAGCAATTTTTTAATTGTAGATTTTACTTTGCCTTGGGCATGTAATATAAAACAAACCCCAAATTACCAGGGACAGATGTGTCACCCTTCGCTTTCTCCCATATTAAATTATTATTATTATTTTTAATCTCAAGTTTTTTCTGTCCCATTTAGGAAGACATTTGAAAATTTTGGTAAGCTCTAATAAAAAGATGGACGAAATTCTCACCCAGCTACGCCAGCCAAATTCAAAAGGTACATCTATTCCCAGCATGTAGAAGAGTATGTTCTGCCTGCCTGCCTGCCATTTTGCTCTTAAAGATGAGGAGCCTATCAGATAAAAAGAGGTGGCAGCCCTAATTCAACATCACCAGCAAGGTTGAACATACAGGAATTCAAAGCCAGATATTTAGGAGCTAAGCCCTCCAAGTCCTCTACTTTGAGGGACACATGTCTGTCAGGTTCACTTTCTTCCACATTCATTTAAAAATTATCTTCTTCTTCTTCTTCTTCTTCTTCTTCTTCTTCTTCTTCTTCTTCTTCTTCTTCTTCTTCTTCTTCTTCTTCTTCTTCTTCTTCAAATTAAGGAAAAGTTTGCAAATTTTGGTAAGTTCTAATAAAAAAAATGAACCAAATTCTCACCCAACTCTACAAATTACTTACAATCTTTCCAGGTGGAGGTGGAGAGAGAGAGAGAGAGAGAGAGAGTCATAGAATGTGTATGTATCTGTTCTGCATAATTAGCGCATCTTCAAATTTGTGCTTCTAAAGGAGCCGCCATCCTTTCAGAAAGCAGAAATCCTATATATACTAATAGCAAACTCATTTTCTGAGAACCAATCATTATTATGTAGCCAAAATGGCTTCACGCATGCACAAGGGAGGCTTGGGGAAACCCCGAGGTTTGCAGAAGTACAAAAAACTTTAGAGGGGAAAAACCTAAGGGGGAGACCCCAAAAAACAGCCCAGTGAGGAGTGAGCATACTCAGCAGCCGCAGAGTATTAACTAGTTGGTGGGGCAGGGGAGAGGGAGAATGAGAATGGAGTATCCTAGAAGAGGGCACACCTAGCTGGACAGATGGAATCCTGAACAGGAGCATTCCACACTGCAACATTGTGTTGCCGATCCTACTTGTGACTCATGACGACTCTACAGTACAGGCTAGACTTCTTCAGGCAACCCATCTCCCAACTCCATGATGGGAACGATCCGCTTGCCAGCTTCTACTGCAAAACTCCACCCTGGTGATAACCAGCCTGGGGTCACTGCCACAAAAGGTGCAGATCCTAGATCTGCAGTTTTAGCAAAGGTTGGAGCCTGCTTGCAAGCAAGCAAGTGACTCTGTTGACCAGACAAGGTCTTAAGTCCAGGCCCTTGGTATTTTTCCCCCTGATCTGGCCAATCTGGAAGCTTCTTCTTGTTGCTTGCCTACGTCAAGGGCACATGGCCACACATCTGATCTTGCAACAGACAGCATTCCGCCGGGTATAAAAGTAGAGGAATAAAATGCACACGTATAGAATGTTAATGAGCAGAAAGCAGTTGCTTCCACAGCCAAAGGACAACAGGGTTACTAGTGTGCCGCTCCAATGTTGTATCTTGCCAATTGATGCTTTGGGTTTTATTGGTCCTTGCCAATGGAATCTTCAAATGCAGTCTCAGGAAGGAAGAAAAAACCACACCTCCCAATAATTCAACAAGTACCCAGATGTATAATGCTGGATGTCTGGGAATGACTGTAGAGCAAAAGCATGTTTGACTCATATTGCTATTCTGCTCTCCTGCTGCAAGTACCAGCAGCAAACACACACACAAACAAACTTGGGGGGGGGGGAGAGAATGAAGTTGTGCTACTGCCATTGCTAATGGTGAGGACCACCCCTGAGAAACCTTGACGAATTTCCTCCCTCTGGATAAATTTGATGAAACTCCCCCCCCCTCCCATTTCTCTGTCCACAAACAGGGTGGAGAATTTCAAGAGGCTTTGTGCACACAGGGCTCTCCAACCTTGGGTCCCCAGATGTTGCTGGCCTACAGCTCCCAGAATCCCTTGCCATTAGCCATGCTGGCTGGGCATGCTGGGAGCTGTAGGCCAGCAACATCTGGGGACCCAAGGTAGGAGAGCCCTGAGCTAGATGGACTAATGAATTAATCAGCATAAGGTTGCCTCATACGGTCAAAAAAGGACTCTTTCGATCAATGGAACAAATTTATTCAGTACTGGAGACAAAATAATAATTACTGGAATACAGTGAAAGAACGAGGTCTTAGAATTTGTTTAACAGCTATAGTTGAATATAACATGTTTGATTAGAAAAAAAAAGAGAGAGAGAGAGAGAGAGCAAGGGAAGTATTGAATTGAGAAAGCCTGATTACTAATTGATTGTATTTCGATTTCCCCACTTCTGGAATTGTATTTGCTTTTTTCTATTAAATGATATTGTCAATAAAAAAACTTTTTTAATTAAACAAAAAACCAGTTCTAGCAGTTTTCATCTCCAGCAGGAGCAGCAGGTCTCTTGTAAAGCTGCGTCTTAATTCAAAAGGAGCAAGACAAAGTCAGTCACCCCAAAATACTTTGCATTGCGATGCAACAGGGAACAATATATTACGGCGGGGAAATTTTATCCCCCCCCGCCCCCCAGCTACGGCAATGACTGCAGCTAAGCTCAGAGAGGGAAGAGGGAAGTCAGGGCAGGCGGGGGTGGGTGGGAGATGACATCGGCGTCCTTGCTAATCAAAAAAGTCCCGGTCCTGCGTCCCTGTGTGCCCTGGCTCCACTACAGCACTGATACTGTCAGCCTGGCCCACCTGCCAGGTGTGTAGGTGTGGAATGCAGGAGTTGGGAGTCCAACCACATTTGGAGGGCCAGCGGTTCCTGCCCTGACCTAGATAGTGGAGGCAGCCTTTGAAGCACAGGGTTCCTAAAAGTGGCAACCCTTGTCCAACGTATTATGGAAAGATTTTAAGCCTCTCTACTAACTGGACAAGCTCTTACCTTGGTGTAGAAGTGCCAAGTCAAAAGGTGTGGGAGAAGGGAAACCTCTAGCACGAGTCATACCTATTGTACCTAATGTGCTCCATAGCTCTTCTTTCCTTCTCATTCCTCCTGTTACTGCGCTCGGTCTCTCCAGGAGAGAGAGGAAGGACTGTATCTCTCTGCTACCAAAAGGAAAGTGTCCTGGCACGCTGTCACATTCAATTGAATTTACTTCCAGAAGAGAGCAGCAAGGGAGTGCCAATCTGTCACTGTTAACAGCACCTCCAAATTGGGCTTTTTTTGCATTGGCTTGAAATAGGGCTTATTCCATCTTCTGTTCCATTGACTCCATGACTGCATCAGGATGGTGAGGGATCTGGAAAGCAAGTCCTAAGAGCTGGCTATCTTTTAGCCTGGAGAAGACGAAAAGATTAAGGGGAGACACGGCACAGCAGTCCTCAGATATCTGAAGGGCTCTCACATGCAGAAGATGGAGCAGACTCGTTCTCTGTTGCTCCAGCGGGCAGGACTAGAACCAAGGGGTGGGAAGTTTCTGCAGGGAGGCGGATTTCGATAAAAACTGTTCAACGGTGGAACAGACTGCCAGTGCCTCAGGAGGGGGGAGGGCTCCATTCACTGGCGGTATTTAACCAGAGGATGGAACAGGAGTGCTGTAGGCCAACTGCCTCCAACCCGGTGCTGTCCAGATGTTTAGGACTCCCATCAGCCTCAGCCAGCATGGTAAATGGTCAGGCATGCTGGAAGTGGTCATCCAAAACATCTGGAGAGCACCAGGTTGAAGGAGGCTACTGTAGTGCAGCTTCATCCTGCGTTGCAGATCCCGCACTTAGGGAATTAGGCTAGATGACCTGTAAGGTCCCTTCCAACTCTTTGGTTGATGATTTTTAGGCTCACTTGAAAAGCAGGGGGATGACATCCCACGCCTTGCAATTTAGTTTTGACTTCATATATAGTAGAATTTTATAGAATGTGGCTTCGTATTCTTTTCACAGTAACGATAGCTAATTGTAATCATTTCAAGGCATCAATGTAGTAATTTAAGATGGCAGTTCAGGGAGAGGCCTAGATTAGGCATTCTGGGGCATTATGGGAAATTCAACATGGCGAGCAGCTTCCCAGGCCTAGCCACTATCACAACATAACCCCACAACAGACAGAGGGGGGCACTGACAGTCACCTTGATGGGGGCAGAGCTTGAACCTGGAGCTGGCCCCCTGGATGTCTGTGAAGTGCCCTGAAGATTAAAAAAAAAATGCACTGCATCATTCTCTCATATATATATATATATATATATACACTAGCTGTTGCCTTCGCTCGCGTGAATTTTAGGATTTGGTACAATTGTTTTTAAAAGAAACATGAATTTTTTGTCAGTCATTTAAAAAGTTTCCCTCCCTTTTCACGCCCTCAGAGAACATTCTAAATGGCCTAGGGGAGATTTGCATACCCACTCCTATTGGCCCCTGCAGGAATTAATACGAACATCCTAAGTGTCGTAAGGGCTATTTGCATAACTGCTCCTATTGGCTCCTGCAGCAATTATGAGGTGAGGCCAATTTGCATAACTGCTCCCCTGTTGTTTTGCCCATAGGAGATATGAGAGCGGGGTGATTTCCCCCCCCCTTTTCACCCCCTTAGGGACAGAATTTCAAAAATCTTCCTTAGTGGGTGTCTACTGTCATAAAAACAATGTTCCTTCAGAATTTCATGTTCCTAGATTAAATGGTTTGAGCTGGGCGTTGATCAGTCAGTCAGTCAGGAGACTCAGGACTTCTTCTCATATATATATATATATATATATATTTCAGTCCCATACTCATAGCATCCCTTGTTTCAGACACTCAATGAACAAAGATCAGCTGTGGGGGGTGGGCAGACGGATTAAATCTTTCCATAATTTAAACAGGCAAATTACCTCTGATTGACCAAGTTACAGTAAAAGCCATTTACACTCTCAAATTCAGTCCTCTTTGCAAGTTTGAAGCAACCTCTTGCTTTTAGAATTGCTTCAGTCAAGCAAAATCACCTCTTGCTGGATAACGGAGGCTTTTAGAAGGAGCTTGTGTTCTCATTTCCCATCCTCTTTAGTTTGTGCCGTCACTTACAAATTGACATAACAAGAGGCATACCAATGTGCACAAAAGCTCTTTCGGCAGCTGTACTGTGTGCCCATCCTGAATGAGCTGCCAGGTAGAGCTGAGCTGAAACGACTTTACCTCCTTTCATGTTCATGTCCATGTTGAAAAGTGCCTCCTATTTTCTGCACTTATGGAAACCTTGTTCACATTGTTTGCTGTTCTTTCCTGTGTGCCATTTTCCTTCCTCTCCTTCTTTGCCCTCACGTGGCTTCATTTGTCCGCAAAGCTGTCTAATCCTATTGGCTGTGTTAATCCACATGATTTTGTCAATGATGTCACAATGCATCATGGTCAATCTCAATATCATCTCAAGTGCTCAAAGCTGAATACAGTAATACCTTGGATTGCAAGTAACTTGGTTTGAGAGCGTTTTGCAAGACAAGCAAATTAGCGACGTCTTGCAATACAAGTACTGTAGTACGGCTTAAATTAAAAATCTCTGTACACATTTTTTTGGGGGGGATTTAGTTTCGATATAAGAGTGTTTTGGATTACAAGCACGTTTCCGGAACGAATTATGCTCTCAATCCAAGGCATGACTGTACTCTCTCATTATATCGGGTCCATCTCCAATTGGCTCTAGTGGGTGTTGTTGTTTTTTACCCAGCAGCCCTTTGGATGGCCTATCATATGCTACTCTATGCTCATTGCCCAATTCTACCTCATCTCCATTTTGATTAACAGAAACATAGATTTCATAGATCATAGAGTTGGAAGGGGCCTCCAAGGCCATTGAGTCCAACCCCCTGCTCAATGCAGGAAACTAGAGGAGGAGTCTCCCAGCCAAGTAATAACCAGGCCTGACCCTGCTTAGCTTTCCACGCTCAGACAAGCTGAGCCAGCGTGAGCCACAGGCCAAGCTGGGCACTCCCCAGCTTCTGTGGACTTTCCCCAAGGGGTCGGTTCGGTTTAAAAGCTGCTCTATCTTTTTAATAGTAAGTACCAGCAATCTAGTTCTATTCTGGCTCAAGTGGAACCCATTCCTTTTATACAAGTCCAACTTGACCCAAAGTGTTCTCCGGGGTCTAAGAAATCCAAACTCCTTCCTTCCAATGCCTCCATCTCAGGCAGCCACGCATTGTTTGAGATCCCTCATTTCCGCCTGTCTAGCCCGCCGTGTGGAAGAGGCAGCCGTTCCTGAGAAAGCTACCTTGGAAGTCCTGGATTTCAGCTTCCTGCCTAGCAACTTTAATTTTGCTTCCATGACCGCACAACTACATTTCCCTACATCACTGCCTCCTCCCCAGCACGATCTATCAGTCTGAATGACGTGCGACATCTGCAAAGATCCCTGTCAAAAGGGAGAGTGAACAAAGTATGCCTATTCCACAGTGAACACCTAGCACCGCCTTCCCCAACTTGGGTCCCCTTCGGATGATTTGGACTACATCTCCTATCATCCCTAACATGGTGGGGGGAGCAATGGGAATTGTAGTCCAAAATATCTGGAGGGAACCAGTTTGAGCCAGGCTGGCTTAGTTCTAGAGTATCCTAGGAAAGAGAAACGTGCACGCTCATATTGTTTTCTCTTCTCGGTGAGAACTATTATAAGTGCTTTTTTTCTGGAGAAAAGGGTACCGGAACTCTTGGATTACATTTCCTCAGGAGTAGATGGCGATTAAATTGTAATGCAATTAATAGAAGAAAAGGTGCTGGAACTCAGTTCCGGTGAGTTCCACCAGAAAAAAAGCCCTGACTATAATAATAATATTTATTTACCATCTATCGACCACACCAATATACAGTAATACCTTGGATTGCAAGTAACTTGGTTTGAGAGTGTTTTGCAAGACAAGCAAATTTTTAAATATTTATTTATTTATTTTTTACTTGATACACAAGCGACATCTTGCAATACAAGTACTGTAGTACGGCTTAAATTAAAAATCTCTGTACAAATTTTTTTGGGGGGGGATTTCGTTTTGATATAAAAGTGTTTTGGATGACAAGCACGTTTCCGGAACGAATTATACTCTCAATCCAAGGCATGACTGTATATATATACAATACAAACAAGATATGCCAGCTCTCAGTTATACACTCAGAATGAAAGCTGTGAAGAAAAGCGTCACAGAGTCTCTTGCACTACACACACACACACACACACACACACACACACGTAAATAAGTGTAATCCCAGCTAGAGGCTGAGAGCCTCATGCAAAATGTACATAGTTCCTCTGAAGACTCTAGGCACCAAGAGTCTCTTGCAAATATGCATAGTTTCTCTTTGATGTCCCTGTGCCACAGGCATTCGCATGCAAATGCGGCCCAAGCCCTCTAGTCATCATGAGCCACCCCTCTTCTGCCTTGCCCAGATGAAGTTCATCCTGATTGGCCAAGGACAGCCAAGCTACGGAAAGGAGGGGTGGGGGTGGGGAATCTATACTGCCAGCTGTGGCTTCTGGTTTGGGTTGTTGTTGTTGTCTGGACGTGAAGGCGCGCGGAGTAGGGCTTTTTGCTGAGGCAAGCCCTAAAGAAGACCAACCCCCAGGCAAGGAGTAAGTGCCTGGGTATTTATATAGTAAGGGACTAGTTTTGTTGTTTTGTTGTTTTGTAGCTCTACTTGTATATACCAAAGTGTCTCTCCACCTTTTTCCCCTTCCCTCCTTCTCCACCTTTTATTGTAATCTGTTTACCTTCAATAAACTGTCCTGTTTTACCCCACACGGTGTGCGTGGTTCAGTGCTAAATCCAGTGTATAGACTCAGGGCAAGGCCCTGAGAGAATCAAGTCAAGACGGCAGAGCGAAGGCTGGCAGTTTTGCACCTTTGATCTCTCATCTTGAAGAAAGGACCGGTTGGCAGTCCTTCACAAAAACATACACAGTAAAACAGAATCAGGCAAGCATGGAAGGCCTAGCCAGAATAGCAACATTCAAGAATTTTGCAACTTCCTTAGTGATTAAGCGCTATTTGAGCCATCAAGCAGAATGGTCAAGAGAGACTCTAAAGATCGTCCAGGGAAAGTTTGTGTGATTGGGTGTATTAGAGTCTCTCTAGCGCAGTGTTCTCCAACGTTGTAGCTGGCTGGGGCATGCTGGGAGCTGTAGGCCAAAAACAACTGGGGACCCAAGGTTGGAGAACACTGCTAGCCCCTCGATAGCAGGGATGGGGACTCGGACTCGAGGACTCGACTCGTGAGTCGGATTGAGTCCCCCCTCTGACTCGACTCGGACTCGAGTCCCAATATTTTTAATGGGACTCGAGACTCGACTCGGGACTCGAGACCAAGGACTCGTCAACATCCCTGGGCTGTTGACGAGTCTTCTGGCTGTGCCAGAAGGAGCGCGATCACCGGTGAAGAGCGCATGGAAGCAAGGCGCGCCGCTGCTCGGCCACTATGGACAGCTACCAGGAGCGCAGCCCCAACGATGTGTTGAGATTTATTTTGATTGATGTGTTGTTGTGGGGGGTTTGGGTTAGGGTGAGACATTTTGGGTTTGGCTGCCTCTGCCTGCCTGTTTGGGGTTCCCTGCCTCCTCTGCCTGCCTGGTTATTTTGGGTTTGTCTGCCTGGTCTGTTCTTGCCAAAATCAGTTGCAGAGTTTTGAAATAAAAAGGCACACTTGTGCCTAGAATTTATTTAAGCCACACATCTGAAGTAGCCTTATTTGTTAAACTTGGTGGGAACTGATAAGAGATCTGCCTGTTCTCTAGATCTGACTGTACAACAGCTGGCACAAAAACAGCGAAGGCTGCAGTTGATAATGTACAACAGCTGGACCTGTTCTTAGAGGTCGGTGTTTGTTCATCAGCAAAGCTATGACGTCTGGCAGAATCACTGGAGCAAGCAACCAACAAGCAAGCAAGCTGACATTTGTGCCACAGGATTTAAGATTTCCATTCTTAGGAGAGCAGAGATCTAAAAGGCACAAGCACAACTTTCTCCATCCTGCCATTATGATCTTGCCCAGGAAGATCAAGCCTTCCATCCGGCCTGCATCCCATGGCACAAGTAGAAAGGTGCTCAGCACAGAGAGGGAACTGTTATTGTTTCAAAGCTACAGAAGAAGAAAAAAATCTAAAGGTGGCACAGCTTGCCAAAGCCTTGAAATGCAGTTTCATGTCACCCCAGTTCCTTGCGTGATAGAGGTGCAGCCTTTTTACACCTCTGGTATATACACATGAGGAAAGCACACTGGAGACATACAGCATTTGTGTGAAATCCATTTACAAATGGTCGAATGTGCTTGCCTGCTTCCACAGCAGTGCTGGCTTTTAAAGTGGCATCAGTTTCCCCACCACCAGAAGTAAAGAGTCTATGCTCGCTGCCCTTGGCCAGTTGCAAAACTCGGGACCAAACGACACATGACATTATTTGGGGTGGGTGGGGTGTTAAAGCATGCTGAATCTGGCCATTTTTATTTTGGAGGGGAGGAAACAGCCAGGGGGGGCTCATCCAGAACACGCTTCTGATCCAGATCAGGGCATTGCGCCAGTCTTTTACTGAAAATTGCCCCATCTCTGACTGCTATTTGCCCCCCCGAAGGCCTGTTTTCTGCAAACAGTACTTCGGGGAGGGGGGAATAGCAGCTGGGAGGGAGGGATTTTCAACCAGATTTGGGAGCAGATTCTGGAATTGGGGCCAGTAGCTGCTTTTCCTCCAAAATAAAAGTAGCTAGGTTAACTGTGCTTTAAAAAAAAAAAAAAAAAAAGCATGGATATTATCATATGTAGTTTGACGCTCCGGTCTCTCTCCTTTTCTGGCTACATTCAAATGGACCAACCATTTCCTTTAAGAGTCCAGCCCCCACTCAGGCATGTGGGGGGCTGGATTAGCTACCAGTGACCAAAAGCTTTCTATCAAGCATCTCCCAGCCATTATTTATTATATTTATACCCCGCCTTTCTTCCTGCAAGGAACCCAAAGTGGCTTACATAATCCTCCTCCTCCCCCCCCTCCATTTTATTCTCACAACAACCCTGTGAGGTAGGTTAGGCTGAGAGTCAGTGACTGGACCACAGCCATTAGCTGAACAAAAATCTAGAGATGGCTCTCTTTTCACATGACGCAATACAACAGCATTCCCATAAAAACACAACAACCGTTTTTAGCAAGCAAAGCTGCGAGCAGCAGAGCTTGCTAGATGACAGCAAAAAACCCTGCAACACAGCTCGCGTTCTCTGCAAGGTAATTAGCTTGCACTCTGTCACCTGTACCTGCTCCTTTGTGAAACAACTGCGCATAAAGTTGCTAGGATCTATCAGCTAGCCAAATCAGGCCCCCTCTGCGGTAGCCGGGAGAAGCACCAGGAGCCATCAGGATCAGCAAACCGCCCTTTTTCTACAGCAAGCTACTGAGGGAGCCACCACCAGCGCCTTCCTAACCCCAAACGCTAAGCATAGAGCACATTTGCTTTGTTCGGGTACAGACACACACACACACACACACTATGCATATATAGCAACTTCTACTGTATGCATATATTTCAATGTTCTATTTACGGAACAAGATATAGATTGTTTTTCTCTCTTTGTTTTAATGTTTGCTGTCACCCACTCTAATAGGAGAGGAGAGCTGCAGACCCTTGAAGCGACAGAAAGAAACACCATTGACTGCTTTCTTGTAGCAGCTGGTTCTGGTTCCTTCCTCTCCGCTGGCACGCTTACTCTGCAATTGCACGCCTGCCTAACACGACAAGAATAGGGATGCACTTGTAAATCTCCTATTCCCATACCAAGAACCACTGCCCAATTCCCCACCAAGGCCTAGTGCACATTGTCGTAGACTCGATTCAGTCTCTTGTGTTCGTTTCTACTGCCATAGCCTGTCCTGTTCCTCTTTAAAAGCCAAGAAGACATTTGTTCTTTTAAGTGAAAGATACACTACAAAAGCAGAATGGTCCTGTTATCAGCAGTTCAGATGTCGGGCTGCACCCTCCTTTATTGAAGCTTGCCAAGGTCAGACTTGTAAGGGCACAGTTAAGAGTGTAACAAAAGATCTTACCCACCAACATGATTGCTTCAGGCTAATGAAATGTGGTGGCAGAAGTTGGGAAGATATTTATTTATATTTATTTATTACATTTATATCCCACCTTTTTCCCTTCTGCAAGGAACCTGAGGCGGCTTACATGATCCTCCTCCTCTCCATTTTATCCTCACAACAACCCTGTGAGGTAGGTTAGGCTGAGAGTCAGTGACTGGCCAACGTCACCCAGTGAGCTCACGGCCGAGTGGGACTAGAAACTGGATCTCCCAAGTCCCAGTCCGACACTCTCACCACTATGCCACACTGGCTCTGGTGAGCAAATCCACAATGCTTTGGGCCAGTGGCATTCTATCCCTGAAGAGAGAGGACAAGCCTTCCCTGTTCCCTCCCACTCCGCTGAAACTTCTGGGGAAGTTGTGCAACAGTTCCTATTCCGGAGTACTCTTTGCCAAAGTGGCAAAAAAAATGCAGTCCATAAAGATTTGCTGCCATTATCTATTTAAGTATTTTGCTTCAGGTTCAGTCGTTCCAGAGCTATAAAAATGAAAGTAAAATATCAGCTGGAAAAGCTTTTGTTTTAAATCTAAAGAACACCTACTCGTCCTTTCCAATTTCCAAACTTTCTGCAGTCAGCTCTGTGAGGCTACTGGAAAGCCTTGCACAAAAGTAACTGAGAGTTGCTGGGAAGGAGGAGGATCTGCCTGGACAGTTCAGGCACGGACGCGGAGGATCCTGCAAAAGACTCTTTTCTTACTTTTTGCTGGACAACAACTTTCACAAGGGGAGAGGAGATGGCGAATCCCACAGGAAGGAGGAAAAAGATGACAGTGTGGGTTGCTGGCACTCTCTCTCTCTCCCAGGCCAGCTGGGCAATAATCAGGAATGCTAGTAGTTGTAGTCCAAAACATTTGGAAGGTACCCGGCTGGGGAAGTCTGTTTGTATAGACCTGGCCTTAGAAACTAGCATCCATAGGCCAGGAGCATGGACTACCCTATCTCCGCTCTTTCCTGGAGCCCGTTGTGACTGGCCCCAATTCCAGAATCTGCTCCCAAATCTGGTTGAAAATCCCTCCCTCCCAGCTGCTATTCCCCCCTCCCCGAAGTACTGTTTGCAGAAAACAGGCCTTCAGGGGGGCAAATAGCAGTCAGAGATGGGGCAATTTTCAGCAAAAGACTGGCGCAATGCCCTGATCTGGATCAGAAGCGTGTTCTGGATGAGCCCCCCTGGCTGTTTCCCCCCCCTCCAAAATAAAAATGGCCAGATTCAGCATGCTTTAACACCCCACCCACCCCAAATAATGTCATGTGTCGTTTGGTCCCGAGTTTTGCAACTGGCCAAGGGCAGCGAGCATAGACTCTTGACTTCTGGTGGTGGGGAAACGGATGCCACTTTAAAAGCAGGAAACAGAGAGAGATCTTCAGGGAGCTTCTATTCCCAGCTCGCTCACCATGAGCTGAAACTTCAGAGCACAGCCCAAGCCTAATTGGAGATCTCTGCAGAACTGGAGCACAGCTCCAGGAAGCAGCCAATTCCAGAGAGCAGGAGTCGTGCGTGTGCGTGCGTGTGCGTGTGTGTGTGAGAGATCCCATTTCCACAGTAAGCAGTTCTGGCATTTGCTTCGTCATATACTTACCTAACATTTGTCATTATCACAGAGATTTTTTTCCTCTTCTGGTAACCCTTGGAAACTGCTGAAAAGGAAGGAAGCCCTCTTTTCTCTCTCTCTCACTCACACACACACACACACACTGCTCGTGCCTTGTTCCCCACGTATGCGGCCTGCCAAGGCAGTGATGCTGCTGTGGTCCCAGTGGGGGGGTTCGTCTGCAGGAACCTGCTATGCGGCAAGGGGCTTCTGGCTTGCAAAGCCATGGGGAGAACGGGGGGGGGGGACGACTGTTAAGGCACCTCAGTCCTCAACAAGCAGCCAGATTTTGAATCCTGATTCCTCCTCCATCTAGGTCTCTAGTGCAGGGGTGGACAACTACCCTGGGGGAGGGGAAAGCTAAAGCCTCCCATCCACCACCCACTATTAGTGCTGGAGAAGCAGCAATCCTGGCTGCATCGGGGCTGATGGTGCTGGGGAAGCGGGGGCCCGTTCCCTAGCTCCATCAGGCTCCGGACAACCCAGTCAAGCAGCTGTTTGGCAGGCTGTTGGAGAAGTGCAATTGAGCTGGGAAGGCAGGCACGAGGGGAGATTCATCTCTGTGTGCCCTCTTCCTCAGCGGAATCGAGGCCCGCTGTTTGGGGGGGCTGTCAAAAGTGCGATAGAGCTGGGGACAATTGGTGTGTGTGTGGTGTGTGTGTGTGTGTGTGTGTGTGAGTGAGTGAGTGAGAGAGAGAGAGAACTGGCACTCACCGACACCTCACAGGTAGCCTCAGGGGCCGCACATGGCCCATGGCCTGCAGGTTGCCCACTCTTGCTCTACTGATCAACTGCTTTACTGACAGAAGAGCTGCTTCACTCTTGACAGGAAGAGCGGATTGGCAATGGAACCAGTTCAGAACATAAGAGGACCTGTGCTGGATCGGACCAAAGACCCTTCTCATCCAGCTTTCTGTCCCCCACAGTGGCCAGCCGGATGCCCTGATGGGAAGCCCACAGACAGGACATCGGGCCAAGAGCAGCACCCTCCCACCCATGCTCTGCAGCAACCAGAACTCGGAGGCATGGATCCTCTGATCTTGGAGGCAGTGTGAGCGTAGTGGTGAGAGTGTTGGACTGGGACTCGGGGGATCCGGGGTTCTAGTCCCCCGCTCAGCCATGAAACTCACTGGGTGACTTTGGGCCAGTCACGGACTCTCAGCTTAACCTACGTACTTCACAGGGTTGTTGTGAGGATCAAATGGAGAGGAGGAGGAGGACTATGTAAGCCGCCTTGGGTTCCTTGCAGGAAAAAAGCCCGGGTATAAATATAATAAATAAATAAATAAATAAAAATATTTAGCCGGCAGGACCAGTAGTGACCAGTATTACCGGGGGGGGGGCCCTCTCCCTCACCGCTTTAGACCTCTCTTCCGATGGGTGGCTTGGCTCCTAAGTGCCGACGCCATGCAGCATGGGTGGGTGTCACATAAGCGTGTGTGTCTGGGGGTGGGTGGGTGGAGTTTCGTCCCATCCATGACTGGCATCGGCTGTTGTGCCGATTGTCAGAGACGCGTTCAACTAGCCATATTCTTATTGGGGAAAGGGGTGAGGGAGAGAAGCGAATGCACGCAGCCCTCCAGTTACCAGTATGGCTGAGAGAGAGAGAGAGAGAAAGAGAGAGAGAGAGAGACACCACACCAACGAGACTTTGATCATCTCCTTTGCTTTGCTGCCGCAGGTCCCAAACGGCAGAGCAGAAGGCTGGCCAAACAGCAGGTGAAGTCTTAACCCAGCAGCAAATGCCACTTCAGTGCGGAATCAGAGAGAGGCTCCCAGAAGGGAGCTCAAAGAAGCAGCTGCAAGCGAGTGGAGAAGCGTATGCACAGCGGGTTTGTGTGTGTGTGTGTGTGGGGGGGGGGAATAGACTACAGAAAGAACAAGAATGGTCCATAAGATTATTATTCTCCCTACTCCACTCCCACAAGAGCTGTAGGCTGTATAATCTTGTGATAGCCTTGTAAGTGAGGGCTGAGAACATGTGGCCGCGCATATGCATCAACCAAGGAAAGCAGAAGGAATGCGCCATAGTCTTGGGGGGGGGAGGAAGAGCGATTGGAGCCCCTTCCTCTTGTGTCAATCCATTCTCTACCAAGGGAGCTGCCTCACGCACGCACGCACGCACGCACGCACGCCACACCCACACCACATCCCACCTTCCCTCTTAAAGGAATGATACAGGAGAATTTAAAGACCTCCCTCGGGATTTGCACAAGAGGCGGGCAAGCTAGGGCACCCTGACCTCTTTGGCGCTTTATCATTTGATTAATAGCTATTTGGAGACTCTCCTTTCCTTTAACGCAGGGCTCTCCCACCTTGGGTCCCCAGATGTTGCTGGCCTTACAGCTCCCAGAATCCCTTGCCATTAGCCATGCTGGCTGGGTATGCTGGGAGCTGTAGGCCGGCAACATGCTGGGGACCCAAGGTGGGAGAGCCCTGCTTTAACGGCTTCAGACAAGAAAAAGTGGTGAGGCCAGTCAATCCCCAGAGCACCAAAAAGCCTCATGTGGAAATGGTTCCAGGGAGCTGCCGCCACTCGCTCCAAGGCCTCCCCGCCCCCCATTTTGGGCAGACAAGCCAGCCCTAATCCTGGCGGATTCAAAAGCCACTACCGTTCTCGTAGTGCCGGAAGGCTGGGGAAAGCAACCAAGGGAAATCAAAGGGATGAAGGAAAAGGCCCTCGCGCTACTCAGTCAACTTGACTTGGGAAAATCTGGGAAAGTTACGGCGACGAAAACGGCAGACACAAAGCGCAAGGTGAGACATCTCCAGACGTCTTTTTTGTGTGGATCCTTAAGGACAGAGGGCCAGCCCACAACGTGATGTTGCCTTCCTTCATTCCACGTACGGAAAGGGACCAGGCCGGCATCTCACTTCGACACTGGCAAAGGGAGGGTGTCTCCTGCGGCTGCTGAGGGCGGCAGCACTCTAGCTTGGGGGGCACGGCCTGGGCACGGCAGACCCAGCTCAGCCTGCTCCCCGGAGTGGCTACCTCACTCCACCCAATGGTAAGGCCAGTCCCGCTTAAGAAGTATGCCTGGGGCTTGCCTCCACCTCCCAAATGGGCTGACGACGGCTGTGTGAGGCCTCGGGTTGCTAACCAGACACTGCCTCATCGGGCCAAAGCTTCAGCCTGGGCTGGCTCTTTTTGCCGGGGTGGGGTGGCCAGAGCTGAAATGTGGACAGAGGGGGATCCAACTGCTGGAGCCTCTTGGGGCTGGGCAAGGATCCTCAGGCTTCGTCTCAGGGGGCACGGAGTTCCCATTTGTGCTAAGGACCACCACCACCACCACAGGATCCTGCTTCCCCTCTTCTTCAGAGGTGGTCCTATCAGGGCTGAGTCCTGATGGATTCTGGCAACCTAGCGGCGGAGAAGCCCCAATCCATGTGCCCATCAACTGCCCTTCTGACAGTGGTGTAAGTTGGAAGCTCCAGGCAGCCATTGTGGCCAGTATCTGCAACAGACCTCTCCTCCTCCTCCTCCTCCTCCTCCTCCTCCTCCATGATTTTGTCCAGTCTGCTTTTAAAGCCCTTGGAGGCGCGGAAGGCCATTACCCGGGGGCAGCCCTCCCGTTACGTGGGCTGATGTGCCCTTATCAGGAGGCGGAGTGGGAAGAGTGGGTGCTCTGGAGATCCCCGCCAGCCACTCCCCCTCTGTGGCATTTGCCACAGGAAGAGAGCAACTGGCAGGGCTCCCTAGAGCAGGCTGGCGGGCGCAGTGCCACCCACCGCCGCTTCTTACAGCAGTGGCGACCTCGGCACCCCTCCCTCCTGAGCTCCTTACCCACTTGGCCAGCTGGCCGCTCCCTCAGTAGCTTGGCCAGCAGCCGGCCAACCCACTCGGCACCTGCCCGTGCCTCGTGTTCCAGTGGTGGGGCTGACCTCTAGCGAGCACCCTGCAGCCGGGGGGCACAGGGCAGGAGCCAAATGCACAGAGGGAGGCGGGAGCAGATGAGCACACCAGAGGGAGGCAGGCAGGCAGGCAGCTGGCTGAGCAACTGAGAGAGCGGCTGACCAAGCAGGGAGGAAAGGAGGCCACCGCCTTGCTTGAGGTGGCACGATGAGTTGGGCCGGGCCTGCCATTACCATATCTTGGGGCAACCAATCCCATAAATGTAAGAACTGGGTATGAATTAATAAATCTGTTTCTAGTTTGTGTCAGTTTCACACAGGGATGTTGAAGAGTCCCTGGTCTCAAGTCGAGTCAAGAGTCTTTGGACCCGAGTCTCGAGTCCGAGTCCTTGGTCCAAAATGGTGACTCATGAGTCACGAGTCCCTCCCAAAGCTGACTCCACGAGTCCCTATTAAAATCAATGGGGGGGTTTCCCAACAAAATAAGGCTACTCCAGACGTGTGGCTTAAACAAATTCTAGGCACAAGTATGCCTTTTTTAATTTCAAAACTCTGCCACTGATTTTGACAAGAACAGACCAGGCAGCCAAACCCAAAATAACCAGGCAGGCAGAGGAGGCAGGGAACCGCAGGCAGGCAGGCAGAGGCCTTTGTCTTGGACAATTCAAACTGTGGAACTGCTTAAGAAGAGACCAGGCAGGCAGAGGAGGCAGGGAACTCCAAAGCAGGCAGGGCAGAGGCAGCCAAACCCAAAATGTCTGAAAGGTTGCATTTTAGGAAAATGATTTTTAAAAATAAAATCTTCGCTGGCGATCGCACTTCTCTCCACTCCTTCTGGCACGGCCCAAGGATGTTGAAGATTAGAAATATTGGGACTCGAGTGTGACTCGAGTCAGAGGGGGGACTCAGTCCAACTCACGAGTCGAGTCCTGGAGTCCGAGTCCCCATCCCTGGTTTCACATGATTTCAGGTATAAGTAGTGATGGATGAACATCCCCCAACAGAAATCGTAATTTGCTAGTCCAGTTACAAATCCCTCATTCCAGTTTTGGACAAGTTCTCCATTCTTTCAACATGCCACGGTGTATATACAAATCATTGTGCATCAACAAGGTGCATCTTGGGAGCTGTACTACAGTATCATGCTATGCGTCGTCATGCATCTCAACGTTGTGTTCCCCTCTCTCCGACTGGCTGTTTTTTTACCTGCCTACTGTTACCCTACAGTTAGTATGGAGGGAGGGAGTGACTGGTGCAAGCAGCACAAGTAGGATCAGTTCATTCAAGGATTTCAAATCTAAACTTTCACACTGATTGGCTTGGAAAACAGGAACTAAAGGGTTAAAGTCTCATCATTCCATAAACATTACATGTGGTATGTTTACATTTCCTTCAGAAAGTAAAGTGTTAAACCAATCAACATTAGCACATGCACAGAAATGGTGGAGTTCAGATGCATAGCTATCAACTCATAATCAATCATGGTTTGAATAATGAAAATAGTAAAGTTCATTAGATAGCCTAGGTTCGGTACACATACGGTCATTATAAGCATAACAGATTCTATCAATGAACCACCTAAATTTGAGTTTTGGCAGCATCACTAGTCATAAGTCCCTTCCATTCAATTTCCTCATCAGTCTGAGCTTTTTAAAAAGAAAAAGAAAAAAAGAACACAAATTAGGATTTGTACGCAATTTCTCCTAACCGCAGTGATGGCGAACCTATGCCACGGGTACCACAGCTGGCACGCAGGGACCTCTCTGTGGGCACTCGAGCCATTGGCCACCAGATCACGAAAAGACTGCCCCCTTCTGCAAAACACTAATGATTTTGTTCTTTCTCACAGTGTGGAACAGAATGATTTTATTCTAGAATTCCTGTTACATAATTCTTTTCTACATTGTTATCACATTTAAAAGATTTTGAAGAATCATGCACAGAGCATGGCTTGGATGTAAAGCCCTAACAGTTGACCCGAGTGCTGCATGTGTTGCTCTCAAACTAACGGAGTATGAGCCAAGGTTTGACAAATTATCAGCATGCATGCAATAGCAAAAATCACATTAATTGTGCAAAAGCATGCCCAATGCAAACTTTTACCTAATGCAGTGTTTGCAGTCCAAGACATAAAGTGTTTAAAATGTGTTAAGCACGTTTAGTTTTCTTGTTTATCTTGCTCATCCTAGTACAGGTTGACTTTTACTTTTACTAATCCGACACCTGTAGAAGCAGGGAAAGGACCCGGGGTAAAGCTTGCCCCATACAATTTCAGTCTGGCATATAATCATATTACAAGTTGAGAATCCCTTATCCAAAAATACATGTGCCTAATTATTTTAAAAGTTTGTATGAATTCCCTTCAGGCTATGTGTACAATGCAGTACTATAATAATTTGAGTTGATTTTTTTCCAACAAAAAACTTTGTATCATTGAAAGCTCTGTTACTGTGTTTTTCTTTTAAGACAAAAGATGTTAATTAGTTTGGACAACTGTATGAGTTGTTTTCTAAAACTAGAACCTCGGTATATTCAGGTTTAATTGCAGTGTTGCTACTTTGAAATAAATAAGCTGGTTTTGTGTTGCAGTTTTGGCACTCGGGCTCAAAAAGCTTCGCCATCACTATCCTAACGTATGCATTTTGGGCACAAGTTTTCTTTATATTTGTACAAAACTTTCCCTAATGTATACTCAGCTTTTGAGCTGAGGACTGCACTGCAAAATCCAGAGAAGTGTGCAGGCCCGATAACTGTGTCCCGATCTGCATATTAACTCTGGGAAGTGCAAATCAAGCCGGTTCACTTAAAAATGCAGACCAAATGAAATTCTCCGTTATCCCTAAGAACAACATACTTGTACTTACAAATGTACCCGCATGTGGTAAAAGATACATATCCACAGACACTCCTCTATGGAAAATGAGCAGTATCTTTCCCCATTGATTCTGTAACTATTTCGCCTGTGGGGGGGGCATTTATTTAAAAGCAAGCAACAACCACGCACAGATTTTTTTCATCCTGTGGCAAGCAATTCCTTATTTCAAAGGTAAACTTGCAGTCACAGCCAGCTTGATCCTAACCATGTTTACTCAGAAATAGGAATGGGCGACCTGCCCAGCAGCACTCGACTCGCAGGTGCGTGAGCTAAGCGCTCCCGCCGCACGAGCCGAGCTGAGCACGAGTGCCAGCTGAGGCACTCGCTGGTCTTCCTGGAAGCCCAGCTCTACGTTGTTTACATAGAAAACGGCCTAATTTGCGCAACTTATTATTTGCTCACAAGAACGCAAGTTGAGCCAGGGAAAAGGTAGGGCAAGCAGAGCTCGGGGGGGTTGAGCCCGGCGAATTCGCCGGACTTCCACCCCCCCAGTATCGAGCTCCATGCACATCCCTACCAGAAACATGCACTTCGATGTCATAGCTGGGGATCCGCGCTCGGATCCCCCTCCCTCCCTCATAGGCCAGCGTGGGAAGAACTGTGCTGGCTGCTTCTCCGAGGTAATTAGAGCAGGGATGGGGACTCGGACTCGAAGGACTCGACTCGTGAGTCGGACTGAGTCCCCCCTCTGACTCGAGTCGGACTCGAGTCGCAATATTTCTAATGGGACTTGAGACTCGACTTGGGACTCGAGACCAAGGACTCGTCAACATCCCTGCTTGATGCCACCCGCAGGTGCTGTCTGGACCTAGTTGCAGTAACAATCCAAGTTTATTTTTTAAAATCATTTTCCTAATGTAACCTTTCAGACATTTTGGGTTTGGCTGCCTCTGCCTGCCTGTTTGGGGTTCCCTGCCTCCTCTGCCTGCCTGGTCTCTTCTTAACCAGTTCCACAGTTTGAATTGTCCAAGACAAAGGCCTCTGCCTGCCTGCTTTGAGGTTCCCTGCCTCCTCTGCCTGCCTGGTTATTTTGGGTTTGTCTGCCTGGTCTGTTCTTGTCAAAATCAGTGGCAGAGTTTTGAAATAAAAAGGCACACTTGTGCCTAGAATTTATTTAAACCACACATCTGAAGTAGCCTTATTTTGTTGGGAAAACCCCCCATTGGTTTTAATAGGGACTCGTGGAGTCAGCTTTGGGAGTGACTCGTGACTCACCATTTTGGACCAAGGACTTGGACTCGGACTCGAGATTCGGGTCGACTCGTGACTCGAGACCAAGGACTCTTCAACATCTCTGCATTAGAGCGACCTCAGAGAAGGACTTTGGGCGGAGGGGAGGGGACCGGCAGCACCACCAAGTTATGACGTATCCTGGAAGTAACGCAGCC
Source organism: Shinisaurus crocodilurus (assembly GCA_021292165.1). Taxonomy (NCBI): domain Eukaryota; kingdom Metazoa; phylum Chordata; class Lepidosauria; order Squamata; family Shinisauridae; genus Shinisaurus; species Shinisaurus crocodilurus. The sequence goes on along the minus strand of JAHFWL010001192.1, from coordinate 1,769,902 downwards.
TCCTCCCCAGTTTGAGAAGGAACCATTGATAAGCACTCTTCAAAGCGCCACACTTAAGATGGCTGAAATTGGCTATCTGAGTGCTTTGCAGAGTGAGAGGAGGAGGGCAGAGGCGACCTTCACCTCTGCCCTCCTCCCGTCTTCCACAGATGCTCATAATTCTCCAAGTTCAGAGGGTTGTGATGGGCATCCCCATAGGACTGTGCCCTAAGAGAGTGAACCTACTGAGAGCCAGTGTGGCCTAGTGGTTAGAGTGTTGGACTGGGACTCGGGAGATCCGGGTTCTAGTCCCCACTCGGCCATGAAGCTCACTGGCTGACTTTGGGCCGGTCACTGACTCTCAGCCTAACCTACCTCACAGAGGATAAAGTGGAGAAGAGGATTAAGTAAGCCACCTTGAGTTCCTTGCAGGAGAAAAGGCAGGATATAAATACAGTAATGCCTTGGACTGCAAGTGACTTGGTTTAAGAGCGTTTTGCAAGACAAGCAAATTTTTAAATATTTATTTAATATTTTTTTAAAAATTGATATACAAGCGACGTCTTGCAATACAAGTACTGTAGTACGGCTTAAATTAAAAATCTCTGTACAAATTTTTTTGGGGGGGGATTTCGTTTTGATATAAGAGTGTTTTGGATTACAAGCACGTTTCCGGAACGAATTATGCTCTCAATCCAAGGCATGACTGTATAACTGAATAAATAAATAAACAACATCATACGGCCCCTAGTCAGAGTCTAGGGGCCACAGGATGCTTCAGATTCCCAGATCTGAGGTCAGAAACAGAGCTGTGACCTCAGAGATGGGAATCAGAGCTCTGACCCCCCCACCTTCCCCCACCCCTCACAGCTGGCGCGGACATTACCACGCTTGCTGCTTCTCTGAGGTTGGAAAATTGACCTTGGAGAGGGGGTAAAGGGGATGGGGCAGGGATGTGAGGAGACTGGGGTCGCCAGGATACGAGGCATCCTAGCGCCGGTACTCTGGCCTCCTGGCCTCCTTCCCTCCCCCTCTGAATTGTCTCAGCTACACGGCCAAAATCATCCATCTAGCTGAATTGTAGAGCGGGAGGTGCGGGGAGGTGTGGAGCTCACCTGCACTGGATGTTCAGCAGCCTCCGAGTTCAGAGGATCAAGGGTGCACTCCATAGGATCGCGCCCCGATTAATTTGAGCAACCCAAAGAACTGTGCATGATATGCTGACAACCTCTCATCTGTTTCAAACGGAGTTCAAACTCTGTTCCACTAAGGGTTGTTGAGACGCCTTCAGTTTCGCTGTCACTGCTTATTAGTGTCACTACGTTTCACTCCGAGACAGAAATGTATTTCAATGACATAAGAATTCTCTCGCATACTTGATAGGGATAATCACCTGAAAAATATTAATTACAACTCTGAAACTGCCAAGCTTGCCTAATATTGTATTTGCAATAGGCATACATTCATTTTCACTAATGAACGTATGAAACAGAATTTTTTCCATGGAAAAATAAAGCACCAGAAAATTTTCCATGGAAAATGTTCCACCCCACATCACTGGCAGTCAGGTAGCAAACTCCCAACAACATGATTCAGGGTGCAACTCTGAGGTCTGAACATAGCATATTTTAAAACTGTTTGAGACTGCTTAACTGTTATACATTGACCCAAAGCATCATGGGAATTGTAGCTTTGTCAGGATGCTAGGAATTTCTTATTAGAATCAGAAGTTTTGCATGCCATTTCCTCCGACAGATCTTTCCCTGCTGTGGAAAAAAAAGGTTTCAGTCGCTCCGAGCAACTGATAACAACCTAGTAAATTATAAATCTGAGCTGTTATTGGATTAGCACCGGAAGAACATGCATCAAAATAAAAAGGATTGCTGACCTGACCATAATTATATAAGAAAGGCAATTATCTCCATGTTCCCCAGACTTTGTGCTCTTCTCTCTGTATCCAAGGCTGCAATCCTAAACACAGTAGAGAGTAAGCCTCATTGAACACCATGTGATATCTGAGAAAATGGGTATAGGTTGCATCCACAGGTTTCCAGATAATAGTTCGCAGCAATGATGGAACTACCCCTCAGAAACACAGAGTACCGGTAATAGCCCAAAAACCAACCAATGGATGAGCATTTAAGGATTATTCAAGATGGAATTTAAGAAAAAAGAGCCAAACTCATCACCCTGTTAGGCAGAAGCCTCCTTCTTTGGTTTTACACAGGTAACAGAATAGAATACCTAGGATGAGCCTTCAATGAGCCTTCCTCTCCAATGAGCCTTCCTCTGCAACTGAGCTCTTCTCACAGAGAAGGTCCCAGTGTGTCTCTTGAGACACCACCATTCTCAAGGGCTAGGTGGTCACTCAACCTCCATCTCAGAAGCGGACCTCTCCTCTTCTTGCCACGAACATCTCCCCCAAGGGCCCAGGCTCTTCCTGGTCTACCTCCTGGTCTCCTGGCATGAGCTGCTCCTCACCGCAGTGTACCTCCAGGGGCTCTAGCTCTTCCTCTGAAGAGGATGCCTCCAGACAAGGAGGCATGACACCTGGGATCATGACACTTAAGACTGGAGAAATTCTCGAAATTTGGGATGACCCAAATTTAAGATTGGAAAAATGAGAAACTGACATATCCGTCCATATTTTCTTACAGTACACAGCATATGACCTTTAGATTATCAACACACACACACCTGCACTGAGTGGTGGTGGGGGGAAGCACAACTAAAAAGATGCCACCCTGATGGAACTGTACATATGATTGCTTCGTGATTTGCTTCGCATGCTGTTCTGCTGATGTGCAGACATGCACCGTGATCTATTGGAAACGGAATCTTGATACATCTGTATATATATAATCACATCAACGCTGTCTTTTTGGGAGGGGCAGTGTTTTATCAACACGCATATTGGTAAAGTAGAAGAGGCACAAATGAACTGTACGGACGGAAAGCCAGGGCAAACTGCACATCCTCAGTGCTCTGTACAAAATAAGGGAAAAAATAAAAAGTGAACAGGGGAGAATTATTAATGCAGCCTTAGTTTCCATTGTGAAAATGAGGCCAGCTGCCTGGTTGTTTGTCAGGGCTGGGAGACTGGAGCACATAACACCAATTCTGTGCTGGCGATGCTGGTTGCCACTATATTTCCAGGCTCAATTCAACATGTTGGTTATTATTTCCTTTAAAGAAGGGGTGCAAAACCTGTGGCCCAGAGGCTGCATGCGGCACCCCAAGGCCTTTACTGCAGCCCCCTCAGAGGTGCCAATTCCCCCCTCTTTCTGGTTCTCTGAAACATTTTCTCTGAATAGCCCCACCGTATACAGGCTTGATGCAAATTATCAGATTCCCTTCCATAATCTGAATCGTCTGTACAGTTTCTCTTATTTCTTATGAATTGTCCACATGGCATATTTTCTCTGATGTGTCCAGAAAGTGCACTTGTCATGTCTGAGAAGTTTATTTCAATTTGTGCTCTTTCTATGAAGTGTTGCACTTAACCCAGAAAGAGAGTTGAAACATAAACAGCAGTTCTTTACTGTCACCCAAGCAAAAGACTTCTAGTAACAGAACAGCACGTAGGTAGTTTACCCTTTAATAACATGTGTCTCTCTAAGATGATCCATCAACAAATACTGGTATTTGGTAAAAGAGATATAGCTGGATATAAAGAAAAGCCATATATGGCTTAGCTTACAAAAGAACTAGGAATATAGGGGACTGGATAGTCAGAACTGACACATTAGAAAAGAAGGGGGAAAAACCCAACTGACAAACAACTTATCTTGCTAGGATCAAGACCTCCAACAGGAAATTTCCCTTGTGGGCACCGTAACTATTTAGAAATAGAATATTGTCTAAGATTGAAAGCTTGTGAATCCTGTAGATGGTACACACACACACACACACACACACACACACACACACAGAGATATTTCACAACATGTAATAGTAAGTTTGTGGTGAATGCTGTACTTTGTCCTTGTGTAGTGGTGAGAGTGTTGGACTGGGACTCGGGAGATCCGGGTTCGAGTCCCCGCTTGGCCATGAAACTCACTGGGTGACTTTGGGCCAGTCACTGACTCTCAGCCTAACCTACCTCACAGGGTTGTTGTGAGGATAAAATGGAGAGGAGGAGGATTATGTAAGCCACCTTGGGTTCCTTGCAGGAAAAAAAAAGGCAGGATAACTACAAGAAATCTCTAAGTTAGAATAGGAGAACATATCCGTCATATTGAACATGGAAATGTGGGAATACCACTAGCTCCATGGTGCTGGAACTCCACCCCCCAAATACGTTCATCCACATGGAGTACCATAGATAGTTCCGATGACGCTCAAACAAAAAGATGCAATGGATACGGAGCCTCACTGACACAGGAGTCAGCACAGCAACCTCCTTCCCCACATAACAGCCTGGCTTCTCTCCCCAGATCTAGTAATAACATAGGAGGAGACTGGCATTTGAAGAGCAAGCGTTATTTGATTGGATTCTACTGAGTAATTTAGTTTATTTCTAAGATATCTTAATATATGTTATGGTTGTACACAGGCTGTAACTTTGCACCTCTCTTTCTTTAGATTTTGAAACTGTGATAAATAATTGTATTACCAATGTCGTATATTTTTGACCACAGGGACAAGTTTAAAGTCTATAAATTTTGTATATTTCAGACATAAATTTCTGATTTCCCTGAAGATGGGCCTATCTGTGGTCCGAAATGCATTGGAATAATTCATTTTTGTTCAACAAAATATCCTTTTTGTCTACCCCATTGCCTTTTGCTGTAAAATGGGGCCTTAAGACCCGGTTGTTCAAATCTACTTTTAACTGAAACTGCTCTTAATTAACCAGGTGACACTGGGATGTAGTTGAAGACTTTTAACATTTGCTGCTATTTTATTGTTGGGAGGGAATGTGTTATTTTTATATATTTTGCTGTATTCTATGCTTGTAACTGTTTCTGCACTTAATTTGGTAACTTGCCTTGAGGGGGCTTCTGCCCAGAAAGGCAGTAGATAATTAATTAATGCATTAATTAATACAACTGCAAAGTCTAGGAACAATTTTTTTAAATATTTCTAAATATCTTAACTAAAAGAACTTGGTAAAGCTTTATCCCTGTCCTGTCCTGTTACTACATTTCTGTATGAATAATGAATTTTAAAAACATAAAAAGACGTGTACACTGTGTTGTCCTGGAGGTTCTGTGTTTAATGCAGTTGCTTTGTATTAATCCTGATTTTTCAAGGTGTGTTTTTCTTTCATATAACCTTTTGTTTTCTAAGGCCTGTGGCTTACGCTGGCTCAGCTTGTCTGAGCATGGAAAGCTAAGCAGGGTCAAGCCTGGTTGTTACTTGGATGGGAGACCCCTCCTCTAGTTTCCTGCATTGAGCAGGGGGTTGGACTCGATAGCCTTGTAGGCTCCTTCCAACTCTATGAAATCTATGAAATTCATATGAGGCGGATTTCAGAAGCTCCCCTCAGTGGTATTTTGAAGCAGTGATCCATTTCTTCCAAAGCAGGGATAGTGAGTGGCATAATAATGAACCTTTTTATCTAGGATTGGTGGAGCAAATTTTTGAGATAGGACAGGCTGTACCAATCTGGATAAGGAAACACTGACTTACAGATGTTGTGCTAATTGTTTAACAAATCTTTCCACATTCCCCATGGCTATTGTTCAAAGCAATTAATTACCATTGGAGGCAGTTAATTGTACTAATTATGTTCATTTTCAGAATGGGTGGCTTAATTGGCATCTTCTACCTCCAACTGGTTGTGTGATCTCTGGAGCGCTCATTTCAACAGGCCTCTCCTTTAACACTCTGTTCTTCCTAAATATGTCCATGTATGACAATTTGCCACCTGCAGCTCTATAGATAATTATTATGGTGAGCTGGAGTGGAGCAAACACCCCAAAAATCAAGAGCTGCAGGCGCAGAGAGAGTGGTCCTCAATGCCATTCATCTGGTACAGCTGAAGATACCCCAATGGCAACTCTGTCTCCTTGCTTATAGCATGATATGACAAAGGTGTATAAGATTATGCATGGTGTAGAGTTTGTGGAGTAAAGGTAAATACATTTAGGATGAATACTGTACCTTGGATTGTTTATGTTATACATGGAAAAATATTTTCAGAAAATCAATGTTTTGTTTTGTAAAAACAATTGGGGCGGGTGTCCTCTCTACCAAGATTTCCTCTGAAAAGGATGCAACTTCCAATTAAAGAAGGTGAATTTGGTTTTCCAGAATGATCTTGCCTAATATCATCAGGCTTATCTGCTGACTTGTACTGAATTTTGGTCTTTCCCATCTGTATCGGATCTTCCATCTTGGTCAGTTTTGGAATCTTGTCTGGTTCCTCTCTCTAAATGGATGGCATTAAGTTCTAGACATACAAGAACACACAGGGTTCCCCCACAGTTTATGGGACAATCCATCAGATCTTAAAAAATGGTAAGAAAATGTGCTGCTTTATTTTATTTTATTTTTTTGGCAGACATGGACAGATAGCTATTTTTACTTTGGATCAACTGGTGGGTGCCGATGATGAGTTTTTGTCATTTTCTATCTTGCGTGCTAAGTATGATTTATGTTCAATGGGGCTTACTCGAAGGAACGTTGCATAGGATTCCAACCCAAGTTACTTTTGCAGGGAGGTTCACAGCCTGATCCTCTGCAGGCTGGAAGGATATATAACTCAGAAATAAGTTCCGAGTTGTGCGTGTGGTACTGCAGGCTTATTAATAAGCTACCCGCCCCATTCCACTCTAATTTCAGAGTTACTCAGGGGTACTTTCCACTCAGAGGTACTTTCTTCACAGCTTAGCCCTAGTATTGAAAACAGACTCTTTGGCTGAAACCCGGTGAAGTCTTGGCACAAATTAGATTATGGGGAAGAGGAGACAAGGAGAGCTCGTGCATTACAAGGAGGATGCAGAAGAGAGTTGCAAAAGACAAGAACAAAGCATCTGTTTTCATAAAAAAAGTAACTGGAGGACCGAAAAATGAGGAGGGGTTGTTATGTAGAAGAATGTACATGATCTGGTTGTCGTTTTCTTGCAACAGGTATGGTCAGTGCTTAATCTCTAAAAAGGGAATGCTATGTGTGATATATTTAATATCACTCTTAAGTGTGTGGAGAGGGGGAGGTTGTAATTGCTCAGTGGTGAGAGAAAAGCATTCTGCATATGCTCAGAGGCAGGCACTCTTTATTTCACTGCTATTTTTGCTAACATTGATGAAATGTGAATAAACTCTAGTAATTCTAAAGGTGTGTGTATATATAAGATATACATTCTTATCACTTGCAAATTTGTGTATGGGCCTGTGCCCGCGACCATCACTTTTAGAACGTCTGAACAGGGCTCTAGTCTTTGCAAATTCTGATATAAAGTTAGCTGCTCCGCACTTCCCTGGACTAATGTGCGGATCAGAACTTGGTAAGATATTCTAGACAGGATCGGAACTTAGGAAGACATCTTGGCCACCAAGCCTGGCGGTGGTGCAAAACTGCCCTGTTGATGGATGTGTGACTGTGCCTAAGGCAGGGGTGGGCAGAACGTAGATCTCCAGACATTGCAAACATCTGGAGATCTACGTTCTGCCCACCCCTGGCATAAGGCATAGTCTCTATTTTCCGGTCCTTGCCTCCAGTGAGTCACTGTCACTGACCCCATTTTTGTCTTTTGGGGATGCCCTCTTAACATTTTATTACTGTGATCTGCTAGCATTGCCATTCTTCAAGGCTCAGCTCTCTTCCTAAGATTTCTAGATCAGGGGTCCCCAACCCCCGGGCCACAGACTGGGACCGGTCCATGGCCTGTTAGGAACCAGGCCGGGGCGCCCCCCCATCGCTCACTCGTCTGCTCGCTTCCTGGCGAGCATTTTCGGAAAACCGGAAGTGACATGACGGGAGACCCGTCACATCACTTCTGGTTCTCTGGCACTGCTCTTTTTACATAAATACCATGGTAAAGTACCTTAAAACGGCTGCGATTTGCTATTCGCGGCCGTTTTAAGGTATTTTACCCTGGTATTTACATAAAAAGAGCAGTGCCGGAAAACCAGGAAGTGACGCGACGGGGACCTCGTAGGTTCTTTCCCCGGCACGTTTGGGTCGAGCGGCAGCAGGAAAGTCACCGAAGAGTCTTAGGGGGGGGTCGAGTGGGGCGAGTTCGACTTGCTTCAGCCCCCTCGAGACTCTCGGATACATCCCCTCGGCCGCACAGCAGGTGGTGAGCGGTGGGCAACCCACCCACCCCGGTCCGTGGAAAAATTGTCTTCCACGCAACCAGTCCCTGGTGCCAAAAAGGTTGGTGTGCCGCTGTTCTAGATGTTTAATCTCTAGAGTAGCTAAAGAGTGATGTGGTACACAGTCTGCCATCCTACACACCAGTGAAGCTCATTCTGAAGTGCTGATAACTTGGGATGAAAAGGAGTGGGGACCATTTCCTAGATTATATTTTAGTAAAGGGAAAGGGGGAGTAAGCCATGTCAAGATATGATGTATTTTTGGAATATTGAATAATAATAATAATAATAATAATAATAATAATAATAATAATAATGGATTATGATTATAGAAATTACTTCTTGGTTCCGTGGTGATGGGTGCACCTTCGGAGTTATATGTATGTGTTGTTGTTTTTTTATTTGCTTTATATAATGTTTGAAATAAAGTTAAATAAAATATTTTAAAAAAAAAGAAAAGAAAATGAATCGGTTAGTTTTGCTTTCTCCACCACCATTCAAATTGTTTTCCTCTCAAGCTCTTTTCCATCCCATTTAGGAGAAAATTTGTGGATTTGGGTGAGTTCTCATTAAAAAAAAATGGACTGAACGAAATCTTTCACCCATCCGCACCAGCCAAAAATTCAATGGGTACAGCTATTCCCAGCATGGGGAGGAGCGTGTGGTACCTGCGCCTGCCATATCGCTGTTAAAGAACTTGAGGAGCCCGACAGGAGAAAAAGAGAGAGGTGTGGCATTGTTAATTCAGTGCTACAAATACGGTGGAATACACAGATTTGAACCCAGACTTCTAAGAGCGCAGTACTCAAAGCCATCCGCCTAGATGGACAAATCTGTCCATTTCCATACCATTCATGGAATTCGTGAATTTTGGTAACTTCTTACCAAAAATCCAAACCGAACAGAATTCTCACCCATCTGTGTGTTCCCCGCCCCCCTAAACACAGCAGGACCGTGTAATCGCAATGAATACAGCACAGAAAGTGGAGCCAAGTGTTCACCCACGTGAGTAATAGGTGGGCGTGGGGAACCAGGCAGTGATCTTCAGTATGTGAACAGGGGTATTACCAGGGTGCCCCTATTTTCATCTGTGAAATATGGGGGGGGGGGAGATGCATGTTTATGAAATACTAGCTTTTGCCCGCAGCTTCGCTCGCATGATGAAGAGTGACCGTGCCAAGTTTGCACGGGTCGTCATTTTCCTATAGGCACTATTTGTTCAAAATTCCTTAAGGTCGCTGACCGCTGTTTTGAATCGCTCCATAGGAAAGGTCCCCCGGGACCACATAATGGAATCCTAGCTCCCCCGGGACTACCAGCTCCCCCGGGAGTGCACAATGAAATTCCTGCTCCCCCCGCCGGACTACACAATGAAATCCTGTGTGTGTCCCCCGACTACACAACAATGAAATCCCAGCTCTCCCCCCTCCAACTACACAACAATGAAATCCCAGCTAGATTAAATGGTTTGAGCTGGGCGTTTATGAGTCAGTCAGTCAGGACTTATTTTATATATATATATTTATATATATATATAGAGAGAGAGAGAGAGAGAGAGAGAGAGATTTTGTTATAACGGTTTTTCTGCTGTTTCATTTGTCGATGATGATGATGATGATGATGATGATGATGATGATAATGGCTCCCAACACCACCCTGAGTCCCAACTCCTTACACAGCCAATGTTGGAGAAGCATAAGAGAACCAAGTGGGCCAGCTGAAAGTGGTGGTCTCAGGCCTGCCCTTCCTGCCCTCTGGTGGTGGTGATTTCTAACCGCGACAGGGTGCCCAAGCCAAGGCTTTCTGGGCGAGGGAACATGCAGCCTTCGCCTCCCAGCCGTCCTTTTCCTTTTAATCTTGTGACACGGCTGTGTAATCCTTCTCTGCTGTCATCCCAGTGTGCATTATTAATGGGGCTTAATGAGCTTCATAGCCATATTTCACCACCATGCAGACATCCAGGGAGCAGCCCTGGCACTTTTGCAGGGGCTCTCACAAAAGGAAAACACAAACACTCTCTCCGCACTCCTCCTCTCTTTCCAGAGCTGGGGGGGGCAGGGGGGGAGAGGATGATCTACCAGGCCCATCCTTCAAGCCCTGGAGATTAAGTGGCACCAAAAACGCTGGAGGAAGACAGATTGAAGCTCCGTCTTCAATTAATCCATCATGGCCAACTCCTGCATCATCAAAAAGCACTGCTTTTTGCCCAGCCTGAACAAACATGCAGCCTCCAAATAGCTACTACAGCAGCCTTCCCCACCCTCAGGGGCTCTGGGCTACATCTACCATCAGCCCCAGCCAGCATGGCCAAGGGTTGGTGATGACAGGAATTGAATCCGAAAACATCAGGAGGGTATCAGGTTAGGGGAGAAGGCTGCGTTGCAGGAATGCCAAACCACAGAAACTAAAAAATAACCCGGTTAACGGGGCATGTAAGGCTGCAATACAATAAAAACAAAACAGACACATAAACAGGGTCCCATTTGTGCCAGAATCAGTGCCCCACCACCACCTTACAACCTGCTTCCCCCCCACACACACACAGAGCATCTTTCCCATCTCCACTGAGTGACCATAATCAGTATTATTTTCAATTAGGGGAAAGAACCACCATAGTAGATGCAGAAATATCCAAGCAAAGTTGGAGCTCCTGAATCTCTCAGTATAGAACAGGAGCTGGCAATGTCAGAGGGTTGATGGGGCGGCGGGTACGTTGGTCACCGCCTGGAACTCTGCAGGGACTGCACGGCTGCCCACTGCTGCCTCCGCTGCCACTGGACGCCGTCGCTGCCACCAGAATCTGTGTGTCAGGCTGCTGGAAGCCTCGTTCTGCAGAGAAATAGGAAACACAAACCTTGTGCGCCCTGTTTCTCTGCAGAAGAAGTTACTCTGCTGGGAAACTTGACACACAGGAAGGACTTGCCTTCTTTCCCAGCAGAATCGAGCTCCCTACAGTCCAATAAACAGGTGTTTATCAGGCAGGAATCCCCATTCTGCAGAGAAACAAGAGGTACGCAGGGAGCACACGCCTTGTTTCCCAGCAGAATCGCTGCGATTTGGGGAATGGCAGGGAGCGAGTACACAAGCAACCATGTTGAGCTGCATGCTGCCCATGGGTGCATGTTGCCCAACCTTGCATTAGACACAAAACAGGGTGCACAAAGACACAGCAGAAGAACACCAGAAGAGCCCTGCTGGATCAAGCCAAAGGAGGCCTCTCTAGTCCAGCATTCTGCTGCCCACAGTGGCCAACCAGATGCCTCAATGAGGAGAAGCCCACAAGCAGAATGTCATAAATTACTCCGGTCGAGAGATAAGCAGTAGTTGTTGAAACCGTCCAAGGTTTAGAAGCCAGAATATCCATCCGAAATCAAAGGAAACACGAACAAGTAAAGGAGAACATTGAAGAGTAGTCAAAGTCGAGGTGGGGTCAAAATACACAAGTCTAGGTCCAGGAGCTGGCAGGATTATCTTTGCTATGGCTGATCTGCAACAATTGCTTCCAACGTCCGAAGTATGTTTGGGACCTGTCTTTTAAGCCAGGGCTGATTGGCAAGTCAGCACAGCTGGGCCAGGCTGCAGATGACACGTGCCCGGCCGCTCCCCAAACACACTCGGGCTCCGTTGCACAGCACTATGTCTTCCTCCTCCACCCCAAACGGAGGCACAGCACTGAACATGCGTGAAAGAGCACCAACCTGCTCATGTCCCGCAGCAACTGGTGTACATAGTCATACTGTCTATGATACTGGATGTAGCACGTAGCCATCGTGACTTAGTTGCCTTCGATAGCCTTATTCTCCATGGATTTGTCTGATCTTCTTTTAAAGCCATCCAAGTTGGTGGCCGTCGTGACACCCTGTGGTAGTGAATTCCACAGCTTAGCTATGAAGCATGCAGGGACAAACCACACATAACAAGGGAGATCCGAGCTCCTGATACAACCTTCTTAAGACGTTATCAAAAAAATAACCATTCATTTACCAACTTTAATTCACTTAAAAAAACAGCCATGCGTGTAGGTAGAGGGGCGCTTTGACTTTCATCAGAGCAGCAGCGCTGAATAGGGGATGTTTAACTCTATATCCCTGCTCTATTCTCCCTACTGAAATCCTGTGCCCGCCACTGATGCAGAGTGCAAAAGCAGCAGCAGAGTTCTCTCAGACAAGCACACGCACACACAGGACTTGTTTGTAAGCGGATGCTTTTAATAGATAAATAACTATAACTCAGGTAAGGAAGCTTGATGGTTACAGAAGTGCATTTTCTTAAACGTTACTCAGAGTCAATTCTGAGGTAAAAAACAACAACACAGGTCAATCCTCCTTTACGCTAAACTCTAGCAAGCATCAGTTAACTCTAGACTGGTCTAGCAGTCAAAGGAGTGATAGGATGGAATTCAAACCTGTTACTAAGCAACGCCGAGCATTCCCTCCCCTGATTCAATCAAGTGGTTCAGTTCACTGAACCCTGCCCCTGTTGGTGTATAGAATCAACAACATGCTATTATCTTTTATTTACAGTACAGTTGGTTTGCTATCTGGCAATGCTAGGCAGGATGTTTACTGTCTGGGTTTCACTGTGTTTACACTAGCTATTCTTGATCATTTTCAGAAGCGTGAGAAACAGTGCTGTGTGAACCAGTTTGTCATGTGATGTATTTTCTGATGACGCGTGTTGTGCTGGTCAGACAGCAGCCATGTTAAATGTACTGCTTTGTTCATCCCAGTTTGGAGTACTTCTCTCTACTGGACTTCCTCAGGATCTTATCCTTTCTGGATGTATACAGCACTGGATTTTGCTTGCTATACTTTGTACTCTGCACATGGACTGTGTATATGGAATGCATACTCTGTAGTGATTACTTTGATTAAGTAAATAAACAGGTAGAATAGATCTGCTTGTGTCTACGGAGTAGTTCCTGAGTCCTGGATTAATCTGCAACTGGGAGAGCTGGACACTGCTGCGCGGTTTGGGGGGGAAATCTCTGCTGCTGTGTGCGGAGAATGCCACGTGCATCAACTGGAAGCAGGCCGGCACACAGACTACTGTTTTTCACAAACACCAACAGCTCCCTGCCCTTCAACCAGACTATACACAGTCTGCCGTAACCCTTTCATGGACAGTCAACTTAAAAAAAAAAACCTCCCTGCAGAGTTTACATCTTCTTGTTGCCCACCCCCAGTGAAGGGGAGGGGTACGCAGTATTGTACATGTCTTTTTCCCCAACAGTTAACAGCAGCTTTAAGAGAGTGAATTAAATCCAGAAAACAGGGCGTGTGGGGGGGGAGGGTTAACCTTTCTTCCCCCATTGCCGCAGACAGGCCCCTCCCTCCCCCCCACATCTGCCCTGATATCAGGAGATCCTTACTCCATCCCACTGAAAGTGGCTTCACCTGAAACGCACATAGTAATACAATTATGACTGGAATTCCTGGGAGTAGAGTCTTCTCAGCCTTCCCATTTGGTGGCACAATGCAGGTTCCAGACTCTTTCTCCAGCCCCCAGGGGTGGCAAATGTGTGTGGCCCTCCAGAAGTTGTTGGGATTCCATCTTCCGTCAGCCCCAGACAGCATGGCCAATAGTTGGTGATGATGGGAGTTGTGGTTCAAGAGCATCTGGAGGCCACACCTTCCCCACCCCCCCAGAAGCAGGAGCAGAAGGAGGAATGTTTTCCCTCCTCTCTCATCATATAGAACCCAATGGGGTCACATAGAACAAAGAGGGACGGTGGGGGATTCAGGAGAAAACCACAAAAAGAAGTTCTTCACACAGCAATGAGATTTGCTACCACAAGGAGTGATGACGGCCACCAACTTAGCTGGTTTCAAAGAGAGACGGGACCAATTCTTGGAGAATGGTCGTATGTGTCTCTCAAGACTAGTCACTGGGGAACAACTCCTTGTGGGCTTCTCCAAGAGGCATCTGGTTGGCCACTGTGGGAAATATTATGCTGGATTAGACAGGCGCTGAATGTCTGACCCGGTCGGGCTCTTCGTGTGTTCTTAAGGAGCTGCATATAGACTCGCAGGCTGCCTGATGGTAAATATTCCAGCCCCAGGAGCAGCTCTTCCACTGATCAGCCACAAGTTCCTTGAAGACAAGGGCCTGTGTTGCCTGCGTAACTCTGCATGCTGATGGTGCTACATAAAAACAAGATAGCATTTGCCAGCTAGCAATAGGGACCCTGTCCTCATGCATGTCTGGACATGCACCCTGGAAGGTGGCCAGCTTTAAATTAAAGCCATCCATGAAGGAAGGGGCCTTCTCCTTCCTCCTGTTAATCACATCAGAGGAGAAGAAGATGCATTGCTCAAAAGGTATATCCAAGTGCCTTTGCACCTAGGGAGACAGAAATTAATTGATTCCGGTCAAACCAGAGGCAAGGCTTGGGAATGATTCAACAGTAATTACCGTGATAAGAGATCAGAATAGGGGGAAGCCAACTCCAGTTGGTTTAGCCTCAACATTAGCTAGAGGAGAAATCTGATTGTTCTGTCGAAATGGGGTAGTGATAGGAAGAGGGGTGATGTGTTGTCTGTCGAACCTTGACTGTTGGGTTCAGGATCCACACCCGTGTTGATAACTTAAGCGATTTACTATATATCAGGAGTGGGCAGCCTCGGGCCTTCCAGATGTGTTGGACTACAACTCCCATCATCCTATGTTGTTGGGGCTGATCAGAATTGTAGTCAAAACACATCTGGAGATCAGTTTGGGGAAGGCTAGCATACACTGTGAACTACCTTATACATCTTCAGACATCTCGCTGGAACTGGGCAAAGTTTTAAAGTTTGTTTAAAGAAAGCTGAGATCATTGGGACTTTGCATCTGGCGGTACCAAATCTGCAGCTTGCAGAAAGCTTCTAGTCCTCTTGGTTATCATTCTTGTCTGTGCCTGTGAGTCTAAAATTAACATTCTTTTCTCACCATCTGCT
Organism: Shinisaurus crocodilurus; assembly: GCA_021292165.1. Classification (NCBI taxonomy): domain Eukaryota; kingdom Metazoa; phylum Chordata; class Lepidosauria; order Squamata; family Shinisauridae; genus Shinisaurus; species Shinisaurus crocodilurus. The sequence continues at coordinate 1,754,723 of JAHFWL010001192.1, read as the reverse complement.
CTGCTGAGCTATATTTCTTGCAACAAGAAACTTGCTTCCCCCCCCCCCTACTATTAATCCTAATTTTTCAAATGAGTGGACCAAGATCCAGAATTTATAAACATTACATCCAAATATTTATATGAGTCAACTGGCTCCAGCAACTGATTATCCAATTTCTTCTTTTTCTTCCCAAACACCAGAATTTTAGTTTTGGAATAGTTAAGCTTGTAGAAGTTCCCTAGTACAGTATGAACTTATGGCTCTCAAAAGTCTATGTATCCCCAACTGGGGTAATATGACAAGAAAAATAGCATTGTCAGCATGTACTAGAATAAAAATACTTTTCTCTTAATTAGAGAGGAAAAAACTCTATACCAGAAAGAGACTAAACATAATAGAGATACAGATTAAATACAAGGCACACTGCCACAGTCCCGACTCCCTTATTCACAGTAATGACTTCCGATGAACTGCCCCTCTGTAGAATTATCATACAACTCCTGAATTCTCCCTAGCTACCTACAATCCATATTCAAAAGAGCCAGTTTGTGCCAATCGAAAGCAGCCCAGAAATCAAAAAAGGCAACATACAGAGAGTGATATGCTTTCCTTACCAGATGATTCAGGAGGAAGCCATGGTCAATTGTTGATCTACCATGGCAGAAACCTGCTTGCTCTTCCAACAAAAGATCTTCTGAGATCACCCAACTTTCTAACTTATCCAGAAGGTACCTCACATATAATTTGCTGACCACATTCAAAAGACTTATACGACAATAGTTCGTGGGGTCAGATCTTGAATCTTGCTTGTAAATAGGAACCACAATTGATATCAACCAATCAGTAGGAACATTTCCAGTTTTATCAATAAAGGTAAATAAGAGGCTAAAGCTGGGATCCACCAATCAACAAAAATGATCGAAAACATTGGAAGGGATTCCATTCATCCCAGGAGCCTTCCACCTTTTAAACTTCCGTAACAAAAGTGCTAGCTCTTCCCAGGTATCTGGGGCCCAATGTGGGATGACTAAACCATCCAACAGCAACAATGAAGAACTGCCTCATCATAAAAGAGGGAGCAGAAATTCTTTTCCCATTCAAACATTGCAAGGATCTCCAATGCACCTTGGCTTGAAGATGAATTAAAGCATCAAAATTTAGCCCTATCATTATGTGAGAGGGACAATGCCAGCTCAGTCCATTGTGTCAAAAAAATACTCATGCTTATAATCAACTTTTTGTAATGTCTACGAAAAGGCAAATAATGATGAGGTAAAGGAACTCCATTGCAGGCCTTAAGAATTTTGTGCTCTCTTTTTATTTCCTTTTTAATTTGTCTACAACAGTTATCAAACCAAGGATTGGAGTTCCTTGGCCCCTGTTCTTTTCCCTCTTTGGCTGGTGGTCCACCTATGCCCCTATCTGGACAGGGATAGCCTGGTTTCAGTAATCTAATCTCTAAGCTAGACTACTGCAATGCACTCTACGTGGGGCTGTCCTTGAAGACTGTTCAGAAGGTCCCATTTGTGCAAAATGCAGCAGTCAGACTAATAATGGGGAGATCCATCAAGAGGCACAAGGAGGAGTAGAGGGCAACTTGCCCAAGCCCCTCATACCTAGGTTTTACTTTCAGAGTACAAAATCCTCATTTCTCTGGGCCAGATCTGAACAACGGCCAAGTTAAGCATCCTCTGTTCACAAACGAAAAGGAGAATGGAAGGAGATGGAAGACCCTGAAAACTTTCCCTAAGTGGGTCAACCATTCTGCCAAGAATGGATGGGACCTCTGAACTCATCTCCAGATCACTGCCCCCCCATGCGGAGTTCCTCTACCTGTTTGCTGTCACACCTTCCAATTAGTATCCTGGCATATACTAGGAACACCAACAATTAGGATGATGGGTAAAGATGAGGCAAGGGTCCAACTTTCAATCTTACTTCATGTCATAGATGAGGCAGGCTTGGTGCTGGCTCCCTGAGTGAGGCCTCATTCGCATAATTCCCTCAAATGCCATGCATTTTTGTATGCTATTTTCTCTTAATATACACAGTTTTGTACACAGTTTCCCCAAACAGACACATTTTTCGGTTGCCGAACGGCATCACAACATTCAGAAAACTGCAAACATTGAAGTAAAACTGTTTCAGTTTGCATACTGGTTCAGGAACTGTGAATTAGGTAAGTTCACACTAAAATGTGAACTGAACATATTTCTCCCCCCCCCCACATCCGCAATCATTACTGAAGCAGCTTAATAAATGTGCTGTAAGGCAAGCAAACACACACACACACACACACACACCAACAGCACGAGGAATGCCACATCTAAAGCCTATGATTCAGGAGCAGAACGCCACTCTTCTCATCCTCGGGGGCATTCCAGTTACAAATCTACTCACAACAACTTAGTTTACAACTGACTTGCCAACTCCAGCAGGTGCTGAAAGAAATCCACAGATCCTGACTCCAGGGCTCACTTACATGGGAGGACTCTTAGGGTGGGTTCATACTCAGCACTCGGCAGTATGTCCCAATCCAACCCCTGCCCGTCCCACTAAAAAAAAAAAAACCTTTCTAAAAGGACCCCAAAGTTTGTGATGTTTGCCTCCTGTGACACGGGTTTTTCCCCTTTAAAGAAGGGGGGAGCAGTTCTGACCCTTCCCTGAGCCCCCCAAAGGCTCAGGACAAATGGGAAAAGTTGCTGCCCCATGGAGAACAAAGGGGGGGGGGAACACAAAAAGAGAAGGATCTTGCCAGAAAGGAGGTACTGTTTGTGAAAAATAGCCCCGTCTCATCAAAAGATCTCTCACGTTTTGATTTCAGTGGATGGATCGCCTTCCGCAAGCTGCCCATTGAAAGCAAGGGGGGGGGAAGTGATTTCAAACCTCACCTGGGGAAATGTACAGCAGCTGCCCTGCTGGCTGCTGCCCCTTCACAGGAGGCAGCTCTGAACATTGCCCCAAATGTGGCTGGAAACCCCTCCCCCCCCTTACTTGAGAGTAAACCTCTCAAGGAGGAGGGGGGATGCATGATCCGCTTTGTGCAGCCATCCCGGTGTGCTGGGGTGGAGGTGCAAAGGGGATCATGCACCCCTGCCTCCTCCTTGAGAGGTCTACTCTCAAGGAGGAGGCGGTGTGCCCAGTCTGCTTCGTGGCAGTGCACTGGGGTGGCGGCGCAGAGTGGAATCGGCATCTCTGCCTCCTCAAGAGGGGGTTTACTCTCAAGCAGGTGGTGGTGGGGTGCTGGTTCCGCTCCACACAGCTACACGGAGAGGAGATCAGGGATGCCTCTGACAGCTGCGCCGAAGTGCCACTTCGGCCGCACGCTCTGGCCAGCCACTTGCCAAGCGGCTCGAATGTTGTGGGGGCTTGACCAACGATGGGTTGTGATGTCCGGGTTTGGACAACATGACAATCCATCATGAGTCAAACAAACCCTTCAACAAACTTAACGGTTGCTTCTTATCGTGGTTGCCAACCATGGTAAGAAACAACGGTTGCTCACAACGACAGGGTTCGTACGACACGACGAGCCACCAACGATAATAAACGGCGGCTTGTCATGTCCTGCGAACCCAGTCTTAATCTGTGGTGCTTGCCGAAGCTAAAAGCATGGTTACCATTCTTTTTTATTAAAAGAAGAAGAAGAAGAAGAAGAAGAAGAAGAAGAAGAAGAAGAAGAAGAAGAAGAAGAAGAAGAAGAACAACAACAACAACAACAACTCCAAAGTATGGAGAAATGAAGGTGGGAAGTGTAACTCGTTGTTGGTTTGCTTTTTAACACTTGATGGATTCGCTGCATTTGTTCAGAGAACACCACCAACACAGTGAGCGACATGCCCACCCCATCACAGAAGCATCAAGCCATGCAAAGTGACAGCAATCACCAGTTTACAATGCTACGCTCTGAACAATATAGACCTAATCTGCACTAGGTGGGTGGTGAAGGGGAGGCAGCACCGAAGAGGCAAGAGAGAATGGAGAAACACCTAGTTAGAAAGTCAATGTTATTGCATAGTACCATAGGTTCCTTACAATTTAGCCAGAAGAGATAGCAGCAGCAAAAGATAAAGGAAAAGACTGAACAAGCCAATCAAATCAAATCATCGTGTACAGAACTTACAGCAACAGTTTTTAGGATCTTTGCTCTAACCTTTTTGACAACCACAGTGAATTAAAGCTACAGTAAGACCTTGGTAATACACGCACATGCATACACCAGCCCTTAATTCCCTGGCTGATGGATAGGGCTAGGGAATTCTTCCTTGAGTGTTCTTTCTGCCAAAGAGTGGAAGGACACACTCCGTAGCTGTCCCTTCTCTTCCCAATGGATGGGCTCAGGCTGGTCTTCTCATTGCTACTATGACGTTCTTCTTGGGAGGGAGCGGGAACAGCCTCGCAGAGGTTCTTGGTCCCCTAGCCAATGGTTAGGGCCAGAGTATGCTTCATTTCTGCTCTGCAATGCCGGGCCAAATATACTAGCTTTCTGTGCGCGACCAGTGTTTTAGATGGGGAGGGGCATTGAAACATGTGACTCCCCCCCCCCATGCCTGCTGCCTGAAGTGAAGCATTTGAGGCTACTGGACAGAGGGGGTGCATGGAGTGAGGTGAGCCTCCTTTGCATGTTCCTGAGGAAACCATTAGTAATATGTATTCTCCATCATTGTGGGATTTTTTTTGGCTATGGCTTAAAGGTAGCTGACACTTCTAGAGCTTTTGCAGACCTCCCCCGCCCTGCGGTGGTATTTATAGACTATGCAGTGGTGGGTAGTGTAATTATTTTCCTCTTCCTAGTTGGGTTTTTTTTTTTGTTTTGTTTTTTTTACGAATTTCATTCATGAGGAAAATTGCTCCACCATCCCACTCATCATGAGTAATGGTGCCAGGTCTGGGAGTGAAAAAGTAGCAGTGCCTGATACAAAGGGGCCCACGTGGGTGATCTGGCTGCGGGTCTAAAATGGAGGATGGAAAGGAGGAATTGGGGACATTCAACTTCAAATTAGGCCAGGCTCAATTTAGTCTGTGGTCTGTTCACCCATCTGAATTTTTATAACTTTTAATTTTTTTTTTACATAAAAATAACCATGAGATGACTAAATTAAAACGAACAAAGGTACAAACATTCAAACAAAGGTACAAACATTAAAAATGACAACACGTTTAACTATTCTGACCTATCATAAGGTTGATCATATACAGGCCTGTGGCTTACGCTGGCTCGGCTTGTCTGAGTGTGCAAAGCTAAGCAGGGTCAGGCCTGGTTGTTACGTGGATGGGAGAGAGACCCCTCCTCCCCTAGTTTCCTGCATTGAGCAGGGGGTTGGACTCGATGGCCTCGTAGGCCCCTTCCAACTCTATGATCTATGAAATCTATAACATAGTGCTTGGGGGTGGGGGGAGACTGTATGGTTGAACATTATCATGAACATTAGAATGCTAAAAATTAACAGACTCAGAGCATTTCTATTTCAACATATCTAATTGACATCTACTATAACTTCTTGCAAAATAAGATAGTTTCATCACTAATGTTATTTCCCAAATCCTTTTTAAACTGCTCAGATACCTGTGGAGTCTGGGTGGATGATGATTTCAAATAAAAAGCAACACATGTTTTTGCTGCAGCAAGCAAATTTATAAATTGTAGATCTGCTCAGTACATTCCATCCTTTAAACAACCCAATAAAATTATTATAGGATCAAAAGAAAGTATTCCTCCTTTTGATTCTATTCACTGTCTCCGTAACGGCATAAACAATTTGCTTAACAAACTTGAGTTTCTGCTTTGAAATAAGTACAGGAGACAGTGTGGGGGAGCAAAATCGTGGCAGGGCACACCTGTGAGAAGGGGGCTGGTGCCACGGGGCACTTGCCGAGACCCGTGGCTCAGCAGACAGCCAAATGGGACCCCGAGAGCCCTCCAAGTCCCACCGCTCCTCCTGCTTACGGTAGCTGAACCCCCACTTTTCCTCTGACTGGGGGCCAAACTACATGCAGTGTTAAATGTCAATCTTTTATCACGGCAAGCAGCTGCTGGGGGCACAAGCAGGATGGGAACCTTGGTGGGTGAAGAGAAGTTTTTAATACTTTTCCTCCCCAGGAAAAGGTCATCCACCACCCCAAAAGCTACCAATTGAATCAGGAGGGCCCCCCGTTACCATTTGCATTGGGAGAAGCTCCCAAGGGGGTGGCATCTTCCCAGCAGCAGGGGAAGGTGATTTCTGGCAGGCCCACAGCAGGTGGGGGTGGGCTAGACCCAATAGGACCCCACAATGGGCACTATTTGAATTAAAAAAAAATATTCACAGAATTACAAGTGACATGTTTGAGGTCATGTGTGCAGTTTGGTCCCAAGTGAGCAGTGCCAGGAGCAAGGAGGAACAGCAGCAATTGCTGTGCAGATCACAGAAGAAAAACAGGCTTTGGCACGAGTGGAAAGGAAGGGACGGGACCCACTCGGATGGAGGGTGGGCTGCCCGCTGAAGGCATCCTGGAAACACCAGAACTGGCTCTGTTCTGCCGGTCCGCACCTGGAAATGAAAGAGCGCTACCCACTTGCTGACATGCCTGACTGCCTTTTAGTGGAGACCTCTCTGGACTAGGGCTGAAAGGTGATCGTCGTAACCTAGTATATCAGGAGCTGCCAGGACCTGTGGACAGCTGCCCCATGTGGTGGACCAGTGAACTGCAAGTGGCAGCTTTGTCCGTGAAGTACCTTCAGGCCCTGGACTAACTCTGCCCGCCCAGACTGTCCATTTGGATCCTCCTGGCCAAGAAGTCTAAAAGGGCTTCCTGTTCCAGTCAAACCTTGCTCAAGCACTGTCTTCAGTCCTCAGGTGTGTTCTGGTATTCTTTGGTCCTAACTTCTGGCTCGCTCCTCAGTTCTGCCTCTTGGTTTGTCTTTTGGTCCTACAGTCATGCCTTGGATTGAGAGCATAATTCGTTCCGGAAACGTGCTTGTAATCCAAAACACTCATATCAAAACGAAATCCCCCCCCAAAAAAAATTTGTACAGAGATTTTTAATTTAAGCTGTCATCATCATCATCAGGCGATCACTCATGACCAAGTAAGATTGTCTTCCAGGATAAAAGGAGGAAATTCTAAAGAGGATTGTGTAGACTCTAGCGATGGGTCCGTAAGTGACTGTGGAGGCCAATTCTAGATCCACACAGCTTCCCACAGTGAGGACACAGGTTACCAGATGGAAGATGGTCCTGTAAAGGATTCGTTTGACGTGCTTTTCACTTAGCACATTTCTCCCTTTCACCTTGCACTCGGGCTTCTTCAAAGTCCATGGAACCTTTGTGAGAGGCCAACCTCCATTTAGATCGTTCTTGGGCCAGAGCTTCCCAGTTTGACGTTTATATTGCATTTTTTTTAGATTAGCCTTAAGAACATCTTTAAACCTCTTATACTGACCACCGATATTCCGCTTTCCATCCTTGAGTTGGGAATAAAGTAACTGCTTTGGGAGACGGCAGTCAGACATTCAAACAACATGGCCGGTCCACAGAAGTTGGCGTTGAAGCCGTACTACAGTACTTGTCTTGCAAGACGTCGCTTATATATCAAGTCAAAAAAAATTAAATAAATATTTAAAAATTTGCTTGTCTTGCAAAACGCTCTCAAACCAAGTTACTTGCAATCCAAGGTATCACTGTAATTTGATTTTTTGGTTCTAACTACTGGCATGTGCCATGGCTCCTGGCTCACCTCAAACTGCTGCCTACAGCCCAGCCCTGACACCTACACATTTTAGCTGTCTACTAACAATGGTTTGTAAAATTTGTCTTGGGCATCTTGCAGTTCCTTGGGAGCTTATCTGCCCTGCCGGCGTCCTTTTCTGCACTTGCTAGACCACTGAGTGTGCTCATCTGTCTTCATCGCTATGCAGGGAAGTTTAAAATGTGCATGCACACACACATAATGCGCGGTTCCAGGAGGCTGTCTGTTACAATAAAGCAGTGTGGTGGCAGAAAATATCTCATATGACATTCTGAACAGGGACCTTATTAGGGCAAAAGCTACGTGAAAGATTTATGTCTGAAAGTATCATCACAGCACGGCAGCCCAGTCTGGTGTGAAGCTTGAACATAATGCTCCTCAGCATTAGTGCTGTTAAAGTTCCACTTGGGTGGATTTTCTGCCACTATGTAGACTTCTATATCTGATAGAATGGGACTCTTAAGCAACAACGCACGGAAATGTGAAGGTGTATTGTAGTGGCTCATGCAAATCGCAACCATATACCACTGTACAGTTTCAAATTTTCCTTTTTTAAAAAATGCTGCCTACCGGCACTCATTCTCACTAACACGGGAATGGATTGATGGTAGGTAGGATGATGGAGTAGAGAGCACAGACAACTTGGTGCCCTCCAGATGTTTTGACTACAAATCCCATAACCCCTGACCATTGGCCATACTAGCTGGGGCTTATGAGAGTTTCCCTTGACCGCTGTGCACGGCTTTTTAAAATGCGCAACTCAACAAAAAATGTACAGTTCCGGGGGGGGGAGGGAAATGTGCAGTCCCAAAGGAGCATTTACACAGTTCAAAAAGTTCAAGTTATACAAAGGTGGTACTATGCTAGTTGATGCAACATCTGGAGGGCACCAGCTTGCCTACCCCTGGAATAGAGCATTCTCAGTATGAACCAGGGATGGGAACTCGAACTCCAGGACTCGACTCGTGAGTCGGACTGAGTCCCCCCTCTGACTCGAGTCAGACTCGAGTCCCAATATTTTTAATGGGACTCAAGACTCGACTCGGGACTCGAGACCAAGGACTCGTGTTCCTCAAATGCAACATGGATAGGCTTTAGAAAGTACAGCAAGTTTATTTTTTAAAATCATTTCCCTAAAATGCAACCTTTCAGACATTTTGGGTTTGGCTGCCTCTGTCTGCCTGTTTGGGGTTCCCAGCCTCCTCTGCCTGCCTGGTCTCTTCTTAACCAGGTCCACCACAATTTGAATTGTCCAAGACAAAGGCCTCTGCCTGCCTGTTTTGGGGTTCCCTGCCTCCTCTGCCTGTCTGGTTACTTTGGGTTTGTCTGCCTGGTCTGCTCTTGCCAAAATCAGTTGCAGAGTTTTGAAATAAAAAGGCACACTTGTGCCTAGAATTTATTTAAGTCACACATCTGAAGTAGCCTTATTTTGTTGGGAAAAAACCCCATTGATTTTAATAGGGACTCATGGAGTCAGCTTTGGGAATGACTCGTGACTCATGAGTCACCATTTTGGACCAAGGACTCGGACTTGAGACTCGAGTCTCGGGTCCAAAGACTTGTTGTGACTCGACTTGTGACTCGAAACCAAGGACTCTTCAACATCCCTGGTATGGACATGCCTTATACCGAGTCAGACCACTGGCCCATCTAGCACAGTATTGTTTCCTCTGACTGGCAGCACTCGTCCAGGCTTTCAGATCTTTCCCATCACCTCTTGATTCTTTTTAACTGGAGATGGAACCGGAGGCCTTCTACATACAAAGCATGTGCTCTGCCAGCAAGCTATGGCCCCTTCTGCAGCCTCGGTCAGCTTTAGCTAGAGCAGGGCTCTCCAACCTTGGGTCCCCAGATGTTGCTGGCCTACAGCTCCCAGCACACACAGCCAGCATGGCTAATGGCAAGGGATTCTGGGAGCTGTAGTCCAGCAACATCTGGGGACCCAAGGTTGGAGAGCCCTGACCTAGAGACTTGAGGGAGCAGCGGCAACAGACTTAAGGCAAAATAACTCTGCAGAGCACAATAAGGGGAAATAAGCCGCTGCGTGTCCATTTTCTCTGTGCAAACTGTTCACAGAGAAAAAGCTAATGAGATTTTCTCTTGGCCAAAGGTAAACAGTTTCTTCTTTTACAGCCCTGATTGGCAAGTGTGTGTTTTAATTAAGGGCCATATTTTGAACTTAACAAGGGCTGAAGGGCAAGGAATATTGGCTTCATCCACTGACCCATTCCTATGGGTCAAGGGGCAAAGGGCTCCTTCTCCCCGTTGTGAACAGCAATGAAGGCTCTGGCCGAGTTCTCCTTTTCTGTAAATTTCTCTGCTCACTTCCATTTGGCCCTAGTGGCGATGAGCAGATGAGGTGGTGCATGTGGAGAGAACTTTGGCAGACCCTTTGTGTTCCCATTAATCCTGCAGCGGGGTAGGAGTGGGGTCAAGAACCCTTTGCCAGTGTCTTGGCTCAGGAGAAAGTGGCTGAAGTGCTCAAGAAGTTGGGAGGGAGTGCCACACGGTGGGCCAGAACTGAAGCCCAGAAGTTCAGTTCAGGCCCCTGAGCTGTCAGTTGCTTATTCATGAAGTGAGCTCCAGAGGGTGGCAACAAACACACTGGAAGAGGGAGGTTCAGAATGCAAACTTCCCCAGTTCAGAGAAAATATCTCATTATGAGTTGAGCCCAAACCACTCTGAATTTGACCCTGGATGGTAAAAGGGTTCATTGCTGTTGCCAGTGTGCCCTGATTCCCAAATTTGCCCTTGAGAAGGAACAGGGGGACTCTGTCATGAGGGGGTCTCTTTGGCTGGCCGGGGATGCCATTCCCTGCTGGGATGCATGGGAGTTTGTCATTTCCTATGCTTCCCCACTTCAATGAACTGGGCCGGGAGGCACAGAAAACTGCACATCCCATGTGCACACTGCAGCATCCAGGGTCTTCAAAGCTTTTTGTTTCCAATGAGCCCACCCCACCCCTAAACACAAGAGAAGTTTGCTTGGAATCGGAGGTGACTGGCAAGAAGGGCTGAGGGTGAGCCCCCCCCCCCATGTTTTGTTTTCTGAAAGTCTCTCAGAAAAAGCTTGAGGAGACCTGTATTCCCCCCCCCCCACGGTTTCTCCTAGAAAGGTTGGAAAAACTGACCACTTTCTGACGCAAGGTTGGTGGATGGTGTTAGCTCATCCTCTGTTATTCTAAACAAAAATGATGAGGTCTGTAATATATCCTTGTAAAACTAAAATGTGGGGTTGGGGATGCTGCTAGATTGGAGGAATACGGCCCATCCATGTCCACCGATCGGACTTAAGATAAAAAGCAGGATGTTTGCCAAGGACGAGGCCAATATTAAACTGGATCGTATCTATGCCTAGAAAAGTCTAGACTATCATGAAAACTCTAAAAACTTTTCTTCCTAGCTCAAAAGAGAAAAGGAAGGGAAAAGGGGGAGGGGGAAGGATCCTTACCAAGATGATTAGATCAAACATTTGCTATTCCACCTACTCTCTGGCTCCACTTTTGACGTCAGCGCCTGAATGCATTAACTATATTTGTCATCCCCGGTCTAAAAATATCCATGCCATAAATTTTAAAAAAGAAAATGAAGGAAATAGGGACAGTACTGCAGAGTGCTCTGGGTCCTAGTGAAGATCAAAGCACCTCAGCACTCACCAAATCCCTTAGAAAAGCTACTGCCTGTTCATGGAAGTCGGAAGTAGGTCTGTAGCTGAGTACGGTACCTGCTTTGCATGCAGAAGGTCCCAGGTTCAAACCCCGGCAGCATCTCTAGGTAGGGCTGGGAAAGACTCCGGTCTGAAACCCTGGAGAGCTGCTGCCAGTCACTGTGGACAATGGTCTAATTCTGCATAAGACAGAATCCTATGTCCCTGTAGCAAGAAACAAATATGGCAACACAAGAAAGATGACTAAAAGGAAGGAATCCTGGGACAAAGCCAGCCTTCTATCAAAGGCTAATGTATGTTGTTTCTGTGCAGACTGCAAATACTGGTGCAACACAGATACTGCAAGACTTTCCTGGTTTGAAACCATATGAGAGAGAGAGAGAGAGTTTAGGTGTGCTTGTGGAATTCAGTATTTGCAAATTCTGACACAAACTGACTTGATCTGCACCTTCCGGACTAACACACAGATTAGAATTTAGTTATCCATCGGCTTTCACACTTCCAGAATGTTCTGAGGCAGTTCTCAGCTCAAGAAAAAAATCCCATCGATACATTTAAAAATATATATTCAGATGCAATTTTTAAAGAACACTCACAGCTTAATGCAGAAACAAGCTGGAATGGACTCATGCAAAAGTGACGCAGAATAGAAAGGGACGGATTTGTCCATTCCTGGTGTGTATATATGCTGGCTTGCATCCAGACTTTGTCATACTTAAGTAGTTCCACTGAAATCAATGTGAGCCAATCAATGTGGCTCATGCTGGCTCAGCTTGTCTGAGCGTGGAAAGCTAAGCAGGGTCAGGCCTGGTTATTACTTGGATAGGAGACCCCTACTCTAGTTTCCTGCATTGAGCAGGAGGTTGGACTCGATAGCCTGTAGGCCCCTTCCAACTCTATGATCTATGAATGTGTCTACAAGTTAGTCATCGTTAAGTCGCATTGATTTTAATACTCCTCCTAGGAGTAACATCAGAGCAAGGGGGAGACCAACCTGGCCCCATACATCAGCTGGAGAGGGAGCATGTTTTGCCCTTCCCTGCCAAAAAAAAAGAACCTTTTAAACTAAGAACTGGTGCCTGAGTTTGGCATTCTTCCTCCTCCCTCCCAATCCCTTTTCCTTTTGTGTCATGTCTTTTAGATTGTGAGCCTGAGGGCAGGGACTGTCTTATTATTAATCTGTGTAAGCTGCTCTGAGAGCCTTTTCTGGCTGAAGAGCGGGGTATAAATGCAATAAATAAATAAATAGGTCTAAGCATTACTAAGTCTGGATCCAACCCATTATTGATATTATATGGACTCCAGAACATACACTATATTATCTCTTTCTCTCAGCCAGGGGTAGGCAACCTGGTGTCCTCCAGATGTTCTGGACAACAATTCCCATAATCTCTGACCATTGGCCATGCTGGCTGGGGCTTATGGAAGTTGTAGTCCAAAATACCTGGAGAGCACCAGGTTGCCTACTCCTGCTCTAGGCCTTTGGCCTGATCCAGCAGGCCTTTTCCTATGTCCTGATGCGCTATTTTCAATGGAGTTTACACCCCAGTGTGTGTGTGTGATTAAGCTAATTAATATAAGCAATGGAATTATTAAACATTGCAGCCCCAGGTGAAACTTTTCCAGGCTCCAGGGGCACCATCCAACATGATCTGTTCTTTGCATAGACTTAGCTCTTACTTCATTTGGTAAAATAATGAAGCAGCAGCAAAACTTTCCTGAAGAAAATTGGAAGAGGAGCAGAAACCAGAGAGTTGAGCTAAGGCACTTCATAAAGGGGCAACAGAGGTGAAATATCAAAAGCGAGGGGCAGGCAGAAGCAGCCCCTCAGAACAAAACATCGGAACTCAACCTAGAGAAATAGTCATGTGCTTTTGATCCATGGCAAGGAACTTGCTTTGTAGATCAGACATCCTCCTGACATTAGTGTTCAGCTTCCATGAAGTCAAACTGTTACTTTGAAAATATATTATGAGAATGAGTATAGGAAGCTGCAAGCCAAGGGAACGGCCCCCTGAGGATAGCAACAGGGCCAAGGGGGCTGGCTGATGGGGTTTGTGTTTATTTTTAAAAAAAACCAAACACTATATGCCACTTTCCCAATATTAGGTTCGAAGTGGCTTTCGACAGAAAGAGAGAGAGATTTAAAGCTGCCATCACAGGATGCATTGGGTTGGAGCCAGAATAATTTCTAGAGCAGGGCTCTCCAACCTTGGGTCCCCAGATGTTGCTGGCCTGCAGCTGCCAGCATACCCAGCCAGCATGGCTAATGGCAAGGGAGTCTGGGAACTGTAGTCCAGCAACATCTGGGGACCCAAGGTTGGAGAGCCCTGAGTCTAGAGCAATCCTTGGGTAGAGGGAGGAACCAAGGCAGAGGATCTGCCTTTTCCAATGCCGTATCAGCTCATGCAGGGGTGTGATTTTCCCCTCTCTCTCTTTTTTACTTTTCCCTCCCATTCATTCCAACTATGCCTGCTCCAGGGCTGATGTAGCTCTTTCCCCCATTGTGGGGGCATCTCAGGGATGTGAGAGGGCTTTGGATTATGCAGATCCACAGCCTCCCTGGGCATCCCGGTGAAATGCTTTCTTTTTGTGCTCTCCAACAGTAGAGTTCCTAAGGCAGAGAAGCACCCGTTGCAGAACTTTCCACAGGTTCATGGAGGAGATTTGCAAGGTGAGGTGTCCCTCTCCTCAGAGGGGGAGATAAATTAAAAAAAAAAAACAAACTGTGGCCCCTGGGATGCCCTCCCAAGAACCACAGGACTGCAGTCTTAGTTGCACTTAGTTTCCGTTGAAATCACTGGGACTACACTAATGTCAATGGGGCCTAAGTATAATTGAAGCTAGTACGGATCCAATCCGATGTTTGTTACTAAATTCTTTTATACATGTACCCAAACAAACAGTGTTCTATACCTTTTAGTATTCCTGATTCATTCCGATTCCTTTCCTCGGTATTTGTTAATTTATAATAAATTGCTTTTATAACAAATTTATAACTAATGGTTTTTCTAAATTGAATCCTACATGACAGACTGTAATTTAGTTTAGAAGGTAATGAAAGTGAGTACTAAAAAGGTGAAAAACAAAAGAGGTATTGCAGATTCTCCGACTTATTTCATTGTCAGTCAGACAAGCCGATTCCTGGTCTTTCTCAAGCCGTTGCAAAAGAAACTAAAGCACAAGAGTAGCCAGTGATGCCATTCCCCCTGCCCAGGTGAAAGAAAGAGAATTTTTTAAAAAACAGGGCTGGCACAAGGCATTCAGCTCCCCGAGGCAAAGGATAAGTGTGGCTTAGTGGTTAGAGCAGTGTTCTCCAACCTTGGGTCCCCAGATGTTTTTAGCCTACAACTCCCAGCATGCCCCAGCCAGCATAGCTGGCTGGGGCATGCTGGGAGTTGTAGGCCAAAAACATCCGGGGACCCCAAGGTTGGAGAACACTGGGTTAGAGTGTTGGACTGGGACTCCGGAGATCCGGATTCTAGTTCCCGCTCAGCCACGAAACTCACTGGGGTGACTTTGGGCCAGTCAATGACTCTCAGCCTAACCTACCTCACAGGGCTGTTGTGAGGATAAAATGGGGGGTAGGAGAAGGAGAAGGAGGAGGATCATCATGTAAGCTGCCACCTCAGGTTCCTTGGGAGGGAAAAAGGCGGGATATAAAAGTAATAAATAAATAAAAAGGTGCCCCATGCCATTCCACATATCGCCAATGTATCCAGAAATCAGTAGTACAGGTACCACATATCCAGAAATCAGTAGTACAGGTACCAGACCTGAGGACAGCAAGCGAGGTTGGGACATGCTGAAGAAGCTGTGTAGCACCCACAACTCTGCTCTGCAGCACCTCACTGTGGTCTCTCCTTGCCCTCCAGCATCTGCCACCCAAGGCCTAACAGCAACGATGGCCTCTTTAGAAACAAAGAATCTCCCCTCTCCTTTAGCAATGGGTGGGTTGGTCTATTGCCAGTCCATGTCACACACACACTCATCAATAAGAAGAGCATTCTGTCCTACTTCCACATGGGTCCGTGATGAGCTGGCTCAGCTTGTCTGAGCGTGGAAAGCTAAGCAGGGTCAGGCCTGGTTATTACTTGGATGGGAGACCCCCTCCTCTATTTTCCTTCATTGAGTAGGGGGTTGGACGCGATGGCCTTGTAGGCTCCTTCCAACTCTATGATCTATGAAATCTAAGCCTGGTTATTACTTGGATGGGAGACCCCTCCTCTATTTTCCTGCATTGAGCAGGGGGTTGGACTCGACGGCCTTGTAGGCTCCTTCCAACTCTATGATCTATGAAATCTATGAATCTAGTTGACCACTGTAGGAACAGAATGCTGGACTAGATAGGTCAGGGGCGGGCAACTCTTGGCCTACTTTCAAAAGCCCTCCATGTGCAATCCAGACTTCTGGCAAGAGCCATCTCTTGAATTTGACAGCACCTGGACAGAGACTGAGCATCGGGCACACAGACGACCCAGTCACAGTCTTCCCCACTATGGTGAGGTGTATTTTATTTTCAGTAATTCTTGTCTAAACTTACATCTAGCCATATAAACAAGTATAGGCAAATTTAATGCAAATCTGTTTGTTTGTTTTTTGCAATGCATTTCCTCTTTTTGGGTGATGTGTGCAAGCAGCTACCATACTCCTGGATTCCCATGAATACAGTTTGAAAATCACTGCTTCCCTTCTAAAAACTGTCCTCTATGGAGGATTGCATCTTAAAACACACTCGTCTTATAAAACAATACAAGTTCAATTTACAAAACATGGCACAGTTTCTATGTGTGCTAGATGCCTGGATCTAGATCTGTCGATCTAGACGGAGAGGCGGGTAAGAAATATTTTTTTTATTATTATCATCATCATCTCTTTGCAGCCTCCACTTCCTGCCTGCCTCCACAAATCCATAAAATGCCCTCATAGGGAGCTTTACATCATCAGTCAAAAATCCCATTGGCTTGTCATGCCCTAAGGGCAACCAGGCCCTTCAGCTGGTAACTAAATGGATCTAGGGAGGCAGCCAGGCTCTTAAACATGTGCCTTAAAGAGGAAGGCTATGGAGGAGAGAAGCTTAATTAAAAAAAAACAGAGGGAGATGGGGATACAGTTTTGAGACACCCAAGAGGTTTCCAAGAAAGAGGAAGAAAACCAAGGAGAGGAGACAGAGGAGTAGAATAACGGGACACATAGGACCAGGAGACATTCTGTGCCACTGTGGGTACAGAACAGATACCAGGCTCTTCCCATGAAGATAGGACACTACCCTGCACTCCTCAAAACACATGGGGAAATACTCAGGGCCATGTGGATAAGAAGAATTTAATCACCAACCCAAGGAGGAGCAGACGTGCGACAGTGGTTGGAGACTCCCTACTGAGAGGAATGGAGGCAGCTGTGTGCACACCGGACATGTCATCTTGGGAGGCGTATTGCTCTCCCGGAGCATGTATTCAGGACAGAGAGGCTACCGAGCATCCATTTATTTATTTATTACATTTATACCCCGCCTTTTTTCCTGCAAGGAACCCAAGGCAGCTTACATAATCCTCCTCCTCTCCATTTTTTTTTTTTTAAAGATACAACATAAACATTGTGCACCCCCCCACCTCTTGGGACCAAGTTATATTTCTCCCCCCACAATTTTTTTTTTTTGTATATATACAAGATATTATTCTATATTCCAAAAATATAACAAATCTTGACAAGGTTTGTTCCCCCTCCCCTTTACCAACACATAATCCAAAAATTTACCCCAAATGTTCACAAAAGTGTCTTTCTCCAATTGTCCTTTTTGACACTTAATATTACAAGTTAATTTATCATTTAACGCGATATCCCATACCTCTTTATACTATTCAGTAATTGAAAACACATGTTGAACCTCCTCTCCATTTTATCCTCACAACAACCCTGTGAGATAGGTTAGGCTGAGAGTCAGTGACTGGCCCAAAGTCACCCAGTGAGTTTCATGGCCGAACGGGGACTAGAACCCGTATCTCCCGAGTCCCAGTCCAACACTCTCACCACTACGCCAGCTGACTACCATCCTCTCCTGCTGATCCACGTGGGAACAAATGAGACAGCCCAAAGAAATGTCAACTGGATCTCTAAAGACTACAAAGTTCTGGGTAGGAAAGTGAAGGAATTGGGGGCACAAAGTGGTGCTTTCCTTCCCACCGCCAGGTCAGGGCATTGGTAGGGAAAGGAGGATACTGAAAGTGAACTTGAAATTCTAATGCAAGAGATTAAATATGATCTGATAGGTATCATGTAGACTTGGTATCCTGCTATAACTAGGCAAATCTCTATGCTAGGCAAATACAGGGACAAACCCAATACACTCAGTTAAGCAGGCAAGTAGGCAGGCACAGTATTTCCAGGCAAACAGGTGATTTCCAGAAGAGAGGTCTGAGGCACGTCCAAGGACTAAAGACCAGAGAGCAGTCAAATAGAAGCCTAGTCCAAAAAGCAGAGTCGAGCAGGAATCCAGAAATCAGTAGTACAGGTACAGCAGCTCAATCACACAGCAAGGTCAACCAACACAATACTAGGAGCTAAGATAAGGTGCTGTTCCAACAGCTAGTAAGCTCCAACTGAAAGCTTATGTAGCCAAACCTTTCAGAGCCCCACCCAGTCCAGGGCCCAAAGATACTTCTCTGAAAACGTGCCACCTGCAGTTACAATGGGGTGCTGCACACAGTTCCAGCAGCTCCCGACAATCTCTCTGATTCTCACACCAAGGATCACTGCCTGGGTGTACCCCACTCCTTACACATTAGTGAAGGTTCCCTTTCTACCTTTGGTATGCTGTACAGTAATACCTTGGATTGCAAGTAACTTGGTTTGAGAGCGTTTTGCAAGACAAGCAAATTTTAAAATATTTATTTTAAAAAAATTTGACTTGATATACAAGCGACGTCTTGCAATACAAGTACTGTAGTACGGCTTAAATTAAAAATCTCTGTACAAATTTTTTTGGGGGAATTTCGTTTTGATAGAAGAGTGTTTTGGATTACAAGCACGTTTCCAGAACGAATTATGCTCTCAATCCAAGGCATGACTGTATTTGCTTTCTCTGCAACACCCTGTCTTACACTTGACTTCTGAAGCAAGCAGTGTTAATATACTTCTAAAGCTTAAGAACAGGCTGGATCGGAAGGGAGCTAGCTCCATGCCCACCTGGCATGCCTGCCCCCACCTCCTTCAAATATTTTATTTTTTTAAAGCATCTTTATACTGTCCATCATCATATCAGATTTAAAGGCAGTACACAGCTTAAAACAATGGCTTGTTTAAAACAACAACAACACCCAACTCCCCCCCACACACACACAAACAGAAAAGCAAGAACAGATAAAAATTAAAACAGACTGAAACTTGCTCAATGAAATCACTAAAATCTATCAAGATGCCCGAGTAAATCAAAATGCTTTTGCTTGACACTTAATACGATAGCAGTGTTGCTGCCAAGTAGGGATGTGTGAATCGCCGAAACTTGGGCTCACCGAAGTTCTCTGAATTCCATCTCATAAGAACGTAAGAAGCGCCAGGCTGGATCAGACCAAGGGTCCATCTAGTCCAGCATTCCGTTCACACAGTGGCCAACCAGCCGCCCACGGGATCCCACAAGCTCAAATTCATTCTGACTCATGTCCCTATCAGGTTGCGAGCTTTTCCCCCTTCTTTTTGCATAAAAATCCAGGCATATTTTTCCAAATGTACACATGCCGTGAAACGCATTATTTGGGGGGGGGGGGTTTCCACGAATCCAGGACCGGTGCAAGGCAGTTTGGTGCCCTAGGCAAGATCAGATATTTAGCGCCCCCCCTCCCACTTGAGAGCGCTGTATTTTTTTTCAAGGCGTTTCTGGCGCCCTCTTTAGCCCGGCGCCCTAGGCAGCTGCCTAGTTGGCCTAATGGTAGCACCGGCCCTGCACGAATCACATTGCGAGCTCAGAAGTGTACGGACTTCGATCGCAGATTGCGTTCAAGTCTGTGTTCAGTCCAGAAGGAGCAAACTGGGTAAATCCTGAACAAAACAAAACCAGTGAAATAGGTTGACAGAACGGCCTCCTCAGCAGATAATTGCAAAGAATGGGCAGGTTGCTAGGGGAATAGGTGCTTGGGTACCAAGTCATTTAGGGCACATGGTATGGCCTGGGGCATATTCCCCAGGGAATGCTGGGAGTTGTAGGACTTTTTTTTCCTGTTTAAACATGCATAGGATTGCGCCTTTAGGTTTTAAAAGTAAGAACCCGCACCTTGAATTGAGCCCAGAAGTGTACAGGCAGCCAATGAAGCTGCTTAAAAATCTGGTGTTGAATGGGTAAACTGAGCCAGTCAAAGTTGTGGCATCTGTACTCTGCAGCAATTGGTGTGAGCAACCATCTTTCGTGTGTGTGTGTTATTTGCCCAGGGTGACTTGACGGAGGCAAGTGAGCAAGGACCCCAGAAGCTCCCTTTCCCGTTTGTTTTAAAGCAGGAATTTCATCACACTTGAGAGTTAGTCAAAGCTGCACAACTAATTACAACGCCAGGGAGAGAATGGTTAACAAAACATTTGGGGACATCTTAATTATAAGCCAGCGAAGCTGCAGTCTTGACAATGGGGATGGGAATATTCTCTAAAGCTCCTTCGATTGATTGCGCCAGCTGGCTATCCATAAACCAAGTCTGGTACCTCAATATGTGCCCATGTACTTGCAATATAGGGATTTAATGTGCAGACATTCAGATAGCTGGGGTCTGTGAGAAATAGGCCCATGTCACTGAGGCAGACCCAGTCTTGGTGACCGTGCGAACGGCCAGATAGGAATCAGCTGTATGAAATTATTAAAGGATGAAGAGGCAGAGCAACCAAACTGCTCGAAAAAGGAACAAAAGCAGACGGACCCCTGTAAGTTAAACATCACTCCCTCTAAGAGCAAACTCGGGTGTTGTGTGCCAACAGCTATGTAGCCAAAACATGGTCACTGAGAAACAAGAGGGAGGTATCAGCATACCTGAGAGGACCCAAAGGCTTGTAGAAGAAAAGGGGGGGGGAATCTTTGGGAGGGGAAAAACCCTAACAGAGCAATCCTCCACCCCCCAAAAAACACCCCAATGATGACTGAACATGCTCAGTGGACATGGAGTGGTGAATGTTAATTGGAAAAGGAAAAACTGAAAAACTGGACTGAGACTCAGGTGGTGTGGGTTCTAGTCCCCGCTCGGCCATGAAACTCACTGGGTGACTTTGGGCCAGTCACTGACTCTCAGCCTAACCTACCTCACAGGGTTGTTGTGAGGATAAAAGGGAGATCCCCCAAAATGCACATTTTCATGCTTTAGTCTATGGGGGGGGGGAATGCTCATTTTGGTAATTTTACCCCCATATTTTTCTACGACTAAATTTGTGTAAAATTACGGAAAGTAAAAAACCTGGTCCATGGAATTCGTGCAACACGGGAAAAGCTGGTCCGCAGCATAATCTGCAGGTTGAATTCATACTATCTACAAGTGGGGCCTCCCTTGACCCCAAGTCAAGGAACATAGAGCACTCAGGTCAGTCATTCAAGTTATTTTGGCAGCTGAGGCAGGGAATCCCACAAGCCCCTCTTCTACTCCCTAACAGTAAAAATACAATAATATTAAACAACTCACCATTTGCTGCCCTTTCCTAACACCCCAAATCATCTACCTCACTCCACCTAATGGTAGGGCTAGCCCTGCACAGACAGAACCACCAGTTGGAAGTCTGTTGGCACCTGTCTGGGGGTGATGAACCTGACCAGCCTTCTCTTAACCTTGCTCTTAATTAATACATGTGCCACCCTCGGCCTTTGAAAAGAGCTGGGTTGTTTCCAAGAAAACAAACGAGGCTGAAGCAAATTACGAACTCCCGCTTTCTAACCGCTTGCACTCATGCTGGCTCTGTTTAAGTGGAGCCTTTCGCCTGGCACACAGTCAAAAAAAGCAATGAAGGTGGGGATGATATTCTTCTGCGAAACCACTGTGGATGAGCAGCAGCCATGGGGTCCAGTCAGGAATTTTTATCTCCACCACCACCACCGCATCTGAGAAATGTGGGAAGGGACATAGGCAGGACAAATGTGGTCTTGCATCATCATCATCATCATCATCATCATCATCTACATTTATTAATCGCCCATCTGGCCGGCAACCGGCCAACCTGGGCGATGTACATAGGCTAAAAACAAGATAAAATACAATTTAAAACATTATAAATTTTTTTTTTAAAAAAATCTTAACCCACCCCATATTCCCGCCTGAACAGCCAGGTTTTTAATAAACGGCGGAAGCTCAGCAGAGAGGGGGCATGGCGGAGGTCACTCGGGAGAGAGTTCCACAGTACGGGGGCCGCCACAGAAAAGGCCTTCGTCCTCGTCCCCACCAGTCTAGCTGCTCTGGCTGAAGGGACAAGGAGAAGGCCATCTGTGGCAGATCTTGTTGAGCGGCCCACTTGGTGTTGCTGGAGACGCTCCTTGAGATAGACTGGACCGGAGCCGTGTAGGGTTTTAAAGGTCAAAACCAACACCTTGAATTCGGCTCGGCAAGCAACTGGTAGCCAGTGCAGCTCCTTGAGCACTGGCGTGATGTGGTCCCGCCGGCAGCTGCCTTTAACCAGGCGAGCCGCCGCGTTCTGTACCAGCTGTAGCTTCCGAACCAGAAATTCTGGAGGATAGTCCATGGAAATTCTGGAGGATAGTCCATGTTTCCCTGGAAATTTACAGAGATGTTCCACCAGCTCTAGCAGAGACACATTCTGGCCTCCATTGTCTCCTGAGGCACGTGCACATCCTGCATCTCTGGCTCCATTTTATTTCCTCACCACTGTGCAGCTACTATTAGCATTTGTCTCTTCCCATCCGTCATCATGCATGAACACTGCTCTCCGTCTTACATTTTCAGTTCTGAATTATTTATCGAGTGCCAAGGCTGGCGAGTGAGCAGAGAACGGGTGGGGGGAGGAAGACGAAAGGAACTAGGTTGGGAAGGGGGCGGGCGGAATGAACTTGTGCCCAGCTTCCCAGTCTATTGCAGTTCAACGTCCAAGGTGCCATCACTCAGTGCAAGCTGGAGCAATGCTCTCTCTCTCCCTTTGCCAAATTGTGGCCTGAAGCCTCAAAATACTGACCCAAAAGCTCAGGGGAAGGGAAAGTGCAAGCAAGAGCCACTGGCCCAATACAATCAAAGGGCTGTGCCGAATACAGAGAGGCATCTCTGCACAGACATAAAATATGAATGCCCACACCCATCCGTATGGATGCTTGCTCTCCTGCTGATAAATGGCTCGCCACTTTTATATGGCTTCCAACCTGCTTCAGTCTCCAGATGTCAAAGAGGCTGTGGGTAAAGCTCCAGTTGCCAGGCTTCATAAGCCTTTTAAAAACAAACAAACAGAGACCTCTTGGAGATGGGCAGTGAACAGCTGTTGCTGAAATGCCTTCCAAGCAGCCTTGAGGAAGGCATGAATAAGGTTGGCACTGCACTTCTCAGCAAGGTTAGAAGCCTTGTTAGAATTACAGCACTATCCTGTAGATCAGAGGTGAGGCGACATCGACCTTGTGGGATCTACTTTGTTGTTGTTTTTGTTGCTGCTGCTGCTGCTGCTTTTAGAGCCCCGAGGTTGGAGCAAATGGCTGCAAAATGGCGGCTGGGGTGGATGCCAAATGGGTGACTCGGGGTATGTGTGGCTCCACTGGTTGGCCACTGTGTGAACAGAATGCTGGAGCAGATGGACCCTTGGTCTGATCCAGCATGACTCTTCTTATTTTTATTTATTTATTTATTTATATTTATACCCTGCCTTTTTTCCTGCAGGGAACCCAAGGCGGCTTCCATAATCCTCATCCTCCTCTCCCATTTTATCTTCACAACCACCCTGTGAGGTAGGTGAGGCTGAGAGTCAGTGACTGGCCCAAAGTCACCCCAGTGAGTTTCCTGGCCG
Organism: Shinisaurus crocodilurus; assembly: GCA_021292165.1. Taxonomy (NCBI): domain Eukaryota; kingdom Metazoa; phylum Chordata; class Lepidosauria; order Squamata; family Shinisauridae; genus Shinisaurus; species Shinisaurus crocodilurus. The sequence continues at coordinate 1,731,392 of JAHFWL010001192.1, read as the reverse complement.
TGCGGGGACTCGAACCCGGATCTCCCGAGTCCCACTCCAGCACTCTCGCCACTACGCCATTCTTATGGTTTGCAGGGGGAGGAGGATCCATTTCCCTACTGCGCCTCCCACCTCCCCTAGGTCACTGGTTCCATTGTCATGGAATGGAATGTACAACAACACGGTGCAGAGCAGAGGCTTCAGAAATGTATAACGGTGTGGAGAGGGTTGAGCAGTGTTCCTCGGGGCAAGAAGAGGGGTGTTATACACACACCCCTATTTTCACTTGCAAAATGTGGGAGGATATGCTTACCCGTATTTTTCCGTCTATAAGACGCCCCCATGTATAAGACGCCCCCCACTGGGCAGTTTTGCAACCGCGCGGTTCTCTCCTTGGCTTACTTCCGTGTATAAGAAGACCCTCAATTTTTCGGCTAGCGATTTTAGGAAAAAGTATAGTCTTATACATGGAAAAATACTGTATGTACATCTGTGTACAGTAGGGATGGATTTATCTGTCCAATCCTGCCCAGTTGCTCACTTTTTCCTCCATTGAGTTAGTTCTGTCCCATTTCCATATCAGGGGAACCTGCAAATAACTCCTTGATTGCAGAGTTACTATTGTAATCAAGTTACTAAGGTCATTTCCAGGGATGGGGACTCGGACTCGAGGACTCGACTCGTGAGTCGGACTGAGTCCCCCCTCTGACTCGACTCGGACTCGAGTCCCAATATTTTTAATGGGACTCGAGACTTGACTCGGGACTCGAGACCAAGGACTCTTCAACATCCCTGGGCTGTGCCAGAAGGAGTGGAGAGGAGCGTGATTGCCAGCGAAGAGCGCATGGAAGCGAGGTGTGCTGCTGCTCGGCCACTATGGACGGCTACCAGGAGTGCAGCCCCAACAGTGTGTCAAGATTTATTTTGATTGATGTGTTGCGTACTTGGGAGAGGCAGAGGAAGGACCTGAGATTACTCTGTGTGGCTGCTCTGAGTGTGAAGTAGCCTTATTTTGTTGGGAAAAACCCCCATTGATTTTAATAGGGACTCGTGGAGTCAGCTTTGGGAGTGACTCGTGACTCGTGAGTCACCATTTTGGACCAAGGACTCGAACTCGGGTCCAAAGACTCGGGTCCAAAGACTCGGGTCCAAAGACTCGTGACTCGACTCGTGAACGACTCGTGAAGGAGTTGAAGGACTCTTCAACATCCCTGGTCATTTCTGAACCAGCCAATCCAGAGCCCTACTTGGGGGGGGGGGGGAGTCATCAGGAGAAGCGCACCTCTAACAGTAAACACATTTGCAGTCATTAATAGCTATTAAGGATAGGAACCTCCACCCAGTGTTTATATAGAGAACCGATTGTGACCCCCCCAAATCCCTATATCATATTGCACACAGAATGGCTAGAGAGCTCAGTAGGCTTGATTCCCTTGGATTCCCTCTGTTTTGGGAATGCCTCCCTCCCAACTGAGATTTTAAAACAGGTTTTTCTTCCCAGAAGCAGACGGCACATTGGTTAGTCTTTGCTCAGTCTTGTACCAGCAGTTCCCTTTCCCATCTGCCCTTAGTTTCCCCCCCCCCCCACATCTGAGTTTGTTATTTTACTATCAGTTTAGTGAGGGCACCTAGGGAACACTCTCCCGCCCCCACCATGCTACCCTTCCAAACTTCCCAAGAAAAAGCCCTAGAATGTGCAAAGGGTAAAGGGAACTGGCAGTTTAATCTGCTATTTTGGAATATCCTGTGGTTAAAAATAACAAACATGCTGCCGCCACCCGCCACCACCGCCGCCACCTTAAACTGTTACTTTTTATGATAGTTGGTTATTTTTTTACCAACAGTGCAAACTTCTGCATTCCTGCTCAAAAGTAAATTCCATTGATTCGATGGGATTTATTCCCAGAGAAGTGTGCATAGGATTGCAGATTTACAGCCCTGTCCTATGCATTTCTACTCAGAAGAAAGCCCCAGACTTATCTTATTTCATTTTTCAGTTGGTTCACTTCTTTAGTAGATCATGGAAATGCTGCGGGCATAATATATATCTTGACAAGGCATTTGACAAAGTACCCCATGTTACTCTTGATTAGTAAGCTAATTACATGTGGGCTAGATGGCACTACTAGTAGGTGGATCCAGAGCTGACTGGAGAACTGTACTCAAAGAGTGCTCATCAATGGTTCCTCATCAAACTTGAGGTAGGTATCGGGTTCAGTCCTGGGGGCTGTTTTCATCAACATTTTTATTAATGACTTGGAGGAAGACCATTTTGCTTGATGGCTCAAATAGTTTAATCACTAAGGAAGTTGCAAAATTCTTGAATGTTGCTATTTTGACTAGGCCTTCTATGCTTGCCTGATTCGGTTTTATTGTATGTTTTTATTCTGAGTGTACAACTGAGAGCTGGTATATCTTGTTTGTACTGTGTGTGTGTGTATATGTGTGTGTATATATATATATATATATATATATATATTGGTGTGGTCGGTAGACCATAAATAAACATTCCAGGACTTGGAGGAAGAGGTGGGGGGAATGCTTATCAAATGTGCAGATGCCACAAAATTGGGTGGGGTAGTAACACCTTAGAAGACAGACACAAAGTTTGAAATGATCTTGATAGGTTAGAAAACTAGGCAGAAAACAATGAAATTTAAGAGAGATTTAATGTTCTACCCCTTTCAAGTGCTTAGTGGCAGATTTGCTGGTTCTCGTTAGACCAGTGTTCTCCAACCTTGGGTCCCCAGATGTTTTTGGTCTACAACTCCCAGCATGCCCCAGCCAGGCTGGGGCATGCTGGGAGTTGTAGGCCAAAAACATCTGGGGACCCAAGGTTGGAGAACACTGCCATAGACTATACCCCTGTAATAGCCAAGAGATAGAAGAATATGTTTGATTCAATCTTGTAAATTTTATACGGAAGTTCGACAACACACGATTAGTCAATTATTGGCTAATATACCAGGGAGTTCAGTTCGTTTCTATGTTAAATATTTACTGGAAGACAAAAATTCCAGGGTGTCCCTGAAAGTTGCAAAATGTCTGTCAATAGCCATTCAATTTAGAGAACAACTCACCATGTCTACCCGGCATCCTGCTAACGTTATTTTATTTTAAACAAAGGTTAATTATCAATTATTATGGAGGCTGTTGCCCTCTATTTGTTTACATTGTATAGCTGTTTTATTGTGCCACAGTTGTTCTTAAATTGTTTTTAAACTGTATTTATTATTTATTTTTATTTATTTCATTTTTATACCGCCCAATAGAATAGAATCATAGAAAAGTAGAGTTGGAAGGGGCCTACAAGGCCATCAAGTCCAACCCCCTGCTCAATGCAGGAATCCAGGTCAAAGCATCCCTGACAGATGGCTGTTTTGACCTGGATTCCTGCATTGCCGAAGCTCTCTGGGCGGTTTACAGCAATTAACAAGACAGTCCCTGCCCGCAGGCTTACAATCTAAAAATTATTATTTATGGTCAATTGTGCGGGTCAATTGACCGTAAATAATAATAATTATTATTATTATTATTAAAACTCCAGATTTGTGGGAGAAAAGGAAACTCACAGATTTGCCATCCCTGTTCCCAAGATTGCAGCCTTTTAAAAAATAATAATAATAAGCTGCTTTGTGTGCACGCAGACCAAAAAGTGGGGTAAAAATTTACAGATCAAATAATTAATAATAATAATAATAATAATAATAATAATAATAATAATAATAATAATAAAAACATGAGCACCAAATGTCCATTGTGCAATTTCCTGGTTTGACATTATCAGGGCATCTGGTAAAGGTTTAGTTCAGTTTCTCGTTCCAATCCAGACGTACTCAGAAGAATACACTTTGGGGACATTTCTGAAGAGCACGGTTTTTAATATTTTGACATCTTTATAAAAGTGCTACGGTTTTGGCAGGGGGTATGAATGGGCTCAAGACTATTTCTTGGAAGAAGCTTTGTCCACAGTCAAAGCACAGATAAAAACTGAATGCGCAATTTAACATTCCTCTGGAATGACAGTTCTAATTAAAGATATTTTGGCACCAAGAAAACTATCATAAATGATCAAATTGCTAATCTCATTATCCCAGTCAGTATGCCACGTTATAAATAGGAAGATTTAAATATGCTGGGAAGGCATTATTCTATGTCCTTTCAGATAAATTGTTCCTCAATATAAATCATCACTTTTTTAAAAAAAAGCCCAGCAATTAAAAGAGTGGGGGGGATGTTAGCTACTTAAATGTCTTGCAAATATTCAGAGACAGGGAGTTTAACAATTGCCCTTCATTACACAGATTTAGTGCAAACCTAAGAATGTCTACTCAGATGTAGAGATCACTGAGAATTTCTCTCCGTTTGTTTTTGGATAAAAAGTTAACAAAATGTGCTCTTTTTTTCCATAAATGGGACAGAAAGAACTTGAGATTTAAAAAAAATTAAATGTAGGAGAATGCAAAACACAGATTTGTCCAGCCAGGCCCACAGCTTTCATTACTTAGCTCTTAAAAGTCTGGCTTTGGATCCCTGTGTATTCAGTCCTGTTTGTGGTGCGGAATTCGGGTTGCCACCTCTTTTTTTCTGACAGGTGCCTCATCTTTAACAGCATGTACGACATGTTCCTCTCCATGCTGGGAGTAGCAGTACCTACTGATTTTTTCCAGTGTAGATGGGTGAGAATTTTGTTTGGTTAGGTTTTTCATACGAACTTACCAACATTTGCAAATTTCTCCATAAACAGGATGAAAAGAACTTGAAATTATTAACAACAACAGCAGAATGAAATGTGGGAGAAAGTGAAACTGACAAGTCTTCCATCCCAACCTGTGGCACCTTAAAGACTAACACATTTATTATGGCATAATTATGGACTAGAGTCCACTACATCGAATGCATGCAATGTTACCCTCAGTTGGCAGAGGTGCGTTTCTGTGTGTGTGTGTGTGTGTGTGTGTGTGTGTGTGTGATAAGCAGTGAGATCAGAGGGAAATGAAAAGCAAGGAATAAAGACTGTGATCATTGTATTAAGGGAGAGATCCTATATGGCCCCTAGACATCATCTGGGGTGGGGGATAGGAGGATACTTCAGATTCCCAGATCCAAGGTCGGAGACAGAGCTCCAACCTCAGAGGCTCAGAGCTGGGAATCTGGCTACCTGCACATTCGTGGCCATTCCATACTCTTCTGGGCCCTGAGCTGTGTGAGCAGCTCCGGCATTGGAACTCAGCTGAGTTTGGGCAAGTGGGCCAGGCTATAGTGGATCGGGAAGAGGGGCACGCTCCGGAGTGGTGAGCTTCTTCCCACCCTTTGCCACTGAGCATCTATGGGGCCAGTGCCACAAATTTTGATTGTGCAGCTGGGTGAGAATGAACTGGTGCAGTGCACAGGGGCTTGATCTTTCTCTCCAGGTGTGCGAGGACTTTTTAAAAATTAAAACCTGGGCAGGGCACCAAGGCTCCTCATGGGTCCAAGATATTGAGAAGAATCTGGCATGGAGCCCTGCATCCTAACAGGATCAACAGGGGTAGGAGGGGAGCGAACAACAGACACTTATAAATGATTGTTTGAATGAGATGAGGCATATATTCCACACCATTGCATTCAGCCCCATCTTTCTTCAGAGAGGTGTGACCTTTTTCTTCAGGACCTGCGGTGAGGCCTGGCCATCTTGTCTGTTGGCAGGTGGGACAAGGTGAACCTAGCTGGGGCTGGCCACTTTTGTGGCATGGAGTGCGGACTGGGAGGGAATTTTATTTCTTAGAATGCCTTGGTGAGCACCAAAAGGCACCTTTATGGTGAAGGGCTGCCTCTCCTGGCTACCACATATTGTGGCTTCATAGATTTCGTGGCTTCATAGATTTCATAGATCATAGAGTTGGAAGGAGCCTACAAGGCTATCGAGTCCAACCCCCTGCTCAATGCAGGAAACTAGAGGAGGGTTCAGAACACCGTCCAACAGGGCTGGAGGAAGCAACCAAAGGCTTCTCCTCGGCGTGCCTTTTATGATGTGTGGGCAACAATAAGTTTAGATCAGTATGGTTACTGATCCCCGGTTGTGGACCAGGGTGAGGTGTAGCCTTTGCTTGCTTCCTCCAGCCCTGTTGGACGGTGTTCTGAACCCTCCTCTAGTTTCCTGCATTGAGCACGGGGTTGGACTCGATAGCCTTGTAGGCTCCTTCCAGCAACATCAAGTAGGCCGCTCAACAAGATCTGCCACAGACGGCCTTCTCCTTATCCCATCAGCCAGAGCAGCCAGGCTGGTGGGGACTAGGAAGAGAGCCTTCTCTGCGGCAGCCCCCACATTATGGAACTCCCTCCCTAGTGATCTTCGCCATGCCCCCTCCGTGATGAGCTTCCGCCGTGCATTAAAAACATGGCTGTTCGGGCGGGAATATGGGGTAGGTTAGGATTTTAAAAGAAATTTTTATACTGTTTTAATTATTATATTTTATTGTATTGTTTTACTGTGTTATTTTGGTTGTACATCGCCCAGGGTGGCTGTGTGACAGGCCAGATGGGCGATTAATAAATATAATAAATAAATATAAATAAATAACCCAATTTAGGAGACAGCCTGAATTTTACACCACTGTTTCCATTTAGTTAGGAGCCCCGCACAGTTGGCTGTTGTTGCTGTATTCTCACTGAAGTTCCTAGAATTTTACTTAATAAAGATGTGACCTTTAGATCCATACAGGTGTCTCATGTCTTCATTCCAGGGTGGAGGGACAATAACATTTGGGGAACCCATATTCTGGACTCCAGTTCTTGATCCAACAATTCTACCAAGCATCACCCATTCTTGTATTGCTAGCAATGCTACAACACAGGATGCTGTCTTATAGGCAGGCCGTTTGTCCATCAAGCCCAGTAGGCAATCACTCGTGACCGAGTAAGGATAGGATATCCTGTCTTCCAGGATAAAATTACAAAAAGAAAATTATAAAAGAGGAAATTGTAAAAAAATGGTGTAGGCTCTAGCGATGGGTCCGTAAGAGACTGTGGAGGCCAATTCTAGATCCACACAGCTTCCCACAGTGAGGACACAGGTTACCAGATGGAAGATGGTGCTGTAAAGGATTCGTTTGACGTGCTTTTCGCTTAGCACGTTTCTCCCTTTCACCTTGCACTCAGGCTTCTTCAAAGCCCATGGAACCTTTGTGAAAGGCCAACCTCCAGTTAGATCGTTCATGGGCCAGAGCTTCCCAGTTCTCGATGTTTATATTGCCCAATATTCCTACTCTGACTGATAGCAGCTCTCTAGAGTCTGGAGTCTCAGGCAGAGTAAGGTCTGTCAGCACCTGCTATCAGATCCTTAAAAAAAAAAAACCCACAACACTGCAGATATCTGGGATTGAACCTGGGACCTTCTGCATGCAAAGCAGGTGCTCCACCCTTCCCATTGGTTCCTCTGTATCAGAGGAGAGACTAAAAGCTGGGTCTCTCAGATCCAGCTCCAACTCACTGGAGCAACAGCCTTCCCCCACCTGGTACCCTCCAGATGTCTTAGGGGGCTACAGCTTCCATCACCCTTACCCATTGGCCCCGTTGGCTGGGGCTGATGGGAACTGTAATGTAAAACATCTGGCAGGCAACTGTTTGGTGAAAGCGGCACTGGAGTTATGCATCTCCCATTTCTCAATACCTGGAAAAGAGCTCTCTGTCTCTTTCTCTCTCTCTGTAGGAACAGAGAGGGAACCTTCCATAGATACAGGCCCTCCTTCAACCAGCTTTTGCTGACACTTGCAGCAACTCTTTTGCTCCCACAAGAGGTGCTTGAGGCTATCTTCTCTCATTAATACACATTTATAGCTTGTACAGAATAAGGCAGCTGATAACTGTAAGATCTGTTGCTTGTGAAGAACTGTGGGGAAGGAAGTGTGGAATCTCTTGCTCCTATTTATTTAGGAAATCTGGTCCCACTTTTAAGGCAAGCTAACCTTCTTTCCATCTTTGACACCCAAGGCAACAAACTAACAATAAATCACAACATCCCAAACTATAAAAAAAAAGAAGATAAATACAGCAACCAATTAAAAACAAAACAAAACAAAAATTAAAAACAAGGAGATAGAGCAGCAAGGCAGAAGAATATCAACCAGCAGGCCAAAATACCTGCCAAAGCGGGAAGATCTTCACCTTCAGCAGAAGGCCAACAGTGCAGGTATTAGTCAGACCTGCTTGGGCGCAGCCATGGAGGGAGAAATCCAATGGCCCCTAGAGTGTCCGAGGGTCCACAGGATATTTCAGATTCCCAGCTCCAAGGCCAGCGGCAGAGCTTCAAACACCCTCCCCTCTCACAGCTGGCATGGAAAGAACCACACTGGCTGCCTCTCTGAGGTCGGGAACGCAACCCCCTCGGAGAGGGGGCATTTTGGTGGGCGGTGAGGGGGGAGGCCAGGATACAAGCTATCTTGAGGCCTCTCGAGCCTCCTCCTGTCCCCTTCCGAAACACTTTCACTAAACAGGCAAAAAAAAATTCATCTAGCAAAAATGCAGGGCGGGCGGATGGGGAAGTGAAGATCGCCTCCACCGCTCCTCCTGCCTTGCACAGGATGCTCATATAAGCCTCCAGGTATGGGGGCTTCTGAGCATCGAGGGCACAACCCATAGGATTATGCCCTGAGAAGGCCTTCTGTATGTTCCCACCAAATGCACTTTAGATGTTGGCAAGACACAGAGGAGGAGAGCCTCTCCCATAGATCTTAATAGTCTTCTGGAACAGCTTCTAAGCGGGGTCACAATTGTGCCCATGCTGCCGAGTGCCTGCTGTGTGATCTTGTGTGACGTTCTTGCCCTAGTGTGAGCACACTTCTATTTTACATGGTCTAAGTCAGACATTCCCAAACCTTGGGTCACCTAGATCCTGCTGGAATACAATTCCTATCATCCCTGACCATCAGCCATTCGGACTGGACAAACATTTCCTTGGCTTTTAAACCATGTGACCAGATGCACACAAGTAATGATCTGTGTGATCTAAGAATAGGTACGAGCATACAAAAGAGTGACTCTATTTTCACGTGTGTGCACCAGAGATGGAGAACCTGTGGTCCTCCAGATTTATTTTTATTATCTACAGAATTTGTATACTGCCCCATATCTAGACAGATTCCAGAGTGGTGCTGCTGTTGAACTGCAACCCCCATCATCCCTGACCATGGGCCACACTGGCTGGGGCTGATGGGAGTTAGAATCCAACAACTTCAGGAGGACCACAAGTCCCCGAGCACTGCTGTACAGAAAAACAATTAGATATTCATCACCCAACACATCAACATGACATTATGTAAAATGTTCATATCTGGGGGCAGCTGGAAAAACTGAGGTTGCCCTTCTATCTTCTACAGCCAGGCTCTCCAACCTTGGGTCCCCAGATGTTTTTGGCCTACAACTCCCAGCATGCCCCAGCCAGCATAGCTGGCTGGGGCATGCTGGAAGTTGTAGATAGGCGAACAAATGTCAGTGTACTGGAAGAAGCAAAGACTACTAGCATTGAAAAAATGATCCTTCAGCGCCAACTTCAGTGGACCGGTCATGTTGTTCGAATGCCTGACTGCCGTCTCCCAAAGCAGTTACTTTACTCCCAACTCAAGGATGGAAAGCGGAATATCGGTGGTCAATATAAGAGGTTTAAAGATGTTCATAAGGCTAATCTAAAAAAATGCAATATAAACATCGAAAACTGGGAAGCTCTGGCCCATGAACGATCTAAATGGAGGTTGGCCTTTCACAAAGGTTCCATGGACTTTGAAGAAGCCCGAGTGCAAGGTGAAAGGGAGAAACGTGCTAAGCGAAAAGCACGTCAAATGAATCCTTTACAGGACCATCTTCTATCTGGTAACCTGTGTCCTCACTGTGGGAAGCTGTGTGGATCTAGAATTGGCCTCCACAGTCACTTACGGACCCATCGCTAGAGTCTACACAATCTTCTTTAGAATCTCCTCCTTTTATCCCGGAAGACAATCTTACTCGGTCACGAGTGATCGCCTGATGACGGATGATTTTGACCAGGTCTGAATTACAAGACGGCCATCCAGCTGGGAAGCCAGCCAACTGAGTTGTTAATGAAGAGAAGAAGATTGCAGGCAAAAACAGTTTGTTAAAGATAGTCCCAAGGACGTTTGATCACTGTAGCGGAGTTTTAGGAGAGAGGCAGAAGAATGGCCGAGCAGCCCAGGGTCGAAGACGGCAAGCATTGGGAGTACAATATCCAGCCAGGGTTCAGCACAGCGTAGTCAAAGGCAGTGCAAAGTCACACACAAGAATCGCCTGGAACAAAGGAGGCAGGAATGAGATGCGAGGGTCCGAGAGCCAGAGGAGACGTTTTCCAGCAACTTACTCAGCGCGCTTGTGGCCCTTTTAAGCAGAAACAGCTTGGATTCCACCCAGGCGCCTAGCTGCAGCTAATGAGGGAGTTTAGATTGTAACCTGGCACTTCGCCTGAGAGGAAAAACCCGTGCTCTTCGCTTCAGGCAATCGCGTTCGGGGGGGCCCTGGGTGGTCGCACCATCTCCTGATCGGACTCTGAACCATGCTGGGGGGGGGGGGACACACACACACTCCTATGTTCCTCCCCGAGGACCCTGCCTCCTCGTCAAGTGCAATCCTGGCTTCTTCCCGAGTCCCTGCTTCTGGTTCATCCTCGGGGGGAAGAGAAATCCTCCTCAGAGGAGGACTCCTCGAGGGGAAGGCATGACATCTAGCAGGGATAAGGAGCCTGTGGCCCTCCATATGTTGTTGGACTCCAACTCCCATCAGCCCCAGAAGTCTAGCAACAGTCGGGAAAGGCTGGTCTAAGTGCTGAGCAGATAGCGACGCGAGAGCAGCACTCGCGGTACTAAGGCAAGCGGTACTAGAGAACAGAACTGGAGAAAGAGACGCCTTGAAAGAAGTTGGTCCCACCAGAGCATGGTTAGAAGGAACATGGGATGCAGAAGACTTCAGGGAAAGGACCACAGCTGAGCAGTAGGGCCCATGCTTTGTATGCACAAGCTCCCAAGTTCAATTCTGAGCATCTCCAGTGAAAAAGATCTCAAGCAGCAGATGATGGGGAAGACCTTTCTCTAACAGAGACCCCGGCGAGCCCACTGCCAGTCAGAGTCGGCAACACCAGATCAGATGGACTAATAGCCCGACCCGGCATAAGGCAACTTCCTATGTTATGCTATCAAGGCACAAGGCTCTGTAGTGTCTATCCTACTTCATTTGATGCCCCGGTTTTAGCACGAGATTCACCATCCTGCCAATCAGAAACACACATCTCTCTGCTCAATCAGCTACTTATTGCAGGCATCAGAAGACCTGGGTGACTTTTTGGACACATCATTGTTTAATCATGCCACCCCCAACCACAATCTACCCGGACACTACGCTCAGCATCTGGGGCCTTCCTCCGACTGCCGCCCCCGAGGAAGGCTCGGAAGGCAGCAACAAGGGGGCGGGGCCTTTCCTGTGGTAGCCCCACAACTCTGGAACAACCTCCCCACTGACGCCCGCCTGGCCAACTTTACTATCTTTTCGGCGCCAGGTTAAGAGTGCCCTCTATGCTGAGGCATTTAACAGTGCCAAATAGCACACAGGGTGGTGGTGATGTCACCTTTTTATCCAGTCTATTCTTGTTCTAGATATTTAAGTAATTTTAAAAATGTTTTTTAAGACGTTTAGTGTAAATTTTTCGATGTTTTATTGTTTGTATTTTTTTAATTGTATTTTATTGTAAAATTGTATTTTATAATTGTATGTATTGTAAAAAGTTTATAATTGTTGCAAACCGCCCAAAGAGCTTCAGCTACTGGGTGGTATATAAATGAAATGAAATAAGAAAGAAAGAAAGAAAGAAAGAAGGAAGATGCACTTCAAGGGGCATTTGACAGATTAAAAGTAGCCTGTTCTTAAACTAGCCATTAAAAAGAGAGACTGGAGAAGATCAAAAAAAAAGTTGTGCAACAGACTGGAAGGAGGGGGACCAAGGAACAGAATCTCCAGAGGAAATACAATGTAGCAGCCAAGGTGCATCCAGGTTCCTGTGGCCCATACAGGTGGAGGTATTAAGAACGTGACTAAGTGAGTGTCAGCACCAGAGGCAGGGCAGCGTTCAGCTGCACACGCTTTACCCGAGTACTGCAGCAACATGAAAGGATGATTTTGCACATGTGTTTCAGTAGGGAAGGAAGGAAGATAAGGAAGGCTTATTAAGCCAAGATATGATCATCCAAACACTGCCTGTCACATTTGTTCTTTGTGTTAAAAGACGTTGCAGAAAAATGTAATTGCCCGACAATTATCCATCTAGCATTTCAAAACAAGCCTCACTGCCTCATGATGTAATGGCTCATGCACTACATGGCACCTTAATGCACAAGTCTTGTTTGTATGCACTAGGGACAAGAGGCATCCAATCCTTGCACAGATGTTTAACTTCTAAAGACCCTGAGCAGAGGATTGAATCCTGAAAAATGACAATGCTAGCAAGTCACATGAGTGGAACAAGAACAAGGTATTTCCAAAAAGGCAAAAAATAAGCATGTGACACAGGCCAGAAAACAGAGAAAGTTGAAAGCTTGCTGCTGAGCCAATAGCTACCAGAAACAAACACCATCCCTTCCTCTTTCTAATAGTAAGTGATCTGAGCACCATTAAGTAAACAGGGAAGAAAATCTTTCCTGGACCCTACAGGCAATTATCTTATGCCCTGAAGCATGAGATTTGATTATGGCTCATCATCTGTCAAGCCCCCAAAAATATCTAATTAAAAAGAAGAAGAAGAGGGATTTGAAAATCTACCTTAAAATTATTCCACTACTATTTGAGGACAGGGTGGAGCAGAGAAGGGATTTGGATTTGAGCCCATTTAAGGAGACTAGCAGAATCAGAGAAGAGCAAATCTAGTGAAGAGCATTTCCTGCGGTTCACTGTACATGGAGGCTTATTTTCCTGCAGAACAGGTGTCTAGTCTTATTTCTCAAACAGCAGCACACAGTGGATGGGTCAGTGATCAATATGAGAAAGAGAAAAGGGCAGAGATTTCCATCAACTGGACAAACTGCTAGTTGTCAAAGGGGCTGACATAAACCCACCACATTTGGAGTCAACCAACGGTCCTAGAATTATACATGATGTGAAGGGACCACCGCTTAGCAGCTGAGTACACGCTTTGCATGCAGAAAGTCCCAGGTTCAATTCCAGCACAGTGCAGGGAGGCGGCGATGGGAAAGAGACCTCTGCCCGAGACCTCTGGGCTGTTGGTTTGCCCAAGGCAAGATGTCGTCTGGTGGGCCTACCCCTCCATCAGTGAAGCTCCATCAGTGACTTATCTGATGGTGGCGGCAGTGCTCACAAGCAATGCTGCCTGGATGTGTCTAGCCGACCCTTTTAATTAGGCAGGGATCGTGGCTAAGTGGAAGAGCTCATTGCTTTGCAGAAGGTCCCAGGCTCAGAATCCCTGGCATCTCCAGGTACAGCTGCAAAAAAACAAAACAAAACCTGGAGAGCTGCTGCCAGCCAGTGTTGGCAGTGAAGAATGTAGCTAGACCCAGCCACCTGATGTTGCTTGGAAAACCAGGCCAGAAAATAATAAATAAATAAATAAATAAGGGGGTCAGGGAAGGCATCAGCAGTGGACCCTGAGACCCAGCAGGTCTGATGGGCGAAGAGGCAACTCTGTGTCCACCCCTCCTTCCGATCAAAGCACAAACATGTGGAGGATCCAGATCCAGGCCAGACAATGGGAGAAGGTGAGTAACAGAGGCGAGCTGTGAAAGGACAAAGACGTTGAGGGTGGGGCTGCCGGGACTAATATCGGCCCACGCCAGCCCCGCCCCTTATGCCTGTATTGGCCCCTATGTGCTCAGGTGAGTCTCTCTTCCATCCATTCCCCCCGCCCGCAAAATTCTCCCTGCCCACAGCTGTGCGTGTTCGGGGGAAGAGAGATCTCTAAAGGAGTGTGCTGGGGAGTAAACACTCAGTATTTGGTGGTGTTTTTTTGTCATTAATTCAGTAACTGTTGGGTGGTGTCCACGGCCTCCTCAGCGTGTGAGAAGGGGCCCACAGCTGGAAAACGTGACACTCTCTCGCCTCCTCCCCTTTCGCCATTCTGCAGAGATTGTTCTGTTTTGCCAAGGCTGTTTAATTGAACTCCCTCCTGCTCTGTTGCTTTTCTTACAGTTGTGGCCTATGCTTTAATCTTGATTATATTGCTATTTGTTTTTGCTTTTACCATAATTGATGACATTTTCTTGTGTGCGCCACCACGGGCAATTTGTCCGAAAGGCACAAAAAAAAATGCACAGACAAATACTGTACCCTCCAAAGTGAATATGTAGCTATTTATGTAAAAAAGGAGGCCTCAAACATATATTTGAATGGTGTTGCCATCGGCGGTGCTGTCAGCTTTGGGGAGCCCCTGGGCAACGTGTGCTGGGGGGGAGCAGCCCTGGCTGGCCATTCTGCCTCTGTGTCACCATGGCTACGCCATCTCTGCTGCCCTACTTTTTCCTGCCTCCCCACCCACCTCAGCACCCCATTGCTAGGGATGGACCAATCTGTCAATTTTGGCTTTTCTCAGTTTATTTTTTCATTGGAAAAAACCCAATTTTATTATTGGAAAACCCAATCAGTTGAACCAATCTTAAGTTTGGTTTGTTCTAAACTTTAGGGATATATATATATATATATTTGCACAAATATTGCACAAACATCCATGTCTATTTCTTCTAATGCACAATTTTGCCTTATTTTCCTAATATAATGCATTTTAATGTTATTTTCACTAACGGACACATTTTTGGTCACCCTATCACCTACGTAATATATGGATTTTTGCAGGCAATTTTTAATTTCAAAACTGGATGAGCAGACCCCAGCAGACCCCATTATTGCAGGCTTTTAAGACGGCCCTGAAAACATACTATTTTACCTGGCCTTCCCGATAGGTTTGCTGCCGTTGCTGTTTTTATTGTATACTCACTGTTTTTATTCTGTTTTTATCATTTTTAATACCACACTGGTTTTTATTATGTGTTTTATTGTTGTACGCCAACTTGGGAGGGCTTCTGCTCTCAAAGTCGGCCAAGAAATATTTTAAATAAATAAATAAATGCAAAATTCAGAGAAGTGCAAATTTTGAAGGACAACTGAGTTTTAAGTTCGCATATTGGCTTGAACCAAATGTATACAAATTTTCATGTGAACTTTATTTATTATCTTTATACCCCACCTTTTTTCCTGCAAGGAACCCAAGGCAGCTTATATAATCCTCCTCCTCCTCTTCATTTTATCCTCACAACAACCCTGTGAGGTAGGCCAGGCTGAGAGTCAGTGACTGGCCCAAAGTCACCCAGTGGGTTTCATGGCCGAGCGGGGACTAGAACCCGGATCTCCCGAGTCCCAGTCCAACACTCTCACCACTATGCCACACTGGCTCTCAAACTTCCTTTTAAAAAATTCTCAAAGTGTAGGACAAACCAAACATAAGATTGGAAAAATGAGAAACTGAAATTCATCCACCCTACCTTTCACAGTCTGAATTCTTTTAACTCAGGGGTGGGGAACCTACAGCACTCCAGATGTTATTAGACTATAACCATGCTGTATGGGGCTGATGGAGTCCAACAACATCTGCCCACCCCTGCTTTAACTGGAGTTGCCAGGTATGATAATAATATGCCATATTTTTATGCATGCCATATTTGCTATGCCTGGCATGGCCTAACATCCAGCAATAACCTTTGTGAGCACAGCAGGATCAACACCTCCCTAAACCCTGCATGTTTCTTCACACCAGTGGGGGCGCTACCTTTCCACAAATGGAGCTTCTTCCTCTCAAGTTTTCTTTGGGGTCTCAGCCCAGAGTTCATACCTCTCCTGCCCAACCTGCTTTACTAGTGATCCATTTGCTTATCCGCATCCATTGCACTTCCAGGTTTTGTGTTCTGCATGCATTCCCCAGCCACTGGCAGGACCAGCACACAATCACCACACACAGGCACTACATACTGTCAAAATATTATCCTGAGAGATAAACACAAGTGACTGCCAAAGCTGGCATGAAATGCGCTCTCCGTGGCACATGCTTGTGTTTAGGGCACAAGCACTCAGCTGGTTGGATGTGAAGCCGTATACAAGCATTAGCATAGGAAATCAAATAGAAACACAAAAGAATTCATGCCACACACACCCCAGCTATGTGGAATATCCCTATAGAAACCAAGCAAGGATGATGCTCCTCTTTCAGCAACAGCAAAGAGAAAGCTGATCCAATAGAGGCAGTCCCTGGGTTACGAAGTCTTTAAGTCAAATGTGTACATAAGTCGGAACAGAAGCCGCACAATGTTTTCAAAGTGTCGCACAGTATAGTGCGTGCATTTGTAAGTACGAGCCATTGTATTTACCGGTAACTCAGATTTTTACATATATTTTATTTTATTTATTTATTTATTTATTATATTTATACCCCGCCTTTTTTCCTGCAAGGAACCCAAGGCGGCTTACAGAATCCTCCTCCTCCTCTCCATTTTATCCTCACAACAACCCTGTGAGGTAGGTGAGGCTGAGAGGCAGTGACTGGCACAAAGTCACCCAGTGAGTTTCATGGCCGAGCGGGGACTAGAACCCGGATCTCCCTGAGTCCCAAACCCGGGGACTGCCTGTAGACCGAGGCTAGGGTAATCCAAGAAGCAGTGCCTGGAAGCCTCCAAAGAGAGGCAAAAAGCTGAGAAGACTGAACTTTACCTTCCATTTCCCACAAAATAATTCAGCGTGTTTCAGCCCACAGGCTGCTTCCTTCCATAGTCATCCATCGGCTCCCTCTATGATGATGCTTCTCTTGAGAATGCAATCAGTGCACTGTGTGGTATATGGCTCTGCATTTCATATATATATATAATTGGTTTTTTAAAAAATGTGAATTACACCAAAACAAAACAAAAACCATAAAAAATGAACAAAAATAAATAAAAATTACAATTTTCTTACAGTATTTTAAATGGATCACTTACAGTAAATATGTATGAAATATATATCCATAAGTATCAATAAGTATATAGTAATACAATTATCCATAAAAATAGTTGTGCATAAACTTCAGAAAAAGCAGACCAAACATCCATGCATTTATCCATCCGCAGGTGGCGTCTAAATACCACCCGCTCAAATGTTGAAAGTGTTATTAGGTCCTCAATCCATTGTGTTATAGGAGGTGAGCGTTTATCTTTCTAGTGTTGTAATATCAATCTTTTTGGCTGTCAAGAGGGCGTGGAAAATCCACATGTGTTGTCCTTGTGATAAATTCCATACAGCAGGTATATAATTCATAGATCATAGAGTTGGAAGGGTCCTACAAGGTCATCGAGTCCAACCCCCTGCTCAGTGCAGGAAACTAGAGGAGGGGTCTCCCATCCAAGTAATAACCAGACCTGACCCTGCTTAGCTTTCCACGCTCAGACAAGCTGAGCCAGCGTGAGCCACAGGCCTGTATTTGTTACATATGTAACAACATATATGTTCCAAATTTCTCTATTTACCAGGGACAGTCCCGAATTTCTGTTTCTGATCCCTAGTTGATCACTGTCCCTGTTTGTGCCTTGGGCAGGGGAGAGGAGTTGTTAGCATTTACCTTAGTCTACTGCAGCTAAAACAACAAAGAATCTTGTGATTCCTGAAGGCAGGGATGTGTGGAATTTGTGGCTCTCCAGATGTTGTTGGACTCCAATCAACCACAGCCAGTATGACAAATGGTTGGAGATGATGGGAGATGTAGTCCGACAACATCTGGAGGGCTACAGATTCACCACCACTGCCTTAAACACTGATTATGGCAAAAACTTACATTGATTAGAGTCGATGGCCTTGTAGGCCCTTCCAACTCTACGATCTGTGAAAGTCTATAAGTCCATTACATCAGGGGTTGTAGGGTTATCCTTGGGTGCCAGGTGTGTGCACATGTGCACATATATCTGTGCATATATATTATACATACAGCGGGGAGGGAGGGATATAAAACAGGGGTGGGCAGACAGGGGTTTTCCACTAAAGCTCTGAGGTTCACCTGTGGCTCGCGCTGGCTCAGCTTGTCTGAGCGTGGAAGCTAATCAGGGTCAGGCCTGGTGATTACTTGGATGGGAGACCCCTCCTCTTGTTTCCTGCATTGAACAGGGGGTTGGACTCGATGGCCTTGTAGGCTCCTTCCAACTCTATGATCTATGAAATCTACACACACACACACTAGCTGAAGGACCTGTTCTTCGAACGAATTAAAAAACTGATTACAGTTGTACTTTCTATGTTGTACTCTGGGTACTTCAAAAAAAATCCTCTTCACCCCCTGAAGGGTTTTTTTTTAAAGA
This sequence comes from Shinisaurus crocodilurus, assembly GCA_021292165.1. NCBI lineage: Eukaryota > Metazoa > Chordata > Lepidosauria > Squamata > Shinisauridae > Shinisaurus > Shinisaurus crocodilurus. The sequence continues at coordinate 1,713,063 of JAHFWL010001192.1, read as the reverse complement.
AAGTTTTCACAACTTTGTTTCATTAGTGATCCATAAGCAACAACCATGCCAAATTTCAGCTTTCTAGCTTAACGGGAAATAGGAGCTAAACTGATGAGTCAGGGCTCTCATCATCATACATATCAATCTCAATGAAAATTCAACTGAATTCTAGGTCTGAGTGTGGAAAGCTAAGCAGGGTCAGGCCTGGTTATTACTTGGATGGGAGACCCCTCCTCTATTTTCCTGCATTGAGCAGGGGGTTGGACTCGATGGCCTTGTAGGCCCCTTCCAACTCTATGATCTATGAATTCAAGGGCTTCAAAAGGCCCATCACTCACAGTTGATGCAGGGTCAGGCCTGGTTATTCCTTGGATGGGAGACCCCTCCTCTAGTTTCCTGCATTGAGCAGGGGGTTGGACTCGATGGCCTTGTAGGCCCCTTCCAACTCTATGATCTATGAAATCTATGAAGCCAACCAGAGCCGTGGGCAAAATATAGTGGCTTAGGAAAGCAGATGCAGCCCTGAGGAACGAGGTGCCTCCGAGCACATGCTCATTCAATACCAGAACTGGAGCTCACACACAAAGTCTTCACATGCATATCTGCTCCTGTTTCTGCCCAAGCTTTCTTGGTTGAAGCAGACCCATTTAGGAAAGAGGGTAAAAGCTTTTTGTCATTGCTATTGTTAATCCATTGGGAGCTGACTTGCTGAAATCAGCCAGAGATCTACCAGTAGATCCCAATCTACCTTCCACCCCTGGTATAGAGGGGGAAAAATATGTATAAACGGTGAGGTCAGAGGGAAATGAAATGCAAAAACAAAAAACACCCAAAGTGTGATAATTGCACTTGATAGTACTTTTGTATGTTGAAAAGCAAGGGGGGGGCTACCAGCCTGGTCAGCCAGTTCATTGCCTACATGCCAGCGGTAGAGCACCTGCTTTGCATGCAGAAGGTTCCAGGGTTCAATCCCCGGCACCTCCAGATAGGACTGGGCAAGATCCCTGCCTGAAACCCTGGAGAACGGCTGCCATGCCAATGGACAATTCTGAGTTAAATGGACCAATGCTCTGACAACAAAAAGGCTGCTGCCTATGTTCCTGTTTAATTCAGCCCTTTATTCAGAAGCATGAGGACTAGAATTTTATTTTATTTTTAAGTGAAGGATAATATCTCAATGGCACAGCACATGCTTTGCATGCAAAAGATGCAGTTAAATGAACCAATGATCCGACTTGGTATAAGGCAGTGTCCTACGGAACAGGAACTACAGGCTGAAAAATCAAACTTCTCACGAAATCCATCACTGGAAGCTTGAATGTCCCTATGGACATTCCTGCACTAGGCATCCATCAGGGGTAGACAAACCTGGTGCCCGCCAGATGTTTTCAACTACAACTCCCATAATCCCTGATCGATGGCCATTTTGGCTGGGGCTGCTGGAAGTTGTAGCCCGAAGTATCTGTAGGGCACCAGGTTTGCCTACCCTGCACTACTTCTACACCAGTTTCATTGTTGTAGTACATTCCCCAAAAGAATCCTGGGAATTGTAGTTTGGCGAGCACGCTGAGGAAGCTGGCTCTTCTCTGTTGGAGACCCCTAGACCCTTGCACAGAACTACATTTCCTAGGATCCCCTGAAGAGAGGAAATGGGTATTGAACTAAAATCATGCCGCGAGACACCCTTGTGTATTTAATGGGCAGAGAGCACTGTTGCCTCTCTATTCCTTTCAAAATTAGCTTCGCAAATGAAACAGAACACAGCCTTTGAGCAAGCATCCCCTTTATTTGAACTATGTTCTCTCTCCTCCTCCAGGAGAGACTTTTTCCTCCTGCTGCATTTTCTCTTTGACAATAAAAGCAGAACAACAAGAGGGGGAGGGAGAGACAGGAGGGGAGCTCTGTTATTTTCCTTGCCCTCTTTCAATGAAGCAGGTTGATCCGAGGCTCAAAAACAGAAACCACCCCCTTCATCAACTCCCACCTGATGCTTATCCGGAACAAATCAGACCAAGATGGGTGAAAGCACCAAGGAAGACTCGAAGCCAGGAGAGCCTTTGAGGAAAACCCAACCTGGCTGTTATTTGCCAGAAATGTCATACAGGGATTCGTTTCACAGTCCCTCCTCTTAGCTTGGGGCTTGCCTCTTTAGATCTCAGGTGTCAGGAGGGAGGCCCTGACATTTTGTTACTTACAGACAGATCCCCTATATTTTGCAGGATCCTCCTACCACAGACATACCCTCCCAACTAAATTGGTTTCCTCAACAAGCCCTTTTCCCCTATGTTATACTTTGAACCCTCAGAACACTGATCAGGAAGCACCAGGTGGTGAGGCCAAAAACATCTGGGGACCCAAGGTGGCAGAACACTGTTCTAGAACCTCAAGGGCTACCATATGGAGTCAGGAGCAATATTGTGGCTCAGATATGCGAACGTACTCCAAGAATTAAGGAACAGGTTGCCTCTGAGCACATGGTTCAGACCAAGAATTTGTTTTGGGTTTCCGAACTGAGCTTGCAGTCTTTTCCCACGCAAAAATCCACTCCTGGTTTTCACCCCAAGCTGTCTTCATTTTGGCAGCCTGAAACATGGCGGGGGGGGAGCAAGAGCAACCACTTGTGGATATTATTAATCAACTGGAAGTCAGAAACCCTTGCAGAGCTACTACAAATCAGCCAGTGATCTACCAACCAATCCTGATCTACTTTCCTGCTTTAGTTCTGGATCGGCAGACCTCTTTCAGCCCAAGGACCACATTCAATTTCAGAGCAGCTCTCAGGAGCCACATTCGCGTGGTGGGTGGGGCAGACATCCGAGGGTATGCCCCCCCCCCAAAAAAAAATACCGGCATATTTGGGCTTAAACCTCTTCATGCTGGTAACTATGTCTTAGGAGAGGCATCTCAACCTTTTAGAATAAGGGGGAAATGCGCAGAAGCTAGAAATCCACCCAAAGATTGGTGGTGAATGGGGAAAGGGGTGAGGCCAGGGAAAGAGGGTATGGCCCTTTGGGGACCGCCTGGGGCTCAGATTGGGCCCCAGCTGGGCTGCATTTGGCCCACAGGCTTGAGATTAAACACCCCTGCTTTGATGCATCAGCCAAATGTCATAGCAATGCAGGGGGAAAGTTTACACTTACACTTACACACTCAGTTCCAATAACAGTCCGGGTCTGCAACAACAGCTCCAAAAAGAAACATCAAGATAAAAAGAAGCTTCAACCTAGGAACCCCAACATATTTCTTTCTCAAAGCCTTTTCAAAAACGTAAAATATAACAAAAGTGTAAACAATAATTGGCCATTTTAGGTTTTCAATATTTTAAGACTGATTTAAGTGGCCACTATAAGATGCCGTGCATCTTTCAGATCCTTACCTGCCCCCCCCAAAAGATTAAAATTGGAAACAACAGCTTAGATCTGACTTCCATGTAGAAGGAGAAAAACAGTAAATCGTGGGATAGATCCAACCCCTCACTGGGTTGTTGGGAAGGTAGAGAGAACAATTGAGGGAGCATGTAGGCCAGTCCGATCTCCTTGGGGAATGAATTCTTCCTCCAGCCTCAGCCGTCCCACCCCTGAAGGGATGCCTGAGGAGAGGCTGGGACATACCGTACCTGGTCTGATTCTTGGCTGATTCTCAGATACCTCTTAGGAATGTGCCAGCCTTTTCTTCAAGAAAGCCAAGGGCCAAAGCAGGTGTGACATTAAATTGTGGGAATACAAAGCAACATGCGTATTTGTCTTGTGTTAATGGCATCCACAAGGGAGCCTGAGGAGCCTTGAGACCATATGGAGTGCGGAGGAAGGAACTAACCCTTTTGTCCCTGTCATGAGCAGACAAGACCACCCCTCTGAAGCTGCTAGTTGCATTTTTTATTTTATTTTTTATTTATGTATTAATTAATGAAACTCCTATCTTGCCTTTCTGACAAAAAGGGTGCTGAAGTCACCTGAGAGATCAGGAACATTGGGCTCTTCCCTCTCTGTTATCACCTGGTAGCAGCCATTCCATCAAGCTGCAGCAGAGGGAGACGAGAAACAGGCGCTGCCTCTCTGAAGGATGTAACCGAGTGCATCCTAGACTTGATAGCCAACTGGCATAAACCCATTTCAGCAGCAACTGTGTGCTGGTGCTACCCAAAGGAAGGGGTTTTTCCCCCCCTCCTGTTCTCCTTTTTAGACTCTGGCAACCTTTGTGGGTTTGTCATGCCAATGTAATCACATTAAGACGGACTGAATTGTCAAAAGCACACCTAATGAGAGTGTTATATTTGGTGCTAGAACGTTTCACCTTTCATTGCTATCATAAGCATTCCTGGAAGTTACATGAATAAGACATGGAGTTAAAGAAGGAAGGAAGGGAGACTCAGGGCTGGGATTTCACCCTGGGGTCACCGGTTCTTGACCCCTACCTTTATTTATTTATGTAGCTCAGGGGTGGGCAACTTGTGGCCTACAACTCCCATAAACCCTAGCCAACATAGCCAATTGTGAGGCATGATGGGGTTGTAGGCCTAAATCTCTAGAGCAGGGCTCTCCAACCTTGGGTCCCCAGATGTTGCTGGTCTACAGCTCCCAGCATACCCAGCTGGCATGGATAATGGCAAGGGATCCTGGGAGCTGTAGTCCAGCAACATCTGGGGACCCAGGGTTGGAGAGCCCTGCTCTAGAGCCCTGCAAGTTGCCCACCTCTGATTAGATCATTTATACCCTGCACTTTCTGCCCCAAATGACTCAAGGAGGCATACATCTTTCATCAAACAGAAAATAATGCAAATCTGTAAAGCCATCTTTAGAAATAAAATTTAAATGGTGAATAGTGACAATAGATTTTTTTTAAAAGCTAACACAGTTCTTTAATGTCAGCAACCCAAAGGCTTAAACAGCTGCCGAACAAAAAGGTGTTATAATGAGTTGGTGAAAAACAATTAAGGCCCCTTCTAAGCTACACTAGAAAATTTTAAGCTATTCCAACCAGGCCTCCCTAGCTAGGGAGTTACACAGTCTGGGTGCAGCCACCAAGAAGGCTCTCTCCCGCATCCTGACCCAAATGTACCTCTGCTGCCAGGACACATAGCAGAGATTTCCCTACCCCCACCCCTGTTCAAGCCTATCACAGCAACCAGGTCGTCTAGACACCTATTTTTTTATTTTTAAAGGAAGCCAAGATTCACAGGGAGACTATTTCTGTACCCAGTGTCAAATTCTGCAGGTTTCCTGAGCTGACATGGAATTGGGGATTAAGTGCAGCCCTTACTAAAGTATCCCCAAATTACAACATATAAACAAGACCTGGTGGATTATTGTTGCTGTTTTTACTATTATAATGTAAAGGAGCGGGAATCCCTCCTGCCCTGGGGTATGAAGTTTATAACTCACTTTTTGGCAGAGATGGCAAGAGGAGGAGGTGGTTGTGGTTTAGTCATAAAATGAGCAAACATGACTAAGACACTCAAGCGCTGGGAGAGGGAGGCAGCATGCGCAAGAGTGCCAGTTTTGCAGAGTTGCTTGTCTGACCAGAGCCACACTTTGAGCACAATTCCAAATGAGCCCTATTAATGTAATCGTCTTTTAATGGCATCTTCAAAGTGATGGTACTGACGTTTTAACAGGGGTCTTAGACAAACTGAAATGAAGGCTTGCCCTGCCTTCCTCCTTGGAATATCAAGGGGCCTGAAGGCAGGGCCGGTGCTACCATTAGGCCAACTAGGCAGCCGCCTAGGGCGCAGGGCTAAAGGGGGTGCCAGAAACGCCTTGAAAACAAAATACAGCGCTCTCAAGTGGGAAGGGGGGCGCTAAATATCTGATCTTGCCTAGGGCACCAAACTGCCTTGCACCGGTCCTGCCTGAAGGAGGAGGAGGATCTCCTCCTTGTTGTATTTGCATTGGAGCTGCCCCTCCTTGCAGACCTAATATTAAGGCTGTGCTCCCTGAGAGCCAATCTTTTTTTTTTTTCTTTTTTTAAAATCTGGTCATTTTCACTGTCCAGGTTGGATTGCTTTCTTAAGCAACCTTACTGTCAGTTTAAAAGGGTACATTGTCCAAGAGCTAAGCTTGATGAATCAAAAGCAAACACGCAGACTCCTCAACTTGTCTGCAGGCCTTGAATGAACCCCGCTTGTGGGCCGCTTCCCAGATGCAACTCGCTAGCCATGGGGAGGGGAGGGAACCTGTGGCCCCCCCCCAGCTGTTGCTGGACTCCAACTCCCATAGGTACATTTTCCTGCACCGGGCAAACAGATGGTTGGGGGTGGAGGTTAAATTTGAAAAGGGGTTTAAAAAGAAATAAAATTTAAGAAAATCGACTGATTCCTGGTGTGAGTACTTCTGGACTGAACTCTATCCTTGTGCCTGCTCCTTGTCTGTTCTGCTTGCCGATAACCTGGACTGTTGAGATCTTGCCTTTTGCCTGACCCTTGCTTGTGCTAACCAACTTGAAACTCCTGGACCCTTGAACATGCAAACCGCTAGGCTCAGACTCTCTGGAAACATGACCATTTGCTCCTGCTAAGCAGAGGGCAGAGGGCTTCTCTGGAAGATGGGCAGCTGACCTGGAGGAGTGGTCGCCTGGGAGATTGCCTGCAACACCGGCCTTCTCCTGGGACACCTCTCCAGCCAGGCAATGCCTCTTTCTGAGGAAGAACTTCTCTGGAGAGCTGCACCGGCAGCTTCTGCAGCCAACGCGACCCTCCAGAGAGCCTGCCTGTCCGCCATCTTGCTCCGAGAACCCCCTTGGAGGGGGGGGGGAGAAGAGAGAGAGAGAAAGCGCAGCTAGACTGCTCCAGAGAGCCCCGCCAGCCGCTCTCCTGTTGCATCATTTGCTGCTAGCAGGTGAGCAGAGCCAGTGGAAGAACTTTCCCAGAGCACCTGCTAGTTGCCTCGGCTTCACTTCAGTGGTACAACAACAGTGAGGAGCCTTCCCTGGTGGGGGGAGAGGCGTGCCCAACTTACCACTCCATCTGTGGCGGGGGATTCGGCCCACTGCATGGCCCTGCCAGCATCTCCTTGTAGGCTGGGAAAGAATCGTACCCAAAAGCACGGAGAGCTGGTGGTGCCAGATAGTCCAATGGGCTGACTTGGTATAAGGCAGGATTTACATGTTCCTATGCCCGAGGACCCCCCATCCCTGAAAAAACCTGGAGCTGATGCTGCCACTTCTGCCAGCTAAGTAGCCTGCTGTGGCCGATATACTATTTTTCCAGCCCCCTGTTTTAATTGCACTGAAACATGTACAACCAATGCCTTGATTAATGACCCTGTCCAGTGTTACCAGCACTATCAAGGGCCCTACTGTTAAGAGGATGCCAGCCTTCCTGTGTCACTCTTCCCCGCACCCACCCCGCTGCCCCAGCTAGCCTAACTGCAGAGTTTGCAGGCAATGAGCAGTAATATCACAGGTGAAATACCAATAACTTCTCCCTGCTTAAAATTAAAGAATGGCCAAGGAGGGAGGCAACACAGAAGCTGTTAATAGGAAGAAACCAGCAGGGGAGAGGGGGAAATTGGGAAAAAAACGCTGCTCTCACAGGTTCCTTGGCAGAAGTGGCTTCTCTTCCTTGGCCTCTGTTGCATATTTATCCCCCTGTCAGCTGAGAAAGCCGCAGCATCTTTTAGTCTCTGCTAATAGAACCAACAACAACAACAACAACACTCAGACCGTTGGCAGACTCTCTGGGCTATCTGAGCTCAAGACATACCTCTTGTTGCGAGAGGCGGCGGGCAGGAAGAGGGAAAACAAGGCAAATAAGACCACCCGCCTGCTCAGTCACATCGGGGTGTCCCAGCAGAGCAGAACTCCCAACCCGCAGGCTCTGTTGCACAGTGTCGAGTGGTGTTGACTTGCTTTGCAGGACAAGCACAAAACAGAGTCTGCAGGCTTGGATGAAACCAGGATTGGAGCGGGGAGGAACTGCAGTATACAGGCTAGAAGAGGTTCATTCACACTGGTGTTACATCGGAACAACAACACCACACTCTCTCCCTGGGGCACTGTTTAGTATTGAAATGGGGTCCAGAAATGGGGTCCAGCATTGAGGAACCCACACTTGCCAGTATCAACTTCACTTCTTTAATTTGTCCAAACCATTACTTGCTGGTGTGCAATGGCAAGGCTGGGAATGTAATTCAAATTCCTACCCGTCAACCTCAAATCCTTTAGAGCGGATATTCTATATGCACGCATGCGCGCACATGTGTGTGTGAGAGAGTGATTTCCTTCTGCAAGCCATTAGCGGGCTCTTCAGATCTAGAAATTATCTCTCATCCTCCACAATCTGCACATGTCCCACTGTGAGCTTGCCATCCACCCACCCCAGTTGCATATTTGGCCCTCCAAGTTGCACAAGGAAATCGATACAGTGGAAGTTGTTCTACCCGACGTACCCAAATTCAAACAAGTAGAAATAGGGATTGGTGAGAATAATGTTCAGATCATATTTTTTTTATGAGAACTTACCAACATTTCCAAATTTCTACATCTCTGAGACAGGAATTGCTTAAGAAGTTGAATGTGGGAGAAAGAAACTGACAAACCCATCCATCCAGGCCCAGGGCCTTCAAGTGCTTTGCTTGCACGTCTGGGGTTTGAATTCTGATCCGGAAGCTGGAGCTAGTGCAGAATGCAGCAGCTCAGCTTTTGTCGGGAGTCTATGAAACTCATGCCAATTTATTTATTGGAGTTGGAGTCTACTGAAACTCCTTTGCTGAAGGAACTGCACTGGCTACCTATTCGCTACCAGGTCAGATTTAAGGTTCTGGTTCTTGTGTACAAAGCCCGAAACAACGTGGGACCAGGTTACCTGAGAGAGCGCCTCCTCCCATACCAACCTGTCCTGGTCAGTTGCTGAGGTCATCAGATGGCATGCTCCTGGTGGTTCCTCATGGGCCTTTGGCCCGACTGGAGTCCACCAGGAGAAGGGCCTTCACTGTGGCGGCTCCATTTCTGTGGAACTCCCTGCCTCTGGAGGTCAGGCAGGCTCTGACATTGTGCTGTTTCTGGCACCAGCTGAAGACCTCCTTGTTCCGGGAAGCCTTCTCTGCTCTCCAACCACCACTGTAATTGTTACTTTGTTTTCAATGTTTTTGTTTCTTTTATCTGTTTTTGTCTTTTTATTGTTCACTGCTCCGGAATCTGCTTGATGTGGAGCATGGAGCGGTATACAGATGATGATGATGATGATGGATTATTCCTGGGTATTCAACCATGTTTGTGATTCTGAATTAGGACTGCCACCCTTCCCCCCCCCCCCAAGATACTCCTCATCTTTAACAGCAGGCATTAAATGGTCCTATCCAGACTGGGAACAGTTGTGTCTACTGAATTTCGCCAGTGCCAAAAGGTGAGAATTTCATTTGATTTATTTTTTGATAAGAATACCAACATCTGCAAATTTATTCACGAATGGGATGGAAACATTTAAAAAAATTCAAATGTGGGAGAAAGCAAAAGTGACAAATTCATCCATCCCTGGAAACGAACATTAAACTGAACAGGAGCCTAATAATACAAACTAATAACCAAACTCCACCTTTTTGTCCCTTTCTTCTTCAAAGCGAAAGCTGACATCAAAGTAGACATTACCTTGGTACCCGGATGCCGCTAAAGGAATTTTTAAGATACATGTTCAGGGGAAAGATAATCTGCTAGAGGAAAGAAGTCTATCTGTATCACTTGCTGCTATTAATCATCAAGTTGGTTTCCTTGAAAGTAAACAAGAAAGTGGCACCAAGCATTTTGCTTTGGGAACCTGAGCAAGCGTTTTCCGGATCAGTAAAACAAGCCATTTTAAGCTACAAACTATTAGGCTCCTGTTTAGCTCGATACGATATTGATCCTGGCAGAAAATACCAGAACTCTTGATTTATTTCCTAATTAACAAGTTCTAATGTCTTGAGCTTGACGGGCAAAAATGCTGATCATCATGTTGCAGCAGCCAACACAAATGTTGCAGGATTTAAATGGGGGGGGGGAAGGATGGGGCACTAGGAAAGGGCCAGTTTCCGAATGGCTTTGGAATCAGGTACCTGCTCCAGGACTGGAAACTAGAGATGCTACTGAGCTTTGTCATTCCTTGGCTTGGGATTATTTATTTATTTATTATATTTATGCCCCGCCTTTTTTCCTTCAAGGAACCCAAGGTGGTTTACATAATCCTCTTCTCCATTTTATCCTCACAACAACCCTGTGAGGTAGGTTAGGTTGAGAGTCAGGGACTGGCCCAAAGTCACCCAGTGAGTTTCATGGCCGAACGGGGGACTAGAACCCGGGTCTCCCGAGTCCCAGTCCAACACTCTCATCACTACGCCACACTGGCTCTCTTACAAACCTTGGTGATTCATAAAAGTCGCCTCAAATGCAAGGCAGAGACTGTGATGACCTAAGTTCTTCTCCGAGTTGGATTTTCATCTGAGTCAGGGAAGAACTCAACTACCCTCCCACCGTACCCCATCTATATAATGAGTTTCCAACCATCATCTCCCCCCAACTACTCATCACCAGCAGAGCAAGCTCTCCTGCCACCTAAGGTGGGAGAAAAGGCACCACCATAACCCCACTCCACATGCCGTGGCACCCCAGCCATCCACCTGCCTGCCCTCTGGCTCACTCCGAGTATTCCCTCAGAGCAAGCCATGGGACAGGCTCCCTGAAGAGCCATGGCAGCTGCTAAAAGCAGCTGGCACAGCTCTTCAGAGAGGAGCCCAGTCTCAAATGCCTGGTTCTGAGGGGCTCCTTCCTTAGAGCAGTGTTTCTCAACCTTGGGTCCCCAGATGTTTTTGGCCTACAACTCCCAGCATGCCCCAGCCAGCATAGCTGGCTGGGGCATGCTGGGAGTTGTAGGCCAAAAACATCTGGGGACCCAAGGTTGAGAAACACTGCCTTAGAGCCAGGCACTGCCTGGAGAGGTGTATATAAATTCCTAAAAAAATCTCATTATGGCCACTGTGCTTCTTAAAATTCACCCTGTCTGTCAGCCTGCAAAGCACTACAAAATCATCATGGGGAAATCTATCCAGTCCTACCTAAAAAAAACAAAAACCCAGCATATGTAATTCTCTACTAGAAAAAAAAAATTGAATCTAAAGGTTGATTCCCATGAGGACAGTTGTCATATTTTGACTGTAGAATCACAGAAATTAGAGTTGGAAGGGGCCTCTAACGCCACCGAGTCCAACCCCCTGCTCCATGCAGGAGAACAGATGTGGGCAGCCCAGGCCGTCACCCATCCCGGCTCATACCTGCTTAGCTTCAGCATGCGGCCTGCCTCGTGTGCTCTCGATGCCTCACAAAGTAAAACATGGGCAGGGCCATAGCTCAGTGATAAGAGCACATGCTTTGCACGCAGAAGATTAAATCTCTGGCATCTCCAGGTAGGGCTGGGAAAGATGCCTGTCTGAAACCCTGGACTGGAGACACATGGCTAGTCACTATAGACAAGACTGAATTAAATGGACTAACAATCTGACTTGGGATAAAGTAGCTTTCCTGTCCACATGTATGAACAAGCCAGTGCAGATTCTTCACCATAACCAGATGTCTACAAAGAGACAATAAGTTCCCATGAGAATTGCTCACCATTCAGCTAATGCAGGGCTCTCCAACATCTTGGGTCCCCAGCTGTTGCTGAACGACAGCTCCCAGAAACCCTTGCCATGAGCCTCTGGGTATGCTGGGAGCTATAGGCCAGCCAGCAACATCTGGGGACCCAAGATGTTGGAGAGCCCTGGGCTAATGATTATCAAGTCAACCAGTTATAAACTTCTGGTCCCTTAACTTATTTCATTTTTATACCGCCCAATAGCCGAAGCTACATGGCAGGGGCTGGATAGGGGAAAACAGGCTGCATTCTTTTGCTCCTGGTCTTACAAGCTGAAATGGCAGCAGCCAAAGTTAACAGGCAACCTCTTCCCTGTGGAGGGCCTCTGCAAGGAAATGTCACCGAGTATATCCACAAAGTGTTACCCCTGCTGCCTGCCTAGCAGGAAGTCCATGTACAAGACAATTTCAATACAACCCAGCTAGAATCACCACCAGTAGAAGCCAGAATCCTTGACATTAACAGTCCTGTACTTCAAAAGAATGCTCATGTTTTGTGACAGCAACAAGGCTCCTTATTACAGCTGTCTAATCAAACTGCTATCGCGCAATTATATGCAAAGATCAAAGGGTGCTTAGAGTACAAGCAAGAAGGCGGCAGCAATAAAAAGTGCCCACATCACACAGGTGTAACATTGCATCTTCATTTATGATCCCACAATGGGGATATAGCACTGAAAGAAATTCTCACGAACTTTGGCTAAAAGATCAATTGCTTATGTACCAAACAGGAGGAATCAACATCATCTGAAGGAGGGAGGAGGAAATGACACCAGAAACTACCAATTCACCCCTTTCTTTGAAAGCGCCCTATCCAAAACAAGGCACAAAGACACACAGCCATAATATTTAACAGTCAACCACCTGGAAAGACGCAGTCTTTACTGGAACAGTAATTCAGTCCGGAACAACAGAAGTTGACTGCACTAGCAGTTGAATCAACACCGGTGACAGGACAGTGACTGGGTTTGCACCAGGGCCGGCGCTACCGCTAGGCAAACTAGGCGGTTGCCTAGGGCGCGCGGCTGAAGAGGGCGCGGAAGCGCTGCGCTCCTCTTCACTGCCGCTGCGCCGCCCCCGCCAGGCCTCCACCACCGCCGCGCCTCCCCCCGCCTGCCCGCTCGCCGCTGCGCCTCCCGCCGCCATCGCCACCCCCCCAACCCCTCCGTCACCTACCTTCTCCGCGTCGCGTCGCGTCGCGTCGCTTCCGGAGCCCCGCCCACGTTGTTTTGGCGGGAGGAACCAGGGCAACAGGGCTTAAACAGCCCTGTTGCCATGGTTTCCCCCGGCAAAAAACAGCGCGGGGGTCCCGTCGCGTCGCGTCACTTCAGGAGGAGGAGGAGGAGGAGGAGGAGGCAGCAGCAGCAGCAGCCGCCGCCGCCAGGGCGGGGGGGAAGGTAGGTTGGTGCTGGCGGCGCAGGGGTTTTTTTTTTGCTGCTTTGGGGGGGGCGCTAAATATTTTTTTGCACAACATACTTCCAAGCCACAGTGGCATAGCATGTTGTGCAAACCTGGGATGGTTTCGCGAGCGTGGCTTTAAGACTGGCTTCAACACCACCCTGACAAGCCACAGCTCGTTGTAGGGTTTGTTTGCCCCATGGTGGCTGGCCATAGACGACACAACCCTCTGGGGGCCAAGCCCCACAACAAGTGAGCCACTTGGCAAGAGTGGCAAAATCCCCTTGCCACACTTGCTCAGCGGCTCCGGGCGAGCGCCAGTGACAGCCACCCAAAGTGCCCAAGCTGCACAGGGCTTGAGGTGGCAGCATATGGGGACAAGCTGCACTCTGATTGGCCTCCTCTAGAGAAGACCGGTCAGAGCGTGGCTCTCATCCCTCCCCCCGATCCTAGGACAGAGGGGTTGCCGAGCACCCCCTCGCTGCTGGGATCGGGCTGCCAGATCCCAAGGGATCGGGATCGCTCGTGAGCACCCCCTTCTCTGCCAGGATCGGCAGTGGCCGGCCGTGTCCCCCTGCCATCCCCGCCTGCCATTTCAGTCCGGTGCCGCCCGTGGAGAAGAGGCTCCCGCTGTCACCTGCCTCCATGGCCAGCCCTTTTGACTGGGCCGGCAGCGGACATCACTTCAGCCTACGCGTGGGTAGGCTGCAGCGATAGCCGCTCTCCCGTGTCCCACCCTCCTTGCCGCCACTGCGAAGCGGCAGCAGGGAGTGGGGAGAACTCGGTGCTCCCGCAGGGTTCCCTGGGATACCTGCAGGAGGACTGGGGGGGGAGGAGGATGCACCCTACGCCCGATGGGCCCAATCATCTGTTGGCCGCATCACGGGTACAGTGGCTTAGCATGTTGTGCCAATCCTCCCAGTGTCTTTGCCTGAACCTGAGGGCAGTAGGCTAGCCTAGGAGGCTCAGAGTAGACTATTTGTCCTCCGATACCTCCCTGGCCGCCCCCAGCATCTGCCACCTGAGATGGCTGCCTCACTATGCCTAATGGCAGGGCAGGGCCTGTCCAGTGCAAAAGTGAAGGGGAAATGCCTCTTCTAAAACACAGTCTGCCATCTGCAGTTTTTTTTTTATAAATCTGTATAATTAAAAACATCTTTTTAAAAAAAAATGTATTGCCCGATAGTCAGGGGTGCCACTTTAGTCAATCAAAAGGTTTTTAATTGAATAATCAGGATTAGACACGTTCATGGAGGATCAAAGGTGACTAGCCATCATGACGATGATATGCTACCTCCAGGATCACACACAGGCAGTATGCCTCTAAGTCCGTATTCTCCAACCTTGGGTACCCAGATGTCAAGGTTGGAGAACACTGCTCTAAGCGGACAACAAGAGGGCAAAATTGCACTCATGTCCTACTGCCTGTGGGCTTCCTGGAGCCATCTGCTTGGCTACTGAGGAAACAGAATGCTGTTCTAGATAGGCCTTTGGTCTGATCCAGCACAGCTCTTATGTTTATTTATTTTATTTTATTTTATTTTTTATATTTGTTAATCGCCCATCTGGCCGGTCACCCGGTTCTTGATCAACCAACAGTTGCAACTGTACTTTAAGATAAGGTGACACAATAGATTTTAGGTGTCATTAAGGGTTGCAGAGTACAGCTGACCCACAATCCACCATGACATTCTCCGACATGGGTCCTATCGAAATTAACATTACTTACGCAATAAGCAAGTGATGCCATTTGGATAATTCGGCTTAGCCCCATCCCTCAGTTAGCTCCCACTTCACACCTGACAAAAACTGTGAAGGCCCAGGTGATTTGGGGGGGGGGGGGGGGGAATGACACGTGCCCATTATGACACACACACTTCCAGCAGGCCCAAATGGACATAACTGGACATTTTGGAACAATGGGGAAACAAAAATAATGTCTCCATCAAACAAAACAGGTTGTCTATTTCTCCTAATATGAATTATCTTGATCATTTTCTAATCAGCAGTGATCCTTTTCTTCCTGCCCCCTGCGCTTTCCAATGGTAGCATTGCAAAAAAAAAACACCAAGCTAATCTGTTTTACGTATTGTCCAATCCAATCGTTTGCCAAAAGTATTTCCTGTTTTTAAAAGTATTCTGCAGTTTTCAAATGCCAGCTTTGTGTAAAAACAACCACCACCTTGCCTTCTGAGTAAGATCCATCAACAGGTTTTGGGTTGGTTTTTTTTTTTAAATAAAACTGGTACCAAACAAAGCATGCCAAAAATTCACCAAGACAACAGATCTTCTTTCAAGAGTAAATGTCTTTAAATGCAGCTTTGCAAAAAAATCTTATCGCATCACACCCTTTTCCTCACCTCTCCGATAACAATAAGCATCAAATAGACCAAACTCTCATCAAATTTACTACAAGACCTAGAGAGAGAACAGAGGAGGGGAAAAAGGAAATCACTTACCCTGTAAGGACAACAACAAAATCCATCACATTCCAGCCATTTCGGAGATAAGAGTCTTTGTGAAAGACAAACCCCAGCGCAATTATTTTTATGCCAGCTTCAAAGCAAAATATTCCAATAAAGTAGGGCTCAGTATCATCCTGAAAAGAAGAAAGGGGTGGGGATCACTTATTTGTTTATTTAATGCTTTTCTTAGCTGCCTTTCAAGACTTCCTAAGTCAGCATACATTATAAAACATACAATTCAAAGTCAATATAGCAAGTTCATACAGTCATAAATCAGTTTAAACACAGAGTGAACAATTAAAAACAAGCCAAATCTAAAAGGAAAAGAAAACTGAAAAGCAGCAAATTCAGTTAAAATTTTTCAGTTAAAACCAACAAAAAATGGAGCCAGCCATATATCTTTCTGGAGAGAGTTCAACATTGCAGGGGCCACCACTGAGAAGGCCCTATTTCTAGTACCCACCAACTTTACAGATGTCAACAGAGAACCTTAGTTGTGTAGGTACTGATATTCAATACACTATTTATTTATTTATTTTGAACTGTCTATCCAGCTGCCTTAAATATGAAACAGTTTTGAGAAATGCCAATAATACAAATGTATAGGATAATACAATATGCTAGAAAGCTTGTAGAAATATAAATAACTTGACAAGAATACCGGTTACCAGCTTGTTTCACTATCTTCTTCAGAACAAATATTCCACAAATAATTACCTTCTTCAAAGCAAACATAAAAGTATTAGTCAGGTGGATAGTTTCATTGTTGCACTAGACATCTCCTGAATAAGTTTGAAGTTCTTTTAATGGGTCTCAATTGATAGGAGTACAAAATAACTACAGTAAAAAGGATTTTATAAATTTGTATATTGTAGCTGTAAAATGCTTTTAAATACACAATGCTTTAAGGATACAATAAGGTAAAATTCTCATTCTCCACAAGAAGAGAAAATTCAAAAGTGGGAAGTCTCCAAGAGAAAAAGAAATTCTTGCTGCGCTAGGTCTTCTGTATTCTATCCTATAACCACCAAAAATATTTCATAGAGTACCTAAATGTTGTTATAAACCCAAAAGAAAAGGAGGAAAAGTTACCTTTACAGGAGGCTGTTCTAGCTGAGAACCAAACCGCTCCTTATCATGACCTACTCCCAAGTATGTTTGGATTCCTACACTGAATATGGACACTGCCTCACCTGGTTTATAAAGCCAGCTGTAGGAAATCTACATGGCTCTTAAAGGCCAAGTGTTGAATTAATTAGTACACTATCTAGTCACTGCTATAGTAAAAAGTAAAAAATATATTACAAAAGACCTGATAAGTCTAATTTATCACTGAGTCTGCAGGGTATCATCATAGCTTTGTAATATATGGCATTCTGCTGTGTCCATGTCCTAAACTTTATATTGGACAAACAACCAGACCAATTAAGACTGTGCATAACAGAACATAAGAGTAAGTTCTGCAAAGCTGTACTTGATGCACCTTTAATATCTCATTTCATAGAACAACATCGTTGGGCTACAGATCTCAGATTTTTCTCACTGGAACATATTTATTCCACCTCTGTTACATGAATGCCATTACCTATATTATTGTCTCAAAGGGGAGTGTTCCGGATTTATAAACTGTCAACTATGACACCCTATGGACTCAATGGTAAATTAGACTTATCGGGTTTTTTATAATACATTTTTTTACTTTTTACTATAGGAGTGACTCTCAGGGCTCTCCAAGCTTGGGTCCCCAGATGTTGCTGGCCTACAGCTCCCAGCATACCCAGCCAGCATGGCTAATGGCAAGGGATTCTGGGAGCTGTAGTCCAGCAACATCTGGGGACCCAAGCTTGGAGAGCCCTGGCACTAGATAGTATACTAATTAATTCAAGACTTGGCCTTTAAGAACCATCTAGATTTCCTACAGCTGGCTTTATAAACCAGGTGAGGCAGTGTGTCCATATTCAGGGCAAGAATCCAAACGGTACTTGGGAGTAGGTCATGATAAGGAACAGGTTGTGCTGTTGTTTGTGTCTTATCTGGAGTGTTGGTTATTAGCTAAGTCGCTTTCCTTCAACACCAGCCCCATTCAGGCTGTATTTCCATGTAATTTAGTTTCAGTGTTATTTGCAGATATGTGTGTTAGAGAGAGAGAGAGCAACAGTATATAGCAGCCTTCCCCAGCTCAGTGCCCTCCCAGGTGTGTTAGACTGGAATTCCTAATCCTATCATCTCTCTAGCCAGTCAGGAAGCTAGACAAGAATTTTATTGTCTCCCTTAGAAATCAGACAAGATCAGAACAGAAGCAGGGAACTGTTGGCTTGCTCCACCCAAACACAAACTCCTGATTTCATCCAGCTATTTTGAAGTCCAGTGCTACCTAATGTGGAAAAACTAGGTAATGGCACTCTCAGTCTCAACACACTAGGTGCATAAACTGTTGGGAAATAAGCAAGAGAGAAAACACAAACACTGGTGTAGTGGAGGGGGAATGCAGGGGAGCACAGTTCCAGGACCTTTTAAAGACCAGGAGTGGTAACCCAGAGTGTCGGGGTGATTGATAGATTCTTCTTGCTCTGGTAAGTGAATGAGGAGATTATGAGGCTTTCAAGTTTAATTCTTTTTGTGACAGATTAGCATAGACCAAGTCAGAGGATGAGGCGAGGCTGCAAGCTTCTCCCCTTTCCTTTGATGGGATCCCTATCTCACACTAACAGTTTAAATGGCAACACTTATTTGCAAGATTCTTCCCATTTTTAATTAAACGCTGAAGATCTGTTGTTAAAGCTCAGTGCGCTTTACAAAGTTGAATCTCTGCAATCAGAAGCAAGTACCACTGAGTTCGATGGAGCTTACTCCCAGGTAACTATGCTTAGGATTGCAGTTGTGCAGAGCCTAATAAATTGGGTATTGTGCTATGTACTGCTGCCCTTGGGGGGGAGGGTTGTGTGTGCGCGCGTATACACACACACGCACACACACACACACACACACACACAGAGTCATGGTGAGCATCCCCAGTTCAAGATATACCACTCTACCACTGGATATCAGTGTCTCTTCTTACACTTTCTGAAGGAGAGATGCGAAACTACTGCCAGGGGAGCAGCTTGTACATCTAACCTTGGTGGAAATGTGCCACTCCCCACATCAGAAGTTGTGCAGGATTCCTCACGCTTCCTGTTTCATCCCCCCGCCCCCCCTGCATTAACTTACATCCAGAGCTGCTCTTGGAGAAGACCAAAGAGGAAAGAGCTGATGGGTCCTGAATGGCACACCCATGGGCCCTCCAAGAGGAGCTACCTCCCAGAATGCCAGCCTGATGATGCCACCTCTCCCACTTCCATAAAATCCCTCTTGAGGGCATGCCTTTGGCATGCACCCCTTCCTTAATCTCCCCCCCCCCCATCTTCCACCTCCAACTGTAAAGTCAATAAACCACAGTGGCTACCCGTTATTCATGCTCTGTTACCCTCTTCAATCCCGTCCTTCTGTTTCTTTCCACACCTAATTGTAAATTCCTTGAGGCAGGGATTGATCCCTTGTGCTTAGGTTGTAAAACTTGTACAGTGTTGTTGATGCTGTGTCAACAACCCTTGTGCCTGGTCCAGAAGCTGAAACTAGTATGTTCACTGGGGCACCGAGTGATGTACATATCACCACTGCATCAGAAGAACTGCATTATTAGCTACTGAAACATGTTTCAAGGTTCTGTCGCTGACATACAAAGCCTTAAGTAACCGGAATGCCTAACATACCACCTTCTCCTATATGCACCCAGTCAACCCTGGCCTTGAGATTTTCAGAGGAGGCCTTATTGGTCATTCTGCAACCCATAGAATGTCACCATGTAATTGATGGAAATTGTAATATTGCCCGCTTAAATCAACGAGGTAATGTAACCACTAGTTAGTGGAAGGAAAGGGTTAATTGAACAATCCCCAGGGTGCATGTTTTGTAATCCTGCCTGCCTGCTTCTGGCCTCTCTGTGGCCAGCTCCTTCTCTCTCTCTCTCTGCCTCTCCAACCTGATGGATGCACATCTGAGCTGGCTTCCAGCCAGTGACCTCCAAAGAAGCGGACTCTTATCACCCAAGTCTCTAATCTGCCTATATGCATCCTGCATATATGAGTAAACAGACTGTAAGTAAAACTAATACATGTCTTTATTAGTTTTAAACCTTGTTTGGACAATCCGTTTCCTTTTCTTTTAGCAGGGTTTAACAACTCGCATGGTGATAACCAGTTTCAATAACCAGGCTGCGCATAAGGGGGGGGCAACTCTGCTTTTTCCTAACCAGTGTAGGGCCGACTCCTTTCCATATCCTCCAACAGTAATATCCTGAAAGCAGGTCTTCTCAGTGGCACCCACCCGCTGGAAAACTCTCCCAGGTGCATTTCGAGTGGCAGAAACTGTGGCAAGTTCCAAATGCCTTTAGAAAACGTACTTGTTTGTACAGACTGGTAATGACTATGATGCTGCTCTGTTTTACTGTTTATTGTTTTGTCTGTAATGTTTATTATTTGTACATAATTTTTATATCGTATTATGTATTTTACTATAAATCACATAGTAAACCGGCCAGATGGGCGATTGATAAATATAATAAATAAATAAAATAAATAAATAGGTCTTATTATATTAAGCGTATAAGTATTATAAATAAATGAAACAAGCAATCCCAAATCCTGCTGGATGCCAGTCCCACCAATGAATCAGGGAACTCGGAGTCCTACACGTTTAGAAGGCAGCGCAGGATTCTTCAAAACTCATTAGCGTTCATTACAGCTTGTTCCCTGAACACACTTTCGCGGTCCCCAAGAGATCATCCTGACAGGTTTTAGGTGTGCTGAGAAAAGAAAAGGCTTCCTTTTTAACGGAGGTTAATAGGAGCAGCTTATGTGCACTGCCGTTCTCAGAGCCTGTGGTTAGGATAAAAAAGAACAGGATCTATTAGCCGAGTGAAAAAGCTGTCACGTTAAATAAGGGGGGGAAAGTTGGGTATGCCCTGCCGCCATGTCAGCATCATCTGCAAAAGCCAGGCATGTCGAGCCTCGGCACGACAAGCGGCACATCGCTGCAAACAGGAAGCCTTCTGCAGGAATTAGTTTCACCAAGGACCAAGTGCTCCATCTCCTTTTCCGGCGGAGAGACGGGCAGGTGGCTGGGATTCAAGTAGGAATCACTATGTTGTGAAGGAAGACAATGCTGGTGTTTAATCTGATGCTGGCCATCATCAGTGCTAGCCCAGAGACATTTTGCTGCCTGTAGGTGGAGGAGGGGGATTTTATTTATTTATTTATGTATGTATGTATTTATTTGACTTGTACCCTGCCTTTCTCCCCAAAATTGGCACTCAGTCCAAATGGAAACCTCTCCCCCCACCCCAGGGGCACTGTATAGAGGGTGGGCAAGCTGCAGCCCTTGGCCGCAGGTACCTCTCTGTTGGAGGCTATGGTTAAAAGGAGTCAGTCCTAAACTGATTAGGGCAAAGCAGAGTTTCCTCCTCAAGCGCAGCCTGCTTTACTGAAACTGGTTTCAGCACGTGAGTTGCTAAACTCTTGTCTCTTAAGGCTATTAAAAGGAACAAAATGTCCACACAAGGTTTAAAACTAAAGGCATTTATCAGTTCTTACTTACAGATCACTCACATATATGCAGGATGCATATAGGCAGATTAGTTTCACTGTAGAAGATCTCTGGCTAGAAGCCAGCCCGGATATGTGTTCTCCATGTTGGGAGTGGTTACAAAAAGACATGCACTCTGGGATTCTTTGGTTAACCCATTCCTCCCACTCTAATCAGTGGTTACATCACTTTTGTCGATTTTAAGCAACTCATTTCAAAAGTTCCCTGCAAGTGATCAGTTCAGGCAGAAAGAGAAAAGTGGTGGTGGTCCTACATACTTTTCGCTGTGGCTCTGCCCATCCACCAATAACATGGGGACACCTACCCACCCACCCACTCATTTAGGGGAGAAAAGTGGACCATCTTCCCCACCTGCCCCCATGTTCAGACTATATACGATTATTTCTTAGAAGCACCTCTATTTGGGGCCAACTCGCTCTTTTTCGATGCAGAGTCAAAATGGGCCTACATGTGTGCCATCTGGCACAAGCACCTTCACTTCACTGCACCGCCAGACAGGAGGAAATGCATCACCAACACGAGAGGACACAGGTTTGCACATGCTAATGTATATGTACAGATGCAAAATGGAGAAATAAGGACTATAATTTAAATAAAAATTGAATTATCGTCCTCTTGGGACCCTCCTGGCAATGGGCATTGCTGATAGTAATTGGGGGGGGGAGTCAGGAAGGGGGGTACCCACTGAGGGCATCTGGAACTGGCACCGTGTGCATTTCATGTACCAACCATCTCAGCCTCAGTGGGGTGGCGGGAATGCAGTGTCACTTTTTAAAAGGAAGAGGTGGACGAGGGAGCAGTTTTTGCAGACTGGGATTGTTCAGCTTAGAAAAAAGGCGAGTAAGGGGAGACATGATAGAAGTGTACAAAATTATGCACAGGGTGGAGAAAGCAGAGAGAGATACATTTTTCTCCCACATAATACTAGAACCCTGTGCGGTCATTCCATGAAGCTGATTGGTGGGAGATTCAGGACAGATAAAAGGTTAAGTCCTTCTTCACACAGCGCATAGTTAAGTTATGGAATTCACTTCCTCAAGATGTAGTGATGGCCACCAATTTGGATGGCTTTAAAAGAGGATTGGACACAAATTCATGGAGGAGGAGAAGGCTATCGATGGCTAGAAGGTCCTGATGGCTAGATGCTACTTCCAGGATCAGAAGCAGTATGCCTAAGTACACCAGTTGCCGGGGAACATGGGCTGGGAGGGTGCTGTTGCACTCGTGTCCTGCTCGTCAGATCCCGTGGGCAGCTGGTGGGCCACTGTGTGAACAGAATGCTGGACTAGATGGACCCTTGGTCTGACCCAGCATGGTTCTTCTTATGTTCTTAATTGCTGTAGACCAGACTTCCCTAACCTAGTGCCGTCCAGTTGTCTTAGACTACAATTTCTATCATTCCCAACCTTTCCCTATGTGGCCTGGGGCTGATGGGAGTTGTCGTCAACAACAACATTTGGGGAGCACCAAGTTGGGAAAGGCTGCTGTAGAAAGAGATGTGGGCCTGGTAAAAATCCCGGCAGCCCGAGGCCTAAAGGGGCTTCAATGCATGGCATACCACCGTGCCCCTCCACAAATTCTGCAAAATAAGCACACAGGCAAATCTGCTTCACTTGCATCATTGGCTCAAGAGGCAAATTTGGCTCCGATGGCCTGCCAAACTAGCTTTATTTATTTTTTTTTATTAATTTTTAAAAGCACTGAGTATATAAACCAGTTGTGGATAGAACACCATTTCCTCACAACACCTGCCTCTCTAGCCTTTCCGGAGACAGGTTTCTTATGAGTAGAAAGTAGTAGCTGCTGCTCCACAGTTTCAGTCTCTCGTCTGAAACTGAGAGCATTATCAGCACTCTCAAATCTTGGCTGACTGCCTATTGACCTCACTGTGGAATTTATTACTAATCTATGCATTTGGGAGAATCACAACAGAATCAGAACGCCTGGATGGCACCCCTTCAGACTGCAGACCGGAGGAGGAGGGAGGAATCACATGGTGTGTGAGCTGGAGGGAACGTTCAACACTCCCTGCCTCTGGAAAGCTAGCCTGTCAGGGTGAAGGGCTACACTAGCCCAAACTCCCTCCCCTAGATGAGCTGGACTACAACTCCCATCATCCCCAGACAGCACGACCAATAGTCCGGAATTATGAGAGTGGTAATGCAACGCACCAAGTTGGAGAAGGCTGGCCTATAGGCTACTCTTCCCCACTCATAATACTAGAACCCTTGGGTAACACTATTTAGAAAGAACCAGTGTGGCGTAGTGGTGAGAGTGTTGGACTGGGACTCGGGAGATCTGGGTTCTAGTCCCCGCTCAGCCATGAAACTCTCTGGGTGACTTTGGGCCAGTCACTGACTCTCAGCCTAACCTACCTCACAGGGTTGTTGTGAGCATAAAATGGAGAGGAGGAGGAGGAGGATTATCATTATGTAAGCCGCCTTGGGTTGCTTGCAGGAAAAAAGGTGGGGTATAAATGTAATAAATAAATAAATAAATAAATATGTTTTAAAATATAAATCACTTCTACAGCCTGCAGGTGCCACCTTAGAAGAGCCATTCCCACTTCACTCTCAGACAGGATGGGAATACCTCTTCTAAGATGGCAACTGCTGTGGCACGTGCATGCACTGCTGAAAAATGAAGTATGATTTTCTGCTTCAAAACAATTGTTCTCGTCATATGCAAATTGATTAAAAATTAATTTGGTCAACTACTAAGGTTTTGTTATCTGGATGACAGCCCTAGACATGAGCTTTTACAGAAGGGTTCTGCATGCAGACCTTGGATCAGGGTGCATGTGTGAAGCGGCCCTTATATCAGCTCTATTTTAATGGGCTTTTGGAGCGAGCCGGCCATGAAACATGCAACAAGAATTGCCTAAATTTTCTCACCTTTTGGCTGTCTATCCCCTACTTTATTCTACTGGATTTAAAATGCAGAAAAGAGAAAAAGGTACTCGGGTTTCATCTCCCTGATGTAAAGAGCAACAATATCCATTCCAATTTAGCTTGGAAGATGTTCCAAAACTGTTTTAAGAGCAGGAAAAATGCACCTGTGTTGCCCGTTTCCACCACCACCCACTCCCACTTAGGCTGATAAAGCATGAAGAGATCTTTCTAAAATTATTCTGTTTTGCATTTGAAATATTATAATTGCCTCATCACCATAAAGCCCTGCTGGTAAATTGTTTTTTTTGTTCGCTGGTTTCTTTCTGTGTTGTTGTTTTTCCTTCAGGAGAATATGGTAGATTGATAAAGTTTAGCCCTCAGAAGCATACATTTTCCCTCTCTTCCTTGCCTGGTCTCTTCACAAAGACCATACTAGAGGTGTACTGAATACCATTCTCTTTGCGAAAGTAAAATAGTGCTTGCTCTCAAGTAAAAATCAGTGGTGTAGTACTAAACTTTGAACTGCAGGAGCTCATCGTGACTGTGTGTGTGCATGCATGCGTGCGTGCATGCGTAGGTGTGTGTACACACACATACACACCAAAGAGCAGCAGTACATAGCAATTTATTAGGATCAGCATGACTGCAATTCTACACAGAATTACCTGGAAGTGAAGCTCAATTGAATTCAATGCTGCTTACTTCTGATTGCATCCCGTTCAACTTGTAAAACACTTGGAGCTTTAACAAAAGATCTTCAGCCAGCTGAAATGCAACCTTTAGCTTTTCACTAGAAATGTAAACAATCCCGCAAAGAATTGTTGCCATTTAAACTGCTATCACAAATTAGGAACTCTATCAAAGAAAAGGAAAGAAGTATCCAGCCTCTGTTTGATTGTTTTCCTCATACTCTTGACTTCCTCTACGCCAGGGTTCTCCAACCTTGGGTCCCCAGATGTTGCTGGCCCACAGCTCCCAGCATACCCAGCCAGCATGGCTAATGGCAAGGGATTCTGGGAGCTGTAGTCCAGCAACATCTGGGGACCCAAGGTTGGAGAGCCCTGCTCTACGCTAATCTGTCACAAACAATAGCAAAACATGAAAGCTTTGTTATCGCCTTTCACTTGCGAGAGAGCAAGGAGGATCCATCAATTACCCTGCCACTCTGGCAAATGACATTGCAGTTCCTGCTTTGAGAAGAAGAAGAAAAAAGTCCTGGAGTTATGCTCCCCTGTGTTCCCCGCCACTACACCACTGCCTGGAAGACAGATGCCCAGTGCCTACTCTGGTTAGAAACAGTGCTCCAGGGTCCGGCTACCTAAGATTCCAGGTTATGGTCATAAGGTGACCTGGTTGAAGGCTGCGCTCAACAAATGATGGATATGGTATATGTAAGCCGGCCTACTGTATCCTGCTTCCCCACTGCCCATCCTGTGTTCTCCATTGGCAGAGAGGCAAAACAGGGAGGGCGAGCACCTTATCCAATGGGAGACCTAGCAGGATGCATCTCTCCCCACCTTTAGCACCAGGCTTCCAGCATGAGGAGGAGAGGGAAGATGGGGAGCTATTTGCCTTAGGTCTGCCTCTAGTTATAAAAACTCATTTTATTAATAATATAAAGTATATTATGAAACAAACAGTTAAATGTTCTTACTATTTCTTACACGGTCCTAAACTGCAGCTTGTACTTTGCTCTGCATATGCATATCTATGTAGTTTTGATGTGTCTGACTTTATTTTTTCTTTTCTCTTCCGTACATATCCTCAGCTTATTTAACTGTTTGTTTAACCATTTAATTGCTCTTGCATTAACAATAGATTGTAAGCCTGCGGGCAGGGAATGTCATGTTAATTGATTATTTGTAAGCTGCTCTGGGAGCCTTTTTGGCTGAGGAGCGGAGTAAAAATGTTTCAAATAAATACATAACAATTATAATAATCTCTTAAAAAAAAAAAAAAAACTGCCTTCCCCCAGCAGTCCACCAAATGAATGGTACTCACCAGCCGCTCCGACATGGGTGTCTTATCTCCATCAGGTAGATGTTGTTCCAGAGCCAGAACAATACAATTGGCTATAATTGTAGCCAAGATCATATATTCAAATGGAGTGGAGGCAATGGTTAAAGAAACAGAACTCATCAACAGAAGGGGATGTTCACAACGGCATCAATTGCATGGATTGATACAACTTTTATACGCTTCTGATCCTTCAATATACCATTAGGGTGCAATCCCATGGCCACTAGACTCCGTCTAAACCTGTGTTCTCCATCTTTGGGTCCCCAGATGTTTTTGGCCTACAACTCCCAGCATGCCCTAGCCGGCATAGCCGGCTAGGGCATGCTGGGAGTTGTAGGCCAAAAAAAACATCTGGGGACCCAAGGATGGAGAACACTGGTCTAAATGGCCACAGGATAATTTGATACAGATGGCTTCTCCTCCTCCACCCTTTGCAGGAAGTCCCAGCTCCAACCTCAAAAAAGCGCTCTGTGGTCAGAGCTGGGACTCTGAATTCGGAGCGCCCTCCCTATGCCCTCGCGGCCGGCATGGTTCTTTCCGCACCCGCTGTGGCTCCGAAGTCCCAAGACCAACCTCGGAGCTGGTAACGGGTGGGCTTTCCGGGAGCAAGGGAGGGGAGGAGTGCGGCACTGCCAAACTCCGAGGAACCCTGGTGGCACCTCGACCTCCTCTTTCTTGCGAGCCAGGGGGAAACATTTAGATGCCGAAATCGGTCATCTAAGTGTTTTGGAGGGTGAGAGAAGTGCGTGCGGCGGCGGCGGCATCCTCCGGGCTGCCCTCCGTGGGATGCCTATAATCCTCCCGAGTTCAGAGTTCATTGCATCATGCTGCTCATCTCTCAGGATGACACATCCTACTCCCTGTGAAACCGAAAGCACAGTGACGATCTGAAGAAATTAGGGCTTCAGTCTTTAGTTGACCAACCAGTTAGACGAAAAACCTTTAGACTGACTAAAAACATGCCCTTGGTTCATTAGGCAGGAGGGTTATTTTTCACGTTCATTACAAATTGGACCATGAATATTTAGAACGTGTCAGGAAATTGGAGAGAGCAAAATTGTGCTTTTAAGAAACTTTTGTTTGTTGACTCCTCGTCAATCACACCTTATAACTGAGGTTTTAAAAAAGCCAAATCCTAACTCAGCCATTGCCCTACTGAATAATTCGGAAAATCTTGTAATCTTCCTTAGACTGCCTCACCCGTCAGCCACCTTGAGGTTTTTTGTTTTTTTTAAAAAAAGCTACCTCACAGGGTGGTTGTTAGAACTAAGAAAGCACTGATCATTCAACAGCTTGCAAAAAGTAATATCAGCAGTTAGGAAAACAGAGATCCAAAATGTCAATTCTAGGAGGCAAGGGGATATAATAATAATAATAATAATAATAATAATAATAATAATAATAATAATAACAACAACAACAACAACAACAACAACAACAGTATAAAATTACCCAGCACGCTTGCAGATGTTAATCCTTACAAACCTGATAAGGTAGGCCAATATTATTATCATCATCCTTAATTAGATGGAGAAGGAAAGAGCTGAAGTTAAAAGAGTAAGCCGTTTGCCTGAGAGGCCATACAGAGAGTTCTGGGTTGTGCAAAGCTTTGAACTCAGGGATTCCAGCTTGCGTTCTGAACCACTATGCTTTGCCAACATGCCAAGTTACTATATGGGGCAAGATCTTGCGTACCTTTAGGGAACTGTCATTTCCACAGCGACAGGCTCTTACTTCATGTCAGAGTAACCCTGCCTCTGTATTGGACTCACTTTCCCTGCTCTCTAGAATATACCCGGCTGGATCCTCTGGATTCTTGCCCAACTGCAAGTCAAGGCCCAGATGGCAAGGAACTGTTTCAGCAGCACGGAGAGCTCCCCTGGGTACCAGTCATGGTTTGATTGAAACCTTGCACCAATCATCCCCGTAGGCACACCGACATGCTCGTGCACTCACTTTCCTCACCTGCCCAAAGCCCCAAATGCTTTGCAAATACTGTGTGTGATTGGATAGCTTCTAAACTTCCCAAGAGAATTCCCCCTCTCCTCCTCCACCACCCCCACCCCACAAATGGTGAAATAAGAGGTTCTAGTCTTACAAAATGCAACCCTTGAATTGCCACAAGGTCTTTTCTGCCTGTTTATCTGAAGCTTGGGCTGCAGCAGTCTTTAAACATCCAGATACAGATGGCTTCTCCTCCTCCACCCTATGCATTATGCTATCAGTGGATTCTATTTGCTCTATTGATATATTCCCTACACACACACACACACACACACTGTTTCAGCTGGGATGGGGAGCTGCTTGCAGTGTTGCTAGGAGCAGGTCTGGTTGCTATTCTGATGCGAGGGTTATTAGCTTAGTGATTTCAGATAAAAAGAAAACAACGGAAGCTCCTGGGGATGCAGCGAGCTCCTGGCTGTGGAGCAGATCAGCCAAGAATACACATACACACACACACACACACACACACATACAGAGGGAGAGACTCCTTAGCAACCTAACCCTAAGCTCAGGTTGGAAGAACCCCCCTTTGCTCATTCTGCTAAAGAATTCCACCATTGCCAGCTCCAACTGCTGCAACAGGAGGAGGGGGGGAGGCTTATCTCCAAGTCAGGATAGGACTCCTCTGGAGATTGGCTGTAGGTAAAAGATCTGACAACCATGTGCCTTTTCAGCTACCTAAAACCCAAACACCAGGCATTTCTGATCTGGCATACTAGAAAACTCAGCAGGCTTCTGAAGGAGCCAGTACACATACCAGATGAAAGACGGAAACCCCCCTAGGATGGAATGGGCAATGCAATCAGGTGGAAGGTGTTCCTTCTCTCTCTCTCTCTCTCTCTCTTCATATACAGATGTAGCTTTCCCTTCCCACTTGCCACAGATTGGTACCCCAGCTAAGGAAGATGCAGAGAACTATAAGCCAACAAATGGGACTCACCTGTGCGACTGATTCAAAAGACGTGAATACAGGAATATTCTATGGCTTGTGGGTTAAATATATATGGTGCATATATTTTTACATGTGATATATTTCTTAAACACACACGCACACACACAGGAAAGGAAGCACACCTATGTAACTTCCCTCAATCAGGGGGTGTAGCCCGACATTTTGACTTTGTACTTGATTTTGCCAAAATGCATCACCCACCCACCCGGACTGGGCTTCAAGATCAAGACTTCATCAGCAATGTATAATATACAACACTGGATGCAATATACAGAAGAATGCCCTATTATAGAAAAAGATTGATTGAGCCAACACATTTACTATTTTAAAAAGTGGAGCCAATGTAGCTCCTAGTGATAGGCATCATCCACCCAAAAAGGGCCTTTTTCACAACCTGACTGGATTCTCAGGGCAAGGACCTGACAATGCTTGGCTGACACTGGGTGGGTTATCAACACGTCACATTTCAGAGAGCTAATGAATGGTGATGGCGGAATTAGAATGAAGCTAGCAAGAGTATGCGGGAATCTATAGCATGGTGACTGCTTCTATAACACCATAGTCAAATGTGCAAAACTAAAGCAGAACCTCACACACGCACACCCAAAGATACAGCTACCAGAAAAGCAAAGCAACTGCTCTGTCAGTCATTTCAAGCACTGTCCCGAGGGCAGCAGATATTGTTCGTTCAACACACACTTCATTCATGACAGCTGTTGTGACAGACAAGAATTTGACAGTAAATTGCCCATATTCACTGACTTCTCCTGGTTGACCACCATGCAAGGCTTGTACTGAAGAGAAAAGGAGGGTCTCTCACAACTTGCCATATCTAAAAGGGAGCAGCAACAAAGCCATCACCTATACATCCTGAGGTTTCACAGAGAGAGAGAGAGAGAGAGAGACAGCTTTACTGAGATGAGGAAGGAGTGAACACACACAGGGGCCCCAGTGCTAACGAGCTCCTTCAGATGAAGAAAAACGCCCCAGAGAGGACACAAGATTGCTCTCCGGGGGGGGGGGAGCCCTCTGGATGCTCCCCTCATCCCTGGAGGCCCGTACTGATGATCCACTGGTGTCTCAAGGAATACCACACACACACACACACACACACACGGAGAAGGGGGGCACCAGGCAGCGGCGAGCCCCTTGCCTCTTTTTAAATCTCCTGTCGGGGCTAAGCAGAGCGTGTTTCAGATAAGTGGGGAGGCGGGAGTCTGGCCTGGGCACACCCGGAGCGCCCCAGCCCCGCCGCGGAACGGCGCCCACAGCGACCTCGCCACGCCTGCAGAGAGCCGCGATCGCTCCCGGACGCGCTCGTTCACACGCACACGCGAGTCTGCCCGGACCCCACGAGGCTCTGCACCATTCCCGCGCAGGTAAGGCGCACGGCTGGGGGGGGGGACGGGACGCGGATGCTCTGGGGCGCACGCCAGACCTCCCAGCCGGCCACGGTACCCCCCCCCCCGCCGCCGCCCGCAGCAGCCACCCCCCCCCCCAGCCCCAGGCGAGCAAGGATATGGCCACTCGGTGATCCTCTTGGCGTATTTGCGTATCACGTTGTCCTCGCTGAAGACGAAGAGGGAGCGGTTGACGGTGAAGCAGTTCTGCTTGACGGGGATGGGGTTGTAGAGGGCCATGGTGCGGGCCCGCTGGGCCTTGGACTGCTTGTACATCTGGGGCCTCTGGCCAGGCGGGCCCGGGGGCCCTTGGCGGCTGCCGCTGCCGCGGGCCCCACCGGGCCCCGCCGGGCCCCCGCCGCCGCCGCCTCCCCCTCCGCCGCCGCCGCCGCCGCCTCCGTAGCGGCTGGGCAGGTCGTCTCCGAAGCGAGCCATGGCGGTGCCGCGAGCGCCGCGGGGTTGCACGTCAAGCTGGCGGCCGAGCCGAGGGGAGGAAAACGCATCCCAGCGCCCGCGAGCGAGGCTGGGCGGCTGCTGCTGCTGCTGCTTGCTGCTGCTGCTGCTGCTGCTGCGGGCGCGACGGGGCGCGGGCGGGATGGAGGAGCTCGCGGGCGGGAGGAGAAGCGGCCGCCGCCGCCGCCGCCGCCGCGCAGGGGCGAGGCTGGGCGAGGAGGGGGCGGGGGCGAGGCTCAGCCCCCGACGGAGAGGCGGCAGGCGGGACGCGCGCCGGCCCGGCTCGCGCCTCCCAGGCTCTTCGGGGAGGCGGAGGCGCCCCCTCAGCCTCCGCCCGCCGCGCCGGGTTTCGGGGCGCCCCGGGAATCTGCACAGGTGGGGAGGGGGCGGCGGCCGAAGAGAGAGACCGCGCCGCTCTCTCGGGGGGGCGCCCCCGAGCCCCCTAGACGGGGAGAGGCGACGCTGCTGCGGCGGCGGCGGCGGCGGCGGGGCTCCCTCCTGGCAAGCTCCCCTCAGCCTCGGGGAAGGCGAAATGGAAGCGCCGCCGAGCGCAACCGGTCTGTGTGTGGACCTCGCCCCTCCAAAAAGAGAGCGAGCGGCCAGCTGACAGCCCGGCAGCCAATCAGCGGCGCCTGCTCCACCCAGCCCGGCAAGGGTTCCTCGCCGAGCCCCACAGCGATAACGAGCGGGGGGGGCGGGGCTGAGGGGAGCCGCCCCTTCGCCCAGGGCCTGGCGATCAGGAAGGGGGCGGCTGTGGGCCGGGGTGGTGGGTGCGAGCGAGCGAGCGAGGCAGGGAGCCGCGGGCAAACCCAGCTCGCCCGCGTGTCGCCTCCTGCGCGCAAAACTGGGGTCCTCCCGCCGCCTTTGACCGAGCAGAGAACGGGAAGGTGGAAAGACGAGGAGGCGAGGAGGCGAGGCGGGCCGGCCGTCGCGCTAGGTCTAGGAGCTGTCCAGGCGCTGAAAGGAGCGCGAGCGCTTAAAACCATTAAAAAAAAAAAAAAAAAAACACCCAAGGAAACCTCCCTGCTCTGAAAGGGCAGGCTGGTAGGAAGCTGCTTTATCCTGACTCAGACTTCCTCTTTTTTTCCCTTTTTTTTTTTTTAAATACGCCTAGTGCAGTATTTATTGCCCGTTCCGACAAGCGGTGGTTCCCCAGGGTTTCACGGCGCGGATCCACGCCTGCACAAGCTTTCACGCTCCCCCCCCCCCCACGCCCGGTCGCTCCATCAGGCCTCCAGATGGGGAGAGAGTGGAGCCGAGACTCCCAGCCCAAGAAGCCGCCCAACCCTGAAAAAAGTTGCTGAGAAGGGGGAAACGTTTTGGCTACTCCGCTTCTCCGTGGCCTTTGCCACACGGATCGCTTTAGGTTTGTTTTCCGCTAGAACCGGAGGTCCACTAACCAGCCAGGTGCGGAAGGGCGGCTCACAAGAGTCGAGGGGGAAAGGTGCCTCGCAGCATATGCTCAGCCCAACAATTTGTTTTCCGTACTGGAGCTTGCACATGAATCCTTTCAATTCCCGTTCCCCGCCCACAGGCCACACCCCAGCCTTCTTGATTTTTGCAGCCCTAATTTAGGGAGGGTGAGGGGGGGGGGGAAGCTTGTTGTTGTTTTCACTATTGTTAAAAAAAAAACCACAACAACATTGGGGGCTGGTAATGTTTGCTGATCTACTGCAGATCACCTAAAGATCTCCCCTGTAGATTCTGATTTGCCTTCTGCCTTAGCACTCTTGAATATGGAGTACTGAATCCCTTTCTCCTCACCACCTCACTTCTTGGACAATGAGCACTGACCCGAGGTGCCCTCGCCTGGGTTCTAAGAATACAGCCAAGACATTTCATAAGAGCATAAGAAGAGCCCTGCTGGATCAGGCCAAGGGTGCATCTGGTCCAGCATTCTGTTCACACAGTGCCACGCCAGTTGCCCACGGGATCCCACCAGCAGGACAGGAGTGCAACAGCACCCTCCCACCCATGTTCCCCAGCAACTGGGGTGCATGGCCATACTGCCTCTGATACTGGAGGTAGCATATAGCCAATCAGAACTCTAGTAGCCATTCATAGCCTGCCGCCTCCATTAATTTGTCCAATCCCATTTTAAAGCCCTCCAAATTGGGGGCCATCATGACATCTGGTGGAAGTGAATTCCATAGTTTAAATTTAAACATTTACAGCCCTAAACGGCTTGGGGCCAGGGTATCTGAAGGATCGTCTCCTCCCATATGTACCTGCCCAGACACTAAGATCTGCATCGGCAGTCCTTCTCCGAGAGCCCCTGCCAAAGGAAGTGAGGCAGGTCGCTACCAGGAGGAGGGCCTTTTCTGCTGTGGCACCCCGGTTATGGAATGAGCTCCCCAAAGAGGTTCACCTGGCACCTACTCTGTATTTTTTTCCGGTGCCAGGTTAAGACCTTTCTGTTCTCCCAGGCATTTTAATCAATTTAATCATCTTAATCATTTTAATCTTGTAATTGTTTTTAATTCCATTATTGTAACTGCTGTTGCTAGCTCTGCTGTTTGTTTTTAATCTGTGGTTTTAAATTTTATATTTTATATTGTATTTTATGACTTTAACTGTTGTAAACTGCCCAGAGAGCTTCGGCTATTGGGCGGTATTAAAATGTATTAAATAAATAAATAAAATAATAGTTTAACTATGTGCTGTGTGGAGAAGGACTTCCTTTTATCTGTCTTGAATCTCCCACCAATCAGCTTCATGGGATGACCCTGGGTTCTAATTCTATGTGAGAGGGAGAAAAATGTCTCTATCCGCTTTCTCCACCCCGTGCATAATTTTGTACACCTCTATGACATGTCTCCCCTTATTCCCCTTACTTTATCTAAGCTGAACAATCCCAGATGCTGCAACCTTTCCTCCTGGGGAGTTGCTCCAGCCCCTTGATCATTTTAGTTGCCCTTTTCTGCACTCTTTCCAACTCTGCAATCTCCTTTTTCAGGTGCGGTGACCAGAACTGCACAGAGTGTTCTAAGTGAGGTCGCACCATAGATTTGTAATAAGGGCGGTATGATCTTGGCAGTTTTATTTTCAATTCCTTTGTTAATTATGCCTAACATGGAGTTTGCCTTTTTCACAGCAGCCGCACACTGGGTCGACATTTTCATCGAGCCGTCCACCACAACCCCAGGATCTTTTTCTTGGTCATTCACCGCTAGCTCAGATCCCATCAGATTATACTTAAAGTTGGGATTTTTTGCCCCAACGTGCATCACTTTACACTTGCTTACATTTGCCATTTTGATGCCCATTCTCCCAGTTCTAACCAAAAATAAAGTACTTTTACCAGTGGGGGGGGGGGACGTGTTGGTAAGAGAAATACATCAGTTACTTTATTTTGGAATCATTTCTCCCTCTGTACTGGGATCTGTGTCTGGCTGAAATTACTTCATGGTGGTGGTGGGATCATTTCCCTAATTGTGGGTAGCCCTTAATACCCAAATTAATTTTTAAAAATAATAATTTCCATGTGGGTAAGAAATCCTTTTCTATCTCTATTTTCGCCAGTTACTTTATGGGTTACGCTGGCTCAGCTTGTCTGAGTGTGGAAAGCTAAGCAGGGTCAGGCCTGGTTATTACTTGGATGGGAGACCCCTCCTCTAGTTTCCTGCACTGAGCAGGGGGTTGGACTCGATGGCCTTCCTTCCAACTCTATGATCTATGAAATCTATAATTCCCAGTCTGTGGTATCTGTGCTGGCCTACACCAGGCCAAATGTATGTGTGTTTATCATTTTTTCTCCCCTGTCCCCTCTAGGTTGTGACTGATAGGGGTGGAGAGAGGAATACATTTAAGTCTGTGCCCCCAGGCCATGTTGCGTGAGGATGCATTTGGGCTCTGTGGTGGTGGGGATCTGCAAATTCTTACTTGTTTTTAAATACATATGGTGCTTGATGTGGGTGGATTCTATCCTTAATATAAATCTTTCTCAATTTACTCTGCTGCAGTAACTTAAGATGCCTATGTTGTTGCTGCTGTTGTGATAGAATACACATCGCCATCGGCATTGATTATTTGCTTGCACAAGCCAAATGCCCCATGTGCTTTTAAACAAAGGCTCGTTTCTAAGCTTGCTTGCTTGGGCCAACACTTTCTGGCTGGCTGGCTTGCTGGTTTTCCCCCCTCTGTGGCCTCTCTCTGTGGGAAAATTAACCTTGGTTTAAAACCCTTCCTTTCTTGGTACACTTGGGACTGGGTTTGTACGACATGCTAAACCTCAGTAAATTCAGTGCTGCTGAGGTTTTTTAGCATGTCCATTCAACACAGGCGGGGTGCTTTAGAAGCCAAACCGCCCTGCAAAGCCATGGCTTGCGGTAGGGTTAAGTTGACCCTAGTAAGTTTAGCATGTTGTCCGAGCCCGGATGACCTGCTAGCCCACCCGCAAGCCAAAAAGGCACAGAGTCTCTTGCCCAGAGCAGCAAAAAGGGGCTCTCTGGGCAGAGCACTCTGGGCAAGGGGCTCTGGCCAATGACAGCCGGGCCGGCCGTCATTGGCTTCCCCGCACTCCTGCCAATGCCCTTCATCGGCAGGGGTGCCGGGGAGAGCTGCCAGGGTCGGTCATGCACCTCCCCCCAGAGCCCCACTCACTACCGCTGTTGCCCAGCGCTTGCCATCACCTTTCTTTTTCTTTCTTTTTCTTTTATTACATTTCTATACCGCCCAACAGCCACAGCTCTCAGGGCGGTTCACAACAATTAAAACCACAAAATACAAACATAAAATACAGTACAGAAATTTAAAAATTTAAAATTACAGTATTACAGTATAAAATAGAAGTAAAACATACTGAAGATCTGGCTCCAAGGTAGCCAATCCTAGCTCAATAGTGCCCATCCACTTTTGCCTTTGCTATGGGGGTGGAGCACTGGGAGACTGCAATGGAGATAAGGTGTTATTTGTGGTGCCATATGGAACCACGGTCACAATTCCACTTCCACCTCATTGCTCAAGAGATCTGGTTCAACTGCACTAAAGGGCTCTAGCCCGAAAGCACATACCATCACTGTTTAGTAAGAACCTTATTAACACATATAGCAAAACATTTCAGAAAGTTTAATTTCTTGGGTGTCTTTTCATGAAAAACCAAGGGATAGTCCTCTTGAAAGCCTGTACAAAATGTGAAGTGGAAAGCTGGGCTCGCTTCTCGACTACTGTAGGGCCACCTCTGCTGCCGCATGCCTCATCATCTCCACTGAACCCCCCACTGGGTAAGGAGGAGCCGCCATGGCTAAACCCAGCCTCACGGGGGGCTGCCGTGCTCCCCTTGCCCCCTTCTCCCGTGAGAAGTGGCGGTGAGCTGGGGGGGGGGGAGCCAGCAACGCCACAGCAGTCCCTCACAAGGCTGGGTTTTTCTCGCAGTGGGGAGCTCGGCGAGGACAATGAGGCATGTGGGGGCGACGGCGGTGGTGGGAAGGAGGGGGATGCGCGCAGCAGCGGTGGTGGTGGTGGTGGTGGGGTTGTTGCCCTTGCGCGGCAGGGACGCAACTCAGCCGGGTAGTGTCTGCGCCGAGCAAGGACAAGAAGCCTCGGACAGCCGCCCCAAAGTGCCACTTGGGCACTTTGGGGCAGCTGTCATCCCCACTCGTCTCCCCTCGGTGCTCCCACGGTGTCCCCTGGGATACCGACAGGGGGACTGAGGGAGGAAGAGGGGCGAGGTGGCGTCTCCGGACCCCCCCGCTGTGCCCAACCATTATTTCAGAACCTCTGTGGGTTTAAAGTGACGTGCCTTCATGTGAGGATGTTTAAGGAAATCAGGGATAATGGCCCGTGTCCTCCCATCTTGTGTTTCGGACCCCTTTCTTTTCTTTGGATTTGTGCAGATTGATGCCCTAGGACATTGCTTGCTCAGTTCCTCATGTTTAATGTGTACAGGCATTTAAAAAAAAAAAAATTGGCCTTGCTATGCCAAACTTTTAAAAAAGCTTTTCTCTCTTGATGTGGGTGGGTGGGCGTGGGATGGGTACCCACTATATTAGTGTGCTGTGGTGGTCTGACCCAAACTCTTTCTTGCCATCATTGCCTCTGACATGCCTGCTGCCTCAGTGTGCCTATGTGTGAAATTGGTTTCTTCTCCCTCGACCCTTTGCTGTAGACCCTGACTGTAGTTGCTAATTTTTATATTTTAGAACACCTGAGCTAAGACGAGATCAAACCATCTCATAGCTCAACAGATTGTTGCTACCAGCTCTGGCCATAAGTGCAGGCAAAAATTAGAAGCAATTCTATTTTCTCCTTCTGAAACGGATGTTTTCATCTAATTCTTTAATACTTGGTAATTACGTTTTTTTACAGGTTTAATGATTTTAAGTCTTCCACATATGAAGATTTGTTTGTTCCCAGTTCACTGTATTTGCTTCTGGTACATATTTTTTTTGCAAATAGTCATTAACCTTTGAACAGGGACTATTGCGTTTCAGCATAGATTATCTTTTGTGTATATCTACATTTTTAATTATTTGTGTGCAATGCAAGGGCTAATTGCTAGCACACTAAATACATTCATTAAACAAGCATCTAACCCGAGGCAGTCATTCTTCACCTGACAAGTAGCTTGGATTCTAATGTGCAGCAGCTTGGAATTTTATCTCTTAACTTCCGAAGTCCAAAATAAGCAGTGATTCCTCATACACAAGCAGAACAAAACGATAGGCAAGTCCTTGACCCTCCCTTTCTTCAATTCTTTGACTAATTGCTCCCCAAATCCCCGCTCCTGTCTGGAAAATTGAAGATTAAGCAACATGCTAATTTATATCCCAAGACTAGTCCTGTGAACTCCATTGCACAGATTTAACACCATACGTTATCATAATTCCCCGTTTCCAGTGTTAAGGCTGCAAGCGCTGATGCTTCTGTAGCCAAAATGGCACCATCCACACGCGAGAGCGGGGTATATCGGCAGGCTTGGCAGAACCCCAAGCTTGGCAGAAGTGCAAAAAAGCTTAAGAGAGAAAACCCTTGGTGTAGAGGCAAAAGCAGACCAATTAAGACTGACCATACTCAGTGGACACAGAATACTGACTGTTGCAGCGATGGGCGGGGGGAGGGCCAGAGAAAATTGGAAACAGCAAAGGCAACTGCAATTTTAGGTGGCATTAACAGAACCATTGTTTCTAAGTAATTTTAAGTAATAGGCCCTGGGACTGGAGAGCAGAAGGGAAGCGCACTCAGGCTTCTGCCATCAGCCAGGGCAGGATGGCCTGCTTCCCAGGAATGACATCAAGCCAAGGGGGGGGACCCACCTGGCCCATCCTTCGGCCAGAGAAGCAGCAGCTTCAGGGGGCTCACGTCCCTCTCCCTGGCACAAAGGACACTCAGCGCCAACTGACCGTCGTTGCTTTGGGACTGCAGAAGAACGCTCTCACCCCGTCCTTGGCCTAAGGAACAAGAGCCTCATTCAACAAGACGACCAGCACGGGAAGCTCCACCTGGCCCAAAGTGCACTTAAATGCCCACTTATAGCTCACCACCTTGTTCTGGCCTGGAAAACTGATTTCATAGATTTCATAGATCATAGAGTTGAAAGGAGCCTACAAGGCTATCGAGTCCAACCCCCTGCTCAATGCAGGAAACTAGAGGAGGGGTTTCCCATCTCCTCTTCCTTTCCCTCTACTCCCCTTCTCTTGTATGTCTTGTCATTTTAGTTTGTAACCCAACCAGCAGGTCCTGTATGTCTTTATTGATGTGAGCTGCTTTGGGAGACAAAAATTGGCTGAAAAATGGGATAATGACAGAGTAATAAACAAACAAACAAACAGTAGTAGTAGTTCCACTTTTTATAGCATTCTGTTCACAAAGTGGCCAACTGGCTGCCTGGAAGTCCAAATAAACAATGTCTGGCAGATCATCCCCGTCCACATGTTTATTGACACACTCTCAGAGTAGCTGGGTTCCCGCTAGATGGGCGATCTAGAAGTACAATAAATAAATATATTTGTTAGCGAGACAGGATTTCTCAAAGATTTCACAAACGATTGACCTTTCTGGAAGCCATGTTGATTCTTTTTCAGCAGGGCTTGTTCTTCTATATGCTTACTAATTTTATCTTTAATAATGTTTTCAACCAATTTACCAGGAAGAAATGTTAAGCTAACCAGCCTGTAATTTCCCAGGTTCACCCTGGCTCCCTTTTTAAAAATTGGTGTTACACCAGCCATTCTCCATTCCTCAGGTACAGAAGCTGATTTTAGGGACATGTTACATATTTTGTTAGAATATCAGCAGTTTCACACTTGAGCTCTTTAAGAACTCTAGGATGGATACCATCTGGACCTGGTGATTTATTAGCTTTGAATTTGATGAGAAGTTCAAGAACTTCATGTTTTGTCACCACTATTTGCCTCAGTTCCTCAGACTCCCTTCCTGAAAACATCAGTTCAGGCACAGCTTTCTGCCCTACATCTTCTGCAGTCAAGTATGATGAAAAGAATTCATTCAGCTTCTCTGCAATCTCCTTATCCTCCTTTAGTACTCCTTTAACTCCGTGGTCATCCAACAGTCCAACTGCCTCCTTAGCTGGTTTCCTGCTTCTGCTGTATTTAAAGAATTCTTTAGCGTTGCCCTTGATGTTCTTTGCAATGTGCTCCTCAAAATTCTGTTCTGCATCTCTTATTGTCTGCTCGCATTTCCTTTGTGCAAGCTTGTGTTCCTTTTCTAGCATTATAAGAGAAAGTTTTCTCCCTATCCACTTTCTTCTCACCATGCACAATTTTATATACCTTTATCACAGCCTTCCCCCACCTGGTACCCTCCCAGTATTCCTGACCCTTGGCTATGCTGGCTGGGGCATGCTGGGAGTTGTAGGCCAAAAACATCTGGGGACCCAAGGTTGGAGAACACTGCTCTATCGTGTCATCCTTTACAAAGGAAAAGAGCAGAACCTCCAGGTAAAGCTGGCAGGTAAAGCTGGCTCCTGGATAACTGCTCCTTCTCAGTGTACACCAATGGTCTAACTCAGTGTACACCAATGGGAACCACCAATGGTCTAACTCAGTATAAGGCCACTTCTTGTGTTCTCATTTTATCCTCTCAACTGCTCTCTAAGGTAGATTATGTCTGCCCCAGCCTAACCAGCAAGCTTTTATGGCTGAGCAGAGATAGAAGGCCTGTGGCTCATGCTGGCTCAGCTTGTCTGAGCGTGGAAAGCTAAGCAGGGTCAAGCCTGGTTATTACTTGGATGGGAGACCCCTCCTCTAGTTTCCTGCACTGAGCAGGGGGTTGGACTCGATGGCCTTGTAGGCCCCTTCCAACTCTGTGATCTATGAAATAAAGCCAGAAGTCGCTGTCATCTAGAATTCAAGCTCGACCACAGATTCCATCAGAATCTGGACAAGACACATACAACAGTAAGTATTCATTTGGTTGGTTGGAAGTACATGTCCATACCATCAGCAGATGTGCCATTTAAATGTGTGCGCATCATCTACACTCGATGGTGCTTCATACTGAATTTTGCCACTTAAATGCAGAGACTTTTTTTTTGTAGCCAGAGTTCAATATGCAACGGGAGAATTGGTACTTTTACCATTGTGCTGTTTGCATTCATAGGTAAGAAAATAAGAGCTGCCTTGCTCCACTAATATTCACAAGAACAAACGTCTCTGGAAATGAGCATGCATCTCCCTGAGGAGGAGCCAAGATAATTCTCTTCCACAGCCTGCAAATGCTATAACTAACAAGAGCAAAACAGAGTTATAACGCTGCAGAGTTGAAAGCCGACTACAGGCAGAGAAACAATATTAAGCCTGCTCTGAGAACTACAAAACATTGGAAGGGCCATGACTGAATTTTAAACCTGCCAGCCGAGTGTAATGGCCACTCCTGTGTGTGGCTATTTGCTCATGCCTGCCTGCTCTGCAATGGTCCGCCGACAGCAGTGTTCTCCAACCGTGGGTCCCCAGATGTTTTTGGCCTACAACTCCCACCATGCGCCAGCCAGGGAGTTGTAGGCCAAAAAACATCTGGGGACCCACGGTTGGAGAACACTGGCCTACAGCAATCTAATCTTTCATGGTAGGCTTTTGAGGTGTGCTTTGAACGGAAGGCCCTTATAAAAGCTGTTGAAGTAGCCAACCAGCAAGCAGCACCCGCAGCAGTAGATTCATGGATCATAGAGTTGGAAGGAGCCTGCAAGGCCATCGAGTCCAACCCCCTGCTCAATGCAGGAAACTAGAGGAGGGGGGGGTCTCCCATCCAAGTCATAACCAGGCCTGACCCTGCTTAGCTTTCCACACTCAAGACAAGTGGAGCCAGCGTGAGCCACAGGCCTTTCCGCCGGCGGCACTCCCTCTTTCTGGGTGATGGTATCTCCTCCATCCCGACAGATACTGCTCCACACAGGCCACCTCAGCCAGCCAGCCAGTCTATACGTAATATCCCTTCCAGGGAGGTGGCAGGTGGAGGTGGTCAGCATCCACCAGTTCAGTACCTGGGAGCCTGGTCCTGCAGGGAGTGTTGTCTGCCAGGCTGGAGTCCAGAGGTAGCTCTATCAGGCAGAGGTC
Source organism: Shinisaurus crocodilurus (assembly GCA_021292165.1). Taxonomy (NCBI): domain Eukaryota; kingdom Metazoa; phylum Chordata; class Lepidosauria; order Squamata; family Shinisauridae; genus Shinisaurus; species Shinisaurus crocodilurus. The sequence goes on along the minus strand of JAHFWL010001192.1, from coordinate 1,671,750 downwards.
CACAGGAAGAGAGCAGTGTTGATGGCGGAGGTGGAAGCAAGGAAACTAGCCAGGCAGCCAACAAACAGCAGCGGGCACTCCCTCTCTCCTCCGTCCCCCTACGAACAGAAGTACACAAGAAGAGCCGTGTGCTGGTTCAGACCAAGCATTCCAGCACCACTATGCCACCCTGGATCACTGTGCTTGAAAACTGTAAAAACAAGTTATCATGAAACAAGGTGATATTCATAGATTCATAGATCATAGAATTGGAAGGGGCCTACAAGGCCATCGAGTCCAACCCCCCTCTGCCCAATGCAGGAAACTAGATATACAGTTATGCCTTGGATTGAGAGAGCATCATTCGTTCCGGAAACGCGCTTGTCATCCAAAACACTCTTATATCAAAACGAAATCCCCCCCCCAAAAAAATGTGTACAGAGATTTTTAATTTAAGCCGTACTACAGTACTTGTCTTGCAAGACGTCGCTTGTATGTCAAGTCAAAAATAAATAAATAAATAAATATTTAAAAATTTGCTCCGTCTTGCAAAACGCTCTCAAACCAAGTTACTTGCAATCTAAGGTATGGCTGTATGCAGCACTGAAGAACTGTTCTGTTCGATACTGACAACTGCATTGTTACCACATTGTAACGGCAGTAGTGAATTCACTGCTGTGCAGAAATGCTACAACCGCACCACAAATTAAAATACAGCCAATCATCAGGCGATAGGAAATGAAGAACCAAAGTCAGGAGAATACAACAGAGCCTTCAACAGGACAGGACGGAAGGCTGCATGTACAGGTGCCAGAGTGGGGACTGCTCCTATACAGATGTGAGCCATTTCCTCTCTCCAGAAGCTGATAGCAGGATCTGCAAAAAAATATATTAGCTCGTTTCTCCGATATTGTCTCATATTCCCACCTTCACGCACAAGAGAGAGAATGGCTTTCATCTTTTTAATTTCCTTTCGGATGCACTCTACGCGCGCATGGCCTGCATTGTGTGAGTACAAAATCCAGGGATTTTTATCTTCTTTCAGAAAGTAAAAGCCGTGCTATGAAAATGCTGATGCCACTCATCCTTTGCTGGAAGAGGGGAAGATGTGCCTCTCTAGAATATTCCCCCAAATTAACCAAATTATCCTGTATCAAGCAGTTCCATGCTTTGCATGCAGATAATATGACTCCATATAAAGCAGCTACTTCTTTTCCAGAATCATATGAAACAGAGACTGTTCTGTCCAGAGCTGGTTTGGTTTGTAAATTCAAATGCGGGAAATGTGTTAGTTCAGTGGTACTTAAAATTAGAGCCATTGACTTAGGGTGCAATCCTATGGCCGTTCCAGACAAAGATATTGCAATTGCCCCCAAACCCGTTTCTTTAAGATTTTTCAGCCATAATGATATTAAAGTATGAAAAGTCCCTGAATCCATTTGAACAGCACCGAATACCTAAATGTCCAGCTCGAGTTCATCCCAGCTGCCAAAAGTGTCTATGGATGGAGTAGCTGTTAATGAGACTACCTAGTATTCCTATTCTTCTTCTGGGAACATCGCTGCAAGCTAAACCATGATGCGCGATAAGACATTTTGGTTTCCCAGGGCTGAATCCACGTTCCAGAGACAGAAAATGAGATCATGCAGACAGCAAAAAGCTACCATTCATGAGGGAGCATAGCTGCAGGAAATAGAAACTTCCCCTGGGCACCAAATCGATCTCAGCCATTGTTTATTCACAGGACCAGCCGAGGGAACAGGGAGAAGAGCCTGCTTTAATGAAACAACAGGTCTGGCTTTCTTCGCGCTCCTCCACTTGCAATGGTCAGTGTTGAGTAATAAGCCATCAATGAATGGACAGCATTCTTAACCACCCGCCAGGTCCGACAGGCTCTTCATTCATTTCAAATTATATTCTCCATCTTTTTTTTATACCGCCAGTACCGAAAAAGTAATCAAAGATCATACGGACAAAAGTTAAATAATTAAGTAAACAGCAAAGCCACTAAAAAACAATTTAAAAGACCAAGTTAAAAACTATTTTCTTGACATTTTTCTTTTGAAAACTGAGTACGTGGAAACACAAATCATTGTTCTGAATGGAGTGCATTCAAAAATTGGGAGCAACACAGGAGAAAGCCCTTCTATCCCCGCCTCTGCAAGTGGAACATAGGACGCTGCCGCCTTATACTGGGTCAGACCCTTGGTCCATCTAGCCCAGTATTCAGCAGCTCTCCGGGGTTTCAGGCAGGATTCTTTCCAAGCCCTACCTGGAGAGGCCGGGGATCGAACCTGGGACCTTCTGCATGCAAAGCAGGTGCTCTACCACACTGAGCTATGGGTCCCTCCCTACAGCACCTGGTAGTCCAAGGTGGTCACCAATCCAAGTACTAACCAGGTCCAACCCTGCTTCGCTTCCAAGATCAGAGGAGATCGGGCTGTTCGGATGTTAGTGATGGTATCTTCAAAGGGATCTCTCCTGTCTGGACACAGGTTCAAGACAGGCCGTCCCAGACAGCCCTATTTGTTTCTGGTTTAAAATATTATGCCATATATTATTCTTTACTGAGGACTCCATACAGCAGTCATTCTCCTACGGCTGTATCCCGTGCCACTCTCGGAAACAGAAAGCAATCGGGTACTTTGTGAGGCTGATTTTCCTGCTCAGGGACCGGGGTTGGGGCTTTCAGATCAGTTGAAAGAAGTTGAGCTAAGCAGTTTTTTGTTTTCAAATTAACTTCTACCCAAAACCGATGAACCCAAGGAAGCTTTACATGAAACGATTTCAGAAAATAAACTGAACAGTAGCAGAAAAAGTAACGGAATCAAGCTTTTATTTTAAGGCCACAATCCAAGTTGGTAGCCATCTCTAGATTCCACCCACTCTGTGAAATATTTAATTTTGTATGTCCTGAATTTAGCTTCATCCGATTACTCCGAGGAGAGTAAAAATTCAGTATCCATTTTTTGACACTGGGAATAATTTTACTGCCCTCCCTCATCCTAACTTATTCATCATTTTCCAAACTAAAAGATAATGTACGTCGTAAGCATTACTGGTAGGATAGTTGTTCCATCCACAATTCATTTTGTTAGCCTATTTCTATCCCATTTAGTCTGTGCTTATAAGGACCAAAGGCTGCTTTTTGAGCTCTAACAGTCGCTGTACCTCCGCAACTTTTGATTTGTGACCATTAGCCATATTTGCTGGTGCTGATGGGATCCATATCTGCATATCTGTTGAATACAGAAGATTCCAGGATCTCCAGGTAGGGGTGGGCAATCTACCCACCACCTGACTTGCTGGGCGCTCGAAACTGCGCAGAGAGTGCCAGCCGAGGCACTCGCCGGACTTCTGGATTCCCGGCACTGCGTTTTTTACGTAGAAAATGGCGTACGATATGTTAAAAACGGCAGTGATTTGCACAAGTTATTAATGTATTTATTGTTTTTATGCATAAAGTATTGTGAACCGCCCAGAGAGCTTCGGCTGTGGGGCGGCATATAAAATAAATAAATAAATAAATGTATCTGTGATTTTTAATGTATCTGATGCCATTTCCTATGTAAAAAACACGTAGCGCCAGGAACCCAAAGTCGCTTCCCCGGCTCAGCTCACGAGAGAACGCAAGTTGAGCCAGGGAAGCAGGTAGGGTGAGCAGAGCTCGGGGGGGAATTGAGCGAGCCTGGTGAGTTTACTGGGCTTCCATCCCGCCCAATCAAGCTCCGCACACATCCTTAGCTACATCGTCAATTGAGCTAGATCGTCAATTATGAGGCGAGTTCCAGCAGCTGGACTGCTGTCCCTTGTGTTAACTGCTATATTTGGAAGATTCTACACTAATCGGGGGCTGACAAGATGACCTCCTAGGTATCTTGCGAATCTACACGGTGGACCACTTCCACCTGCCTCCTCCATGGAAGAGATACATAGGCTGGGTGGTGGAGGCAGCCTCTCAGCTGGGAGACATCAAGCAACTGACATTCACGTGTAGTTTTTTTGGGATAGGGAAGTTGTTTGGCACTACCCTATCCCAAAAGTTAGTTTATGGTCAAAAGTTTTGTTTTTGCTTCATTTATATTATGTGTTTTAGCTGATTGTGCATTTTGAAACAAGCCATCACAAGTCTTTTGAAACAAGCCAGCACAAGTCGACTTAACACGAAAAACGTTTTTAAATGCAATTGAAGAAATGAAATAGTAAAAACAGCAGATAAAATCATATACAGGGGCCCTGCAAAAAGTAGCTTGGCAAGAATTAAACAAGCATTTAGGGTCTACTTAAAGGCAGCAAGAGGGCAGGGAACTAAAGCCAAGTTCGGGGGGGGGGGGGAATCGGCATGGGAAAAAATTATACCATCAACTTCTGAACATGCTACAATCCAGCTAAGTGCTTTTGTCTCTGCAACCGCAGAGCCTGAAAAGAAACTTTGGGAACACACTGTAAACTGGGAGTGCACATTGACAAGAAAAGGCAACTTTTTGGCACACAGTTGCCTTCCTTCTCTTGTCAACATACCTGCACTCCCAGTTTAGTGTGTTCCCAAAGTTTCTTTCAGGGCTTTGAGGAAATTTGGATTGCACAGCAGCTCGTGAACGGATCCCAACAAAACAGCCCCAAACTAGCTTATCTTAAGACTCTTGCTTCCAGGTCAAAAACATTTCCGAGTGTCCTTTTCACAGGTTACCATCACTTTTGACTACCACTTTGAAAAGTTGTCTCCCTCTCCCACTAGCAACAACTTCCCACACGAAGATGCTAAGCACACATTCCTTTTTCACTGTAGAAAAGTGCAGGGACCCCCAATCTGGATCAGGACCTGAGCATGGAAGGTTGGGGGGGGGGGGGTTAGCACTTTCTCCTACACTGTAGTCCTGATCTGGATCAGGCCCTCTGCACCTACAATTTATAGTGAAGTAAATGTATCAATATTTGACAATAGATTTCATAGCTTATAGAGCCGGAAGGGGCCTACAAGGCCGTTGAGTCCAACCCCCTGCTCAATACAGGAAACTAGAGGAGGGGTCTCCCATCATATAAATTGTAGGCATGAGTATGTGTGTGTGTTCCAGATTGGGACCACAGGGCGCAGGGCCTCCTTACCCCCATGCTAGGGTCCTGATCTGGATTAGGACCACTGAGCTTACTATAGAGTCAAAGGAAGAAGAAAGGGGGGGAAAAGACATGGTTGCTAGTGATGTTTGTAGAGCAACATTTGTTTTGGCACTAAATTAGATTGTTTGAATCTCGGTCTGTTCCCTAATATAGATGTATATTCATAAGTCCATACACAGATCATTCCACTGTATGGTTGAGGAAGCTAATTGGCTTTGCCCCATCACTAGATTGTTCTGGTAAAAAAAAAAAAAGTAGATTCTGCAACCTTTAAGCTTGCTCATGCCTACAGTAGGTGGTTTTAGACAAGTTCCTCTCTCTCTCTCAGCCTCAGATCTTCAATGTGAGGATAATAGTATTTCTGGCCTAATTGCAAGGATCACCATATTTATTACATTTATACCCCGCCTTTTTTCCTGCAAGGAACCCAAGGCGGCTTACATAATCCTCCTCCTCCTCTCCATTTTTATCCTCACAACAGCCCTGTGAGGTAGGTTAGGCTGAGAGTCAGTGACTGGCCCAAAGTCACCCAGTGAGTTTCATGGCCATAGGATAATGTATGTGTGAAGTGCTTTTTACATGTTCTAATCATAGCAAACAATATTGTTATTGTGTCTCCCATACTAAGCTCCTTATTTTGTATAAACAAACTGGGGCTGGCACGCTCCACTCCCATGATGTATGTATCATCACGCAGCCCTCCAGCTATTCTTGGGCTCCCAACTCCCATCATCCCCAACCATTGGCCATACTGGATGGGGCTGATCGGAGTCGGGGTCCTACAATGTCTGGCAGGCCGCAGGTTCCCCACCCCTGTTCTAGCTACTTAATCCAGAAGCAGTAACAGTGGTCTTGGTGTGTGTGTGTGAGAGAGAGAGAGAGGTTTGTTGCCTTCTTGTTCTTCTCTGTTACAAAAAAGAAATCCACTCAAGAAAGAAAAGGGCAAGCAACCCCCCCACATTTTAAAGCACTTTTTATTGATCTCATTGAAAACAGAACAAGGAAATGACAGGCGTCAAAAGATGGCGCCTTTAAAACTGTCAAAAACATTTAACAGAAGAAAAAAAAAACAGAACACCCGGCAATATGAACGGTTTAGAAGAGATGCATAAAAAAAAAAAAAACCAAAAAACAAAACAAACAAAAACAAAAAAAAGCCCCCAAACTTGGTACTGCACTAATTACAGTATTTAAAGATATATGAAAAAAAAAAAAAATTAAAATGACCTGCGTTGCCATCACACAAAAGGTGATGACAGATTTATTTTCACTACAATACTAACAATTTTAAAAAAGGTTTTGTGGGGTTTTGTCCCTGCATTTTATACTAAAATCACTTTGTTCTTTTTTTTCCTTTTTATTATACAACTGAAATGTATATTCACGCAGTGAGTAAAAATCACACTAAATCAGCACCGTTTAGTTGCTCGGGTGAGGGCGGGTTCATTTGAGGCTCTTAATGTTCAGCCCCCGATGATAAAAAATAAAATCAGTTCAATCCAACTTCAACCTCATAATGCGTAGCTTAAAAGGGGGAGGAAAGGAACAGACCCGGAAAGTGGAGATGGCACAGATCAATCTTCTCCTCACACCATGTCCTTGGGGTGCCCAGTTTTGAGTGTCTGCTTAAGAAATGCCCAGAACAGGGTCCTCTATAAATGCCAGTTTTCTGAATTAAAAACAGCAACTCAAAGCCTCCTCTCCTTTTAGGAGTTAGTGTCATATAAGACGTGTTCCTATTAGGTTCCTAGCATGATGGAAGAGGGGAATATATCCACTGGCAGGAGGAAAAATACAGTAGGGGGGGAAAAAACATGCCCAAGAGCCGGTCTGTAACGGAGAAGCCCTGATAGGACTCAGAACATCTGCCAGGCTTGGACGAATTAAGAGGTGGGGAAGAGAGAGGCAAACTCACTGGATTAAGTCTCCAGCAGGCACCTGTTCAAAAGACAACTCAGTTTTGAGTGAGCCAGAGAAAGGAAAGTAAGGTCCAGCTGCAAGCAAAGCCTGCCCCAGAGCTGTGCCAAAGGGGGTTTTGGCTTCAAGAACAAATAGGTGTCGTCCAGAGTTTTATTACAACCGAAGTGGAGAGACTTGACATGAGCTGTCCATTCAATTTTCATCCTTCCAAAGGTGTGTGTGTGTGTGTGTGTGTGTGTGTGTGTGTGTGTGAGAGAGAGAGAGAGAGAGAGAGAGAGAGAGAGAGAGAGAGAGAGAGAGAGAGAGAGAGAGAGAGAGAAACACACCTTTCCCTTGGCTCGTGTCAAGAGAGGCCATAGGGGTCATTTAGTATGGAATGAACTTGTGCTGCGTATCCAGCTGTTGTGAGCAGTGGTGGAAGGCCGGGCGGCGACGGGGGGAAGAGAATAACATGAGGCATCTGTTCATTCTTCCAGTAACAGGAGCGGCAGTGCCACAGGCCAGGGTGCTGCAAAGCTCTTGGGTTTCCTTTCTTGAAAAGAGAAAACAAAACTCATACAATCTGTGGGGTTTCAAAGGTGGCGTGGTGGTGAGGGGAGGGTCAAGAAAGCCCTCAGAAAGGGTTGGCTGCCACCGCGGCCGCAGAGCTGGTGTCGGGGAGTCTGTTCTCGGGCGCCTCCTGGGATGACGACGTGCTTGCCTGCCGCTGAGCCAGGGCAGCGCTGGAGTGCCTGCACTTGGGGGAGCTGCACAGACAACTGAAGTACTTGCCCTTGATGTCCCAGAACCTCTCGCCATAGTCAAACCTGGAAGAGAGGAAGACACAGGCCTGCTTACTTGGGAGCCCAGTGGAACGTACTTCTGAGTAAACATGCGTAAGGATGCAGGCTGCTTTTTTAGGGCAAAGCCCGGACAAGGCAGCTTACATGAAAACAATCATAGAATAAAAACTCCACCCACCCTGGGCTCACACCCGTGCCTGCCTGCAGGTCTCTGGCTTTTGGTCTCTTGGCGGCAGCTGGTACATGAAATATTTTGAAAGGTGGGGTACAAATGAATAAAATAAAAATAACCGTCTTGTGGCACCTTAAAGTCTCGTGGCCAGCTCTGGCCCCACGTCAACGCTATTACAGGACCCAAGAATGTCATCTACAACATCGGGGTTCACACGCCTGCTCATCCTCCAATGTGATCTAGGCCAGTGGCTCTCAACCTTTTTTGCCCCATGCACCCTCTTCACCCTATGTCAGAATGCCATTCCCCCCTTTCCAAGATTGTCTGACTTCACCTGTGCCATACAATAAGGTGTGGTGTCCTGTAGATTATGTACAATCTGTAGAATTGTAATTTGTAGAAAGATCGGTATTCCAGCAGTTTGAGTCTGTGGTCCCAAATCTCCCAATCCCCCCCTGAAACCCTAAAATCCCCCCCTGGGGGGGGGGAAATCCCCCCTGGTTGAGAACCCCTGATCTAGGCCATAATTGGCCAGCAATGCCCCACTGCACTCTACATAGGACAAACAGGCCAGTCGCTATGCAAAAGAATAAATGGACACAAATCTGACATCAGGAAAGCAACGGCGGTACATTCTAACCTCCCAGGTCATTCATGAGTGACCATAGGAATTTCAAAGATGGACACCAATGAGAAATTCGTGATGATTCCTTAAGAGATTCGACCCAGAAATTTCCTGTGGTTTGAATAAGCACAAAGGTGTTTGTTTTTATTTGACCACATACGTTAGTCGGCTCACCATTGCAATGACGGTGAGCAATGTGAATTTTGTGAATGGCAACCTGTTAAGGTAACCGTATCTGTACTTTTTTGCATTTCAATTCCCTCCTGACAACACTGTTTGCATCTAACCCGACCTCCCCATGTGTATGTATGTCAACCAATTTGTGGTTGACACTTACTTCAGGCACCTGAAGAGGTGAACAGTGTCCACAAAAGCTTATGCCAGAATGAATGCGTCAAGTCTTTAAGGCGTCCACAAGATTCTTTGTTGCTTTTGCTGCAACAGACTAACATGGCTACCCCTTTGGAAGTTAAAATAAAAATAACCGCCTTACGCATGACATTGTTCCCATGAGCGGACAGATGACCTGTACAAACGGTTATTTTAATTTTGTGGGTGTGTAGGTTTACACCTCACCATTTGACTGAAGGCTTATGTGTGAGTGTGAAGGATTGAGGCCTACACAGGCTTGAGTTAATTTGAAGCCTGTAGGCCCAAACATCTCCTGATTGGAGGGGGGGGGCATTTATGAGCTTCATTTTCCCCTCATGGAGTTAAAAGTTTCCTTTTCAGTGAGAGAAGTCACCTTTTCCCCTAATGGAGTTAAGTTTCATTTCCCCAGTTTTAGGTCACATGATCGTAACCTTCTAGTTCTGTGAGAGTGTATATAAAGGGGAGAGAGAAGCTGGAGAGAGAGAGAAGCTGTGGAGGAGAGGTTCTGCAGGCACCAAGAAGCAGAGTCCTGAATATCACTGAAGAATGCAGAACAGCCAGGGCTAGGCTGAGAAGGAATCTCTATTAAGGTTACAGGTGAAAGAGTAGCTAGGTTAGAACTGCGTTATTTTTTTCTTTTATTTCTATTATATCTGCTTTTTGAAAGTATACAGGCTCTATTTGTGTAATTACCTTAAGTTATTGTGAATCGACTATACAAAAATTTACTAAAGTAAACAGTTATTGTTAACAGCAAGCTGTTTGGAGTGTCTTTTGCACCACGCCTAAGGCCTGGTCCCACGTTACTGGGAAGAGAAGCTAAAAGGCAGAGAATAGGCATCCTGATACAGGAGGGGCTCTTAAAGAGGCAGAATATCTTTAAGGAGCTGATCAAGGTCTCCTGGTACAGGTGGAACCTTGACAGTGAGTAGTGAGAAAGCGGGGGGGACGGACGGACATTTTAACCTCCCTGTTCAAACGTTTGAGCAGGTTTTCCCAGAGAAGGTAATCAAGAAGCGCTTGAGAGAAATGACCGGAAATGGAACAAGCTGCTAAAGTTATTCCCCATGGCCCCCACTCCCACCCCTTTCCATTTATGCCATCCCTCCCTCCAAAACTACTTTCTCCAGGCCAAGACATACCCAATCTCTTCTCCTGCTTGGATGTGCCTGCTACTGAAGAAAGCGATTCTGGGAAAGCGCAGGTCCTGGTGGGACATGAACACTCGCACAGCGATGAGATTTGGCTCACAGAAATGGTTGATGAAGCGGCTGATGTTGCCGTAGAAGCGGGCATCTATGCAGTACACATCTCTGTCCTGGGTGGGGGGAAACACAATCTCTGATTGTTGTTGTTGTTGTTTATATACCACCCAACCGCCGAAGCTCTCTGGGCGGTTTCGACCTGGTGCAGTGTTTGAAATCATGCTCCAAGTTTCCCGCCCCACAAAAACAACCCACCAAACCCATAAATCACTTCACAATCATTGCACAGCAGGATGCGAGATGAGGATCTTTTCCCCCAAGTGATCTTGTAAGGAATATTATAGCAAACTCATTATCCGAGTGACGATCCTTATGTAGCCAAAACGGCACCATCCGCACCCCTCCTCTAGTTTCCTGCATTGAGCAGGGGGTTGGACTCGATGGCCTTGTTAGGCCCCTTCTAACTCTATGATCTATGAATCTATGACTTGGGGGGGGGGGGAGAACTTTAGAAAACAAAACCCTACCGTGCTTACGGTGGAACGGAGGGGGGGGAGGAGGAACGGAATGGAGTATCCTGGGAAAGGGCTGGCTGGAACCCTGAACAGGACCCTCCACACTGCAATATTTTGTTGGAGGTCCCACTTGTTGCTGTTATTTAATTTGTATGCCGCTTTTCCACAGAAATGTGCCCAAGAACCGCAACATATATCAAAGCATAGTTTGTATTTTATACCTTATGCTCTGAAGTTATGTTCTGGCCTGTTTGACCTCTGTGGTCATTTTAGATCTAACGGGATTTGCTGCCCTAGTTGCTGCTTCAGCCTCTGTTTTGAAAAAAATAATAATTTGTGGTTCTGGAGTTTTGCTGCTGCTGCTGCTGCGTTTTATTACGATTGAATTTTTTGGAAGTTATTGAATTTGCGGTATTGTTTTAATTGTGTACGTCACTCCAACAGCCTAGACTATAAGGTAGGCCATGTCAAATAAATAAAGAAATCATTACAACAGTCTACTACCAATTATTTGACAACATAATGTAGCAATGTAAATAAACAACCCAATTCTACAACTGGTTCATTTCAGTGATGCTACTGAAATGCAGCAGTTTTTCAAATCCATTAGACGCCAGACCAACCTTCTTTAGCTGGGTGCCCGCCAGATGTGTTGGACTACAACTCCGATCAGCCCCAGCCAGCATGGCCAAACATATGAGGGGCGCCAGGTTGGGGGGGGGGAGGCTGTTCAAGCTGAAAACGGCGCTGGGGCTCCTGCCACTCCCTTTCCCAACAGCCCTCCCCCCAAATCCTGCTGAGGAACTAAAAGTCCCAACATCCCCAGCAGGAAGGGACAGCATTAGGGTCCATTTTCACTGGAGACAGGTGGCCTTCTGACATCCCAGTCTAGGGAGCAGAAGCACCTGTCACCTCTGCCCCTTCTCCTGGCTTGAGGTAAGGTTTGTGGGCTCTCCCGGGTACAGGGGAATGGGCAGGTGACGCGAACAGGTGCTTCGGTTTCAGGTTAAACAGGCTCTTCTTTGAGCCTGTTCATAGCAAGCTTCAAGCAGGGCCTGCCCAACCCAAACCTACTTGCGAGGAATCGAATAGGGCCGTTCGGTTTTTCTCACACAGCCAACTACTTCTCCTCCTCTCAGTTTGCACCTACAGTCATGCCTTGGATTGAGAGCATAATTCGTTCCGGAAATGTGCTTGTAATCCAAAACACTCTTATATCAAAACGAAATCCCCCCCCAAAAAAATTGTACAGAGATTTTTAATTTAAGCCGTACTACAGTACATGTATTGCAAGACATCGCTTGTATATCAAGTAAATAAATAAATAAATAAATATTTAAAAATTTGCTTGTCTTGCAAAACACTCTCAAACCAAGTTACTTGCAATCCAAGGTATTATTGTATATGCCAAAATAGGCTCAGCAACCTTGGGCTTTCCAAACTAGTGCTCATCGTGCTTCTGGATTATCGAGTGTGCCCTCGACAAATTGGTCAGAGGAGAAAGCTGACATCTTTGCAGCCATACTAAGCTTCTTCTCTGCAGGTTCAGCTTTATGATTCTGTTCAAACACAGACATTTCAAGTTTTTAGCGCATAAGGCTGTGAGAAGATAGGCTTGAAAGTATGTGGAGAAATGCTTGGTGAAGTCACAAAAGCTGGTTGTACAAGTTTTTATTTTATTTTATCTTTTCATTGGATCCCCCCCCCCCCCCCCCACTGCAGTAGGAAGAAGCAGCAACCTTGCACTACTGGCTGATCCACTCAGAGAAAAAGTCACACTTGGACATGGGCATCCACCAGATCATTGTTTCTGTTTTTGAAGGTATCAGCCCAGTATTTACTCACTTTCACTCTTCTTCATTCACCCCATGAATGCCCATCAAACAGAACAGAGCAGAGCAGCCCATCCAAAAGCCATGTGAATCTCTCCAATATCCCCCTCAGAATTCTTGATAACAGAGCATGGGACTTCTGGATCAGAGGGAGCTCCAGGTCTGTGCAGGGTAGGTGGGCAGACTTCAGGCTTGTGGAAAGATCCCCACAGTCCATGAATCAAGAGTTCGGTTCAAATAAGGCAGTGTTTCTCAACCTTGGGTCCCCAGATGTTTTTGGCCTACAACTCCCAGCATGCCCCAGCCAGCTATGCTGGCTGGGGCATGCTGGGAGTTGTAGGCCAAAAACATCTGGGGACCCAAGGTTGAGAAACACTGAAATAAGGGGAGGGGACACTGGAGTCAAGTATCTACTGCACCCCACCGTGTATATCGGGTGGGCAACTTCAAGGGGGGGGCAGGGCACTTTCAGCCCCCTGGATCCCCTTGTGGGCTGCACTCCTGCCGCCCAATTCAGTGGCAGCCGCTAAAAAAAGGTGCTCCATTTGTCCTTTTTACCCCTCCACCAATTTTTTTGCCACCACAAATGTTGGCGGCGCGGCGGCCACACCCACAGGCCACAAGTTGCCCACCCCTGTTGTATATATAAAAAAAACAATTCTATGTGTAAGTTACTATAGATCGGGGACTCCGTGACAAAAAAAAAAAAAAAAATCGAAGCGACCTGTAAAACTGCACAAAAACCTGGTCAAAGGCAACCGATTAACACTCCCATTTTACAAGTGAGGAACACTGACGCTATTGCTAAACTATTGGGAATCAGAAACCCTTGCTGATCTACTGCAAGCCAACCGTGTATCTATCAGCAGATCCCGATCTAGCTTCTGCTTGCCACTGGGGTACAGTGTTTAGTTTCTATTGCAAACACGGTGAAAGGCAAGATGGCAGCCTGTCCCAAAGCGCCAACAAGGAACGTATGTAAATGGGGTGGGGGTAGGATGAGAGGCTGCTGAGGCATTTGGCTATCAGGAACTGTTCGGAGGCAAGGGTTCACTCTGCTCTCTCAGTCACCTTTGACTGAGCAGCCATTGACCCGAGGCTATTTCTGAGCCAGTGACCTGAAAAAGTCTGTCTCCACATCCCCCGTTGTCAGCCTGCTGAGCTTCTCAGCCCCCGTTCTACAGGACTTCCTAAAGGCGAGAAGAGCTTCCCATCGCACGCTTGCAGACTGCTCTATCCAGTGTAATGGGGGGGGGGGGGGGATTCATTTTAGCACTTCTGTTTGTCCTGGGAGTCCTTTAAAAATAAATAAATCACTACCTTGTTGCCAAGGTCAAAAAGATAGCAGTCTTCTTCACGTACGTTTGCCTCTGAATCAGAGATCAGCTCTCCAACATACCTGCAGAACAATGGAAAAGCAAAAGGGAGATGGTGAATGCCTTTTTTGCAAGAAATTTGGGGCCTTGAGGGAGACAGGCCTAGGGTCTGGGTCCACCTGGGTCAGGGTTAGGCAACCTCGCGCTTTCCCGATGCTTTGGACTACAGCTCCCATAATCCTTGATCACTGTCCATTCCTGCTGGGGCTTGTGGGAGTTGTAGTCCAAAACATCTCCAGGGCAGCAGGCTGCCTACCAGCGATCTAGTTCAACAGCCTGCGGGCCAGTCACAGCCCTCTGGGAAGTCCACAAAAGAGGGCATGAAGGCAACAAGGCCTCCCTCACCATTTGCCTCCCACAACTGATACAAAAATGACCACATGAACACTGGAAGCAAGCTGCCTTATCTTGAGCTGGACCGCTGATCGGGCTAACTCAGTAGTCTCTAGTCCAGGGCTCTCCAACCTTGGGTCCCCCAGATGTTGCTGGCCTACAGCTCCCAGCATGCCCAGCCAGCATGGCTAATGGCAAGGGATTCTGGGAGCTGTAGTCCAGCAACATCTGGGGACCCAAGGTTGGAGAGCCCTGCTCTTGTCTAATCGGCAGAAGCTCTCCACGATCTTTCCCAGACCTGCTGGGATACCAGGCGTGGAAACAGCTACCTTTCGCAGGCAAAGTATACGCTCAAGCCATTAGCGGTTTATATGAAGTGAGAGCAATCACAGCCCATGAGCGGCAAGCGGCACCTGTTGCCGACTGTTCCGATCCCACGGTGAGGCTTGTGTGGGGAAAGGGTGGGGCCATGGCACAGGTTGCAGCTGTAATGTGTCACACAAAAGGGCCGAGCAATCCAGGTCGGCAGAGAACGCAGAGGCGTGCCCTTCCGGTAACCCATGCAGTGGTCCACGGGGCAAGTTCACAATGTGCGGGCTCACCCCTCCATGATTACAATGTGAAGACTTGCACGTGTGAGGTGCCCATCATGGCCCGGCACTCCAGATACCCCCCCACACACACACATTAGTAAAATACTTGTCAGTTCACATGTTTTAACAGGAAGTCTTCGAACTGATGAGATGTCAAGTGACAAGCACAGCGGGGCCACACACACACACACACACACACACACACACACACACACACAAATCAGCCTTCAGATGCAAATGTGCAACTGCCCACAGGGTAGGGCCATAGCACAGCGGCAGAGCAGATGTTTGTATGCAGGAAGTCCCGAGCTTTTTCTCAGCAACTTCAGTAAAAAGGTCTCGCTTAGGAGGCCTGGGATAACGCATCTCTTTGACCCGGGATCGTGGACAGTCACTACCGGTCAGTGTAGGCAATACTGGACTAGATGGACCAATACCAGCCTTGCATTTAAACACTTGGCCTGGTAGCCGTAGCTGACAAGGAAGTGCATGCGGGAGGGTGAGAAGGCTGGGTCGGGAGAGGAGGAATGCCATGTCCCTCTTCTCTGCCCAGCCAAGAAACCAAGCGGGCTGCCAGGAGAGCTGGAGGACCGGCGGGGCTCTCTGTCCCTCCTCTGCCAGCAGTATTGTATTTTTTTTTTACTATTATTATTATTTTTGCAGGACTGTAACCTTTGAGGGCTTACCTACAAATAACCTGAACTATGCTTTTCTAAAGAAGTGAACCTGCTGGAGAGAATGTTCTTCTTGACATTCCAGGTAAATCTTCCCTATTTGCGTGTTTTGACTGAACTGAACCGCTTGCTCCCTCAAGGGGGCAGCTGCGTAACAGTTAAGTCCCCAAACTCCAAAAGAAACATTAAAGCCCAGACGCCTTGAACGCAACTCCTCTGGAGTAAGCAGTCTGTTAGAAATGCTTCCAAAGGCATTTCTACTCCACCGGCCCTCGCTCGATTCCCAGCAATTACATCGAACATGCTTTTCTAATGAACTCTTCCTGGGGTCAAAACTGTGGTTTCAACCACATTTACAGTGGCCTTCTTCATCGGCTTCTTCATCCAAATGGAAACTGGTTTTGAAAACAATCCATAACTGAGCCTCTTACGGGAGCAATCCTCAGCACATTTACTCAGAGTAAGTCCCACTATGTTCAAGGAAGCTTGCTGCCTAGTGTTGAGGATCACATCCTTCAAGAAACTGTTCCAAGAGAACATGTACAAGATGGGCATTAGGCTCCAACTGCAGGTCAAGGGCCACTTAGGCCAGTGTTCTCCAACCTTGGGTCTCCAGATGTTTTTAGCCTACAACTCCCAGCATGCCCCAGCCAGCATAGGCACACTGAAGGCTCCAGCCGCGCCAGTTGGAGCGAGGCTCTCCAAGACATACTCGAGACCACTGAGCACAGATTAGTTACCTGCCAGCATCCTGCAAGTGCTCTTCCAGATGCACCATGAGAGTGGTTAAAAGGGAGATCTCCTCCACACACACACACACCCTCCAAAACACACTCAATAATACTCAGGGATGAAATTGCCACAACCCAGTGCCAATGATTGGGAATGCAGGAACAAAGGGTATTAGTTATTTCAGATTAATTAAAATGGCCCCTGGATGTTTCGAGCTTACAGATACACATTGCAGAGTTGCTGGCTAGGCTGCTTTTACTGAATGCTTCCTCTTTTGAAGCTTCTGGACTTTGCATTTCATCATGTACTTGTGGAGCATTGCAGAAACAATAAAAATTCTTCTGAACTGCTGAGGAAGAGTTGCATCCAGCAAGCTGTTCTGAAGGTTCAGACTTCTCAAAGGTTATCAAAAGACACACACACACACACACACACAGAGAGAGAGAGAGAGAGAGAGAACTACCATCCAAAACGCTCCAGGGCACAGCAAACAACAAGCTACTCGGTCATTTCCAAGTGGGAAACCTTGGCTTGCAATACCTGGTCCACACTGACTTAAATTGTCCGAACCCCAAGCGATCACAGACCTTCCAAGTTTTCAACAGAGGCTACAAGGTGGCTAGTTTGGCCCTTACGTGGCAGTCAATACTAGGCAGGAGCAGTCCAGCCACTGTCCTCAGAACTGAGGCAAGGCTGCACTCGTGATAGTACTGAGATTTATTCCAGATGGGAGTATTGGAAACCAGGGTTGCAAACAATCATGATTCAGGCAAACACATGTACAAATAGCCTACACTTAATAGTTAAGAACACCAATTTATACAGAAAACATTAATCCAGAACTAGGCTACCGACATGATAGGGTGGCAAAAAATCATGATATTTTTTTTTGCAAAAAATTGATTTTTATTGATGATCTAATCAATGATTTAATCATTGATTTAAATCATTGCACCCCTGATGGAAACCCCTCCTACTTCCCCTTCAGGATCTGAGGACCTCGATCCTAAACATTTGTGCTAACCACAAATCCAATGTCAGATCATTTCTTGTGAAGTTGCACTCTTATTTAACCACAAGGATCGAGCGTCACCTTTGTATTACCCACACAACCACGCCCCACTTTCTCCACTTTCTCATAGTTGGTTGCACAACATTTTATTACTTTAGTCCTACAAATGTTCGATGCCTATGTGCAGCCTTGTTTACAAATACTTACTGTGAGAATAGACAGACGTAGTATTCCTTCAAAGCCCCGATAGCTTGGGGCCAGGCTACCTGAAAGAGAGCCTTCTATCACAGATACCTACCCGGGCCTTAGGAGTCAGATGCGCTTCTCCCCGCCAAATGTGGTACAACAGGTAGCTACTAAAGAGGGCCTTTTTGGTAGTGGCACCCCAACTGTTTGAATGTCCTCCAAAGAGAGGCTCACATTGTGGTCCTTTTGGCAATAAATGAGTATCTTTTCATTTTATCAGTCTTTTAATGTTAATAGCTTTTAGGGCTTTTTAGATTATTTACATGAATGCTATTCACTACTGCTAGTTTATGCTGTTGCCGGTTTTATGCTGGCTTTTAGATTTTATGTTTGTGTTTTAGTAGTTATTTTTATTATTTTATATTTTTTTATTGTGAACCTCCCAGAGAACCGTAGTTATTGGACAGTATAAAAATAATGTATGAATACTGCAGAATTTCCCTCACCATGACGCTATCCAAGCTGCCTGTTCCGGCATTTTACAGATGCAGGAGGCATCCAGGGATAACCCTTTATGCTGCTTCCAGGCAAGAGACAAGTACTCCGTAGCTTGGCAGCCTTGAGAATCCAAGCAATTTTGGCAGTTAACTGCTGTAATGATGTCTCAATTTGACGGACCTATCGATATATATTGGGTCATTATGTTATTCATTGTTTCTATGCTTTAATCTTCAGGTTTTAATTCAGAAACTGAACTTCTGGGAGTCTGTATCCTCGGAATCCTATCTTTTATTTCTTGGAAAGTTGCAATAGCCATTGGCCGAAAGCAATCAAAAGATTACTGAACTGAGCTATATTGCTTCTGTGCATTCAGACTTCCTTGGCTCCCACTGAGTGGCAAAATGGCACCTCTGAATTTCATTAGGATCGGCCACGCTGAACCAACAGAGTTCCTGACACTTCTTTGCTGCTCAGTTTACATGTGTGAACCCACAGAGTCCGCTTTGCCACTCTGTAGCCACACCCCACTAAAATCTGAGGTCATTTTGCTAGTGCAGTTAAAGGCCTTTGTTTCCTCAGCGGTTCCACGGGCGCTTCCCTTCCCTCCTACAGGTCTAGAATACTGCCTGTGACGTCACGGAGAAGATGATGACACGAAATGTCGACGAGCGATTCGCAGGCTCCGGACATTAACTTGATTTACCTCAAACCCCACTTAAAGAGGTCCAAGAAAACAAATTATTGCCAAGACAGGCTTTCTTTCTGACTTTCTCACAATGAAAACTCCTAATCCAGCAAATCTTTTTAAGAATGTGCTGAAACACTTCTGCTCACAAGAGGCTTTTTGATATTCCCAACCATTTCCCCCGCTTTTTCTTCGGGTGAGGGGGCAATGATGTGAGGAAAGGGGGCTCTGTATTCAAAGTTTATGAACATTAGGAGAGCCTTGCTGTATCTGAACACCCTGCTGCCCATAGCGGCCATCCAGGTGGCTCTGGGAAGCCCACCAGCAGGACAGGAAGGCAATAGCCTTTCCCCAGTATTCCTTCCCAAGGACTGGTATACTGTAACCTCTGAGCCTGGAGGCTCCATTCAGCCACCATGGCTAAATAGCTGTCAACAGACGTGTCCTTCTCCATGCATTTGTTTCAACTCCTTTCGAAAGCCATCTAAGCTAGTGGCTACCATCACATCCTGGGTAGTGAGTTCCATTCATCGCGCTTGCCCGCTGATCTCCCCCCCCCCCCCGAATGAAGGGGCTCGGGGGATACCTCAACTGCACCAGGGCAACAGAACACAGGAATGGGGACCATGCTGGGGGAAAGGGGGTGATGGAAGAGGGGGCCTGAGGGAACAGCAGCCCAGTCGTTGGTGTAGGAGGCAGTCGTGCGTTTTTGGCAGCTGACCCAGAAGGAGACGAGGACGGGCCTGCAGGTGACAGGCACTTATGTGTCCTCCCAGAAGTAGCAACTGTAACATACTAACGAGAAGAGAAGAGGCAACGGGCATGGCTCGGAAAGCTGCCCACAAGGAGGGAGCCCACGGAGGGAGGATCCCCATAGCTGTTTTCAGACTAAGCCTGGAGACTACAAGGATACGGGTTGCTAGCCCACTTCCTAACCTTTTAAGGCTGAGATGGGGAACCTTTTTTTTCTTCTGTTGATGGCCACATTCCATCAGGGATAATCTGTTGGGGGCTGCCTACTGGGTGTTGGGGGGGCCCTTCCTCTTTCTGCCAATCCCCTTGCCCTCTCTTCTTCTGACACCCCCTTCCCTCTCCCTATTGCTTCCCACCCAGCAGTCTGTTGGGAGAGGGACAGATCAGCGTTGTCAGAGGCCTGAGCTGAGTAGACAGCTTTGGAAATCAGGCTAAAGGCAGCATGCGGCCCACCGCTGCTCTAAGGCCCTGGGCATCTACTTGGGGTGGGCCAGAAGCTAGGTATGTGTCTATGTTGCATCAGCACCCACTGCAAAGGGTACTTTGATCACTGCCACGTGCTTGCTACTGGCCCTACTTTCAACTTTCTGAACGGTACAGCAGCCACTGCAGATTTCTAGAGGGCTGGACTTTTGTCAGAAAAATTATTCAGGCCAGAAACACAACCCCACCTGGATAAAATCCAAGTGATGGAGGCCAAGAGGCCCACAATCTCGCTCCAGTCTAAGCTGAGGCATGCCCATCGCGGCAAATGAATCACCCAAGAGACAACATGGAACAGTCAGAGAGAGTGCTCGTGCATTCTACAATCTTAAAACAACTGCAGTTCCCTACAAAGCCTTGTGGGAGATCTCTCCTCCCTCTCCATGCGGTCCTCTGGTTCAAGCAGCTCTTCAAAGAGAAGGCACTCACTCGCAAACGAAGGTTCCCAACGGAATGTCTTGCATTGTCCGCACACCCCAGCCCATCTTCCTCGTGCGAAAAAGCTGTAACCGAGCCCTGGAAGACAGGAGAAACGCAGCCCTGTGAGCGGTGTGTGGTACAGGCAGGGCATTCCGGGTTACAGAAATTGCCGGTTTAATTTCTACGGAATGTTGTCTCCAGCTGAGGGCAAATTGAATGTTTTATGCAGGAGCCAGCTTGATAGAAAATGAAAATAATAGGGTGTGTGCAACGTCTGGCTAGGCTGCGGCCTACAAGACCCGTTTCACCCCAGTCAACGTGCTCAGCTAAATGCTGGAAATGGAATCGAGTTTCTGGTACCATTTCAGAATGCAGGAGAGCCATGCTGGCTGCCTCCAAGAAACACTCTCTGACATGCCACCTACATGTTCCTTCCCTCAGTTGGATCTACTCCTCTCGAAACTCTTCAAATATTTGCAGATCATCACAGGAACACCTATGCCTTCATATAGACCTTAGAGCAGGGCTCTCCAACTTTGGGTCCCCCAGATGTTGCTGGCCCACAGCTCCCAGCATACCCAGCCAGCATGGCTAATGGCAAGGGATTCTGGGAGCTGTAGGCCAGCAACATCTGGGGACCCAAGGTTGGAGCACCCTGCCTTAGAAGCGACTTGCAACATCAGCCTCTCTTGGGGATCTTAACAGGTTTTGTCTCCTTGGTTTTAGGCACAGCTCAAAGCTCTAAAGCAGCCTTCCTCCACCTGGTGCCCTCCAGCTGTATTGGACTACAGCCCTTGCCATGGTGGCTGGGGATGGTGAGAGTTGTAGCCCAACACATGTCAAGGGCACTAAGTTGCTGGAAGGCTGCCCTAGATAATTTAGGAAGGATGGTTACGGTATTTCTCAAGTATACATACTATAAGAGGATTACAAATTACACTTAAAAGAGTTATACCAAGGCTTTCAAAATCTGGCAACTAAGACCATGAGTAGTGGAGAATGAAGTTTATATTCCTTATTCAGCTACAAAGCTTACTGGGTAATCTTGGGCCAGTCACTACCTCCCAGCCTAATCTACCACGCAGGATAAAAAGGGGGAAGATCATGTATACGACACCCCCTGAACTCCTTGGAGGAAGATTGTGATGAACAATAAAAGACAGGTTGCTTACCTGTAACTGTGGTTCTTTGAGTGGCCATCTGTGCAGTCACACATATGGGCTCTGTGCCTGGTTGGAGGCCTGTGTGGAACCTTCGAAAGCGAAGGGGTTTTCCTGGGGGCCTCACCCAAACATGCCAATGCACATGCTCCACAGCGGGTCCCCTTTGGCTCCCACCCAGTTCTCCGAGACTGCCAATATATAACTGACAGATCCGAGCACGGCACCGGAGTGGGAATAGATGGCCGGTTATGTGACTGCACAGATGGCCACTTGAAGAACTACTGTTACAGGTACGCAACCTGTCTTTCCTCTTCGTGGTCTCTGTGCATCACCAATATGGGCGAATAGCAAGTTTACCTTCAGGTAGAGAGTAGGTGCTTATGTGAGGACTGAAGACAGCACAGCCTGTGGACAGAGTCAAAGGCCTGACTCTGACAGGCAGGGTCCACAAAATGTTTCCAGTTAGCTAAGTAGGCTTTCCGAGTGGTGGGCTTTCTTCCTGCGTCCTATACATCCTGCAGGTTGTATTCTCCAAGGCAGGGTAGTGAGGTCAAGGTAGCGAATCCAGCCCTTGACCAGAGTAATGAGGCTCAGAGCTAGTGGCAGGTGAAGAAAAGTGCAAGGTGACAACCAAAGGAGAGTGGCAAACCACGGTTTCCACAGCCACCATGTTGTGAGAAGAATGCAGTATGCCGTGGAGGGAGCAGGCAAAGTAGAGGAACTCCCCAGTGGTAGAGTTGCGGCCTATTCTCATTCTGCTGCCCGTTTTTGGGTGTTGGCAGTTGTATTTTCTGGTGAACAGATCTACCTTCAGAGTGCCCCCATCATGGGAACATGAGATGCACCATGTTCTGTGCAAGCATCCATTTGTGGGACATGGGAGAATGATCTGCTGAGATTGTCCGCTAGG
Organism: Shinisaurus crocodilurus; assembly: GCA_021292165.1. NCBI lineage: Eukaryota > Metazoa > Chordata > Lepidosauria > Squamata > Shinisauridae > Shinisaurus > Shinisaurus crocodilurus. The sequence continues at coordinate 1,649,409 of JAHFWL010001192.1, read as the reverse complement.
ATGTTATCCTCACTGGTCATGGCAGAAAGATCTGGCATGGAATACACCACAGCCACATCCGCATAGTCAAATCCAGAAGTTTGTGTACCCTCTTGCTGATTTATGTAGAATATGATTGTTGTGTTGTCCGGTGCAAGCTGTTAACTACCCAGCCAGAGAGTTTGGTCTTGGATGCTCTGAGAGCACCTTTAGAACTGCAAGGAGTTCCAGAATATTGATGTAAAGATGCCATTTGGTCTCAGATCAGCAGCCATGGATCCAAAGAAAGTGGATCCAATCCATCCTGAAGTAGAGGAATCTGTGGTGAGGACTCTGAATGGGTTCAGGGAAGGGAAAGGCATGCCATTTAGTAAGTTCGTGGGAGGCATCCACCAAATGAGAGAGTGCTGGATGCCCAGGGGGCAAGGTCAACCGTGCTCACTTGGGGTCCCGAATTGGCTGGAACACTCAGACAAACCAACTTTGCATGAGTCCCAAATGGATCCGAGCGAACTGTGTGGCCGCAGCGGTCATAGCCACGAGTGCTGGACGTGACAGGCTCTGGCAGAGTGTAGTTGAAAAATCTTGGCGGCAGCACCTGTCAGTGTGTGGGCTCTGTCCTTGGGGACTCCCCTCTCTCCAGCCAGAACGTCAAGCACAGCTCGCGGGTTTCTTTGTAAAGCTTTATTAAGCAAAAAGCAGGGCAACTCAGATGGTTGCCGAAAAGCGTTACACAAAAGTAAAGGAAGTAATTCAAGACCCTTTATCCCATCCAGGGGAGGTCAGGAAGGTTCAAACAGTTCATTCCGCACTGAGGCGTTTCACACGTTCCCACCCTCAAACCAGAGAACCCACTGGAGAACCCACTGCGCCCCTAGGGCGGGTCAAAAGTCTTGTTAGCCAACCGAGCCGAGCGACGAAGAGACGTCAGCTGTTCCTGCCTACGTAATCGACGCCGCTCTCGAGGATCTGTTACAGAGGCTGGCTTCCCACCCCCTTCCCTCAGGAGCTCTTCTTCCTCCCCTCCCCCCCTGGCTCTGCCCCCCCCTGTTCCCAGAGATTCTTCCCCCACCCTCCCCGCCTCTGGCTGCAACCTTGACAGTGCAGCTGGGCCCTGGTTATCTTCAGAGAGTGGCACCGCTCCTGCCTCCTCTTCCCCCTCCCCTTCCATTTCAGAGTCCATTCCCACGGGATCTGACCAGTGCTGTTTTGGATTTAGGGAGTCAGAACTGGAGGGGCTAGGAGAGCTAGCCCCGACGGTGAGATTTTCCTTGTTGACACAGAAGCCAAGGCAGTCCAACCGTCTTGAGCATTGGACTGAGAGAAGGGGTGACCAACAACCAATCATTGATGTAGGGGAAAACCTACAATCCCTTGGAGGCAGAGATGGGCTGCCATCACAGCCATGCACTTGGCGGAAAATTTGGGGCACGGCGACAAGCCGAAAGGGCAGTACTCTAGTATGAGGTTTCATTGATGGCAAACTGCAGGAAACATTGGTGAGATTTGTGGATTGCAATGTGGAAATATGCATCCTTCAGTTCTGTGGAGGTGAACCAGTTCACCTTCTTCACTAGCAGAAGGATGTGTGACAAATCACCATGCAGCGAAGTAGTGGGAGAAGAAGCCCCCCAGCTCCATGCTTGTCTCCCAAGAGGACATAATCAGCACCAAACCTGGGGGTGGATTGTTGAGGAATTCGTACGATACCCAGCAACCAGGGATCTGATACACTATCTGTCCGTGCTGTATAGAAAATGGCTAGCCTGTCTCTGAAGCAGCGTGGTATCATCAGAGACGTAGTAGTAGTAGGCAATCACTCGTGACCGAGTAAGATGGTCTTCCAGGATAAAAATTACAAAAAGAAAATTTTAAGATATATACCCAAAAGATGCCTCTTACAGAGGCCTCCCCCGCTTCCTTGTGGGTGGCGGACTGGTATTTCAGAGCTGAGAAGGATCTGCTGCAGTTCTGCTGGCCGTCAGGCTGCATACCCAGTGAGCAGAAGGTTTACAGCGTTGAGGATCCTCAGTACAAGGAGTGAGAGGATGACTGGGATGGGCGAACAAGCCATGTTTGAGATCGCCTTCGCTGCTCATCTCGTGCCCGATTCCTGTTCGGGTTTGTGACCGTTGCTTGCTCTGTGCGAACGGGGGGATTGTGCAAGTTGAGTAGTGATCGAATGTGAGATCTGCACAAATTCTTAATTTGCGCAACTTTCCTCCACAGGGTAAAAAGTGGGGCTGATTGATTCAGCCATCGTAGAAATAGCTGGAGTACGCTGAATACTCCAGCTTGCCTTCTGCTCCCAAAAGCAGAGAAGATGGCTAAGCGCGACCAGGATGAGCGAGATGAGAACGAGCAGGAGTAGAGTACTCCAGTTGCACCGACAATCTACTCGTTTCATCCTAAACAAATGACGTCCGGCGCTTGCTTTGATCCACATGATGTTCACCAGTGACCCGAGGTGTGTCCATTCCTTCTCTTTCAAAGCCCTTCTTAGTTTTTATGAGCATTCATTGAATTTCTATCCCACCCCTCTTCCAGGGAGCTCAGGGAGGTGTACATAGGTCTCCCCCACCCACCCCCTCGCCCTTTTATCTGCACAACAACACTATGAGGTAGGTCAGGCTGTGAGACAGCGAGCTTCATGACTGGGTGGTGATTTGAACCCGCGTCTTCCTGGTCCTAGTCCCTAACCACTGTGCCACACTGGCTCTCTCAGACAAACAGGAGTGCAAACGTTTTGCCCTTAATTTTTTTTTTAAAAAACCCTATCTCACCGGAGCCCATCCTGCACCACACGGTTCCGACAAGTCCTCCAACATGAGCAGGCGTGGTTACACTCAAAGATCAAAGGCGGCTCAGTCGTGTTGAATTCTGGCAGGAGCCGGCCGTCCTGCGCAGAAGAGAAGAGGGGTGCATTAGTTCTACATCTGCTGGCAGGGGGAGCCACAATTTTTTCCACAAAAGACCAGGCTGGCGAGTACTACCCAGAGGACCTTCTCTTCTGCTGCTCCCAGACTGTGGAATGGCCTGCCGGAGGAGACCCATCAATTGGATAATCTTTTGGCATTTAAAAAGGCCATAAAGACTGATCTCTTCCGGCAGGCCTACCCAGTGGAATTTGAGGAATTATTTTTAAAAGTTTCTTAAGAATGTTTTAAGAATATTATGTTTTAACCAGTTTATGTATTTTATATTTATTGTTGTTCCTCACCTCGATCCAAGGGGAGAGGCGGGTAAGAATTATTATTATTATTATTATTATTATTATTATTATTATTATTATTATTATTATTTGTTGTTGTTGTTGTTGTTGTTGTTGCTGTTGTTCAAGAGAATGGGGGGGGCTAGTGCCCTCATTCTGGCCCATCCCACACAGTAACTGGCAGACATTAAAACAATATAAAAATTTTAAAATCTTAACCAACCCCATATTCCCGCCTGAACAACCAGGTTTTTAATGAGCGACGGAAGCTCATCAGAGAGGGGGCATGGCGGAGGTCACTCGGGAGAGAGTTCCACAGTACGGGGGCCGCCACAGAAAAGGCCCTCTTCCTCGTCCCCACCAGTCTAGCTGCTCTGGCTGAAGGGACAAGGAGAAGGCCATCCGTGGCAGATCTTGTTGAGCGGCCCACTTGGTGTTGCTGGAGACGCTCCTTGAGATAAACTGGACCAGAGCCGTATAGGGTTTTAAAGGTCAAAACCAACACCTTGAATTCGGCTCGGCAAGCAACTGGTAGCCAGTGCAAATCCTTCAGCACTGGCGTGATGTGATCCCGCCGGCGGCTGCCTTTAACCAGGCGAGCCGCCGCGTTCTGTACCAGCTGCAGCTTCCGAACCGTCTTCAAGGGTAACCCCACGTAGAGCGCATTACAGTAGTCTAGGCGAGAGGAGATCCAAGACTTCTCGCATCCAAAGCGAGAATCATGCCCTTTGACCAACAAGCAAGGATGCCAGAACATAAGTCTTTAAAGGCAGTGTGTACACATCTAGAAAATTCAGAACACAGCAGAAATATTTGGAATGTAAAAGCCAGTTCCCAGAGGATCTCCACTTTGTTTCAAAATCAAACCAAACAAACAAAAACATCCAGCAAGTTTCTAAACCTCAGGATTAAATGGGGGGGGGGGGGGGGAGGTTAGCTGCGTCTGCCGAAGACACAAGAACCAGGAGCATCTCAGGATGGTTCATTAAGGTCTTCATCAGAGGCCCTGCTCCAAGAGTTTTGCCTTCAGATCTTGGGTGGGTGGCAACCAGGGCCAGGGTCTTTTCTGTGGCGGCCCCTTGTCAACCCCCCCCCCCCCGAAATACTTGCCTGGCACCTATTCTTATCATTTAAATGCCAGACAATGTTGACAATATCATCATCTTTATCTTCTTAATTGCTGCTGGAAATGTTTTTTTAAAAATCTTTTTGGGGACACGTGTGTTTTGCTGGTTTTATGTTTATTTTTTGTTTATTTTATATAAAAAAAATAAAAGCCTAGTAAAAGGCAGGCATATGTTTTTGGTGCTGCTACTCTTCCGCAAGCTCCCGTCTGCATCTATCCTCTTCTCCCCCATTTAATACACTCAATATGTCCCACAAGTATTCCAGAAAAGATTCTGGCTGCCAAAGCAACAAGTTCAAACTAAGCCTGCTTAGCCTGAGAATGGAGCTTTCTGTAGCCTGCACAGCAGCCACCCCCACCCCACCCCACCCCACCCCCAAACCATGAAGTTGAGGCAGAGCATGTGCAAAGTACTCACCCGGTCATACCAGCAGCGCATACTCAGCTGTCCACACATGCACTTACTGGAGGAGCAGTCGTCTATGCACACACAGTACTGCAAGTCGGGGAAAAAGCAAAACATCAAGAACAAGCAACAGTCATTTGGTGTGTTGAGTGTGCAGCCAACCAGAGTCACGTGGGTAGCTGACCCACTCTAGTTTCATGGAACCTGGTCAGCTGACCTGTGGAAACATCATATGGGGGGGGAGGGCTGTGCATGCAACTAGGGCAGAGCTCTCCAAGCTTGGGCCCCCAGATGTTGCTGGACTACAGCTCCCAGAATCCCTTGCCATTAGCCGTGCTGGCTCGGTATGCTGGGAGCTGTAGGCCAGCAACATCTGGGGACCCAAGCTTGGAGAGCCCTGGACTAGGGAATAGGGCTGGATGGAGGATAATAATAATTAAAAAAGGTGAAAATCTTGCTGTGAAAGCTTTTGTGGGCCACAGAGGGGTTCCAACACTGGCTGCTGGGACTTAAGCTTTCTGTCATAAAGGGGGCGCCAAGGAAGTTAACAGGGATCTCGTAGGGCGGGGGGGGGGGGAGATTTTAGGCAAGGAAATGTACTCCAGAGCAAACGTCACACATGAAAACAAAATGGCTCCTGATAAGTCTGCTTGGAAAGGTACGGGCTAGAAGTAGTGCTCCAGGCACCTGCCGGACTTTCTTATTCAGCATGTTCAAATCCCACAATGAAAATCTCACTTGCAAGAAGAAATGACAGAGCAGGAGTGGGGACACTGCTGGACTCCCAAGTCTCACCAGCCCTAGCCAGAATGGTCAATGGTCAGGAACGGTGGGAGTTTTAGTCCAACAACATGCAGGCTAATGTTTAGTTTCTCTGCTGTTTTTGATTTTTTAAAAAAACTGGAATGTTTTATGGTTTTATTGTGTCGTGTTGGGGCTTATTTTGGTTTTTGTCCCTTTTGTACAGTGCCCGGATATCTTAGGATGAAGCCATCCTAAGTTAAAAATACTTTAAATAAATGACTAACAAAATAACCTGGAGGACTACAGGATCCCTAGCCCTGTGATAAAGGAAGCAGTGATGTGGGATGGAAATTTTTTCCAGTGCTTTAAAGCAGTGTTCTCCAACCTTGGGTCCCCAGATGTTTTTGGCTTACAACTCCCAGCTGCCCCAGCCAGCTATGCTATTACTACTTTAAAGTAATGTATGCCAATTGGAAATACAATATTAAGCAAGCTTGGCGGTCTCAAAATTAGTATTTTTCAGGCGATTATCCTTAGCAAGTATAAGAGAGAATACAGCTATGTTACTGAAATATGTCCATGTCTCAGAGTGAAATGGAACTAATATTAACAGCGAAACTGAAGATGCCCAATAACTTCAGTGGAAGAGAGTTCAACTCTGTTTAAACAGATGAGTGCTTGTTAGCATATCAGGCACATTTCTTTGGGTTGCTAAAATTATTAATGTTTTTAATTAATTAGTTAGTTTTCAGCACCTTTGTGTGTCCACCCCCCCTTAAATTTAAACAACGTTAGGGAATTTTTTACAAGTATCCCAATAAAATGTCTACATAATATAACATTTAAAAAGCATTTAAATCACAAAGGTGCTTTAATTTTTTTACCTCAAATATTTCATGTCAAATACTTGTGGTGTATTGGGACAAAAAATTAATATGGGGTACTTTTTTTTTTTTTTAGCTTTGTTTACTAAATACAAGTAGAATAAACATGCTAAATTAGATCTCTAGGGCATCAAAATATTTTGTGATGCAAACTGAACATTTTCCTATGCAAAAGAAACCTAATTGGCACTGGAAAATTTTCCAATTCAAAATTTTCCAGGTACGTAACTCACATCAGAGAGGAAAGATATTTATCTTTGAGCACATCCATCCCTACAGAGATTGTAAGAAGGAAAGGGAAGGGAGCAGAATATAGGTCGATGATCCATCCATCTGCTCAGCTCATGATACTCTTGTGCACACAAACACATCTGCACGTGCAGAGCAGAGATCATCCTCTTTCACCCCAAGAGAGGAAAAGGGCAGCAGAGGGGGCAGGGTGGGAGGAGAAAAGGAAAAGAAAGGCAAAGGGAGATGCAAAGCAGCCTGTCTTAACCTGCAAATGTGTGATGTTTCTGTCAATGTTCATAGGGGAAGTCACGCAGTTCTGGGAAACATATTTGTAGTTGCTAGGGCAGGGCTCGCTGTCTACGGAATTGATGCAAGGAATCGGGATCCGCTCGTAACCCCGGGCGATGTCTCTGCCACAGCAGGGAGAAAATAATCACTTTAAAACTACAGAAGGCACACAACTCACGCACGCACGCACAGCTTCCCCTCTGTCAAGCCAGGCAGAGCACTTAAAAAACAACCGCCACGTCAGTTAAGAACCAGAACAACTTTGCCTTTCATCTTAGCGTTTCCAAACTTGGAAGCGGTTATCAAGAACCCACCCCTCCAAATTGTAAAGTTCCCCTTCTTCACCATAAGAGATTCCCCCCCCCCCCCGTTTTTGAATGGTGAATCTGGAAGCTCAGCCCTAAGCTCTTCAGTGGGGCTTTCCAGAATCTGGGGTGGGATTGGGGGAAGAGAACCTTTCAGACAGACAGGGTGGCCTGTGCCTAGGGTGGGCAGGCTGGCACACCTGCTCAGTATCTTCTCCAGCTGGACGGGTTTGTCGGGAGTCGATTCTTTGAGGGTTTTGTTCATCTGCAGAGCGACCCAGACTTGAGAGTTGAGACTCGAACACTGCAGGGGAGTCTCACCCTCCTTGTTCTTCAGGGTGACATCTGAGCCTCGGGAGAGGAAGAGGCTGCAAGGCAAAAAAAAAAAGAAAAGAAGTCACGGAAGTAATTTAGCTCTGGCTCGTACATCCAGCAGCTACTGATATTAGGGGAGCAGCCATAGCTCAGCAGCAATTTCTGATTCTAAAAAGAACTCAAGCAAGATCAAGAATCCATCACTAAATGTAGGCTTTCCTCTCCCCCGATTGCTCTATTTTTAAAAGTCGATTTTTGAATGGCACTTTCTAATAAAGCTATCTCCACATGGATGGAAAACAATCCGTCCGCGATACAGGAAAAGTTCATCACTCAGCACGTACAACATTTGAGCGACGACAGACATATGCCAAATAGCCATCTCAAAGCCAACACTAGAGACAGCTTTTCTCTCACCTCACAGTACTTTCCAACAAGGGCACAATTCACACAGTCCTCTGAGGGCTGTTGTTGAGTGGCGAAGTAATCAAGTGATGGACATGCATGTGCGAATTAGCCCTGAGATGTTCCCCAGGTCAGCTGAGGAGGCAATGACTGACAAAGGAGAGCATGGCAGGAGAAGCCAATATTGACCTTGCTTCCAGCTCATGCCCTGATGCTGTTCACAAAACTGGACAGCCCCAGACCATGACGACCATTGAGGGAGCATCAGCCAGGGCCAGAGAAATAGGCCAAGATGCCAGTACGTCAGGGTAGGCAACTGTAGAGCTGGGAAGTAGAAGCCAGGAGTCAGAAGCCAGGAATCACAAATCAAAGAGCCAGGTGCAGTGGATACTGTGGCTGCCCTGCCAAACGTCCCAGCCTGTCAGCTTGGGTGAGCAAATTCACTTCAGAGCCTAGGAACACTTCACTGCTCAGGAAAATGTCCCTCTGCCCCCTGCAACCTTATTCCTGCTCACCATATGGAGCAGCAGAACACAAGACCTGTAGATTCCTGGTTCTAGCCCAGTGGCTCCTTGACATAAAGTCCTTACTTGCACCCATGTCTTAGACTAGAATTCAGTGCAGGGGGTGGGGGGAGCCACAGCTCAGCGGAAGAGCACATGCTTTGCATGCAGGTCCCATGCTCAGTCCTGGACACCTCCAGTTGAAGGGTGTCAAGTATCAGGTGATGGGAAGGGCGGCCTGAACAGCCCTGGAGAGTAGCTGCCAGTCAGAAGACGACGACAATATTGGGCAAGATCAGAGGTGGGCAACTTTGGGGAGCTGGAGATCACTTGCACCCTCTAAAATGCCCCACAAGGCCACACTCCTGCCACCGCCCCACCAAATTTGGTGATGGTGGCAAAAAGAAAAAAGAGGGGGGGGGGAGAAATCAGTGGTTTGCTGCCCAATTTCGGTGGCAAATCACTACAGAGTGTTAAAAAAAGACAAATTCAGCTTGAAAACGAACTAAACATTTTTTTACATCTCCACAGTGGTTTGTTACTGAAATTCGGCAACGAACAGCCAAATTTTTTTTGCTGGCATGAATTTCGGTAGTGCAGGCATGGCAGGGGCCTCACCGGGGTGGCGGTGGCGGGAGCTGCATGCAGCCCATGTGTTGCCTGCCCTGGGCGAGACAGATGAAGATTCTGCCCTGGTACATGAGCAAGAATCCTGCTCGGTAGGATCTGCCTATGACTCCTGATTACTTCATAAACAGTTAGCTCTACTGGATCCAACCAAAGGCCCCTCTAGTCCGGCATCCCACAGTCCCGCACAGTGGTCAACCAGCAGGACACGAAGGCAACAGCCCCCCCTCCTGCTGTAGCCCCTCAGCAACGGGTGCTCTGAGAGGCGGGCTGGGGCTGCTTCTGAACCTGGAGGCAGTAAACAGCTGTCAGGATTAGCCATTGGTAGCCTTATCCTCCGTGAATATGCCTCATTGCCTTTTAAAGCTGTTTTAATTACAGGGCAAGCCAAGGCTTTGGGATGCTCCAACGTCAATGGCATCACTGAATGCGGGACTCCCATTGGCTATAATTCCTTCTAGAAGGAGAAACGTGCCACTCCAGCACAGGGTTGCAATGATTTAAATCACAATGATTTAAATCAACGATTAAATCATTGATTAAATCATCAATAAAAATCATGATTTGGGGGGGGAAACACCATGATTTTTTTCAAATTTTTGGCCAAAAAAAATCATGGTTTTTTCTTTTTTTTTTTTTTGCAAACCCTGTCATGTAGGTAGCCTAGTTCTTTTTAATGTTTTCTGTATAATTTGGTGTTCTTAACTATTAAGTGTAGGCTATTTGTACATGCAGTTGTCTGAAACTTTGAAATTAATTTCACTTTAAAAAATTTGGGGGAAATTGATTACCGTATTTTTCGCTCCATAAGACGCACTTTACCCCCCCAAAAAAACTAGGTGGAAATGTCTGTGCGTCCTATGGAGTGAATTTTTTTTTTTTTTTTACTTTCCTCTGCTGGTCCGGAAGAGCGGAGGACTCCTGGGTGGGGCGGGGGAAGCCCCCGCCTCTCAGCTGATTTTTTTTTTTTTTTTTAATTTTTTGTACCATACAGTAAGTGCGTCTTATGGTCCGGTGCGTCTTATGGAGCGAAAAATGCGGTAAATAAAAAAAAAAACCCATTGATTTAAATTTAAAATGATTTTTTGCAACCCTGCTCCAGCACCAGACCTTGTCATGCAAGTGAATGGCAAAGCTGCCGTCTTCCTGGCACGTGACATTCAGCGGAGGGGTGCGGGGAGGCATCCGGAGGCATGATCTCTGTTCCTTGCCCTGCCCCATCTTGGTGCAGAGGACGACAATGATGGGAGAGGACCGACCACTGGAGCCATACTTACACCACGCATTCATAGCGGTTCTCTCGAGCGGCGATGTGCAGGGGGGCATCCCCGTGAATGTTCACCGCATGCAAGTCACACTTGGCAGCCAGCAAAATCTCTGCAATGTCGACGCACCCCGAAAAAGCAGCCCAATGTAAACAAATGTTCTCCTCCTGGAAAAGGGGGTGGGGGGAGAGAGAAAGATGCTTAGTGGTACTGAGGGACTCCCCTATCCTAAAGCTCTCTTGTCCTGCAGTATGCGGGCTGCCTTCTCTGGATCGCTCAGCCTCACTTTTGGGCGGGCAGGCAGCAAGCGCCCAGAAATAAGCCTGCCGAGGGTGGAGCAAGTTGAAAGGAAGGGCTGCCCTCCTCGCCTTATAAGGACAGAGGAGGCATTTGTTTGCAAGCCACAGCACGATCAGGATGAATCCACAGACAGAGAGAGAGAGATGACACAGAGATGAAAGGAAAACGTATTAGCAGTAGAGCTGTCTGACCTACAAGCGTAGGAAACCACTGGAGGTAACTGAAAGACAGATCCCCAGGAGAGACCCAGCAGTAGGCAGATTTGGAGAGGGCAGCGGGAGCAGCGGTGCCCCTAGTGAGATGCTGCCTGCAGGCCACTCCTGAATGCTGCCATCTTTCCCTCAAGGACCGGAAGGGTAGGAATACATACGCGGCATGTAAGGATAATTCCTCCTGTCCAAGGGCCACAAAGTCCCAATCCTTCTAAGTGCTGAACAGGAAGATGCTTAAGCACGACCCAGTGTCCATTATAGCTTTGCTATTCATTCCTTCAATTTTAACTGATCACCCTGGTATAGAAATGGTATCATTTCAAGCCTATAGATTTCTGTTGTTTCTTGGTCTGAAGTATACCCTGGAACTCCTCCAGGAATTAAAAGGAGGGATATTAGAGGAAATGTTTTTTTCAAGGCAAAACAAAAATGAAATTTCCTCCTCCCAACTGGGTAGATCAAAGCTGTAATGACAGCTCTGGAGGAAGAGGGTCTTTTCCTCAAGAACTCTGTTCCCTCTCCTGAATCTTAATGCAACTCAGGAGATGATACTCACCCTGCTCAGTTGTTCGATTACAACAAAAGTGGTCACATCTCTGTGCTGCCTCTGACAGCCTGGTGCTCTAGGGTGTTCTTACTGGGTGGACAAATGTCCCGGGGGGGGGGGGGGGTAACTGGCATTGCCCCTTAACAGGGACACACCTTTGGCCAAACCTCCCCCTGCCACCTGCAGTGGTCTGATATCCTGGTTTGTTTTAAGTAAGTACAGTTAGAACAAACCAGTTTCCCAAGTTTGAATGTAAAGTGGAACTGCACTTACCGTATTTTTCGCTCCATAAGACGCACTCCCCCCCCCCCAAAAAAAACTAGTAGGTGGAAATGTCTGTGCGTCCTATGGAGCGAATATAGTAAAAAAAAAAAGTTTTTTATTTTATTTTATTTTTTTACTTTCCCCTGCTGGTCTGGAAGAGCGGAGGACTCCTGGGCAGGGCGGGGGAAGCCCCCACCTCTCAGCTGATTCCCCGCGGAACAGCTGATTTAAAAAAAATTTTTTTTTTTTTTTTTGGTACCATACAGTAAGTGCGACTTACGGTCCGGTGCGTCTTATGGAGCGAAAAATACGGTAGTTCAAAAGTGAATGCTTTTGGTCTCAAGTGTGCTAAGGAGGAGGAGAATAGGGGAGTGGAAAACTTGCAAACGTAAGTCTTGTTCTCATAATGGTAAAGTTTAAATCATAGTTTGTTATTATATCTGAACTAGGCCTCTGTGGCTTTGCCCCAGTCACTGTCTTACCCGAATCTAATTTCACAGGGTCATTGTGAGGTTAAACTGCATCTCTGAGCTTGGAGGAAATCACCAAGCAGAAAGATCATAGAATCATAGAAAAGTAGAGTTGGAAGGGGCCTACAAGGCCATCGAGTCCAACCCCCTGCTCAATGCAGGAATCCAGGTCAAAGCATCCCTGACAGATGGCTGTCCAGCTGCACCTTGAATGCCTCTGGTGAGATGAGGCTGTAATGGCAGGGAAATGGCCTGGCCGTCAGAGCAAGTTGGAGTTCCAGGGCCCTTTCTTCTTAGCAAACCATCCCCGCCACATTTTGAGCCTTGTCTTTTATACCAGCAGCCACAGTCTGCAATCCAAGGCACGCTAAACCCGGGAAGAAGCCTGAACGAACACAGTGGATCTTACTTCCAACTGAACGTGCACAGGATTGTGCTGTTAAGAGGTGCTAGTTGCAAACCAGCTCACCTAAGTACTTTGGTCCAGCATCAACCAACAAACAATTTAGTACTGCTAAATTGGGGATATTTTTTTTTAAAAAAAGAGGGATGATCAGGGCCCATCAATTTAATTACCATCTACTAAGGGGAGTGAATCAAAGACTTACGTTGTCACGGATGTTGATGTCAGACCCTTTAGCCAGCAGCAGCTTCACCAGCTCAACATGCTTATATTCGGTAGCCCATATCATTGGTGTCCAGCCTCCGTCATCCTGGGAACGTAAGAGTCACAAGGCTCAGGGTCCAAGAGGGGCATCACACACAGAGTTTGCTTTTTCACACCATAGCCCCAAGAACTCTTTCATGGAAAGACAGCACCCGCCCAGACTCCCATCAGATTCAGAGATTCTTCTCTTCTTTTTTGTCCCGATAAGCTTCGCCACCTTACACTTACGTACAATGACCCTTATCTGCCATTTTGTTGCCTGTTCACCCTGTGTGGTGAGGAGGCCTCCCTTTGGCGTTCTTCACAATCTACGTAGATTGGGACGTTTGCAAACTTGCCTACCTCGCATTCCGCCAGCCCAGGAGTGGGGCAGTGGGGAGGCTTGCATAACATTTCCCAAATGTTTGCCTATTTAGGCCCTTCCAGCAGCACCGGCACATGGCAACGATACACACACAAACACACCTATCATCCATGTTGGTGTGGCTCTAGAGCAGTGCTCTCTCACCTTGGGTCCCCAGATGTTGCTGGCCTACAGCTCCCAGCATACCCAGCCAGCATGGCTAATGGCAAGGGATGCTGGGAGCTGTAGGCCAGCAGCATCTGGGGACCCAAAGTTGGGGACCACTGCTCTAGAGAGATGGGATTTATGTATGTGTGCATGAGTGCTTGTACAAGGCTTGCCTTGCTGGAAGCAGACTGCACGGACAGGAGCTCACCTGGCAGTTGACATCCGTCTGCTCATTGGACAGGAGGTATTGCACCACATCGTAATGGCCCTTCTTTGCTGCCAGGTGCAAACACGTTGAACCTTCTGCATCCTGAACAAAAGCACATGATCAGGCCAAGACATCACTTGAGCCACTGTCAAACTGACAAACTTGGATTTCTGAATTCTGGAAGGAAGCACACTGCAGACCGGGGCCTGGTCAGTGCAACGTGGCCCACCAAGTTAAATGCAGCCCACTAGCCAAGAATTGTGGCCTGCCAGGTCCTTGATAAACCCCCTCCCCAATTTTGCAGTCTCCATTTAGCCCGCTGGTGGGTGGCTAATGGGCAGCGGGCAGCTTGGCGAGTCACAATTTTTTTTTTGCAGACCAGACGTAAACACTTGGAAAGCATCAAGGAGCTGGAGCTGGTGCCTGCGATACCTCGATATTCCTTTGTGGCAAAGTGCAGTGGGTATTAGGCGAAAAGAAATAGTAGTCTACACAAGGAACAAAAGGAGATGGTAGAAAAATGAGACAGCAAAATGGACTGCAGCAATTCGGGCTGCAGGTAGGTGATACCATTTTTGAGTGCTACCCAACATTTAAAATCAATTTCTTTTTTTAAAAAATCAACACAAAACTCCCTGCAAGATGAAAATTAGCAGATCAAGGAGAAAGGTTCTAGCCCAACTCTCTCCCTGCCGTGCTAGTTTTCTACTTACGGGGAGATTTTTAGGTAGGAGAACATCAAACAATGTAATCCCCCAACCTATAGACTGAAATGGTACATTCCATTCTAACACGTCAGCCTTTGCAGATGACTCCATGTTGATCATGTTCTCCTGGCAGCTTAAGTTTCATTGTTCTGGGCCTCTCCATCACCTGCAGGGTATAGCAGGTTGTCCCTGTGTGCAATTTAAAACCTCCAGCTCTCCTACTATCTTTAGCAATTAAAACCACACAGCCTGCCTTTTGGGGTTTTTATCATCAGAATGCCACTACCATTCAAGGATGATTAATATGCTACCGGGGGGAGGGGGGGGAATAAACATGAATAAATCAGCCTAGATTCCAGGCTTTATTACATAGCAATAATGATCTGATAGGTTGAACATTAATTAGCCTTAGTATAGGTTTACCAAAAGAAAAAGTTGGCTGTGCTTTTATTTTGGGGGTTTTTAAAAAAGGAAAAATAACCCCTTTTGCTGTTGGTGATTAATATTCTCAAGTGGGCCACATCATCATCATCATCATCATCATCATCATCATCATCATCATCCATCATCATCCATCATATTTATATACCACACAACAGCCGAAGCTCTCGCATTGCACTGAGATCTGTTCAGATCCCAAACCAGGCTGTGAGAGAGCTCTCTTCCTGCTTATGGAGATTCTTGGGGTGCTGCCAAGGATCTCCGGCATATGGTCTTTGACTGCTAGCTTATTTCAGGCACTGCTATTCCGCCATGCTGCTCAGGGAGGCCAGCGGAGCTCACGAGAGGCCTGCCCCTCTTGACTGCCTTCTTCTGATCTATCTTACTAATAAGCTATCAATGTACTTCCTTCAAGAAGCGACGCAACCAAATCCATGTTACTGAACCCCTCTTAGCCAGCTGGAAAACCCTCTCCTGCACTGGTCCAGTTAAAGGCCACCTCTGAAAAATTGTCTAACGGTGGCTGAACATCCAAACGCCCATCACTCTTTCCCTGATTATCAGCTGGCTGGCAGGCACCAAGTGGAGAGGCATTTCCTGACACCATCTAATTCTGAGACTGCAAATTGGAGAACCACAGAGTGCTTCTGAAATACGTATGCAATAAAGGGGAAGGGGATTATGCCTTGTCAGGACATGTTATATTTTTGGAATATGGAATTCAGTTGATTAAGGGGATGGAAGTACATTAGTTAGTCCCTAGGCGGGTGGGGTGGGTGCACCTTATGATTTACAGTAGTTGTATGTTTTTGTTTTACCATGTTGTATGTAGTTTATAATAACTAAGTAAAATAAAAAATTTAAAAATGAAATACGTATGCCTCCGTCTGCCATTAGCATGTGCCAAGACTCTAGGGTGCTCTCCACACACCATCACAGATTCCTAAGGCAGGAGAGGATAACTAGATAATCTTTGCGGAGCATCCTGGATGCTCCTCTTATGCCAGGGCCCCGACTGCATTGCCCCATCAGCCTCTGTGCCAGCCTTCCTCAAACTGGCGCCCTCCAGACGTTTTCAGCTTCACCTTCATCAGCCCCAGCCAGAATGGGACAAAGGACGGGAATGCTGGGGGTTGTAACCCAAAACGTTTGGAGAGTGCCAGGTCAAGGAAGGTCGATCTATGATGTACCACGAGCAGAGGAGGAGGAGCAAGCAAAGGACATGACAACAGAGCTGCGACGAGGGATTGGGTTGGGTATACTGCGGCCAAAAGCGTTTTTAATTCTCAGCCCAAATTGTTGCAAATAGCTCGGACCTTGCTCTACAACAGTGTTCTCCAACCTTGGGTCCCCCAGATGTTTTTGGCCTACAACTCCCAGCATGCCCCAGCCTGATAGCTGCCTGATAGGGGAAGGCAAGGGGGTGTGAGTGGAGTCTGTGGAAACGGCCGCTTCAAGGTGCCGCACATTGAGGCAGCGGCTCCTGACAAGAGCCGGCTTGCCTCTCCCCTCAACCTTCTCTGAGAGGCGGGGCATTGGGAAGGGGAGGAGTCTCCCCGTGGGCCTTGGCCAGTCAGATGGGGAGGCCTTGTGGGGCGGAGCCCTACAACTTGGGGACCTTGAAACGCTTCAAATGACAGCCCTTTGCAAAGGAGGGGGCAGCACATAGTGCCTCCTTTTTTAAATACAGGATTAAGGGGCCACCAATACCTTGGGATCGACTAATGCTCCAGCCTTGATGAGGTATTTCACAGTCTCCAGATGGTTATTCTCCGCTGCTTCCATAAGGGGGGTCCTCTGGTCCTGAGAGCAGTTGTCTATATTAGCGCCAGCCTGTGCCAAGATACACACACATACACACACACAGGAACAATGACAACAGTTGCTGTCTGCTTACTTACTGCAGAGAGTCACACAGATCAAACTGTTACCTCACCCTATGCCGCTAAGGAATCTACAGTTTCCTGTTCCCATACGCCTGCGGCCTGGCCTACAAGACGGCTCACTTTAGCGCAGTGGTGGGCAGAAGGCAGATCAGGATCTACTGACAGATCTCTGGGTGGTTTTCAGTAGTCGGCAATTCTGACTCCCGGCTGTTTAACAATAGCAGCGACAAAATAACTCCACCCCTTAAATTATACTGCTGAAATGAAGGAAGTGTGGGGTGACTAGGAGATTTTGTGTGTGTGTGTGTGGAAGGAATGTGAGCTCAGCCCGGTTCCGTTACTCAAAACAAACTCCTGGGCTCAGCATTTTTAAATTCCAAGCGCACGTCTATTGCACAAGGCTCCTGTTGGTGGATCTTGGGGTGCTAGTGAAAGATACAAAGCAGATCCTCCAAGCCCGAAGTCTGCCCGCTTCTGCTATAGTAGACGCGGAAATACTTGGGTTCAATGCAAGGGGGTGGGGCCCGGGGTGGCATTCCCAACAAAATAATTCATGCTGCCATCAATATATTCCACTGGGGAATCTGTGCAGCAAACCCCCTAAGCTGCTGCAGGATTGTCCCCTTTCCGAGTTCAGGGACACAAAAGTTCTCTGAGGGCCTTGCACAGTCCTCGATCTGCCTTCTGATAGATGCACTGGTGAGAGTAAGCCCCACCATCGGCAGAGCTGAATTGTTTTGCTCTGTAAAAGATACACCCGATTCCGAGGGACTCAGGGTTACTCTACTTGGGGAAACCTCATTCAAAGGAAAGCATGGAGAGCAAGCTGGTACTGTTTTCAACCACGATGAGGATGATGAACTTGCCCCTCACCCCGTTCCTCCAAATCCCAAGCCTAATCAGAGCAATGCTACACGTTTCCTAAGGGATTTCAGGCCCTCGCTCTAAGAAACCGCTCACAAGTTTACCTCCCATATAATGGGAGTGATCCAAGTGACTCCCTGCGCAAACAATACTGAGATTGTACAGAGCCCAGCGTGATTTTATTTTTTCGTCAAATTTTTATTCTCCCCATCCCCACCCCTGGCTCTGCTGCTTTCCACCAATGAGCTCAGGGTGGCACGCACAGTTCTCTTCCCTGCCCCCAATTTATCCTCACAACAACCTTGTGAGGTAGGGTCAGTCTCAGGACCTACCTCACCCACAGGGAGCTTTGTGGCTGAGCAAAGATTTGAACCTGGGTTCCCCTGGTCCCTATTCTGGCACCCTAACCACTACACCACACTGGCTGGAAGTGAGAAAATCCACTCTTTAAGTGGACAGCCAAAATCCCCCATCTCCTTACAGAAACTTCGGAAGGATCTTCATGGGGAAGGGCCATTTCTCAGTGGTAGAGCACTGGCTTTCCATGCAGAACATCCCAGGCTCAATCCCAGGCAACTCTAGACAGGGCTGCGAAAGACCCATCTGAAACCCTGGACAACTGCTGCCAACCCGTGTAGACAATACAGTCATGCCTTGGATTGAGAGCATAATTCGTTCCGGAAATGCGCTTGTAATCCAAAACACTCTTATATCAAAACAAAATTCCCCAAAAATATTTGTACAGAGATTTTTAATTTAAGCCGTACTACAGTACTTGTATTACAAGACGCCGCTTGTATATCAAGTAAATAAATAAATAAATAAATATTTGAAAATTTGCTTGTCTTGCAAAACGCTCTCAAACCAAGTTACTTGCAATCCAAGGCATTACTGTACTGAGCTACATGGACCAAGGGTCTGACTCAGGTATAAGGCAGGCTCCCATTAATTCACACTTACAGGAGTTCCAGATCAAAGTTATTCATTCCTGGGGGGGCGGACTTGGATTTTGCAATACATTTATTATGCACTAGCACAGGCTTGGCATCTGTTTAATGAAATAATAAAACCCCAGCAACTCTGCTGGTGGACTGGACAGGGGCTCTCTGGTGGAAGCTGGCAGAGGGATGCACAGGCAGGGCAGTGACAACAAAAACTTATCCTGTCACCCACCCAATAAAAATAAAAAATTAGGATGAACCTGAATCAGCATGTGGCAAACGTCAACATGTCCTGACTCCGCTGCTGCATGAAGAGGGGTTCTCTTATTCTGGTGCTCCATTTTGAAGTTGGGATCAATCCCATCCACTGAAAAAGAAAACACAGGCATTTTCCAGCTGGGTAAGAGAGAGAGAGAGAGAGAAAGAGAGAAAGAGAGAAAGAGAGGGAGAGATGAGAGGGAAGCACAAAGCAAATCCACAGTGGGACGTCAAGAAGAACAGAGATGCATAAGGGTTCTGCTTCCAATGTGGTGCTGGGAGTGAGATTGGATCTCACTCCTGGATCATCTTTGCTAGCTCAAGCGATTGGCCACGTCTGCACATCAGGCTAAGCAGCCCTGTGAATAAGCCACAGTGGGCTGGCTGTTCGCGGAACAACCCATGGTGTGCCCAACAGATGATCGGGTGCACTGTGACTAGTTCTCCCTCTTCTTCCCTCTTGCTCCTCCAGCCGGTATCCCAGTGTCCTTCGTAGCAGAACCCGTCTTGTCTCCCCCCCACTCCCCACTCCAATTGCTACCCCTTTTCGTTCACCATTGGGGGCTTTTGTTTGTTTTTCAGAGCCTAAAAAAATGTGCAATTGGGGTTGGGGTGGTGGGTGGAGTTTGGCCCCAGAAAACTGTGCAGTTGAGTTTGGTGGTTTTTTCGGGGGGGGGGGGTTGTGTCTTTTGCAGGTGTGCAAGTGTGCACTTAACAGCTTCCCGACATCCGCAGTCTTGCCTGGTCAACATTCTTGTCTGTTTCGGCAGCCAAAAGGGAGTGGCGAAGTGCAGTAGGTAAGGGATTGACGAGGCAAGACTGCATATAGCCCACTGTGAGCGCAGCTGCCGAGCTGTCAATTGAACATCACCAGTAAAGGGGTGAGAAAGCAGGAGAAGTGGGTGCACCAAAAAGGGGGTGGCGACAAGATCTCCCCTTCAGCGACGGAATCCTCTCAGTTTCATAGATTTCATAGAGTTGGAAGGGGCCTACAAGGCCATCGAGTCCCACCCCCTGCTCAATGCAGGAAACCAGAGGAGGGGTCTCCCATCCACGTAATAACCAGGCTTGACCCTGCTTAGCTTTCCACGCTCAGACAAGCTGAGCCAGCGTGAGCCACAGGCCTGTATCATGTGTTAAGCTGACAGTTTTCCGTGCCCTCCACTGATATGGCAGGGATATCAAATAGTCTGATTATGATGGCCGCACTGCCAGGAAGCCCGTTATCACTCATGGTCCTGCTGCTGTTGCAAGACAGCTGCTAGAAGAGAAACAGGCTACACTCAAATGATCGTATCTCGTTTTAGTAAGCCAAGATATGAACTAGCCTTTTAGGCTGGGCACACAGACCCTTTGCTCCTCCCTTTGCACAAGTGAACTGACAAAACAAACCAGGATGCCTTCCTGCAGTAACAAAAGTTTCCCCGAACCTGAAAATCATGGTTAACAGCTTCAAAACAAGCCAGAAGATTAAACCACAGTCACAAACTGCAAGAAGTTAGGGGAGCTTCCATCTCAAGGACACTCCTCTCCATTTAACGTGCAACAAAGTTGCAAGAGAAGGCCGGCAAGTTCAGATCGGGAGGAAGAAATGGCATTTCAATTTTGGCTTAAAGCCTTAAAGGGAGCTGACAAGGAGAACGGGGCTAGTGCAGGCATGCTCGAAGCGAAGGATTGCCTCCCTCTGTAGAAAAGCCAGGTGCATGAGGCGAAAAGGCGCATTCCTATGTATTCCCATCATGGCACGGTATGGGTGGTTGGTCCTGTGAATCATGCCATTAGAGCAGGGCTTGGGTCTGCTCAACCTGGGTGCCATTAGCCTCGCTGGCTGGGTATGCTGGGAGCTGTAGGCCAGCAACATCTGGGGGACCCAAGGTTGGAGAGCCCTGCATTAGAGTTTAGTTTTTTTCTTCTGTTCCCGCCTTTCCCTCCTCACTAAACCTTCTGTGTTTACTAGGCCCCCTTTCAATGAAATCCTTTGACAGTCCGGACACACTCCTTTGCAGATGCCTACATCAAAACGAGCATAGAGCTGGCATGCAGCAAGATCTGATCGCAATAGCACATAGTCATTATAGACTAGCCAGTGCAGTGTTCAGGCTGCACATATGCTGACTTGAAGATGAGGGAGAATAGCTTCTCTTCTTAAGGTGACACCGGCTAACGGCGCACAGCGGCACCTACGCAACAGCCGCCAAGGGAAGA
Organism: Shinisaurus crocodilurus; assembly: GCA_021292165.1. Classification (NCBI taxonomy): domain Eukaryota; kingdom Metazoa; phylum Chordata; class Lepidosauria; order Squamata; family Shinisauridae; genus Shinisaurus; species Shinisaurus crocodilurus. The sequence continues at coordinate 1,628,639 of JAHFWL010001192.1, read as the reverse complement.
GGATGCAACGTCCTTGAAACATGCAATTGGTTTCTGAACCACCATTACAGTTGTCATCAGTGGGGCAGACTAGGCAAACGTAAACTCCCTCAGTACAGTCTGTGAACCTGCACCCCCTTCCTCCATACCTTCGCCCTCTAATCGCTAGTACAGGCAGCCCCCGGGTTACCAACGGCCCCGACAAGTCATACTTAAGGACGGACCGCCATCTATGTAAAAATCTCTGAGTTAAATACAATGGCGCGTACAACACCTTGAAAACATTGTGCGGCTTCTGTTCCGACTTACGTACACATTCGACTTAAAGGCAGACTTACGAATGGATCTCGTTCATAACCTAGGAACTGCCTGTAGTTGGAAGCTTTTCTCCTTGGGTGTTATAGCAGTGTGCGATACAGTGCCCGAAGTTGAAGCACGAAACCTGGGTGCCAAGGATGAATGGGCGCACTGACACCCCATAAACCAGAACGGGGGGGGGGGGGGAGGAGAGAACATGCGCTATCTGCCAGCTTATCTGCCATTGGTGAATTCCAAAGGATGGCTGTGTCATGACTTCTGCCACATAAACACGCCCAAGATGCCCAAATACCTTCTACACTGGTAGTCTTGCCCTGTTACAGATTACAGTTATCCAAGTTTCGGTTATAAATCCTTTGCGTGAGAGATCTGAAAGTGCGGTGGGTGATATTACCCAGACTACTAATAGACCGTGAGCCCTTTGTGACATATGACAATATTGAACCAGTGTCAGGGAAAACCGCCACGATTTTGCAGAGATACCAGAACCATTAAACCAGTGAAACCATATAACACACCTGGGGTTGCAAGTGATCAACTGTTACAGCACTCATCAGTAGGTTCAGGTGTTAAGAAACCACTCAAAGGAACCAGTGAAATTTTTATAGTTGCATAGGTGGAATATGTTTCAATTTACAGATTTGCAGAGAATGCAAATTTCAAGGTTGGGGGGGTGTATGTAAGGCAGGGGTGCAGAACCTCAGGTCCAGAGGCCAAATCCAGCTCTTTGGGGTTTGCCAGAAGGCCATATGCTCTTCTGCTGCCCGCCCCCACAACTCCCAATTGCTTGGTGGTTTTCTAGATTTTGTGCAGTCTTTTTTCCATTCTAAAAGGTGGGAATGCTTCTCCTAAAGCTTTAGTTACTGGCGGTTAAGAGCTTTAGCCTAAACTAGGATAGTATTTTTGATATTTGGGGCCCCACCCCACCCCCACCTTTGGAATGTGGCCCCCAAGAACTTCTCTGAAACAGAATTCGGGTGAAAGAGGTTCTGCACTCCTGTTGCAAGGCTGGCCTGCAAACATCCTATCTAACTGGGAGCGGGGAATGTGAGCATGGAATCTTGGGAGCGGAGGTGGGGAAACTGGCTGAGTTGGTGACGGAGAGACGAGAGGTGGCGGGTTTATTTATTTATTTATTTAAGAGCTTCAAATAATATACAACAAAAACCATACCAACATACAAATAACAACTACAGTGTCCCCTTCACCATTCAGGACCAAAGAATATTCATCCTCTATATTCCCCTATTACTCAATATTCCAAAAAAAAAAAAAACAACAACACACATCATATCTTGACAAGGCATGCCCCCTTTTTCCCTTGACTAGCACAAAATCTAAAACTGGCCCCCAAATTTCCTTAAAATTATTTCTTTTTCATTGTCCCTTTTTGCATTTAATATAGCAAGTTAACATATCATTGGTACAAGGAGGTATGGGACATAGCTGTAAATGATATCCTCAGGGATATTTCTTAACTTCTTAACCTCCTTTTATTGTTCTTGTATTTTGTGTCCCCCCACACATTTATTTATTTATTATTTATTATTGTATTTATACCCTGCCCTTTTTTCCTGTAAGGAACCCAAGGCGGCTTACATAATCCTCCTCCTCTCCACTTTATCCTCACAACCCCTGTGAGGTCGGTTAACTTGCATGTATGAGGTTTTCATTTATCTTTCATTCCAAATCATTTAACTCTGTTTATTTCAATTTACTAATTGTAAAATTGTTGCAAAAGTTCACGTTGTGTGGTGTCAGTTTAAGCAGGAGCGTAAAATCCAGCCCATTACTGATGTGAAACTGTGAGCAACACGCCAACACACACAGACACGTGACTACAGATATGTGGCTCTGCCCCCATTTTATCCTCACATCGACTAGGTTAGGCTAAGAGAGTCACCCAGTCTATTTTATGGCTCAGCTGGGCTTTGAACCTGGGTTTCCCGAGTCCTATTTACTAGTCAGTACACCACACGGTCTGAAAGCTAGAAAGTAGGGTTGCAATGATTTAAATCAGAATGATTTAAATCAATGATTAAATCATTGATTAAATTATGAATAAAAATTGATTTTTATTATTATTATTTTTTGCAACCCTGCTAGAAAGCCAGCTATATATTTCAGAATGGGCTCATAATAATATGTATGGGGTGGTGCCCAACCAGGAGTTTTCCCTATCCCTCCCCATCCCACAAAAAAAGGGGGGGATCACACTCATCACACTCATTATTCTGCCACTGTTATGTGACGATTGATACCAAAGGAGGGGGGAAGGACTTCTTGGGAAAAGCAGTGAGCCAGGGACTTGAGATCAGGCTGATCTGCGAGCTCTGCCCAAATGCACTCCACAGTTGATGCGAATTTGTCATGGATCTCTCTCTAATCAGTGCAGTCCTTATCTGAGTCACTTGCGCTCACATGAGTAGCGCCAGAGGAGCCTCACAGAGGCCAAATAAAATAAGAGCACATACCAGGGAAGAACAGAATTACAACGGGGAAAGAAACAGATGGAAATTATGCACAGATTAGTAGAGAGGAGACAAGAGAATCAGCATCATCAACGTGTAGCCAACACACTATTCACTTGGGACATAACCAGGGCCTCTGGCAGCGCTGTGGTGGTGGTGCTGCTCCTTCTCCCCCCACCGCACCCCACTTCCATACTAAGCCAGTATAAGGAGAGCCAGTGTGGTGTAGTTAATGGGGTGCCATTCATCCTTGGCAACCAGGTTTCGTGCTTCAACTTAGCGCACTGCTAACACCCAAGGAGAGCCAGTGTGGCGGAGTGGTGAGAGCGTTGGATTGGGACTCGGGAGATCCAGGTTCAAGACCCCACTCAGCCATGAAACTCACTGGGTGACTTTGGGCCAGTCGCTGACTCTCAGCCTAACCTACCTCACAGGGTTGTTGTGAGGATAAAATGGAGAGGAGGGGGAGGAGGAGGATTATGTAAGCTGCCTTGGGTTCCTTGCAGGAAAAAAGGTGGTGTATAAATAAATAAATAAATAAATAAATAAGGAGGACTCGCTTGAGAAAAAAAGATTGCTTAACAAGACCTAAGAAGATGGCGAGTGGAGATGGTATCTGACTCCGGTAAGATTAAATAAAATAGATAGTAATTGTTCTCCATTGTGTTGGAGAGCATGTCAGGAACTTGGTACTTATGCTCATATGTGGAGTTTTAAAAGCATACTGGATTTCTGGAACAAACTTTTTGTAGAAATTTCAGAAATTATTGGTATTAATTTGGAGGTCTGTCCAAAATTAACATTGTTATCAATAACGGAGAAACTTGTCTGTTCTCAAGAGATAAAGGAGCTAATTGTAAATTGGTTAACCATGGGGAGATTAATGATAGCACAGAAATGGAAAGTTCAACATCAGTTTTCAATTATTGATTGGTATAAAGAGGTGTGGGATATCACCCTAAATGATAAATTAACATGTAGTATCAAATGTAAAAAGGGACAATTAAAGAAAAATAATTTCAAGGATATTTGGGGACCATTCCTAGACTATGTTTTAGTAAAGGGAAAGGGGAATAATAATGGATTATTATGATAGAAATTATTTCTTGGTCCCATGGTGATGGGTGCACCTTTGGAGTTATATGTATGCTTTTTTATTTGTTTTATATAATGTTTGAAATAAAGTTAAATAAAATTTAAAAAAAGAAGAAGATGGAGAGGGGGGAAAAAGAGGACCGCCATGCTGGAGGGGAAGTCACAACTTAAGACTGCCCTCACTTCTTTGCTAACTCTTGGGAGAGTCTGAATACTTGGGAGAGTTCCGATGAAGATTAAGCCTGATTAACACTCATTCCAATGAGCCCTCAAGTAGACTCCTGGGCTCAAATGCTCTCTAGCAGTGTCTTCACTTCCTGGCCTTCCCCCAACCCGGTGCCCCCCAGATGTGTTGGGACTGCAACTCCCATCATTCCCAGCCAGCATGACCATGCTGGCTGGGGATGATGGAAGTTGCCGCCCAACACATCTGGAAGGCACCCCAGGTTGGGCTGTGCTATACCATCAGTCAGGGCAACATCCTAACAAAACCTAAACATACAGGCCTGTGGCTCACGCTGGCTCAGCTTGTCTGAGTGTGGAAAGCTAAGCAGGGCCAGTCCTGGTTATTACTTGGATGGGAGACCCCCTCCTCTAGTTTCCTGCACTGAGCAGGGGGTTGGACTCGATGGCCTTGTAGGCCCCTTCCACCTCTATGATCTATGAAATCTATGAATCCCTCCTGCAGGTGATGGAAGAGCTGTACGTTGAGAAGAGGAGGGAAAAGACTTACCCAGCATAAGAAGAACCTTCTGCAGCTCCCCTTGCCTTGCAGAGAAGTACAGCTGTTTTGAGTGAAACCGTAATTTCTTGGGTCTGCCAAAGGAGGAAAACTGTTATTATTAACTAGTATTGCTGCAAAACCCTTAATGCATTCCTCTCCTGACCTTTACTATTAATTGCACAGAAAAGGCAAAACCGCCCCAACTGCATCTCTCGCTTAAAAACTAAACGCATTTATTTATTTCCCCTTAATTGGAAACTTTGCCAACAATAGCAATTGCCGAATGCCAACATTATCAGCGCTGAAGTCCTGCTTGGGCAGAGTGCTCCGATCTATATGAGAGACTTGAATCATTCCCCTCTCTGTTTCCCACGTTCAGGTGGTTCAGATCCTCTTGCAGCCAAAACACCGCCACCCATGCACAAGAGGGCGGTACCAGCAGGCTCAGGAGAACCCCACGGTTGGCAGAAGTAACGAAATCTTTAGAAACCCCAAAAACAGTTCAACGAGGATAGAGCATGCTCAGTGGGCATAGAAGGTTGACAGACTTGCGGAAGGAAAAAGGTGGGAAAGGAAGTATTGTGAAGGAGGGTGTGCCTGGTACAGCGAACAGGAACACCCCACACAGCTGCAACATTTTGTTGTAGCTCAAGTTATTCACAGAAATAAACTCCTGTTTGTGACACTGCTCTGTAAGCAGCCTATGGGTTTTGTTTATTTGTTCTGTTGAATTTTTTATTTATTTATTTATTTATTTAATATATTTATTCACCGCCCATCAGCCAAAAGGCTCCCTGGGTGGTTTACAAAACAAAGCAACACAAAAATATCAACAAGAATAATATAAAAATACAAACATATTAAAATATAACACAATAAAAACAAGCAGCCGAAACATGGCTGCTATGGTTTATTATTAACTGCTGCTTTCTGCTGTTTTTTATCTATTTCGACTGTATTGTTTATTTTTACTCTTTTAATCATTGTTATAAGCTACCCTGGGCATTTTTACTGGAGTAGGGTACACATGTTTAAACAAACAAAATCTGGACATGGGAATCAGGGAGTGACTTTATTGAGACAAATAGAGTTTCAGCTACTTTACACCAATCTTAGGCCAGGATGATTACTAGTCTAAAGCAGGGCTCTCCTACAACTTTGGGTCCCCAGATGTTGCAGGCCTACAGCTCCAAGCAAACCCAGTCAGCATGGCTAATGGCAAGGGATTCTGGGAGCTGCAGTCCAGCAACATCTGGGGACCCAAGGTCGGAGAGCCCTGGTCTAAAGGAATCTGACAAATTTGGTAATGGTGACCTGGAAACTGGTTTGGCACAGAGTATCGAGACCTCATTCACTATATCAGGGGAGAGCAGACTTATGGCTTGAGGAATCTATCTATCTATCTATCTATCTATCTATACACACACACACACACACACACAAGAACCCAGAGGTCCACCAGTTGGAGCCAGATGCAAAATGGTAGCTTGGGGGCAGAGCCATTTATGGACTGAACCCCATGACCCATACACTGAGATGACCTGCACACCTAAGTTCAAACTGACATCTGAGTTACTACAGATCAAGGATTCTAGCAGTCTAGTTTAGACCTAAAAACTGCTATTGTTCATCAACTTGGGAGTTGGCGACACTTGCTGATCGACGGCAAATCACCCAGAAATCTACCAGTAGATCCCGATCCACCTTCTGCCTGCCCCTGCACAACATCCTCTTAGGAAACCATGCGATGGCAGCTCAATATAACCACAGCCATAACCCTCGGTGGGGGGAACTGAGCTGCTGACCACAGAGGGCCGATGCATTGCAGTGAACCCTACTGACAACTGAGCATTCGCCATTGCTGAATGCAGCTGCCATGCTCCCAAGACCATTCCCTGGGCCCTCGGCCAGCACATTCTTACTTTTCTGAATCCAGGGCAATCAAAGCACTTTCCAAGGTTTCTTTAACGGGTCCCTGAGACAAACCAGTCGGGGCAGGCTTGGGAAAGGCAGACGTCCCGGCCAAGTCAAACCCCTCAGCAGATGAACTCTCAGACCTGCCTTCTTCAGATGGCTGCGTTCCAGTCCCACTGCAACAAAAAGATAGGGAGAGGGAAAGAGTAAAAGCAAATCCGACAATCGATCGATGTCACACATATTTTGCATCAAGGAAGGAAAAGATATGGGCTTTTAAAATACGCGAATGGCTTGTATTAATCCTCAGCAGCACCACAGGTAATTTTGTGACCACCTCCATCCAAGTCCTTACTATAGTACTCGCCTCTCTCTTCAGACAGGCAGAGAAAGCAGACTGTACAATCCTTACCAGATTGCTTCACCTCAGATTTCAGGCAAGGGAAACTGCTTGCCTGGATCCTTCCCTCACATCAAAAAACATCCTACAGTAGAAAGTTAGTATGCTGGGAAGGTAGAAGACCCGGTTTGCACGTAAGACTCAGCGCAAAAACCCGTTTCGCATGCAACGACAACCTATATGGGTTATTTAATCAATGGATCGTCAATGTCATGCGGAAGTGAGCGAGCGCACTGCCTCCCGATCGCCCGCCACTTCTGCTTTGTTTCCAGATTACAAAACAACCCATGACGTGCAAACCTGGAACTCTGGATTGTTGAAGGAGAAACAAGCCCAAGTCTTAACTCATTTTCCTGAGTGGTTTTGTAACCCAGAAACAAAGCAGGAACGGCAAGCGATCAGGAGGTAGTCTGCCCGCTAACTCCCGCACGGTCCCAACAACCCATGGTTATGTGCAAACCAGGCCATGGCCTTCTCCGGGACTTGCTGAGTTTGGATGGCAAGGAACTTTTAATGTGTGTGTGGGGGGGGGGGGGAGACACACATTCAAACATGCAATCTCTTTACCTATGGAATGAAATGGTACGGTCTGAAGAGAAGAGAAGCCAACTGCTTATTGTATTCTACCACTGATACCATGTCTGAGGTCACAAACGATCAGTTGCTGCAATTTTCCTCGCTGCAGCTGGAGCTCCTGAGAGCAACAAGCAAGTCATGCCAAATGGGGTAGCAGTTGTGGACAAATTACTGCCAAGAATTGGACACGGCTGTAGGCTTCTCAGCAGGAATGGAAACTTATCTCACTGGAGCCTCAACTCATTTCTACTGCTGCTTCTCAGCAAAGGAACTTGGGCATGCCCACTGCTAGGGCAGCGACAAGGGGGAGGGCCTTTTCTGTGCTAGTCCCCCCAACTGTGGAACAAACTCCCCCCTGAGGCCCACCTGGCGCCAACTCTATTATCTTTTCGGCGCCAGGTTAAGACTGCCCTCTATGTTGAGGCTTTTAATAATTAAATGGTATATGGTGGGGTGGTAAATTGTTTTTAGCGGTCGTGTTTTATTAACTTGTTTTAGAGATATTTTTAAAATTGGTTTTAAAAATTTCATAATGTTTTATTGTTTATATTTTAAACTGTATTTTATTGTTTGTTTTTAATTATTGTTGTACACCGCCCAGAGAGCTTCGGCTATTGGGCGGTATAGAAAATGAATAAATAAATAAAATAAAATTACCCAAACGTTAAAGGATTTACACCCGTGGTGGAGCCCAAGACAAATTTGCCAGCGTCGGCTACAAAAAATTTGGGGGGGGGGGGGCCCTGTCCCGAGCAGGCTCCCTCCTTGCCGCTGTTGTCACTTGCCCATTCACTTGTTCTCTCCCTCCCAGCCTGATGTTTGCCACTGCCCAGAAGGAGAAGGTAAGGCAAGTGAAGACTACTGCCCCAACTCCTTGCACTTGCTACTCCTCTCACGCTTGAAGAGGGCAAGTGAACAGGCAGCAACAGCAAGAAGGCGAACAAGCAGGGCCAGGAGTGAGCCTCAGCAAGTGCCCAATGACACCGACCCTTGGACTTGCCTTCCTGTCGTCGTGTCTGCCCTTCCCTCCAAGGTGCCTGGCTTCTTCTGCTCATAGGTCAACAGAAGTGTGGAGGTCGTGTCGGCCTTTGCTACGGTCACTTCTTTAGCCTTGGAGGCCTCCTCCCCGCAGTGTGGGCAGTAGCTCATTCCTTTGACCTGGGAGGCACAATCTTTGTGGAACCGGTGTGAGATGCTGCTTTCCGGTTGGCACTCCATAAACGTGCCCTGGAGAGGGAGAGGCAAAGGAGATGTGTTCATATCTTATGCGGTGCTTCACCTGGGAACCTCAAAATGCATGTGTGTACCACACACACACACACACACACACACACACGTACATTAGAATAGATACCATTTTGGGGCTGAGAAATGACAAACCAACCAGAAAATTTAGATTGGATATGGATTGGTAATAGTTGTCAGACAGAGAGGCGGAAGTCAAATATGATTTGTTTTTGTTTTGGAAAAAATTTAATAAAATTATTGTCTAAAAAAGAAGAAGAAGAAGAAGAAGAAATGAAAAAAACAACTACAAGCAGATCTGGTGAAACAATCCAGATTGCCACCTCCAGTCCTCGAATCTCGTAACTCTTACCTATCAACATTCATTATTGCCCTTCTAAAAATCCAAGCCGTGATGAGCTAACTTTGGTAGTGAATTCATATTCTCTCTTCCTGAATGCTTTCTTTCTCTCGTTGTACACTTTCCCCTCCCCCAACAAGCAAAACAGGACACAAAAGGTCCCCAAAATGAACACACACTTAGGCATGCCTGACTTAATTAGTTTCTGTAAACCTCACAGGAACCATGGAAGAGAGCCGAGGCGCATCTACACACTTCCAGTGTTACCAATTGCACTCTCTAATTTAGATGATGGCACAATGAGGCATCACCTGTCGGTATGAAATCTTGGGATGCCTCCACATCCTTCGAATATAGCTTTTGCAGAACAGTAAGTTTCTAGAAAAGCTATAGTTGAGGGGCATGGCTAAAACTGGATGTCATGCCACGAAAACCCTAAAAGACAACATAGTCAGCAACCTATGTCTGCATCATTTGAGAATGGTGGACTTTGAACCAAGCCCCAAGAATGCACTGACTGGAGAACACCAGAGCTGAACCGGGCAATGCCAGCCATAGGGTCAAGCATGTGTTGTGCTGTGCATCACAGTTCTCTTGGGCTTCCCCCCCTAATGAGCCAAATCACCTCTGATTCTATCCTAGCTCTGCAATTTGTCCTCTGGGATTTCTGAGCCACTGGAGATCTTAGACTTGGCTTTGGTGCACCCAGAACTCTGCCACAGTGCAGTTACACCGCCAGATTGGGCTTACTGTGCCACTTTACCCCACAGAGATGGGGAAAGTGCTTTAACACACATCAATCCGGATGCACCTTGTAATGCTCTTGGTAGGGAGAATCTTATCGCCCCAGATTTTCCAGCGCACTGAGTGGCTTGATCAAAAAGTGTTTTCATACATGACATTTCGGAGGTCTTTGAACGTCTCTTGCACTACAGGTGTCAACTTTGTTAATGCTAGTTGACAGAAAGCTAGGAGAGGCCTTTTTGAACCCAAATGCACATTCTAGTCCATGTAGGTAGGTGTCATACGCAAAAAAGCAAAATGTGTTACAGCACCACGTGTGGAAACCGAGCTGTGCTCAAAAGTTGCATTTCTCTACTTCAACTCGAAGAAGCCAAGTGCCTGCATGGACACCAGACGGCAATGTGAGGGACAAAAGATGACCCAGATCCAAAGTTACTTCCTGAAACTCCTGAAGGCAGCGCCTCAAACCGTGTGAGGCATGATGGAGGGGGGGGGATGTGAACAGAGACATCTGAGCTGGCCAACCCCTTTGCAGAGGGCTGCAGAACCTGGAGTCCTCCAGATGCTCTTGGACTACAACTCCCATCATCTTTTGCCACTGACCATTTTGTTTGGGGCTGATGGGGGTCTTGTTAATTGATCATATGTAAGCCGCTCTGGGAGCCTTTTTGGCTGAAGAGCGGCATAAAAATGTTTCAAACAAACAAAGAAACAACACCTGGAGAGCCACAGGTTCCTCAGCCCAGTGCTAAAGAGTTGCCCAGCTCAAATTTCTCACCTCACACCGCCCCAGTTTTCCCTCCCGCATCATACCTCACAGTTAGGTGTGCGAGATGGGAGAACCAGGAAGGCTCACAGAAATTCTCCGAACTTAACTTCAAAGCTTGGTTCTACTTAGGGATGCGTGAGGATTTCATTGGAACTCCATCCCTCCTACCTGTTTCCTTGGCTCGACTCATGTTCTCCCGAGCCAAGCCGGGGAAGCGACTTCCGGGTTCCCGGCGGTACGCTGTTTACGTAGAAAATGGCGTGAGATATGCCAAAAAACAGCCGCAATTTGCACAAGTTATGCAAATTGCGGCTGCTTTTACCATACCTTACGCCATCTTCTATGTAAAAAGCGTACTGCCGGGAACCCGGAAGTCCACTGAGCGGCTCGGAGACACTCGCTTTTGGCTTGGCTCGGCAGGTGCAGCAGCAGTGCTCGCTCAGCGCCCAGCGAGTTGGGTGGTGGGCAGATCACCCACCACTAGTTCTACTCTCTCCTGTTCTCATTTCTGATCTGTTTTTTTTCCGGTTTGTTCGAATGGGGAAGTTGTGCATTTTTCAAAAGTGAGCACTTCCTCCCCATTGACTAAAGCCTGAACTTGTTAAAAAAAAAAAAAAGCACAACTTAAAGTGTGCATTTTCTAAACCGTGCATTTTTAAAAGCGCACAGCTTCTCCCCATTAAAATGAGAAACTGCGAATATTTAAGTGTGCATTTTTAAAAGTGTACATTTAAAAAAATGCTCACTTTTTAAAATGCTCACTTAAAGTGATACATTTTTATGCGCGCACACTGTGAACACGAATGCAAGTTCAGCCATTTGCAAACATTTTCGGAGAACACGGGCTCCCGTTTGGGGTTGCGAAAGGGGCATTTCTGAGTGATTGGTAAACTGAAACAAAATTCTCATAAGGAGCCCCTTAAGACATAGCAGGGGAAATGCAATGGAATTCAATCCCCCCACTTGTAAACTTCTTTCAACCTCTCCCCTGTGGGGTATATTGTTTAGGCCAGACTGCAGTGACACATCGACCACTACTAACTAGCAGGTAGATCCCAGGGCAGATGAAAAAAAGGGCTCCTTCACCCTGTGCAGTGCCAACAAGCTTATGGACCTCATTGCCACAAGGTGCCATGATGGCCACTGGCATAGATGGCTTTAAAAGAGGGCTTAGCCCAGTTCTTTCAGGAGGGCTATCAACAATTATTAGGCACGATGGCAGCATGGAACCTCCAGTTTCAGGAGTGCACACACGATTACTAGATGCTGGAGGGCAACAATGGAGGAAGGTATGCCCTGCTTGCAGGCTTCCTGGAGGCACCTGGTTGGCCACTGTAGACCTTTGATCTGATCTACCAGGGCGGGGGGGCTATTATGTTCTTTATGTACCCCCGCCCCCCCGTGCCAACCAATCAATTCAGCACAGGCAGCTGGGCAGTGGGCACCCTGTTCCTTATCTTGAAGCTGGGAAGCAAAGAATCTGCTTTCGATTTGGTTGGTGATGTTTTTAAGGTACAGTCATGCCTCCTTGGATTGAGAGCATAATTCGTTCCGGAAACGTGCTTGTAAACCAAAACACTCTTATATCAAAACGAAATCCCCCCCAAAAAAATTTGTACAGAGATTTTTAATTTAAGCCGTACTACAATACTTGTATTGCAAGACGTCGCTTGTATATCAAGTTTAAAAAAAAATATTAAATAAATATTTAAAAAATTTGCTTGTCTTGCAAAACGCTCTCAAACCAAGTTACTTGCAATCCAAGGCATTACTGTATTTATTGTTTTATACTGTTTTGATATTGTATTGTATGTATTCCTATGTAAACCGCTGGGACATCCTGCATTCCTGCAATGTCCAGTTGTATAGAAGCAACTTCTATAATAAATAAATAAATAAACCCCCCACCACCACCCCGCAATCTTTCGTGGTTTCACTAGGGCATCGGCAGGGAACCTGGCACCCTCCAGATGTTTGGGACTATGCCTCCCATAAGCACTAACCATTGGCTATGATGGCTGGGGCTAATGGGAGTTGTCGTCCACAACATTGGGAGGGCACCAGCTTGCCTACCCCTGCACTAGGGCGTGCTCTCCCTGCCACCCTTTCTCCCAGTGTTAAACTTACGCTGCAGGAACACTTGCCTGTGCGCAGTGCAGCTCTCTCCCAACTAGAGGAGGCTTTGAACGTATGTTTACAAAGGCCTGCTCTGAGAGAGTATAGAAGCCCAGACTGCGGGATCTTCTTCCTGCCTGACTGCATTTTTTATCATGTAAAAAGACAGCTTTTTCTTATGGGGTGGACGAAAAAAATATAATACATAAAATCAATCTTTTTTTTTTTTTTAAGAGCTCGACAAGACCGGGGACAAAAATGGCAGAGGTGACTTCATTTTTCTCCTGCCTGCACACGGCACCAAGCCCCTCCCAGAGACGCTTACCGCTGCGCAAAAGAAGCCACAACCTGGGCAGCACTGATGTTTCACCATCCTCCCTCTGTGGTCCTCACACAGTACCAAGAGCTGGACTTTGTTAGATGGACGCATCAGCTCGTACTTCAACACACAGTTTGTGCATCGGCTCAGCTGGAAGGGAAGAAAGGGGAATGCCATTCTTGGATAGTGTACCACGGGGAGGGGGGGGAGAGAGAGAGAGAGAGAGAGAGAAGAGACAGAGAGACAGAGACAGAGACAGAGAGAGGAGAGAGAGAGAGACACACAGAGAGAGAGAGACAGAGAGAGAGAGGGAGAAGATACAGAGAGAGAGAGAGACAGACAGACAGACAGACAGACAGAGAGACAGAGAGAAGAGACAGAGAGGAGAGACAGAGAGTCTTCTCTACCACACTGCGTGCTCTCAGAACAATTTCACACACTGCATTAGATGAGTTTTGGCCTTTCCACAGCTATTCAAACGCACACCAAGCAGCCTTGGCAAACTGAGCAGCGTCAGAGAAATACTTCATTTTACTCTCAACCACATGGCTGCACCAAAGCAAAAACCGCGCACCTTCAGTCTCACAAATGCAAGCAAGTTGCAGCTGTCCAGTCATGAATGAGCCCCCTCCCCGCCATGTGGACCAGCCCTAGGACTTCATACCTACACCACTTTATTCCTAACCCGTAATATGCTTGCAACAGTTGCACGCGAGAACCTGCACATGGGCTTCCAAAAATGCGGAGCAATCTCCCATCCACTTTTGCTTAAACTATTTTAAAGTGGAAAGCTACAGCTAAGTGACAACAAGAACAAAAAGAAAAAGATGTAACTTGAACTTCCAAATAAAAATACAAAATTCCATAATTCTTTACTCGTGTTAACTGTACAAAAGCCACCAGAGTCCTCATCCACCACGGGTGAGAGCTGGAACTCCCTTCTTTCCCACATGCAGAAGCTGCCAGTTCAAGGAGTCAAAAAGCACCCAGCCTGACTCTTCGACCCTGTTTCATTATCCTGTGGACACGTCAACTAAGCCCCAGCAAGAAAAGAATCTGCCAGTTATCTCCTGACCACAGGCGCTCATTAGGGCTTGGCTATCCCAGCAGTAGCTAATTGAAAAACTACAGGGGTAGCAGCAGCTACTGGCTTAACAGAGTCTGCAGAAGCATCAGAGAATTTTACTGGGCTGCAGAACAGCCAGTGGAGTAGCCTAATGGAGGGAACTCGCTGGAGGCAGCACCAAGATGAGAGCGCGAAGAGAAGGGGCCAGAGACAAGGAGAAGAAGATACACGCAAGAGCCGGGAAGTCCGTCCCTGTGAAAACCCCATCCATTTCATTGGGATCTCTTGAAGAGCAAAGGACTGGCGTGCACTCTTGGGCCGTAACATTTGTATTAGAAGAGACGGACACATCAGCATTTCCAACCACCCCTGGTTGCACACACAAACACACCCAAATTAATTTGTGTGCTCTGGTTGTTTATGTGGGTGTTTCTTTTAAAACAACAACAGGCAAAGCTGCATGCCGTTGCCGCAAAGAGGTGGGCTAAAGGTTGCCATTCCTCGCAGGAAGTCCACACACACACCCCATTGGTAATCTGCAGTTTACATCGTAACCTCCTGCCCATTCCCATCCTCCCTCCGCTTGCACGGTCCCAGCTCTATTCATCGTCCTCCTCTCCTCTTGCTAGCTGTGCTGGATTCCCCCCTCGCCCCTCTAAAACAGTTAGTTCTCTTCACCTCCTATCCCCAACACCAATCACAGGGGCCAGATGGAAGCCCGCTTTATACTTAGGATCTGCATTTTTGTGGCCGAACTCCACACTTCAAAATGTGAGCCAGGGAACAACCGCTACGTATCAGACACTCGCAAGCCTGTGGGATGGCAATCTCCGCCGTTACTATGAATCGGGAGGAGGAAAAGCCAACAAAGCCCCTCCCTTGCACATGTCCGGAAAAGCACATGACTGCTCCCGCTCAGCAGGGCTGGGTCAAGAGTCTGCATGAGAGACTGCCTAGGAACCCCACGTAGGCTCCAAACACTCGGAAGTGCAGCATCAAAACCCTCCTCCGATCTGGGAACTGGAGGAGGGGGCAGGAACTGTCCCTGTAGTTCAATGCTCTCCAACCTTGGGTCCCCAGGTGTTTTTGGCCTACAACTCCCAGCATACCCCAGCCAGCTATGCTGGCTGGGGCATGCTGGGAGTTGTAGGCCAAAAACATCTGGGGATCCAAGGTTGGAGAACATTGACACCTCCAAAGCCCTTGTCGCCGTCGCCACCCTGGCTCGAGCTCCAAGACTGAAAGGAAGGCAGGGGCTCATGGTGTCCACCAAAGAACTTGACTGTGGCACTCCCCATGGTGAACATAAGACTCAATAGGGAACACCACCATGAGCTCCATCATGGGCAAAGGGCAAGATATAAATGTAAATTTAATAAGCACTGATTCCATTGACCTCACTACTACTCCCCCCACCCCCCGGTCTTTTGAACTAGGCCCCATACTGTGAGATGTGGGTGGCTATTGTCCTTTGGGTGCACCAACGAGTTCCAACTGCGTTGGCCTCAGCTGGGCTTTTGCCCTGCTGCTGCACGCCAACCTGCTCACTCAACTTTCTCTTGCCCAGCGGAGACCCGTGAACGAACAGGCGCTTCTCCTCCTGGCACCCAAAAGGAGCAACAGAAATGGGGGAAGGCAACGCTACCTCCTTGTCCACACTCTCCGTTGCCATGCACTGGTTGTTGGCGAGCGTGGTGATCTCTCGACTTTTGGGCGTTTCCATTCGACAGCTGCAGAGAGGCACTTCCTGAAGACTGTCTGCTTCCATTGCTCCAGGGCCATTGGAAAGACCTAGACAAAAATTTAAAAAGGGGAAAAAGAAAAGGCAAACTAGCCAGTCTAGTTTCTGCAGCCAGCACAAAGAAAGATATTGCTACAGACTGGGGAAGGAGGGAAGCCCAAAGCACAATGATAAGGCAGCCTTGTAAATAATCAGAAGAGTGGCCTTCTGGCAACCGGGTAGCAAAGTTTTACAAAGTTAGTTTCTTTTCCTTTTTTTTTTCTTCTGGCTATAAACCATCTGCATGAATAGGAATGGGTCAGCCAGTATGCCTTCCTTTTTTGTTGTTGTCGTTGTTTTACAAGGGCTGTATCAGAAGGTTTGCCATTCTGACAGCGCAAGGTTCCCCCCCCCAGAGCACTTTGCAACCCATACGTTTTGCACCCCCACATAGGCATGTGCACATCCCTTCCTCAGCTTTATAGAATGGAAAGGATACAAAACTGAACAAAGGGGGTCCTTCTGAGTACGGCCAGTGCCTGGACAGTAGGCTGCTTGGGAACCGACATTTGCCACCTTGAGTTTCATCGTGAAAGAGAAGCCGGGTGCGGGGAAACCCTACGTTTAAGCAATGCACGACACAGAAAGCCTAGCTGAAGCTGGAATCTGCAGAACACATGCCTTCTGTTGGGAAAGGGACGCGTGTGTGTGTGTATATATACGTACATAACAGGGAAAAGGAGACATATTTATTTTATTTATTTATTACATTTATCAATCGCCCATCTGGCCGGTCACCCGGCCACCCTATATATATGTACATAATCTGTATGGTAAGCCCAGTATGGTTCTAGCAATCACTCCTTTTCGGGCAGACGTACGACCTTCCTCAGAGAAATCCGAGTTTGGGAGCAACCAGTTCTTCCTGTTTCCTGGTGGCCATAAGCCTGCATGAAGCCCCCTCCCCAGCTAGCTCTGAAGAGTGCTAATTGGCTGGCCGTTGTGGCCATCCCTTCCTCCACCCCAGCAAGGTTTCAAGTGATGGAGGAGGAAAACAGCTTTAAAAGAAGTTAAAAAAAAAAACATGGGGAACAAATGTCTAACTGGATAAAGATACTATGTACCTGAACTTTTTTATTATTTATAAAAAGAAAATCCTGCCAGAAGAAAGGGGAGGGGGTGCACCGAAAAATCTACACTGGATTGGGAGCCAAGCATCCGTGTCAGAAGAGGAGCAAAGGAAGGTAGGCAGGAGAAAGTGGAGCTCACTTTAGCTTCTGTAGCGAGGTACATCCCAACGATGCACCCTTACAGGTTTTTCAATTATGTAAAACGGCCACTCGTCCAAGTTCCACCATGCTCCTACTTAGTGTTCACATCCTTACAGACTGTAGCTTATCCTATCTTCAGAGGCCCTTCTCCAGGTGAGGCAGGTGGCCACTAAGGAGAGGGTCTTTTCAGTGGTAGCACCCCAGTTGTGGAATGCTCTCCCCAGAGAGGCTCGCCTGATACCTCCATTGTGGCCTTTCCAGCGCCAAGTGAAGACCTTTTTTTTTATTTTCTCAGGCATTTTAGTTTTTCAGGTGTTGTTTTTTTTTAATGTGTTAGTGTATTTTAAGATCCTTCCATTGCTGCTGTCTTTTACATTGGTTTTTTCCCTCTAGTTTTATTTTGCTTAAAACATTTTAATGGCTTTTACTTTGGTTTTTCCCTCTAGTTTTATTTTAAAACATTTTAATGTTTATACTATGTTTTATTATGGTTTTAATCTTGTTTTGTGAACTGCCCAGAGAGCTTCAGCTGTTGGGACAGTATAGAAATGTAATAAATAAATAAATAAATAAATAAATAAATAAATACAATTACCTCCGTTGAATTTGGGATAACTGATATTTTCCAGTGGAAATTACTACATTTGATGTATGGACTCATATGTTTACTGTGGGGTGATCCAGAAACCAGGGCTGCTTAAAATGGTTAAATAGATCCAGCGTTTCCTGGAGGAGATTCTCAGCAGCTGCCACTTGAAATCAATGTACTGGTCACACGGTTGGTGCTAGCATATTTCCTAATCAATGCTCTTTGTCTGATCAAGCTTCTCTCCAGAGGTAAACGCCACGGGCAGGCACAAGGGGAAGGGAGGGGGAGAGTTCCCCCAGCATCACTTTTAATAAGTACTATTAAAGCAATTGTGGACCATGCATCATTAAGTATAGCATCTGCTCAGCCTACTGCGACAAATATTTGCCACAGAAGCCCTTGCATCTTGCAAGACTACTGCACCAACCTGTGTAAGAACCTGATGGCAGTAAGATGAAGAAGCATGATGTAGAATTGTATAGCTTCAATGTAACTGGATATTATTCTCAACAATGCACACCTCTTGTAAGAAAAAGATGCCAGCTTTGACTGGGCATTATTTCATCTTTGGCCCAAGTGCATACAAAGTGCTACCAGCCAATTGGGGAGGGACTTGCTATGTTGGCGAGTTAGTTCAAGCATTCACAGCGCATAAAGAACTTCCTTTAGGGAAGACTGATACAAAAGAGACATGACAAAGACTGAGGAAGTTTTTGGAGTGATGTTTCCTAGGTTAGGGGTGGCCTTTGCCATGCGAAAAACAAAAAGATTGACAGCGGGGTTGGAACAAGTAGCTCAGTGTTCTCCAACCTTGGGTCCCCAGATGCTTTTGGCCTACAACTCCCAGCATGCCCCAGCCAGCATATCTGGCTGGGGCATGCTGGGAGTTGTAGGCCAAAAAGGTTGGAGGAAAAGGTTGGACCCAAGGTTGGAGAACACTGAAGTAGCTAATAGCACAATAGATGCCTTAGGAGGTTTGAATATACAAACCTCCTACCTTGCAAATATTTATCCAAAACGAAGATTATTGGTCTTCTACATATTTCTCTTATAAAGTGTATCATTTTCATAGAGAAACAAATGATGCATTAAAAATGTCTTATCATAAGAAGGTGGAATCAAGTTTGATTCTAACAGAAGGATATGTGCTGACATGCTGTGACATTTGAGTGAAGCGTTCACTGACCTAGAAGCCTGCTATGGGAAAGATGGATTTTTCCCAGCTGAACTCAGGAAAAGCTAGTATGTGTTTCAGATAATAAAGTTGGTAAGATAGAATAAACGCTTACTGGACTATTGTCCACACGTCCTGCTTATGACGCAAATGACATGAAATACTGTAAATAAAACTAAAAAAACACATCACGTTTGAAATCGTAAACCTGTGGAAGAGAAGCAGGTGTTATCCTGTTTTTGAAGGGAAGTGTGGCGCAGAAAAGCTGACAAGATATTAAGTATATATCACTCCCGAATCATAGCTGGAAACTTTGGAAAAAATAATAACTAACTGTGAGAGAAGCTTCCACCTGGAGAAGTACACATAAACAGCACTAATAAGAAATCATTTAAATATAAGAGGCAAAATACAGGAACTTCAGAACCAAACGTCGGTTCTCACAGGATGCAACATTGGTCCTCATGAGAGACCAAAATACCTGTCTCAGATTGACTTCTCTACTCTTTTTTTGTTACAAGTTAAGAACTGTTATTGGGTGAGATATTTTACTACTTTAAAGGCAATGCTCCCAGAACTAAACTTAGAATGCTTCTGAAATATGTTTTGGTTGTAAAAATGATGTATTTTTGTCTATGTTTAATGCTCTTATATCAGATGTGAATCATGTAGAAACTGCTTCAGATTTTAAAGTAAAAGATAAAAAAGACATATCTGATCTCAGGGTCCTCTATAGATTTCATAGATCATAAGAGCTGGAAGGAGCCTACAAGGCTATCGAGTCCAACTCCCTGCTCAATGCAGGAAACTAGAGGAGGGGTCTCCCATTCAAGTAATAACCAGGCCTGACCCTGCTTAGCTTTCCATACTCAGACAAGCTGAGCCAGTGTGAGCCAACAGGCCTGTCTATCTAAAAACTGTGTGTGTTAATACCAGGAATTTTGTAAACTTACACATTCCATGGTGACACTTTGTGCCTGGAAAATGGCATGGGATATGTTACCTGCTGATCCATGATCAAGCTAAATACAGAAATCCTGTATCATAATATCCCTAGACAAGGACAAATCTGTCACACTACTGCAGTCTAGCCCAATGAACGGATTACAAGCGAGTGCCAGGACCAATATAAGCATGCGAGTGGCACAGGGATGAAGGGCTGCAGTGGAATTCTGCATCCATCGTTGATCAATTTATAGCACAAGCACAAGGCATCCTGCCAGGATGGTTAGGGAACGGCACAGCTCCTTTTCAGAAGGAAGGCTGGATTGCAGACACCCTCAAGCAGTGGCTCAGTGAGGTCCTAACCAAACGATACGTCCGCACTAAGCAAAACGGTCAGAAGTCTCCATCTCCTCTACAGAATGGTCTTCTGGCACGCACAAACTTTGTGCCACCTTCTACCTGTCTTTATGGAATTTGATCACAAATCTCAGCCTGAGAATATGTGAGAGTCTTAGAGGCCAAACTAGAAGGGGATAATAGCTTGCTTTTTTGTTCTGGTTTTTTTTTTTTTTTAATCAGACACAACTAAGTGGACAACCATAGGGAGACATGAGCAACCAAATGACTTGAACATAACTTGCAGTGCCTGGAAGTGTTCTCTTAATACTCACTGGGATATTCCCATCAGACTGATGAACAGTTTTATATTTGGCATCGCTTCCCCACCACCCCATTCCCCACAGTATTGGCCAAGTGAGCAACTAGCTTCCCTTTCTGCTGGTCTCTCCATTTCATCCATTTGTGCCTTTTTCTCTCTCTTTAAGCAACGCTGCCTCTTCTCGTTTTTCCTATTAGCAGCCACCAGGGGGCATCATCTTAATACAGAGAAATGAATCCAAGGAAACAAAGAACCAAAATGGTACATGGCCATATTTAGAAAGCTGACACTCACCTTCTGATTGCGAAGATAGAATTCCCTTTACTCGAAGATCCAAGGAATCCAGAGAGACTTCCATGTATTCCATGCTATTCTCCTGCCTGGTTCCTTCTCCACTCCCCAAAGGTTGCTTATAGCCTTCAGAACCTGGGTTTAAACATATATATACAAATATTTATATGCCAGAAAAGAACTATGCATGTGTGTGCATCTCTAAAGGCCACATTCATCTCTAGCAGACAGTATGCAGGCTACACGCTGAAGGATTTGTAAATACAAATGCAGATAGAATAATTAAAATGCAACAGCTGGGTCAATTGATCTTCTAGCCCCTACTTCCTCCTCTGCCTGGATCAAGCAGATTTCCCCTCTTGCTCAGTTAAAAAGGTGCTAGCCACCAGGAACATAATCGGGAGAAGTCCTCCCTTTCAGACACATCTGTCTGCTGCTGCACTGCATTAGCAACAGAAATGTACATGGCAAGAGGAAGGAAGGAAGGAACAAGGACCTGGCTCCCCTTGACTCACCCTACCTCGATGCAAAAGACTTTAGATCCAAGCAGTGCTAAAGAGGCCAATAATGTAGAATGAGATGAAGGGGCAGAAGACATCTGGCTCAATGCAAAAGGAACGTGAAGTGCCAATCGCAGCCTCTCACCGAGCAAGGCGGTGTCTGCTAATGAAAACTAATGTGTGAACCTTTATAAGAGATTAGTTCATGCTTCTTTTCCATTTGTACACACACACACACACACACACACACACACACTCACACAGCCACACATTCCCCACCCCCCACCCCACACACAAAACCAAACTTTTGTTCTCCTTCCTGCAACAAAGGAATAAGTTTAACTGGACATAACACCAGCATGATGGGCCAGGAGCCTAGAGCTGATTGGTTAACCTGCCATTTTCTTCTCCTTTATCATGCCACCAACCGCCAATCCAAGAGGAGGAGGAAGAAGCACTTTGAAAACATTTCAGGTAACCAGTTGGAAGCCCAGTGATGTAAATGGTTTTTACTCAGCACTAGGAGGCAACTGCGAGAGAGAGACATCAAGGTGGGCTTGCAGGACTTCTGCAACCAGGTAATGGGAGTTAAGTGGGCATGCGTAAGGAGGACAAAGGTAAAGGCGCAAACCCTGTGAAAGAACAGCTGCTCTCAGACCCACACGCAACGCAACCTCTTCCATTCACTCTCTTCGAAAGGTGAGTGAGCAATCTACACGCCTCGAGAGGTTGTTGGGACTCCCAGCTTCCACCAGCCCCCTGCCAGAAAGGCCAATGGACATGGACAATGGGAAGTGGGAGTCCAGTAACGTCTGGAGGGTCACACAGCCTGCCCACCCTCGCTTGAAAGGAAGAATTTGCGAGACACCAGACAGACCACTCATCTCGGTCCAGGAGGGGAAGGTTCAAGCAACTTTGCTTGTGCCACATAAATTCCTGGCAAGCAATTACTTTATTTAGAGCAGGGGTTGGCACCCTGCAGATGTTTTGGACTACGTCTCCCATCAGCCCTAGGCAGCATGGCCAAAGACCAGGGATTATGGGAGTTGCAGTCCAAAACATCTGTAGGGCTCAAGGTTGTCTACCCCTGGCCTAGAGAGCCACTTTTGGAATACCGGGAGTGCCGAGTGGGGATGGGCTAGTGGCCTTTTTAATCCACTTCCCAAATCAGACCTGTTGCCACAGCCACTGCTCCCTCTCGGTTCACCACAAAGGAAAAGCCAGCTGGTATTCCTGAAGGGGCTGGATTTGTCCCCAGTGCCTCGGTTTTGGATCCAGGAGCCAAGTGACGAAACACTGATCTGTGTTCCCCATTGCAAACAAAATGAAGTACTGGAGGACCTCGGGGCAGGGGTAGGCAACCTGGTACCTCTCAGATGATGTTGGACTACAATTCCCATCATGGCCAACTATTGGCCATGATGACTGGAGCTGATAGTAGCTGTAGTTCAAAAGGTCTGGAGGGCACCAGGTCACCTACCCCTAGGGATGTGCACGGAGCTCGATTGGGGGGGTGTAAGTCCGGTGAACTCACCGGGCCCGACCCACCGAGCTCCACTCGGCTACCTTTTCCCCAGCTCGACTCGCGTTCTCATGAGCCACGTCGGTGAAAGCGACTTCTGGGTCCCCGGCTCTATGTTGTTTATGTAGAAAATGGCCAAATCTGCACGAATTACGACTAAATTTGCGCAAATCTGGCCGTTTTCTACATAAACAACGTAGAGCCGGGGACCCGGAAGTCCGGTGAGTGCCTCAGCTGGCACTCACACTCGGCCCGTGTGTTGCGAGTCGAGTGCCGGGCGGGTCACCCATCCCTGCCTACCCCTGCCCATGGGGTCTCTGTACTGAACGGCCACCCAAATTAAAAAAAAAAAAAAACCCAAAAGACACACCCAATGATTCCATTACCTAGTGCACTGGCTTGTTTCTTTTTACTCCTCCGCCTTCTCTTCCGGGTGGGTTTCAACCAGGGGCTGTCTGTCTTCCCTTTCCTCTTCATCATCTTCTTCTTGAGGCTGGATTCTGAACTCTGGAAAACCACAGGAGCCACCTGCTTCAGGAACCAGGACCTGATCCCCAGTTAGGCCAAAGCTACTGTGGCCCCTTCTGGCTCTTCTTGAGGATGGTGACACATCCTGCATTTCGCAACACGGCCATTCTATGAAATACCACGGAACTAACACCACACGCCAAAGATTTAATGTCAATGTGGCTTGTAAGCTTGGAGAGGAAAAGCCTCCCCGTATTCTTAAACATATCCCTTGGGTTCCCCCGTAGCCAAGCCTGTACGCGTAAATAATAATAAGAAAAATGCAGGCAGCCAATCCAAATTCTGTGCCAGGTGGAGCCCAATTCGATATAAATTAGATGATGCAGGCAACTTTGCCTGACCTCTCTTATTTTGTGTGTTCTTACATCATGCAATGTTTACTATTCAGTGCAGATGCTCGGCGCAAAAATATTTCACTTTCGGCAACCAGCTGTGCCTTTATTTATTAAAAATACTTCGCCCCGCACTTCCATCCATGCAGACCCTCACAAGGCACTCAACAATAAATCAATCATAAAAAATAAACACAGATTTGTTTTTGTTTTTTTAAAACACATTTGTTACAAATAGATCACCTCAAAAAACAAAAACAAAAAAACAAGTGGGGAAAAAAGGGAGGCAGCAAACCCAGGTAAGAAGATTAAATGGATAGTGGGCCGGTTCAGACACAAATTTCTGGCTTAATACACCATGGTTTAGGAAGCCAGACACAGCCCGTAGGCTCCCCCCCTCATCCCTTTCGGCGCTTTGATCCTCGACAGTTTTAACCACAGTTCCCCGTTGTGTCTGAAATGTGGAACTGTCGTTTAACATCAGTCCACTACCAAGGAGCTTTTGATCCTGGTTAGTACACAAACATTAAATTAAACCACATGGAGCTGTGATTTACTTTAACCAGGATCACAACACGGAAGCTAGTGCATGTAGGAGGAGCGTGTAGACTCAGTGCTTACTCCCAGCTTCCGAAACCATGGTTTAGAAAGCCGGGGGTTGCTTTGTCCGTGCCAGCCCAGTTCAGTTACTGCCCAGGCCAAAAGCATGTCAAAATAATAAGTGTCTTGACGTGGCACCTGAAGGCAAGTAAGCAGGGCCCTTTTTCGTTGTTGCAATCGTTAAACAGAATCTCTTGCCAATCTACTGCAAATCATCCAGTAAGTTTACCGGTAGATCCCAATCTACCTTCTGCTTACCGCTTGGCATCGCCAAAGCCCTGCGTGTCTCTACAAAAGGAACCTATAAGCACAGGTTAATTTTGTCCTGAGAAGAAGGGCTACAGGTGCAGCCTGATCATCAGCACAGCGAGGAACCAAAACCCAACGGGCTGACTCAATTTGCCGCTAGATGAAATCCACCCTCTTGAGGAATCCAAGCTTGAGATGTTTTAATGATACCAAAGGGCTCTGGATGTCGACCAGGGGAAAGAGAGGGATTTCCAAAAAGCTTTTATCCCTTTTGCTCCATTAAACAAATTCAAGCTGTTTGTATCAGAACAAAATCCCAGAAGATATATAGGTATCACCTATCTGCATTTATAATCACATCTGGTAAAGTGGTACCATGTATAATCACAAGGCTAAACAAGGCTAAACAAAAGGGGGGAAAAGTGAAAACTCTACTTGTCCATTGGCTGGCTCCTGAGAACAAGAAAAATACTATTCATTGTGCAATCATGCACACTTACACAGGGACCATTAGGCAGAGTGACCCCCCCAGACAGTTGATTCCGGGTATCATGAAAAGGCAGCAATCTGTTACTTTTACATGTATTAATATTATTCTATTTTTACTCCCAGGAGAGGCATTGTAGGATTTTCTGCCTTGAGTAGCCAAATAACTTGACCAGCCTTGGGTACTTGGAATGGGGGGATACAATTTGCCCTTCCACTTCAGGCACCAAATAAATGGAATTTTTAAGCATGCTTAACTCTGTGCAGGACTGAGGCAGAAATATTTGTCCAGGCCAGATTACAACCTCCTTTGATGCTGTTCAGTGGTGGCCCCAAATTTATGGAATGCCCTTTCACAGGAGATGCACTTTGCCCCCTCTGGGTTTTTTTTTTTTTTTTTTAAAGCATGCCTTGAAGACCGGGATGTTCCAGCCTGCTTTTACATGAGCAGAGATGCTGATCTGTATTTCACAATCTGCCATTTCGACTGTCACTGCTGTTTCTTAACTTTAGTCAGTTTGTATTGAAACAAAGTGTTTTCACGCTGCTGTTTTAGTCGATTGCATTTTTATATTCAACTGGGTTTTGTTTTTTTTTTAAATGATTTCTTTAAACTGCACTGAGAGGGCTCCATGTCCTGAAAGGCAGCACAAAATATGTACATAAATAAATAAATAAGAGTGAAGGGTGGGAGGAAAAGGCACTTTCAGCTTTCATTTTTGGTGGCTGAGGAGGAACCTATGTCAGATGATTCTTCCTGTTTGAAACTGTTGCAGTGTGTTGGGTTCAGTAGAATGTGCACTTTGTGGGTGACAATTTTAAATAATTTCAACTTTCAGGTTGGCATCCACGTGGCTACAAACAACTGAGGGGGTGACAGGGAACTGGACAGGCAACTGCAAGGAATACTAGATCAGACCTGCACAAAATGTGGCCAAAAAAATCCAAGTGCAACTCCATCAGCTGTGTATGGTGGCTGTTTGTTCTGGCTGTATGGATGTTCAAGAACATGGGGACCACCCGGCAGGCCACAAGATGTAGCTGATGTGCTGCAAAAGGAAGAAGCCTGCTTGCTTCAGGTAAAATGATGCCCAAGGCTAAGGTGGATAGTGGTGGACTGCCGAGTCTGTAGCAGCCTTCTCCAACCTGATGTAATCCAACCAGATATGTTGGATTACGACCCCATCGTCCTCAGCCAGCAAGGCCAATGGGGATGATGAAAACTGTAGCCCAATACATCTGGAGAGTACTAAGTTGAGGAAGGCTGGTCTTTAGGAATCCTGACCACAAGCAGGTGAGTGCCAGCTAGACAGCCCATTCCACAACTCCGGAAGGGGTGGGAGAGATGCAACTTTGGGCACCCACTGGAGAGGGAAGGGAAGAATCCTACGTGCGCAAAGCCCAGTGATGGGAGTCATGCACTGTGGATCTGAGCAAACATCCTCTTCCCTGCCTCTTCGGTCATGTCACGATCTCTGCCTTCTGGCCATCCACCACTTCAGCAAGGTTGAAGGTGGCAGATATGATAGCCAAGACAGGGGGTTGGCACCGCTCACTGGCAGATGGACAAGGCGGCAGAGGTCACTGGCAGATGAAACAGAGAATATTCCCCTCTTCAAACCTTACCTAAACCTACAAACCATACCTACAAGTGCAAAAGGGTGCCTTGGTTTATAGTCAGTCTCAAAGACAGGAGCGTTTGACTGCCCTCCTGTCTTCTCAGGCAGAAGAGGAGGCATTCCCATTTACTATTTATTCATTAATTTACATCTCTTTCCTATGCTGTACCCATTAACTCAGATCTCTCTCTGTCTCTCTCTCAATCATCACCTCATCATTATGTTGACCAGTACGGTAAGTTATGCCTCAGATAGAGCACAAAGAGGGAGTAGAATCCAATCAATAGAGGTATAATTGGTAACAAGGAAGGCTATGAGAGTTAATTGATTTAAAAACTTTTAAGACCAGCAACTCGCCGAACGCAAGCCAACTACATGGCCGAGCAATAATCCGAACCTGGGTCCCTTACATTGAAATCCCACACGTCTCGATGGTTGTGGGTTATGGTGCAGAACCCACCCTTTTAAATCGGCAAAGAAGAAGGGTGAGTAAGGGGGAAATGGCTGGACCAAAAGCCAAGGAAGAACGTGAAGAACTATGAAAAAGAAGCATAATGTGCTGGGGGGAGGAGGAGAGGTGTGTGTGTGCGCGCGCATGCGCGCGTGCATGCGTGAGAGAGAGAGAGAGAGAGAGAGAGAGAGAGAGAGACTTGAACTGGGGCACCCAGCAGACAGGACCCAGCACCTTACCTCTCCTACAAACCTGCCTAAACGCTGCAGTACAAGGGCGCCATGAGGGCCACAGCAAGCATCAGCTGACTGCACAAGCCAGGGGTGTCAAACCTCTTTCAGCCTGAGGGCTGAATTCAGTTTCGGAGAAGCCACATTCCAGTAGTGGGCAGGGCCAAAATACCAGCCTATTTTAGCTTAAAAGCTCTTACGGCCAGTAACTAAGCCAGGGGGGAAGCATTTCGATCTTTTAGAAGGGGGTGGGGGAATGTGCAAAAGCTGGGAAACCACCAAATGATTGGCAGTCGGGGAAAGGGTGCGTGACCATCTAGGGAACCCTGGAGGGCCAGGCCGGGACTCTGGGGAGGCCAGATCTGGCCCTCAGGCCTGAGGTTCGACACACCTGTTATAAGCCAATCCTGGCTCAATGAGGCCTAGTTTGAGCAATTTGTCACTATTAGCAGCAGCAGCCTGATGCCTTGCCTTGCCTCCTGCGGAACTTGGCCCTGGGCAGTGTCTGTTTGGACTACGTCCCTGCTTCTGTTCTGCTTCTTCCAGGCCTTGGCCTTGCCTGTCTGGACCACGCCCTTGTCTTGGCACCTGGCAACCAAGAGCAGACCCCGGCTGAGGCCTGACAAGAAAGCAATAAACTTTTATTGAAAAGAGAAATGCTTAAGATCCAAGAGTCAGCAAGCTTTGCTTGACACCCCATAAAAGCAAGCAGACAATTCATTTGTAACCCTAACATTGGGGAGCCGGGGGCAAATCAGTCTTGCACAGACCATGGTTAATTCCACCGCAGCCAGAAGTTTAGTGAAGGCAAGGCCTGGAGGGCGCAGGGCTTCTCACCAACACTCTTGAAGGGGACGCAGGGAAAAGGTATTCCAAGGCATGACTCACCAAGTCAGACTCGTCACCATCCTCCTCTTCTTCTGCAGATTCTCCAGAGTCTTGCTCTTCCTCAGACTCTCCATCAATGATCTGCAGTAGCCAAAGCAAATCAAGGGAAAACTTAGAGAACGCTGCCCTTGCTTAGAGAATGCAGGAAGCTGCCTTAACTTAAAAGTCAAGAAAAGTATATAATAACCAAAAATAAAACCAATAAAGGTGTATTGAAATCAATTTATAATTTATAATATCAAAGATTTACAAAAAAATTTTTTTAAAAACATATGTATATAAAACACGTATTAGCCAGAAACAAATAAACATGTGAAATATAACTTCTCAAGGGCTGAAGATAGTCTTGAATGTCTTTTCAAACTGAAGGACTTTTATCTCTGGGTAAAGTCTTATTTGTGCCAATGTTTTTGTTAGTTGCTTCCCGAGATAGGTCCTCACAGTTTAGAAGCTTTCCTGTTATCTGGTGGCGAAGCCAAACGCGTTTCGGCCTGAACGGCCTTCCTCAGTGACACTGTAGTTCCCACTAGATCCAGTTTATAATCTATTGATATGTAGCCTCAATTCAATGCTGGTTCCATTTGCAAACCTCCTGAGGCAGAAACCAAGCCCTTCGAGGAAAGGTTGAAGGAGTTGTATACGTTTGCCTTGGAGAAGAGATTTTTAAGAGGCAATATGATAGACCTCTTCAAGTATCTGAAAGGCTATCACACAGAGGGAGCAAATTTGTTTTCTGTTGCGCCAGAGGGTAGGACCAAAACCAATGCGTTTAAATGGCAAGAAATGGGATTTTGACCAAACACTAGGAAGAACTTCTTGATGGTATGAGCTGTTCAACAGTGGAATAGATGCTTTGGAAGGTGATAGGCTCTCCTTCGTTGGAGGCTTTTAAAGTAGAGACTGGATGGCCAACTACCAGCAATGGTGTAGCAGTGGATTTCCTGCACTGGCAGGAGGATGGACTATACGACGTTTGATGTCTCTTCCAATTTTAGGATTCCAGG
The DNA here is from genome assembly GCA_021292165.1 of Shinisaurus crocodilurus. Classification (NCBI taxonomy): domain Eukaryota; kingdom Metazoa; phylum Chordata; class Lepidosauria; order Squamata; family Shinisauridae; genus Shinisaurus; species Shinisaurus crocodilurus. The sequence goes on along the minus strand of JAHFWL010001192.1, from coordinate 1,599,507 downwards.
TCAACCACCAACTCACTGGCTGGCCTCAGTAAAACTGCTACTTGCCTTAGCCCTGGCCCTCTCCATCCACTCCTGAAAAACAGGGGATAACAACACAGGCCTGCCTTACAGGGTTACATGACACTATGCAAGTGAAGAGCTTTGAACAGATTAAAAGTGGTTAAAACAGATCAAGGGCCACATCATGCACCCACAACTGAGCTGTAATTCATTTGCAGATGTGACACCATCAGACTTGGTGTCTTGGCCAATAGAGTCATGCAGGGCAATCTCATTTAAGTTTACTCCAAAGTAAATTTGACAGGGTCTTCTTAGTGGTAGCACCATTAACTCTGAGACTCCCTCCCAGTGAAGATTTGCCAGGCTACTTCTCATCCTGTCTTCCGATGGGTGAAACCACCCAACCATTTTTTAAAAAAAAAACGTAGGCACACTTTTAATCATTAACCTATTCAATTACGATCTTCTCAATGAACTATAGCACTGCTGCATCTTGATGATTTACTACTGATGGCTTTTATAGTTGTTCTCTTTTAAGGATGCATTGTTTTACTGTCGTATTTCTTTTTTTATTATTTTTATAAGCTGCTTTGCTTATTTTAACATAATATATTATTATATTTAAAATATAAATGTATATAAGTAAATAACAAATGAAATAATATACGGTAAACACTAAAAGTACTTATTAAAACCTCCTAAAAGTAAGTCCCACTTTGTACCTAGGATTGCAGTCTTGGGGTGGGTAGCTCACTGTTTATGTATACCAGGGGAGGGCAGACTTCAGGATTGCAGGATCTACTTAGTGTGGGTTTTTTTTACTAGAATCCCAAGATCCACTAACTGGAGCTAGTTGCAAAAGACGTACACTTAGAATTAATGATTTCTGAGCCCAGGAACTTGTTTTGAGTACTAGAATTGAACGGTGTGCCTTCCATACAAAAATCCACTCACCATTACCACTCCCCTGACAGCTTTCTTCATTTCAGTGGTATAATTTAGTGTGTATGTGGGGTCATTTTGTTATGCAATGGGCAATCAGAAATCCTTGCTGATCTACTTCAAGTCACCCAGAGATCTACCAGTAGATCCCACTCCATCTTCTTCCCACCCGATGCATCTTGCTTTGCCTGTGGCTCACGCTGGCTCAGCTTGTCTGAGCATGGAAAGCTAAGAAGAGTCAGGCCTGGTTATTACTTGGATGGGAGACCCCCTCCTCTAGTTTCCTGCATTGAGTAGGGGGTTGGACTCGATGGCCTTGTAGGCCCCTTCCAACTCTATGATCTATGAAAGTCTATGGAATGGGGGTGGGGCCACACCCATTCCCGTTGGCTCTTGTACTCTTTTGGCTGGATCTCATTTTTGAACATGCTTTGCACAGTGATGCAACACGCCCATGTCTTGCATCGCCGGACCCTTCTCAACTCACTTTGTAATAACACCCTTCGTCCCCCACCTCAATGCACTTACTTCTACGTGTGCCGCACTAGTTTTGTTTGGCTTTAATGTGCCACCAGACCCTTTGCTCTTTCCACACACCGGATTGCACCGAAACGAAAATAGCCGTTGCTGTTTTGAACTTGTACATGCCTAAGAGATGTACATATTGACATAGAACATAATGCATTTGTGCAACAGATAGACATAGTTAGGGAGCTGGTACCAGTCATGGGTCCCTGCCACATATCTAATGTTGTTTGAAATGTATACTCTGGCATGTGGCTTTGGTAATGCCTTTAGGGTAGTGTACATGTGGCAGCAACCGTGCATTTGCCACTGTGCAGGGGTGTGAAGCAGCCCTGGAAAGACTGGTTTACAGCTGCCATCCGTAATTTATATTGCAAGCCTAAATGTGAGGAGAGGCTTAGAAGGCAGAATTCCATTCCAGGGAAGGAGACTTTACAGTCGCATACAGAAGCGCCAAGCCTCAGAGACTGTCTGCTTATGTCTCAGAAACAGGCTGGTAACGGATGCTTAATCCAGAGCAATTTGCCTCTCTGTGTCCCTGGCTTGGGGCCCTGCTGCCATCTCGGTTTGTTCTCTCTGGGCATAGCGTTTGACGAAAGGAAGGTTTTGTCTCTTTCTTTTCCGTATTTGGCAAGGCCTTTTTCTTGCCCTTGGCCTCGACCAGGACCCTGTCTAGGGAGTCATCAAATAGGCCTCTTCTCGCAAATGGGGTGCTTGCCAGGTCGGACTTTTGTGTCCACGCCCCAGTTCCACAGCCAAATGTTCCTTCTTGCCACTACGCCTGACACTGGCTCTTCCTCCCAGCTGCAAGGAGTCCAGGGGTGCCAAAAAGCCTGCGGCTGTGGCTGTTTCCCACATGGTCTCCTGTGCATCTTTCCACAAGGATGTGTCCTGGAGTAAGCCATTTGCTTTCACATGTCTACTCCATGCGCAACTATGGTGGATGTGGTCACTGCCAAGAAAGACGTGTCTGGGGCCTTAAAGCACCTGCGGAGGGCAGGTTCAGCCCACCTGTCGTGCTGGTCCATTGGGGGGGTTCATCACTTTCTGGGGCCAGGAGTGCCTTAGAGGTGAGGCCTACCACCAGATCGTCCACCCTTGATATGGCCGGTTCCTGCATGACGTCCTTCTGTAGGCGATAACATCTGTTGCAGTAGCGATGGCTTGCCCTGGGCGTGGCTGGCCTTGACCATTCTTTGCGCCAGATCTCCTCAAGGTTCAGCGGCAGAGGCACCGTCAGGTACAACGGGGGTGCTGCTGGGAAGGCCACCACCGCTCCCACTCTCCTCGCTTGGGCCTGTGGGGCCGCTGGGAGCCTCCTCCCAGTCTGTCATCTCCAGGATGTTGAGGTGGCCAACAATCAACTTGAGGAAGGCCTCTTGACTGGAAGAGGCGATCCTGGGGCGGCTTTTCTCTGCATTTGTCCCCTCTGGGAAGCTCCCCCTCCTCGGTGTCCGAGGGGCTTGAGGCTCCGGGGGAGGGGGATCTGGAGCCCCAGGAGTCAGAGGAATAGTAGGAGGATGGTGCCCTGTCCCTGTGTCCCTCTGGTGTCTGCCTCCTTGACCTACGCACTGGGCTTGGAGGAGAACCACATCTGGACCATTTCTTCTGGAAGGGATCCCAGGGTCTGGCCTTGTCTGGCGAGCCCCATTCCCTCCTCCCACCTCTCTTCGGGGAATGGGAATGGTGGCTAGGCATGTAGCTGCGCCTGTAACTGGATCGGATTCTGCTGTGCTGATGGTCCCTGGACCTGGGTGAGCACAAGCGTGAATGGCTGTGCCGTCCAAGGCAGGATTTCTCTTGGGGTCTGCCTCTGTAGGAGTGCTTGGCGGGGAAGGTGTCTCTTCTGGGGTAGCTCTCCCTGGCTGGTGGCCCATATGAGTCCTTGTGCCCCTTGGAAGCTGCCTTGTCTCTGATCTGGCACATTGCCACCTCCAGGACTTTGAGCACGGCCTACCCCTGGGCCTCCGTTAGATTGGAGGGGCCAGGAGAGAAGGAAAGAGACCGACCCTTTGGGCTGCATTGCCTGTCAGTGCCCGGGGGGGGGGGGGGGGATGGACCTCTCCACTCCCTTGGGGGTGCCCCTGTGCTTCTTGGGGAGAGCCTGTAGGGCTGGGAGACCTGGGTGGTGAGGCCATGCTGTTGGGAATCCTTCACGCTGGTCACCCTGGTCAGCTCCCTGCCAGGCCACCTCCCGGGTCCTGAGCTGGCTGGGTGGCGAGCCCACCTTGCTCTACCCCGCTTGTGCCTATGAGGCTGGGGGTGGGGGGCAGGCGGGGGTTCCTTACCCGGTCCGGTGCCTTTTCAGGGAGTAAAATGCTGCCGCTACTTCTTCTCTCCGCTGCCACCTTCTTCCCTGTTGTGGTGGGTTTCCCGGCCAGTGCTGGGTGGAGGGAGCCTGATGAAGGCTGAGGCCACCGCTCTCTGGAGCCTCCTCAATGCTCCTGAAGCGGGCCCTTGACACTTCCCTGGTGTGCCTGTGCGCTGGCGGGAAGGAAGCCTGCCGCCAAGTTGCCACACCGGCGTGTATGTCTGCAGGTGCAAGGCCCATGGCCTGGTCGCTCCCGGCACACCTGTGTGGCGGCAAGCAGGAAGCCTGCGGCCAGGTCACTTCCCAGCGCAACTGTGCAGCAGTGTGCAGGGAAGCTTGTGGGAGGGGGGCAAGTCCACAGTCCTGCAACCCCCATGCGAGCCGTCGACCTATATGCCAGGTGGAAACTGGCCGCCTCCTCCCTTATTCTCTTCTACTTTCTTCTCTCTCTCTCCCTCTCTCTCTTTCTGTTGCTCTCGCTGTGCAATAGCTCAGAGAATCTGCCCTCCACCATGAGGCAGGAAGTCAAATTGGGGATCCTGGGGGAGGCTCCGCCTCCTCCAGGAAGTTCAAAATGGAGACTGCCTTCCTGGGCCCGGAGGCCAGGCCTTCCCCAAGCTAGCTGGCCTCCTGCTCTCAAGGGGAGAAACGTGTAAAAACTCTTTTAACAAAATGTTAAAGAAAAAATTGCAGCAATAAAAAAACCTTTTTATAAAAAATAAAAGAGAGAGAGAATTGCTGCCAAATTTAATGACACTTAAAAGTGAACCAAATGTTTTAATTGATCAACCATGCCAATGAATTGACTAACTGTTGCAGCCTTTGTTACTGTTTTTTTTTGTTTCCATTTATCCCTTGAAGCATCTGGATTTGACTGCAGTTAAGAGAACACCCAGTTAATTGAGCCCTGGGGGGGGGGGGGACACTTTTGCTCCACATCATGAATTCTGCTTCGCCTTTTTGCTTCCTTATTTGTATGGGCTAAAACCTAAAATGGTCCACAGCATCTCAAGCCGCGTTCAGATCACCTTTCTGACATTGCCGGCATCAGCAGTCTCCTCCTTAGCAGTTCTGTTGTCCTCTGAGGGAAAGGCAGCTGGTTGCTCTGCTCCACGTTCATCTTCCTCCAGTTCGTCTGAGTCCTCCTCTTCAGAATCCATGTCTAATCTTTCCCCATTCACGTGAGGGCTGGCATCATCCTTTTCGCCCTGAATGCATTGATGCAGACAAACCATAAATCAACATCAACATCAACAGCATATGTGCACGCCCTCCATATGTCTTACTTCTGGACTGTTCACAGGAACATAGGTAGCTGCCTGATGCCTGGGGTCAAAAGCTTTGGTCCAGCTAAGCTCAGAATTAACACCGATCTTACTAACACTGGCTGAGACTTTTCAACCCTGCCTGGAGATGTCAGGGACTGAACCGGAGAACTTATTTATTTATTTATTTATGTATTACATTTCTATATTGCCCATTACCTGAAGCTTTCTGGGTGTTTCACAAAACCATAAAATACAGTAACGTAGTAAAACAAAACACAAAAGCCCTATGTTTAAAAGAGAATAAAACCAAAGTAAGAGCCAAGATAAAAGCCAGCAATAGTGCAAAGATCTAAAAATGCACGAACACAATCTTTAAAACTGAAGGGCTAAAAACCCTGGGAAAATAAAAAGGCGACAAGACCACAACATAGGCATGGAAAGCCTCACCTTCTGTATGTAAAGCACACGTTCTACTACTAAGATACAACCCTTCCCCAAAGGTGTGTTTGCACACACTTGATCTGCAGGTGTCTATTCTTAAGGAGGACCCCAATCCAGGGAAGTTTTCCAAGAAAATCAGAGTTTTTTCCTCCACCCTGCTTTCCAAAGAATACAACTTTGGGTGTTTGTTTGTTTGTTTATATTATTATTATTATTATTATTATTATTATTATTATTATTATTATTATTATACCGCCCAACAGCCAGAAGCTCTCTGGGCGGTTTACAACAATAACAAAGTGGTGTACAAAAAAAAACAAAGTGGTGTATATAATTTATTTATAACTTGAGGGGAGAAATCAATTCTCCTCTCTATGGTGTACAGAGGAATCCTGAAAAGGGTTTTATTGGGCCTTGTTTGGTTTAATATTCAAATCAATGTGAATATTAACTACTAGGGCAAGGGTAGCACCTTGGTTGTGGAATGCCCTACCCAATGTAGGCACCAGAATGCCCTCACCTGGTGCCTACATTGTGGACTTTCTGGTGCCCGTTAAGGATCCTTTTTATTTTCCCAAGTTTTAGGGAATGGATACAGAGCAGACGTTTCCTTTCAGGGGGCTACTTCATATTTAACACCAGGCTGCCCCAACCTGGTGCTCTCTATATGTTTTGGACTTCAACCCCCAACAACCCCAGCCAGCATGGCCAATGGGCAGGGATGATGGGAGTTGTAGTCCAAAACATCTGGAGGGCACCAGGTGGAGGAAGGCTGCTTTACACCAGCCAGCGGTTGGCTCCCACCAAACACACACTGCAGTGTGGCTGTGGAAGTGCTCAGAGTGTGGAGGCCTGGGCCCGAAGCCCCACCCAGCCATGGAACACACTGAGTGACTTCGGGGCAGTCGCTCACTCACTCCCTCGGTCTAATTTCCACCACAAGATTGTTGCGAGGATAAAGGAAGATGAGCTACCAAGAAATTTCTTGGATAAAAAGGCAGTATTACAGAAACTTATTAAAATATATAAAAGGCGCGGGAGAGGGCTCCTTGGAGGAAGGCAGGATTGAAATGTAGTAACAAAATCAGTGAACACGAACGAAGAGGCCTACAACTATGCATACTGAGGATACTGCCGTTTTAAATGCTGTTCATGGGTGCCCCCGAGAGCTCCATTTCCCCCACAAATGTCGGTGAGGACTACTGCCCTCATGATCTGCTTTTGGACTTCCCAGAGGTATCAGGCTGCCCACTGCGGTGGGGAAAGGAAGCTGGACTACATAGGCCTTGCGTGTGATCCAGCAGGGCTACCTCTTATGTTATTATGAAGGAAGCAGGGCCCACAAATGGCTCATCTGCTCTTGTGCCAAAGGCCATATTTCTCACAATGCACAGAGAGACATTTTTAGCCTTATCTGGGCAGCTGCTTCCCTCTATGTGGCTGGCTGAGGCCATCCTGCATCTAGCCATCCACCAAGCCCATTATACCCCTTCAAGGACATAATCAAGGCCCTCACCTTGCCACCTGAAGTGGAATGAGTGATGCTCTTGAACATCTCAATCACAGTCCTCTGCTTTAAAACTTTGGTCTTTTTCTTGGGAACCAGGCTGTACGTCCCCATTCTTCGTTTTTTCTTCCGAGATACTGAAGCAGCTGGATGACAGAGCAAAGAGAAGACAGGTCTGGATCAGAGAGAAGGAGCGTGATGCAGAAAACACGCAGATGTGAACAGGGACCGTCACTTGTATGCAGCATCCAACAGTCACTGAATTAATGACTAAGAAACCCCACCAAACACTGAATGCTGGGCTTCATTTTTACCCGCCAGTGCGCTCCTTTAGTTAAGAGATGTAATCAAGGAGGAAATAGGAGCACACAGCTAGAAATCTGTGTGTTAGGAACACAGAAAGCTGCCTCTTCACCCATCTAGCCCGGTGGGTCTCAGGGTCCACTGCAGATGCCTTCCCTGGCGCCCTCGTTTTATTTACTTACAGTAATACCTTGGATTGCAAGTAACTTGGTTTGAGAGCGTTTTGCAAGACAAGCAATTTTTTTTAAAAAAATTTTACTTGATATACAAGCGACGTCTTGCAAGACAAGTACTGTAGTACGGCTTAAATTAAAAATCTCTGTACACATTTTTTGGGGGGGGCATTTCGTTTTGATAGAAGAGTGTTTTGGATTACAAGCATGTTTCCGGAACGAATTATGCTCTCAATCCAAGGCATGACTGTATTTATTTTCTGGCCTGGTATTCCAAGCAACATCAGATGGCTGGATCTAGCCACTTTTTTTAAAAAAAAAAAGAAAATAATTCCCAAAATGCCTCTGACTGTTCTGGGACATTATGGGAAATTAAAACGGCGGGCTAGGCACAGCTGCATTGCTCTCCGCATTGCTCGAGAGCGCTGCATAAGCCTGTCCTGGCTCACCGAGGACACTTTGCCCAGAGGCTCCCTCAAGCCAGGAGCCGGCCCTGCTCTCCAGGGTCCCAGGAAGAGGCCTTTCCCATCACCAGCTCCCAGCTGGGGACTGAACCAGGGGCCTCCCACAGGCAAAGCATCTGCTCCATGCATTGAGCTATGGCCTCTCCCATGTGGTCTTAGGTAGCTTTTTCCCAGCCTGGTGCCCTCTGGATGTGTTGGGACTACAACTCCTAGCCAGCACAGCCATTGGTGATGCTGGCTTGGGATGATGGGAGCTATAGTCCAACACATCTGCTGGAGGGCACCGGGTTGGGGAAGGCTGGTCTTCGGCTTGAAGACTCTCCCAGCACTGCCTGTCTGTCTCTCTTCCACACTCGCACTGCCAGCATCCCACCCACCCACCCCGTCCCGAAGACACCGCAGAGCTCACACCTCAGTGCCTGAGGCTGGGTTTCAGAGGACAGATTCGAGGTGCGCGTGTTCCAGGCTAATACAAAATAAAACTCAGCGGGGGGGGGAGCTCAGCCTGTATTACAACTCTTTCCATTTCGAAGCCTTTCCACCCCCGTCCCCAGGTTTTCCCAATGAAGAAGAGACAGCAACTACAACAGGGTAGGAGCTTTCAAAAGACTAGGTCATCTCGATTTTATTCACTGCAAAGGCTCTCACTTTTGTTCTCAACAACAATAAAAAGGTGTGTGTGTAGCTGTGTGCACGCGTGCGCACTCCTTTTCTGCATTTAAGCTTTGCTGGCAGCACCTCTTGTTTGGTATGCTTTGACTCGGGAGACCACTGGAGAACTATTTCAGGACAACTATACGAAAGTGCCACACTCAGCAGCCACACAAGGTGTGCAGCATTCAAAGGATCTGGGTTGAAATAAAGTGTTGCCATTTTCAGGAATGCGACACACTGTTTCATGTTTCCCAAAGGGCCCCCTCCGCGATAAGCTCTACAGTGCAGCCTAGGAATGGGGCTTCCTTGTGGAGAACCTCAAGCCTTTACCCTCCCACTAAAATCCTAATAGTCAAACTCCACGCACATTTACTGGGAACTAAACCCCGCTGAGTTCAATGGGGCTTACTTCCAATTGAGGGCATAATTAGATGTTATGAGGACACATCTCCAGTAGGAATCATGCGCCATAATGTCTTAACATCCCAGGTTTACTCACCCCCTTCCCCCACAACAGGCAACCAATGAATGGAACTGAAAAGGGGAAATGCTGGTCAAGCCCTTCACAGCTTGAGGCCACAGTATCTGAAGGACCGCCTCTTTCCTATGTTCTGCCCATGCCCTGAGATCATCTGAGGCCCTGTTCCAAGCGCCCCTATGCAGGTTCAGTGGGTGGCTACTTGTGAGTGGGCCTTTTCTGTCATGGCCCCCAAATTGTGGAATGCCCTTCCTAGTCCTGTCACCTTTGTTGACTTTTCAGTGCCAGGCAAAGAGCGTTTTTATTTTCCCAAGCCTTTAAAAAAAAAAAAAAAAAAAAAAAAAAAGCTGCTGCTTGTTTCAGTTCTATTTATAATTACATCTATGTTGCCCTGAGAGTTTCGGCTATAGGGCAACTTATAAATTGAAGAGATGATGATGACGATGATGATGATATGTGGGCTAGCTCCAGGTTTGAGGGGGTCCTGGACCAAGTGCATTCCAGTGGGTCATTTGCCTTGTTGGTGGGCCTTGGTGGGCTTACCTGGCAGCGGTGGCTGGGGACAATCATGTTAATTTTCCACAATGGCCCAGAGGAACACTACATCAGGGGTATTCTGGGAAATTAAAATGGCAGTTGACTCAGCCACTTGGTGCTATTCAGAGCACTGGGCTGGGGGCTGGGGGCTGGGTGGCAAGATAAAAGAAAGGTGCCAGCACTAGGAACTGCCAGGGTGCTGGCCCGGATGTGATGTCATGCCACACAATTCAATACTAGACATCACAATACTAGATATCACTGGGGAGATTCCATGAAAGTGATGCAGCCATACATCCTCTGTAACGTTTAGGGTTGAACTAGACCAGGGGTAGGCAATGTGCTGCCCATGGGCACCAATGCACCACCAGACAACTTCCTTATTGCCCACCAAGGTGCCTTGCCCCTCCGACAATTTTTTTTTTTTTTTTAAATTAACACATTTTCTTACTGGCAACTGGGATTGCTATGGAATAGGTTTCTGACGGTGCTGAAAGCTGGGTTCAAAGGAGTTGTTTAGGCTGTGGGGCTCAGACCCCACCTCTCCCTTGTATTCAGTCTTTGGGGCAGGTTAGTTGTCCTTTGCCATGCCTCCCATGGCTGCCATTTTGTGGTGGTGCCCAGGGCAGTTTATCAAATTGCCAAATGTGCCCACAGCTCGAAAAGGTTGCCTACCTCTGAACTAGATGCAACACTAGACATCTTCAGAAAACGCATCAGAGTTTTCAGGTGTAGGAGGGATTTTCACTGGGACCACAGCACACATTGGGACCAGCCACAATCCTGACGACCACACCCCTTGCCTTCCCGCCGTGCTGTCATATTAGCTGGAGTGCGGGGAACGGACTCCCACTGGCACTAAAGGGAGTTGTTTTCCCTAAGGATAACAGAAGTGCCTTGTGCGCCGGCGAGGCATGATCTTCATCAGGATCGTGGTTGGGGAGGTAAGATTTAAACTTCCCCTCCCCATGTGCTGTGTTCCTGATGAAAATCTCCCCTGCATGGCTGCTATTAAATTAAAAAACCAAACTGATATGCTTTTCGATGCTTACTTATTATTTCTGATAACAAAAAGACAAAACAGAAACTTTAATTACACAACAAAACATACTACAACAGAAAAGTGGTCCCCGCCCCCCAAAATAAAAAACAAAAGTCATAGGCCCAGTTCACACGCAACAAAAAACCAGTGTTTTTTTTAAATCCTGGGTTGCTGTGAACAAACCAGCATGCCAGTTCATGTCACTCCCACTGCAAACTGCAAACAGGAGTGGCTGAACAACTCCGTCTCCAGGGTTGTTTAGCGGGACATCCGAACCCAGAACTCTGGCTTGTCTCTCCCCCAATAAGTTCCAGCTCTGGCTTGTTGGGAGAGGAGCCAAGAGGGAGCAATCGAGCCACAGTGACCAGCATGCTGGCTCGTTCACAACCACATGGATTTCTTTCTTTTTTTTTTTAACTGGGTTGTTATTGCATGCAAACTGGGCCATAGTCAGTTCATTTCATATTATCAATCACACCATACATATTCCAGGAGGAGGAAATAATACTAAAAAGAAGAAAATATACTTAATAGTATCAGTATTCAAGCATACAGTATTCATATCTTATTTAAATTATTTTCAAAAATCAATTATTTATTTAATAAATTTATACTTTGCTTATCATGTCTAAAAATATCTCTAAGCAGTTAAGTTCTTACAATCAGTTTAAATTTCTGAGTAGCACTGTACTGTACAGGCAGTCCCCGGGTTACAAACGCCCCGACTTACGGACAACTCATACTTAAGAACGAACCACCATATATGTAAAAATGTGAGTTAAATACAATGGTTTGTACTTACGAACGAACGCACAATACTTTGCGACACTTTGAAAACATTGCGCGGCTTCTGTTCCGACTTACATACACATTCGACTTAAAAGACAGACTTACGAACGGATCTCGTTCGTAACCCGGGGACTGCCTGTAGTTGGGTGATGTGCTTTCTAATGATGCGTCACCATCTAGTTTGGCCTAATGGGTAGGCAACCTGGTACCTTCTACATGGTTTGAACTTCAACTCCCAGAATTCCAGACCATGGGCCATGATGGCTGAAGATTATGGGACCTGCAGTCCAAAAGATCTTGGGGGGCACCAGGTTGCTTATCTCTAGGCCCCAAGCACAGCCTAAGAATCAATCACCATATTGTTATCTATGCTGATTTTCTCCCTCAGTTGCTAACTTTGAAAGTCTAAACCAGCCCTCCCCAATCTGGTGCCCCCCCCAGATGTTTTGGACTTCAACTCCCATCAGCCTCCAGCCAGCATGGCCAATGGTCAGGAATTCTGGGCGTTGTAGTCTAAAACACCTGGAGGGCACCTGCTTGGGGAGGGCTGCTCTAAACAAAGAGGCAGTGAAGCTGGGGGAGGAAATGGCCACAGGAAAACCCAGCAGATTCCAGCCCAACATTCTGCCTCCCCCTAAACCAATCAAGGGGGGGTATACCCCCTAAAATGTTTTACCTGTCTGTGATTTTGAGGCGGCCACATAGCTCTGGTTCTGAGGTAGAGATGAATGAAGGCCAGGGACAGGGGGCAATGATGGGGGCTTCCCAAATTCCAAAACATGTTTGCTGCCATCTTCCTTAGGTGCTTTTGCTTCTTTGGGGTCTTTAGTTGTATGCTGGGAAACAGAAATCAAAAGGACCCTTTATATTTTTCTGGTGGGGGAAAAAAAAACTACTACTGGAGGGAGGGGGGGAAGCATCATTTTTAAAGAAAAAGGGGGGGAAAGAAGCAATAATAAAATAATGCAAGCAAGCCAAGACATTGAATCATTTTTCAAGAGGCACGCAGCCTCGCACTCTACTCCCCGATCTCTCTCTCTCCTTTACTGGCTCTCACAAATGGAGACAGAAGCTCCCATTCAAAGCAAAGCATTCTCAGCCCCAAGCAATTAACCAAAGAGACTGGCCCAACTTCACAACTTTTCTTTCAGCCACATAGCAGATCCTTGCATAAGACACCTGCACATTTCCCACTTCCTCCCTTTCTTTTTTTAATAATATGCAAAGGTTCAACCTGAAAGTATAGGGTACACATCAGAGATTACTCCTCCAAAACAGCCATCAATAATGAAAAGTACCTGGCACTGAATTAAAAACATAAGGAGGACAATGCTGGACCAGACTGGAGGCGTATCTAGTCCAGTGTTCTGCTTCCACACTGGTCAACAAAAGGACATGAGCACAACAGCAACCTCCTGCTCATGCTCCCCAGCAACCAGTATTCAGAGCTCTATTGCCTCTGACACTGGAGACAATATATAGCCATCAGGAGTCAGGACTAGTAGATGTTGACAGGCGTATCTTCCATGGCTTTGTCCAATTCCCTTTTAAACTTCTCCAAGTTCATAGATTCATAGATCATACAGTTGGAAGGGGCCTGCAAGGCCATCGAGTCCAACCCCCTGCTCAGTGCAGGAAGCTAGAGGAGGGGTCTCCCATCCAAGTAATAACCAGGCCTGACCCTGCTTAGCTTCCCACGATCAGACGAGCTGAGCCAGCGTGAGCCACAGGCCATCTCACAGTACTTGTCTGTCCTGACTCTTCCACCTGAATTCACCTTCACTGTATTCTCATAGTATTATGAGCGAGAGAGAAAAAACATATTCCTATCCGAGGAGGTAGAGGTTAGAGCAACATTCCCCAACCTGGTACACTCCAGATGTACTGGATTGCAACTCCCAGCCAGTGCTGGGTTAGAGTTTCACAGGCAGAGGTTGATATAGCCCAGTGGTTCCCTACCTTGGGTCCCCAGATGTTGCTGGCCTACAGCTCCCAGCATACCCAACCAGCATGGCTAATGGCAAGGGATTCTGGGAGCTGTAGTCCAGCAACATCTGGGGACCTAAGGTTGGGAAACACTGATATAGCCAATAGCTCAACAGAACATGTGTGCAATGGAGCAGGAGAGTGCAGAATTCAGACTTTAGCGTTTCACCAGATCTTCCACCCCCAGCATCCACCAACCAGAGCTGGGGGGGGGGGGGGGGAGCCATATCCAAACTGCTGGCAAAACCAATTACCTGCTGAACTTCATGAGCTGTTTTCATAGATTTCATAATAGAGTTGGAAGGGGCCTACAAGGCCATCGAGTCCAACCCCCTGCTCAATGCAGGAAACTAGAGGAGGGGTCTCCCATCCAAGTAACAACCAGGCCTGACCCTGCTTAGCTTTCCACGCTCAGACAAGCTGAGCCAGCGTAAGCCACACAACTACAAATCTACATCAGAATTGCCACCAGTGAGATCGTTTTTTCTGGAAAATTTATTTATTTATTTTGGATCATAAAGTTTAATGTCCTGTACAGTCCTTGATGATAGATGGCAGATTAGCTAAGATGCCTTATCACTTATGCTTTTCTCATTGCCATTTGTTTAATTGCTCTTTGATGCAAGATATCAGAGATAAATATCTTGTCGGCTTGCTAAAAATTGGAACAAACTAGTCAGTTTGTCAGGAGACCGACTTCCTGCTTTACAATATAAAGAATACAGTATAAAGATTTTGAGAGGAGTCACCACTTTCCTAATGGCATTACCTAAGGTCCACACCAGATTCAATAAGGCAGATGAAAAAAGTTGCACCAGAGAAATTTGATCGTTTAGGGTGCAGTCCTGTGCCTCTTTAGACAGGGGGAAAGTCCTATAATTCCTCAGCATTCCCAAGCCAGCTTGGCTGCCTAGGGAATGCTGGAAGTTGTAGGACTTTTTTTCTGTCTACACTGTATATTTTAATTTGGGACCCAAGGTTGGAGAACACTGGGTTTGCTGGGAGTTGTAGGCCAAAAACATCTGGGGACCCAAGGTTGGAGAACACTGTGCTAGATGGATGTTTTCAGCCATCTAGCTGGGGCATGTCGGGGGTGGGGATAGATGGCTGCAGAGGACACAGGATATCTCGTACCCTGGCCTCTGCAGTTTCCTCCCCTCTATGCCCAGTGTGGCGTAGTGGTTAGAGTGTTGGACTGGGACTCGGGAGATCCGGGTTCTAGTCCCCGCTCGGCCATGAAGCTCACTGGGTGACTTTGGGCCAGTCACTGACTCTCAGCCTAATCTACCTCACAGGGTTGTTGTGGGGATAAAATGGAGAGGAGGAGGAGGAGGGTTATGTAAGCCGCCTTGGGTTCCTTGGAGGAAAATAGGCGGGGTATAAATATAATAAATAAATAAACAAATAAACTCCCCCCTTTCCCCCTCTCTGAGGTTGAGTTCTTAACCCTGGAGAGGTACCTGGCATGGTTCTGTCCACTGTGATTGAGCCCGTGGCTCTTCTTTCCATCCTCTGATCTACCTGCAACTCATGCTGCCTATCAAGTTGGCCGTCAAGCCATCGCTCTGCCAAGTTGGCCATCAAGCAACAAGATGCAGGAGCTAACATCCCACTCTTTGGGAAAAGCCCCTCATGGAATCACAATTAACCTTGTCCTCTGAATACTGGCACAGAACTCTTTTAATGCACCAGAAGAATAACTCCTTATGACTCAACTCTGTTGCTCTGATACTCAAGGGCTGCAGCAGAGCACACAAGAGCAGGCACAGTTCCCAGTGCCAGCACAAGAGAACTGGCAGGGGCCTGGCCTAGTACCTAGGACTGTTTGTGCTCAGGCCTCAAGCACAGAGAAAGAATACCAGCCTCTGTGATTTTGGATTGGCAAGCCTGGCCTTCTGCCCGTGTCTAGGTCAACGGAACAGGACCTTCTGCCTGTTGGAACTTCAGGCCCTAGTCCAGAGAATCTACTCGACTTCTGGATTTGTTTAGGGTGCACTGCAGCCTTGGCCTAACAGGATCTTCCTATCCCACTGCTTTAACCAAGAGGTGGGACATGGTGACAAAGCTACAGCCACTGAAGTCACCACTGCGGCACTGAAGAGACGTCTTGCACTGCACAGAAAGGGTGTGTGTAGAATAACTGCCTTGAACCCTATCAAAGTGGTTTCCAACGTAAAATGCTGGCAAAGGTTTCCTCTCTTCAGCAACAAATGGGATGGAGCTGCTATTGCCCTCGTGTTCTGCTTGTAGGCGTCCTATAGAAGGTATGCTGAACTAGATAGACCTTTTATTTGAACCAGCATGGCTCTTCTTAGCTGGGGACAACACTGAGCCACTACCACCATCAGTCTCTCAAACATGGCATTTCACTGCATTTCATAAGGTTCCACTCCCGGTTAAAAGTCAATTCAGCTGTGAGCTAGTACAAAGCCAAGGCAGCAATAAGTCCCATAGAAGGTGACCAGAATTCCCAGCAAGAAGCCACATTCAACAGGAACCAAGGTTTCCATGAGACTCTACTGCTAGGTCCCCAACGAAGTGCCCACCATGCCTCCCAAGCCAGGCTGAGGTGCCTGCCAGCTTCTTTCCCCCCTCCGCAAGCGAATGGAGCGATTCCCTGCCGAGAACCTCTAGCGCAGTGGTTCCCAACCTTGGGTCCCCAGATGGTGCTGGCCTACAGCTCCCAGAATACCCAGCCAGCATGGCTAATGGCAAGGGATTCATAGATCATAGAGTCGGAAGGGGCCTACAAGGCCATCGAGTCCAACCCCCTGCTCAATGCAGGAAACTAGAGGAGGGGTCTCCCATCCAAGTAATAGCCAGGCCTGACCCTGATTAGCTTTCCACGCTCAGACAAGCTGAGCCAGCGTGAGCCACAAGCCTGTTTCTGGGAGCTGTAGTCCAGCAACATCTGGGGACCCAAGGTTGGGAACCATTGCAAGTCCTCGGCAGGACCTTTTTTCCTTCCCTATTCAAGTAGTTGGAGGAATCGCTCCATTCACTTGAATAGGGAGGGGGAAAGCGTTCTTTCCAAAAACTGTAAAATACTGGAACACAGAATTTTTAAAGGTATTTGTTAAAAAGGGCTCCTTTCAGCCCCAAAATGCTGCAGAGAAAGTTGCTCGAGTCTTTAAATAACCAAAACCAGATGAAGATTTCACGATGGCCAAGTTCGCATGTCACAACAACACAACAATTCAGGTGTTGTTGTTGTTTAAAAAAAACCTGGGTCATTGTGAATGAGCAAGTGTGTTAGCGCACAGTGCCTGATCGCTCTGGGTGCGAGTGGGAGCAGCTAAACAACCAAGGGACACTCTGTCCTTGGGTTGTTTGCTGTGACATGCAAGCCAGGAACTCAGACTTGGCTCTCCTCCGAGGAGCCAGAGTTACAACCAAGGTTTAAGTGTCTCTGGGCTATTTAGCCACACCCAACAGCAGCAATCATACGGTGTGCACCAGCATGCTATCAAGTTCCCAACACAAAGTTTTTTTTTAAATCCTAGATTATTGTGACATGCAAAGTGGGCTGATATTTCCTAAAATCTCCCCCCCCCATTTATTTATTTATTACATTTCTATACTGCCCATTAACTGAAGATCTCTGGGCAGTTTACAAGATAAAGCTTAAAATCATACAATACAGTAACACAGTAAAACATAATATAAAGCCATATGTTTAAAACAGAATAAAGCCAAAGCATTAACCAAGAGAAAAGCCATCAACAGTGGAAAGATCTAAAAACGAACTAACATTTTTTTAAAAAAACTCAAGGGCTAAAAAACCTGAGAAAATAAAAAGGTATTTACCAGTCACCGAAAAGATCACAATGCAGGCACCAGGCAAGCCTCTCTGGGGAGGTCAGTCCACAACCAGGGTGCCACCACTGAAAAGACCCTCTACTTAGTAGCTACTCGCCTTACTTCATTTGGCAGGGGCAACTGGAGAAGGACCACTGAGGATATGAGGATAATCTTAGGGTCCGGACAGGTATACATGGAAGGAGACAATCCTTCAGTTAATGCAATTTGCCTGCCAGGAATAAACACCCAGAAAAATGCTTTGGAACTGCGGCACGGGGGGGCGGGGGGGACACTATTTAAAATAAGGAAGGGGAAAAAAAGATTAGGCAAAAAAGAAGAAAGTTCCTTGTGGTTTTTTCCCCCAAGTCCCAGAAGAGTAGCAGCTAATTTGGCTCAGAACAAGCATGCCAGAAAGAGGGAGGGAGTGAGGGGATGCACATTGTTTTGGCCTGCCCCATTTATCACCAGAAATAAATGTATCACCCATTTATTTTTTGCTAGGGAGCAGAAAGCCTCTCAATAAACCGCCTACTCCCATACTACATTGGCAGTTCAAAAGTAAACGCTTTTACCCCCTCACAAGGTAATATTAATTTCTACTTGCAGGAAAAGTGTGTGTGTTGTTGTTGTTTGTTTGTCTGTCTGTCTGTCTGTCTGTTTGACATGGGGAGAACTGAAAAAAGGTGATCCTTGCCTGCAAACTGAAATAACAGAATCCATTCTCCAATCTCAAGATCTTTTCCACCTTATTCTGCTGCATGTCTAGAAAGTGAAACTCTAGTGGAAAAATGCAGAGCCATAGGTATCAATTTGCCCCCAGCTTATCACTGGAGTTGGATACGATCCAAATGTAAGCTATTATTCATTTATTTATTAAATTTACACCCTGTTTTTCCACCAAAAATGGTGCTCAAGGGCAGCTAACAATAATGAAACATGGCATTAAAAGCAATCTCATAAAAACGAATCAATTAAAAATATAACAATAAAAAGAAATGAAAAGCTATCCATCTGATCTTCACAATATAGGAGTCTCCCCACCATCTTTACAGGCACGAGGCCGTGGCTGAAAATATTAAGCAGATATTTGCCAGCCCAAATGTTAAACCCAAATGATGGGAGTGGTCCAAGAGTCTACTTAGAGAATCATCCCCCATTCCTCTGCAAGACATGGAAAAATAACAGAACTCCCAGCAGGGTCAGCTACCTCTAAAAGCCTTCTGTCAAGCTTAATAATTAGACCCTGATAAGGAAATACATTTTAATCTTTTACCTGTTCCTTTTTAGTTAAAGGAAGATGAAGAGGAGGAGCAGAACTGCTTCGCAGGGTCATTACCAAAGATCCATCAAGTCCAGCCTCCAGCTCCCAACAGTGGCCATGCAGAAAAGTCCCAGAAACCAACAAGCAGACCACAAAGATAATAACACACACACACCCATGGCTTGTCCCCAGCAATCTGGTATGCAGTTACAATGTCTCCGATATGCATTGTCCATTTTAACTACAGTTGGGGAATAGCTATTTCATAAATTTTTTGATCCTAATCCCTCTAAAAGTCATCTGAACTAGTGGCCATCATGGCATCTTGCAGCAGTGTATTCCATAAGGTAAGCATGTACAGCAATACCTTGGATTGCAAGTAACTTGGTTTGAGAGCGTTTTGCAAGACAAGCAAAATTTTTAAATTTTTTATTTATTTATTTATTTTTACTTGCTATACAAGCGACGTCTTGCAATACAAGTACTGTAGTACGGCTTAAATTAAAAATCTCTGTACATTCAGCACAATGACAGCTTTTCCTCTAGATTAGTTAAGGATGCATTCTGATAAGTGTTCCGGGCTGTATTCCTGCAGACTTTTTTGGGGGGGGGGGCATTTCGTTTTGATATAAGTGTTTTGGATTACAAGCACGTTTCTGGAACGAATTATGCTCTCAATCCAAGGCATGACTGTACATCTTTAGTTATCCTTAAAAAAAAAAAACAGCTTATGAAGCCACAAACACTTTTACCCTTTCTTCGTTGGGAGGTGCTTCAACTCCTTAAGTAACTTCTAATTGCCCTTTTTTATATAACTTTTCCAACTTTGGAATATCCTCTCTTATTGCTCCATTTTTTAAAAATATTGATTAATTGTTCTTCAGCCAAAGCTCTGAAAGAGACATGTACAGAAATAAAATAAAATAAAATGGAGCTGCAGTAAAATTTCAGTGCAATATAAAATTCAACACACAAAACAAACCTAAAAAGGCAAGTTTTTTAAAGAAAGGGTTTCAACTGCTACCAAAAAGAGGAAAGGAATCCTTCAGATACCCTGGTCCCAAGCTGTTCAGGGCTTTATAGGATAAAAGAGTGACCCAGTTTGGAAACACTGAGTAGAAGCTTCCCAATCCCCATGCCAGCCTTCTAGGGTTCATCCCACCAGACAGGGTTCCAGTGGTAACTACTTGACAGAAGCCAGACCATACTTCAAATGAATAGCTAGTAACCAGGACAGAATCCCTCTCTCAGCATGACTCCTCTTTCTCTAAACACATGGTTCTCATCTTAAGAGAAAAGAATCCCAAGCAAACCTGGGAATTAGACATCATTACTTATGTGAGCTACAGATGAGCTAAAACTACTATAGGGTTGGGGGCAGATTTTGGCTAACCACGAGTCTGATTTCATGCTGTTTGCTATAGCTCTCCCACTATTTATTCAAATTAAGAAATACCCGCCTCTATGAAGCCATTACAAAATTGGAAGTGAGGAGGGGCCCTGTGGTTGGCCCCATTCCTTCCACCCCTGATCTCCCCATGTGGACAGGGAAGGTCTGAAGAGAGACTGTAATCGCATTTGCCTGAATATGGTTACAATCCTCCACATGACTGGGAGCCCTGCACAATCAGGAAACTGGATTGGAGGCTTCACTGATACTTTTAGTGGCCAGTTGAAGCACATGTTTCAGAAAAGAGTGAATAATGTAATGTGCAGTTTGACCCTAAGGAATGCTGGCTAGGCTCTCTCTCTCTCTCTTTGGCCAGAGACTGAGAACCCAGAGCTAGCAACCGCCACAGTGGCTAGGCAAAGGCACATAACCTTGGCCCTTTTAGTGCACTTCAGAGGACTCTGATAGGGGAAAGGCTCACGCTGCTTGCTCAGGGGAAGAACAGTCAGTACCTTCTTTAGGGCCCTCCCAGGCAGAGGACTCCACCCTGCCACCATTCTCTGACTCAGACAATTAATCCCTGGGAGAATCTCCATCTCTTCAGCCTCACAGAAGTCTGCAAATCCAGGTGAGAACCCTTTAACAGTCCTGTCAGCTCCTTGGGGTGCCGGGAGGGAGGATTAACCATACCGCATGTCTTGTCAACTTACATAAGGCTTCAGTTGGCTTTAGTTCCTTGCTGAGACAACAACCTCCTATAGTAGGAGAACTTCAGCCAGCAAGACTCCTGTGGACCTATCCAAGGTCCTGTTATCATCTGCCCTCTGCATGAACAGGCTTCTGCCTTGACTGTGACTCCCATGACTTGATTAACCTACCTTGACCAGACTTGACCTATCTTGATCTGATTTCATCAGGTCCTAGTAGCTTCCCCTATGAGCCTCAAAAACCCATAGAATGGGACAGCAGACACCCCACACACACACACACACCAAAGGGATTGCACTCAAATCTCCTCACCAGAACTCCTCTGAATCTCCTCAGAAAACTATCTCAGGGATCAAGGAAATGGCTGCATATGCACAAAACATTAAGCCAGAATACTTCAGAATCCTGGCTTATAATTCATGAGCAAATGTTGCTCGTTGTTCTGTTCTGCTTCTGTCACAGCAAGAGCTTAGCATCATTGGGCACTGGTGAGGCCTACATTATAGAGTGTTCACTCAGTGATGTGGGTTGGAAAGTTTTCCAGTGCTGTATTTTTCCATGGAAATTATTCTATTTCATAATTTCATTAACAACGATGGATACCAATTGCCATGAAACTCACTGGGTGACTTTGGGCCAGTCACTGACTCTCAGCCTAACCTACCTCACAGGGTTGTTGTGAGGATAAAATGGAGAGCAGGAGGAGGATTATGTAAGCCACCTTGGGTTCCTTGCAGGAAAAAAGGTGGGGTATAAATGTAATAAATAAATAAATAAATTAGGCAAGCTTGGTGGTTTCAAAGTCGTAATTAATGCTTTTCAGGAGATTATTCCTAGCAAGTATGTGTGAGAATACATATATGTCACCGAAATACATATATGTCTCCGTGTGAAATGGAACTAATAAGCAGTGACAGTGAAACTGAAGGTGCCCCAACAACCTCACTGGAAGGAAATTGAAGTTTTTTGGGAGAAAATGAGTTGTTGTAAACATATGCACAGTTCTTTGGGCTGCTAAATGAATTGATGTGCCAACAGTTTTCATTACCTTTGCTTCTCAAGTTTAAACAATGTACGGTAAGTGAAGTACATGCTGTTGTCTTTCAATTTTTACAAGTGTTCCAATAAACATTTCCACATGATATAGCATTTAGATAACATTAAGTGTGCTTTATTCCCCCCGCCGCCGCCAAATATTTCAGGTCAAATATTTGTGGTGCATTGGGACAAAAATTAACATGGGGTACCTTTTTTTTTTTTTAGCTTTGTTGTTCACTAAATGCAAGTAAAATAAACATGCCAAATTAGATAATTATCTAGGCCATCAGAAAATTCTGATGGAAACTGAAGTATGTTCAAGGCAGATTACTCTAATTTGCATAGGAATTTTTTTTCCAGAAAACCCACATCACTATGTTCACTATGGATCAGGTTTTCACTAAGGTCTTGAGCAAGTCAAGTTTTCCAGAGAGGCAGGAATGGAAATAGGATAGCACCATGGAGAGCTCCAAATGATGCTGGTGCTGAAAGCCAGACAAGCTTGCCTGTATGTTGTTCCAACAAGCAGCAGACCATGATGGAACCTGAAGTAGGGGTTTCGCTTCATTTAGACTGGTTAGCTTCACCTCCACATGAAGGCTCTTCTTCTCTTTAAGGGGCCTGTACTGTTTCAGCAGCCTCAGGCTGTGATGACGCAAGGGGTGGCTGTGACGTGCTGGTGTCTTCATGGCTGGATACCTCAAGAGTCTGAGGCCAGCAACACAACGTCCTCTAGATGCAGGGAGGACAGGTCCCTGGGGCCTTTTGGGGAAACTTGATCCGGAGGACGTGGAGACCTCATGACACCTTTCTGTAACTGAGTCTTCTCCCTGAATGGTCAAATCAGGAGCCTCCTCTTTTGAGGATGAGGGGTTGGGATCCTCTGAGGAGGAGGGTTCCGGGTCCTGGACACTCGTACACGCTGCGTAGTTTGCTTCGGCTTTGCTCGCCCTGCAAGGGAGAGGGGCTAAACCAGCGTAGCTGGCTGGGGCATGCTGGGAGTTGTAGGCCAAAAACATCTGGGGACCCAAGGTTGGAGAACACTGGGCTAAACTAACCAGTGACAAGCCAAGAGTTTGGATGCAATAATAAGCTTTTCTGCCTTGGTACATTCCTGATTAAGTTAGCCACTTCCACTTGCAGGAGGAGTCAAGCGGGAACGAGAGGGCGGTGTGCATGAGCAAGACACGCTTGTGAACAATAAGCCAAGATTCTAAAGAATTCTGGCTAAGCATTTTGTGCAAATGCAGCCAGCATATCATTTATTTATTTTTTTGGTGATTATCTCCCCGCTGCTTTTTTTTTTTTTTTTTTTTAACTGTTAAAGAAAATTCTTTCCCATAATTCCCCAGGCAGAGCAACACTATGAACACCTTGGCACAAATACCTTAATAACCCAAACCTTTCAAATGACATCTGTCTCTAACCTCAGGTTTAAATCAGAGTGCATTCTCACCTGATTGCCAAGATCCTAACAAAGGCTACCAACCTATGGGGTAAGACAGCTGCCTTGCTCTTTCAGCAGACTCTGAGGCACAGCCAGAGGAGGAAGAGATAGTGGAAGGTTGGTTTTTCAAATTCTATAACCAGGACAGTGGTTACCAAACCAAACAGGCACTCCGGTACTGCATCAAGAACTCTGTGACTTGTTTTAAAATTATGTAAATTGAACAGACTTGCACAATTTATCTGGCATGCATGGCTCATTCTGCAATTTGTACAGTTCTGCAGTTTATCTGCTTATTTTGTTCGCAAGGAGCTATACAGATTACTCAAACCATGTCGCAGCCATTGGACATCTTATTCAGCCACTCCTCTGGCTTTTGAAATTTCAGCAAATACACTCTCAAACATAACTTTGCAGCCATGTGTGCGAGGAACAGTTCTCTTCAACTGTCCTGCTGCCTGAAACTAATCTGGGAAAGAGCCAGCAGACATCTGGAATGAGAACATAAGAAGAGCCACGCTGCATCAGATCAAAGGCCGATCTAATCTAGCATTCTGTACCACACTGGCCAACCAGGTGCCCCAATGTGAAGTCCACAAGCAGGACATGAGTGCAATAGCCCCCTCCAGCTACTGTTTCTCAGAACTGGTATTCAGAAGCACACTGCCTATAGTACCAGAGATTATACGGAAATGCACTCGATTCCCATCCATCAGTCAGGAGACCAAGTGCTGTGGGTTTGGGTGGAGGGTGTTGTTACAATCTACTGTGGCCTTTCCCAACTTGGTACCATCCAGATGTTTGGGTGACAAATTCCAGGATTTCTAACCACTGACCATGCTGGCTGGGGCTGATGGGAGTTGGTCCAAAACATCTGGAGGGCAACAGGTTGAGGAAGGCTGATCTACTGTTAGCTGCCTTAAAGATCATTTGGTTAAAAGGCATGGCATCTTGTAAATAAATAATAAACAGATACATCCTCTTGCATGAAGGACTGTAAAGTCCTTTGCTTGAACATAGAACATAAGAAACCCATCTGCTGGGTTGTCAGGAGGGGCAGGACAGCCTTTCTAAACAGTGAACCAACACAGTCATAGATTCCTGTTAACATACCAGCGCATGTCCAAGAGATTTAAAGATACGTCCAGGTGGCAGAGTTATAGAGCCACTTTATAAACAGGGAACTGGGCTTCGCAGCATATACTGCCTGGTATTTCCAGCATGCCCTAGAGCAGTTACTCTGGAAAACTCTGAGTGATTGCTGACGAGCCAATGATCAAACATCAAGATCATATAAAACTGTATTGTGTGAACGTGAATCCATCTGTAGCTCGGGTGTTTGGGTTAGGAAAGCCTATCCACAGGATGCTCTGGGAGGTATTTACATGAAGACAGTACACTACGATATAAAATGCTCCAGGACTTCTAGAAACACATGCATGCTGGAGAGCATCCATCAGATGAAAAGAACCCAAGCGACCGGATACAAAGCCAAGCTAGATCCGCATGCATAAGAAGTAAAATGAGAGGATATATATAAATTTCTCTTACTAAGTGGTGCATGTGTACATTCCAGCTACAATTATGAGCAAAACACATGATTGTCCATACAAAACTGACAAGGGGGCACTTGTAGGTCAAGATACTCCTAGAAGATTACACAATCTTTTCTTTTTTAAGTTGCAGGTGAGTTTGCTTCAGACAGGGTTTGTTTCAGAAATAGCTCTCATTAAGAGGAGAAAACAAGAGTTGAATTCTGCTGCTGAAGTGTTACCTGACTTTCAGAGACACCTGGGGAGAAGGGAGAAGCCACTGGTAACTGCATAACATACTCTAGCTTGCACTTCGCACCACATGCCCCCAGCTCACATTTGCTACCACACACACCAAAGCAGAACCATTAGAATTTATCTGCAGCCACTTTCTATATACTTTACCAGGCTTGAGGGAGACTTGGGCATCGTCTTCCGAGCTCTGTGGACCTTGATGTTGCTGTGTGCTGCGGCAGCTTTTTTAGCCTCGCCATCCTTACCGCCCTCCCCAAGTTTAGTTGGTGCAGTAACCTGTGACTGGGAAAAGGTGCTCAGTGTTCTCCCTTTGCTCCCTCCTGCAGGGAGTGTTTTTGCAGCATGGCCAGTAAGGGAAGCAAAAGTGCCGCTGGTAGTCCTTACGGGCAGCTCCTGAGCCATCTGCTTCGGTAAAATGTATCCATTGCTCCCCGTGACAGAAGTCTGTGTGAGATCGTTTGCTTTTACATGGTTCTGCTTTCCAGTGTCACTGTCTCTCTCAGAAATGCCATTTTCGGTGATCCTAGTTAGCTTAGCTGTGGAGTCCCCTTGGCTCATTTTGGCATTGTCCTGAGTGTTCTTAGCTGCATTTGGGTGGCTCTTGGTTTCATTGCACTCACAGGAGCCGTTGGTTTCTCCATCGGGGGCCATCTTTGGTTCCCCAACTTGCTTCTCTACGGCACTTTCATCTGCTGCCATAGCATTAAATCCTGGAGACAGAGAAAGAGATTTGATAAAAGAAAAGCTGAAAGGCAGGCTTCACGAGCAACATACGTATCTATACATTGAAAGAAAAAGTATTTTAACAAGACTCCAAATTTAACTCACATGCTTTGGATTCCACTCCCATCCCTACATAATTCTTAATCAAAGTGGCTTAACAGACTAACAGGACTTGTACTGAGGCTCTAGTTTCCATTTATTTTCAATATTTATTCTCCTAACTTTCAATCTAGTTCAGCAGCTTTTCCCAACAGGTAGCATGGCCATTGGCTGTAGCACAACACATCTAGAAGGTACCAGGTGGTTGGGGAAGGCTGATCTAGTTGAACCCTTTCGGAACCAAGCCATAAATGAACGAAGGGCAGCAAAGTTTGGTTTTGAAATAAAAGGCAGAAACAGGAAACAGAAAGAGTCTGCAGTTGTCTAAGTAATCTGCAGACTCTTTTACAAGTAAGTTATTATTTATATAAAGAAAATGTATTCCTTTTTTTAAAAAAGTAGTACCGGTACTTGTTTCTCATTTTTAAGAAAATGTTTTGAAATGATTTCTAATAAGAATGTAAAGAAATTCCATACATAATGAGAAAGTATTTTTATTATGTGTTGTCCCAACCATGTTAAGTTAATTTAATGTATGTATTTTGAATATTCACAGCCCCTTGAGGAAGGCCTTGAAAAATACACAGGCCGAAACGCGTCGGGCTCCTTTAATAAAGATTTTTGCATCCTGAGAACCTGGTTCTCTCCTTTTTTCCGTTGGTTTTGAAATAAGCCAACTAGAGAAAGAACTTAACCAAAACCATCTACTAAGTAACTTTGTGGACCAAAATATCCCACATCCAAACCCAACACTTCAGTCGTTCATTTATTCATTCCACTTCTATACCACTCAATATCCAAAGCTCTCTGGGCAGTTCACAGCATGATGATGTATCAGTTAACAAATGAATTTGGTTTGAAGCTGATCAGCTGTCCTACACCAAGCATTTGCTTTTATAAATAAAACAGATCATGGCTTTAAAAAACTGATGAGAAAAAGGGTAAGAATGTGGTTTTTCTTAAACCATCTCCAATGCTCTGACACACAGAGAAAACTATTTTTCACAGTTAATTTACATTTTAGTTCCTTGTAGATACATAGATTCATAATGTTTAACATCTATAGCTTTTTTAACAATAGATTAATGATCTAGAAAATACTTTTAGATCTTCAATGACAAAAAATAAAAATCAGTCTGGAGGATATATTTTTTAAGTGAAAAATTATACAACTTTCAACTGTAAATATTCTCACGACAGTCTTTCAAAAATACTTGCAAAAAGGTATCGTTTTTCATCATGGGAGTTTTAATGAAAAGGGACATTTCTCAAGTCGCCCTTGAAAATTATTCTATCCTCCCTCACCAGAGTTATGAACAAAAAAATGAGCTAATGAGTTAAGAGGGGATGCAAAATGTGATTAGGCAGACAGACAAGATAGAACACTAACATTGTGAAGGTTTCTTGGAACCAACTACCTAGGGAGGTTGTGGGCTCTCCCACACTGGAGGCATTCAAGGTGCAGCTGGACAGTCATGTGTCAGGGATGCTTTGACTTGGATTCCTGCACTGAGCAGGGGGTTGGACTCGATGGCCTTGTCATCATCATCAGGCGATCACTCGTGACCGAGTAAGATTGTCTTCCAGGATAAAAGGAGGAGATTCTAAAGAAGATTGTGTAGACTCTAGCGATGGGTCCGTAAGTGACTGTGGAGGCCAATTCTAGATCCACACAGCTTCCCACAGTGAGGACACAGGTTACCAGATAGAAGATGGTCCTGTAAAGGATTCATTTGACGTGCTTTTCGCTTAGCACGTTTCTCCCTTTCACCTTGCACTCGGGCTTCTTCAAAGTCCATGGAACCTTTGTGAAAGGCCAACCTCCATTTAGATCGTTCATGGGCCAGAGCTTCCCAGTTTTCGATGTTTATATTGCATTTTTTTAGATTAACCTTATGAACATCTTTAAACCTCTTATATTGACCACCGATATTCCGCTTTCCATCCTTGAGTTGGGAGTAAAGTAACTGCTTTGGGAGACGGCAGTCAGGCATTCGAACAACATGACCGGTCCACTGAAGTTGGCGTTGAAGGATCATTTTTTCAATGCTAGTAGTCTTTGCTTCTTCCAGTACACTGACATTTGTTCGCCTATCTTCCCAAGTAATTTGCAGGATTTTCCGGAGGCAACGTTGATTAAACCTTTCAAGGAGGTGGAAGTGACGTTTATAGATAGTCCATGTTTCACAGGCATACAATAAAGTTGGTAATACAATGGCTTCATAAACCAGTGTTTTGGTCTTCTTACAAATATCCCGATCCTCGAACACTCTATGTTTCATTCGAGAAAATGCGGCACTTGCAGAGCTCAGACGATGCTGGATGCCTCCCACACTGGAGGCATTCAAGGTGCAGCTGGACAGTCATGTGTCAGGGATGCTTTGACTTGGATTCCTGCACTGAGCAGGGGGTTGGACTCGATGGCCTTGTAGGCCCCTTCCAACTCTACTATTCTATGATTCTATCGAATTCCCATTTTGTTTGACAAACCCTAAAAGACATGTGTGCCATCAGACTGGGAAAGCATCACAGCTGTCAGCTAACACTTAATAATGTTTAAATTTATGTGTGTACCTGTGTTTATTTTTATGTTCACAAAATGATTCTCCCTTGACAAGGGCACTAGAGTTAGCATAGGGTCAGCATACTGTATTTTTGGAGCAACACATTCCCATCCTTGGTTGGGATGACCCTTTTTAATTTAGCATCTACCTCCAAGTCATGGATTCACAACCAGCCCAAATTTCAGCAGAGATGTCCAAATTTGTGTACAAGGATAATTACCAAATGACCTGGGGGATCTAGTTGCTTAGTTCCATCATAGTTGCTCTTCTGAGCAGTTTAAGCAAAGATGTCAACGGCCAGCTGGCAATCCGCACTAGGACAGAGCTGGCGTGTAAGCTGCCGCCCATATGTATTAGCTCTAGGGGAAGGAAATGCATCAACCTCCAGGACTTTTAGAGTGATGTCATCTGAGAGTTCATTGGTCTTAGACTTAGACCCTTTCCAAAGGCAAACAGGCTCCTTCTCACATTGTCAAATCTGTCTTCATGAATGTATGTCGCAGCTACCATTTTTCATGCTGAGCAGATCTGCCTTCTGGTGAGCAGAGCAGCCTCTCCTAAAAAAAAATCTATCCATTTTCTCTGACACCACACTCACGATATCAGAACCTTTAGGCCATGAATGAATTTCCCCCGTTTGCAAGGAGCTGGCAGGTTTGACAGGTCTGGATCTGTCAGTTCCTTGCAAAGCCCCAGGAGATTGCAGTTTGCGCAGGATGAGTCCCAGGTTTCTTTGCGGGAAATCAGGTGTCCCTAGTGCCTTGCCCTCGTTTTGCAAGCGTCCCCCCCACTCCTAGCATCAGGGAAACCTTCAAAACTGGAGGGGATTCCCACTGACAGGAGGGAGGGCTCAGTTTGACATGTATCAAAGTAACAGCAAACTCACGTACCCCCAACACTGAGAATCCCCCCATGTTTTGCTGCTCCCTGAGGTGCTAGCAGCTTGAGGTCAATGGCAAAAATGAGGGGACACTTGGGACTTGCGATCACACCAACCCCCCCCCAGGGGATTCTGCTGGAAAGGGGGGGCAATTGAGGGGGTACCACCCCAAAATACCCTTTTCCACATGCTCTTTGGGTTTGGGGGGAGGGGATCTCATGCGCCCCTGGGTTATCTATACTTGGGAAAGTGAAGGCAGCCTATGGGCACATAAGTGTTGGAATATGGCGTCTGCATATTCTTTGGTTTGCCTTCGAGCTAGAAGAATCTGCCTGGAAACAGCAGATCTGTCCCAAGGTTGGAATGAGAGCATGTCACCTTTGGCCCAGTTTAGAAGGGTGTACAGTTTTTGTCCTAATTGGCTCCAAGGTTACATTGGTGCCGGTCCGGTAGATTGGTTTCAGCTGCCATTACCTCATTCTATGGGTGCAGCTGGCATTACCTCATCTTTGGGTGTAACTGTACAGATATGTATAAAAAGGTGGTCAATGTCTCTATGTTCTTGTTGGGGGAAAGGAGTTTTTTGTGAGAAGGAGTTTTTTGATTATATGAGTCAGCATTGTTTGATTAAAGAGATAGTTTATGTATGTCTAGACTGTACGTTATTTTTGTCTGACATACTGTTCTCTTGCACTTTTGTAATTAGCACTCTGTATATGTTCTGTTCCTGTTCTGTTCTACAAGTCTTAGTTTTAGTAAATCTTTTGCTAAGGAAACTGACTTGTGTTTTTGCTTTTACCTACTGGACTAGCATTAGCTACCCACACCACGTTCTCACCGCTGCTACACCTGTAGCTGCTGGGGTACATAGTTGCTGGAACTTTGTTTTCCCCCCCAGCAGCGCAGATTCCAACAATAAGCACCCCCCCAAAACCCGAAGATTCTGCTGCTAGGAGTCCTTCCTACACCCCACCGCTTTTTCCCCAGCGCTTGCAAAGTGGGTTTTGCAAAGTGCTACAATGTTCATTTTTGGCAGGTACGCTTGCTGGGAGACAAACTGTGGCAGGACTGGACATTACAGCTGGCTAGAAAAAAATAATGGCTGGCTACTAAGTTCAGCCAGCCACCATTTGCTGACCCCTGTCAAAATATTCACATCTTCAAATCAACTGAAACTGATTCCGGTTTGTTTGAATGCACAGATTACCCAGTTGCAAGAAGTCAATCAGCTTCTCCAGAATAAAATAATGCTATCACATGCAGGTTCATTTTATTCTGTTTTACTGTTAACAGCCATCAGCCAATAAACATTTTCAAAATCATATACAGGCAGTCCCCAGGATACGAACGAGTTCCGTTCTTAAGAATGTCTTTAAGTCAAATTTGTATGTAAGTCAGAACAGCATAGCGTTCTATACGTTAAAATTGGCATTTATGCAAATTGTGTAAATTACGCAAATTGTGTAGTATACTACACTTTGTACTCTACGTAAACGACGTAGCACTGGGGAACCCAGAAGTCCGTTCTTAAGTAATTTTGTCTATAAGTCAGACGTTCTTAACTCAGGGACTGCCTGTAATCAAACTATAACATATGTGTGCATCATTACATCACACTTGTTTCTGCCGCTTCTCTACTCCAACTGCCTCAAGTGCAGACTGTCCTCTTGCAGTGGCATCTCAAAACCTCCATTACATGAGTATATTTTAACCACAACTTCCCTGACTTTTGACCAATTTCCCTGACTTTTCTGGACCAATTTCCATTTCCTTAACTTTCCAGACAGTGGCAACCCTCCTGTTATGCTACAAATGCAGCATCTACACCAGCAGGAAGGGTGAAGCACTGGACTAAAAGGTTGCACTCACCTTCTTCTTTGTTGTTGGTGATATCTTTCAACAGGTCAGTCTTCATGCAGATCTCTCTTCTGGTGTCACCCTTACTCATCAGAGCTCTCTAAACAGGACAGAAAATAAATAAATCATATTTTGATATGTTTATAAATTAGCAAGACACTGAACCGGGTCCACTTTCATCTCCAAACCAGAGCAGAGATTCATGGGCAAATAAATAATCCCAAAAGGGGACTTCTGAGACATTGCAGGGTGGCGTAGTGGCCAGATGGTTGAGCTTGGGGTAGAGCAGGGCTCTCCAACCTTGGGTCCCCAGATGTTGCTGGCCTACAGCTCCCAGCATACCCAGCCAGCATGGCTAATGGCAAGGGATTCTGGGAGCTGTAGTCCAGCAACATCTGGGGATCCTACTTGAAGCACACGTGGTGGCCTTAATCAAGACTCCACCTCTCAGACTAACCTATCTATATCACAGGGCTATTGTGAAAGAAGAATGGACTAAATTAGCCTCCCCCAACTTGCTGCTCTTCGGGTATTTATTTATTTATTATATTTATACCCCGCCTTTTTTCCTGCAAGGAACCCAAGGCGGCTTACATAATCCTCCTCTCCGTTTTATCCTTACAACAACCCTGTGAGGTAGGTTAGGCTGAGAGTCAGTGACTGGCCCAAAGTCACCCAGTGAGTTTCATGGCTGAGCGGGGACTAGAACCCAGATCTCCCGAGTCCCAGTCCGACGCTCCCATCAGCCCCAGCCAACATAGCCAAGGATCAGGAATGCTGCTTGTAGTCCAAAGCATCTGAAGGGAACCAGATTGGGGGAGGCTGGGATAAATGCACCGCCCACTCAAGCTGAAAGCACAGAGTCCACATGTTAGTACAAGCCAGTACAGTAATACCTTGGATTACAAGTAACTTGGTTTGAGAGCGTTTTGCAAGACAAGCAAATTTTTAAATATTTAATTTTTTTTTACTTGATATACAAGCGACGTCTTGCAAGACAAGTACTGTAGTACGGCTTAAATTAAAAATCTCTGTACAAATATTTTTTTGGGGGGGATTTCGTTTTGATATAAGAGTGTTTTGGATTACAAGCATGTTTCTGGAACGAATTATGCTCTCAATCCAAGGCGTGACTGTATAATAATCAGCACCTTACTTGCACAGCAGGGATCTAATTGCGCTATCCTAAAAATGTAGGTATTTAGGAAATTTATACCCTGTCTTTTGCCCACCCAAAAAAGGAGCTGCTCAAAAAAGTTTACAGAATATATAAAGCATAAAAACAATAACCTACCATTAAAACATATTTACGACAAGCTAGAAGCAGCCATCAAGACAAAAACACAAAGGGAAAACCTGTGATCAGGCAATAAAATTTGCCACCACCAGGGTCAAATGCTTGTTGAAAAAGAAAAATCTTCACTTGCCAATGGAACACAGTTAAATGGGAAGATGGCCTAACCCAGTAGTGGGGGGTCCTGATGCACTCCAGATGCTGTTGGACTTCAACTCCCAACATCCCAGCCAGCACGGCCAATGGCCAGGGATGATAGGATTTGTCATCCAGCAACATCTGGAGGGACACAGGTTCCTCACCCCTGGCCTAACCTCTTGGGACAGGGAGTTTCCACATATGTGGTGCCACCACTGAGAAAACCCAGAACCATGTTCCCAGCAACCGTACCCCTGAAAGGAACAGCACGC
Organism: Shinisaurus crocodilurus; assembly: GCA_021292165.1. Taxonomy (NCBI): domain Eukaryota; kingdom Metazoa; phylum Chordata; class Lepidosauria; order Squamata; family Shinisauridae; genus Shinisaurus; species Shinisaurus crocodilurus. The sequence continues at coordinate 1,566,828 of JAHFWL010001192.1, read as the reverse complement.
GCAAAAGGGAGCGCAACCACTGAACTTGATTTCGAAAACATGGTTGGGGAAGAGCCATAGCGTGGCACTAGAGTACACGCTCTGAAAGCAGAAGGTCCAAGTCAATTGACAACATCACCATTTAAAGAAGGCTAGGAAAGACCTCTGGCTGGAATGGACCACACCAGGCTAAATAGACCAGTTATTTAATCAAGTATACAGGAGCTTCTTATTTTCATATAATGTGCTTCCAATTAATGTATTTAAGAACCAGGTTTAAGCCATAATATGCCAAAGCCAAGGATATGAAAATGAATCATCAAAATGAAAGGAGGGGGAGTTAGGAAAAAAATTGTGGAAAACGTATAGAGATCACACAATTTAAGTAGCACTGTGCTAAGGATAAAAATCATCAGCTTTCCCCCAACAACACTTAAAAATCCAAAACAGCACACAAGTTCAATCATATAACAGGGCAAGTGTGTATTTTCTGACACACATAAAGAACAAGAGACTTAAATATATCAAATCAAGATTATTTCAAAAATAGTTTGGTGCTTCCAACACAAAACCTAGAAGTTCCCACATGCCAGAGAACCCACACCAGTCCCTCACTCTCTGCAAGTCAGTTGTTCAGCCCAGTTGTGAATTCTGGGCAGAGCGCTAACCCACACATTATGCAGGATAAGGGGGTTGAATTCTGGCCTGTAGCACTTCAAACTATTGGGGGGGGGATGTTTATCTTAGCCCACTCCTTGATGCACAGGTTCATAATGTACAATGTAGTGTACACCCTGGTCTATTACCCCATTCTATGTACCTATAGATGAGGTCTGAGAATACTTGTCAATAACAACTCTGGAATACTTGTCAATAACAAAAGAGCTTCCACATGTCCATTCTAAAGAGTTGCACAGGTATCCACACATCCATTTTGTTTTGTTCACTCAGGTTTTTTTGAGGAAAGAGGTGTCAATGAGCAGCCCAAACATGTGGTTACATTTTCAAGCATTCTTCTTAGGTAACTGCTATCTGCGGGCCCTGTTTAACACAAAATTTGTCTTCTCAGAAGAACATAAGAAGAGCTGTACTCAATCAGTACAAGAGAAGACAGGATTGAGATCCAAAAGGATCTAGACTGGCTGGAACACTGGGCTGAACCTAACAAAATGAGATTCAACAGAGATAAATGTAACACCTTGCATTTAGGTAGGGGGAAAAAATCAAAGGCACGTGTATGGGGGGGGGGACGACAACCTGGCTTATTTATTTGTTTATTTATTTAATACATTTTTATACCGCCCAATAGCCGAAGCTCTCTGGGCGGTTTACAACAGTTAAAACCCATAAAATACAATATAATATAAATATAAAATTCAAAACTACAGATTAAAAACAAACAGAAAAGCTAGCAGCAGCAGTTCAATTTACAATAACAGAGTTTTAAAAAACTACAAGATCAAAATGATTAAAATGCCTGGGAGAATAGAAAGGTCTTCACCTGGCGCCGGAAAGAGTACAATGTAGGCACCATGCGAGCCTCTTTGGGGAGCTCATTCCACAACCGGGGTGCCACAGCAGAAAAGGCCCTCCTCCTGGTAGCCACCTGCCTCACAAGAGCAACCAGGATGGTGAGGGGTCTAGAAATCAAGTCCTATGAGGAATGGTTGAAAGACCTGGGTATGGTTAGCGTGGAGAATTCTTCTTCTTCAGGTGAGACATCTGAGGAATTTCGAAGGAAATCACAGCGATATGGAGTGAAAAATTTCCAGTGCTTTATTTTTCCATTTCATGCCCATTAGTAACAATAAATGGATGCCAACTGCAAAAATGATATTAAGCAAGCTTGGCAGTTAATTAGAGTTGTAATAAATGTTTTTCAGGCGATTTATCTCTAGCAAGTATGTGTGAGAATGCATATATGTCACTGAAATACATATATGTCTCCGTGTGAAATGGAACTAATAAATAGTGACAGTGAAACTGAAGGCGCCCCAAGACTCTCAGTGGAGAGAGTTGAACTATGCTGAAATAGATGAGTGATTGTCAGCATACGCACAGTTCTTTGGGTTGCTAACATTTATTAGTGTGTCAACAGTTTCCAAGACCTTTGTTTTTTTTCTCCTTAAACAACTTCAAAATGCTATTGTCTTTCAATTTTTACAAGGATTCCAATAAAAATGTCTACAGAATATAACATTTAAATTACATTAAGTGTGCTTTTAAAAATTCCCCCAAATATTTCACGTCAAATAATTTTGGATTACTGGGACAAAAACTGGGACAAGTGCTGCTTTCGGCGCCTGCTGAAGACCTCCTGCCTTCTCTGCTCTCTAACCACCAATGTAATGTTACTTTGATTTCAATGCATTGTTTTTGTTTCTTTTATCTGTTTTATCTTTTTATTGTTCACCGCTCCAGAATCTACTTGATATGGAGCAGTATACAAATACTGTAGACGATGATGAGGATGAGTGAACCTGCACTTTTCTGGATAGTGCCCAGTAGCATCTGGATATTGTCAATTTATACAACACAATAATGTACTCGGGATGGCCAGAAGTCACTGCAAAGAGATGAAAGTGTGTGTGTGTGTGTGTGTGTGTGTGTACATGTGTGTCTGTGTGAATTACTCCTAAGTCATCAGGTCAGCCTTTAGATAAGATGAGTGGTTGTTTCTAGTGCAAATATAACCACAAGATCCAACTCTGAGCAAAACAGGACTATTTTCCATTGTCTACAGTGAAGGAACATGCTGTCATCTAAGCCTAGAACCTAAGCCAGCATTCTTTTCATTAAGCTATGAGTTGTTTATCAATCTTGTAAACAAAGTATAAACCACAAAAAACAATACCTCATAACATTAACATTGAAAAAAGGAGGGGCCACACATAGTCAGGAGTCCTCTTTTTGAGTTTAGGCTCATGGAGAACAATTTCTCTCAGCATAATTAGCTGCACAATAAAAATGGGCCCATTTCATTTTCAGGCATTGTCTGTCACGAGTTGTTTAAAAATAAAGCCATAATACCAATTCCAGCTAAATGCCTCTGCATTTCAAGTAGTTGATTTGATTGCTGCACTTGAGAATCTTGGAAACGGCCAGCCCTTTCTAACAAAGCCAATCTTATTTAGGGCTGGGAAAGAATTTGAACATTCCCAAGTGCCTGGGCAACTAGGTGTGTGAGGTTTTTTTTTCTAGAAAGGTCTCCCACTGGAACATGTTGTAGGTACTCAACAGACTAGGCCCTGAAGATAGGGCAAGCCATAAACAACACTTTCCTGGCCTAGCTTTCATTTTTTTGAAATTTCCCCCATGCATTCCGTCCAGACAATGATGCTTTCAAAGGCAATTCACAATTTCAGAAAGGCTCCTTTGCTCATGTTCGTCACCACCAGTGCCCCACAAAGGGCTATCTCACTAGACTTTTCCGTCAGCCATGCATCCGTGTGGATCACAATTTACAGCCATTTGCCCAAAAGCTCCTCCTTCCTTCCTTCCTTCCTTCCTTCCCTTCTAAATCACCAGTTTCTCCAACAGTTTCATCCCACTAAAAGACAACAGTCAAAACTCCTCCAACAACCGTGTTTAAAGGAGCATCATGCCTCTTTGTCTTGTAGGGAGAAAGAACAGATACACACACACACACACACACACACACAAGACAAGACAAGACAAGTTTGAAGTGTCTACGACCAAAGGAGGCTACAGTCACTTGCTTCACCTCCATGAAAATGCCAAGGATTCACCTTCCCTTCTTGATCAATCAGAAATATCAGCTGCATCAATGTTTGCAGCCTGAAGGTTATTCACATAAAGCAGAGCCATGGAGAACTCTACACTCTACCCCACAAACAACACACACACACACACACACACACACTCCCCCACAGATCAGTAGCTTTCTGCAATGACCATCTCAATGCCTTCCAGCACCCACAAAGCCCACCCAAACGTGTTCCCAGCAATTCTGTCAGTACCTCCATTTTTCCCCCTTAAATGCAAAGCAAACTTCCCTTTTGCTCATACTCCACCATGCCCCAATCTGTCGGCTCCTGATTGGCAGAGAAATCTTATACCCAACCCTCCCAAGCAGAGAAATGTCGGCTTTAACAGCACTCCCAACAAAAGCCAACTGCTAAGCAAAGACTGCTTCAGAATAAGAGTCTCTTCACTCGCTCTCCCAGCCCTCCTTCTTTCCTGCAGCCGTCTGTCTCCATTCTTCTGCCTACAACAGAGTGATTATTAATCTTCAGTCACTGGAGAGTCTTCACAAAGGTTAGGCATCAGAACCGAAACAGCATAATTTATACACACACATACACAACATATATGTAAGGCAGAGAAACAATCATTGCACCTTAAAGGCTAGTACTGATGAGGCCCCTTTGAAGGGGCTTTCTTTAATAAAAAAAATAAAAAAAATACTGTGTTATTATTGTATTATACTGTGTTATTATTGTATCGTTTTAGCTGTACATCACCCAGGGTGGCTGGGTGGCCGGCCAGATGGGCGATTCATAAATGTAATAATAAATTTAAAAAAATTAAAAAATGACAACTGGAAGGCTAAATCTAGGTGCAATTTTCCTTCTCACGTCTGTGTGTTACTTGAGAACTAAGAAGGATGAAGAGGATGATCTCAAAGACCAACCCACCCCCTGCCTTACCACCACCAAGAATAGGCATCATTTCCATGCACTGAGCAAGACTCTTGAGCTGGATCTTTGGGAACAAAGTCTCAAAACACGACAATGGGAGGCAACCAGGCTCATCAGGTTCTAATGGGCATTTCCATTACCGGTATATGGCACGGCTTTGCTTGGCCTTCTCTTCTTTTCCTCCCCATGAGACCAGACAGTTGCATCACACACAGCCCAGAGCTCCCCGTTAATTTGGCGAGAGGGAAGAAGGAGCTCAGTATGCTAGGATGGCATCCTAACTCAGTCCTCTTGTTTTCTGTTTTAATTTATCATTGCGGGGCAGCAGCGGGGCAGAGAAACTCAGAAGAAAAGCTGTCTTAATTTAGCTGAAATAGGTCAACCCACAGAAGACGTGTGGGAAATACAGCAAGGGGGGGGGGTTTACAGTGCAAGTGCATCTGTGTGCATGGAATGGACAAAACCCGAAGGATCGTTCTGAAAGGCTTACAAGCACACATATGGCCAGAAGGTTCAGAACTTCTGGGCTATCCTTCCTGACACAGCCTTTTGTCCTCAACGCCTCTCTTTGCATTCCACCCTCAATGAGGGTCTGGTCTGTTGCCTTACAGAGTCAAGGCCCAGATCTCTCTCTTAAAACAAACAAACCCACCACAGTCTAGTCACATACAAACCTCCAGGATTAGCTGTGCCAAAACAATTGTTGACTTATTCTGCAAGACAGTCGTCAACAACAACAACAACATTGTGATACAGATTCCAACAGCTGGAAATTTAAACAAAGGAGCACCCTCTATGCCATGATCGATCAATCTATCTATCTATCTCACCTACCTAACATTGGCATCAGGGGAAGTGAGGTGAGACGCAAGGAAGCAAAGCATTTCCACGAGACAAATTATGAACCAAATCATTATTATTATTTTTAAAAAGTACCAGAGGAAGATATTTTGTAAAGCATTTGGAGAGTATTTCTTTGAAGTCCTAGCTCTGCTCCAACCCAAGGATGCCCAAATTGATCCTGCGCATTATCAAAATAAAGAAGGGAAAATGCAAGATACAAAGGAAGTTGGTTTGTTTTTAGTCACTATTTTCACCAGCTCTCCGCAGGTCAGGTCCATTTCGACGCAGGCCTGTAACAATCAAACAAGCTACGGCCAAAGCCTCCCTCCCTATTGTTCTCCGGTGCATCTTTTAATGTTAGCAATCATTTCACTGGACTGGTTTACCAAAGACAATAAGTCCTTTCCTTCTCCAAATGACACATTATCCTTTCTCTTGATCTCCCTTCTCTAGTGCAAGTATAAAAATGAGCTGCAAAAGAAGGACTGAGAAATCAAGATGTAATAGTATTTGGAAGCCCAGCAACAGTGGCTTTTTAGAGTTATTAAGGATCGCTGAAACGCCCAATGCAAAACTCCACACCCAGACACGCAGCAGTCAGAACATCTCCTTGCATAGGTTGCCACTGACAAAAATACTGCAGTATTATTCAGAACTTCTCTGGCCACCCTGGGGAAAGGGGGGGGAGGGGAATCAAGAGTTTAAGGCTGCGCTCCTAAGCACACTTACCTGGAAGTAAGCCTCACAGAAATAAATGTGACTTACTCAAGTGTAAACATGCTTAGGATCTGTCTGGCAAACTAGCATCATGCCCAGCACGGGCTGTACCCTCTTGATGGCAGGAAACTGTCCATTTTGAAAACTTCAGGTCCCTACAAGAGTAACAAGAATAAAAAACATTATGAAGAGAGAGAGCAGAAGTCGTGCAAGTCAAAATTAGATCATTTAGACCCAGGGAGATCCAGTGTGTGTATGTATACATATATTGTCTTCACTTCCAGAAATTACATTTTTTAAAGTAAAATTATGAAGGGTCCCCCTTCATCCCCCAAGATGAAAACCATTCTTCTTCCCTTCCCCATAACAGACCTATCCCATTTTCAGATTAGATAGGAAAAAGAGGCAGGCAGACACAGATGTAATATGGTTCCATTCCATCCCCTTTCTCCTAGATGTGCTTGTGAAATGGAGCACAGAAGAATCTCCCCACATACACACACTTATTAGACCCTCTTCAAGTTCAAACTGAGATTCATCCTGTGGATAAAAGGCCTGAGCAAGCAAGGAACTCTGCAGAAAAGGGAAGGTAGCAGCATGAGGAAAAGTGAGAGAAAGAAAACAGAGGAAGGGCCTATTCCCTACCCCCCAAAAAATAAAAATAAAAGCCTTCACTAAGACCTGATCCTTTCAGGAAAGGCTAAAAAAAGAAGACACCTCCAGAACTCAGTAGCCAAGATCCTATAAGAGCAGCAGATCCCTAAAAGCTCTCACACAAAGCCTACAGGCCTAGTCCCTGAAGTCTCATTTCTGCTCTGTCATGGGGGAAGGAGCCTGGCCTTTCCCTTCAATCCCAAAAATTTGCTCTGAATTAGATCATCATCTCTCTCAACCTCCCCCTACAGGCTGCTTCTGAGCATGCTCGGCTCAGCCGAGCAAAGCCATTTCATAACTGCATTGTTTACAGACATACAACGACCTGCCATTTTATTTTTTTTTTTACAGTAAAATAGAGGCTGGTATTTGCAACACGAGGTGCCTGCCTCTCCGTTCATCTTGCAGCCCTATTCAAAGCACCTCTCTCCCTACACATAAGGAGAAGGAAAATAGAATATCCTCTCTGGGGTTGTGTGTTTTGTTTTTTTTTAAAGCCAATTTAAAACCAAAGGCGAAGAACAGGGAGGCAGCATTTTTCGGTGAAAACCCACTTGTGCTAAAAAAAAAAATGCAGTCCAGTAGGAAGCATGAGCTACAGAACTCTCCTTGAAAGGGGAAGTAAGATTTCCAGGTACCATTTCCTTTTGGGACTGCTGCTAAAATAATAATAATTTAAAAAAAAAAACCTCTGATGCTTTCTGGGGGGGGGGGGGAGGTCAAGAGGAAGAAAGGCTGGAAGTTATTTCCCTTGAGCAAATGGAGCTGCTTAATCTCAGCATATGCTGTTTGTTTCCTCAGATGCAAGCTGCAATATTTCTGCAGAGGAACGGCCAAAGGAAAGAGGGCATTCCCACGTTGACACTTGGGATTCCATGAAAACCCCTGCATTGGTAGCCAGCAGCAATCTCCTTTGAATGCTGCGGCTCCTCACTCCTGCCAGGTCTACTACCTCCTGTAGAACCCCAAACAAACAAACAAACAAACACAGATTTCTTCAATGTTCAAAGAAGATGATACGGTAAGCTGCATTTTAACGCCCTCTTAGCACTGCCCTGCGCTGCGCCTACTCCCGTGACTTAATTTGGAGAACAGAATAGGGAAAAGCGAGGAAGCCCTATAGCAGGCAATTTCTACAACATACACTGGGTGCAAATGACTTGATTTTGTTTTAAGTACAATCGGGCTTGGCTTATACTGTGCAGTTTGCTTAAGGAGATTTACCAGATTATTGTAGGTTCTGGCAACCGCCAGGCACGCTGAATCTGCCACCCTCTTAACGCAAACCTTCTATACAACACAGCTATCGGGGGCAATCCATTCCATGCAACAGAACTCCAAAATGCAGGAAGAACAAGTACATCTGGAGTGTGGGGTGAGAAAGGGGGCACATAAAGTACAGTTTAATGGAAGAGCTTGTTAAAAAAGCTTCCAGGTGACTCCTTATACATGGAAGCCAGTTTCAAGCTTCCTTAATACAGCATCTTTGCTAATCTTTCATACCTCTTCTCAGATGTGCTTTTGGTCTGGTTTCTACACCCATGCAAACGTAAGAAGCAGAAACTCGTATTTAAGAAGCCACACATTAAGAAAAGGTAGAAGGTAGCTGCTGGGAAGCCTTCTCCAAGCAGGGGTCCTCCAGGTGTTCTGGACTACAAGCAGGGGTCCTCCAGGTGTTTTGGACTACAACTCCCATTGGCCCTGGTGGCTGAGGCTGATGGGAGTTGTGCTCCAAAACAACTGGAGGACACCCACTTGGAGAATGCTGCCGTAGAGGAAAGGGTCGCAACTCATGTAGCAGAGTGTACGCTTTGCATGCAGAAGTTCCCAGGGTCAATCCCTGGCATGTCCAAGTAGGGCTGGAAAGACCTCTGTCCGATACCCTGGAAAGCCACTGCCAGTCGGTGTCAAGAATACTGCACTAGATGGACCAATGGTGTGACTTGGTATAAAGCAGCCTTCTGTGTTCCTGGTTAGCAAACTATTACCACACCCAATCCCAGCAGAAATCTGTCAGTCATGATGGCCCTGCCTACAAACGTTCACCTGAAAGCTGGTCAAACCAAAAAGCCAGCTCCCACCCCCCTAAAAATAAAAACTGGCAGCAGCCTGGCACCCAAAAAGTCATGGTGGCACAGGGACCTCTACCGATTAATGTCATGAGAAGCTTGGCCTTTAAATACCTCACTAAGAGAGAAACATGAGAACTGTGTTTCCCAGCACAGGAAGCTCCAGATTCCTCATCCTCTGTAAGACACCTGAAGACTCGTTTATGCAACAAGCTCAAAGGGGCATCAGAAAAGATCCCAGGCAGCATTTACACAGCAGGTACTTCTCTGGAGCAGGGCTCTCCAACCTGGCCTACAGCTCCCAGCATACCCAGCCAGCATGGCTAATGGGAAGGGGTTCTGGGAGCTGTAGGCCAGCAACATCTGGGGACCCAAGGTTGGAGAGCCCTGCTCTGCAGGGTCTAATTTACTAGGGTGTGTGCTTCACTTCAGCTGTATAAGCTGCTGATGCACAATTCTATAAACCAGACACCTGGATGTTTGCTTAAGGACACAGGAAGCTGCCTTGTATACCAGGCAGTATACAGGTCAGTTTCTTGGCCATCTAGGCTAGCGTTCTACTCTGGATGGCAGCTGTTCTGCAGGATCTCAAGCAGAGTTATTTCTCATCAGCTGCAACCTGATCCTTCTAACTGGAGATGGCAGGGATTGAAACCGGGGCCTTCCTGCAAGCAAGTGCTCTACTACAGAGCTACAGTCCCACACCAAGACACACACAAATCAAATGCTTCCATGAATGCATTCACAATTCAGCTACAATCAGTTTATCTTCCATCCAGGCCTCTGCAGAATCTTATCCACCTCAGAGCGAATTTGGTGGGCAAATGGATTTGTGTCTGGGCCAGTAGCTTGTAAAGATGGTTCTAGAACACTGGTTCAGAGCAGTCATTCTCAAGATTCATTTATACGCCCTCCCAGCCTCTTGTGGAGCCAGCTCATTCAGCGCAGCTAACTGAATGTTCTGGCAGACCAATCTTGGGGACTGACCTCTGTATTGAGCTGTAGCTCAGTGGTAGAGACCCTGCTTTGCATGAAGAAGGTCCCACATTCAATCCCCAGCACCATCTCCAGGTAGGACAGGAAAACTTCCTCCCTGAAACCCCAGAGAGCCATTGCTGCCAGTCAGTGTCAACAATACTGGGCTAGATGGACCAAGGGTCTGACTCAGTATCGGGCAGCTTCCGATGTTCCTAAACCCTAGTTTCATAGAGCCATAGGAAACAGCTACAGGACCATGCCAGAGTACAGTGAAGTCTTCTGTTAATTCTGGTACAGACATGCCTTGGATTGAGAGCACAATTCGTTCCGGAAACATGCTTGTAATTCAAAACACTCTTATATCAAAAACGAAATTCCCCCAAAAAAATTTGTACAGAGATTTTTAATTTAAGCCTTACTACAGTACTTGTATTGCAAGACATCGCTTATATATCAAGTAAAAAAAAAAATTAAATATTTAAAAATTTGCTTGTCTTGCAAAACGCTCTCAAACCAAGTTACTTGCAATCCAAGGTATTACTGTACATGGGTTTAAAGTTAAGAGACGAGTTATACAATCCACAGAACACGAATCAAAGATAGGGCCAGTCCAGGACGTTTTGGTGCCTACCTAAACTCTGCCATCTTCCATGAGGCAGACATCCTCAATACTAGTCTTGAACATAGAATATGTGAGACAATACGAAGAATGGAAGTAAGCTTCCCGGTAAAACATAGCTCCTCTTCAGATGTAGGTAGCAAATTTTTAAAGTAAATAATGCCACTGTACATTCAGGCCAAATGAGCAGAAAGGTGTTTTGTTTTATTTGTTTGTTAGAAAGGAACTGTGTTTACCTTTTAAGAACATTTCAGGAAGAAGGTGCAAAATATTTTCAGCAAGGGGGAAAAAATTGTCTACAGGATACCTTTCTTTCTTCATTCAGGCCTCAGAGGACTCCATTATAAGCCAAAGGATAAATGAAGCAAGACATGTTAGTCATTATATTAGCAGAGCCGAAGATGAATACAGAAAGCCACACCAGGTTTACCGTAAGTATTAACAACCGCCATCTTATCACTGGTGACTCCACATTTTGAAGCATCCAATTTCACCTAAATTCTGCTTCCACTGAAGTAAACAGCAGTGCCACTTTGTTTATTTATTTATTTATTTCATTTCCATACCGCCCAGTCTTTGGAGGTTTAACAATGGCAGGATGACTGAGGATAGGGGAATCCAGCACATGGATCTCAATCAATGCAGCAGCACCAGTTAATGTCAGTGGCTACTTCATTATATCTACCTACATTTAAAAAAATAATAATCTTGTGATTACTCATAGTCACGCAAGAGACTATCTGAGAAGTTTGCATTTTCTTCCACTGGGGTGGGGGGGCAGAGAAAGAATCCCATTTGTTCAGAATGTCTTTCAAAGATGTGTTTTCACAGCACTTTAACGAACCAGATTAGAAACAATGGCTGCAATCCTTATGGATGGCTAACTGATTTGATGGCTGATCGGTTGGATCTAGATCTGGTCAGCACAGCCAAATTTTAAGGAAGGTGTGGTAAATAATGTTTGTTTACAGTTCATTGGGGGTGGGGGGACGACACACGCACGCATTCATGTTTTACAAGATGGACAAGGTAGACAAAGGACAGTGCATACATTACTTCTTCCAAATATGTATGTTACGTGTATTTTGAAAAATAAAATGTAAACAATAGTATACAATTTATACTATTCTCTCTCTCGTATTTCTACTTTGCTTCTTCATCAGAACTCTTAAATTAAAAAGGACTCTATGCTCGCCTTGAAACAGGTCAAGAATTAAAGACTGGATATTTACCATAACTATAGAACGATGCATTAAAAATTGCCCACACGTCAGAAAACTCTACAATAATCAAAAGGAAAGTGAAACTGTTAAAACGTAGCATGGGTCTTAGCTCTGGGAAAGTTCAGGCCTTTGAGGACAGGCCTTGAGAAAGGCGTGGTTTGTCTTTAAACCAGCATTATAACAGCTATTCAGGCTTGGGCTTTTCATCTTGAACAATGATGGCCCAGCACTGACTCAGAGACGGCAAGTTCCATTCAAAATGGACATCCTCTTTCTTACACCCCAAACCAAACTCACAGTATCCCACATGCACAACTGTGGGTTTTCTTGATACAAGGCAAGGTGTCCCACTCAGAGGGAGCGATCCTATTGCCACAGGATAGTTTGGATTCTCAGTTCTGAGGCCGGAGACAGCACTCCAACCTCAGAGCTGGGAATCAGAGCTCCAGTGCCCCTCCCCACCCCCTCGCAGCCGACACGGAAAGAACCAGGCTGCTCCGGCTGCTCTCTGAGGTTGGGAAAGTGGCCTTGGAGGGGGGTAGGAGGGGCGGGGCGGGGACTGGAGCAGCCAGGATACGAGGTACAGTCATGCCTTGGATTGAGAGCATAATTTGTTCCGGAAACGTGCTTGTAATCCAAAACACTCTTATATCAAAACGAAATCCCCCCCAAAAAAATGTGTACAGAGATTTTTAATTTAAGCCGTACTACAGTACTTGTATTGCAAGACGTCGCTTGTATATCAAGTCAAAAAATGTTTAATAAATATTTTAAAACTTGCTTGTCTTGCAAAACGCTCTCAAACCAAGTTACTTGCAATCCAAGGTATTACTGTATCCCAAAGCCACTCCAACTTCCTTCCCTCCCCCTCCAAAATGCTGTCCTCTAGATGGCCGGAAACGGCCATCTAGTGAAAATGCAGAGCAAGAAGAGCAGGGAGGCGAAGACCGCCTCTGCCATTCCTCCCCCTCTGCATTGGATAACCGTGAGCCTCCAGGTTTGGAGGCTCCTGCTCATCTCTATAGGATTGCATCCTTTAGCCAAGCAAGTGAAAATCAGATCTACAGGGCCCTTCCCCCCCCCATCTCAGCTGTCAAAGAGGTTCAAACCTCCCAGAGCTTTCGCTGCCATTTTTTTTTTTTTAAGGAAAGATGTTTTTGAGGCAAAACTGCACTACCTAATGAAACAACACTCTTAATAAATTACCTAAATTTCTGTTAAACCACCACAACCCCCCAAAATATACATTCAATTTTATTTATTTATTTATTTATTTATTTATTATATTTATACCCCGCCATTTTTCCTCTTGCAAGGAAGCCAAGGCGGCTTACATAATCCTCCTCCTCTCCATTTTATCCTCACAACAACCCTGTGAGGTAGGTTAGGCCGAGAGTCAGTGACTGGCCCAAAGTCACCCAGTGAGTTTCATGGCCGAGCAGGGACTAGAACCCGGATCTCCCGAGTCCCAGTCCAACACTCACACCACTACGCCACACTGGCTCAGTGTGAAGCACTCAATGAAGCAGATGAGCTGAAAACTGCCAACATTTACAGAATTTGAGCAGGAAAGTTTCTAAAACTGGTACCTTTTACTGGCACTTCAGAACTGTGAATAACATTCTACTGAACCCCAAAAAAAAAAGACTCGGGGCAAAAGTGTAAGGAAGGCTACAGCAAGCAACCTGACATGCTAATCTCCTTAACCTTCCTTGTCTTTCTTCAAAAATGAACCCTGGACACCATTAAACATTCTGCATCAATATGAAAGAGACATCTTTCTGCTGTGCTGTTTGCTTCTTGTGTAGGACAGCAACAAAAATACATAACTAAATCCAGCCATGTTCAACTTTTAACTGTCCCTCCAAGGTTTCTTCTTTTACTACCTGGCAACATTCCCACAACCACAACAGGAAGGAATCTGCTTCTCATGACACAAGGGAAGGTGGAAGCTACGCTACCATACCTGAAAATACAGCAACTGGCTTCTTTTTTAAGGAAGACTCAAAGAGTTCCAAATCCCAGATCCTCATGAACAGTGATTCAGTTTCTGCTCATGTGATAATAATTTTTTAAAAAGAAGGAAAGGAAAGGGGGGGAAAGCTCCCTCTACAGAGTGAGCATGCTCAGTGGAGACCATTTTCACTGTTCAAGCTGCAGCCATTTCAAAGAGAACCTGCAAACTTCACTGGAAGCTCCTGTTATTTCGCTCACTCTGTAGTTCTGATATGCAGTTAATCAAGATAACTGGTCCACATTCTGACATCATGCCAAACTTCAGACAGATCACTTAGTGCTTGAAAGGAGAGTCAAAGCACTAGAGAAAACACTAAACATTACGTTAGTGGCCTGTATAACAGGCGATGGTGGAACTTAAAATTTTAAGCTTCTCCATACTAGGAGAAAGTGAATGGAGTTTGACAGAAGTCGACTTGGATTCCTGCATTGAGCAGGGGTTTTTGGACTCGATGGCCTTATAGGCCCCTTCCAACTCTACTTTTCTATGATTCTAACTCAAATTGCCTTTTAGCTACTTCAGGTTGGAAGACTGCAGCTGATCTCCATTTGAAATATTTTTGTTGCTCGGTTCCTTCAACAACTGGTCTGAAGAACACGTACGACAGCATTTTTTTAAAAGGACACACACACACACACACACACACACACACGACACTAGTAGGTCAATATAAAAGTGGAAGCCAATACAGATCTGAAGAGAGCTGCCCAATGCTACAACCAACACCCTTGATTCAACTGACCAGACTGAAAGGAAATTCAAAATAAATAAATATGTTTCTAAATTACAGGTAGTTTCGCCACCATTTCAGTGTTACTTTTATTTATTCATTCATTCATTCATTCAGAAGATATTCAACTCGCCTTTCAGGGTGCACCGCCTTCACAAGGTGGCTTACGATATTACAAAAACATGAACATACTAATTACAATTAAACACACACAGCAGCAGCAGCAGCAGCTAATGATTTTTAAGCACCAAATGCAGACTAGAATAAATGTGCCTTCAGGGTTGTTGCTTTTTAAAAGCCAGCAGTGATGAGTCCATATGTTTCTCCCTGGGGAGGGAGTTCCAAAGGTATGGGGCCACCACTGAGAAAGCTCTATCCCGAGTACCCACCAGCCTAACGGCTCTTGTTGATGGGCCAGAGAGCAGGGCCTCTGACGCTGATCTTAATGCTTGGGCAGGCTCATACAGGTGGAGGCAGTCCATCAGATAATGTGGTCCCAATATTTATACTGGAGCCAAAGTAGTGACGGTTCCACCATTTTTTAGCTTTTCTCCAAATAACTTCTATTTCTACCAAAAGCAGAGGGGGAGGGAAACTGAGCTACAGTGAAGAGAAATGTTTTGTGCTGCTCGAATCTCTTGCTTTCAGTACATTCTTAATATAGAAGAGCACACAACTGTAGTATGCAAATAGTATGAACAGGTCACGAACGGAATGAAGTAGCTGTTTTAAGAATGCAAGCAACCACAAGCTAAGTGACATATAGGTGAGATGAAAGTAAGGTGCTTTAAACAGAGGAATTAAAAACCCCATAAAAATTGAGAAATATGAAGAAATGCCAACCATTCCATCTATCGTGATCATAGCATAGCACTCTAAATTCTAGCTTCCTCCATGTGTAAAGGGTCTACTTTTAGCTCCGAACAATGTCCTTGCAAGTACCAACCAACATAATCTTTTATCAGGGCAACCTGACTGACAGCACGTCCATGGAAAACGAGAATAGTTCAAAACAAGCAGCAGGCCCTTTCAAGCCTGCATCAGCTCAAACCTACCCTTCTTCTTTTCTCCATGCACAACAGTTTTCTGCTAAACACCTAAAAGACAAGCTGAAAGATACCAAAAATTATAAAACCCCGAGGAGACAATTTCAAGCAAGTTATCATGGCCACCCAGCTGAAGGTCCTGATGAGATTATGCTTAATTTACAGGAGGATTTTCATGGCCTTTATGTCAGCCCCTGGAAATTGCAACAGTCTTCTATTTAAGCAACAGAAAACCAAAGGACTCTGCTTTTCAACAGCCTCTGAAGCACCACTCAGATGTAATTTGCAATGCCATACTTCTTTGAGATGGGCATATAAAATTAACCTCAGGAAGAAATGCCAGGATAACTAACACGTATTCTGACTCAAAGCAGTTTTAAAAGAAGCCTATTAAAGGTTCCCAAACACAGTTCTTCTTAACCGCTTCTCAGTTCTGGCGATGGAATGACTGCAAAAGGGGTAAACACACAAGACGGTATAGCAGACTTTTGTTTCCAGGCTAGCAAAAATCAGCCTTAGAAAGAGTTTGCCTCGCAAAGAGGCAAGCCTTCGAGTTTAAAGTGAAAAATCATGAAAAGCTATCCATTTGAATTCTAAATACATTTAAGCACGTTTCACTGAGAAAAAAAGAATATCCAGTTGTGGGGAACCTGTGGCCCTCCAGATGTTGTTGGACTCCACCTCCCATGAGCCAAAATCAGCATGCCTAAATTGGTCAGGGATGATAGGAATTATAGTCCAACCACCTCTGGAAGGCCACAAGCTCCCTACCCATCATAGCCGCATCCTAGGCATGGTGGCTCACAAGCAGGTCCTGCTAAATTCATCAGGTCTTTCTTCCTTACTGAGTATGCTTAGAATCATATCCTTAGGTGCTGAACGTTTGATCAAACTCCTGAAATTCACAAAGTCAAACCAGAGATCATCTGCTCTGGGGTAGCCCTGGAAATATTAAGACAAGCCATCACATCCCTGGCCTTGCCATTCAACAGCCACTGCCCTAAAACCAAAGTTTTATAGAGAGCTTCGGCTATTGGGCAGTATAGAAATAATAATAATAATAATAACAACAACAACAACAACAACAGATAAGATCACGATAGAGCAGTTACAAAGAGTAGCACTACTACCGTGTTTCCCCGAAAATAAGACCTAGTGTCTTATGACGATGTTCCAGAAGAAGATGACATGACTGTATTTGAATAAATGTACAGTATATTTTTGTACATGAATAAATGTAGACTGCTGTACAAGAAAAACTGTGGATTGTCGGACATTAAAAAAATAAGACCTACCCTGAAAATAAGACCTAGTGTGCTGTTGTTTTTTGAGCCAAAAAATATATATAAGACAGTGTCTTATTTTCGGGGAAACACGGTAGGTACTAGCTGCATAATCAGACGATACCTCACTGACCCTTCGGTACTGGGTTGTACCCGAGCAGTGGGGTTCCAAAAAATCCAGTCAAACATCTGGTGGATTGTGGATATCTGAACAACAACAACAACAACAACAACAACGTGCTGTTAGCAGGCTGTTTGGTGATAGGGAAGGCACGGCAGGATTGCAGGATAGTGTCACTTTGAGAAATCTTGCCTGACCTAGACTAGGCAGAGATGGACAGACAGTTAGTGTGAAGCAGCCTTGCCGAAAAACCTGGTAGATCACGTACGCAAGCTAATCACAACTGCACATATATTCAAAAAGTCCCAGGACAGGCAAACAGTGATTTAATTATGCGCATGTATGCCAACCCTGAAGTAATATTTGCACACGGGATGTGATCACGGGTCTCAGGGCTTCTCTACAGGAGGCGATTAACCTGCCACTTTACTCCTGCTGCTTCTTCTTCCGTTTTCTTTGCGGGAGGAAGAATGCATTCTCCTTTACACGTCCGTCCGTCCGTCCCCCCGGGTTTGACTTTCTCTGCCTTTCTATATATTCCACAAGCTGTTCCCCTCGGCTTCACTCGCGTGGATTTTAGGATTTGGTACAAAATGGCCACCGGAAAGATTTTGTGTAAACCGTAACCATTCTACAGGGTTACTTTCGTCACCGAATTTTGCGTGTGAAGTTCACCATTACGACAAACTTCGAAAACTAATTCGAAAAGCTGTCCACCCGCTGTCAACTCGCACAAACCACCATAAGTATGGGGTCGGGACATGTTGTCAAAGTATGCTTCGGCACTCGCATAGTTGTTTCCATCACTGTCGTGGGACATTATCGAGAATTCATCCCAGTTTTCAACAATATGGTCAACTATTTGTTCACATACCTCCCTACCTAGATATTGACTGCGATACATAAGATAGCGCCCGGAATAGGCACGCTCCATCGCCTACAATTGGTACGACTGTGTGTGGTATTATTATCACACCATTTACATTTACATTTTCCATTTGCATTTTTAATTTTTTTTTAATTTTTTTTATGGAGAAGAAGAAAAAGAAATAAAGCAGGTTTAAAAAGGAAAAAAGGTGTTTTTATTTTTCTCCTTGAAGGCCTGCGAGCGCTGTATGGAAAAGATACAGTGTCTCTGACTGAAAGTGTAACGTTTAGGCTGGGTGCTGGCAACAGACAACTTTTCTGACAGAAATATCTGAACTTAAAGTGAAATCAGGGTAATCCTGAGTCTTCAAGCTACGTATTCAGAAATAAGCACTGAGGAAAAAGGTTAACAATAACTTATGCTGGCTCAGCTTGTCTGAGCGTGGAAAGCTAAGCAGGGTCAGGCCTGGTTATTACTTGGATGGGAGACCCCTCCTCTAGTTTCCTGCTCTGAGCAGGGGGTTGGACTCGATGGCCTCGTAGGCCCCTTCCGACTCTATGGTCTATGAAATCTATGAAAATAATAAAGCATGGGTCCTAAGAAAGCAAAGCATGTGTCTGAAGCCCAAGAGTCTGAAGAGGCAGTATTCCCCGAGGAAGGGGGAAATACTGGAGCTACACCTATTGCCTCAGAAACTGAGAACCCAGATTGTAAGTTTGGGAAAACAAATTAGAATTTAGGAAAATGGAGCTTGAGGCAGAAAAGGAGGAAAGAGAGAGAGAAAGATGAAAATGAGAAAGCTTGAAGCAGAGAGAGAGAAAGAGATAGGAGTTAATAAATTCTATTCGGGGGCAGTGAGAAAGGTACACAATGTCTACCCAGCGTAAGAACCACAATAAACAATACTAGTATTTTTAAAAGAGTGTATCCCCCACAGACAAATTATCCCAGTCAGTCAGGACTTCTTCCTTTATATATATATATATATAAATAATTACAATTTAATATTAAAGTAATTGTAAACAGACTATTAATAACATATTTTTAATGTGCACAGAACAGTCAGTCAGTCAGTCAGTCATTAAAAAATTCTCCCCCCTTTTTCGCCCCCTTAGGGACCGAATTTTCAAAAATCCTTCCTTAGTGGGTGCCTACGTCATAAAAACAACGTTCCTTCCAAATTTCACGTTCCTACGTTAAACGGTTTGAGCTGGGTATTGATGAGTCAGTCAGTCAGGACTTCTTCTTTTACAGTCATGCCTTGGATTGAGAGCATAATTCGTTCCGGAAACGTGCTTGTAATCCAAAACACTTTTATATCAAAACGAAATCCCCCCCCAAAAAAACTGTACAGAGATTTTTAATTTAAGCCGTACTACAGTACTTGTATTGCAAGACGTCGCTTGTATATCAGGTAAAAATAAATAAATATTTAAAAATTTGCTTGTCTTGCAAAACGCTCTCAAACCAAGTTACTTGCAATCCAAGGTATTACTGTATATATAAAGATTAACCAACCACAAGGTAGCACTGTGGTATAGCTGCAGTACAGTGGAATTGCGACAATACACAAGACTTTCATTCCAGCTTGTTCCACATTTCAAATTTAATTGCTGACTTTCCTCACTCTAAAAAAAAAAGCACAAAAATAGCTGCAAAACACAGGAGAGGCCCTGGAGGATGATGACATTGTACAAACTTCCGTGAGTGAGGGATCACGAGTGCACAACAATTGCCTCGTAGAGGAGCCCTAAGTGTAAGACCGAGAATTTCTCTACTTTTGGAAAGTTCACTGTTTTTGAATAGGTAGAGGCTGAGCACTCTCTTGATTGGCTCTGCCCATCCCAAATTGCCCCTTTTTGCATTTGTAATGACACTGGCCAAAAGTGGTCCTAAGCATATTGTTTCAGCCCAGAATGGCCACTGGCACCACCCAAAAACCTTTCCACAGCCCCTTTATGGCTTTGTAATATCAGATACAACTGACACCCTTTTGTGCCTTTGAAGCTTTTGTCAGAATGGTGTAAGAGGTACAAGCTCTGGATACTCAGTGTGCCAGTTTACTCAATCGGTTCCATCCATAGCTGTTGTACCAGTAAGAATTGGGAACACGCTAGTGAAAGCACTTTGGTCTTCCGGCCTCCCCTACTGTTGGCAGGATTCTATTTGCTTTTTGGAGCATGGCAAACTCCAGAGTGCCATGGCTCCCCTGGGCCAGGTATCTCTCAGATAAACCTATCTGCCTGCATTGGCCTGCGTAACCCAGACAGAAGAACCACCAGACTCCTTGGGTTCCAGTAACCCATTCCTGAAGATGAAGATTGGGGCACATTGAAACTCCAAGGGTCTTGGCATGAAAAATAAGTCCTTTTGAGAAAGAGATTGCAGCAGATCTCTGCCTTGGGCAAGACAAGAACCTAGGTGGCCAGACTATGGGGAGTCTGGGCAAAAAGATGGTGGAGCACAGTGGCAAAACACTGCAACTCTATCCTATTTTCAGGAGGATCTTCATCTACAAGGTGTAGCTTCCTACTGTGTACCCCCTTTCCTACTGAGTGTTTGCATATGTGAGTGTACGATTTGGTCTAATTCTGGACAATATTGGTTGGGAACCCAGCTACTTCTGTGCAGCCTTCCCGAGGCCGTCTAGTGGGAGGAATTGTGGCCAATTCTCCTGTTGCCTCCCCAGGTTTCCTCTCTGTGCCCACATTAGTCAGCCAAGTCTTCTGGAAGATTTGGTTGAGCTCAGTGTGATTGTGGTCAGGAAGAAAGACGTTACACTTTTCCAGAGTGCCACCTTTTTCCCTAGGAGAAAACAGGAGGAAGTGGATTTTGCACAAGGCACTGGAAATTGGGGTGTGTGTGTGTGTGTGTGTGTGTGTGTGTGTTTTAGCTATAGGTAACCCCATCCTACCATCTCCTTTTGTTATAGGAACTGTACACCAGGACTATCCTGATCATAGCACTCAGTGCTAGGACGAGACTTGTTGAAATCCTCTCTTTCCTCTTTCCTGATCTTGCAAGCTCACCCTAAACCCTTCTTTTCCTCTCCCACCCAATAGGTCTCCCCATTTGCCTAACCCCAACCTTCTCACTGCCTCTGTATTCAGAAGCCCAGCACTGAACCTGGACATTGCACTCATGTCCACAGCCTTGCTCACGTACCATAGCCCTCGGTCCAGCCGCTGAGAGAACCAAGCTAATTTCCACACAGTCTGATTCACTCTAAAGATGCTGAGTGCAGTGCATGTTTTGCTTGTTTGGATTTCTGTAACCACCCTACTAAGTTAATTTTCCTGATTAGTATATATCTTAAATTCTTATGTGTTATAAATTCTCCTGTTTTGAAGAAGCGTGTGTGTGTGTGTGTGTGTGTGTGTGTGTGTGTGTGCGCGTAAGTCATTAGGTCACCTTCTGCCAAGACGCTCTATTGCCAAGGTTAAAAAGTCCCTTGATGAATGCATATCTTGAGAACATGCGCAAGTCTGTACATGTGTCTAGAGCAGTGTTCCCCAACCTTGGGTCCCCAGATGTTTTTGGCCTACAACGCCCAGCATGCTGGGCGTTGTAGGCCAAAAACATCTGGGGACCCAAGGTTGGAGAACTCTGGTCTAGAGGAATACATTTGGTAACAGTGCATTGTGGATGGATGGGAGAGAGAGAGACAGAAAGAGAGAGAGAGACAGAGACAGACCCCATGCAGTGGAGCATTGCAAGCATGGCTTATGCAAGAATCTGTGACACTACCCAGGAGTGAAGCTCTGCACCAATCTTTGCATTCAAATCTTGAGTCAAGCTGAATCTTCCTGACACAACCAAAACGGTTTCAAATTCACTGTCTGGTGCCCACAACAAAGGTGGTGTATAGCACAGGAGGTACTAGTTTCCTGGTCTAGATGAGCAAACAGGCCTAGCAAACACAAGACAGGGCTCCCTTTATAGGCCCTTGCACCACAGTGAGTCTGCATAGAAGAGATAATTTCCTTCCAACCCTCTGTTTGGGAACATCAGCAATTTCATAGGCACAAACTCCCGTTTCTTAAAACAGAGCCTACAGGATATTTAAACAATCCTCATACACAGAGAGGCAAGAGGAATGGGGGAGAGAGAAGACTACTGACATTTCAGGAGAGAAAATGGTTTAGTAAGTTTTAATTATTCAAGTGACTTTGCAACTACAGAATCCATTCTTGCCCTTCTCCAAGAAAAGCCTTCCGTAAAAAAGGGCAGGATGACATTGGTTGTTTGTAGACATAGTGCTAAACAAGTCTTGCACTTGTGGGTTCCAGAGTCAGGGCACCACAACTAAGAAGGCCCTATCACAGATCACCAGCCACCTCACCTCTGGAGGTGAGGAAACATTAAGAAGGGACCCTGAAGAGACTCTTAGTAACAGGGCAGTGGTGAGAGTGCTGGATTGGGACTCGGGAGATCCGGGTTCTACTCCCCACTCGGCCATGAAACTCACTGGGTGACTTTGGGCCAGTCACTGACTCTCAGCCTACCCTACCTCACAGGGTTGTTGTGAGGATAAAATGGAGAGGAGGAGGATTATGTAAGCCGCCTTGGGTTCCTTGCAGGAAAAAAGGTGGGGTATAAATAAAATAAAATAAATAAATAAATAAATAAATATTCCCGGTCTGTGGCTCATGCTGGCTCAGCTTGTCTGAGCGTGGAAAGCTAAGCAGGGTCAGGCCTGGTTATTACTTGGATGGGAGACCCCTCCTCTAGTTTCCTGTATTGAGCAGGGGATTGGACTCGATGGCCTTGTAAGCCCCTTCCAACTCTATGATCCTATGTGGGAGAAAGCCCCTATAAGCTTCCAAAATTGGCCAGCTTCAAGTAAGAACAGGGGCTTGTGGCATCTTAAAAGCTTGCAGATGTACTGCTTGTCTTTAAGACACCACAAGACTCTGTTGCTTTTGCTGCCACAGACTAAACAGGGCTTCCTCTGTGGAAGTTGCTACCATCAAGGCAAGGCTTCTTCACTTCAAGGAAAGAAATTAGAGCTTCTTTTGAGAATGTGTTCTGCAAGAGGCCACACACAGCCATCAAGCTCCTTTGGAATCCCTCCTTCTCTCTAACTTGGTGCTTGACATTCTTTCTTTCTTTTCCCATTCTTAGAAAGAACAAAAACATTCCTTTACAAAAAAAAAAAAAGGACATATACTTCCTTAGGGGCTTTTGCTTAATTATGCTATAATAGACGAAATTTTCACAGCTTCTTTCACTGTGTATAAAAGGGGAAAGGAAGGTAGTGACTATGAAAGCTCCCAAGTATCCCACCAAATGCAGCCATTCTCTACCCCCCCCTGCTCCAATTCTAACTCAGTTCTCTTGCCAACCTTATTTCTTCCTAAAGCTGAAACTGCTCTCCAAGTCTTTTACTGGAATTATACAGAAGCATAGCATAAAGAGACTGCAAGAAATCAGCAGCTCCCAAGGGGGGTGGGGGGTGGGAATTGATCCTTTCTACCACGTCTTTTACTTTTCACATTATTAAAAGCTATTTGACCACACCACAAAAACCTCACTTCCCTCCCACCTGGGTGGAGCGTGGATGACCATCCTGCAAAGATACTGAGTGCCATCATCTCTTGCTAGCAGAATGACTCTCATGAGGAGGTTTCTGGAGCCTTGCAGGCTAAAGACCAGTATATGAAAAATATTCCCAAGTTGGATTTGGTGAACTTCTGTGCTTCATTCCAAGACCAGCCATTTTACAGATGAAGTCAAAATTCAAAAGAGTTACATCTGCTGACTTCTTCAGTCTGCCAGGCAGAAATGTAAATGTTTGATGGCAAAGGAAGAGCATACGAGCGTAATCTAGGACACAGTTAAGCATGCTTGTGTCCCATTTATCTGAATGGTTTAAAGCAATACCTAAATGCATGCTGGATTCTGCCCTAAGAAAACATCTATATTAATCTCTCCACAGGTGTACAAAATCCTTGGAGACAATGCTCTCCCTTCACAGACAAAATGCAGGTTGAGCATATATCAACCCCACAAAGCCTAAGCAGGTCAAATATACTAATCTGAAACCCAACGGCAAAACTACACACTTCCCACCATTCCTAAAAACTACCATTTTGCAAGCCCCTGTGAGCTTCAGCAAACAGGAGCTCATCCATCAGGAATATGGTTCGGACAATCTGAAAATGACATTGTCTTTGTTGGGGGGGGAAAAAACCCTTGCACATAAGAGCAGCTGCAACCATATAAATAAGCCATTCCCTGAGAAGAGAATGTCTGAATCATGCACACTCTTCTGAATGTGCTTCAAGTACACGGCTTTAAATCAATGGCTCTGTTTTGTTCAGTCAAGGGGAATTCATTTCCCTACTACCTGGGAGGAACGGACAGATGGAAACAATCAGAGAGCTTGTACAGTGAGATAAAGGCATAGCCATGTTGGCTGTAATCTTCACTCTGCCCGAGAAGGAGGCAGTCAAAATGGCTGCCTCGATGCACTTTTGTTTCTGTTGCCCTTTCACAAACACTGCATACAACATTAGAAGCGACTCTTTTGTCCAGTTTTCTAGTACTCTTAAGCATCTCTTCCATTTGTCTCCTCAATCTTTGATTTTGTAATATTTGCACAAAAACCTGCACTGGGCTCTGTTCAAATTGCTTCCCCCCCCCATCCTCCCCCTGCCAAACAAACACACACAATCATCAGTTGACACTTAGGATGGCCACAGTTGGCTTTATAACCGATTCTGAAGTTGCCACACAGATGGTCTTCCAGCCAAAGCTGCAAAAACAGATGAATTCCCCAAATAATGAAGAGAAATGGGGGGGGGGGGAGAGATGCAGCTTTTCCTTCCAAAGAGGGGGGGGGGGAATCCAGCATCTGCAAAGAGATGGCAGTGGGCCAAACAGGGCAACCTTACTTTTCCATGCAAAAAACACAATGGCTTCATACAATTTTAGCGTCAAGCGCCTCATCAAGTCCTCTCTTCACGCAACCGTACAGGAAAATGTGGTGCAGAAACCAATTTGAAGACAAAGCAATAAAAAGTCAATGAATTCCATAAAGGATAGCTCTTTTTCCACACGCCACATCTGACCTCTTGCATTAACTTCAGGTCCGGTTTTTCTTCTCAGACTTCCTCACATCTGGCCTTGTTTACACAGCACCAAATACACCTATGGGAGAATAACTTCATGGCTACAGACTTTGATCCTTAGAATCTGTCCTGCCCTCCCATGTAGTAGAATCCAGATAATGGAATGCTTCACCACTCCACAGAGTGCCCTGACCACATATGGCATAACAGCATAATGCAGTTGTGTCAGCATTAACTAGTTAGGAGTTGCCAACCTTTCCCAGAACAACTCCTATGCCTCTTAGCACTTACGTAAGAGGAAAAAAATGAAGCTGGTAAGTTTCTCCCTTCCCCAATCACTGCTGCTCTATTCCAGGAAGAAGTTCAGCTGAACTTCTGCCTATGAAAAGTACAGCGGCCCTGCCAGAAATAGGCTGGTGCCTGCCAGCTTTATTTCAAGAAAAACCTCTTCTAAACATGAAATCCAACTAGGTGGATGCTGTCTAGACACCAAGAGGTTTTCATATCAAGCCCTTGCAAATCTTGTACTATGTATGCACGATATAAATTGCCAGGTTTAGTTGATCTCTACATGAGCTGTGTTTCCAAACAGCAGTTACAATCTTGGGCACCAAACACATAAAGCATGAACCAAAAGCAACCTAACTCGTCAGGATACTTTTAGGTGGGGAGATTTGTTTGACCATCCAGAAGGCCGATCTGTTGGCAAGCCATACAAGGGCTGTGTTTCCATCTCTGTGAATTCAAAGCCCCAAACCAGATTCAGCACAATCCAAACAAGCAACTGTTGACTAACAACCCTGCAGTAATGGATACCCCTTTATATTAGCTCTTCTTCTTCTTCTTCTTCTTCTTCTTCTTCTTCTTCTTCTTCTTCTTCTCCTCCTCCTCCTCCAGTTCAGCGCTGTAGCACAAACCCAATCATGACAGAAGCCAGATTATGGCCACAGCTGTTCTTTCCCTTAAACCAATCTGCCAATCGGGAAAATAAAAATAAAAATGCACTAACTATTTGTGATATACTGTCCCATGTCTTTGCAATTCTAGAACGGCTTTTTCGCCCACCTTGCATGGTATGCATATCATGGACAAAAGATAACTAAATGTGCACGAGAAAAGAATGTCATTAGGGTGGCATTCCATATTTGTATAACTGCCAGCAGATTTGGTGTGAAACTGAAATTATAAGTTACTTTCGTGCCTTTGACCATGCGGACATTCCACGTGAGAAGGAAGGCACCATTCAGAACACATCACAAGACATCACTGCCAGTTCTTCCCCCGCCTGGTTTGCAAGTTCATGTGCCAAACCCTAGGCAGGTCCTCATTCGACACAGAATCACAGGTCAGCAAAAGATATTTGTTTTTAAGTCCTCCATGCACATCTCAGCAGGTAGCATTCTAAAGCCACCTAATGTCAACTGCTTCCTTGGCTGCTTTTAAAATCAATCCCAGCACTTCAAGAAGCATTTAGCCCCATGGCACAAACCCTCCTGAAGAAGCCCCCCTTGGCAAGAGAATGAAACTGCCAGATCACCCTACCTCTGGTTCTGTCTGGAGAAAGCCGAAAATCTCCTTCCAGGCCTCTAAATCCTTCATTCACAATTCCATCTCCCTCTATGGGTGCAGTTTCCACACTGGAGCATGCTCAGTTAGAAGCTGATCTTCAGCCATTTCAGAGCTTTGATGAAACGTAAGCATAAGGAAGTGCCATTAGCTCAAAGAGCAGGATTCACAGGGATTCAACAAACCTCGCTTGTTTCATCTACAGCCCCATCAAGGTGGATCCCCTTCAGGCATGCAGAGTAGTACATACTCAACTGTTCAGTTGTGAAAAGAAAGGAAGCAGAAGTGTGCACAATTTCTGGCAAAATTAGTGCGAAAAGTTGCGTTTAAAGAGAGAGGTCAATTAAAACATGCTTCCAGGCTAGGCCTGTTCAAGACTCAAATTTCATCAGATGCCATTGAACAGCACACCAAATGATACAAATATTTCAAGAGCCAGATGCCAATCCCATATTAAACCTAAACATGGAATCATTCACACTGCGTGGAAAAACACATTCCATTTCATGTTCAAATATAGCAGGGTACACAAACACACACACACAAACATATACACACATATATACAAACACACACACTACAATACACTCTTCAAAAAAAGCAGAAAAAAAGAAACAAGTGTTAATGAAAATCTAGCCAATATTATGTTAATTTAGCTGTTAAACCTCTTTATTACTGGGTAGGCAGGGAATACCAGTACAGTAATACCTTGGATTACAAGTAACTTGGTTTGAGAGCGTTTTGCAAGACAAGCAAATTTTTAATATTTATTTAATTTATTTTTTTTGACTTGATATACAAGCATCGTCTTGCAATACAAGTACTGTAGTACGGCTTAAATTAAAAATCTCTGTACAATTTGCGGGGGGGATTTCGTTTTGATATAAGTTTTTGGATTACAAGCACGTTTCTGGAACGAATTATGCTCTCAATCCAAGGCATGACTGTATATTACTTCTTCATTTCTAATTTGTCTGCCTCACGCTTCTCAGAATGCTAAAAGCCAATCAAGAAATTGCCACTGTCAGAAGAAGATGGGCGCACACTGAAAACGATTCCTTGCAATAAAATTCCTAGAGACAGTTTTTCAGTTACATGAGTAACTTAAGATTCAACAGAGCTACTAACATGAGTAAGGAGGAAACATGTTGCTATCCTCAGATGAACCCACCATTTTATGTTCTGCATCTTTCTTCCTACACCTATGTATTTCCTTCTACAGTCATGCCTTGGATTGAGAGCATAATTCGTTCCGGAAACATGCTTGTAATCCAAAACACTCTTATATCAAAACGAAATTCCCCCCCAAAAAATGTGTACAGAGATTTTTAATTTAAGCCGTACTACAGTACTTGTATTGCAAGACGTCGCTTGTATATCAAGTAATAAATAAATAAATAAATATTTAAAAATTTGCTTGTCTTGCAAAACGCTCTCAAACCAAGTTACTTGCAATCCAAGGTATTACTGTACTAGAAAACAAAAGATTTCAGTGGGGGGACGGGACAATAATTAGGAAGCAATCCAAAGAAATCTTGAACAAGCTGGTAGATAAGCCATGAGAATACATCTATACCCAATCTAAAGGATAAAAATTGAAGCACATGTTAAAATTATGCTGTTTTCAGATGCAGTGTTCTCCTGCCAGGGCACCTCCAGAGTGTTTTTCTTCCCCCATTTTCATCTCACAATGAACAACAGCTAACTTACCAGTTTCATTTAGTTTTCTAAAGGCAACCCAATTAAAAAAAAAAATCAATTCAGTCTATGGGCAGCTGTTTTCCATTTCCCCCTGTTTCCTTGCAAGAGTCCTAGAGGCTACAGCTGCCTTATCACTTTGAAAGCAGCTCAATTTCACAATAGTCTCCAAAGATCAGAGTTAAGGCTGCAATCCTGCCCACACAGAGTCCTACCAAGCTTCAGACTGCACTGTTCAATATACAGTAATATCTTGGATTGCAAGTAACTTGGTCTGAGAGCATTTTGCAAGACAAGCAAAAAATTTTTTAAAAATTGACTTGATAAACAAGCAAGGTCTTGCAAGACAAGTAAGTAGTCCCCGTAGGGACGTAACCGCGTGCCTCGAGCGGGCCGAAATCGGCCCTGCTCACGTCCACCAGAGACTCGCTTTGATATAAGAGTGTTTTGGATTGCAAGCACAGTTCCGGAACGAAGTATGCTCTCAATCCAAGGTATTACTGTATTACGAACCGCGGCATATCTGGCAGAAGCACCCATGACACTTTTTTAAATGTCTATTTGTTAGGCCCCTTATTTCTCCAGAAAAAGGCCCATTCATCCAGCTCACAAATCTAAGAACCAGGAGGCAGCAGCCTTTTGTGACACCACCTCTTCTGGGAAGTTCAGCAGGTTAATCTACTTCCAAATACAGGACTGAGCACACACCGCCTCTTGGGAATCATGTAGGTTTGCCAGTCTAAATTTTCACTAAGCCTCAGAAATCCTGCAAAGACCACTATGAACCTATTCCCTCCTTTGCTTTTTTTTTTGTCTCTAGACCAGCGTGGTGCCCTCCAATGCAGGGTTGCAAAAAAATCATGGTTTTTTTGCAAAAAAAAATCAATTTTTAAATTTAAATCAATGATTTTTTTTAATTTAATCAATTCCCCCACCCTAAAAAAAACCTTTAGTAAAATTAATTTCAAATTTTCAGGCAACCACATGTACAAATAGCCTAGACTTAATAGTTAAGAACACCAAATAATACAGAAAACACTTTCCTCATTTTTTTAACGTTACCAGTATTATCGGTTACTAGGCTACCTACACGACAGGGTTGCAAAAAATCATGATTTTTTGAAAAAAATATTTTTATTTATGATTTAATCATTGATTTAAATCACTGCAACCCTGCTCCATGTGTTGCACTTCACCTTCCATCATCCCCAACCAGCATGGCCACTGGTCACGCTGGTTGAGGATGATGGAGTTAGAGCCCAACACATCTGGATAGCACCAGTCTGGGGAAGGTTGCCCTAGGCCAGGGCTCTCCAACCTTGGGTCCCCAGATGTTGCTGGACTACAGCTCCCAGAATCCCTTGCCATTAGCCATCCTGGCTGGCTATGCTGGGATCTGTAGGCCAGCAACATCTGGGGACCCATGGTTGGAGAGCCCTGCTCAAGACCTATTACAGTAAATATGATACTCGGACTGTATAAATGGGTGGCACATCTGTTGACTGTATTTGCATCTACCTCAAGTATTTCCAGCTTGTTTCCTTGGAAACAAAACAAAAGGCCCAATCTTGCAAGCCGGGCTATTTTTTTAAATGGTTATACAATAAAAAAAGATATCTCTAATCTTGTCAGTATGAAGCAATAAAGCCTTTATGGAAACTAGCTAGATTCCAATAGAATTATTATCAAAATATACAGATAAAGCAGCAAGGCAATCGCTGTGGGTGTCACTTTCAGAAGATACACGCCCAAAGCAAACAGCATTTCCTTCTGCTGTCTTTGGGGAATGAGTTCATAGATCATAGAGTTGGAAGGAGCCTACAAGGCTATTGAGTCCAACCCCCTGCTCAATGCAGGAAACTAGAGGAGGGGTCTCCCATCCAAGTAATAACCAGGCCTGACCCTGCTTAGCGTTCCACGCTCAGACAAGCTGAGCCAGTGAGAAGCAAGTCAAGATTCTGTAGTTTATAGCAGAATGGGAGTATTGTTTTAAGTGGATGGACAGGTCAAGTAGGAAACCATGTAAAGGCACTCAACATCAAAGGTTACACATTAGCACAGTTTTGAAAATATACCGTATTGTCCTGAGGCCGCACTTTTCCCCCCTAATGTAAGTCTTTAAACTAGGGGTGCGGCCTACAATCGGGATGTTGCCAAAAAAAAAAAAAAAAACCCTCCACCGCTGCTTTCTGGCTTGTTATTTGGGACCCACTGGGACCCGAGGTCCTGCCCCTACCTTGCCTCTGCAAACAGGCTTCTTCCAATCTGCTTTTACACGGAAGTAAGCCGAGGAGAGAACCGCGCGGTTACAAAACTGCCCGTAAAACAAACAGGCTTCTTCCAATCAGGAGCGAGACTCTGCAAACAGGCTTCTTCCAATCAGGAGCGAGACTCTGCAAACAGGCTTCTTCCAATCAGGAGCGAGACTGGCGATAGTGAGCAGTTCACTGTGGGGGTGAATAAAGGGAGTGGGAGGGGCTTAAGTTGAGAGCGGGTTATCATGAGATAAGTGGTGAGGAGGGGGTTGTGTGATGAAGAAGGGGGCTGAAAGTGTCAGGGGGTCCATGAGGGAGAGGTGGCTGAGAGAATAAGGAGGTGGCTAAGAGGGTAAGGAAGGGCCGTGTAAAGGAGAGGGGGCTAAGAGGGTGAGGGGGCTGAGAGTTGAGGTATGGGGTTGGGTTTTTTTTGTACAGGGGCTAACTTTAAAAGATATATATATATATATATATATATATATATTAAATAGCAACAAACTTTAAGGGTGCAGCTTATAATCAGGAGCAGCCTATACTTGGAACAATACGGCATTTGCCAAAACTGCAGAGTGCAGAATGGATCTATCAAAAGTGAAACCAAGCTCCTTGCCCTGGTTGATTTTGCCTGGTAAAGGCCATATGCTCAGGGTTAAAGCTGCCTCTGCAGGAACTTGTAATTGTTCTCAGAGGAAGCCAAAGACAATAAAGCCTCTGCAAACAGGCTTCTTCTTTAAAAAGGCCATAAAGACTGACCCGACAGGCCTACCCAGTGGAATTTTAAGAGTTTTTTAGGATACTTTTAAAGGTTTTTAAGAATATTTTAATAATACTTACTATGTTTTTAACTAGTTATGTATTTTATATTTACGGTTGTTCCCCGCCTCGATCTGAGTGGAGAGGTGGGTAAGAAACAAATTATTATTATTATTATTATTATTATTATTATTATTATTATTATTAATCCTTTGGTACTGGCAGATACCCTCTTGGGTGGGCAAGAAAGAGTAGACACAACCATGAACTCTGCTTGTATTTACGTGTATTCATATGAAACATTAACAACTTTGCCACTGACATCAATGGCAGGTGCTATTGCTCAAATGGTCTACCTCTTAATCGTGCAAGGAATTTGAAGAGCAAATTGCATCATTGAAATCTATCCAGCAAACATTATCCTAACCTAGGGACTTGATCAGCAGAAGTGTTTCTAATCAGAGATTTCACCCTATGCATTAGCAGGCAATCAAATGATAAAGAATGTGCAGAAGAACATCCTTGTGGAACCGGACCAAATGCCCATCTGGTTCAGCATCCCATTTTTTAATAATGGCCAATCAGATGGTGCTAGGAAACAACAGGTCCCGCCTGCTGGATCAGCCCGAAGGCCCATCTAGACCAGCATTCCGGTTTCCACAGTGGCCAACCAGATGCATACAGGAAGTCCACAAGCAGGACATGAGCACCTTTTCCACCCGTTTCCCAGCAACTGGTATGCAGAGGCATGCTGCCCCCTGATACTAGAGGTAATATATAGCCATCATGACTAGTAGCCATTGATAACCCAGCAGCAGTGCAAAGATAACAGATTTAAAACAGAAACTAAGGGTATAATCCAGTGGGGATACCTGTAGGCCTCCAAACTCAAGAGTATTACGGACATCCTATGCAGGGTGGGAGAAGCACAGAGACGAAGGTTGCCTCCATGCTCCTCCTGCTTTGCAAAGCAACTAGATGGCCGATTTCAAATGTCTAACTGTGGTGCTTTGGATGGAGAGAGAAGGAGGCTGAGGTACCACCGGGATATGTCATACCTTGGCGGCGCTGGTCTCCTCCACGCCCTGCCCCCAGGAATGCCCCCTAAAGCATGCCCTCCAAGGTTACTTTTTCGACTTCAGAGGAGCAGCCAGTGTGGTTTTTTCCAGGCCTGTTGTGGTGGGGGGAGGGGGGTTCTGAGCATGGATCCCCAGATCCAAGGTCGGAACCCTTTTCCAACCTTGGATCTGGGAATCTGAAAAAATCCTATGGCCCTCTAGATGCTGTCTAGGGTCCATAGGACTGCTCTGCCCAAGATTGAAATGCTTGGGAAAATAAGAAGGTCTTCACCTGGTGCTGAAAAGAGCATAACGTAGGTGTCAGGCGAGCCTCCCTGGAAAGCTGATTCCACAACCAGGGTGCCACAACAGAAAAGGTCCTCTTCTTAGTAGCCACCCACCTCACTTCCTTCGGCAGGGGCTCCCAGAGCAGAACCGCTGAAGATGATCTTAGGGTCCAGGCAGTTATCGACCCATAAGACTACCTGTCCTCCTATCCCTTGACTGCTAAGTTTATTCAGGAGCCAGTTCAGGTGAGGAACTTGGTTGAAAGCTTTTTCAAAGTCCAGGTATAAAATGTCTACTGGATCAAGCCATCCACATGCTTGTTCACACTCTCAAAGTACTCTACAACATTTGTTAAACAGGTCTTACATTTGCAGAAGTCATATAATTCTTGTTAATTCTTCTTCAGGAAGACTTATTTTTCAGCAAAACTTGCTCTTCTATACCCTTGATAATTTGATCCGTAACGATGCTTGCCACCAATTTACGTGGAACAGATGTCAAGTTAAGTGGCCTGTAATTTCCTGGATGGCCCCTCAATCCCTTTTTTGGCTGTTTTCCAATTCTCTGTACAGAGGCTGGTCTTAGGGACAAGTTTCATATTTTTGTTATAAAGAGCAGAAATTTCACATTTGAGCTAAAGCCAACTGGAAGCTTTTCTTCACCAGTTGTACAAAATTTAATACAAGGCTCCTCTGGGGTCAGTTATTAAAGGTGTACGGGTGTTGCAAAAAAAAGAAGAAAAGAAAATATTCTAGCCTCAGAATTCTACTGCTTATAGAAATGACACCTGTTGAGCTAGTAACTTGAACTAGTAACATCCACGATCCATCTGTTGGGGTCTGCAATTGCGTAAATTTTTCAAACTGAACTGATATAAATTGCTACAGGTACAGCAAGTTTAAAAGTGCTGGAAAATTGACACATTTCTCCTTTTAACTCCAAGCTGCGGCTTGGCATATCATATATTTCTTTCAAATTCTGGTGAAAACTACTGATGTATGTTATTCATGCTTGCTGAGGAGGTGTGCCTTTCATTGGTTTGGTGAAGTTTTGAGCAGCAGTTCAAAAGTTATTAACTTCTGCTCCATGAAAGCCTATGGCAGCAACTGCTGGCGAAATTACGGTAAGTCACGCATGCTCAGTTTCACTCTGAAGCTAGAATGCTGCCAGTACTCCAAGGTTTTCAGAATTCTATTACAGATGCCAATTCATTCCTTTAGTTATTTATTTTATTTATCCAGGCAGCGCCTCAGCTTATATTTATGAATCGCCCATCTGGCCAGACATCTGGCCAGTCACTCTGAGCGATGCACAGTCCAATAAAATACAAGGGACACACACACACACACACACAGTATAAAACACAATTAAAAACAGTACAAAACTAAAAAATCCTAACCCACCCCATATTCCCGCCTGAAAAGCCACGTTTTTAATGCCTGGTGGAAGCTAATCAAGGAAGGGGCATGGCGGAGGTCACTGGGGAGAGAGTTCCATAAATTGGGGGCTGCCACAGAAAAGGCCCTCCTCCTAGTCCCCACCAGCCTGGTTTCTCTGGCTGATGGGACAGCGGCCTACTTGATGTTGCTGGAGGGGCTCCTTGAGATATACTGGACCAGAGCCGTACAGGGTTTTAAAGGTCAACGCCAACACCTTGAATTCGGCTCGGCAAACAACTGGTAGCCAGTGCAACTCTTTGAGCACTGGAGTGATGTGATCACGCCGGCGGCAGCCTTTAACCAGGCGAGCTGCTGCATTCTGTACCAGCTGCAACTTCCGAACCGTCTTCCAGGGTAACCCCACATAGAGCGCATTACAGTAGTCTAGACGAGAGACCAAGGCATGAACCACTGATGGGAGCAGATGATTAGGAAGGTAGGGGAAGGTGACCTCACAAGTTGGGACTACATGCTACTACACAGACTGAGAGCCTAGCATGCAGGGGTGGAGAGAGACTTTATTTTCCCCTCGCTGTGGTCCCAATCTGGATCAGGTCCCCCACGCTACCAATTTACATTGCAAAAAAGGCATCCAATTGTAATGTAGATTGCAGGCATAGGGACAAGTGTTTCCTACCCACTCCTCTAGGGTCCTGATCCATGAGGTCCCATGAGCTTACTTTTGAGTAAAAAAGAAGAAAAATCTGGCTACATCTTTAAAGTAACATGCAGTTTGCCCTTCAGAAAATTTGGTAGAGGTGACAGGGGAGTGCACAGGAATGCACAGGGGAGGGGAACAGAAAGATCAGATCCTCACACCACCTTTCTGAAAGCAGAAATGCAGCAGAAGGGCCCCGAGCTGAGCTTTCCTCTTACATCCTGCGTGGTAGGAAAAGAACATGTAAGGACCGTGTCCTACTCTAGGGGTATACTGACACATTACACTGAACGTGTTCACACGTTCGCACGTTCATGTGGAAGGACTGTGAGCGCCATTCCATTCTGGTACTGAAAACAAGTTCGTGTGTTCAGAATGGATCTCAGGATTCTAGTAAAATGCTATGTGCATGCTGCAAGCCTGATTAGTCTGTCCACCCCTGCCTTAGAGTAACCAAGCAATCACTACTCTTCTAGCAACAGCCAAGATGCTCCTTTGCTTGGTGCTTAGTGATGAGCATCAATAAAGTTGCTGCTATGGCTTTGGTGGGGCTTCTTGCAACCTTAAGCTATATATGAAACTCAGAGGTGACTCATACTTCTAGTCAAGTCAAACATTACATAACCTTACAGCAAAGTGCAGCGGAATCAAGCTGAAAAGTATAGAGCTTGACAAACTTCGCAGGAACCCTACACTCTTTATCAGTAAAAGCTATAAAACCAGCAGTGCACATTTCTCCAATGCACTTCTTGCTACCAACACAAGCACAAAAAAAAAGTGAACCGTTTCAGACACCTTGCTAGTTTGCAAAGAGGTCCTTGTGAAACAGATTGATTAACAAGAATGAGCTAAATGCAACCACACAACAGACCTCATTACAGAAAAGAAGTGTGAGAATTTCTTAACTTGAGTTAAAAATAAGAAGCCCCTGCACTTGAGTGCATAAAGCTGACAACTTTACTAACTCACGTAATCACAATGGGAAAAGGTTTGACATTCCTTTGGATGCTGGTATAAAACCGACAAGAAGAAATATTTACAGATTTCATAGATCATAGAGTTGGAAGGACCCTACAAGGCTATCGAGTCCAACCCCCTGCTCAATACAGGAAACTAGAGGAGCAGGTCTCCCACCCAAGGAATAACCAGGCCTGACCCTGCTTAGCTTTCCACACTCAGACAAGCTAAGCCAGCATAAGCCACAGGCCTGCCCGTGGCTCAACAAACCTTGAGCTCAATTCTTTTTTCCTTTCTTTTTTTTATCCTGCTATGGCAGAAACACCCTGAAAGGTCAGTCTAAAGGAAAACTAAGAAGTGGTTCGAGGCAAAGGTGCCTTACGTCATGTAAGTTATGTACTACTCATTCCAAACTAGAATATATTGCACAGCTTGATAATGGTAAACCTGACCTCCTCCAACTCATGATAAGGAAAAAACAGAAGGGTAATAAAAATAATAACGTATTCTTTCTGTTTACCCTCCGCCATCATGTGCCCACTTCCTCCGATGTTTCCTTGGGTCTTAGACTGCATGCCCTTGTGGTAAGGGCCAGTCACACCTGTTCTTTGCAAAATGATATAGATATAGATATACCGGTATATGGCCAGCAGTGTTATACTGGTCTAATATTTGCGACCCACAAGCTCGCAGAGCATTTATGCTGGCAAGGTTTAATATTCTACCTTCAGCGATCTTGCAGGGCAGGCACCAAGGAACTCCATACCAGCAAAGATACTGCCCGTGTATGGATGGGGGTACCCGAATCTCTGAGGCATGTTCTCCTTCACTGTAAATTCTATACTAAAATAAGGGAAGACTTAATTTTGCCCCTCTTAGGGAGGTTCCGTGACTTGCCTGACAAATGGTCGGTCTCCTTCTGTTTATGCGATCGTAATCCAATCGTCATCCACCTCCTCAGTAACCTTTTTTTTTTTTTAGCTGTTATGAGAAGGAGAGCTTTTATGGTAGGGACTAAATGAGAGACGTTTCCTCCCAATTTTGTTTTATTATGAGTGATAATTAATTGTTGTATTTGTAATTTGTGGTATCTCGGTGCGATCTGAAATGTAAAGTTTATTTGCTGGGTCATATGACCGTAATAATAAAGAACTTGGACTTGAGTAAAACCACTTATTGCCTGCAAATATATATATATATATATATATGAGACGCTGCTATACTGTATAAATGATAAACCTTATTTATATGCATAATTTGCATACACTAATCCGGTGTTCTCCAACCTTGGGTCCCCAGAGGTTTTTGGCCTAGAACTCCCAGCATGCCCCAGCCAGCTATGCTGGGAGTTGTAGGCCAAAAACATCTGGGGACCCAAGGTTGGAGAACACTGCACTAATCTATATAGATTGAAACTGGCTTTGGATAAACACAGTAAGGGAGAGAATGAACCCATCTAGGGTCCGCTATTTATGTCTGGCATATCTGCATTCTATTAGGGCAAGGGTGGAGAACCTCTTTTAGCCCAAGGGCCAAATTCCATATCAGAGGAGCTGGGGGGGGGACATTCCAGTGAAGGGCGGGGCTGAAGCGAAGGGGGCAAGGCCAAAGGCAAAAGGGAGAAGCAGAAAATACCAAAATATTGAAGCTTACAGCTCTTCCTACCAGTAACTAAGCCTTGGGAGAGGCATTTCAACCTTTTACAATGGGGGGGGGGGAGAGACCTACACAAAATCCAGGAAACTGCCAAACAATTGGTGGTTGGGGAAGGGGGGGGCATCTAGGAAACCCCCAGAGGGCAAGATTGGGACCGCAGGGGGCCAGGTTTGCCCCTGGACCTGAGGTTCCCCATCCCTGTATTTAGGCCATTTTCTTTCCACTGATTTGCCTGAAAGCCAAGGAAAGACTCAGACTCCCCACAGAAAATAAGAGAAGGCCATCACTTGCATAGAAGAAAACAACAACAATAATCCAACTGGAATACAGCCATAGGAGTGCCATTTTATGATTTTTGAATTAACTATCCACACGCACCAAGTGCTCTTTTCACCTTTCCAAATCATTCAGAAAGATGAAAGCACACCTCTTGCCCTCCACCCCGCTGTAGAAGGCATTGTGCCACAAGCTGCCATGGGCTTCTTCCAGTGGATCCAATTCTCCCACTATGGCGTGTCATTATGGCGGTATGCATGGAAACCAGGACACCCCTTGGGAGAAATGAAGCAGATTGCATGCTCTTCTAATTAGCATGGAACATGTGGAGAGAAAGCCGAACCAGACATACCACCCCCACACCGCCACCTGCGAAGTCTCTGCCTAGGGCAGAGATAGTTCAGTTCCGAGCAGCCATTTACATGGACCTATATTTGCATTTACCTCAATGGGACACATCTGTATACACCCCAATGGTTTTCCCCGGCAGTCTCAAAGAGTTGCAAAGCACTTTCAAGCACCCGACGGGGCGCCAAGATCCTGGCAGGAAAAGCCGGTTCAGCCTGTCAGCTGGAAGGGAGGGGGGAAGCGAAGAGAGGGGGGTAAAAGAGGGGCACTGAGCCCTGATAGGTTGTTGGAAGCAAGGCGCAGGACTGCACAGAACTGGTCCGTGACTCCGGTCAGGACGAAGAATTTCAACCCCAAGCAGGGTGCTCGGTAACTGGCTGTAAGTCTGAACAACTTGCGGTGATACTCTTTCTAGGAACTTAGGTCCTCTAAGGTCAATACTGTCTGTGTATTTTCTGCAAGCTTCCTTTAGGCTGAATGTGTATTGAAGCTGCACGCTCCATTAAGTTGTATAGACTGTTCTTGTTTACGGTGAAGTTCTTATCTGCATGTTTTGCTATGCTCAATTAAAGGTGTTATAAACAAAACCTTGGCATGCCTGCCTTAAGCTTTCGCTCCATGTCTATTGGTAGCGGTTGCCCTCAGTTCAACCGGGGACCGCTTAAGGGGAGTTTTTTCAGTGCCGGTTAACCCGTTAACTCCCGAACTCGCGCAAAAGGACCGGCGGCAGTCCTTCACAGAACAAGAAGCTCAAGATGCGCTTCAATGCTTGAGAACGCTTGAGCTAGAGACTATTGATTCAATTAGCACAGAGGCTAAGAAGAAGAAGAACTGCCTTGACTTTCTATCTATGTGTGCATTGCTAGAAAGTCCAAGCACCAACACACCTCTCAGCATTACTGCAAAAATCCCCACTCACAGCATCCAAAGGGCAAGGATGCTATTTGGAAGTGGGGTGAAAACAAACCAGCAACTCTTATCCGAAGTGGGGAGAAAGTGTTCTCACATTCAGTTTTATCTCTGGCCCAAGGTATGTCCAGAGGACATACATGTGATTAAACAGAACTCTCCTCTAAAGGCAATACATTTTCAGGGTTCTCCTTATTTTATTTATTTATTTATTTATTATATATTTATTATATTTATACCCCACCTTTTTCCCTGCAAGGAACCCAAGGCAGCTTACATAATAATCCTCCAAAGTAACATATCTTACCTTTTACCTAACAAAGTCACCTGCATTATCCACTTCTTCCTTCTCTGCTCCAAAAAGAAGAAAGAAAAAAGGTGTATGTGTGTGGGGAGGGGGGGGGGGAGAAGGGATGAGAAAGAATAAGCAAACCACCCTTGACAAATATGTAGCAGAGAAGAGTTTTAAACAGACACTTATGCCACGTGGCAATGGCCACAGCCATAGCGGACTTTAAAAGAGCTTTAAATTCAGGGAGGAAATTCAGCAAGGCCTATTAACCATGATGGCTATATGGATCTCATTGTTCAGAGGCCAGCCTAAAAAAAAAACCTGTGCCAACGCTGCTGCCAATGGGTCCCAAAGCCCACGTGTTAATGAGTCCCCCGTTAGTGCGTTACCAGTGGGCCAGCCTTGGTTTAACAGACTCACTTTAGCCATTTACCCTGTAAGCACTTGGTGAGATAGACCTTGGACATACAAACCCACCTTATGCAGCCAGGCCTTCGCTCCATCTAATGCAATGTTTTCTACTCCGTCTGACAGCAGCTCCACAGGACCTATCACCCCATCACCTGCCACCTGATCCTTTCAGTTGGAGATGCCAAGGATCAAACCTGGGACCTTCTACACGCTCTGAGCCATGGTCCCTCCCCTAACCTTGTTTGCTCATGCTTCCCTGTTGTGGCACCCTGTGGTTTGGAGGATATGGATTCGTTATTCTGTCCCATGCTGAGATCTGGAAGATCTATCCTTGGGACATGGGGTTGGATCATAATACTCCTAGGGCCAATAACTTACTTGCAGCCACCTCCTCAGATATGGCAGAGGCAAGATCTTCTTGGTTCACACCTGGTCCTCTTAGCCACTGGGGTCTGGTCTCCAGATGCTGTAGAATGAAGTGGAAGAGTCCTGAGGCAGTAGCTTGATCTGTACCGCTTCACATCGCAGCTGGAGGCTCGCAGTCTTGAATGCTCCCCAAAATATTTGTTGTTGTTGTTTTAGATATATATCCCTACAAGTAGAAAACTAACATAGCAAGGGAGAGGATTGGGCTAGAGTCTTGCTCCTTGCTTGCTGCACTGTTTACTTGCTGGGAGGTTTTGTGGGGAGGGTTACCATGGGGGAACATTCAAAAATGGTATCCCCTCGCCTCCAGCCTGAAGTGATACAGCCTATTCGACCACCCCATTCTGCCACATGCACAGACCTCACCTACGATCTGAAATGTGATGGTCCCTTCTGGCAAGAAGATGCCAAAATAGCGCTTATTTCAACTGTGTTCCAATTCAGACTATTTGTCAACTTAGCCCAGCAGTTCTCTGCTCTGGCCAGCAGGAGCTCTTCAGGATGCCAGACAGAGGGTCTTTACCCTCATCGCCCCACCTGACCCTTTTAAGCAGTGATGCCAGGGACTGAACCTGAGACCTTCACCATGCAAAGCAGGTGGTCTCTGAAGTCATGCACTTCAAGATCAACCCTTATGCTACAACTTTTCCGCCAGTCCTAACAACAGGCACAGAGATCTGTTCTTGGCTTCAGAGACACAAATTTCCCACAAGTAAGGATAGTCTCTATCCACCATCCAAAGGTCCATCGGATGAGATGGCAACTCTGTTTTAACAGTCTGCCTTCCAGATTCTTGGGGCAAAGTACCAAACTATACCCACAAAACAGAATGTCTGGGTGGCATGTGACAAGGAACAGTCAGAAAAGATTACAGTCATGCCTTGGATTGAGAGCATAATTCATTCCAGAAACGTGCTTGTAATCCAAAACACTCTTATATCAAAACGAAATCCCCCCCAAAAAAATTTGTACAGAGATTTTTAATTTAAGCCGTACTAAAGTACTTGTATTGCAAGACGTCGCTTGTATATCAAGTACAAAATAAATAAATAAATATTTAAAAATTTGCTTGTCTTGCAAAACGCTCTCAAACCAAGTTAGTTGCAATCCAAGGTATTACTGTAATTTAAAGAAACAAGGTTCCTGCATGCCTATCTGGCCTTCAAGACAGGCCTGTGGCTTATGCTGGCTCAGCTTGTCTGAGTGTGGAAAGCTAAGCAGGGTCAAGCCTGGTTATTACTTGGATGGGAGACCCCTCTAGTTTCCTGCATTGAGCAGGGGGTTGGACTCGATAGCCTTGTAGGCTCCTTCCAACTCTATGATCTATGAAAATCAACTATACCATCAAGGTGCCTTTTAAGAAAATCCTTCAGGGAAACTGAAATGTATTTGAGTCTCAGTGTCTATTGACCTATTATCCAAAGTGTAAGATATGTTTATGCAGTTGCCACCTAACAAATCATTTAGTGAAGACAGCATGCTCCAAGATGGATGCCATGCTGAGGCTTGCGTGAACAGAGAACAAAATAAAGGCCATTACTTCCCACTGCTGCCATAACCGCCTTATGCTACACTGACAACAAGGATAAACTGGATGTAGCCGCCTCCCTTGATTCTTCACAGGTTGCTAAGTAGAAGCGTGGCTGGAAAACGGCTACTCATCGAATTATAAAGGTGCACGTTGCTGATCAGAAGGACTGGCCACACTATGCAGACAAGACTCAGTACTTCACTGCTAACGATACTGAAAGCAAGAAACAAGCAACTGAATTTGGCTGAACGGTTGGGAAGCAAAGACATATGGCTTGCTTTAGAAGCATGGTTGGTAGTGCCTAAAAAAACCGCAGTAACAAATCCCTTTGAGGTACTGACTAGAATGACCAAGACTTCACAACCCCAGGGCATCCGAGACTGTGAGCAACACTTTTAAATGAGAAGGTTTCTCGTGCCCACCCAGGATGGAATGTGGCAGTTTACACATAGCTGAAGTACGTCACCTGTCAGAGCACTGTCATTGTAGAGGCACCTTAAATGCCATGATGTCATCAACGACTAAACAATTTGGAGGTGCTAGCTGACAGGATCCGGTTTAGGCTTTTAAGAAAGCTCAAGAAATTACATGGAGGCGACAGCTCAGCATGTTCTACATTTGCCGGGGATCAACGCTACAGCAGGGCTCTCCATCCTTGGGTCCCCAGATGTTGATGGACTACAGCTCCCAGAATCCCTTGCCACTAGCCATGCTGGCTGGGTATGCCGGGAGCTGTGGGCCAGCAACATCTGGGGACCCAAGGTTGGAGAGCCCTGCGCTACCAGGATGCCCAGGCACTCACAGCTACCATGCATAAGTTGTCCAATGCCACTTTGGCTAAGAAGGACTCTCCAGTGTGAGATGTCCTTTCTTAGTGTAATATGCTTGCAGAGGGA
This sequence comes from Shinisaurus crocodilurus, assembly GCA_021292165.1. NCBI lineage: Eukaryota > Metazoa > Chordata > Lepidosauria > Squamata > Shinisauridae > Shinisaurus > Shinisaurus crocodilurus. The sequence goes on along the minus strand of JAHFWL010001192.1, from coordinate 1,524,530 downwards.
AACATGATGGTCACCCTTCCCCCAGAGGAACAGTGGGGCCTTTGCCTGAAGGCAAGGTAATCTAGCTAAAAAGCTAAAAATAAAAATGGAAGGGCAGGTACAGGAAAATGAGCTATCAATGGCTACTAGTCATGGTGGTTATATACTGTGATCGCCTACTACTATACTACCTGTAGTATCAGAGGAAGTATGATTCCTCTGTGTACCAGTTGTTGGGGAAACATGCACAAGAGAGCCGGTGTGTGTGTGTGTGTGGGGGGGGTACTGTTGTCATAGATTTCATAGATCATAGAGTTGGAAGGAGCCTACAAGGCTATCGAGTCCAAGCCCCTGCTCAATGCAGGAAACTAGAGGAGGGGTCGCCCATCCAAGACATAACCAGGCTTGACCCTGCTTAGCTTTCCACGCTCAGACAAGCTGAGCCAGCATAAGCCACAGGCCTGTGCTCAGGTCCTCCTGTGAACTGCGCATGGGAACCTGGTTGGCCATTGTGCAAACGGAATGCTGGTCTAGATAGTATTTACTCTGATCCAGCACAGCTCTTCTTATGATCCACCAGGCTGCAAGTGCAGGAAAGCACTCTGAAACCAATGCCCTGCTGCATTTTACATAGGATAAACAGGCCGGTCCCTAAACAAAAGAATAATAAATGGACACAAATCTGACATGAGGAACGGCAATATTCCAAAACCAGTGGGGGAACATTTCAATCTCCCAAGACGCTCTGCCATTCACCTTAAGATGGCTATGTTTGAACAAAGGAACTACAAATATAGATTGCAATGCAAAACAGTTGAATTATGTGAAGGACCGCCGCCGGTCCTTTTGCACAAGTTCAGGAGTTAACAGGTTAACCGGCACTGTAAAAACGTATGCTTTTCCAGGGTGAACTGAGGACAACCAGCTGCAATAGACACTGGCTGAGAGCTTAGGCACACAGGCAGAGATTTGTTTATAACACCTTTAATTGAGCATAGCAAAGCATTCAGATAAGAACTTCACTGTGTACACAGAACAGTCTATAAAACTTAATGGAGTGTGCAGCTCCAATACACATTCAGCTTGAAGGAGGCTTGCAGCAAAAACACAGACAGCTCACATCAGAGAACCTGAATTCCCTAGAAAGAGTATCACCGTAAGTTGTTCTAACTTACAGCCGGTCACCGAGCGTCTGGCTCGGTGTTGTGAGGCTTTGTCCCGAATGGAGTCACAGGACCCTGTTCCGTGCAGTCCTGCACCTTGCTTCCAACAAAACTATCGGGGCTCAGTAGCGCTTTTTACTCCCTCCCCTTCGGCTGACAGGCTGAACCAGCTTTGCTCCCCAGGATCCTGGCACCCCTCGGGTACTTGAGGGTACTTGGCAGCTTTTGGAGACTGCTGGGGGATCCTGGCACCCGTCTGGTGCTTGAGGGTGTTTGGCAGCTCTTTCAGACTGCTGGGGTGTATGCAGATGTGTCCCATTGAGGTGAATGCAAATGTAGGTCGATGCAAATGACTGCTCGGAACTGAACTACCTCTGCCCTAGGCAGAGATTATGCAGGTGGTGGCGGTGTGTGTGTGTGTGTGTGTGTGTGTGTCTGTTTCGGCTTTCTCTCCACAAATTACAATTCAGCAAGAGGTTCAACTCTATTTCCTGTGTCTTATAAATGGGGACAACGTTGTTGTTCTGTTTAAATTGCACTACATTTGTTAATCAGCTCCCTATTACAAGGATATCTGTGTTGTCATCCAACAACTGTTTCGGAAGCAAAAATGAGGCATCTATTATATTAATACTGGTAGGAAAAGCCACTGTGAGTGGATGTTACCATAACCTGGGAAACAATCTCTCATGGTTTGTAGCAAGCAAACACACACACACACACACACACACCTGGACCAGTCTGGAACACCGAAAATTGTGTTATGTACCTGCAGGGATCAACAAGTCTCAATGAGAAGTAGTACCAATATAAAATTACAGACCAGACACTATACTTGTCTGAAGCAGCAGTAAACAAAATAGGCCCCAAGTCTTATATGCCAGGACTGCATCACACACAGTAATCACAAATTCAGGTAATGAGTGATGATTGAAATGGAGCCAAAATGGAGAAACACAAGCTTTGCCAAATCACAAAAATAATGTTTTTTTTTAATAAAGCCTACAGGGGCAACCTCCTCCTCCTCCACCAGTGTTCTCCAACCTTGGGTCCCCAGATGTTTTTGGCCTACAACTCCAAGCATGGGAGTTGTAGGCCAAAAACATCTGGGGACCCAAGGTTGGAGAACACTGTCGTACATACATACATACACACACACACACACTCACCCAGTCCATAAGGGCTGAGCGTAGGCAGGACCCCTTTCATGTGCAGTGGAGCTTACCAAATAAAATTCATATTAGGTGACCTCATAATCAAGCATGTCTGAGCTATGACAAAAGATTTTTCTGCAGAGGATCTTCAAGACACCCAGGAATGCCGGTGACCAAGGATCAACCGGAGTTATACTACGCCATTCCAATTCCCAAATTCCGTGAGATGCTGGGTTTATAATCACAGGGGTCTTTTTGTTGGACAAAACAGGTGTATTTTTTCTGAATCTTGTATATAGGGCAATATACCCTGATTGCAAGTTTGTTTTCTTATGTTCTGCCTTTTTTATTTTCTCCTTTAATTCTTGCCTATGTACACATTATAAGCTAAAGGGGGAGGGGCGCCAAGTACATCCATGTCATTGCCATCAAGTAGCAAAAAAAGGCAAGATTGATTTGTCTAGAAAAGTAAGTTGAGATTATAACATAAGAAGAGCCATACTGGATCAGAGCAAGATGCATCTAGTCCAGCATTCTGTTCACACAGTGGCCAACCAGCCTCCCATGAGAAACCCATAAGCGGGAAGTCAGTGCAACAGCACCCTCCTGCCAAGTTTCCCAGCAACTGGTGTACAGAGGCATACTGCCTCTGATACTCGAGGAAGCATATAGGCATCAGGACTAATAGCCACTGAAAGCCTTCTTGTGAAGGAAGGGGGGCTAGCTGACTCCGCCAACCCACCCTTTCTACCAAAGACCCAGAGAGATCTCAAGGTGCCAGACTGCCAGCCTCAGCTCTGCAGTCCTGACTTGAATCTCTGCTCAGGGACTTGCCCTTGTCTGTACCCTGGATTTAGAGCTGAACCAACAGAGCAATCACAAACGCCATGTGGGGTAAAACCACGAAGGTTTATTCAGGTAGCCGATTACAACAAAGGGTGGGAAATGAGGGAAGGAGACAAGGTAGAGAGACACTTTGGTACAGACAATAGAGCTACAAAATAACAAAAGCTGATTCCTTATCTCTCCCAGGCACACACTAGTTACCTGGGGGTCGGTTCTCTTCAGGGTTGGTGTCAGCAAAGCCCTGCCACACGATGAGACCACCACACCCACCCTAAGGTCCGGGATGGGCAGCCCTCCTCAGGGCTTGCCTTAGCCACAGCCCTCATTCAGCTAATTTCACCAGGAGCCACCTGGGGCCGGATCCTGAGGCCAGCCTGAAGGCTTGGACCTCCGCGCAGCTTGCTGCCATGATCCACCAACGACACCACCCAGCATCCACAGCTGGCAATATAGCTTTCCCCCTCCCCTCCTCCTTTCTGTAGCTCCGCTGCCTCTAGCCAATCAGGATGAACTTCACCTGGCCAGGCAGGGGAGGGGTGACTCATAACTACAGGGCTTGAACCACATTTGCATGCTAAAGGGCTTAGCAGACATTGAGGCGCCAGGGGTCATCAAGAGGAACTATGTCGTCGTCATCATCATCATCATCATCATCATCATCATCGTCGTCGTCATCATCAGGCGATCACTCGTGACCGAGTAAGATTGTCTTCCAGGATAAAAGGAGGAAATTCTAAAGAAGATTGTGTAGACTCTAGCCATGGGTCCGTAAGTGACTGTGGAGGCCAATTCTAGATCCACACAGCTTCCCACAGTGAGGACACAGGTTACCAGATGGAAGATGGTCCTGTAAAGGATTCGTTTGACATGCTTTTCGCTAAGCACGTTTCTCCCTTTCACCTTGCACTCGGGCTTCTTCAAAGTCCATGGATCCATTTAGATCGTTCATGGGCCAGAGCTTCCAAGTTTTCGATATTTATATTGCATTTTTTTAGATTAGCCTTATGAACATCTTTAAACCTCTTATATTGACCACCGATATTCCGCTTTCCCTCCTTGAGTTGGGAATAAAGTAACTGCTTTGGGAGATGGCAGTCAGGCATTCGAACAACATGACCGGTCCACTGAAGGTGGCGTTGAAGGATCATTTTTTCAACGCTAGTAGTCTTTGCTTCTTCCAGTACACTGACATTTGTTCGCCTATCTTCCCAAGTAATTTGCAGGATTTTCCGGAGGCAACATTGGTGAAATCTTTCAAGGAGGTGGAAGTGACATTTATAGATAGTCCATGTTTCGCAGGCATACAATAAAGTTGGTAATACAATGGAACTATGTACATCTTACTTTTCTCAGATAACCCCTGTACATTCTGCCCCTCCCAGCCTCCAGCCGGGACCACCTGGTTTACACATGAGGAGGTGTGTGTGTGTGTGTGTGTGCGAGCGATTGTGCAGGCTTTTTCTCCACACTTCTCCTCCAGGAATTTATCCAATCCCCTTTTAAAGCCATCCAAATTAGTGGCCATCACTACATCTTGTGATAGTGAATTCCATAGTTCAACTATGCACTGTGTGAAGAAGTACAGTAATACCTTGGATTGCAAGCATAATTCGTTCCAGAAACGTGCTTGTAATCCAAAGCACTTGTATATCAAAGCGAAATTCCCCATAAGAAATTTGTACACATATTTTTTTAATTTAAGCTGCAATAAAGAATGATAGTGTAAAGTCTTCATTTTTCTTGACCGTACTACAGTACTTGTACTGCAAGACGTCGCTTGTTTTATCAAGTTAAAATTTATTTTAAAAAATTTGCTTGTCTTGCAAGACACTTGCAGACCAAGTGACTTGCAATCCAAGGTTTTACTGTATTTCCCTTTTGGTGGGGTCCTGAGGCTCCCACCCATCAGCTTCATGGGATGACCACAGGTTCTAGTATTATGAGAGACGGAGAAAAATGTCTCCCTATCCACTTTCATGCTATAGCACTCAAGACTGTTTTCCAAGATGGATGCTAGCCTGAGGCTTATGTGAACAGAGAACAAATAAAGCACAGTTATTAAATCACATTGCTGGTACTGCAACGTACAGCAGGAGTTACAAATGCAGCAGTACCTGCAAACCTCTTCCCTGCTCCCTTCAAAAAAATATGTTTAATACAAAATTTGAAAACCGTTAGGCCACCAGGTTCTCCTTTATATTTCTGATCCTGCCACTGATCAACTGTTTGGTAGACAGGAAGAGAAGGAAAGAGTTGCTTCCTAGACCCACCCAATCTCCTTCTTCCCACACAGTCCTTTTCCCTTTTGTGCTCTCTCTCCACTCACTGCCTTTAGCCTCGCTATTTCTCTCCTTTCCCCATCCCTAGTCTTGCTCTTTCTCTCCTACTCAAGCATTTATTTTACTGTTTCTCTCCAGTCCCAGACTCTAGACTCACTATTTCTCTCCCGTCCACCTCTTTACCTCGCTGTTTATCCCCACTCCTAGACTCTAGCTCAGGGCTCTCCAACCTTGGGTGCCCAGATGTTGCTGGCCTACAACTCCCAGCATACCCAGCCAGCATGGCTAATGGCAAGGGATTCTGGGAGCTTTAGTCCAGCAACATCTGGGGACCCAAGGTTGCAGAGCCCTGCTCTAGCCTTGCTCTTTCTCTCCCTCTCGCCCCTTTATCTCACAATTTCTTCCTCCTCCCAGCTTTTAGCCTTGCTCTTTTTCTCTCCCTTCCCAGCCCCTTCTCTCTCTCTCTCTCTCTCTCACACACACACACACACACACACAGCACTTTCCCAGGAAGGGGCTCCGATGGAAGAGAAGGTAGGAGAACTAGGCAAGGAACGGACTGGCTGAGCCTGGAGTCGAGGTAGGGAACACTTGTCCTTTCCTTTTTATTTATTTATTTACATTTATTAATCGCCCATCTGGCCGGCAACCGGCAACCCTTTTGGGGATGGGGACATTTTCCTTTCCTTTGGGGCTAGGGCAGTGTTTCTCAACCTTGGGTCCCCAGATGTTTTTGGCCTACAACTCCCAGCATGCCCCAGCCAGCTGGCTGGGGCATGCTGGGAGTTGTAGGCCAAAAACATCTGGGGACCCAAGGTTGAGAAACACTGGGCTAGGGAAAGGTGTGGGTGGGGGTCTAGGATGAACAGAGCAACCCTATGTAGGCCTGCTCAGAAGTAATTCCCACCGAGTTCCATGTAAGCATGCATAGGATTGCAACCTTAAATGGGTATTTTGTTGTGGGGTCAAATTGTGGATTGGCTTTGGAGTGCAGACCCTTCCTCCGCTGGCACTCAGGCCCCCACCCCACAGCAGCCATTATGTGACTAGCCACATCCTCCAAGAGAGCCATTTTGTGGTAGTGCCCAAATTCCCACATGGGTACAAAAAGACTGGGGAACCCTGATGTATGGCAACTCACAAATACCAGGTCACACCGGTGATGGAATTTTTAAAGTTTTTTTTTTTAACTCTTTTTTGTTTCACAGTGATGCTGTACTGAACTCCCATAGAAAAAAGAATTATCCAAAGTATCCAGAGAAGCACAAGAAACAAAAGTGCTAGTCTCATCTGGGTCTATAAGTCTAAAAGAGCACCCATTTTAAGTAAAATATAATATAAAATATAATCCACTGTCTACTCTATAATGGCAGAGATGGCTTAGTGACAACATAGCTCCATTTTACGATTCCTCTAGGCCAGTGTTTTCCAACCTTGGGTCCCCAGATGTTTTTATTTATTTATTTATTATATTTATACCCCGCCTTTTTTCCTGCAAGGAACCCAAGGTGGCTTACATAATCCTCCTGCTCCTCTCCATTTTATCCTCACAACAACCCTGTGAGGTAGGTGAGGCTGAGAGTCAGTGACTGGCCCAAAGTCACCCAGTGGGTTTCATGGCCGAGCGGGGGCAAGAACCCGAGCCCCAGTCCGACACTCTCACCGCCACGCCACACTTGCTACTTCCACTTTGCATCTGGTTTGTTCAGTGTGCCGTGCAAACCCGGAACTCTGGCTTGTTGAGGCGGAAACTACTCATGGGTTATGGGTTCACACGTTGTGCCAAAACAACCCAAGAATGGAGTCTTGTTCTCTCAGTCGGATGCAAAGCGGAAGCAGCGAGCGGGGAGGGAGGCCGCTCACTCCCTGCCGCGTGGCCCCAACCTTCCATGCGTTAATTAATCCAGCCCTAGTTTATTGCAATAATCCTCCTCCTCCTCCTCCTCTCCATTTTATCCTCACAACAACCCTGTGAGGTAGGTTAGGCTGAGAGTCAGTGACTGGCCCGAAGTCACCCAGTGAGTTTCATGGCCGAACGGGGACTAGAACCCGGATCTCCCGAGTCCCTACAACTCCCAGCATGCCCCATTGGAGAACACTGCTCTAGGCATTCCCCAACCTGGTGCCCTGCAGAAGCGCTGAACTACAGTCCCCACTATCCCCAGCCAGCATGGGATGGCTGGGGATGGTGGGAGCTGTAGTCAACACATCTGGCAGGTTGGGGAGGACTGCTCCTGAGCCTCCCACATTTAGAATCTTTTGCTAAACACAACTTTTTATTATTATTATTTCAAGTGTACCATCTTTTTATAAATAGAAATCAGAAAATCGAAGACAAGACAGACGCACTGAAAGGCATTCCATACTCTCCTCACATGATTAAACTGCCCAGACAGCTTCAGCTATTGGGTAGTATAAAAATAAAATAAAATAAAATAAAACAAAACAAAATAAAATAAATAAAAAAACATGATTAGCTTCATTTTTGTATTTAAGGGCAAAGGGAACCATTTCCCAGTTCTTGCAGGAAAAAAAATAACAGGCAAAATAACGCAGCCCCACAAATCCCATGCCTGTAAATTTCCCAGCCCAACTTTCTTTATTTTAAAGACATCTGGCGTAGCGAGATAGGTAAAATTCCCAGAAGTTTCAATGTGCGGATATGGGGGTTTGCCCTGCCCTCCCCCACCCCAAGAAATAAACAGAAATCAGGGGGCAGGGGGAGTGGATTGAAGTACATGCAAAACTTGTTTTCTTATCAATTCTAATTTTACTTTATGGCTTAAAAAAATATAAAATGCTTATGTATTACTTAAAATAAAATTGGACTATTTGCTATATTTATACAATTTTAAAAGTATAATTTACTTTTTATTAGAACTACCTGCTGCTACCCAAGGTACCAAACATATCTTGGTTGGTTGCCAGTTGGGAAAATACCATTTAAAACAGAAACAATCAACATTGTAGTAAATAAAAGGATTTATTATTATTATTATTTAAGCTTAGAAATAGTTTCCTCTCTATAGTCAGCAGGCTAGAGACAAACATTGCTTTTCTCTCTCTCTCTCTTTTTAAAAGGAGAGTTGGAAATAGATTGGCCTGGTCTGGACGGTCACCTCTTGGCCTACATATGCCATTCCTTCTCTCCTACTGTACTTTCATGGCCGGAGCAATCAAACCAGGAAACCGCTCATTAATCATAGTTCTTTGTTTTGTTCAAGCCGGGAAACTTTGGAACAAGCCAGGATGTTAAACCGACTTCAAACCAAGATATACCGGTATTTAGCACCTCAGGGTACAGCCGCTTGCTGCTCCATCTTTAACACTGGGTAAATTTGTAATTATTGTTTGAATAAAACCAAGGTTTTATTTCTAAATTGAAAGAGTAATAGACAATAGTATTTTATGTGCTAACTTATACAGAATGCATTTTATGTTCTTAAAGAAGTAAAATGCATTTAGAACAGCTAAAAAACCAAATATTTCACATACGGTATTTATTTATTTTTTAATCCTTTTGGGGGGGAGTGGGGGGGCAGAAGAGAGAAAAGAAAGAGGAAACTTTGCCATGGCTTCAAAATTTCTGGAAGTTTTACAACTCTAATCATCTGTAATCATAATAATATCTAACAGTGCCTTACATGGTTACTAGAAGCCATTTTTAAGCAAGGTGGATTTTGTTTCTGTTTTTTTCAATTTTCTCCAAATTCCATTTTTTCCAGTGGAAAAATTAGGGTTAAAGGCATCAGAGAATCACAGGAAGAAAACAATTTCAACCCAATCTCTCTGTGCCACCCACCCCGAACCCCAGCATTCACATCACTAATTGAGAAAACTCTATAAACATGCAACATAAAGTAGACCCACAAATCCCATGCCACAAAGTCCGCCAGCTCTAATGCGTTTGTGCATCTGTTGTTTTTTTTTATTATGCCCATTTTGTACAATTAGAAATGACATTTTAGGACTCTCAAAATAAATTCATGTTGCTTTTTTAAAAAACAAAACCCAACAACAACAACAACAACAACAACAACAGAGAGACGATTTCATTAGGGGAGGGGGTCAGGAAGAGAAGAAGAGCATGGAGCAAGAAAGGAAAAGGAAGTGGGAGCCAGGGAGAACCAACACCAGGAAGCAGCGGCAACAATCAAGCTGATAATCCATGGCTCAGCCTGCTTTGAAATGAGGCATCACATCATAATATGCATCAGTTCAGAGATGGCTTTTCATTCCATATAAACAGAAAGGTTCCATGTGACAAAGAACCCCCTAAACGGTGGCCTTCAGCAGGATAAGACGAAAGGATCTGACACAGAGGCACTGCTTTCCTATTTCAATTTAGAAAGACATTTCATCTCTAAAACATATTCTAGGAGAAACCTCCATGGAGAGACGAGTCAGCAGCAAAAGCCCCTTAAGAAAAACTTGGAAACGTACATACCTCAAGTCTGTCTGCACTGGCTTTTGGGATTCTCATCAAGGGTTTAAGAGAGGCCTAGACTACTCCCTCCATGAGTTCCAGCCCCAAGGTGCTCACAGAGCTCTCTTAAAGTATGCCTCCAGGGGCCCACCAATTGCATTACTGGACAGAGAAAGAGGAAGTGAATGGAAGGAAGGTGAAGGAGATACAGTATTCATTGCAAGACGTTGCAAATGAGAAAGGAAGGAAGGAAGATTTATGCACGCCAGGATTATGGTCTGTGGCCATTCGTCAGCCAAGGCAATATTGTTGCTTAATTTTACATCAGTGCATTTTTTTTTTAAAGTGCCAATTATGTTGTTGTTTTAAACAAAGACTGTTCTCTCAAAAAGATTTAAACAAAAGATTATTGGAAAACAAAATATACTACTCAAGCCATACTTATGCACTTTACATTCCTCAACAGGAATAAGGAGGAGAGAGAAAATGAAGTCCACCATATTCCTTTTCATACCAAATTAGGGCATTTTTTAAAGCTTCACGTGTAAATGAAAATGCTCGTAGACTGGGAGAACTGCAACTCCAACAATGTCTGGAGAAATATTCTTCCCGGGTAAAAAATAAACGCAGCTTTCTCTGTGACATAAACTACGGTGTCTAATGTATAATATACATATACATATTAAAGCTCCTTCTAAATTTGGATTGCTTCAATCAGCTGCAGTTTCTATGACAACATAGATTTGTAGTTCTTGAAAAGCAAGGCAGGGAGAAGACTAGGCTTAAGACAAGAAGAGTGTGCACTTAACTTGGTTCAAGTATTACTACTATTTTTCAACAACAGATCCTTAACTGCCCCCAACCTGTCTGGAGGCCTGATCCTAATCATTTTTACAAGTACCACCTGTTCTGAAGTAGATCAAAAACATATTCTGAAATGTATTCAAACTGCTTACTGTTTTTCCATCAGGAAAGTAACAAGTGAAGGCAACCTGCCTTCCTGGAACACCAGCCATTGTGAATGAAGCGGGTCCAATAATACAGCATGCGCATCATAGATTTCATAGATCATAGAGTTGGAAGGGGCCTACAAGGCCATCGAGCTCCACTGCTCAGTGCAGGAAACTAGAGGAGGGGTCTTCCATCCAAGTAACAACCAGGCCTGACCCTGCTTAGCTTTCCACGCTCAGACAAGCTGAGCCAGCGTGAGCCACAGGCCTATGTTGGGAGATAGACAACTCCAACAACTCACAGGGGTTCAGTCACTGCTCTGAAGAGGCAAAAAAAAAATAAAAAAAATAAAAAACTATGATGGCTTTAGCAAAATTAAGCTTCCAGCACAACAAACATGCATGCTATTATGGGAAGGCATACTCAGTCAGGTTTTTGGTTGTTTCTTTCTGACTTGGGGAGTGATAAGAGTTTGGCCAAGTGTTGTAACTGAATCTAGCCCACAGGTGCCCTAAAATGAGTGGCTTGAGCTGGAAACTAGAGCAAACAGACACAACTCTTCTGTCAATTATGTAAAGGCAGATGGCCAGGCTCTTAATATTTAAGCCAGGCTTGCATAATCTAGAGCAGGGGTGGGCCACGGGCCACATGCAGCTCCCATCACAAGCAAAAAAAATACACCCAACCCTTGGTTGTTGTTTTTAACTGGCAATGTTATCATTATACTGTAGAGTGCTACTGAGATGAAGCAATCTTCCCAGCACCCTGCAGAGTGCTGTCTGGGGGTGGGTAAAAATGTTGCTCATCGATTTCATAGATCATAGAGTTGGAAGGGGCCTACGAGGCCATCGAGTCCAACCCCCTGCTCAAGGCAGGAAACTAGAGGAGGGGTCTCCCATCCAAGTCATAACCAGGCCTGACCCTGCTTAGCTATCCACGCTCAGACAAGCTGACACACAGAAGTCCAACCCTGATCTAGAGGTTGCATATCGCTTCCCATTCACAGGGGCAACGTTGTACACCCTACCACTTCTTGGCGCCTGAGGAGAGCTCGGAGGCCTGAGCATGCACATAAATACATACACCTGCATCCTAGGGTGGCCAGATCCAAACTACACCTGCCGAAATTCCATCTTCTACACAACTATTAAAGGCACAGGAGCCCTGTTTCCTCTTCTGCATCTGGCTTACCCTACTATATCCACTTGCGGATTTAACACTATCTTCTTTTATTCATCTATCTATAAGCACTATGATGCCTGAGATTAATGGAGACTGGGGGTGGCTTGCTGACTGCAGAAAGTACGTAACTGTCTCCTTTTAGTATACTATCCATCTTGCTCTGCCAATCGTTACCAGTTGGGAGTGTATCACACTCACTCTGATTGGATCTTTTACTCTGTACATATTTGTGCTTTGCATAGCAATGGCATCCACCCACCGCTAGCATTGCTGGACTTTCTGCCTTCACCTTGTATTTGTTGATGTTTGTTGATGTTCACAACAACCCTCTGAAGGAGGTTAGGCTGAGAGACAGTGACTTGGTCAAGGTCATCCAGTGAGCTTCATGGACGATTTGAACTCAGGTCTACCCAGTCCTAGACTGGCACCTGTACCACACAGGCTCTCGGATTTACACATACAGGAAACCTCTAACACACTTTTTGTAGAATGTAGGAAAATAAAGATTGGCATATGTGTGAGTTGAATGAACTAGAAGAAAAATGTTGGACACTAGAAAAAAGTGAGGTATTTTTGTATCTATAGAGTAAGAGCAACTATTGTTACTTATATTTGCTGTGGAGAAGGTCGGAAGTTTATTTTACTTTAATTCTACCTTAGTCTGTTCTTTGTTGTGTTTTGTAATGTCTGTGTTTTAATTTTCTCAAATAAAAATTAAAAAAAAAAAAAAAGATTTACACATACACACACAGCCAGTTCACACATCATGATAAGCCAGAATTAATGTAAATTAATGTGAATTATGGCTTATCGATAAAAAGCAGCGTGCTGCTACACATGGCCCACTTGCCTCCCCCTGCCAGCGGGAACAGCTAAACAAAGCAGGAATTCCCCAGCACTGATTTGTTTAGCATTACGTTCGAACCAAGATGCCTGGCATATCGTTCTGCTAACAAGCAGAATGTGAAGCTAGGGTTTCATAGATTCATAGATCGTAGAGTTGGAAGGAGCCTACAAGGCCATCGAGTCCAACCCCCTGCTCAGTGCAGGAAACTAGAGGAGGGGGTCTCCCATCCAAGTCATAACCAGTCCTGACCCTGCTTAGCTTTCCACATTCAGACAAGCTGAGCCAGCGTGAGCCACAGGACTATTCCTGTCTTCGGGTTCCTGGTTCGTTGGGGAGCAACAAAACAGGAATCTCAGTTTGGATGTAAGGCTAAACAAACCACCAATGGAGGTTTTCTGGTTTGTTTAGCCACACCAAGCAGGCAGGACAAGCCAAGCAGGAGCAATTGGGCAGCATGCATGAACACGCTGCTCATAAACCGTTACATGCAGACTGGGCTGCGTTCATAGAATCATAGAAAAGTAGAGTTGGAAGGGGCCTACAAGGCCATCGAGTCCAACCCCCTGCTCCATGCAGCAATCCAGGTCAAAGCATCCCTGACAGATGACTCTCCAGTCGCACCTTGAATGCCTCCAGAGTGGGAGAGCTCACCACCTCCCTAGGTAGTAGGTTCCATTGTCTTATTGCTCTGACAGGAAATTTTTCCTGATATTTAGGTGGAATCTGGGTTCCTGTAATTTGAGCCCATTATTCCGTGTCATGCAAGCTGGGATGATCGAGAAGAGATTCTGGCCCTCCTCTGTGTGACATCCCTTCAAGTACTGGAAGAGTGCTATATCTCCCCTTAGTCTCCTCTTCTGAAGGCTAAAGATGCCCAGTTCTTACAGTCTCTCCTCATAGGGCCTTGTTTCCAGTCCCTTTATCATCCTTGTTGCCCTCCTCTGAACCCTCTCCAGTTTGTCTATGTCCTTCTGAAAGTGTGGTGCCCAGAATTGGACGCAATACTCAAGATGAGGCCTAACCAGTGCCGAGTAAAGGGGAATTATCACTTCACGTGATTTGGAAGCAATACTTCTATTAATGCAGCCCAAAATAGCATTTGCCTTCTTTGCAGCCACATCGCATTCCTGGCTCATATTCAGTTTGTGATCTACCACAATTCCAAGATCCTTCTCACTTGTGGTATTGTTGATCCAAGTGTCCCCCATTCTGTAACTCTGCATTTGGTTTCCTTTCCCTAGGTGCAGCACTTGGCATTTATCCCTATTAAATTTCATTCTGTTGTTTTCGGCCCAGCGCTCCAACCTATCGAGATCTCCTTGAATTTTGTTTCTTTCTTCCAGAGTCTTTCTTCTTCTGTCTGTACCCATTTGTGTGTATACATATCTGCCAATTGAGGTTAACACTATGGATCCAATGACATGAACTCTGGCCCAAGTCATTTATCCCACAATACATTTGTTATGCTTTATACCACCAAGCTCTTTGTTGAGGGGTAGGGCAAACTGGTGCCCTCCAGATATTTTGGACTATAACTTCCATATGCCCCAGCCAGCAGGGCCAATGAACAGAGATCATGGGAGTTGTAATACATAACATCCGGAGGGCCCAAATTGCCTACTCCTGTTGGTTTTACAGTCCACAGTAGGTGCTAAGTATGACAAGGTTCAAGGTCCCTTGGTTTGGTGAAACGGTCAGCCAATAAAGAGAAAAGCATGGCTTGCTTTATGCCTGTGTTCTAATACTGTGCAGCTTTGAGGATTCCCTGCTTCGTGCAAAATCCTACTTAAGAAGATCCAACCCTTATCACAACAGGCTCAACTCAACCAGCCAATCTGTTCTTCCTCTCTAGTTGTAGAGGAAAGATCAGTGGCTCCCCTTCGACCCATTTGAGGCTTAATCTACTGAAATCCGCATCTTCTCCTGCAGCAAAGAGAATGCTTTCAGAATTCAGCCACCATCTTTGAGGACCAAGAAGATCAGTATTTTCGACTGGCGACTACATCCAAAGGGCAAACGGTTTCAGAAAACAGATGGACAAGGAACATTCTTTTATGTGGAGGAGTAAACAAATTAATCAGCTTAGATGAGTTTTCAAACTGCAGAGCATTTTTATTTTCATGGAAGGATTGTTTAGGACATGGTAGCCAAGGGGGGGGGGGGACTCCCATCTATGGGTGTCCACAGGAAGGGACAAGTGGGGGGTGGGGTGTCGCACCATCTTCGATGAGCCATAATTTCCAGATTCCCAACTTTCATTAAAAAGAGAGAGTCTCTAGCACTTGCAGAACCTGAGATATGAGGCAAAATACAGAGCCACTATTCTGCCCATTTATTTTGTAAGCAAAAATAGCCTGCTCCCACCTTTCAGGGATTTTAGCCAATGAATGACGTCATGACACATACTGGCTGTCTGGAGCAGGAGCTTCCGGGTTCATTTTAAAGCCCTTTGAAGGGTCTTTCCTGGTGGGAAGTGATTGCTGCCTCAAAAACTCAATTCAGAAATCCAGGATTTTAGTGTAGCTCAGATTGGACAGTAGTCTGTCTACCCAAAAAGAAAAGGCAGGACCAAAGACAGGAGTTCATGATCTTTTTAACTCAGGTCTTAATATATATATATATTTCTGAGTTTGTAAACATTTTAAACATTACCCTGACAATGTATGTGGATAAAGTTCATCATTATTATATCTACATTACAGGAGTCAGCACTGTGGCTATGAGAGTGTGGGTTACATCAGCCCTGCAAAGACACTCTGTGCCACTGAGGCCACCTGAGCCTCAAGTGACAAAGATGGCTCCAAGGGGACCCCCAAGCAACGAACCTGCTCCTTCAAGGGGAGTGTAACCCCATCCAGAACAGGTTGAGCACCTTCCAGCCGGTCAAAAGACCCACCACTAACAGCATCTCAGTCTTGTCTGGACTGAGCTTCAGCTTGTTAGCCCTCATCGACAGGAGTGCCAGACATATCAGCCCCAAAAAAACCCTAAAGCCCTCTGGAAACCATCTGGATCCATTAGGCTCTGAGGCAGACCATCCTAATAGGTCCCCCATTCTTGCTGAAGGGAAAAGCCACCATCAGTCTAAACCTCAACAGGCGATGATCTGACCATGACAAAGGGACTGAATCAATGCCCCCCCCCAATGTCAGATCACCATCTCCATGCCCAGCTGGGGGGGGGGGGGACGACAGATCTAGAGTGTGCCCTGCTACATGTGTTGGGCCGGTGACATGTTGGGACAGTCCCATGGTTGTATCATAATTCCTTAGTAAAAGAGTAAGTGTGTACTTTTCGGCAGGCTGCTAGACAAAGCCTGGATTTACTCAGAACAATGATGTGGCACATATGCCCATTTAGCAATGTTCTCATTAACTTCATTTAACAAACAAGCAGAAGGCATCTCTCTCTAAAATGAACCCCACTGGTACATCTTCCTTCCTGTTCAGACATCTCCCTCTCTGCAGGGGGAGATCCCAAATAACAAGCTGAACCGCCTCTCCAGTAGGGCCTATCCCCGAGATCAAGGATTCAGCATGGCTATTTTTACACCTTTGCACTGGAACATTCTATACCTCGGTGTACTGTAAAAGCTTCAAAGAGAAGGTATATAAGGTATCACACGAAGTCACGAACAGACAAAAAAGAGAGCAAGAATGAGAAAAGTTAGGGGACTTAATGATGGCACTATAGGACACATAGCTTGGGAAAGTGAGGGAGAAATGTTGACTTTGTTTCTGAGACAGAAAATAAACCAAAGAAAAAGATAGACTGCCAACATGGGCGGGGGGGGGGGGGATACAACTCCTGTTTTTGAGACACTGTTTTAAAGAAAACCCTCCAACACATCCTCCTGGCATAAAGAGGATTCATCATAGTGCATAATTACAATCCTTAAGAGCTATAATGTAAGGATTTAAGGTTATCATCAACTGGATAATGAGCAGCTAAAAGAGTTAAGGGACTGAAGAAAAGGCTATGGGCCTCTAATGGTCCTTATTAGACAAGTAATGACTGCAGACAATGTACTGCGTAGTGTATTTGCCACTTCCCTTTATCCTTGGGTTCTTTAACCTCACCATTATCCTGCCTTGCACAGGATAATCATCTCTGGCAAGATTGTGTGGCTATTCCACTTGGAGAGAATCAGCAGCCATCACCACTGCTTCTTGCAATGTTTTTTTTCTGGCAAATTAGAACAGTATAATGTGACGTTTATCTCCTATGGTATTACCAAACAGGGACATGGATTCTCAAGTTCAAGTCCAGGTTTCCACATGCTACGCTGTCTTAATTTGAACAGAAGTTACACCAAACATTTTCACACATACAGCACACACCTCATTTTACTATCTTACTAAATCTATAAGGAACCCTCACAAGAGATGTATAATTAGGATGTGGTGCACACCCAGCAATAATTCATAAGGGTAGAGACCCATCAGAAGTCATGCTCGGAAGGAAACATACCATTGAGTAAGAGGACTCAAGGCACAAATTCACCGACATGGCAGAGAAGCAATTTGACCTTGTGATCTGCTTGAATCAGGTAGGTTATAAGCTGGCTGTTGTAGAGCTAGAATTGTAGCGACTGCTTCTGCTAGAAGGAAATCTGAATAACTACTGGTTTTTATATTTTCATAGAGAGAACAGCCGTGTTTTTCCTATCCCTGTAGCCTTTTGGTGTAACCAGAAGGTCTTTTGCACCAAGTCTAATTAAGCCAGCGGATGGATAAAAGTCAATCTTACATTTCAAAGTTTTAAATTGGGTTTTTTAAAATTGTAAATACGTTTCTATGAAATAATCTGAATATAAACTAATTAGACTAGGGGACCCCAATGCAGTGCCCACGGGCACCCTGGCACCTGTGGGGACCTCCAACAGCACCCATGAAGCTCTCCACTCCCTCCCCCTTCAAAATTTTTTTTAAATAAAAACCTTGTAAAATGTTAGGGTAGTCTTCTTTCTCTCTCTTTCTAGCCTCTAGCCATGCTCTTTCACTTCCCCTATCCCTTTGCCTTGCTATTTCCCACTCCCTCTGAGCTTCTAACCTCACAATTTCTCTCCACCCCTGCCACATACCTCTTTAGCTCACTTTTGACTAGTCAGGCCCCACAGCAGCCATTATGTGACTAGCCACATCCTCCATGGGAACCATTTTGTGGTGGTTTTCTGCGTTGAATTTGAGCAACTGCCCACAGCCGTTTCTCAAATTCCCAAATGTGCCCTCTACCGGATACATTGAGCTAAAGCAGGGCTCTCCAACTTGGGCTCCCCAAATGTTGCTGGACTACAGCTCCCAGAATCCCTTGCCATTAGCCATGCTGGCTGGGTATGCTGGGAGCTGTAGGCCAGCAACATCTGGGGACCCAGGGTAGGAGAGCAGCACTGAGCTAAAGGGTTATTTCCTATGTTGGTGAACCGCAGAACGGGGGACAAATCTGGCGCCGCAGGCTTCCCCAGATAGCCACACCCTCTTTCCCCAAACCAAACCACTGATCATTTGGCGCTTTCCCAACTTCTGTGGAGTTTTCCACAATTCCAAAAGGTTGAAAGGCCTCTCCTAAGGCTTAGTTGGTGGCAATAAGGACTTTAAGCTACAATATGCTGGTATTTTTGCATTTTTAGCCCCCATCCTTTTGCCTTTGGCCACGCCCTCTTTACTTTTGGCCCACCCACCACTTTTGGCCCCACCCCTACAAAAGCTACTCTGAAACGGAATTTGGCCCTTGGACGGAAAGAGGCCCCCCACCCCTGTTCTACGTAAAGGAAAAAAACACATTTCATAATTTCTCAAGTATGAATATTTATACTCTTCCTTCCATACATACCGTAGGTTTATTTTCATCTCATGGAATCTGCCTAGTACCCAATAGATCTTGCTTTGACTTCTCACAGACCCTTAAGTTTGGAAGGGGCCTTGTGGGCCATATAATCCAACTGGCGGCTCAATGCAGGAAATCCAAAGCTACAGGGTACCCTGCAGGTGCCTTGGGTCAACCCTCTGCTTGAAGACCTCCATAGAGTGTGAGCCCACCACCCTCTAGGTCAGGGCTCTCCAACCTTGGGTCGTCAGCTGTTACTGGACTATAGCTCCCAGAATCCCTTGCCATTAGCCATGCTGGCTGGGTATGCTGGGAGCTGTAGGCCAGCAACATCTGGGGACCCAAGGTTGGAGAGCCCTGCTCTAAGTAATTGGTTCCATTGTCAAACTGCTCTTACTGACAAGATACTTTTCCTAATCCTCAACCAAAATCTCTCCTCCTGGAACTGAAGCCCATCAGATCTAGTCCTGACCTCTAGGGCAGCAGAGAACAAATCTTTGCCCTTCAATTATTTGAAGAGTGATATCATGTCCTGTCTCAGTCTTCTCTTCTCCAAGCTAAACATACTCAGGTCCTTCAACCCTTTCTCACAGGATTTGTTTCCATACCACTGACCATCTTCCTTGTGAAAACTACAGCATATTTAGCCCTACTCAAAATTTTGCACTGCTTTTCTTTTACTGTTCAGCTTCATTTTACTTGTAAAAAACTGTTTGCTTTAGTTGATATGTTTACACCAATCTTTATGTGCTTTTTGTTGCCTTTTTCTTCTTGTTGATTACCCAAAAAATCAGTAAAAATATCTTTAAAACAACAAAAGGAAGTCCAACCAGATCAACTGAATAAACAGTCAGCACATACATCAACAGCATCTAAAGAAGAGGTGCCATTAGACACCCCACTGACATTACTAGCATTTACCTGCCAATAGGCAGAAATTATGGGATGTAACACGTTTAACAGAATCACTCACGCACACATACACACACAATGAAAAATCATGATTACGGTACATTTGCCAAGGCAACAAAAAAGCGTCATTTCCCAATGCATCAGTATGTGAGCTGAAAATCCAGTTCCACTAAGTGAGGCCAGAGCCAACCTTGTGCAATGGAGCTCCTCAAGACAGTATCAGTACAATGCAAAATGAACGGTGTTATTGTTCACCCTTGTGAAACAGGGAAGGAGAACAAGCACATTCCTCCTCCATTTTGCTGAAGTGACACAGCAGTTAATGCAACTGGAGCCACCAGGCAGGCAAGCCTTGAGGACTCAAGATTATTTACTACTCCAGCTAAAACTGTAACCCTTTATGCCCCCCTCCCCCTCCCAAATCCCTCAGCATATTTAGCTGGCAACCAGTTCGCTTCAGTTTCATCATCTCCCAAGAGGATGTGTTAGAAGATTTAAATGGTAAAATACCTTGCTGTGGATTGCCCCATCACTTCCTCTCCTCTATCAAGAACAAGTATGCAGTGCACTGTGAATATAAATATACACACACACACTAAACTTAACATATAGTTTGGTTTTCCTTGGGGTCACAATGGATTTTGCCGGACAGAGAGAAAAGATATTTTTCGTCTTGCTTTGGTCTAAATGAGATTCTACTCCTCCACTCATATAGCAAGCCGAAATAAACTGAAGTAGCAGCAGTAGTGTAGCTGCCGAGATGTCACAGACAAACACAGGGCCATGCTGGTAATACTCCCTACTTTCAGACCAAAGATCATTGCCCAATTCCCCACCTGCTGATTACACTTTGATGGCTGTCCTCCATTTTCTGTATGTTGTATTCAATAGCCTATCCTGCTGTTTTGAAAGCGTTTCTGTTCTTGACGCTAAAGACATGCTAGAAAAACCAAATTGTCCTGAAACCTGTTATCAGCTATTCAAAATAAGCCTCACCCCAAAAAGTGAAATGGCTGCACCGCATTGTGCCTTAATGTTCATGCGTGTAAGTTTAGGTGCATGTTCCCTAGAGACAAGGTGCTCAAGAGACTGAGCTTCTAGATAGCTACCGTAGATAGCCAGTGTGGCGTAGTGGTGAGTGTGTTGGACTGGGACTCGGGAGATCCGGGTTCTAGTCCCCGGTCGGCCATGAAACTCACTGGGTGACTTTGGGCCAGTCACTTGACTCTCAGCCTAAGCTACCTCACAGGGTTGTTGTGAGGATAAAATGGAGAGGAGGAGGAGGAGGATTATGTAAGCCGCCTTGGGTTCCTTGCAGGAAAAAAGGTGGGGTATAAATATAATAAATAAATAAATAAATAAATAATAGCCCAAGAGAGCTGAACTATGAAGAATACAAAGGCAAGCAAGTCACAAGAATACATTTTTAACAAGACACCTCCGAAAGACAGAAATTAGGAACAAAATACTTATCAGGGGGATAAGTGGCAGAAAATCAGGACTGTCCCTTTAACTTTAAGGAAAGTTGGAGCATATAAAAATGCTTCTTTTTTTTTAATCTTGGTGCACCTGAAGCCCACATTATCACCCACTTCACCTGAAGAGGCAGTGTGTCAACCCCTCTGCATCCACAGGAGATTAAAAAAAAAACAAAAAACACCCAACACCTGGCTGGCTGTTCCCAACTCAGATAGGTATAATTCTTTTTGAAACATAAGCAAAACTCAGATCATTTTCCTAATAGTCAAGTTGATCCCTTTGCGCATTCGTCAGGTGCACTACAAGAAGAACAAAAGGGAGATTTCCCTGCCAACCCAGACCATTGTCCAAGAGGCATCAACTAAAACCATCCTGTACAGTACAATCCTATACATGTTTTACCCAGAGGTAAGCCCCACTGTGTTCAATGGGACTCCCTATCAAGGGGGATGAGGGCCGCAGCTTCAGTCTGACATCAGTACCACACCACCACCTATTCCTAGAATGTGTCTGCACCATGGCACGGCCTTCCTTTAAAATAGGATTAGGTTGGCCTAGAAACACACGCCGAGGACACCCATAAGAAAACGGCACTGCTCTTTTCACAGCTGCCTACATTAAACACACACATACACACACACTTTCTGAAGCTTTCCACATTGAAAGCAGAAATGCAGGAAGATATGCGCAGCATATGTCAGTCGGTACCTCCATCCATTTTCCCCCATCATGTATTTTGATCAGTTGTTTACTGCAGTCAACTGCAGAGAAATACAGTGGCTTAACTCTCCAACTCCCTCAGAAGGATTAGACTTCCAGTGAGCATGCTCACACAAGATCCTTTCCCAGCCCCCCTTTCAGCCATTGCGTCCATTTCATGAAATGAGGACTGCAGCAGCAGACATGAATAAATGCCATTTCGGGGCTGTTGTTCATGCAAAATTGAACAGCCCCATAAACTATTTCCAATCCTACTACCTTGATGCTCCTAGCTATGGCCCCTGCCTTACCTGGCTCTCAGGGCTTCAAAAACAAAACCTTCTGGCTCAAATGTGCTCTCAGTCTTACATTGGTATTTTTTCCTTCTAAATCCAAGAGATGCGCCGTTCCTTTGTCTGCCCTTGACTTTCTCCCTGTACATGGAAACCTTTTTTTAGTAAAACAACTTCTTCTCACTAGCTAATGGCTTCCCCCCCACTTCTCTGTTTTTGTATCCTAATCTATACCAGTTTCTCTTTACTCTCTAAAACAGTGTTCTCCAACCTTGGGTCCCCAGATGTTTTTGGCCTACAACTCCCAGCATGTGCTGGCTGGGGCATGCTGGGAGTTCTAGGCCAAAAACATCTGGGGACCCAAGGTTGGAGAACACTGCTGTAAAAGGAAATTGTAGAACTGGGTGTCTTTAAAAAAAGAAAAGAAAAGATGCATATTTATAATTTTTTAAAAATAGAAAACATTCTAAAAACCTGACTTGTGAATCCTGTAAGGAAGCCTGGAAGGCATTTATACTCTCAATTCAACAGCTACAAGAATAGGAATTTAATTACAAACGGGTAACCAATTTGAGGTAATCTTGCAACTGCACTGTATTTTAAATAGACCAGATTTGTGTGGATATTGTCATTACGTGGTTTTAATCACTAGATAGCACAGGACTTAGTTGTAGCTGGATGGAATCAACAGTTTCCTCCATCTATCCTGTTCTTGTATAAGAGAGACAATACAGTTATTGTCTAATTTCATGAATGATGTGGCCCCTAAACCCTTCATGACAAGATTAAAACCTCCCACCCACCCACCCGCACTCTCAAAAAGCTACCAACCATGGACACTGACCAAGCAAGGCTGCAAATAGGTTATTTTGTTACAGTACTTTGCTTCTCACTTGACAGCTGTCAAACAGGTGTATTTCAGAACACCTTCAGAAAACCCTGTTCAGCCCTGTGAAAAACCCTGTTTTAAAAGAAACCCTTTCTTTTGACAGCTGTCAAAATTCTGTGCTCCCATAAATGGGGTGGGAAGCACTTTTCCACCTTTCCCGATCCCCTAGAGTGGAGGACATGGAGAACTGCCAGGTCCATACTTCAAAACTAGAGGGTCTTGCTGCGAAGGGGGATGATATATCCGCAACCCCCTTTCGCAAGCAAATATCTTTTTTGCAGCTTTGCTTTTTGCTTGACAACTCGCCGTTTGACAGCTGTCAAGTGAGAAGAAAAGTAACAAAATAACCTATATGCATGTTTATTTTACTTGCAGTTAGTAAGCAAAATGTTAATAAGTGGCCCGTGTTAATTTTTTTGCCCCCAATAGACCACACCTATTTGACCTGAAATATTTGGGGGGGGGGAATTGAAGCTGACTGAATGCTATTTAAATGTTATATTATGTAGACATTTTATTGGAATACTTGTAAAGATTTAAAGACAATAGCATGTATTTCCTTTACATTGTTTAAATTTAAGGGGGGAAATAGAGCGTGTGAGCTTTCTACACTCAGGATAGAAGCAGATACAAATCCTGCGGTAACAAACAGGTCCCTGCAAGGGCGCTCGCAAGGAGAGAGAAGCGTGGGCATGGCCACAGGGAGCAGAGCTGGAGGATGAAAGGTCAATGGAGCTGAAACGACAGGTGCAGGGATGGGGTGATTGGGTTCAGGAAATAAGAAGCCAGGGATTAGCACAGTCCAGTGAGGAACGGGAAGCAAGGGAAGCTACGTGAGTGAGAGAGGAAGAAGAGCAGGAAAGATCTTGAGTAGGGACAAGGGCAAAGGAATGGGACTCATGGCTTTGGTCCGCAGAGGCTTACAGCCAGACGGGCACATGGTCACAACAGGCCAGACTGATGAACTGCCCGATGAAGTTGGGGCCCAGAAGACAGCAGGAAGCGGAGTGGCTCCGCCAACGTGGCTGAGCACACCCTAAGACTACGCTGGCTGGGGCATGCTGGGAGTTGTAGGCCAAAAAACATCTGGGGACCCAAGGTTGGAGAACACTGCCCTAAGGGATCCATGCTATTTGGAACTGTGTGAGCTACCACAGAGATGTCCCTAAAGCCCTCGGGCACCAGCATATTGTAGCTTAAAACTCTTACTTCTAGTAACTAAGTCTTAGGAGAGGCATTTGAGCAGTTTAGAATGGGGCGGGGGGGGGGGGAACTGCACGAAAGCCAGGAAACCACCAACCGACTGGTGGTTGGAGGAAGAGGATGTGGCCATCTGGAGAACACCTGAAGGTTGGATTAGTTAGGATCCCATTTGGGCCAGATTTGACCCCTGGACTGAGGTTCCCCAACCCTGCCCTACAGTGACATTAACCACTAGGAGCTGAAACTATACTAGTTCACTCATTACAACATTATAAAATGTGGCGTTATTGTTATTCTGTTCCTCCCAGCTCGACCACAGAAACCATAGAAACTTATAACGTTGAACTTCCACCATCAAGCTGAGGCACAACAGATCCCTTTTCAGTTCAGTTCATATTTACTTGTTCAAAACAAGTCTCACAATAAAAACGGGTCTCACAGCAAAACAAAAAACCAGGTTTACAGCACAGAAAATAATTGTATATACCGTACATCACCAGCTGCTACCCTATAGCCAGCTAGTAGCAACATCAACATCGAAAACTCTAAAATAATACTCTGGTATCTATGAAAACAGTGCTGCATTACTTCAAGTCAAATGTTCTCCAGAACATGATGCTCTGATTACTGCACATAATTATTTATAATTTTGGGAACAGCTACTGCAAACAAAGATGCCCTACAATCCTCTCATTCCTATGCCCCTACTGTAACAGGCTGTAACTAAGCTTAAGCACATGTCACTCACTGAAACAATGACATATCTTTATCTCTGCCTTCTCTTTCCTTCTTTTGCTCTGTTGTTTCCCCCGAGTCTAATTTTAAACTGCAAGCTTCCCGGGGCAGCAACTTGTCCTCTTGTATTCTGCAAAGCCGCACGCACACTGATGACGCTATATAAATAAATAAAATAAGTAAAAATGTGTCCGGATTACACAGTAGGAAACTACCGTAACCCTCTGTAAACACTGGATGATTGTTGCAGAACCCTGACAAACATCTGATTCTAGATGCATTGTTCGGGGGGGGGGGGGAATCCTGAATATAATGTACCGTATTTTCAACTGAACCCTGAAACATTAATAATGATGCCTCGAGATGTACTGCGTACACCCAGAGAGTTCATATGTTCAGTAGTAGAGAACATCCCAGTTTTAAACCCTCCCACATCCCTTTAATTTCAGCTAAACTTTTAAAGCACACTGAAAATCACAAAACTGCAAGTGGTTGAATTCAGACAGGTGCGCCTTTAAGCAGTTCTCATGCTTCTTCTTGCACAAGAAGTTGTTTAACCCCTTGGAACTACATATATATTTGGTTTCAATTTCATTTTCTCACCCCATTCTCTAGTGTGGTGTAAAGCTGCTCTTCCATCAATGGAAGGTACCTTCCGCATGTGGATGGAGGAGACCTTTGGATCCAAACTATTCTCTGGAACTGCAGTTCCTTGGCTGACACCAACATAAAAGTCAACAACCGCAGGAAGTTGCTGCAGAAAGAGGGAGCCTGTTATTGGCCATTTTAAAAAGACCCTTCACTTTATTTGTAAGGTGTCCGCACTGATCAAGTCGGCTGGTTGAAACCTCAGACAATTCTGCTCCTCCTTCCTTGCCTTTAGAAATGACTGACCTTAAAGCCAAGTGTTTAAAGGAGCCAAAACTCAAGATGCCAACAGAAGTAGAGAATGTTCAGAACTTTGAAGAACAGTTCAGAGTCTGTGGAAAAACACCAAAGCAGGCGACCAGGAAAAGGATACACACTTTGTATCATCTTGTCCTTTCATTCTTCTCTTGCTGTAGTATTCTAACCCATGACAAGTCAGGACATGGAGCTGAACTTGGTACCCCTCAATTCCTTCCCTTCTCGAAAGCTTATCCTCTGAAGATTGATTGCTATGGATCCCTTTTCAAACACAGCGGCCTAAGCGGGCAGTCACTCAATAATGGGCAACTACATGACAAACTGCCGGCTCTGCATGCCGCCCTAGACAACTCGGCTCATAGAGGCAATGAATCAATATATTACATCCCATGTCCATTTAAAAAAAATATATACCGGCATGAACACATCCTTTCCCCACCTATAATTGGGCTAAAAGGATGACAAAGCCGGCCAAACGCCCAACAAAGGAGCAGGCCAAGTGGGCGGCCCACGGAAGTAGCAGGCTTCTGTCACACACAGACTGCAGAAAGTCTTAAGCGCTCATGCCTCCCAATGCCATGTTACTTTGTGAGGAAAACAGAAAGGCAAAGAAGGAAAAGGGGTTTGCTGCTGGTAAAAGAATGAGCTGCGACGGGATTAGTATAAAGGACAAACGAAACGGCGACTATTATTGATGTGGATCATTATTTTAAAAAAATTACTCACCATGTCATCTAGATCAGTGTTCTCCAACCTTGGGCCCCCAGATGTTTTTGGCCTACAACTCCCAGCATGCCCCAGCCAGCTATGCTGGCTGGGGCATAAGGTTGGAGAACACTGATCTAGATCACCTTGACACACTTTAATTTTGCATGGAGACTACCGGGCTCACTTGCCTACGATACAGTTAATGGCAGCGTTCCCCAACCAACTGTCTCCCTAGATGTTTTGGACTACAACTCCCAACATTTCTGCCCATTGGCCATGCTGGCTGGGGCTGATGAGAATCATAGTCCAAAATAACTGGGGGGGGGGGCACCAGGTTAAAACTAGAGGGATCAGCTGTCTGACTGTGGTTGGATAAAATGAACTCAGAATCGCTCCGAATTCTGGCTGATCGTTCATGCGCAGTGTGTTCCTGCACACTGTCTGTTCGCCCCTACTTGGCTCCCCTCATCATCAGTAACAGCTAAACTAACAACGCAAGCAAGCTTTCCGTTACATCCCAAACCCTTATGCATTGCCAAAAAAAGAGGAAATGCATCATCAAAAACATGTGCTTATATTCATGTATAGTGGCTTACACTGGCTCAGCTTGTCTGAGCGTGGAAAGTTAAGCAGGGCCAGGCCTGGTTATTACTTGGATGGGAGACCCCTCCTCTAGTTTCCTGCACTGAGCAGCGGGTTGGACTCGATAGCCTTGTAGGCTCCTTCCAACTCTATGATCTATGAAATCTATGTATAGATGCATATTTGACAAATAAGTACCATAATTTAAATAGCAATACAGTTCATTGCCTTCTCAGTTGTGGCACCCCATTTGTGGAATCAGCTCTCCAAAGAGGTGCGCCCGGAACCCACTCTGTATTCTTTTAGGCGCCAGGTGAAAACCTTTTTATTTGCCCAATATTTTAATGGTTGTATTTTTTAATTCATTTTTATTATTCTACTGTGCCTCCGGACTGATTCTTTTTGGTTGCTTGGTTTTACTCTGTGATTTTATATTGCTCTGCATTTTATTTTATGTTTTGTTTTTTTAAGATGACTGTTTTTATCTTGTTTCTCTTTGTAAATCGCCTAGGGAGCCTTTTGGCTGATGGGCGGTGAACAGATATAATAAATAAATAAATAAATATTTCACCATAGTGACTGCGACTAGGTGACCCATGTGCCTGCTCAGTCTGCTGTCCAGATGCTAACTGTTGATGGACAGCTGCAAGGCCCCTGCCCTTCCCTCCTCAAGGTTCTTTGTCTTTAAACTGGAATTTGACTGGATAGCCCTTCAAATAGAGGACTGTCCTCTGTAAAGCACGATACATAGCCACCCTATTTATGGACTAGTGAACAAGAGTATGAAGCCAGGGTATGTGAGTACAGTAATACCTTGGATTGCAAGTAACTTGGTTTGAGAGCGTTTTGCAAGACAAGCAAATTTTTAAATATTTTATTATTATTTTTACTTGATATACAAGTGACGTCTTGCAATACAAGTACTGTAGTACGGCTTAAATTAAAAATCTCTGTACAATATTTTTTTGGGGGAATTTCATTTTGATATACAAGTGTTTTGGATTACAAGCACGTTTCCGGAACGAATTATGCTCTCAATCCAAGGCATGACTGTATTTTGCAGATTAATTAAGGTAGAGCACAAGGATGTGATTTTATTTATACGCTGCTAGATAACTCACCTCTCTGGTTTTCCAGAGGCAGCGCAGGAAATGAGCCATCTTAAACTCCTTGCCATTTCCAAAACATGTATCAGAAGGGATACTACTGAAAACTGACAGACTTATGCACAGTGGCAGTGTGAGTGAGAGGAAAGCCAGGCCCTGTATACAACCACAAAAATAGACAGTCCGTTGCCTTGAAGCCAAGGCTGCTGACCTGAAGAGGCTACGGTTGGTGGATGAGATCCTTGGGGACCGGATAGTGGTGTCCCAATCCCTGGGTGCCAGCTCCTCTGCTGTAATGGAGAATGAGGGTCTCAGGGTAGGAGGGCATCATTCTGAGGAAGAGAGAAATTATCCCATTCCTCAGAAGATGAACAAATGTCCTCTCACACCAAGAATATGCTTCCGGGGTGTGGGGGAATTAAAATAAATAAATAAAAACAATAACAATAACAATAATATATTTATTATTATTAGAGCCAGTGGTGGCGTAGCGGTGAGTGTGTTGAACTGGGACTCAGGAGATCCGGGTTCTAGTCCCCGCTCGGCCATGAAACTCACTGGGTGACTTTAGGCCAGTCACCGACTCTCAGCCTAACCTACCTCACAGGGTTGTTGTGAGGATAAAATGGAGAGGAGGAAGAGGATCATGTAAGCCGCCTTGGGTTCCTTGCAGGGAAAAAGTCGGGGTTTCAATATAATTAATTAATAAATAAATAAATAAAACACAGAGTCCTTCCAACATGCAGTAAGAGAGACAGCACTGAAAGCAGAACCATCACACAAAGTAAGAAGTACAGCACATGGGGGGGGGGGGGTTGAGGTAACAATGAGCTTTAGGATTAGGAATAAAAGCAATTGAGCAAGTTAAAGAATTAACATTTAAAATTAGATTCTGCAAACACTACCATCAGAAGCTGTAAGGCCTGTGGCTTACGCTGGCTCAGCTTGTCTGAGCGTGGAAAGCTAAGCAGGGTCAGGCCTGGTTGTTACTTGGATGGGAGACCCCTCCTCTAGTTTCCTGAATTGAGCAGGGGGTTGGACTCGATGGCCTTGTAAGCCCCTTCCAACTCTATGATCTATGAAATCTACGTTTGTAGTGTAGACATGACTATGAAACCGTTCTTCCTAGTGTGTAACTGTAGGAAGGACACAGGATCCATCAGCATCAGCATCCACCCAAAGAACTAACTCATGGATGACTCAACAACATTTCCCTTGAATGGAGTACTGAAAATTAACCCCGCTCTTCCTGCCCAGATGAATCAGTATTCTCTTTACCATCATCACCTCCCATTTTACAGGCAGCCAAGCTGGGGCGAAGAAAGATTAAATGTTATTCACCTTGCCCTTGTTTAGACAAGATGACTATAGCAGATCAAGATACACAACCCAGCTGTACTTGGCAGCAATCTCGCAGAACTTCATACTGATGGCAAGATTCACTAAAATCACCTCCAGAATGCCAGTAGCTACAATCTGTGATCCACGTACTCTGGCTTTCATACAATCATTCTAGAATAAATACGGTAGGTTGTGGATTAAATGCCTGACACTTTTTCTCTGATGTGCTCCTTCGAGTGTCTGTCTGTCTCTCTCTCTGAGTTCTTTCTGTCCGGCCAGAGCGTGGGGGGCAGAGTGGAAGAGAAGCCAGGAATGACCCTAGCTTCTTTATCTCATCTTTATTTCACTCTGACTGGCAAATGCCGTTTAAAATATAAGCTACTCTGTCTATACTAGTAGCAAATGTGGTTCATCTAAAAAAAAACAACGAAATCCAAAATGGGATAGGAGCTCACACGGCAGTCATGCTCTCCGAATATCATCCAAATGTGGTGGAAATCTGCTAATGTCCATTTTGTCGATTTGCTCAGTCCTGAATTCCATGCCAATCACTTAAAACACTGGAACCTCCAAATCCCACTTCTGCAATGTGCAGCCAAGCAAGAATCCCTTCCTGCATGTTTCTCCTTGCCAGCATAAGTGTGCACGGAGTACAGTAAGCCACTTACCTGACTATAATCCTAGTCTAGCCCAGCCGAGCCACTCCAAGATGGGTAGCCTCTTCCCTCTGCGTTCTGTTTATTCCCAGCGATGTGCCACCTGCGAATTTTCATCCCTTTACTGCATGCTGGCTATTCACATGCATACAAAAAGGCAGACCTTAATTTGAGGCGTTAATATTTCCATTCAATTTTCTGTTCCCCTCCATCATCACACAAATGGTCACTGGCCTAGAGATGCACCACCCCACCTGACACATTTGAAAAGGAAACGAGAAGGCATGAATTAATCATTTCAGACCCAAGCTTCTGGCCTCCAAACTCAATTCTTTCTCTGCTCAGCTAGGTTATCTCCCTCCCCGTGCACTTCACTCAATGCAGGAGAAACTTTATGCTGTATTTTTTCTGAACTGGATGAAAAGCCTGAGTTTGAATTAGCCCTCACCAGGCACTGAAAAGGGATGCCTGCATAAAAGAACCGCATTAAAAGGCCAGATCTTGGTTAAATTAACAACACAGAGTTGTTGCCTTAAAAAGAATCTGGAAGATACTCATAAGGAGTGCCAAGCACTGCACACCTGTGCAGCCAACGAGCCTGGAAAGATCCCAGGCACCTAAAATGTGATGCAGGCACTTAACAAACTTGGCATTATTTTGATCTCTGCATAGGCTCTATCTGCTTTATTTTTTTTTTCAAGGGCAGACTCTATTTTCTCATCCCAGCCCCTACTTTAGAGAGATCCTGAGGAATGTCTTTTTGAAAAGTTCTTAGAAGGAGTTGGCGGGTTTGCCATTCTTCAAGTTTCAGCCCACTCCCACAGGTGTCTAGATATTAAATCTCCAAGTGAGAGAGTAGATGTGTCTTGTCCCCGGTGCACACACATGCCAACGCATGCGCATGCCCACAAAGTGCCAGCACATGCAGGACACTTCTCTCACTTCTCCCCCATAACTGCCTGTCAGATAGTAATTGTCGCTGAACAAGTTTGAGTGGCAGCTGTTCCGTAATATTTATTTAGAATAAACTTTTATGGTAAGTTTACAGATATACTCCACCCTGCTTCAGAAGCCAAAACAATGTCCTGTTTTGCAGAGGAAATTAATACAGTGTACACAGCAAGGGAACACAGGAAGCTACCTTATAACGTATCAGATCATTGGTCCGTGTAGCTTAGAATTGTCTAAACCGACCCAGCCAGCATGGCTAATGGCAAGGGATTCTGGGAGCTGTAGTCCCGCAACATCTGAGGACCCAAGGTTGGAGAGCCCTGGTCTAAACTGATAGGCAGCAGCACTTAAGGGCTTCAGGTGGGAGTCTTTCTCAACCCTACCTGGAGAAGCCCGAGGGGACTTTCTACATACAAAGTAGGTGCTCCGTCATAGAGCTACCACTCTTCCAAAACATATAAATCACCAGCATGGTGTAGTGGTCAGCGTGCCAGACTAGGAAGACCCAGATTTAAATCCCCACTCAGTCATGAAGGACGTGGAGTCAGTCTCCCCCCCCACCCCCCGCAAAGGGTTATTGTGAGGATAAAATGGGTAGGGGAAGGAAGGAACATGTATGTATCACCCTGAATTCTTTGGAGGAAAGACAGCAATAAATGCAATTACATAAATCTGAAGGATCGTCTCCTCCCATATGTACCTGCCCGGACACTAAGATCTGTGTCAGCAGTGCTTCTCCGAGAGCCCCTGCCAAAGGAAGTGAGGCAGGTGGCTACCAGGAGGAGGGCCTTTTCTGCTGTGGCACCCCGGTTGTGGAATGAGCTCCCCAAAGAGGCTCGCCTGGCACCTACATTGTACTCTTTCCAGCGCCAGGTGAAGACCTTTCTATTCTCCCAGGCATTTTCCTCTAGTTTCCTGCATTAAGCAGGGGGTTGGACTCGATGGCCTAGTAGGCCCCTTCTAACTCTATGAATCTATGAATCATTTTATGAATCTTGTAGTTGTTTTTAACTCTGTTACTGTAATTTGAACTGCTGTTAGCTTTGCTGTTTGTTTTTAATATTTATATTGTATTGTATTGTATGGTTTTAAACTGTTGTAAACCGCCCAGAGAGCTTCGGCTATTGGGTGGTATAAAAATGTATTAAATAAATAAATAAAATAAATGTATAATGTGGATGGAGATTCAGACGCTGAGTCTCAGCATGAAACTAACACAGCCTTCTCCAACCTGGCGCCCTCCAAAAGGGTTGGACTGCAATTCCCATCGTTCCTAGCTAGCATGGCCAATTCCCACTCAGGCCCGTGGCTCATGCTGGCTCAGCTTGTCTGAGCGTGGAAAGCTAAGCAGGGTCAGGACTGGGTATTACTTCGAGGGGAGACTTCTCCTCTAGTTTCCTGCATTGAGCAGGGGGTTGGACTCGATGGCCTTGTAGGCCCCTTCCGACTCTATGATCTATGATTCTATGATGGGAGCTGCTGTCCAACCCATCTGGAGGGCACTAGATTGGGGAAGGCTGGTGTAATAAGTGCCCAAGAGTGTTGCGATTTATTTATTTTTTTCATCTGTGAAGCGCTGGAGAGTATGATTCTGTGGCACTCAATCGAGTAGCTGGCACAGCATGGCTCCTAAGAATTTGACCGGTGAACCAAGACGCCACTGAATTAAATCTCACCTCAGTCACGAACTTACTAGCAGTGCAATACTATATATGCCAACATAGAAATAAGCCCACTGAGTCCAGTGGCTGACTCCCAGGTTAAGTGGAGATAGTATTGCAGCCAAACAGAGCAATCCTATCCATGTCTACTCAGAATTACGGTAAGTGTCACGGAGTTCAATGGGGCTTATGCCCAGGTAAGAAAGTGGCCATCGGCAAATCCTTTTCTCTCAGCCTCATCCACAATACTGAGATAATAGTATTGGTTTACCTTGCAAGACTGTTGTAAGGATTACTAAGGTGATATAAATGAAGCGGTAAGAGCCCCTGAGTGGCACTATTTACATATTAAGGATTATAATTTGAAGGTGGGGAAACCAACAAAAACGAATACTCGATCCTACCAGTGCAATTCAGCACCTAAGAATCTAACATATTTTCTTCCAACCATGGCAACCAGGACATGAAAGAAACGTACGTAATTATTGTTCAAGGCCAGCGTCAGCAGCTGCCAGGGTCCAAGTGCCCCAGCACAGCATCTCTAATGCCAAAGTTGGTCCCCGCACAGTGGGCAGCTGAGTCTGGAAGGTTCCTGCCATTTTAAATTTCCCACAATGCCCTGGAGTGCCCAGTGTACTGAGGGCTGCCATTGGGGGCCACCATTTACATTTCCCTCAATTAGCCCTCTGCAATGTGATGTCACACACTTCGGGGCACTGCGGGAAATCTAAAAAGGCCCAATGGGGGTCCACTTTGCCAAGGCCCCTTAAACCTGGAGCTGGCCCTGTTACTGCTAACCATTCTTCTCCACCAGAATCTTGCCTGCGTTTGTGTGAACACAGAAAGCTTTGTGTGGTATGCCTCCTGCTGAGGCAGTTATGATCTTCACTTAATTGCTAATAGCACCATGCAACAGACATAAAACTCAAAGAGAAGAGGAAAGGCATGAGCTCAGAACGTGACACACACACCCTTTGCTATGACTGACCCTCATGGGTTTTTTTTTAAAGATTGTTTTTATCTGCTGCAGATGTCTCTGTTTTAACTGCTATTTTATTTTTTTGCTGCCATTAAATGTTTCACTTCTGTTAGATTTTATTGGCTTTTTAAACTGTTGTAATCCGCAAGTGCTAGAAATACTTCCTGCAATAAATAAATAAACAGATCACCTACATTCAGAACAGCAGCAGTGGAAGTAAATTACACTGGGCACAATCCAATCCAACCAAAGTCGAGTCCTTTGAAATCCCCATTTAATTTAATGGGAAAGTTAAAACCCATACTTCTTTTTCTTTCACTGAACACAATAAGAGTTTAAAGTGCTCAACCCTTGTTGGATTGCAGCCCATGCGTTGCAGGAACTCCCATCATGTTTCATCGTTGTTCTCCATACCTGTCTGCTCCTGCTCACTTTCACCACTGCAGTACAGCTGCGTGACCTTCAGTGGACGAATTCTGGAGCACGGGTTTTGACCCCGCACAACTAGGTCTCCCATTCAAAGAGAAGACAGGCAAAAAGACATGCTTTTTGCATGTGAAACTTCCTGTCCATAGTGGTGCATTTAAGAGCTGTGTTTTTTAAATCTCTGGAGATGCTTGGAATTATGAATATCATGTCTAAATTGTGACTGCACATTTCAAGGAAGTTTGTAAACATCATTCCCTTGAAAGATTTGGCATCCAGATCAGATTATCTTCTCCAGCATTTCAGAATGTTCTATAAATGGGAATGTTTAGAGGACTGGAAACATGCTTCTCCATGGCTGGAATCTCCTCTGGTAAATGGATGTGCTGTTTTCCACAGCTGGCTAATTTCTCCTCCAGCCAATTTCTTGCTCAGGGGCCAATCAACCTGAGCCTTTTCTTCCCTAGGGCCAAACTGGATGTGACATCTGGATCAGAACTATGGCATGGGAGGAGAAGGGTTTTAACCCTTTGACCCTGCCCATGATGGGTAATCACAAGGGGATGAAAGCTCCCATTGCCCCATGGAGTAACTCCTCGTATCAATTCCGAATCTGCAAATTTTGTAATAATTTGTCATTGCCATTCACTGCCCTGGCTTTGTATGTTTTTCCTAGCACAGTCTATCCTGGACCTTCAAGATACAGCAGCTTAACCATCCATCTTCAGCAAGAGAATAAAGAATTTAATTTTAAAAAATTTGCTTTGATGGCATATGATTACACAAGCCTTTGGCTTTCAAAAACAATTGCCGTTGTGTAGCTAGCCGCTAGACGTTGAGAATTGCAATTTTGTCATTGTTAAATGTTGAGGGTTGTTTTTACTGTAACTGTCCCACAAGCTCACCCAGAATATAAAAAGGAATGTCATCACTGACAGTTCAACCCTATCAGCATATTTACTTGGAAGTAAGTCCTAGTGTGCCCAGTGGGGCTTACTCCCTACAAAATGGCTGGTTAAAATAATAATAATCCATCACGACAGCCATTGATAGCCATATTCTATTGTTTAACGATCTGCTGTGTTAAGAAGTACTTCCTTTTATCTGTCCTGAATCTCCCACCATTCAGCTTCACTGGACAACCCCACTGAGTTCTACTATTACGAGAGGGAGAACTTTCCCCCCTCACTCTCCACTTTCCTCACATCGTGCATAATTTCATACATCTCTCTCTGCTTGCCTTTTTTCTACACTAAGGAGCCCCAAGCGGTGTAACTTTTCCTTGTAGTGGAGTTGCTCCAGCCCCTTGATCATTTCAGTTGTCCTTTTCTGCACCTTTAAATTAGCCAGGACTAACTTAAGTTCCATATTTTTCAACAGGTGTACTCGAAGTGTGATAACCAAAAGAGTCAAGAGCAGTGTTCTCCAACCTTGGGTCCCCAGATGTTTTTGGCCTACAACTCCCAGCATGCCCCAGCCAGCTACGCTGGCTGAGGCATGCTGGGACTTGTAGGCCAAAAACATCTGAGGACCCAAGGTTGGAGCGCCCTGGTCAAGAGTATGCCATTTTACACCATCTATTGAATTTACACAATAAATTACAAATACTGAGCTCAACAGATTGTTTAAAATGTGGGTATCTTGCACAAATACTCAGTATTTGTAATTTATCGTGTAAATTCAATGTGTAATTTTTTTTGTGGTAAAATTACATACACTTGTCTTGACTCCTGTGGTGATCGTATTTTACTTGTCAGGATGTACCGTATACACATTTCTTCCCATTTCTGGTTCGTGTTGTACTCTCAAGTGTGCCTAAGTCTGGATCCAACCCCTTAAATTAAAGATGATAACAGTGCAGTCTTCCACACCTATAAAAATGTATTAAATAAATAAATACTCAAAACATAAGCCCCATCAAGTGCAATGGGACTTACTCCCAAGTAAGGGTCCACTAGGACTGCAGCCTAAAACTCTTAATTGATCCATCACCACCAGCACCAAAAAACAATGAGGCTGCCGCACAGAGCACCAAATCCTGGCCAATAACCATGAATGAATGAGCTCCATTAAATAATCCCTCGCAAGCCCCGCGGCCTGGACAGCTCATACCAGCCACCGGGCCCCGCGCCCTGGATGGCGCATAAGCGGCCCTGCCCGGGCTGCTCCCTCCTTCCTCCCGTCTCATTTGCCTGGCCCCGCCCTCCGGCAAGGCCCCGGAGCGAGCATGGAAGAGCGCCAGCTGGGCTCGGGGGAGCCGCCACGCCGAACCCGGCGCTCTGCATAGCCGCCGCCGCTTATAGAACCCCGGAACCTGCATGGCTCATCCGATTCCGCTACGCTGCGGGCTATGCAGGGTCCCGGGTAATTTCTCCTGCTGTTCCTGTTCCTCCTCCCCCTCGCCCCCGTCCGCACACAATGGGAGCGGCCCCGCGCCGACGCTCCCTCGGAAGAGCTGGGCTGAACCATGGAACGGCGGGGGAGGGTCGGAAGGGAGGAGGAGGAGGGGAAGCGTGCG
The DNA here is from genome assembly GCA_021292165.1 of Shinisaurus crocodilurus. Classification (NCBI taxonomy): domain Eukaryota; kingdom Metazoa; phylum Chordata; class Lepidosauria; order Squamata; family Shinisauridae; genus Shinisaurus; species Shinisaurus crocodilurus. The sequence goes on along the minus strand of JAHFWL010001192.1, from coordinate 1,487,833 downwards.
CAAAAGCTTCGGGTGGAACGTGCTTCGGTTTGGGAGGTACCATTCGCGGCCCTTTCAGCCTGGTTTGCCTCCCACCCCACCCCACCCCACCCCTACGCCTTAAGGGAGGTGGACGCGGCCGGCGTTGGCACTCACCTCGGCATCCACTGTGGCCATGGCCGGAGCAGCACCGGAGCGCAAGCCCCGCCCCCTTTTTCGAAGGCTCTCTGCGCGCGGCCCTCCCTCGGCCCCGCCCCTATCCATTTGTGCGGGAGGGACGCGCGAGCCTCGAGGGAGAGTCTCTGCGCGTGCGCCGCGCCATGGCGTCGCCCGTCGGGCCACCCCGGCAGTCATGGCGGCGCCCACAGAGCTCGTTTTCCGTACACCGCATGCAGCTGGAAGTCAGAGTTGCGGCGAAGCAGCTAGAGCAGTGGTTCTCAACCTTTTTTTTGCCCCATGTACCCTCTTCACCATATGTCAGAATGTCATTCCCCCCCCCCCTTTCAAGATTGGCTGACTTAATCTGTGCCATACAATAAGGTGTGATGTCCTGTAGATTATGTACAATCTGTAGCATTGTAATTTGTAAAAAGATCAGTGCTCTGACAGTTTGAGTCTGTGGTCCCAGTTCCCCCCCAAAAAAACCCTAAAATTCCTGGGGGGAATTCTCCCCTGGTTGAGAACCCCTGAGCTTGAGGGAGGGAGGCTAGACGAAGAGATAAAAATGAAATAAAATACGGTTCTTGACTTCCTTGCATGGGGCAGAAAGAAATACATAATGATAATAATGATGATGATGATGATGATGATGATTAGTTTTAATGTGTTCGGGATTTATTTGTTTTTTGTTTTGTTTTGTTTTTGCTTTGTTTATCCAGGAAAAGGCCAAACATGTTTGACTGTGAAAGTATTTGGGCATTTGATTTCTTGCATGGGATGAAAGGAAGTCTTCTCTCTTTTAATGTTTATTATTTTTTTTATTAACCAAAAAAATTAAAGAAAACAAACACTACAAATACATATAATAACACTCTTGACTATAATTTATTTGTAAAATGTGTGGGATTGATTTGGGGTGTTTGATGCCTTGCATACAGGAGAGAAAGGAAAGCCCTTTCTGCAACATATTTTTTTTTAAATTTGGGCATCTTAAAGACCAGGGTTTAGGTAGGAGAGGCAGAATTCACAAAATGAACCAAAGTTCAGTTAAAAAAAAAAAAAAGCATAAGTATTTAAAACCACAAGATACTGCTTTACTATCTGTTATGAGCCCCTGCTGTTTAGAGTGCAAGTTGCTTTGTTGATAGACTTATGCTTCCCTATGAATTCATTTCCTCCCCTTTTAAGGCCATCTGAACTTGGAGCCATTGCCACATGCAAGCATAATACATGAGGGGGCTTGAGTGCAAGGGAGCACAGAGGCACACCCTGGTCCCAGCACCATTGGCCCTCTGCACACTGGCCCGATTTCCTCCAGCCCCATCCTTCCCATATGGATCTCCCCCACCCTCTGCCAATGGGGAACCCTGAGTTATCAAGGTTTCCTGTTGACCAGATGCTTCAAGCAAACAAGCGCAGAAGCCTTCTTTGCACCTTCCACATCCAAATGGGAACAGCTGACTGGAGAGGTTGGGGAGACCCCGACACACCCTGCATCAGGGCTCTCCAACCTTGGGTCCCCAGAGATGTTGCTGGACTACAGCTCCCAGAATCCCTTGCCATTAGCCATGCTGGCTGGGTATGCTGGGAGCTGTAGGCCAGCAACATCTGGGCACCCAAGGTTGAAGAGCCCCGCCCTACATGCTTAAGCCATCACATGTTAGGCCGGTCCCACCTCCACAGACCTCTTGTAGCAAATTCCATAATTACAGCTTATGTGAAGAAGTCCTTTTCTATTGCAATGTTTACATCTTCCCTAACTTGGTGCCCTCCCGATGTGTTGAACCAATTCCCAGCCAGCATAACCAATGGTCAGGAATCCTGGGAGTTGTAGTCCAAAAGATCTGGGGTGGGGGGGACACCAGATTGAGGAAAGTTGACTTGCATCATTTTACCTGCTTAGTATCCTTGGGGATGGTTTGACTGAAAAGTAGCACCTCCTTTAGCCGGCCCTGCTGAGCTTGTTAGCGACAGAGGTTTCGTCCTCAGCTTCTCTTGCCAAACATGACACTCCAACAACAGTGCACTATTGGTCTCTAGAATAATAATTGTAATTGCTTTAGTGGCAAGCCTTGGGATTATTCGGTTTCTGTGAGTCCATCTTAAAGATGGTTGCTTGGAGCGGAGTCCCATCCTGAAATCTTTATGTAGCCAAAATGACACCATCCTCACCCAAGAAAGATTAGTGGGGGGGAAACAAGTAGGTGGTGGAGCCCAAAATCAGCCCCAAGAGGGCTGAGCAAAGCAAGGTGTGGGGAGATGGAATACAGGATCCTGAAAGAGGGCATGACTCACTGGCTGGCAAAAACCCTGAACGGGGGGCACGCCACACTGCAACATTTTGTTGTAGATTCCACATGGGCTTTAATTTCTTAACCCCAATTATGTATGTTTAGAACTGGAGTCTTAATATTCTATTCAGTCATGGCTGGCCCAGGTGAAAACACTTCCCAATTTCTCCCTCCATGAATATATTTAATGTTAGGTGTTCATAAGGCCTGACACCATTACACGTCAAAGGATAAATAAATAAATAAATAAATAAATCAGGACATTGATTTATAAACCACCCTGTTTCAGAATACATCTTTAAAAGATGCATGGCATTTTCAGAGCCCTTTTATGATTCATGGTACGCTTGATGTTTTGGGGATGTGGTGACAATAAAGATACCATCTGCCCGCCTGCCAAACATTAACTACAACTTAATGGGGATTCTGACATTTTTCAAATAGTTGTTTGTAGGTTCAAGCTTTAATTTTGCTGACATTGAAGCACAAACCCCCGAGGCCAGCCTTCTTCGACGCAGTGCCCTCCAGGTGCCAGCAAGTAGCACAGTCGGGAGAAGGATTGTGGCCCTGCCCACTTCCTGTCATGCTAGACTTCTACAGGCAAGAATTTTATAGAGAGAGGAACGTTTATAAATGTGGCCCACCACCTGCACTCTGAACCGTAACAATCTGATTTACCACTTCGGGATTCGTCCACTTCATTCTGCTGCATGTATGGACCAGGTCACAATCAGTCGGTCAAAGATCCATCCTTCGGGGCTGAGGGTTACCTTACAGCTGCCATGCAAGAGCAGCTGCTTTGTGCTGGTGTGCAATACCTGGAGGGCCATCGCATGGAAGAGGGCAAAAATGTGTCCTCTGCTGCCCCAGAGAGCAGGAATAGATCTAATGGGCTGACGGACACACCCCTATGCCTCTCCAGCCATGTCTGGGGGGATGACACAGGGTTTGGCCTGGAAGGCGCTACAACCTCAGATATCCCTTCTGAGGTCGCAGTGCCACAGAGCGGCTGCCCACCCCACCTCGTAGTCGTCACGATTCTTTCCGCACCAGCAGGGAACCGAACCCAGAAGACCGTGTTTGGGTCTTCCTTGGGGGGAGGGCGTTCCCAGGGGTGGGGTAGAGAGAAGTGAGGCTCCGCCGGACTCCAAGGAATCCAGGTGCCACCTCGGCCTCTCCTCCTCAAGGAGAGGAAGAACATAGACAGCCAAAATTGGCCATCTAGATGTTTTTGAGGACAAGGGGAGCATGGCGGATATCCTATCCAGCGTGCTCCTCCTGCCATCCATAGGATGCCCATAATCCTCTGGGTTCAGAGGGTTACGGGCAGCCTCATAGGATTGTGTTGCCTGTTAAAGAAGGGTAGATATTTGTTGAATACAGTAATACCTTGGATTGCAAGTAACTTGGTCTGAGAGCATTTTGCAAGACAAGCAATTTTTTTAAAATAAATCTTGACTTGATAAACAAGCGACATCTTGCAATGAACTTCATCTGGGCTGGACAGGGGAGGGGTGGCTCCCAGGTGTCCCAGGGGTGAATTCCTGACCATGACTAGAGTGCTTGGGGAACATTTGCATGCGAATACATGGGAGACTCTGTTTGAGGGGGCCCAGGGCCATCAGAGGAAAATATGTACATTTGCAGGAGATTCTGAGGCCCAGAGCCATCAGAGGAACAATGTACATTTGCATGAGGTTCTGGCTGGGATTACACTTGTTTACAGGTGTGTGGTGGTGAAGGGTCTGCTTTTCTTCACAGATGATGATGATGATGATGATGATGATGATGATGATGATGATGATGATGTTGTGATTTATATACTGCCTTTCCGGAGGATACATATCCTTCCAAGGCAGCTCATACGATTAAAATGAGATCATCAAATCCTCAAGCAGAAAAACATGGCAGAACAAGATATATAAAAGCAGGAATTCTTCTGAAGAGACCTTTACAAAATACCATAGGATTGCACTGTAAGTAAATCATAGAGGGAAAGGAAATTTATAAATACATCAGAAGCATTTGTTTCTAACTTGAAACTCCCAGGTTAATAAAAGATTCTGAAACAGTTGTTCCTTTGGCCAGAACTGTAGTTCTAAGCTTTAAATGCCTGGCAGAAAACCTACAGCCCAGACATACCTAAAGCTGCAAAAGGGGTGGTGTGGTGTGGTGTCATCGAAAAAATCTGGATAAGAGAAGAGATCCCAGAAGACTTCAGGGATGCCATAATTATCACCCTCTTTAAGAAAGGTGATAGAACAGACTGTGGAAATTAGCGGGGCATTTCTCTCTTAGCTACCGTAGGTAAAATATTTGCCAGGATTCTCGCAAACCGTCTTCTATCTATTTCAGAAGAGATCCTCCCTGAAACTCAATATGGTTTCCGCCCCTCTAGAGGGACAGTAGACATTATTTTTACTGCACGTCAGCTCCAAGAAAAATGCCGGGAGCAAAATCAACCCCTTTATATGGCATTTATCGATTTGGCTAAGGCCTTTGATACTGTAGACCGTACAGCTCTCTGGACTATCCTTATGAAAATTGGATGCCCCAATAAATTTGTGAATATCTTGCGACTTCTCCATGACAACATGACGGCAACGGTTTTGGACAACAACGGCTCTCATGGTGCTCCATTTAAAGTGGGATCAGGTGTTAAACAGGGATGTGTTATCGCCCCAACATTATTTGCTATTTTCATCGCCATGATTTTACATCTTGTCGAGGGGAAACTTCCCACTAGTGTGGGAATTATATACCGAACAGATGGAAAGCTTTTTAATCTCAGCAGGCTGAAAGCACAAAGCAAGGTAATTACAACCTCCGTTGTGGAACTTCAATATGCTGATGATAATGTGGTCTCCGCACATTCAGAGGATGATCTCCAAACTATCCTAAATGCTTTTGCAGAAGCATACGAAAAACTTGGTCTCTCACTTAACATCAAAAAAACCAAAGTGCTTCATCAACAAGTGCAAGCTAACCCTTTGGTGATGCCATCTATCCAGCTTGGCGGGACAATACTGGAAAATGTCGATCATTTTCTCTATCTTGGCAGCTATCTTTCTGTTACAGCTAACATCAACAGTGAAATCCAGCATCGTCTGAGCTCCGCAAGTGCCGTGTTTTCTCGAATGAAACATAGAGTGTTCGAGGAATCGGGATATTTGTAAGAAGACCAAAACACTGGTCTATGAAGCCATTGTATTACCAACTTTATTCTATGCCTGCGAAACATGGACTATCTATAAACGTCACCTCCAGTTCCTTGAAAGATTTCATCAACGTTGCCTCCGGAAAATCCTGCAAATTACTTGGGAAGATAGGCGAACAAATGTCAGTGTACTAGAAGAAGCAAAGACTACTAGCATTGAAAAAATGATCCTTCAACGCCAACTTCAGTGGACCGTGTTTTTGGCCTACAACTCCCAAAAAGTTGTAGGAATGCCTGTTCGAATGCCTGACTGCCGTCTCCCAAAGCAGTTACTTTATTCCCAACTCAAGGATGGAAAGTGGAATATCGGTGGTCAATATAAGAGGTTTAAAGATGTTCTTAAGGTTAATCTAAAAAAATGCAATATAAAAATCAAAAACTGGGAAGCTCTGGCCCATGAACGATCTAACTGGAGGTCGGCCTTTCACAAAGGTTCTATGGACTTTGAAGAAGCTCGAGTGCAAGGTGAAAGGGAGAAACGTGCTAAGCGAAAAGCACGTCAAATAAATCCTTTACAGAACCATCTTCCATCTGGTAACCTGTGTCCTCACTGTGGGAAGCTGTGTGGATCTAGAATTGGCCTCCACAGTCACTTACGGACCCATCGCTAGAGTCTACACAATTTTCTTTAGAATTTTCCTCCTTTTAAAATCTCCTTTTTGTAAATTTTCTTTTTTTTTTTTTATCCTGGAAGACAATCTTACTCGGTCACGAGTGATCGCCTGACTGACTGACTGGTGTGAGTGGTCCCCCTTTTGCCAATGTCGAAATAAGGTTTATGTTCTGCAAATTCCCTTCTGCCTCCTTCACACCTTTCTTCTTCTTCTCTTCTTGGTATCACCGTGATTAGAATTCATAGCAAGAGATTTTTTCAGGAGTTAGAAACGTGATATCCAACCTTCAGCTCCTCTTGGGAACAAACAAACACACAGAAAGCAACAGTTCAAACAGGGCAACAATTAGCAGCCTTGCAAAAGAGAAAGAGAAAGAAACCGTTGATTTTGCAAGAGGGATAAATAACCAAAGGAGCCACACACAACCTCAAGTTATGCTGATCAGGGCCTTTGCCAATCAGGAGAAGATGCATTTCGGTGAGAGGGGGTAACAGCAGGTTCACACTGGGAGATTATAATCAGACCTATTCATCAGCATACAGTAGGGAGGGGGGGGATCTAATCTGTTTTGGATACCCCCTCCCCATCTTCCAATCATGCGAATCAAATATTTCTGTTCTTGAACTCTCACTGAGGTCTTCTTCAGGCACACAATATTTTCCTTACAGCCGTCCTTTGCTTGTGGCAAAATGCATACTGGTTTCACACTTCCAAGAGTGAACGGTTGTTTCCACCACATCCCAGTTCCGCTGGGGCCTCATGCTTTCTGTTCTTACAACATCAGACTGGTAGGTTAGGCCCTGATCAAGCAACATGCACTGTGAGTTGAATGGGTGAGTCGTGGTCTTGAACTTCCATGATCCGTGTTAAGAATATAAGACGAGCCTTAACAGGTGTCCAGTTCAGAACAGTGGCCAGCTAGATGCATGGAGCTGGCTGGGGCATGCTGGGAGTTGTAGGCCAAAAACATCTGGTGACCCAAGGTTGGAGAACACTGCTATATAGTGTATAGGTGTGGTGATGATGGCCAACAACATGGAAGGCTTTAAAAGGGGAATAGACAAATTCATGGAAGATAAGGCTATCAATGGCTACTAGTTATGATGGTTATATGCTGCTTCCAGTATCAGAAGCAGTATGCCTCTGTAGACCAATTGCTGGGGAACATGGAGCAGGGGAGGGTGCTCTTGTGCTCATATCCTTCTTGCGGGCTTCCCAGAGACATCTGGTTTGCCACTGTGGCAAATAAGATGTTGGACCGTGAAGGACTGCCAACCGGTCCTTTACTCAAGGCCAGAGATCAAAGGCGCCAAACTGCCAGCCTTGGCTCTGCCGTCTGGACACTGATTCTCTCAGGGCCTTGCCCTTGGTCTATATATACACTGGATTTGAGCACTGAACCACAGAGGAACCCCACACACCGTGTGGGGTAAAACCAGGAACGTTTATTCAAGGTAAACAGATTACAATAAAAGGTGGGGAAGGAGGGAAGAGGGAGAAAAGGCAGAGAGACACTTTGGTACATACAAGTAGAGCTACAAAACAACAAAAGCTAGTTCTTTACTATCTAAATACCCAGGGACTGCCTTAACCTGGGGGTTGGTCTTCTTTGGAGCTTGCCTCAGCCCAAAGCCCTACTCCCGCGAAAGCGTGCAGACAACAACGAAACCCAAAAGCCCCAGCCGCAGTATAGATTCTTACCCCCCCCTCCTTTCAGTAGCCCAGGTGTCTTTAGCCAATCAGGATGAACTTCATCTGTGGCACATCAAAGTCAGGAGCCATCAGAGAAACTATGTACGGTACCTTTTTTCCCAGCTGGGATTATACTTGTTTACACGTGAGGAGGTGTGTGTGTGTGTGTGTGTGTGGTGCAGGAAACACTTTTTCTCCACATGGACTTTTTTTTGCTGCTGTTCATTTTCTTTTCTTCATTTTTTTAATGGTTTTTTGTTTTGTTTGTTTCTGTGTTTGTTTGTTTATTATATTTATACCCCGCCTTTTTTCCTGCAAGGAACCCAAGGCGGCTTACATAATCATCATCCTCTCCATTTTATTCTCACAACAAGCCTGTGAGGTAGGTCAGGCTGAGAGTCAGGGACTGGCCCAAAGTCACCCAGTGAGTTTCATGGCCGAGCGGGGACTAGAACCCGATCTCCCGAGTCCCAGTCCAACACTCTCACCACTACGCCACACTGGCTCACGGTGTGTAATTGCTTTGGTGTAATTCACATTTTTAAAAAACCTATATATATATATATATATATATATATCCACCAACCAAAGCTGGGCACAAAAGACTGAAAGAACACGGTGCCTCAGAGCACATTCGGACCCTAGGGGATTTGTTTTCAGTACCAGAACTGAACTGAGCTCACAGCCCTTTCACATCAGTCCATTTCTGGTTAATCCCAAACTCTCTTCGTTTCTGCAGGCTAATATAGGTGGAATAAGTCATTTTGTTGTGGATATTGCTAAACCATTGGGAGTCAGCAACCCTTTCTGATCTACTGCAAGTCACCCAGAGATCTACCAGTAGATCCCAATCTGTCTTCCACTCCTCTGGCCTCTCAAGCAGGGCACTTGGGTCACCCAGTCTGTTCCCACTACACGGCAACCAAAAGGCAAGGCAGACATTGTGAAGGGTCTCTTCCCTGCCCATCGATGACTAGAAGAACTATTTCAATACAGGGATGGGGAGAGCGAGATTTTAGCAAAAGGGGCAAGATTCAGCAGATACACCCAAGCTTAAGTAGCAACAAAACAAACCCCATCCTCCAAAGCAGTGCGTTTTAGATTGGGACTGGTTTCTTCAAAAACACTGCATATGGACGTCACACATCAGCAGCCTGGCTGAGACAGGAACAGATCCATCGGTCATTGGATCTCACTGATGGAGGGGCTTGGAAGGTAAGATCTTCACAAGGTGTTCTTGCCTTCAGCAGATCGTTTCCCAATCCAGTGATGAGCAAGAGCTCTCAGATCCCAAGCTACCTAGCATCTCTCTCCAGGCAGCAACAAGATGGAAGGGGTATTTCTGAACCCCGAATTCGTGAGCCATGGTTGGTCAGCTCTTCCCATTAGCAAAGACTGAGATGGGTTTTAGGCGGACGGTAGCACAATTGTGTGCACGCATGAGAACATTGTAGCGTTACAGCCTTGCACCTCCGCCGCCTTGGATTTCTTTTAACTGGGTGTGCTTACAGAGATTGATTCCAGCAAGGGTCTCCCCAGAACGTAGGAGTGTGTGAAGAACCATGCTCCTTGGATCCCTTGGCAAAACATGAGCGACACACACACACACACACACACACAAAAGGCACAAGGCTGCAGGCGTTGGCTCTCCTCTGAAGTAGGCCATGCAACCCAACCCTTTGCAGACAGGGGAAATGTGGCACGGAAAGCAAGCTGCTGCTGCCACCCAATGGCTGTTCAGCGGAAGGGCCTGTCCCCAGGCGGGCGCCAAAATAAAAGTCTGCCCTCCGCAGATACATGCCTCCGCCTCCTCGCCAGTAAGGCAGCCTCCAGGACAAGTGAACTGAGGGTAGCAATACAGGGCCACCACAGAAGCCACACGTGGGCTCGGTTTCCTCTGAGGATGGCAGATCATGAGAGCTGGCTTCCTGATCAGGGCCGAAGGCGAAGGTGGCCAATGTCTATTTGGAACAAGGCAACGACCCAAAGGCACGCTTCACAGGAGCATCTGGCAACCTGCGTCCTCGCTGTGGGAAGCTGTGTGGATCTAGAATTGGCCTCCACAGTCACTTACGGACCCCATCGCTAGAGTCTATTACAATTTTATACCATTTCTTTTATAGAAGTTTCTTTTGTAATTTTCATTACACACTGAGAGCCAGTGTGGCGCAGTGGTGAGAGTGTTGGACTGGGACCCGGGAGATCCGGGTTCTAGTCCCCGCTCGGCCATGAAAACTCACTGGGTGACTTTGGGCCAGTCCCTGACTCCCAGCCTAACCTACCTCACAGGGTTGTGGTGAGGATAAAATGGAGAGGAGGAGGAGGATTAGGTAAGCCGCCTTAGGCTCCTTGCCGGAAAAAAGGCGGGGTATAAATATAACAAACAAACAAATAAAATCTTGCAAGACAATCTTACTCGGTCACTGAGCGATCGCCTACTAAGAACTAAAACTAATGGCAGGGGTGTACAACTTGGATGTTTTGCCCTACACAGCTCCCGTGATCCCTCACCATTGGCTAATGCTGGCTGGGGCTCATGGAAACTGTAGGCCAAAACGTCTGGAGGGACACAAGTTGCCCAGCCCTGCTCTGTTATCATAGAATCATAGAAAAGTAGAGTTGGAAGGGGCCTACAAGGCCATCGAGTCCAACCCCTGCTCAATGCAGGAAAGGCTGTTGAAAGGCTGCCCCACGCAACTCTGGTGTAAAGATAAAGAACCCTAAGAAGGGAGAGCAGGGCCCTTGGGAGTTCGCAACGGGACAACGGCAGGCTGAGCAGGCACCCAGCTCACCTGGTCACAGGTGAGATTGGGGGGGAAGATGTATTCAATGTATATTTGAATGAGAGTAATGCTTTCTAAATTTGCATCTATAAATTACCATAGGTAAATTTTTAAGGTAAATCTGACTGTGCCCTCTTTTTTTTGTGGTGATGTGCAATTGGCTGCCACAGGGACCGGAGGGTTGGGCTTGAGCATGAGATGGAGCGGCAGGACAGACTGCTTCACTCGGCACATAACATTTAACTTATGGGATTCGTGGCCAGGAGATTTTTGTGATGGCTGCCAGCTTGTTTCTAAATCTGCATCTAGGCATAGAAATAAGCACGCACAATTTTTATGCAAATTAGCATCCTCTTGTGGGGGAGTGCATGGGAAACAAGGATTTATTTATTTATTTACTATTTCCCCTGCAAGGAACCCAAGGCAAATTACATAATCCTAATCTTCCTCCTCTCCATTTTATCCTCACACAACAACCCTGTGAGGTAGGTTAGGCTGAGAGAGTCAGTGACTGGTCCAAAGTCACCCAGTGAGCTTCATGGCCAAGCGGGGACTAGAACCCGGATCTCCTGAGTCCCCAGTCCTACACTCTCACCACTACGCCACACTGGCTCTCATGTGTTGACAGGCGACTGGTCAGACCTCCTGTTGTTGGAAGTCAAGAGAGAAAAATGGTCCACTCATTTACTGGTTTGCAAACCAGGATTCCTTAGAACAGTCTTCCTAAATCAGAGGCCCTCTAGCTATTTTGGACTTCCAATTTCCATGAGCCCCAGCAAGCACGGCTGGAGTTGTAGTCCAAAACATCTGGAGAGCACGGCTGCCTGAGCAGCTTTGCAAGGGCTTGCTCAGTAACAAATCCAGTGGCAGCAGACATGGGTCTGCAGGAGATTATTTGCCCACTGTTTATTAATATATTAATTAATAATTAATAATCGCCCATCTGGCCGGTCACCCGGCCACCCTGGACGATGTACAATTAAAATAATACAAGAAAACAATACAATAAAATATAATAATTAAAACAGTATAAAAAATTCTTTTAAAATCCTAACCCATCCCATATTCCTGCCTGAACAGCCATGTTTTTAATGCACGGCGGAAGCTCATCACGGAGAGGGCATGGCGAAGGTCACTAGGGAGGGAGTTCCATAATGTGGGGGCCGCCACAGAGAAGGCCCTCTTCCTAGTCCCCACCAGCCTGGCTGCTCTGGCTGATGGGATAAGGAGAAGGCCGTTCGTGGCAGACCTTGTTGAGTGGCCTACTTGATGTTGCCGGAGGCGCTCCTTGAGATAAACTGGGCCGGAGCAGGGTAGGGTTTTAAAGGTCAAAACCAACACCTTGAATTCGGCTCGGCAAGCAACTGGTAGCCAGTGCAACTCATTAAGCACTGGCGTGATGTGATCACGCCGGCGGCTGCCCTTAATCAGGCGAGCCGCTGCGTTCTGTACCAGCTGAAGCTTCCGAACCGTCTTCACGGGTAACCCCACGTAGAGCGCATTACAGTAGTCATCTACTCATCTTCAGGAAACTGTTGGGCATTTTCAATTGCCACAGGACAATCACAAGGCCCAGCAGGTCTGGCCAGTGCTCCATGTGAACGTAGGCATCCAACAACATGCCCCAGCATCTTTATTCTAGGAATAGGGCTTGCCACAGCTGACGTACTGGAGTTTCTTCACAAACACATCACGGCGGATAGCGTTCCTTGAAGGCAGAGTATGTGAAAGCTGCTCCAATAATTGACTGCCGGCAGATAAATACATAAATGTATCTCCCCCCCCCCCCATAAGAAAACATCCTTAGTGTGGTTCACACAATTAAAAGACAGGCCAGCCCAAAACATTTTGCCACCTGAAGCAGAGGAGCAAATGGTACACACACACACCCAAGTCAAGGCTAGTCAAATTATCATCCAAGACCAGTCAAAAGTATTTTGGCACCTGACACAGAAAATCCCACAAGCACCTCCCCCCCCCCCTCGTTGCTAGTAAAAATACAAGAATAAACTGAGTAACCAACAATATGCTGCCCTTTCAAAATGCCTAATAGTAGAGCTGGTCCTGAATTCTTAAGAGCCCTCATAAGAAAGTAAGGGTGCAATCCGATGCAAGTTTAGACAGAAGAGAGTAGCATTCCCCAAACAGCAAAGCTTTGTCGTAGGACTTTTTTTTCCTGTCTAAACTTGCATAGGATTGTGCCCAAAGTCCCATTTGAAGTTTTTTTTTTTTGTGGCGGTGGGGATTACATTGTGAACATCTTTAGGATTGCATCGCCTTCAAGGTTTCACAGATATGGGGGGGGAATAGGGGCAAGTCTTGTGTACGTGTAGCATTCCTATCCAATGCCAAGAATCGCCTCCTGAACGCACACTAGTTTACATTCATTTGTAGAAGTAAATTTTTGTTTAGGCTTCAGTTTAACAGAAAGGCCTAGAAAGGCAAGTCAGACCTTTCCTTGGCCTTTCTAGAACATGCCCTGACAAGTCAGACCTTCCATGAACCACCCTGAATTGGGTAAATCTCTCATGTGCCTAGCCTCTGCTGTGTTATGCTAAAGCGTACTGTGTGAGCCATGTCTCCCTTGCAGAAGACTGTACTGATTAACTTATGTAAAGCCTTGATAGCAAGAAGATGGGCCATGTCTGACCTTTTGTCAGACCTAAGTGTTTCCTTTGAACTCAGTTTATTCTTGTATTTTTACTTCTCAAAGTTTCCTTGTACTGACTGGTTGTTACCTGATCCTCTATGTGATATTATTCAGTATAAATGGAAGTGTCTCCCTTGCATTTTTGTTGGCATTCCCGACTGTGCTCAGATGCCATCCGTGAATTCACTAATAAACTTTCCTCCCGAAGAACCTCTCCAAAACACAACGCAGCAGATCCGATTTTTCCACAACACATTTCGTAACAAAATGAAAAAATGGAACTGAATGAGCCCCGTTTGCATCCATTTTCACTTGTTCCAAAATGAAATGCCCTCAGTAACAAATGGGTGTTTTCATTATCCTGTTCATATCCATTTGTCACTCGTTTGGGTCGTGGCGTGGGTCGTCCCAGGGCATTCTGAGAAAAAAAGGGGGGAAAGGTTGCCATGTCCCCCCCCCCCCGAATGTTCTGCAATGGTCAGGACATGCTTGGCAAAAAAGAAAAAAAGCTGACTGCCAAGAGGTAGGCACCAAAATTATCTCCACTACCACCACAAGCAGTGGCACACACACACACACACACACACACACACTATATATATATATATATATATACGGGTAAAGAAAATGAAAACGGTGAACAATGCAAATGAAAAACAGAATTTAAATGAGTGAATAACAAAACATTGATAAAGATCAATGGAATGAAATGGGGGCAGGATTGCATAGTCCCAGTGCGCACACCCCTCACCTATCCACTATTAAGCATTGTGCAATTCTCGCTTACGCATGTTGTATTGATTCTCACTGCAACAACCTACCCCGCACTGGTTTGTCAAGCAAAGTGCATTGGCAAACTGACCCTAACAGTTTTTTAAAGACACATTAAACATTAATAGGTGTATTATTATAGAACGGCCACAGCCCAAAACACATTCATACGTTTTTGACCATCTGAGGTGATGATCTCATGGGGAGGGCTGGGGGAAGGTCACATGGGTCGTGTGTGCAACCAAGAATCATAGATTCATAGGATCATAAGAGTCGGAAGGGGCCTACGAGGCCATCGAGTCCCACCCCCTGCTCAATGCAGGAAACTAGAGGAGCGGGATCTCCCATCCAAGTAACAACCAGGCCTGACCCTGCTTAGCTTTCCACGCTCAAGACAAGCTGAGCCAGCGTGAGCCACAGGCGAATCAGTTTAGCCATGGCCAACTTCTGCGATTTAAAGGCAGGTCATGTTTGTTCTTTTTGGTTAAAAATACTAGAAAACCAGGGCATTGTCTCAGGAGGTTGGCAAATGAGACCAGCATTGAATTGAGAAAACAGAATAATAGTCTGTAAAAGGAATTGAGTGTGAACTACAGTGCCACCGAAGAAGGCCTTCAGGGCCGAAACGCGTTTGGCTTCATCATCTATCAACAGAAAAGCTTCTTTGCTGAAAAGACGGTGTCTCTGCAAGCAACAAACAAAAAAAATTGGCATTTACAATATCGCACCCAGAGATAAAAGCCCTCTTGTTTGAAAAAAACATTCAAGATCTTCTTCAGCCTATGAGGAGCTATTATTTACATGTCTATTAAGTTTTCTGGCTTTTACATGTTTTATATTTTGTTATATTTTATATACCGGTATATAATTCTTTTAAAATATAATTTTACATCTCTTGATATTATAAATTCAGTTTATTTTATATATATTTCTCTTGACTTTTAAGTTTCTGCTTTATGTTTTAGTCAGGATTTTTAACATATCCCCCCCCTTTTTTATATGTTCACAAAAAAGAGTAACACAAATTACAAATGTAAATACCTGTATGATAGAATCAACAGTATAAAAGTTATGCATGGTATGAAGAGAGAGAGGAATTTCTCTCAAAACACTCGAACTGGGGGTGGGGTGGGGTCATTCAATGAAGCTGAATACTGGGAGATTCAGGACAGATAAAATGGAAGTTCTTCGCTACCACAATAGGTAGTGATGGCCACGCAGTTGGAACGGCTTTATTTATTATATTTCTAATCCGCCCAATAACTAATGTTCTCTGGGCAAGAAAGGGCACTGGACAAATGCAGGGCGTGTGAGGCTACAAGGCATAATGCAGTGTTCTCGAACCTTGGGTCCCCAGATGTTTTTGGCCTACAACTCCCAGCATGCCCCAGCCAGCAGAGAACACTGGCATAATGGATGCACGCAACTTCCAGATTCGGAGGCACTATTCCAGCCTTCCCCAAACTGGTGCCCGCCCCCCTAACTCCCATCGGACCCAGCCAGCCGATGATGGAAGCAGAAGCCCAAACACGTCTGGAAGGCAGTCCAGGGTTGGGGATGCTGCACTGTGATTTTGTGCGGCAGGTGCTGGACAAAGACCCAGCGGGACTCTTATGTTCTTAAATAAGAACAGGGAGCAGCAGAGGGAAATTCTGCCAGCCCCTGGGGAAAGACCACTGTGCTTTTTTCCCCCTCTCCACACACACCCCCCCCCCATCCCTTTCCGCTTTCCTTTTTAGTTTGTAAGCAGAGACACAGTCTTGTTTGTACTGATTATATGCAAGAAGCTCCAGGAACCTCTTTGGCTGAGGAATGGAATAAACATGTTTTAAATGAATGCATGCAGATAGATGATTATGGATGAAGTACATCAGAACACACTGAACCACAAGTGCTTAGATAGGTAGGATTTAATCAGAACGGGAAGAGGGAGAGAAGAGAGACATTCAAAGGAATCCTTCCAATTTTCTCAGAATAATTTATTAAATACAATTAAAATTTTGTGTTTGGAAATTTCACCATTAAAACAAGAAGATCAAAAAAAGGCAAATTGGACACACACACAGAGAGAGAGAGAGAACCAATCATTCTATAAAAACAGCCGGTGCAAAGAGGGTGTCCATGTTCATGTCCATGTCGCTGGGGGAAGCTGGAAAGGGACTTCTCAGTGAGAGAGGGGCAAGCCATGAAAAAGGCTTTTGCTCCCAGGAGGGTTTTTTGAAGGGGGGAGAGCTGGTGATTAAAAAAGTGTTACACCCACCATGGCAACTGGCCATCGCAGCCACCCTTAACTTACCTTGACATCGGTACTTATTCAGCAGCAAGAGTGCAGAAGTTCCCTTGGGAAGGTGCCACACCAGAGAGCAGCCAGGGAGAACGCCATTGGAAGCCGAGTCGGGGGAACTCCCGGCCGTTACTGGACTACAGCCCCCGTCGCGCACGACCATTGGCCATGCTGGCTGGAGCTGGTGGGACTTGGGGGGGGGGGAGTCTAGCAACATCCGAGAAACCGAAAGAAGAATAGCTATCCGACCTTCGCCTGCCCAAGAACGAGCTGGGCCTGGAGAGCGACGCAAGGTGCCTTGAAACACAAGTGCCTTGAAACACAAGTATTAAGATTTCTACTTTACAAAAGGATGTATGGGGTTTTTCTTCTTCTTCTTCTTTTTAAAAGGCTCCCCCCTCCACGTTCTCACCATCCAGGCCCGCTTCTTTGGAGACAAGACAACAGAGGTAGAAATAGGACAGAACTGTGATTGTCAACAGTTTCCAGCTTGTTCGAAGTCACAGCAGGGTGGGGAGAAACACACAAAGAGCAGCTCCTACAAGCACGAGAGAGAGAGAGAGAGAGAGAGAGAGAGAGAGAGAGAGAGAGAGAAAAGCGCTTGGAGGTGTATTTGGAGTGGATCTCGGCCAGACAGACATGGTTCGAAGTTCGAACACAGTTGCAGGACTCAATAGGAAAGAGCTGGGGGAGTGGGGTATAGAAATCAAGGCATTTCTACCCAAGGCTGTCATGAAAAAGGTTTGTGTGTCTGTCTTATTAGGTGCAGAGCCACCTTGCCCTTTGGGAAATATACTCCCCATCATGGAGAAGAATCTCTCTCGCCCCTAGGCAGAAAGTTTGGACAGCAAACGCTACCGCCGAGGAGCGTGTCAATTGAGAAGGATGCCGTGTAGCTTTACCATGGTTTTGATCTTTCCCCGCAAGCATTCTTTGCCAGGGGAATATTGGCAGCAGCTCTCCTACAGTCCTGGCACCGCTCCCCAGAGGGTGCCCTGCTACAATTGGCCTTTTTTTTCCTTTTTTTTTTTGGATGGAAAAGACAGAGAAAAAGCTTGTTAAAACAGGGGTGGCCCTCCAGATGCTGTTGGGACTCCAACTCTCATCAGCCCCAGCCAGCATGATGATGGGAGTTGTAGTCTAAGAACATCCAGGAGGGTCGCAGAGTCCTCACCTCCACTTAAAGATAAGGCCTGGTGTCTTCCAGATATGTTGGGACTAGAATGCTTGCTAGGGCTGATAGGAGTTGTAGTCCAACACTCCTGGAGGGCATCAGATTGGGAGAGGCTGAAATAAACACACACACACACACACACACACACACACAGAAGATCACACCCACCCACCCATACAAGACAACTCAGTAGCATTTCCGATAAGGCATCACAGGTACTTGTGTAGTAAATCAGCAAGTAAGATGGCAGACTGCACAGTACGAGGAGAGGGTGTTGAACAAGGCATCCATGGGGCAGACGAGCGGTTGCCGGAAAGTCTGTGGTGGGGGGGCGGGGAGACTGCCCCTCCGGGCAATGCTTTGTATTGTCTTTGCTCCCAACTCGGCACAGCCCAGACAAGTCTCCTAGCCCGAGTCTAGTTGCCGTTGCTCAGACTGGAGGTTGCGCTGCTGCAACTCTGTTCATAGGAAGGGGGTGCCTCTGACGGGAAGAAAGAGACAACAGTTGAGGTCGCCCTCGTCCACTCCCCACACCCGCCCCGGCAAAGCAGCCAGTGCCAGTTCCTTCTTGACGACTGAGGCCCGTGGAGTCGTCGTGTAGCGTCAGCCCTCATGAACAGGAGCCCTCCTCGGGCCACGAGGCGGGCTGCAGGCCCATGAAAGCGCACACCACGATACATCGATTAGGCCAGGGCTCTCCAACCTTGGGTCCCCAGATGTTGCTGGACGACAACTCCCAGAATCCCTTGCCATTAGCCATGCTGGCTGGGTAATGCTGGGAGCTGTAGGCCAGCAACATCTGAGGACCCATGGTTGGAGAGCCCTGTATTAGGCGCTGGCAGGTCCACAAACCTCAAGCAGGGGAAGCCTGTCGTCAATCCGCAGTCACCCCTTTTTGGACAGGTAGACCGACCGTGAACGCAAACTGCGCCAACCGGGAATGGTCGGTTCTTCCTCGGTCAAGGAAGGGCCGGCTCAGTGGAACGCCGAGTGCCACAACATCCAGCCCCAGAGCCACTTCCCTCCCGCTTAGCCCAGGGTTTTAAAGAAGTCTTTGAAAGAAACAAAACCAGACTGAAACAGTTAAACATGCCGGGGTGGGGTGGGGTGGGGGAAATAGTAACAGGAAGAAGAGTGAAAGAGCCTGCTTGAAATGTTGGGTGCAGAGGGAAACAGGGCAGAGAGAACAACAAGACAATGCTGGAGTCTTAGCCAGGGTTGGGGCTTCAGCAGAAAAAACCACAACCACGCATGGTCTAAATTTTGGAGCAGGGGTGGGGAACCCGCGACCCTCCAGATGTCGTGGGTCTCCCAACGCCCATCAGCCCCAGCCAGCCTGGCCAGTGGTCAGGGATGATGGGAGTTGTACTCCCATTTGGAGGGTCACACATTCCGCCCCCCCCCCTGAGTCTAAGGCCTGAATCATCTTTCACGTGCCACAAGTTTCTTGTGTTTGCTGGAAAGGGAGTAATACAGTTCCTCCACTGGAGTGCCTGTATTTTTAGGAATTTTAATTGTGTACTTGGAGTAAGATGGCCAAGTGATGCCCAAATACTGAAAGGTTAAAACAACAAACGAATAAAAATCTCTGCCAT
Organism: Shinisaurus crocodilurus; assembly: GCA_021292165.1. NCBI lineage: Eukaryota > Metazoa > Chordata > Lepidosauria > Squamata > Shinisauridae > Shinisaurus > Shinisaurus crocodilurus. The sequence continues at coordinate 1,468,624 of JAHFWL010001192.1, read as the reverse complement.
TTATTAGGGTGTTCAGCATTTTGAGTTCTTTGCCCTAAGATTCAGGAAGGGTCACAGGTTTTTTAAAACACACACACACACACACACACACACACACAAGCCAGCAACATTCTTTAACGACGGATATCCACAAAAGGATATAGTTGTGTAACAGCCAACCAGTATCCTATGGGCATTTTCATCTGGCCCCCGGACAGCCTGTTAAAATATTAAAATCAATAAGTGAGTCTTGATGGCCTGGCAGCAGCCGGGCCGTGTTGTGCCACGCACTAGACTTGTTGCAAATGTGGGGAGATTTCACCAGACACTTGGAGAACAGAGAGAATGAACCTCAGCAGGATACCGGGTGTGTGCGCGCGCACGCAGATGGGGGTAAGTGTTTGTTGTTGTTGTTGCTGCTACTGTTTAAAAAAGGGAAACCAGGAACACTGGTAGATCTACTACAAGTCACCAGGAGATCTACTGGGAGATCCTGGTCCACCTTCTGCTTGCCACTGGCTGACAGGACCTCTGAAGATCCTATCAAATTGTTAGGTTTGTTGTTAAGAATGTTGCCCATGATTGCTCATACAAGAGAAGGTTGCAGAGAGAAAGAGGAGAGAGAGAGAGAGAGATTAAAGTTTTTTACACTTTCCCATCATTCTCTGGACCTTGAGCCAGTGTCTGGAAAAACAGTCCCCCAGATCACAGAAGCTGGGCATCACTAGGCTAATTCAAAGAGGAGTCGAGGCAGGGTCGGGGCGCCACTTGTGCCCCATCCAGATGGTGCTGGACTACAACTCCCTTCAACGCTGCCCATTCTGGCTGGGGCTGATGGGAGTTAAGTGTCCCGCACCATCTGGGGAACACAGGGTTCCCCGTCCTTGAAATAAGGGGAGAGTGCACCGTCCTTTTTCCAAGAGAACGAGCCGCTGACCAAATCCAGGGCGGAGCAGACGCACGGATGGAACTCAACCGGGGCCCTCGCCCTTGAAGGCCGGGCCGCTGCTTACCATATGGGTAGCCCCAGGTGCTGTACTCAGGAGGCAGGATGAGGGAGCTGGCCGTGGCGACTGGGATGACTGTTCCCTCCGCATAATAAGGGACCGTTGCCCCCGTGGACAGGCAAAGCGTGGGGTGGCTTGGGGAGCCGGTCTGCTCAGAGTCTAGCCTCGCTTCTGGGAAGCTAAAGCCCGGGCCGTAGTTGAAGGGCTGCTGTTGAGAATGGCTCTTGGTGGGGATCGAAACGTGGTCCATAGGGTGCTGGTAGCCACTGGCAGCCTCCTCCTCGTCTTCAGGCGGTGCGCTCGGAACCACAGGCGTCGGGACGTGGGGGGCCAACCACGACGGGCTCGGGGGGATTCGATTCACAGCAATGTTGCCGATGTAAACAGGGAGAGTGATGGAGACCTCGGGAGACTTGAGGCAAACCTAATTTTAAAATAAGGCACGGGAGAAAAAAAAGGAAACCGAAACATCCAGCATGAGAACAGAAGAACGGCCAAAGGCCTATCTAGTCCAGCATTCCGACCCCACGGTGGCCAGCCAGCTGTCCGTGGGAAGCCCACAATGTGCAGGACATGAGATCCATAGCCCTCTCCCACTGGCATTCCCCAGCAACTAGTATCCATAGGAATTGTGAACTTCCACGTGCACCCCACCCTCATCAGTTCAGTTCTGCACTGCTAAGAAACAGGAGTGAGATGACCAATGAGCCTCCCTCCGTAGCCTGCCCGGGCCCTAAAGGGCCTATTCTCGTTACCCAAGTCGCTTCAGGAATGGTCAAGCCCTACAATCCTGAGGCCTCTGTTGTGCCTCCGTTTGGAAAGACACTGGGGCCGCTCTGCCAAGAGTGTGTTTGGGGTGGGGCCGGGCGCGTGTCATCGGCAGCCTGGCCCAGCCGGGCTGCCTTACCGATCAGCGCCTGCTCAAAAGGCAGCTCAAGAAGACACACATCAGTCGCGGGAAGCAATGGTTGCCTCTAACAGCCGTAGCTTGACACTCCTGACTGCCCCAGCCTGGGACAAGTGATTTACGACTTTTTGAAACTGAAATTGAAATAGCCCACTACCATCGGACCAGTCCTTTACGACTTTTGGAACGACCTTGACGACGCCATTCGCCTGCTCCTGGTTATCTTGTTTTTTGGACTTATCTTGTGGGCTTGAAATTTGGACTGCATTGACAACGGCTTTCTCTGAACCAGACTGAATTATAGAACAGTGCCGGATGCAGACTGGGGTGGGGGTGGGGGGCGCGCAGGCCGGATGACCTCAGTGGGCCCCCTCCTTCTCCATTGTGACTCGTCCTCTAGGCCCAATTGATACAACAGCTCAGAGAGAGGATGCAAGGAAAGCGGGTGATTCTACTCCCATTTCCTCAGTCCTGTCGCTGCTCACATGCTCAGAGAGGGCAGGTGAACAGCCAGCAAAAGCAAGGAGCAGCAGCAAAAGGACCAGAACTCGGGAGGGGCAGTGGCCCCCCTGCAGGGCCGTGGGCTTTGACAGGTGCCCAAGGGTGGCCGGGTGACCGGCCAGATGGGCGATTTAACAAATATAATAAAATAAATAAAACAATTCCAAACCCTGATTCAGGAAAAGTGTTATGAAGTGTTCCGCCACAAACCACACACACACAGATTCTAAGCAACAATTGGCAAGGTACAATCAGCAGAGCTAGGACCTCTGAAAACAAACCAACAGCAGAAATACAAATGTCCAAACGTTTTGGACTATATCTCCTGTAATCCCCGATGATTGGGCCATACTGGCTGGGCCTTTTTGGAGTTGTAGTCCAAAAGCACCACGTTGCCTACCCCTGCGCTAATATACCCATTAAAGCAGAACTAAATTCCGCTTTGTGCTTCTAAGTTAAAGTGTGTTCAACAATTCGCTTAACGTTGATCAAAATGTTCACGGTTGTGGAATGAGCTCCCCAAAGAGGCTCACCCGGCACCCACATTGTACTCTTTCCGGCGCCAGGTGAAGACCTTTTTATTCTCCCAGGCCAGTGTTCTCCAACCTTGGGTCCCCAGATGTTTTTGGCCTACAACTCCCAGCATGCCCCAGCCAGCGCATGCTGGGAGTTGTAGGCCAGAAATATCTGGGGACCCAAGGTTGGAGAACACTGTCCCAGGCATTTAAATCATTTTAAATCATCTTAATCATTTAAATCATCTTAATCATTTTTATCTTGTAGTTTTTAACTCTGTTACTGTAATTTGAACTGCTGCTAGCTTTGCTGTTTGTTTTAATCTGTGGTTTTAAATTTTATAGTTATATTATATTATATTTTATGGTTTTAACTGTTGTAAACCGGCCAGAGAGCTTCAGCTATTGGGCGGTATAAAAATGTATTAAACAAACAAACAAACAAACAAACAAAATTCCATTATTCCAAAATGGGTAGAAACATGATCCCATGTGAAAACAGCCCATCGTTATGGGATGCTACGGACAGAACAGTCCAGGTCCATGCGCTATTACCCCTTGATTTAGAAGCTGTTTACAGTGGCGCACCATCTCTCTTGAAATTTTCAGAATACGTGTTCTTGTTCTACTTTTAAGCGTGCCGGTTTTTAGTTTGTTGTTCACAAAGATGTCCCTCCTTATCTGTCCCCAAAAGATGGAGCACTGCTTTTTGGACTTGGGTTTCCTCCTTGGGCAGGGGGAGAGTAGGTGACCGGGCAGCACCCTGTCCAAAAAAACAGATGCTGAAATTTGTCTATATGGCCCCCCCAGCAGTTTGTTCTTCCGGGATGGGGACAGGTAGGTATATGGACGTTTATGACAAGAGACACACGGTGGCAACTGTGCCGCATTGTGCCCGCACACTGGAGAGGTGGCTACCGGAAGGGTCGGGGAGGTGGCCCTGAATTGCTGAAGGGCACCCGTACAATCCTTGGGCAGCCAGCAGTAGGCCTCAGCCTGCCTCCCGTACTCGCCACCCTCGGCAGGACAGTAACCGAACCTGGATGTAGTAGTCAATGTGGATGAGGCTGCAGCCTTGGAGAATGGACTGCGGCAACGCCGGCACGAGGACCTGCTCCCCCCACTCAGCGCGCTTCCACGCCTTCACGGGGGAGCCCTCCACCTCCGCGATGGTCCTCAGGTCATAAATCCACCGCTTGGATTTGTAGGCAATTTTCTGCAGGAGAGGGAAGATGAGGGTAAGAAGAGAAGAAGAAGAAGAAATCAGTTTAGCTCGCCTTCACGCTGCTCAAATTTTGGGAATCTCCCCTAATTAAAGGGGGATTTCTTTTGGCTTGGGCGTGAATGCCCAAGTGGGGTGGTGGCACTTTCTACCCTAAATGGAGCATCCTGGGCGGGGGGGGGGGGCGATCCTTACACTCAGTGGGTGAGTTTGCATGCCACGCTAAGCCACCCTGGGAAGAAGCCACGGTGGGTGGGTGGCTTGTCCGTAGCTCCCAACAGACAATCGTCCGCTCAGTGGCTTCCCGTGGCTTGTTTCTCCCTCAGTCCCTCTTCGGTTCTCCAGCCTGCTGCCTGCAGATATCCCAGGAGGCTTTATGGCAGAAATTGCCTCATCCCTTTTGTCAGCAACCTCTCTGCAATGGGTCTGCTGTAGTTGCCACCTGACTACGTAAACCCCGCCCCTCCTCCGCATCAGACTGCAAAAAGGAAATAATTCTCTTGAGCACTTATGAATGTGGGAACACGTTTGCAAGCTTGCTTTTTTTTCTTTTCCTTTTCTAATTGAGCTCTTGTGCTCTTACGTAAGAGTGAAAGACTCCCTGTCTGCTATTTAGCCACCCGTACCCCCTTCTGGTCAATAGAAGCACGATGACGCTTCTCTTACACTGAAGTAAGAACACACATTTAGTTCTTATTTTTCCTGCTGTGAAATTTGCGCAAATTTCCCGTCCGTTCTACTGCTCCGCCATGAATTTTGCGTAATTTTTGCATTCCTGCTCACTGCTCCTGTGCATCTGACAGCTAGCGATGGAGAGATGGGAGACCCCTCCTCTAGTTTCCTGCACTAAGCAGGGGGTTGGACTCGATGGCCTTGTAGGCCCCTTCCAACTCTATGAATCTATACCAGCAGTAATTACGCCTGCCTGCCCCAGTCGCTGAAACGTCTGCACCGGGCTCGCAGGTCACAGTAAGCCACACCGACGCTAACAAGGCTCACAACCCACCACTGGCTTATCGTGCCGTGAACCCAGTCTCCGGGTTCTCCAACAAGATGGCCACCCACACATTCCATATCACACCCGGGTTGCGATGGACAGCTAAAGGGCCTGATGCAATTGGCTGCCTAGTAAGGCGACAGCCAACCCATCGCAAGCTCCTCCCCTTCTCCAAACACGAGCCACTCAATGATGGCTTCGGGTACCACATTCCGTTCAGGCTGCTAGTTGGAAGTCACTTGTGGTGCTTCTCTTAGGCGGACTTTGGCCCAGGGCTGGCAGCAGCTGAGCACCGGTTTAGGACTGACTGATTTCCCCGGCCTTTCGTCCATCACAGAACCCAGGTGGGCCCGCATCCAGGCAACTGGCCAGAACACTTAGCTTCAAGAAGGTGACTAAATCATATGACACACACACACCCCATTTTCAGCAAGGGAAGTAAACATGACCAAGAGTTTCTAGGCCTGGCCTCCCCGACACACACACAAACATGGCACCAAAGCACCATCAAGAACCGTAACCCAGCCTTCCACATCTTGGAGCCCTCCAAATGTTTTGGGGACACGCTGGCTCGGGGTTGAGGCTGGAGAAGGCTGGCCTAGCCCATTACCTGGATGAGACTAGCCACAATGGTGCTGGTGTCCCGGCCAGATTTGTTCTCAATGTCTGTCCGCAGCTGGATGACCTGCCCCACGACGTAGCCCTTGAGGTCTGCGGTGGCTGTCAAGACCACGTTGCCAGTTTTCACGAGCTTGTAACTGAACTTCTTGGTGATCGACATTGTGTTTGGCTGCTGCAGGGAAGGGACACAAGGGTGAGAGAGATGCTGGCATAGGGGAGAGAAGGCATCCTGTCCGCAAAGAAGTTCGTCCAGCCTTCCCCAGCCTGGTGCACCCCAGAGGTGTTGGACTACAGAGTTCAAAGTCCAACAACTCTGATGGACACCAGGTTGGAGAAGGCGGAGTTTATCCTAAAGATGCTCGAATATTAGATATTTTATTTTAACTTGGCCTTGCAGTGGGTTCCTGGTGCCCATAGCCATCTGTAAATTAGCATATGGATCATAGAATCATAGAAAAGTAGAGTTGGAAGGGGCCTACCAGGCCATCGAGTCCAACCCCCTGCTCAATGCAGGCATCCAGGTCAAAGCATCCCTGAGAGATGGCCGTCCAGCCGCACCTTGAATGCCTCCAGAGTGGGAGAGCTCACCACCTCTCTAGGTAGTTGGTCCCATTGTCTTATTGCTCCGACAATAAGATCTGTATGGGTGTGTGTCTGTGTGATATTTTAATGTGGGTGAAGGCTTCGCAGGCTGACCTTCACATGGTATCGAAAGATGCTGTCGCTATGAGAGGGTTGTTGCATGCATTAGATCAGCAGCCACATGCGATAAATGCATAACTGGACTCCACCGCTTGGATTGGAGAGGTGTACGTGTGTGAGCAAGAAGGGGAAAACAGGCTCACGCTGGCTCAGCTTGTCTGAGCGTGGAAAGCTAAGCAGGGTTCAGGCCTGGTTGTTACTTGGATGGGAGACCCCTCCTCTAGTCTCCTGCATTGAGCAGGGAGTTGGACTCGATGGCCTTGTAGGCTCCTTCCTAGCTCTATGATCTATGAAATCTAGAATGGCCCCCATTTTTTTAAAAAAAACAAAACATATATCCCTGCATGGGGAAGTGCGCCAAGTCTAAAGCAGAGTCAAATGTGGGTGCAATAACCCACTTCTTTTTTTCTAGGGGTGGGAAATTCCTTCCAGCAGCTGTCCAAGTTTTTAAAGCAAAAATTGTCTCGTGGTTCCCGGGTTCTAAATGCTCACTTGAGGTCATTCAATCGCTCTTCCTTAAGGTATTATTTGGTGTCCCCAGATGTGTATCTGGAGCTGCATTAAAATTGGAAGCTGGACTGCACTCGATAAACTGCCTAGCTTGGATTCAAGTCATCCACTTTTGGCTTCGCTGCAGACTGGCACTCCCGATAAGACTCTTTGGTTTATACGATCTGGTCGGACTCTTTTGAATCCCCCTGGTCAAAGGCCGTGATAAATAAAATCATCTCGGTAGGGCTTTCACCAGATATGTTATTATCTAGTGAATTAGTTAGTGCTAAATCAATTGTGAAACAGAGGTTGTTGGACATTGATTTACAGGAATTACAGGGAGTGGCCAGGGGGCCCTGCTCTCCTCTATCCTTGGGTCTGCCAGCTTTTTTTTTTTTTTAGCAAGGAGGAGCTGCCTTATCTATGCTGGCTGACGATTCCCAAATTTAGGAGAGCATTCTCATTAGCAAGATTTAATGCTCTCCCTTCTAAATTGCTGGATGGCAGATATAACGGAACTCCACTTTGAGGTAGAATCCATACAGCATGTCTTACTTTCCTGCAGCTTCTTCCATAGGGCCAGGAAAGACCTGATCTACCCTATTCTACGGTCTTTTCCTGGGCACCCTACGGATTTTTAAAAATAACTTTTATTACTCAGCAGCTCTGATCAGTTAATCACTGAGCAAGTGGCCAAATTTCTGAACCAGGCTATCTTTACCAGATTGTGTTTGACTTCCCGTTTTCACGTGTCTAATTAACTGAGCTGTCTGGTCTGTGCTATATTGTGTGAGGAATGGTCTACTGACTGTAATAAAGATTGTTGTTATATCCCTGCATACACAGAACACGAGCACATCAAGCTTAAGGTTAAGGAATAATCTTCTCCTAGTTTGGTCAGTGCGGGAAGAATTGTGTTCAAACATCTGATCCGCCCCCAACCCTCCGTCATCTGAACTGGGACTGTCCCCAGCAATAGATACATCTTGTAAGGCTGCCAGCTGAGTGTTTGGCCTCTAAATCTATCAAGGTTTACCGCCTGGTGGACACCAATGAAGCAGCGCACAATCCAAGCAACGTGCCCCAGCGCCCTCCGCAAACGTTGCAGAGGATATTGTGCGGCAAGTATGGGATCACAGATGGCCACGTGCAAATCTGGAACCCGAAAGCGGCAGTGATTTACCGGGCATTTACTGGTGCACCACTTGTAAAGCTCGCCAAGGGTAACTGCCCCTCTGCGGAGAAGGCCGGCATCCCCTCACCGAGTACCGCAGTTTAGGTGTGGTAAGAAACCACGAGAGAGACGCCTGCCATTTCTTATCCTTTTTCAAGCCACGGAGCAAGGGGCCTCTTGCGTCGTTCCTTTCCGCCGAGCCTCAACAGAAGCAAGATACAAGATGCTGCTGTTCCCTTGAGCACGTGCAGAGGATGGGATTGGGTGAGGAACCGAGAAGCAGCAACAGCCAGCATGAAAGAGATTGCCCCCATTTTCCGGGGAAGGAGAGCCGTTTCCCAGCAGTGCAGACCAGTGGTTCCCAACCTTGGGTCCCCAGATGTTGCTGGACTACAGCTCCCAGCATCCCTTGCCATTAGCCATGCTGGCTGAGTATGCTGGGAGCTGTAGGCCAGCAACATCTGGGGACCCAAGGTTGGGAACCACCGATGTAGACCAACCTTCCCCCAACCCGGTGCCCTCCAGATGTGTTGGACTACAACTCCCATCACTCCCAACACTCAGCGGTGCTGGGGGGTGGTGATGGGAATTGTAACCGAACACATCTGGGGGGCACCAAGTTGGGCAAGGCTGCTGTAGACAATATCGAGCTAGATGGCCTAATGGTAGCTGCCCCTGTTACTGTTTAATTCAGAACCATGAGGACTTTTAGGTGAAAGACGAGAGCTCAGTGGCAGAGCACCGGCTTTGCACGTAGGAGGGTCCCGGTTCAAACCCTGGCATCCCCAGATAGGGCTGGGAAGACTCCTGCCTGAAACCCTGGAGAGCTGCTAACAGTCAGTGCAGACCACCTTTCGCCAACCTGGGGCCTTCCAGATGTTTGGGACCACAACTCTCGTCATCCTCGACAATCGACCATGCCATCCGGGGCTAACTGGAAGTTGTAGTCCAAATCTCTGGAGGGCCACCAGGTTGGGGAAGGTTGGTGTAGATCAGGGGCTCTCCAACCTTGGGTTCCCCAGACTGTTGCTGGACTACAGCTCCCAGAATCCCTTGCCATGAGCCATGCTGGCTGGGTAATGCTGGGAGCTGTAGGCCAGCAACATCTGGGGACCCAAGGTTGGAGAGCCCTGGTGTAGATGAACCAAGGGCCTGACTCGGTAGAAGTCAACTTACAATGTCTTCCCCCTTCTCCAGGCACCAATGCAAGAGAAAGAAAGCCATGCCTCTCCCCCAAGGCCCTCTGTGCATAACGCTGGCTAGTAGGAACCCTGGAACACAAGGAGCACCCAAGTGTGCCTGCAACCGAACATCACTTGGGGCGCAACAGCACGGCACGCTCTCTAGCCTCTCTTGACTGGCATTGTAAAGCGGAAGTGGGTCAAATCAAGCTGTGAGCCGCCACCCCACCCCCCACCTTCTTCTCTCCCCACTGTCCCCTGCTTGGTGCATATCCTGCCTTGCCTCAATTTCAGGAATATCATTCAGGTTCAAAGGGCAGAGGACGTAGAAGATCTTGCTGCATTTGTGGTCTTTGGAAAACCGCGACGTCTCGATCACGGCTTTGAGCTGGTGCACGACCTTCCCAAAGGGGCCTTCAAAGGACGTGGGTGCTGAAGCTGGTTTCCAAGGAAGGAAGGAAGGAAGGAAATATAGGAGAGAAGAAACAAGGCACGTTACATGCATCATGCTTTTAAAAACAACAACAATGTTTTCTCATACCCTGTGCTGGAAGAGTACCAAAAGTCCTCTAGACCAAATCTAGCTTGGAGGCGTATACACACATTTTGCAAAAATTAAAAGCAAACATGCACCTAAGAACATCAGAAGAGCCATGCTGGATCAGACCCAGGGTCCATCTAGTCCAGCATTCTGTTCACACAGTGGCCAACCAGCTGCCCACGGGATCCCACCAGCAGGACATGAGTTCAACAGCACCCTCCCATCCTATGTTCCCCAGCAACTGGTATACATAGGCAGACTGCCTCTGATACTGCAATTAGCATATAGCCATTTGGACTAGTAGCCATCGATAGCCTTCTCCTCCATGAATTTGTCCAATCCTCTTTTAAAGCCATCTACATCTTGTGGAAGTGAATTCCATAGTTTAATTATGTGTGAAGAAGTACTTCCTTTTATCTGTCCTGACCCTCATACCAATCAGCTTCATGGGATGACCCCGGGTTCTAGTATTATGAGAGAGGGAGAAAAATGTCTCCCTGCCCACTTTCTCCGCACCTTGCCTAACTTTGCACACCTCTATCGTGGGTCTCTCCTCACTCACCTTCTTCCCAAGCTAAACACTCCCAGCGGCTGTAACCTTTCCTCCTGTGGGAGTTGCTCCAGCCCCTTGATCATTTTAGTTGCCCTTTTCTGCACTCTTTCCAACTCTACAATCTCCTTTTTCAAGTGTGGTGACCAGAACTGCACACCGTATTCCAAGTGACGTCGCACCATAAATCTGTAATAAGGGCGGTATGATCTTGGCAGTTTTATTTTCAACTCCTTTCCTAATTATTCCTAACATGGACTTTACCTTTTTCACAGCAGCTGCACACTGGGTCGACATTTTCATCAAGCTGTCCACCACAACCCCAAGATCTCTTTCTTGGTCAGTCACCACTAGCTCAGATCCCATCAGATTATACTTGAAGTTGGGATTTTTCACCCCAACGTGCATAACTTTACACTTGCTTATACTGAACCGCATTTGCCATTTTGACGCCCATTCTCCCAGTTTGGAGAGATCCTTTTGGAGCTCCTCACAATCCCTTTTTTGTTTTCACCACCCAAAATAATTTGGTGTCATCAGCAAACTTGGCCACTTCACTGCTCACTCCTGATTCCAGATCATTTATGAGTAAGTTGAAAAGCACTGGTCCCAGTACAGATCCCTGTGGGACCCCGCTGCTTACATCCCTCCATTGGGAGAATTTCCCATTTATTCCTACTCTCTGCTTTCTGTTCACCTATTTACTTTATTTCAATTCTGCTAGCTCTGGGGAAAGACAAGATGTTATACAGTGCCCTTCACAGTCACAAGGACTAGAGACTTGCTATTTTTTTTAAAGGAAAGTAGACAGGCACGGTTAGGAGGTTTCAGTTCTGCACTTTGTATTAAATTCTGTACTTGATCAGCACTTGCATGGACTATGCACAACCCTGGACAGAGATACATACTCCAATAGACAAGCTCTTTTTTTTTTTTTTTAATTCTTTGTTGAAAAAACCCACCAGTTTAGAAGCCGCCATTTACGTTACTCTTCATTTATATCCCAAAGGAAGCTCAGACTGGGGTCAATGAGAGCCAGTGTGGCGTAGTGGTGAGAGTGTTGGACTGGGACTCGGGAGATCCGGGTTCTAGTCCCCGCTCGGCCATGAAACTCACTGGGTGACTTTGGGCCAGTCCCTGACTCACAGCCTAACCTACCTCACAGGGTTGTTGTGAGGATAAAATGGAGAGGAGGAGGAGGATTATGTAAGCCGCCTTGGGTTCCTTGCAGGAAAAAAGGCGGGGTATAAATATAATAAATAAATAAATAAATGAGGGGGTTATCCAATTTTGTCCTAATAAAAAAGGGAGGTTAAACAGAACTGGCCTAAAGGGTGCAATGACCATGGAGGGGCTCTTTACCTCAGTCTTTCCAACCCATCCCACCACACCAGCTCTTAGAAATGGTACAGGCAAACCCCTGTCCTCTCTAGGAACGGTGGAGGGTAGGATTTGAACTCACAATCCCCTAGGTGCAAAATATATATATATATGGACGAATGCACTGTGACTCAAGACACTGCACCACAGATCTAAGGCCTTATTGATAGGAAGCCTTTGCAAACTCCTGTATTTCCTCCACAGCAGCTAAAGGGTTCACGTAACACTTGTGAATCTGTGTCTAGTCATCCTGGGATGCCACACACATTGGTAAAATGAGACCACAGGAAGTCTGGAGTCACCGTAGAGCCACAAGCCTTAATCAGAGGACCAAGAGAGCGGAATAATATTACCACGGTACCTGGAAGCAAGAACTGGAAAGGAAATGTGTGCTCGCCAGCCATCAGGGTCCCTGTGAAATATAAAAGGAAGAAAAGTAGATAACCAAGAGGCCTGCAGAGTACTGATGATTTCCAACAATGAAGTAGCAGCACTAGATTCTATAGCGCCCACAGTTACAGCTAACCCCCAGAGAAATGCAAACTCTTATTTGTTCCACACCAGCAGGTTGGGGAAATTAATTTAGAGTCCCCACGGGACGTGAGTGAGAGATGGTGAATGTGATGATTGCTAATTGCCACCACTGCACCAGGCAAAGCATGAGAAATAGTGTGTGTGTGTGTGTGTGTGTGTGTGAGAGAGAGAGAGAGAGAGAGACAGACAGACAGACAGGCATGTAACTCAGTGATAGAGCACATGTTTTGCATGCAGAAGGTCCAAGGTAACTCAAAGGACGCTGAGAAAACGCCCGCCTGAAACCCCAAAGAGCCGCTGCCCATCAGTGTCGCCTTGATGGACCTACCTCACAGGGTTGTTGTGAGGATAAAATGGAGAGGAGGAGGAGGATTATGTAAGCCGCCTTGGGTTCCTTGCAGGAAAAAAGGCGGGGTATAAATATAATAAATATTTTTTTAAAAAAAATGATCTGACTCAGTATAAGGCGGCTTCTTACGTTCCTACGCTGCTTTATCTCAGGCAGCAAAATGTCTTACTTAGGCTGTCCATGTGAACAGAGAGGTCAGTGGCATGCTGGCTGTGGAACTGTCCTCCACGGGAAGGTCCAACAGGCATATTTAAAGTCTTTCCGGAGTGAGAAAAAAAAAACAGCCACGGTTTTATTGTTAGAATATGTTTTTAAATGCTTGAATTCTCTTGTATTTTGACATTAAGGTTTACTGTTCGGGGTTGTTGTTGTTTTCCAGATGTAGAGGGTTTTATAAATGTTGCAAATAACTAAATAATTTAAAAGCTTTCAGGGGTGGGGCGATGATGGATATGTTCCTATATTCCCCCTCAATCCTACAAACTAGCCTAAGGTTATCCCATGCCTGGCCACTAGGTGGAAATCAGCAATCACATTTCAACTTCAGGGACAAGTTATGGAGGTAAAAGCCCTTTAAAGTTAACACAGTGTTCTCCAACCTTGGGTCCCCAGATGTTTTTGGCCTACAGCTCCCAGCATGCCCCAGCCAGCTACGCTTTTTATTGTTTAAATGTATTTTATTGCATTTATGTATTTTATTCTGTGTACATCGCCCAGGGTGGCCGGTTGCCGGCCAGATGGGCGATAAATTTATTATTATTATTATTATTATTATTATTATTATTATTATTATTATTATTATTATTATTATTATTATTATTTAATATCCTGCCTTTTCCCCAATACTGGGATTCAAGGCAACGTTACAACATTAAAACTTGTTCAATTAAAACATATAAATAGAAGTGCACAAAAGTTTAAAAAATATATAATTGAATTAGCTATAATATTAAAAAATATATAAAATATCAAAGTTAAAACAACAGTAACCATATAAACAATAGTGCTCATCCATCGCATTCTCACAGGTCAGACCAATGTTTGCCTGCCTCCGGGAGCAGACCGAGGAGGGCGCCATCCTAGCCTGCCTGAGGGCAGGGACTCTCCTGTTCTCTCATTAGTATGTAAACCGCTCCGGGGGAGCCTTTGCGACTGAGGAGTGGGTATAATTTTTCAATGAATGAATAAAATGCCCCTCATTTTGGCAGGTGGGAAAGGGGGGGGGCTTGCATATTTGTTAGAACTAGACTAATCCTGTTTAGATGCTGCCATAACGGAGGCCAGCCTTGAAGGCAGTCTATGGACTGCCGTTAGCAGCCGGGTCCCAACTGGGATGGGTCGCAGAGGAACCTCTCTTGCCGGCGCTTAAGAGCTCTGTTGGCTCCCAGTCTAATTTCCCTGCCCCAGTCAAGGTGGTGCTCAGGTGCAATGCTTGGCTCCCCTACCAGCCTGCTTGTGTGTGGAGGACGTCCGTCAATGCTCCCCTCAGAACGCGCCTGCCAGATTCAAGGCGGTTGGCGACCAAGGCGAGCGTGCGTTTGTTCCCTGTGCAACTCTCACCTGACCCAGCTGGCCAGAGAGGCTTGCCGGGAGCCTGTGCTGCAATCGCTTGCTGGCATCAGGCGAAAACTTGGCTTCCCTTTTTAAGAACATGAGAATCATTTTTATAGATTTCATAGATTTATAGAGTTGGAAGGAGCCTACAAGGCTATCGAGTCCAACCCCCTGCTCAATGCAGGAAACTAGAGGAGGGGTCTCCCATCCAAGTAATAACCAGGCCTGACCCTGCTTAGCTTTCCACGCTCAGACAAGCTGAGCCAGTGTAAGCCACAGGCTGGGCTTCTTTAGCACTGTTTTACAATTGGGTTTGTATTATTATTATATTATTATTATTATTATTAGCATTTATTTATCGCCCATTTGGCCGGCAAACCGGCCACCCTGGGCGATGTACATAAGATAAAGACAGGATAAAATACATTAAAACAGTATAAAATTTTAAAATCTTAGCCCACCCCATATTCCTGCCTGAATAGCCAAGTTTTTAGTGAGCGGCGGAAGCTCAGCAGAGAGGGGGCATGGCGGAGGTCACTCGGGAGAGAGTTCCACAGTACGGGGGGCCGCCACAGAAAAGGCCCTATTCCTCGTCCCCACCAGTCTAGCTGCTCTGGCTGAAGGGACAAGGAGAAGGCTGTCTGTGGCAGATCTATTTTATTTATTTATTATTATATTTATTCCCCGACTTTTGTCCTGCAAGGAGCCCAAGGGGGCTTACATAATCCTCCTCCTCCTCCTCCTCTCCATTTTATCCTCACAACAAGCCTGTGAGGTAGGTTAGGCTGAGAGTCAGGGACTGGCCCAAAGTCACCCAGTGAGCTTCATGGCCGAGCGGGGACTAGAACCCAGATCTCCGAGTCCCAGTCCAGCATCTTCTTATAATGAAAGGCAGTTTGGGGGGAAGGGAACATTACACAGATCACCAAAAAAATATATATATCTGGGAGAAGGAATGCAGTGCACAAATATATTGCATATATGTGTGTGTACACACCCACACATCTCTCATAGATCTAGTCCAGAGGTGGGCAACTTTCACACACACACACCAGGCCCACCCATCCCTGAAATCATCACTGGTTTGCCACCGAAATGCAGCACCAAACTGCTCCATAGTGCTAAAGGGGTTAAAATGAGCTTCTCTGCAAGCTAACGTTCACTGTTTTAATCTGTAGC
Organism: Shinisaurus crocodilurus; assembly: GCA_021292165.1. NCBI lineage: Eukaryota > Metazoa > Chordata > Lepidosauria > Squamata > Shinisauridae > Shinisaurus > Shinisaurus crocodilurus. The sequence goes on along the minus strand of JAHFWL010001192.1, from coordinate 1,453,239 downwards.
AGCAACAGAGCACTAAAATGGACAAACTTAGCTTGCAACAAGCAAAATTTGACCCTCTTATGGAATGGATTTTTGTTTGTAAAAATAGTAATTTTTTTTTTTAAAAAATTATAAATTCAGGGGCATGGCAGGGGGGGCTACCTATGGCCCATGTGTTGCCAACTCCTGACCCAGTCCAGCCTCCTGCTCAGTACAGGCTCTGCAATGCAGGAAGCGGCTGCAGCATCCCTAACGGGTGGCCACCCGGCCCCTGCTTAAACACCACCAGTGAAGGAGATATCTCACCGCCTCCTGAATCTGTTTCCCCTCCGAATAGCTCTCGCTATATGAAGTGTCTCCTAATTTTTTGGCTGAAATCTGCTTCCCTGAAATTTCCACCCATTGGTTCTGGTCCTCCCTCTGGAGCAACAGAGAACAAATCTTCTCTGTTGCCTCTTTTGCATGACAGCAACTCAGGTATTTGAAGACTGCGATCATGTCTCCCCTGCGTCTTATTGCGTCCAGGCTAGCGGCAGAGGTCACGAAATCTTACAATATACCCAAATAGAGCACAATAGCATGCAGTCACACAGGAGAGAGAGAGAGAGAGAGAGAGAGAGAAAGATGGGGAAATTGACTTTCCATGGCGTGGAGAGAAGCATTATAGCCTGCAAATGCCACAAAAATAAATAAACAAACAAAATCAAGCTGCTGTTAAACGAATCGAAGCGAGAACCAGTAAAAGAAGTTGGCTACCCTACGCATAGGCCAGCTTTAACTTCACCCACAAGTCAGGAAGCAAAGTCAGAGAGGGGGGGGGGGGAGTCCTTGCTGCCGCACAACTGTGAAATTCCAACTCTACATCCACTTTTCCTGCTCCCGGCGTACCTTTATCTGCCAGGGAAAGGGTGCTGTTGTTATACTGCTCCTCCACTGTCCATGCGGTGTCGTTCATCTTGCTGGACACCCCAGAGGAGCCCACGCAGCTCACCTTGATAGCTGGAGGAGAGAGGAGAGTCATTAGCTACGTATGTTGGCAAGCTAAAAAAGAGATGATGAATATATGAAACACAGGGACGAACAATCCGGCTAGCTCTGTACGGTCTACAACAGAGTTCTCCAACCTTGGGTCCCCAGATGTTTTTGGCCTACAACTCCCAGCATGCCCCAGCCAGCTATGCTGGCTGGGGCATGCTGGGAGTTGTAGGCCAAAAACATCTGGGGACCCAAGGTTGGAGAACACTGGTCTACAATACATGCTAGCTGGGGGACAAGGGGTGTTTGAGTCCCAACACATCTGGAGGACACCAGGTTGGCGAACGTTGGTCTACACAACACTGACTGGGAGAAGCTCTTCAGGATTTCAGACAGAGGTCTATCCCAGCCCCACCTGGAGATGCCGGAGATTGAAACTGGGACCTTTTGCATGCAAAACAGGTCCCTGACCACTGAGCTATGGCTCCTTCACCAGAAGCAGCAGCATTGATACAGTGCTTTTGAGTAATCAAAGTGTTCCCTATTATTTCATCTCAGTAATACTTAAGACACACACACACACACAACCAGTCAGTACAAAATTCTGTGGCCTAATTGTCCCCCGCCCACCTCACAAAGAGTGAAAATCAGAATGTAGGGGCTGCACAAGAGTGGACAGCCCGCACAGCGCTTCCACTTTGCATCAGCTTGCCAAAACAACCCAAGAACCACGGGTTCAAACTCAACAACCCAGAGTGCCGGGTTCAGACACCACGATGAACAACCCAGGAATGGGGCGTTCCCGGGTTGTTTCGGCAAGCTGATGCAAAGTGGAAGCTTGGTGAGTGTGTGTGTGAGGACCGGACAACCCATGCTTTAAACAACCCACGGGTTGTCCTTACGTGCGAAACTGGACCAGTGCATTACAATAATTAAAACACCCAATTCACAGGATAGCCGCCAAACAGAACAGCAAAGAAAATAATTATGGATAAAAACCAGAACGCTGCCAGAAGCGTTGACCAAATTTTAAAAAAGAAAACACCTTTCAATTGGCACCCAAAAGACAGCAATGTAAACACCCAGCAAATGTGCCTGGGGGGAGAAGGATGCCAACACAGAAAAGGCCCTCCCGCCCACCTTGATCTTGGCACACGAGGGCTTGGGATCCCTCTTGGTTTTCAGCGTTTTGGGCTACAAGGCCGTTGGCACTCATCGGCAGGGTTTGCTATGAAGGGTCCCCCCTTGTGCTGCTGTGTGAATATGCCGTTGACGTGGGTCAGAACACATGAGTCAACTAGCAGGCGACACAATATCTCCCTGGCATCCCACCCCACATCAACATACCTGCACAGCACAAGAAGGGACTGGTATACAGGACCTAAACCAAAATATCAGAAGCTGGTATTGTATCTCTCAGTAGTGATCTGATCACCCTACTCGTGATTTATGTATGTATCCTAGCAACATAGTTTCCTTTTGTGTTATTCTTAGCAGGAGGGAAATTAAGTAGATTTTCGCACTTCGTGCAGAATTATGTGAAATTAAGCCAAACTACTCTCAAGTCTCATTGTAGACCACAGTGGGAACCAAAGTGTTCCAGCAGCAAGTGCAGGAGGGGGGAAACTGATCCTGGGGGAATGCCAGCGGGAAACGGAAATCCGGGGTGGCGGCCATTTTGAGAACCGTTTTAGCATGGGTTAGTTCGGACACAGTGGATGCCACTTATGGCTTATGGCTTATGGCTCCCGTAGGAACGGGAGTTATGTGTCCACACACACACCCTTCCTCCCGCTCACGTGCTCTACTTCAACTAGTCCCTTCCTCTGACAGCCAAGAATCCTCACAGGGGAGAAACTCAAAAAATGTCTGGAATGTGGGGAAAAAAAACCAACCTCTTACATCCCATCAGAGAACCCACATGGGGAGAGAAACCAGATCAAAGACGTTTGCCCAGAGATCTTGCCTTGCATCCCCATCACAGCATTCACACGGGGAAGAAGCCATTTCAAATGTTCAGAGTGCAGAAGGAAGGAGCAGTTGTACTTGAATATAGCTCCAGCCAAGAGCTCCCCTTCCTCCAGCTACTTAGTACCACCGCTCAGGCCATCGGAGCCAAAAGCAGCAGCAAGCTGTCCTTTGTGCTCAGATCTCTAGCTCCAGGACCCGCTGAGCTTTGTAACTAAGAATCTAATGCCAGAGTTTGCTTCTTTTTTTTCTCCCCCCGCCCCTCCTCCCTCCCAATCCTCTTTCCTTTTGTATCATGTCTTTTAAATTATAAGCCAGAGGGCAGGGACTGTCTTATTACCGTACTCTGGGAGCCTTTTTCAGCTGAAGAGTGGGGTTAAAAAAATGCTGGAAAAGAAAACAAAAATAGTTAGCCCACTGCACCTGATCCAGCAAACAATGGCTTATGCTTGCCCTTCAAATCAGGATTGCAAGTCAGGTTCGGGGTCCCGATGAAACAAGGGACTTTTGAAGCTGTAACTAAGAGAATGGGTCTTACTCGGAAGCAAGTGCTACTGTGTTTAGTGATGCTTGCCCCTCGAAGCGAGCAAGGAGCTGAAGTTCCTGGGATGGCTTTTGTAGGAGTGGGGAGAATTTTGTTCAGTTCACATTTTGATAAGAACCATCCTAAAGTCAATTTTAACATATAAACTACAAAATACATAAACATACAAGTTATACAACAAACACATAACAAAACAACAACAACAACAAATAGTAATAATAAATGCACACACACACCCCTGGGACCAAATAACTACGTACGTAACTATCCAACCTTCCAAAATTGTAATGACTCTTGTGAAGGTGTAATAAAACAAAATCTACAAATGCTCTCCATGTATCTTTAAAATCATTTCGGTTCGATAATCCCCTTTTAACTTTAATACTACACATTAACTTATCATTAATAGCAATATCCCATACCTCTTTATACCATTCCTCTAGATTTAAGATAATCTTGTTGATCTTCAAATTTCCAACCACATTTTATAAATGTCACTTGTTGTACCTTCTATAACTATATTTCCTTCTGTAGACTCGCTTCGTATAATCATCTTTTCAAATCTTGTAGGCTCTCTACATTCCTTATCTTTCCTTATCCAATTTCCATCCATTTCGCCGCCTCCCCAAACGGCAAAGCATGCTGCATTTCCAAATGCTGGAGAAAGAGGTTTCCAGTCCAGCTATCAGGCAGAAGGTCTCGCTTAGCTCTTAAGACCATTAACAAGTCAGTCGCCTAGCAAAGGTTGGTCTCCTGGCATCTGTAACATCAGGTATTTCATCTGACCTGGAATCACAAGGTGTGTGTGTGGGTGTGTGTACACAGCAGTTGCCAATGGAAAGCAGACGCACACTGCAGTGGAAATTCCACAGCAGCAGGAAATGTACCACCACAATCTGGTCTGCTGTCCAAACATGGCCTTACAGCTAAACATATACCACTAGCTCTCCAGTTTGCATTTTTTTTAAAAAAAATAACTGACTGTCAACAGAAAGTGCCTGGGCACAGTCACCCTGGCATTCAAAAGGGGAAGTGAATCATGATGCTTAAAATGCAAACTGCTTTGCCCCCTGGCTATATTTCCACTGAAGGCAATGTAGGGGCAGCCGGACTCCACTGGATCAGCCCCCATCTCCTTCCTGGGCAAGTGCCCCAGAGCTAATCTGGGGTTAGGATTTTAACATTTTATACGGGTTTTAAGTGTATTTTAATCTCTTTTGTTTTATTGTATGTTGTACATCGCCCAGATTGATTGAAATCAATAAATCTGCTCATGATAGCCCCAGTTCTGTGTGTCAATGGGTCTTTTGCTTTGTCCCCAGGGCTAGCAGAATTCCTTGTGGCCTGCAGTTAAGTACAATTGTGGTTCCTGTGCATGATTTAAAGAGTGGGCAGACTTAGCTTGTCTTGGAAGAAAAACTTGAGGCCCAGAAGCTTGATTTTTATTTTTATTTTTAAAAAAATGAAAACAGAGATTCTCAGAGCATCAAGTTCTAAGATTAATTCTTAGCTGCACTTGTGCAGCCATGCACTGCCCTGCTTGCCTTCAGAAAGAGCAATACTTTTGCAGTAAGATAGCTTCTTTATGTGTCTAATCCCCTTTCTTTGTGACAGGGAAACAAGCACAGATGTACTCTTTTTGCATAGTCCCCCCCCCCCGCACACAGACTCCCTCCCCCTTAACCAAATATCCCCTCAATGGTCCCAGAAAATGCTATGGAGAGGTATTTCCAAGTCAGGCTAGTTCTGATACCAATTGTCCATGCCCACTTCTGAGAAAACAGCTGAAAAGTACATGTATGCCCCCCACTCCATTCCCATCCCCACAACAGCTAATAGCACTCATCATGATTGTGGTGGATTAAAGGGCTATAACTCGTTGTTACCCGATTAAATGGTTACATTTAGGCTATTAAAGTTTAAAAATCGGCTCACGCTGGCTCAGCTTGTCTGAGCGTGGAAAGCTAAGCAGGGTCAGGCCTGGTTATGACTTGGATGGGAGTTTCCTCCTCTAGTTTCCTGCATTGAGCAGGGGGTGGGACTAGATGGCCTCGTAGGCCCCTTCCAACTCTATGATCTATGAAAATCTATGAAAAGGTGCTCTGATTAGTTGGGCTGTGGATTCGCTCTCTCTTTTTTAAATGCACAGACTTCTGAAAACTGGCGAAAGTAGTCGAAGAGGCATCCTCCCCTTCTCACACATGGGAGGGAATACCCTTCTAAGATGATGCCCCGCCAAGACACACATGTGGATCACCATACAGAGCTGGCAAGTGGCTGGTGCCCTTCTGCTTTCTCTCACACAACAGGGAATGCCTCCTGTAAGACGGTGCCCGTTGAGATGCATACAACATGACCACTACGCACTGCAGGTGCCACGTAAGAGGCATTCTCTTATTCATTACACAGGAATGCATCTTAAAGACAGTGCCTGCCCAGACACATTTGTGCATCACCTGCGCCCCCAAGTTGCAGCCCCAGTTTACTGCAATAGCGCCAGTCACATTTCTGGTGGGGGCGGAGGCAGCCGTGGCCCCTCGCAGCCATGTAACCGTGACCCCAGCCATGGGTTTATTGCAATAAACTAGGGCTGGATTAATTAACGCATGGGAAGGTTGGGGCCACGCGGCAGGGAGCGAGCGGCCTCCCTCCCCGCTCGCTGCTTCCGCTTTGCATCCGACTGAGAGAACAAGACTCCATTCCTGGGTTGTTTTGGCACGACGTGTGTGAACCCATAACCCATGAGTAGTTTCCGCCTCAACGAGCCAGAGTTCCGGGTTTGCACGGCACACTGAACAAACCAGATGCAAAGTGGAAGTAGCAAGTGTGGCGTAGTGGTGAGAGTGTCGGACCAGGGACTCGGGAGATCAAGGGTTCTAGTGCCCGCTCGGCCATGAAACTCACCGGGTGACTTTGGGCCAGTCACTGACTCTCTCAGCCTCACCTACCTCACAGGGTTGTTGTGAGGAGAAAAATGGAGAGGAGGAGGAGGAGGATTATGTAAGCCGCCTTGGGTTCCTCGCAGGAAAAAAGGTGGGGTATAAATAAAATAAATAATAAAAATAAAATAAATCTTAGGAACAGCACACACACATACACAATAGTATCACAAGGGACGTGTGTGTGTGTGTGTGTGTGTGTGTGTGTGAGAGAGAGAGAGAGAGAGAGAGAGAGAGAGAATTCCAGTGAGCCTTAAATCTTGCTGAACAAGGGAGCAGGGCAGGGCAAAGCAACACACACACACACACACAAGCACACTCTACGACTGGCTTCAGCCTCTTAAAAAAAGAAAGACTGCCGCCACAGCCAAGTCTGCAGTTTCTTAGCAACAGGCGCGGAGACCCTTCAAGTTTGCAATGTCCTACCAGCTCGGGCGCCTGTCAACAACACAGCAGCGACACCATCTGCTATTCTGAAGTCCTAAGACTGGCGGCCAGCGATCCAGCCAGCCAACCCATGCGTCCATTTCCAGCTGCGGCCTCTGGGCAGCGTGCGGGCTGAGCGGGGCTCTTTTGGGGTTCTGATGATTTGTGGCTCACGCTGGCTCGGCTTGTCTTGAGCTGTGGAAAGCTAAGCAGGGTCAGGCCTGGTTGTTACTTGGATGGGAGACCCCCACCTCTACTTTCCTGCACTGAGCAGCGGGTTGGCCTCGATGGCCTCGCAGGCCCCTTCCAACTCGATGATCTATGAATTTCGGTGGATGTTTGCAGGCAAAGCAGGGATTTGGATTTCTGATGAGCCGCCGTGATCATAAAAAATTGGGGTGTGGCAGTTCTTCTGAACTGATGATTGCAGTTCAGCAGAAGGGTGTGACTGTGTGTGCGCGCGCGGGCACAGCATCACGGGTGGCAATAAACTCAAGCGGTTGGCTGATAAGAGCTGCTCCGGCCCTGCTCAGCTTCGTAGGGTATGCCCTGTTGCTCTTTCCGGTGGCTCTTTACAGCAGTGGCTCACGCTGGCTCAGCTTGTCCGAGCGTGGAAAGCTAAGCAGGCTCAGGCTTTCCCTCGCTGTTACCTGGATGGGAGACCCCCCCTACTCTAGTTTCCTGCACTGAGCAGCGGGTTGGACTCGATGGCCTCGCAGGCCCCTTCCAACTCTATGATCCTATGAATCCTGCTAAACATATAAACTGGCCCTTTCAGAACCACACAAGACCGTTGCTGGATCAGACCAAACGCCTCTCTAGTCCAGCATCCTCTTTTTCCACTGTGGCCAACCAGTAGTGTCACCCCCAGCAACTGGAATTCGGAGGTATCTTGCCTCTGATACTAGAGGTAGTATATCGCTGTCAAGGCTAGAACAAAGATGCACCGTGGCGGGGCTGGGAGGGGGGCATTTTGTAACTGCCACACACACACACACACACACACACACACCATTTCAGACCTGAAAAGTCCTCCCCGCAAGCCACAATGCCTGTTGAGGCCTAAAGACCGGATTTTAAAAAAATGGATTTTAGACATAAATTTCACAGACAAAATACTTATTTTTATTAATTAACTAGCTTTTTTTTTACCCGGCGTTGCCCAGGTCGTCATTTTCCTATAGGCACTCTTTGTTCGAAATTCCTTAAGGTAGTTGTCCGCTGTGAAATCCCTGCTCCCCCCACCCCACCCCAGGACTGCACAATGAAATCTCTGCTTCCCCCCAGGACTACACCATGAAATTCCAGCTTCCCCTCTCCCCGGGACTATGCAACAATGAATTCCCTGTTTCCCTCCCCAACAGTACTACACAATGAAATCCCTGCTTCCCTCCCCGCCCCGAGACTATTCAACAATGAAATCCCTGCCCCCCCCAAGGGGCACACAATGAAATCCCTGTGTCCCCCCCTCCCCCGGGATTACGCAATCAAATCCCTGCTTCCGCCCTCCCGGGATTACGCAATCAAATCCCGGCTGTCCTGGCTGTGGTTCATGTGAACATCCTGTTTGGACGTAGGAGAGATTTGCATATCCGCCTCTGATTGGGCCCCTGTGGAGGCAGTGCATACCAGCATTCTATGTGCCGGTTGGAGCTATTGGCATAACGCCTCCTGAATGGCCCCTGCGAGCATTCCAAGCGATGCCATTGGCTCTCATCTATTTTGGGCCGTACAGGTGCGGCAAGGGCTTTTCGGAGATTTTTAACCTGCCAGTCTTTGTCCTTGGATGATGGGGAGTATGCGTGCCAAGTTTGGGGCGGATCCGTCCAACCGGGTAGGAGCCAAGGCAACGCAAACCCGCCGCGCGGATCCACGGACAAACAAACGGACAAACAAACGGACAAACATTCACATTTATATAGTAGATTAATTAATATATTATATTTATAGCCCGCCTTTTTTCCTGCGAGGAACCCAAGGCGGCTTACATAATCCTCCTCCTCCTCCTCTCCATTTTATCCTCACAACAACCCTGTGAGGCAGGTCAGGCTGAGAGTCTGTGACTGGCCCAAAGTCACCCAGTTGAGTTTCATGGCCGAACGGGGACTAGAACCCAGATCTCCCAAGTCCCAGTCCAACACTCTCACCGCTACGCCACCACTGGCTCTCAGGTTATTCTGTGTCAGAAAAAGAGAGTTCTTGCGGTACTCAAAGACTAAGAAGTTTATGATGGAATAAGCCAAGGATAGGCAACCTGGTACTCCCAGTTGTTTTGTACAACTCCCATCAGCCTCAGGCAGCATGTCTTATGGGAGTTGTAATCCAAATCTGCAGGGCACCGAGTTGACTATCCCTGGCATAAATTTCCTTGGATTACAGTTCACCATCAGATCCATCAAGCATTTCTGGAGTTACACATGGCTTGGCTGTGGATGTAAATAGTGGGGTAAGAGGGAACTGAAATGCAGAAAGTACAGACAGTAATAATTGCCTTATTAACAGTGGCGATTCACAAAACAGGATGAGTGACAACAAAGCCAATATTAATGGTGAGCTGATTAACACATTTAGTGTGATATATATATTTTTTTTTAAAAATGTCCCTATTCAAGCTGCAGGAGGTTGAGTTGAACCTTATTTATTTATTTATTTATTTAATACATTTTTATACCGCCCAATAGCCAAAGCTCTCTGGGCGGTTTACAACAGTTAAAACATAAAATACAATATAATGTAAATATAAGATTTAAAACCACAAATTAAAAACAAACAGCAAAGCTAGCAGCAGTTCAAATTACAGTAACAGAGTTAAAAACTACAAGATTAAAATGATTAAGATGATTAAAATGGCCTGGGATAATAGAAAGGTCTTCACCTGGCACCGGAAAGAGTACGATGTAGGCACCAGGCGAGCCTCTTTGGGGAGCGCATTCCACAACTGGGGTGCCACAGCAGAAAAGGCCCTCCTCCTGGTAGCCACCTGCCTCACTTCCTTTGGCAGGGGCTCTCGGAGAAGGACCGCTTACAAAGATCTTCGCATCCGGGCAGGTACATATGGGAGGAGACGATCCTTCAGATACCCTGGCCCCAAGCCGTTTAGGGCTTTGAATATTAGTACCAGCACTTTGAACTGGGCCCGGAAACAGACTGGCAGCCAGTTCAGATGAGAAAGCAGCACTGGCATAATATGTTCACATCGGCCAGTCCCCGTCGTTAATAATCTCACTGCCCTATTTTGGACCAGCTGAAGTTTCCGGACTCTTTTCGTATAGTTTACTCTGCCAATTTAAAAGCCAAGTGGGTGTTTGCACTTTAGGTTAGAGTAGCCTTCCCCAACATTTGCCCCCTGCATCTGTTGGGACTACAACCGCCACCATCCCCAGCCAGCTGGCAGAAGGCATCATGTTGGGGAAAGCTTGGTTAGAAATACACAAGAAAAAGCATACGGTTGCCCCCACAATATGCTATCAAGGTGTTTTAAAGATGCGCTCCAGCTGTCGTCCATTTGCAAAATGACACGCCGCACACTGAACAGTGCCTCGCAGTTCATGCACGTGTGCTCTAAATGCATGCCCAGACAAGATCCCAGAGAGGGAGCCAGACCCCGCAAAATTACAATGTTAGTGACTCACGCTGCTAACAAAGTCTTGGAACCGAGTCCGGAAACAGACTGGAAGCCCGCGCAGATAAGAAAGCACTGGTGGAAATATTACAGCTCTTCCCAATACATCAACCGCTCCCACAAAGCTTAAAAAAGAATGAGCTCACCACAGGCTGCCACCTTCTTCTTAAAATTTTTTTTTTTTAAATTTAACTTTATTTCAAACATTATATAAAACAAATAAAAAGAAAAACATACATATAACTACTCAGGTGCACCCATCACCACGGGACCAAAAAATAATTTCTATCGTAATAATCCATTATTATTCAATATTTCAAAAATACATCAGATCTTGACATGGCTGACTCCCCTCTCCCTTTACTAAAACATAGTCTAGGAATGGTCCCCAAATATCCTTGAAGTTATTTTTCTTTAATTGTCCCTTTTTACATTTGATGCTACATGTTAATTTATCATTTTAAAGCAATATCCCATACCTCCTTATACCAGTCAATAATTAAAAACTGATGTTGAACTTTCCATTTCCTTGCTATCATTACCCTTCCCACAGTTAACAAATTTACAATTAGTTCCTTTATCTCTTGAGAACAGACAAGTTTCTCCATTATTAATAGCAATGCTAATTTTGGACAGACCTCCAAATTAATACCAATAATTTCTGAAATTTCTACAAAGATGTTGTTCCAGAAATCCAGTACGCTTTTACAACTCCACCACATGTGAGCATAAGTACCTAGTTCCTGACATCCTCTCTTAACACAATGCCACCTTCTTCTGTACTTCTCCCATATTAATACAAAGGCTAGCTTTGGCCATCGCTTCTAATCACACAAAATATGCTTCATCATCAGCTGGCAACCATACACCAAGCAGGAACTGCCAGATAAGAGAATTTATCTTGTTTCTGACCGTCATTCGTGTCTCCTTTGGGGGCTGTTCCCAGAGGCTTCCAGAGTTCACGTCAGGAGGGCCTTAACACAAGTTTCTAGACCTGATGAACTATCTCCACTCCCAACCAAGAGCCCTGGGAAATATGGATAGGGACATACACCCCCCCCAAAAAACAAATCAAGTAAGGACTGGTTACAAATAAGATGTGAAGACCCAGAATAATGGTTGCACAGAGACAGCTTTTATGGATGAAGCAAGTCTTAAATCAGCCATCTAAAGAGAGGGGAGAGGGGAAAAAACCCAAGAAGTGGCAGCCTGATAATGAGGTGCCACAAGAACCTTAAAAGGCGTGGCAATTTATTGTGGCATCAGCTTTTGCGGAGAAGACTTATCTGATCAATTGCTATCTGATCAATCCTTAAGTCTTTTTTAAGAGAGCCTCGGGGCACCTCACCTTGAAAAAACGTGCCATTTCTCGGGGTGTGTTTTCCCTACTCCTCTCTCTTTGGACTGCTGCTTTGAGATGTATTTCATTCATAAAAGCCATATGTGGGCGCCACCGTTGTGGGACTTCCCTTCTTTTTTGTAACCAGTTACAGTAATACCTTGGATTGCAAGTAACTTGGTTTGAGAGCGTTTTGCAAGACAAGCAAATTTTTAAATATTTAATTATTATTATTTTTACTTGTATTGCGACGTCTTGCAATACAAGTACTGTAGTACGGCTTAAATTAAAAATCTCTGCACAATTTTTTTTGGGGGGGAATTCGTTTTGATATAAGAGTGTTTTGGATTACAAGCACGTTTCCAGAACGAATTATGCTCTCAATCCAAGGCATGACTGTATTTCACATTTTGAATTATTTGTGATCTGCTAATTTAAAAAGAGAGTGAAGTGCTGGGGGGGGAGGGGAGAAACCCTCCCAAGTTAGGGTGATCTCTGACACCCTGACAGTTGTGGGAGCGAGCGTGCATGCCGGGAAATCAGGGAAACGCACTCTGAACTCAAGGAGGAAGCATCCTGATGGCCCACATGGAGTCCACGGCCTAACAAAGAGAGACAGGCAAAGGCAGAATTGACCTAAATTGCTCTGTCATCCCATTCATCAGAATGGGATTTTTCTCATTAACAGTCAGCCTCCCTGGATCATGGCTGCCAGTCTGTTTCCGGGCCCGATTCAAAGTGCAGGTGCTAACATTTAAAGCCCTAAACGGCTTGGGGCCAGGGTATCTGAAGGATCGTCTCCTCCCATACGTTCCTGCCTGGACACTAAGATCTGCATCAGGCGGTCCTTCTCCGAGAGCCCCTGCCAAAGGAAGTGAGGCAGGTGGCTACCAGGAGGAGGGCCTTTTCTGCTGTGGCACCCCGGTTATGGAATGAGCTCCCCAAAGAGGTTCGCCTGGCACCTACTTTGTATTCTTTCCGGCGCCAGGTGAAGACCTTTCTGTTCTCCCAGGCATTTTAATCATCTTAATCATTTTAATCTTGTAGTTGTTCTTAATTCCATTATTGTAACTGCTGCTGCTAGCTCTGCTGTTTGTTTTTAATCTATGGTTTTAAATTTTATATTATATTTTATGATTTTAACTGTTGTAAACCGCCCAGAGAGCTTCAGCTATTGGACGGTATAAAAATGTATTAAATTAAATATATATATATATATATATATATATTTCCACACAACGGTAAGCCAGTTTTGTGGCTCAGGCTAGCAGGAGAAGTCCAGGCGGGCTCACGCACCAGCAGGCGCAGCTGCCTCGCGGAAAGCCACACTTCTCCTTAAAGCTGGCTTACCGTTGCACGTGGATGTGTTTTTGTCCCGTCCCCCCCCCCCCATCTTCCTCCAACAGCAACCAAGAAATCAAGATGGGTTTCGCGAGGATGTGATGATGCAACCCCTCTGGACAGTCAGAAGTCAAAGGTTACGCACGCATCACTTCAGAGCTCAGGAACAATTGCAAAAGGACGCTTTTTTTAATTCACGGGCAGAGTGCAAAAATTGCAGACAAGATCTGCTGACCAGAGTAAACATTTTGTCCTCTTCCCCACTCTAGGACTAGAGTCAGGATGCCTCTGAACACCAGTCGCTGGGGAACGTGGGAAGAAAGTGGTAGTGCACTCATGTCCTGCTTGTGGGCAGCCCAGAGGTATCTGGTCGGCTACTGTGGGGAACGATACAATAAATAATACCAAAAAAAAATACAATAAATAAAATAAATAAACAGGATGCTGTCCTAGATAGGCCTGTGGCCTGATCCAGCAAGGCTCTTCTAACCGAAGTTGCTGACTATTTCCATTCTGGCTTCCTAGCACTAGAAACTTGCCTCTCCAACCTTCACATCCTGTCAAGAACTTTATGCTGGATTTAGTCCTAGGAAACCCGGATTTAGCTGACTTCAGCCACGGCCCCTAAAGGGTCGATTCATACATGCACGTTCCATCATTCACTGACAGTAGCATATGTGGATGAGCCAGCCCAGATGGCTCCCCACTTCCAGAACATTCATTTTTCATCACCCCATCGCCACTCAAACAATCACATCAAATGGAGATCACAAATTCAGTTATGTGATGCGTGATCAAGTGATGCCCCCCCCCATATAAGCAGATCGGCACATTCAGAAAAAGCATGTGGTACAGCCCCCCCCCAAGGCTGTAACATTTGAGAATGTAGGTGGGAGAGCCACATGACTGTATCTTTCACCCCTCCTCACATTCTCCCTGACATGCTAGTTATTCTAAGCATTTTCACACGGGTGCGCATTTATTTATTATTTTATTTACAGCATTTTTACCCCACTCTTCAGCCAGAAAAGGCACCCAGAGTGGCTTACAAAGATTAATATTAAGACAGTCCCTGCCCTCGGGCTTACAATCTAAAAGACATGACACAAAAGGAAAAAGGGATTGGGAGGGAGGAGGAAGAAAGCAAAACTCAGGCACCAGTTCTTAGTTAACATTAAAACACGACTTACATTTCAGGTTTTGGTAATTGTGGATTGTCAAGGGCGTTTTAGTCTACACATATCTATTTTCTCCTGTGGAATGTGGATTTTCAAGGATTTCTTCATTGCACTTTTATTCCTACCCTTCAACCAAGAAATTCAAGGCAGCCTAGATGGTTCCTTCTTATGTATGTATGTATGTATTTATTATATTTATACCCCGCCTTTTTTCTTGCAAGGAACTCAAGGCAGCTTACATAATCCTCCTCCTCTCCGTTTTATTTATTATTTTTTATATGTTTTATTGAATTTTTCCAATCATACAACTAATAACGAATAAAACAGAAATACGACAAACATTGTGTACCCCCCACCTCTTGGGACCAAGTTATATTCCCCCCCCCAATATATATATATATGATATTATTCTATATTCCAAAAATGTAACAAATCTTGACAAGGTTCGTTCCCCTTCACCAACACATAATCCAGAAATTTACCCCAAATATTCACAAAAGTGTTTTTCTCCAATTGTCCTTTTTGGCACTTAATATTACAAGTTAATTTATCATTTAGCGCGATATCCCCTACCTCTTTATACCACTCGGTAATTGAAAAGACATGTTGAACCTTCCATTTCCTAGCTATCATTAATTTAGCTGCGGTTAACAAATTCACAATCAATTCTTTAGTATTTTTTAAACATACTACTTTTTCTGTTATTGTTAACAATGCTAATTTTGGGCAGACCTCTAATTCCATTCCAATTATTTCTGATATTTCTGCAAACACTTTCTGCCAAAATTCCAGAACATTTTTACAACTCCACCACATGTGGGCATATGTACCTTTTACATTATACCCTCTCCAGCACATTGCAAAACAGTTGTTGTCTATCTGATTTAATCTTACTGGAGTTAGATACCATCTCCATACCACTTTGTAGAAATTCTCTTTTATCCTAGTTGACATAACTCTTACAATATGTCTATCCCATATATGTTTGCAACTTTGTTTCGATATTTCCTCATCAAATTCCTTATCCCATAACAATTTAAGAGAATCTTTATGTTCTTCTTCTTTTTGTAACATTATACTGTATATAAAACCTTTGTTGTACCACTTGTTGACACATTACCTTCTATAGCTTCTCTAGTCAAAACTGTCTTTTCAAAACTGGTTACCGTAATTCTCTTTCACTATCATATCTTGTCCTCCCACTTTTTTAACCACAGTCCCAGTTGCACTAAATTTAAGCATGAAATTCCTCCTCTCCATTTTGATCCTCACAACAACCCTCTCTTTCACTATCTTTCACTATCATATCTTGTCCTCCCACTTTTTTAACCACAGTCCCAGTTGCACTAAATTTAAGCATGAAATTCCTCCTCTCCATTTTGATCCTCACAACAACCCTCTCTTTCACTATCTTTCACTATCATATCTTGTCCTCCCACTTTTTTAACCACAGTCCCAGTTGCACTAAATTTAAGCATGAAATTCCTCCTCTCCATTTTGATCCTCACAACAACCCTCTCTTTCACTATCTTTCACTATCATATCTTGTCCTCCCACTTTTTTAACCACAGTCCCAGTTGCACTAAATTTAAGCATGAAATTCCTCCTCTCCATTTTGATCCTCACAACAACCCTGTGAGGTAGGTGAGGCTGAGAGTCAAGTGACTGGCCCCAAAGTCACCCAGTGAGCTTCACGGCCGAGCGGGGACTAGAACCCGGATCTCCCGAGTCCCAGCCCAACACTCTCACCGCTACGCCGCGCTGGCACTTAACCAGTGCAGCTTAACCTACCTCAGAGGGTTGACATGAGGAGAGACAGCTCCCAAGGACAGAGATTTCTTCCAAGACTCCCTATACCAGTGTTCTCCAACCTGGGGTCCTCAGATGTTTTTGGCCTACAACTCCCAGCATGCCCCAGCCAGCATAGCTGGCTGGGGCATGCTGGGAGTTGTAGGCCAAAAACATCTGGGGACCCCAGGTTGGAGAACACTGCCCTATACAAATCTTACCCTCCCTAGTGCAGCTTTCGCCAACCTGGTGCCCTCCACACTACAACTCCCAGCATCCCTGATCATTGGCCATGCCAGCTGGGGCTGATGAGAATTGAAGTCCAAAACATCTGGAGGGCACCAGCTTGGGGAAGTCTGTGCTAGCCACTGCACCACACCGACTCTTCATGGAGGACCCAAATGACCCACCAATTTCTTTGGGGAATATTGATGGGGCACATACAGTCATACCTTGGATTGCAAGTAACGTGGTTTGAGAGCGTTCTGCAAGACAAGCAAATTTTTAAATATTTATTTATTTATTTATTTTTGACTTGATATACAAGCGGCGTCTTACGGCTTAAATTAAAAATCTCTGTACAACTTTTTTTGGGGGGAATGTCGTTTTGATATAAGAGTGTTTTGGATTACAAGCACGTTTCCGGAACGAATTATGCTCTCAATCCAAGGCATGACTGTATACTAGAGTCCTATGGGTAGTGGGGATAAGGTGTCAAGTGTTTTTTTTAATAATTATTGTGGAGTGCCGGTTAACCCGTTAAGCGCCGAACTCACGCATAGGACCCGGGTGCTGGTCCTTCACAATTATAGCTACCATTATCTCTAACCACTGGTCATGCTGGCTGGAGCTCATTTTATTTATTTATTTATTTATTTATTATATTTATGAATCACCCATCTGGCCAGACAATCGGCCACTCTGAGCGATGTACAGTCCAATATAATACAAGGGGGGGGGAGGGAAAACACACACACACACACACACACAGTATAAAACACAATTAAAAACAGTACAAAACTTAAAAATCCTAATCCACCCCATATTCCCGCCTGAAAAGCCACATTTTTAATGCACGGCGGAAGCTAATCAAAGAAGGGGCATGGCGGAGGTCACTGGGGAGAGAGTTCCATAAATTGGGGGCTGCCACAGAAAAGGCCCTCCTCCTAGTCCCCACCAGCCTGGTTTCTCTGGCTGATGGGACAGGGAGAAGGCCGTCCGTGGCAGATCTTGTTGAGCGGCCTACTTGATGTTGCTGGAGTGGAGGCGCTCCTTGAGATAAACTGGACCGGAGCCGTACAGGGTTTTAAAGGTCAACGCTAACACCTTTAATTCGGCTCGGCAAACAACTGGTAGCCAGTGCAACTCTTTGAGCACTGGAGTGATGTGATCACTTCCAGTCTTTAACCAGGAAATAGTCTACAAAAAAATGTAGGAAGAAGGCCAGACTATAAAGCACATGGTCTTCAATATCTATATACTAATGCCCAGAGAACAGGAAACAAACAGAATGAACTTGAACTCTTAATACAGGAGGGCAAATACGACTTGATAGGTGTAACTGAATCTTGGTGGGATGACTCCAATGACTGGAATACAGCAACTGAAGGATATAACTTGTTCAAAAAGAACAGAAGCAACAGAAAGGGAGGTGGAGTCGCACTATATGTTAAAAATGCATATCTATGCACAGAAATATAGGAGGATGCGCTTGGTAGCCCCATCAAGAGCATCTGAATTAAAATAAATGGGTCAAAGAATAAAACAAACATGGCGGTTGGAGTCTACTACCGACCACCCAATGAAGGAGAAGACGAGGATGAAACTTTTGAAAAGCAAAGTGCCAATGTTTCAAGGAGGCATGATGTAGTAGTAATGGGGAACTTCAATTTCCCCGATATCTGTTGGGAGACAAATTCTGCCAAACATGGCCCCTCCATAAATTCCTGACTTGGGTTGCTCATAACTTCCTCCTACAGAAAGTGGAGGAAGGAACTAGAGGATCGGCTATCCTTGACTTGATTCTACCAACAGAGACGACTTAGTGGATAAAGTAGCAGTTACGGGAACTCTGGGGGGAAAGTGACCAAGTTATACTTGAGTTCCTGATTCTATTTATTTATTTATTTTATTATATTTATACCCCTCCTTTTTTCCTGCAAGGAACCCAAGGCGGCTTACATAATCCTCCTCCTCTCCGTTTTATTTTCACAACAACCCTGTGAAGTAGGTTAGGCTGAGAGTCAGTGACTGGCGCAAAGTCACCCAGTGACTTTCATGGCCGAGCGGGGACTAGAACCCGGATCTCCCGAGCCCCGGTCCAACTCACGACTGCGCCACACTGGCTCGACTCTACTTCCTTTGATTCTAAAGGAAGCAAAAGCTGAGTGTAGCCAAGCACGTACCCTGGATTTTAGGAAAGCCGCTGTTAATAAACTCAGAACAATGATAAGTAAGGTCCCATGGCAAGCCACTCTAAGGAGAAAAGGAGTCCAAGATGGTGGGAGTTTTTAGAAAAGGAAACTCTAAAGGCACAATTACAAACAATTCCAACATGGAAAAAAGGTAGAGGACAACAGAAGAAGCCAATGTGGCTTCACAAAAAGCTTAGAGATGACCCCCCCGCCAAAAAGGACTCGTATAGGATGTGGAAGGAAGGCCAGGCTACAAAGGAAGAGTACAGGCAGGTAGCCCAGAATTGCAGGAATAGTGTCAGGAAGGCTAAAGCTGAGAATGAGCTGAGGTTAGCGAGGGATGCTAAAAGCAACAAAAAAAGCTTTCTTCAGATGCGTGCACAGCAAAAGACAGAGGAAAGAAATGGTGGTTCAACTACTCAATGAGGATGGCAAAATGATAACAGATGACAAAGAAAAGAAGTGTTCAATTCCTACTTTGGCTCGAAAGAGGGTCTATGACCCCCCCCCCCCCGGCAAACCTGAAGTACAAGTTGAAGGGGCAGGATCGCAGCTTGAGATTGACTGGCAAATGGTCAAGGAACACCTAATTACTTTGAATGAGTTCAAATCTCGAGGGCCCAATGAACTGCATCCTAGAGTAATAAAGGAATTGGCAGAAGAACTTCCTGACTGTTAGAGCAATACAACAATGGAACCAACTACCTAGGGAGGTTATGGGCTCTCCCACACTGGAGGCATTCAAAGTGCAGCTGGACAGCCATCTGTCAAGGATGCCTTAACTTGGATCCCGGCATTGAAGCAGGGGGTTGGACCCGATGGGCCCCCTTCCAAATCTACTATTCCATGATTCTAAGTTGGAGGCCCCTTGATAGCTCTTGCAGGCCGTCCTGGGCTAACCCACTCTTTAACTGGACATTTATGTGCCACCTTTTCTCTAAAAAGCTGAAGGCATGGCTCACCTCCCAGGGGAGGAGAAGGGAAAGAAAGACTGACCAAAGGTCACCCAGTGAGCACCCCAGAGATTGGAACATGATTGTGCCAAGTGCTCTGCTACACCCTAGATCCCCCATCAAATGGCACCTTTGCCAGAGTCCTAAATATCAGCTAACCTCCGATGCAAAACAATCTCACACACAAATCCCTTACAGAACATTTGTGTTTTTATTTGTCCCCCCCCCTTTTTTTTTATCCCACCCATCCTCTGATAAGGGCAGTGCACATGCTTTATCCTCATAACTTCCCCCTACTTTATCCTCATTTATACTTCAGGGGGAAACAAGGCTGAGAGATGATCTGGGGTGGGCTAAAAATAGATACAATTTTTAAAAATTTAAACCAGATGTTTTTACATTTAAATCAGATTTTTTAAAAATAAAATAATAATAATAATAATAATAATAATAATAATAATAATAATAATTCTCTCTCAGTTAAAAAAAATATATAACATGGTTACAATTAAATCTCATCATAAGCAAGCTAAACCTACACTAATACAGTCTCATAAAAACAAAGTTTCTAATCAAACATGGGTACTCATTTCAGTTTTTCATCTCATGGAAATGACTGTCCAGCCTAAGTGCCGGTTCTTGCTTCCTGAAAGTTCTGGGTTTTCAGTTTCTTGGACTCAAGTCACAGGCTAGATAGGACTATTGTTCTGTGGCTTATGTGGTGGTGGGAGTTGGGCAGAGGCAAAGTTAAGACAGACACAAGACCTGGTTCTCACATTACGGTGGCAAATCATGGGCTAATTAACCCGCGATTTACCACAGTGTGTGCTGGGCAAATCCCGTGGCCATTTTGAATATTCGACCTCCGATCAGGCTGATCAGAGGTTGTTACGTGACATTAATCGTGGGTTAAACAACCCCACAGTTAACCTACATCGACCCAGTTCCCACGGCAGCCCGCCGCTGCTGCTAGTGTAGAAAGACAAGCGGCACTTGCAACAAAATATTGCCATCGACAGCGCTCCTAGCCAGGGTTCCAGACAGACAGCCATGCCCTTTTCCAGGATACTCCATTCCATTCCCCCCACCCCACCCCCCAAACATGGTGGCCACTGTGTATGTTCATTCCTCATTTTTCTCCCCTTCTTTGGGGTTTTCTTTTTGGTGGTGGTGGTGGGGAAAGATTTCTGTACTTCTGCGAATCCAAGCCTCCCAAGATCTCCCTCTCGTACATGGATTGTGTGTGCCCGTTTTGGCTACATAAGGATCCACACTCAGAGGACAAGTTCTCTAGTAGTATGTGGGATCCCACAGATAGGTCAGGACAGAAAAGCCAAGAGTGACAATGCTCTGTGGGTGCTTCCATTGGTGTACATGCAAGAGCTCTGGCAGAGGTGGCAGCCTGGTAGAAGAGCCCGCCCCCCTTCCCAGGATATGGTGTAAAGGAGTAAATACCACCCCACACAACCCCCCCCCCAAGTCCTTCCATTTGTTTCTGCATGCAAACCAGCTTTCTCAATGAATAAAACCCATGCTTTGCTGCTAAACAACATTCTCCAAGAGCCAATAGCATTGTTTCTCTGTAGCTAGAAATAATCGCTTTCCAGAGACCTTGAAACCCAGCCAGACAGTGTGTGTGTGTGTGTGTGTGCGCGCGTGCGCGTTCTTTTTACACAGTTCACTGTACACAAGGCTGAAGCTGATTTCTAGTTCCTAGTTCCTTATTCCCATGAAAGTTTGAAACAGAGCTGAACGATCAACCTCAATAAAGGGCTGAAGTTTATATGCCCCGAACACTAAAAAATAAATAAATAAAAAAAGCTTGGGGTACCCCATATCATATATCTCCACGACCGGAGGAAGGGAAACATAAATGCGTGATGACCCCAGGTAAGACTTACAAATAAGGAACTGGGGAAATGCACCCCACAATATAAACTTTGGGCGACCCCAGATCCTATAATGACAGAACCAGGAGGGTATCCTCAATACCACAAAATAGGCAACCTGGTCCTCTCCAAATATTTTGTACTACAACTCCCACAATTCCCTGCCCATTTGCCAAGCTGGTTGGGGCTGATGGGGTTGTAGTCCAACATCTGGAGCGAACCAGGCTGCTTATCCCTGCATTACACCATACTGGCTCTGGAAAATATAAAACCGCCGGACTGCAGTCAATTGACATCTGTCTGGGGTCATGCCTGGCCTGTGAATCCCTGGCCTGTCCCTTCACATTGCTCTTAAGACATCATGTCCCGTGCTGGCTGGAGGTGACTGCCAACACATCTGGAGGGCCCCAGATCACCAGGGAAGGCTCGGTTAGAGCAGCGTTCCCCAACCCGGTGCCTTCCAGCTTTTGTCAGACCTGAAGACATTTCAGCCTGTACTGCCAGACATACTTAGACAACAGGGGATGGCAATTTGTGGCCCTCTAGATCAGGGGTTCTCAACCAGGAGGGGGAAATTTTGGGGTTTCAGGGAGGGGAATTGGGACCACAGACTCAAACTGTTACAATACTGATCTTTCTACAAATTACAATTCTACAGATTGTACATATGGTAATCTACAGGACAGCACACTTTATTGTATGGCACAGATTAAGTCAGACAATCTTGGAAAGGGGGAAATGACATTCTGACATATGGTGAAAAGGGCGCACGGGGCAAAAAAGGTTGAGAACCACTGCTCTAGATGGTTTACAACAACTCCCATGATCCCTAACCATTGGCTATGTCCTTTAGGGCTGATGGGAGTTGTAGGAAACGGGGGAAGGGGAGCCCTTACTGCAATCTACCTCACTTGATCATGCTAGTTTCCATAAATCTATGCTGCATCCAGTGCCTGCATTAGAGAGTTATTAGTTGTATTTATTGCAAAAAATATGGTACTGCTGTTTTACTCAGCTGTGGGATACAGGCAAGAAGTTGCGGTTGGGATTGAAACAAGAACAGTTCCTCAAAGTGCCAACCATTTGTTTTTGTTTGTGGTGGTGTTGTTTTTAAGCAACATAACAAATCTTAAATATTCTGGACAAATATTTCTGTTCCGTCTTGCAGATCGGTAGCCAACACAGGCGATGAGAATATATATAATTTGGCTCTATGTATGACTTTCCTCTGTCCACTCTGCAAAATGCGGCCCAAGCTCGGAGCTTTTTCATACATCACACAGGACCCACGCTCAAAAGGATATCCAATCGGAAGCGGCAACCAACCCTGGTTCCGTAACCATTGTAGGTACCCAGTATGCGTTGCACATCGGCTAGAGTAGGGGTAGGCAACCTGTTGCCCTCTAGATGTTTTGGACTACAACACCCATAATCCCTGACTGTTGGCCATGCTGGCTGAGGCTTGTGGGAGTTGTAGGCCAAAACATCTGGAGGGCACCAGGTTATCTACCCTTGGGTTAGTGTGCCAGACTAGGTCTGTGGCGCGACCCGGGTTCAAAACCCCACCCAGCTACAGAGCTCTGGGTGACCATCAGCCAGTCACCCACCAACCTTATAGGGCTGCTGTGCAGGTAAAGTTCAGGATGTGTCCACGTTGCACATCTCTTTGGCCTCCATACAAAACAGGGGTGGGCAACTTGTGGCCCTCTCAATGTTTTGGCCTACAGCTCCCATGATGCCTCACCACTGGCTCTGCCGGCTAGGGCAGATGGGAGATTCAGATTCTAAAAGGAGAGAGAGCTTGTGATTTGTGAACATGGATCCCTTTAGTGTACATGGATTTGTCCTAGCCCAGTTGATCAAGCTCCAGATTCAAACAAAGGTTGTGTCCGCTGCTACCAAGGCCCCTGATAGGCTCAAGTGTACTTCTTTACACCAAACAGAAGGCCTTCCCTTCCAGAACAGAAGCCAGCCTGCGCTCACACGCGCCCACACACGCACATGTAATGGTATCCAAAATTTCAAGCAAGAAATATCTCGGGGTGGCAGTCTCACCTGCAAGCACTGCCCATGGGAGCCCAGACGTATAGGTCCTACCTCGTTCTATTGTGCTTGCACAGATATTGCGGCTTTTACAAATTGAAGGTTTGTGGCAACCCTGCGTCAAGCGAGTCTATCAGCGCCATTTTCCCAACAGCATCTGCTTACTTCGCGTCTCTGTGTCACTTTTTTTTTTTTTAAGCAATAAAGTGTTTTTTAATTAAGATGTACATTGGGGTTGTGTTTTTTTTTAGACATAATGCTATTTGCACACTTAACTGACTACAGTAATGGTGTAAACATAACTTTTATATCCACTGGGACACCCAAAACATTTTGTGTGACCCGCTTTACTGCGATATTCGCTTTATTGCAGTGGTCCAGAACCGAACCCATAATATTCCGAGGTATGCCTGTATAGAATTACTCGCAGCAAAACAGGCCTGTGGCTTACGCCGGCTCAGCTTGTCTGAGCGTGGAAAGCTAAGCAGGGCCAGGCCTGGTTATGACTTGGATGAGAGCCCCCCTCCTCGAGTTTCCTGCACTTGAGCAGGGTGTGGGACTCGAAAGCCTTGTAGGCTCCTTCCCAACTCTATGACAGATCTATGAAATCTATGAAAACCTGAAAGCAGAGGCTCTCTCTTACTTCACCATGTTTCAGGGCCAAAACACACAACATTGGAAGGAGTTTTCCAGGGCTGACCTCTCACTCACAAGTAAAGCCCCGGGGCACTCCCTCTTGAAGGAATGCTGGAGTCAGAGACAAACAGGGATTTCCTGTGCGGGGTTGGAATCCATCCCACCCATCAGCCGTCCAGGACCCAGTTTAAGCCCTTCCCCACAATGGCCCCAAGACCAGGAGATCTACACAGGAGGGGGGGTGGAGGAAAAACAACCACCGGACAACAGCCCTACGGGGAGAACAGAGTTATCCCTACAGACAGGTGGCTGGCAGTATAAATTATGAGAAATTAAAAGGCTCCCCCGCCACCAAAATCCTGTTCCGAATACAAAGCTCAAACCTGCACAAGGCAAAGATGCACGCACCTCTGAACATGGGCAGGAGGGCATTTCTCAACAGCGACAGCGGAACTTGCCCCACACTTGCTCCGCTTCCTGCTCCACCACACATTCTGGATTAGGGGACACACAGCTTGGCAGGCTGGGGAGTGTGGCTGCCAAGCGCCTTTTTGTAGTGGTGAGAGTGTTGGACGGGGACTCGGGAGCTCCGGGTTCTAGTCCCCGCTCAGCCGTGAAACTCACTGGGTGACTTTGGGACTTTCTCTCAGCTTAACCTACCTCACAGAGTTGTTGAGAGGATAAAATGGAGAGGAGGAGGATTATGTAAGCCGCCTTGGGTTCCTCGCAGGAAAAAAAAAAGTGGGATATAAATATAATAAATAAAAAATAAATAAATGGAAGACATTTTAAAGGGGAGGCTTTAGGAGAGAAGGAAGGAGAAGGCGTATCCCTGGCTGGCCACTGCGGGGGGCTCTCTACCCGGAAAGGCGGCGTGTAAGCGTCCAGAAAACAAACTGAATTGAAGGGAGAGAACGCTGAAGAAGATCGGGAGGGCAGGTGGAAGGGGCGGGGAGAGAGAGAGGCGTCCCCCTGGCTGGCGTGAGCCTCGGCAAGTCGGCACCTACCGGCGAGACGACTTTTAAAACAAGGTTAAGGGGAAGGCGCAGGGAAGGAGGCGCCCGTCCCCCGTCCCCCCGCGCGCGCTTACCGCGGTACTGGAGAGCTCCAGCCAGGCGGACGGTGACGGTGCCAGCCAGCGGCTCGCCGGGGCTGTAGACGACGCGGCTGCTGCCCAGGCGGATCTCGAAGAGCTGCACTTTCCCCATAGCTGGGCCGGGGCTGGCGGGAAGGAGCCGGTGGAGGAGGAGGCCTGGCCCTCCTGCTGCTGCTGCTGCCGCCGCCGCCGCCGCTGCTCCTGACTCCTCTTGCTGCCTGCCGCCGCTCAGAACGCGCTTGGGGTAATTGCGCTTTTACGCCGCGCTCCTCCGCCTCCACCTCCCCGAACCGAACTGCGGAAGCCGCGGCTCGGCTCGCTCTACCTGCTGGCTCGAAGCGGAGCTTGCGCGTGGCCCGCCCCTTAAAGGGCCCGCCCGTTTCCCCGCCCCCTAAGCTCGGGAGGGGGGGGCAGCCCCTCAGAGAACAAGGAAGGCTTTCTTCTTCATCGCCGCCCACGATGGAGCGATGTCTTCTCAATCCCCAACCTGGCGCTCTCCAGGTGTGTCGGACTACAACTCCCATCACATCACACACACACACACACACACACAGCCGGCGTTCTGACTTGGGGGGGTGATGGGAGTTGTTGCCAGCCGCATCTGGAGAGGGTATCAGGTTGAGGAAAGCTGATGCTGATGGGAGATGATTCGGATTGGGGGGGTGCCTCGAATAGCCGTGGAAGAGCGAGAGCGGAGCCTCCTTTGCGCCTCGCTCCGCTTGCGAGCAGCAGAAACAGAATGGTAGGTCAGATGGGCCTCTGAAATCCGGCAGCTTCCTCAGATGTATTATTTCCGAACCCACCTTGAGAGATGGCATGGTTGAAAAGCTGTATAAAAAAAATTATTGTACACAAGGGCAGCGTGATTGAACGAACATGAATTGAATCCAAGGAGTTAAGTTTTCCCCCCTGGCATGGAGAGGACATGATGAGGAAAGCTTTGCTAGGTGAAATCCTACTGCTGTCAGAAGTTGTGGGGCCTTGATTGAAAAGAAGCGTGGCAACAAAAACAAAAGCATTTCTCTGGTAAGGGGTATGTTTCTTGGTCTACCTGGCTTCTTGGGTGTCAGCTGCCACAGGAAAACCCGTCTGAATTTGAGCCGTGGCTCATCTCAGTCGATCCCTGAAGCCTGTTTTCTACAGTGCCACTGGGGCTTAGTACTGGGAATGTGTGAAGTAACAACAAAGGTGCCTCTGAGCGTGTGCAAAATGCTTTCCCTACCACTCCCCATCACTGCTGAATTAACCACACGTACCATACCGCACATAACTATTTACACATATACCCGAGACCAAGGGGGCCTTTCATGTCTTTCAAATACAGTCATGCCTTGGATTGAGAGCATAATTCGTTCCGGAAACGTGCTTGTAATCCAAAACACCCTTATATCAAAACGAAATCCCCCCCAAAAAAAATTGTACAGAGATTTTTAATTTAAGCCGTACTACAGTACTTGTATTGCAAGACGTCGCTTGTATATCAAGTAAAAAATAAATAAATAAATATTTAAAAATTTGCTTGTCTTGCAAAACGCTCTCAAACCAAGTTACTTGCAATTCAAGGTATTACTGTAGGCCCCCAACGCCTCAGTTCACAAACTAAGTGTATCTACTATTGTTTCATGAAACTGCACGTGGGGGAGGAGTGTGTGAATGAATGTAAAAATACTCTCAGGCAGTTTCTTTTCTTTCTTTCTGTTCAGGAAAAATATCATGGATCGTCATCTGTGAGATTAGCAAATGGCACCACCCAGAAATCACTTTTGTCTGGAGACATTCAAGATCAAACACACACAGCTAAATCAGCTAAAACAGGCCTGTGGCTTACGCTGGCTCAGCTTGCCTGAGTGTGGAAAGCTAAGCAGGGTCAGGCCTGGTTATTACTTGGATGGGAGACCCCTCCTCTAGTTTCCTGCATTGAGCAGGGGGTTGGACTCAATGGCCTTGTAGGCTCCTTCCAACTCTATGATCTATGACAGTGATGGCGAACCTATGGCACGGGTGCCACAGCTGGCACGCAGGGACCTCTCTGTGGGCACTCGAGCCATTGGTCACCAGATCGTGAAAAGACTGTCCCCTTCTGCAAAACACTAATGATCTTGTTCTTTCTCACAGTGTGGAACAGAATGATTTTATTCTAGAATTCCTGTTACAGAATTCTTTTCTACATTGTTATCACATTTAAAAGATTTTGAAGAATGATGCACAGAGCATGGCTTGGATGTAAAGCCCTAACAGTTGACCTGAGTGCTGCATGTGTTGCTCTCAAACTAACGGAGTATGAGCCAAGGTTTGACAAATTATCATGCATGCATGCAATAGCAAAAATCACATTAATTGTGCAAAAGCATGCCCAATGCAAACTTTTACCTAATGCAGTGTTTGCAGTTCAAGACATAAAGTGTTTAAAATGTGTTAAGTACGTTTAGTTTTCTTGTTTATCTTGCTCATCCTAGTACAGGTTGACTTTTACTTTTACTAATCCGACACCTGTAGAAGCAGGGAAAGGACCCGGGGTAAAGCTTGCCCCATACAATTTCAGTCTGGCATATAATCATATTACAAGTTGAGAATCCCTTATCCAAAAATACATGTGCCTAATTATTTTTAAAGTTTGTATAAATTCCCTTCAGGCTATGTGTACAATGTAGTACTATAATAATTTTTTGAGTTGATTTTTTTTCCAACAAAAAACTGTTTGTATCATTGAAAGCTCTGTTATTGTGTTTTTCTTTTAAGACAAAAGATGTTAATTAGGGGTCATTCCATGTAAAACCAACCAATGAATTTACCTAACAGTCACCGATTTTGAAAAAACTTGGAGAACTTGTTGGGTCTGCTGAGAAAATAAGCTGCTCCAAAAATTAGACTTCTGGGACAAAAACTTTTGGAGATATGGCAATCAAAAATATGAAGAAAAGTGTTAATTTTTGTGTGTCGGACAACATTAAAAATTACAGTAATTCCAGTTCTACAGAACCTAGAAAGTTAATCATAGTGTTGATGGAAAGCCTTTGAAATGCTCTTTCATTTGATATGTAACATAAATGTTTTTTTGGAATAAATATATATTCAAGGTCAAATAGTAAAATTTGACCTTGAATTCTGCAAAAACTAATTTTTTTTTCTCCATGATTTTTCTGTTAGTATTTCATCTGACAGTGCTTAATACATGTACCAATTTTCAAAATGGGGTTCTTAACAGAAAACGAGTTACATGTTTTGGGGCGCTCTGTGTGTATGTGTCATAGTTCATATGAATTGCTATCTCACTGTACATATCTTAAGAAAATATGCATTATCACTTAGGTTTTAAATAAAATATTGTGCACAAGTACAAGCTACCCTGTCATAATTGTGCAGCTCTGAATTAGGTATTCTTTTTCACAATAGCATACTTCTGACATTTTGTGTAGAATAATGATACTTCCTCTGGGTGGCCATTCTGGTATGAAATCAAAGAATATTTCCAACTGAAAGCAAATTGCTTAAGATTTGGTGAACTTGTTCTGCTTATTAAAAAATAAGTTGCAGGGCCTATTGTTTTCAGAAGAATGAGGTTTAAAATATGTACTTTAAAAAAGGTACTCACCAGTATGCTTGGGGAAAACATGTTCATTTTATTTTTTTCAAATAAATATACAGAAGTTTGACCTTGAATAATGACAAAAAACTCCTTTTGTTTTAAATAACGTTTAACATCCCTGGACACATGTACTCGATTTCAAAATGGGGCTCTTACTAGCTTTTGTCAAAACATCTGAAGATGGTATCCATAGGACATCTTGTTTATCTGGATACATAAATGATTTCGCTGGTCCAGCTGGATGAAGAAAGCTCACTAACACTTCTGCTCTCTGATAATCTGTTTGTAAAACACAACCTAACCACCATTGTGAGATATAAACACATGTAACAAATCCTCGTATTTCTTGCAATTCCAGTTCTCCTTCTTTAATAGTCACTGTCTCTTTTCTGGATTCGCATTGAAATGAATATCTTTTAGTAGCAACAGTGTGTTTTGTTAATGGAATTACAGCGTGAATTTTCTGTGTCCCAGGAATCGTCTTGAATTCTCGAAGCGACATTTCAGAAGCTTTTCTTCCAGTTCATAATCTTTGCTTGTGGTGTATTGAAAT
The DNA here is from genome assembly GCA_021292165.1 of Shinisaurus crocodilurus. NCBI lineage: Eukaryota > Metazoa > Chordata > Lepidosauria > Squamata > Shinisauridae > Shinisaurus > Shinisaurus crocodilurus. Next base: position 1,423,970 of record JAHFWL010001192.1, on the reverse strand, counting down.
GCAACCTGTGTGATGTTCTCCTTTGCCCAATCAAAGAGCTGACGAGGGGTCATGATTTGTTTTTCATACGGATGCTGCAAACTTGCTCGAGCAGCTAACCTTTTCGCAGTGCCACCCAAACCATCACAAGGCCCTTTTCCATGCGATGTGGCAAAGAAGAGCCATTCTGCATCGATACCGAAATCTGACTTATGCTTACTTAAGTTGTTGAAGTTTTTACCGTTTTTATACTGTGCTGCTGCACCATCAGGGAAATAATAGATCTTAGTTATGCTACCTGTAGAAATGGTGTGCAGGAATTCAACAATTTGAAAAGTCATGAACACATTGCAGCAGAAGTGGGGTCGGCACTTGTCACTTTTTGATTGCCATATCTCCAAAAGTTTTTGTCCCAGAAGTCTTAATTTGGAGCAGCTTATTTTCTCAGCAGACCCAACAAGTTCTCCAAGTTTTTTCAAAATCGGTGACTGTTAGGTAAATTCATTGGTTGGTTTTACATGGAATGACCCCTAATTAACATCTTTTGTCTTAAAAGAAAAACACAATAACAGAGCTTTCAATGATACAAACAGTATCCAGCCCATGGAGGTTCCCCATCTGGCCCGCGAGCTTTGTCTGCAGGCCCCGCCCCTTCTCCCTCTGGCTCTGTGCAGGAACCTCCTGTTGTTGTTGCCTGCTGCTGCTATGAACAGGAATGGAATACAGGGATTTAAAAAAAAACCCAAACCCCTTTAGTTCAAGTTGAACTGTCTCTGTGTCTCTGCAGAAGTTGACAGCCCTTTCATCCAGTTCTCTCTTTCTTGCTGCTGAGGCTAAAAGAGCTACTTCATAGGTTTCACTTTTGTCTAGTCCTGTAGCCTGAAAACAACCCGTCGTGGCTCAAACAAACCCAACTACAAGCCATGGGTTGTCAGGGTGGCTTATAAGCCAAAAATAAGCCACCCTGACAAACCCGTCCCAGTTTCGGCACGACACGACAACCCACCGTGGCTTGGTTGTTGTGCTGTGCAAACCCAGTCACCATGATCCCAATCCAGATTGGGGACCCTGCATCGATTTGGATCGGGAGAAGAGAACCTCCCTTCGCGGCCAAGGCTCCTGGGCCCTCCAGGGCACAAGGATCCCACAGAAGGATAACAAAGCAGCATGCTCCCACGGTTGGAACGGATACTACAAATGACATAATGGAATATTAATGAGGTAGTGCTGCTCTTTCAAAGCTCTATGGTTCAACCACATTCCTCAGAAGACCTGAGGGAGATAATGGTGGAGGAACCTGCTTAGCTACAAGGAGGAGGCCTAAATCACAAACGGCTCCCACAAGACAGTGATCCACTGCCAGAGAGGCAGCAGAGATGTCCTCAGGTCATCTGAGTCAGCTCTTGGGCCTGTTATGTCAGAGCTCAGACTTGGAAGAACATGTGTCACACAGCCTTCCACAACCTGGTTGCCCTCCAGCTGTTTTTGACTGCAACTCCTATAATCTCCGACCACTGGCCATGTTGGCTGGGGCTTATGGGAGTTGTAGTCCAAAACAACTGGAGGCCAGCCGGTTGGGGAAGGCTGATGTAATCAGGGTTGCAGCATTAAGCTGGTTTAGTTAGATGAATGGTTAAAAAAAAACATTTTAATTGACTAAAAGGGTACTTCCTAAAAATCCTGTAGCATTTGTTATTTTGAAAATAAGTAATTATAACAACTGCAGATGGTAAATGCCATGTAAGAAAAGGCTTCCTCCACCTTTTTTCTCATGCACACAGGAGGGAATGCCTCTTTTAAGATGATGCCTGCTGTGACACATTCATGGAACACCATGAGGCGCATCCTAGAAGAGGCATCCCCCTTCTCTCTCACACACGCAGGAAGTGATGCCCCTTCTGTGATACATACCGTACATGGATCGCTCATACGATGGTGGTCCCATCTTAGAAGTAGCATTCTCACACAGAGGAGGGAATGCCTCTTCTAAGAACATAGCGAAATCAGGAGCAATCTTCCTTCTCCCAATGCCTTTAAATCATATTTGTCACCACAGAGCCTGCTCATTTCCCCTGAAGGATATTCAGTGAGGATGACATCAGTCCTGATCCGTACTTAAGGAACAGAAAACTCTTCAGGAACCATAGAATCATAGAATAGTAGAGTTGGAAGGGGCCTATAAGGCCATCGAGTCCAACCCCATGCTCAATGCAGAACAGATGTGGGCAGCCCAGGCAGTCTCCCATCCAAGTACCGACCCGGCTCATACCTGCTTAGCTTCATCATGTGGCCGGCATTATGTGTTCTCGATGCCACCTGCCCATACCAGAGTTGGTAGATCAAATCAGAGCTTCTCTGTTTCACTGCTAAGGGCCCGGCTCTCCAGTACTATATTGTGATACTTTGTTCATCTTGTAAAAATAAACATGTTGTTTAAAAAAACACCAAAACACTACTTTGGGGGGTTGCCAGCTGGGCATTCTTGAACCCAATCCATGCTTGTTTGTTTGTTTGTTTGTTACATTTCTATTAACCGCCCAATAGCTGAAGCTCTCTCGGCAGTTCACAACAATTAAAACCATAAAATACAGCACAATATAATATAATATATTTAATATACATTTTTTTTTAAAAAAAATAAAATAACCAACAGCAGTGTAAAGCTTTAAAATACAGTAACAGATTTAAACCAACAGAAACTGAAAGACTACGAATGCCTGGCAAAGTAAGAAAGGTACCAAAAAGTCCACAAACTTGAGTCTCAGTCTATAGACTCTCATCCAGTCCATTACTGTGCCCAGGGTACCAATTTCAGAACATCCACTGCCTCACCTGGATTTGATGAAAAGGAGAGATAGAGCTGGGCGTCATCTGCATATTGATGGCACCTCTGCCCACATCTCTGAATGACCTCCCCCAGCTGTTTCATGTAGATGTTGAACAAACAGCATGGGGGATAGGATACAGCAGGGCTCTCCAACCTTGGGTCCCCAGATGTTGCTGAAACTACAGCTCCCAGAATCCCTTGCCATTAGCCATGCTGGCTGGGCATGCTGGGAGCTGTAGGCCAGCAACATCTGGGGACCCACGGTTGTAGAGCCCTGGGATAGAGCCCTGTGGAACGAACTCTGCAGCATAGCTGCAATACAGAGCAATAACCCCCCAGCACCATCTTCTGGAATCAGCCATCAAAGTAGAAGCAGAACTACTGTGACGCAGTGCCTCCAACTCCCAACCCAGACAGTCTGTCCAGAAGGTCAATGGTATCGAAAGCCACCAAGAGGTCTGTGAGAATCACCAGGGTCACACGCTCCCCCTGTCCCTCTCTCACAGGATGGTCTTAAAAAAATTATGAATCAGGAATCTGATCCAGTGGCTGTGAATCAAGTGTAACCCCTGATTATGAAACAGGCACAGTAAGGATAAAATATAATTTCTATAAAATTATTTGGAGATGGTATTTGACTCCGGTAAGATTAAATAAAATAGATAGTAATTGTTCTCCATTGTGCTGGAGAGGATGTCAGAAACTATAGGTACTTACGCTCATATGTGGTGGAGTTGTAAAAGCATATTGGACTTCTGGAACAAAATTTTTGTAGAAATTTCAGAAATTATTCGTATTAATTTGGAGGTCTGTCCAAAATTAAGCATTGCTATCAATAATGGAGAAACTTGCCAGTTCTCAAGAGATAGAGGAATTACCGGTAATTGTAAATTTGTTAACTGCGGGAAGATTAATGATAGCACGGAAATTGAAAGTTCAACATCAGTTTTCAATTATTGATTGGTATAAGGAGGTGTGGGATATTGCTTTAAATGATGAATTACCATGTAGTATCAAAAGTAAAAAAGGGGCAATTAAAGAAAAATAACCTCAAGGATATTTGGGGACCATTCCTAGACTATGTTTTAGTAAAGGGAAAGGGGAGTCAGCCATGTCAAGATATGATGTATTTTTGGAATCTTGAATAATAATAGATTATGATGATAGAAATTATTTCATGGTCCCACGGTGATGGGTGCACCTTAGTAGCTATATGTATGTTTTTCTTTTTATTTGTTTTATATATGATGTTTGAAATAAAGTTAAATAAAAATTTAAAGAAAAGAAACAGGCACGTGTAAACTCTGCCCGTTTCATAGGCGGTAAAGAGGAGGCACAAAGATAAAGGCTGTTTCCCAATCCAGCACGGTGATTCAGTGCGCCGAGCACTGAGCAGCACCTCTTGGTGTCTGGTCCCGTGATCAGCTCACTACATTGGATTCCACTGAGAATGCCAGGAAATGACCCTGATGATTCAGCAGGTGATCCTCTACCTTGTAAGTGAGTTATGACCTGCGCCTTGCAGGCATTTATTATTATCTTTTAATTGGGGTGGTGGCCAGTGAATTCAAATCACTCCAGGATTTATGAGGCTACTGAGATATCCAGATAAAACAAAGGTTCCACCCTGCCTGCCAGCAGTATTTGGCAAACAGCGGAGGCATGTGGTCACCCTCTTGTGGTAACTGTCTCCTTGGGAACTGTCAAGGGTCATGTTGGTGCCACCTCCTCCGCTACACCTGGATCCCTGCCTGTGTTTGGAGACACTGAGGCACACCCTGATGGCTGCCTTTAAACCAGGGCTCTCCAACCTTGGGTCCCCGGATGTTGCTGGTCTTACAGCTCCCAGAATCCCTTTCCATTAGCCATGCTGGCTGGGGCATGCTGGGAGCTGTAGGCCAGCAACATCTGGGGACCCAAGGATGGAGAGCCCCGGTTTAAAGGAAACAGCACTTACCTTTCACTTGTGTCGGCCTCATACAACAAGAGAGTTGCAAAGGCTTGTGTTTGCATGGAAATTCCGACATGGACTCTGGCTCCTTCGTGTAAAAAACCGTTCTTCTTACAGAAACCTGCACTCTGGACAAAGACATTAGCCATCAGGAAAGTAAGCCAGTGTGGCGTAGTGGTGAGAGTGTTGGGCTGGGACTCGGGAGATCCGGGTTCGAGTCCCCGCTCAGCCGTGAAACTCACTGGGTGACTTTGGGCCAGTCCCTGACTCTCAGCCTAACCTACCTCACAGGGTTGTTGTGAGGATAAAATGGAGAGGAGGAGGAGGATTACGTAAGCCGCCTTCAGTTCCTTGAAGGAAAAAAGGTGGGGTATAAATATAATAAATAAATAAATAAATAAACAAGTGGGGACCTGCTAAGCAACCTTGCAGAGTGGAGTCTCCTGTCTAGCCAGCACTCCGGGCTCCGTTTCACAATACTCCATTCCATTTCCCTCTCACCTGGTTTTCTGTCCCCTAGAAACTGAGCATGCTCACTTCTCATTGGGCTGCTTCCCAGGGTGAAGGGGGTTGCCTTCCTTTAAGTCCCCCCCCTTTTTAAATACTTCTGTAAAATGTGGTTTTCCTCCAAGCTTAAGGATCCTGCCCCCTTTCACGTGGGTGATGCCGTCTTGGCTACATCAGCATTGGCCCTTAAACTCTGAACGTCAGAAATAGAAGGAATGATAAAAGCACTACACATTTTATGGGGTACTTTTAGAACATTCGAAGCACAACGTCCGGCCATGTTACATCAGCCATTTAAGGCAGGTGTAATACCTCAGAGTTCTATGATCTAGGTGAGGGGCGGGGGGCAGATTGCCAAACACTCGGGTTGTCAAATAAATGTATATAGTAATATGACTCTGGTTTTAAGGTTTTCAGTAACAATATTCACTAAATAACAAATATAACCGTATGGAACAAATACAAACCAATCTAACCTGAAACTATACTTCATTGCAATACCCTTATGAAGAACGGGTGCCGGAGTTTTGCTTCCTTCCTCCTCCCTCCCAATCCCTTTTTCCTTTTGTGTCGTGTCTTTTGGACTGTACGCCTGAGGGCCGGGACTGTCTAATATTAATCTTTGTAAGCCACTCTGGGAGCCTTTCCTGGCTGAAGAGCAAGGTCAAAATGCTGTAAATAAAATAATAATAATAATAAAAAAAATACTGCAGACTCTTCAACAAACCTCTGCTTTCCCTTCCCTTTCTCCCCAGCTGCTCGTCCCTCCTCAGCCTTCTCGGCTTCTCCAAACCATTTTCTGCTCTTGGCTCCTCCACCAGGGCACCCGCATGAAGCAGAGTCACGCAGCCACCGTAGGTGGCAGATGCTGAGCGGGGGAGGCAATCGTGGCGGTCCACTGGCTGTTCCTCCCAAGCCCCCCTGACGCCCTTCCCCTCTGTTGGGAGTAAAAGCTGTGCCACATGGGCCTGCCCCCGATTCCCTAAACTGGCCTACTGCCCTCAGGTGTGGTGGAGGATGCTATCCGGTATTAAAGTAAGATTCGACCGGCAGCCTAGTCAGCTTCTACATATGGAACGGGGATGTTGGGACATCATCTTGTCCTTTGCCTCGGGCATTAAAAGGACTTGGGCTGGCCTTGCCTACGCAACAGTCGTCTTTAAAATTCATGTCCCGCTTTCTTTTCCCCTCACACTTTTCATGGATCACATTTCCAAGGCCCTGAGGAGCCGGTAGTACATAGAACCGTTAGGTTCGTTTCCCAAATAATTGCAGAGGGAGAGGCGGAGTAGAATAGATCATCATAGATCATAGAGTTGGAAGGGGCCTACAAGGCCATCAAGTCCCACCCCTTGCTCAATGCAGGAAACTAGAGGAGGGGGTCTCCCCTCCAAGTCACAACCAGGCCTGACCCTGCTTCGCTTTCCACGCTCAGACAAGCTGAGCCAGCGTGAGCCACAGGCCTGTGGCAGCCATTTTCAACCTTGGCCCCTCTGATGTTGTAGGACTACAACCCCCACAATCCTCGGCCAGCACAGCCATTGCTCAGGGATGATGGGGAGTCCCAACTGCCAAGGGTGGGGACCCTAGATGTCCTAGGGCAGGGCTCTGCAACCTGGGGTCCCCAGATGTTGCTGGCCTACAGCTTCCAGCATACCCAGCCAGCATGGCTCATGGCAAGGGATTCTGGGAACTGTAGTGGTCCAGCAACATCTGGGGACCCAAGGTTGGAGAGCCCTGTCCTAGGGTATTAAGAGACAGAGGAAGGATTTGAAATTGGGATATGCTTAATCCTCATTTCCCTCCCCAGTGTGGTGCCCTCCAGATGTTTGGTTTCAATTCCCGTCACCCCCACCCAGCATGTCCTATACCAGCTGCAGGCAACGGGAGTTGTATTTCAACACATCTGGAGCACCAGGTTGGGGAAGGCTGCCCTTAAAAACTAACAAATACATTCAGCTTCAGATGGTGACACTTTTTGCTCTTCTCTTCTGCACATCTTTCGCTTATACATAGAAGGAACCCACCCCTCATTCCAGTGCATCTTCCCAGGGCTGGCCCCTACCATGAGGCCAAGTGAGGCAGTTGCCTCGGGCGGCAAATGCTGGGAGGCAACAGTGCCGTGTTGGAGGAGAGAACTGTGTGCCTTGTGGCCTTCCCTGCGCCCCCTAAGCTATCTGCTGCCTTCAGGTGTGGCGGAGGATGCTGTGTACCATGATCAATGCTGAAGAAAGATGTTCAGTCTCAAAGAAAGGCTTTTTTGCACATGAAATGGGAACCTTGTTCTTTCCTAAGGCAGCAATATTTTGGGGCTGCCCTGGTGCCTGCACCTTCCCATCTATAATACCCAGGTAAATTTGGTTTGTAAGGCCAGCATGGAAGAAAAGGCTCCACTGCCTCCCTTTAGTGGCAAGAGACAGTATTACCACAGCTGCATTTAAGATTTGAGACTTCAGTTGCAATCTGGCCTAATCGTCAAATTGAAAATCCAGTTTTTAAAAAAATAAGATAAAAAAGAACACTTGGGAGAACACATTTGTGTGTGAAAAGACTGGCAAGCTTGGTTCTGGTACTGATCGCACATTCCTGGGCTGAGCTTGTGCTCAGAGGGACCCGGTTCCCTAATCCTTGATGCATGCCTCTGCCCCCACTCCAGTATTTGGCACCTGGCTGGACCTCATGGTTCTAGCAAAAAACCAAGTACCTAGATCCTGCAAGCCTGAAGTCTGCACACCCATTTTTAATAAATCTTGTGGACTAAGCAGCACAGCACCCCAAAATATCCCCCCCCCAAGTGTGATGTGACAAAAGTAACACAAAACATGGCGATGTGTATTCACTCCTAATGACTGAATTGAAATTCTGCATCCAGGCTGTCCAATTCTGAAGATTTGCAGCATTTTTTTTTTTTTTTTTAATCCTGGCTTTGCTAGGAATGCACAAGGCACGGAGCTGCACAAGGCACTAGATTCCCAACAGATCGTTTGGCGTTGATTCGCCACCTTCTTGCGCTCCAGCAGAATTGCAGCATTTGCCTCCAGCTGCTATCGGGCGAACAAAAAAGCAGCAGTCACCACTCCTGGCTTGGCGCTTTGTGAAAATGTGGCATTTGGCCGGCTGCCAGTTATTAATCTTTTGTGTTGATGACGATACATTTTTGTTTGCCATGTCCATGTAATTTCGGTGTGTATGTTTTTTTTTTAAATCTTTCTTTTGGAACTTGTTCTATTCTTCATGCTTTTATGAAGCACTGGCTTTTATGGAGCCAGTGTGACATAGTGGTTAGAGCGTTGGACTGGGACTCGGGAGATCTGGGTTCTAGTCTCCGCTCGGCCATGAAACTCACTGGGTGACTTTGGGCCAGTCACTGACTCTCAGCCTAACCTACCTCACAGGGTTGTTGTGAGGATAAAATGGAGAGGACGATGACTATGTAAGCTGCCTTGGGTTCCTTTCAGGAAAAAAGGCGGGGTATAAATATAATAAATAAATAAAAATGATGCAATTTGCTCCCAACCTCCAGTTAGATCGTTCATGGGCCAGAGCTTCCCAGTTTTTGCTGTTTATATTGCTTTTTTTTTAGATTAGCCTTAAGAACATCTTTAGACCTCTTATATTGACCACCGATATTCCGCTTTCCATCCTTGAGTTGGGAATAAAGTAACTGCTTTGGGAGACGGCAGTCAGGCATTCGAACATGACCGGTCCACTGAAGTTGGCGTTGAAGGATCATTTTTTCAACGCTAGTGGTCTTTGCTTCTTCCAGTACACTGACATTTGTTCGCCTATCTTCCCAAGTAATTCGCAGGATTTTCCGGAGGAAACGTTGATGAAATCTTTCAAGGAGTTGGAGGTGACGTTTATAGATAGTCCATGTTTCGCAGGCATACAATAAAGTTGGTAATACAATGGCTTCATAAACCAGTGTTTTGGTCTTCTTACAGTCCGGTCTGCTTAGGACTTCGTTTACCCGGCTGCGGAGTCATGACCAAGAAAGAAGTGGATTGCCTTTGCACAGCTGTTGACAAGAGCACAGAATAAATAGCCGCAGCAGGGGTTTTTTTAAGTATAAGAGGTCATCTCCTCTCAAGTCTCAGCAAAGTGGTGGATCGCAAGAAGTGTTGCTAGCCACCCCATGCCTCCGCAAGTCATCAAGCGCACATAGTTTAAAGTCTATAAAGGAGAGGAAAGAAGTGCTTTGTAAATCTTACTGACCCTGGAAACTTTTTGGACTCTCTCAAGATCTCACAAGCCTCCTTCCGTTCCTTCTCGAAGATGTTCTGGGTCCCTACATGCTGATCAGAATATGGTGGAATCCAGAGACAATAGTATCAACTGCACCACGTCGGAGAATGTGGGCACGCTGTTATCTTATGTTCTTATCTAGTCCTACTGTGCTTCCTTCAGTATCAGAGGCAGTGTGCCTACGTACTCCAGTTGCTGGGGAACATGGGCGGGAAGGTGCTGTTGCACTCATGCCCCGCTTGTGGGTTTCCCGTGGGCAGCTGGTTGGCCACTGCATGAACAGAATGCTGGACTAGATGGGCCCTTGGTCTCATCTGGCATGGCTATGTTCTTAATGTCCTCCAAGGTAATTATGTATTATTACATACAAACCTCCCGCAACCTGTGCACTCCAGATTTCATAGATCAGAGTTGGAAGGAGCCTACAAGGCTATCAAGTCCCACCCCCTGCTCAATGCAGGAAACTAGAGGAGGGGTCTCCCATCCAAGTAATAACCAGGCTTGACCCTGCTTAGCTTTCCATGCTCAGACAAGCTGAGCCAGCATAAGCCACAGGCGTGTTGGACTAGAAGAGTCTATTCATAGATTTCATAGATCATAGAGTTCGAAGGGGCCTACAAGGCCACTGAGTCCAACCCCCTGCTCAATGCAGGAAACTAGAGGAGGGGTCTCCCATCCAAGTAATAACCAGGCTTGACCCTGCTTAGCTTTCCATGCTCAGACAAGCTGAGCCAGCGTGAGCCACAGGCGTGTTGGACTAGAAGAGTCTATTCATAGATTTCATAGATCATAGAGTTCGAAGGGGCCTACAAGGCCACTGAGTCCAACCCCCTGCTCAATGCAGGAAACTAGAGGAGGGGTCTCCCAGCCAACTAATAACCAGGCCTGACCCTGCTTCCATCCTGGAACTCTGCCAGCTCATTCATACAACACTCTGCTACATGTGGAGGCCAAGCCAAACACCGGGGAGCAATACAGGCTCAGTAACCATACCTGGCACCTGTCTTGAGACAAAAAAAGGGTCTCTTGGAACATATTTTCTGGTTCAGACTCATTCCTGGACTGCACTGGAAACACCAAGCACCCTGGGACTTTGTATGGTGTCAACCCTATGCATGATCCTTATGCCTTCATGGGCCCACCTTGCCCCAGTATTATCTCCTGACTGGTAGTGGCTCTCCAGGTTCTCACAGAGAAAGGTCTTTCCCAACCTGTTAGCTGATCCTTCTAAGTGGAGATGCCAGGGACCTTCTGCATGCAAGCCAGTGCTCTCTACCACTGAACAATGGTCTCTACCACTGAACATAGAAAGCGGCCTTCTACCAAGTCAGACTCTTTGTCCTTCAGCCCAGCAGGTGGGGAACCTGTGACCCTCCAGATGTTGTTGAACTTCAACTCCCATCAACCCAAGCCAGCATCGCTAATGTTACCGCAAATAAGTTAGATTACTGCAATACACTCTACGTGGGGCTGCCCCTGAAGACTGTTCAGAAGCTGCCGCTTGTGCAAAATAGAGCAGCCGGACTAATAACTGAAACCAGAAGGTCTGAACATATAAAACAAATTCTGGCCCGCTTGCATTGGCTGCCTGTGTGCTTCCAAGCCCAATTCAAGGTCCTGGTTTTAACCTATAAAGCCTTACATGGCTTGGGACCACAACACCTGACAGAAAGCCTCCCGACCTGAATCTACCTGGGCACTGCAGATCAACATCTGAGACCTTCCCCTGAGTGCTACCTCCGTGGGAGGCTTGGGAGGGTGGCAACAAGGGAGAGAGGGCCTTCTTAGTGGTGGCCCCCCATTTATGGAATTATCTGCCCACCAAAAGAAGTCTGCTCCAGATTTTTCTTCCTTCTTTGCAGCAGCTTCTCCTTCATAACCCTAGTAATCAGCCTCCAGAAGAGGAAACAAAGAGAGTTGGTACAAAGCATCTGGGTATTTTTTCTTTCTTTCTGGTGTGGAAAGTCAGAGGGGGGAGGGGAAGCCAGTTGAGAGCGGTGCTGGGGAGCAGAGAAGGACTCTGTAGAGGTGAACATGCAGAGACAAGGAAGCAGGCACTAAACCAGGGGTGAGGAACTTTGGCTAAAGTTCAAAAACCCTCTGCAACCCATCAGTTCAGATCTCTGGCAAGAGCGGATCTGTCCCTCCATGAGCAACCGGCTGGGTGGGCAGGAAGGGGAAAAGAAAAAAAGTGGGCATAGAAAGAGAGAGACAAGAGAAAAGTGGATGGCAGTAATAGAGGGAGACGGTATCAAAAGAGAAAACAGGGTGGCCGCTGCTGGCATGTTGATCCCAACGGATTAGCCCTGTGGCAACGCATTCAGCAGATAAAAAGGTTCCTCACCCCAGTAAAAGTGAGGTTTAAAATTGCTGCCGCTGCTGCCCTCTCCTGCTCAGTCGGTTCGGAAATGCAGGAGGTGGATGGGAGCAAGTAAAATGCCAATATGGGTAGTTACACACACACACACACACACACACACACACACAAAGAAAGACAGGTTGCTTCTCTTGGCCGCCTGCAAGAATTAAAATTCTTGGGTCATCATGATGACCCAATTTGTTGACTGCCAGTTACCTTCACACCGTAGGGCAACCTTTCCCAACCCTGGGTCTCCAAATGTGGGGACTACAACTCCCGTAATCCCAACCCATTCACCATGCCAGCTGGGAATGATGGGCATTATAGTCCGACATCACCTTGAACTCTGAGGTTGGAGAAGCTGGCTGAGGAGTGGAAGCCCCCCCCAATGTTCTGAAAGATTTGATTCAAGGATGTGTACAGACAGAAATGAAAGTGATCTAATCAACGCTGGCCGACAGGCAGCCAAGATCCTGGGCTTTATTATTTCCTTGCAATCGGGAGCCAGGGGGTGGGAGTATCAATTCTTAAGCAGAATTTCTGCTGCCTTCGTACAAGGTTTGATGTCCTACCCACCCTCCGCCACAGTGTCAAGTCAATTTGGGAAAGAAAAACCCCCCCAACAAACCACATTTCTTTAAACCCCACATTATGACCTTTTTTAAAAAAAGAGCAACCCAGCAATTCATGAAACTGCTAGGGAAAATACTAGTTTTCACTCCTAAAAATAGAGAAAGATGGTTTCCGAGTCAACAGGAGACAATACCAGAAGGAAGGCTATCTGAAGATGATGGATGTTTACTGATTGGCAGGGGAACACATTTTAAGAGCCATGGACAGTTTCCTCTGTGAGCACCGCCCTCTGCAGTCGTGTTTCGTCCGAGTACTCTTTGGTTTCGTCACCCGTTTCGCCGAGGAGCACCGTTCTCACGATGGCCTCCGTGACCGCGTACGGATCGCAGTTGGCCGAGGGCCGGCGGTCTTCAAAGTAGCCGCAGCTTTCCTGCCCAACTTGGCGGGGGATTCGGATGCTGGCCCCGCGGTTGGCGACCCCTGCCGAGAACTCGAAGATGCTGGAGGTCTCGTGTTGGCCCGTCAGCCTTCTGGAGTTGTCCTGCCCTCCGCGGGGGTCATACACACGGATGTGGTACTGGTGCCGTTTGCTCAGTTTCTCTATCGCTGCTTCAATGAACCTAATGGGGGGAAAAGACGGCTGAAAAACGTGTGGATAAACCAGCGTGGGCACCAAAAGAAAATAAGTATGGAAGGAATAGTGATGGCAGGGGAAGAGTGCATGGTCACATTTTAGTTTTCTGGAGGAGAAATAATGTTAGCAGTCCCCTCTGAAACGTCTCTGAAGTGGGTGTGGTGTAACCCCACAATTCAGTTCCCTGGTGTATGTCTGCTTTAGTATATTTAGTGAGTACAGAATGTTGAACTGAGTGGGTGTGGTTTGTGATGTCTTGGAAAGGGTGGGGGGAGGAGTCTATAAGGAGTGTTTGAGTGATGTCACAGTTAAGAAGTAGAGTGTTGGTTGTAGTGTGTTGGGAGTGTTAGAGAGTTTGGGAGTTAGGCTAGTTGGGTTATTTGTGTCTTGTCAGGAGTTTTAAGAGGAATCCGTGATTGTATGAGTGAGAGTATTTGGAGTTATAGGGACTTAGGTTAATTATAAAGTGTTTGGTGTAGGCAGGTTTTAAGTTCTTTTCTGGAACTAAGATTTTGAGAATTAAAATAAACTTATTTTTATTTTGTTTGCTACCCAAATCCTAAGTGTCAGCTTGGCATTATTAACCTGCTTTACTTTTAAATCTACACACACACCTTTGTACCCACAGTATCCTAGATTTAAGCTAGATCCTAAATAACCAGAACTGATCTTTTCCCTCATTAGTAGGGGAAAGGTTTCATTTGACCCTCCGCTCAGGTTTTTAAGTGTTGATGCTTAGCCTGAGAAGGGTTTATGCGCCTGGTCCTAAAGTGTAAGGGACCGTGTCGTCGCAGTGGGTACTATTGGTTTTGAAGGAACCTCAGTTTTGTCACCGACTGATAGAGATGAGCCCACACAAAAACTGCTCTTTTGTCATTTCCTCTATATTGCTGCCCTTCAGGCCGTGAGTCCTGTTGCTTATGCAGCCAAAATGGCACCACCCTTGCACAAGAGAGAGGCGTATCATTGTGTGGCATGCGTGCATGTACACGCTACAGCGGCCTTCCTCAGCCTGGCACCCTCCAGTCGCTTCAGATTTCAATTCCCATCAACCCCAGCCAGCATGGCCAATGGTCAGGAATGCTGGGAGTCGTCGTCCAAAATCTCTGGAGGGCACCAGGTGAGGCAAGGCCGCACCGCCGACACCCCTCTCTGGCTGCCGTGCTGACAAAGGGTCGGCTATGTTCGTCGCCTGATGCAAAGTATCACCGGGTGTTGTGTCCACGTGTAAATGGGTCGGCGGAGAAGACAGAAGTTGCATGTTCCCTGAATACACAATGTTCTTCAGTGCAGCTGGTTCACCCATTTGATTCAATAAACCGAATCTCTGCGCCACACTGGAAGGGCTGGCTCATGTGGAATTTATAAAATCACTCTCAGCTGAAGGCACAAGCCACCTCCACCAAAAGGTGGCTGCATCAGAGTTGGACCACCTGGCACCGTGCAAGTCCCGTTAGGATTATCCCGAATCACGGACACAGTCTGAACCGCCCATAATGGTACAGAATGTAGACCAGGAACGCTGGGGGGGGACGGGACTGTTTGTTCAGAACATAATATACCGATGCTGTACCAGCTACCTGGGCTGCCTATTTTTCTCCAGGCACAACTTTCAGTGCTTTAACTTATAATGAGGGCCTAAACCAGCCTTCCCCAACTTGGTGCCCTCTCGATATTTTAGACTACAACTCCCAGGATTACCAACTACTGACCATACTGGCTGGGGACCGATGGGAGTTGGCGGGCACCAGGTTTATTTATTTATTGTATTTATACCCCGCCTTTTTTCCTGTGAGGAACCCAAGGCGGCTTACATACTACTACTCCTCTCCATTTTATCCTCACAACAACCCTGTGAGGTAGGTTAGGCTGAGAGTCAGTGACTGGCCCAAAGTCACCCAGTGAGTTTCATAGCCGAGCAGGGACTAGAACCCGGATCTCCCGAGTCCCAGTCCCTGCCAGCACCCGTATGAAGCTGCCTGGGCCTTAAGATGGGCCCAAGAGGTGATGCTCACAAACCTGCTCTTAAGGTCCATCAGACCAGCAGGCACTAGAGACAGGGCCTTTTTTCAGTGGATGCCCCCCGTGTCTCTGGAACTGGTTTCCCAAAGGAAATATGTATGGCCCCATTGCTGTCAGCTTTTAAACGGACCTTAAAAAAATGTTTTGGTTTCCATCTATGTTCCCCCCCCCAAAAAAAAACCCGTTATGCAGGCCTTTTAAACTGCTGCTGGTTTGTAACTGGAGCATTACATGTGCATTTAAAAAATAAATAAATTTCATGTTGCTTTAATTGCGTTTGGAAGCTGCCTTGGGAGGGCTGAGCCCCCAAAGGCAGCATATTCATTTCATTTCATAAATAAATAAAGTAAATGTAAACAAGGATAAAAATGGAACGCAGCCCACGAGGAGACGCAACCAAATTGACACGGTGTCTGGAGAGGCCTTGGGGCGCTTTGGCTCCGCCCACAGGCACCGCCCTGAAAAACTCAGCCAATGGACATGGGGAGGGGGGGCCCTCTGGCCAGACGAGAAGGTCCACTCACTTGATTCCCCCCTTCTGCCTCGTTTCTTTGGTGCTGACATTGGTGTGGCATCCGGCGCCGTTCCAGTTGCCCATCATTGGCTTGGGATCCAGGGTGGCCACCACCCCAAAATCTTCACAGACCCGATGCAAAATGTACCTCGCCATCCACAGGTGGTCGCCCATCTCAACACCTTCACACGGCCCCACCTGGAATTCCCACTACAGGGAGGAAGAAAAGGGAGAGGCACGGGCCGGGTGTTTTTAAGTGTTTCGACAAGAGCACCTGTTTGGGGTGGGGGTTGGTTGTTGTTTCGTTTTTAAATGAACTGGTTCCTAGACTTTCAAGGGTGCAAAGACATGCCTGGAAATCTGGGGACGGGGGGACGGGGACGGGACACTTGCTGAAATCTCATGTTTTCCGCATCTCTCCAACTCAGTACGAGCACCTCCCATGGGACACCTCCCTCGTGAGGGAATTCCAAAGGGATCACTGGCTTTCCCCCTTTGTAAATACCTGAGAAGGCATGACCTCGGCATTGGTGCCACAGATCTCCACACCGGCGTAAATGCAGGCCCTGTAGTGGGCTTCCACGATGTCGCGCCCATACACTTTGTCCGCCCCAACCCCACAGTAATAGGGTCCTAGAAGGGAAGTCACAATGCAGATAGTCGGCACACGGTCAAATCACTGATTTGTTTCTCTGTAACATCCTTTAAGCTCCTGGTTGTACAGTCCTGATCAGTGCGTCCCAAAGAGTGACGGTAGAGATCATAGAAAAGTAGAGTTGGAAGGGGCCTACAAGGCCATCGAATCCAACCCCCTGCTCAATGCATTGCCTCCCCCCCCCCTGACTCCACACCACCAGACAGGGCTTTTTTTGGATGGTGTGTAGTGGTTAGAGCACTATACAGTATCAGAAGCAGTATGCCTATGTACAGCAGTTGCTGGAGAACATGGGTGCGAGGGTGCTGTAGCCCTCATGTCCTGCTTGTGGGCTTCTCATGGGCAGCTGGTTGTCCACTGTGTGAACAGAATGCTGGACTAGATGGACCCTTGGTCTCATCCAACAGGGCTCTTCTTATGTTCTTAGAAGTGTACGAGAGCATAATTCGTTCCGGAAACATGCTTGTAATCCAAAACACTCTTATATCAAAACGAACCCCCCCCCAAAAAAAATTTGTACAGAGATTTTTAATTTAAGCCGTACTACAGTACTTGTATTGCAAGACGTCGCTTGTATATCAAGTAAAAAAAAAAAGTAAATAAATATTTAAATATTTGCTTGTCTTGCAAAATGCTCTCAAACCAAGTTACTTGCAATCCAAGGTATTACTGTATTTCTGTTCCTAGGCTGCCTCGAGGGCAATTCGGCAAACCGTTGGGGGTACAAATCCTATAAACAATAAAGACACTAGAACCAAAGATTCTCAGGAAATCATTAGGAAAGGAATCAAAAATAAAATGGCCAATATCATATTCCCTTCATGCGACTCTAAGGTGCAGCCACGCTTGGAATACCTGTGTACGGGAGTTCCAGTCAGCGCAACTCAAAAAGGGTATTGTGGATTTGGAGTTGGGAGAAAGTACAGAAAAGGGCAACACAAATGATCAGGGGGCTGGAGCAACTCCCCGACGAGGAAAGATTACAATTACAATATTTAGGGCTGTTTAGCTTAGAAAACGGGTAAGTGGGGGTGGGGGAGGACGTGATAGATGCATATAAAATTGGGCACGCTGTGGAGAAAGTGGATAGGGAAAGAGCAGAAGCTGGGGGTTACCCAATGAAACTGAATGGTGGGAGATTCAGGACAAATAAAAGGACTTCTCCACCCAGTGCACAGTTTAAACCAGTGTTCTCCAACCTTGGGTCCCCAGATGTTTTTGGCCTACAACTCCCAGCATGCCCCAGCCAGCGTAGCTGGCTGGGGCATGCTGGGAGTTGTAGGCCAAAAACATCTGGGGACCCAAGGTTGGAGAACACTGCCCTAGGACATCTAGGGTTCCCACCCTTGGCAGTTGGGACTCCCATCATCCCTGAGCAATGGCTGTGCTGGCCGAGGATTGCGGGAGTTGTAGGCCAAAAACATCTGGGGACCCAAGGTTGGAGAACACTGGTTTAAACTGTGGAATTCACTACCACAAAAGGTAGTGATGGCCACCAACTTGGATGGCTTTAAAAGGGGAATAGACAAATTCATGGAGGATCAGGCTGTCAAGCTCTACTAGTCATGATGGCGATATATTCCCTCCAGTATCTGAGGCAGTATGACTAGGTACAGCCGTTGCTGGGGAACATGGGCGGGAGGGTGTTACTGCCCTCACGTCCTGCCCGTGGGCAGCTGCCTGGCCACTGTGGGAACAGGATGCTGGACTAGAGAGGACTTTAGCCCGATTCAGCAGGGCTCCTCCTACGTTCTTATGTCAGGTTGCCAGATCCAGTCCCAGACAAGACAGCAAGTTTGCACCGATCACACACCGGCTTGCCGACCCATTTATGCTGAAAATCTCATCCTCACCTTGTGGGCCTGGGAACCCATGTTCGGGCCAGCCGTATGGGTGCCCGTCGATGCCCAGCAAAGTGTACTCCTGCTCCATTCCAAACCAAGGATGGCTGTCTTTCACCATGTTCATTATTTTGTTACAGGTGTTCCTCAAATTGCTCTCTGCGGGAAAGGAGAGTTTTTTTGTCATCATAGTTTTATTTTTGAGTCAAAGATAACAGAAGTCCACAGGCTATTTCCACAAATGGGAAGAGCTGAGAAAGGTGCGCGCCCCCCCCTCCCTTATTTTGATCAGAGCCAAGCGGATGCTTTCAGTTCCGCTCTGTCACTGTTCAGACATTCCAGTAATCCCTTGAATTCCGATCCGTCTAAATGTTGGATTTTTGGAATGCCAGTAACTTTGTGCGTGTGTGTGTGTGCAAAATTCTCCATTGTTTGCGCTCCTGCGAAAATTTGGAAGAAGAGTTAAAAATTCGAAACACACCGTTCCCGATTTTTAGATATTCAAATGTTCCTTAAACACACACACACACACACACACGCAACTTTGCAAACACACACACAATTCTGAGCGCCTTTGGGGAGGGAAGAGAAAAGTGTTCATCTTTTTAAAATGCACTTCGGTGCATTTCTGACTGGGAAGGAAAGGCAGAAAAGGAGGAGGAGGAATCTCTCCCCAGTACAGTGTGTGTGTGTGTGTGTGTATAGAGTCACAGCTTATGGGGAGGGAAGACTTAATCCTTCCCTTCCCAGCTACAACCCCTCCCAAATTGTCCTCTCATGCCTGAAATTAGGCTTGAGTAAAAAAACTTCCCACTGGCTCCAATGGCCCATTTACAGTGCAGGGGTGAGGTGGGGTGCAAGTCACAGAAGGTTAACCTTTCCCAGTAGTGACCCGTCCACATCAGCTGCCCTGAGCTGCAGTTAGACTTGGAAAAAGACTAATCGCGATCAGCCCCGGATTAACCATTAAGCAATATAAGCAGGGCCCCAAGGGAGGGGGGGGGCACCACAGAGTACCACAAATTTTTGCATTTCCACCCTTATAACAGTGTTATTATTAAAAAATGCATAAAAACAGTGATGAGAATTTGTATTTCTTTCTGTTGCCCTGGTTATAAGTAAGAAATTGGCTTATCTTGCTTGCTGCTATTTAGTATAAAATAAATATAATTTTTTTTAAAAAAAATCAGTTTATATTTAATATAGTTGTGTGTTCTGGCGTGCGGGATGGCCTTGAAGAAAACTGAGGTTTTTAATGTCTTATTTCACCTTCGGCACTTATTAATTAATGTTTTGCCAGCTAAGCAATGGAAGGGAACCATTCTTGGGCTGTGCTTAGGGCATCAGCTGGCCTTAATCCGGGCCCCGGATACAATGCAGGATTCCGGGATGAGGAGAGGAAGTAACAGATTAGTGAACTCCACTGAACACCGTGCGACATACTTCTGTGCAGACATACATAGGATTGGAGTGTAAGTCAGTCATGTGAACCCTTCGTAATACTGAGATGTCCCCGCCTGGTTTCTATTTAGCACTAGTTGCTCCCTCTAGTGCTGAACTCAGGCTGGTCATGCTGACAACTTCGTCCACAAAGCGGGCCCCACTGAAGAAGCAAGAGGGAAGCGCCTGTACGCTCAGGTGAACACGTGAGTCACCAGCGAGGATTGCTACGCAAGTCACCAATGAGACGAAACTCTCATCTTAAACAAAGCACGCAAGCTTTGTTTAAATAAATAAGGCACCCCAATTCTCATCTGCTGTTGGTTAGTGGTGTTTCTGAGCTGGCACCGGTTTTGTTTTTTTGTATTTGTTGTCTTGCGTTCAGCACTACTCTCGGAGGGGTTCTGCCTGCTTAGCGAGGCCAAAGACCACCTCTATAGCAGGGCTCTCCAACCTGGGGTCCCCAGATGTTGCTGGCCTACAGCTCTTAGCATTCCCAGCCAGCATGGCTAATGGCAAGGGATTCTGGGAGCTGTAGTCCAGCAACATCTGGGGATCCAAGGTTGGAGAGCCCTGCTCTATAGGGAAGGGAGGTAGTCGGCAGGAGGGACTTGGTTCACTTCTTTCCCCATCACAGGCACAGGCCAGTATCTGCCTTTCTGTTCTCACAAGAAGCAGACAGAGAGCGGTCTTGCCCTAACTGAAGCTTCCCGTCCCCATCAGCCCCCAGAAAAGGAGAGGGGGAAAGACCAAAGTAAGAAGACCTACCTGCCCGTTTCCGGTTGTATTTCAGAACCTCACACAACACGAGCTTGTTGGGGTCAAGGCAAAAAGGGTCTCGGAATATCTTAACGGGTATCAAGAACATATCGCTATTGGAGCCTTCAGCTTGGGCTGTGCTGGATCCGTCAAAGTTCCATTCGGGGAGATCTGCAGGAGGAATGGAAGGAGAAGGTCGACCATGCAATTATTTCAGAGATGATTCTCAAGGCGGCTTGCAAGCAACAGTTTGTAAAGAATACAGATCTGCCATCCTAGGGCAGCTGGAGCAGAGTGCTCTTTCTGCTCCGAGTGCCAATCTGCCTTCAGCTGCTCTTTCTCTGGCCGATGTAAGGGGTCAGGCTGGACCTTCCCCTTGCCCCGATGTTCTTCCTGGGAGGCAGGGGGTGCAAACTCCCCGTGGGCCTAGGTCCCTGGCTGGTGGCAGAAGCCAAAGAACATACAGGCCCGTGGCTCACGCTGGCTCAGCTTGTCTGAGTGTGGAAAGCTAAGCAGGGTCAGGCCTGGTTATTACTTGGATGGGAGACCCCCCTCCTCTAGTTTCCTGCATGGAGCAGGGGGTTGGACGTGATGGCCTTGTAGGCCCCTTCCAACTCGATGATCTATGAATGCTTCCTTTCTGCCTGGCAGTTCCAGGGCAAGTTTTAGACAATGGGCTGCTAGATCCTGGCCAGCCTTCGGGGAAGATCTTCTCTTGATAGCACCGCCATCAGAGGAATGTTTTTGGGGGATGCGAGAGGGCCTCCTCGGTGGCCGTTCCCAGGCTCTGAAGCTCCCTGCCAAGGAAGGCTAGGTTGCCCCCCCACCCCAATTTCTCTTGTCTTTCAGCCAGCAAAGATGTTTGAATTCAGGCAGGCCTTTGGCATGTAAGTTGGTCTATTGCTGAAGGGCGTTTCAGTTGGTTGGTGCTGTTTGTTTCATTTATTGTTGTATTTATTTATGTTTTAATCAAGATTTGGTTTTTAATCTGGATCTTATTGCTGGCCAACTTGAGCGCCATTTTTTTTTTTTTTGGCAGAAAGGCATGATATAAACTAACTAATTTATTTACGATTACATTTATATCCTGCCTTTCCCCCCTCTTGCAAGGAATCCAAGGCGGCTTACATGGTCCTCCTCCTCTCCATTTTATCCTCACAACAACCCTGTGAGGTAGGTTCGGCTAAGAGTCAGCAACTGGCCCAAAGTCCCCCAGTGAGCTTCATGGCCCGAGTGGGGACTTGTTCCCAGATTTCCCAAGTCCCACTCCATTGCTCTAACCACTAGGCCACCACTGGGTCTCTAATCAGAAGCTGACCAATAAAAGGGACCTTGTGCCAGCAAGGCGAAGGGACGTACCTCAGCGGTAGAGCACCTGCTCTGCATGCCAATGGTTCCAGGTTCCATCCCTGGCATCTCTAGGTAGGGCTGGGAAAGACCCGGGTCTGAAACCCTGGAGCGCCTTTGCCAATCAGTGTCAAGAGTACTGAACTACATGGACCAATGGGCTGACTCAATATAAGGCAACTTCCTATGGGTAGCCCCCCCAACTGTGGAACAAGCTCCCCCGAGGCCCGCCTGGCGCCAACTCTATTATCTTTTCGGCGCCAGGTTAAGACTGCCCTCTACGCCGAGGCTTTTAATAATTAAATGGTATATGGTGGGGTGGTGAACTGTTATTAGCGGTGGTGTTTTATTAACTTGTTTTAGAGATATTTTTAAAATTGGTTTAAAAAATTTTTTAATGATGTTTTATTGTTTATATTTTAAACTGTATTTTATTGGTGGTTTTAAATTATTGTTGTACACCGCCCAGAGAGCTTCGGCTATTGGGCGGTATAGAAAATGAATGCATGAATGAATAAATGAATAAATAAATAAATAAAATGTTCTGTTCTCAGCATCGGTGCTCTGTTAATCTGACCCAGTCACCACAAATTTAATAGTAAAAGAATTCCTCACATTGTGGTGGTATTTCCTTGTAAGAAATCCCTGTCGACACATGGGCCCAGCAAACAGAACCCACCCCTGCTTCCACCGAAGCGCTGGAAACTTAACTCTCACACTCATTGCCACAGTTCTGCATAAACCAGGCAGCACCGACAACTGCATTAAGAATCCCCAAGAGGTAAATCTTGGGGGAAAAAAAAAACACGATTCCAAAGTTCTTGAGCAAACATTCAGGAAGGCCAAACAAGAAAGAAAAATTCCCAAACCAGCTGCCTGGGCAACTGATTGTCTATGTTGCTGTTGAGAGTCAGTGTGGTGTAGTGGTGAGTGTTGGGACTGGGACTGGGGAGATTCGGGTTCTAGTCCCCGCTTGGCTGTGAAACTCACTGGGTGATTTTGGGCCAGTCACTTGACTCTCAGTCTAACCTACCTCACAGGGTTGTTGTGAGGATAAAATGGAGAGGAGGAGGAGGAGGATTATGTAAGCCGCCTTAGGGTTCCTTGCAGGAAAAAAGGCAGGGTATAAATATAATAATAAATAAAGGGGATTCAACAAATTTCTGGACTCAAGGTGGGACTGCCACTTGGGTTTCGTGTCGGAACGACTGGGATGAGCAGCTGTGAACCCAGGCTGGGAGGGGCAGAGAGAAGAGGGCAAGTTATTTCGGCAAAGGATCCAAAAGACCACGAGGCAACCCGTGCCGAGCCTTACCTTCAATGCTCTTTGGTTCCTGGTTCAAGGTTCTGGTTTTACAGCGAAGGCCTTCTCCACTTCCATCGATCCAAATATATGTGGCCAGCACCCTTTTCCCCTGAGGTAGCTTCATGTACTGGTCTCTGACGCCCTTGTTTAGCTTGGAACTGTGCGACACAGACATGGTGACAATCTGAGGGGGGGAGAGGAGAAGGTTTTAGGCACCCTTCAAAAACAGTCGGGCCCACAGGATTGGGATAGCAAAATTTCTATTTCAGTGTTCTCCAACCTTGGGTCCCCAGATGTTTTTGGCCTACAACTCCCAGCATGCCCCAGCCACCTACGCTGGCTGGGGCATCCTGGGAGTTGTAGGCCAAAAACATCTGGGGACCCAAAGTTGGAGAACACTGCTCTATTTGTATCCAGCCTTTCCACTAAGGAGCTTGTGCGCACAACCCGATTGCGTTGTGCCTGCGATCTCAGAAGCTGCCAAGCATCCTTGGCCCTGCCGGGCTGCTGCCAGCAGGGCGGGACCAGCGACGGTGGCCACGGTTGCCCGTACTGTGTTCCTTTTTCATTTTTTCCCCTCTGGACGGGCATTTGAACCTGTCCAGTCAGTCAGTTTATTGTCTATAGCCAATGGCCATCACAACACAAAACACAAAGTAACAACAACGAAAACAATAGCATAATGGGCTCAAGTCACAGGAAGCCAGATTCCGCCTGGACATCAGGAAAAATTTCCTGACGGTCAGAGCAATAAGACAATGGAACCATCTACCTAGGGAGGTGGTGGGCTCTCCCAATCTGGAGGCACTCAAGGTGCAGCTGGACGGCCATCTGTCAGGGATGCTTTGACTTGGGTTCCTGCACTGAGCAGGGGGTTGGACTCGATGGCCTTGTAGGCCCCTTCCAACTCTACTGTTCTATGATTCTAAGATGTGTATATATATATATATATATATATATATATAAATAAAAGTGTTATAAATATGAACAATTAGGCCGTTATATAGGGGGTACAAACACAGACTCCATTTAAGAGTTTGTACCAGCGAGGAAGGCCACTGCCAAGGCAAACAAGGCTACCCTATAACTAATATACGGTAGTTATCTGTATCCGCCAGCAGCCGCCTGATTTTGAAATCGTCTGGCCTTTTCCGTGGCAGCCCCTTGTGTACCTAACTCCCTCTGTAGGGAGATATAATCAGCCCTGTCATTTCTGGTTTTCAAAAAGCCTCTGAAGACCCACCTGTTCTGGCTGGCTTTAATTATGGTGATTTTATTAAGCTTTACTATTGTTTTAGAAGAAGGGATTTTAATCTGCTCCCCCCCCCCCCCCCCCCCGCTAGTCTGTATAGCGTTTTAAGGATAAATTCATGTGTTATTGCTGCTTGCTGGCTATTTGTTATTTTGTTCGTTTGAAATTGATGTTTTGTAATTTAGGGATGTTTTCATAGTTGCAAGCAGTTGGGAGACTACTGTACAGCGGCCTAGAAATCTTTTAAATTACTGGTAAATAAATTCATCACTGAGTGCAGACCTGAACCCGGGTCTCCGCAGCCCTAGTCCAACACTCTACCACTACACCACACTGGCCAATACTCTTCCCAGTTCCAATACAAGGGTAAAGCAGCAATTTGCCTCCTGCGCCTCAGACGCACAATGGATAACAAAGACTTGTAAGTGTACGTTTGGTCAATTTGAGGCCGCACCACAAATCAAGAATGTGTAAAAATTGATTTACAGTGCCTTGCAGAAGTATTCACCACTACACCACCACACTGCAAATAGAATCATCTTAAGACGATGCTATTAAAAAATAAATCATATTATTTAAAAGCCAGTGTGGCGTAGTAGTGGTGAGAGTGTTGGACTGGGCCTCGGGAGATCCGGGTTCTAGTCTCCGCTCGGCCACGAAACTCACTGGGTGACTTTGGGCCAGTCACTGACTCTCAGCCTAACCTACCTCACAGGGTTGTTGTGAGGATAAAGTGGAGAGGAGGAGGAAGAGGATTATGTAAGCCGCCTTGGGTTCCTTGCAGGAAAAAAGGCGGGGTATAAATATAATAAATAAATATATAAATATAATAAATAAATAAAAATATATGTACCTGCTTCCCTCACTGGACACACCATTTGTGTTGCCTAAAAGTGGTTTTCCTAGAATCGGTTCACCTAACCGATTTACAGCACAGTCCTAGGCACATCTACTCAGAAGTAAGATCCAGAGTTCAATGGGACTTTCTCCCAGGTAAAGCATGCATTGGATTGCAGCCTTAATCAATTAAGGCCACAGTCCTAGCAGTGGCTGGGGGATGCTGGGAGTTAAACATTGCGTCCCTAATATAATCGGACTGGATCCAGACCTAGTCGTGCTTCAGAGCAGACCCACCGAAATAAACGGGAGCTTAAGTTAGTTATGACTAACTCAAGTCCCACTGATTTCAATGGGCGTCATCGAAGCACAACCAAGTCTGGTTCCCACCCATGATATTTGACTGTTTACGTTAACTGCTCTGGAAACACTGGCCAGAGGGTGGTATACACATCGGTTCTTAAATGAAAACAAAATAAAGTGCTACCAAGCGAAATAGGCGCCTTCCCCGCCCTGTCAGGCCCTGCACAAGTTTCATTCCAGTTTTAAGCAAATGGAACCACGACCTGGAAAGTGTCACACCCTCTGCTCTGATAGATTTCATAGGATAGAGTTGGAAGGAGCCTACACTGTCCAACCCCCTGCTCGGTGCAGGAAACTAGAAGAGGGGTTTGGCGCCCTAGGCCAAATTATATTAGGCGCCCCCCCTCGTGCCGTGGGGGGGGGGCTCCGGAGCAAAGCAGCCCTGCTCTGCAACACCCCCCGTGCGCGTGCAAACCCCCCCCCCGCCCGTCCGCCAACCACGTACCTTCCCACCGCCCCCGCTGCTGTGGCTGCTGCGCGCCGCTCTCCTACACGCGATGGGAACCGAGTTTGCGGAAGGTAGGTACGGTGTGAGCGGGCGGGGGGGGCGTTCGGCCCAGCAACGGAGAGGCGGCAGGGCAGGAGCGCGCGGAGGCGAGAAGGGGCGCAGAGTTTGCGCCCTCTCCGCCACGTGCCTAGCAGCCGCCGGGTATGCCTAGCGGGTAGGCCGGCCCTGCATCCAAGTAATAACCAGGCCTGACCCTGCTTAGCTTTCCACACTCAGGCAAGCTGAGCCAGCGTCAGCCACGGGCCTGTATAGCGTGACTGCACTGACCACACGCCCAGGCTCAAGGGTGTGGCTGCATGGATGCCCAGAGAGTGTTGTCAGGTCCCATTCCTAACCTGAAGCTGCAATGGGGCACACAGCCTTGGCCCACCCTTCGCTTTAGCCTGCTCTGGGGTAACGCAAGATTGATTGTGCTAGTCCAGGGCTCTCCCACCTTGGGTCCCCAGATTTTGCTGAACTACAGCTCCCAGAATCCCTTGCCATTAGCCATGCTGGCTGGGTATGCCGGGAGCTGTAGGCCAGCAACATCTGGGGACCCAAGGTTGGAGAGAGCCCTCTGCTAGCCCCTTGGGATGCTAGTGGGGAGGCTAGATCCCCTCCCTTTGTTTCAGGTTACAAGCAGGCAACTTTAGGGGGAATATTTAGTTGGTAAACCCTGGGCAGTATCCAATGCCACACTACCATTAACGTAAATTATGTTGTGCTCACATAAATTACCTCTTAATGCAACACCAACAGTCGCAATAATTGCACCAGGAAGTGGTCTTGTGCTAGAGGTCATTTATGCTATCACAACGTAACTTGCATTAGCAGTCGTGTTGCACCGGATCCTGCCCCCTTTCGGGAAGGGGCTTATTTATTTATTTTATTTATTTATTACATTTACACCCCACCTTTTTTCCTGCAAGCAACTCAAGGCGGCTTACATAATCCTCCTCCTCCTCCTCTCCATTTTATCCTCACAACAACCCTGTGAGGTAGGTTAGGCTGAGAGTCCGTGACTGGCCCAAAGTCACCCAGTGAGTTTCGTGGCCGAGCGGGGACTAGAACCCGGATCTCGTGAGTCCCAGTCCAGCATTCTCACCACTAAAGAAATACTGAGTTTCTCATGTTGGTGGCTTTAAAAAGAGAGGGGGGATATTATATGATGCAAAATAATGTGCTTTCAGTAACGTTATTAAGAACAGCAAAGCTGTTTTTATTAGCCTCATTTCACATCTGCGGGGGCTTCTACCCAAGGCCCAGGGACTCAACCAATCTTCCCCAACCTAGTGGCTTCCAGTTGTTTCGGATTACAAACCCCATCTTCTTCACTGACCATCGGCCATGCTAGCTGGGCCAATGGGAGTTGTAGTCCCAAGACATCTGGGGGAGCCACGCTGGGTAAATGGAGGCCAGCCTTTTGTGCCTAAAAGGCCGGAGGGAGACCATTCATTGCGCACGGGGCCGGAGCTAGCTTTGCCAACTGCGACCCGGTGATCGAGCGCTCTTACGCAGCAGCAGGAGAAGCCGCCTTTCCCCCTTCCGGCGATCTGCTTTCTCGTGCCTCCCCCCCACCTCCACTTTATAGAGGGAAGGCCACGTGGAGATAAGCAGCTGAGCTAAGTTGAAGCCGCGTGCTTGCAGAGGAAGGATCGGGGCCGGGGCGCCTTGACGCAGAGAAGAAAAAAGCCGTGCAGAAAGACCCCTCCAAAATCAAAGAGGGGGGAAAACCCAACTCTTCCCCTGCGGTTGCTACTCCAGCTCCGCCGGATCGCGCCCTTATCACGGCGCGCTTCCTGCAGAAGAAGTGATCCTTTGCAGGTAGCAAAGATCGGGCAACAGTTGGCCGCCGTCCCCCCCCCCCCACCCCGACCCTCAAAGCAAGACAGACGCAGCAGAGACTTGGCTGCCCGATATCACCCTCTCTGCGCCTTTACGCGCTCAGGACCCCTGAATCAACTCGGCGGGGTTTGTGGCGCTCAAACGGCCCGCATGCCTGCGATTTGGAGCAGGGCTTCTTCGGAAGCGCGTCCAAATGGGATTCCCCAGGGCTTACTCGTGAGGCAGCACCGCACGGGGTCGAGCCTCTCGGGGGGCCGGGCGGGTCCGACGGAGGCGCGCGATAAGGCGCGACGAGGGAAGCCCTGCTCGGCGGCGCCCTTACCTTCCCGGGGCGCGCCGCGCTCGCGATGTTCCAGCAGCGCAAACTTCTCGCGCAGTCCCCGGCCAGCCACCTGCTTCCCTGCTCCGGCGGCCCCTCTTATAGACGACCGCCCGCCCCCGCCGGAGGAGGAGCAGCAGCAGCAGCGGCGCGGTGCGGGGAGGCGGGCGATAGCCTCGGCTCGCAGCTTGGGCTCGAGTTCCTTAAAACAGGCAGATGCCCAGCCGGGGCCTAAGAGCTTGCCTGGACAAGAAGCCCTGCTGCGGTCTGCGATCGGAAAAGCCTTTGCCGCCTTCATATTCCAGGAGGGTGGGTTGAAAATGCTGCTTGTAGGTTGAAAGGAAAGGTGCTTTGCACATGCTCGGGACAGAGGGTCTTCTGAGGGCCCCCCCCCCCGGTTTATAGGCGCTGAAAGAAAGAGGCGGTCGGATCTTTCCTTGGCTGACAACAACATGAGAGTGCAGGTGGCGGGCGATGCCCTGCTTGCCCGTCCGCCCCCACCCGCTTTGCAAACCACAACTGGGATTAGGGATCAAGAGCTCAAGCGTTGCCACGCAGCTGCTGTTGGTGGATGGTTTGTATGCCTGAGTTAGTGGTGTTTATCCGGGGTGGTGGGGGTGGTTTAGCATGCCCCCTAAACCCTAGGGCCCAAGGGAACGATTTCGATTTCCAGAGGGGTTGCTTTAGTCAGTTGCTTCAAACATAACAGAATTTTTGTAGCAATTTATTAAACTTATGCTTATTAAGCATGGCTAATGGCAAGGGATTCTGGGAGCTGTAGTCCAGCAACATCTGGGGACCCAACAGCCTTCCACAACCTGGTGCCCCCCAGGTGTTTTGGACAACAACTCCCACCATCTCTGTCCATTGACTGTGCTGGCTGGGGCTGATGGGAATTTGTAGTCCAAAACATTTGGAAGGCGCCGAGTTGTGGAAGACTGTACTCACGCCAAACAGGTCCAGGCGGCACGCCGCAGCTTGTCATAGGTTATTTAATCCATGACAAGCTGCAGCACATGCAGGCACCAAATCGCATATGCAGTCCCCACTCGGCAAGTGGGGGTTATGCGAGGGTTGTTTTAACTTGGAACCTGGAACTATGGCTTAACTATGGGTTGTTCATCACGAACAGCCCACAAAGAGAACCCATGGTTTGTTTGGTTGTGAACTGTGTGTTTTTTTAAACCATGGGTTTGTTATGTGCTAACCCAGAATCATTCATGGGTTATTTCGTCTGGCTACAGAGGCGAAACAAACAACCTAGGGACTGACAAAACAAACCATGGTTTCTTCTATCGTCTGCCAAACAAACCCCGGGTAGGGCAACAAACCATGGGTTAGCATTACGTGTGAACATTGATTATGGCAGAAGTCTTGGTGGATTAGTAGTGAACCGTAGCTTGTGTCATAATAAATGTTACAGTTTTTAAGTCACAACAGGACTCTTGTTCCTGTACACGTTTTACAGCGTGCGGTTGCTCCTGGATTGGCCTTTGCCTTTGGAGGTACAGATAGCCTCTTTAGCACAGAGTGCCTTTTACCAGCTTAGGTTGATTTACCTACTGGGACAGAGATAGGCTGGTGTGTTATACCTGGGGCTGTCCCTGAATACAGTTCGGAAGCTGCAGTTAATAAAAAAAATACAGCTGCAAGATTTCTAACTGGGACCGGGGTGTTATGGTCATATTATGGCCAATGCTTTGTGTCAAGTGTCTTGTTAATTGATTTTACTTAAGCCTCTCTGGGAGCCTTTTTAGCTGAGGAGCGGCATAAAAACGTTTCAAATAATTGTACATCGCCCAGGGTGGCCGGGTGACCGGCCAGATGGGCGATTGATAAATATAATAAATAAATAAATAAACAAACTGCATGGGCTCCCAGTGCATTAACGGCAGCCTGTTAATGGTTTGGGACTAGGGCGCCTGAAAGACCGCCCGCCTGCCTACGTGCCTGTCCATACATTAAGATCTTTAACAGAGGCCCTTCTTCAGGTGCTCCCACTGTCTGAGGTGCGATGGGTGGCAATGAGGTACTCCTTGGTGGCACCTCAACTGTGGCATGCTGCCACCCCCGCCCTGCCCAGGAAAGCTCACCTGATGCTCACCTGGATGTCATTCCAGTACCAGGCAAAGACATCCCCCCCCCCCCCCGCTCCACAGGCTTTTGAATTACAGTCATGCCTTGGATTGAGAGCATAATTCGTTCCGGAAACATGCTTGTAATCCAAAACACTCTTAGTATATCAAAACGAAATCCCCCCCAAAAAATTTGTACAGAGATTTAAGCCATACTACAGTACAGTACTTGTATTGCAAGACGTCGCTTGTATATCAAGTAATAAATAAATAAATATTTAAAAAATGTGCTTGTCTTGCAAACCAAGTTACTTGCAATCCAAGGTATTACTGTATTTGATTGAATCTGTTTTTATCTCCACCAGTGGTTTTATACTGCTCTTTTAGATTTTGCTGTTCATAGGTGGTTGTATGTGTTACCTGTTTTTAACTTGTTGTGTGTTTTTTTAAATTGCATTTGGATTCTTTGTAAGCTGCACCACGAACTTGTTTGAAGGGCAGGGCGGACGCCGCTAAAATAAATAGATAGGGGACAAGTCCCACAGAAGACATCAGGATTCGCCTCTGAGTTAAGCCCAGGTAGGATTGGGCTGCAAGTCAAAAAGTGTGGCCTCTATTATGAATTCATTTTGGGGCGATACACACCGATAGCACCATACAGAGTAGCAGCAACAGCAAGATGATGATGATGATGATGATGATGGTGGTCTGGCCTCATCCCTTGGGGTGAGTAACAGCGTACATGGCAATTTACAGGGTGACACACAGGCAGTCCAGGGGTTACGAATGAGATCCACTCGTAAGTCTGTCTTTAAGTCAAATTTGAACAGTAAGTCAGAGCGGGTTCCTCGGCTCTACACCGTTTACGTAGGAGACGGTGTAAGATACACCGTTTACGTAGAGTATTGCGTGGTATACGTTAAAAACGGCATTTGCGCAAATTGCGGCCGTTTTTACGTATACTACGCTATACTCTACATAAATGACATAGGGCCGGGGAACCAGGAAATCCGGCAAGCGCCTCAGCTGGCGCTCGCCAGGAGGCTCGCCGGTCCGTTTGTAAGTATGAGGTGTCCGTAGGTCGGACTTTCGTAACCCGGGGACTGCCTGTACTCCAAAGAGACAGAAAGAAGATCGTTCCCTGCCTGTTCCCAATGAGTTTGCGATTTAAATTTCAGTGGCTTTGAAGAGGGTGACCCACAAGGAGAGGGCAGAAGCTTAGGCTCAGTCCTTCCGATTTTAGATATTAAGCCCTGACTGGCAGCAAACATTTATCCTTGTAGGAGCAGAATGGATCGGGGGGGGGGGGGAGGCAGAGAGTGGGGAGCATGGGTAAGTGGATCGGGGGGGGGGAAAGACGTGGACAGCAGATCTGCAGGGGGCGGTGGGGGAGACCTGGACAGCGGAAGTGGGTGGACACAAGCCCTCAAACTTAGGGGGAGAGGGTTTGCATCCCCCGCCCATCATATTTATTTATTAAAAATATTTACATATACTTTCCGGACCACCAGGGACCTCAACGTGATGTACAGTAAAATCCAACAAAATCACAGTAACATGAAAACAGAACGTGCTTTAAAAGACAGAGCAAACATAATTTTGAAAGCCAAAGGTCCTTATACACTACTATCCTGTCATAGATTTCATCGATCATAGAGTTGGAAGGAGCCTACAAGGCCATCGAGTCCCACCCCCTGCTCAATGCAGGAAACTAGAGGAGGCAGGGTCTCCCATCCAAGTAATAACCAGGCCTGACCCTGCCTAGCTTTCCACGCTCAGACAAGCTGAGGCCAGCGTGAGCCACGTGGGACTGCTCTGTCTCAAACCTTCCTCCCATAACTGTTTATCAGGGCTAGATCCTGCCCATTACGTGAGAGCAAACCTGGGTTTGCCAATGAGTGGTACTATCCTCCACAGGGAGAACCATCAAGCGTGGCTCCCTGATGCCTGTACGTGTGGAACGGGGATGCTGGCCTGAGGGCCAAATTCAATTTCGGAGAGGCTCATCTCCACATTCTACTGTTGGGGGCCAAAGGCAAAGGTGGGGGGAGGACAAAAATACCAGCCTATTTGAGCTTCAAGCTCTTACCGCTTTGCATCCTTTGAGAACGGGCTGGGAGGGGTTAGGGTGTTGGACCACCTGCTGAACCCCTGGAGGGCTGGATTGAGACCCGAGGGCGGCTAGATTGGGCTGGTGGGCCCGAGAGGTTGAACACCCCTGTTATAAAGATCCGTGGGTGTGTCCGTCTCATTCGCACATGACATTTCTGGTCTTTCATTTTCACATTATTCACATTATTCATTCATTTTCTATACCGCCCAATAGCCGAAGCTCTCTGGGCGGTGTACAACAATAATTAAAAACAATGAATAAAATACAGTTTAAAATATAAGTAGTAGAACATTATGAATTTAAAAAAAAACAAAAAACCAATTTTAAAAATTCCTCTAAAACAAGTTAATAAAACGTGACCGTAAAAAAAACATTTTACCACCCCACCATATACCATTTTATTTTACGTTTACACTTTTAAAAAACACACCCCCCGAGGTGTATACCCTCCCCACGAAGTTAACAGTACAAGACCCTGGCCCGCCCCACCCCTGGCTCAGCTCCTCTGAGAGTCTGACCTTTTGTCATGATGTCTGAAAGCAATTCGTTCCTGCCCAACAAGGAGCAGCAAATCAATCAACCAGGGTTTTTAATCAACTGCCCTCATGGTGGTTGGACGGTGCTAGGGGGAATGCCTCCTTAGAGAGGCACACAGAGAGAGGCAGAGACAGAAAGAGGAAAACACACACACACACACACACACACACACACACACACACACACGGTGATGTCATAAAACAGTTTGTTTCCTGGAACAATTGGCTTTGGAATCTAGATGGCTAGAGCAGTTGGGAAAGCAGATCCCGTTGATAATTAGCAATGAGCTACTAGAAATAATCATTTCACTGGGGCAGTCTTCTCCCAATTGGTGCCCTCCAGACGTTTTGGACTACAACTCCCAGCATTCCTGACTGTTGGTCATGCTATTGGGAATTAGAGTCCCAAACACCCGGAGGCCGCATTCCATTCTGCATCCTTTTTTTAGTGTGTGCGTGTATGTTGGAGGGCGGGGCGGGCGGGGAGAAAGTGTTCCCAAGCCCATCTCCATCATTGTAGCACTTAATAAATAAAAAGTGAACCACACAGGCCGAATATGTGATGCAGCCTTACGCCGAACCAGAACCAGGGCCGGCCCTCCCATTAGGCAGAGCAAGGCTGCTCCCCCTGAATCCCCGAAGTTAGTCTGCTCTGCGCCCCCTAATGCACCCGGCTACCCTCACGCACCCTGGGGGATGCAGTCCCATCCACCAGTGCTGGAGTCCGATTCATGCTGCCAATCCAGCCATATTCTGTATGTAGAAAGTGTGTGTGTGTGTGTGTGTGTGTGTGATGCCATCTTTCTTCACCTCAGGCAGCATAGATTTCATCGATCATAGAGCTGGAAGGAGCCTACAACAAGGCCATCGAGTCCAACCCCCTGCTCAATGCAGGAAACTAGAGGAGGGGGGTCTCCCATCCAAGTCATAACCAGGCCTGGCCCTGCTTAGCTTTTCCACGCTCAGACAAGCTGAGCCAGCGTGAGCCACAGACCTGTATAAAATGTATAGAGCCAGCCCTGGTCAGACCCTTCGTCTATCCAGCCCAGAATTGTCTACTTTGACTAGCAATGGCTCTCTAGGCCTCAGGTAGGGGAAATTCCCCAGCCCTGCTACCTGTGATCTTTTTAGGTGGAGAGGTTGGTTTTTGAACATGGGATGGACCATCTTCACACAGTGCAGATGCTCTGCTGTTGAACTATGTCCAATCCCTGCCCCCTCCCATGAAATGAAGTCAGTTGATGGGTCTTCTTGGATGCCATTAGGAGCGGTAGGGTTGGAGACAGACAGATCTGACCCCTACCCATAGGACACAACCCACTAGAAATTTCTCCTGTGTAAGCCCCCTTCCCCTCTTCCAAGAGCATGGTAGAATTTCCTGGTGGATTGGGCCCTCATGAGGCAATGGCGATACCATTTGGATTTCACCACCACCATGCGAGGAAGTAAACACACATCTCCTGGTGGTATTAAAACCACCTGGGGATCAGGGAAATGGGTGACCTTGAGGCTTGAGCCATTCATTCGGTGTCTTTCAGCCTAACCTACTTTAGAGTGTTGTGAAGATAACATGGGCGTAGGAGAGGAAGAAGGGCAGGATTTCTTCTTGTTATTATTCATGAGTATCCATCTACAGATTTAAAAGCAGTGTACACAGATCATAAGAACATAAAATCAATATATAGAATTGATAAACTGTATCTACCTATCCATAAGAATAAAATACGTACATGGTAGGCTAAATTACACCTGGAAGGCTTACATTAACATGTGCCTAAAAACAAGAATAATGAACGCGTGTCTAATCTTAAGAAGAAGATTTTCCACATAGGGGGTGCCACCACCTTAAATGCCCTGCTCCAAACAACCAGGGGGGCACCTGAAGGGCCCCCCTCACCAGATGACCTCAAGGATTGAATGGCAGGTTGTTATTGTTGTTATAACTACAACCACTACCTAAGGATTCTAACTTGTGAATTTTAGCTCTCTGGTTGAGCTCAGGACACAGTCTGCAAGGCTTGTAAATAGAGCCACAGGTGTTTACGAAGATCTTCCTAGCCTGTTTTTGCTTGCGTCTACCTATGCTAACCATTGATGGGCTGAAAGAAAAGGAAAAATAAATAAAGTGTGGAGAAAGCCAACCTAAGCCCCCTGCCTGACACACACACACTCACCAAGGAGGGGGGAAGGAGACCCAGGGGGGGGGAGACAGCCAGTCTCCACAGATGCCAAAGGGGACAAACAACATCTACATAGAATCACCCCAGGGGGGAAGGCAGGAAGCATCACCAGGTTTGTCAATGCTCTTGCATATCAGCCCCATCTACATAAGAAATGGCCACTCAACACCATAGGGTGGGACCATTAAGCAAGTGGCTTCAAAGGGACCCCATCCCACGGGGGGGGGGGGGGGGGAGGCGTCACCCCACCTGACCCAAAAGGCCGCCCCTCGGGGGGTGTCAACCCACCTGATCACGGAGGGAAGGGCTACCTGAAACACCAAGGTATAAAACACCCTGCACAAGGGAACTTGGTTGTTGGACCTGATCAGCAATCTTGCCCATGCCTGGGGTAAGGGAACGAAGGATCAGCAACCCCGGGTAGCAGAATCCGGCGCGCTCCAGCTAGCTGGAATCACTGGCCGCTTGGGTTGACCGGACCCCCGGGAAACCAAGCTGAAATCACTCACAAGCCGCTTGGGTAGACCGGGCCTCCGCCGGGGACCCAGCTAGCAACGTGCGGTTGACCGGGCCTCTGCCGAGACCCGAGCTAAACTAACTAGCTGAGAGCCCTGAAATCACGTTGTCCTTGAGACTTTTGCTTGCTACTTTGTACCGTACTGATAAGCTGTATTGCTGGCGTGGGTCTGAGTTTGTGAAGGTAATTTTGTAAATAAACTTGGTTTATAAAAGATACTTTTGTGGCTATAAGTTATCCCTTTGTTCTGGGCTAAGGTGAGGCGCTGGGGACCTCGGAGAAGGCCCGCCCCAGGACTCGCTACCCCCTTAGCATTGAACCCGCGCAGAAGACCAGGTTGTCGGTCTTCCACTTAAAGGTATCGGTTCTCCACCACTCCTTTACAAAAAGTTTCTCCACCTGGCTCCCCAGGTGATCAGGTAAAGCAGCTAAGTTTACATGCCTCCTCCATGCAAGTATTGTGCTTTCATGCAGAGGACTAGCAGTCCCATTTGGAATAAAAACATTTTCCAAAATAATAATAGTTTTAAAAGTCCATGCGGGCAAGCAGAGAGCGGCCCTTGAAGGGTAAGTAGAAAAGAATGTGTGCCGTCCCAATCATCTCTCCCACATGTGCACATAATGAATTTTGCTCAGTGGTGCTCTCGCCCGGCAGGTACAGCAAATATTATTGTTGAAAGGAAAGAACAGGACATGGCTCAAGGCGCCGCTTCCAAGGTCGCACGGAAGAACGTGACGGTGGAGCCAGAAGCGAAATAGACGTACCAGTATATTGGCAAAAGGTCGGTGAGATCAAATCTTGAAAAATGACCTTGTTGGAACGAGTTATCCTTTGTGAAGGGACCTTTTTTTTTTTTTAATCACATGTCCTTTTTAGGAGAAAGAACTGGGTGAGGTGTGTGAGTGTGGGTGTGGGTGTGCGGGCGGGCACGTTTGCACTGCTGCTCAAATTGAAGATGAAAAAACCAAGGAGCCCTTGTTTGTTCACAACTGGTCCGGTTCAGGGTAGTGTGATAAAGGCGATGGAGATGAAGACAGCCTTCCCCAACATGGCACCCTTCAGATATTTTGTACCATACCTCCCATCATCCCCCAGCCAGCGTGGCCGAGGGCTGGGGATGATGGCGGTTGTATTCCAAAACATCTGGAGGGCACCATGCTGGGGAAGGCTAATTTAAGGAATTAGTCTTGGGAAGGGTGTTGCAAACGGATTGGACATGCTTGCCCTTGTCACTTCTGATTAAGAACTGGCCCATACATATTGATGTATCGCTTGCTCAGTTGCATGTGCGCTAATGCCAAAGAATCTCTCTCTCTCTCTCTCTCTCTCTCTCTCTCTTTCTTTCTTTCTTTCTTTCATGGAGTCTATAATATAAGAACATAATATACAGGCCTGTGGCTTATGCTGGCTCAGCTTGTTTGGGCGTGGAAAGCTAAGCAGGGTCAGGCCTGGTGATTACTTGGATGGGAGACCCCTCCTCTAGTTTCCTGCATTGAGCAGGGGGTTGGACTCGATAGCCTTGTAGTAGGCTCCTTCCAGCTCTAGGATCTATGAAATCTATGAGCATGGAAAGCTAAGCAGGGTCAGGGCTGGTTATTACTTGGATGGGAGACCCCCTCCTCTAGTTTCCTGCACTGAGCAGGGGGTTGGACTCGATAGCCTTGTAGGCTCCTTCCAACTCTATGATCCATGAAATCTATGGAATCTATAATGTTACGTGCTTGGGGTCAGTCTAAATTACCTTTCAGGGATCCCTTGTGTAACTCAGTGCCTCTGATTACAAAGTGATTCAGGATCCGTCCTGCCCCCCCCCCCCGTCCCTCCAGCTCTTGAATTGGTAACTTTTGTTCTGCTAAGCCTGGGGTGGGGTGGGGGGTGGTAGCAGCAGGAAGTCAGGCTGGAGAGTTTGAATAGAAGAGGGAGAAGAGAGCTGCTTTGGGATCTCCCTGGAGAAAATCCCTGGGCAGCTGACAGGGAGGCAGAAATCTGTTGGACAGGGACCTCCTCTTGAGCTGAGTGTAAATAAACCTTTCATGAAAGAAACGCCGCGAGCCTCCAGTGTCTTCCTTCTGGGGAAACTGAAGCCTGAGTAAGCGCTGGAGCCCCTGAAATCCCTCACCTCTCAGAAGCAGGGTGCAGGAGAATAACAATAAGACCGTGTTCTCCAACCTTGGGTCCCCAGATGTTTTTGGCCTACAACTCCCAGCATGCCGCAGCCAGCGTACGCTGGCTGCGGCATGCTGGGAGTTGTAGGCCAAAAACATCTGGGGACCCAAGGTTGGAGAACACTGCAATAAGAAGAGCTGTGCTAGATCAGGCCAGGGTTTGTTGTTGGGTTAAACTCTGGGTCGTTTAACCCCTAAACAACTCAAGAGTTCCGGGTACGGACATCACAATAGCAACCCGTTTGGCTTGTTGGTTATAGTTGATTGGAAGCAGAAGCAACGTGCAAACTGGTAGGTAACTCATTGGTAGGGCACGTGCTTTGAAAGAAGCAAGTCCCAGGTTTGATCACCCCCCCCCCTGGCATCTCCAGCTAAAAGGATCAGGCAATGGGTGAAATGGAAGAGACCTCCACCGGAGACCC
Source organism: Shinisaurus crocodilurus (assembly GCA_021292165.1). Lineage (NCBI taxonomy): Eukaryota > Metazoa > Chordata > Lepidosauria > Squamata > Shinisauridae > Shinisaurus > Shinisaurus crocodilurus. Next base: position 1,385,899 of record JAHFWL010001192.1, on the reverse strand, counting down.
TGGGGAGTCACAATACCAGTTAGGGAGAGGGTAGCCAGGGTTGGGAACATGAGGCCCTCCAGATGTTGTTGGACTGCAACTCCCATCAGCCCCAGCCAGCATAGCCAGTGGTGAAGGATGATGGTCCAACAACTTCTAGAGGGCCGCCTGTTCCCCATCTCTAGAATGGACAATACTGGTCCAGGTGGACAAACTGTCTGACCTGGTATCGGGCCGTTTTCTACGCTCTTTCTTAACTTCTGTGTATCGGGCTGCTGTTAAAGGCACAGGAGCAGGGCCGGAAGGAAAAGGTGGCAAAACGTAAATGAGCACCTTCTTTGTAAGGGGCAGTTAGTTAGGTTGGCCGTGTGCCCTTCTTTACAGAGGACCGTCTTCTGTTTGAAGATGTCCTCTACTTGAAGGGCTGCCCAGTTCCAGCTGGTCTAAAGATAAGGAACCCTATGGAGCAGGGCTCTCCAACCTTGGGTCCCCAGATGTTGCTGGCCTCAAGCTCCCAGCATACCCAGCCAGCATGGCTAATGGCAAGGGATTCTGGGAGCCGTAGTCCAGCAACATCTGGGGAGCCAAGGTTGGAGAGCCCTGCTATGGAGGGAGAACAACCAGGGCCCTTGAAGTTGCCCATCTACAGTTAGCAGCACCAGGACAGCGGACCGAGCAGCCAGGTGCACAGCTCACCTGGTAAGTCTTCCCCACTCTGGGGAGATGCCTTGTGTTTCTATTTAAATGATAGTGTAGTGTGGCCTAGTGGTGAGAGTGTTGGACTGGGACTCGGGAGATCCGGGTTCTAGTGCCCACTCGGCCATGAAGCTCACTTGGGTGACTGGGCCAGTCCCTGACTCTCAGCCTAACCTACCGCACAGGGTTGTTGTGAGGATAAAATGGAGAGGAGGAGGATTATGTAAGCCACCTTAGGTTCCTTGCAGGACAAAAGGCGGGGTATAAATATAATAAATAAAATAAATAAAACAATTCTTTGCATCTACACATTTAAATTGTGAACTTTTTATGCAAATCTGTGTCTTTTACCCCTTTTTTTGGTGCTGCATTTCCTCTTTTTGGGGGGACTGTGTTGGATTGTTGCATTGAGCAGGGGGTTGGACTCGATAGCCTTGTAGGCTCCTTCCGACTCTATGATCTATGAAGTCTATGGATTATCAAGCTTGTGCTTGCTTGAAAGGTTTTTCTTTCAGTAAAATAATCAGCTGGCACTTCAGCATTGCAATGCTGAAGGTCTTTGGAACAGGTGTTCCTTGTTTCCATATCTAGATGTCCTTGGCCATCTAGTAGGAGAAGTGGGTGTCACATAATATGACAGTTGCTGTACTGTCATATGCCTGTCCTGATTCCCATTGGCTCTCTGGCACAGCTGGGCGTGTATGTTTGCTGTGCTTTCTGCTTCTTCGTCTCTCTTCTTCTAGATTTCAGGTGTCTATGTTATGCTCTCAGGACTGTCTCTGTATCTTGTAGTTTGTAATTGTTTTATGAAATATAATAAAACAATTAGACTAGCAAGGCATCTGTCCCGATTGCTGCAAGGGAGCAGGAGAGCTACAAATTGCACTGTGAGTGGAATTTACTCTTTGTGTGCTGGAAGCTCAAAGCAACGTAGCAGGTTGCAGGCACACAGGTAAAGCTCACAGGACTTTTAAGCAGGCAGCTGAATTCCAACACGGTGCATAACGGGCCAACCTGCATGTGGACTGACTGAGCCTATCTGAAGGACTACTGGAAAGTGAGCAAGCAAGCAAGAAAGTTTATTGGAAAGTAAACAGCACCAAGTTCAGTGGGACTTACTTCCTAGGCCAGGAGTAAGCAGAGCTCTTCAGGCTTGTGGGATTTACTTTGCTTTGTACTAGGACCCTAAGATCCGCCAACTGGAGCCTGTTGCAAAGCACACGTACAGATAGAATTAAAGAATTCTGAGCCCAGGAATTTGTTTTGATTCCCAGAAGTGGACAGAGCTCACAGTCCATCACACAAAAATCCACTCCTTTACAATCCCCAAGCTTTCTTCATTGCAGCAGTATGATTTGTTTTTGAGGGGACGCTGGCTCGGCTTGTCTGAGCGTGGAAAGCTAAGCAGGGTCAGGCCTGGTTATGACTTGGCTGGGAGACCCCTCCTCTAGTTTCCTGCATTGAGCAGCGGGTTGGACTCGATGGCCTCGTAGGCCCCTTCCAACTCTATGATCTATGAAATCTATGAAGTCAGTAATCTTTGCTGATCTGCTGTAAATCGCCCAGATATCTTATTGTGGAGAAAAAGAGCCTTTGCGGGTTCATACATACACACACACACACACACACACACCCTCATGTGTGAACCGGCTAAAGGCTGGGGGTGGGGTGTGCATAGTTAGCGTGTGGAGAAAGGGGCCTTTGGGGGTTCCTGCATGCACACGCACACACACACACACACACACCTCCTCATGTGTAAAACATAAGATGGGGCCTGGAGGTCTGGAGGAGCCAGGCTGAAAGCGTTCATATGTACATGTAGTTCAAGCCATGAGTCATGAGTTCCCTTCCCCCTGCCTGGCCAGGTGAGGTGCATGGTGATTGGCTAAGAGGCAGCAGAGGAGGGGAGGGGGGAAAAGGTATATTTCCCAAGGCGTGGTTTTTTGGTCTTTGTCTTTGTTCTACCCGGCTGTGGTAATGGCGGAAAGTCAAGGACCCCAGGCAGCTCCTGGTAAAATTAGCTGGATTGAAGGCTCTAGTAAAGGCAAGCCTTGTGGGAGTTTCACCCATCTCAGACCTTCGGGTAAGTGTGGTAATCTCCCTCGGGCAACAAGGCTGTGCTGGATTTAACCCTTGAAGAGAACACCCTCAGGTAACTGGTGTGTGCCTGAGAGTTATTAAGGAATCAGGTTTTATTGTGTTTTAGCTCTATTTCTGTGTACTAAAGTGTCTCTCTCTTTATTTTGTGTGCTTCTCTCATTTCCCTAATCTTGTTGTAAAATGCTACCCGAATAAACCTTGTCGTGGTTTTACCCCACATGGGTTTTGTAGTACTCTGTGAGTTCAGTATCTAAATCCAGGTTACAGAATTGAAGGCGAGTCCCTCAACAGAGATCCAAGTAGGATTGCAGACAGCTGAGACTGGCAATCTGGTACCTTGAGATCTCTGAGGGTCTTGGTTCCTTTGGAGTAGGAAAGGGTGGGGGTGTGGCGGGCCAGCCAGCCCCCCCCTTCCTCCACACTTATCAGTAGATCCTGATCTATCCTCAGCCAATCCTGCCCTAGTAAATATGCTGACAGTTACAGCTTTGATGAGTAACCTCACGTGCCTGCGGTCCGTTGCTCCGCAGCTGACAAACAACTAAAGCAACCATCCCATCAATGAGGAACTGGTTGGGACTGGAGCAATATCAGCCCCTGGTGATGAAATGGCGAGATCTGTTGAATCACTGAGCTGGTCCTCCAGACCAGTGCCTGGTTGTCAGTTGTTTTCTTTCATTCGCTGAGGAGATCGGCTTCTTCTGAGATACCCAAGGGCGTCAGTGACCTTCTTCTGTTATCTATGAGTGTATCATCTCAAATTGATCTCCAGCTTTGTTAACATAAACACTGCCTAGTTTCGCTCTACTTCGGTTTTCCAACTACCAGGGAAACTGTTTCCACCTAAGCATGGAGACGGTTCCAAGAAACAGCTGGATTTCTTATTTTAAATATGGGGCAGGGGGTGGGGAGGAATCAACCTTTGCTTGTTTGATCTTTCTTCTCAGCAGTGCTAGGTGCAACCATTTTCGAGCCTGGGAAGAGCCACATCACCTAGTAGAGCCCAATTTATTTATTTTTATTCATTCATTATATTTATACCCCGCCTTTTTTCCTGCAAGGAACCCAAGGCGGCTTACATAATCCTCCTCCTCCTCCTCCTCCTCCTCCTCCTCTCCACTTTATCCTCACAACAACCCTGTGAGGTAGGTCAGGCTGAGAGTCAGGGACTGGCCCAAAGTCACCCAGTGAGCTTCATAGCCGAGCGGGGACTAGAACCCGGATCTCCCGAGTCCCAATCCAACACTCTCACCACTACGCCACACTGGCTCTGTAACCCATTTGAACCTCTGTAACCTCCTCCCACATTCTGTCTCAAGACTGTGATAAAATGCAGACTCCATGGCATCAACATCAGCTGCTTTTTCTTCCCCTTCCCTTTTTTGCTTTGCTTACCACCTAGTCCAGTGTTGCCTAATCCAGTCTGTGGGGCACAACACCGGTGTGGCTTGTGCAGCTTCTTGGGATTCATCCGTGGGGTGGGGTGGGGGGCTTAGGCTGGGAAGAATGCCTGTCCCTTACGTTCCTGTCCTGCAGGCTGCAGTCCTTTGTATACCAGTTTGGGAATCAGGCCCAATGCATTTAGCTAGATTTACTTCCAGCTAAATATGTGTAGGGGTTTAGCTTGAGGGGCATGCTATTCCTGAGACTTCCTACAAGGTTTTCATGCCCTCTAATCTTTTTCCTGTGATGTTTATTATGCTAGCTAAGGGTCATCTTATTCCCCCCTTTCCTGTCCTTTGGCTTTTCCCTAATCCATTTCAAAGTTTATTTTTAGCCTTAAGGAGGAAGTCAACTGAATAACAAAAGTTATTTTCCCCCTACATGAGGGGAACTGAGGCTTGTTTTGCAGATAATTCCGTGCAGTGCCGACACTCTGGTCTTTGCCAACACTCTGGTCTTTGTAATGCAGGTGTTTCAGACTTGGCTTGAAACAAACCTGATGCCTACTCCAAACAGAAATGCATTTTTGGAGATCTGTGGATGTGAATAGCCTGAGATCACTACCATCAGCTCCTAACTTAAGCGCTAAGCTTGCCAATTTAATTTCTTTTTCTGGAAGGGCTCCTGTGCTTTTAACAGCTATGGACCATCCCCATTAATCAGGGTATCTGCACACTGGGGGGAAACTTCACCTGATGAACTTCAGTTTGCCAGAAAGGTCAATATGTTGTGTTTTTTTTAAAGTGGTCCTTCTTTTGTGCCTGTAAGAGCAACCTGAGAAAAGGGCAGTTTCTGGATGATTAGCTCAGGTGGAGGAGTCGCAACCACAGTGTAGGGGCTAGCAGTTTCTGGATGGTGTGTGTGTGTGTGTGTGTGTGTGTGTGTGTCTGTGGATTCTAGTTCCCGAGTTCTGTTTATCACAGCCTTCCCTAACCCGGAGCCTTCCAGATGTTTTGGACTTCAACTCTCATCAGCCCCAGGCAGCGTGGCCAATGGTCAGGAACGCTGGCAGTTATAGTCCAGAACTTCAGGTTGGGAAGGGCTGTGCTAGCATAATCGAGCAATCTGTCGCTAGATTAGGATGTGGATGTACAGGTGAAGGAATGTGGCTATGCTGATGAAGGAGTGGAGCTACGCAGATCGAATCTCATCCTTCCCTCTAATAGCAAACTCAAGACAGTGAGTGCCAACAGCTGCCCAGCCAAAACGGGGCCACTGAGAAGGGAGGCTGGTATATCAGGATGCTTGGGGGAACCCTGAAGTTTGGAGCCCTCGTGAAGGCTTCTCCTGCCTCAACTGTCGCCACCAGCAGCCATCCCAGCAGGCCGTGCAGGGGGAGAAGAGAGGGAGCCCGCAGGGCCATTCCACCAGCCCTGCCAGAAGTATTACCTAATTAATTTCCCCCCTTCTTCCCTCCCCATTTCTTTTTCCTGGTGTGTCCGGTTGTCCGGTCTTTTTAGATTGTAAGCCTGCGGGTAGGGGCTGTCTTCCTAACTGATTATATGTAGTTGTAAACCGCCCAGAGAGCTTTGGCTATTGGGTGGAGTGGAAGACCGACAACCTGGTCTTCTGCGTGGGTTCAATGCTAAGGGGGTAGCGAGTCCTAGGGCGGGCCTTCTCCGAGGTCCCCAGCGACTATCACCCTTAGCCCAGAACAAAGGGATAACTTATAGCCACAAAAGTATCTTTTATAAAACAAGTTTATTTACAAATTCACCTTCACAAACCCAGACACACGCCAGCAATACAGCTTATCAGTACGGTACAAAGTAGCAAGCAAGAGGTCTCAAGGACACCGTGATTTCAGGGCTCTCAGCTAGTTAGTTCAGCTCGGGCTCCAGCAGAGGCCCGGTCAACCGCATGCTGCTAGCTGGTCCCGGTCTACCAGCGCTAGCTGGGTTCCTGGCGGAGGTCCGGTCTACCCAAGCGGCTTGTGAGTGATTTCAGCTTGGTTTCCCGGGGGTCTGGTCAACCCAAGCGGCCAGTGATTTCAGCTTGGTTTCCCGGGGGTCCGGTCAACCCAAGCGGCCAGTGATTTCAGCTAGCTGGAGCACGCCGGGTGCTGCTACCCGGGGTTGCCGATCCCTTCGTTCCCTTACCCCAAGCATGGGGCAAGATTGCTGATCAGGTCCAACAACTCAGTTCCCTTGCGCAGGGTGTTTTATACCTTGGGTTTCAGGTAGCCCCTCCCTCCGTAATCAGGTGGGTTGCCAATCAGGTGGGTTGCCACCCTCTGAGGGGCGGCCTTTTGGGTCAGGTGGGATGACGCCTTCCCCCTGTGGGGTGGGGTCCCTTTGAAGCCACTTGCTTAATGGTCCCATCCTGTGGTGTTGAATGGTCCTTTCTTATGGGTGCCGAAGTGTCTGCTCTGGCGAGTTATTCAAGTCTTATGTAGATGGGGCTGATATACAAGAGCATTGACGAACCTGGCGATGCTTCCTGTCTTCCCCCCTGGGGCGATTCTATGCAGATGTTGTTTGTCCCCTTTGGTCTCTGTGGAGACTGGCTGTCTCTCCCCCCTGGGTCTCCTTCCCCCCTCCTTGGTGAGTGAGTGTGTGTCAGAAAGGGGGCTTAGGTTGGCTTTCTCCACAGGTGGTATAGAAATGGATGATGATGATGATGATGATCATCATGATCATCATCATCATCATCATCATCATCATCATCATCAAGACAACCTTATGGGGCAAGTGGGGTGTTTATATACACATGCGCACTAGAGACAAGATGCATCTAGCAAGTCACAGCAACAAAAAATTGCTAGTTGCTAGAATTGCTGTTCTTCATAGTTCAGTCAGTCTCCTCTCTCGATCTCTAGAAGTGAAATCTCCGATTGGGGAATAGATGCATCTCGTCTCCAGTGTGCATGCATGCCTATATAAAGCACCCCGCCTCTTCCCCACCCTCCCAAATCAGGACAAAAAAATGGCTAGAAGGACCATGAAATAAGGACAACTGGAGTGTGTGTTCCTTCCCTTTGCCCCCAAGTATAGAATGGCTGCCATTTGCTCCTATGGAAAAAGAGGAGTCCATTCCAGTCTTATGGGCAGGGGGTGCTCTTTGGATGGTAATGTGAACTTCTGAATAGTCCCGAACAGCCCAATCTCGGCTGATTTATTTATGTATTTATTTTTAAATTATATTTATACTCTGCCTTTTTTCCTGCAAGGAACCCAAGATGGCTTACATAATCCTCCTCCTCCTCCTCCTCTGCATTTTATCCTCACAACAACCCTGTGAGGTAGGTTAGGCTGAGAGTCAGGGACTGGCCCAAAGTCACCCATCTCCGGAGTCCCAGTCCAACACTCTCACCACTACGCCACACTGGCTCTTGGAAGCTAAGCAGGGTTGGGCCTGGTTAGTGCTTGGATGGGTCACCGCCTTGGAATACCAGGTGCTGTAGGGGAGGACTCTCAGAGCTCAGTGTGATTCATAGAAGTAAATTTTGTCCAGGCTTCAGTTTAACAGAAAGGCCTGGAAGGGCAAATCAGACCCCTTGCTTTAACTTTCCAGGACATGCCCTGAGGGCCAATCAGTCATCCATTGCAATTGCCTAGTCTCTTCTCTGTTATACTAAAGGGTACTGTTTCCCTTGTTCTTCATATCTCCCTTGTCCTAGACCGTACTGATTGGCTTTTGTGAAGCCATGATAGCCAGAAGATGATCTTTGATCTCATCTTGGAGTTTCCTTTTGGAATTGTCTTTTGTTTAGTTGTCCTGACTCATTGCTACCTGATCTCCACATGATGCTATTTTAGTCTAACTTGAAGTGTCTCCCTTTCATTCTGGTTGGCGTTCCTGCCGGACTCTGCTCGGACGCCACCCTTGAATTCACTAATACAACTTTCCTCTCTAATGATCCTCGCAGTGGATCATTTTCCCACAGCAGATAGAGCACCTGCTTTGCCTGCAGAAGGTCCCAGGTTCGGTCCCCGGCTTCTCCAGGTAGGGCTCGGAAAGAATCCTGCCTGAAACCCTGGAGAGCTGCTGCCAGTCAGTGTCGACAATGCTGGGGCTGGATGGACCAACGGTCTGACTCAGTATAAGGCATGCATCTTCCTGTGCTCCTATGTGTATTCCTTTGCTTGCTTCCAAATGTGGCAAGCCAGCCCTGCTGTGTGTGGCAGCCCTCCGGTTTGTGGTGCTGATCGGGGCCCCAAACCTCCGCCCCAATGTCCTGCCCTGATTCCAGGGTGTGTAAAACATCCCTCACGCTGGCCCAGCTTGTCTGAGCGTGGAAAGCTAAGCAGGGTCAGGCCTGGTTATGACTTGGATGGGAGACCCCCTCCTCTAGTTTCCTGCACTGAGCAGGGGGTTGGACTCGATGGCCTCGTAGGCCCCTTCCGACTCTATGATCCTATGAATCCTGCGCCTAAAGTTGCTTGGCCCCTTGAGATGGGGGGCCCCCTGTGGGAAGACCATGGGTTGTACCTCTGCACATACCACGATGCTTTGCACTCCTCGGGGGGGTCTCTGTGATGTAGGCAGGCTCTCCTTTCATCCATGCCGTGCATAATTTATTTATTTATTGTATTTCTAGATCCCCCATCTAGCCGGTAACTCGGCTATTCTGGGTATTTTGCTAGTTGTTCATAAACATCAAGGTGGTTTTTCCCCCCTCCTCTGTTCTGAGGGAGTGTGATAAGAGACTTCCTTGTAAAATCTCAAAGGCAAGGTCAGTGTTCTGCTGTTTTAGTGTGTTCCCCCCCCCTTTTGGGGGGGGGGGAAGAAGCGGAACAAACAAAGCATTTCTCTGTGCAAAGCCAGGTAAGAGCAGCCTCTCTAGGCCAGAGAGGGCAGCTTGCAGGCCGATTCTGTCCCACAATAGGGACTTTAAAAAAAAATCTGACCCTGTCGGCTTGACCATGAAGGTGTGGTATACATTTTGCTTGGCAGCCAGTGTAAGACTGAGAAATTATTTTCAAATAATTGAGAGGGATAGGTACGCCATGCTTCAACTGTCACCTCTCTCTCTTTGAGGCTTGGTATGTAAGCGTTAGTCCGCGGCTGGCGGCAGTTCCTTTTTTTTAGACAGATTGCTGGTTAATAACCGCCCAAGAAGGTGGGTTGATGTTTTTAAGCGTTCGTCCGCAGCTGGCGGCAGTTCCTTTTTTTTAGACAGATTGCTGGTTAATAACCGCCCAAGAAGGTGGGTCGATGTTTTATCAAGAAGATGAAAGAAGTATTCTCAAAGAAGATTAGAAGAGGCACGCTGGATCAGGCCAAAGGCCCAGACTTCCCCAGCCTGGTGCCCTCCAGATGTTTTGGACTTTCACAGATCATAGAGTTGGAAGGGGCCTACAAGGCCATCGAGTCCAACCACCTGCTCACTGCAGGGAACTAGAGGAGGGGTCTCCCATCCAAGTAATCACCAGGCTTGACCCTGCTTAGCTTTCCACACTCAGACAAGCTGAGCCAGCGTAAGCCACAGGCCTTCAGTGCCCATCAGCCCCTGCAAGCATGGTCAGTGGTCAGGAATGATGGGAGTTGTGGTTGAAGACATCCAGAAGGTCTCCCAAGTTGGGGAAGGCTGGCATATCTAGTCCAGCAGATTAAGCGTCAGGGGAACATGATCAGTGGTGTAGTTGAACCAGGGCTCACAGGGATGCAATTCTGGCACTCTTTTATTGGCAGGGATGCTGACATCATATGCCAGCTCCTCAGAATTCCCTGTTCTCTCTGAGCTTTGCTGCAATTCTCAAGAGTAGCTGGGTGGGTGGGGATGAATTTTACCAACAACAATGTTCCCTGCTGTAATGCAAAATATTTCGCTGTGACTTGGTCTTGAACAGGCAACTAGGACCCATTAGCTTTACAGAAGACCTAGTAGTCCTGATGCTGATGAAAACTGCTACAACTGCTGTGTTGCTATGGATCATAGGTACAGTCATGCCTTGGGTTGAGAGCACAATTTGTTCCGGAAACGTGCTTGTAATCCAAAACACTCTTATATCAAAACGAAATCCCCCCCAAAAAAATTTGTACAGAGATTTTTAATTTAAGCCGTACTACAGTACTTGTATCGCAAGACGTCGCTTGTATATCAAGTAAAAAAAAATATTAAATAAATATTTAAAAATTTGCTTGTCTTGCAAAACGCTCTCAAACCAAGTTACTTGAATCCAAGGTATTACTGTATATATTCGATCATAGGATCATAGAGTTGGAAGGGGCCTACAAGGCCATCGAGTCCAACCCCCTGCTCAATGCAGGAAACTAGAGGAGGGGTCTCAACACAGCTGCCTGCATTTTTTTGACTCTCCTTGGGGGCATGGCTATGGGAACCGTCATGATTTCATAGATCATAGAGTTGGAAGGGGCCCATGAGGCCATCGAGTCCAACCCCTGATGAACGCCTGCACTTCAGAATTTATCGCTGCACCACTTTCAGAAACAAGGGTGCAAAGACTTGTTCTCTGCTGCCACAGAAGACAACGCTAGATCTAATGGGGTTAAGTTCCAAGAAGGAAGGTTTCATTTGAACATCAGGAGAAAATTCTTGATGGTATGGGCAGTGCAGCAATGGACCCAATTACCTGGGTGGGGGGTGGGGGTGGCCTCTCTCCCTCACAGGAGGTCTTCAGACAGAGGCTGGACAGCCACCTGTTGGGATGCTGTAGCATTGGGTTTTCTACATTGAGCACGAGGTTGGACTAGATGACCTACAAGACCCCCTCCAACTCTTAGGATTTTATGATTCTACTTTCGCCTCATCTGCTATTTGTGAGAGCTGTGTGAGTTTCACATACTGCTGGAGAAATGTCCCTTTTGCTGTCTCAACATCGCCAGTTCCCCTTTTATAGAGGAATTGCTGGTTTCTCCTCCTCCAGTTCAAGCACCTGAGATGTCACCATGGAAACCATGACTAATCAACAGCACCCATGTGCTTAAGTGCTGCCTGTATCAGCAGAATTGGGCATGAGGAATGGGGAAACCATTTCCCCAGCCGGTTGTGCTCAGCAAACAATGCCCTGTTGATTGTCGCCAACATGCAACCTCATTTCCACATCAGTCCACCCACAGACATAAACTGGTTCCCTTCCATGGTCATTCTCTCCTCCTCCTGCTCCCCACCATGGAATTATGGCAGCTGTAGTTCTGTAACAGGTTGATCGCAAGCTCTAACAGAAAGTTCCCAGCACACCTTCAATATTGCCCAATAAACTTTGGGGTGAAACCATGAGCATTATTTAGTAGTTTCTTTCTTTGAAATAGTGTGCTCCTTCCGTGCATCCAGCAGCTGTGTTGAGACCCCTCCTCTAGTTTCCTGCATTGAGCAGGGGGTTGGACTCGATGGCCTTGTAGGCCCCTTCCAACTCTATGATCCTATGATCAAATATATACAGTAATACCTTGGATTGCAAGTAACTTGCAATTTTCTTTAAGCAATTTTGCCCGTATGGCTCCAAGGCTTGTCTAAATTTAGACCAGCTCCTGGGCTGGCCTAAATGTTTGACCCGGATGTGGTCGAGGGCAGGGAGGGCTTTGGAACATGTGGATCCATCTATTACAGTGGTTCGCAACCTTGGGTCCCCAGATGTTTATTTATTTATTTATTTATTATATTTATAACCCTCCTTTTTTCCTGCAAGGAACGCAAGGCGGCTTACATAATCCTCCTCCTCCTCTCCGTTTTATCCTCACAACAACCCTGTGAGGTAGGTTAGGCTGAGAGTCAGGGACTGGCCCAAAGTCACCCGGCAAGTTTCATGGCCAAGCGGGGACTAGAACCCGGATCTCCCGAGGCCCAGTCCAACACTCTCACCACTACGCCACGCTGGCTCTGTTGCTGGCCTACAGCTCCCAGCATACCCGGCCAGCATGGCTAATGGCAAGGGATGCTGGGAGCTGTAGTCCAGCAGCATCTGGGGACCCAAGGTTGGGAACCACCTTCTAGCATTTTTGCTAGATGGCCGTTTCCCCCCCCCCCCCGGCCATCTAGCGACATTTCAGAGGGGGAGGGAAGGAGGCTGGAGCAGTTTCAGGATTCCTGCCTCTTGAAATGCCGCCGTTAACCCCTCTAAAAGGTCACTTAAAGGTCTAAAGCAGTGTTCTCCAACCTTGGGTCCCCAGATGTTTTTGGCCTACAACTAAAGCAGTGTTTCTCAACCTTGGGTCCCCAGATGTTTTTGGCCTACAACAGCTATGCTGGCTGGGGCATGCTGGGAGTTGTAGGCCAAAAACATCTGGGGACCCAAGGTTGGAGAACACTGGTCTAAAAGGTCACTTTCCCGACCTTGGAAGAACAGCCGCTGCAGTTCTTTCCATGCCAGCTGCGAGGGGGGCGGGAAGAGCGGGGGTCGGAGCTCCCCGAGTCGCAGCTCCGAGGTTGGAGTGCTGTCTGGGAACTGGGAAATCTGGACTATCCTGTGGCCCCTCAGACAATGTCTAGGGGGCCATAGGATTGTCCCCTTAGATCTTGTTTTCTACGATTTTTTTTTTTTTTTTTGCAACTTCTGCAAACCTTGTGGTTTCATCAAGCCTACTGATATGCTGCAGGCGGGGGCGGGGGCTATGAATTTGACTGCAGCAGCAGTGCAATTTATTAAGGTCTCGAGGGGATTGTTGGGATGTCTGTGTGTGTGTGTGTGTGTGTGCATAGCTTTAAGAGTGTGCAAGCTTCAGTTATTTTTTTTTAATTTTTATTTATTATTACATTTCTATCCCGCCTTTTTTCGTGCAAGGAACCCAAGGTGGCTTACATGATCCTCCTCCTCTCCATTTTATCCTCACAACAACCCTGTGAGGTAGGCCAGGCTGAGAGTCAGTGACTGGCCCAAAGTCACCCAGTGAGCTTCATGGCTGAGTGGGGACTAGAACCCGGATCTCCCGAGCCCCAGTCCGACACTCTCACCACTAGGCCACCACCGGCTCTTGCAGGAGACATGGAAGGGGCCTCTCCCCCTCTCAACGCAGGCCTTGGAACTGAGACGGTGTGCCATGAAGCTCCTCAGAAGTTACTGCTTTCTCATATATTGTAGTAATAAAGAATCTGGTTGTGAAGGTGCCTGAATCCATTGTGTGTTGCCTGCAGAGCAGAACCTAGGAGCGGGCTGCAAGTTGAGCAGGTCTCCCCACACCCTCATAATTAACCATGGCCTTCATGCTTGGGCCATTACAGGGGTGAAGGGAGCCAGGGAAAGAACTGAGGGTTTCAGCTGGAAGGCCGTCTGGACACTAGCTCTACTTATTGAGAAACAGCGGAGCAGTAGATCTGGTGCACACATTTTTAAGAGGCTGGGTCTACTTATCTTGGTAGACCTGGTGCCCAGGCCTTGTCACTCTGCTCAGTGCTCAGTCAGCAGATCTAGCAGAAATGGTGGGCCTGTTCTTTGATGCTGTCTGGCCTCTTTTTCTTTTTTTTAATGTGCAACCATACACAAAATCAAAAATCCACATTTGGGAAATACCTTTATTAGGAACATCCAACGTTCCAAAAAATTGTGCCAGTTTTCAAGTTCTCCAGAACAGGAGTGGGAAGAAGGTAGAGCTGGAGCTAGTGGTCGATCTTTGGGCAATTTGTAGTAGATTGGCAAGGATTTCTGACGACCAATTGTTTAGCAATAGTGACAGCAGGATGAGCTTCCCCCCCCCCAACCCCAAATTATCCTGCTGAAATAAGGAAAGTTTGAGGGTAACCAGAAGATTTTGTGTGGAAGAACTGTGAGCTCTGTTCAGCCCTGGTACTCAAAACCTTCGTCTGAGAATTCTTTAATTCTCTAAGCGTATGGCTTCTGCATCACAAGAGATCCTTCCTGGGGGAAGAAACAAAGTCTATTTTTTGATTTAAATTGATGGACCTTAACTATAAGTACCACAATGGTGGCACCTATAATAATGATGAACTTTTTAAAATGAAAAAATAAGTCCTGAGTTAGAAAGCTTATGCTCCTACCTTTTCTTTTTTTGGTGGACACATGACTGTCCCATCTGAGCTACTAAAATCCTGCATTTCTGAATTGGCCTTTTGAGGCAGCAGTCGCTTCCCCCCTCCAGGGAAGACCCAAAAGGCTTTAAAATGAACCCGGGAAGTTCCTTCTCCAGACAGTGGGTGTGTCAAACTTTGCTATGATTTCAGTCACTGGCCAAAACCCCGGAAAGGCTATTTTTTTGCTTACAGAAATGGGCAGAATAGTGGTTGTTCTTTTGCCTCGTATCTCAGTTTCTACAAAGGCTAGAGACTTGCTTTTATTTAAAATGAAAGCTTGAATTCTGGGGTTATGGTTTTTCCAGGGTGGGCCAGTTGCCCCTTCCTGTGGACACTCATGCAACAGAGGGCAGTTAGGCCGCTCAACGAGATCTGCCACAGACGGCCTTCTCCTTGTCCCTTCAGCCAGAGCAGCTAGACTGGTGGGGATGAGGAAGAGGGCCTTTTCTGTGGCGGCCCCCGTTCTGTGGAACTCCCTCCCTAGTGACATTCGCCATGCCCCCTCTCTGCTGAGCTTCTGCCGCTCACTAAAAACATGGTTATTCAGGCGGGAATATGGGGTGGGTTAAGATTTTAAAAGTTATACTGTTTTATACTGTTTTAAATATGTTTTATATCATGTATTTTAAATGCATTTTATCATGTTGTACATCGCCCATAGTGGCCGGTTTGCCGGCCAGATGGGCAATCCAGAAATACAACAAATAACTAGGCTGGTGAGTACAAAGGAGAGGGTCTTCTTTGTGGTGGCTCCACACCTCTGGAATCAGAGGTTCGTCAGGGCCCCTTCTTTGCAGGTCTTCAGGAAGGCTCTTGAAGGCATGAAGGTTTTTGCTGGCCTTCCCCTAATCTGTGGGCTGGCAGGATTTATTGGTTCAATCAATGCATTTTATAGCATATTTATATATTGCCTTTCCATATACGTTCGCATGTTTTTATCTTGTCCGCCGCTTTGAGGGGGGTTCTATCCCTAAAGGCAGCCTAAACATAATTTAAATAAATAAAATAAAATTAACTTCTACACACTCTGGGGGAAGGAAAATAACCTTGGAGAATATTAGCAGCTCAGACTCCTAAGAACATTTTAAACAAAGCAGACACACCCTACACACACACACACACACACACAGGCAAAAGATAGTGACTGATTTACTCAGGACTCAGCCCAGAAAATAGGGACTGTCCGTGATAAATAGGAAAAACAAGAAGTGGGGCCTGCAACTGAATGGAGCAGTGTGGAGTTCTCTTGTTCAGGGTTATAGCCAGCCAGCCATACACTTTTCCAGGATGCAGGCAAGCAACGTAAGGATTGGCACTCACCCCTGAACATCACTAATAAAGGGAGTGATCAGAGCTAAGGTGAGCCTGTCCAACCTACTTTCACACACTTTGCACATTGTTCTGCAGCAGATGACCCAGAAGATGCCGTGGAGTCAACAGCCGACAGGCATGCGAAACCGGTTCTTCCTGCCGCTCCAGGGAGGAGTGTTTCAGGTGGCGTCGGTCGGTCAGGCCCATCACGCCCACAGTGGGCACATTTGCCTGCTCCTGAGTCCTGACCCAGATTGTCTCATAAAAGAAGAAGAACAGGGAAGAGATGCAGAGAGTGGGATAAAACACGGGCACAGGATGCCTGCAGCTCACTGCCAATAAGGGGGCTCAGTTTAGTGCTTAAGGTGTATTAATATGTCAGGGAAATGTATCTTTTTCTTTCTTTTTTAAAGGAACATAGGAAGCTATATTATTATAACAGGCCACACTGTCATTCTACCCAGTCCGGCACTGCCTACTCTGACCGGCTGTGTTTTCGGCCATAGGGTGACCTTGGGCCAGTCACACCCAGTGGGAAATGTTGACGTGCAGAAGCTCATCACGACAGACACACACACCCCAACCATGCGCATAGCCGTGCCCTTGAGGAGAGTCCCAGAAATGCAGGCAGCTGTGTTGACCCAGCCGTATTGAACTCCAAGGAAGAAAAGGAAAGAAGAGGAAACAATCCACGTGGCTTATTTCCCTCATTCTCCAGCTTCTTCTATGCGAATCGGTCACAAACAGTAGTAACGCTTGAAAGCCTCGTCATCACCACATTCACAGAGGAAAAACGAAGTCCCAGAGCTGCACTCCCTTTCATTTCCCCCTCCGCTGCACCACAGCTCACCTTCTCTCTGCCCACGCTACCTCTCGGGGTTGTTGTGAGGATAAAAACAACAGGGGAAAGAATCATGTATGCAACCACGTTGTAGAGGTGTCTAAGGTTAGAATCGTAGAGTTGGAAGGGGGCCTGCCTATAGGGCCACCGAGTCCAACCCCCTGCTCCATGCAGGAGAACAGATGTGGGCAGCCCAGGCAGTCACCGATCCAGGCACTGACCCGGCTCATTACCTGCTTAGCGTCAGCATGCATGCGGCCTGCTGCATTATGTGCTCTCAGGCCACAACAGTAAGTCTCATCTTGCCGCCTCTTTCTTCAACAGGGCTCCACTGGACTTCACTTAAGCAGCTATTAGGGTTCCCAACTTTTGAGCCGACCTCTGTTGGGAACCCCAGTAGAAAGGAGAAGCCCTTTCCCAGCAGCTTGATGTGTGAAGGACATTAGTGAGTGATCACACATCACGGCACCACGAAATGCCGTCACATGCTGGTTTCTGTATGTCGAACCTCTGCTAAAGGAGCAAGAGCAGGCTGGTTCAACCCCCCCCCCCCTTTCTGGCCAGTAGACAACTCATCCTAGGATCTTCTATGCGGAAGCGAATGTTTCTACGAAGCCACGTTTTAATGAGCTGCTGGGGCACCCACTCAGAGCCTCATGGTGGCAGCACAGGCCCTGCCTGCTTACCCCTGGGAGCAGGAAACTAGCTGGGAAGATCTGGCCAACCAACAGCCCTGAATGCAAATTTCCCTGGAACTTCCATCCTGGGAAAAGATGGGAGGAATAAACCATGCACAGTAAGTTGTGACCTGCTTCTGGCTGACTGCCCCTGTTTTCCTGGCATCAGCTCGGATTGGGATCCTCCCCGTTCCACTCTCTCAGGGAAAGCTCACACTTGGCTTCAATTCTGCCACATCTTTTCCACGCTTGCATAAAGCGTAGCGGTGATGACCACATGCAAAGCAAAGCGAAACATTCTGCTTGTACCTTTGTCATGCAGAGCAGGGATGGGCACTGGGCAGCTTGTGGGCCAAATATGCCTCCTGCCCGTCCCCCAGTAGCTCCCATTACTTATCCTTGGGAGCGGTTGCAAAATAGCAACAACAACACTCTGCTGTGCCTGTTTGTTAGGCAATTCAGAAATCCCAGAGCGCCATAGCGATGTTAGTCTGTTGCAAGCAGGAAAAATGGCCAAGAGTCCCATAGCGCTGTAAATGTTAACAGATTTATTGTAGCATGGCGGGATTGCATCTTGACAATGAGGGGCTCTAGCCGGTGAAAGTTTAGATTGTTGGTTCTTACAGTACAACAAGACTGTTTGGCATCTTAATTTTCAAAGGTGACAGTGTTCAAATGTAACTCTGTAGATTCGTGTTTTCAGTTGTACCACCACCACCACCACCCATCCTCCTTCAACTTTGAATAAATGGGACTGCCCATTTACACCTACCCACCACTTCCTCAGCCCAGCCTTCGAGGAAGGGGCTGAAACTTGACTCTCCCTTTGCCTTCCGTGTAGGATTTGGTGCATTGTGCACCAGACCTAGGGGAAAGGAGAACAATCACAGACCATTAATGGAGTCCATAGAGTATTACTGTGCTGAGTCTGCAGAAATCACCCCCACCACCCCCACTCCTGCCCGTCCCCACTTGGCCTGGGGCCATGTTGGCTTTCCTGCAATTCTCACAGATTCTCACCTTCGTTTCCTCTCCCAAGAATTTAGGCTGGCTGAGAATGATCATCAAAACACTATCATCACTCACAGGAAGAAAAGGCTGCAGTGGTGCTCCGGCAAGCCCGTGCTTTTACCGAAAAGCTCTGTTGCACTGTTACTTTGGAGGGCTACGGCCCAAGATCTTTTAATACTTCCGGTGAAGAACAAGGTGGCTCCCCTTCCACATTGCAGGCAGAAGCTGACCTGGACTGGCATCCTGAATCCTGCTTCAGTACTGATGATGGGATAAGCATTCTTCACCATGCCAGGGCAAGAGGGCCATTGTGTACTCTGACCTCTAACCCTAATTAAATCATCAGGAACAACCCTGCTGGGATGCCAAGTATGGGAACTCTGGGAACCTGCAAATCCACAGCCTTGTGCAGTCATTAAGGATGGGAACCTTCACCAAATGTTCATTGTCATCCAGAACCCCGTATCACTTTGCACGCGGTGCTCCGTATGCACCAACGCCCAGCCACGGCCCAAGGGCCGGGCAGCGTGTGCCTAGCAGTGATATTAGCCCCCCCTACTGAGCCTCCCCCCTCCCTATGCCCTATGGCGCCCTTAGCTGCGCCTGGGGCTGGTGTTGCAATGTGCACCGGCCTGGGAATACATCCGTCGTTGCCTTGCTTGGAATAAATGCCCCAACTACCCCCAACCAAAGTTTTTAAAACAGATTTTTCTTTCCAGAAGAGGAGAGTGAGTTGGTTAGTCTTTGTTCAGCTTTCCACCTGCAGTTAGCTCTGCACCCCCTTCTCATCTATTCCATATCCGAGTCTGTTATTTTACAGTTCGTTTACTGAGGGCTCTGAGGGAATGCACAGCCGTGTCCTTCCCCCTCCCAAGTTTTCCAGCGAAAAGCCTTAGGACAGGCAAAAGTTAAAGGGCCTTACTAACCCCCAGTTACTAAGCCAGTGTGGCGTAGTGGTGAGAGTGTTGGCCTGGGACTCGGGAGATCCGGGTTCTAGTCCCCGCTCAGCCATGAAACTCACTGGGTGACTTAGGGCCAGTCACTGACTCTCAGCCTAACCTACCTCACAGGGTTGTTGTGAGGATCAAATGGAGAGGAGGAGGATTATGTAAGCCACCTTGGGTTCCTTGCAGGAAAAAAGGCGGGGTATCAATATAATAAATAAATAAATAAAATAAACCCCCAGGCTCCCCATTGCAGAGCCACAGAAGGACAACCCCCCAAACCTAGAATCAAGTCCTACAGCGCTTCCAGCCTCTTCTTTGTACTCTTCCTCCTCTGGAATAGGTACATATCTGCACTCAAACCTCTCTCTCTTATTTCCCAATATATTTTTTTTGCTTTATCATCTTTACATTCTCTCCTCGCATTGCCCAATGTCATGTCATTTGTGTTCTGAGTTTTCCCTGTTCACGTAGGCCTCCAAGACTGCTAAACCTTCCCCATTCCGTTATTTGGCTACTACCGTTATAACCGCCACCCTCTTTGTGGCTCCATACATATCTCTATATAATTAAGCTGGTCCGAGCTTAATTGGGTCCATCCAAAATACTTCTCCATTCTGTATCAAAGGCATATATTTGGCAATCTTGTTACGTTGTAAGAAGCCTGTGTTATTTGATTCAAGTCTTAGTCCTTGCTGAACAGCAAATATTCCCCTGGTTTAAGTGTAAAGCACAACCTCCTTGTGGTGCGCCTTAACTCTGGGCTCAACATCTGTGGGTCTGTAGTGCTGGGTGAAACATGTGACCAGGGACACACAGTAAAACAATACTGTCCAGAGGACACTCCCAATTCAGGTTACTACAAGATGGAAGGCACGTGTGGTCACAATCGGCACAGAAGCTTCCTAGGGCTGCAGCGCTCTTTGCCATCATTTGCTCTGCTAAGCCTCGTGCTGAGCTCGAGGTAGTGGGGGGGTCTTCACACCTTCCTGAGGATGCGGCCTGGCTTCCTCCAGTCCCTGTACCGCTCTTGCCGTGCTGGGTAAGCCAGTGGCTGAGAAAAGCCCGGACGGTTCATCCAGGAGGAGCTGATGAAAAAGTCAAAGAACATAAGACTTGTCTTGAGCGTGGAAAGCTAAGCAGGGTCAGTCCTGGTTATTACTTGGATGGGAGACCCCTCCTCTAGTTTCCTGCATTGAGCAGGGGGTTGGACGCGATGGCCTTGTAGGCCCCTTCCAACTCTTATGATCCTATGATAATCCTATGATATCATAAGAGCCCTGATGGATCAGACCAAGAGAGGTCTGACTAGTCCAGAATTCTTTTCCAATAGTCACCAGTCAGATGCCTCTGGGAGGACCACAAGCAGCTAGGAAGGCAACAGCCCTACCTTGCTGTTGCTCTCCAGCAACTGGCAATTCAGGGATACACTGCCGCTGAACATGGAAGTTCTATTCCTATCTAAAATAGTTAAGGACTGTGGATAGGCCATGAATTTATCTAATCATTTATAAGAGCATAAAGAAGGGCCAACATAGGAAGCTGCGTTACACCGAGTCCAACTATTGGTCCATCTAGCCCAGTATTGTCGGCACTGACTGGCAGCGGCTCGCCGGGGTTTCAGGCAGGATTCTTTCCAAGCCCTACCTGGAGATGCCAGGGGATCGCACCTGGGACCTTCTGCAGGCAAAGCAGGTGCTCTATCACACTGAGCTCTGGGTCCCTCCATGCTTGATTAGATCAAAGGTCCATCTAGTCCAGCGTTCTGTTTCACACACTGGCCGATGAAAAGCATCTGGGAAGTCCACAAGCAGCGGGACACAAAGACAAAAGCCCTTCACTGCTGTTGTTCTTCATACGCAACATATGTCTGTACCGGGGATACTTTTGCCTGTATTTTACCTCTAGATACCTGCACTACTGAGCTGTTTTTTAACTCCCCAATGGTCTCACGGATCACTTATCACAGATCAACCACCCCTCGACACCCGTCAGCCATCCTGCCACATCCAGAGCTCCATCATTTATAATGCTGGATGTCTTATTCTTTCACCTTTTCAGTTCATGTTGGGTGTTTTAAAGCAGGGTTTCTGATCCACATTCATAATTGTGGATACCAGAACCGGGGTGAAGTTGTCTCGATCGTTCCAGGTTAACTTACACAGAGTACTGCGTGTGTATGAACTGTGTTTGTGTGAAAGGTGTGAAAAGCACCTTGGGCACGCGGCTCCTGACATGCATACCGAGAGCCTTTTCTGCTGTGGCACCCCGGTTGTGGAATGAGCTCCCCAAAGAGGCTCGCCTGGTGCCTACACTGTACTCTTTCTGACGCCAGGTGAAGGCCTTTCTATCCTCCCAGGCATTTTAATCATCTTAATCTTGTACAGTCATGCCTTGGATTGAGAGCACAATTCGTTCCGGAAACGTGCTTGTAATCCAAAACACTCTTACATCAAAACGAAATCCCCCCCCCAAAAAAATTTGTACAGAGATTTTTAATTTAAGCCGTAATACAGTAGGTACTTGTATTGCAAGACGTCGCTTGTATATCAAATAAATAAATAAATATTTAAAAATGTGCTTGTCTTGCAAAACGCTCTCAAACCAAGTTACTTGCAATCCAAGGTATGACTGTAGTTGTTTTTAACTCTGTTACTGTAACTGCTGCTGCTAGCGTTGCTGTTTGTTTTTAATCTGTGGTTTTAAATTTTATATTTATATTGTATTGTATCGTATGGTTTTAACTGTTGTAAACCGCCCAGAGAGCTTCGGCTATTGGGCGGCATAAAAATGTATCAAATAAATAAATAAAAATGTGGCCCTCGGACCAAAGACGTTTCCCCACTGTTCCTGATGTAAACATTACTGAGCTCAGGGGACCAGTGATCGGACTCGGTATAAGCAGCTTCCTGTCTTCCTGTCCAGTGTACATGAGCAACACCCCCCACACTGCAAACCACCCCCCACAGTGTAAGTGAACAGCTCCACGTACAGAGAATCACCGCACCACATGCTTTCCTATGCCAGACTAATCCCCTCTTACCTTCCACCAGAGAGGCATTCAACTTACCTAGATGTCCAGAGATGCTCCGATGGCTTCTTGGGTTTGGCTGCCTGCTTCTGATACTCCATCCAGCCGCTCACCAGCTCGTGGATGATCATCAGATAAAGGAGGAAGATGAGGATGGCCGGATCCATTGGGGGCACTTCTGTGTCTGCTTCATCAGGCCCGGGGGACATGGATGCAGCAGGAGTGCAAAAGGAAGGCCGGTCAGAAGAGGGGAAACAAATCCTGCCGGATCTTCCCGCTTTTCTCTAGCAAAAAGGAGGTGTGTGGCGATGAAGCTCTGAGAAATGACGCTTTGCTGGCTGGGACTGTGTAGCATGAATGACTGTTGTAAGTGCTCACGGGCTGGCGCTTGCTACGCGAAGCAGCACTAACGCAGCTGAACATGCTGGAGCCATCTCCCCCTCTGCCACCATCATCCGCAAGCTGGCTCTTATCCTCTCCCTGGCGCGATTTTCTGCATTGCTCTGCAGGGGAGCCACGCATGCCTACAAGACAAAGGGCTCCTTGCCTGCTTCTTACACAAACAAGCCTGTCTCCAGAGATCAAGCCCATCGCAGCAGCAGCAGCAGCAGGAGTGAAAGATCTGGTTTGCTCCTCCTGACTGTGCTTGCAGAGCGTGTGTGCACCAGGGGTGGGCAGAAGGCAGATCAGGACCTACTGATAGATCTCTGGGTGATTTACAGGATTTTGGTCCCAATTTTTTAAACGATAGCAGTGATAAAGTGACCCTTCCCAACCCTCCTTTTGTGCCTTAAATTATACTGCTGAAATGAGGAAAGCTTGAGGTGACCAGAAGTGGATTTGGGAGCAGAAGGGCTGTTTATTTATTATTATCATCATCATCATCATCATCATCATTGTTATTATTATTTTATTTATTATATTTATACCCCGCCTTTTTTCCTGCAAGGAACCCAAGGTGGCTTACATAATCCTCCTCCTCCTCTCCATTTTATCCTCACAACAACCCTGTGAGGTAGGTTAGGCTGAGAGTCAGGGACTGGCCCAAAGTCACCCCAGTGAGTTTCTTCATGGCCGAGCGGGGACTAGAACCCGGATCTCCCGAGTCCCAGTCCAACACTCTCACCACTACGCCACACTGGCTCCTGTTCAGTTCTGATACTCAAAATAAATTCCTGTGCCCAGAATTCTTATTAACTGGATGTCTTTTGTATCAGGCTGACTTCTAGGCTTCTAGTAAAAAAACAAAAGTCGATTCCACAAGCCTGACGTTTGCTTACCCTAGCTTTCTCCAAATGTATGAGCCGAGTTGTTAAAAGGAGAATTGCTACTTTCCCAGATTGTGTTCTCTGTATCTCTCTTTCACCCTCTCTCCCCCCCCTTGTTTAGTGCATGGATCTTCCAATGTTTACTGCAGGTTTAGCAATGGGCTGTGTCCACACACACCAGAGATACCTTAGCCTTACCTTTGAATGTCTAATAACAATATTTAGCAGCTACACAGCACTGTTTCTTTACATTGCTTCAGACACATTACTCTGAAATCCTTACAGCCGTTGATATAGCGGAGGGGGAAACGCAGGGGAGCATAGCTCCAAGACTTTATTTTAGAGCTGATGTGGTGACATCTTCTGGAGTGCTGGGGTAATTGCCAGACTGCCCTTGCTCCAGCAAGTGAATGAGGTGATAAAGGGGTCTTGACAGTTTTTTACTCTCACTTGTGAAAGATTAGCATAGAGGA
Source organism: Shinisaurus crocodilurus (assembly GCA_021292165.1). NCBI lineage: Eukaryota > Metazoa > Chordata > Lepidosauria > Squamata > Shinisauridae > Shinisaurus > Shinisaurus crocodilurus. The sequence goes on along the minus strand of JAHFWL010001192.1, from coordinate 1,362,197 downwards.
AGTCTGGGAATGAGGTAAATGGGGGGGGGGGGAACACTCCTGAAGACAGAAACAAAATTCAAAGTGATCTCTGGATAGGCTGGAGCGCTGGGCTGAAACCAACAATGAAATTTAATAGGGACAAATGCCAAGTGCTGCAACTAGGAAAAAGAAATCAAATGCACAGTTACAGGATGGGGGACACTTGGCTCAACAATACTACAAGGGAGAAGGATCTTGGAATTGTGGTAGATCACAAGCTGAGTATGAGCCAGCAATGTGATGTGGCTGCAAAAAAGGCAAATGCTGTTTTGGGCTGCATTAATAGAAGTATAGCTTCCAAATCACATGAAGTACTAGTTCCCCTCTACTCTGGCACTGGTTAGGCCTCATCAGTCACTTTATTATAAAGTATAATTTAAGGCACAGCAATATAATTTAAGGCACAAAAGGAGGGTGGGGAAGGGTCACTTTATCGCTTTACATCCTACATCAGAAGGATGTAGACAAACTGGAGAGGGTTCAGAGGAGGGCAACAAATATGATCGGGGGACTGGAATCAAAGCCGTATGAGGAGAGACTGAAAGAACTGGGCATGTTTAGCCTTCTGAAGAGAAGACAGGGGAGATATGATAGCACTCTTCAATTACTTGAAAGGTTGTCACACAGAGGAGGGCCAGGATCTCTTCTCAGCCATCCGATTGCAGGACACGGAATAATGGGCTCAAGTTACAGGAACCTAGTTTCCACCTAAACATCAGGAAAAATTTCCTGACTGTCAGAGCAATAAGACAATGGAATCAACTACCTAGGGAGGTGGTGGGCTCTCCCACTCTGGACTGGAGGCATTCAAGGTGCGGCTGGACAGCCATCTGTCAGGGATGCTTTGACTTGGATTCCTGCACTGAGCAGGGGGTTGGACTCGATGGCCTTGTAGCCCCCTTCCAACTCTACGATTCTATGATTCTATGAAAGAGCAAGGCTAGGGGCTAGGAAGGGAGAGGAGGAAGAAGAAGAAGAAGAAGAGAAGAAGAAGAAGAAGAAGAAGAAGAAGAAGAAGAAGAAGAAGAATAAGATTTTATTTCTATATCGTCCCATAGCCAAAGCTCTTTGGGCAGTTTACAACAATTCAGAAAAATAATAAAATACAGATAACAATAAAAACATACAATTTCATTACAAAGTTTGAAACCAAATTTAAAAACCCAATTTAAAATGATAAATATTGAACAAGTTAATAAACTAAGCCGGCAGCTAAATACCGGTAACCCCCGCCCCCATATGTTATTTTGAGCTGTTAAATATTAAATGCCTCGGCATAGAAGGAAGTCTTAACCTGGGGCTGAAAAGATAGTAAAGTTGGCGCCAGGCGGGCCTCAGTGGGGAGCTTATTCCAGAGTTGGGGGGGCACCACTGAGAAGGCCCTCCTCCTTGTTGCCACCAGCCGAGCCTCCCTCAGAGATGGCAGTCAGGATTTTTCAGAATTGTTTTGAAATATTGGGAATTCTCAGGATTTTTTTGGAATTTTAGAAATTGATGGAATGTTGGGAATTTTTGTGAATTTTTCAGAATGTTGAGAATTTTCGGATTTTCTGGATTTTGGAGGAACTTTTCAAAATTTAATTTGGGGATTTTTCCAGAACCTACGGAATTCTCTTAAATGTTTTGGAATTTGGGGGGATTTTTTCCCCTGAATTTCAGGAATTTTCCAGACCTTTGGGATTCATGGGGAATCTTTTAAAATTTGGGGAATTTTCTCCATTTTTTGGAATTTTGTGCAATTTTAGGAAACTTTTCAGGATTTGGGGGATTTTCCAGGATTTTGGGGGGTATGTCAGTATTTTCTGGAATTTCTATATTGTTTTGTGAATTTCTCAGGATAGGAATTTTATGGAATTTCGGGGGCTTTCTGAATTCTTTGGAATTTTTTGGCTCTCAGGTGGACCCAAATGAGCTGTGGTAGCTGAGAGTACTTGGAAAACCCAGTGTTCAAAGTATAGAGACAAATAGGTAGATGTAAGAATACCACATGCTAGGATGGCAGAATCCCATTCCCATAGCAACAGACAGTTGCCAAGCTCCCAGAGAACGGTGTCGCTGCAGCCCATCCTTGCTTGCATCATGCCAGAATTCCCCCACTCACGGCCTAATTTTATCCACGGCGTCCGCTGTTGTTATTGTCTCTCCCTCAGCACAAGATATCAAAGAAAGTATCTATCTACCAGGTACAAGTAGGATATACTTCTCTCCCCCCCCCACACACACAATCTCAGTTCTACTTGTTTGCAGAAACACCTCAATATCCACCTTACTTGTGGGAACTTATTTATTTGCTCGATTGACCCAGTGGTTTTACATGTAGTTTAAAAAAAAAAAAAAAAAGTTTCCTTCTTACTTTTAAAGTAGGGACGGGGGAAATCCCCCATCTCCCCATGAATTCATAGAAATGAGAGTTTGTCCCCGGGAAAAATGGCTCATTTCTTGAGCCAACCCAGGCTAAGGAAATGGGAGGAGGAGCCACCCCACCATCTGCAAAATACTTTTTCTTTTTTTTACTTACCCTTAACTCTGCCTAAACTGCTGGCAGCCAGAGCCAACGCAGAACTTTTTAACGCCGGAGGTGTAGGACAAGATGGGGGGGGGGGGGCTTTCTCATTCCACATACGGATACCGACTGGGTCTGCCAGTTGAATCTTACTTCAATACTGGTGAAGGGACAGCCTCCTCCACCCCACCTGAGAGCAGCTGGCCGATTGGGAGGACCCGGGAAGGCTACATGATGGCACACAGAGCTTGGTCCTCCCAACAGAGGGAAATGGTTGGAAAGCCAAGAGGCTGCTGTCTGTCTGCTGCTGCTGCCTAATGGGAAGGCCGGCCCTGCTGGCGCCAGCACCAAGGAGAGCGCGGGAAAGAAGGTTCCCCCCAGCCACTCTGTTGCAGCCCCCCTCTGGTCAGGACTGTAGTGGGGGCAAAGAATGAAAGGTCCCCCTCTCCGTTGTTCTTTGGGGATTGGTGGTCACAGTATTAAGGGAGGAGGAGGAAGTAGTCATGCCTTGGATTGAGAGCATAATCCGTTCCGGAAACGTGCTTGTAATCCAAAACACTCTCATATCAAAACGAACCCCCCCCCCAAAAAAAATTTGTACAGAGATTTTTAATTTAAGCCGTACTACAGTACTTGTATTGCAAGACGTCGCTTGTATATCAAGTTTAAAAAAAAAATTAAATATTTAAAAATTTGCTTGTCTTGCAAAAGGCTCTCAAACCAAGTTACTTGCAATCCAAGGTATTACTGTATATTTATTGAGCTGCGGAGGAGGTACAGAGGGCAAAATATATTTAGCTCTTTCAAGGATCACAGAGGTGCTAAACCTGGCCCCTGCTAAACCCCTGAGGGGTTTTTTCCACAAGCGAAGACTTTGCCCTCCGAATGCTGCCAAGAGAGGTGGAGGCAGCACACGTACATTCAAGAAGGAAAAGTGCTGGAGCTGAAACGTGGGAGGCTGGCCAGTTCCCCAGGAAGGAAGTGGTGTTTCTTGATGCTCCTAGCCGGACTACATGTTAAGTGTCGGTTTTTTTTTTTTTAAAAAAGAAGTGTGTGTGGGCCCAGCCCAGTTTTTATTGGGACCGCAGTGTGGAGGAAGGGGGAAGTTCAAGGCTCTCCTCCCAGGCTCTGATCCCAACAAAAGATGCCCCTCCCCCATGTTGCAAATTGTAATAGGGAAAGGGAGTTCCTATTGGTCAAAATTACAGCCAGTGCCCCTTTACAGCTGTGCAGAAGTTGCTTATGAATCCTTAGTGTAGTACAGTGTTCTCCAACCTTGGGTCCCCAGATGTTTTTGGCCTACAACTCCCAGCATAGCTGGCTGGGGCATACTGGGAGTTGTAGGTGTGAAGAAGGGAGCCTTTGCGGGTTCATACACACACACACACACACACACACACACACCCTCATGTGTGAACCAGCTAAAGGCTGGGGGTGGGGTGTGCATAGTTCCTCTAGAAGGGATGGTGCCTGGAAGTCTGGAGGAGCCAGGCTGAGGGACTTTCATATGCAGATGTAGTTCAGGCCCAGTAAGCCATGAGGCATGACTCATGAGCCTCCCTCATCCTGCCTGGCCAGGTGAGGTGCATGGTGATTGGCTAAGAGGCAGCAGAGCTACAGGGAGGAGGGGAGGGGGGGGAAAGGTATATTTCCCAAAGCGTGGGTTTTGGTCTTTGTTCTACCCGGCTGTGGTAATGGCGGTAAGCCAAGGACCCCAGGCAGCTCCTGGTGAAATTAGCTGGATTGAGGGCTCTAGTAAAGGCAAGCCTTGTGGGAGTTTCACCCATCTCGGACCTTCGAGTAGGTGTGGTAATCTCCCTCGGGCAGCGAGGCTGTGCTGGATTTAACCCTTGAAGAGAACACCCTCAGGTAACAGGTGTGTGCCTGAGAGATCTTGAGGAATCAGGTTTTATTGTTTTGCAGCTTTACTGTGTACTAAAGTGTCTCTCTCTTTATTTTGTGTGCTTCTCTCATTTCCCTAATCTTGTTGTAAAATGCTACCAGAATAAACCTTGTCCTGGTTTTACCCCACATGGTGTTTGTGGATTGCTCTGCTTGGTTCAGTATCTAAATCCAAGTTACAGAATTAAAGGCGAGTCCCTCAACAGAGATCCAAGTAGGATTGCAGACAGCTGAGGCTGGCAATCTGGTACCTTGAGATCTCTGGGGGTCTTGGTTCCTTTGGAGTAGGAAAGGGTGGGGGTGTGGCGGGCCAGCCAGCCCCCGCTTCCTCCACAGTAGGCCAAAAACATCTGGGGACCCAAGATTGGAGAACACTGGTGTAGTAGAATACAAACTTTGCAACTGAATCAGTTATGCAGGACTGTGTGTCCACAGTAACACCTGTAGTACAGTTTCCAATACACTGCAGTCCTAGTTGCAAGTGTTTAAAAAAAAAAGTCACGTGAAATGCGCATTTGATTTATACTCTGCCTTTCTATCAAAATGCCACTCAAGGCGTGTTTAATAGAGGTGGACATTTCAGAGAGACGGGACCGGCTGTATCTCCCGATTGTGTGACAAATGCAGGTTTGCCTCTGTGCATGTACGAAATGGCCTTCAGACACAATAAGGCCAAGAGAGTGGAATGCGAATGGTTTAGACGTTCCACCCACTGTCTAAACATTCCGGTGCTATGGGAGGTGATTGTTTGCTTAAGCGGCTCCTGCCAACTTGCCTGACCACGGCTCTTGCCACCTGCTCCACACAATGGATGCCACTCTAGCATGAGGAGGAGACAGGTAAGCAGAGCTGTCAATCCATGAAAGAAATCTTTACATCTTTGATTAATCCCATGGGTTTTAATCTAGTAAAACAACTGATTAAATCTGCATTCATCTGCATGCTTCCTTCACACAGCACATAGTCAAAGCATGGAATTTGCTTTCACAGGATGTAGTGATGGCTGCCAACTTGGACGGCTTTAGAAGGGGATATGGCAAATTCAGTCAATCCAAAGGAGTTCAGATTTCTATAAATCCAGCATGCAGATGGCGCAGCAGGCCGCCTTTTTCCAAGTTATGTGGACTTGTGGACCTGTTTTTTTTTTTACCTCTGTGGGGGATTTGCTCTAATGCGCACATGCACAAGTGAAATGAAATCCTTGTACATCTCTAAAAAAAATCCTAATGAAAGATGCCTGACAATCCTCAAAACAATGACGTAATAATGGATTTAACAAAATCTGTAATCCCCAATGGCTGTCAATGGCTACTAGTCATGATGGCTATATATTCCATTATTGGAGGCAGAATGCCTCTCAAAACCTGTTGCTGAGGAACGTGAGCAGAAGTGAATGAATGAATTTTTATTACGGTCACAGACCAATCAGAGTTTTGATACCAAAGAACACACACAGAAATTAAGGGCTCAGTGCTTTGGCTGCTAGACGCTGTCTAGACCGTCATAGGATAGTTCGGAGCTCCAGCCATTAGCCATGCTGGCTGGGTATGCTGGGAGCTGTACGCCAGCAACATCTAGGGACCCAAGGTTGGAGAGCCCTGTTTTAGACAGTGCATGTATATGTCACAGCACATGACATCAGAGAAGAGCCGGTGTGAGGCAATGTGGGAGGGGCACACCTGGCGTGGTGCCTGTCGTCTGCAGTTTTCAGAAGTTCTTGTATTAAAAAATGCGTTCCGAGGTTGGAGCTGGAACTCTGACCTCGGAGGGCCCTCCCTCTGCCCTCGCAGCCAGCACGGTCCTTTTTGCGCCAGCTGCGGCTGCAAAGTCACGAGACCAACTTCAGAGCCAGCATTAGGGGGGATTTCTGAGGGGTGGGGAGGGGTAGGAGTGAGCCAAAATGCAGCCCAGCCCAACACCCCTAGCGTCACAGAAATTGGGTCTGAGACTTGTCCCCGCTGCCCGCATCTTGCTTGGCTGGACTGTTTGATTGTATAAACATCTAATGAGAAATAGTAGGCGTCTGTCTATGTGGAAGTCTGGTGTGACTTGGACCACAGTGATTTCTGTGGGACCAGGTGTTGTTGCACTCCTGTCCTGCTTGTCGGCTGTTTGGCCACTATGGGAACAGAGTGTTGGACGAGCTAGGCCTTTGGTCTGATCCAGCAGGTATTTCCTTATGTTCTAATATGATTCAAACAATAATTTTAAAGGATAACAACAACAACAACACACACTTCCTTTGTTTTAGACCAGGGCTCTCCAACCTTGGGTCCCTAGATGTTGCTGGACTACAGCTCCCAGAATCCCTTGCCATTAGCCATGCTGGCTGGGTATGCTGGGAGCTGTAGGCCAGCAACATCTGGGGACCCAAAGTTGGAGAGCCCTGTTTTAGACAGTGCATGTATATGTCACAGCACATGACATCAGAGAAGAGCCGTTCCCTCTGGTCTGAGGCAATGTGGGAAGGGCACACCTGGCGTGGTGCCTGCCGTCTGCAGTTTTCAGAAGTTCTTGTATTTAAAAAAAAACACCCAATATTTCTTTTTAGAAAAAACAAACACAATGTGTTGCCCTCTGAGTCAATTAAAAAGTGTTCTCATTGATTCATCTGACTGACCGAATCGATTAAGGGTTCCCGCCCTAGCAAGAAGTCATTTTGGGGGCACTGGCTGGGTTTACTGGGTAACAGGGGCAGTACCATATTTTTCCGTGTATAAGACGACCCCAGGTATAAGACGACCCCCACGTTTCTTACCCAAAATTCAGAAATCAATATTTTGGGTGAGGTGTTTGTGAACTGGGATTTATCTTGCTAGTGCCAGTGCTAGCAAGGGAAATCCTTTCCTTACCTCTGATCTCTCAGGAGACACAAAAGATATGCTTGCTAGCCCTGGCAAAGGAAATCTCTGTGTGTGCGCGCGCATGCGCGTGTGTGTGTGTGTGTGTGTGTGTGTGAGAGAGAGAGAAAGAGTGTGTGTGTGAATGAGAGTGTAAATGAGTGTGTATGTATATCTATGTGTGTGTGCATGCAGGTGCAAGCCGGCTCAGCAGCCCCCCCCCCCCCCAAGGAGACGCAAACAAAGAAAAAGAAAAGGTATGGGCAGTTTTGCAGCCGCAGGTTCTCTCCTCGGCATACTGTACTTCGTGTATAAGACGACCCTCAATTTTTCGACTATCAATTTAAGGAAAAAGTATTGTCTTATACATGGAAAAATACGGTAGTTCTTCACCTCTCAGACCACGATAACAATCCATATGCCGATCAGAGGATGAGGCAGAGTGGTTCCATGCGCACAGTGGTTTAAAGAAAATCCTCTTGGAAAGGTGTGTGTTATTCAAAACAAAACAAAACAAAAAACAACCCTCCACTTGGAAATATTTTATTCCACTTGGTATGTTTGCTTGTTTTTAATTCTACACGGTGAACTGGGCCCAGACTTAGTCATACTTAGATTAGACCCACTGAAATCAATGGGACAAGTTAGAAAAGAGTTTTGGCACAATCCAAATGAACTGTGCTCATGACTAAAAGATACCAGGTTGGATCCAGACTTAGTCATACGTAGTCATGATTTCAGTGGGTCTACTCTAAGTATGACTCTGGATCCAACCTGGTATGTTTTAGCCATGGGCACCGTTCACTGGATTGTGCAGAAATGTTTTTCTCCATCTCCCTGCTGTGTGAATGGGAATCATGTCCACTTTTGTAAACAGGGTAACGGGGACAAAAATGTATACAGAAAGTCTGCCAAAAGCTGCCCAGATAAAGGAGAAGAAACCCACCACCACCACTGTGGAATACAGCCCAGCACAGATCATTAACCAGCCGCCAAAGCAGAAGCACACCCGGAGACGGCGCCTCAAATCTCATCACTCCCGACGACGACGGCCAGCCAGGACGACGGACAGTCCTGCCCTTAAACTGCAAGGCAGGAGCTGTTCTGTCCAGGCTGCTGTTTTCAAGAGGTAAAGGGGCCACATCTCAATTGCTTCTGCCCAGTCCACAGCTATAATGAAGGGTTAAGAATTCCTTAAGCAGATAATCTCCAGTTCTGCAACTGGAATAACTGATCCCAGTTAATAGGGAAAATGGCACCCAATTGCCAGGGTTCTCGGTCAGAATTTGGAACACAATTCTGTTGCAATGCCCGGTCAAAAGTCCAGGGGGGGGGAAAGAAAAATCCAAATAGAACTGGTAGCTGGAGGTGTCCAACTGCACTTAAGACACTTAGCATTTATTTAGCTCTTTAGAGAGTTCAAAGTTGCCCAGAGTGGCCGGGTACCGGCTAGATGGGCGATTTAGAAATACAATAAATAAATAAAGTCCTTTCTATTTCAGTAATCTTCACAACTGACCCTATAAGGTAGGATTAGCTGGAACACACTCAAAGGGCAGCAGCACCATGAAGCAGGAAAACCAACCAACCAACCAACCAAACAAACAAACAGAAGTTCAATAGGTAGCAGGAGACAAGTTTATAGTGTCAGAGCTTTATAGCAGTCTAGGCTACGCCAGGAACCGTGAGACAAAGCCAGCAGTCAGGAACAAGGAGTGAAGTCAGAGCAGCACTGGGAAAAACAGGAGGCAGGGGCAGGAAGGGAAAGCCAGTGCTGAAGAGCAAGTCGCACTGAAGGATAAAGGAGGAGGCAGGATCGAGCTGCAAGTCAGAAGTCAGGGCCAAAGAATAACCAAGGATACTGGAACACACCAGTGCTCAGGAAAACTATGTTTCTCACTCAAGGCTCAACTAGAACAGGAAGGCCCCTTTATACGCCTCCCTGTCCAGGAGGATCCAATGGCCAGCCTGGGTGGGCAGAGCCAGTCCAGGGCCAGAGGGCTCTTCACTGATCAGCTGTCATCTGTAGTTCAGCGGCTGACCACAGATCCAGCAGCTCCCGAAAGGCCCCTCCCCTATCATTAGGTGCCAGGGAGTTGTGCGCATAGTTCAGTGGCAGAGCACTGACTTTGCACGGAGGAAGTCCCAGATTCAAATCCCTGGCATCTCCAGGCCAAAAAGGATCTGAGGCAGCAGGGCATGGAAGGATCCCTGCCTGAGACAAGCTACTGCCAGTTGGGAGCGGGCAATACTTGGCTAAATAGACCAGTTATCTTACTCAAATGGAGTAGGAAGCCCTCTTATGCTCCTTCCTGTCCCAGTGAGCAGAGTGGATGGACAAGGTCCTTCCCTGAGAATCTGCCATGTACAGTTAAGAGAGAACCCAGATGGCAGCCCTGGGTCTCAGGCCCCTTAATGGATCTGGGCAATAAGCCGCGAGAGGGCATTCGGGAGTCCAGGCCAATCGCAGCGCTTCCAAACTCTCTCCGAAGGCAGCCATCAGACTCTCGCAAATGTTCTCTGGACCACAGAACTTGATTATACAGCACCAGTACAAGTAGCTGGCTGCAGGGCAAGTGCCCGAGTTTCATTTCCAGTACAAGTGATGCCCATAAGGTCTCATCATCTCATTTGGCTTGCACAGAATACCGCCTCAAAGCCAAGAGTGGAGACTGAAAACTTGCTACTGTGGCCTGAAGACCACAAGTGTTCCTTCAAAGACAGCTGACTCGGTGAGTGGGAATAGCCATTCCGATGATGTGCCTTGAAGGACAGGGTACAAATGTTCATTAATTATCATGATCATGATAGTCATCATCATCATAATCGTTATTAACTACTGTGATTTTGCAATTAATGGTGGCGGGCTGAGGGATCTGACCACATGGAGAAATGGCCTACTGTCCTAAGTCATTGCCACTCAGCAGCAGGTGGCAACATATCACACCAATGCAGGGTACACACCCTGCATTGCCTACTGTGGCAGGTGTACCTCTTGGATGTGGCTGAGAAGGTAACCTGCGATAGATGGCCTTTGGGTGAGAGGGCTGGACATCAAGCCAAGAAGTCAAGTCAGGGACAGAAAGAGCCGACATGAGCTGAGAGCCAGGAATGACTACCATAGCCCAGGCTAAGTCCTGCCCTAAACAGGAAGCCTTCCTGTTAAGAAGAGCCAATGACCAGCTTGGGTGGGTGGAGCCACTTAAGTATCAGGGATCTTTTTACTGTCTAGAGTAGCCTTCCCCAACCTGGTCCCCTCTCCATGTTTTGGACTACAGCTCTCAGGATTCCTGACGAAATGGGCATGCTGGCTGGGGCTGATGGAAGCTGAAGTCCAAAAGTTCTAGAGGGCACCATATTAGGGAAGGCTGGCCTAGAAGGAGATGTGCCAACCCATAGTTTTGGTGGCTTACCACATGGGACACCACCAGTGTAGAGAATTGTGGGTTCCCAGTTTGAGTCATGACACCTCAGTCTCCAAACCCAAGACTGGGTGACCACCTGCAAAAGATGCAACCAATCACAATAAAGAAGACATTTCCCCTAAACAACAGTCAACAAAAGCATATACATTTAATGCATTTTTAGCTCAGGGTGACATACGTGGTTCTCCCCCCCTTTCCCACTTTATCTTCACAACAACTCTGTGAGGTAGGATAGGCTAAGTGGTAGTGACTGGCCCAAGGTCACAACTCATGGCTGAGTGGGGTTTTGAACCCAGATCTCACAGCTCCTAGTTCAACCTAGTATAACCAGCTACACCCCAGAAGCCAGAGGGAAAATGCAGACCTCATAACCCCCATGCCATTGGAGCTAGCAGCTGCATAACTACGCAATGGCCCTTTAAGGACAGCTCCTCAGAGGAGGAGGAGGAGGAGGGGTTAACAGCAGGTCTATACCAAGCACCATTAATAAAACCTCTGCATGTTGCTGAGACAACAGTTCTCCTAGAATGAGTTCCAAACTGCCACAGTCGTGACTGACCCTGGCCTGGCCTCTTCTGACCTCACATAACCGGATGTGACTCTGCCTTATTGGATGTGACTCTGCTTCCAGTCAAGCTCCCCTGGGAGCTTTGGGCCAAGCTAGGACAAGACAGTCTCCTTGTAAAGCCCTCTAAGATAGTGGCTATCACCACATCTTGTGGCAGAGAACTCCACAGGTTCACTATGTGCTGTGTGAAGAACTACATCCTTTTGTCTGTCCTGAATCTCTCACCATTCAGTTTCACTGGATGGGCCCTGGGTTCTAGAATGATGATGAGAAAGGAAGAAAAACTCCCTGCCCACTTTCTCCACACCGCTCATCATTTCATCGACCTCTGTACATCGACACCACTCATCGACCTCTATACAATCCACTCACCCCCTAACTTCCCCAAAGAACACTGGGTATCATAGTTTCATGATAACGCTGAGCATTGTTTTCTAGGATCAGCTTTCCCCAACCCAGCGCCCTCCAAATGTTGGGACTACAATTCCCATCAGCCCCACCAGCATGGCCAATGATCAGGGCTGATGGGAGGTATAGTCCAAAAGCGCCATCTAGATCTTCCCTAGCCTTTCGACAAAACCGCGGGTTGTGCCCATGTGGTTGCGTGAGTGGCCTTCTGGCTCATGTGACCGATCTTTCTCTTCCCCGCCACCCCCTCAGCAGCCCCCGAAAAGCCTCTCCAAAGAGTTGGGGTGTCCCTCCTGGGACAGTGTAGGCTGTGTTTTATGGGGCTGCAGTGGGAGAGGGAATTGTGTGAGATTGGGCAAAAGAATCTCGCACCAGTGGGGCTCTGCCTGTGCAAGGTGTCTCCATTTCAATTTCAGGCAATCCTCCCCTCCCACTGCAGTGTTGGATTATCAAGCTTGTGCTTGCTTAAAGGTTTTTCTTTCAGTAAAACATAATCAGTTGGCACTTCAGCACTGCACTGCTGAAGGTCTTTGGAACAGGTGTTCCTTGTTTCTCATATCTAGATGTCCTTGGACATCTAGCAGGAGAAAGTGGGTGTCACATACTATGACAGTTGCTATACTGTCATATGCCTGTCCTGATTCCCATTGGCTCTCTGCCACAGCTGGGTGTGTATGTTTGCTGTGCTTTCTGATTCTTCAGAAGAATCAGAAAGCACAGATGTCTGTGTTATGTTCTCTGAACTGTTATGTTCTCTGAACTTCTAATTTCAGATGTCTGTATTATGTTCTCTGAACTGACTCTGTATATATTTGTAGTTAGTAATTGTTTTACGAAATATAATAAAACAATTAGACTAGCAAGGCGTCTGTCCCGATTGCTGCAAGGGAGCAGGAGAGCTACAAATTGCACTGTGAGTGGAATTTACTCTTTGTGTGCTGGAAGCTAATGCAGATTATAGGTAGCAGGCACACAAGGTAAAGCTCACAGGACTGCTAGGATTTAAGCAGGCATCTGAATTCCAACATGCAGCCCCATACAACACAGCCCACACTGTTCAGGGGGAATTCCCCAGCTTTCTGGAGAGTCTTTTCAGAGGGGAAGAGAAACATTGGTTACACCAACTTCCTTCTATTCACACAACCACTGGATACAACGCTATGATATCAAGGGAACCATGACAGTTTTAACAGGTTTGATGCTGGTTTAGATTTGTAATGCAGATACTATCTCATTGCTTTTCCATGTCCTTTGCTTTGCTTTCAAAACACAGGGCCAGTCAAAGAGTTCTGGGGTGACAGCTGGAGCGAGAAAGGGGGAAATGGAGCACTCTGAAAAACCCAAGGCCTTTAGCAGCACTAGAGAAAACCAGAGGTAACACAATCCCGAGAAAGCTGACAAATTTCTGATGTTGCCAATCAGATGCCAACGGGCTCCGCCGAACGAATTAGCTCACGGCCAATCTTTGCAAAGTCTATCATTTCTTTTTACTTTTGTGATGAATAAAATGCTTATGATGAGAATTAGAAATGCGATTAGCTGGAGTAGCCCTCAACGTCCCTCTTTTGAGGGTCATGTTGAGATCTTTCAAGCAAAACAAGACTTTTTAGGCAACTTTTTAAAACAAACAGGCCTGTGGCTGACGTTGGCTCAGCTTGTCTGAGCAGTGGAAAGCTAAGCAGGGTCAGGCCTGGTTATTACTTGGATGGGAGACCCCTCCTCTAGTTTCCTGTATTGAGCAGGAGGTTGGACTCGATGGCCTTGTAGGCTCCTTCCAAGTCTATGATCTATGAAATCTATGAAACAACTCCAGCCAGATCTGCAAAGCGAGTTTGACCTTCTTCAGTTCTCGACATCGACCGGGTTCGCACAATCACCGTAGTAGCCCACTGTGGCTTATTTATTTAAGCCACAGTGGGTTGTGGCATGTGCCAGGCGGCTTTTGAATATTAAAGCCTCAACTGCGGCTTGTTGCGTCATCCGAACCCGGCGGAGAGGGTGGGTTGTCGGTGTGGTTAACAAATCATCCAGAACCCATGGACTGTTTTAGGTGCAACAAAGCATACAACCCTGCGTATATGATCTATTAGGGCGTGGGCGGGAGTTGTGTAACGTCTGGAATTCTGACTCTTTTTCCCCTTCGTATTTTTTTAAAAAAATAAATTTTGTGCCAAGACCTGTAAACTTTACAGGTCAAGGACCTGTAAACATGAACTCTATTTACTCAGAAGTAAATTTCACTGAGCCCCAAGTCAATGTTTTTGGGGCTCACGGTCTTCAGCAGCCTAAAACACTCACTTGTTCTTTTGCAGCCTAAAACCCCTTGCCTCTTTCACCAGCAGGACTGGCCCTCTCATGAATCTCCCCACCACATGCTCCCACCCACCAAGAGCACGCCCCCACTCTGGAGAGCCCTGCCAGCCACTCTCCTGCTGTGGCATTTGCAGGGCCAGTGGGGCTCCCCAGAGCCTGCTGCCTGTACCTGGCACTACAGTGGGTGCTTTGGAGATCTGTAGTGGGAACGCAGCTGACTCAGCTCTTCAGAGAGCAAGCCAGGCCCAAATGCCTAGCTCTGGGGGGGAACCTTCCTTGGAGCCAGGCATTGTGAGAGGGGTGTCCCAGAAGACTGTCTCCAGTACAGATGATCTCCTGGGACACTCCCACAATGCCTGGCTCTGAGGAACAAGGATGTCGGAAATCCACAACGGATTCAGATGGGTTTGGATTTCTATGACTCTGACCTGCAGTGGACCAGCTTTTTCAGAGTCATGTGAACCAGTTGTTTTTTTAATTTTGGGGAGGGGATCTGCGCAAATGCACACTTGCGGTAATGTGCGTAAGCACAAATGGAGCAAAATTCACGTACATCCCTAAAAAGAGATTCTGTGTTGTGTTGTCTAGGCAACCAGACAAAGTTAGCTGCTTTTACGTCCTTGTTTGACATGCCCTTGGGCACCATGGTTTGCCAGTAGAAACATCAAAACAGTCAGGGATTCACTTATAGAAATTAAGGTTGGTCTGATTGATTCTCTGAAACATTCCTATTAGAATTATAGCCCCAAATTTGGAGAATTTTTGGTGGAATATAACCAGGCCTGAGGTAGGGATGTGCTGACGCTGGGAAGTCCTAGACTTTCCCCCTCCGTTACAATATGTGTTAATAATTGTTTGCCATTCTTTAAGTTCCTTATCTGATATCGCAATTGGTATCATCCTAAATAAAAAATTAATCTTGGGCAGAATCTTCATTTAAATCAAAGCTATTACCAGGAAAGTCCAATTTTTTTAATACTCCTCTATTTTATTCTTAACCTCATTCTTTAATTTCCTATAATTCTGTTCTCCCAATTTATCTATATCTTTTGGAATTACAATTCCTAAATATTTAATTACATTATTAATCTTAACATTTTTGTCCGCTTCTGATCTGATGATTGGAAGTGGGCCGATTTGAGGTTTTTTCTGCGGACTTCTGCGGGAGAAAAGCAGGATACAAGTAACAACAACAACAACAACAACAACAACAACTTAACACCATGTGTTGTTTGCCGAACCATGGCAAAGTTTCTCCTCGAAGTCTGTCCCTAAGGTTAATTCATTGTACCTGAATGCAACACAGTTTGGCCCTCGGGACTGCTTTCTGTGTCCTGTCCCAAAGCACTTTTCCAACAAGACAGCATTTAAAACATCACCACCCAGAACAAACGGGGAACTCAACTGGGCAACAGTGTCATAATGAGATTCCATACTTGAAACGGTTACCTACCTAAAATCAGTTAATTCTTTCTCTCCTGTGTTTCCTGTATTGTCTGGACAGAAGGCCGAAAAAACCCAGCCCTGTGGAGAAGAGGCAATATCAGGCAGTCTCCGAGTACCAGTTTATATATCCAGGTACAACAAAGCGAAATACATCCAGATCCTCGAATCTTGTTTTTTTCACCAAATAGTTACATGTCTCTCCCACACACTCCTCATTTAGAGTCTTATATATACTTCACTGCAGGGCTACCGAAGACATTTTGCTGCCCTGAGCCGAAGAACAAGATGGCGCCCCTTAGCTCAATTCCCATGTACAGAAACCAACAAGATTGCCAGTTGAATCTTATTTCAACCCTGGGAACAGGACAGTGTCTTCCAACTCACCTCAGCACAGCTGAGGGGGCTGTCAGTGTGGCACCCCACTCTGTTCTCCAACACAGGAGCCCCACTGTGGGGTGTAGGAGGAAGAACATGGAAAGACCTGCTGGCGGCCCCCTCCCCATCTTCCTACGCCCGAGGCAGCTGCCTTGCTCTATCTCAGGGGTGGGGAACTGGCGGCTCTCCAAATTTTGTTTGGACTCTAATCGGCTAGCATGGCCAGTGGTGAGAGATGATGGGAACTGGAATCCTACAGCATCAAGATGGCCACAGGATCCCCAGCCCAGTGTTGCGTGGTAGCTAGGTGGCAGAGCCTCTGCTTTGCACGCGGAAGGTCCCAGGTTCGATCCCCGGCATCTCCAAGTAGGGCTAGGAAAATCTGCCGCCTGAAACCCTGGAGAGCCATCGCTGCCAGTCAATGTCGGCAATACTGGGCTATATGGACCAAGACTCTGTATAAGGTGCCTTCCGATGTTCCTACCTAATGGCGGGGCTGGCTCTGCCCTGTGTAAGCAGATTGCCCTGCTCATTTCAAGGAAGGAAGCAGTATCATGCACACACGGCTTACTATTTGAGGTACACCTTTTCCTGTTCACATGCCATGCCCCTCTCGCAAGATCCAGCACAGACCATCTTCAGATAGCTCCATCTTGGCTTTATTGGTTTTGCTTTTATTACGTACGTCCGCCCTGAGAGCTTCAGTTATAGGGCAACTCCTAAACTGAATAAATAAATAAATCTTCTGCCAAGTTGGTGGCCACTGTTTCTCAGTGGTGGCCCCCAAATTCTGGAACAAACTCTTGACTATTGAAGTCTGCCGGATTCAGTACCTTGGCCATTTAAAGCAGGGCTTAAGGCTGCAATCCTATTTACATACGTACTTACCTGGAGGGTTGCTTGATTTTACTGGTTACATATCTGCTCTTCCGCCTCTCCCTCCAGCCCCCTTTTCCAGCATCGTTTCTCCTTCTGAAAAGTTTCATTGGTGTTTTTATTGTGCTTGTTTATGTTTTTAAAATTATTTATATATCATTGTTCATAAAAGACACCACAGCACTTACAAATTTAAAATACAACAATCAAAACAATAAGGTAACACTTCAGCAACAGAAAGAGCGGCCGGCAAAACAGACGTTTTAATTTCTTTTTTAAAATATTAAAATATTAAATGTCATGATATGATGTATTTTTGGAATATAGATTAATAATGGATTATGTGGATAGAATTGGTTTTGGCCCCGGGGTGACGGGTGCACTTGTAGTGTATGATTTGTAGGTTTATGTTTTTTTTGTGTGTATGTGTGTTCTTTAAAAATAAATAAAAATTATTATAAATAAAAAAAATATTAAACTCCTCTCTCTGCGGGCCAAACCAGACATGGCATGGGAGATCTGTGGTCAGGATCATCCAAATATCTATCTATCTATCTATCTGTCTATCTGTCTGTCTGTCTGTCTGTCTGTCTCACAGTAGCAGCCAACCATGGTGGGGAGGATTTGGATTAGGGCCATGACCATTTTCCTAAGCTGAATTCCTCCAGACACACACACTTGCTAAAGTCCAATGTTGGGCAGGTAGCAGGTGTGTGCATGGGGGGGGGGGGATTCAGATTGGGAAAACAGCCATGGCCCCAATCCAAATCATTACCCCCCATGGGTGGCTGTTGGATCCAAGGGCCAGCCAAGCCATTTCCTATATCAGGACTTTCTGTGGATGGTGCCTGCTGTGTTTACGAATCTGTGTTCCCTTCGCCTCTCCCTCAGGAAGGGCCGTTTTCCATTGCACCAAGGAAAGTGTGAAGCAACAGCTGCGCTCCATCTACGCGGGAAACGCAGGCCGGAAGTCACTGAAGCCAACCCACCCATCGGTCGAGATACCTCATTGCCACTGGAAGACCAACAAGGCCCAAAGGTACAGCCGCGGGCCTCACGCAGCCTCACTCGGCAGGCATTTTAGCCTGGGGCCGGCCGGGATGATAGTTTGCCTGAACGCCGCACCACACATGGTGGGGAGCAAGAGAGTGTACGGAACCTGCCCAGCCAGCATGCCTGCCTGCCATGGACGGCACTGCCCGTCCACACACAAGAGGTCATGTCCAAACGGGCCTGTGTGTGCACCACTCCAGTGACCAGAAGCTCAGCTCGCCTGGATGATGCCTGGATTTTATTCTAGACATCAGTCGTATGGAGCAGGACTATGCGTATTGCTACGTGCCGGCCCCATTCAAACATTACACCCTTGCGTGGGCAGCTGGTGGGGCAGGAGGTGCGCCACACCCTTCCTTCCCAGCGTGTCAGTCTCAGTTGCTTTTCCATGGTTAACAGCTGCATTCCCGCAGCCTAATCTCCTGTGGCCTTCAGCCTAATTTGAAAAGCCCTCTGCATGCAGGCAGTTCAGAGCTCTGGCAAGAGCAATCTGTCCCTTCCCTGATGGCTTGCTGGGGGGGAACGGGGGGGGGGGGCAGAGAGAGAGAAGAGGGTGGCAGAGGCCCAACACGTGTAGCAGGCACAGAGCCCATAGGTGTGATGCACGGACACCACGAAGAAGAAACCCGGGTGGCAGGCGTTGCTAGTCAAGTCAGCCCGGGGTGTGTGTGGTCGCCCTCCTCTTGACAGCGGTGGAAACTTCTCCCAGAGAGGGAGCCCCAATCCAGCAAGCAACAGCATCAGCCAAGGCAAAAGGGATGGGGAAGGGAGAGAAACAGCAAGGAAGGGGGTTGGGGGAAAGAAATAATAAAGCTGGGAGAGAGCAAAGGGGAAAGGTCTGTGCGGACAGAAGACTGGGCGGGCCAGGGAGCCACTATTTCCATTTCCCCTTCCTTCCTTCCTTGCCTCTAGCCTCACTATTCCCCCCCCACACACACACACACACACCTCTTGACTAGCTAGGCCCCCATGACAGCCATTATGTGATTAGCCACATCGTCCATGGGAACCATTTTGTGGTGGTGCCCACAGCAGTTTCCGATTCCCAAATATGCCCACAGGTCCAAAGAGTGTGGGGACCCTTGGAGTAAACAATATTGAGCTAGCTCAGTGTTCTCCAACCTTGGGTCTCCAGATGTTTTTGGCCTACAACTCCCAGCATGCCCCAGCCAGCGCTGAGCTAGATGGACCAATGTTTCCATCATACCCCTCCTTACCCTTTGCACAACCCTTTATACCCCATACCCTACTGCATGGTTGGGGAACTTGTGGCCTTCCAGATATTGTTAAGACTGCAACTCCCATCATCCCTCACCATTGGCTATATTGGCTAGGGCTGATGGGGACTGCAGTCCAACACCATTTGGAGGGCTACGTGTTTCCACCCCTGCCCTACTGTAACTAAACGGATGTTGTTATTGCTGGTCAGGCAAAGCGACCCACAATCCATGTCTATAAATACCTGTTATTGATGAAGAAATATGATACACGGGGTTCGAAGCAGGAATGAAATAGGGAATTGGGTTGTCCCTGTCATCCACTTCTATATGGCTGTGTCTTATTCAGCAAAAACTTCTGTTTTGTGTTTATTGGATGCTGCAACGTCTCTTTAATAAGGGTTTGTCTAATTTGGCTAATTGCTGGCGGTAATGCAGCTAATGCTTCTTTTAAACAGATGTTTTCGCAATTTTGGGAGGAAGTTATTGCAAATTTTGTACTAGAACAGTCTTTAATATCCACTGATGTACACACTCTTTAAAATTATCTACCTGCTTCTTGGAAATTAATGAATCACCAGCGTAAATGGATTCTCCGTGCCCTTTTGACATCTAAAAGACTGACATTACAACGTGGGAAGGATAAATGCTCACTTCCTACAATGCAATGCATTGAGGACCTTACAGCACTTTCAGTATTTGAACGGGTTTCAGTATTTGAACAACCACTTCCGAATGGTTACTTACTTGCATACCTGGTCCACTTTAGTTGAAGCCTATGTATACAATTGCTAGAAAGTTGTAATCTCATGTATATGCATATCATATGTATTCACTGATATGGATATATACAAATGTATGTATGTATATAAAAAAACAAACAAAACAAAAACTAAGCCGATGTAACTGAAATTAAACCATGTTTCCCCAGCCCGGCCCCCAATTTGCCCTTGGCTTCCATTTCCCGCCGCTTCCTCTCTTGTCTCCCCCTGTGCTGAAGTTTGGATTGTAAGCTCCTTGGGGCAGGAAACCAGGCCCTTGTAAAGGACAATTCACATTGTTGGTGCTAAGTAATACTTGTCCTTCCTCTTGAAAACATCAGATGGAAGTTTCTATGGGAGGGGGGTCTAGCTCATGCGTCCATTGGTAAAGCGCGTTAAGCCGGTGAGTAGGGCATTGCCCAAAAGAGAACAAGAGAGGACCTAGATTTGCACATCTCCCCGTACTAAATAATACGTATGGCTGCAGATTTAGAAATTATTACTATCATTTAAATAGAAATACAATACAACTCACCATCGTGGCAAGACGGTGGGGCCAGATGCTCTGTGTGCCTGCTGCTCAAATCTTCTGTCCAGGTACTAACTGTTGATGGGCAACTCTAAGGCCTCTGCTCTCCCTCTTCTTAACGTTATCTCTGAAGCGGACTTGGACTGGGCAGTCCTTCAAACAGAGGGTTGTCCTCTGTAAATCAGAATGCACGGGCACCCTTTCTGGTGAGCACAAGAGACAGGGCCTTCTCGTTGGTGGCCCAAATTCAGTGTGCACCTAGTGAGAAAGGATTACTAGTAGCTGTCTTGTCAGTTCATTTTCTCGTGTTTTCTTTACACCCAGGCAAAATCTCAACGCTGATGCCAAATGCCCAGTTGGTAGTGAGTTTCTGAGAAGCATCAACCCAAACACCCTACCGTATGGACTGACAAGCCTGACGTACAAAATCAATAAGCTGGTGCTCGTTAATGAAAACCGACCAGTGCTCCCTGAAAATCCCTCATCCAGCCCAGCGGTAAATCAGTGCCCTCCCCCGCAACAGCAACAGCCAGCCCCCACAAAAACAAACCACCCAGCAGAGGCCTTCCAGAGGCCAAGCAATTGTACTGCAAGGAAAGGAGGCAAAGAAGAGAAGAGTGTAGATCAGGAAGGCCGCCCCAACCAACCCCGACAAGGAGCTGCTAGGAACACACTTACCATGTCACCTGCTTGTTCCAGAAATTCCTTGAGACCGAGGCCTGCGTCAGCAAAGGATCACTACAGGGAGACGCCCAAGAAAGAAGACGCTACCAAAGGCTTGCCAGGCCTCAGTGTGAGCAGCAAAGCCGCCGTCACTCAGACCAGGAGTGCCATTGTCATCCCAACCATCAGCCAGTGCTCATCCAGTGAAAGTGTAAACGCGGAGGCACTCCACTTTGCCTGCTCAAACACCGCTCCATTTCTAGCCAAGGCAAAACAGCAGTACATAACCTTTTGCCAACCTGCGCTGAGAGAGAAGCTGGATGGAACCCTGGCACACCATTCTTGCAAGGAAAAGGAACAGGCCGACCCCTTTGCCATCCCAGAGAGCAGAAGGCACGACCCCTCAAGTATGGACACCTGGTAGGCCTCAGACACAGGACTCCCACTTCTGCTATCATCTCAAGCTGAGAAAAGAAGAGACTATATCCGGGGGGGTGGGGGTCTTCATATTTAGCAAGGACTAGGCATGTGAAAGACTCAGCCGAAAGACTTATTTCACAAAGCTATTCTAAAGGGAAAATAACGTCTGAGAATCGGATCAGACCCTTGTTTTAACTGCCATAAATAGCCTATAGGTGGTATATGTATGAATTAGTCCCTCATGGATTACCTAGCTTAAAAACACTTGGTAGGGGATCATTTGGCTGTGTAAGAACCAGGGGCCTTAAAAACAGCCATCACTGGCAACTGGAGGCTTAAGACCAAAGGTGCACACAGAGTGCAGGCTGTGGGAGCTCTTTTAATGGGGCTTCCTCAGCAGCATCACAAATGGGGCTTTTGTTATAATATTTCAGCTCTGTGCCTGTCTTCTTCTAGGGGAGTGTCAAGAGAAGCCCACGGTGAGTCTCCAACTGGTGACCTGAGGGACGTCATGGGGCGGGGGGGATTCCATAAGTGTGCTGCCACCCTGCTTTGGCTAAAGGAGGGAACTGCACGGAGACCATCCAAGGAATCCTCCTCATGTCAATAGGTCAGAGTGGGTCAGGCAATACCCACCCTGATCCCTATATTGGCTTCCAGGACAGGTTTGCTCTGCCATCTGAGTGACCGGGTGACTTGCATTTGTGCAATACAGAACACCTTTCCTTTGCTGCCCCCCTCTGAAATGCAACAGGAGGTGGGCGTGACGAGGCAGCCACTCTCCCATCAGGCCTCAGCAGAGGCAGGCCCAAGGCAGTCGGGTTCCAGAATCCCTGGGGGAGCTGGCTGACAGTCCACGTGGGCCAGAAGGAGGGGAAGACAGAGCTCAAAGCCAAGCAGGGGCTCAAGATCCAAGGCAGGAGTCAGGAAAAGGGAGCAGGACCGAAGCAGCGTCCTCAACTCTAGAGAGAGATTGCTTGGATTGAGAAGCAAGTCCAGAGGCTAGGTTTTTATAGGCCAGTGTTCTCCAACCTTGGGTCCTCAGATGTTTTTGGCCTACAACTCCCAGCATGCCCCAGCCAGCATCGCTGGCTGGGGCATGCTGGGAGTTGTAGGACAAAAACATCTGGGGACCCAAGGTTGGAGAACACTGTTATAGGGGCATGCCCTCTGGGGTTCGCTGACGGAATGCTCAAGCAGGTGCGTGCTGCACCCTAGATGGCACACTCAAAGCTCAGATGACCGGGCTTGCCGTAGAAAGAAAGCACCAGTCGGGCAGGAGGAAAGACACCGGAGCCTGGCTACTAGGAGGCACCGTTCCGGACTCCCAAGCAGTACCCGAACACCTTCAGGAGGAACCCCTCCCCCCCACGCACACGCACACAAAAGAAGGAACTGTAACAGAGAAAGAGAGAACCTGAGAAGAGATAACGTCTGTGAAGCTTTATTTCTTTGCCCTCGCCAAAAAGAAACTAAGCTTCACAAATAATTCTCATCAATTAAATTACTAGGGGTTTTTTTTGTTTTTTTTTTTTTAAATGCACACAACTAACAGGACATTTATGTTTTAGAAAAAGTATATCTGGACCTTCCTCCTCCCGCTCTCTGCTGGCCAGAAAGCCCCCACAGCACACCAAACTATCCCCAGAAGAGCAACTTTGTCGGCAGAGCCGTCTTCTGAGGAGACAAACTGGATGGGATAAAGCAGCCCAGGCAGGCCGAGGAGTGTCCGCAAGAAGGCTGAGGGCTCCGACCAGTTTGTATCCAGAATGACACCGTCGCTGAGCGGAGGAAGAAAGATTCACTCTTCCACGGGATCAGGGGGGAGCATGGCCTAAAGCGGGGCCAGGGTGGGCACTGTCGGGAGGGTCAAGTCCATGGACGGGGCATCAGCCACCTGGGCTGGGCTGGGCTTGCGGAGTTCAAGTTTGTCACCAAGTTGGTTGTAGAGCTCCTTCACCGCTTCGCCACTCTGCCAAACAACAAGACGGAAAACAATCCCTAAAGCATGGGTGGGGAACCTCAGGCCTGGGGCCAAATACGGCCCTCAGAGGTCCCCAGAAGGCCCCACCCCCTTCACCTGGTCCCACCCCCTTCCCCAGCCACCAATCGTTTGGTGATTTCTTAGCTTTTGTGCAGTTTTCCCCCCATTCTAAAAGGCTGAAATGCCTCTCCTAAGGCGTAGTTACTGACAATAAGAGCTTGACGCTAAAAAATGCCAGATATTCCTTGTTCTTTGGCCCTGCCCAGAACTGGAATACGACCTCCAAGAGTTTCCCTAAAATTGAATCCAGCCCTCAGGCTGAAAGAGGTTCTGCACTCCTTCCCTAAAGCCATGGCATTACATGGTCAGACTTTCAGGCCCCCGTTAGCATCGACAGTCGTTTCCAAAAAGTCTTCAAAGGCAGCCCCACATAAAGCGCATGGTAGTAGTCCAGCTCGGAGGCAAGTGATCCACTAGTGATTCCTCCTCCTCCTCTTTTCCCCCTGACCTGCTTGGTGGGCTCCAGTGACTTCTGCAGGGACTCCAACTTCGCGGGCGCCACTTTGTGGTGTAGGTGAAGCAGCAGCCTCAGGACGTGTCTGTGCACGTTCTCCTTCCTGTTAAGCGGTAGAAGGGATCATAAGCAGTCACATTTCAGCCCAAAGCCATCACTCAAACATCGCTAAAAATTCCCCGCACTGTTTAGAATGGAGAGCCTTTAAAGCAGTGTTTCTCAACCTTGGGTCCCCAGATGTTTTTGGCCTACAACTCCCAGCATGCCCCAGCCAGCTATGCTGGCTGGGGCATGCTGGGAGTTGTAGGCCAAAAACATCTGGGGACCCAAGGTTGAGAAACACTGCTTTAAAGGAAGTGGTTCTGCAGACCAGGAGCCTGGCACTCTGTCTCCTGTCGGTTCCCTCTAGATGTGGTGGTGCCTGCAGAGGCGAGTGGACACTGGGGTGCAAGGCCTCGGGTGCAGAGCCGCCTCCCCCAGCCTGGTGCCCTCCAGATGTGTTGCACCACAGCTCCCAGCATTCCTGACTGACCATGCGACCTGGGGCTGATGGGAGTTGACGTCCAAAACACCTGGAGCGCGCCAGGCAGGGGAAGGCTGGCTCAGAGGCCTCTCCGGTTGGCAAATTGCCACGTTCGGGCAAGGCAGGTGCGTCACGCGCCCGTTCATTTTTGGAAACGAGCCTCTTACCTCGAGTAGACGGCGAGGAAGAAGCCGTCAAAAAGGCTGGCACAGAACTCCTCTTGCACAAATTCGTCGGCCAGGAGGGTGAGGTTGCTGGTGAGCAGGTGGAGGAAAATGTCGCCGAAGGCCAGGTCATTGAAGGTCTCCACTGCAGAACAAACAGCACAGACGCACAAAGAAAGCCTAGGTGACCTTGAGAGTTGCTTTTCCACCTGCCAGACACATTTTTATGCCACCTTCCTTTTCCCAAGGAGATCAGGGAGGGGGCACATGGGCTTCCCCCGCTTTGCCCACACAACAGAGTGGCCGGATGTACTGGCCAGATGGGCGATTCATAAATAAACAACTGCACAATACAGGTTAAGCTGAGCCATGACGACTGGCCCAAGGCTAACCGGAGAGCTTTATGGCTCCGCTGCAACCTGGTCCCAATCCAATAACACTCAGTCCACTGGCTTTGTGATTACGGTTTCAATCACGATAGTGAGGAGAGCTTTTGGCACTGACAGGGAGCAGGGAATCAATAAAGGTAGACAGGGGAGAGCTGTTCAGAAGTTCACCTTTTCCCTGCTTTTCCATTCAGTGTGCTCTTCAGGGCACCTCAGGCTCCCCATTCATCCACTGATAATGTAATATTGGGTAGGCAGGTGTAGCTTTTTTTTTTTTTTTTTTTTACAGGTGCAGGGTTATCTAGGCCAGGGGTAACTGAAATGGTGTGGAGCAGTGGTTAGAGCAGCCTTCCACAACCTGGTGCCCTTTAGATATTTTGGACTCCCAACTTCCATCAGCCAGCATGGCTGATAGTCAGGGATTCTGGGAGTTGTAGTCCAAAATATCTGCAGGGCACCAGGCTGCCTACCGCTGACCTATTGCAACAAACATTAGTAGTAGGTGTAACGCGATCAAGGCACTACAGCAACAAATTCTTAAATGAGATTCCAGCCGTTTAATAATGCCACCAGGAAAGATGAGGAAGGGAACGTAAGAAGAGCGGCCCTGGATCCGGCCAAAGGTCCACCTAGACCACCATCTTGCTTCCCACAGTGGCCCACCAGGGGCCTCTGAGAAGCCCATGAGCAGGGCGTGAAGGCAACAACCCCCTCCAACTGGTAACTGGTATTCGGTGACATCTCTGCCTCAGACTCTGGGCATTGCGCATAGGCCCATCACCCTCCACAAATTTGTCTGGCTTCCTTTTATAGCCATCTAAGCTGGTGACCACCACTACAGTGAAACTGATAAATCAATTATATGCTGGTGAAGAAATCCTTCCTTTTTACTGTCTGAATCTCCTTTCCATCCATTACATTGGATGACCCACACGTTCTAGTATTTTTAGAGGGGGAGGGGTGGAAACTACTCCTATCACCATGCATCATTTTATAAATCTATCATAACCCAAGCCTCCCCCTGCTCTGGTCTTTAGGCTGCAATCCTATACGTCACCCTTTTGCCACCTGGTGCCCTTCTGATGTTTTGACTACAACCAGGCCCGGTGTCAGTGGTCGGTATGGGCGGGTAGCTGCCGAGGGCCCAGCAGGTCAGAAGGGCCCGTGCCCATCCCTGCTGCCGCGGCTGCCATCTTCCTCCTCCTCACGCCCCCACCCCCAGCCAGCTGGCCAACCAGCCCCGCTAGCAAAAGGAAGCACCACCATGGCCAAGCGTGCAGGCCCCAGGGTGCTCATTTTAAAGGTTTTTAAAAAAACAAAAAAAAACTTGCGTTTCGAGTGGTAGTGCTCTGAACCAATCAGATGCTGCCTTTGGGGGTGGGGGGACTTGGCCAAAGAGGGCACAGGAGCTATGTAAAGACTGCCCTGTCCCCTCATTGGCAGAGTTCCCCCTTCGCCCCCAGGCAGCATCTGACTGGTTCAGAGCGCTGCTACTCAAAATGTCAATACAGTCATGCCTTGGATTGAGAGCATAATTCGTTCCGGAAACGTGCTTGTAATCCAAAACACTCTTATATCAAAACGAAATCCCCCCCCCAAAAAAAATTTGTACAGAGATTTTTAATTTAAGCCATACTACAGTACTTGTATTGCAAGACGTCGCTTGTATAGCAAGTAAAAAAAAATTAAATATTTAAAAATTTGCTTGTCTTGCAAAACACTCTCAAACCAGGTTACTTGCAATCCAAGGTATTACTGTGTGTATATATATATATATATATATATATATATTTAAAAGCAGCCTTCAGGCTTGGTTGGCTGGTGAGAAGGAACTGCTGCTCCCACACCAGGTAAACAAACACCTGGAAGGGAGGGAGGGAGCTACTGCAGGTGGGCAAGAGGGCAGGCGGCGGGCTGGGGGGAGGGGTCTTCTGCAGGCTTGACCAAGCAGGCAAGTAAGCGGGCGGGGGGGTTGGTTCAGAGGAGACATAGGCGCGTACGCATCCCTATCCTGGGGCCCGCTTAAATCTGCTGCTGGTCCTGACTACAACTTTCATCATCCCTGACCATTAGCTATAGTGCCTGGGGGTTGATGGGAGATGTAATCCAATGCATCTGGTAGATGCCAGGCCGGGGAAGGCTATTATGCACACCTACCTGAGAGCAAGTCCCATCGAGTAGACACCGGCACACTTAGCCTTGCCTTTCTTCGAAACGAAAAAGCCCTCAAGGTGGTAAGATCCAGCCCGCCATCCTTGGTGGCATCCCCAACCACGGGGCCACGACAGAAACTTACATCAAATGAATTTCCTTCCGGGGCTGCAAAGCCGCGAGCACTGGGCTGGACAGACGAGTGTTGTTCTAGAGGCTTTTAGCCAGAAATGGGGAGATGCAGGCGCCGAAAAGATTTAACTCACCCAGGGCTGGGAGCAGCCGGAGAAAGGCGCTCTTGTTCCTCTGCTTGGTGATGTGGAGTACATAGTAGAGTCCAATCTCACAGGCGATCCGGTGCTCCTGCAGAAATCTAGGTCACACAAGGGAAAGCCTAAGCTGCTGCACCCGCTATTCATAGGAATGAAATGGATTCAAGCCTCCCTCTCTCTAGTTACAAACACCTCTGTAGATTTAGCCTCTTTCTCCATGCACTGAGAGGCACGCAAGAGATCTGGTCATGCAAGAAGAGACCTTATTCCTTCCCCCATCTCCAGATCACTGCACCCTTCTCTGAAAGTCTTGACGGGCCAGATGGGGAGGCCTCATGGGCCTAATCCGGACCATGCACCAGTTTCCCCATCCTTGTTTGAGGAGAGAGAGAGAGATTCCAGGGCAAGCAACCCCATATTCCCTCTCTGTGATAACCATACGTGACTGGCTAATGGTCAGGAGCAGGTGCCAGGAGGCTGCCCTAAGATCTTACCAAAAGAAAGGTCACACCAGCAGGCTTTAACAACCAGATAAAACTATCCAAGCAGCCAGAATTACAGCGGGAAGGGAACAGCTTTGGTATCGGAGAAAGACTGTACCCAAGAGCTGGACCTGGTTGTGAGGACGGCTAGGACAGAGGATAGAGGATTTGGCCTGAGGTAAGTCATTGAGGCTTGTATTAGCAACAGTATCCCCTGAGTCCTCAAGAATTGTCATCAGGCATTCTTTTGAAAACCACAAAGTAAATACTAGTATTCCCTTTTGTACAATATAACCGTTTAATAAATTACGTAATAGTTCATCTCGTCTCTAGCGTTGGTGCCCATCTCATGCCTAAGCCTCTTATACAAAGCCACTAGGAGGCTTTAAAGTATTCTAAGAGACTTGGTGGCAGTGGAAAAAGGCCAGCTTGTGGAACTCCCGAGTTATAGTGGCAGAGAATTACTCAGGCCCTGAAATATAAGCATTTGTTAAAAATAAGAAACCCTATAGGTGGGATTGCCCAGTGAAGGAGCAGTTTCCCCACAGGTGGTGGCAGCGCTGGGGAAAGAAAATCCCCCATACCCCGCAAAACCAGGGGCAAACCCTAAGTCTCTCTTTGGCCTCAGCCCTGCTCCTTCTCCTACACAGCTCTTGGTTTTCTCTCTGACCAGAGAGCCTCTTCCTTTTAAATGCAGCTTTCCCCTGCCTTGGCCATGAGTAGGACCTAGCTGGCAAATGCTTAAAAGCGGAGATGACGCACTTGGGAAACATTTCTGGGATGGCAGTTGGGTACGGTGGTGGGCCCTTGTCTTCCGAAGGCAACTTTTGGTCAACGGTGAATGTATAGTCATCCACCACGAAGGACATCAACATTGGTAAGAACTTGGTGATCAAGTCCACTTCCTGAGAAACAAGAGACAGAAATTGAGGGTCAAATGGTAGGATATTTAAGGCCATTGCAGCTATTTCAGCTAAGATCATGAAACATACCAGAGAGCGTTATATATCCGGGAAAGTACAGCCAATGGCAGATTAATGAACTTCACTCCATTTGAAGTGTGTACTACTTTAGGGAGAAGCAAAGCTTGCAGGTGTAAAAAGCTCTCGCTGTAGCTTTGGTAAGTTATAGGTAATTTGTTCCTTAAGGTATGAGATTACACTAGTGCAGCTGATAAAAGTTTGATGACACCAGTGAAAGGTACTCCTTGATCATTTAGTATCTGTAACTAAGGGAATATTTGTTACCTAAATTAACCCTGATTCTGGCTTATGAACCTGGCACTGAATTTAAATTTAGGCTTAGTTCTCACTGATGTAGTAAACCTGTGCCCAAACTGCAGAAGTGTACTCACATGATGGAATGTTCCTCAATGAAAAAGTTTTTTTTAAAAAAAAATCCCTGCACATAGAAAACTAGGATATGAGTGAGAAGGACTAAGCTAGAACATTTCTCTCTGACATGTAAAGGAAATTTTGTGGAGATGAGTTGTAAGGCACTGGGGTATGTGCGTGTCTCAAACCGGGTTCTTTGGCACCTTACCTCCAGCATCAACAGCACTCTGGACCTTCAACCAGCCAGTTAAATCAGGCTCTTTACATTTATTGTTATTGATTAACAGTATTTATAGGCCAGCCTTACAACAGAGACCTCAGGGTTGGCAACAAGAAACAAAACGATTTACAATTCAGTAACAATAAAACAAATAGGAATGGAACTGGGATAGCCAACTTGTAGGCGAAAACATCTGGAAGGTCACACCTCTCATCATTCCTCACCACCACTGGCTATGCTGGCTAGGACTGACAGAGTGCTAAGCCAATGCATCTGGAGGGCCACAAGTTGCCCACCCCTGCAACAGAAGTATAATACACCGCAAAAAATGTAAGTCTCAAAGAGTGAAACCAGCTGAAAGCTAAAACAGATTAAAAGGCTCTTTTAGTCTTTTTTTAATATATTAAAATAAAAAGGCATTTGCTGGGCTCTGGAACGACAACCAAGTAGGTGCCAGATGAGGCTGTCCTGGTGAGGGTATTCCACATCTGGGGTGCTACCACCGAAAAGGTCCTCTCTATAGGGCAAGGGCGCCCTCCAGGCTGCAGTGCTAGTCTTGAGTGTGCAGTCAGCTGACCCCACAGCCTGAAATTATTACGTGATCTCCCAAACTAACAGAGAGGCACCAGGCCCTATAGAGCACTTCTTTCCAGGCTGGTCCGGCAATCTGAGCAACTTGTTTAATTGAGCAGCTACGCAGACTCCCTCTCCCATCTCACCTTGTACCTGCCCTGATCTGCCTCCAATCTGGCATTTGACCTCCACGGCAAAGGCTTCTACTTTTGGCCCATGTAACAATCGCCTTGCCTATGTCAGATGTCAGACCCAGACTCTGCAAGCGTCGAGGCCCCAGGCCCAACAGCAGCACGCAGTCTGAAACAGTCCAGCCCTGCCACGGGCTGACAATTTCAAATGGGGACAAGATCTTAACACACCACAGGCAGCTGCAAATAGTTCACGGGAGCTGCATGTTACCATTTTGGGTTCCTTGAAGATCTGGCTGTCAATCATGTCCCAAGCTCCCTGTCCCAGGGACAGCATCCTCAACAGGAGCAGAAGATCGGGGCTTTCCTGAATGACAAACACTGAATTATCACCCTCGCCAGTTCTCTCTGAGCTGCTACCTTATCCAAAGGTCCTTTAATTAATTAATTAATTAATTACATTAATCACCCACCTTTCTCCAAGGGGCTCAAGGTGTACATAGCCCTCCCCTAATTTCAGCGTGATAACCCTGCGATGTAGGTTAAGCTGAAAGTTGCAGGCTAGCTTTAGGTCACCCTTAGCTTCACAGCCAAGTGGGGGGATCTGAACCTGGCCCTTCCCAGTTGCCGCCCAGTATTTTCACCCGGCCTTTGTCCAAACTGGTGCCATCCAGATGTTTTGGACTACAACTCCAAGCGTTCCTGACCATTGGCCATACTGGCTGGGGCTGATGGGAGTAAAAAAAAACCATCTGGGGGGGCCACCAGGTTGGGGAAGGCTGCTCTAGCCACTGCACTATGGGTTAGCCTCCCTGAGTGGATGTGCCCCATAAAGCTGATGCCCTCATGGCTACACAGCGATGGTTTGTTCAGTAAGACAACCCACGACAGGATTGGGTTTGCAGCAAAATCTCACCCCCTCCCCCATTTCCAGAGTTCAGGTTGTGAGGATGCTGGACGAGATGAACCATTGGTCTGACACGGCAAGGTAGTTCTTTCAGTCTTAGAAAGACTTAAGATAAAATTCTTGGCATAAACCAGGAAAACTAAGAATGGAACCTCCATGTACAGAAATAGCATACCTCTCAGTACCAGATGCTGGAGGCAAGTGGGAAGAGCCAGTGTGGCGTAGTGGTGAGTGTTGGACTGGGACTCGGGAGATCCAGGTTCTATTCCCGGCTCGGCCATGAAACTCACTGGGTGACTTTGGGCCAGTCACTGACTCTCAGCCTAACCTACCTCACAGGGTTGTTGTGAGGATAAAAATGGAGGATTACTTAAGCCGCCTTGGGTTCCTTGCAGGAAAAAAGGCAGGGTATAAATATAATAAATAAATAAAATAAAAAAGACTATTGCCTTCAAGCCCTGCTTGTGGTCTACTCAGAAGCATCTGGTTGGCCACTATGGGAGACAGGATGTTGGACTAGATAGAACTTTGGCCTGACCCAGCAGGGATTTATATTTCTATCCTGCTTTGTAGCCTCTTGGGGTGGGCAAGTTGTGGCCCTCCAGATGTTTTGGCCTACAACTCCCATCATCTCTCTCCATTGGCTATGCTGGGTAGGCCTGATGGGAGTTGTAGGCCAAAGCATCTGGAGCAGTGTTCTCCAACCTTGGGTCTCCAGATGTTTTTGGCCTACAACTCCCAGCATGCCCCAGCCAGCGTACGCTGGCTGGGGCATGCTGGGAGTTGTGGGCCAAAAACATCTGGGGACCCAAGGTTGGAGAACACTGATCTGGAGCATCTCAAAGTGGCTTACAAAAGATTATCCAACTAAAATTACACTCAAATCTCGTACAGGTGCAGAAATCACATGATATCCCCACAGAACCAGGACTATCTCTGTATTTTCTTAGAGAAGGAGACCATTTCTGCTTTGGGCTAGGCAGCACCAAGTCCTTAGGGGCTTGGCCAACAACTAGATTTACTTTGAGGAGGGGATGGAGAACAGTGGCCAGGTCTGATCACATTTCCAATACATATTGCTGAACAAGTCCCACTTCCACGGCCGCCAATCCCTGCTTCTCCACATCTCTCTTGGCCCTCTGTTGGCAACTGGGCATTCCTTAGTAGGGCTAGATGTGGCCTGGGGACCTCCAGTTGCTGACCCTGTCTGAGAGACACCAATCTCTCACTCACCCTGGGTAACATATCCTGCCCAACCAAGCTCTTGCAAGTGGCGGATGGTGCTCAACGCCAAGGTGTTGATGGCAAACGGGTCGCACAAAATCATGGATAAGTCCCTGGGGGGCACGGGGGGGGGGAGAGAGAGAACAGAAAGCAGCAGCACATCAAACAACATATAACAACAACTGACAGCAGTTCTGGCTCAAGCAAGAAGATTATTTCAGTCCCTCCAATAGCCCCAAAGGCTGGATTTCAGTCCTTTGACTCACCACAATTCTCTGAAAAAATTAGATGATGACAACAATGATAATTTATACAGCACCATCTTTAAAAAGAGCAGATCTTCCAGGTCCCTGCCCCCAAGGTGCTTACAATCTGAAAACAGATACAGGGAATCAAGAGCAGAAGAGGGAACTGGAGGCAGGGTTAAACAAGGGGATGAAAATGTGATCCACGTAAGGGAAGCATGCCACGCGGAGTTCGGAAGAAAATCAGTTTGCTACATTAAATCATGCACAGTGTGGAGAAAGTGAACAGAGAGAAGTGTTTTTCTTCCACTTGCATTGTACTAGGATTTGGCTGGCCTAATGAAACTGAATGGCGGGAGATTTAGGATAGAATTAACATATGGAATTTGCTGCGGGGGGGGGGGCAGGCTCATCCCAGTCACTATATACCATGCTTTATTGTGATGTTGGAACACAGCCATTACCTTTGAAAATAATAAAAACAACCCCCTCTCTAGGAGGACACATACAGATGAACATTATCAGGCGTTCTTTCCATTTAAATTTAGCAAGTATTACGTCTGGGAGATCTCAGACTCCCAAGAGGACACTTTTGTCATATGTAAATTAGATTCCCAAAGGGAGATCCCCTGTTTGCTTCTCAGGCCCAGCATCCCTCTGCGTGACCCAGCCTCTTTGTGCACAAGGCACTTTTCAAACCCAATTCCTCTAACAGGGACTTCCTCCAATACCATCTTACCAGCACAGATGGCAGCCAGGGTTGAACACCAATACCGCCTACAAAACATTTCCCCTGCTTTTCAAAATGTTTCTTCTTTGAACATCCAGATGCAGGAAGGATTTCTGTGTAACTCAAAACCCAACACGCAGCACTATAAACATTGCCTGGTCTTAATTAAAGGCATTGGTTGTTGTTGTTTTTAACTTTTTTGGGGGTAAATTTAGTGACATTCTCTCGAGTGTGAGAGAAGAAAGATTGGACCACTGATTTAAGAGCGCTCACCCCAGGACTTGCTCCTGCCCCTTCTTCACTCCATCGAGGAAGCCTTGCAGTTCTCGAGCCCGCTTATTGTCGACAAATTTCTCTCGGATGCAGGCGTCCAGGCACCAAGTAAACTGCCAAGGAAGCAAAGCATTTTAATTGGAAAATTTGGGTGTGCATAAAGTGGTATTAATGGCGAGATTCCTGGCATTAGTACCTCCTTTCTTCGTTTCCATATCTTTAATATTATTTTCATGCTGGGAGTATTGATTTTGTATACACTGTGTTATACGTTTTCTGAGAAAAGGTATTGTGTGTGGATTGTCTTGTTCTGACAAGAAAAAATCTATTTTGACCCAATGTTAGTTTTTATTATCTACCATAAATGATAATAAATGTCTCCGTTGGTAAGCTTCATAGTATAATTTCAGTGATGGAATTCCCCACCCACCATCAGTGGTAGGTCTATATCTGAGATTTCTTGGAAGCAAAGCATGTTAACATGCTCTACAGAAACTCGCACATGTAGAATAGACAGATCCTCCCACTTCAGCAGAAACAGATGTCCTTATATCCGTATAACAACCACAAAAGAAGAGGAGAAAAAGGTAACAGATCAAAAAGTGGAGCCACTTTCTGTTCAACAACTGCCAAGAGTCCCAGGTAGGCCCAGGTTTTTGGTAAACTGCCCGAGGAGCCTTGTGGCTGATGGGCGGTGCAGAAATACATGAAGTAAATAAATAATAAACAGGCCCAGCCCTCATGCTCGTACCTTGTGGCAGGGGTCGACCGTGCAGATCTCGCTGATATCGAGGTCATGCAATGACATCAAGAGCTCTGCCCGCAGAGTGCAGTAATGGACATTGCGTGTCCGGAGGAACAGGGTCCGCAGGAACTGTAGCACCATGTCGTAGAGCTTTACGTTCTTCCCGATCATCTGGGTGAGCTTTTGAACCACCTTCACCCCAAAAGAGAAAAGAAACTTTGGAGGTCACAGTACCACCATAATGGGCCAAGAGTATGGCCCGATTCTGAATTCTGGCTTATCGTGAGCTAGCAAGCACAACGATGCACAGTAGGCCAATCACTCCTGCTTGGCTCCTCCTACCAGTGGGAGTGGCTAAACCAGGGAACCTCTGTCCATGGTTTCCTTACCATGATGCCCAAACCGGGATCCCTGGCTTATTGCTTTCTTAACAAGCCAGAGTCAAGAACCAGGGTTTATTCTTGGCTTATGATTCTGGCTTGTTAGGAGAGAAAAAAAAGCCAAAGAGCCCAGTCCAGATGTCACTCTAAAACAGGGGTGAGCAATTTCAGTGGCTCTGGGGGGCAATTTCCCCCACCCCCAAACCCACCAGGGATCATACTACTCCACACAATTGCCACTGGCACACCATTCATTTTGCCACCGAAATTTGGCAGTGTGGCGGCAAAAAAGCTGCAATTTTCCTTTTAAAAAAGGCACGCAGAGAATGCTGGCCTCATTGGGAAGCAAAATCCTGCTTCCAGGAGGGTTCTGGGACTGCAATCCTGCTTCCTGACAAGGCACACGCGCCCTGCACACCTTATTTTAAAGGAAAATCACAAGTTTTTTTGGCCTCCACCATGGCAAATTTGGCAGCAGCCGTGAGAGAGGCAGCAGGGGCCACAAAAATGGCCAGGAGGATTGTTGCCCACCCCTGTGCTAAACAAACCATGGACGGAGACTACCTGGTTTGTTTAGCTGCTCCCAAGCAGGACCTATCGAGCAGTGTGCACAAGGATGCTGCTTGTTACCACAGAACTCTACTGGCTTGACATCTGAACCAACCCTATAAAAGAGAATTAAAATTAGGGCAGCAACATTTTAGTCGACTGAATTCCTCCTAAGTGGAGAATTTGAAGCCGAGTCACCCCAGTCATACTCCGATGCTCCAATGCCTACACCATGCTGTGGCTTGCCAAAATCATCCTGAGAGTTTCAGAGCTGAGCATGGATAATTTATTTAGTATTATGTTTATCTCCCATCTTTCTGCTAAAAGCTTTAGACGGCATATATAGTTCTCCCCTCTCCCCCATTTTATCCTCACAACAAGCCTGTGAGGCAGGTTAGGTGGAGAGAGAGAGAGAGAGAGAGAGAGACTGACCGACCCAGGATCACCCACTGAACTTTGTGGCTGAGTGGGGATTTGAGCTATAGGCCTGTGGCTCACGCTGGCTCAGCTTGTCTGAGCGTGGAAAGCTAAGCAGGGTCAGGCCTGGTTATTACTTGGATGGGAGACCCCTCCTCTAGTTTCCTGCATTGAGCAGGGGGTTGGACTCGATAGTCCTTGTAGGACTCCTTCAAACTCTATGATCTATGAACTCTATGAACTTCCAGGTCATAGCCTACACCGCTTACCAATGACTAGAACCTTGTTTCTCACACCTGAGCTCACCACTCAAGCCAGCTGGTTCTCCTCCTCAGCTCTTACCTCTCCCTGGCGCCTCATTTTGGGAGAAGGGCTGAAGAAGTTGTGCAGGACGGACAGATCACTGCTGAACAGGGCAT
This sequence comes from Shinisaurus crocodilurus, assembly GCA_021292165.1. Taxonomy (NCBI): domain Eukaryota; kingdom Metazoa; phylum Chordata; class Lepidosauria; order Squamata; family Shinisauridae; genus Shinisaurus; species Shinisaurus crocodilurus. The sequence goes on along the minus strand of JAHFWL010001192.1, from coordinate 1,326,254 downwards.
TCTCTTTCTCCAGGATATACTGCTTAAGCAGCGGGGACACCTCATCACCAAACAGGGCCTGGTTATCCTGCCAGATCTGACGCTTCACCTCCATGGCACATGCTCTGTACAGATCTTTGTCGGCCATCACCAATTTCAGCTTCTTTTCAGGAACCTGTGGCCAGCCATGTGGTTAGAAGAGAATCGGAAGGTGAGCTAACTTCCCAGATCGCATCCTGTTTCACACATGGAATTTTGTCACAATGCTCTTTCGCCACATCAAATTGCTTTGGATTCCAGGATTGTTTGAAATCTTACTCTGCCCACCCCTGAAACACGTAGCCATGTCTATCTGCTTATGATGTTGGATATTTTCTGTCATCTGCAACTATGAGCTTGTAAAAAGAGGCAATCCCTGCTAGGTTCTGTCAAGTTAGGGGGGATGGGATGGGATGGCGACAGAACTTTTAGTCTCCCACAGAGCTCCATGCTCTCTTCCCACAATCAGAGTAGCAGAATAAATTGTGCACAATCTGCAGAGATAGGCAAAGAGACTTAATTTGCATAATGTATGCAGGTTTCAGAATTCAGCTACTCCCGGGCCAGATTTGGGCCTTGTCTCAGGATAATCTCCTCCATGGAGAGAGAAAGGTAGGAATAAGTTGGATGAAAAGCATGTACTGTTACCACTGCAACATTTGGCAGCTGCCTTATACAGAGCATTTGTTCATCTACCTCAATACTGTTTATTGTTGTTGGACTTTCTACCAAGAAAACTGGCAGTCAAAGGTGGCTTACAATCATAAATAAAACTTGATTAAAACAATAATAAAACAAATGCATTAAAACGCGATTAAAAACACAACAAAATAAAAACAGCATCCAACCCAACAGACCCGCTTACATGCCAAAGGCCTGCTTGAGTAAAATGGTATTTGCCTGATAGCAGAAGAACAGCAATGGGGAAGCGAACCTATTTTCCCTTGGCAGGGATTTCCACAGCCTGGAGGCAGCCACCGAGAAGGCCCTCTTTCACATTGCTACCAGTGGTCTTTACACTAACTGGCAGTGGCTTCTCCAAGGTTTCAGACAGGGGTCTTTCTCAGCCCTACCTGAAGATGCCAGGGATTGGACCTGGGACCTTCTCCATGCGAAGCATATGCTTTACCACTGGACCTACAAGAATGCTGCTGAATTCTATACCCAATACCAATTTTTGTGCCTGGGAAGACTATGGACACCCCTTACCAAGAGTTGGTGACACCAAAGATGAAATGGTGTCCATTGTCAATTTCTACCTTGGGCAGGTGTTTCATGACACACATCACCACAGGCTGTATGGACGGCATCTTGACTAAGGGGAAGCTCTTCTCCAACAGATCTTCCAGCTTTTTGTACCTGGAGCATGGAAGAATGAAGAGGCACACAAACTATTTTTTAGCACTGTTGCAGACCCGTTGGGAGGAAAACTCTCTCTCTGCAGCAGAGCTACAAACACACCTTTCTTCGGCCTTTCCTTCAGAGGCAATGGCTGAGACCCTCTCCAGCAGTTTCTCCCTCAGCTCATCGAACACTGACTGGTGGAACTCCAGCCTGGGGGTGCCGTGGAGGTCCAGGAATGGTAGAGCAGACTGGAGAGAAGGCAGCAGGATGCCATTTTCTGTCTGTCAACATAACACACTATGTTAAGACAGCTTGTGGCAGATATTTCTCATATTCCTAATGACACTCAGAGCCAATCTACATATAGCACGTGGTGCAGCCTTTCCTGGACTGAACTACTTTCAACTGCAGATGAGGAAAACTCATATCTGAAGGCTCACTCCCAAAAAATCTCCCCAGCACATAGAAAAGAAGTATGTCAGGAAGGAGGGCTCTAGGCCAGATTTCTATGTGAAGGGTGAGATATAGATATATAACATAGGACCACCACCACCATCAGTAGTCCAAGAAAAGCTGTATGATGCATTTCTGCTGCAGACAGATCGGCTCAAGGAGAGATAATTTGAGTCAATAAAATGCAAACAGGTTCACCACAAATATATATTTAAAGCCCTCAGGCAGACAGGGAAGGGAATTCAAATCTGTCAGCAAGAGCACAAATCCAGCTTCAGTGCACCTAGAGCAGAATGGAGAGGCTGCAATGGACAACTGGGTACCATGATTTTATTTATCATTATTTATTTAGACCATTTTTATACCACTTTTCATTTTTAAAAATACCAGCGTGGTTCACAAGTAAAACCATAATATAATAAATAAAACCAATCAATACAAGAGTAATAAAATGATAAAAATGACTCATTAACATAACCAAGGCTAGCTGGCAATGCTAGTGTTCAGGACAAACAAACATGTCTTTAGCTATCGGTGGAAACACTCCTCACTAAACGCCTTTGATTTTTTTTTTTACCAAACCATTCTTTTTGCACCTAGGGTCTGAGAGAACTCCCACACTACCCCACCAAACACACATCTAAAGGCCAAAGTATCATCATTCTGAGGAAGAGGGAAATGATCCCTTAGAAAGGACCCACTCCTCAGAACATGAACAAATGTCCTCCTGTGCCAAGGATAAGCCTCTGGGGTTTAGGGGGGAGTGGGAGATTCTATCATTACACACAAAGACTGTTGGGTTTGTGATATAGACTGCATGGGATACTGCCTGCCTGGTGTGAAGGTTGCGGATATCATGGGCTGTCTAGAATCATAGAAAAGTAGAGTTGGAAGGGGCCTACAAGGCCATCGAGTCCAACCCCCTGCTCAGTGCAGGAATCCAGGTCAAAGCATCCCTGACAGATGATTGTCCAGTTGCACCTTGAATGCCTCCAGACTGGGAGAGCCCACCACCTCCCTAGGTAGTTGATTCCATTGTCTTATTGCTCTAACAGTCAGGAAATTTTTCCTGATGTTTAGGTGAAATCTAGGTTCCTGTAACTTGAATCTAGGTTCCTGTAACTTTCTAGATAGTGGTACATTCTGGTAGCCATGGGCAGGTTTGCACAACACGACACCCCACAGTGTGTCATGAAAAGTGCTGTATTTATTTATTTCCAGCTCATGTGGAATTTCTGGATCCTCCTGACTTCCCATCCACAGAGAAAGAAAGAGCTGTCACTATATCTTGTCTGCATGCTTTACATGCAGAAGGCATCAGGCTCAATCGCCGGCATATCTGCCTAGAATAGCCTTCCCCAACCTGGTATCCTCCAGATGTGTTGGACTACAACTCCCATTGTCCCCAGCCAGCATGGCCAATTGTGGGAGTTGTAGTCCAACACATCTAGAGGGCACCTGGTTGGGGAAGCCTGATCTAGAAGGACCAGGTAACAGGTGATGGGAAGGATATCTCTCTCTCTCTCTCTCTGCCTGAGACTTGGAGAGCAGCTGCCAGTCAGAATAGACAATATACTGAACTACCGTAGATGTCAAGTTACTTAACTACTTCTTTTGGGTATAAAACCAAACAAAGTGGTTCACATAAAATATCTGATTCATAAATTCATAAATTATCTGATTCAGTATAAGACGTAGTGTGGCGTAGTGGTGAGAGTGTTGGGCTGGGACTCGGGGGATCCGGGTTCTAGTCCCCGCTCGGCAATGAAGCTCACTGGCTGACTTTGGGCCAGTCACGGACTCTCAGCCTAACCTACTTCACAGGGTTGTTGTGAGGATAAAATGGAGAGGAGGAGGAGGTTTATGTAAGCCACCTTGGGTTCCTTCTAGGAAAAAAGGCGGGATATAAATATAATAAATAAATAAATAAAACAAGGCAGCTTCCTATGATGGGGACGGGACGGGACACGGGACGCATTTTGTACATGCTCAGGGGCACTGCCGTCTTCACTCTTATTAGGCCACCCAAGAGTTCCAGGGCTTCCATTCCCTTGCAAAGGGTTATAGCGGGAGAACGGGAAACGCGACGGCGGCCAACTCGGGAGCTGGCGGCGCCTTACGGGTTAATCTCGACGGCAACGCGAGGGCGGGAAGGCGGGAGGCCCACGCACCCACCTGGAACTGCTCGATGGCCTTGAGCGGCTCCGTGCAGTTCGTCAGCGTCTCCTTCAGGTCCTCCCCGTTGGCCACCCCGAGCTCCTGCAACCCGGCGAACATGACGCGACGCCCGCCGCCGCCTCCGCGCTTCTCCTAACGACGGCCGGGGTCCATCCCTGTAACCGCCCTTCCAGGGCGCCGCGGTGCGCGCCGCTCATTTTTCCCTCCGGAAACCGCTCCCCCGCAACAAAAGGTTCCGCCCTGGGCTGAGATTGGCCTAACAGTCCCGCCCCTCCAAGCCTTGAGGCGGGGTGGAGAGGGGTGCGGCATTCTTGAAGAGGCCTGAGACCCATTTACAATCGTCATCTGTTATAAAAGTGTCCAGTATGCGCTAGGTGCTGTACAAACACACAGTCCTGTGTGTGCAGGGGGTTTGTCAGATGTAATTTATTGTTTATATAAACAGGGTTGTCTAACCTACCTCACAGGGTTGTTGTGAGGATAAAATGGAGAGGAGGAGGATTATGTAAGCTGCCTTGGGTTACTTGCTGGAAAAAAGGCAGATATGAATATAATAAATAAATAAATAAATGTATATCTTCCCTATTTATTTATTGAAATGTATGTCTTACCTGTCTTTTAAGATTGTAGCCTTCCTAAGGTGACTTACAATATAAACCACTTAAAATTTAGTATCAAAAGATTATAAAACCTCCTTAAAATAAGCCAGCTAAAATAAAATGTAATATAAAATATCATTCAAATATGTAGCAGCATACTCTGTTTTTATTTTTTCTCTTAAAAGCAGCCACAGAGGGAGCCACCCATACAGGGTAGGGACCACCACAAAAAAGGCCCTTCCTCTAACACTTGCCAGCTTTATTGATCTTAGTGGGACGTCAGTAAGGCCTCTGAAGATGGTCTTAAAACTTCTAGTAAAATCCAGACGGTTTGGCAATATAAAAACATTTTTAAAAGCACCCTAATAAAATAGCTACATTATTTAAAAAAAAAAACAGCAGTAAAAAACCCTACTTCACAGGGTTGTTGTGAGGATAAAATGGAGAGGAGGAGGAAGATTATGTAAGCCGCCTTGGGTTCCTTGAAGGAAAGAAGGCGGGGTATAAATATAATAAATAAATAAATAAATAAATAAAAGAATGGCAAAGCCAGACAAGATATAGTGACATCTGATTATCTGCCATCCCCAAATCCCTTCTGAAATAACAGACTTTCTTAACCTTGCATGCACTGTCTTCAGGCATAATTTAAGGTGCTGATTATCACCTTTAAAGCTCTAAAAGGTTTAGGGCCAGGGGTACCTAAAGGACTGCCAGGATCAGCAAGCAGCAGCAAACCTTCATTACCATTTGCTGGGGAACATGAGTGGGAGGGTGCTGTTGCCCTCATGTCTTATTTGTGGATGTCTCATAGTTATAGGCATCTGGTTGGCCACAGTGGAAATGGAATGCTGGATTATAGGTTCTTCTTGTGTTCTTATTTTACGACTTTGTGTTTGATCTAATGGGACTCTCATCTTCATATTACCACCTCCTCATGAATCTGTCTGCAAAAACTGAGGTCACGTATGTCCCACCGCCTTCTGGCATAGTTGGTGGTGACATATTAGAGGGCCTTTTCTGCGCTGGAGCTCAGAATGTGGAACTCAGTGCCCCTGAGATCCACTTCGCCCCTTCACTTTCTTTCTTCACCGGCAACAATTTAAAAAGAAAAAATTAGGCAAGCATTTGGTTTGACTGAACATCCCAATCTCGTCTGATCTCAGAAGCTAAGCAGGGTCAGGCCTGGTTAGTACTTGGATGGGTGACCGCCTTGGAATACCAGGTGCTGTAGGGAAGGACCAGAGCTCAGTGTGATGGAGGAGCACCTGCTTTGCATGCAGAAGGTCCCAGGTTCGATCCCCGGCTTCTCCAGGTAGGGCTTGGAAAGAATCCTGCCTGAAACCCTGGAGAGCCGCTGCCAGTCAGTGTTGACAATACTGGGGCTAGATGGACCAAGGGTCTGACTCCGTATAAGGCAGCGTCCTATGTTCCTAAATCTGCTTTTGGCTCTGATCACACATGTGTGCCTTTGTTTGTTTGTTTGTAAACCCTGTTCCCTAAATTGTTAGGTTTGATTTGGCTGGCTGCTGTGGGAAGCCTACAAGTAGAGAGGCCTTTAGTCTGACCCAGCAGTCTCTCTTCTTGCATTCTTACTATGGTTTTGTGGTTGTAAGCCACCTCAAACACTCTTGTGGGCAAAAAAGATGGGATTAAAAAAAAAATCCCCCCATTAATAAATGTTAAGCAGCTGTGAGAAAGGCTCACACCAGAAAAGAAGTACTATGTGCAGAGCAGTGCTTTTTTTCTGGAGAAAAGGGTACCGGAACTCTTGGATTACATTTCCTCGGGAGTAGATGGCGATTAAATTGTAATGTAATTAATAGAAGAAAAGGTGCTGGAACTCAGTTCCGGTGAGTTCCACCAGAAAAAAAGCCCTGGTGCAGAGTGTTCTGGATCTGAAAAGCTAGTAAACTTCCGGGCTGGCCTATCAAAGGTGGAGAACCTGTGTGTGGCTATCCATTTCTGAATGCCCATGACTCTGCTTGATCAGGGACGTCCAAGTTCTGTATTCATAGATTCCATAGATCATAGAGTTGGAAGGAGCCTACAAGGCTATCGAGTCCAACCCCCTGCTCAATGCAGGAAACTAGAGGAGGGGTCTCCCATCCAAGTAATAACCAGGCCTGACCCTGCTTAGCTTTCCACGCTCAGACAAGCTAATCCACTTATTCTGTTGACAGTGGTCCAAAGGCTGGAAATATAGCCACACAAACTGGTACACACACACCCCTTTTCAGGACTCGAGCAGCCAGGCTTTATTATAGAGTTGGTGTATACATGTGCTTCGATACAGCCTGGGCACCAGCCTGTATTTATAAAAGCCCCCCCCCCCCTTGCAGCTGGCCAACTTCCCAACATTCTGTCACACTCTCAGTGAAACCTTCCCCAAGCTGGTGCCCTCCAAATGTGTTGAGAATACAACTCCCATCAACCCCAGCCAACACCTGGAGGGCACCAGCAGCAGTCTGGGAAGGCTGCTGTAACATGACGAAGTAACAGAATCCAGGATGGGGCTCTTTGGGATAGCCCAATCTAAATGGCTGCAGTCACCAGAGGCAGGGAGGGAATAGGCCGAGTACCAGCCCTGGTGCAATCCTTTATTTCTTCCCACATAAATATGTGCAATGCATTCCTAAAGTGCTGTGTTTGGAAATGATTTTGCAGTGAGAGCAAAACGTGCCTTGCAGCCCTGACAGCGGGCGACGAACCTTTCACCGATCACGATCCTCCGGGAGGTGCAATTTGCTTTTGTACAGAGAGTGCATAGAAATGTACCATGCTCTGGAGAGCATGCACACTTTGGTACAGTGTTCAGTTTCTTCAGTTTCTTCATGTCTTGTTTTATTTTATTTTATTGAAATAAATTTTAAATATTTTAAAAATATCATTTATTTGATGCCCTGCTCCACACACAAGTATGCACTGGTACACACAAGTATTCATTGATAATGAATACATTATCATAATGTATGAACGCATTGATAAATACACTGCAGAAAAGCAATCTTTGATGCCATCATACATATGACTGTTTTTTATTTGGTGTGGTGTTTTAGCAATGTAAAAACCACCCCAAAAGAATCTTGACATAGCCACATGTCTGACAAGTGGGAAATGCAACAAAATGTTACAGTGTGGAATGCTCTTCCCAGCAGTTAGTGTTCCATGGCCAATGAGAAGACTCTGTCCTCACTGGGTTGTTTTGGAGTTAGTCCCTTAGGTTTTTTTTTATTTTTTAAGTACTTCTACAAACTTTGGGTTTTCCTCAACCAAGCCTAGTTTGGTGTAGTGGTTAGTGTGTTGGACTGGGACTCGGGAGATCTGGGTTCTAGTCCCCGCTCAGCCATAGAATCATAGAAAAGTAGAGTTGGAAGGCGCCTACAAGGCCATGGAGTCCAACCCCTTGCTCAATGCAGGAATCCAGGTCAAAGCATCCCTGAAAGATGGCTGTCCAGCTGCACCTTGAATGCCTCCAGAGTGGGAGAGCCCACCACCTCCCTAGGTAGTTCGTTCCATTGTCTTATTGCTCTGACAGTCAGGAAATTTTCCCTGATGTTTAGGTGGAATCTGGGTTCCTGTCACTTGAGCCCATTATTCCGTGTCCTGCAAACTGGGATGATCGAGAAGAGATCCTGGCCCTCCTCTGTGTGACAACCCTTCAAGTACTGGAAGAGTGCTATCATATCTCCCCTCAGTTTCCTCTTCTGAAGGCTAAACATGCCCAGTTCTTTCAGTCCCTCCTCATAGGGCCTTGTTTCCAGTCCCTTTATCATCCTTGTTGCCCTCCTCTGAACCCCCTCCAGTTTGTCTACGTCCTTCTTAAAGTGTGGTGCCCAGAACTGGACGCAGTACTCAAGATGAGGCCTAACCAGTGCTGAGTAAAGGGGAATTATCACTTCACGCGATTTGGAAGCTATACGTCTATGAAGCTCACTGGGTGACTTTGGGCCAGTCTCTGACTCTCAGCCTAACCTACCGCGCAGGGTTGTTGTAAGGATAAAATGGGAGAGAAGGAGGATTATGTAATTAGCCGCCTTGGGTTCCTTGCAGGAAAAAAGGCGGGATAAAAATATAGCGAATGAATGAATGAATCTTGTGCATAGATGGTGCTGTTTGGTTGAAGCAAGCAACGGCACTTACCTCGTAACATCAGAAATAAAGGGACTGACGGCATCAAGGTTGCTTTTTTTTTTTTTTTTTTGCAGTGTTTTTACTAATCTGTACATGCGCAGTGGTAATGTAAAGGGGGGAAGGCCCAAATGAGCTGAAGGTAATTAATGCTGTGGCAATCCATGCATGCTCCAATTTTGAAATTAATTTTACACATTCTCCTAGTTGAACCAGGATTCAGGAAGAGTTGAACGTGGGGCAAAGTAAATCCACAGAACAATAAAAGGGTGGGGTGGGTGGGGGAGATGCACTCATCCCTTTCTGAGCGGTGTGATTCTATGATTCTGTGGTACTGACCGCGCACCGCGGCATCATGTGCAGGATGCGCCCTGACAAATGGCCTAGAACAAAGTGGAAAGCGCCAGAGATGTCCAGAATGACATTGAGGACAAAACACATTTCACACCCTCTTGTGTGCACAATGATCGGGAGAGCTGTTTTTCTCATGGCCTGGGGGGTGGGGTTTGTTTGGGGAGGGATTCATATCTAGCTGGATTGACTTACCGTAAGTGTAAAGTTTTCTCTATGAAATCTTCCTGTCTTTCTTTTTTTTGTGTGTATGCAAATTGGAAGCACTGATAAATATTTCATGACAAAATTCACAAATCAGCAGACTGGGACACAATAGATTACCATGTCTCTCTCTCTCTCTCTCTCTCATCCCAGAGGGCAGATGTTTTGGATTGATGAGTTCTTACCCTGAACCAGACGGCTGCTCATCTCAATTCATTTGGAAAGGGGGGAGGGGCGGGCGGGCGAAGAAGGCAGCCCACCACAACCCAATATCACTGACCCTTCTCATTCAGGCAGTTGTTTTTGCTCTTCTTTGGAAGTAACATGAAAAGGAAGAATCAGTGCTCTATTATTCTCCATGTGATTGATAGGAGTTTGGCCACATACACATTGCCAAAAAAAGAGAAGAAAACGCATCACCCCACCAAAAAGAAAAAAAGAGAGAGGCCAAGAGCGTACATAGATTTGATTAAAATGTGCATGTGCTAATTTATAAGTATAGATGCAAATTTGGAAATAATGACGATAATTTAAAAAAAGAAATACAGTGCATCTCACACCATAGAGGGCTTCCTGGAGGCATTGGGTTGGCCACTGTGGGAACAGAATGCTGGACCAGAGAGGTCTTTGGTCTGATCCAGCAGGGCTGGTCTGATGTTCTTAACCAAAATGATCAGGGAGGCGCAGCCCAGGGCCAGCCCAAGACCTTTGATTGCAGGGGTGGGCAACTTGTGATCCTCCTCCTCCAAATGTTTTGGCCTACTATTTATTTATTTATTTATTTATACATACATACATACATACCCCACCTTTTTTCCTGCAAGGAACCCAAGGCGGCTTACATAGTCCTCCTCCTCCTCTCCATTTTATCCTCACATCAACCCTGTGAGGCAGGTTAGGCTGAGAGGCAGTGACTGGCCCAAAGTCACCCAGTGAGTTTCATGGCCGAGCGGGGACTAGAACCTGGATCTCCCGAGTCCCAGTCCAACACTCTCACCACTACATCACACTGGTACAACTACGCCACACTGGTACACACAACTCCCAATCAGCCCTAGCCAGCACAGCCAATGATGAGGTAGGATGGGAATTGCAGGCCGAAACATCCGGGTGGCCACAAGTTGCCCATCCCTGTTTTAATTCCTGAGGCAAAGGACAAGATAGCACCCTTTCTCCAATCCCATACAGAAGCGGGCAGGCCAGCTGAATTTTACTTCAATACTGGTGATGGGATAGCTAGCTTCCTCCAGCATACCTGAGGGCAGCAGGCCACTTTAGGGGACCAGAGCAGGCCTCATGGCGCGCACACGCACACACCTCTGTCCTCCAGCACAGGGGAACATCTGGGGGGGATTGCTTAGGAAGTGCAGCCAGGGGGACTGCTATTGCCTTCCCCTGGCCAATATCTGCCACCTGAGTGGGCTGCCTTGCTGTGCTGAATGGTAGAGCAGGCCCTAAAGGGAAGGTGAACATAGAATTGTAGAGTTGGAAGGGGCCTATAAGGCCATCGAGTCCAACCCCCTGCTTGATGCAGGAGAACAGATGTGGGCAGTCCACCCAGGCAGTCTCCCATCCAAGCACTGACCCGGCTCACACCTGCTTAGCCTCAGCATGTGGCCCTGCATTTATGTGCTCTCGATGCCACCTGCATGTTTGGGGCTTTTTCATTTGTGGGGTGGGGAACGACTACGGAGGAGGAGGGACTGATAGGGGTTTATAAAATTCTGCATGATGTGCAGAAAGCAAATATGTATACAATGGGGCTTGCTCTCGGGTAAGTGATAGGCTTGCAGCCAGAGAAAAGTTTTTCCTCCTCCTCTCATCATAATAGAACTTGAGTTATCCAGTCAAATTGACCAGCAGTAGATTCAGGACAAATAAAAGAAGGAAAAGAACCGTCACCCCATGCATGGCCGTTGGGGTGTAGATGGCTTTCAAAGGCTATCAGAGGGAGAGGAAGCACCGACCAGGCCCCCTCCACCATGGCTGGAAACAGTTCCAGCTGAGAGCACACCTCCACTCTCCCCAGAGCAAGGGGAAACAGCAGCAGTCCATTGTGCTTAGATCCAGTGCCATGACTTGTTAAACTTTGTAACAAAGGATCCAGAACTTGAGTTTGCATTTTCCTCCTCCCTCCCCATTCGCTTTTCCTTTTGTGTCGTGTCTTTTAGATTATAAGCTGGTGGGGGCTTAAAATGTCTGTAAGCCACTCTGGGAGCCTTTTTCAACTGAAGAGCAAGGTTACAAATGCTTTAAATAAAGAAATAATAAAAAAGGGGGTTAGACAAATTCACGGAGGGGGAGAACTCTAAAAACAGCTTCTGACCATGATGGCTAAATAGAACCTCCATGTTCAGAGGCAGTATGGCACTGAATACTAGTTGCTGAGGAGCAACAACAGGCGTGGGTTATTGCCTTCATGGTCTGGTCTAGCAGGGCTCTTTCTTATGTTCTAATGGAGCCTGCTGAGTTAATACTCTGAGTAAACAAGTAGAAGATTGTGAAGCAAAAGTTCCTACAATTGCCATTTCACAAGGGAATGATGACTGTCAGCCATTTGTCTTCATAGGACTATTGGTTGATTCGCAGTGTTCCTCTGCAAATGAACGAGGATGAAGTATCTCTTCCACGCAGAGGTGGCCCACTAGGGCTGGAACCCAGAGTCTCTGGCAGGCCTCCTCTGCCCCACCACCCTGCTGTCCAGGGGGCACTGGCTGAAATAAAGATACAGAGGCCCTGAGGATCTCTGTTGCAACTGATCCCCCTGGATTAGCTGGCTTTTTGCCCACATGGGTTTCACCTCCTGCTGCCCCCCCCCCCACTGAATCTTTCTGCCTGAGATTTTTTCCTGAAATCAAATGCCCTTGGGATGTATGGACAGGGGAGAGGAGTCCTCTCCTTTTTATAAATAGGGCTGCCCTTAGGCGACAGGGTCCTTTAAAGACAGAGCCAGACAGACACACATGCACACACTTTAGAATTTGTGTTTTTTCTTTGTGTGTGTGTGTGTCCTGTGGGCCTGAGCCCCAGATCTTTATGGTGCTTGGATCATGTAATCCCCTGCCTCCATGGATCACGTCTGGACAGTGCTGTGGTGACTCTACGCACATATAGACTACTATAACCGTGTTACTCCAGTGTAATTGTCATGGCTTCCTCCAGAGAAGGAGCAGGGCACAATACATTTGCTGCCAAGGATGGAGAACTCTAGCCCTTGATCAGATCAAAATATTCACTGAGTTCCATTGGATTTACAAGTGGTGGGCAGGCTTAGCCCAGGGTCTGCCAGCTGAACTCTGATCCAAGGCTGTAGCCATTTTTTCCCTACCCAGATTCTAATTTGTTGGTAAAAGGTGGATGATATCCTCCACGTATATGCAGAGGGCAGGTGGGGGGAGGGAGAATGAAGGAGTTTCATCTTCCTTGGTCTTCCCTAATACAGTCATGCCTTGGATTGAGAGCATAATTCGTTCCGGAAAGGTGCTTGTAATCCAAAACACTCTTATATCAAAACAAAATCCCCCCAAAAAAATTTGTACAGAGATTTTTAATTTAAGCCGTACTACAGTACTTGTATTGCAAGACGACGCTTGTATATCAAGTCAAAAAAAATTAAATAAATATTAAAAATTTTGCTTGTGTTGCAAAACGCTCTCAAACCAAGTTACTTGTAATCCAAGGTATTACTGTAAATGAATATTGTGAAGGATCAGCACCTGGATCCTTTGCGTGAGTTCGGCGCTTAACGGGTTAACCAGTGCCGCGTTACAGCCCGTACAAGCGAAAGAAACCACCTAAGAGGTTTCTTACAAACAAAAGGAAACTCAGCCTTTGAACTGCCAAATAAGGCTTTTTATTTATTTACACAGGATATGGAGCGGAACTAACAGCTTTCTAGGAAATACTACAACGTCAATAAGACCTGACGTGACCTTTAAGTTTATCAATGACAGGCTCCCAGGCTAGCGCATTTGGATTAGTCAGTTACCTTAGATCAGAGACGTCACGCTAGTCAGTTTCAGCCTAGCTCCGGGTCTGTCCGATCCGGGGAAGGAAACAGCTTACTCCAGCCGCTGCTGGAGGGTGGTTCGTACTCAAAAGTACCCTGGGTTCCCAACAACCAACAAAAGGAGGGGAGAGGGGTTTTTCTACCTCTGTGTTTCCCGCTCTCCCGCCCCTTAGGTCAGGTGGGGCTATTGCCTGCCCCTTCGTGTCAGGTGGGCTTATTCCTGCCCGGGAAGAAGGTGACGTATTGGATACTTTACAGCTCTTTGAGACTGCCCTGTTAGGTTGATGGTCTTGATGGTCCTTTCCTGGGTTTTGTGGATTACAAGCGAGATCCTCCATTGCTGGAATGCCGGTCTGTCTGGCTGCTTCCCTGTAACCCAATCTCCCCTTCTCGCCCCCCTCCCCTGGAGGACGGAGACTGGTGTGTGCATGTACATGTATACTCCTGTCAGGCTTTCTCCACAAATATGCAGATGGAAACTTGGGAGAAAAAAAATATTTGCCACGCACTTTTGGAAAGAGCGACTGGCAACCACGGGAACAGACAAACAACAGATCCCCTCTCAAGAGAAGAGAAACGAGGCCTGTCTGGCATGTGTCATCTTCAGCTACAAAAATGCAGCTTCTTCAGTTTACCGCGGTCACTGGTACCTTTGCCGAAAGCCAGCAAGCCGTGCTCGGGCATTCCTGTGCCTTGTGAGGTTGGATGTCATGTCTGCGTGCATGCAAGACAGACGCTGATCACTTCACTTAGGAAATACTGCCGGTGCGCTTCATTCACCACTTGTGATGTCACTTTGCGAAGACCATCATCGGAGCCGTTGCCATGGGGACACTAGCTATGCTCATGTGGCATCTGCTGTGTGCCTCTCCGTCTTTGTGTGACTCAGGGAATGTGTGCTGCTAGCCAGCCAAACCCCCCAATCTCTCATCCGGTGGCACACATCACTGGGCAATTTTGCAAAAGGGCTATTCAGAAGGTTACTTGGATCACGTAATCCCAAAGTTTGTATGAGATAGGTCCAGAGCAAGAATATAATAAGGGGGGGGGGAGAGATTGGGGAGAGATGTGACATAGATAACCGAATCAAATCTTTATTACGGTCCAAGACCAGCATAAACAGTAAGTCAACAGACTACAGACGCACAAAATTTATACAATACCAGGGTTCTGTTCTGGCCCTTCCTCACGGATTTAAACAAGGCCGAAGAAGTTGTAAGGCTATGGCGTGTTCTTGTAGCCAAAAAAACAGAATTTGGCAACGTTATAGGTTATAGAGGGGTCTCTGTCCGCTAGAAGATACTTAGTGTGTAAAATTCATCAGAATTACGTACCTGGAAGATCGCGTAACAAGGGTTGAATCAGGCTTGACCGGGCAGCTAAGTAGAACGAGCAATATAAAAGGACATGTGTGATTGTCTCTATCTCACCTGAATCACATGGACACAGCCTCTGAGAGACCGGTATATTTCGATATCTACCTTCTAGAATCTTTGAGGGGAGAGCATTAAAGCGAGCCCTAGTAAATGCCCATCTATATTTATAATAAGTAAGAGAACATAGATAGTAGTAGGCGATCACTTGTGACCGAGTAAGATTGTCTTCCAGGATAAAATTACAAAAAGAAAATTATATAAAGAGGAAATTGTATAAAATTGTGTAGACTCTAGTGATGGGTCCGTAAGTGACTGTGGAGGCCAATTCTAGATCCACACAGCTTCCCACAGTGAGGACACAGGTTACCAGATGGAAGATGGTCCTGTAAAGGATTTGTTTGACGTGCTTTTCACTTAGCACGTTTCTCCCTTTCGCCTTGCACTCGGGCTTCTTCAAGTCCATGGAACCTTTGTGAGAGGCCAACCTCCATTTAGATCGTTCATGGGCCAGAGCTTCCCAGTTTTCGATGTTTATATTGCATTTTTTAGATTAGCCTTATGAACATCTTTAAACCTCTTATACTGACCACTGATATTCCGCTTTCCATCCTTGAGTTGGGAATAAAGAAACTGCTTTGGGAGACGGCAGTCAGACATTCGAACAACATGACCAGTGCATTGGAGTTGGAATTGAAGGATCATTTTTTCAACGCTAGTAGTCTTTGCTTCTTCCAGTACACTGACATTTGTTTGCCTATCTTCCCAAGTAATTCGCAGGATTTTCCGGAGGCAACGTTGATGAAATCTTTCAAGGAGGTGGAAATGACGTTTATAGATAGTCCATGTTTCGCAGGCATACAATAAAGTTGGTAATACAATGGCTTCATAAACCAGTGTTTTGGTCTTCTTACAAATATCCCGATCCTCGAACACTCTATGTTTCATTCGAGAAAACGCAGCACTTGCGGAGCTCAAACGATGCTGGATTTCGCTGTCGATGTTAGCTATTACAAAAGATAGCTGCCAAGATAGAGAAAATGATCGACATTTTCCAGTATTGCCCCGCCAAGCTGGATAGATGGCATCACCAAAGGGTTAACTTGCACTTGCTGATGAAGCACTTTGGATTTTTTGATGTTAAGTGAGAGACCAATGCTTCTGCACATACCCCTAATAACAAGGATGAAACATAAATTGAAATCATGAGCGAATATGAAGCTATCCATTCTAGGCAACATTTTCTCTTTAAAAAATGATAATAATGCCCAAGCTTCTCTTTCTCTTTCACATGATTCTTATTCCCCCAGCGGACCATAAACCGGAAAAAAAAAATACGGCAAGGACTTTTAGAGAGATTTACCGATAAAGGAAAAAAAGTCTAGAATATCAGTCAAATGGGAGTGGGGTGTGTGTGTCACTAGATCCAACTTAAGGTTATACTTTGCTTCTTTCCAGATCAAACAGCTAACAAGCATCATAAGAAATGATATGCGTATATCCTGGGTTTCTATGGAAACTACAAGTGACACCCTCCTGCACCAAGCACTTCCCCTTAAGAAGCTCACCAAGACTGAGATAGAGATCAAAAACTCTTTTTATGAAGCAACACTTAAAAGTTTGGAAACCATGGGCCAAATTTCTTCTTGCTCCATCCCCATCCTCCCTAAACCTGATCTTAGACCACACGAAGTTGAAAGGGCCAGATAAACCAACACAGTTCCTGGGCTGGAGGGAAAGAGAGAGGATTTCTTTATGTCAGGGACTGGTTTAGACGGGGACAACCTATCTCCGGTCTGGCTTTGGAAATGCAGTTACAAGGTGTTAAGAACTTCCAGGCTTCAAAAGCATCAACGAATTATATTTCCAAAACACTAGACCAGTGTTCTCCAACCTTGGGTCCCCAGATGTTTTTGGCCTACAACTCCAGCTACACTGGCTGGGGCATGCTGGGAGTTGTAGGCCAAAAACATCTGGGGACCCAAGGTTGGAGAACACTGCACTAGACAGAGAAGAATATTCTCCCTAATTGTTAATGATATTTGAAGATACAGTGCTATCATATCTCCCCTCAGTCTCCTCTTCTAAAGGCTAAACATGCCCAGTTCCTTCAGTCTCTCCTCACAGGGCTTTGTTTCCAGTGCCCTGATCATCTTTGAGTGGAAGTGGTTGGGCAGGAGGGGGGGATTCTCTTAACCTGGCACCAAAAAGGTGACAAGAGTTGGCACCAGGCGGGCCTCACTGGGGAGATCATCATTCCATAATTGAGGGACCACCCCTGAGAAGGCCCTCTCCCTTGTTGCCACCCTCAAACCGGCCTCAGAGGCGGCACTTGGAGGAAGGCCTCAGGTGCTGATCATAGTGTCTGGATAGATTCAGGTCAGGAGAGGTATTCTGTCAGGTACACTGCGGTCCCAAGCCATGTGAGGCTTTATAGGTTAAAACCAGAAAAAATATTTTAAGGAGGAAAAGATGAAATAGCTGCACAATGCCTTTTGATTGTTAGTACTAGGAGCCCTCCATGTGGAAGCATCCCAAGTCTCTCATTTCCCAAACTTGCAGTAGAGTGGAACACAACACTGTCTTCTCTCTCTCTCTCTCTTTGTTCCAATGAAACAGCACAAACATCAATTAGTATGGTAACGAACCAGCCCACCCTCTCCTTATTAAGAGCCCAGTTCCAGGCCTAACTAGGGCATGGTGAATGCACCAACATCAAGTCTCAAGGTTGCAATATGCTTATCTGACAGGCCTTGCCAAGGGCCATGTTATAACATGAGTCCATGACAAGAGGTGCCACAGGATATCCCAGATCCTATGGAAACACCTCACTGTTGCTGCATCCACTGCAATGTTGCACCCACTGTAGAGATGCAACATTACATGGATTAATCTAATTAAACAATGAAAAACATTTTAACAGACCACAAAGGTAACTTCAGCTAATCACCCATCAAAATTTTAAATTATATATTTAATACAGGTACTCATAAAAACTGTGGATAACAAGTACCATCTTTTAAAAGGTATTTCATCCTGTTGTAAGATGATACTTCCCAAGAACTCTTTTTCCTCATGGAACTGAATTCAGATTTAATTTGGCTCCAGTTATAATGGATACTTTTCCATTTGTACAGCCCAGACATGTGGACAGGATCCTTGGAGAGGTGAGGCCTACCAGTTGTGTGCTGGACCCTGCCAGGGGTGGGAGGCTGGCTGAGTGGGTAAGGGCAGTGATGAATGCCTCTTTACAGTAAGGTGTGAGTCCATCTTGCAGTGATAAGACCTTTGTTTAAAAAAAGAGGAGGCAGGTGGTAAACCCCCCCCCCTTTTAAACCCTCCCTGAACCCCACTGTATTGGATAATTTCCAGCTGCTCTCCAATATTTCTTTCTTGGGCAAGGTGCTGGAGCATGTGGTGGCTTCTCAGCTCCAGGGATATCTGGATGAGACACATTATCTAGATCCATTTCAATCTGGCTTCAGGACTGGCTAAGGAACAGAGACTGCTTTGGTCACCTTGGCGGACGATCTTGGCGGAACTGGAGAGGGGTCGTGTGTCCCTGTTAGTTTTGCTGGACCTCTCGGTGGCTTTTGATACCATCAACCACGTTATCCTTCTGAGGTATCTGTCTGAGATGACATGAGACTGGGACGGAGGCACTGTTATATGGAGGGGAGATCTCAGAAGGTGGTGCTGGGGGGTTTATTTATTTATTATATTTATAACCTGCCTCCCCCCCCCCGCAAGGAACCCAAGGCGGCTTACATAGTCCTCCTCTCCACTTTATCCTCACAACCCTGTGAGGTAGGTTAGGCTGAGAAGTCAGTGACTGGCCCAAAGTCACCCAGTGAGTTTTATGGCCGAGCGGGGACTAGAACCCGGATCTCCTGAGTCCCAGTCTAACACTCTCACCACTACGCCAGACTGGCTCTCTGGATTCCTGTTCGATGCTGTGGCTGCTGGCCTGTGGTGCCCCTCGGGTATCATCTCATCATGCGTGCTATTTAACATATGCGTACACGAAACCGTTGGGAGAGATTGTCCGAAGTTTTGGGGTTCGGTGCCACCAGAATGCCGATGACACCCAACTCTTCTTTCCCTCTTAAACCCAACGAAGCTGTTCCAGTTCTAAATCGGTGCCTGATGTCATCAATGGACTGGATGAGGGCAAACGAACTGAAGCTGAATGCAGACAAGTCTGATAGAGGTGCTTTCGGCCAGTCAAAAGGCAAATCAAGGAATACGGACTCAACCGCTGCTGGATGGGGGGGGCGCTGCACTCCCCCTGAAGACTCAGGCTCACAGTTCGGGAGGCCGGCCCGCAGCGCAACGCCCAGCCAAGGCGCCAGGCGCACCCGCTAAAATCAGGGTTGTCACCGAGAAACCTGTGCGCAGCCTCATTGGTTGGGCGAGAGCTGGACCCCGCCCCTTTCTTCCCACCTTCTCTCCGCCCCTTTTTTCCCACCCTCCGCCCCTCCGCCAATCTTTTCCAGTTTCATCTCATTTCCTAGGAGACAGTTGCCAAGGAAGGGTGAGACGGAGGAGGAGTAAGGCAGAGCGCGTGCGCGCACACACACACTTAAAAAACAAAACAACACACACACACACACTGGCGCATGCGCTCTCCAAGTTAGCGACCCGGCGCGAGACTCCTTGAGAGGCGGAGCGGCGGCGGCGGCGGCGGCCGACAGAAGATACGCGCGCTCACGCTCGGCCTCTTTCCTCCCCCCTCCCTCTCGTTCGGCGCGCGCACGCATAAAAGTCATCCAGGCGCGAGTTACGCCAGTTAGAGCGCCGGGAAAGGGCCCCGCCCCCTCTCCCTTTCCCCTGCCCCCTCGAAGCGCGCGCCCGCGTTTTTCCTCTCCTTTTTTTTTTTTTTTTAATTCTCTGTTTATGAGGGAGGGGGGGCGCTCGTGCCCCGCTCTCCGCCCCGCCCCGCGCCTCCCCGCCCCGCGCCTCCCCCGCCCCGCCAGGCAGCCAGCCGATTCCCCGTTCCCTGCTGCGAGGCCGCCCGGCGGGGGACCCAGCCGCCTTCACGCGCACACCCCGTCGTCGTCGTCGTCCTCCTCCTCCTCCTCCTCCCCCCCCACTGCCAGCCCCTCAAACGCCCTCTCCCCGCCGCCACCACCACTGCCTCGACTAGCCTTGTGGGCCTGGGCGCGGCCGCCGCCGCCGCCGGGGGCTCCGACGCGGCGGCGGCGATGATGATGATGATGATGAGGTAGTTGCGGCTTTGGGGGAAAAAAAAGGTGAGGGAGGAAGGAAGAAGGAAGGAGTGCGGCAGTTTTTGACGGGGGTGGGGGGTGGGGAGGATTTGAAGCGCCTGGATCTGTCAGCCGAAGGGGACGACGACGGTGGTGGTGGTGGTGGGGGTCGGTTGAAGTGACGTGACGGTTTGTATATGGGTGGTGGGGGGTGGTTTGGCATCTTGGGGCCGGCGGAGGCGGCTGGGAGATGTTCGTGTTTGGGGGTGGGGGAGGGGGAGGGAGGGGAAGGGGGGGTGTAGGCCAGGGGCACAGATGGTTGTGCGTGAGGGGCCGACGGGTCTTAGGGGGGCGTGTAAGTAGGGGATGGTTAGGCGACAGATTTTTGTGTGGGGCTGGTTATTATTATTTGCATTTCTCTATCGCCCATCTGGCCGGCAAACCGGCCACCCTGGGCGATGTACAGAAAATAAAACAGAACATTTTTTGTGTGTGTGTGTGGTGGGGCTGATAGGGGAGTTATGGGGGGTATCTAGGGGTGGACAATACAAGGAGTATAGGTAGGTGTGTGTGTGTGGGGGGGAGGGGGTTGGACTAGGGTTTTGGGTTTTTTTTGGCGGGTGTATATGGCTGTGTGTGTGGGAGTGATATAGGATTTTATTGTCTGCATAGGAGTTGGGGGATAGGGATTGAGGTAGCAGTGGGGGATGGGGTGGCCAGAATTGGGAGGGAGGTCTAGTTATTGTGTGACTAGTAAGTTATAGGGCAGGGGGACTGGAATAGGAGATTGGTGTATGTGAGGGATCTGGACCAAGTTAGTGTGTGTGTGTGTGTGTTTGTTTTGTAATTAATAATAGGAACTTAGGGTCTGTTATTGGGGCAATAGGAGGATGCAGGTGGAGGAATGGGAGAACCAGGAGTGTGTGTTTGTCTGTGTGGTGGACTAACAGGAGTTATGGGGCCACTTTGGGAAGGGTTAGTAGAAGGGGTGTAGATGGGGGAGGTCTGGGCAAGGATTAGGTACCAGGGGCAGCAATTGGAACAATGTGGAGAGGGGCAGCCCAGAGGAGAGGGGAAGGATCGGGACCAAGATCACACTCTGTGTGTGTGTGTGTGTGTGTGTGTGTGTGTGTATTTCCTTAATGTAGGGAAGTGTGGGGGATTGAAAGGTAATATTACTGTCTTAGTCAATTCATGTTATTTTGCGTTATTTTTGTGCATCAAAATCAAATGGTTGGAAAAGTGTTGAGAAGCAGGAATTGAAGGCAAGCATAAGAGGTGTGTCGGGGGGCCAGGGTTTAGATAAGGGGTGAAAGGGGTGTCTGATGTGAGAGGCAGCTCACAGCAGATAAGTAGCTGGGTGTGTGATTTGTGTGTGAGGGGTGTCAGAAGTTAGGATATGGAGTAAGAAGTGGAGCAGAGGGTGGGGGGGGTCTGGTGTAAGGGCTGTTATGGGAGATGTAGGTATCTGTTGGGGAGAGGCTAAGGCAGTTGGGAGGTGTGGGGGAGGAATGGGTAGTAGTAGTAGTAGTAGTAGTAATAATAATAATAATAATAATAATAATAGGGCAGGGTGGGAGCAGGGGCTGAAGGCAACTGAGAAGAAGCCAGGGGATTTTGGAAGAAGATAGTGAGATAGCAAAAAGGGAGATGTGATGAATGAAGAGGAAGGTGCTGAGGGGATGTCCTTTGTTGCCTTTGTTGGGGAGCAACACTGGCAGGAAAGGTAGGTTGACACGCCTTTCTTTTGCCATCTTGATCCTGGCATATACCAGAATATGCTGGTGAAAGGGGTAAGGGAGATGTTGGTGGAAGGACTTCTGCATTTTGCCCTCTACCTTTATCCTCTTGCCTCAGGGAGTCTGGTGCGTCTGTTCATCTCACCCAGCCACTGATCCCTCTTAGGCGTAAGATGAAGGAAAGAGACCAGGGCATGACAAGAATGGGAACGTCCAGGCCTGCTGCTTCCTTCTTTTGCTTTCTTCCTCTGCTATGCTACGCTTACCACCCCCATTCCATTGTTGGGGAAATCAGATGATAGGTGATGTCCCCCTTCAGTAAAGTGCTAGGTACCTGTCTGTATTGTTAGAGTGTTAACACACCGGGGAGAGATATTTGCAGCAAGACTATGATGATGAGTATGAATTGTATACTTGTCACCGTTCCAGAATCTGTCTAGATATGGAGAGGTATACAAATGCTGTAAATAAATAAATAAAATAAGATAGTCTGTGCCCGTGTATTCCCATGTATGGCTGAGATAATGGGTTTACCCTGTTTCCATTAAGTTTTAATATCTATCTGTCTATGTCAAAGCTTCAACAGCCTAACTGCTAGATGGGGGCAAAGATTTCAAGCTGAGCTTCATTGTAAGACCAAACCCTGGCATTAAAAAAATCCCCAGTGTTTCTGAGATTACTGAATTGGTACTTGGTGTCAGACGTACCTATGTACTGTATTAGTGCTAGGCTGGTTTCTTTTATTTTTGTTTCAGATGGTGGATGTTGATGTTTGTGCTTGTGGGGATAGCATCAGAAGAAAAATGGATGCTCTAACAGATAGTGCAGCTGAGATCATTCCATTGGAACTCTATGATTCATCCAGAGCAAAAATAGCTGCTAATCTACAATGGATCTGTGCTAAAGCCTATGGAATAGGTAAAAATCCCCATTGGGTGATTATTCTTTTATCTCTCTTCCCTTATGTGTGTTTTTCCTTCCTTTCCCCCTTAGATGTTAAATGGATTTGAAATTGTCTGTGTTTTAAATATCAATTGTGTGTCAAACTTATTTGCCTGCTTTCCTATTCCCATGTTTTCAGATACAAGGATATTAAATATGTGCCAGGAGCCTTGTACCAGTACAGCCCTTTTGTTGTGAATGGTTTGTAGTTGCAAGTGCATAAAATCCTGCTGTGTTGTTTCTGCTTCACCAGATAGTGCTCTCCAACATAGAACATAAGACAAACATTGAGCTCTTGCAGGCCTCAAAGTCCTTACTGTGTGAGTCATTTTGGGAAACGTGTAGATCCCTGAAGCTACCTTTTGATGGATCATAATTGATTAGAGAGATAAAAACAGTAGCGATCTTTATATAGTTGACTGCAGACATTTCACTCATCAATTTTTTTTTAAACTGAGAAACCATCAATTTCTTTTGTGTAATGTTGTGTGCTATGTATATCATGAATAGATGTACCGGTAAGTTGTTGTAGAAAGTACCTTGTTTAAAACTCCAGTTTTAATACAAAGGTGCTAAATTGGGACCTTTCCAGTGTCCCCCCCCCCCCTCTAAAGCACCATTGCCAACCATCTTTTGCATTGCAGTAGATCCTTCTTGTCTATTTTGAGTTCTTGGTTTTTGTCCTTTGGGCAAGGATCGTTGGCTGCTTGTTAGTATTATACTTTTAACCAAAGCAAGATGTAACATGGAGTCATTTTGTAGAAAATTAGATAGCTCTCTTAGTCTAACTCTAATTTGCCAAACTTTAATATGCTTAATGGATTAACATTAGCTTGCTTTGTGATAGTGCTAAGTAATTCAGCGTATTCCTGCAATCACATCTTTTGTTTGTTTTCAGCAAAAGTGGTTCCGTTTGCTTCTAGAATTGTTAATATTATGGGCATGGTGTAGTTAAATTAGGAACTTTGGCCAATTTTTTTGTTGTTCAGTTCTGTTTATGAAAGTATGCTCTAATTTCAATAAGCAGCAAAGTTAAATTATATCTCTTACCATAGCACAGTCTGTAACTGTAGTTTAAAAATGTTATAGGTGGACACTGATGTAAACAGGCACTCTTTCATTATTGTGGTTTGCCTCTCAGAATAGTTTGTGTTTGATTAAACAGTATATAAAATATTATAATGGCTTAATGTACAGTCACTAATTGGTCTACCTTGTGAAGAGCAAAATAGTTGTATGGCCTGTGTTTATGTTTATAACCTCCATGGGAACTGCTTGGGTAGTAGCATGTGAAGGCAGGTTCTAGAGACATATCTATACTTGCTTTCAAAATCAATGTTAGAATTACTTGTTTGATGTTATGGTTGTCATTCTGTTCCACGTTTAAAACAAGTTAACTAATTCAGTAAATAGAGGTTAGGCTAATAGAGGTTAGGCTAATAGAGGTTGTGCTTTGCATTCTTCCTACTGCTATGAAATCTACCATGAGCATGTTAATATCTTTAAATTCCAGTGTTATCAGAATCCTGAAGCCTTTACTTTATAAATTAACTAGTTCTTGTCCTTAAATGGTTTGGATCACTTCTCACAATACCTGATGATAAGACAATACTCTCTCAAAACAAATGCTCTTGCTAAAAATGTCAGTTGCATAGGAGGCATCTCAATCTTATCTAGCCTTTTTGCGAGGCATGATTTCTGTTTGTCATAGAAAGCACTGCTGTTTAGTGTTGCAAGGGACTTTGCAGGACTTGTTGAAGAGTGAGAGTGCGCAGGTGGGAATCTGTAAAACTTGTCCGGTGCTAATGGTAAATGCCTAATGATGTATGAACTTCCCTTTTATGTACTGTGATCTTCAAGTGATGCTCTACTTCAGATTAATTCAGTATCTGAAGCCAGCCTTGTTTTGTTTTTATTCAAAGCCTCTGTGTAATGATGTCTTTTCTGGGTGACACATTCTGCAGAGGCTTTTAGCCAGGCTGAGTTAGTTATACAGTATTATAAGATAAGGTTATTATTATTATTTTTTTGTAGTTTCTTAGCAGTCAGGAGTGATGTGGGTTTTCTGGAAAAATTTGAATTTTCAGTGCAAATTAGGTTAACTTACATAGGGTCATTTGCATAGGAAAATGTTCAGTTTGCATAGGAAAATCTTCTGATGCCCTAGAGCAGGAGTGGGCAACTTGTGGCCCTCCAGATGCTTTTGGCCTACAACTCCCATCTTCCCTTACCATTGGCTATGCTAGCTAAAGCTGATGAGAGCCATAGGCCAAAATTTCTGGAGGGCCACAAGTTGCCCATTCCTGCCCCAGAGAGATCTAATTTAGCATGTTTATTTTACTTGTATTTAGTAAACACAAAGCTAAAAGAAGTACCTCATGTTAATTTTTTGTCCCAATACACCACAAGACAAGTATTTGACCTGAAATATTTGAGAGGAAAATTTTTAAATCACACTGAATGTGATTTAAATGTTATATTATGTAGAAATTGTTATTGGAATACTTGCAAAAAATTTAAGACTATAACAGCATGTACTTCCCTTACATTGTTTAAATTCAAGGGAAAAAAGCAAAGGTACTGAAAACTGTTGACACATTAATAAATTTGAGCAACCCAAAGAACTGTGCATGATATCCTGACAATCTCTCATCCATTTCAACAGAGTTCAACTCTCTTCCGCTGAGGTTGTTGGGGTATCTTCACATTTGCATCATTACTGCTGCAACACCCTGTTTCAGGCCTACTGCCCACGGTACAGTCTCAGCTGTAGAACTTTCTGCAGGCAGGACTGGGGATCCAGAGTGGATGTTCCCCTCTGCTTCCAGAACTCCTCTCCGCTGGTGGAGAAGCACCTCTGCCCCATCCAGCTCCTCAGACAGCTGTCCTGGGGTCGGAGCTAGGATTGCTTTGTAACATATTACAATTATAGTTCTAACTGTTCCCAGCATAACACATAATTATGTGATATAACTAGTGTTCTTCAGCACATTAATGTTATTAAATAGCTTAAGTGCTACTTAATCAAATAGTACTACTAATAAAACAATGATGGACTATTAGCTGATTCAGATTGACCTTGTGATCACTTGTAGCCGCTGCAGAGGTCAAGAACCTATTGCAATGGTCCGCTCTTGGAGGCTGATGAATCTAGAGGGTTTCCCGAAGTCTCTGGTGAGTGGGGGTTGTTCCATAGAATTAACTGGTGGTTCTGCTGAGCCTCTTGTCTCTCGCTGGAACAGAGAGATGACCAGGGCCATTGATACGACTGCAAATGTTCTCGACCTAATCATAGAGCCACGTTAGCCCCCTGGCTTTCTAGAGAACTTCAGGCAAGGAAACAGGCTGATGGCTAGTGTGCAGATGAATGAAGACTTGGGACGAGCATGACTGAACACAGCTAAGAAACCCTAATAGCAGGGGAGCGCAATCCAGAGGCCCTGTTCCCTCCCCTTCCCAAGCTCTTACCTAAAACCTACCCCATACTTGTGGAGAGGAATCCCCAAGTTACCTTTGATCAGAGATAACATGGGGCTTCCCCTGTGTGCCCTGCGCCCTGCCAGTGGGACGGTGAGCAACACAAACGGCATCCCTTTGTTATTTCTGATAGGAGATGGAAGGTAACATGGGCATTCCCTAGCACTTGGCTGGGGAATTCTTTCCCATGCTGCTTGTGCCCCAATAAGGGCTTGGGTGGCGCTTGCAGGAGTCAGCTCCTGCAAGTGCTGGCCAGCTCACTTTCTCTGTTCTCCTTTCTGCATGGCGGAAAAAGGGGTCAGAGTGCCATGATGCTATCAAGGGAGGGGGAGGGGTGATGTCATCTGGCCTGCTGGCTTGGTCCAGGGCGGTAATTCAGCCCCCAGACCAAAAGCTGGTTGTCTGTTCCTGCATTATAGAGCTTATTCTGGCGGTGATGGTAGTGAAGAAATCTTGCTTCTCTACCACGTTTGCTGCTGTGGAATGCTGTCCAGCAGAAGAATCTCTTCCATGTTGCTCAGCAGAATCAGCAGAGGAATTTACAAACATATTTCCTGTTTTGGAGGGTTTTTTATTTTATTTTATGGAGTCTTTAACTTGCTTTAATTGGTTGTCTTCTATTGTAGTCTATATTGCTTTGCATTGTTTTTAAATTTGCAAAGGCACAATCCTATGCATGTTGAGACAGAAAAAAGTCCTACAATTCCCAGCATGTTCCAGCCAGCCATGCTGGCTGGAGCATGCTGGGAGTTGTAGGACTTTTTTCTGTCTCAACATGCATAGGATTGTGCCCTAAAGCACTTTAGAGTTTTCACTCCAATAGATGGGATATACATCCCTCTGCAGTAAGTGCTTTGTTGTACTGTTTATAAGCACCTGAAGTGCCCTGTGGTAACATAGAGCTAAAGGTCAACTAGTTTGTGGAATATATGGAACTTACACCCATAATTTTTGTGAGTTGCAGTGATAAGCTGTTAGCTTCTATTCTGTTACTAAAACAAAAAAAACCTATATGACAAGGGACAAGAATGATGTTTGGCCTGCTTCCACGGGAAATACTTACATTGGCCTGAATAATATGCTGACCAATATTCTTGTCTAAATGCTGATACTTGCTGTGTGTGGTAGTGCAGGAAATGTAGAAATACTGCACAGAAAAAGAGATGATGTTAGGGCAAGAGGGGGAGAAGATGGGACAAGTGAATCAGAGGATCGCTGACAGTTCCTGAGATGGTATTTGCAAGATCATGCTTCTCCTTAATGTCCCTTGCACGTAACATCAGAATGCACCATTTTACCTGTCTTGCATTTGGCTATGAATTGGTACGATTGCTGTGCGGTGAGACAGACAGCATCATGTTCAGGATGCACTGGGACAAAAGAGACAGTTGGCTTACCTACAGGGTATGTGTTGTGGTGATGATTAGACCAAACCTGTGTCAGTTACAATCCCCATCTGTTCAGTGGAACGTGTAATAATGCATGACCATCAGATGACATGCATTTGTCATTTGGATTTAAAACGGTTGTATGCTGAATTACATACTGCAAAGCCAAATTTGCAAATTCAGAGCAAGCACATGAAATAAAAAATAGTGTTCCAGGCAACAAATACATTAGGAACAGGATTGTGTCTCCAGTGACTGGAAACTAAAAGATGCTGTTCAGGTGGTTATGAATCATGGAACTGATGCAACGCACCTTTTTTGATCCAAACCCGGGCTATTGGAATCAGTGGAAACCATTCTGCACTAGTAAATACTTGTAGGGTTAGGTATAGAACCACGTTTGGTAGAGTATAAATTTTAAAATAAGCTATATAACAAGTAGGGCCCCAAAACAAAATATTGCAGTGTAACTTGGTGTGCATGTATTACTTGAGCCTATGGCTGAGGGGGCTGAAAAAAATTAAATTAAATGCAAAATCCATTTTGATCTAGCTTATATTACTAAAGATTTAAGCACTTTATTGCTCTTAACTGCTGTGTTGTATTTTTATTCCTAAGGAATAACATTTTTTGCTTTATATGTTTTAAACATATATAAAATTACTTGTATCCACCGGGACCTTGCCTCCACTGTTTTGTCAGATCACTCTCATGAGGTGTCCAGAGCGCTGTCTGGTCCAGTATTATTGGATTAATTTCAGTTAGCATGGCTTTAGGTTGTGGACAAGATGCTTGGATGTGTGACACTTGCTTGTTGGATCTTTGTCCTTTGTGGCTGGTGAAATCTAGCAGGGAATTAACAGCTGGTTGGGCCAGGGAGGTGATAAATGCCTCCTTACAAGAGGGAGTGGTCCCAGGTTACTTGAAAGAGGCAGCAGTAAGACCTAAGACCATTCCTTAGGAAGCCCTCCCTGGATCTGGAAGATCTGAACAATTTTAGGCCAGTTGCACAGATCCCTTTCCTGGGCGTGGTCCTTGAGTGGGTGATTGCCTAGATCTGGTCAGCAAGCTTGGATGAGACTGATTTTCTGGATCCATTTCAGTCAGGGTTTAGGCCTGGTTTTGGTACTGAGGCAGCCTAGGTTTCACTGAATGATGACCTAAGTCGGTAGAGGGATGCTGGGAGTGTGTCCCTGTTGATACTCCCTGATCTCTCGGCCAGTGTTTGATACCATCAGTCATGGTATCCTTCTGGAGTAGCTTTCCCAGTTGAAATTTGGGGGCACTGCTCTGCAGTGGTTCTGCTCCTACTCAGATGGTCATTCCCAGAGTGTGTTGTTTGGCGGATAGTTCTTGGCTCCATGGGGTCTATTCTATCCCCCATGTTGTTTAATATCTACATGAAACTGCTGTGTGCGGTCATCTCGGGCAGGTATGGCGGTGGATGTGATGAATCTGTGTCTAGGCTTGGTAATGAGAACCAGTAAACTGAGGTTCAATTCTAGACAAGACAGGCTCTGCCGGTGGGTGGTTCCTCTGTCTGGATGGGAGAAGTGCAACCGTCACGAGATGGGGGTCACACTCCCTTGGAAAGAGCTGGCGCACAGGTCAGAGGTATTCCTTGGTACATCATTGTTATTGGAGCTCAGGTAGCCTTTGTGGTGTGGAGTACCTTCTACCAGTGCCTAGATTCTGTGATGGGCTGGATGAAGGCCAATAAACTGAAGTTGTTAATCTGGCACGACAGAG
The DNA here is from genome assembly GCA_021292165.1 of Shinisaurus crocodilurus. Lineage (NCBI taxonomy): Eukaryota > Metazoa > Chordata > Lepidosauria > Squamata > Shinisauridae > Shinisaurus > Shinisaurus crocodilurus. The sequence continues at coordinate 1,297,092 of JAHFWL010001192.1, read as the reverse complement.
GACCTGTGGATGAGTGGTTCTTGAGTCCGGGAGATAGGCTTATTGCCTTTTCTGGATGTAGTTACACTCCCTCTGAAAGGTCAAGTTCGTAGTCTGGAGGTACTCTTGCATCCATCTCTTTTATCCAAGATAAAATCACTTGTATCCGCCAGGACGTAGACTTCAATGTTAAATCAGGTGAGGTATCCAGATCACAGCCTTGTCCTGGTTTCTTGGATGAGTTTCAGTTAGTACAGCTCAAGGGCATTAACAAGATGCTTGGACAGGTTCGTACAACCACTTCCGTATTGGATCCTTGCCCCTCTTGGCTTATAAAAACTTTAGGCTGGTGGCAAATCTTCCTTTCCTGGGCAAGGCCTTTGAGTGGGTGGTTGCCAACCCGCTCCAGACACTCTTGGATGAGACCAATTATCTGGATCCACTTCAGTCAGGGTTCAGGCTGAGTTTTGGCATGGAAACAGCCTCGGTCACCCTGTATAATGACTTATGTCAGGAGAGAGACGGGGGGAGTGTTACCTTGTTGATTCTCCTTGATACTTTCGATACTATTGACCATAGTATCTTTCTGGGATGATTGTCTGATTTGGGAGTGGGAGACACTGCATTGCAGTGGTTTTGCTCCTACTTGGATGGTTGGCTCCAGAAAGAGGTGCTTGGGGAATATTGCTTGGCCCAGTGGACTGCAGTATGGGGTTCCTCAGGGGTTGATTTCATCCCCCATGCTGTTTAACATCTACATGAAATGGCTGAGTGGAGTGCATTGTCATCAGTATGCTGATTGCATGCAGCTCTATTTCTCCTTTTCATGTTCATCAGGTGAGGCTGTGGATGATGCTGGATTGGTGCTTGGCTGCAACAGTGGACTAAATGAGGGCTAATAACTGAAGTTCAACCCAGACAAGACTGAGATGCTGTTACTGGGTGGTTCTTCTGATCAGATGGAGGGTGTTCAACTTGTTCTGGATGGGGTTGCTCTCCCCCTGCAGGAGCAGGTCCATAGCTTGTGGGTTCTCCTGGAGCCATCTTTGTCACGTGAGGCTCAGGTGGCTTCAGTGGCATGGAGTGCCTTCTTCCAACTTCTGTTGGTGGCCCAGTTATGCCCCTATCTGGACAGGGCTAACCTGGCTTCAGTCGCCTATACCTCCAAGTTAGATTACTGCAGTGTGCTTTACGTGGGGCTGCCCTTGAAGATGGTTCAGAAGCTGCAACTTGATAACAGGCCAGATTGACAACAGGGACAAGAAGATCCAAACATATAACACTGATTCTGGCCTGCTTTTGCACTGACTGCCTATATGTTTCCAAGCTTAATTCAAGGTGCTAGTTTTGACCTATAAAACCTTACACGGCTTGGGGCTGCGATACCTGATGGAACACCTCTCCTGGCATGAACTTATCCATACTCTACGCTCATCATCTAAGGCCCTTCTTCAAGTGCCTCCTTTGAGGGAGGCTTGGAAGGTGGCAAAAAGGGAGGGCCCCCCGGCCTTTGTGGTGTCGGCTCTCCAGTTCCGGAATGAACTTCCTAGCAAGATCCGCCTGGTGCCAACATTGTTATCTTTTTGGCGCCAGGTTAAGACTTCTACTCCCAGGCATTTGGTAGCATATGATGCACTTTAAATCAGGTTATGGTATATTGTTTGATGTGTGTGCGCACATTTGCTCTGTTTATAGCATTGTAGGTAAACTGTTTTTATATTATGCATAATGTTGTATTTTTAAGTTTTTTAACCTTTGTAAACTGCCTAGAGAACTTTGGCTATTGAGTAGTATAGAAATGTAATAAATGAAATGAAATCTCTGTCGCTGGAGGCCCAGGTGATCATTGCACCTTGGAGTGCCTTCAGGTCCGAGATTCATATGGAGTCTAATTTTTAACGTCTGTGTAAAGCAGGGGTCCTCAAACTTTTTAAACAGGGGGCCAGTTAATTGTCCCTCAGACTGTTGGGGGGCCGGACTATAGTTTGAAAAAAATATGAATGACTGGATCAAGTAAAAAAAAGGACCCGGGTCCCTTTTTTTTTTTTTACTTGATAGGGGAGAATTTTTCCCCCTTAAATGGAAAGTTATTTTATTTATTTATTTATTTATTTATTTCATTTTTATGCCGCCCAATAGCTGAAGCTCTCTGGGCAGTTTACAGCAATTAACAAGACAGTCCCTGCCGACAGGCTTACAATCTAAAAAGACACGACACACAAGGAAAAAGGAATGGGGAAGGAAGAAGGGGGAATATTAATGAATACTCCTGGCAGGGCTGGTGGTATTTACATATATAGTTGCACAATTGTTTCATGCCTAACATGAATATACTTTTGTTTTTGCCATCACACAAATGAGCATACTCGACAAAAGAATCGGCGCTTGAAGCGAAAGAGTTAAAAAAAAGAGTTAGGTTGTGGGCTGGATGGATATACCACAGTGCTTTCCTGAAAATTCTTTTGATGCTTCCTTGCAAGCAGTATTTGGAAATCTTACCCTCAGTTCAAGGCTTCTCTGCCCAATCTCTTGTTCTGGAGCCTTGGCAGAGAAGAGGCTTTTCTTTGTGAGAGAGAAGCTTGGGAAAAATAAAAAGGAGCTTTCCCCAGGTGGCAGTTGCTCTGCATAGGCAGTTTTTCCATTCCTTGTTAGTATAGTATAGCTAAGAGCTGTGTGCTATGGTTATCGAATGGCTATGGGGGGGGGTCTGTTGCTACTCTCTGGGTCAAGGAAGTAAAAACAACAACATCACTGCTTGCCCTTGGAAATTGTTTCTTCATAAGTAGTTCTGTGCTGTTGTTCATAATTAAAGGGAAAGTAGTGACCAATGCTGTGTAACAGAATTTAATTTGACAGGCCCAGTTTCAAGTTCCTGATCATGTGTGTGAGAATATTTGATTTCTATCGTTCTAATGCAGGAGTGGGCAAAGGCTGCATTGCCATGTGGGTAATCTGTAGGGGGTTGCATCTTGGTGGTAGGCAGGGCTTGGTGGGCACAGCCAGAGCCCAAAATGGGTGGTCACTCCTTTTCTCTCAGTGGACTGCCTGGGACAGGATAGATCACTCTTGCCAGAGTTCTGAACAGATTGCATGAACATAGGCTGGGGGACCACATGAAATTAGGCCAAGGCCTGCACCCCTCTTCTAATGCTTCATGCAGTTGTAAGCTGAAGTGCACTTTTTTGAACATTTTCAATCATTTTGAAAATAACAAATCAGAATACTCAGTCCAGTGACCCCTCCTATTGGGTGATATCTAGTCTACAGTCTTTCTTTGTATTTTTGTTTTTACATGGGATATTGTTCATAGCTTATGCTGTAAAGTTGTAAAAGCTCCAAGCTGCTTAACTTTCAAGTTATTTTAAAGTGAAATATATCAAATGATTTAGTGAGATGAATTCCCTTTACTAATGTGGGAAAATGAGGTTGTAGTCTCACTAAACAAGTCGTCATCATCATCATCATCAGGCGGTCACTCATGACCAAGTAAGATTGTCTTCCAGGATAAAAGGAGGAGATTCTAAAGAAGATTGTGTAGACTCTAGCGATGGGTCCCATGGGTCCGTAAGTGACTGTGGAGGCCAATTCTAGATCCACACAGCTTCCCACAGTGAGGACACAGGTTACCAGATGGAAGATGGTCCTGTAAAGGATTCGTTTGACGTGCTTTTCGCTTAGCACGTTTCTCCCTTTCACCTTGCACTCGGGCTTCTTCAAAGTCCATGGATCCTTTGTGAAAGGCCAACCTCCATTTAGATCGTTCATGGGCCAGAGCTTCCCAGTTTTCGATGTTTATATTGCATTTTTTTAGATTAGCCTTATGAACATCTTTAAACCTCTTATATTGACCACCGATATTTCGCTTTCCATCCTTGAGTTGGGAATAAAGTAACTGCTTTGGGAGACGGCAGCCAGGCATTCGAACAACATGACCGGTCCACTGAAGTTAGCGTTGAAGGATCATTTTTTCAACGCTAGTGGTCTTTGCTTCTTCCAGTACACTGACAATTGTTTGCCTATCTTCCCAAGTAATTTGCAGGATTTTCCGGAGGCAACGTTGATGAAATCTTTCAAGGAGGTGGAAGTGACGTTTATAGATAGTCCATGTTTCGCAGGCATACAATAAAGTTGGTAATACAATGGCGTCATAAACCAGTGTTTTGGTCTTCTTACAAATATCCCGATCCTCGAACACTCTGTGTTTCATTCGAGAAAACGCGGCACTTGCGGAGCTCAAACGATTCTGGATTTCACTGTCGATGTTAGCTGTAACAGAAAGATAGCAGCCAAGATAGAGAAAATGATCGACATTTTCCAGTATTGTCCCGCCAAGCTGGATAGATGGCATCACCAAAGGGTTAGCTTTCACTTGCTGATGAAGCACTTTGGGGTTTTTTAATGTTAAGTGAGAGACCAAGTTTTCCGTATGCTTCTGCAAAAGCATTTAGGATAGTTTGGAGATCATCCTCTGAATGTGTGGAGACCACATTATCATCAGCATACTGAAGTTCCACAACGGAGGTTGTAATTACCTTACTTTTTGCTTTCAGCCTGCTGAGATTAAAAAGCTTTCCATCAGTTCGATATATAATTCCCACACCAGTGGGAAGTTTCCCCTCGACAAGATGTAAAATCATAGGCGATGATTGTGTTGTATAATATGAACCAGATAAGCTAATATACTAGACCAGGGTGCCAAAAATCTGAAGAGACATTTTGTTCCAATGCTTGCCTTTATGTGGGCTCCTAGTAGTTCTGGTCTCCTTCCCCTGCAAAAGGAGGCTCTGCAAAAACTGTGGCATGGTTGTGTCTGGCTTATTGTATTCATTTGCTTGGTTTTCCCCCTACAGTTGGTGGGAATTGTTTATCTTCTAAGTTTTAAGTTTTGGTTTGTAATTTCAGTTGATTCTACTGCTGTTAGCAAGTTCTGCGACTGAAGGGGGTTTCCTCCTTCAGGGGCAGGAATTAAACTTTTTTGGCCCTGTGTTCTCAAGCTGAAGGTCTTAACCCTTTCCTTGTTGGGTCCACATTCGGCTGACCAGAAGGATACTTCAAGGTAAGTCCAACTTTCCATTTATTACGATGGCTGGACCAGCTCATTGAGACTGTAAAAACTACCAATAACCAAGCTGTTGCATAGAAGAAATAGAAAATCATATTAAAGCGGAGGAAGAAGATTCAATTCCTCATTCAGACCAATGAGTGTGAGTCTCCCATTCAGCTTAACCTACCTCACAGAACTGTTGTGATAAGGGGGAATAAGCACCTGCTTCTGCAGCCTAGGATTTGATTTTCATTTTGAGAATGAAAACAAAGCAAGAAGCCGGTCAAGATTTGAGATGACAAGTGTGACCGGAAACAAAAGGTGCTGTATCCTCACTTCCTAACAGGAATGCTCCTGTTCATGAAGTTAGCTAACCAGCCATACCTAGCCATACCATTATACTATAAGCTGTTAAAAGAGCCCAAGTAGGGCATTACACACACACACACACACACACACACGTTGTCAGTTTTCCATATTTAACTGACTATAACTATTCTGTGACTGCTAAGCATGTTCATTCCTCTTTGGCATGTGTTTTAGGTTTTTGTTTTTTTTAAACACTCCTGGAAACCTCCAGGTTTCCCCTAAGCCTGGAGTCTCCAGTGTGGAGCCCATGGGTGCCAATGTGCCCACGAACACCTCCCATGGTGACCTTCAGGCTTCCTGCCCCTCATGGGTTTTTTTTAAAAGGGTTTTTTTTTTTTAATTTAAAAAAAAAAACACCTGGGTAATGGGTATGTTGCAGTGTACTAGCCTTGAGCACCACTATTATTTCCAAGAATGCCTCTGGGCCCCACATGGACCCCCAGAAAAAAGTAAGCTGAAGGTGATGGGAGACCATCCTGGAGGGCTAGGGGATTGTAGCAACATCTTGGGAGCTAGAAGATGGCAGAGAATAAAGAGAATATTTTCCCTGTGCTGTGAGTGTGTTTGGCTTTTTATTGTTATTGGGGGTGGTATATCTTAGCTGACTTGTTTTCTCGCTTTGGTGTAGTGTGTGTTTTGCCAGTTGCCTTCTGTGAAATCCTGCTTTGTTGGGGCAAATTTGTGTTTTGGCATTTGGGGCTTAGACGACGTTTCTGCCTTGTACTTAGATTCTTGGGCATGTTACTTTTCTTTTAGCCTCATCAGTTTGCCTTTGGGAAATGGGTATTTTCTGTTGTGACTGGCTACAGCCCCATGGCAGTCATTTTGTGAGAGTACCCAAAAGAGTGGCCCTGTTTTGGCTTCATTTCTGTTGGCACATCTGGAAATACTGGTCGTGGCAAGGAAATCAGCCATGATTAAGGGCTGGAGGATGACCAATTGTATAGAACAGGAGTGGGCAGAAGGTAGATCTACAGATGTTTTGAACTTCAACTCCCAGAAGCCCCTGGTCAGGAATGTTGGGAGTTGAAGTCAAATCATGTGGTTATCTACTTTCTGCCCACCCCTGGTGTGCAGAATCTTTGAGATGAAGGGTGGATGCTATGCCTGTGGAGAAAAAGTTGCATGATAGAATGCGTAACCTAAATATGATGATGAACAATGGCCCAGTGATGTGAGGGCAGAAATGTTTCCATGGAAATTTTTCCAGCGCTTGGATGTCAATATTAGGCAAGCTTGGCCATTTCAAAGTTGTAATTAATGTTTTCCAGTGGTTATCCCTAGCAAGTATGTGAAGAGAATACATAGTATTACAATATGTACTCAGTGTGAAATGAAACTGATAACTAGTGACAGTGAAACAGAAGGTGCCGGAACAACCTTAGTGGAAGAATGTTGAACTCTGTTGAAATAGACGAGTGTTTTTCAACATACCATGCACAGTTCTTTGGGTTGCTTAAATTTATGAGTGTGTCATCAATTTTCAGGACCTTTGTTTGTTTTTCTTGAATTTAAACAATGTAAAGGAGCTATATAATGTCTTTTAAATTTTTTACAAGTATTCCAGTAAAAATGGCTACATAATATAACATTTAAATCACATTAAGTGTGTTTTAATCTCTCCTCCCCCCCCCATATCAAATATTTCAGGTCAAATACAGTAATACCTTGGATTGCAAGCACAATTCGTTCCGGAACCGTGCTTGTTATCCAAAACACTCTTATATCAAAGTAAGTCTCTGGTGGGCGTAAGCGGGGCCGATTTCGGCCCGCTCGAGGCGAGCGGTTGCATCCCTACGTACTTGTCTTGCAAGACCTTGCTCGTTTATCAAGTCAAAAATCTTCAATTTTTTTTTTTTTGCTTGTCTTGCAAAATGCTCTCAGACCAAGTTACTGCAATCCAAGGTATTACTGTATTTGCAGTGTACTGGGACAAAAAATTAACATGGGGCACTTCTTTTAGCTTTGTTTACTACATACAAGTAAAATAAATATGCTAAATTAGATAACTCTCTGAGGCGTTAGAACATTTTCCAGTGCAAATTGAAAATTTTCTGATGCAAATTACCTGAAGCAAATTCATTTGCATAGGATTCCCCCCCCCCGAAAACCCACATCAGTGTATTAGCCCCAAATATTTTTCTAGTATCACCCAACAAAGTTCTGTGTTGACAAACTTTGCCTCACTTCGGTGAGGTATTTTGGGCAGAAAGCTTTCTTGCATGTTCAACAGCTGCTTCATAAGAATACTAGAACAATCTGCTGTATCAGATCAAAGGTCTATCTACTCCAGCATCCTGTTTCCAGCAATAACTAGCCAGACACTTCTGAGAGGCTGTATAAGTGGGACATAAAGACAGCAGCCTTCTCCTGTTTATCCCCAGCAACTGGTATTCAGTGTTATACCCTCTCTGTACATTTAGTTATCATGGGTGTTATTTGTTAGACACATTCATGGATGATAGATTAGTTGGATTAATTTTTTTTTAAAGGCCTAACGCCCGTCACCACATCTTACGACACCAGGCTCAAAACAGACAGAAAAATAGACTTCCTTACAGTGCAATCCTATATATGTCTGCTTAGAAATAAATCCCTTTGCGTTCAACAGGGCTTATTTGAGCCCAATGGGGCAAATAGGTATATCAGCAGTGGGCAGCTGTGGGAGATCCGGGGACCGTTTTTGACAACCCCATGAGTGCCAAATAAAATAAAATTAAAAATGGCATCCATAATGGCTACGAAGCACCAAAAGGGTCAAAATGGCATCTGTGGAGTGTTAAAAGGGTCAAACAAGCTAATTTTTTAAATGAATTCATTGCCCACCCCTGGGGTATAGGATTGCAGCTTTATAGAATTAAATTATGGATTCATAGTCAGTTTCATCAAGCTTTATTTATTTATTACATTAATTTAGTGTTACAAGAAGGCGAAAAGGGTGTGTACCCACCCCATTCATTATTTTATAGACATCTGTCATGCCCCCTTCATCACATATTTTGCTAAACTAAGATTTCCCAAATTTTCCTCTTAAGAAAGGTGGTCCGACCCCTTGATCCTTTTGGTTCTCCTTTTCTGTATCTTTCCTAGTAATACGCCATTTTTAAGATGAGGCAGATGGGTTTGCCATTGATGCCTTTTGTCCTGCAGTATGTCTGACTATGTTGAAAGATAGATGAGAAGCTTTTAGAATGGTGAAAATGTCACCACACATATCTGTTGAGATGATGCTGTCCTTGGCTTCCACTCTTTGGTGATAGTAAACTCCACCCCAGGCCTGAGAGGATCAAGTTCTGTTGGTCACTTAATTACCAGCATCTGATCCAGTGAGCCAACAGTACATAGCATGGTTTCACGAAAAATACACATGCAAAAAGCTAATGTATTATAGGATTATTTATTTATTTATTTATTTCATTTTTATACCGCCCAATAGCCGAAGCTCTCTGGGCGGTTTACAACAATTAACAATACAGTCCCTGCCCGCAGGCTTACAATCTAAAAAGACACGACACACAAGGAAAAAGGAATGGGGAGGGGAGAAGGGGGAGAATGGGGAGGGATGCCATTTTTTCATATTGTTTTACTTTTCATTGGTTTAGGTCTGCCCCTTCTAGCATCATAAGGTCTTGTCTTTCCTGACCAGGTTGAATGTGTTCATGGCTAATGGATTGGGTAAATATGCTCCTAGCTATTTGCCAGAAACACATGGGCTGTTCACACGACACGACAGCCCACGGTGGGTTTAACCCATGGTGAGGCTGCAGGGCATGTGTGGCTGCTATTTGGAAACCTGCGCATAACCTGTGGTCTCTTTTAGGGTCATGCGAGGGTTGTTTAAGCCTTGTATAGCTTATGCTCTCCGGGTTCACACTACACAGCAACCCCTGAGCGGGGTTGCATAATGCAGCTTGGCCCACAGGCGCTGTAGCCTGATCAGTGTCTGATGATTCACCTCTAGGCTTGCTGGAATTGCACATTATCTGTGAAGGATTTTCTATTTGGGAATTAATTGACATCAAGCTGGGAAAAATGTAGCACCTGATTAAATATGCCTAAGTCCTGTTGAAATTGGTGAGTTAAGTGCTGACAGTTTGGCTCTATGTATATCTACTTGGAAGTAAGTCTCATTGAGTTCAGTGGGACTTCCAGGTACGTGTGTTTTAGAATTGCATTAAATGGGGCTTACGCATGCTAAAACTCTCAGGATTACTAAACTGATGTCTAGTTTCAATGAGTAGCTTTACTGATATCACCAGTGTGTAGACTTAAAGGTTTTAATATTTGGAACAGTATATTCTAGTCATCAATGGAGTAAAAAAAATTCTGTGACACTCTTTCCAAAAGAAATATGCCAACCTGCTATTGACTACATTTTAAAGTTAAGGTTATTTCTAGACATGATCTGGTCACTGTGCCCATGTTTGCGTGTAGATTAGATGACTGAAAGCAGCTTAGAAGTTTAGCACAAATTATTTGTTCCAATTGATTAAGGTTGTCCTTTTCCTTTCCTAACCTCTTTCAGGCAACCACTGCAGCCTCACAAGGCACTTAATCAAATGTATCCATGAAGATTAATATATATCTGTTCTTTCTTGATTAGGTTGCACTGGTATTACGACAAGAGACTGAAATATTCTTGTGTTTGATTAGCAGATCACTAGATAAAGGAAACAATGACTTTTTGCCACAACTAGAGCAAGTGGTTTATCTTTTGTTCTCAAATATTTTTAAAAACTAGAAAGCAGTTTGCTTCTGACATTGTGCATCTTTGGCTACGTTCTCAGCATGTGTATTGTGTTTATAACAAAGTTCCCTTGTTTGAGTTTATTCCTCTTTTGTTTCAGATAACATCCCAGAGGAACTGAAAGACCCATTTTATATAGATCAGTATGAGCAAGAACATATTAAACCACCTGTCATCAAGCTGTTACTGTCCAGCGAGCTTTACTGCCGTGTCTGCAGCCTCATTCTGAAAGGGGATCAGGTGGCCGCTCTGCAGGGACACCAGTCGGTCATCCAGGCTCTGTCTCGGAAAGGGATTTACGTCATGGAGAGTGATGATACACCTGTGTCTGAACCAGATCTCAGCTGTATGCCAATCAAAATGGTTAGCTTAAGAAAAGAGAGCTTAACTTTTATTTATCACAGTACCCATTGTATCCTTCAGTGTTTTTCTTCACCTCTTAGCTCCCTGAACTCTGTCCTGTTTGAATTGGCCAAACGTTGCAATAAGTTCCCAGTTTTCTTGAGAGATATTGAATCGACTATGTTCTTTGTTCCTTAGAGTCCTCACATGGCAATGATTGATGCTCTCATGATGGCCTACACTGTGGAAATGATCAGCATTGAAAAAGTGGTTGCAAGTGTCAAATGTTTTTCTACATTTAGTGCCTCGAAAGAATTGCCCTATGATCTGGAGGATGCAATGATATTCTGGATTAATAAGGTAATTATCCCTGTGGAAAAAGGTGCTCAGTACTCATTACACCCTTAATGGGCAGTATCCAATTCAGCATTAGTGGTAATGTAAATTATGTTGCACTAGCATAAGCAACCTCTAGCGCAGTGTTCTCCAACCTAGGGTCTGGCTGAGGCATGCTGGGAGTTGTAGGCCAAAAACATCTGGGGACCCAAGGTTGGAGAACACTGCTCTAGCGCAACACTAATAGCATTTGCTGGTGCAATGAGTTTTCCAGAGAAACCTCTCGCTCTAGCAAATGGTATTGGTGTTGCACTAGAGGTCATTTGTGCTAACATAATGTAATTTACATTCGTTCTAGTGTTGAACCGGATATTGTGTGTGTGTGTGTATATATATATATATATGCACACATATATATATACACACATACATATACACACACATACATATACACCCAAACAATGAATATTTGTGTGTTTAACATGAGATGCTTACCGTATGTTCAATAAAGACTATTTGATCAAGCAGAACTTTTTCCTTCTTTCTTTGACTGTAAGAACATAAGAAGAGCCCTACTGAATCGGACCGAAAGTCTATCTAATTTAGCATCCTGTTTCTCATAGTGAACAACCAGATGCCTATGGGAAGTCCACAAGCAGGACATGAGGGCAACTGTCTTCTCCTGCTGCTGTTCCCCAACCATGGGTATGCAGAGGCATGCTGCCTCTGCTCCTGGAGGTAGTGCATAGCCATAATGCCTGTTAGCTGTTGAGAGCCTTCTCCTCCATGAATTTGTTGAATCCCCCATTAAAGCCATGTAAGTTGGCTATCACCACAGTTTGTGCTAGCTAATTCTATGGTTTAACAGTGTGCTGTGTGAAGAAGTACTTCCTTCTTTCTATCATGAGTCTCCTACCATTTGCTTCACTGGATGACTCTGGGCTCTAGTATAATGAAAGAGTGAGAATGCTCTCTCTGTTCACTCAAATAAGTCTACTCAATCTTGGTTGGTATTCTGGTCTCCTTGCTTCTAAACATATTGGGAAACTTTTGGATAATAAAAACTTGCCAATGTGGGAGACCTATTGTTTGATGGGTCCAAAAACTATTAAACTCAACCCTCATTATTCAGGAACAGCTTAGCTCTGCCCACCCAGGTGAGGTTCATTATTGTGGAGGCCATATGTGTACATACACACAATCTATGCCCATTCTGTTACAGTATGACACAATATAGTTTGCAGTCTTGTTTGTAAGCCTATCCCAGATTTTGAACACTTCAGTAGATAGTACATTGGATAGGATATTAGGGCAATATTGGTCTCTGAATCTTTTATAACAAAGCTTTAAGACAATCAGTTGTTAGGCTTGTTAATATATGCTAGCAAAATAACCCAGTTTGGTTATGGGTTGGTGGGTTTGGGGAATAAATGTATTAATCTGGCACAATTTTCTCTCAGCTTTTGCACTATAGTAGGTTTATATACTCAGTATAATTATTATTATACACTTGGGGTATATTATTATTATTATACACAGGGTATGTTATAGTCCCATCAAAGTTGAGTATTTTAAAGCTCAGTTGATTTCAATGGAAGACATGTACACATGTGCTTAACTCATAGTTGAAATTGTTTAAATTTAAAATGTACCGTATCATGTTTGCTGGATTGTATCCATAGTGTATTGAGTATGCAAAAACTGAGATGTTTTGAAGGACTGGGTTTGTTTTGAGATGTTGATGAGATGTTGTTTTGAGATGTTGACTGAGATTTTGTTTTGAAGCCCAATGTTCAGTTTGCAAACTGGAAAGTGAACAAGAATATAACTCTTTGTGATGATGCAGTCCCCTTAGATAACAGCTGATTGGCAGAGAGGAGCCTAGGCAAAGAAAAAAATTGGGACCTAAAAGAAGATAGGGGTGGGAGAGTCAAAGACCAGGTTTGGATGACACACCGCAGCTCATTTAACCCACGACTAGTCATGGGCACTAAATTAAATATATAAGCCCTGCTTGGGGATTGTCGTGTTGTGCGAACCTGCAAGCATGGGTTACGCGACAGTTAAACAGCCTTTGCATAACCCTAAAACAGACCATGGCTTATGCGAAGGTGGTTTAACCCTAGTTTAACCCATGTTCGCCAGGTTTGCATGACACGACAACCCCTGAGCAGGGTTTGCATATTCAAAATGGCAGCTGCATGCACCCTGCATGCACTGCAGCCTTACTATGGATTAAATAACTGTCGTGTCATGCAAACAGCCCCGAAGAAACAAGGAAAACTGACTGGAACAATCCCCAGATGCCTGGTTAAGTCAGTTGTCTATAATGCTGGGAATTTGAAATACTTTTCCAGTCCTGTTTATTAGTACCTAGTATCATCATATAGTTCATAGTTCGAAGGGAAGGAAAAAGCAAGTGCAACACCATTTTTAGATGACCCTCCATGTGCGACATACTTCGTGGATAGCCTCTACCGTCCCTTGGTTTGGGTTTGAGAAACAAAGAGTAATAACTGATAGAACAAAGCCAAATGACAATGAACTTTTTAGGGAAAGGAATGTAATTGTCCTTACCTTTTTCCTGCTTTTAGGTGAACCTAAAAATGAGAGAGATAACGGAAAAAGAGATAAAACTAAAACAGCAATTATTGGAAAGCCCAGGTCACCAAAAGGTAAAACACACATTAGATGAATTATGGTGTTAAACTTATTCACATGGATATTGAAAGCAAATCTCATTGTTTTTCATTTGAGCTTGCTTTCAAATCTCATTGTTTTTCAGTTGTGCTTAGGATTGGAGGATGCACAATGCTATCTTGTACTTCCTCTGCATATAATTCTGTACCATGTGTGATGCTTCTGGCTCCTTTTTCTTTTCCCTCATTCTCCCTTATCCTGCAAGTCCACGCGCTCATACAGGTTCTAAATGGTCAAGGGTTTCCCTGTTCACTTGAGTGGAGGTCAGCCTCTGGTTTCAAAGCTTGTCATGTGTGCACAGATGTGCCTTGGTTCCAAAGTGAATGGAGGCTGCTCTGGTACTTTGGATTAGAGCCATTGTCTGTACTCTGCATGTTTCTGATGTGTTAAAATGTCAGTGCTATATCTTGTTTAACCTTTGAATGCTGTGCTCTTTGGGAGAAATGTAGTCTTAAGTATTGGAATAATATAAGACTTTCAGCTTTTATTCTGAAGATCTTTCAGGGTCACATTTGCATTACACATTGATTTGAAGAAATGCAGGAATTCTTTTAAGTATGAATAAAGCATGTGCTGAATACAGTATTTAGGCCATCGAGTCCAACCCTCTGCTCAGTGCAGAATTAGCAGTGTATGTGTGCAGCTCTCCCCTTCTTTCTCCCTCTTTAACTAGTTCCAATGCACTAACATTGTAAGGAAATGCTACACTTTCATTACTGGAGAATGTAAACTTTTCTCAGATATTGTGACATCAGAGTCGCTCTGACTTGTGAACGCCTTAGCCAAACTGCACTGAACACAGTAGTATAGTTGTGGATCTGTATCGCTAAATGCTGCTGTGGTGTTCTTAATTGGTGCTGAGGAATCTACTCTCTTGGTATCCCTTATTACAGAATGAGTGCTGTGATTTCATAATTTGGTGCAAGTATTTGTTTCTGAGGTGGTACTATCCACTCAAGTTTTTTGAATACTTCTGTATCAGAAATAATTCCACGATATGAAAGTGTCTATGGATTAGGTGCATTTTAAGTATTGCTTATAATGTGTTCTGCTGATGTTCCTCTCCTGTTCCCATATTCCCTACCCTGCTTCCTGAGCAGTCTCCTTCAAATGGTATTGGAAATTAGTACCTGTAAGTGAATTAATTCTATGTGACAATTGTCATCCACAAAACCATGGCTTTTAATAATTCTTTTATCAGTGTTTGCTTTCATTTAAAATGCAGTTTTCACAATTTGCAACATTCTTTCTGCTAAAGGCATTATTTTAGAAAAAAATAAAATGTAGATTCCATTACGTGATTCCACATACTATACATACAGCATACTCTTCACTATACAGCATTTCAGAATTGTTGATATTCAACTTCTGAAGATGGAGGAGCAAGGAAACCAGTCAAACATTAGGAATAATCTGTAGCTGATTGTGCATCACTGTTCATAAAATTCAGATGATAAGAGTGCAAAGGTGAAACTGGTCAGTTTAAAGTAATTTGGTGCTTGTATCTCTTTGCAGATAGATTTCAGGGGGTTGGCTTCCACACTTGGATTTAAGCTGGGTGGTATTGGAAAGCTTGTTTACAACGAAAGGCTTTCTTCTTGTGCTCATGCACATATACTATAAATGCTTAGTGCTTTGACAAAAGCAAAACCTTTCTTCAGTGTTTCAGTTCACTTTCTTATGGATAAGATGCATTCTCATTTTGGTTCTAGATGTGGATCTGTTCTTTTTCCTTCATGAATGCATACAGAAGTATAATACAGTAATACCTTGGATTGAGAGCATAATTCGTTCCAGAAACATGCTTGTAATCCAAAACACTCTTATATCAAAGCGAGTCTCTGGTGGGCGTGAGCGGGGCCGATTTCGGCCTGCTCGAGGTGAGTGGTTACATCCCTACACTTGTCTTGCAAGACCTTGCTTGTTTATCAAGTCAAAATTTTTTAAAATTTTTTGCTTGTCTTGCAAACACTCTCAGACCAAGTTACTTGCAATCCAAGGTATTACTGTAGGGGTATTTCAATGCATTGCCTTCTAATTCACCTCCCTAGGCATGGTAGAACCTGCATTTGTTGCTCTGATGTAATTAAGGGAAGGCTCTGGATTTCCACCTGTACATGGCTTAAAATGCCCAGGAGCGTCTGGTTCTGGTCAGTGTTGGTGATGGAATATTATGCTACGTAAGGCATTACTCTGATGTGTAATGACAGTGATTATTAAAAGGGTGATTAAGAATAAATTAGCTATCTAGTGGTTCTTGCATTCTGCAAATATTGCTGCAGTCCTGAAGACACATCCCAGTTCATAAATAATGTTGACTTTATGGATCTCTTGAGCACACTGACACATTCAGGATTGTGGTCATATACCCTGTCTCATACAAGTGGCACAGGTGTGTTGCTGCAATACTAGTATAATATTCCTTTAATATATTCCTCTGATATTTGTTACGACATAGCACCTAGTGCACAGGTCAGCAGACTCCATCAAGCATTTCTTGGCTAGTGCAGGAAGTCTTCAATCCAGGGTAAAAGAGTCTAGCTTGTAATAGTTGTTAAAATTCCAGAATGAAGCCAGTGCTATATATTAAATTGAAAACCTTGGTTTAGAAAGATCTCTTCAGTCCACTTAGAAGTCTTCTTGTTTTGCTGCTTCATCCTAAGCAGTGGGGAGAAGCTTGGCATGGGAGTATACTTTAAACTAACCAGATCACCTGACTATGTATAATAATCAACTTTATTCAAATAAACATATTCAGGATTTAATGGGTATTAACATACTTGAATTTGTTATGTGATTCTGATTGCCATCTTGTATCTTGCTATTATTATTTTTTTTGGCGTAAGTCTGATCTGATGCATGCACTATCGCACTGCATGCTGGAACCAGTGGAATATGCTCGTGTGGTATAGTATAATTCGCATTACATTACATTTCATATTTATGGAGAGCTTCAGGCTGAAGGAAAAGTAACCTGTGCCTCATGTTATAAAACTTCTCAATTCAAGTTTTCTTATGTGGTCCTTGCCCATTTAGTAGGACAGATTCTTCTGTATCTTTATACAGTATTATTTCAGTACTTGGCAAAACTCTATATTTCGCCTACATTGGTGACTTTAAACTAAACTAGACTGCATAATTCAAAACAAATGTTGTAGCATTGCATTTCCATTCCCTCTTTGGCACTTGTAGCCAAGTAAGATTTGCTTGCAGAAATAATCTCTCAGCCTGTTCTTTCCTCAAATATATTCATACATAGAAGTGGCATTACATAGATGGCTAGCAATCTTGCATTTTACATTTTGGATAAAAATAGCTAATTGTTTTTAGTATAGTGGTGTATTAGTCAAATGTGGTTCATCAATTTGAATACAGTCACAACACCCATCTTTTATGAAATGTTAGGATTATTTTCACTTTCTTGTGCTACCTTTTCTGCTAGATTGGTAAAACTGTCAGTTGCATCTGTTTTATGCTATATTATGCAGTACCCTTAGAGGCTTTAGTTAATGTATTGAAATATCTTCTACTAAAGTAGGTGAATGGCTTACCAAGATGTGACGCTTGCTTAGTAAAACTATTGCAGTTTTAATCGCTAGCACAGTATGCTTGATTTGTTGTCAAAGACTTGTATGCTGAAGCAATTGTTGATTTTGGAGTACAGCAGTACCAAAGGGCAAATATCTGATTATGGTAACTCATTACATAATATTAGTGTATATTGGTAGTAGAAGGGAGACTGGATGCATATAGCCTCATAATAAAAATAGTAATTGGTTTTCAGGCAGCTAATTAGATTTATTTGTAATCCAAATTACAAACCTTTCTGTGTCCTGGACTTTACATTTGCTGCTTCCCTAAATAAAGGTTTGTATATTTTTCTTTAAAGGTTATTATTGGTTAGGTATGGTGGGATGGACCTGCTGTTGGTAAAATTGCTCTAAGATTAGCAGGCTGATAGTCAAAACTAGTTTGAATGAGAAACATAGTCTAGCTGGCTTTGAAGGTACAGTTTAACCAACTCAAAATGCCACAGGGACTCGGGTCTGTAGTTATGAAAAGCAGTTTTGTTACAGTGACAAGAAACCCGTGCCTTCTTCTTACCAGGTACGTTATCGCCGAGATCACCTTTCAAGTAGGCAGTTACCGTTTTTCCCATTGCTTGAAGATCTGATGAAGGACTGCAGTGATGGGGCTGCTTTACTGGCTGTAATACATTATTATTGTCCTGAACAAATGAAACTAGATGGTATGTTAAGAAATGTTAAGAACTGACCTTGTTTTTAAGACACATCCTGAATAGAATGCTATGGACATGTCAAAATAGCTATAGAAGCGGCATCTAACTATGGTATCCATTATAATCCAATTGCGTTCAGGGGTTTGATCCGGCCAAAGCTGTTCCTTTTTAGTCCTGCTGAAAAGTCTCTCAGATTGAAATGGGTGGAACCAAAGTGTGTGACTTTGGTTGGATCAAACCCCCTGGTAAACCATTCTTTCTTCTCGATAATTATGTGTTCATGATGGCATGCAGCCTTAGGATGGAAATGCTGCTACTTGTGAAACAAAGGTGTTGCTTGCAGCTTATAACCTTTGGAAAAATGGTATTTGCTAGGAAACCCCCAGTTTGGATGCATAGAATGTCTTTGCTGATAAAGTTCGTAGGTACAAATTAATGATTGTGGATCACTTTCCCATTTTTCTGCACTTGGGCACATTGCCAATAACTTTCCCAGGAACACCTCTCAAAACCACAGCCGTCCTGATAGTGTCTCGCTTTCAGTCCTTTATTGAAAGTATCCCGAAACACTCACCTATTATCCATGCTCTTGTAACTCCCCCCACCTCCGCCATGCTTATGGTACACATTTTCTTATAATTTGTTAGTAGCTTTTTATTGGCTGAGAATATCCCAGTGTTCACTGCTGATACAAGTTAGCCCCAGTGCCCTCCGGCATGTTGTGGTGGGACATCAGGACTGTCTGTCGCTCGTGCGCCTTCTATGAATATCACTGCCATAGCACATCCTGTAGGCTCTTGCAAAGCACTCTTAGAAAACGGTTTCTTGATGCTTCCTCCAATATGATACTGTGGTCTGAGTGTTAATCCCTTGGGCTGCCCTGTAACACTGATCTTGCTTCTTTCCCCATTGTCAGAAATCTGCCTGAAAGAAGTCATGTCGATTGCCGACAGCATCTATAACATTCAGCTGCTTCGCGAGTTCTCAAATGAAGTATCTAAACAAATGCTTTTACCTCACATTGGAGGACATGCTGTATGCACCTTTGGTTCTAAAGGTAAGATGCATGAATGGATTTCACAATTTTAAGGGACATGCAGATAGCCTATTAACGTTAACGTTCTTCTTCTAGCCCAACGTAATGGTCTTCATTGCTGAATTATTCTGGTGGTTTGAGAATGTCAAGCCAGACTTTGTTCAACCCAGGGACCTACAAGAAGTAAAAGATGGTGAGATACTTGAACTGTTGTAGTGTGAAGTGGGGAATTTCACTGATAGTGCCTAGAAAGTGTGATAGCAAAACACTGATCCCCCCCCCCGGGAGACAAAGTTGCTAGAGGGGGTTCAAGTTCCTTTTGGACCACTCCAAACCAGTTTGTTTGTATTTTAAGGCAGAGGCAAAATGCCAGCCTGTCTCCTCCGAATCTGCAACATTCCCAGCTGTTTTGTCCCACTTTTTCCCAGTGTTTGGCAACAGTATTTGGCTTATGGAAATGTTCAGCCGGAGCCCAAGATAAATAATTGCCCAAGGCAAAAAATCCAGATGGCACCACTCCTCCCATGAATTAACATGGGCTACAATCTATCAAGAGCTTGCCCTGCCCAAATCCCCTTGCATGGATGGGAGTTGCACATGAGCAGTTCATTTTAGTGTGGCTTGCTCAGGAGAACCTGGAAGTGGGTTGTATCCTGTGGATGAGGTTTATGTCTCTTGTACTCTGCAGTTCTTAATGGCGCCCAAAATTTGCTGTTTAACCTAGCCCTATGGAAGTGTACTCAATTTTTGTCGTCCTTTTTTCGTTGGGTGTTGCCTTCACATCCTTCCCCATCCCCTACCCTCTAGCACCCACAGACTGTCTCCATTTCTGGAACTATGCTTACGGAATGCTTAAAACAATTGGTTTCTTTTAAAAGTGGGCAGGCTTGTTACAAAGTTTCAGAACCATTGTAATGAGGCATTCAGCCACTAGGTGATAAAACAGATATGACTGTTTGGATTTTAAACTTGCTTTCTGTGTATTTCGGGGCTTTTTGCGATGATGACAAATAATGTAAAACAATTCTCTTTGTAGAACTCCTGGTAGGGTTCTTGATTGCTATTAGCTCACTTAAGTTAATGCTAACACTGTCAATGAATGTTTAGCTAAAACAATGTTGCAGCAGAAGAGCAGCCGCCCACCTGTTCCTATTTCCAATGCAACCAAACGGAGCTTCATGGCTAGTCCAGCTGCTTCTGGTTCAGTTGACCTGCAACCCCCAGTTCAGCTCTCTCTGGAGACTTGCAACAGGTATTACCTGCATCCTGAAGAATTTGAGTATCTGTAAGTCTGTCTTTCTATCTCTACACTCAGTTTTGCTTTCCTTTCCAGTTCGATGGTCTGGGAGCTACAGGCAGGGGTCTGTACAGTTCTTCAATATGAAAAGTGACCAGTTGCAGCTCTATGGGCAGGGGGCAGGGCAAGGTGTTGTTGAAACACAAGTTCATCTCTGACTCCTTCTCTTGTTCAGTTGTGTTACCCTTAACTGTGTTCAGCAAAGTATTACCTCCTTCCATCAGTTCAAACTGGGCAGCTGTATGTACTCTGTGCACCTCAGTTTATATTATTTAATTTTGGGGGAGACACTCTCTTCTGTTTTTCCTAGATCATATTGAGTACCCTCTCTTGTCTTTCAGTTTGGCTGATCCTAAAAGCAGCTCAGTTTTCTTTCAGGGTTGCCACTTTCTGGAAAGTCAGGGAAATGGAAATTGGTCAGGGAAAGTCAGGGAAATTGTGATTAAGTTATACTTGTGTAATGGATTTTTGGAGATGCCGCTGTAGGAGGACAGTCTACACTTAAGGCAGTTGGGGTAGAGAAACGGCAGAATACAAGTGTAATATAATGATACACACATATTCCATAATATGATCATATGATTTTGAAAATGTTTATTGGCTGATGGTTGTTAACAGTAAAACAGAATAAAATGGACCTGCCTGTGATAGCATTATTTTATTATGGAGAAGCTGACTGGCTTCTTGCAACTGGGTAGTTTGTGCATTCAAACAGTTGATTTGAAGATGTGAATATTTTGACAGGGGTCAGCAAATGGTGGCTGGCTGGACTTAGTAGCCAGCCATTATTTCTTCTAGCCAGCTATAAAGTCCAGTCCTGCAACAGTTTGTCTCCCAGCAAGTGCGCCTGCCAAAAAGGAACATTGTAGCACTTTGCAAAACCCACTTTGCAAGCACTGGGGGGGGGGAAAGGGAGTGGGGGTGTAAGAAGGATCCTTAGCAGTAGAATCTTTGTGGGGGTTTGGTGGATGCTCAGGTGCCCATGGGCCGCCCTCACTTTTCCACGTGTGGATAACCCAGGTACACATGAGGTCCCCCCCCCCAAATCTGGGGATTATGTGAAAAAGGGTGCTTTGGGGGCCACCCCCTCAATTGTACCCCTTTCCAGCAGAATCCCTGGGGGGGTTGGCATGATCACAAGTGCCAAGTGTCCCCTCGGTTTTGCAATTGACCCCTAGTTGCCAGCACCTCGGGGAGCAGCAAAACCTGGTGGGATTCTCAGTGCTGGGGGGTACATGAGTTTGACGTTACGTTGACGCATGTCAAATGGAGCCCTCCCTCCTGTCGGTGGGAATCCCCTCCAGTTTTGAAGGTTCCCCCAATGCTAGCAGTGGGAGGACACTTGCAAAACTGGGGGGGGGGGCACTAGGGACACCTGATCTCCCCCAGAGAAACCAGGGGATCATGCTGCAGAAAACGGGGGAAGAGCCCCTTTCTGCAAACTGCAATTTCCAGAGGCTTTGCAAGGAGCTCATATTGAAGCTCCTATCTTGGGGAAAAAAAACTTTCAGTACTTGTTTTAAGCCATTTAATAAAACTCTTATTTAATGTAATGTAACCTATGAGTTCTTTTAACGGGGTTATTTTTGAATGGTGGTCAGGGAAATTGACGAAAGTTGGCCCGGGAAAGTCAGGGAAATGGAAAATGACATTTTAGTGGCAACCTTATCTTTGTTCTGCACTAGACTGGCTTTGTGCTACTTATGTACCCAAATCCCTTCCATTGCCAAGGGAACATGACTCTTTTTGGTCCACAAGTGTGAGGCTGCTGTGGTCAGAGTGCACCTTCCCCGTCTCCTGTGTGGTGGTGCTTCAGACACGCACGCACCATATAAGATGGAAAAAGAGACTTCCTTTGCTGCAGCCTCCCAGTGGGGCAGAGAAAATCTACCGTAATTTGTTTCTTGCAAGTATGTGTCGGAAGAGGCAAACCTCAGCTTTAGTTGAGCTATAAGGGAGTCTCAAGACAAGCGCAGCCAAAGAAATAAGTCAGTACAAATCTCAGCCGGCTATGCTGCTGGTAGTGGTAGTAGCCTTTTGATGAATTCTATAAACTAAATATACATTTTGTATAGAGAAGCTGAAAGGTAACATCCAAACATCCATCATCCACACCACTGTGGCTGTCTTTCTAGTCTAATAGTCTGGGAAAATATAGTTTGACACGGGCAAAATTGTAACAGAAACGTTTGAAAGTGTTTTCCACTCAGAAATGATAGCTGATTAACAGATCCAAAATCTGACAAAATCAAATCGCGTGAACACCCTCAAACTGTATTTCAAAATGGTGGTTATGTGCTAATCTGTGGGTAAATGTAATTTCTCATTAAATGTTTATTTTTCAATTTTGTAATGTCCCAGTGACTAGTAATTAATTGTAAAGGTCTAAGAAATAACCACTGCAGGCTCAGGAACATGTTATTGCATAATAATTTATGCATAATAACCATATTATCTATAATAGCGCCAAGACTGTGAAACCTACACGCCTGAAACTTGGCATGCATAGTAAGGAGATCCTAGAGGTGTGCACCTCAGGGTTATTTTGTTCTTAACATGCATTAAATAATGTTAATGTCTGTGTTTGAAACCTGCAGTGCCATCTTCAGACTTCCCTAACCAGCCCATAGTTTTGCAGTTGATACAGTTTGAAGCCAGGGAAGATGAGTAGGATGATTGTCTATGGCTTCTTGCAATATGAGATATATGGCTTCTCCCTCCCCACTACTGTCACAGGAGTAGTTTGGACAGACCTCTCCCTTAAGGGGCTACAGAGGTGCAACAATGCAGGGGCTGTGCCTAAGCGGGCATGGCTTCACTCAGATGGGGCAGGCACAATGTGTCCAGTTATGACAGCAGCATAAGTTTGCTTGAAGGATTCACTGTATCAAACTAATGGCTATTCCAACCTGTGTGAAGCTGGGTCCATTCAATAATAATAAACCAATGCAACTAAGTTAAATAATGAAACTTCTTCCAGGCTACAGCTTCAATGTAGCATGACGACTGGACAAGTAATACTCTGTTCTTCCTCCGTTCATCAAAACATCTCTTAAAGGTAGTTTTAATGGTTACAAACGGACTTGTCCTTACTTTTACATGTTCTGCTTTTGGCTTGCAGTTTGATGAGAAATCATCATGAGTACCACAAAATAAACAGTCTGACTATTAAATGACCCCTGAGTTCTTTTGAAGGTACTCCTCACATTACAGACATTTCTTAGACGTTAGATCTTTTATGTTGGTAAACAGACTGCAAAGTGCACTTTCGAGCCAGCACTTGCAAATATGTCACTGTCACATTCTTTGGTTGCAGAATTTCTCCCCGTTGCCCCCCTTTTCTCTTAGTGTTGAGACTCCTTGCAATTTTAATTTTCCTTTACAGATTATGCAGATGTAGATTCATAGAGTTGGAAGGGGCCATTTAGGCCATCGAGTCCAACACCCTGCTCAGTGCAGGAACCCAATTTAAAGCATCTCTGACAGATGGCTGTCCAGTCCCTGCTTGAATACCTCCACGGATGGAGAGCCCACCACCTCCATAGGGAGTTGGTTCCGTTGGCTGACTGCTTTGATCATAGGAAGTTTTTCCTGATGTTCAACTGAAATCTGCTTTCCTGTAACTTAAGCCCATTATTTCATATCCTACAGTCTTGAACGATAGAGAACAGGTTGGGGCCCTCTTTTGTGTGACAGTTCTTTAGGTACTTGAAGAGTGCTATCATAACCCCACGCCACACCCTGTCTTCTCTTCTCAAAGCTAAGCATACCCAGTTCCTTCAATCTTTCCAGTTTCTGTTGTACCCTGAGTTCGCAGAACCGAGGCAGAAGTCTCAATAAAACATGTAATTCCTTGACAAGAATCAGTTCATGAACATCACAACAAAAGACCGAACTGTCTTTGGGTTTAGCACACAGAATAAGTCCCAATGAGTTCAGAGTTCCAGAAAACACAGGAAGCCTTTTATCAGTACGTTGTTTTCAGCAAAGCCTACTGCTGGCTGCTCTGGCTTCAAATACAGAAGAGTGGCCACTCAAGATCACTATCGGACAGTCGATCCTCGCAGGGAAACCTGGCTGTCCAGGTGGTTGCTGCACCTCGCCAGACACCTCTGCTCAGCCCTCTTGAATGGATGAAACACCAAAGGAGACACCCCTGAAACACCCTCTTCCACAGAGACCTCCTCCTGCTGCCCTGCTCCCATGGAAGATGTCCGTGGTTGAGAAACGGGTGTCCATCAAAGTCCAGTCTCCCAGCTGTGGAAGATAGGCTGTATCAGTGTCCTGCGTCTCACCCCCTTCTAGCTCATCAGCCAGTGGGAGGCTTGGTAGAACTCGGGCGTCTGGCTTCCCACGGCTGGGCCCGACTCTACAGCTTCTCCCCCCCCCCCGACTCAGAATTAGTGCACAGGCTATAGCTCCCCCTGGACTGGGGCAAGATCCCATAGTTTCTAGTCCCTAATCATCTTGGTTGCCCTTCTCTGAACTCGTTCCAATTCGTCTGAATCCTTCATAAAGTATGGTGGCCAGAACTGGGCATAGTGTTCAAGGTGAGGTCTGAGCGGTGTGTTGGGGACCCCTTTGTGGGCACCATTGGCGGTGCCTGTGGGAACTGCACTGGGGACTCCTGTCTCTAGTATCTACCTGCTTAGGACCTCCTATCCCTCTAGAGCAGGGAAAATTAAAGCTGAATATAGTCAAACATATACCTTGGACTTCAAGAAAGCTGATTTTAATGAACCTGGAGCAATGATAAGTAGGATTAAATGGCAGGAACACCTAAGAGGAGCTCTAGAGCAGTGCTCTCCAACCTTGGGTCCCCAGATGTTGCTGGGCTACAGCTCCCAGCATACCCAGCCAGCATGGCTAATGGCAAGGGATTCTGGGAGCTGTGGTCCAGCAACATCTGGGGACCCAAGGTTGGAGAGCACTGCTCTAGAGCTCCTCTTCCTCTTAGGTGTTCCTGCCATTTAATCCTACTTATCATTGCTCCAAGTTCATTAAAATCAGCTTTCTTGAAGTCCAAGGTATATGTTTGACTATACTCAGCTTTAATTTTCCTTAAAATCAAGGATTAGATTAGATTAGATTAGAGCAGGGCTCTCCAGCCTTGGGTCCCCAGATGCTGCTGGACTACAGCTCCCAGAATCCCTTGCCATTAGCCACGCTGACTGGGTATGCTGGGAGCTGTAGGCCAGCAACATCTGGGGACCCAAGGTTGGGGAACCCTGGATTAGAGGGATTAGATAATATTCAAATATAATGGCATATGTTAACCACCGTTTATAGTATTTGACAGCAACTCAGTGATGGTACAAGCAACTATCCACTCTTGCTGCACGCCTTCACAGATAAGGCTTGGACACCATCTCATGATTTCTTGGGACTGAAAGATCTACAACTTCCCACAAATTACTCAAAAACAGTGAACTCCGTGAAGTATCAATTGTGCTCTGTTTGTTACATTTACCTGCAGATTAGCATACAGCCACTATTTTGAAATGCAAATTTGAGGGTGTTCCCGTGATTCAATCCTGTCAGATTTTGGAAATGTTAATCCAAGGCTATCTTTTCTGAGTGGAAAACGCTTTTAAATGCTTCTGTTACCATTTTGCCCACGTCCAGTGCTTTTTTCTCCATGTCTTTCCTAGACTACTTGAGACTTGTGCCATTGTTCACTCTTTTGTCTTTTCTGTTTTTTAAATATTGCTTCATTTTAAGACCATGTGGTTCATTAGCTTAAGCATGACTTTTGAGTCCCAGACAGCTGCTGCAAGCTGTGTTCTGTGGTTTTAGGATCAATCTTGCTGAATGGTTTAGAATTTTTTATTTTATATTATTATTATTATTATTATTATTATTATTATTATTATTATTATTATTATTTTGCTGTATTTTGGCATTTAATAAAAAACAGGATGGGAGTAGCATAGTAGTGGTGTCTTTCCAAACTGTGGTATTGTTTCTAGCTGCAAAAAAAAAAGCTCTCGCTGACGACTGAGTGGTCTTGCTTGTTTTTAAAACAGTGGGAAAGGAAGCCCTGCCTTCAGCCCAGCCCATCCACTGCTGCCTTTGAGACAGAAACAGCAGAAGTCTCTGCAGGGAGAGGACAGTTCAGGTAGGCAACAGTTTCTCTCGTGCCATATATATGATCGACCTGATGTGCAAAACTCAAATGGTGGCGGAATGGGGGAGTTCAAACACCTCTTTTTGGAATTTGGTCCCTCTGAAAACAACAACACAAAGCTCCTATTAACGCTCAGTGGAGGATGAAAGGATCAAAGAGCAGTAAGCTGTTACAGTAGGACAAGGCAGGGTTTGTCCCTTCAGTTCTGCGGCCCTGGAAGGAACTGCATCTGGGACAGGACGGCAATAGGGCAGCCGAAAAAGAGGAGGGAGCTAATGGATGTCTCTTGATGTTCCCTGTAGCCTTGTCTGCAGTGGTAATCCACACAAGGTGACTAATCTTCAGCACATCTTGAATGGACTCCCATTTTAATAGTGAATTACTTAATTGCCAACGGTGACTTCGGAACTTGTGAAGGTGTTTAGTCCAGGTTCTGACTGCCTTACTTCTCCCTCCTCTCCCACCCCAGTTTGTCCAGGCCCTGATCATTTAGAACTCTGTTTCCACTGCCAAGCCAACTGGGGCTCTATGGATGCAGCCAAACATTCAGCCTATTGCTCAATACTGTTGAATGTTACTGTTCGTGTTCTGTAAAGGTGGTAGGCTTTTTTTTGTGGCGGGATGAGTGAAGGATGAGTTGGTTCGCTTAATCTGGAGCACCATTTGCAGAGGGAATGGCTGTTGATGTGGAGAGGGTTGGATCCCTGTGCGTGTGCTGCTGCAGCTGCTGCTTGGGATGACTCTGATGCAGAGTAATCTTAACTCCACAGTTCTATTCATGCTGTGCCTGTGTATGAGTATTCAACTTTAGTATGTGTTCGGGAGAGAAACTCTGGGTGCCAACTGTACTCAGTTATTTAATATCAAGAATTCCACTGTATACTTCTTCTGTGGCTGCAATCTTATACATAGTTATTTGGAATTGAGTTCCATTTAAATTAACAGGATGTATCTTCTCGATCAGTGTTCTCCAACCTTGGGTCCCCAGCTGTTTTTGGCCTACAACTCCAGCATGCCCCAGCCAGCTATGCTGGCTGTGGCATCCTGGGAGTTGTAGACCAAAAACAACTGGGGACCCAAGGTTGGAGAACACTGATCGAGACTGAGCTTTCTATCAGTGCTGGTCAGCAATTAATTGTAGGTAAGCTTAATTGTGTGCTGTCATAACAGTATGACTAGCTTGAGCTATGCTGTTTATTAAAGCAGTTTTTATACTGCCCTCACATGGTAAAGTCTTGTTTAGCACACATTTAATAATAGCAACAAAACGACAACAACTTTAAAATATTTAAAACCAAGTGTGTCTTTAAAAAATTGTGCAACTTGCCCCTCCCCATTTCTTTAGACCAGCGGCATCGTTCTAATTCGTTGACTAAAGTAGATGGGCAGCCACGGGACTCAGTTCTTGCATGGCCAGAGAAGAAGCAAAGGTAATGTGTATTAGATTATCTTTTATGGAAAAACAAATTTAAAATCTCCATGTGTTTCTGAAATATGATATGACTTTGGGGTGAAAAGGTCAATATTTATGTTCACACAGTAGCATATTAAGCCCCATGGTAATTTTTTTTAATACGCCTGATAAAAATGCAGCAAGCTGGTTGGGGTATTCAAAGCTAAACATAACCATTTGTCAACCAGTCTGTGACTACTTTGCTATGGATTTGTTAAAATGTGCATTCTGAAATTGGACCATATAGGGATAATTGTATCAGGTTTTAGGATATGTGAAAGTACATTTGGGGAAACATTCACCTAAATAATTAGAAATCACTAGGGAATTTGGAATGCCCATTTTAGAGTTCATTATTTAGAAAACTGATTTCCACAAAAATGGCAGGCCATGGACAGCATCAAACGGTCTAAGTGGTAAGATTGCTCATGAGAGACTGGGTTGTCCTATCTCAGTTGTTGACTACCAATCTGTAAAATGCTTTTGCCGCTAAAGTATTATATACATGATTATGGTATCCATAACTAGTCAACTCTAATACAGATCCTTTTCCTTGAATTTTGGCTTCATGTGGTGTTATGCTGTGGCTAAACAGATCATTTCTGCTTAGCTGCCCACCCCGCCATCACTTCTAATGGCCAGTTATCTCTTCTAGGCCTCTTTCTCAACCAACACCATTTGCTGTTCATCATGCTGCAAGCAGTGATGCAGACCCCAGTTCTGGCGATAGCATTAGCTTGGCTAGGTCGATCAGCAAAGACAGTCTGGCATCAAACATTGTCAACATCACTCCAAAACAGCAGCCTCCATCTGCACCAATGAAAAACATTGGGAAAAGCTTGCTGAACAACGTTGAAATAGAAGATGAGGAGGAGGAAGAACTGATTGCGATAATCCACCCGGGTGCCACACCAAACCATGGCAATCTTGAACTTCAGAGTGTGCCAACTAGTTCACCCGGTCTAGTTGCAACTGCATGGGCTCCGAAATCACAAAGTGAAGCCTCAGAAAGTAAACCAGAGAGCTTTTTCCTAGAGCCATTAATGCCTGCTGTGCTACGACCCGCAAAGGAAAAACAAATAATCAATAAGGAGGATGAATGTGGGGAAGGGAAGGCAAGAGGTTTTGCAGCAAAGAGGCTGACTGAGGGGCACATGGCTTTAGTCGGTAAGAAAGCAAATAGTAATCATGGAGATTACAACCTTAATAGGACTTTTAATGTAACTTCTAGTTCTGAATTAACAACACTTGCAGTTTCCAGCACGCCAGATCCGACAGTGCACTCGGATGCCAGAGTAGAACCCTTTCGACCACAAGCAAGCAGTAGTTTAGACCCTTCATCTCGAGAACAATCTTTTGGAGGATTCTTTCTGCACGCTGCCAAAGCAGACGAGGACGTGATGAGCAGTGTAAATGTTGGTGCTGTGAAAAGTGCAAATTCCCATGCTGCAGATACCTCATGGACAATGGTCAGGCAAGACTCTGACTCAGACATTCTAGACCTGGAGGAAGCCGAGCAAGATTTAGTGGCAGATGACCATCCAATAATTGCCAAGTACATAGGAGAAGAGGAATCGGCAAAGCTACAAGAAGATATGAAGGTCAAGGAGCATGAAGATAAAGATGATGCTAGTGGACGTTCAAGTCCATGCCTGAGTACTATTTCTCAGGTTAGTAGTGTGTCCATGACCAGTGGGAGTGCCAGGATGACTAACTTTGCTGAGCGGAAGCTTCAGAGGCTGAACAGCTATGAAACAAAATCTAGTACAAGTAGCTCACAGAAGACCACGCCAGATGGGTCAGAGTGTTGTCTGGCCCCATTAACCACATGGAAACAGAAGAGGGAGCAAAGCCCCAACAGGCAAAGCAAAGAACATGTTAATCTGTTGGCTTCTGAACTGGTGCAGCTTCATATGCAGTTGGAGGAGAAGCGAAGAGCAATAGAGGCTCAGAAGAAGAAGATGGAAGCATTGTCAGCCAGGCAGCGGTTAAAGCTTGGCAAGGCAGCATTCTTGCATGTAGTGAAAAAAGGGAAAGGTGCTGATGTTTCTCAGCAGCTGAAGCCAGAGCACTCGACAAAAGAATATTCAAGGCACAATGGGGAAGGCTTGGATGATGCTACTTTGAACTCTAAATCTGAGGCATTCCTTATGAAAGAGGAAGGGGGTGAAGATGTAGTTGATTTCCATGGAGCACCCAAGGTGAAGGCCCAAGAAACTATCGTGTTTGTTGAGCAAAGCAATCCAAAAGAAGCCACCATACACGAGATAGAGAAAAGCAAAATGATTTCTGCTGCACTTCTAGAAGAGAACATAGAATCTGCTGATATCAATGAATGTGACCTATCCATTGAAAAGCTAAATGAAACCATCAGTACCCTGCAGCAGGCTATACTGAAGATTTCTCAGCAGCAGGAACTTCTTATGAAAGCGCCAACAGTGCCATCGTTGAGAGGTGGCTCTCAGGACCAAAAGATAAAAGCGCCAGTTCATTTTGTGGAACCCCTCTCCCCTACAGGCATGAGTAGTCTTCGTAAACCACCTCGACTTGGTCAAGGACGGAGTCCCCGCTTGGGAAGACCATCTGAACTGAAAGTGGCTAAGGACCGTCAGCAAACTGCAATGCGCATCAAAACCCCGACTCCTAGTGTTGATACCTTACCACACTTAAGACAGTTTCCGTTAAACAATTCATCCAAAATGCCGTCTGAAACTGCTCTCGAAAATAATTTGGACCCAGGTAGCACTCCTCAGGAGAAGCTTTCCTTTGATAGCTACAGACTTTGTGATGAGAGCAACCAGCGGGGTGGATTTATACTGTCCACTTCCAAGGACACAAATATCCTTTCCGAAGCTATCAAAGATGTGAATAGTAACATAGAAGACCTTGCTTCTTTTGATGGCTCAGGAAAAGAGAATATCCCAGCAGAGGAACCCCTGAGAAGTAAAGGTAGCCTTATTGAAGTAGACCTGTCTGATTTAAAAGCCCCAGATGAAGAAAGGGAGGTTGAGAACCAGGATAGCTCTACAGGCATAATCAGCGAAATTGACCAGAAGTCAGGATTTGGGTTTTTCTTTAAGGTAAGAGCAAAGCAACATATTGTTGTAGCTGAATCTCTAACTATTTGGCACAACAGTAATCTCTCATCTTTTAAAAACTTATTTTTAAATTAGACATGCTGCCAACAGGCTAAAACATATTTTTTTCACAAAGAAGAATGGTTTAGAAAACGTTTGTTGATAAAGTACTTGAAATTATATTTTTCCCATCCTGCACGTGCTAATTTGGAGGCGTGGGTGGGAGGAATGTGAGTAGATGGATTTTTAAATTTAATTTTACTAGTGTAAAGTTCATAAGTGTATCAGTGCTCCTTAATATAGGTGTAGATTTCCTGGCAAATGGAGTCAGAACAAGGTTGTAACAATCTACTTTCCAGCATAGAAATAAGTTGCCACAAGGAGAGTCCAGCTATAATGTATAGTCAACAGGGCACTGCTTGAGAGGAACCCCCCCCCCCAACATCTAGTATTGGGGTAATCTGGGCATTACTTGACTTGGTTCTGTCCATGGTGGTAGCCTTTTCTGAGTAATTTGCGATTTATTGCAAATGGGAAAAATGGCGACTCCATAGATGACAGCTAAACATAATTTTTTTTCTGCAGAGAGATGGGATTTTATTCTTAATGTTATGCAATGTTTTGATGTTTCTCCACCTTCCACAAGTACACTGTTTCTTGCCTGAATTTCAATTTTGCAGGATGAGCAGAAAGCGGAAGACGAGCTTGCAAAGAAACGTGCAGCCTTCCTTTTAAAGCAGCAGCGCAAGGCTGAAGAGACACGGCTTCGAAAACTACAACTTGAGGCAGAGGTTGAGCAGAAGAGAGATGAAGCCCGGTAAATACAATAACTTGCTGTAGTAGGCTTTGGTTTTTTCTCTCCCTTGAGAAATTTGGAGTACTGAGATTTGAAAGCCATGTTTGCTTTTGCAGTCGCAAAGCTGAAGAAGACCGAATACGGAAGGAGGAAGAGAAAGCCAGGAGAGAACTCATCAAACAAGAATATTTAAGAAGAAAGCAACAGCAGATCTTGGAAGAACAAGGCCTTGGGAAGCCCAAGTCCAAATCCAAGAAGCCCAGGCCGAAATCTGTCCATCGGGAGGAGTCCTATAGTGACTCAGGAACAAAGTGTTCTTCTACTCGTAAGCAGAAGCACCCATTTTGGTTCCCATATTGGTTTAATAAAGCATGTCAACTCTTTTTTGTTATGCCACTCCTGCCTCTCTTTTTTTTTTGCCAGCGGATAATCTAAGCAGTGCGCAGTCAGGTTCCAGCCTGTCCTTGGCATCAGCAGCAACAACTGAGCCTGAAAGTGTTCATTCTGGTGGTACACCTTCACAGCGGTAAGATAAGCCATAAACAAGGATTTTAGAAATTTGATGGTATAGGTTATGGGGGAATGTTGCTTGGGTGCCGCATCCATCCTGCTAAGTAACTTTTATGTGGCCATGGCTCTCGGCAAAACAGAGTGAATTTCAGTTTTAGGTTTTTCAGTTTTTCTTGTCTGGAACTCAATTGTAATGCTATACCACTTTGAAAGTACTGGCTATACA
The DNA here is from genome assembly GCA_021292165.1 of Shinisaurus crocodilurus. Lineage (NCBI taxonomy): Eukaryota > Metazoa > Chordata > Lepidosauria > Squamata > Shinisauridae > Shinisaurus > Shinisaurus crocodilurus. The sequence continues at coordinate 1,264,813 of JAHFWL010001192.1, read as the reverse complement.
TTCGAGAAATAAATAAATTGCAATTGAGGAGAGCTTGATGGATTAGAATTGTACTAAATAAAATAAATTAACATGTATTGAGGGTTAAAAAAAAACCCATTTCAGGTGTTCAGTGCTAGGACAAAGCGAGTCACAGTCGCTGTCTGATTTTATCTTGCATTAATTTATTCTCCACAATGAATTATGATGCATGAGCTACTCTCTTGCATCTTTTTCTTTATTTTTTGGGCCCACTGTGCGCGCGCGTGCGCGTGTGTGTGTGTGTGCGCTTGCTTGCTCCCTTTATATATAATTCATATAAGCACGAATTAGTGTGTGTAACTGTCTGTGACCTGGTTTGTGCAACATGACAACCCAATTGTGGGTAACTAGCCGCAGTGGGTTGTCATGTTGTCCGCATCCAGACTGCTTCCTGCAGGGTGGCTTATTTTTTGGCAACAAGCCACCGTGACAACCCATGGCTTGTTACAGGGCAGGATCTCCAACCTGGGGTCCCCAGATGTTGCTGGCCTACAGCTCCCAGCATACCCAGCCAGCATGGCTAATGTCAAGGGATTCTGGGAGCTGTAGTCCAGCAACATCTGGGGACCCAAGGTTGCAGAGCCCTGTTCAACCCACGATGGGTTGTCCTGTTGTCTGAACCTGGGAGAGCAATTTCGTCATGGGTTGTGGAGATCAGCTAGCGAGCCGCTCTGCAAGAGCAGCAAAAATCCCTGCCGCTCTTCGCAGTCTCGCCCATGCTGCCACCAGTGACGAGCCCCTTCACCAATGCCCAAGCAGCTCTTTGGAGCGACGGTCACGGGTTCACCACTTTTTTCTTTTTGGCCTCAGAAAATTGCACAACTGTGTTCGTAATTTTTTAATTATTATTTTTGTGGGTCCTTTGCCAAGTGCACATTTACAGCTGTCCAACCTGTGTAGTCTTGCCTGGTTGATTTCCTTGTCTGTTTCAGCTGTCAAAGGGAGTGGTGGAGTAGGTAACAGATGGACAAGGCGGGCCTGCATATAGGCTAATTTGTGCACAGTTGCCCAGCTGAGAATTGAAAAGCACCAGTAGGGGGGGGGGGGGGGGACAACAACAGAAGGTGCACCAAAAAGGGGTGGGGACAGTTTCACCCCCTTCGCAAAGTAATCCTCTTGATTTTAAGTGTTGAACTGAAAGGGTTCCCCGTGCCCTCCACCTTTTCAGCACTTCCCCTAGTCTCCAGCTACTCCAGAAAGGGGAGATCTTAACACACCCACCCCTTTTCGAGTCTCTCTTTGGAGCACTTACTACTGCAGTTCTCGCGATTCCCTGACCGTTCTTAAAAATGCACATATTTTTTTTGGACTGGGAAATATACGCAGATGTAAGGGCTGTGAAGTAAATGATGGGGACATGTACGCCAATTTAATGGACGGGAAGTAAACGGAGGGGAGATTTGCGCACCTGGAGCAACTGCTCTGCTATCGCAGGCACGCACATGTGCCCTATATTTACACCTACCTTTACTGACTTAAGAGGCCCCCTTCATCCATCTGACAAAGTAGGCCCGCAAAAACTTGCACCCAAATACATTAGTTGGTGTGTCAGATACAAGAAGGTTCTCTGATTTTTCTACAACAGATTATAACATGGCTACACCTACGGAAGTTGTCTTATTTCAAAGGGAGAATAAAAGGTGCGGTGGCAGGGAAAGAAAAGTTAGACACAATCTTTTTTGGGTAGGGGAGGCATGCTGAGTATCTCGTAGATATGAACACAACTGCTCATGAACTGCGAATTTTGTTTGTTCTGGTAGAGTGGAGTCAATGGAATCCTTACCCATATTGAGTAGGAACCCAAGTCGAAACATGGAGAGAGATTGGGAGAACACCTCAACAGCTTCTTCAATTGCTTCAGTAGCAGAATATACTGGTAAACTTGATATGTTTTAGCTGCTTCCATCCTATTAGGGATCAAGGTCATATGCATCTGGCTCCTTTGAGGTGGACGGGAAAATATCCCTTCCCTTGTTCTGGGTATGCATGTGTGGAAAATGAGCCAAGTGTCGTTTCAGCCATGTGCTATGTGATCTTCCATTGCATTTAACTCCTGTTAGACTGTTTTTATCCAAACCCTAACCCTTTCTGCCAAATTTGGTGCTTTTATCAAAAAGTGCACAGCTGTTTTGCTATGCTGTATCACTATCACAATCAAAGAAAGATCACTCCCCCCCCCATTTTTACTCCTCTTTTCCTATCTTTTAAAAAAATAGCATTAAAAATACATACCAAAAAAGAGAAAAATTTAAATAAAAAAAGAAGACCCTATAATATGGATGAGAATTAAAATAAAACAAAACAAAACAAACAAACAAACAAAAAATTAAAAAAAAAAGCCCAAAAGATCAAGGAAAAACTTCCTGCCTTCCAGCAAAACCTTTTTGCCTTCCAGTTCCCTTAAGTGGAACCAGGAACACAATAAGCATGTTCAATATCAAGCTGAAAACCTGGTGTCAATGCCAATAACTCACGCAAAAATGTATCCATAAACTCTGCCAAGCGAACCTGTGTAAGCTGTGCCCAAAGTCCAAGGACATGCAATTTAGCTGTCGAGAAAAAGTTTCCACCTATGCACCAGATGTATGTATGCACCTATGTTAGCCAGATGTGCCTTACATATGAATCTAAAGATCGGGAGGGAGGAACATAAATGTACCTCCCAAGGAAGAATGGATGTAGGGCAGCCGCTGAAAGGCAGCTCCCCCAATGACATCTTTGAGGTTCCCCTTAAGAGGGAGGTGAGCTCATATAGGGGAGAGGAGCTCTAAAATGTGCAGGCCCCAACAACTGTGCAGTTAAAAGACTACATATGTGATTTTCATTTCCTATTTCAGTGTGAACTCTGTGGCTTCAGTCCAGACTTACTTAGAATAGACCTATTGAAATCATGACTAATTTGAATCTCAAATTACTCTAAGTATGACTAAGTTTGGAACTAATCCTGCGAGTGTGTGTGTGTTGTGGCAAAGTTGTATTTTGCTGTTCTTGAAGTAGTTTTACTAGGGGAGAATTCGGAGATTTAATTCAAGTGTCAATTTATTTATTTGAAACTGAACGATGTTTCGAACCTTAATCTCTCTCTCTTTTTAAACTGCCTTAATCTTTAACTGAGTTAGTAAGTTGCCTGTTTAAAAATTGTCTCTTAACAGGTCCAAAACTCTTTAAGGAGCCCAGTAGCAAATCCAACAAACCAATTATCCACAATGCTATCTCCCACTGCTGTCTTGCTGGAAAAGTGAATGAGCCTCACAAGAATTCCATATTGGAGGCAAGTATTTCTCAGAGCAAGAGTAAGTTAATATTGCAGACAATGGCCAGGTTTGCACATCACACGAAGCCACACTGTGTAGTAAGTAGGGATGGGTGCCAAGCTTGGCGCGCACCCCCGGCACGTGAGCTGAGCCTCCGGGTCCCCGGCGCTATGGTTTTTTTACGTTAAAAACAGTGTAAAGTATGTTAGAACAACCGCAATTTGCGTGGTGCATGCAAACTATGCAAATCGCGGTTGTTCTCATGTATTTTATGCTGTTTTTAATGTAAAAAACGTAGCGCTGGTTATGCAAATCACAGCCGTTTTAACGTACTTTACGCTGTCTTTTACATAAATGTAGTGCCGGAAACCGGAAGTTCCTTTCTCGAGGACGCGAGCTGAGCCGGGGAAAGGTAAGTCGAGCGGAGCTCAGGTGGGTCGAGCCCAGCGAGTTCGCTGAGCTTCCACCCCCCTATCGAGCTCTGCGTACAACCCTAGTAGTAAGCTGCTACGCAGTGTGGCTTAGAAGCCACCCTATCCCAATGTGCCTGACAGACAATTGGGCACAGTGCGGGATGGGTGCCTCCTCCTCCTCCCCCCTCGGTCCTCCTGCGGGTATCCCAGAGGACCCCACAGGAGCAGTGAGTTTTCTCTTCCCTCCCTGCAGCTATGAAAGCCCCAGCAGAGGCGAGGAGCGGGGGGGACAGGGGAGCTGGCGGCCCCACTCCTGTTTGTCATTGCCGCGTGATGACAAACAGGAGTGGGCAGTGCCCCCCCTCCCGCTAGTGAGTCCTTGCCAGCCGGAGTGAGGGGGGTGCTCCTGCAGCCCCACCTGCTGCTGCGACTGCCCGGCAACCACAGCGGCGGCCAGGGGGTAGAAAGAGCCACACTTTGATTGGTCTCTGGAGGAGACCGATCAGAGCACTGCTCGTCCCCGCCTGCCGCCACATGCTGCCTCCTCAAGCCCCGTGCAGGGCTTGGGGAGGCAGCACATGGTGGCAGGGAAGCTGATGACAGCCACGCAAAGTGCCACTTGGGCACTTTGGGCAGCTGTCATCCGGATCCGCTTGGCAAGAGCGGCAACAAGATTTTGGCGCTTTCGCCAAGTGGCTCGCTCGTTGTGGGGCTTGCCTCCCGGTGGGTTGTGTCGTCCGCATTCAGACGACACGGCAAGCCACCGTGGGGCAAACAAACCCCACAGCAAGCCATGGCTCGTCAGGGCGGGTTCAAAGCCAGCCTTGAGGCATCCTGACAAAACCATCCTGCGTGCACAGAACATGCTCAGCTGGCTTAGCGTGTTGTGCGAACGCAGTCAGTGTCTCATTCAGTAAGCCTTCACCATGCACATCGTCTTGGGCCAAGCATGGCACAGTCTGAGCTATTAGTGCTGCTGCTTGTAACCAGTTAAAGAATGCTGCTGATTATATTGCCTTCTTGCTGCCCCATATTGGATCCCAGCCAGCCCTTCAAAAACAAAGTGTTTGCACTGTGGGTGGCTTCATATCAGAAGCTTTTAGTGGCTAGCTTGCTGGAGTGTAGTTCAGATCAAATTTAACTCATGTGGCACTGCAGTGGGGAAGCACCGTATGCATCTCCTGGCCCTCATTTTAGGTACCTAATGCTTATATACTGTTAGCAGTGCGATTGTCTCCTTTAGCGGTCTGGTTTCCATGATCCTCAGTCCCAGAACTTTTCTGTTTCCCCTCCAGGAGCTTGAGAAGTGTGATGCCAACCACTACATTATTTTGTTCCGTGATGCTGGCTGCCAGTTCAGAGCACTTTACTGCTACTATCCTGACACGGAAGAAATCTACAAGCTGACAGGAACGGGGCCAAAGAGCATCACCAAGAAAATGATTGACAAGCTTTATAAGTATAGCTCAGACAGAAAGCAGTTTAATCTGATTCCAGCCAAAACCATGTCCGTCAGTGTAGATGCTCTGACGATTCATAACCATTTGTGGCAACCCAAGCGACCCACAGTGCCAAAGAAGACCCAGACTCGCAAATGACACTACATTTCTGTGGGAGACTATTGTAGATCTCATTATTGGGGGGGAAGTGCCCTCCCCCCACCTCTAATTTGGGTATGAGGCAAGCAGAACCATAAACTTTTTTTAAAGAAGCAGCTTAAACATGGATGCAAGGAAAGAATGAAGGAACAGCTTCAATGTTCTTCTTTTTTGTTGGTTTGTATGAATGATAAAATGGCTGTTACACCCATTGCTAATTTACAGATGCTTTTCACACGAGGGAAGGTGCATGTAGCAAGATCTTAAGCAGTGGATTTCCTTTTACTTGAAGTTCTTCATTGGTACAAATTGGGACATTTCTCTCTCTCCTGATTTCCTCTCCCCACCCCTGGCAATCCGTCTCGGAAACAGCATATGCCGCCCTTCAGGAGAACGACGAGGACCAGGCTGTGTGTGGCAGGCTTCTGAGGAATAACCTTTAAGAAAAGTTAACTTTCCTTTTCAACTCTGGGCACATGATAGCATATGAAACTATTGGTACTGTACCTACTGCCAACGTTAAGCCAGGCTCTGACTTCTGGAGGAAAATAAAAAATCAACCCAGCCCTTGCTACTCAGAACAAAGTTTACCTATAGTATCCATTCTTTATAAGCACTGAAAGATATAAAATCTGTCTTTTTTAAAATTAAAATGGAGGACTTATGCAAATTATTATGGCTGATGAACATTTCTGCAACACAATCATGAAGAAGCAAACAGGTGCTACTGGCTGGAATACCCCCCACCCCCATTTGAAACTTGAGGCACGCTGAATGAGTACAGTCAACCTTGGTTTTCTGTTTCGAGTAGTACCCTAACATTTTTTTGGTCTCTTTAATAAAGACAGATTCTAGTAATAGTAGAATGTTTTCACTCAGAGCACGTTACTCCTGTATAATGGTGCACTTATTGATCACAAATTCTAACGCTTTTTTAATCATGTCCTGAAACGTAATTCTACTTTGTCCTTTTTTGGGGTGGGTGGGCGGGAGTGGGACTGGATGAGCAAGCATGCTCTAAAATGGAGCAGCATGCTCTTTTTAGTTTTTTCTTTTTCTTTTGGGGCAGGTTATATTCTAATAAATAAGGAAACAAACCAATTTCCATATACTAGCAGCAATCTGCATTTGTTTTGAAGGCTCAAATAAGTCTGATGGCTTTGTTTTTTTGTTTTTTTTTTCATCTTGAAATATTAAATCTTGAGTTAAGACCTTTAAAGCTGTGTATTGTTTCCCTTCAAAAAAGGAACCTATTTATATCTGGTGGTGGAATGAGGGCAGTTTGGATTGATAATCATGTGTCTGCTTTAAAACATGTCCAATCCCCCCTTCAAAGTAACTATTAAGATTTGTAGTTCCAGTCTATCTTTATCCATTACCAAGCCCATAGCACATCTCACTGTATTTCTACTGCCTAGGATTTTCTTTTATAGGGTTGCACATTGGTTTGCACATGTTTACTTCTACTTGAAGTGTTACTTGAATATGTTTCATGCAGTGCAAAGGACACTATTGCAACACTAGAGATGAGAAAAAGTTGAAACTCTAAAACACAATCCAGTGTAATTATTTAATGAACTTAAAATAATAATAATTGGAATGAGGAGTGAGTTTTGCATAGAAGGGATGAGAAATAGGGTACTTAATGCTAACTAGAGAAATGAGAATGAAGGTCTTCCGTTGCAGTCTTCTCAGTTTTCATTCCCTTACAGTACTTTTTAAATAGGTTGGCTGTAAATTTTGTTGGATAGCTGGCTACCGTGTAAATAAGGAAAGGCTTTATTATTTCTAAAAGTGCTAAGTATTAAACGCTGTCATGAGTGTAATTTTTTTGTTTTGTTACATGCTTCTCATACTTTATTTCTCACTGTTTGATATTATACAACATATTTATTTTATGGAAGCACTGAAATTTAATAAAGATCATCAGCTGATTTTTTGTTATTCCACGCATCTTTTTTTTGTTTTATTTTGAACTTCTCCCTTATGCTAAGACACTGATGCAAGGCTTTAAAGATGTGCTTTGCTGTGTTCCTGCATTACTGTGACTTGGCGGGAGCAAACACCGTCCTTTTCATCTCAGCCGATGGAACTCTGCTAAACAATTAGGAGATGAAATCAAAGATTCCACTTAGTTCTCTTATTAATCTGGAAGGACATCAGTAAGTCCTGGGAAAGGAGGCTTGGGAGGGGTACAAGGTGAAAGTAAAAAAATAAAATTAAAAATTCGTAAATGAATGGGAGATCATGCATCTTCTCCGAGATACTGTGTGTATTCTGGCACTTGAGTTTTCAGATATGCTAATATGGACATGCTTCCTGAGCCCGAGTCTTTCCATGGTCATAATTTCTTTTGAAATGCCTACTGGCCTGCGTAACAGTACCCCCCCCCCCCAATGGTTGTGGCAGAATCAGAAGGAAATTGTAGTTTGCCCCAGGTAAACATTTTATACTCATTAGGTCTTGGTGCCTTTCAGATTGATTTGGGCAAGGTCCCACCCACGTGGCCTGCCTTGTAGTGTTCCCCTTGCTGTTAAACACAACTTCCTTGAGTGTCCACACACTTTTCAGGCTGGGGAAAGCTGTTCATGCAATCCTATGCATGTTTATTCCGAAGTCCCACTAAGTTCAGTGCGCACACTACTCCCTAATGAGCATGTTTACAGTTGCAGCCTCCGGGTCTTTAATGTAGCCTAATTCCAAAAGTGAAGATATAGTTCGAATATACTCAATTTCCTGTGCAGAGGCTCTGCTTTCTGGTCATTTCTCTTGGGATCTTGAGTGAAGTCCCTCTTTGAGCAATGTGATAAAGAACTCAACTCACCACCACATAACATCATTCAAAACTGATCTGTTTTGAAACTCCTTGAGGCTGTGATGTATTCTTTAAAATAGCAGCTTTCTCCATTTACCTGGCATAGCCACAGGGGGGCCTATTCCCTTCATAGTTATTTTAGGATCCCTCCCTGAATATTCGGATTACTTTAAAAAGTAAGCCTCTAAGTCCTTTTACTTATACAGACATAAGGAAAAGCATGCAAGCAGTATTCTTCCCAATTGTTCATTAAAAAGTAGCACAATTATATACTGTAACTTCAGAGATATTAGGCTTGCACGTTTAGGTTCTGCAGTGATTCCCAGCTGCCTTACCACAGTTTTGATGGCCATATATCTATCCCACTTCGATACAAAGGGAGACTCTCTTCCTTTTGTATCTGCTTAACTACAAACCGGTTGGCATTCATGACAATAGTGTGACCATTTGAGCCAGGACAAGTCTTCCCACCCCCTCAGAAAACCACAGCTCCCACATCCTCTGAATTATCCCAGAGTTCTGAATGCAGTACAAATGGGTCTTACAATTTTACTTTTTTTTAAAGTAGTATTGATTACACAGGAGAAAGACATGTTGACTGGGTTCGCATGATGCACACGGCAACAACCCACCATGGCTTATAAGCCACGGCGAGTTGTCATGTGTGGACCCAGACCGTTTCATGCAGCGTGGCTTGTTCATGGGAAACAAGCCACCCTGACAACCCATGGCTTGTTCTAGGGGTTGTTTTACCCATGATGAATTGGCATATGACGTCCGAGCCCGGGTGACCATCCCCATCACGGGTGAAGGGAAGCAACGAGCGCACCTCTTAACAAGGGTGGCAAAAAACCTCTTGCCAAGCTCGCCCAGGCCACCGCCAGGGTCAGCTGCCTCACAAGTGCCCACGTGGCACTTTGGGGTGACTGTCCCCAGCTGCGTGTCCCCCACCACGATCGCGAGCCCTTCTTGCTCACCGCAGGTTCTTCCCCCCCCCCCCCCTTTAACCTTTTCTTTTTCGGAGATCACGATCTCTGGCTTGGCAGCCAGTTTTTGCCATCTCCATTTTGACAGCCCCTTCAGAGTGCCCAAGCAGCGCACTGGAGGGATTGTCAGTGCTTGGCAACCTTGTGTGTGTGTGTGTGTGTGTGTGTGTGTCTGTGTAATTTGTTTTGTGCCCACAATGTGCACAAATATTTTCGTACTTTTTTTAATATACTAGCTGTGGCCCGTGGCTTCGCTCGCGTGGATTTTAGGATTTGGTACAATTGTTTTTAAAAGAAACATGAGTTTTTTGTCCAAACTGTACGAAATATAATTTACAGGTTGACGTCTTAATGTAATAATGTACTTAATCTTTGTTTTGGTTACAAAACAAAGATAGTTGTTCCATTCATATGCATCTATGATTTTTTTCGTGGTGTTATTAGAAACAGACAATGGGACAGACCAAAAAATTTAAAAATTCTTATTTGGCATCTGCAACCTACAACCCACCCACCCCACCTATTTCTGTACTTCTTTGTAAACTACATTAGTGGTTCTCCCTTCAGGTGCTAGGATGACCAGAGAGTTAGGTGAGCTCACTCTGGAGCAGGCCACATAAAACTGCCCCTGTGTGAGAAGCAGTCTTCCGTTCGGTCAATCCCCGCTACCTTCAAAGTCTGCCCCTGCGACTTGCTGATGGTCATGGCTGGTGAAACAAACCTTTAGGGGGAACTGAAGTCTTTTGAATTCAAACGGATATTCTAAAGGTATGAGAGGCATTTGTGGTATGAACACCGACTACCCCTGGCCAGAACCGGAAAACAAAGTAGAATTTAGGAAAATGGAGCTTGAGGCAGAAAAGGAGGAAAGAGAGAGAGAGAGAGAGAGAGAGAGATGAAACTGAGAAAGCTTGAAGCAGAGAGAAAAAAGAGAGAGGGAGTTAATAAATTCTATTTGGGGGCAGTGAGAAAGGTACACAAATTATGTCTACCCAGCGTAAGCACCACAATAAACAATACTAGTGTTTTTAAAAGAATGTACCCCCCACAGACAAATTATCCCAGTCATCAGGACTTCTTCATATATATATATATGATATATATATATATCATATATTTATATTATATATATATATATATATATATATATTGTAAACAGACTAATAACATATTTTTAATGTGCACAGAACAGTCAGTCATTAAAAAATTCTCCCCCCTTTTTCACCCCCTTAGGGACGGCATTTCCAAAAATCCTTCCTTAGTGGGTGCCTACGTCATAAAAACAATGTTCCTTCCAAATTTCACGTTCCTACGTTAAATGGTTTGAGCTGGGCGTTGATGAGTCAGTCAGTCAGGACTTCTTCTTTTATATATATAGATATAATTTTTTCAGCCGCACTTGCTCAACTGCAGACTCCTGCAGTTCTGCGAGTGCAAAAATGGGTAGCCAGAGGCTGGGAAATGTCCTGGGGGGTACCTGCTGCCACAGTGCAGCAGGTACCAGCCTTGGACATTGACCCAGAGAGGCTCCAAATAGGGTGTGTGTGTTTTTAGTTTAGGGTGCTTCCCCCTCAGCTCAGCTATCAAAAGGCGAGCTGTCAAGGGAAAGCAAAGCCATGAGGGTATCCTTTAAAAGGATACTTTTAAAGGTTTTTAAGAATATTTTAATAATATTTGCTGTGTTTTTAACTACTTATGTATTTTATGTTATGGTTGTTCCCCGCCTCGATCTGAGGAGAGGCGGGTAAGAATTATTATTATTATTATTATTATTATTATTATTATTATTATTATTATTATTATTATTATTATTATGCTCATAAAAAGGGGGTGGCGAGATCCTCATCTTTTTTCTTTTGCATCCCACTCCCACCCCATTTTCAGGGGGAAAGGGCTTTTGACATCTAGTATAAGGAGAGCCAAAACCCAGCACCATTTCAGTGCAAGCAGATGTTCACAGGGAGCCTGGAGGGTGTGTGTGTGTTTGCATCACGCAGATACCCGTAACTGCTTAGGTGCGGTCCGTCCTACAAGTTCCGGGGAGCACATTTTGCCTGCATAGTTTTTGTACTGTTGTCATTCCCACTTGAGTAGGATTGTTTCCAAGGCCCTTCAGTACTGAAATTCCTGCCTCTGTACCCGTCTACCAACTTCCCGTGTCCGCGGCCACTCGACTAGAGCTGCTGTGCCTTCATCTGCCCTGCTGCCTTTCTCCGGGGGGGGGGGGCATCCCGCTTCCACGACTTTGCGGTGTGGCGACCTGGGCGCTCAGCTATCCACTTCGATCAAACATTGCTGTTTGGATGCCAGGGCATGTGCGGATGCAGCAGCCTTTGGCTGGGCTGCCCCCTCTGTTCAGTTTTGGTGTGACATTTCCCTCTTTCCAGTGATTTTTCCCCCCCGTTATCAGTCACCCCATATGTGTGTGAGTCACAAAGGAGGAGGATAGGTTGCTTGACTGCCTGTAACTGTAGTTCTTCGAGTGGTTATCTGTGAACCCGCACGACCCACCCTCCTCGTCAATGCCCCTCTCTTAATTTGTTCCACTGCTGCGGTAGACCCCGGGAACTAAGCGGGAGGTGGGAGCCATGCCCTGGGACATCTGCGGAGTGGGCTGGGCTGGCCTCCTGCCTGCCAAACTGCTCTCTTCAGCTCTAGAACCGTTCTGAATGACTAGAGGTCATTCAGGTGAGTAACCCCGTATGTGTGAGTTCACCGATGACCACAAGAACAACGGCAGCCACATGTAAGCAACCTGTCTTTCTTTCAGTTGTGTAGTCGGGGGTGTGTGTGTACAAAAGCTCACAGAGCAACAGTGGTACACACCCAGCAGTACTTGGAGCTGGCCAGTAGCCACAGCTGTGGCTGTGATTTCCAGGGATGGGGACTCGGACTCCAGGACTCGACTCGTGAGTCGGACTGAGTCCCCCCCTCTGACTCGACTCGGACTCAAGTCCCAATATTTCTAATGGGACTTGAGACTCGACTCGGGACTCGAGACCAAGGACTCTTCAACATCCCTGGGCTGTGCCAGAAGGAGTGGAGAGGAGTGCGGTCGCCAGCGAAGAGTGAGGGTGAAATTGTGACGAGATCTCACCGTTCCAGAATGGGGGGCAAACATTTAGAAAAAATAATGTTCCTCAAATACAGCATGGATAAGTTTTAGGAAGTACAGCAAGTTTATTTTTTTAAATCATTTTCCTAAAATGCAACCTTTCAGACATTTTGGGTTTGGCTGCCTCTGCCTGCCTGTTTGGGGTTCCCTGCCTCCTCTGCCTGCCTGGTCTCTTCTTAACCAGTTCCACAGTTTGAATTGTCCAAGATAATGGCCTCTGCCTGCCTGCTTTGGGGTTCCCTACCTCCTCTGCCTGTCTGGTTATTCTGGGTTTGTCTGCCTGGTCTGTTCTTGCCAAAATCAGTTGCAGAGTTTTGAAATAAAAAGGCACACTTGTGCCTAGAATTTATTTAAGCCACACATCTGAAGTAGCCTGATTTTGTTGGGGGAAACCCCCATTGATTTTAATAGGGACTCGTGGAGTCAGCTTTGGGAGTGACTCGGGACTTGGGACTCGGGAGTCACCATTTTGGACCAAGGACTCGGACTCAGACTCGAGACTCGGGTCCAAGGACTTGTGACTCTACTCGTGACTTGAAACCAAGGACTCTTCAACATCCCTGGTGATTTCCCTCCTGGTTGTTGTGACCACAGGAATTCCTGTGTCTGCACCTATGTACTGCTGCATGGCTAACAGAGCTCGCCTCGGCCACAGAGTCATAGAATTTGTAGAGTTGGAAGGAGGGACCTTCGCTTCACCTCTTGCTCAGTGCAGGATCTGCAAGGGGGGGGGGCGGGATTGTCACCTGTAGGCTTAGTTTTATTAACTTTTTCAATTGTCAATTTAAACTGCGCTTTTGAATTTGGTTTTAATCTTTTAAACTATACTGTGTGTTGTTTTTATTGTTGGTTTTTATGCAGATTTTATTGTATAAATTGTTGTGAACCGCCCAGAGAGCTTCGGCTGTGGGGTGGTATAGAAATGAAAATAATAATAATAATAATAATAATAATAATAATAATAATAATAATAACAACAACAACAACAACAACAACAACAACAACAACTACTACAGCATCCCTTGTGGACTGCTGTCCAGCCTGTGCTTAAATACCGTCAAGTGAAGGAACTCACTCATTAGCTCCCAAGTTAGTCTGGTCTACTGTTTAAACAGTTTTTACTGTTAGGAAGTTTCTCCTCATGTTTAGCTGGAACCTGCTTCCCTGACCCCCCCCCCCCCCCGGCTTCATGCCTGTGCTCTGGAACAAGAGAGAACAAGTCTGATTCATCTTCTGCATGACAGCCCTGCAGATATTTGAAGACCGCCATCATTTCCTATCAATCTTTTCTCCTCCGGGCTCTTTCGACCTCATATAGGGCTTGGTTTCAAAGTGCAGAAAGAGAATTAAGTCGGACTGGCTTGTGTAGACGAACCTTCTTTCCTCATGACATGAAGTAAGCAAGGATCAGGGCCCTTGTGCTGCGTTTCTGCTTTCAGAAAGGTGGTGTGTGTGTGAGGCCCTGATCCTTCCTGCTCCCGCCACTTGTGCCTTCTGCCCCCAGCCCCCCCAAATTCTCCGAGGGTCAAACTGCACATTACTTTAAAGACACATCTACGGTTTGTTTTTGTTTTGTTTTTACTCAAAAGTAAGCTGATGGGACCCCATATGGATCAGGTCCCTACAGTGGTGGGTACAGACTTTAACCCTTTGCCTGCAATTTACATTACAACTGGATGCCTTTGTGGCAACGCAAATTGGAGGCATGGGCGGGCTGATCCAGGTTGTTGCCACTTGCCACGGTCTCCCTACTCCACCTCCATGCTAGGGTCCCAATCCATGTAGTAACAGCTCATCTTGTAAGATGGCATTCCAAAACTACAGGAATAGGCCATGCACATAGAAGCACTCTGTAATAGAATTATCTGAAAACCTTGGAGTACTTGCAGCATTCTAGCTTCAGAGTGAAACTGGACATGCCCAACATAACTTTGCCGGAAGTTGCTGCCATAGGCCTTTCATGGTACAGAAAAACCCTAATAACTTTTGAACTGCTGCTCAGAACTTCATCAAACCCATGAAAGGCACACCTCCTCAATAAGCACGAATAACATACATCAGTTGTTTTCACCAAGATTTTAAAGAAATATACGATATGCTGAACCACAACTTGGAGTAAAAAGGACAAATGTGTCAATTTGCCACGCCCTTAAAGTTGCTCTGCATGTGGCAATTTGTATCAGCTCAGTTTTAAACTTAGCACAATTGCAGAACTCATGTGGCAGATCATGGATGCCAAGTTTCAAGTTATTAGGTGTCATTTTTATATAGACATTTTGAGGCTTATAGTGGAAGAACCTTTTTGGGGGTGCAGGGTGACTCACCTTAACTAAAGGGGCACTTCCATGCCCCTTTAATAAATGCCTAGCCATTACCAACATCACGTGGGTGACACACCGATTTATGCAAAGAACAAGTTTTGTAAGGTGGTGGTGGTGATGGGTTTTGATAGCTACCTTCTAAGACCAGACAAATTATTCTTTTATCTATAATTCTGCCCAATTCCAGCTGCTTGAGCTGGAAAGAAGTGGCCAGGGAAAACAAAGCAACAGTCTTATTTTTGCCACTCGCGGTGGTGCCCCTTTAATGTTTATCCTGCAAAATGGTTAACATATTCACTGCTAATGGGAAGGCTCCATGGTGATACTATGGAGATACTGCTATATTAACCATGCATGTGGTCACACTGGAAAATGAGGACCCCCCACCCGCACTGCAAAGGGGACAAATCAACACACACAACAGGTTTTGACTTGTCTGGCTGCTGAATGGAGGCAGCAAGCTGCAAACCTACCATTTTATGACATGCCATCTCCCTTGCGAGGCTCTTAGTGCATTCCAAAAGCAGCCAAAGTGGACTTCTTTCTCTCTGAATGGAAGAAAGACCTTGCCCGACATGAAATGTAAGTTCTGCAATCTTACACTATCGGATATACTAATAGCATTGAGCAGGGGGGTTGGACTCGGTAGCCTTGTAGGCTCCTTCCAACTCTATGATCTATGAAATCTATTAAACAAACTAACTTGGGTTTATTTAATAGATTAAATAGACCCAATAATGACAGCTATGTAGCCAAAGCGGGGCTACTGAGATGCACATGGGAGGTAAACAGCATGATTGGGGAAACTCCCAACATTTGCAGAAAAGTAGAAAAAAAGAAGGAAATCTTTAGGACAGCCTCATGTCCTCCACCATGTTGTTTTAGATGACAACTCCCATCAGCACCAGGCAACATGGCCAATGGTCATGATGATTATGGGAGTTGTAGTCAAAAACATCTGGAGGGCATCCAGTTTGGGAAAGTTGCTTTAGAGGAGGAAAATCCCTAAGGGGCAAAAACAAAACACCCCACCCCACCCCGAAAATAACCCCAAAACTGCCCAATGAGGACTGAGCATATTCAGTGGTGACAGGACGTTGAGTTTCTCTTGAGGGAGGAAAATGGAGCTGGGCAGGGGAGAGAATGGAATGGAGTATCTTCGAAGAAGTCATGTCTGCCTAGCTGCCTGGCTTGGACACTGAAAAGAGTATTCAATACTGTCTGCAACACTTTGTTGCTGGTCCCCCTTTTAAAAATATTGTCTTAAAGAGAATGAGAGAGAAACTTTGTTGAGATAGCCAGCTGAAGACAGACAAGAAGCCACAGCTTTTCAACCACATGTCATCATCCGCATCTCCTCCCGTGGGAAATTTTGGTAGTCATCTTGGCAAAAACTCATTTGAGCTTGCTTTGAAATTCCTCAGGTCTAATAATTTCTCAGATTCTTCTGACGGAGCTAAATTTCATCCAAAGTCTGGCCTGAAGCCAACATTTTCGTGGCGTCTCTTCTCTAGTATGGGGTTAAGAATGATGAATAGTTTCCAAACAAGCAAGGGCAGGCTGCAAAACTATGTGCAGGCACCTGCAAATAAGCCCCACTGAACAGGATGGGAATAACCATGCCTAGGAATGCTACCAGTCCAGCAATAGGGAAAGAGATCTAGGGAGCTTGAGGAATGCCTTCCTTGCAGATTTACAAGAATTTCCAGCATGGAATCTGTCTGACATGCATCACGTAAAATCATCATCATCATCTTATAGATCACCTAAAATTTTCTATGTGCCGTACGTATATTGAAAGGTAAGACAGTCCCGGCTTGCAGGCTCACAATCTAATAGACACGCTGCAAAAGGAAAACAAGAAGAATGGGGAAGGAAGAGGACCTGGTCAAGATGGAGTCAGTATGGTCTGGCTGAGTGGGCCACTCCATAACAGGCTGAAACAAAGGAAGTGTGGGGGACCCAGGGGTGGGTTAGGAACATAGGAGCTGCCTTATCCTGAGTCAGACCCTTGGTCCATCTAGCCCCAGTATTGCCGACACTGACTGGCAGCGGCTGTCCAGGGTTTCAGGCTGGATTCTTTCCAAGCCCTACCTGGAGAAGCCAGGGATCGAACCTGGGACCTTCTGCATGCAAAGCAGGTGCTCCGTCACACTGAGCTATGGGTCCCTCCCTTCAGCACCTGGTATTCCAAAGCGGTCACCCGTCCAAGTACGAACCAGGCCCGACCCTGCTTAGCTTCCGAGATCAGACGGGCTGTTCAGATGTCTAAAATAGATGGGTTTCTGCGTGAAAGGCTGTGAGCTCAGTGGAAGAGGTTAAAACAGATTCCTGGACTAAGCATGTGCTTAGAGACAACCTGTCCTTCAATTCTAAGTGTATGTCAGCCCCCCACTATATCATAGCCGGCTGGGGTTGATGGAAATCAGGGTTCTCATTTAAAAAAACACACAAATAATTTAAGTCCTGCAAAGCTGAAGTTTGCCCACAGTATTAGAGGTTTCCTTCCTTCCTTCCCATGGCGACAGTTTCTGAAGGCAACTCCATGTAGATTGTGTTACAGTAGTCCAAATGGGATGTAATTGTTGGGACTTGAAAAAGATACTAGGAGAGGATACATTGTGGAGTAATATCCTTCCTATCTCACGTTAGTGAGATCAGCAGAGTAGAGTCCCTTTCCATCTTAAAAGAAGCTTACATTTGGTTAGCCAGTTAGCATTTGGTAATCCAGGATGCTTTAAGGCAGACTGGATTTCCCTGGTTTTGCCCCCCTTTTTTCTCCCTCAGAACAATAATCAGAGACACAGTCTTGTAAAAGTTAAAAGTAACATTTACTCACTCAGATTATGCAGTTTCATTCAGGCAGGCTTAAAAGCGTTTCTTACAGTTGCTTACAAGTTCATTTGGAAATACTTGGGGTCTGAACTTGTGGAGTTCAGACCAGCAACTCTGGCTACATGCTGCTACAAGGACCACGTGGAGACAACAACCTGGTGGTGCCACACTCACTAGAGTCTGAACAGAAAGAGGAAGAAGCTGGGAGCAACGCCCACTTCCTGTTCAGGCTGTTAATAATTCAATGAGTACCTTCTAGGAAAACCACCCTAGAAGGTATCAGTGATCTTAACCATTTCACCCAATTACCTGTTGAAACATTAGCCATAGGTTTTGACTGCAATTTTAATTATCCAACAGTAATTAAGGCATGCAAGACCATGGCCAGATCAGGAATGGGTGCAGTTGGCAAACACGGGTGCAAACACACTCCTAGCCACCACCAAGACCTGTGTATCCATGTTCAGGGCCAAGTCCAAGAGTATACCCAAACTGCAAGTCCGAGTCTTCAGTGGGAGTGTAACCCCATCCAGCACAGTTCAATCCCTATTCCCTGATCTGCCTTTCAACTGACCAAAAGCACCTCTGACTTGTCTGGATTCAGCTTCAATTTGTTTGCCCTCATCCAGTCCATCAGGCAACAATTTAGACCCAGAACAGCTTCCTTGGATTTAGATGGAACAGAGAGATAGAGTTGGGTGTCATCAGCATACTGGTGGCACTGACTCCCAAAATTCCGGAAATCTCTCCCAGCGATTTCATGTATATGTTAAATAGCATGGGGGATAAGATGGAACCCTGGGGGGACACCACAGGCCAATGGCAACGGCATCGAACAGGAATCCCCCAACACCACCCTTCCACTACCAAGGAAGGTCGTGGGCTCTCCCACTCTGGAGGCATTCAAGGTGCAGCTGAACAGCCATCTGGCTGGCAAGAGGAGTGGAAGTAACCCAGAGTGCATCGGGCACAACCAAGTGTGTGAGTTGTGTCAATGAAAAGGCAGTTAAACCTTCTATTCCTCCTTGCACCAGGGATGCTTTGACTTGGGTTCTTGCATTGAGCAGGGGGTTGGACTCGATGGCCTTACAAGCCCCCAGGGATGTTGAAGAGTCCTTGGTCTCGAGTCACAAGTCGAGTCACGAGTCTTTGGACCCGAGTCTCAAGTCCAAGTCCGAGTCCTTGGTCCAAAATTGTGAGTCCTGAGTCACTCCCAAAGCTGACTCCACAAATCCCTTTTAAAATCAATGGGGTTTTTCCCCAACAAAATAAGGCTACTTCAGATGTGTGGCTTAAATAAATTCTAGGCACAAGTGTTGCCTTTTTATTTCAGAACTCTGCAACTGATTTTGACAAGAACAGACCAGGCAGACAAATCCAAAATAACCAGGCAGGCAGAGGAGGCAGGGAACCCCAAAGGAGGCAGGCAGAGGCAGCCAAACCCAAAATGTCTGAAAGGTTGCATTTTAGGAAAATGATTTTAAAAAATAAAATCTTCGCCGGCGATCACACTTCTCTCCACTCCTTCTGGCACAGCCCAGGGATGTTGAAGAGTCCTTGGTCTCGAGTCCCGAGTCGAGTCTCGAGTCCCATTAAAAATATTGGGACTCGAGTCAGAGGGGGGACTCAGTCCGACTCACGAGTCGAGTCCTGGAGTCCGAGTCCCCATCCCTGCAGGTCCCCTCAAACTCTATTATTCTATGATTCTATGAGATCGCCCCTCTAAGAAGGACCAGAGCCACCATATAATGGTGCCTCCCAGTCCCGCCTCAGACAGGCACCTCAGAAGGATAACATGATCGACGGTAGGTATCAAAAGCCAATGAAAGGTCCAGCAGAACAGACAGGGACACAAAAAAACCCCAGTGATTGTAACTGTGTAGGCAGGGACGGTCTTTTTTGTTGATTGTTTGTAAGCTGTATTGGGAGCCTTTTTTTGGCTGAGGAGTGCGATAAAAATACTTGAATTAAACAAATAAGTGTGTTCTCAGTGCACTGAAATAACACAAGCCCCTCCTTGGTGTTGCAGTGATCTTTGGACTTGCTTTGCTTTGGGCACCAATCCAGCTTGCCGCATCCCAGTGCGTCCTCGAAAAGGAGTTCTTCTGCTCTTCCATTCCAAATGGTGAGTCCCCCCCCCCCAAGGCTTATTTGTGTTTTTCAACTTGATTGGGGGAAGGGCCGTAGCTCAGCGGCAAAACACCTGCTTTATATACAGGAGGTCCCGGGTTCAATCCCAGCATCCCCAGTTAGGGCTGGCAAAGACTTCCTATCTGAGACCTTGGAGAGCCACTGCCTGCCAGTGTAGCCAGGCTTCCGGGATCTTCCTCTTCCTATTATTATTATTATTATTATTATTATTATTATTATTATTATTATTATTATTATTATTATCAACTAGATCCAAAGATTCACCAACTGGAACCAGCCAGCTACAAAACAGTGGCTGGGAAATGGGTGTGGAGCCCAATGCAAAATGGTGGCTCATGGGGGTAGAACCAGTTACCCAGTGCACCCTATGAGTCAGATACTGGGCTGATCTCCAGTCCAAATCTACATCTGATCAGAGATTCAAACCACCTAATTTAGAAGGGGGGGGGAAACCCCTATTCTGTTGCTATCGTTGAACAATTCAGAGTCAGAAATCCTTGCTCAGCCTTCCCCCCAACCTGATGTCTTCCATATGCTTTGGACTTATGGCTGAGCTCCCATCAGCCTCAGCCAGCATGGACGATGGGCAGGTATCCTGGGAGTTGTAGTCCCAAACAGCTGGATGGTTGGGGAAGGCTGCCCTTGCTGATCTACTGGAAACCATCCAGTGACCTACCAGGAGATCCTGAGCTACCTTCTCCCCTCTGCCCCCGGTGTAAGCAATACTCTGAGCTAGATGAACCAATGGTCCGACTTGATATAAGGCAGCTGCCTATGTTCCTATGAGAGAATTCTGGAGGAAGAGGCTTCCCATCTCATTCCTTGTTCTCATGGCCAAATGTCCATCCGGTCCAGCTTCCTGTTTTGCAAAGTGGCCTTGAGCCAGATGCCTCCAGGGAGACCACCAGAAGCAGGGCACGAAGGCAGCAGACAGACGCTCCCATGTCTGTCCCCAGCATCTGGTAACAAAAGGTGTACAATCTCTGCACATGGAAGTTTCATAGATCCATAGGTCATAGAGTTGGAAGGGGCCTACAAGGCCATCGAGTCCAACCCCCTGCTCAATGCAGGAAACTAGAGGAGGGGTCTCCCATCCAAGTCATAACCAGGCCTGACCCTGCATAGCTTTCCACGCTCAGACAAGCTGAGCCAGCGTGAGCCACAGGCCTGTATTTGTTGGTCTACAATTCCCATCAGCCCCACCCAGCATGTCCAATTATCAGGGGTGATGGTGGTAGTAGCTAACAACATCTGAGGGGTGTGTGTGTGTGTGTGTGTGACAAGTTCCCCAGCCTTAATATATTCCTTGATAAGAAGGACATTGACAAACTGGAGCATGTTCAGAGAAGCGTGAGTGACTGGGATGGTGAGGGGTCTAGAAACGCCTATGGGGAATTGTTGAAAGAGTAGGGTATGTTTAGCCTGGAGAAGAGAAGGGGAGACATGATAGTGATCTTCGAATATCTGAAGGTCTGCCGTGTGGATGGAAGATGGAGCAGGCTTGTTACCTGTTGCTTCCACCAGAGGGCAGGACTGAGCTGTTTGACCATGGAACAGGCTGCTTTAGAAGGTGGTGGTAGGATTCTCCTTCACTGGAGGTATTTAAGAAGAAACTGGATGGCCATCTTCAAGGATGTTGTAGCTGCATCCTGCATTGCAGAATCTGTATGGAGCAGGGGGATGGACGACATGATCTCCAAAGTGCCTTCCAACTCTATCATTCTATAAGTCCTGTCTAGTCTGGCATTCCATTTCAGATGCCTCTTTGCAGGCCCCCAGCTAAGCACCAGCCCTTTCCAGCAGAACATATATATTCAGTGCATATTGTGAAACTCCATGCAAGAGATCTGTACCTTTTAAACCTGAAGGAAAAGATTTCTGTGGATGTAAGAATAAAAATAGGGCAGGACCTTGACCTCCGGAATAAATGTATTAAATGCATTTGAAATCTAACCTTGAAAGGGCTTTGTCAATTGCATCAGGACTAGCAACATGTGCTGGGTATCAAATAGGAACTAAAGCTAACTCTTAAGCAACCAGTCACAATTTTTTCCTTTCTAGGTTTTCCAGAAGGGCTGACTTCCATTCTGTTTGTGGTAACCAATCTTGGGGTGATCAACTCAACCGTCTTCAGTAGCCCAAACTTGGCATCGGTCACCAGCCTCGCTCTAGCAAACAGTGGCATCACAAACATCGAACCTGGAGCTTTTCATGCTTTCCGCAGCCTCACCAAACTCAGCCTATATCAGAACAGTCTAACTGACGTGATGGCGTCCTGGCTTTCCAGCCCAGGGCATTTAGAAAATTTTACAGCAGCTCAGAACCTCATAGCCAAAATAGGACCAAGCATGTTCTCCAACTTCTCTAACCTTACCACACTGAATTTAGCGAGCAATCAGATCCATCAGATTGTGGGCGGGAGTTTTAAGGGCTTGTCCAAGCTAAGATTGATTGACCTTTCTGGCAATAATTTAACGACATTAACAAGAGATGTGTTCAGTGAGCTGATTATCCTGCCAACGATGAAGCTTGGTGGCAATCCGTGGAATTGCTCCTGTGATATTCAGGATTTTGGATTATTCCTCCAAGGTAAATGTGCCAGTGAACATCGGTTTGAATTCTAGGACTATGGAATGGGTGCAGCCTGCATGTGCGTATACATGTGCAATTTGTAGCAGTTGCTTTATTTCAAAGATGTATCGCATCACATTCTACTAAAACAGCACCCAGAGTGTGTTGTTGTTGTTATATGTGATTGCTATTTATTGAGGCATTTGAAATCTTGAATGAATAAATAAAAAAAAAAATCAAGGACCAGGATGGTAGAGATTTGTTCTCTGTTGCTTCAGAGGGCAAGACTAAAACCAATGGGTGAGAAATGGCAGAGGAGCTGATTTCAGCTGAACATTAGGGAACATTACCTAATGGTACAAGCTGTTTGACAGTGGAACAGCTGTTTGATCATGGAAGGGGAGCTCTCCTTCATTAGAGATATTTAAGACTAGAGGGCCATATGTCAAGGATGCTGCAGTTGCATAAGACACTGAGCACGGGGTTGGATTAGATGACTTCCAAGCTCCTTTCCAGCTCTAGATGATTCTATGTTTTTTTGTTTTTGTTTCACCTTTGTGGTGAATTTATGCTTGCCTAGGGATTTTATGAGATGGGATTTATGTATTTAGCTGGATCATGGATCATCAGTTAATGTATCCCAATCCCGGTGCGCTCCAGATGTGTTGGGATACAGCTTCCATCATCCACAGGCATGGTGCAACACATCTGGAGGGTGCCATGCTGGGGCAGCCTGATTTATGTCTTTAAAGGTCATTACCAGCACTTTAAATAACTCACAGAAAACATAAACAGGGCTAGATAAACATCACGGGATTCACAACTGAATAGCCGCAAAGACTCAGTGCGTCGTCGTCATCTTCATGCAAAGTGCTGTTATTTTTTCAGAGCTGATCAACGCGTCACTACTTGAAGACGCTCCTTCCGTCGTGTGCCACAGTCCACCGAGCCTGGAAGGAGTTCGAGTCTGGAATATCTCAGACTTCAACTGCCCACCGGCCATCCTATCATCATCAGCTGTTGGGAATGGTTTCCATAAAGTTGGATTGCCATCCTTGCTAGGCTGTTTAGGTATGTTTCAGTACATCATTTTGTACTTGGTAACAGAACTCCGAAAGCATCTAATGCTCAGAAGCATCTGCATTATTGCTGTATTTGGTGGCATTTTCTCTTGTAATGTAGTTGTTTTTATGATATCTGGTTTTACAAAAAAGTTTCTCTTTATTTTGGCTGCTTGTCTGTTTCTGCATGTGTGTGTGTATTTTTATATAGCAGATGCTGCCCGAGACCTTGCCACTGCCAGTTGGATAGACCACTACTGCCTCTCCAATACAAATTCATGTATCTGGCCCTGGCTATCTCTGGATAGGATCAAAAAAAGAAAGAAAATGAAAGAAATTAATTAATACTGTCATTTAATCATTTTAGTTTTCTGTTTTAAAATTAACATATCCTTTTAAAACATTAGAAACTACTCAGAAGCTGCATTCATTTTAAAACCAAAAACAACAACTGGCGCCATACCTTTGCCACCAAATACCATTCTGTGTAAAATCTACACCCATAGCATCCTTTTATTTTAACTGTCTCTAATGTATTTTTTAACTCAGTCTTTGAATCACATAAACCAGGGGTAGGCAACCTTTCTGGGCCCGCGGGCACATCTGACATTTTGAAAAGTGTCCTGGGTGACACCATAAACTGCTGTGGGGGTGGGTTAAAATGTTGAGAACATTTCTCCTTTCTGGATCCTCACTTTTTTTGCCCCCCTCCAGCTGTTTTGTGCATGGACTTTAGACCCCACTTCTGTTGAAGTCTATGGAGGGATCTTGCTCCGTAGACTTTCACAGAGTTGGGGGGAGAAAGGTCATCTGCCAAAAATGGTTTGAGTGGAGGGGAAGCCCACCCACTGCCAAGGACCTTGTTGTCCCAAGGGTCCTTGGCGGGGGTGGGTGGGCGGGGAAAAAGGCGGGGTATAAATATAATAATAAATAAATAAATAAATAAATAAATCAGGGCACCCTTTTCCCCGACTTTATTAAAGTCAATGGAGTGAGATTGCTCCATTGACTTTACTAGAGGTAGGAAAAAGCTGATCATGGGCACGCTCCAGGGTCTTGGTGGGTGGGTGCTAGTAGAGTGCACTCACGGGTGCCAAGTTGCTGGCCCCTGGTATCAACATTATCTAAGTATTCTATGATCTCTTTTCCTATTGGAAAACTCCAATTGTACCTTTGCTTCTTTAGGAATGTGTGTGTGTTTTTGAGCTGTCTTGATCTTTTAAATTTGTTTTTGGGCAGTGTCCATTTCCTTCATTGTATTACTGTTTTGGATCTGGCTGGTGAAACACAACCCTAAACAAGTTCAACCAGGCAAAGAAGCTGCTGATCCAAGCCTCTGCACAAAACCAAGTAACCAGGCCGATTCCTTGGTCGAGTGTCGACAGTCTGATGAAAAAATCAGAGCCACAGAGATGGGCATGGCTTCTGAAATTAGAATGCTGAAAACGCGTGCCAATTCTGCCTCCGCCATTCTGCTGCGAACAGAGTTCCACCAGGCACAACAGCAGACTGCCGGTTTGGTTGATGCAAATCCGACAATGCCCTACGTTTTGCTGAATGACAAAATCCGCGAAAGCAGTGAGGACTGGCACAACTTTATGGAACTGTGGAATTATCGGAAACTGCAGGAGGGTGATGGAAAGGAATTTCAGAGCCACAGCAATGCAAAATCTTTCCTAACTGAAGTATGTATAGAAACACCAAGGGTCAAAGTTTCTTCAGAAGCAACAAAACAAATACTGCAGGGTAATGGGAGATTGGGAACACTTGAGGCTGATGATGTTAAAGGCCACAACAGTGTTGGGAATCCTGAACCCTTCTTATATTTAAGTGTTGCTACCGCAGCTGAAGAACCAGTTGATGCCGAAGAACTCGAAAAGGATGTGGTTACAAAAGCGGAGGGAAGTCATTTGGTCTCTTTGAAGCGAGCTTTGACGTGGCCATATAGAAGAGACCTCTCAGGGCCAGAGATCAAATATGTTCAGTGTTAGAGCATCTTTCATGGCACAATACTTCTTGCCCGCTCTTCACCTTGATGAGTCACTGGATGCTGGGAAACCGGGACCCAATGATGAGCAATGGCTACACATACATCCCAGGAAGGATCACCAGCTGTGCATTGATGGTGAGCCTGATGAATTAAACAAAGAGGCAAAATTAGCCAAAGAAACTGAGCCTCCATCTAAGAGTGAATCAAAGGTAGAAGCTGCTGGCGAGTCAATAGATGTTGAAAAATCACAATTCAATAAAGAGCCACAAAGGCAGCGTGATCTATTTATACATTCGAGAAAGGATGACCAAATATTCGGTGGCAGAACCAAATCAAATGCAAAAACAACTGACCAACCCAAGTGTCCACTTCAGAAAGAATCAAAGGTAGCAGTTGCTACTAGATGTGTGTACACCTCACAGTCTGGAATCAAAGCAACCAAATGCTCCAATGGCGTAAAAAATAAACAGTCATCAAAACCAGTATCTTCTCAGTCTGGAGACCGCCATGAAATCCCTCCGTCTCCACTGTCTTCAGTTGATGTTGCTCTCACAAGTTCTCCATATGACCATGATGTTGTCTTACTGGAAAATAACAATCATAACTACATCAACCTACTGCATGAAGTTGTGGAGAATCGTGGGAGGTGGACCAGGGAGAGATGGAAACAGACCCATCAAATCCGTGCAATTAACCAGCTCCTGACCAAATCCAAATAGACCATGTCAAACTCCAATGTAATGTTTCATAGACTAATCTGTGTAATACAAAAATAGATCAATGCTTTAAAACAAACAGGATTAGTGAAAGATGCTGTGTTGGCATTGGTAGAAGAGGGTGCCTTTGGTGGATTCAGAGAAACAGGTACTTCAGAAGCAATGCACAATTCCTCATAATGCCATTCTAGAATGTCTTGGACATATTCTGAAGCCACATTCTGAAGGTGAGAAGTTGTGTGCTGGACACCCTAAATGCATCTTTCATGATGTTCCTTGTGACACAGTCTTCTGCCTTCTGGGAGACTCAATCTTTCATCATGCATTCTTCTAAATCTACCTTCAGAATGGCAAGTGAGGTTTGGCCAACCTTGATGTAGAGCAACCTTCCCCAATCTGGTGTTCTCCAGATGGGCTGGATTACAGCTCCCATCAACCCCTGCCAGCATGGACATTGGGAGTTGCAGTCCATCACATTTAGAAGGCACCAGGTTGGGGAATGGTGATATAGAGCAATGTTTTTCAAAGACATTTTGGGGACACTGCCAGCCTTCCCCATGAATTACTGATCTCGCTTGCCGATTGCAACAGCCACCACTGACTTTTTGGGAGTGGGGACAGACAAGAGGGACCATCACTAGGTCAGTTTAAAAAGCAAGGGATGGTGTGCTCGAGATGTGTAAACCAAGGGAGCACCTCAGAATCTACCACCCAGATGGCTCATGCGAATTCACACCATGTGCCAAACACAATATTGTCCTTGCAGCCGATGCGATGCACCAGCTGAGCACCTGCTACGTACTTCCAACGTTGGTGTCAATGGTGGCTTCCCTCCCAGGATGAATAGCACCTTTGGGGTGGGGATTCCTCCCCCCCCCCCAGTACCATGGCTTGAGGGGAAATGGTTAGCCTCCTCCCACCTAAATGTCATGGTCTTGGTCACACCTACCCCCTGCTCAAGGCTGTTATTTAAGTTTCTAATGCTTTTAAAGAAAAGCATATGAGATGCTTTTATGCGTTTCACATATTGTTTAGTTTGGCCTTCCTTCATTGCTGCTGGAACAGCAGGAGTGGAAAGGTTACTGGACTGGAGGGCGGCGAGGGCCTGGGGAGTGAGCTTGGAGGCTCATGTGAAGGTGGAATAGGACTGAGGTTTGGCATCTGGGTGTGCGGGAGGAGCAGAGGAGGTGAATTTTTCTCCGACTCAGATTAAAATCCGAGTGTGTTATAACTGTGTGGCTATGATGCTTCCCTCATAGAATCACAGAATGTTAGAGTTGGGATGGACCTTGGAAGACATCTAGTCCAACACCCTGGTCAATGCCAAGGTGTATAATGCAGGATGCAACTACAGTATCCTTGGCAGATTTGAGGTGAGCAATATAAGTCCCCAAGATTCATATTCCGAAGCCAAGAAATACATGTTTTGGTAAATTGGCTTTTTTTGTTCGTTTTTTTTTTTTTTTTTTAAAGGTTGCCTATAGGCGAGGTATACATCCAGAAATCTACTGAAACATTTATTTAGCTTGCAGATTTGGATCCTTTGATGTATGTTAACATGACAGATTAATTTTTGCAAGTGCTATTGTTGGCAATTATGAAATGATTTACTTATGCTGTAGTTGATGAGCTGCATCGTTAGACACCCTTGTTCACAACAATCCTCATCGCAAATATTCTTTTTGTAATAGTGACTGTTGTTCTCCATTCAATTTTCCGCCCCAGCTGATAGACATCTGAACCATTTTATGGTCACTTGGGCACAGGAAACAGTGTAGCTTATCTATTTGAGATATTTTAATAATGTATGTTGATTCAGAGCGTATTTTAGGTTCGATCTGTATCTGTTAGAGTGCTTTCATATTGAAGATAAGCCTGTTACAAGTGTACTTCTGTTTTATAAAATCTGCTAGGAGACAAACTCGTGTTTAATAAAAAAAAATGGCAAGGAACATGTAATACGCACCACTCGATTCTGATTCATGGTTCAGTTTTGTCTTGTTTGGGTTTTTTGTTGTTGCTGCTGTTTTTAAGGCTGAAAATCTATTTCTTTCCATCTTTTCTCATCCTAAATGGAATGAGCACTACTGTCATGCCTTGGATTGAGAGCATAATTCGTTCCGGAAACGTGCTTGTAATCCAAAACACTCTTATATCAAGATGAAATCCCCCCCCCCAAAAAAATTGTACAGAGATTTTTAATTTAAGCCGTACTACAGTACTTGTATTGCAAGACGTCGCTTGTATATCAAGTAAAAAATAATAATAAATAAATATTTAAAAATGTGCTTGTCTTGCAAAACGCTCTCAAACCAAGTGACTTGCAATCCAAGGTATGACTGTATATTGAAACAAAGCAACGCACACAGAACTTGGGGGTGGGTGGATGAACTTTGGCTTGTGGTCTCTTGCAACCACTCTTCCGGGGTTGCATATGTTTGGGGACATTTTGTACTCAGTGGTGCAGATAGGTGATTTTAGACTCTGGGCTTAACCCTCCCGCCATCCCCTTTAGATGGTAAGGTGAGTCACTTTGCTTGCTTCAAGGTGTGGCATGCCAGCCCGGCTGCTTCCTTTGTAGGCCCACCTGTGCATCTGATTCATGGGGCCCTGGGCTTCTGCCCCAAAGTGCTACCAGGCCCAGGAGGGCACCAATTTTTGTACTGTCAAACAGTGACAGATGCTCCTTGCCACACGGGGCAGCGTATCCCTTAGTGCTGTCGCTTTCAGATTATTTTCTGGGGAACCTTGTGGTTCCTCAAAAGCTTACCAGGGCTTACTCCCTGGTAGACAGCACACCCCACCACTGAGGCCAGTGCAGTGTTTCTCAACCTTGGGTCCCCAGATGTTTTTGGCCTACAACTCCCAGCATGCCCCAGCCAGCGTAGCTGGCTGGGGCATGCTGGGAGTTGTAGGCCAAAAACATCTGGGGACCCAAGGTTGAGAAACACTGGGCCAGTGTCAGCCTACAGCACCTTTCCCCAACCTAGTACCCTCTGGATGTTTTGGACTACAAGTCCCAGCATTCCTGATCATTGGCCATGCTGACTGGGGCTGATGGGAGATGAAGCCCAAAACATCTAAAGGACACCAGGTTTGGGAAAGCTGGCATGCAGTATCTGTGGGAAGCCACCAGGAGCTTGATCACCGCTGGTCGGCTGGGTCTGGATGGAAGCTACCATTTTTAATTTTCCACAGTGCCCCTGATATAGTGTTGCTCTGAGGCATCGTGGGAATTTAAAATGGGTGCCTTTAGAGTCTAGGCCCCTAGGGCCAAGACCCACTTAACAGGTCCTGACTGGGATGCAGCTCTCCACCACTGCTGCCTGCTGTCAGCTAACCCCCCCCCCCCAGGTTTAGATAAAATGTTGTGACTGAGGTATTAGATGCATAGATCATAGAGCTGGAAGGGGCCTACAAGGCCATCGAGTCCCACCCCCTGCTCAAGGCAGGAAACTAGAGGAGGGGTCTCCCATCCAAGTAACAACCAGGCCTGACCCTGCTTCGCTTTTTCCATGCTCAGACAAGCCGAGCCAGCGTGAGCCACAGGCCTTAATGCCAGGGTGGGCAACCTGCGACCTGCCAGGTGTTGGACTGCAACCCCCATCAGCCCTAGCCAGCATGCATAGCCAACGATGAAGGATGCTGGGAGTTGCAGTCAAACAACATCCATGGATGCCAAAACGGGGACCGCGACAGGCAGCTTGGCATGATCTGCCTTTTGTAATCCCCCAAAAAGTTTGAAAGGGAAAGAAGCTGTGGTGAGCCCGAAACGGCTGGGGGAGGACTCATTCCTCCCAAGGTGCCCCCTGGGATACACATGGAAGGACCGAGGGGGGGAAACTACCAATGATGTGCCCAATTGTCAAGTGCATCGGGTAGGGTGGCTTCTTGTGTCGTGCAGTGAACCCACCCAATAGGTTGGATCCAGACTTAGGGTACTTCCAGAAGAGGTTTTTTTTATTGCACAATTCTCCTTCCTCACACACAGAATTTTAGGGGGGGGGGGGATCTTCTACTCGTAACCCTACCGCATTTTCCCCACAGCTTTTTTTCTCCCACAAATAGATCTGTTAAGGAGGAAAAGGCAGAGTAGCTCTTTTGATTGGTAGCACAAGGAGCCCTCCATCTGGAAGTACCCTCAGGCATGCTTAGAGTTGAGTCCTTGAAATCAGTGGTACAAATTAGTCATGCCTAACGTAAGCCCCATTGAGGTCCGCGGGTCTACTCTGAGCCTGGATCCAACCCATTATCTCCAATGTATCTAACATTAGTGTTTTAGCTCTCTGGTTTATTCAGGAGATTGTGTTCATCTGTAACAAGTCTCTGATCTGGATGAGCTGCCCACTTGCTGAACTATGATCTCAGGCTCAGAGAGGCACACATATTCTGGCAATCGATAGATCTCCTTGGTCGAGCAAAGCTGAAGTTTGAAATGGGCAAGCCCAGGACTGTTCTGAGAAAAAATGGTATGTTATTTCAGGTTGTTATTTTGGGGGGGGGGGAATCCACAACTTCTGATATTATTTGAAAGAGCTAAGGGAGCTCTTCGTTTTGGGCCAGGGAATCCATGCACCAGGATCTGTATAAAAATTGTAGTCAGAGTTTAATCCAAGCTAGAGCTCCTGAAAGATATCTAAGTGGGTGGGTCAGTGGGTGGCATGATTCTTGGTAAAGTCCAATGAGTACAATCTTAAGGCAGTGTTCTCCAACCTTGGGTCCCCAGATGTTTTTGGCCTACAACTCCCAGCATGCCGAGGGAGTTGTAGGCCAAAAACGTCTGGGGACCCAAGGTTGGAGAACACTGATCTAAGGCTTGGTCTACATGTGCCTGCGAATGAGATGGTCGACTCTTGAGGAACCCAAATGTTGTTTGATGCATAATAACAACAACAACATTGGTTGTTGTTGTTGTTGTTGTTGTTATTATTATTAAAATCCCTGCAGAGACCTAGCACAACAGGGAGAAAGGTTCTAATCCAGCCCGTTCCCTGTTGTGCTATTTTTCAACATGCAGGAAGCTTCCCCACATAATACAATTCCCCCCTCCCTTGAAGGGCAATATTGTACAACCTCACTTTGCTGCATGTGAACACCAAGCCTAAGATGAAGCGAGGTGAAAGCACTGGCTTGTGCTTTGTTTTTTCAGCCCAGCAGCACTGAGGTCAGTTTAGGAACGGAGGAAGCTGCCTTCCTCAATGGTGTAGTGGTAAATTTGGAAGTGCAGTTACTCATCATGACATTTCCCATAGCCACAGCCCCAAGGAGAGTCCAAAATGCAGGCAGCTGTGTTAATCTATACCCAGGCTCTCCAACCTTGGGTCCCCAGATGTTGCTGGCCTACAGCTCCCAACATACCCCAGCCGGCAAGGCTAATGGCAAGGGATGCTGGGAGCTGTAGTCCAGCAACATCTGGGGACCCAAGGTTGGAGAGCCCTGCTCCATACTATAGATTCTATAGCTACCGTATATATGGGCAAAAAAAAGCAGCTGTATACCCAGTTCTTTAGGATGAGCTGGCTGTCCTGAAATAGTGAGCTGGCAAGTTTGCACGAGAAAGGGCAAGAGAGGGACACGACATGTCCCCAAACAGCATAAGGCCACCACAGTCCAAGATTTTCCAGGCGTTTCTTTTCTCAGCTCCGGGGTGGGGTGGGGGGTGGAATCCATTTTCCTCCAGCTAGTGCGAGAAGTGCAGCGAAACCCAGAGGAAACAGAAAAGACTGAGAGGGGTGGCGGCAGGTTATGTCATTGTCCCCTGCTAATAAAACATCGCTGTGCTTTGATCCCTGGGAGTCCTGGCTCCACCACGCCACGGCTTATATTGGTGCATCTAGCCCAATATTGACCCTGACTGGCAGCAGAATCCCCAGGGTTTCAGGCAGGAGCCTTTCCCAGCCCAATCTGGAGCTTCTGGGGACTGAGCATGCAAAACAGGTGTTCTCCCACTGAGTTGTCGTCCCCCACCCACCCCCATGTTTCTGGGTCTGGGACCCAGCAGGCTGGAGGAAATCACTCCTGTGCTGCTCCTGTTTGGTAGGATGAGAAATCCAAAGCCGCCACGTCGCGCGGGCAGCCTACCTCGCCGCTCCTTCCCATACCAGCATCATCACTCTTAGGAACTGGACTTGTGGAGGAAGGGGGGGCTGGCTGGCCCGCCACCACCCCACCCTTTGCTACCCCAAAGGAACCAAGACCCCCAGAGATCTCAAGGTACCAGATTGCCAAGCCTCAGCTCCTTGCAACCCTACTTGAATCTCTGTTCAGGGACTCGCCTTTAATTCTGTAACCTGGATTTAGATACTGAACGAAGCAGAGCAATCCACAAACACCATGTGGGGTAAAACTAAGGAAAGGTTTATTCTGGTAGCATTTTACAACAAAAGGTGGGAAATGAGAGAAGCACAAAAGAGAGAGACACTTTGGCACACAGAAATAGAGCTACAAAATAACAAAACCTGATTCCTTATATCTCTCAGTCACATACTCTATTACCTGAGGGTCAGTCTTCTTCCAGGGTTAGATCCAGCATAGCCTTGCCGCCTGATGGAGAATTACCACACCTACCCGAAGGTGCGAGATGGGTAAACTCCCACAAGGCTTGCCTTTACTAGAGCCCTCATTCAGCTAATTTCACCAGGAGCTACCTGGGGTCCTTGGCTTACCGCCATTGCCCAACAGCCGGGCAGCCACGCAATCCAAAGACAAAGACACACAGGCTACACGTTGGGAAATAGCTCTTCCCCCCTCCCCCTTTCTGTAGCTTTCCTGCCTCCAGCCAATTAGAATGAACTTCACCTGGCCAGGCAGGGGGAGGGAGACTCATGAGTCATGACTCATGGCTTACTGGGCCTGAACTACATTTGCATATAAAAGCCCTAGGCCGGCTTCTCCGGACTTCCAGACGCCATCCATTCCAGAGAAACTATGCACACACCCCCCCAACCTTCAGCCGGTTCACACATGAGGGTGCTTGTGTGTGTGTGTGTGTGTGTGTGTGTGTGTGTGTGTGTACATGTAGGAACCCACAAAGGCTCTTTCCTTCACACACTCCCTTTTAAAAAAAAATGAAACCTGAGAGGTCAACCCTCTCATTTCATTTTAAACTAACTTAAAAGAAAAAGCCCCTGCTAGCCTTCTACCACTAGCACACCTCTTCTCCTTCACACACACACACACACACACACAAACAGAACAAAACAGAAAAGCATCAAAACACATTAGCCACAATCTTAACACAGCTTAAACATCTTAAAGCTGAAAATCTTAAATCTTAATTCTTAAGCTCCTTAAACATCCAAACAGCAAAACAACAATCAATAACCATCAATCAGAAGTTTACATACACAAGAAACATCATATACAATTCTGTCTGGCACTCTGTCTAAAAAAAAAACTTTTTAGGGTTGCTGTTTCTCACACAGCCTGTAGGGGGCAGATTGTTGACTGAAATGTGACTCTTCAATTCGCCTTTGTTTGCTTTTAAAGGCTTGCTTCTGCCACTCTGTACCTAACGACATGAATTCCATCACCCCTTTTTCCAAAGGTTCGCTAGTGGCTTCCCACCACCCCATGACATGAATACACCACTCCCTTTTCCCAAAGGTTTGCTTTTGGCACTTTCTACCCAATGACTTGAATGGGATGACTGTTTCCCTCAGTATTGAATGCTGAGCTTTGGAGGTTCTACTCAGTTTCCAAAGGCCCGCCGGTGGCTTCCCCACCCAATGACATGAATACACCACTCCCTTTTCCCAAAGGTTCGCTGGTGGCACTTTCTACCCAATGACTTGAATGGGATGACTGTTCCAAAGGTTCGCTGGTGGCTTCCCACCACCCCCTTTTCCCAAAGGTTTGCTTTTGGCACTTTCTACCCAATGACTTGAATGGGATGACTGTTTCCCTCAGAATTGAATGCTGAGCTTTGGAGGCTCTACTCAGTTTCCAAAGGCCCGCCGGCAGCTTCCCACCACCCAATGACATGAATACACCACTCCCTTTCCCCAAAGGTTTGCTGGTGGCACTTTCTACCCAATGACTTGAATGGGATGACTGTTCTAAAGGTTCGCTGGTGGCTTCCCACCACCCCCTTTTCCCAAAGGCACTTTCTAGAACACACAGCCTGGCAATCTTCCAGTCTCTTGGGCTTGGCTCCTTTAGCCCACCACCCAAACTTGCACGGGATGACTGTCTCCCTCAGAATCAAATGCTGAGCCCTGGAGGCTCAGCCTGACAATCTTTTAGCTTCCCGCCTCTAAATTCCTTTTAACTTTCTGCTTTGTTCTCTGGCCTCTGACTGATTTTTTCTCTGGCAACTCTTCCCTGCCCCCTTGAGGCCCTTTGAATATATGCATCCATCATTATTACCATCATTCATCATCATTATCATTATTGACTTGAGACAGTTGGGACTAACTTTTGCATTTGGGGACAAGACAACAATAGTTCAACTGCTTACACTGAGATCACCCGCCCCCGCCCCCCCCAGCAACAATTTAGATAACACAAATACACTTGGATCACCCGTCCCCTCCCTTTGAGGAACAATTTAACAATTTTCATTGGCTTTAATCAACCCCCAATCTCAGTCCTCTTTTCTTCTCACTGGAGACACCTGGAGGGAAATTCTTCTGTCCGTGTTTCTCCGCCAGCTAGGAGGGAAATCCCCCTTGTCCTTCTGCTTCTTTCAGCTCTCCACTTCGGCAGCTCGGACAAAGTCTCTTTTTAGCAGGGGAGCAGTCTCCTTCAAAGCTTGAAACTATGCCTCCCCCCTTTGCTTGCTGCTGCCCAGCCTGGCCATTCACCATGCCCCCCCCAAGAGCAACTGGACAGTCCAAGTTCAAAATCTGAGTCCTTCTCCCGTGGGAGAGATGTAAGGCAGGACTGTGCCCTCCCTCCCCAAAGTCTCGACAATTTCTCTGGGGCACATAGCACAACCAAATCAGACTCACCAGTCTCTTAACACGCGCACGCACGCACGCACACTATTTCTTCTTCTCTTTCCCTGGGCTCTTCCAGCCCCCAAACTTTGGGATCACACAGCCGCCTTCCCCCAGCCACAGACTTCTTGCACTCGATGGGGATGGTAGGATCTGGCTCTGCTTACTCACTGGCAACTGCTGCTCCCAGCCTCTGTTGTACTCGATGGGTAGGATCTTCTTTTGCTTGTCCCCTTGGCCTCTCCACGCCCGGAAAAGGGAACTCGCCCTGCCTTTTCTGCCGGTACAACCCCATCCAGTTGTCTAGCATGGCAGCTTCTTTCCACCAGTCCAAAGACACCAAGATTTCTTGCCTTCAACGCTCCCCGCTGGCGGCTAGGCTTCCACAGACTGCCAGCAATCTGAACGTTCTTTCTAAGGCTCAATCTCACACTTCAATTTCTAAAAAATAACAAACCCTCTACCCATGTGCCAAAGTCTCTCCAAGCTTCCCATTTGCCCACGTGCACACACTCTGTGGTCCAGTTTCGAATCCCACCGCTGCAACCATGTGCAGGAAGGGGGGCTGGCTGGCCCGCCACCCCCCCACCCTTTGCTACCCCAAAGGAACCAAGACCCCCAGAGATCCCAAGGTACCAGATTGCCAAGCCTCAGCTCCTTGCAACCCTACTTGAATCTCTGTTCAGGGACTCGCCTTTAATTCTATAACCTGGATTTAGATACGGAACCAAACAGAGCAATCCACAAACACCATGTGGGGTAAAACTAAGAAAAGGTTTATTCTGGTAGCATTTTACAACAAAAGGTGGGGAATGAGAGAAGCACAAAAGAGAGAGACACTTTGGCTCTTTCCTTCACGGGACTATATAACCCTCTGGGGAGGTCCCAAAGGAGATGGGCTCCCTCTGTGTTTTGCAGGGATGGGGACTCGGACTCCAGGACTCGATTCGTGAGTCAGATGGAGTCCCCCCTCTGACTCGAGTCAGACTCGAGTCCCAGTATTTTTAATGGGACTCGAGACTCGACTCGGGACTCGAGACCAAGGACTCGTCAACATCCCTGCTTGATGCCACCCGCAGGTGCTGTCTGGCCCTAGTTGCAGTAACAATCGAAGTTTATTTTTTAAAATCATTTCCCTAAAATGCAACGTTTCAGACATTTTGGGTTTGGCTGCCTCTGCCTGTCTGTTTGGGGTTCCCTGCCTCCTCTGCCTGCCTGGTTATTTTGGGTTTGTCTGCCTGGTCTGTTCTTGTCAAAATCAGTGGTATAGTTTTGAGATAAAAAGGCACACTTGTGCCTAGAATTTATTTAAGCCACACATCTGAAGTAGCCTGATTTTGTTGGGGGAAAACCCCATTGATTTTAAAAGGGATTCGTGGAGTCAACTTTGGGAGTGACTCGTGACTCGTGAGTCACCATTTTGGACCAAGGACTCGGACTCGAGACTCGAGACTCGGGTCCAAAGACTCGTGACTCGACTCGTGACTCGAGACCAAGGACTCTTCAGCATCCCTGGTGTTTTGTATTCAACAGGTGCGTGGGTGTTCGCCGCTCTGCTCCTGCTCTCCACGGGAGTCGCCCTGCCCTGCCCTGCCATGTGCCGGCTGTGCTCCGCGCATGCAGCAGAATGCGAGCAAGTCTCTTCGCTCGCTGACGGTGAGCTTGCGCCGCCGCCCTCCTGCCACTGCTTTCCTCCTCCCATCACTTCCTTCCTGCAGCAATTGTCTCTCTATGCGTGAGTCGTCCCACAATACTAACGTGTGTGCGCGCCAGCTTGCATTTGCAGCTTGAAGATTTGAGGTTGAAATGTCATACTTGGGGAATTCTTTACCCTTTGGTGTATATTTTGGTTTACTCTTCTTCCCACCACACCCCCCAGTCACTTCCCAACCTTGGGGGAAACCATCTCTGGTTTGGGGACGGACGGACTCCCCCCCCCCAGCTTGGGGGGTGGGGAAGAGAAGGAAATGTAAACAAACACTTTATTTATTTATTTAATATATTTATTCACCGCCCATCAGCCAAAAGGCTCCCTGGGCGGTTTACAAAATAAAACACAACACAACACAAAAATATCAACAAAAATAATATAAAAACACAAACATATTAAAATATAGCATGATAAAAACAAGCATTTCTAGTTGTCGGGGATCCCCTTTCCCCCCTCCTTTTTTTTGGTAGCTGGGTGCGCTGCCCCTCCTTGCGGGCGGCTACTACCCGCCATCTCCTTTTCCCTTCCGAACATCTCTGGGGCCATGTGGGGCTCAGAGGCACTATGAGGAAACAAAGTTTTGCTCTGAAGCGAGCCCCATCACCATGGGGGATTAAAAAATTTTTTTTAAAAAAAAATGTGGGTGGGTACAGCAAACTAAGCTTGCTTATCTCATGGCTGTGAAAACAGGTTGCAATTTGAAAGCACAGGTCCAACTCCAGTTTTGTTGGCCCCCTGGGGAAAGTGGGCCCTGAAAGGCTTATCTAGCGGCAATGAGGGCTGGTAACAGCAGTGGCTGGGGTGCCATTTTAATTGCCCTCCTTGCCCCAGAGAGATGTTATATACACCAAGTCGGGGAAGGCTGGGTAGAGTGTTGGACTAGGACTGGGAGACCCAGATTCATACAGGCCCGCGGCTCACGCTGGCTCAGCTTGTCTTGAGCGTGGAAAGCTAAGCAGGGTCAGGCCTGGTGATTACTTGGATGGCAGACCGCCTCCTCTAGTTTCCTTCATTGAGCAGGGGGTTGGACTCGATGGCCTCGTAGGCCCCTTCCAACTCTATGATCTATGAAGTCTATGAAATCTCCACTCAGCCACAAAGCTCCCTGGGTGACTCTGTGTCAGCCACATGGGGTAGGTGGGGTGCAGGGGAGAAGCAATATTCATTTTATATTGTACATCGCCCAGAGTAGCCAGGTTACCGGCTAGATGGGCGATCTAGAAATACAATGAATGAATGAATGAATGAATGAATGAATGAATGAATAAATAAATAAATAAATAAATAAATATACATGACCCCAGGCTCCCGGGAAAAAGGGAGGAATACCAGTGAAAGCTATAAAATAAAATAAAAGATAGCCAGTAAATATCTTTGCGCATTAACTTTTTCTGCGCAGCTTATACAGGATGCAGAATTCTTTTCCCATTGCAGAAATTGGGCTTTTTAAATTTATACACACACACTGCAGAATACACACAGCCCTGCCCCCATACTTTTCCAGTAATCTTTCAGAAGCCCAACTATTGTTTTTTCCCCCCTTATCTTCTACTTTCTAAATATTTCCTCCTCTCTACCTCTTTCATGTCTAGTCTTTGTAGGTTTGTCAAGTTTCACAGAGAAGATACTCCTGCAGCATGGGAACCTTAGCGTGATACCTCCAATGTCCTTCACGAAATTCTCCAACCTCCATTTCTTGTCGATCACTGGATTCCTGGTTTTGTCACTGACTGACCTCACCTTTTCCACAGTTCACATCAACAGCCTGAGAATATTGGATCTCAGCAATAACCACCTGCTCAGCTGCATGATTGAACCGATGGCTTTCTCGGGCCTTCTGTTCCTTGATGAGTTGCTTCTAACCAACAATAGCTTGGATCTCTTGAGAAGGTCGTGGTTCTCCGAGATGCCGGTACTCAGAAAGCTCGTCCTTGGGGTTAACAGAATTGGATACCTTCCTCCGAGGACATTTGAACGATTAACCAAATTGGACGAATTGGTTGTGCATACCAACTTTATCCAATACCTCCCCATGGACACTTTTTATGGGTTGCCCTTGTTAACCAAATTGGACTTGTCGAACAACAAAATCATGTTTATCAACCATGAGGTCTTCCAGCCTTTGCAAGCACTGAAGTACCTCCTGTTGTTTCAAAACATGTTGACCATCTTGCCCATCCTTCCAGGTTCCATCTCCTTCTTATTTCTTTATGAAAACCCATGGGAGTGCGACTGCCAGCTGGTAAACTCTATGGAGCCATTGATCGCTAAAATTCAGTCTCCTGCTGGAGTCATATGCAACAGACCCCCCAGCCTCGCAGGACACCAAGTGGTGAGCATCAGGCTGGAAGGCTGTGTGCCTCCATCTTCCTCTGCATCTTCCTCTTCATCTCTGACTTCATCCTCATCATCAGCTGCACACCTTCCACCACCCAGTACATTGAACCTCAGTTTGCTTTATGGATTGCTAGGTAAATGCTGGAAAAGCATTTCTCGAGAACTGAAGAGACATGCTAAGTTAACTTAATTGACAACAAATAATAAATTGTGATCACCTTTTGGTTGATCAAACCATTTTAACTGATTCATCTAGCTCAGGCGTGCACACACACACCCCAGCCTTTTCTGGGCCCCCACCCCCCATGTCACCACCAAATTGCAGCCAAATTTCAGGGCCATGGTGGTGGTGGGGAAAAAAAGCTGCATTTTAATGCAAATGTGTGCTCCCCAGGGCTTCCGGGAGTGCAATTATGCATTAAAACAAGATGTACACGCCTCACTCACCTTGTTTTCAAGTGAAACTGCAGGGTTTCTACTGCACTGATCTCCTACCAACTTTTCAGCAGCAATTTGGCGGAGGTCATTTCGGTGGTGGTGAGGTTTGGCCCGTGGTGGGTCCTAAGAGGTGGGCAATTTGCCCCCAGAGCCTCAAAAGTTGGCCACCCCTGATCTAGCTAATAAGTCAACTAAGTGTTGCAACAACTCCATTTTCAGACTATGGACGGGGCACCGATTTTGAACACCCCACCTCCATATAAATACAGCTTGTTACCGAGAACAGATCATAGCTCAGCGGCAGAGCTTCTGCTTTGCGTGCAGAATGTCCCGGGTTCGATCCCTGCCATCTCCAGTTAGAAAGATGGCCCTGCCAATCAGAGTAGATGACACTAGATGGGATGGATAAATAGTCTGACCTGGTATAATGTATCTTCCTTTATAGCTATGGATTGCAATTAAAAATTGCCCATCAGGGAGAGCAATTCTCCACCAACCCATTTCCCATTAATTTTCCATTTGTAAGAGATTTCCCCCCTCCCTCCATATAGGGGAGCTTTCAAACATTTGATTTTCCCGCCGCCAGTCCACTCTCCACCTCAAATTCTCCCATCTCATTCTGCTACAGGCTCTCAGTTCAGTCGAGTACTATGAGGCCTAAAGAGCAGAAATCAAAGGCTTTGACACAGAGCAGGGTTCTGTGAAGTTCCCCTGCTTGCGGCACGTAATGAACCTGAACTGGGGTGGTACAACTTAGAGTGGAGATGTCATGGTAGACCAGGGCTCTCCAACCTTGTGTCCCCAGATGTTGCTGGCCTACGGCTCCCAGCATACCCAGCCAGCATGGCTAATGGCAAGGGATTCTCGGAGCTGTAGTCCAGCAACATCTGGGGACCCAAGGTTGGAGAGCCCCGCTCAAGAGCTCCTCCTCTTCTTAGGTGTTCCTGCCATGTAATCCTACTTA
The DNA here is from genome assembly GCA_021292165.1 of Shinisaurus crocodilurus. NCBI lineage: Eukaryota > Metazoa > Chordata > Lepidosauria > Squamata > Shinisauridae > Shinisaurus > Shinisaurus crocodilurus. The sequence goes on along the minus strand of JAHFWL010001192.1, from coordinate 1,224,577 downwards.
TCATTGTTCCAAGTTCATTAAAATCAGCTTTCTTGAAGTCCAAGGTATATGTTTGACTACACTCAGCTTTAGTTTTCCTTAAAATCAAGAATTAGATTAGATTAGAGCAGGGCTCTCCAACCTTGGGTCCCCAGATGTGGCTGGCCTACAGCTCCCAGCATACCCAGCCAGCAGCATGGCTAATGGCAAGGGATTCTGGGAGCTGTAGTCCAGCCACATCTGGGGACCCAAGGTTGGAGAGCCCTGCGGTAGACATTATGGGCAGGGAGGGGAGATGGTGCGAATGGACACGGGGCATCAAAGCTTTCCATCGTGGCTACTTCTGCCCTAGGTTTCTCAAAAGGGAGAGCCAGTGTGGCCTTCCCTCCAGGTGTTTTGGCCCACTACTCCCATCATCCCTGACCAATGGTCATGCTGGGTGGTGCTCATGGGAGTTGTAATCCAAGACGTCTGGCGGGACCAGGGCGGTGGAGGAATGCTGAGTTGGAGTGTCGGACTAGGGGGGCAGGGGGACCTTGGTTCAGAACTCCGCTCCGTCGTGAAGCTCACTGGGTGGCCCTTGGGCCAGTCGGTCCCGGGTTCAACCCCTGCTGCCTCCAATTGAAAAGGATCAGGCAGCAGGTGACGGGAAAGGCCACGCTCTGCCCGAGACCCTGGAGAACCACAACTCAGAGCGGGACAGCCCTGGGCTAGGCATACAAATACTCTGAGCATGACTCCGAGCATGAGTGTAGCCGGGACGGGGAACTGGGTGCCCATCCGAAGGATGCTGAACTCCCAACTCACATCATCATTGCTGTGCTGGCCGGGAGGATAGTAGTTGGAGTTTGACAGCATCTGGAGGGCCAGAACTTCCTCAGCTCTGATGTATGGGGTAGCTTCCTATATTTCCTAAGGCAGCCGTCCCCAGTCTGGTGCTCTCCAGATGCGTTGGACTACAACGGGGGGGGGGGATAATGGGACTTGTAGTCCAACACATCAGGAGAGCGCCAGATTGGGGAAGGCTGCCCTGCCCTAAACTACGCCACCCTGAGCTCTTTGGAAGAAAGGGAAGATAAGAAGAATATTATCCGGTTGGAATCAATTATTAGAGTATGTGTATTAATAAAGGGGAAGGGAATCATAGGATCATAGAGTTGGAAGGAACCTACAAGGCCACTGAGTCCAACCCCCTGCTCAATGCAGGAAACTAGAGGAGGGGTCTCCCATCCAAGTCATAACCAGGCCTGACCCCACCCAGCTTTCCACACCCAGACAAGCTGAGCCAGCGTGAGCCACAGGCCTGCATGTGGGAATAATATGCCTTGTCAGGATATGTTATATTTTTGGAATATGGAATGTAATTGATTAACGGGATGGCAGTATAGCAATTGGTCCCTAGGAGGGTGTGTGGGGGGTGCATTTTATGATTGTGTGTATACAGGTTTAGTTGTGTGTTTTTGTTATATTGTGTTTTATTTAGTTTACAAAAATTAAAAAATTTTTTTTTTAATTACCCAGCAAGTAAATAATGGCACGGAGCATTCTTCTTTTGTCCCCCATGTGTCCAGGAGGGCTCCTCCTTGGTTTACTGGTGTGCCTGCTCTGCTGCTGCTGCTGCTTCCCGAAATGTCTCCACTGCACACACCTTGCAGACCAGACTGAGAACAAGCAAGCCTTTCTGAAGCAGCTGGCCGGATTGCTCTCAAGCGAAAAGAGGACCTCACATGCGGAGCCACAGGCCTTTTGCAGCTTCCCAGTTGAGGGGAACATGCCAGTGGGTTCTGACACGGGCAACGTGGTGAGAGGGACCTGCTGTGGCTGCGTAGGCGGAAACCCTAAAATGTGCAACGTGGCACAGGTGAGACCTACGTTCCAGAGGCCGCTGGTTGCCCTGTTATCAGTGGATGCCGCAGGCAAAACCGTCGTGACTCTCCAAGAGAGAGGAAACGAAACGAAACGCCCAATCCTGGGTCAACTCTGCTGGCAGACGCACAGGGAAAGTCGTGACAGGGTGAGCGAGGCCCCTGGGTGCACTGGAGCCTGCGGCACTGGCAGCCGAGAGCAACGTTGTGCCAGCGGGGACCACGGATTCTGCGGCCCACGTGTTCAGCAGACAGCGTCAAATCGGAAGGAGAGGACAGAATGTGGTGAGTGGACAGTGCAGCACGAAGAGCCATCACAGAATCACTGCATTGGTTGCGCTATCATGTCTTTCCCAGCAGGTTTTCTCATCTTATACAGACTGAACAGATGACACTGGTTTGTCTAGAGCAGGGCTCTCCAACCTTGGGTCCCCCAGATGTTGCCTACAGCTCCCAGCATACCCAGCCAGCATGGCTAATGGCAAGGGATTCTGGGAGCTGTAGTCCAGCAGCATCTGGGGACCCAAGGTTGGAGAGCCCTGCTCTAGACAATTTCTCCATTCCTTTGTTTGTATGTCTGGGTTGCTCTGCTCTGTATCCCACTCTTCCTGAGTTCCAGTTCCATGAGGAGATTTTCTATAGCCAGTGTGGCATAGTGGTGAGAGTGTTGGACTGGGACTCAGGAGATCCAGGTTCTAATCCCCGCTCGGCCATGAAACTCACTGGGTGACTTTGGGCCAGTCACTGACTCTCAGCCTAACCTACCTCACAGGGTTGTTGTGAGGATCAAATGGAGAGGAGGAGGAGGAGGATTATAGAAGCCGCCTTGGGTTCCTTGCAAGAAGAAAAAAGGCGGGGTATAAATATAATACATACATAAATAAATAAATAAATCCATCAATAAACCACTCCTTCTATCTCCCATCTACAGGTACGGTATAAATACTGATCCTTATGTGGCCAAAATGGCACCACCCACACACAAGAAGGAGATATAATCAAGCCAGGGTTTTTTTTTTGTTTTTTTTTTTAAGAAAAAAACTTTAGGGAAAAAAACCCAAGGGTAGCCCAGAGGGATCCCTGAACAGCCCAGTGAGGACAGAGCTCCTGAACTCAGCATGGAATACTGACTGGCTGTTGAGAGATGGGGAATGGAATACTGAGTAATTTATTTATTTAATGAGAAATGGAATGGATATTGTGGAGCGGGGGGATGGCTGATTGGCCTGAACAGCAAACAGAAGGACTCCACGCTGCAACATTGTGTTGCAGATCCCAGCTGTAATTTCTGAAATTGATTTTATCGACACACGTGTACACTCATGTACATCAGTAAAGCCCCACACAAAAAGAATCCTGATACATACCCACATGAACCATGGCATCTGGTTTGCTTTTTGTTGGTGTCTTCTCAGTGCACACCGCAGAAAAATAATTTGCATACAATCCATCGATTTGTGGCACTGTAAAAAATAGTACCGGTAATTGTAGCATATGGTAGACATGTAAGTCTTCTCTCCCTGCTCCCTGAAGCGTCCCAGGGTTTGCATCGCATTCAGGTTTCTTACAAATAGTGAGGAACATAGGAAGTTGTCTCATACTGAGTCATACCATAGGTCCATCTAGTAGTAGTAGGTGATCACTCGTGACCAAGTAAGATTGTCTTCCAGGATAAAATTACAAATAGAAAATTATAAAAATCGGAAATTGTAAAAAAAAATTTGTGTAGACTCTAGCAATGGGTCCGTAAGTGACTGTGGAGGCCAATTCTAGATCCACACAGCTTCCCACAGTGAGGACACAGGTTACCAGAGGGAAGATGGTCCTGTAAAGGATTCGTTTGACGTGCTTTTCGCTTAGCACGTTTCTCCCTTTCACCTTGCACTCGGGCTTCTTCAAAGTCCATAGAACCTTTGTGAAAGGCCAACCTCCAGTTAGATCGTTCATGGGCCAGAGCTTCCCAGTTCTCGATGTTTATATTGCATTTTTTTAGATTAGTCTTAAGAACATCTTTAAACTTCTTATACTGACCACCAATATTCCGCTTTCCATCCTTGAGTTGGGAATAAAGTAACTGCTTTGGGAGACGGCAGTCAGACATTCGAACAACATGACCAGTCCATTGAAGTTGGCGTTGAAGGATCATTTTTTCAACGCTAGTAGTCTTTGCGTCTTCCAGTACACTGACATTTGTTTGCCTATCTTCCCAAGTAATTCGCAGGATTTTCCGGAGGCAATGTTGATGAAATCTTTCAAGGAAATGGAAATGATGTTTATAGATAGTCCATGTTTCTCAGGCATACAATAAAGTTGGTAATACAATGGCTTCATAAACCAGCGTTTTGGGTCCATCTAGCCCAGTAGTGTTGACACTGGAGACAGCAGCTCTGCAGGGTTTCAGGCAGGCAGTTTTTCCATCCATACCTGGAGATGCTGGGGATTGAACCTGGGGCCTTCCACAAGCCCAGCACGTGCTCTACCACTGAGCTATCGCCCCTCCCTGAGCGACTTTCCCCTCCCCGATGAGTTTGAAAACTTGGGTTTTCTTCAGCACTGCATAGAAACCGCTGACTGTAAGATCTAAAACACAATTTGGGATGTCATCTGTATCTACTGCGTTTTTCACTCCCGACCCCCTTTCATTTCCCCCCAGTCTGCAGGAAGTGTATCGTCACCCAGTTGGACGTACAGACTTCACACTCTGAGATGCGGCTCGGTGGCATCCAGGCCCCACAAACTTTGGTCCACATAGGATTTTCCTGATGGAAGTGCCATGAAGAGAGAGAAGAGAAAATCCAGAGCTTACAAGGCCTCTCCCAAGAGAAAAGCGTCCCACAGGAGTGGATTTCACTTCCGTGCTACCCGGGGTTGTTCGGAGATCCAGAGGGGCCCGTTGTCACCTAGGAGCCTTGGTCATCAGCTACGAGGCTGGCTTCATGTCCCCTAGAGGCACCAAAGACTCTGAAGTGAGACTGTGGCAAGAAGGCTTTATGGAGAGAAGATGCCCTAAGTGCACCACCGAGAGTGGAGAGTCATCTTGGAAGACTGACCTGTATTCCAAAGACTATCCCTCATCAGAAGGTCAAGCCGACAAAATACAGGAATGGAAACAATTGTATAACCAAGGTCCCCTTTCAACCAGCGATTGGACCTCCACCTCTTCCCTTTCCAGCGTACCCAGCCCCACAGAAGATAATGGACTCAGCTACCTGAAGAAGCCCTATGTTGACATGCTATCTGCTGCTCACCATCCTGGGAAAAGAAAGAGGTCTTCCCAACAGTTAAATGACACTCCTAGAGTGGGAAGAATGGCCCTTGAACATGAGGTAGCTCAGAGCCCACATCAAGACCCAGATGTTTCTTTGACAAGGAACACATCCACTATAGAGATAGTCTGGCAATGCCCAAGATGTGGCTGTGAAGAATCTGACCCATATTCAGTAGCTCAGGGAGTGTTTGCACAACAGAATCCTATCCCTAGGACCTCCAGAAGGCAGCTAGATGTGGCCACCCAATGGCTCTCCACCGACACAGCCCACCTGAAAGGTAACATTGAATGTGTGTTAAAAAAAAATCGAAAGTGGTGCAGTGTAGTGGCTCAGGGCAGAATTAAGTGATATGGTGAGCACATGGCCACCACCCAAAGCAGCAGCCATATCCACTCCTCCTCTGGCAATGTCTAGCAAAACAAGATAGGTGATGTAACGTCATCCCACAATGCCATGACAACATCACACATTTTTCTCTCACCTGAAGTTAACAGGGAAGGAAGCAGGACAGAGCTGTGGTTTTCAGTGACAGCCGTGCATTATCCGTATTGAGAACTGTCTTCTTCATCAGTAGCTATTTATTTATTTATTTATTTATTGTATTTTTAAATCGCCCATCTAGCCGGTAACCCGGCCACTCTGGGCGATGTACAACATACAATAAAACAAAACAGATTAAAATGCACTTAAAACCGTATAAAATGTTAAAATCCTAACCCACCCCATATTCCTGCCTGAAAAGCCATGTTTTTAATGAATGGCGGAAGCTCATCAAAGAGGGGGCATGGTGGAGGTCACTGGGGAGAGAGTTCCACAGTTTGGGGGCCGCCACAGAAAAGGCCCTCTTCCTAGTCCCCACCAGCCTGGCTGCTCTGGTTGATGGGATAAGGAGAAGGCCGTCCGTGGCAGATCTTGTTGAGCGGCCTACTTGATGTTGCTGGAGACGCTCCTTGAGATAAACTGGGCTGGAGCCATATAGGGCTTTAAAGGTCAAAACCAACACCTTGAATTCCATTCTGGTTGCATTAGAGGAAGCCGTGAAGTCAGCAAGGCCCACTCAATTAGGTTGAATGGGACCAACTGCCATTGGCGCCTCTTCCTCTTCTTCCCAGAATTGTCTCATGCAGCAGCCATAGTACTCAAATTTGCTTCTCTCTTCCTCCCTATTGCCTTTTGTGGCAAGTCTAAGAAAATGTAAGAAAGGTTCTTCTCCTATCCAGGTACTGACCAAGCCCAGACCCGTTTAGCTCCCACAAGGTCAACTACATCTTGTGTCTTCACACCAGGACCGGACAACCTTCAGCCTTTAGACTAATTTCAGAAACCCCTCTGCGAGCACTCAGTTCATGAGTAATTTATCCCATCCCTGGCATCCTACTGGATGGTGAGGAGGAGAGAGAGGGAGTGGGGGGGGGGAGAGAAGTGGCTCCACCCACTTTTGGCTCAGGCCTTGCCCCCAACAGATTACCTCTGAGGGCACGAGGCTCTCCGAAAAAGCTCCCCACCCCTGCTTCTGACCATGCCCTGGGATCTGTTAGAGCCATTATTAAGGGGGAAACAACAACCAGCCTCTTCTGACCCTGAAACATGTGAAGACTAAGAAGGGTAGGTGCACAGAAATGCCATGCTGTGGACACAAGCAATAATATGCTGGAATATAGTGATTATTTATTTATTTATTTTTAATATTTATATCCCGCCTTTTTTCCTGCAAGGAGCCCAAGGCGGCTTACATAATCCTCCTCCTCCTCCTCCTCCATTTTATCCTCACAACAACCCTGTGAGGTAGGTTAGGCTGAGAGTCAGCGACTGGCCCAAAAAGTCACCCAGTGAGTTTCATGGCCGAGCGGGGACTAGAACCCGGATCTCCCGAGTCCCAGCCCAGCACCCTCACCACTACGCCACACTGCCTGGCTCTCTAAATATGATGTTGCCTGATACAGAATCATACTATTGGTCCATCAAACCTGGTGTTGTCTGCTCTGATGAGCAGCAGCTCTACAAGGGTCTTTCCTTTCCCTCGAAGATTCTTCTTTAACTGAAGATGCTGGAAACGGAACCTTTGCATGCAAAGTGTGTCTTCTGGCACTGCGTCACTCACGGCCTCCTAAATCTGTTAAAGACTGGGGCCTGTGGCAGGGATCAGCATGCTTGGCCCACTGCCAAGGCTCACACCACGGTAGGGCCCCCGCTCCTGATCCCGGGAGGCTCCTGCCACGGACTTCTGATCCCTCCTCCTTGCTGCCGCTTCCTGTTCGCCTGCCCTCTCTGAGTGAGCGGGCAGTGCAAGGAGAAGGAGCGGTAACTTCTGCACGCCTCGTCCTCTCTCGCGTGGGCTTTCTCTCTCTCTCTCTCTCCGACAGGCAGTGCCGGTTGGGCCCAGAGAGAAAGGCAAAGAACTCCGGCAGTGGGTCTGTTAGGGGCAGGGATGTTGAAGAGTCCTCGGTCTCGAGTCACGAGTCTTTGGACCCAAGTCTCGAGTCCGAGTCCTTGGTCCAAAATGGTGACTCATGAGTCCCGAGTCCCTCCCAAAGCTGACTCCATGAGTCCCTATTAAAATCAATGGGGTTTCCCCCCAACAAAATAAGGCTACTTCAGATGTGTGGCTTAAATAAATTCTAGGCACAAGTGTGCCTTTTTATTTCAAAACTCTGCCACTGATTTTGCCACAAAACTCTGCCTGAACAGACCAGGCAGACAAACCCAAAATAACCAGGCAGGTAGAGGAGGCAGGGAACCCCAAAGCAGGTAGGCAGAGGCAGCCAAACCCAAAATGTCTGAAAGGTTGCATTTTAGGAAAATGATTTTAAAAAATAAAATCTTTGCCAGCGATCACACTTCTCTCTACTCCTCCTGGCACAGCCCAGGGATGTTGAAGAATCCTTGGTCCTGAGTCGAGTCTCGAGTCCCATTAAAAATATTGGTAAGATTAAGATTAAATAAAATAGACAGTAATTGTGCTCCATTGTGTTGGAGAGGTTGTCAGGAACTTATGCTCATATGTGGTGGAGTTGTAAAAGTGTATTGGATTTTTGGAATAAAATTTTTGTAGAAATTTCAGAAATTACTGGCATTAATTTGGAGGTCTGTCCAAAATTAGCATTGTTATCAATAACGGAGAAACTTCTGTGCTCACAAGAGAAAAAGGAATTAATTGTAAGTTTGTTAGCGGCAGGGAGATTACTGATAGCAAGGAATTGGAAAGTTCAACATCAGTATTTAATTATAGATTGGTATAAAGAGGTGTGGGATATCGTTTTAAATGATAAACTAACATTTAGTATTAAATGTAAAAAGGGACAATTAAAGAAAAATAATGTTAAGGATATATGGGGACCATTTTTAGATTATGTTTTAGTAAAGGGAAAAGGGAGTAAGCCATGTCATGATATGATGTATTTTTGGAATATAGATTAATAATGGATTATGTGGATAGAACTGGTTTTGGCCCCGGGGTGACGGGTGCACTTGGAGTTATGAAAAAGGTTTATGTTCTTTTTGTATGTTGTTCATTTAAAAATATAAATAAAAATTGGAAAAAAAATATTGGGACTCGAGTCAGAGGGGGGACTCAGTCCGACTCATGAGTCGAGTCCTGGAGTCTGAGTCCCCATCCCTAGGGGTAGGCGGGCGGAGCCCCGTTTGTGTTCCCTGCCCATGAAGGATCAAAACTTTAGTGCCTTGCCTTTTATGTTTGATCTCGCAGAATGCGATGTAGCCCCGGCTGTCCTTGGCTTGCACCATAATGTCAAGGAGTCACTAATGGAAGACCTCTGGCAGTCTAGCTGTTTGTCAGACTACCAACCCCACTTTGCGATTTCTCATTGTGAGCGAAGTGAAGATGGTGTTGATTCTGCCTATGGATGTCCTTCTCCACTGGTCAGTGCCATGGCGCTTGGCCTGGTCTTCCCACTTACTGAGAAGACCACACCACAATTGATTCTAAAGGGTCTGGATGGGAGAGTGGATGTCATGGAGACTCTAGAGCAGGGCTCTCCAACCTTGGGTCCCCAGACGTTGCTGGACTACAGCTCCCAGAATCCCTTGCCATTAGCCATGCTGGTTGGGTATGCTGGAAGCTGTAGGCCAGCACCATCTGGGGACCCAAGGTTGGAGAGCCCTGCTTTAGAAAGTAAGACTATGGTTGATCACTCAGTGGACACAGACCCACCAAACAGCTTGAGTGAAGAAATACTGGATGCAGAAGTGTCTTTGGAGGCTCTTACTATTGACATGGTTGGTCAATGTTTTGCGGGTGGTGAAAAGGATGCAGTTAGCTCATCTTCTAACGTAACACATCTGAATTCCTGCGATAATGTCTCTAGTGGCCTTCTTTTCAAGACAGATACAAATCCGTCGCTGCTCAGGATGCCCACCTCTGCCAGGAGCCGCAGTGAAGTTGCTTATTTGGGTGTTCCGGAAGAAGGTTATCAAGAGGTTGCAACCGTCACCTCAAGCTGCCCCTTGGTTCAGAAAATGTGCCAGATCGACTTTCTCCTCCTGGTGGAAGAGGAGAAGAAGCCAAGTGGGTAGAATGAAAATAGGGAGAACGAGATATAGGGATGACCTGGAAGCCCAGCTCACTAAAGAGAACAGAACTGCAAAAGCCCATCAGAAACTGTAAGGAAAAAGGTAACTTGAACTTGTGCGCCAGTTGGCGAAGCACGATTGGTTCATTCCACTGTTTGCTTTCCATTTCTGCCTTAATAAAAAGCTTTGTCGAAGGTGGAAACGTTGCAGCCTCTTTCCTTCATGGCAGGTGATTCCATTAAAAAGAAAAGCAAAAAGCAAATAGCCTCTTCCCAATTTGGTTTGTTTGGGCTTGGGACCAAGACTAGCAACAGCCAATTCCTTTACATGCAGCCAGACACAACACTAGATTCAACCCAACACTACACAGTCTCTGTTGCTTGGTCTAGCCCAGTGTTCTCCAACCTTGGGTCCCCAGATGTTTTTGGCCTACAACTCCCAGCATGCCCCAGCCAGCGTAGCTGGCTGGGGCATGCTGGGAGTTGTAGGCCAAAAACATCTGGGGACCCAAGGCTGGAGAACACTGGTCTAGCCTATTAATTTATTTTGTTACATTATTATTATTATCCCACCCTTCATCCAAAATACTCAGATGCTGTGTAAAGGGTTCACAGTCTTCCCCGCTATAGTTAGATGTATTGTATTCTATTTAAATTATAGTAATTATTTCAACAACAACAAAATGCATCTAGACGTATGAATTGGCATCTGAATTTTTTAAAATGCAAATCAGTGTCCCCTTTTGGGGCAATACCTAAGTGGCTATGCGAGTCCCAAACCACTGTGAGTTTCAGCAGCGTCGCTCGCTCCACATCTCACTTTCGCTTCTCAGGCTACTTCCACACTACGGGTGCAATCCTGGGGTCTCGACAGCCAGAGGAGAATTCGGAGTCCCAGCTCCAACCTCGGAAACAGCGCTCCGAGGTCAGAGCTGGGGATCTGAAGTCAGAGCGCCCTCCCTCTGCCCTCACGGCCTGCGTGACAAGAAACGCGCCGGCTGCAACTCTGAGGTCGGAGAGCGACCTCGAAGACTGTGTGTTGTGGGCATTCCAGAGGGTGGAGCAGGTAGGGGAGGAGACAGGCGCAGGCAGCATATGTAGTAACCTGGCAGTGCCTCAGCCTCCCCTCTCGTGCGCCGAGTCTTTTGCAGGGCAGGAGGAGCACAGAGGTGACCTTCGCCTCCACGCTCCTTCCGCCCTACATAGGATGCCCGTAATTTAGTGCTGCTGAGGCAGTGCATTTCCATAACAATCTGTAAAAGGAATCAACTGGTGGTTCCACATGGCACTTAATAACATCAAAAAAACCAAAGTGCTTCATCAGCAAGTGCAAGCTAGCCCTTCGGTGATGCCATCTATCCAGCTGGGCGGGACAATACTGGAAAATGTCGATCATTAATAGCTATCTTTCTGTAACAGCTAACATTGACAGTGAAATCCAGCATCGTTTGAGCTCTGCAAGTGCCGCGTTTTCTCGAATGAAACGTAAGAGTGTTCGAGGATCGGGATATTTGTAAGAAGACCAAAACACTGGTTTATGAAGCCATTGTATTACCAACTTTATCGTATGCCTGCGAAACATGGACTATCTATAAACGTCACTTCCACCTCCTTGAAAGATTTCACCAATGTTGCCTCCAGAAAATCCTGCGAATTACTTGGGAAGATAGGCGAACAAATGTCAGTGTACTGGAAGAAGCAAAGACTACTAGCGTTGAAAAAATGATCCTTCAACGCCAACTTCAGTGGACCGGTCGTGTTGTTTGAATGCCTGACTGCCGTCTCCCAAAGCAGTTACTTTATTCCCAACTCGAGGATGGAAAGCGGAATATCGGTGGTCAATATAAGAGGTTTAAAGATGTTCATAAGGCTAATCTAAAAAAAATGCAATATAAACATAGAAAACTGGGAAGCTCTGGCCCATGAACGATCTAACTGGAGGTTGGCCTTTCACAAAGGTTCCATGGACTTTGAAGAAGCCCGAGTGCAAGGTGAAAGGGAGAAACGTGCTAAGCGAAAAGCACGTCAAACAAATCCTTTACAGGACCATCTTCCATCTGGTAACCTGTGTCCTCACTGTGGGAAGCTGTGTGGATCTAGAATTGGCCTCCACAGTCACTTACGGACCCATCGCTAGAGTCTACACAATCTTCTTTAGAATTTCCTCCTTTTATCCTGGAAGACAATCTTACTCGGTCACGAGTGATCGCCTGATGATGATGAATATGGGGCTGTATCGTCCGGCAATGCTGATCTCCATGTCCGAAGATCTTTCTATAATGTTCTTTTCCAAAGCTGTCCCATTCAGGAAAGGTCCTCTACAACTTTTGTTAGAAGTTTCCTCCTTGTAGCTTCTCCCTCTTTTAGTACTTCTGGTTCAGTGAAGCCACCGTATTGCTGATAAACAATGTCTTAATTAGTGCTCAGTTAGTCAATTCCTGTTTTCTGTAGGCAGAATCTTTAATTACTGCTTTCCCTTCCATCCCACCCCCCTTTTTCATTGCGAAATAACACTGTTGGGCCAACCCTCACACCACAAAGAGAAACATTAGTAAGAGGAAGCCAGTAATTAAATCTTCCCATCACTACAGGAAAGAGGAACTAATTAAGGGTAATTAATCAGAAATGCTGAATAGGAACCAATAAAAGGAAGCTGTCAATGAGGAAGTTACTAATTAAAGGAACAGTAGCCCCACAAAAAACTCAATAGTGCTTTGTAAGCCCATGTTGCCCAGGCTGATGCTGCAACAAAAGAATCAACAAAAATCAGATCTGAAAAAAGATGAGAGGAGAACCCAGAAAAGGCTGGGATGCAACATTTTGACAATGTTATGGTTGGGATTCACTGTAAAAAGTGAGTGAGCAAAGGATGACAATTCCAGACTGAACAGCTAGTATGGAAGCTACCCCAAACTCTTGAAAGGAACCCAGTTAGTGAGACCAGGCCAGCTTAAGCTTTTCGCTGTATAATTTTATTCATTGTTGTTGCTTAAAAAAAGAAGAACGACGACATCCACCTGAATCAGTTAATACACAATTTCTGTCCTTGCTAGCTTGGCTGCATATATTATAATAAATTAAGAGAGTCTTGGAAAATCTGTTTTATCGGTTACCATGAATGACTCGCGAAGCTGATTCTCACCTTTTTCTTGAGACACAAGATGGCTAGTAGATCGCTCCCTCTTTCTCTCCCACCCACCCCCCGTTCCCCAGCAGGGCTCAGTACGTATCCAGCCTGATAAAGGAGCTTTACTTGTTGAACGTTTATCTTTGAGGCTTCCGTGACAGGCATAGGAGCCACTGCTAGGAAGAAAAGTTGGCAAACCCAGACAGCGAAGTCCTTCTTTGCCGACATCCCTCCATGTTAGACATGTAAGTCCCCCAGGAAGAAACGAGTGATTTGGAAGGCCATACAGCTGAGAATTCCGTCATTTATGCCAAACCCAGGGGCCAAATCCAGCCCTCCAGGCTTCCCTAGATGGCCATGCCCTCTTCCCCTGGGCCCAACCCCATTTTCCTCCCAGCCTTTGGTGGCCCTCCAGCTTTTGTGCAGTTTCCCCCCCTCCCATTCTAAAATGCCTCTCCAAAGGCTTAGTTACTGGCTTTAAGCTAAAATAGGCTGGTATTATGTTGTATTTTTGCCTGCCCAGCCCTGACCTGCCTTCATCCCCGTCTGTCGCAGGAATGCAGTCCCGAGAGAGCTTCCCCAGAGTGGAAGTTGGTACTTGCGCTGAAAGAGGCTCCCAATCCCCGATTTATGCTTTCTGTGAATGCACATTTACAGCTGCGGGAGAGCTGTGGAAGGCAGTCTGCCTGCAAAACAGAATATGAAGAGCCAGACATACGGTACTTCATAGATTTTCTGAGACAGCCCAAGGGCTGAATTTGTGAAGCCGTTACTTTCTGTGGCAAATGTACAACTACTACGGTAGAGCACTTGTCATGAGCAGCATCCAGTTACATAGCAAGGAGAATTTGCCTCAGACTCTTGACTGGGTTTTCCCTGAAATGCATCTTTTTGGTCTGTGTTTCCCGCCCCCCCCCCGCCGCCCGGTATTTTTCTACAACTAAATTTGCATAGCATTATGCAAGTAAAAGTTTTTTTTTAAAAAAATGGTCCGCAAGTCCATGGAATCCATGCGACTTGGGAAAAGCCAGTCTACGGCAGAATCTGTGGGTCAGATTCACAGAAATCTGAATTCATTTGAATTTGTTGCCGATTTCTCTGACGTTTCTGTTTGTTTGTTTTTTTTTGTTGTTGTTGAGATTTTACAATAGAAAATTAATTAAAAATAAATCAATAACAATTTGCTGCCCTTTAATGAGACCCAAAGTCAGTCAGCTGCGTGAGGCAGTCACCTCATGGTAGAGCTGGCCCGGCTCAGTTTCTTTTTGAAATAAGTCTCTCAATAGGATTCAGCTTACTGTAATTTCAACGTGTCGTTCCTTTGTTTTTGTAAGCTGTCCTTCTTTTGAAGAACAAGACCAAAATCAGCAGTGCCATAAGGGAAGAACTTTGGGGCAGAAGCCCGGGGCCCCACTCAGTAGGAGGGTCCCCAAATGCAGATGGGCCGGCTTAATACATTTTGAAGTGAAGTAATATATGTTATTGTATATAATGAGGGGTGTCTGTAAATTTCCTCTAAATTTCCGAAAGTTATTGGAAATTATTTTATTTTCTTGGGTTTGTTTTTTTTTAAACCCAGAATGAAAAATATTTATGACACTGCAGTTTAGAGTCCAAAAATTCAAAGAATTTTGAATGAGGGTTTTTTTTCTTTATTGCCAACATGTTTTGTGTTCAAATATTTTTTTAAAAAAACGAACAAAAAACTCCCCACCAACTATTTCTATAGTCTGACAAAAAAATTGTTAGAATCAAGAGTGTCCATTTCTGATGTAGACCTATGAATTGAAGGCTTTCCGTATATAGTACACTGCAAGTATACGCATTTTTTGTGTATACTAAAATTGTATATCATTTTATGAATGGATCAAATGGCTCTTATCAATAAAATAACATCAAAATGAGCGAAGGTACATTTTTCTTGACAGAACGTGTTGTAGATAAATCGTCTCCCGTTTAGGAATGTCCACTTGGCAGGACTGTTACAAAAATAAAATATTTATTTTACATATGTCGTCAGTTCGAAGGAAATAGAAAAAGTAAGCATTTTATCTCAGTAGTCAGTTAACCATAGCTAAATACATTGCTTATATCATTTTACACCTCATTAAGATGTAAATTTACACTGCAGAAACGTGTAAGGTACGGTGTCATACAAGCATTGTTTTATATAAAGACTGATAGAACAAAACAATGAACTCTGATGTAAACTATCTTGTTTTAGATGCTTTCCATTCAAAGGGGGAGGACGACTTAATGAATGTGACTTTTTGTAGTCCTGTTGGTCCCACAGAATGAGAAACGGAGCAGAATTAATGTGTATGTCCGAAGGTATTAAGAATATATTCCATGCAACACTCTTCCTACAGGTTGGGAATGGGCAACACGTGGACTGGACCCCCCCCAGAGCGACTTTCTAGCCCTGAGAGGGCTCTACCAGATTTTAATCAAGGCGTGGCAGACAGCTTGCCTTCAGTTTCACTTGTAAGGAACGTCCAACAGTGCCACTGTCAAGAGGTCAGCATGTTCAGGCAGCTACCCTGGGGCCCAGAAGGGCCCATCTACCCCCCCACCCCTGCCGACCTTTTAGCAGGGACAAGTTTTCCTAGTGGACAGCAGCCCTTCTGAAGGAGCTGTGCCACTTGGCTCCACGTTGCCAACCCACCTTCTTAGATTGCCCCCAAATACAATATCTGACCTGGCATCTGAATGGAGCTGAGTGCCAACTTGGCTCCCAATTCAGAAACTTTGCCGCCTGCTGTGGCAGCCAACCATTCCCCTATAGTTGCCCTCCCCTGACAAGTTTTCCGGGTGGGTGGTGGCATTTCTGAATGGGATCTGAGCCAGCATTCAGTTCCACTCCCATTCAAAAGTCCCCCCACCCACCCCAAACATGGCCGGTCAGGGCCTGCCCGGTTGGTGAGTGAGGTGGCAGTGAGCGGGAGCAGATATTTGTAGCAGCGGGGGGGGGGGGGGAGAAGTTGGAGGGGTAAAAATTTGGTGGAGCCTGTAGGCCCACAGAAGCCTGCGGCCAGCCCTGAAATAAAGAGGTTATCACGTGACAACAACCAAACGGAATACTCCAGATTTCCATTGTACTTTCTCTCTGTGTGTGCTTCTTGCACACAAGGCCCCGACTATGCTGAAGCATCTGTACTCCACGTCTGTGAAGCCCTTACATCTACAAGCAAGCCGCTAATGTAATTATGGAACATGACCAATTGCGACAATGTTTGGTTTGTGCAGCAACATGCACTTCTGCCCCTCTCCCTGTCAACCCGCCCACTGTCCAAAGCCGATAGGAACTCCCATTGCGTTCCCGTGTTGAATGACTGCCCCGCCGGATACTTCCGTGGGGGGAACCCTAGCCATCCAACATGGATGCCTGTGGAGAGGTGCCTCCACCGTCCAGGTGAATGGGGAAACCCCCATGCGGGCAGAACGCCCTTGGGCAAACGAGTGCCTGCATGTGTGTGGTTAATGGCTGGCACAGGGCGTCAGAAGTGGCGCAAAATGTTGGCATGTACCTTGCCATTTCCTAGAGAGCATCGTCTTACAGCACTTTGATGGGATTATGATCACGGTGGATCAGTTGTGCAGTGGGGTGGGGGAAAAAAAAAACCACTGCCATGTTTGGGCAGGTATGCACAGCATAAGGAATCCTTAAGGTACTCTATGCAAATTCCACTCAGAACGCCAAAGGCATGAGGCAAAACTGCACTTGAACTGGCACCTCACATCACTGTTTTACTCACATGAGACTAAGCACCATCTCAGGACCAGGGCCATAGAGGCCTTTTAATGATATCTGCAGAGTGACCGTGTTCAATGATATACACACTACACACGAAACAAAAATAGGAATCCCGGAAAGAGCACAGGAACTCATGGGCAGCATAATCCTAATCATGTTTACTCAGAAGTAAGTCCACACTTAACACATGCTGGATGGGGAGTTGTGGGACTTTTCTTTCTTTCTGTCTAAACATGCATAGGACTGTGTCCTAAGTGTGTTAAAGGATCGCGGCTCTGAAACACAATCCTATGCATTCATATTCAGAAGTAAATCTATTGAATTCAACTGGGCATATCTTTAAAACATGAGTATTTGTTGGCACATGCTAGTCCCCTGACTCCTGCTGCATCTTGCCAATATCACTGTTTGCCCTCCTTTGCCCTTACTGCCCTTTAAACAGCTTGGCTTGCCAGCTAGTGGACACTCAGCAGGGAAGAGGAGGAACCAATTACAGCTCCCTGAACAACAGGGGATGGTTACATGGTATGAAGCATGGGGTTTTGCAAGTAAGTGTTTTGTTGCGTTCACTTTTAGGTGAAAAACTTCACAGGGCTGTACCTCGAAATGCCATGTGTGAAGTGGTCTAAAGACAAGCTTGGATTGTAATGAGGTACCTCTTTTTCCAGTGTTTGTTGGGTGGTTTTTTTTTTGTTTTTTTTGGAGTGGGGGTTAGATTTCTCTCTTCTACTCTCTCATGTTCAGTTTACTGGCATCATTCTTGCCCTCTGCTAGGGAAAGTGTGAGAAATCAGAGGTCTCCTTAGGGACAGGCCTTGGATTGGATAGATTTAGCCATACTTAGATTATACCCATTGGAATCAATGGGACTGCAGTCAGTTGCAACCAATTCAAGTCCCATTGATTTCAGTGGTTTTAATCTGGGTATGACTAAATCTGGATCCAACCCCTTATATTTTGTGGATGGGATGGTAGCATACTATGATGGCTATCAGATCAGAATGAATTGCCTCACTGCTTCCAAACACAAACTGAAGCTGCCTATAGAGGTAACAGAAATCTCGACAGTCTTTAAGAAAAGTATAGATGACAAACTGTTTCTGAAGTTGCTTCAGATTATGTCTTGCCTTCTTATGAAAAGTGGTGTTAGGGCTTTTCTGCATGAGGCTGTTGATCCACTGCTCCTACTTTCAGTTTCATTGCAGAATTGCGATCCGAGCACTACATGAGGAGTGTTTCCTTTCCTGCTTTCTCACTACATAACCTCTAGGTGGCACTGTGGAATAGCACAAATACACAAGTGGAAATAGCACTTTCTATCGCCATCAGAAACAATACCCCATTTCCCCTGCTCTAAAAATTCTTGCGGAAAGTTCTGTTTACAAACAGAAGCGAAACTGCAGGGTCATGACGTTGTCTAAAGAACCCACTAAACAGCCATCAGTATGAAATGATGAGAGCTCAACAAATGCATCATGTAGATAAGCTATTACGCATCTGTAGTGATGCCAAGATGTAGATGTGGAGCTTTTCTAGATGAGGCTTTTATTGTGTACTTGGCATGACATTCACAGAAGTTCTGGGATATGTAGGTGTAGGTGATGGCCATTGGCTATAAACAATAAAATTCTGAAATTGTGAACTCCACAGACGTTTACACGGCCTTTAGATGTCAATGTCATCCTCCTGTATTTCTCTTGTTGTTTCCAACTGCTTTCCTGGTTTTTTTCAGAACGGGGAAAATGTGGTATTTTGGGATTACAAAACCAAAGCAACATCATCCAACATTGTAGCTGAACTTCAATGTTGTAGTTGTGCAAGAGCAGTGTGCCAGTAAACTTAATTTTTTTAAAAAAATTGTGCACAGTGCAGGAACTGTGTGTGATGAAACATGCCCTCAGAGACTCATGGAGAGAAAGTGGAAGGAGAGGCTACACCCAAGGGTGCTGGACAGTGGGTGGGCAAGGCTCTCGATATCTTGGAAGATCCTGCCCTGCTCCACCCACCAGGGTAAATGGTACATAGCAATATGCAGCAAAAGAAAAAGGAAAAAAAACACCCGCTGTGTAGAGGACCCATTAAAATCCTGCACACACTTTGGAAGCAAAAGTAGTGGTAGGTAGCGTGTTAAAAAGCCACATCTAGAAAAGCTCATATGCTCCCTCATTGGAAGTCTTCAAGCAGAGGCAGGGAGCCCCCTGTTGGGATGCTCTAGCTCTGAATTTCCTGCATTGAGCAGGGGGGGTTGGACTAGATAGCCTCCAGACTCTGGGATTCTGTGAGCAGACCATGAACTCTGCATTACCAAAAAGGAAAACTAGAACTGTGGCTCAGTAAAGTGGGCCCTCCGACTTTATTACAGATTTTATTTTTGTAGGCTAGGGGGGAATGTCTACAATTTTCCAGAGGCCTGGTGGCAGCAGCAATTGTGCTCTTGGGCACGTTTAAAATTTTTGTACCCACAAGTCACTAGAATGTGGGCAGGAAGGAAGCACTGGCCTCATTTTTATTTTGATTGAGACATCATCAGACGGCCAAATTTCATTGGCTTACATGGTGTTGCCATGAAGCCCAATCAGAGTGAAAGCATTGCTCCCTGTCCCCTGATGATGACTTGTGGGTAATTAAAAAAAGAAAAGAAAAGAAATTGCAGCGAGCAACACTAGGGAGCATGATCGCCAATGCTCCCAGGACCATAAAAATGTGTTGGCAGTGGAATAGGTGAGTAGGGGGACAATGGTGTATAGAACCTTTCACACACGCACCACTTTTGAGTTGGGTAAGTTTACTCACAGACATGTGGCTCCACCACCTTGATAAATGCCTACCTAGATGTATGCCTGTCACGACTAGTCACATTTGATTAGTTTACAGGATGGGAGCAGTAGACCTGTGTTGACAGAGAGCTGAGTGCCTAACCTATAGAGCAGTGCTCTCCAACCTTGGGTCCCCAGATGTTTTTGGCCTACAACTCCCAGCATGCCCAGCCAGCATGGCTAATGGCAAGGGATTCTGGGAGCTGTAGTCCAGCAACATCTGGGGACCCAAGGTTGGAGAACACTGCTATAGAGGATGGCACTCAAGGAAGATATTTAACCAGGACTCCCCATGGTACTCATCCACCAATTTTTACCTGAGGGGACATCTTGAGTCTGGTAGCAT
This sequence comes from Shinisaurus crocodilurus, assembly GCA_021292165.1. Taxonomy (NCBI): domain Eukaryota; kingdom Metazoa; phylum Chordata; class Lepidosauria; order Squamata; family Shinisauridae; genus Shinisaurus; species Shinisaurus crocodilurus. The sequence goes on along the minus strand of JAHFWL010001192.1, from coordinate 1,204,893 downwards.
TGCTGATGGCCAGCTCTTTTGGCAGTTTTGAACACTTTAAACATGATCCCTTGGGTCTGCCGGATTTCCTCTGAGAGGAGGTGGCAATACACACAACCGTCGCAAATCGGTGTTGAAAGGATCAGAGCCTCAGCAAAAGGTAAGTAACAGCCCCCACATGGGTCCCGTCATTCTTCTGCTTCATTGAATGTGGCCTGGATGTGATAGATGAGGCCTCTGGTGCAGCGTGGTCTTTTCTATGGACTGTGCCTTACAGGTGCAAGCCCTCTAGTCTATCCCAATGAAGACGTTTCTACTAGTTGCGGAACATTTCTATCCGTCCCGCCCATCCCTCAAAAATGAAAAAACAAACAAACCCCAAAACTGATGAAAACCAAGACTTGTAGGAACCGTCCAGTCTTCGATTGGATCAAGTTTCCCTTAATTCTGAGAACCTCTCAGGTCCTGCCACTGGAGTCCCTTTCGGGAGACACGAAGTGAGGTTGGGAATGTGACATTTCTCAGTGCCCCGAAGTCAGGATCCCAGCTGAGTGGATTTCTTCACAAGACTTTTTGACAGAAGGTTCATCTTGTCCTCATCATCCTCAGGAAACTGCTCCTCCCTTTCGCCACACAGTTTTTCATTAATTCTGTCACAGTTCCATGCATGAACGGGAAGGGAATGGATCCCATGCAGAAGGATGGAGGCGCTCAGAGTTGCGTCTCGTCTCTCGTTTCAGGGCTGCAAGGGTCCAGCTTGTTACTGCAGCTGCTCTTTCGACTGTGAGCTTCATTTTCCACGTGAGCTAAGGGGTCAGGTCGTATTAAATACCTGGATAGAAATGAAGAAGTCAAGTTCGTGAAGTGGTAAGCCAGGGATGGGCAGACTTCAGGATCGCAAGAGCTACTCTTGTTTTTTACTTGAACCCCAAGATCTGTGTCAACCAGAGCCCGGTGCAAAAGAAATGCACTTAAAAACAAATTCCTGGGCTCAGATTTCTTTGATTCTGAGCTCCAGAACTGAATGGCGCTCACGGTCCTTCCATACAAAAATCTGCTCCTGGCTTACCCCAAGCTTTAGTCATGTCAGCAGCATCATTTAGGCTGGGGGAAGCTGAGTCACGTTGTTATTGTTAAACCAGCCTTTCCCAATGTTGGATCCCCAAATGTTGTTGGACTACAACCCCCATCACCCACAACCATACTTGCTGGGGATGATGGGAGTTGCAGTACCGGGCTGGAAAAGGCCATGTTAAATATGTGGGAGTCACACTGAGAGTCAAAATGGTATAGTGCAGGGCTCTCCAACCTTGGGTCCCCAGATGTTGCTGGACCACAGCTCCCAGAATCCCTTGCCATTAGCCATGCTGGCTGGGTATGCTGGGAGCTGTAGGCCAGCAACATCTGGGGACCCAAGGTTGGAGAGCCCTGGTGTAGTGGTTAGAGTGTTGGACTGGGACCTGGGAGGGCCGGGTTCTAGTCCCCACTTGGCCATTCATTTATTTTTATTAGCTTTGTATCCTGCTGAACTGGCAAATGCACCTGGGATGGTTTACAACCATAAAACCAAACAACAAAAACAAAGTAACAAAAAAATCACAACAATAAAAGTATCAAATTAATGCAATATTAAACATTAAAACATTTATAAATATTTAAAACATGGAGGAGCCAGCAGTAAAATAATACAATAATCAAGCAACCGATTAAAAGATTGAGGGAGCAATCCTATGACCCTTAGACAGCATCCGAGGGGCCATAGGATACTTCGTATTCCCAGATCCGAGATCTGAGTGTTTCGACCTCGGAGGAGGGGATCAGAGCTCCAACCCCCTCCTCCTCGCGGCTGGCGCAGAAAGAACCATGCCGGCTGCTCTCAGAGGTCCGGAAAGCGACCCCGGAGAGGCGGGAAAAGGGGCCGTTCCAGTGGGTGCGGAGGGCGGGAGACTGGATAGGCCAGGACACAATTTTCAGGGGCCGAAAACTTAAAAAAATAAATACAACCCCAGTTGTGCTTTTTTGAGGCTCCCCTCCCCCCAAAAAAAAAGAAATTTAAAAAAGGCAGTGAAGAAAAGTGGTAGCCATCGGAGCAGGGACTTTATTGTTCCATGGGATCATCCTGCTCTACATCCCATTCCTCGTGAATTCTGCATCTAGCAGAAGAATTTTTAAAATCAGAATTGGAACTTCAGTATGCTGATGATAATGTGGTCTCCGCACATTCAGAGGATGATCTCCAAACTATCCTAAATGCTTTTGCAGAAGCATACGAAAAACTTGGTCTCTCACTTAACATCAAAAAACCCAAAGTGCTTCATCAGCAAGTGCAAGCCAATCCTTTGGTGATGCCATCTATCCAGCTTGGCGGGACAATACTGGAAAATGTCGATCATTTTCTCTATCTTGGCAGCTATCTTTCTGTTACAGCTAACATCGACAGTGAAATCCAGCATCGTCTGAGCTCCGCAAGTGCCACAATTTCTCGAATGAAACATAGAGTCTTCGAGGATCGGGATATTTGTAAGAAGACCAAAACACTGGTTTATGAAGCCATTGTATTACCAACTTTATTGTATGCCTGCGAAACATGGACTATCTATAAACGTCACTTCCACCTCCTTGAAAGGTTTCATCAACGTTGCCTCCGGAAAATCCTGCAAATTACTTGGGAAGATAGGCGAACAAATGTCAGTGTACTGGAAGAAGCAAAGACTACTAGCATTGAAAAAATGATCCTTCAACGCCAACTTCAGTGGACCGGTCATGTTGTTCGAATGCCTGACTGCCGTCTCCGAAAGCAGTTACTTTACTCCCAACTCAAGGATGGAAAGCGGAATATCGGTGGTCAATATAAGAGGTTTAAAGATGTTCATAAGGCTAATCTAAAAAAAAATGCAATATAAACATCGAAAACTGGGAAGCTCTGGCCCATGAACGATCTAAATGGAGGTTGGCCTTTCACAAAGGTTCCATGGACTTTGAAGAAGCCCGAGTGCAAGGTGAAAGGGAGAAGCGTGCTAAGCGAAAATCACGTCAAACGAATCCTTTACAGGACCATCTTCCATCTGGTAACCTGTGTCCTCACTGTGGGAAGCTGTGTGGATCTAGAATTGGCCTCCACAGTCACTTACGGACCCATTGCTAGAGTCTAGTCTACACAATCTTCTTTAGAATTTCCTCCTTTTATCCCGGAAGACAATCTTACTCGGCCACGAGTGATCGCCTGATGATGATGATGACACGACGTGCCGTGCGTGCATTGAAAAATCACATCCAGGAAAGCAGTCTTGATATGATCATATATGTGAGTGCTTCCTGTGCACAGCCCCTTAGTCACCTTCCTGCAGCTTTCCCTGATCTGGTTCCCTCCAGATGTGTGTGGACTACAAACTCCACCATCCCCAGTCCCCATGGCCATGCCATCTGAGCTGGGGATGTTGGGAGCTGTATTCCAACACATCTGCAGGCAACCAGCTCAGGGAAGGCTAGTCATCCTACTGTGACGAATGGTTGAGAAGCCAATCGTTGACCCTTTGGAAGAGGAGCCAGATTATCTGGTTTGGAGGAAAAATTCCTGCCCAACCTTGAAAACCAATGCCTACCCAAATTGGGGGCTTCAAGCTGGTCCATCTGGCCTCCAGCTAGAAAAAAAGGCAGTACTAAAAAACAAACGCACACCTGTCTGATATGCAATACTTATTCTTCATTACCGGGATATAAATATAGCTCATATGTAGCTACGTAGATATAGTGACTTGGCTCAGAAAAACCCTCCGACAATTTTGTACGTACACGATGTCGTTGAGTTCCAGCCGTGTATCGGGAGGAGGGTTGATGAGGACATAGGACAAGGTGTTCTGGTGGTCGTTCATTTCATCTGCAAAAAAGGACGACGGACACGAGTGACTGATAATGTGTAAAACAGCAGATGCTAGATAAATAATGGCAAACCTTTGGGGCCATTGAACGCTCTCTTTTTAAATCGGTGTTCTCCAATTGGGTCCCCAGATGTTTTTGGCCTGCATGTCCCAGTCAGAATAGCTGGCTGGGGCATGCTAGGAGTTGTAGGCCAAAAACATCTGGAGACCCAAGGTTGGAGAACACTGCTTTAAATCATAATCACAAACAAAAGCTATTGCTGCCCCCTGCCCCAGATAAGTTTTCAGTGGGACCCCTTGGATCTACCCCAGGCATGCAGAAGTAGCCACGATCAGGCTAGGCCTTCGTTTTGCAGTTGTTTTTAGTGGAAAACATGCCACACAGAATCCCACTCTGAACGATGCAAGAATGGTGTGACACACACACCCCTCCGCAAAAGGGAATGGACACGATCAGTTTCAAAACCCAAGTCTGAGAAACTGGTGCTCCCCTGTGAGGTGGTGCTCCACAATAACAGAAGCATAGACCAAAAAAAAGGGGGCGGCAGGCTAATGGAAGGAAGGGCATTGAGGTATCACAGCTGCATGAGCGGGAATGCTTGTACTAGTTCATTAGACGGATAAGCATCCTCCTTAGGGACATCTTTCAAACGGAGACTTTTTGTCAAATGGGTGCCATGGCGTTACTATCTAAGATGGGCCCTTTGTGTTGAGTGCACACCACGCACACACACACAACACACACACACACCAGCGGTTCTAGCCAGCAGTTCTGCGTGCGAATGTCGGGAGCCCGTTTTGACAGACACATCTATGGACAACTTTCAAAGACCTCCAGGGCGCTGCACAAGGTGGGTGAGGAGGATCTTTGGAGTCAGAGGCTGTGCTCAGACCAGGTGAGATGCTTCCGTGGGCCAGATTGAGCCCTTGGGCTGCCAGTTGCTAGAACTGTAACTGTATCCCACTCACTGCCATCCTAGCCATTGCCGATTCCTAGATCTGTTTCCCTAGATCTGGGCCATTTTTGCACAAAGCTGTTCCAGCTAATGGGATCCAGAATAGCCAGAATAGGCGATACTGTATTGGGCTAGATGGAATGGATCAGTGGTCTGACCCAGCACAAGGCAGCAGTTTGTGTGCTTCATATATTATGGCAGGAGCAAAGAGACATAAAGATCCACCCACCAGGGGGATGTTGGGGTCTCCTTTACTGGAGATCTTTCAGTGGAGACTGGACTCTCTGACCCTTGGCAACTTGGCCGGTGGAGCACAGAGGCTAAAAAAATGAGCGCAGAAATCTCTAGTTTGGATTTCACCTTTGCCACAAACTCTCTAGGTGGTCATAGGCAAGGCCTGCTCTCTCATCCCCACTGCCCGTGTGCAATAGTGGGATAATGATACTGGCTTAACTTACAGGGCTCTTGTAAGGGTGATTAAGATAACGGGTTGGCTCCAGAGACTTAGCCATACTTAGAGCAGACATGTTGAAATTAAGTTAGTTACGACTCATTTAAGTCCCATTGATTTCAGTGGCTCTACTCTAAGTATATCTGGAACCAATACAACGGGTTGGAGCCAGATTTAAGCAGGATCAGTTGTGCTGGCAGGAGTGGACTTCCCTACCCTCCTTCAGCAGCTCCACCAGCCCCCTGAAAATGCTACACAGAGAACCAGGAGACCCTGCTGGGGCAAACTGGTGTGTGTGTGGGAGAGGAGACACCCCCAAAATCAGGCAGAGCTTCCTCTTATGGAATGCAGATTTTGGATCCAACCCAATGTATGCAAAACACTTTGAACACTCAGTAGTGGCTATTACTACTTCTATGACAACGACTACTAAAAAAACACAGCTTCTTCTGGCCTGGCTCCCAAAATCCAACCATGTACCGCCCACACACTTTCAAGCCACCTTCCCAGTCTTGAGGGCTAGAAACGTGATTTTTTTTTTTAATCAACAACAAAACCAACAGTGAAAGTTAGCTGAGATGATCAAGGATGCAAGTTCCTGTGCAATGGTGCATTCATTACAGACTACATATAGTGTGATTCGTAATCATGAACACTCCTTTGAGGCAATCGAACTGGGAATCATGTCTTTACAGTGCAATCCTATGGCCGCTAGACAGAGTCTAGATAGATGGCCATGGGATTTTTTGGAGCTGGGACTCTGAACTTGGAGCACCCTCCCCTTGCCCACAGAGGAAAGAACTGTGCCGGTTCATGTCTCACGACCTCGGAGAGGGGCTTTTGGGGCAGAGGGGACAGCCTCCTGCCAGCATACAAAGTATCCCGGCAGCACTTCGTACGCCTTCCCGCCCTCTGAGGCCAAACACTTAGATAGCCAAAGAAATTGGCCGTCTAAGTGTTTTGCATGGCGGGAGGAGCATGGAGCATGGAGACGCCCATAATCTCCTGGGTTTGGAGGGTTAGGGGCAGCCTCGTTAGATTGCACTCTGTTGCTATTTACTATTTACTCTGTTACTATTTACTTGAAAGTGGTGGATTTGCTTGGATCTTGGTCTCCCCTGCTTTGATATGCTTCCCAAAAGCTGACGGTATTGTCACCCTGGAAATGAGGAGCGCCATGATGGAAGGCCAGGCCAACAAGCACAGGATGACAAGATGAGCACTGAAGGGATATTCAGTGAACAAAAAACATGCATGTGTGAATGAGAACCAGCCATCCGGTACAGTCAGAAAGTTCATCCCAAGGCAACTCTTCCTGTCTGCAGTTTTGGTCCCTTAGCTGGAGAGCGGGGCATGTGCAGGTTAGAGCCACGCCAAAGCAAATCTCAGGTTTGTTGCTCTTTTTTTGCAAACATGTTCAGAAGAGCTGAAAATGCCTCCCCCTTGTGGAAATTAATTATTCCCTGGCATTACCTTGACTGGCTTTTACTTGCCCTCTGTGACATCATGGCATTGTCAAATCTGATTGGTTGGTTATGTGGGGTCATCTAGTTCATTCACTGTGTGATCCTTTACTGGGTTGGATCACCCATGTGATCAGTCCAGTGAGCAGGAAGCAGCAGCCTCCAGGAAAAACATCAGTGTGCAATAGAATTGGGGGGGGGGAGGTAAAATATTCATGCAATCTGAGAGTTCTTCGGGAGTTATTTCTAGACCTCTCATAGGGATGTACGGCTTTTGTTAAACCCATTCCATCCGTGTTTCGTGGATGGCCAGGTGTCTTTCATTCCGTTATCCGTTCACTGACAGAATTGGATCTTTTTTAGGGATGTACAAGAATGTCATTCCTATTTGCAAATGACCCCCCGCCCCCGGTAAAAACAAACAAACAAACAGGTCTGCACGAATCTGTGCAACTCAGAAAAAGAACTCATCTGAATTCATTGCTTGAAAAAGGTGTACAAACGGACTAAGGGAAGCCCACCAGAACTCTCCTCTGCTGTGCAGCCATCCATAGCTCAGTAGAAAGAGCACCTGCTTGACATGCAGAAGGACCCCGGGTTTAAACCCTAAGGCCGCCACTTGAGTTGTAGGCCAAAAACATCTGGGGACCCAAGGTTGGAGAACACTGCTCTAGACATAGTAATGATTAACTTGTTCCGTTGATTTCAGTGGCCCTACTCCAAGCATGACTAAGTCTATAGCCAACCTGACAATTTAAACAGCAATACCAAAGATATTGGTTAATTAAAATTCAATACCCTAGATGGGAAGATTGCGAGCAGATGAGCTGTGTGCCTGCGGTTCAGCCCCCTGTCCTGGTGCTGCTAACTTGGGATGGGCACCTCCAAGCCCCCCTCTGCTCCCCCTTCTTCGGGTTTTTTTAATCTTTAAACTGGACATGGGCTGGGCAGTCCTCAAGTAGAGAGGACTGCTTTCAAACAGAGGATGGTCCAAAGTAGGAGACGTCGTCCCCCTCTCAATCCTTGGCATCTCCAGCTTAAAAATAAAAAAAGTTAGGTAGCAAGGTTTGAGCCCTTAGAGTGCCACGACCAGCCAGAGGAGAGAGTTTTCTGGGCTAAGTGGAGGAATGGCTTGACTTGGTTATAAGGCAGCTACATATTAGGAGTTGGGGTTGTAAAACAACAGTCGAGGGTGCTGTAGAGAACTAACTGGGCCCCTTGCTGAATGGCTTGTCAGTTGGGTCAGGGAAGGCCTGGCAGTGGGAATGTAAGGCAGGTACTGACGGCGTGTGGGGTGTGTGTTGGTAGACAAATACTTTGCCCCCTTCCCTGGGGGACAACTGACGTGGGATCCCTCCAAATAGGCCGCATCTGATATAATCCATTAAAAAAAAAAAAAAGGTTCTCATTCCACTTAATTTTTAACGATAATACACAAACCAGCCTTTCTCAACCCGATGCTCTCCAGATGTTTCGGAGTAACAGCTTCCAGCATCCCTGACGATTAGGAATCAGGCTGGGGCTTATGGGAGTTGAAGTCCAAATAATTTGGAGGTTGGGAAGGGTGCATTAATGAAATCACACAAGTTTACAGGGCACGACTACAAACCTATGCAGCGTTACCTGGCGCCAGGTTGGGCCAGGCTGTGTTAGCAGTTTGTGTGGTGTTTTTGGACGTCTGTGTCTTACGATGGCGTTTCTAATCAGAGGGTAAGCTCATTCTGAGTATAAATAAAAGAACCGCAGGATACAAATATATACACATATATGTATGTATATGTGCACACACACCTCCTGGGGTGTGTGACTGTGGATTCTTCCTTGGAGTCATAGCTGTGTCACAATGAGCTTCTGCATTTCAAAACCTACCACTACATCACTGTTTAGGACTGTTCGGTCAACATCTTTTGGAATGGGGTAACGTTTTTGCAGGAGGGGAATTCTGAGGAGCAACAAAACATTACATATTTATCACATCCTCATACAAGGCCACCGAGTTCTTGGGTTATTCTGGGAACCTCCCAGTTGTGGTGACGACAGAAAATGGCAGCCTTCGAGCCTCCAATTGGACATGCGCCTCGCGTGAGAGGTGTTTGCTCCTGTGCCTGCAGCTGGCATGTTCATTGTCACATGCTGATATACTGCGAGTCAAGCCTGACTCCTCCCAGGGGAGAAGAAATTTACCTTGCAAATATCCAAGGTTTACCCGATTCATCACATCACAGGCTGTTAAATTTGCTACATCCTCTACAGAACATACAGAGAAGGAAACAGAACGGAACGGAACAAAACAAAAAATAAAATAAAAGGCACAGACATAAACAGAGAGAAAGAGAAGAAAGAGAAAGATCAGCGAGCAGCGATTCAGAAAGTATTCAGAAACCAGCTTTGGTGATTACATGGGCAAAAATGTAGCAAAAGGTATACACATATACAAAAAATGAATAAAAAGAAGCAAACCAAAAAAAAAAAACAGGAAGCCAGACTCATGTGTTCGGTCCATGGTGTTGTGCAGATTAGGACACTAACGTGTGATATATGCCGCGAGAATGGATTCAACAGCGTACCATTGACACGATCAGTTGCATTGATGCTCGATTAATTCTTGTAGCCACCCAAAGCAACTTGTGAGGAAGGCTGGGATGTACATCAAATAAATAAAGAAGCCTTTCTCCCCCCACACACATGTTTTGTATCCTCCTATCTCCCCAAGATATCCTAGCTGCGTTCATGGCTAATATTCGATACAAACCCTTCCAGTCAGTTCCTCTTCCATTAGGACCCTGTCCTTCTTGCAAAATGGTTTCATTTGGGGAAGAGATCTCTCTCAAGTTGCTGAGATGAGTAGACCATCTCAGTATCAATTATCATTGATGTTGAGATGGTCGCCATGGATATTATCTCAATATCATTGACCATTACCAATATCTCAGTTTGTCTTTGCCTCAGCAGCATTTGCCTCAGTGTTTTATGGATATCCAGGGTGGGGTGGGGGGAGGAGGAATAGTGGGGGGAGGAGGAACAAGGTTATGCAAAACTCTTGAATGTCTCCTCATGGAAAATTCTTGCCTGCCTCCTCACATCTCTCCTCAAGTGAGGAAGGGACGAAAGCTCTAAACAGAAACAGCTCCCCTGTAACCCTCTAGCAAATCCCTAAACAAACATATACTGTATTGGGATTATACCGCTTTAATAATCACGGGGTGCTTCCAGTCAAAGTTTTTATAGTGCCATTGCCCTGCGTCATTCACAGAAGTTTATGGGGGTCCAGACATCATCATCTTGCACTCATAACCCTCCTGTGTTTTCCCACCACTTCTTCCCTCTTTTTCCTTAACGCAGAAACAGATGGTATTGTCTTCTGAGGGATAGGAGCCCTCTGTCCGAAAGCACCCATGATTCCCCAACAAAGAATCCTGAGAACTGTAGTTTGGTCTGGTGTGTCAATTCTACGTAAGAGATCCTCCTGGCTTGACAATTCCTGAAATTTCCCGGGAAGACAGAATAACTACCGATCCCATTTAAATCCGTTGTGTAGACATACCCTTAGCTGTCTCTAAAGGCTCAGTACCTCCCACACGAGCAATTTGAGATTTCAGGTTCACCTCGTGGCAAAATCTCCCCATGGAGCACCAGCAGCATCATAACTCATTTTCTCATGCAAGTATTCCCATGCAACCATTGGATTCAAATGACCATGTTATTTGACCATGGTCAAATGAACAGCCAAGTTGGGTTCTTAAGTGAATCTACCTCAAGTAGATTCATAAAATGGAGAGGAGGAGGAGGATTATGTAAGCCGCCTTGGGTTCCTTGCAGGAAAAAAGGCGGGGTATAAATATAATAAATAAATAAATAAATAAGTCTTTCCTTCTGGTGGCTTTGGTCTTTCACAGTAACCTCATGAGAAACTCTGAATGGGGAAATTTGTTGGCTTTCTGTGAACACACACAATCTCTGGGTGACATCAACTACCTTCTGCTACCTACGCTATTCAGAAAGGAAGTACACACAGCCAGCCACTCAAATGTTCTGGGATGAACTTACACGCCCCTTTCAGGACACATGTGAAGAAATATAGCAGCCCCCTTGGATCAAGACACATTGCTCTCTTAACAGGGCCACATAATATACAGCAGTTTCCATGAGCCATGTAGTGGCCTCTGGTTCTGATAGCCACCAGAGAGGGCTGAAGCTGGAGATCTTCCTTCTAGCTGTCACTTTGCCCCCTCCTCTGCCTACTCACCCTAATAGCAGTACCCCACTTCGCATTGCCAGAAAGAAACAAGGACATTTCTGTCCCAGATTTTCTTTCTGGCTTCTCTTGCCTGCAGTGGGCAGGGGAAAGAGCAGAAAAATAACATTGCTCCTTTCCATCTTGCAAGCAAAAGAGAAGTGAAGGTGAGTGGGCAGTGGCTCCTCCCTTGGCCAGGTATGCGTGGCAAGGAAAGCGCTCCATGGAAGGAGGCTTCCCAATGTAACCATCTGTAGTGGCTGTCAGAACCAGCAGCCACTACAGGCTCAGGGCGGTTCCTGTACATGTAGGCCCCCATATTAAAGCCCATTTTTATTTGTTGTTTATTGTAAATGATTTTTAGGCTGCCTTTGAAGGTAGAGACTACATAACGAGTAAGAATGATCTCGCCTCAGAGGACAGCCACCCGCTGTTCCTTTTGATGTAATCATCAGCCTGTTGCATTCCAGTTTTTTGTGTGGGGATTGTTGGCAATAAAATACAGTTGCAGAGACATTCTAGTGTAGACAGACAAAATGATGTTGAGCCTTTGAAGGGCTCTTGTGCCTTTAATTAAATGCTTCCTGCTCGCAGGCGTAGTCCATTTTATTGCTTCTTAATGAGTGGTAGTGGGAGGATTTAGTAAAGATCTCTTATTGCCCCTCCCTTATTTTTTATTTTAATTTTTTATTTTGTAAAGAGCCAAAAGATGAACTTATTATTTAATTATACCTCCCCACTTGAAGTGATTCAATTAAGAGAGGTGATTCAAAGAGCAACTAACATGCTTTTCATCATTAATCCAAGACCTGCACTGATCAGGAAGCAATACAACAGACTGAACCTATAACAAGGACATTTTAATTACCGTAACATGGCTGGGAACAAGGAAGGACTTACTTGTGCATTAGCATTATAGGGGGATATTTGCCATGGAGAAGGCCATTGCTGGTGTGCAAGCTCGGTTTTACTTCCAATTCCAGCTACTTGCAGAAGAGCAATGTGGTGGCTACGCTAATGGGCTGCAATGGGGAAGTATCTTTTGCTTGAGGCTGTGTGTGAAAAGATGAGCCCTGCAGGTTTCATGGCCTCATGCAATCTGGTCTTCCAAGATGGGCAGCCACATTTCCTTTGAGCACCCTTCATTCGGCTGCTTGAGTTGTTCACCTCAAAACATCACCGACCTGCAAAGCTGCTTACCTTTTTCTGTTTTGGCAAAAACGCTATGGGCAAATGGATGCAGGAAGCCGTCACCTTGAGCCGTCAAAGGCTCAAGGAAGTATAAAACAGCTTTCTCCAATCTGGTGCCTTCCAGATGTTCTGGACTATAACTCCCAGCATTCCTGACGATTGGCTAGGCTGGCTAGGGACAATGGGAGTTGGTCCAAAACATCTGGCGGGTAACAGGTTGGGGAAGGCTTGTATAAAATAGATGAAAGAATGAACAGCCAGCAGCACGGTATGGCGTAAAAGAAATCTGGAAAGAAAGAAAAAGTGAAGAAGCTGTGGAATGAAAGGTTTTTTCCATTATAATCCAAAGGGAAAGAGGGTTTTTTTTTCCCACCATAGAAGGTCACAAAAATTCTGGTTTTCCTTGGATTTCCACATTGTAGCACTTCGAGACAGCCTAACTGACCACTCCTCTTTCCATCACAGTGTTCTCATTTATACCCTTTCAGATTTCATTGGCTGATGGCACGGAAGTACACGGAACCTGACAGGATTTTCCACCCTCCCTCCCTACCAAAAGGATGGTGGATGGTAGACGAAAGCAGGTGTGGTCTTTGCACGAGGACAGCCATTAATCACATAACGGTCTGGTTGTGGCAAACCACAAGACGGTCTTCATGTCTTTTATTATTTTTAGCTAGTACAATTATATAGTACCATTTCCCCACCCTGGAATTCAGGATGATGCACGTGGGAATCCTAGGCAGTCTTCCATTCAGGCATTGTCCAGATCCAGACCTTCACCATCAGTGGCTGTATCATGTGCCCTTCATCAAATCAATCAGTCATCTTACCAGCTTCTCTTTAAATCAGGGGTGGGGCAACGTGTGGTCCTCCAGATGTTTCACTTATGACACCCATCATCCCTCACCATTGGCTGTGCTGGCTAGGGCTGGTGGCAGCTGTGCACCAAAAACATCTGGAGGGCCTCAAGTGGCCCATCCCTGCTCCAGAGAGACCGGTTATGGATCCAGAAAACAACATTAATATCAGTGACGCAATAAAGCATAGCACAGTTTTGTTTTGCTTTAAATCACATTGCTCTGAATGCCTTCCCAAAAAAGGAAGACTTTACCATCTTCCAGAAGGCAATCAAATATTGTGCTGGGTGGGAGCTCCACAGCTGCCAGGAAAAGCCTTGCCCCTTATAGCTGGCAACTTTTATTTATTTATTTATTGTATTTATGAATCGCCCATCTGGCCAGCAAACCGGCCACTCTGGGCGATGAACTTAGCCTCCAAAAGGTGGTGGGCCAGGTAGCAGAGTTCCCCCCCCCCAAAAAAAAGTACTTTCCAGAAGTACAATCTAAAAGACATGAACACTTTGTTTTGTGTTCATGTCTTTTAGATTGTGAGCCCGAGGGCAGGGACTGTCTTATTATTAATTTGTGTAAGCCGCTCTGAGAGCCTTTTCTGGCTGAAGAGCGGGGTATAAATGAAATAAATAAATAAATAAATAAATAAATAAATAGAAGGTCCCAGGTTCAATCCCCAGCATCTTCAGTTAAAAGGATCAGGGAGCAGGTGATGGGAAAGAGAGCTGTTGCCCGTCAGAGTGGACAACTCTGCGCTGGATGAGCAAATAATGCTCTGACCTGGTCTAAGGTGGCTTCTTAAGTGGCCCGGGTACATAATAAGGAAGGGGTCCTTGGCATCAGTGCTCTGTTGGGAAGATGCTCTGTTGGGAAGATGCTCTGTTGGCCAGGTTGGGCTTCCTGTTACCTGCCTCCACTCTACGGCATCTAGGCCATACAAATGCATACAACAAAGTGTATATTAGGGGGAAACGCACACAAACATGTGCATATTAGTGAAAGAATGTTTTGAACATCCTAACAGAACGTTCAAAATGCATTCTATTAGGAAAATTGTTTGCCAAAAGGTATCTAACAGGCAAAACTGTGTATGGAAATGCACGCAGTAGGAAGAATTGCACACAAAAATGCATACGGATTTTTTTAAAAAAAAAGTTCAACATTTGGGATGAACTGAATTTAAGCTTGAAAGATTCTGATAATTCAGGACGAACCGAATTTGAGACTGGAAAAAAAAAATGAGAAAGCGAGGGAAACCAAAACTGACAAATTCTCCCTGCTTGAATACCAGTTGCAGGGAAGCACCAGCGGGAGAAGGTTCTTGCCCTCCTGTCCTGCTTGTGGGCTTCTGGTTGGCCACGGTGGGAATGGGAACATTGGACTAGATGGGTCTTTAATCTCATCTGGCAAGGTAGTTCTTTCATTCTTATAAAGGGTTAGATGTGTCTGTGTTTATCAGCAGCCTTCCTGCCCTGCTTGCGAGCTTCCCAGTAGCATCAGGTTGGCTGCTGTAGGAAACAGGATGCTGGACAAGATTGCTGTTTGGTCTGAATGAGCAGGCCTTTTGGTCCTTAGCTCTATAGCTAAATGGAACCTCCTACTCCAGAGGCAGTGCACCCCTGCATAGTAGACACTGGGACAAATGACAGAAGAGGGCTATCACCCTCCTAGGTCCTGCTTGTGGGCTTCCACAAACATCCAGGAGGGCTGTCCTTAACGGTCTTACATCTTTACGAGGTTGTGTCGTGCTGACTTCGTAAGGGAGAAATTCAGTATAGGGAAGCCTGGCCCAATCCTGATACAGAGACCAGCTGCATCTGGAGGGCCAATGGAAAGGCAAAAATGTCATTTTGGAAGCTTCAGATTCTTGCAGAAAAAGTACAAGGCAGCTGGGTCCTAAACTGCACTCAATGACGGGCAAACAAAGAGGCACTGCTGAAGACAAAAGGAGGCCAACTTACCGTACCCGGCCGTGGGCAAGCCCAGATGTTTCATCCGGTTCTTCACCAGCTCTGACAACTCTTGCCGCTCCGATCGCCGGTAAAGGCTCAACCTCTGCTGGTTGATCCACTCGGCTGTTTTGGCGGTGTGTTTGTTGGCCCCTTTCCGACTCAGCCTGCGCGCCCACTGCATGCTTTTACGCCGAAGCAACGGGTGCTCCGTTTGGTCGGCGGGGCACGAGCTTCGGTGATGATTCGTTTTAGCATTCCAGTAGTCCTTCACCTCTTTGGTGTCCTCGCAGTCTTCCACGTTGATAGAGATCTGTGACTGGGAACACCAGTAGGCCATGAGGGTAAGCAACAGATGCTTTTCGATCCCCTGAAGCACAGCCAGGGCTGTGATGTCATGGAATTGTAGGGAAAGCTTTCATTTAAACCACCACCACCACCAGCAAGTTTTTCTTGGGCAGGGGCCATCGCTCAGTGGAAGAGCCCACTAGGGTGAAACAATCTTTTCTGTCCCGGGGAGGATCTGTAGGTATCAGCTCTCACATCTCCACTCTGCATTGTAAGCACAGAACTAGGATGCAGGATTTATTCCAGATCAATAAAGCTAACAATGCTGAGTGTGATCTTGAGTATATTCCCCAAAAATGAAGGTGAAGTTTGCACTAGATGCAATAGAAGATGGAGACATCCTTCTTCTACGGTTTAGCGGGAAAGCCTGAAGCCTGCGCTTGCTTTCAGCATAATGAATATGTTTTAAACAGAAACCGTACTCACCTGGGTTCTGATGTCATGAGGCTAGGGGAGAAAGAAAGAAAGAACGAACGAACTTGGACAATGTTATTTGAAAAAGTGCATCATTATTTTGGCCTGGCAGCCATTTGCTGAAATCCAGTAGGGAGAGAACCTTAGTTTAGGTGCCCATCACTTTAATTTTTCTACTTCATCCTCATAAAAAATGCATAACAGGTTGAAAAGTGCCATCTATCAGTGATATTGTAGTTGCATCCTGCATTGTGCAGATGGGTTGTACTAGATGACCTCCAAGGGTCCTTCCAACTCTATGATTCTCTGATTCGCTTGTCATTTGCAAGCCCCACTTGCAAGCGAATCAGAGAATCATAGAGTTGGAAGGCCCCTTGGAGGTCATCTCGTTGGCCTCTGCGAAAGCACCTTCTAGACCACCCTTCCCCAACCTGGGTCCTTCCAGATGTTTTGGATAACAAATCCCATCATCCAGACCATTGGCCATATTAAAAAATGGCCAAATAAAAATAAATAAATAAATAATATTGGCCAAGGCTGATGGAAACTGTAGCCCAAAACTATCTGTGGAAGGGAACTGACAGTTTGACCATGGAACCAATTACCCAGAGGGGTGGTGGGTTCTCCCTCGCTGGAGGTCTTCAAGCAGAGGCTGGGCAGTCATCTGTTAGGGATGCTCCAGCCCTGGATTTCCTGCATCGAACAGGGGGCTTGGACTAGCTGGCCTCCAAGGCACCCTCCAGCTCTAATATTGAATGTTCATGAACATTCCGGGCTGCTCAGCAATGGAACCTTCACACATGATCTATGCCATGCTCTTGGAAGAGAGAGAACAGGCAGGCAAGGGGGAGAGTGAGTACTAGAAGACCAAGAATGGCTACAGAGGTGGATGACAAAGAGTTCTGAATGTCATTAACTCATTTTCAGGATAACAAGGCTGCAAGCCCCAGGTTGGGGAGAAAAACTGAGAGCAGAGAGGAAGGAGAGAATTCCTGAGATGTTGGCAGGGTGTGAGGAAGCTACCGTATTTCTTCCTCCTCTTGACCTCTTACATCAGCAGTGGAAAACATGTGGGACTCGGTCCTATAGATGCCAATGGGGATCTCAGCGCTAGAGGAGCACAGCTTCTGGAAGAGACGCCCATACGTCCGGATCCACAGGTCATTTTCAGTGATTTTCATCTATCCAATAACGAGAGGAAAGAGAGAAAGAAAGAAAAAATGAGAAGTCCTTTATGCTCTTTCCCAACAGGGGACAAAACAGACACATGTTTATTGACAGGATCACGGCAAGCTTCATGAACTGAGGCAGTCTACCTCTGAATACTGGACTACTGGGGACAAGCAACTGGAGAAGGACACCACCATCTAGGGATGCTTGAGGACTTCATTCAGTCCATGTTTCAAAGGTCTGCAGACCAAGGTGATCTGCACTTCCTGGATTGGAACACAGGAATCCTTTGGATTTTCCTCTTCTCCAAATTTGCAATGCTCAAAAATCCCCATACCGTAACACACACAAAAATGTGCATTTTAGGATAAAATACGCTTAGAACTGTGGGAGAAAATATGTTAAAATACACATTTATTTCTTTTACTGTTGTGTTTTTAACTGTGTTTTATTTGTTTTATGCTATGTTTTGGTTAAGATTTTGTTGATCTTGATTTTATTGTTAGCTACCTTGAGCACCATTATTATTATTATTATTATTATTATTATTATTATTATTATTATTATTATTATTATTTGGGGTGGAAAGGAGGCCAGAAATTAAATAATTAAAGAAAGTAAGACATCTGCAAAAAATATTATTATTTTTTAAACTTTAAAATATTTATATACCAACTTTAAGGGCTATCCAACTCTAAGGTAGTTCACACACAACATAATGATAATAAAACCATATAAATATATCACTTCTTGGTCCCTAAAATGGCAGACCCTTAATGAGGAATGCAAAGTACCCTCCTGCCCCTTCCCACTCTTGGTTATTACATGGATGGGAGTGTTAGGTTTTGCATGGGCAGAACGAGGATTGTCACCTGACATCAAGATTGTCACCTGACATGGAGGATGTCTCTTGAGGTGAAGTACACAAGGTCTTCTATCACCAGACATAGTCTCAAGGTTTATGAGTCAGCAACCATGGGACAAGAAGTTTGGAGTAAACAGGTTTGAATAACAGGTTATATAATAGGTGAGTAATATCCTATTTATAGATACTATAAATGGGGTCTTACTATATAAGTTGGGGTAAGACACACATCCCCTCACTTGTCTCTTGTTCTGGACTTCTACTTCAAGTCAGTCACTTCACTTCATCTCAGCCTTACCACTGGGGTCTTGGACTTGTATCTGCAATGATGTAGCGAGATGGGGGTATCTCTTCTGCGTAAGAGAAGAAGCTCGCATTGCTTGCCTTAATCCCATGTAATTGGGTCTTACAAATAAACTCTTTAATCTTTATATAACTGCTGTTATCTCCTCCTTCCGTCTGCGTGATTGGGACTGAGGGTCACTGGCTAGGTAAGCTTTTGAACCCGGGTCAGTCCAGCTCTCACAGGGAGACCCCTCCTCTAGTTTCCTGCATTGAGCAGGGGGTTGGACTCGATGGCCTTGTAGGCCCCTTCCAACTCTATGATCCTACGATATCCTATGATTTGGATGAGGGAGGGATGTGGACCGTTACTTGCACTGGGCTTGGGGGGGGGGGGACACCAGGAATCACCAAATTTGTTACTTCGGTGCCATCGAAAGGGATGGGAAAACACAACACTTACGGCACAGAGGTAGCCAGACCCGGGGGTGGTGTCAAGGCCTAGCAGCAATCTTGTGATGGTGATCATGTAATCCTTCACGAACGACTGTAAAGAAAAAAGGGCAGCGTCCGTCAACAATGTGGGAGAGGGCTATCTGAGGGCTGCCGTCTTTAATGTATTAGATCCATCAATTCAATTCAACATTTGAATTGATTAAAAAAAAAAAAAAGGCCCTTCCCCAATTAACCAAGGAGGAGGCGTTTTACATTTTAAAAATGATTTTTTAATACAGGTACTTCTAAAACCCGCAGATGGCAAGTGGCAGCTTTAAAAAAAAGAGGCATTCTCCTCCGTGGGAGAGAGACCAGGGAATGCCTCTTCCCCATGCATCATCTAAAAAACACAATAAATGGGCCTAGTTTTTCTTTCTTTTGAACACCTGGCCAAATTTATGTAGATTTAATCGATCAGTCAGTCAACTCAGACTCATACAGTTCATTGACAAACATCTCTGTAAATCAGTCTTCCCCTGCCTGGTGCCCTTCAATGTCTTTGACTACAATGCCCATCATCCCCAGCCAGCACGGCCAGTGGCCATAATTTTATTTTATTGTGGTTGCAAAGCATTCCTTAAGACAGTAGGAACCCAACCCCGCCACAACATATTTATATCGTTTTATCCCAGGCAATGCCACAATTCAAACACTTTTTGATTGTTTAAATTTGGAGAAATCTAGTCCATTCATTCCTCAAGGTGGTCCCCCACCCACCCACGTCTGCAGCTCAGTGCGACACCATTTGCAAAAACCCGTCCTACATGGAATAAAAGCAGCTAGTCCCTCAGAAGGGCCCACGGGCTCTTGCTTTAGAAAGAATGGTAGAGGTGGCCCACTTCTTCCTTCCTTTCTGACCTGGTAGAGCAGCGTATCCAACATGCTGATGCTGAAAACTCTGCCTGCGGCAAACGGGAGCCGGAACATGAAGGCCAAGTTGGAGCCGTTCTCCCGCTCTTTCTGCGGGGAGACGAGAACGTAGAGGTAAGGGCAACAGAACTGCCTTGCTGGATCAGACAAAAGACCATGTAAGTCTAGTATTCCTGTTTCCAACAACGGGCAGCTCTGGGCATGAAGGCAACTGCCACCCCCCGTTTATCTGGCACTTGGCATCTGAGACTTGGAGGTAGACAGCCTCTGTCTCTGGGGTTCCCATAAGGCAGGGGTGTCAAACTTCTATTGGGTGGTGGGCCAGAGGACCATGAGAGGGACCTCCGTAGGCCATAATGGGACTCCTGGCAGGCCAGTTTAGGCCCACGGGCTGGGGGGTTTGACATCCCTGCCATAAAACCGTCTGGGCTAACAGTCACTGACAGATTGTTCCTCCTCCATGAATTTGTTTAGTTCTTTTTCTTCTTTTTTAAGTCATTTCAGCTAGTGACCATCACCACATCCTGTGGAAATGAGTTCCATAAGTTAGTTATATGTGGTGTGTAGTAGTCTGTTCTTTTGTCTTTCTGGGGCCAGAGTGCAGCGGCTCCTTGCATGTGGAAGCTCCCCGATTCAGTCCCGAGCCAATTAAAAAGATCTTGGGTGCCAACAGGTGATGATGGGACTCTACTCTACCCAAGACCCTAGAGCAGTGTTCTCCAACCTTGGGTCCCCAGATGTTTTTGGCCTACAGCGTAGCTAGCTGGGGCATGCTGGGAGTTGTAGGCCAAAAACATCTGGGGACCCAAGGTTGGAGAACACTGCCCTAGAGAGTCACCAGTGGTCAGAGGAGACAACACTGGGCCAGGTGGACACAGAGTCTGACCAGGCCAAAGGCAGCTTCCCACGTCCTGTTTCCAATCATTTTAATCAGACAGAGTTCTATATTAGGAATGGGCAAACAAGTGATTTCCCCAGTCCCAATGCTTATTTTCCTCTCTGTAGAGTAAAGCGTGAAACTGTGCAGTTTTGGGGAAATGCACATTTTTTCAGTGTACATTTTCTGAACGTGAATGCAATTTTAGTAAATTGCAAAATTTCCCCCCAAAAGACATTCTTGCTTGTGGTCATGAACGAGACATGTTTGTATGATTTGCGAACAAAAGCAAAATTCTTGTACATCCTTAGGACTCCTTTCACTATATCAGGGCTCTCCAACCTTGGGTCCCCACATGTTGCTGGCCTACAGCTCCCAGCATACCCAGCCAGCATGGCTAATGGCAAGGGATTCTGGGAGCTGTAGTCCAGCAGCATCTGGGGACCCAAGGTTGGAGAGCCCTGCATTATATCAAAGTAACTGCATAGATCATCTCAGGGACATCAGAGTATGATGGAAACTGTAATGCAGAGCTTGATGGAAATTGTAGTGCTCGGCAATCAGCATGTCCTGAAGGACAAAGACCTATACATGTTCAGACTCTGGATGCTCTTCTTATCATTGTCATTAAACCAGCCATCCTCAATCTGCTGCCCTCTAGATGTGTTAGACTGCAATTCCCATCATTCCCAGCCAATACATCTGGAGCGAACCAGGTTGGGGAAGGCTGCCTCAAGCACTTCCACCAATTATGTCAAATCCTATATACTCATCACAAACTTATTCTCTAGGTGCCAGTCCCTATGTAGTCAAAATGGCACCACCCACGACAAGAGGGGGGGTATCAGCAGACTCAGGAAGACCTCCAGGTTTGCAGAAGTTCAAAAATACTTTCGGGGGGGGGGGGAAACTATGGTGGGGGGAGACTCCAAAACAACTTAATGAGGACTGAGCATGCTCAGTGGCCCAAGAACTCCGAGTGTCTGTTGGGGGGAAAACCCAGAAGACTGGGGAGGGGGAATGGAATGGAGGAAGAGGAGGAGATTTATTGCTGTAGCCAGGGCCAGTGCTACCATTAGGCCAACTAGGCAGCTGCCTAGGGCGCAGGGCTAAAGGGGGCACCAGAAACGCCTTGAAAAAAAATACAGTACTCTCAAGTGGGAAGGGGGGGGTGCTAAATATCTGATCTTGCCTAGGGCACCAAACTGCCTTGCACCGGCCCTGGCTGTAGCCACATGGTCATATCATAACAAGTATCAAAATCCAGACCGACAAACAAAATTGGAATGGAGTTTCATGGAAGAGGGCAGCAGGTGGTGTTGAGAGCACATAAATGCAGGGCCACATGCCGAGGCTAAGCAGGTGTGAGCCGGGTCGGTGCTTGGATGGGAGACTGCCTGGGTGGGCTGCCCACATCTGTTCTCCTGCATCGAGCAGGGGGTCGGACTCGCCAATATCCCTGACTACACTGCATGGCAAATCACATCTGAAAACGAGGGAGGAGTTTCATAAGCAATGGCCTTATAGGCCCCCTTCCAACTCTACTATGATTCTAGGACATGGCTAGCCGGCACTCTGAACAGAGCACTCCACTACCCTGGAACATTTTTTGGGGGGCAGGCCCTGCTTCTATTTTCCATGCTACTTTCAAACAGCTCTTCTTCCTCTTTTCTAGTTTAAGTGGCCAATGGCCAGCAGCACATGTCCGTCCGTAAGAACTTGTGGCGTCACCCCAGGAGAAAGGGCAGGGCGTCATACAAACTGTACTTCACCGTGTGCTGCCCTGCAGCATGTGAAATGCTGCCGTAAAATTTCAGCACGGAATCTCATAAAAAATAGAGGTGGACAGAGCTGTATTTGGAACGACAGGGTTGGGATTAAAGCACAGTGAGAGAGAAGCTCAGAATCCAGGAATATTTGTACCAACATTCGTTTTCCTCAGTGCTGGGGATCTGGGCAAAAAACCAAACCAGCACTCCAACAAAAATATATTTTTTCCTCTGAAATGCCTAATGCCACCTTAAATCAGGACCCCGGCAACAACTAGAAGTAGAGAGTTCTGTTTTGTTTTGTTACCTTTTCTAGTTTGGAAAGTGCCAATGAGTAGCTGTCCTTGGCCCGAAACTGCATGAACCTCATGTTGGATGGATGTGTCAGCTCCGTAATGATGCTCAGGCTGGGGAAAAGCCTGGAACAGAAAAAATCAGACACCTGATAATTTGGCCATTTCAGGAATGTAAGAAGAGACCTACCGGACCAAACCATCACCGGCATCCTGTTCCCAGAAGTTGGAAGCGGTGGCATAGTGGTAGATTTTGAAGTGCGAGTGGTCATCATGATAACCACACCCGCAAGGAGAGGCCAAAAATGCAGGAAGCTGTGTTTATCTATATCAGTGTTCTCCAACCTTGGGTCCCCAGGTGTTTTTGGCCTACAACTCCCAGCATGCCCCAGCCAGCGGCATCTGAAGGGCCACAAGTTGCTCACCCATGATCTGTATCTGTGGGTATGTGTGTGTATATATGTAAGTGTGTGTGTGTGTATACACACACACTTACACACTTATACTCATATATATATATGCACATGCATGCACACATATACCCCCAAGAAGTAGCAGTACATAGCATAATATTCAATTTATCAGGAGCAGCTAACAGTCCTAGAATAGTTACTGACAAAGGTCAGTGTGGTGGTTAGCATATTGGACTTCGGCTGGAAAGACCTGAGATTGCATGAGAAAGGGAAAAAGAGGGACAGATCAGGTCCCCCAAGCAGCATAAGAACATCAGCTCAAGATTTTTACCGTTTCTTTTCCCAGCATCAGAGAGAAAGATTTGATCTCAAAGTCAACAAGATAGTTCTAGCAGTTTTTGTTTCCATCCAGTAGTGGGTCTTTTGTAAAGAGGATGGGTCTTAATCGCCTATTCAAGGCCAGGCCACCCCAAAATACAGGGCATTACAACAGTGGTCTAGCTCACAGCAATATATTGCTGCGGGGAACATCCATTTTCTCCCCCAGCTACTGCAAACTGTAGGCTCAGAGTGAGCAGGGGAGCCTGAGGGGGTGACTGATGACATCGTTGTCCCTGCTAATCCAGAAGTCCCGGTGCTTCCACCCTATGAGCCCCGGTTCCACTACACTAGCGCTGGGAAGAACAGGGGCATAAAGCCCCTTTCCTGCTCTCTGCTCCCTAGCAACTCAGAGCTACACTGCCTCTGAAGGTGGAGGTTCTATTTAGCCACCACCAGTTAGTAAGGGGAAACACTTTGCATGTTGTCTTCTTTTGTCACATCTCTGAAGCCCAACAAATGGTAGTAAAAAGGCGGATTTGTTGACAGAGAGAGCTCCTTTAAAACCAACAACCTGGAACCTGGCTCTCAATTCTGCAATGCCAGGGAGAGGACAGGCAGCTGAAGCAGGCACTGCCAAACCTTTCGAGCACTGCTTGCCTCACCTGAACATGGTTTGGACGTTGACGATGGTCTTGGCGTCTGCCATGTAGTCTTCTTCCGCGCTCATGGTGCTCTCCTTGTCTACCACCACCAAATTGTCCGCATAAATGATCCCGCACTGCAGCAAACTGTCGAGGCTGGAAGAAGCCCAGGTGGGGGGGTGATTTCAGGACGCCATGTTGAGAAAGAAAAGCAACAGCTTTGATGAGCCCAGGGCTGGCCCAGAATGCCTTGGAAAATACTTTTCTGGTACATTTTCTGACAATTCTCTTCCTGAACAGTTGGAGAACTTCAGCTCCACCACCACCCTGGGGAATATTCCATGATCAGCCCCCACCGTGTTGCCCCGTCCATGAAATGAGTAGTTTTGGGAGGCCTTCTTTTGTTGAACCCTATGCCTGATCCTTCTCTTCCTTCTTCTGCTCACACTTCCACTCTAGCTAAGGTGTTGTATGTCCCCCCCGCTTCTTCTCTGTCTCCCACACGGTAATATATATATATATATTTTAAATGGATCAGCATGGAAAAGATCAGCTGAGGATAGGAAATCTAGAAGCCACCCAAAAGAATGCCCAAAGGCAGAACTGCTGCACATATTTATCAAACTGACTATGGAATATCAGCTTAAAAAAAAAAAAACACTTCCAAGTTTCTATCCCTCATGACAGCAACGATAGACTTTAGTGCTCTGAATGCAAACCCCCCCGCTTACTTATCAATTGTGCCTTCCATATAATAGACCATTGGGAAACAGCAGATGGCTTCCAGGAAGTGGTGATCGGGCCTGCAAAGGGAGAGGGGTAAAAGACTGAGCCAGGTGTTTCACAGAAAGATCACCATTATCTGGCACCCTGCTGCCCTGTCTTTGCCCCTGGCCACGTGACACCCCTCCTAAAATCTTTGCATTGGCTTCCTTATCCTCTCCACTCCCAGACCCTGCACAAGCTCCTGAGCCAGCCTTGCCTACACAGCCCTCGGAAGCCGTGTTCTCTCTCCACTCTTACATCCCGCCAAATCCCTGCCTCCCACTCTCTCACTGCGAGAGTGCCGATGCCCAGCATGCAGAGAAGGTCCAGGTTCAGTGATCAGGCACCCTTCCTATGTAACTATCAAATTCAGAACCATGAGGACTGGAATCTTATTTTAGTTTTAGGTGAAGGGCAACAGCTTAGTGTCAGAGCTCATGCTTTGCACGCAAAAGGTCCCAGGTCCAATCCCTGGCATATCTGGGTAGGGCTGAAAAGACCTCTTGTCTGAAGCCCTGGAGAGCCGCTGCTAATCAGTGTAGGCCAGTGTTCTCCAACCTTGGGTCCCCAGATGTTTTTGGCCTACAACTCCCAGCATGCCCCAGCCAGCGTAGCTATTCGCGGCCATTTTAAGGTACTTTACATGGTATTTACGTAAAAAGAGCAGCACCAGAGCACCGGAGAACCCGGAAGCGACGCGATGGAAAGGCTCGCTGGGAGGCGAACAGAGGGATGAGCGGCAGAGGTGCTCACTGGAGCTCGCGAGCACCCCGAGAGCCAGGTAGGGTGCTTGCGGCCTGCGGCCCAGTTCCTAACAGGCCATGGACCAGTACCAGTCCGCGGCCCAGGGCCTAGGGACCCCCGGTCTAGTTTACTTGCAGGTTCTGTTGTTTTTACACAGGGCTCTGATGTTGTGTGTGTGTATAACTGACTGGGGAAAAAGTACTTGCCTGTTGTCCAGTAACAGCACAATGGGGTTTAACTCTTTGCGCGACCGATAGTACGCACGGAGGGGGACGATGAAGTTATACAAGCCGTTCCCAGCTGTCTCGGCTGACACAATGATCAACTTGTTCTTAAAGCCGTAGGCCTTGGCGTCTTCATAGCTGTTGTGCTTGCAGCCCTGGAGAGATATCGGAAAGCATCATCAGATCTTTATCGATCACCTTTGGATTTATTCAGCCCTATTAATCCCGCGCCCCGTCTGCAAGGCTCAGGGGTAGGTAGGTGACAAATATTTTAAAAGTTTACAACTGGAAGGAGAATCGATAAGTAGAGAGCCATCAACCAGTTTAGGAGCGTAAGTGGTTGATAATTAATTAATTGTTTGTGACATTTTTATGCCGCTCCTCAGCCAAAAGGCTCCCAGAGCGGCTTACATATAATCAGTTAAGAAGACAGTCCCTGCCCGCAGGCTTACAATCTAAAAAGACATGACACACAAGGAAAATAGAATGGGGAGGGAAGAGGGGGGGAATTAATTAATTAATACTTCTGGCTGGGCTGGTGGAGTGGCCCTGCGCTCCCTCTCTTCTCCCTCCTCTGAGCCTGCTGGAATGGCTGCTGGTGGCGACAGTTGAGGGACGAGGAGCCTTCAGGAGGGCGGCCGGGCTGGTGGGGAATTTAATTTGCATCTTCAATCATCTTGGCTGAAAGCACCGAAGGCCAAAATAAGATGAGATCCCATTCACGCAATTGTTCGCAATGGTGCAAATGGCTTTTAAAAAGTAAAGTGCAGGTGCGGGTTCCCCAATCCAGACTGGGGCCCTGGCATGAGGTTTGGGGGGGCTCTAATCCTTTCCTCACACTGTGGCCCCAATCTGGATGGGGGTGCCTGCTCAGTGCGTCGCAAGGAAAGCTCTCATCCGCACTGACGGAAATTTACCATTGCAGAGGGCAGGTGCAGAGGGAGGACTAAACCATACGGGGACCGCAGGGGGCAAAAAAGGGTTAAAGCCCCCAGGCTCCCCCCATGCCAGGGTCATGATCTGGATCAGCCACCCCCCTCCCCAAACACACACACATTTTCCTTTTAAAAAGCCAAGTGCACCATTGCTGATTGCATGAAGGGGGTCTTGTCTAGTTTGGGCCTGGGGATGGTTCCTAACCTGAGAGTCTGGCCTAGGGGTGGGCGACCTGTCCAGCACTCAACTCACAGCGCGTGAGCTGAGCCGAGCCAAGCACCAGCACCAGCTGAGGCGCTTGCCAGACTTCCGGGTCCCCGGCTCTAGATTGTTCACGTACAAAACAGCTGTAATTTGCCCAAATTTGGCCGCTTTCTATGTAAACAACATAGCGCTGGAACTCGGAAGTCGCTTCCCCCAGCTTGGCTCGCAAGAATGCGAGTTGAGCTGGGGAAAAGGTAGGGCAAGCAGAGCTCGGAGGGTTGAGCCCGGCAAATTTGCCGGACTTCCACCCCCTCCCCAATCGAGCTCCACACACATCCCTACCTGAGACCTCAGATTTGCTGCCGCTAGTCAAAGTGTAGGAAGCTCTGGGCTAAATGACCACCAACGGCCTGACAGTATAAGGCCACTTGCTATGTTTATATCATTGATATATCGCTATCTATACCTGTTTACAGATAGGAATAACTAGCAATGGCATTTAAATTTTTTTAAATAGATCTCTATATTACCAAAACTTCAATATGGGTATTATTTTGGGCAGGCTATGCAGACAGCTGAACGTAGCGACAGAAAGGATTTTACCACATCTGAAAACAGGCCTAAGGGATCAAACTTGTGTGAATGTTCCTCTATGTTTTTTACAACAGAATTCTAGCACGCAGAAGAGCAAAGGTAGAACCCTTGCCCTGATATGCTAGTTTGCTACCTGAATAGGGTTTAAAAATGTGAGGAAGGTGGGATTTCCAGACACCCAGAATTCTCTGCATGTTATGTTTGTTCATTCACTCACACACACCTGCTGCCATGTGGGGGTCACCTTGCTGCCCACCTGTGGTAGGGAAGTCCAGCAACTAGCTGGGCAGGGCTGACCACATGCCTCTCTCCCCCCCCAATCACCATCCTGCTGGGAGGGAGGATGAGAAGCAGAAGGGAAAGACTGAGGTGAAGAGTCCTGCCCATATCCTTGTGGATATTTTGACACACATATTGCAGCCACGTGGGATCACACCTCGAAGCCTGAGGGATGCCATTCTAGTTTGGGTGCCATCTCACACCCCAGTTAATGAAGGCAACTTGGGCAGCTTGGTGGAGGATTCCCCCACATTTCTGACCCTGGGCCTTCACAAGAAAATAAAAGCAGTTGTGGCAAGCAGGCCATTTAATAGATTTCATAGATCACAGAGTTGGAAGGGGCCTGCAAGGCTATCGAGTCCAACCCCCTGCTCAGTGCAGGCAACTAGAGGAGGGGGTCTCCCATCCAAGTCATAACCGGGCCTGACCCTGCTTAGCTTTCCACGCTCAGACAAGCTGAGCCAGCGTAAGCCACTTTGTGGTAACTTCTTCCAGGAAAATTATTCCCATCGCCCAGACAAGTCCCGCCACCCTATCCCCACCCCAGACAAACGGAGGGGAACCTTAAAGGAGCAGCCAGCTTTGACAAGATCAAAGGAAAAGAACAGGGGACGCACGCAGCAGGGAGGCGGGAAAGAAGTAGAGATCTGAGAAAGAGGATGGGAGTCCACTCTGTGAATGAGACAGCACAGTGGGGGGAAACCTGGGGGGGGGGGGAAAGCAAAATCCTTTGCCTGTTTCATTTGGGGCGGTGGGTGGGTGGGGAGTTGCTGTTTGATCGGCGGCCAATATAACCAGATGTTTCCACATTACAGATAAATCCTGCCAGCCACCCAAACAGTTCTCCCCGCACCGTAAGATATTGCACGGCTGCAGAGACAAGTACAGTACAGGAAGGATCCCTGTGTGAATAGGTGTGGTTGTGTGGGTGTTTTTACAGCTAGCTGCCTGTCAGCAGGGTGCTGAAGCCCACGCCCAAGCCACCGGAAATTTTATTCACTCACTTCTTGGTCTACTGGGTTTTCAGCAGGCATTGCCCATGCACCTTCGCCACCATAAGGGCTAGAAGCTTAACAAACAAATAAATAAAAGCTATGCTCCCCCACCCCTAGGTGTAGCTGAATTCTGCACCAGTTTAAGGCTGTTGCTATTGCTTCTGAACTGAGCTTTGAACTTCCCAAAGGACACAGAGCTAAAGAACCTGTTCAGAAATGCCACGGAGGCTTACCTTATCCAAGCGCAAACAGCAGAATGGTGCTTTAACGGGCAAAAGGTGGCATAACGTGGGCGAGCTTCCGATGTAGGGGGAGTTGGGAGGGTAGCCTTTCACGTACCTATAAAATAAAAGGAGATTGGTCAGGATTCGGGCCACCATGATTTTGGGGGAATGGTCCCCTCCCCAATGTCTCTTGGAAAAAGGGCACTCTGGGAAATCTAAAATGGCAGCTGCCAGCCCAACAGGGCTTCATGAGCTCTGGTCAGTTTGGCTCCTGGCGCCTCAAAATACAGGCAGTCCCCGAATTAAGGACATCCAACTTACAGACAACTCATACTTAAGAACGGACTTCTGGGTTCCCGGGCGCTACGTCATTTACGTAGAGTACATAGCGTGGTTTGCATAAATGCAGATTTTTAACACATAGAACGCTATGCTGTTCCGACTTAAACATACAGATTCGACCTAAAGACATTCTTAAGAATGGAACTCGGTCGTAACCTGGGGACTGCCTGTCGTTAAAAGTGCCCCCCCCCAAAACCCACTTTCACAACCTGCAGATAGGGCCACAAATGTTTGGGGAGGCATTTTTACCTAAGCCCCCAATTCATTTTAAGAATCATTCATTTTATCGAGCGCTCCTCCAAACAGTTCAGCCACCACAGGCATGTCCAGAAGATGGCACTGTGGCACCACCTTAAAAAATAAAAAAGAAGCTTCATTCCCCTCCTGGCTGCTCTAGCCAGATCTAGGCAGAAACGGGCAGAAGAGAATGCCACCCAGCAATGTAGCTGAAATGGAGCAGAAAACTGTTCATGGGGAGTGGGTGGGTTAATTTATGTAAATGGACCATTAGTGCAGGAAATAATGATAAATTTGCTTGGCAGCGCTTGCACAGAATGGGGAGCTGGACTCTTGCTGGGTCTTTTTCATATACAGAGCCACAATTCACCCTCCCCCAAAAAGTTACAGAATATCCTTTGTAGCAGACAAATGGTCCCACAAAAAATGTGTATGTGGGATTGGAGTCTAGTTTCACAGTGAACCCCAAATCTGAAATCTAGCCAGGAACCAAATCTCTCCTGGCTTCCATGCATGAAGGCTAGTTGACCAGAGATGTTGAAGGGAAGGGAGAGTTGGGGACAAAGGAGGTGCTTAAATGTCCCTGGACTGTACCACTTCCCACCGCTGACGAAGGCACAAACTCTTTGCCAGGATGAACAATTTCCTACACTAATAAAACTAACACATTGGCTTAGCTTGTCTGAGCGTGGAAAGCTAAGCAGGGTCAAGCCTGGTTATTACTTGGATGGGAGACCCCTCCTCTAGTTTCCTGCATTGAGCAGGGGGTTGGACTCGATAGCCTTGTAGGCTCCTTCCAACTCTATGATCTATGAAATCTATGATCTATGAATGCAGTGTTAGAACACTGGGAAGAAAGTTAGGCTAGAAGTCATCTCCCTGACATGCACATTATCGATATGCACAGTTGTTGTTTTTTTTAAAAAATATAGAGCGAGGGGCTTCCAGTCATGTATTTCCTCCCCAGCAGTCTGACGTGGTACAATCCAGGAACCAGTTCAACCACCACATCTGCTTGTCAGTCTGAACCCGGCACAAAACCGAAGATATGAACGGAAGGCTCACTGACTCTGTCACTGTAAGGCCTTCGTCGTCTGACTGGGTCATCTCGTCCTCTGACTGGTCGCTGAGCATGTCGCATGGCAAGAGGGAACAACTGTCGGCCACTTCCAGGACAGGGGCGATGCTGGGCCTCCTTTTGCCAGAGCCATTCTCCGCTGGCAGGGTGAGCTTGCTGTTGCCGATAGGGCGACATTCCGTGTTCTGCAAGTCCATGGCTACTGTGCCTGGAACAGAGGGAGAAGAGGCATCAGGTATCAGTGCTTGGTTTGTTGTGCCAGCCGGCCAGAAGGGGGAAATGCAGGTACGCTGCTCTTGTAGGAAACCGCCCTGTCACGCGGCCCATATGGGATGTTAGGCAGGTGGCGGGTACAAGAGGTGGGTAACTTCTGTGGTGGCAGCGTAATTGCAGGATTCCCTCCCGATGGAGATGCACCAGGTGCCGTCCTTTTCTGTCTTTCAGCAGAAGATTAAAAGGAAAAGGGGTTAAGTCTGTTGTTTGATCAAGATTTGTGCTGCTGTTTTATCTAAACAGCCTTTTGCTGCTTAAATATTCTTTTTAGGGATATATCGTTACACTTGGTACGTGTAATTTTAACGTTGGTGTTTTTATATTGTATCATTGTGCTTGTTGTTGTTGCTAGCTGCTTTATTGCTTTAATTGAGAGGCAGTGTTTAAATATTAAATAAACAGCACAATCGTATAAACCTACTGTATCTACTCTGAAGTTCAATGGGACTTACTCTCAAGGAAGTGGGTATATTTATTTATTTATTTATTATATTATTTATTATATATTATAGGATTGCAAACTAAAGTAAATTGAACTACAAACCCAACAGGCAGAAACCATTGGTCTGAACCTTTCCAGCAGAGTCAGGTGATCAAGAGGAATGAATTGCCTCTCACTTTCTCCTGTATTAAGCCCTTCTGTTTCTCTTCAGTCTGACCAGTCATATGGACAAGCTAGTTGGTGGCTCCTTAGTCCTTGTCAAGCCCAGGGGTGAGACTGAGCAGGTAACAGTCAGGTATGGAGTACTGGCAAGAGATTCAGGCTGCAATCCTGTACCCACTCCCCTCTGAGTAAGCCCTATTAAACTAAATGGGTGTTACTTCTGAGTAGACGTGGAAAGGATTCTTTAGAGTGCCACTTTAAGGCATAACCTTTGAGTGTACAGTCAGGGATGTCTACTCAAAAATAAGCCTCACTGAATTCAATAGGACTTAACTGCCAGGTAAATCTGCATAGGATTGCAGCCTAAAAGTCGTTGAAGGACCACCTTCAAGGGAAGAGGTCCCATGCAATTTTGAGCTCGAGGACCCCTCTTCCTCATCTCTTTGACAGCATTCTGTGAAAACACAGTCCAAACGTATTTGGGGGATAATTCTGAAACTTATAGTATAGGTCGGGGTGGGCAACCTATGTCCCTCCAGATGTTGTTGGACGCAACTCTCATCAGCCATAGTCAGAATAGCTAGGAGTTGCAGTCCCAACAACATCTGGAGGGCCACAAGTGTCCCACCCCTGGCATAGGTGCCACTTCAATAGCATGGCTAGAGCTTTTGTGGTTAACTCCACACTTGATCATCCTTACGTACCTGTTTACCATTGGCGAATAGGCCCTAACTGGTCTACTTGCATGGAAAGATACACACAAGTGCAGATGGGAACGGAAACAGTATGCCCCTCACACACATATGCACCAGTTGTGCAATACCCTCCCCACAGAGGCCTACCTGATACTTACCTTAATGCAGTGTTTCTCAACCTTGGGTCCCCAGATGTTTTTGGCCTACAACTCCAGCATGCCCCAGCCAGCTATGCTGGCTGGGGCATGCTGGGAGTTGTAGGCCAAAAACATCTGGGGACCCAAGGTTGAGAAACACTGCCTTAATGTAATTTGGGGGCAGGGAGGGAAACTCATTTTTTTTAAAAAAGAGAGAATTTCAGGGGCCCTTTAAATTACCTTGTGATTCTCGCCTTGTTTTAGCTTGTGGATTGTCCTCCTCTGTGCTCTCCGATTTAAACTGTGTGTGTCTGTGTTTTAATTCCTCTGTTTTTAAGTAATGCATTTTGATCTATTGCTACATCTTTATTGTAATTGTGATTTAATTTTTTAAAAAAATTTTGTTACACCTTGGAAGCTGCCTGGAGAACTTTGTTATTAGGCAACCTATTTATTTATTATTTTTATATCCCACCATTTTTCCTGCAAGGAACCCAAGGCTGCTTACATAATCCTCTTCCTCCTCCTCTCCACTTTATCCTCACAACAACCCTGTGAGGTAGGTCAGGCTGAGAGTCAGGGACTGGCCCAAAGGGGTTTTTGGGAGCTTCGTGGCCGAGTGGGGACTAGAACCCGGATCTTCCAAGTCCCAGGACCAACTAATATCCTGTTTACTACAGGGGCCAGACAGATGGCCTCCAGAAAGTCCACAAGCTTCCTGGAGGCAGCTATCTCCATGAAGGCAATAGTACCCTCCTACTGTTACCCCCCAACAACTGGTATTCACAGGTATACTACATACTACATCCTAACATGGAAGATCTATTCTTATCCACCTGGTTAAGGGCTGTGAGTAGACCGTGAATTTGTCTAATCTTTAGCAGAATAAAATGCCTTGCTGGGTCAGACTAAAGGTCCATCAAGTCCAGCATTCTGTTTCCCACATTGCGAAGGCACCGTGGCTCTGAACACGCAGGTTCTCTGCACCTACCATGGCTGTCAAGAGGCCATCAACTTGTCGGATCCCCTTTTAAAACCATCTAAGCCATTGCACCCTAAATGTAGTTTTTCAAACACCAATGCAAAGCCATTTCTTGCCCAACATTCATGAATCGTTCTGGAATAATCGGTGGATAAACACTGTCTAGAAGCCGACGGGTAGGGAAACACACACATGCTTCTTTTTTTTAGGAGTAGGCAACCTGGTACCCTCCAGATGTTTCAGTCTACAACTCCCATAATCCTTGACCACTAGCTATGTGGGCTGGGGCTGATGGGAGTAGTAGTCCAACACATCTGGAGAGCACCAGCTTGCCTACCACCGCTTTACGTATTCAACAGTATTAAAGTCTCCAGCAAGGAAGACTTCCGGGGGTGGGGGGATGTACTTCTACGTGTGTATTTTTAAATAGATCTTTTTAGCATGGAAATGCAGAGTGCTCTTTATTCTGCAAAGTGACTGTAGGTGGCTTAATGACTGGGATCTGATTTTAACATAAAGCAACATTATTCAATCCATCAGGCCCAGCCTTATGGGTAACTGTCTTTGCTCAGGCTGTGAATCATGGCTGCATTTGAAAGCCAGCAAGGGAGTCTAATTGGTGATCCTGGGGTGGTTAGAAGTGGAAGATGGGAAAAACAATCCTTGACGCTGTTCAGAGGAGGAAACTAGCGAGAAAAAAAAAACCCTTTTCAATGAGCTTACAGTGTGGGCGGAAGAGAGGCCAGGTTGTATAAGGCAGCATAACAAGGCCCTGGGACATTCTGAAAGGGCCATTTCAGCAACAGCGGAAATGAATCTGATCCTGTGAACATTGAAGTCAGAAGAAGTTTATGGAGCAGCCGCTGAATATTTGCCAAATGTCTCCTAAATATTTGATCTCTGTCTTTGACATCCAATGCAATGGGAAAAAGAGACAATCAATGTCTCAAGATCTGGGGGGGTGGGTGGGATACATAGTTTTCTTCCTCTTAAGTGGCAGGATTAATCTTGGAGACCTATCTTTTCAGAGATCTCTGCAGGCAAATTTTTTTTAAAAAAATTGAACCCCCAGAGAAGGTCCAAAATATATGACTGAAACACGCTGGGCTACTTTGAGGAATAAAACTCTCTCTCTCTCTCTCTCTATATATATATATATATATATATTCTACATCTTGAGACTTTGTCTCTTTTTTCCATCAGGTTCTTTTGGATATTCTCCAGTTTCGTCTGACCCCCTTTGCCATCCAGTGACAATTGATTTCAAGATTTGATGTGAGGGAGTTGAGATCTGAATCCATTTGGTAGTTGACATGCAATGTCATGTGGTACTTAGAAAAGTCATTTGAAAAGTAGGGCATGACTGGGACTCGGGAGATCCGGGTTCTAGGCCCCGCTCGGCCATGAAACTCACCGGGTGACTTTGGGCCAGTCCCTGACTCTCAGCCTAACCTACCTCACAGGGTTGTTGTGAGGATAAAATGGAGAGGAGGAGGAGGAGGAGGAGGATTGTGTAAGCCGCCTTGGGTTCCTTGCAGGAAAAAAGGCGGGGTATAAATATAATAAATAATAAATAATAATAACAGTCCAATGTGGCCGCCCAGAAGCCTCCAGACTCGCCTCCGCACTCCTCCTGCCCCGCAAAACACGTAGACGGGCGATTTCGGCCGTCTAAGTGTTTTACCCTGGAGCACACGGAGAGGAGGATGAGGTGCCACCAGGATACCACGTATGCTGGTGGCACCTGTCTCTTCCCCTCCCCGCCACACACCCTGGAACGCCCACGGAACTCTGTCTCTGAGGTCCTCCTGCGACCTCGGAGCTGCAGCCGGTGTGGTGCTTTCCCCATCGGCTGCGAGGGCGGAG
The DNA here is from genome assembly GCA_021292165.1 of Shinisaurus crocodilurus. Taxonomy (NCBI): domain Eukaryota; kingdom Metazoa; phylum Chordata; class Lepidosauria; order Squamata; family Shinisauridae; genus Shinisaurus; species Shinisaurus crocodilurus. The sequence goes on along the minus strand of JAHFWL010001192.1, from coordinate 1,170,001 downwards.
GGAGGGTGCTCTGAATTTCAGAGATATCTGCAGGCAATTAAAAAAAAATTTTTTGACCCCCCCCAGAGAAGGTCCAAAATATCCGACTGAAACACGCTGAGATCTCAGAGTGCATTTCTGAGGTCTGAGCTGGGACTCCGAATTCTCCTATGGCCATCTAGACTCCCTCTAGTGGCCATAGGATTGTGCCCTAAATTAATATGTCTGAGAGTTTGCACGCAAATGATATTCATTTTATTTCACAGTATCCTTGATAGCTGGTATTTGGTTGGATAGAGGACATGCAATGGTATTAAGTATTTGACAGTCTTTGCCAGCTGACAAGCTAGTGGCATTCCATACTAGAGTGCCTTCGACAGCCAACTTCCACAGGTATTTAGTGTTGGACAGTTTCTGATAGCTGATATGCAATGGTATTTATGTCCTTGACAGCATTCGATAGTTGACAAGCAGTGGCATTCAGTATTTGACACTCCCCTTGATAGCAAGCATGCAATGATAATCAGTATTGAACAGTTTCTGATGGATGATATGCAATGGTGTTGAGTCTGACAGCTTATGAGATTCCATACTGGACACTTGCCAAGACCAAAACAATCAAGAGATGCCAACAAGTCTCTTAGACATTACGAGACTATGTGCCTCACGCGCCTCCCTTTTCTTGGTAACATCTAGCACAGCCTTCCCCAACCTGGTGTCTTTCAGATGTTTTGGACTACAACTCCCATCAGCGCCATCCAGCATGGCCAATTATAATCCAAGCATATCTGGGAGGCATCAGGCTGGGCTAATTTAGTTTAGTATAACACAACATACAGCATCATGACCCTGAGCATTCTGTTTCTCCATCGCTAATACATTGGTGAGGAAATGGGCCGCACAATGCTATCCCATCATGCACTGTTTTAGACTAGACTTTACCAGGAAAAGAGGTATACATTCTAGTTCTGCTCTGGAGCCCTGAAATTCTCAGGAGAAATTTCCTATACAAAATTCGTACATCAAATTCAAAAAGTCTGCATTCAAAGTCTCAATGGTGACATTTTGCCCAGTATGAACTATTCCTTTTCAACACTCAACCACTAGTCCACACTGGCTGTCTTGCATTAAACATTTTGCTAACCTGGCCATGGAACCAAAAATAAAAGGGGCAAAAACTCAAGATGGTACTGAAAAATGGATTTTTTATAAAATATTATAATATCCTTTTAAAATGCCCAACACATTTCTGTAAGATCTTCTTCAGGGGTACAAGTATACAGTTTTTCCTTTTAAGGCAACAGCTCTCCAAACAGTTAACACATATAACCATATGTATGGCCAATCAGTGAACACATATAATTTCATTTCAATTCTCACACTAATCCTTGATCTAAGCACCTTGCGATGGGCTCCAACGGGTCATCCCCTGACCTTTGCTTTCCTGGCCTTCACCTATTGGATTAACTGGCCACCAACAATAATCAGAATCACGTGGTACTAATCCTGTGAAAACTTCAAGCTGCAGGGGCATTATGTGTCTAAAACCTCTTCCTGCACACAGAAAACTAGCATGCCAGGGGAAAGTATTCTGGCCTACCCTTATGACATGGTATTGTTTTCTATCTGTAGGGAATTTTTTTTTTTTTTTTGTATAGGGGAAGTGTTCAAGATGGTACATTCCTGTCCTGCACTTGTGCACTACAGTTCAGTAAGAGCTGCAAAATGCAATTCTGCTGATTATGCAGCTCAGTTCTAAGACTGCGTGCAAATGGCCTCTTGAAATTCTCCATCTTGTTTATGGGCAGAGAAATTGTGTGTGTGGGGGGGGACCATTTCCCCAAATTTCTCCAGGGGGAGGAGAAATTCTTCAACAGGGCTCCCATGAGCAGTGGCACTAGCACAGTTTCTTTCTTTCCCCCCCTATGGGAGTGTTCTCCAACCTTGGGTCCCCAGATGTTTTTGGCCTACAACTCCCAGCGTGCCCCAGCCAGCGGGTCTTTTTCTCCCTGTTGTTGCCAGTGGCAACAGCAGCAGTTGTGTTGGCAGGCAACCCCCGTTTCGCATCCTCCACAATGCCCCAGACCTAGCACGATTCCAAAGCACTGTTTGTATGTGGGAACTGGGTGGGTGGGACCGTGGGAGTGACCGGGGGGGGGGCCAGCACCCAATACTTGGAGAAAAATGTGCAAAGTAGCCTTTTTTCTAGGTTGGGGAGGGGGGGGAAAAAAGAAAGAAAAATGTCAGAAATTTCCTCACCAAAAATGTGTTTGAGAAATTTAAGCTCCGCTCTAGGATATTGTGTGCACCATCAAGCACAGCAACTCAACTCATTGCTTTGGAATAATGGGCGTTGCTCGCTTCTGATTCTTCTCTGTGACCTTTGACCGACAAGAGTTATGTAACTGGTGCTCTTTGCAGTCATCCAGCGTCGCCGGCCATATTTTCCTTCCACCCCCGCGGAATACAGCCTTCTTTTCTGGGGGGAATTAATCATTCTGTCCCTCACCGTTTTGCACGAAGCACCCCACCAAGAGCCAGGTGCAGGGCAACAACAAGCGAACAGTGGTTTGAAAATATATTGGTATTGTGCCAGGTAGGGAACGCATCAGAGCAAGAGTTGGCGTAAAAATGGGGACACAGTTTGCGGGCGGTTTAGCTTCCTGCTGTGTTTTCAGACAGGGAAGAAACTGCGTTCCCTGTCACTCCTGTGCAAGGGCTCACATGCACTGCTTAGAATGTGTGTGTGTGTGTGTGTGTGTGTGTGTGGGGAAAGAAACCCACCTAGTTTTCACTGCTGCCCACTCCCTAGTTGCCGGCTCTCATGACTGCAGGAATGAACAGGTGAGTTAATATCACAATAAGATCCACAGTACACGCAAAGGGCCAAGCTACGCATGACGGTGAACGTGTGGGGCCTGCAGGGTGCTGCTGGTGTGTGTGTGTGTGCAAGTCTGCCTTGAACTGGGGCTCCTAGAAGCCAGCGTCTGTGGGGTCTTACCTCCCACACCACCTGTTTTCATTGCAAACCTGGTAGACTGTGCTCTGAGCTTCGAGGGTGCTGCCTAGGCCCTCAAAGCACTGGGTTGCCAAAGCATAGAATCGTAGAGTTGGAAGGGGGCCTATAAGGCCACCGAGTCCAACCCCCTGCTCGATGCAAGAGGACAGATGTGGGCAGCCCAGGCAGTCACCCAGGCAGGCACTGACCTGGCTCATACCTGCTTAGCTTCAGCATGCGGCCGGCATGATGTGCTCTCGAACCACAGGGCAAGGGCATTCTGTCAGCTGTCTGTAAAGGGCCCTGACCATCAGGCCCTAGAAAGCTCTAACATCAGAGTTTGCTCCTCGATCTGAGCAGCTTCTCTCTGGTGAGATGATGCTACCTATATGCCTGCTCCCTCCCCCTGAGAGCTGCTATTTATTTATTTATTTATTATATTTATACCCCGCCTTTTTTCCTGCAAGGAACCCAAGGCGGCTTACATAATAATCCTCCTCCTCCTCCTCTCCATTTTATCCTCACAACAACCCTGTGAGGTAGGTTAGGCTGAGAGTCAAGTGACTGGCCCAAAGTCACCCAGTGAGTTTCATGGCCGAACGGGGACTAGAACCCGGATCTCCCGAGTCCCAGTCCAGCACTCTCACCACTACGCCACACTGGCTTTGGATCTTGATCTCTGCCTGCTTTCGACCTGCCTCTGGCCCTGCTAATCCTTGTTTGCTGCCCTGGAACTCAACCCTTGCCTGCTCTGGTCCACCCATTTCTGGCCCACTTGGTCTGATAGCCACCTGCCTCTGGAGTCCCACAACCTGACTGCCTGGAGTTTGAGCCCTGCTGAGAGCTTCCCATCACACATTTCCTAGGTAATGTTCCATCTCTTGCAATCAGCACTCAATGAAATGTAGCGGAGGTGTGGAAATAGTGGTGGGTGAGAGAAGTTTGCTTGGTCTGAATTTTTTTATATGAACTTATCCAATTTGCAGCTCTCCCAAATGTGTATATGAAATAGAACGGGCCTGCGCACTGAAATCCACACTTTGGAGAATCCTGCAATGCAATTTACAACTCAAAAATGTGCACAAAATGCACATATGGAGGGAAAGTGGGTAGAAAAATGTGTTCCTTAATAGATGCATTTTTGAGTTGCGAATTACTTCACAGTATTCTTAATGCGATTTTGTGTAAACCTTTCCCTAACATATGCACAAAAATGCATATATTAGGGGAAAGTGCATACAAAAAAAAAAAGCATTTGCAAAAAATGTACACACCAGGAAAACATGTACAAAAATATGAGAAGAAACGCACATGAAAGTTTTTGTGCTGATTTTTTAAAATTTATTTTTTTGCTGGGGGGGGGGGCAAATTTGCAAACTGATGAGGAAATAGCCTGATAGAATGAGAAACGGAGTGAAAGCAAAACTTCCAGATTGGCCAACCCCTATGTGGAATCACATCACATGTCCTTAGGACAGTGCTTCTCAAATAGTGGGGCGGGCCCCCCAGGGGGGGGCGCGAGGCTCCGTAAAGGGGGGCTCGTTTGACCTCAGTTAAAAGTTTTTTTTAATATTGTGTTCCTAAATCCTGTGCTCCTTTAAATCTTTTCTGCTACAGTTAATAAAGCTATTCTTTGTTGTAAATTGATCCACATTTCTTTCTTTTTTTATTCTCTTATACGTTAATAAGGATACAGTGTTATGCAGAGGTGTACTTATAACAATTTTATAGACAAATGATACTATTTACAGTCGCGCGGGGGGCGCGAAATGTTTTCTTCTTCCTAGGGGGGGCATGACAGAAAATAATTGAGAAGCACTGCCTTAGGAGCAGCTCAAGAAATACAATAATAGCATGTCAATGAGGATTTTGAGCCCTCTCGTGCTTGTGTCTGCCCTGTACTATTTTCTACACGGAAAACTTCCGGGCTTAAGAATGCAATGATCTGATCTGAAAAGGACCAGACCTACTACTGGGTTTAAAATATAGGACTACCTTTCAATGCACCATTGAGAGAGGCCGGGTGGGGTGGGGGGGAGACTCACCCATGCTAGCAATGATGCTGTGGACAGGCAACCTGGATGGCCCATCGTAGATGCCTCTACCCGCAAATCCTTTCTTTTTTTGCTTCTCCTCCTGCTTGAATATGAAAGCTGAGTTCTCCTCCTTTGTGATGTTGATGTAGAAGCAAGTGTCGGATGCAGTCATGATGTGCCGCGGTCCTGGGTTCAGGAGGATGCTCTTATTCTCCTCCCTCCTCACGCCCATCAAGCAGACACCATACCTGCAAGGAGCATCGGAGGACCTTTGACAAAACCACCACTGGGAGGACCCAGCAGTGAGCTGCCGTGTTGATGTATGTCATGGGGTGGGAGAAATGGGGTGGGAAGCATAAGACACTGACTGATTGATTGCACACTGTGTACTGTACTGTGTCTCCTGCATTTTCACCAAATGGTGCTCAAGATGGCCAAAAGGCAGTTTACGGAAAGGTCAAAAGGATGTCCTACCTAAGCCCCCTTCAGAAGTTTCTCCTCCCTGTGTCCTGTCTAGCTCAGCTCAGGATTCCCAAGGGAGCCAAACTAAAGCAGCTGCACTTACTGCAGTGTTTCTCAACCTTGGGTCCCCAGATGTTTTTGGCCTACAACTCCCAGCATGCCCCAGCCAGCATAGCTGGCTGGGCATGCTGGGAGTTGTAGGCCAAAAACATCTGGGGACCCAAGGTTGAGAAACACTGACTTACTGGAAGGGTGAAGGCCGTGAAGCAGAGTCAAGTCTGGCATGCAGAATGGCAACGCCAGGACTTTCAGGACTCTGGACAGGTCTCTGCTGGTTAAAGAAAACTCACTCAGGAAGAGCTGTTCTCTCAGCACCATGCAGGGGCCTTCAGAAGCTGTCAACTCCACCCCTCTGAAGAGCTGTCCATTTCCTAAATGGCCATTGCCTGATTCTGCAGGTGCTGGATCCTACGACAGGGCTCTCAACCTTGGGTCCCCAGATGTTGCTGGACTACAGCTCCCAGAATCCCTTGCCATTAGCCACGCTAATCCCTTGCCATTAGCCATGTCCTACAGCACGGAGCTGGTGAGGACTGCACCACCACCACCCCCATTTGCCGCAGGTCCAATGGCTCCACCCCCGTTTTGGGGTATTTGCCGCAGGTCCGAGGGGGTAAATCTTTGCACGTCTGGCTGAATGCACACAGAATTGCTCAGGGTTCCTCGAATGCCCAAAGATTCCCCCTACGGACCTTCAGCCCAGTGCATGAAGGTCTGCAGGGGGTGGAGCTCATGGGGAGGGGAATGTTGGGGCAGGCCCCCCCCCCCCCCGCTCAGAGGAGAACTCACTCAGAGGAGGACTCAGAGCTGGAGGAGTCTTCAACAAGCAACCTGTCATCTGCTACTCCGGGATCTTCTAGGCCAAAGGATGTGGCTTTACCCGACTCCTGAGACTCAGAGGGCACTGCTCTGATGCAGTCCTCATCAAGTCCGTGCCGTAGGAGGCCGACACGTGGCACCCCGTCCTCTGCCATGCATTCTTTGAAGACCCCTGAAAGGGGCTCTTTCTTTGCTTCTTTCCATGTGGGAATTCTGTGACACTCAGAGCGGCTTGGGGGGGAGCGTGCCTCACGAGGAAGTACCCAAAAGGGGAAGTGTGCACGAGTCACCCTTCCTCTTTTTGTGCTTCCGAGGTAACATTCCTTTGCAGACGGGCACCTTCCCACTAGGAACTTATTTCCCAAATCCGAACAGTAATATCTGGCTGCTATGCTCACTTTTTGTGTGCATGGAAGGATGCGTAGGTGAAGCTCTTCCCCTCGTACTCCATGAAGAACTTGCTGTCACCCATACGGATGTGGTAGACCTCGTTGCCTGAGCAGCGCCCGTACATCCGTTGCCACTGCTCCGGGGATTCCTGCCCCTCTCTGGAAGCAGATTGGAGAAAGACAGAAAGATACCACCAATTGTCCTTTTTGGCATTTAATATTGCAAGTTAATTTATCATTTAGCACGATATCCCATACCTCTTGATATCACTCGGTAATTGAAAAGACATGTTGAACTTTCCATTTCCTGGCTATCATTAATTTAGCTGCTGTTAACAAATTCACAATCAATTCTTGAGTGTTTTTAAAACAAACTAGGTACTTTTTCTGTTATTCTGTGGGGTGAGAATGTCAGCTGACTGGAAAAAATGGCTTAAATATGTATACAGTGGGGAAAATAGCATACAGAATGGTGTGGTTTAGGGGGAATTGCTTGAAAAAATGCATAGATGGGGGGGGGATCCATACAAAAATGTGTAAGAATTTTCACACATACAAACACACACACAGAAATGTGTACAGATTTTTGTGCAGACAAAAAAAAAGCCAAACACCCCCAAAACATTTGCAAACTGATGTGGAAATGGGATATATCAAAAACAAACTGGTGCTTGAAAAAAAATGTGAATAGAAGCGAAACAGCCAGATTTGCGTATCATGAATGCCATCTTTCACCTCAGGCAGCAAAATGATTTGGGGTGGGCCTTGTCCACAATAGGCTCCACTGCACAGAGCAGGCAGGCACCTCCTGCATCAAATCTTGTCTGACCCTGAGAAAAGGGAAGCTTTCTGGACTAGCTGTCAAATGCCAAGAGGTAAGAAAAACAACCAGCTAAGCTTTCCAAGCGACACACGCCATCAACCTCTGGCTAGGTACTGCTGTAACACTTTGGTTCTTCGTTGCCCGGTCAGCCGAGACTCCAAAATGGCAAACATAAGTAATCCGCAGTGTCATCCTTCATGATGAGCAGGCAACAGGATCAAGTCCTTTAAACGTATTTTATTGAAGCTTGCAAGGCATGACCAGGAGAGATTGGGGCTGGGGTGCATGAATCAAACAGCCTGCCACCGAACACGCAGCACCACGAATAAAGATGATGGATTTTCCCTCCACCTGTGATCTTTGGAATCATGATGTGTCCACTGGAGAATGCCATATTATTCGCAGCGGTTATTCTATTAACACCCACCCACACACCCACGCACACCACAACCCATGGCACCTTTCCACCTGCATTTTGATGAAGGGCCTGGCAAACTCAAAAGCATTTGTAATGGAAGGGAATGTAGTTTCGAGAAGAAGGGCCGCTCCTATTTGAAAACATAATATCCCATTTGCAGGCAGGGATGTGGTTCCAGGGCAGAGTCATGCCAAAGGTCCGAGGTTTGGTCTCTGGCAGCAGAGCTGGGGAAGGCCATGATCTGAGACCCGAGACAGCACTGGCCAGAGCAGAAAATACTGGGCTATTGGCGCAATCCTACATGTGTCTACTCAGACGTAAATCCCACTGAGTTTAACTTACTCCCGGGTAAATGTTTTGGATTGCAGCCTAGATTAAGATAGATTAAAACCAAGTGGTGGAACACTTGGTTTCCGTGAGACCAAGCCCTATGAAGATAGATTGAAGGAACGGGCATGTGGATTCTCAGATGCACACCCCACGGGGCCCCGAGGCCTGAATCGTGGCCCGCAAACCCCTCCCCCCTGCCACGACTGTCAAATTCCCTCCCCAATTATCCTGATACAGACCAATTGATATTATGTTTTCAAATAGCAGTGGCACTTCTTGAAACTATATTTCACTGGTAGCAGCAGCAAGAGAAGAGTGACCTGCATCAGGATCGGTGGGGGAGGAGGTAGAGGGAAGGGTCTCCAACCCCGCCCCCCAGACAGATCCTGAAACAGATCACCCTTTCCCAGCCGCCGCTGCTGCTCCTAGCAGCGAGGAAAGAATGATCTGCATCAGGACCGTTGGGATGTGTGTGCGTGTGTGCGTGCACGCATGCGGCCCCTGAGCCAGCATCACATCGGGCCCTTTTGGGCTGAAAAGGTTGTGCACCCCTGACACTGAAGATGGCGCAGATTTGTTTTCCATTACTCCAGCGCGGAGGACCTGAACCAACAGGTTCAAATGAAAAGAAAGCGGATTTCGACCAAACATTATTAGGAAGAAGCCGCTGACAGCATGAACTGTTTGGCAGTGGAGCAGACCGCCTTGATTCCTTAGAGGCTGTTAAGTGGAGGATGGATGGCCACCTATCAAAGATGCCGTGGCAGCAGAATTCCTGCATCAGCAGCGGGCTGGGCTAGATAACCTTTGAGGTCCCTTCCCACTCTGATTCTGTGATTCTACCATTTCAATATCAATCCCAGCAAAACAACAACAACAACAACAGCATCCCCCCCCCAGCATTTTTATCCAGCTCTTCAGCTAAAAAAAAGCTCCCAGAGCGACTTACAAAGATCAATAATAAGACAGTCCCTGCCCTCAGGCTTACAATCTAAAAGACATGGCACAAAAGGAAAAGGGGTTGGGAGGGAGGAGGAAAAATTAAAACGCAGGCACCGGTTCTTAGTTCTTATAGGTGTTCTTTCTGGCAGGGAAGGGCGAAAGACGCTCCCTGCAGCTGTTCCTTCTCTGGCCAGGTTGGTCTCCCCAACCTGGCCAGAGTTGGGGAGACCAACAACAACAACCAACAACCAACAACCAACAACCAACAACCAACAACAAAAAGTAACGATCTCAGGCAGCAGGGCGAGGAAACACTCCCTCTCGGATTTTCAAAAGCTACTACCAGAGTACGCTATATAAGTGAAACCTGCAACAAAATGTTGCAGTGTTGGGTGCTGCTCTTCAAGAATCCAGCCACTCCCCCTCCCTCATGGTTTTCCTTCCCCCACCCCACCCCACCCTGCAAGTTATTATCCTATATGACGCTCTGGTTATGCAGTTTATGCTATTTTTATAACCACTTTTTATCTACTAAAATATTTATTTTCAAGGAGGACATATGTCTGTCTTTGTCCTTAACTGGAATCTCTCTGTCTGGCTTCATCCTGCTGGGCTTTTACTGAGTATTCCAGCCTTCCCCCTCCAGTTGTTTTGGACTTCAACTCCTATCAGCCCCAGCTAGCAAGTCCAACAGTTAGGGGCACTGAGAGTTGTAATCCAAAACCTCTAGAGCACAGGGCCGGTGCAAGGCAGTTTGGTGCCCTAGGCAAGATCAGATATTTAGCGCCCCCCCTTCACACTTGAGAGTGCTGTATTTTTCCCCCCAAGGCGTTTCTGGCGCCCCCTTTAGCCCTGCGCCCTGGGCAGCTGCCTAGTTGGCCTAATGGCAGCACCGGCCCTGCTAGAGCAGTGTTCTCCAACCTTGGGTCCCCAGATGTTTTTGGCCTACAACTCTCAGCATGCCCCAGCCAGTTGAGGGAACTCTTTCTGCTCTAAACCTTTAATGGTATGGAGGTTTGCGTAGAGATGCTCCATGTCTATTCAACAGGGATGGATTAGAAGCAAGGAATGTCATTCAAGCTCCCCAACACCCCCTCCCCACCTGTTCTTGCATTTCACAGTACTCATCATCTGTGATTCTTTCCTCCCCGCTCCCCCATTTTCAGTGATGGAAATCGCCTTTCCCAAGCCGCATTTGTGAGTCTTTACAAATGCTCATAATTGCTGCATTTTTCCACCATAGTGTGTAGTTGCCTCGCTCCCGTGTTCAGCCAAGGGTAGCTAGCTGTGTGCTTTTCCAGCTCCTGTGTACAGGCTTAAGCAACTGTGCTAAGTACATGTGTTGCTATAGTACAGTGTTCTCCAACCTTGGGTCCCCAGATATTTTTGGCCTACAACTCCCATGCTGGGAGTTGTAAAGAGGTGCGCCTGGCGCCCACTCTGTATTCTTTTAGGCACCAGGTGAAAACCTTTTTATTTGCCCAATATTTTAATGGTTGACTTTTTATTCATTTTTATTATTCTACTGTACCTCCGGACTGATTCTTTTTGGCTGCTTGGTTTTATTGTGTGATTTTATATTGCTCTGCATTTTATTTTATGTTCTTTTGTTTTTAAGATGATTGTTTTACTTTTTATCCTGTTTTTCTTTGTAAACCACCCAGGGAGCCTTTTGGCTGATGGGCCTTGAACAAATATATTAAATCAAATCAAATCAAATCAATAAATATTCAGTTACTTTACTTACTGTCCCCTGGAAGTGTGAACCAGGAGGGTGATGAGCGTCGAGGTTGCCGGGCAGACACAGTTCAGAGCCAGCATGGCATACTTGCATTCTTCTTCACAGACCACATGATCTGAAATCGAAAAGGGCCAGCCAATTATTCCCAAAGCCCCGGTCAGGACGTTTATATGCCACCACTGACTGCACCGTATCTCAGTACCTGAAATCATTTGCTTCCTTCTTTTAAAAAAATAAATTTTATTTAGTTATTATAAACTACATACAAAACTATAAAACACAAACATACAACTAAAATAAATCATAAGGGCACCCCCCCACCCGCCTAGGGACCAATTAAAATACTTCCATCCCCTTGATCAATTAAATTCCACATTCCAAAAACATAACAAATCCTGACAAGGCATGCTCCCCTTCCCCTTTCTTAATACATAGTCTAATAATTGATCCCATATATCCATAAAATTATTCTTCTTTAACTGTCCCTTTTTGCATTTGATACTACAAGTTAGTTTATCGTTTAGGGCTATATCCCAAACTTCCTTATGCCAATCAGTTATTAGAAAAACGTGTTGTGTAATTTTCCATTTCCTCGCTATCATTAACCTAGCCGCAGTTCACAACTTTACAATTAGTTCCTTTGTATTTTGGGGCACAAGTGACTTTATCGGTTATTTATTTATTTATTTAGTTATTACATTTATACCCCGCCTTCTTTCCTGCAAGGAACCCAAGGCGGCTTACATATAATCCTCCTCCTCCTCCTCCTCCTCTCCATTTTATCCTCACAACAACCCTGTGAGGTAGGTTACTTCTAGTAACTTCTCAAACAAAACAAAATGGCAGGAAAAGAAAATACGACACTTCCTAGTTTTAGCATGCATAAATTCCATCACCCATTTTTCTCACCCAAGGTAGGGTATCAGAGGGTGGGGGAAGGAGGGCAGGGGAGAGAAGGAAATGGCCTGCGCTCAGATCCCTAACAGCTTATATTAAGGGCCCTGCAATGTGGGGGAGGGACGGGGATTGCATGACATGAGGTTAACCCAGCCCCTCCCGCTGGGTAAAGGGAGGTTTTCCTAAAATGCTGAAAGGAAAAAGGACACCTTCTACGTGTCCTGCTCTCCAGAACTGCATGCTCCCTTCTGTTATACAGCTATAAAATGCAGCTTGGGGGCTGACAAGCCCCCTACAGCACAGCAGGGGAATGGTTGGGGGAAGGGGGATGAAAAAGGGGTAGGACGAGAAAGTGAAAATGTATCCTTTTTTTTCTTGCCCTTCCAGCCAAGAGGTCGAAGCATTGTTTGAGGTCCCACTTGTTCCCAAAAATCAGCTCAGCACCTCACCTGCTAGGGTACAATGATCATAGTAACCATGTCAGAGAATTGTCAGCAAACAGCCTTCATAGCTGTTATGAATTAATTTTTTAATTAATCTCCTTGATGTGGAGAGAGGGGAGCCAGAAGACAACCTGGGCCATACACTAGACTTTTGCTGGTTGTGTAGAAGAGGATATTTGGAAATAATGGATGCTGTTCATGCTGGTGTGAGAAAAATGCATAGACTGATATTCCCTTTCTATTACAGGAAAATTGTTGTCCATTGTATCTGATCACCCTAACCCAGGACCGGTGCAAGGCAGTTTGGTGCCCTAGGCAAGATCAGATATTTAGCGCCCCCCCCTTCCCACTTGAGAGCGCTGTATTTTTTTTCAAGGCGTTTCTGGCGCCTCCTTTAGCCCTGCGCCCTAGGCAGCTGCCTAGTTGGCCTAATGGTAGCACCAGCCCTGCCCTAACCTTCCTTCTTTGGGGCAGTGTAATTAGTGGGATTGCCACCTATTTTTTTTTGTTAGTAGGGTTCCTGTGTCTTTAACAAGAATAAATCTAATATTGCAATCCTATGCATGTTTACTCAGAAGTAAATCCTACTGAGTTCAATGGGACTTGAACTCCCAGGTAAGTAAGTGTATGATTGCCGTCTAAGTGATGCTCCTCCCTCTTTGCAGGTGGAGCACAAGGAGTTCTAGGGTGCAATCCTATGCATGTTTGGACAGAAAAAAGTCCTATAACCCCCAACATTCCCTGAACCTCATTGTATTGAATAATTTCCAGCCAGTCTCTGATATTCCATTCTTGGGCAAGGCTTCTCAGCTCCAGGGTTTTTGGATGAGACGTATTATCTGGATCCATTTCAATCTGGGTTCCGGCCTGGTTAAGGGACGGGGACTGCTTGGTCCCCCACCTCGGAGGGAGACCATTCATTGCTTCACCCTCAGGCAGTAAAAGGTCTTGTTTGCTGCCATAGGCTTTCATTGGGCCGAAAAAGTTAATAGCTTTAGAACCGCTGCTCAGAATTCCACCAAACCAATGAAAGGCACACCTCCTCGACAATCCAGAAAAATGTACCTCAGTACTTTCCACCAAAAATTTGAAAGAAATATGTGATAGGCTGAGGGGGGGGGGGAGTCAATTTTCAGTGCTTTTTAACATGCTGTACCTGTGGCAATCTTTATAGGATTGGTTTGAAACACTGCACAATTGCAGGTCTCATTAGGTAGATCATGGATGCCAACTTTCACATTATTGGCTCAACAGGTGTCATTTTTATAAGTAGTAGAATTGCGAGGCTTATAATGGTGGAACCTTTTTGTGTGTGACTCACCTTAACTAAAGGGGCACCCCTGTGTTCCTTTAATTATTTTTGCTTTTGCCCAAGCATCTATATTCTCAGTATATTTTAAGCCAAACGATTCTGCCAGACTATGTTTTCTTCATTCTTGCGAGTGAATGATCTGCACACCCATGGCTTCTGCAGGCTTAAGACTTCAAAAACCGTAATTGTGTGAGACTGCGAGTAAACCTCAAATGTGTGCGGCGCACACACACAAAAACGGGAACCTTTAACTGAAGCAAGCAATGGACAATATTGGAGGAACAGCAGTACAAAGGAAACAGCCAAAAACAAACAAAAAAACCCAACAAAAAACACAACACATAAGGCAAATAAAATTTTCCACAACAAGCTGACTCTTGTGGTCATGGCTGGGAAAATGGATTCTGCCTGTATGCCAAAAAAACACAACACCGTGTTGTCTCATTACGGAACAAACTATAGTGATATTGGAAGGCCCCAGGGCGACTTCAGTTGAAAGGATCACCTCAAGTAATATGTGATAGGAAAGACCATCACAGGAGAGCCAGGAGAGCTGCTGCCAATCAGAACAGACAGCACCGGGCTGGATGGACAAATAGTCTGGCATAAAGCAACTTCCTATTTCTGATAAACGTTAATAAGTGAATCTGGGCTCCACAACAGTGCTGGTAATTTAACTGGTTACGGGACACGCACTCCTCTCTCCAGACGACTCCCCTTTCTCTTCCTTTAGGACAGTGTTCTCCAACCTTGGGTCCCCAGATGTTTTTGGCCTACCACTCCCAGCATGCCCCAGCCAGCGTAGCTGGCTGGGGCATGCTGGGAGTGGTAGGCCAAAAACATCTGGGGACCCAAGGTTGGAGAACACTGCTTTAAGAGAAAACATGCTGCAGGTCTGAGTTAGGAGGAGCCCTGCTAGGGAGTTGTCCTTGTAAATAAAAGGCTATATACAGCTCCCTCGGCAGCACTCTTAACTCAGGCCTGCAGCATGTTTTCCTCTAGTCAAAAGGAAGGGAGGTGGGGTGTCTGGGGAGGTATTTCATTTCATTCATTTCATTTATTTCATTTATATACCGCCCCATAGCCGAAGCTCTCTGGGCGGTTCACAACCCTCTATACATAAAAACAACATTAAAACATACAAAACAGTTTAAAAAATTAAAAACCAAATTTAAAAACACAGTTTAAAATAACAATACAAAAAGCCAATAAAACTGAGCCTACAGGTGACAATCCCCTCCGTGCTATTCCAAGCTCCTAACTAAATGCCTTGGCATAGAGGGAAGTCTTAACCTGGCGCCGAAAAGATAGTAAGGTTGGCGCCAGGCGGGTCTCAGTGGGGAGCTGATTCCATAACTGGGGGGCTACCATCGAGAAGGCCCTCCTCCTCGTTGCCACCAACCGAGCCTCTCTTGGAGGTGGCAATCGGAGGAGGGCCCCAGATGTTGAGCGTAGTGTCCGGGTAGATAACGGTTGGGAGAGACGTTCCGTCAGGTATTGTGGTCCTAAGCCGTGTAGGGCTTTATAGGTTAAAACCAGCACCTTGAATTCGGCTCGGAAGACAGTGTGGATCTCTCACACACAGTATCATTGCTATTTCCATCCATTTCTCCATCTCTGGTTTAGATAAGCACAATGATAGTCTACACCTAAACATCAGGAAAAATTTCCTGACTGTCAGAGCAATAAGACAATAGAATCAACTACCTAGGGAGGTGGGTGGGCTCTCCCAATCTGGAGGCATCCAAGGTGCAGCTGGACGGCCATCTGTCGGGGATGCTTTGACCTGGATTCCTGCATTGAGCAGGGGGTTGGACTCGATGGCCTTGTAGGCCCCTTCCAACTCTACTTTTCTATGATTCTATGATTCTATTCCTTTTTCATTCTGTTTTATTTTGCCATTTCCTCAGAGCAGGGATTGAACCCAGCGAGGGTCCAGCTGGCAAGCAAAGCTCACAACAGGGTGCCCTGAGTCTGGTTGGTTTAATGTCCCAAACACTACTCAGCCAGCAGGTGTTGATGAGGCACAGCAGACAAAACACATCAAGCTTTCATCCCAATTCATCAATGTTTTCAGATGATAAGATTTAAAAAAGGAGGGGGATTTTACCCAGGAAACAAATGAAAAGTGGGATTAAACAGGAGGGGAGAAGAGAAATAAAAGCTGGCAAAGCAACCACAATCAAAGATGGACCACCAAGGGGCAGAGAAACACAGAAGGGCCAAATGGAAAGCCAGTTTGATGTCATTGTTTGAGAAGCCTTCCCTACACTAGAGCTCTCCAAATGTGCTGGACTACATCTCCCATCGTTCCCAGCCAGCATGGCTAATGGACTGCAACTTCAATGCTGGTGGGGAGTGAACTGCCCCCTCTCCAATTGATTTTCAGCTCAAACTCCAGTTGAGTTGCAGTTCAAAACATCCAGAGGGTTTCCAGTTGGGAAAGTCTGTGTTAGAGTATCCGACTAAGACTGGAAAGTCGTGTGGGCACCTTAAAGATAAACAGATTTATTCTGGCATAAGCCACCATGGACTACGGCCCAGTTTATCAGATGCATGGAGTATTATGAAGAGATTCGGGTTTGTATACAGTACAGCTGGTGGGGATAGGGTGAAGAGTTATAAACAGTGAGATCAGGAGGAGATTAAATCTGCCTTTGAGGTGTCTGCTCCACAATGGCCACCTTAAGGTCCACGACAGAGTGTCTAGGGAGGCTGAAGTGTTCTGCCACTGGCTTATGAATAGTGCCATTTCTGATGCCAGATTTGTGTGTCCATTTGTTATTTTCCATAGAGGCTAGTCCAGGGGTCTCCAACACAGCGCAACTACACAATCAGCATATAAACGCCACCTTATATCAGAAACCTACTGACGGCTACACATGCTACCACACAGAACACACCACAAGATCCACTGTCTACAGAGATAATCTACGATACAAGCGAACCTGTTCAGATCCTTCAGAGACAAAGACTCACAACTTCAGGATCTAAATCAGGCATTTCTCAGACTACAATACCCACCCAGCGAAGTGAGAAAACAGAATGACCTGGCCAGATTGCCAGGTCAGACGCAGAAGAGGTTCTGCTACAAGACAGACCCAGAAGAGAAAACAGAAAATCTCTTGTCGTCATCCAAATAAAGCCGATCAAACGTATAATCAATTATCTACAGCCCTTCCTGGACAAAGACCCTTTCTGCTGCCCCCTCTGCCTTTCCCCAAGTTGCTTTTATTTTTAAAGCCTTACTTTGGGGGACAACAGAGCAAGGCCTCTCCTTATGTGTAAGTCAGAGGTGGGCAAACCTGTGGCCCCAGAGCTGCATGCGGCATTAGCCCTCGGCCTAAGTCCAAAAGCCGTCTGCATGTGATCAGTTTTAGACTTCCTCCAGCAGCCCACTGAGTAGGGAGGGAGACGTAGGGGCAGGGGTGGCGAGAGAGAAAGGGGGCAGGCAGAAAGGGAGCGAGAGCGAGAGCGAGAGAGAGAGGAGTGGCCCCGCCCATGTTTGACTCTGGCCCCACCTACCAACCCGTGGCCACACCCACCACCAGCATGCAGCCCCCAACAGATGACGCCCCTAAGGGAATGTGCCCCTCAACAGGAAAAAGGTGAAAGTAAGTGGTGCGTCATTTCCAGGCCTTGTGGCTGAGTAATGATTTTGTCTAAGGACCGGGAGCTCCCAAATCTTATCAGACCAGCTTTGAATTGAGGGATGGTTTTAGACAGTAGATGAAATCTCTAGTTTGGAACTGGATAATGTCACTTCCTCCCTCCCTCCTGCCCACCATGATTTCAGCAAACAACCAAACGGACAAGTAAAGGGGTATGGAAACACCCTACCAGCAAATTTTACATGGAACTTATTTTCCGGCTTCAAGATCTGAACGTAGAGGGGACAATTTGGAGCGAAGTCTTTCACCGCCCAAGCCCTTAGAATAGTCTGATGATCCTACGGAAAGGAGAGGAGAACTGTGATCAGTAACCTGTTTGGTGCACACTGTACAAATTACATCCGGGTAAAAAAAATTTCAATTTGAAATGTGACATTGTGTATGCAGTTGGAAATGCCAGCTTTCCAATATTTGTGGTGGTGGTGGTGATGTTTTTAAATCCAGTTCCAGGGACAAACCCTGCAGTTTTGAAAGTGAAAGCCATATGATATAATTCAGCCTTCCTGGACCCAGTGCCCAGTAGAAGTGTTGGACTACAGCTTCCATCATCCCCAGCCAATGTGGCCTGTGCTGGCTGGTGCTGATGAGAGTTATAATCCAACACATCTGGAAGGCAAACTGCGGGTATGGAAACCAACTAGTCGGGCCTTAGATGGGGTTGCACTCCCCCCCCAAAGACACAAGTGTACAGCTCGGCAGTGCTCCTGGACTCGATGCTAACTGGGGAAGCTCCAGTGGTGGGGGCAGCCATTATACTTCTTACCGGCTCAGGCTCATACGCCAACTCCAGCCCTTATCTGGAGAGGGAAGCTCTTGCCTGAGTTATTACCGTATTCATGCTCTGGCAACATCCAGGCTGGAATTCTGTGATGCACTCTCCATGGTGCTGCATTCGAAGATGGTTCGGAAACTTTAGCCGGGGCAGAATGCAGCCGCACAGATATTGGTGGGGGACTCAGTGGCCTACTCGTGTGACACCAACACTGCACCGACTGCATTGACTGCCAGTGCGTTTCCGAGTCCAATTTAATGTGCTGGTTTTAACATTTAAAGCCTTAAATGGTTTGGGCGCAAGTTACTTCAAGGGCCATCTTCTCCTGTTCCAGCCGGCCCACACTCTGAGGTTGTCAGCAGGGGCCCTCTCAACTGCCCAGCACCAAGGGCGGCTGGGTCAGTGAGTACAAGGGGGAGGGCCTTCTCAGCGGTGGCCCCGCACCTCTGGAATCAGGGGTTTGTCAGGCCCCTTCTTTGCAGGTTTTCAGGAGGGCTCTGAAGACCCACTTGTTTACACTGGCTTTTCCATAACCTCCGGCCGCACATGTTATTGGTGTTACCTGTTTTTATACTATTTTTTAGAGCATTTTATTGTTGATTGATTGCTTTTTAAGTGTTTTTGCATGTCTTTTGTATTTTTACCTTGTTAAGAGGGTTCTACCCTTAAAGGCAGCCGAAAAATCTTTTAAAACAGATTAAATATCTCAATGTTCAGAGAATAGCCTGGAGGGGGAGGGGGGCTATTCACCATCTCAACATTGTCAAGAGAAGAACTGTGAAAATAAATGTATTTCAGCTTGAATTCTTTGTACATCCAGATATTCAAAGCCAGTCTCCCAATGGTGTAAATCAGTGCTTTATCAGCAAAAGTGTTGGCCTCAAAACATCCCAAGCCATCTCTGACTTACAGCGGCTGTGCGGTCCACCTCGTTCCGACTGCTCAGAATGAAGCAGGCTTCCCCGTTGTCCATCCTGAAAACATAGAAAGGATTCTATCAATCATACCCAGCAGGAAATCAAAAGCCAGATAAAAGCACTAAACATTGCGGGCGGGGGAAGACACGCATTTAGAGGGCTGCCTGTCTCTCTCTTCCTTAAAAGCCCTCCTCAAAAATCCCCCTTTTCGGCAGCGCCTTTGGCCTCGTTCACATGACACAATAAGCCACGGTGAGTTGCTTCAGGGTAGCTCGTTGTGACTTCTGAACCCGAAGTGTTTTTTTTCATCATGGGTTGTTTTCCATGAACGAGCCGCCCTAAGAACCCATGGCTTGTTGCCTTCGGGTTGCTTAGGGTGGCTTGTTTTGATGTCTGAACCCGTTTGCATATATTTACCAATCTCACTCACTGCTCTGTCTTGAAATTTCCGTATATTTACCGATTCGCCCCACTTGTCTGCCTTGAAATATGCGTATGTTTACCGATCCCCTCACTCCCTGCTCTGCCTTGTAATTTGCGTATCTTTACCGGCTCCCATCACAGCTCTACCTTGAAATTTGCCTATCTTCACCAGTTCCCCTCACTCCCTGCTCTGCCTTGAAATTTGCCTGGTAGCTGCAGGAGAAGGAGCTTTTCGGGCAGGTGTCATTACTTCACTAGTACGTGAAGCAGCCTTTAAAACAAAAGGTGTTTGCTTGCAAGGCAAGCACCGAAGCGGAGGATGAAATTGACAAGGACATTGACAAAAGGAGGGGGGTATCAGTATGATGGGCGAAATAGCGGACAGGTGGTCTTGCGCTCCTGCACACTTGCACAAAACCCTGAATAATATATTTTTTTTAGTTTGTGAACGCGTTTCCACATTCATAAGAGCTCAGAAAATTATATGAATTTGGCAATCTGATGGAGGGGACAGGGTTCCCTTGTGAGCCGGCAACCCCAGCGGACTAACTGCAGAAAGGGTGCTGACACAGGGAATGAGGAAACAAGGATTTCTGATGCAAAGGTGCCTAGGATACATGATGGGAGTTGGGCAGGAGGACGAAGGGGGAAACAACCCATGGCAAGCGGCAGCGCACCTGATCGTCTGTCAAGAGGAACGTGGGTTATTGAGCGAACAACCAACTCACAGTGGCTTATCTTCCGGGTAGCTTAGTATGACGTGCAAACTGGCCCTTCGGCTTAAGTCATCCTTCCACAAGCCAGTGTCCTCTAGATGTTTTGAACATCAACTCTCAGCAGCCCCAGCCGGCATGGCCAATGGTCAAGAACGCAGAAAGTTGCAGCCCAAAACATCTGGCGTGCACCAGGCTGGGGAGGGCTGGCTTAAACCATTGATCTGCATCCTGACAGTAACCAAGTCCAAGTAACTGCATTTGATTATTCTTGTAAACAAGGGACAAACTGCATCCACAGTGCAGCTGGGTTCAGACAACACGATAACTCACATTTCAACAACAACCCATGGTTCCACAACAATCCACACTCAACCAGTACTCAACCCTTGAGTGTGGGTTATCGTGTTGTCTGAACCCCAAACCCTAGAACAGCCCATGGGTTTTCAGGGTGGCTTATTTGAAAAAAAACAAGCCACAGTGGGGGTGAAGCGGTCTGGGTTCAGCCGGCACAGCAACCTACCCACGATGGGTTGTCATGTCATCCAAACCAGGTATATGAGATAGCAACCACAACCACAACCATAATACAGTAATACCTTGGATTGCAAGTAACTTGGTCTGAGAGCGTTTTGCAAGAGAAGCAAAAATTTAAATTCTGTTTTTGACTTGATAAACGAGCAAGATCTTGCAAGACAAGTAGTCCGTAGGGATGTAACCGCTCACCTCGAGCGGGTATAGCAGGCCAAAATCGGCCCCACTTACGCCCGCCAGAAACTCGCTTTGATATAAGAGCGTTTTGGATTACAAGCACGGTTCCGGAACGAATTATGCTCGCAATCCAAGGTATTACTGTACATGCTGGATGTGCATCCAGTAAATTTGTGGATTGTACTTCTGCTAAGCCCGTCTCCCCTTTCCAACTCACTTTGCTCTCATGAGATCCTGATCTTTCAGGGCAGATCCTTGGAGATAGATCACCCGCTGAGACCACAGTGGGATCTGCAGGACCCGCCGCACCTGAATATCCATCTCTGTCGGACAAAGGATCACCACGTAGTAATCCTGAAAGAGAAAGCTTGGTCTGTCACAATCGAGCATTGCTACTTGACATGTGTCACGCTAAGGGTACTTTCAGCACTCAAAGCATGTGACAACGTAACCTTTTAGGGTGGTTGTTGTTGTTTGAAGACCACAAACCTTTATTCTGTGTAAGGGCACATTTACACAACATGTGTACGTAAAATAGATCTGAAATTGGTCTAACTCTAATGACTTCCCACCCTGCAAAGAAACCGAGGAATTGTAGGTCTTCATAGGATAGCTATGAAATTTAGAGAGATCTCTTGCATCTTTTCAGAACTGCAGTTCTGTGGGTCAAACTAGATGATATATTCACTGTGTAATTGCATTTCATGTGTCTTTTTTTTTTTTAAAGCAGCCACAACAGGGTCCAATCCATTTGAGGACCATGTGGTGTTAAGAGAAGGTCAAAACTTGACATTTTAGTGTATTCACAATCACATTGTTCGTGTCTGTGACCATGTTAGGAAATCCCTCTAAACCCGGATGTGAATTTTCAGGGCCAGGCCTTCAAGCCCGGGTGCCTCTCTCTTTAGAAACGCACCACTTTGGATTGCACATGACAGAGAGACAGGCCTGTGGCTCACATTGGCTCAGCTTGTCTGAGTGTGGAAAGCTAAGCAGGGTCAAGCCTGGTTATTACTTGGATGGGAGACCCCCTCCTCTAGTTTCCTGCCTTGAGCAGGGGATTGGACTCGATGGCCTTGTAGGCCCCTTCCAACGCTATGATCTATGAAATCTATGAAAAACAACCAAGGCTTCACCTGAAGTCTAGGGTGAGCATAAAACTCATTGAGGAAGTCCATGAGCAGGTCAATCTTGAGGGAGCTGACGCAGAGGACGACGTGCTTCTCCGTCTGTGCCCGGTGGCGGCTGTAGTTCCCTCCAGACTTCTGGCGCTCCATCCACAGGTAGACGAGCTCCTCAAACTGCAGGCGAAAGGGCAAGGGCAAGGACAGCGCTGCTCACTCACGGGGGCCTCAGCCACTCAGAAAGCTGACTGAACGGCTGGAAATGTCACTTTTGGTTTGGGGCGAAGGTATTGGTTTATCAAAGAATGAGATGCGAGCTGGGAAGACTCTGGTTCAAAGCTCACACGCCCATTCCCAAGCTCCCTTGAGTGGCCTTAAACAGGCGGGGGGGGGGGGGCTCAGGCTGAGCTATATTGGGCCCTCTGCTGGCGGGAAATGCCACTTTGCCACTGAGGACAGTGGGATGTGTAGTCCCAGCATGCCCGCTCAGCAGGAAAGAACCTTCCACTGAGAAGTTGGAGCCGCTTCTCCTCACATCCTTTCTATATCCTTTTCTGCAATAAAATAGTGTTTATTCCCAAGTCAATGCGTTTAGCATCGGGGCAGCAGAAGCAAACTCCATTTCATTCCAACAGTCATGAAGGTGCTACGATTAGAGTTTAAAATATGAAGCTGCACATACCGAAGAATTTTTTTTAAAAATCAGGGTTGGCAAAGTTTTGTTTTGGGGTTTTTTAGTCTAACATATCGGGAATGTAGAAGCAGCTGTAAAGCATGGAAATGAGCGAAGGGGTTAAAAATTTGGAGGGCATTCTTGGTGTGGGCCAAGCAGGGCCTTGCTCGTAAACAGGCCTACTCATTCCGTATTTCATTTATGCTGTGTCAAAAGTTCTCCATAGAGGCAAAAAAAAAAAATGGCTGCCGCTCAATAATGCACCAAAATGAGATAAAACAGGTCTGTGGCTTACGCTGGCTCAGCTTGTCTGAGCGTGGAAAGCTAAGCAGGGTCAGGCCTGGTTATTACTTGGATGGGAGACCCCTCCTCTAGTTTCCTGCATTGAGCAGGGAGTTGGACTCGATGGCCTCGTAGGCTCCTTCCAACTCTATAGCCCAGCATCAGCTCCTGGGTCAGCATAGGCATGCTGGGGGCGGGGGCAGTAAAATGAGAGTGGCTGGGGTTCAAGCCGGCCTAGACACTGCACAGAGAAGCTCTGATCCTGAATGGCTTCTGGGCTAGTTGCAGTTAGTCAGATGCATGGAAAAGACTCTCTCAATGTGTTCAGAGAGGCATGCCACGGCATGTGCTTTGTATATTCCGGGACTCAGCTCTGGTATCGAGAACTTTCCTAAACCTAGCACAAATATTTATCCATGTCTCTTGCCAGAACCTAATCCAAATGATTGGTAGCAGAAGCCTCAGGACTGGATTTGTGCCAGGCATACCTGGAATCTGAGGGTTCCCCCCACCTCGCCCTCATCACTGAGTGATTCACAGCTATCCGCTTAACATGAAGAAACAGTTTGCGGAAAAGTTGGCACGGCCATGTAGGCTCTGCTACTCTCTCTCTCCCCCTCGCTCTTTTCTTTAGAACTGACACCACCGGAGAGCTCACACCAAGACAGCAAGAGCTCTAAACAAGTCGCCACTAAAACAGTGAAAGACACTTCAGTTGTGAAAAAATTCTGCAGACTTTTTTTACAACCCCCTGAGGAAGGCCTTAGAAAAAAAACACAGGCTGAAACGCATCGGGCTCCTCTATTTAATAAAGATTTTGCATCCTGAGAACCTTTGCATCTCTCCTTTTTTCGTTCCAAGTCATCAGCCAGCCACAGCTCAACGTTTCTGTGACCGTTTCTCAGCCAAGTGAAAACAGCGGAGGTCGCTCAGCTTATTGGCTGGTGAGAATGCTTGTCTGCTCCGAAAGGCCAACTCGCATCCAGCTGGGCAGCCAAGGGTAACATCTCCTAGTAGACCCGGTCAACTCATAAATTGCAACAGGGAAGGAATTAAGTTGACACATCCAGCAACTTGCCCACTTTGACTGGGATACATATGGCTGATCTCACCATGTTCACCCGAGCTCGTAAATTTCCTGTGAATATGTTATTCAAGAGCTACGCTGGGCTGAAAAAAGTACATGGATGGGACTGAGCGGCTCAGGCTGCAATCCTACACTCGCTTACCTGGAAGTAAGCGCCTAATTGTTTTTATTTATTTATTTATTTATTTATTTATTTAATGAAACCTGAATGAATTCAAATATCACAACACTTGCCTGAGTTTTCTTGACTTTATCATCATCATGCATAAAGGGCAAAGAGTTGCGAACGTAGGGGGGGGGAAATGAAGAGTCGAGACACTTAGCTGGTGTTTAACTGGGCCACGTTTATTTACATACAATGAACTGCAAAGGGATGGAGTGCGGGTTATTCTACTCGGCCTCCGAGGCCGTGCAATTGTACAAGTGGGCGGAGCATCCAAAACCAGGAGGTGGCGATGAATCCGCCGCCGCCCCATTTCCCACTTTACAGTGATGGGAGCCTTTGTTGCGTCGCCTCCTCTCGGAGTCTCACGACAACCAGCTTGGCGAGAACAAAGGCCTCACAGGCGTTCCTGATCCCCAGCTGTCTGAGCCTACTGACCCATCAACCTGAGGCATCCTGGAACCGCCTGTCACCTAAATGGTGCCAAGTATGCTCACCTCACCCTATCAATCCCCTAACCCACACTTACCCGCCTACTAACTAACTATGACCATTTTGACTTGCTATACATTAAATACACACACTCCCAACCATGCAGCAGTATGGAGTAGGCGAAACGCGCTCACCCTTCTAAAAAGATGAGCCAAAATTCCTACTCGGCCCCTTAACGGCGACCGGAGGAGCCCATACTGTATACAGGGCGGGCGGGAGGGAGCTGCAGGAAAACAAAGAGGGTGTGGGGCGGGCTGCGAGGCCTAATATTGGCTTCTGCAGCCCCGCCCCCCCTTGCTGACTGTATACCTGCGTCAACAGGTAGGTCTCGCCTCACTTCCCCCCCACGTCCGCAAAATTTCTCCCCGCCCACAGCTGCGCGTGATCCGGGGGAAGGTCCTTAGCAAGATAAGGGGAGAAACTAATGTTTATCCCACTGATGTATCTGAATTTCTACCCAGCCTTTCTGCGCTAATTCGGTTTTCAAAAGGCATGCACCATCAGCACCATCGAGGATCTGAACTCGCTAGATCAAAGCAAAACACACTGACCTCAATTTCTTTGCAAGATCACTGAGGCTTTGCAATGCATTCTGCAACTCTGCTCTGGTCCTTTGTGGGGCTGTGGACTACCTCAGTTCTACAAGCACCTCTCGATTATGTCTCGTCCAATAGTGCTATACCTATATAGGAGGTTATTCTTACCTGCAGGGGCAATACTACGAGGGCCACACATATCATGATCACCACTAACAGCTGGGAGGGCCAGATCTTGGGTGTGACATCGCCATAGCCCACCGTAGAGAAGGTGACAATGCAGAAATAGAAGGACTTGAAGAGGGAGAGGTTTTCACCAGCTCTTTCTAAGTGCTGGATGCCGCAGGTTCTGGATAAAACGGAGGAACAAATAGCAGATATACGACTCCACACACAAAATTAGGATTCTGCCCTGAAACGGCGGAGAATTTGAACCCTGCCAAATTTCCAAATTCAAAATATAAATATATGGACTTTTATTTTTGAGTCACCTTTTTCTTCTCACACAGACATTCCATATCTGGAAAGTGGTTAAGCATTCTACTTCTCCCAATTCATTTTGGAATTCATTCCCAATTCACTTCCCCCCCAGCAAAGAACAGCCCACACAGGTCTAATCAAAAGTAAATCCTACTGAGTTCCACGATACTTACTCCCAGGTAAGTGTGTTTAGGACTGCAGCCCTTTTGTCATAACGACAGCCCCAAAACAAAATGCTTCAAATCTCCTGGTACTTATCCTTATTCCTACACAATCCCTGTTTTTATTCCTTTCTTTCTGGGGATGATATTGTTAACATTTTATTAGTGTGTGCATCACTAGATCCAGGTCTATAGCCCATGTCTACACAAGTTAAATCTCTCAGCTGGAATGGGTGGGGGGTAGTTGATTCTTGACTAGGAAATGGACATACCTGTAAATGCACACTCATGAACGTTCAAAACTCATTTTGAACAGCAAATTTTATGACAATTTTTTATTTTCTAGCATATCTTCCACTGGAGGCCTTGATCCATATAGATCTTGATGAGGAATGATGAGGCATGAACAATCTGAAGTCTGCTCTAAGTGGATCCTAAGCAGGCCAATAGAGTCTCTTTTATTAAGTGCTTCCTTTAAATAAATAAATAAACTTTTTATTATATAAGTCAGCCTTCCCCAACCTGGTGCCCACTAGATGCTTTGGACTACAACTCCCATCAGGATGGCACCAGGTTGGGGAAGGCTATATGCTATACGAATCTTTCCCACAAAATAATATTCCCATTAAATATGTTACAAGAGTGCTACAAACGTTTTGAAAGAATATAACTTACTGTATCTGTTATTAAATATATCCGACATACATTTTTACTGGAACCTCTTGTAAAAATATGAGAGATTTGACATAATGATCTGTTATATCCTGCCCTGATTATTGTTTTGTTCTCTTAAAAATATAGATCTGCAACCTATTATACAGTGAACATTGTCTCTCTTGATAACATGCCAAGTAACGTGTAAGGCAAAACAGTGAAGTTGGAGCCAGAGTTTTTATTGCCTAACCTACCTCACAGGGTTGTTGTGAGGATAAAATGGAGAGGAGGAGGAGGAGGAGGAGGAGGATTATGTAAGCCGCCTTGGGTTCCTTGCAGGAAAGAAGGCGGGATATAAATATGATAAATAGATAAATTTATTCCGCCAGAGGGAGTTCTGCTCACGGTGCTCCCAGAGGTGGAAAGTAAGGTGGAAGGCAATATTCACCCATCCTCTCCTTCTTCCGCATCCTCCAGCCGCCCCCACTTCCCCCACTGTTCTGGAGGGTCTTCCCTCCGGAGCAGATTTTTGGAGGAACTAGGGGACTGCTGGGGGAGGGGGGGAATTGGCGAAGACAGGAGCTTTCCCAGCGGAAGACGACTGTGTTTCCCCAAAAGGGGGTTCCCAGCTAACCCATGCTTAATCTCAGGGATGTTGAAGAGTCCTTGGTCTCGAGTCACGAGTCGAGTCACGAGTCGAGTCACGAGTCGAGTCACGAGTCGAGTCACGAGTCGAGTCACGAGTCGAGTCACGAGTCTTTGGACCCGAGTCTCGAGTCCGAGTCCTTGGTCCAAAATGGTGACTCACGAGTCACGAGTCACGACTCACTCCCAAAACTGACTCCACGAGTCCCTATTAAAATCAATGGGGTTTCCCCCCAACAAAATAAGGCTACTTCAGATGTGTGGCTTAAATAAATTCTAGGCACAAGTGTGCCTTTTTATTTCAAAACTCTGCAACTGATTTTGGCAAGAACAGACCAGGCAGACAAACCCAAAATAACCAGGCAGGCAGAGGAGGCAGGGAACCCCAAACAGGCAGGCAGAGGCAGCCAAACCCAAAATGTCTGACCCTAACCCTAACCCCCCACAACAACACATCAATCAAAATAAATCTCAACATATCGTTGGGGCTGCACTCCTGGTAGCGGTTCATAGTGGCCGAGCAGCAGCGCGCCTCGCTTCCATGCGCTCTTCACCAGTGATCGCGCTCCTTCTGGCACAGCCAGAAGACTCGTCAACAGCCCAGGGATGTTGCCGAGTCCTTGGTCTCGAGTCCCGAGTCGAGTCTCGAGTCCCATTAAAAATATTGGGACTCGAGTCCGAGTCGAGTCAGAGGGGGGACTCAGTCCGACTCACGAGTCGAGTCCTCGAGTCCGAGTCCCCATCCCTGCTTAATCTACAGGGCAATCTTGTTTTTTTTTTAAAGACTAGGAGAGCTTACCCGGTGAAAACAAGACACAGCAGGGTGCAAATCAAAATTAGCACCTGGTTGAACATGGCGGATTGGGTTCTTTGTATCGCTCGGTGTAGGTCATTCTGGAAGGGAAGGAAGGAAGAAAGAAAGAAAGAAAGAAAGAAAGGAATCTCCATAAGTACCAAAAAGGGATAACATCTTCAGATCGGTGCAATTGCAACACTTCTTTCTCCCACACCCATGCAAGAGATTGTGAACACTGCTCATTCACTTCCACGATCCACAGAGTGAAAGGTGCAGTACTCGGGCCCGTAAGGCCCGCTCCCAAACTGAGATTGCCAGCTCGCCATCATCCCAAGGCCTGCAACCCCAGAGGTGGGGACCTGGTAATACCTTGGGGTGGCCAACTCTTGACAGTGAAACATGATCTGATTTGAGGGTTGGGCCTGGGAAAATGGCTCAGTGGCAAAAGGGTGGAGCTAGAGATGTAGAGGCCCAGAAAAAAGGGATGCGGAGAGATCAGGAGATAACCCAGAATGTAAATCTTTTTTTGGAGGGGAGAGGGAGAAAACTAAAGTAAAAACCTCTTTTGTGTGATGAGTGAGTTCCTTTTTAGGCACTTTCTCTAGCTTCTCTGTCCAGTAGGTTAACGACAACGCCACCGCCCGGCTTATTTATATAACAGTTGCTGCTGCATGAACAACTGCGATATCGTTACCATCGGCAGGCTTGTGTCAGCAAGGAACGGCTGGGGGGGGGGGGGTTCATCTGGTTCGCATTGCGATATGAACTGACCTAATTTGCACTTTCCAAACTAGCAAGCAAACCAGAATGCAACTGTCCTTCGGTTTTCACACCTCTCCCAATGTTATGATGCAGTTCTCCAATCAAAAGAAATGTGCACTTTAAGGAAAATAGTATACAAAATGAATAGATCTGAGGAGATTGCTTGCAAAAAAAAAAGTAGATATTAAGAGAAAATGTGTGCAAAACTGTGTACACATTTTTGGGCAGACTTAAAAAAACAACAACACTTGCAAACTGATGTGGAAATGGGATGGAAGAAACTCTGTGCTTCAAAAAATGTAAGTGTGCCAGGTAGCAAAACAGACAGTGCAGAATTTAATCTGCTTTTACTCATGCAGAGGCACTGAATCTCCCCACCCCAACCACTGGAAATCTTATTTAGCAATTCTTCTGGCTTCTGAGATTTCAGGAGGCATTGTGTCTGCATACTTGCAAGCCTATCTTTTCAATCGTATGGCCTAGAAAGATCTACAAAGACCATTCTCTGGCTTTCCCCACCTCTCATCCCACCTTCCCTAAATGGACCATCCCAATCCCAGTGCACAGGAAAACAGAACAAATGAAGGATGTTGGGCAATTCTATCTGGCTAAGGGTGACGAGAGAGTGGTTCTCTGGTTACTTACAATCATGTTCTCCAAGGCATATTTTGCCAGCCAGCAATTCAGGAAAACAGGGATAAACAAGTTGCGCAAAGGCGACCAAAATATCTAGAAAAACAAACTCTGGTTAAGTGCATGTTTGTTGGAGTGCATTTTTGTACTGCCATATTAAAAAGCAACAATATGGCACAGTGGTAGTGTACAGTGCATTGAACAGAATACACCAATATTGTCTACAGTTGAATTCTGTATTGGGCACCACCAAGCCCATCCTGCTATACTGCCTGTTGTAAGAACATAAGAAGAGTCCTGCTGGGTCAGACCAAGGGGTACATCTAATCTAGCCTTCTTTTACTCACAGTGGCCAAAAAGATGCTTCTGGGAAACCCACAAGCAGGGCACAAAGGACAGCAGACCTTCTGTCGGGGCTAGCTCCAGTGGACCCTATGGTTTTGGAATCAGAATCTAATTCAGACTCGGAGCAGAGTGATGTAGGAGTTTGTTCAGTCATGGGAAGCTCAGAGTCTGAGAGCTTGGCTCTGCCTGGCTTCCCATCTGATTGCAGGCAGAAGGAGAAGGATGTCACTCCCTACCAGACACAGCTGCAAGATGCACCCTTGAGTCGGACCTCTGATTTACCACCTGCGAAATCTGAGGGAACCGAGCATGAGGAGGGCTCTGCAGGGGAGGGGGCTTTGGGGGTGTCACCCAGGTTGAGGCATCAACTGAAAAGGGCAGAACAAAGACACTCTCTTCAGAGCAGTCAGCCAACGGAACCTAGTGGTGGGCTCTCCGTCGCCGGAGATATTGAAGGAGGGGCTGGACAGCCATCTGCCAGGGATGTGTTGAATGGGCAAGACAATTTCTCCGTGAATTGGGCCCCAAATCAGCTTTTGAACGAATATTTTCATGTCAGTCACACAAAACTTACTGTGATAATAAAGGGCACAGTGTTGATCATTTCAAGGATGAAGGATACCCGAAAGATCTGCTCCCAAATGTTTCCCTACAATGAGAAAGAGAATCATATTCGGGCTGGATCCATGCATGCATGTATAATCAATTGCTTCTTACCACATTATTTATTTATTTATTGTATTTATACCCCGCCTTTTTTTCCTGCAAGGAACCCAAGGTGGCTTACATAATCTTCCTCCTCTCCTATTTTATCCTCACAACAGCCCTGTGACGTAGGTTAGGCTGAGAGTCAGCGACTGGCCCAAAGTCACCCAGTGAGCTTCATGGCCGAGCGGGGACTAGAACCAGGATCTCCCGAGTCCCAGTCCAGCACTCTCACCACTACGCCACACTGGCTCTCCTTTATAGGATACATTATATCCAGATGTGTTGGACTACACCTCCAATCAGCCCCAGCCAGCATAGACATTAGCCATGATGGCTGGGGATGATTGGAGATGAAGTCCAACACATCTGGAGGGCATTAGGCTGACTGGAGCCCTACGAAGATGATCCCACGAAGATGTGGGGGGCTGTGATGGCGGCATCATTGGCCCCATAACTCCCGCTCTCTCCACTCGCTCCTGCATTGGTCACAACATTTGCACACTGGCCTGTGCGTGAAGGCAGAAATTGTGTGAATAGTATGCTAGAGACTACGGGGTGTGCCAGTGTCACATGTTCCCATTAACATACCATGATGGACATCTTCTGATCAATGCATGCGGGAGACAGGGGTGCAGAGGGTCAAGTGATGGCATCAGTGCAGTAATGTCCCTCCCACCCCTACCACAAATGCATACAGAATATTGTCTGCACAGGGCATCACTAACACGAGGCCGAGAGTATGAAGGGCGCCCATTGGCTACATTGGCAAAAACGTTAAGAAACTGTAGCTGCTGGTATTTGAATACAGGCCTGTGGCTCACGCTGGCTCAGCTTGTCTGAGCGTGGAAAAGCTAAGCAGGGTCAGGCCTGGTTGTTACTTGGATGGGAGACCCCTCCTCTAGTTTCCTGCATTGAGCAGGAGGTTGGACTCGATGGCCTTGTAGGCCCCTTCCAACTCTATGATCTATGAAATCTATGAATATCTGTGGCCATGTCATGCATGCACAGGGCTGGATCTACCATCGGGCTGAGCGAGGCAACTGATGATAGGGCAGCAAATTTCGAGTTATCGCATGTATTATTGTATTTATACGCCCAGGCGGGAGGGGGAGGGGCCACCACCTGCTGTTCTGCTGCAGGCGGGGAAAATGTCTCGGGGTCAGCCCTAACGCTCCTCACTCGGTGCTGGAATCTTCGAGGGAACGGCCACGCTTCTGTGTGAATGCGGGACAAGCTCCCCCCCCGAGGCCCGCCTGGCGCCAACTCTACAATCCTTTCGGCACCAGGTTAAGACTGCCCTCTGTGTCGAGGCTTTTAACAACTCTAAATAGTGCAAGGTGAGGTGGTTATTTTTAATCTTTTTTATGGGTCACGTTGCATTACGTTGTTTTAGCGGTTTGTGTCATTTTTAAACTTGGTTTTAAATTTTTATAATGTGTTTTTATTGTGTATATTTTATATTGTATCGTTGTGTCTTTTATTGATTGTTGTAAACCGCCCAGAGAGCTTTGGCTGTTGGGCGGTATATTATTATTATTATTATTATTATTATTATTATTATTATTATTATTATCAACAACAACAACAACAACAACAACAACAACACACCCTTAACTTTGGCGTGTCAAGGCCTGCCTTAAGATGACATTCCCTCAAGACCTTCTCCTTACCTTGTAGCTGAGATAGATCAGCAGCATTGTCTCCAGAAAGCTAATTATTGCTACGCTGACCTGGAAGGAAAGAGCGGAAGAAGTCAGAGTGCCAATGGCGAACACAACAGGAAAATTCTGCAAGTGCTTAACCCAGGGATGGTCAACTTAGCGGCCCACGGGTGAGGCCCACCCTCCTTAGGGGGTGCACACAGGCCTGTGCGGTGGCGCTGAGGTAAATTTTGAAGTGCAGGAGCTCATCCTGACAGCCCCCAATACCCATGCTTCCTCCTCCAACAGGCAGTCATGCCCCGTACACAGGCGGTCCCCGAGTTAAGAACGTCCGACTTAGAGACAACCCATACTTAAGAACGGACTTCTGGGCTCCCCGGCGCTACGTCGTTTACGTAGAGTACACAGTGTAGTATACTACGCAATTTGCATAATTTACGCAGTTTGCATAAATGCCGATTTGAACGTATAGAACGCTATGCTGTCCCGACTTACATACAAATTCGACTTAAAGACATTCTTAAGAACAGAACTCGGTCATAACCTGGGGACTGCCTGTATATATATAACATAACATAACACAATTCAATATAATATATAATTCATATAATATCCTACTTTTCTATTAGTTATACCAGGGCCGGATTAAGGCCAGCTGATGCCCTAAGCACAGCCCAGTAATGTGCTTAGGGCGCCCCTCGGCCCTTCCATTGCTTAGCTGGCAAGACATTAAGACTCAATAAGTGCCGAAGGTGAAATGAGACATTGAAAACCTCAGCTTTCTTCGAGGCCATCCCCCACGCCAGAACACACAATGATATTAAATATAAACTTTTTAATTATATTTATTTAAGACTAAATAGCAGCAAGCAATAGAAGCCAATTGCTTACTTAAATAACTAGGGCAACAGAAAGAGATACAATTTTTTCATCACTGCTTTATGTATTTTTTTAAATAAAACTGTTAGAAGGGAAACATGCCTTGTGGTACTCTGGTACTCTGTGCTGCCCCCCCATTCCCTTGGTGCCCTAAGCACAGTGTTTATATTGCTTAATGGTTAATCCAGGGCTGAGTTATACCCAAAAGAACTAACATTCTGGTTAAAAACTTCATCATAAAACACAGGAATCAAAACCAAACCAAACACTAATAAAACATTATTAAGTCTACAGGGCATGGCTGCAATTCTACCCTGGATTCCCCCCTCTACTATTCCTCTGTGTTTTATTTATTATTATTATTTTAAATGAAATTACATCTGGAACTTGTTTTGATTACGTTCATTTGTAGATTTCAACTTAATTTATGCCTCAGAGACTCTTTCACACAAACACACCCCACTTTTGCTTACTTGTATTGCCCATAAAGGCTTGTTTCGGTCCACCCATAAGATCGGAGCCCTGTCGAGAATATTTGATGAAAAAAGAAAAACTTAATTTGGGAAATTGTTATTTGAGCCTGAATACATGATACTTGGCACCTGGCCAAGGAAATATAATTCATTTTGACCACATTACACTAAATTCCCACTGAACCCAATAGGGCCTATTATTAATTGATTTAAAGAATTTTTATCCTGCTTCTCAGCCAAAAGGCTCCCAGCTTACAACCAAACAGTAAACAAGCCAGTCCCTGCCCTCAGGCTTACAATCTAAAAAAAGACACGACACACAAGGAAAAGGGGATGGGGAGGGAAGAGGAAAGAATTTCAGCAGGGCTGCTGGAATGCCCCCCCCCCCACCTGGGGCGTACTTCGTCATCTTTGCAGGGCTAGGCAAAAACCTCCCCCACCCCACTGCCTCTCAGGCCTTTTAATTCTCTGTATAATTGCGACGCTGGATTTTTGTGTTATCTCTGTGATATTTTTTAGATCATCCAGGGATGCCACTTTTAGCCTCTGCTGCTTTTAACCGATGGCTGCTTTTACTTGATCGTTTTATTATGTTGCTTTTGTCTGGATTGATATGGATTTAAATTTCATTTCTGTTTTTATTTTACGTCACCCCGAGAGAGCTATTAGCTATAAGGTAAATAATATATCTTCAAAATAAATAAACCAGTGACACATTGTGCGTGCCCCACACACTTTCCAGGGGAATAAAACTGCAAAAAGGGATATTGGCAATGGCATTGTATTTTGTTGGAAATTACCAGGGGCTGGTTTATATAACCAGCAGAATCACGGACAAAGCTTTTGTTAGACTGCACCACTTCCAGCTAAAATATCATAGCAGGAAGAAGGATTCATTAACCTCCCCCGAGATGCTGCTTCCCTAAGTGCAAGGAAGATGTTTTGGGGAAAGCGTTTAAACACGCAGCTCCCCATCCACACACCCCAACAACCTGAAGGGGTGCTGTCTAGGAAAAGTTGATTTTACAAGTGGTATAAACTGGCCCATAATTAGACCAAGCTATGGATACATTCTCAGAAAGGCTGCTAGTGACTTACCAGTTAATTTCTGCAGACGACTGGTTGAAGGTTGAGTAATTGTGTTTTTCGCATTCCCAACTGAGTCAAAAGGAAAAGAAAAGGGGTTTTAGAAAGGAAATTTGGATGTTGGACTTAGCAGAGACAGGGATGGGGACTCGGACTCGAGGACTCGACTCGTGAGTCGGACTGAGTCCCCCCTCTGACTCGACTCGGACTCGAGTCCCAATATTTTTAATGGGACTCGAGACTCGACTCGGGACTCGAGACCAAGGACTCGTCAACATCCCTGGGCTGTTGACAAGTCTTCTGGCTGTGCCAGAAGGAGCGCGATCACCGGTGAAGAGCGCATGGAAGCGAGGCGCGCCGCTGCTCGGCCACTATGGACAGCTACCAGGAGCGCAGCCCCAACGATGTGTTGAGATTTATTTTGATTGATGTGTTGTTGTGGGGGGTTTGGGTTAGGGTCAGACATTTTGGGTTTGGCTGCCTCTGCCTGCCTGTTTGGGGTTCCCAGCCTCCTCTGCCTGCCTGGTCTCTTCTTAACCAGTTCCACAGTTTGAATTGTCCAAGACAAAGGCCTCTGCCTGCCTGCTTTGGGGTTCCCTGCCTCCTCTGCCTGCCTGGTTATTTTGGGTTTGTCTGCCTGGTCTGTTCTTGCCAAAATCAGTTGCAGAGTTTTGAAATAAAAAGGCACACTTGTGCCTAGAATTTATTTAAGCCACACATCTGAAGTAGCCTTATTTTGCTGGGGTTTTGTTTAAAACCCCATTGATTTTAATAGGCACTCGTGGAGTCAGTTTTGGGAGTGACTCAGGACTCGTGACTCGTGAGTCACCATTTTGGACCAAGGACTCGGACTCGGACTCGAGACTCGGGTCCAAAGACTCGTGACTCGACTCGTGACTCGAGACCAAGGACTCTTCAACATCTCTGCTGCAGAGATGGCGAAATTGACTTGTTTAATTAGAGAAGAAAAATTATCTTCATTCAAGAAAGACTGGAAACCTCTGGTGGACTTCTTGGGGAGGAGGGAAAGTGACTGGAAACCTCTGGTGGACTTCTTGGGGAGGAGGGAAAGTGACTTAATAATTTTGGGTTTTGATTTTTTGAATACTGGTAAGGTGATAGAAATTCTTTCTGTGAAAATAGAGGAAACTTAGATTGGATAAGGATTGGTAATGTTTGTCAGACAATGAGGTAGAAGCCAAATATGATTTGTTTTTGTTTTGGAAAATTCAATAAAAATAATAATAATAATAATAAAAAAATACCTCATCCATAAAGTGGGCCAACAAAAAGACAAGAGCATACTGTAGCATGAATAGGTAAATACTCTCACCATCCTATCCGTTCTGGGTCATCGAGCAGAACACGGACGATATAAAGAAGGCAGGTAAGTAGCTTAAGGGAGAAGTTGAACAGCCGTATCCTCAGACCTGCAGCAAACAAGATGGACAAATGTTATTTGGGGAGGCAGGGACAAGAATTAATTCAAATATTCTTGGGCCTGGGATGACGATGGTGTTTCAGCGCAAAGCGCTGGAGTACTCCATAAGTCGGGATGTGAAAGAAATGTCTTTGCACGAACGTACCAAATGCACATTTCACGGACGCAGTTAGACATTGAAATTTGTACTTTTCTGAAGTTTGCAACGCAGTTCACAACTTAAACACTACGTGCAAAAAATGTGCATCTTTGAAGAAGTGAGCACAAAAATACATATATTTTGAAAAATCTGCACAAGAATACTTTATTTAATGGTGGTGGGGGGGAACCTGCTTGCAAAAATGTGTACATTTGGGAAAATGGGCATGAAAATATGTATGCATGTTCATGGAGACTAAAACAAAATAATTGACAAGCTGATGCAGAATGAACGTAAAAGTGGGAGAATGAGAGGATGAACTTAAAAGTGGAAGAATGAGAAACCTGAGCAAAACTGAGCTTGACAAAGTTGCCCATCCTAGTCCAGAGCAGGGATCAACTTTGTTTTTCACTAAAATCCCAAGGCCAACCAACCAGAGCAAAGTGCAAACCAGCGGCTCGGGAAACAAAGAAGTGCAGACAAGGTGCCTCTGAGCACATGCTCAGCCCAAGAATGTGTTTCCAGTACTACATCTGGAGCTTGCGCACGTCCTGTCACACAAAACCTACTCCTATCTCTCCCCAAGCGTTCTTGATTTCAGCAGCCTAATTTAAGAGAAAACTAAGGCTTTTTGGTAATCTATTGTTGAACCACCGAGAATCAGAAATCCTTGGTGATTTCCTGCAAATCGCCTAATAGTAGATCCTGATCTACTTTCTCCCCAACCTGGTCCAGAGTACAGAATGACGACGGGCAGTGAGAACAGCCTGGGGGGTGCATTTGGCGCTGACTGCAGGGGAAGGGGGTCATCCATCTAGGGTTCACTTCATTCCCTGATTCTACACTCTCCATCCCCAAATATGTTTAACTTGCTCATAAATGATTGAGTTAGAGGCAAGTAGTAAGGCGGCCAAGTTTTTGGATGATGCCCCGTTAATCAGGATGGTGAAAACCCAAGGCGGCTGTGATAAAATCCAAAAGGATCTCTCCAAACCGGGCGAACGAGCAACAAAATAGCAAACACTTTTTTTTTTTAAGTTGTAAAAGAGTTTGGGACACTCTCCGGTGTTCTTTTTTTTTGTTGCTGTTTTTAGGAGCATAGGGCGGAGGAGGGTGCTGAGAAGGGATGAGAGATAATTGCTGTAGCATGAGAGCGAGATCACAAGGGACTAGCAGGGCCAAAATTAAAAGCTGAGGAACAAGTGATGGTCCTTTCAAAGTGCCATTTCGGTATCGGTGGAAGGGCAGCCACTGGCAGGATTGCGAAAGCGAGCGGCAGGTGGGGTTGCCGCCCTTGCCGAGTGGTTCCGTAGCCGTCCCCAACAACCCACGATCAAATCAAATCTTTATTACGGTCCAAGACCAGACAACAACCCACGATAGAATCACCCTGTCAGGTTTGGAAGACAATGAGAACCCACCATGGGTATGAACAACCCTAAAACAAGCCATGGGTTCTCAGGGTGGCTTGTTTGTAAAAAAAATAAGCCACCCTGCAGAAACCACGCCGAGTTCACAGGGCACAGCATCATGGTAGGCTGTCATATCACACAAACCAAGTCACTGTGTTTGGAGACCCCCAGCCAGCTTCGCCATTTTCTGTGCTTGCTTGTTAAATAAACGGATCACTAGGGAGAAATACAATTATTCCAACATATCCACCGTTCTCTGCACCAATTGATCCTGTAATGCAGGGGTGGGGAACGTGTGACCCTCCAGATGTTGTTGAACTCCAAGTCCCATCAGCCCCAGCCAGCATGGGCAATGGTGATAGATGATGGGTACTGCAGGACAGCAACATCTGGAAGGCCACCACATTTGCCCGCCCCCTGCTATAACGGTGAAGCATCTCGCCATGCAGGGAACAGGACGCGCGGTGGAATAATATGAAATAGTTGACAGGCAAGTTTGTTTTGCTTATTGGCCTTTTACTTATTTGAAAGTACGTGGGGTGATGAGCACAGCACAAAAAAAGCCTCTAGCAAATCTTGCAAGCTCTTTCAGTGTGGGGGCAATTGTGGCTAACAAGTTCAGCTCAGATAAAAACTGACCCATAGGTCTGCTTTGCTATAATAAGCAGCACAAATTACTGTGTGTGTTTGTTCTCCCGAAATGAGGCAACAATACATGTTTAAATGTTGATGAAAGCAGATGTTCCCAGAAGGGAATATATTTTTTTTACTTAATGAGGATGTTGTTGCTTTTCTCTCCTCCCCTGCTCACCCCTCCCGATCCCCGCCCGCCCAGTTTAGGATAGGACATTGTGCTTGGATCAACACATTTGAAGAGGCTTGAAACATAGTTCTTGAATGCAATTTCACTGAAACTTTATGACAGGGGTGGACACCTGCGGCTCTAGGCTGGCTCAGACCTGGCCTAATTTCCTGCAACCCTCAGCCTCATTTCAAAAGCCCTTTACATGCAATTAATTCAGAAGAATGGCAAGAGCGACCTGACCCTTCCCTGGCTGCGTGGGAAGGAAGTAGGGAAGAGAGAGAGAGAGAGAGAGAAAGGGTGACCCAGTCACTTTGGGCTCTGGCTTGCCCGCCACTGGCTTTCAGCCCCACTCACTCTCCCAACATGTGGACCCCTAAAGATTGCTCATGAGGAAATGAGGCCCTGGACCGAAAAAGGTGGACTTGAGAATGTGATATAATAACACTAAAAACAGAGAGAACCCATTTACGCAAATTTAAAGATTCAGACCCCATTCGTGCAAAAGACCCAATTTGCGCAAATCACCATTTGTGCAATTGGTGCTACAAACGTTTCTGGAACCGGGGGGGGGGGGGGAATAATAATCTGGCACAGGCCGTTTCTGATTGCCTGGATTGGAAACACACACTGCGGAGGTCCACTGGGCTCAAACGAAACGGATTTCCCAGCATCGCACAACCCCCTAGCTCCTCTACCACTGCAGGGAGAGACAAACGCTAGGAGACCAAACTTCGCCGGGAAGTGGTCTGACCGTGACAATGGGGACATCATAACCTCTCCTATATCCAGACCATCCCTCCTACCCTCTGGGGGCAAAGATCGAGTCAAGGGTACGCCCCACTCTATGAGTTGGGCCCACGATCACTTGAGACAGCCCCATGGCCGACATGGAGGCCATGGAGTCCCGAGCTGGCCCTGTGTCAGGGAGGCCTTGGCATGCATGAACATTGAAGTCACCCAGAACCAATAGTCCTGGACTCCTGGGATCCTCCAACACCATTTCTGAGACCACCCCCCCCAGCCAGCTTGGATTAGGGGTGCCATTGGGCGGCAGGCTGAACGCTTCACCAACAGCAGCCCAAATCTGTCTCTTTGGCCCACATAAGGCCCGAGGTACCTGAAGATTAGAGGGGGGGCTCAAAGGGGTGACGGCATTCACCCATCTATGTACCCCTTGAATCCAACGATGCCTTCCCTGCTTGGCAACATATCTCACCCTCCCGGTGACCGGCTATTGGAGCGCCCCCCCATCCACCCTCACCACAGCTAGCCTTACCCCAGCACATCAACACCCACCACTCACACCCCCAGTCTCCCCCCCCCCGACAAAAAAAGTCAATGCCCACAAACCCCTACGCCAGGGCTCTCCAACCTTGGGTCCCCAGATGTTGCTGGACGACAGCTCCCAGAATCCCTTGCCATTAGCCATGCTGGCTGGGTATGCTGGGAGCTGTAGGCCAGCAACATCTGGGGACCCAAGGCTGGAGAGCCCTGCCCTATACCAAAGAGGATCCAGACACATAAAGCAGCCTATCTCAAAAGGGGGAGAGACCCGACCACAACTCTAGACTGAATGATCATCATCAGTCCTCTCACTCCTACACACACACACACACACACACACACACACGTGTGTCATAAAAACACATTCCTGCCCCAGCTCTCACCTGCGGGGACACAGCTCTATACCAGCAGGCTCTCTCCCTGGGGCCACTTCCTTCCTCCTACCATTAAAATTATAAAAACAAACAGAAAGTACCAATAAGCTTACCAAAACAACGACAAAAGGAAAAACTATCCCCGGCCCCAGGATAAAACAGTAATAGAAGACAGCCGAACTGGAACGGAACCATCACACTCAGGTTCGAAAACGAAGAGGGATCGCACCCTCGCTCTGGTGGTGCCCCCGCAGAGGCGACCCCCTTTGGAGTCGCCCCCCCTTCAGGGTTGACCCACTTGGGTCCGCCGGCCGGCCGGCGATGGCCCTGCCACACCACTGCAGGTCTCCCTTTACAGCTGCAGAGTCTTGGATGCCAGGTAAGAAGTGACCATGTCGCAGCTGCCTGCAAAGGCTTTTCTCTCCTCCACAACAACTACTTGCTGCAACCAGATCACCAGGCATCATCATCATCATCATCATCATCATCATCATCATCATCACCTTTTATTTGTATGCCGCTTTCCCACAAAAATTGTTCCCAAAGCGGCTCACAACATGACAAATAAATAACAGTAGATATCACTTACAAAACATCAAAGAACACTAAATATAATATTCAAAAATAATTTACAAAATATCAGAGAACAGTAAATATAATTTACAAAATATAACACACACACACCCCACTAAATATAATATTCAAAAAAGAATTTACAAAATATCAGTTAAGGCGACTGGGAGAGAAATGCAGGGGGGCAGCTGGAATTAAGTAGCCGCTCTCCTGCTACCAACTCCTCAGCATTAAGTGGTTGAGTTGTAGCCCCATTAAGAGGAAGAATACTCAGGAAATTAAGCAAAGGACAGTGGGAAGATGGTAGTACAGGAATTACATTTTCAAAAGAAATAGGAATGTCTATGGCAATATAATAGACTGAGGCAAGGTTATTTTGCCTCCCCATGTTTCTAAAACCAAAGCTGCGGCCATTTGGATGCTGCAAAAACTATTAAGGATCCAGGAGATCGATCGATACCTTAGTAGCTTTAACTGCAGGACCAATTTCATCTGTTTACTTTGTAGTCAGAAAACCTAATAGCTACGTTAAGTGGTACGTTCTAGGTCAGGGGTTCTCAACCAGGGGGGAATTCCCCCCAGGGGGGGGATTTTAGGGTTTCAGGGAGGGGGGAATTGGGACCACGGACTCAAACTGTTGGAATACTGATCTTTCTACAAATTACAATTCTACAGATTGTACATAATCTACAGGACATCACTCCTTATTGTATGGCACAGATTAAGTCAGACAATCTTGGAAAGGGGGGACGACGACATTCTGACATATGGTGAAGAGGGTGCATGGGGCAAAAAAGGTTGAGAACCTACAAGGCCATCGAGTCCAACCCCCTGCTCAATGCAGGAAACTAGAGGAGGGGTCTCCCATCCAAGTAATAACCAGTCCTGACCCTGCTTAGCTTTCCACGCTCAGACAAGCTGAGCCAGCGTGAGCCACACAGGCCTCTCTCTAGTTGCCCATCAGTCGAATGCCCACCAATTGACAGAGACTGTTGCGCCAGTGAATTCACTAACAAGAGACATCAAAGCTGTCAAATATCCAAAAACGTTACTGTTCAAATATAATCAAATAAACAGATATGAATCTGCAGGACATGTCTCAATTAAAAAAAGAAAAAGAAAAAGGACAACAGCACAGAGATTTTCCCTTCCCAAAATAGTGAGAGAGCCAGTGTGGTGTAGTGGTGAGAGTGTTGGACTGGGACTCAGGGAGATCCGGGTTCTAGTCCCTGCTCGGCCATGAAACTCACTGGGTGACTTTGGGCCAGTCACTAACTCTCAGCCTAACCTACCCCTCAGGGTTGTTGTGAGAATAAAATGGAGAGGATGAGGATTATGTAAGCCGCCTTGGGTTCCTGGCAGGAAAAAAGGCGGGGTATAAATATAATAATAAATAAATAAATAATTAAATAAATAAATACCAAACTTTAAAATAAAAATTATCTCCAAAAGGAGTAAAGCAAGATTTCTAGCTCCTAGGAAAACTGGATGGTGCTCAGATCTGATTGTG
Source organism: Shinisaurus crocodilurus (assembly GCA_021292165.1). Taxonomy (NCBI): domain Eukaryota; kingdom Metazoa; phylum Chordata; class Lepidosauria; order Squamata; family Shinisauridae; genus Shinisaurus; species Shinisaurus crocodilurus. The sequence continues at coordinate 1,127,967 of JAHFWL010001192.1, read as the reverse complement.
CAAGGCTGGAATATTTGCAACCAGCAGTTGGCGGTGTTGCTCTGTGCAACAGCACTCCTGGGAAGATGGATGAGGATTTCATTCCTCTTTGCAAATCATGAAAACATGTCCCGTTTGCAATCCCAAACATGGACGTGAGCAGGAGTGCTTTTTTCCTAGAAATTTTAGCAAATTCCCGAATTTGCAATTGCATTAGCAAAACACACACACATATATTTTTAATGCGCACTTTGAAATGCATATTTTTCAAAAGATTCAGATTTTCATGCTTTATTCAATGGGGGGAAAGTGTACACTTCTGAAAAATATGCGCAGCAATGTGTATTTTTCCAGTTTGGAATGCACTCTTTCCCTGTTCGAACGAGCCAAAAAGCAGGTTGCAAATGAAAATGGGAGCAAGCTGAAATGAGCTTCAAAGTGATTTTGGAGAATTTAGGCAAGCTGAAAAATTGCTGGCTCTCCCTAAGATGGACTGCTAGTGGATCGTGCAAAAGGAAACACTTCAAACCTGAGTAAAGCTGTATTAGCAATATCAGTTGATTTTGATGAGGAAAAGTGTGTGAAAACAGATGAATCACGTCGCTGCACATTAAATGATCTGTTACTTCCACCAGCTATTAAAAAAAAAATCCACCAAAAGCATAAATCAAGCAGATTGGCATGGCCAGTTTGTGTCTGTCTGTGGTGAGACGGGGAACAAAATCCAGCATTTACTTTTTTCAGGTTTAAAAAGATGGTTGGATGCTTAGCAATTATCCAGCAATCTCCTCCTATTAAAAAAAAAAAAAAAAGAAGCAAAAAGCTGGCATCCGAGGCTGCTTTGTACCATTCCACAAGTTGCAGCTTTCTCAATTTATCAGTGGCAGTTCCTATTTTTGATCAATGTCCCTGATAAATCATTGTCTCTAATTTGTGGGGATATTTTTTGTTTTTTTTAAAAAACTGTGTTATTGTGCTCCCTTGAGAGCGGTTATTCTTCAGGGTTTCTTCCCCTCCTCTGGCTCTCTAGCACAGGGCTCTCCATCCAACCTTGGGTCCCCAGATGTTGCTGGCCTACAACTCCCAGCTTACGCAGCCAGCATGGCTAATGGCAAGGGATTCCTGGGAGCAGTGGTCCAGCAACATCTGGGGACCCAAGGATGGAGAGCCCTGCTCTAGAAGTTTCAATCCAGACGTTTCAATCCAGGACGGGCACTGGAGGCAATCTGTGACACACGCACCTAACTGCAAGCATATGAACCCTAAGCTGTGTGCGCAAAGCCGGCCCTTTCACCTGCTGCAACCAGCAAGGTTCTTTCTGAAGTATGATCATGTATGCTAGGAATGGTTACTGGAGAGTAAATTAGGAACTCAGGAAGCCTTACACCAGTGTTCCTCAACCTTGGGTCCCCAGATGTTTTTGGCCTACAACTCCCAGCATGCCCCAGCCAGCATAGCTGGGTGTTGTAGTCCAAAAACATCTGGGGACCCAAGATTGAGGAACACTGCCTTACGCCAAGCCAGGCCAATGGCCGATCCATCTCAGCATTATCTACACCAGCTTTCCCCAACCTGCCGCCCTCCAGATGTTTTAGACGCCACCTCCATCATCCCTTACCATTGGCCACGATCGCTGTGGCTGACAGGCACTGTAGTCCAAAACATCTGGAGGGTGCCCGGTTGGGGAAGGCTGGTCTACACTCAGCGGCTCTCCAGGATTTCAGACAAGAGTCTCTCCCCTCCCAGCCCTACCAGGAGATGCGGTGGATTGAACCGGGGACCTTCTGTGTGCAAGGCATATATTCTCCCAACGAGCTATTGCCCAACACATCTGATAGGAATGGAGAAAGCAGCCTTGTACTAAGTCAGAGCATTGCTCCGCCTAGCTCAGCTTTCCCTATAATGACTGGTAGCAACTCTTCAGGTTGTCCCATATATGGTCCATGAGGCCAAGGCCCCTAACAGGCCTGTGTGGCTCACGCTGGCTCAGCTTGTCCGAGTGTGGAAAGCTAAGCAGGGTCAGGCCTGGTTATGACTTGGATGGGAGACCCCCTCCTCTAGTTTCCTGCATTGAGCAGGGGGTTGGACTCGATGGCCTTGTAGGCTCCTTCCAACTCTATGATCTATGAAATCTATGAAATCCCCAAGTCCTATCACTTCAGGGTGGAGGGAGAGCAATCCCCGCTGTTCTCTCTGATAATGGATCGGGGAGAACAGCGGGAACTCCCCTGTGCACAGGCGAAGGGAAATCACACCGTTCCCTTGGTGTGCCACTTCCCAACCCAACTGGGCGGGCGAAGAGCGCTCTAAGTGTCCTTCCCAGTGGGAAAAGGGTATGGGGCCGGTGAAGCCAGGTCCCTGACTTAAAACACCATCTGAAGGAGCTCCAGCCGGCACTTCGGATATGGACTGATGCCAGCAGCGGCCATGGTCCATCCCCTGATGTCATGGGGTGGGGCCGCCGTGCCCACTGATGTCATCAGGCCCATGGAAATCCAGTCCCCATCACATTTCAGTTCCCCACCGTTGGCCTACATCTTTCCCCTGGCAGTCAATATACCTTGCAGGGTTGTTGTGAGGATAAAATGGAGAGGAGGATGAGGATGAAAACAATATAGGAAAAGATTATCAATACTGGGGAAAGTATATCTCTGAACAATACACCTATAAACACCTACCCGAAAAAGTCCTAACCCAATTTATATTTTCAACTCTTGCTTTTAGAAGTGCTCTGGGTAAAAGGTGGACTGCTGAAGGCCCAGCACTACCAACCTCTCACTGTCCTATGGGCTTGTCTGGCCCAGTCTGTTCCAATTATCTGTACCCATGCACGCACACACACACACACACACTGAGTTGTATGGAGCCTGTCGGCACAAACACTTACTTGATCTTTGGTTTTTGATGAAGAATAGCTTGAGACGCTCCTTAAACGTGTTTTCGTTCACATAAAACTCCACTTGGACCCTGCCGGGGAACAAAGGAATGAGTGGGGGATTACCAAGAGCCATAACAGCGTCATCATTGCCATTAAAGAGAGCAATCCTACGGCTCCTAGACGGTGGCTAGGATGCCACAGATCTCCTCCTCGGAGGCCAGAGACAGAGCTCCAAACTTGGAGGAGATCTGACCGGGGAATTCCCCCATTATCCCAGCTCCTCCAGCCGCTGCAGGAAGACCTTGGAAGGGGAGGAAATTCATAGAGTTGGAAGGAGCCTACAAGGCTATCGAGTCCAACCCCCTGCTCAATGCAGGAAACTAGAGGCGGGGTCTAGGCAGGAAGGGGAGAGGGCTGTGGACCCACTGGATCCAAAGGCTTCTCGGCTAACTCCCTCACCCAGCTCCCGATACGCCGCAGTGCTTCTCAATTATTTTCTGTCATGCCCCCCCTAGGAAGAAGAAAACATTTCACGCCCCCCGCGCGACTGTAAATAGTATTATTTGTCTATAAAATTGTTATAAGTACACCTCTGCATAACACTGTATCCTTATTAACGTATAAGAGAATAAAAAAAGAAAGAAATGTGGATCAATTTACAACAAAGAATAGCTTTATTAACTGTAGCAGAAAAGATTTAAAGGAGCACAGGATTTAAAGGAACACAATATTAAAAAAAAACTTTTAACTGAGGTCAAACGAGCCCCCCTTTACGGAGCCTCGCACCCCCCCTAGGGGGCCCGCCCCACTATTTGAGAAGCACTGCGATACGGTGAGGGAGTTAGACGGGCTCAGAGGCCCAACTAACATAAGATGCATTTGGGGGGGGAATGGGGATGCTAAGAAAGCCTCTGCTGCTCCACTTAGGATGGACGGAGGGCTCCAAGGTTGGAGCCCTCTCTCCGAAGAGTGTCAGAAACAGGACAGAAAAGAGTTACAGATGCAAAACCGAACCAGACTGGAAACACACTGGCCCGGCAGCCCACCCAGCCCTAGCCACATCCCGCTCCCAGTCCGCCAAGTGGCCATCCATGATTTACACCAAACGTGACGTCCTGGTATTGCACTGTGGCCAACAAGGAAGTGGTGTAGTAGCGGTGGGTGGGAAGAGGGTTCAAAATTTGGTGCACAGCGCCAGAGCTTCATATTTATGCCACTGCCGGCCTGTTTTGAAAATAAATCATTGTTTATCCTTGCTGACCTGCACCATGACAAGAAAATACGACTTAAAAACGAGCAGCACTTCTGTTTCCCTATACACATCCTAGAAATAGCTCATTCGTTACAACCGAAATCTAAACAAACCACCAGACAAGGAAAATAAATCAGCAGTCTTTTGCATTGCGCGCTGGCATTATGCGCAAGGGAGAAAAATATCCACTTTCTCTACGCTGTATACCAGCTTTCCCCAATCTGAGGCCAACCAGATGTTTTGGACTACAACTCCCATGAGCCCCAGCCGGCACATCCAATAATCAGAGGTGATGTGAGTTGTAGTCCAAAACCTCTGGAAGACACCAGATTGGGGAAAACTGCAACATGTAATTTTACAGACGTCTTCGCATGTTCCCTGCTAACTAATCTTTTCCAAAACTGAAAAGAACCAAACGCTTTAAGTTTCCCTTCGGAACGGCCTGCAAGCTGCCTCTGGAGAGCCTCCATCCTATTTGTGGGCAGAGAAATTGGGGTGGGGGTGGGGAGCCTCTTCACCAAAGTTCTCCAGGGGAAGTAGAAATTCTCCAGAAGTTTCTCGTGGGGGGCAGAGAGAGTTGTAGCTCAAAACATCTGGAAGGGACCAGTTTGGGGAAGGCTGACCTAAGTATTCAAAGGCCACTTTTTGGTACCACATGAAACCTGTTCACCACCATTAAACAATAACAATAAATGGTTTTCCTGAACGCTGGGGGCGGGGGATGATTCTCCCCAGGGAGGGTGACCTGCTGAGAAGGCCCTGCCCGGTATACCCACCAAGTGCACCTTGGAGATGGGCAGGATATGGAGCAGAGCCTCCCCCAAAGAACCCAACACAGGAGCAGACTCAGGCGGTCCTCCATTCAAAGCTTTTAGGTCAGCCAAAGCAAAAGGAATCCATCTGGCTGGAGACAGAGTCAGCTGGGGCCATGACATTGTTCAGGTGGCTCTTCCTGAACATCCATTAGCTGAGACAGGGTTCCCCCCCCCCGCCCACTGAATTAAAATTAAAGGCCCATTTCACTCTTAACACCCCTAATTAGCTTTTAGAACATGAATAAGTGAGACAGACCTCTCCTTCAAGGAACCCAGGCCCAGTGTTTCTGCATCAGCACTGTTCTGATTGGGAGCCTGCCCAGGTTTTAAGATCCATGGGAGGAGCCCTTCTCTCTGTCCCGCCAGCATCAGAGGCACATTTATTATTATTATTATTATTTGCATTTATTTATCGCCCATCTGGCTGGCAAACCGGCCACCCTGGGCGATGTACAGAAAATGTACATTTAGAGGAAACGTGAGAGAGGACCTTCTCGGTGACTGCTCCCAGGCTCTGGAACTCTCGGCCAAGGAAGGCCAGGCTAGCGCCATCTCTATCGTCCTGCCGCTGGCAGGAAAAAAACCATGCTTATTCAGACCAGCTTTTGACTTTTAAGCTCTGACTTGTTTGCTGAAATAGGTTTGAAATTCATCTGGTATAGGTACTTTTTCTTTGTTATCGGTGCATTTTTAATCACAGTGGGTTTTTTTTTTATGTTTTAATCATAATTATTTTATCTGCATTTTATTTTTGTTAACCACCTTGAGCATTATTTTTAGTGGAAAGGCAAGACACAGATTTAATTAATTAATTAATTAATTAATTACGAAAGAAAGAAAGAAAGGAGGCAAACCCATTCCAGTGAATCATGCATGATCGCAGCAGAGCAGACAGCCTGTCCTGTGGGAGGGGGCGCTTTGCCGTTTCATTCATTCATTCATTTTCTCCTAGGCTGCGCCGCTAGCAGTTCTCTCAAGGGCCCAGCATGTGCTCTGGCACACAGTTTGGGAATGACTGACTGCAACGACGGGATGCCATGAACGAGTTTGCAGACCACAGGCAACCATGGCTGTGTCTTCCCCTACTTCCAACTTGAGCTGGAAGAACATGTCGCCCTCTCCCTAAATTCATTACTCCATTTTCAGGCAATTACTTTGGGGGAGGGATCTCAGTGATGGGGGGTTTAATAAGAGTTTATGGGGAGGATGTTGGCAGGATGACAGTGGATTTTTTTAATTTATTTTTTGGTCTTTAAATATTTTTTAACCACAATAGCAATGGAGGTCCTCTTGCAATGGCTTCTTGTGGTCCTCTGGGGAAAAGCTTAACACACACACACACACACACACACACACACACACAGAGAGAGAGAGAGAGAGAGAGAGAGAGAGAGAGAGACTATTCTGGAGCATTTGCAATGGGGCAGGGGACATGTCAGCTACCTTTAAAACTCCAACTGTCTGTCTTCAAATTTTCATTTCAAACAACTCAGCTGAAGAAATGAACAAACTGAACTATGGCTCATCAGAGGTGAATTATTCCCAGTATTAGACACCTCCAATAAATTTAGCCATGGTGAAATTGAAGCCATCCTTCAGAAACCTATCAAGCAACCATAGAAATTGCTCCATCGTGTGCATGAGGCAATCGCTCTCTGCCTTCGTAAGCTTCCCCCCCCCGGAGGACCGCAGGAGACTGGCCTCCCGACAGCTCCCCATCAACAGATTTCCATAAAGTCCATGTGAATTAAATGCCACTGTGCAAAAGTGGCATTCTTGAAACGATGCCACTTGCCTCACTGAAAATATCTGCATTAATAGCACGGAACCAACACATCAGAATCCATCTCAGCTTTCAGACGGATGCCTGGTTGAGGGATGGTCCTGTGCCCCACTATGAAAATGGGATGAATTGAAAAAGAAGACTGGATTATCTAGGCTACCAACTTATTTCACTTTTGTACCAGTCTCATGGCTCCCCCCCCAAAGAATGTTGGGAATTGTAGTTTTGTGAGGATGCTGAGCAGAGCCAGGTATGAGGAGTTGCCATCATCAGGCATCTGCCTCAGTCCACATTTCTGCAGTGGGGGGGGGACTTCCTGGTTCTGATTGTCCTCTTCCTCACTGTTGCTACCTGTTGACGTGCATCAGTGTTCTCCAACCTTGGGTCCCCAGATGTTTTTTGCCTACAACTCCCAGCATGCCCCAGCCAGCATACGCTGGCTGGGGCATGCTGGGAGTTGTAGGCAAAAAACATCTGGGGACCCAAGGTTGGAGAACACTGACCTACATTCTCCGAGCATGCAGCCAATGGCAATAGTGAGGAGTGTTAGGCCTGAGCACACTCATGCTTGCTTGGCCCTTGACCAGAGAGCAGCCATGTCGGGCCTCTGAGGGCAATTCCGGTGTCTCTGTCTCTCCTGACCTGACCTGACTGCCTGTTCCATTGGCACAGCCCTCCCTTCATACTTTAGATATGGGAGATGAGTCAAAGGACTGGGCAAGCATTAATTGGTTCTTGGCATGCAGAGCGAGGTGCTTACCTGTGTTTAGGCCTACTATGCTGAGAAGCAGCACCAAGTGTGCTTGCCCAATAGCCGGCTATGATGGGAACCAATATCGAGTGTGGATACCAGGCCCCATCACGCATGCTTGTGCCAACATGACTCACCCTGCTAATTAGCTTAGCGGTAATGTTTTCGCCTAGCTGTCAGCTTCAAACGCTAGTAGCCTTGATGTACAGCCCATCAAGTATAAACAGCAAAAAATGTATAAGAAGCTACTGCCTGCTTTGTCGCACGTTTGGACTATGAGCGCGCTTGTCCGCTCCAAGTCGTTGTCTGAGTACACATGAAAGCTGAAAAATTACTCAATAAACCTGTCTCCTTATAAGCAATCCTGGAGCTACCGTAACTCATCGTTTCCTTGAGATCAAAGTGAACAGTTCTGACAAGTCCCTGCCAAAGGACTACAAGGAGGTGGAGTAGAATCCTCCACTTGTGTTGCACGTGCCCTCCCAGTGGCTGTATCAGTTGGGAGTGCCAGTGGAGAGGAGATGGCCCCACGCAGAGAAAGACTTAGAATCATAGAATCATAGAAAAGTAGAGTTGGAAGGGGCCTACCAGGCCATCGAGTCCAACCCCCTGCTCAATGCAGGAATCCAGGTCAAAGCATCCATGACAGATGGCTGTCCAGCTGCACCTTGAATGCCTCCAGAGTGGGAGAGCCCACCACCTTCCTAGGTAGTTGGTTCCATTGGCGTATTGCTCTAACAGTAAGGACATTTTTCCTGATGTTTAGGTGGAATCTGGGCTCCTGTCACTTGAGCCCATTATTCCGTGTCCTGCAAACTGGGATGGTCGAGAAGAGATCCTGGCCCTCCTCTGTGTGACAACCCTTCAAGTACTGCAAGAGTGCGATCATATCTCCCCTCAGTCTCCTCTTCTGAAGGCTAAACAGGCCCAGTTCTTTCAGTCTCTCCTCATAGGGCCTTGTTTCCAGTCTCTTTATCATCTTTGTTGCCCTCTCCAGTTTGTCTACATCCTTCTTAAAGTGCTCTCTGAGTGCTTAGGAAACACATCACCTAGTTTCTAGAACGGCAGCAGGCTCATATAACAAATACTTCTAAGGAAGGCGATGACTCAGATCCCGGAAGGGCCAAACTTCTTGCCCAAGCCCCTCCCACTCCCCCCCCCCCCAAACAGCACAGATGCTGAAGATGAGAAGAGGTTCCTTTTAGGTCCCGGATTTCGTTCTGTCTGCATTTTTACATGGACCTGATTTGCTCTTCCCAGTCTAAAACGTAGACAGCTATCCTTCAGGTTACACATACAGTTCTTGGCTCAAATATTCCCCCAGATGTGTAGAAAAATGTATATTTAAGTAAATATTTCAATGTGGATTTTAGTGCAGCTTTAAAAAAAAATTAAAAAATTGCAGATTAAGGAAACAGGACAGAACAGATAGATGTATGAACACATGCAAAACTGACATGGACCAGAAATCGAATGATCCATCCATAGCTGCCGCCACCCCCACCCCCAGCCATAAATACTAAAATTACAAGATGGAGAAGGAATGACAAGCACTTTTAATACTGTATTAAAATAAAGTCTGATTAATATACTGTACACTAATTCAATCTTTACGTTGATGATTTCCACTTTCTAAAATTAATGAAATAAGTGGCTTATGCTGGCTCAGCTTGTCTGAGCGTGGAAAGCTAAGCAGGGTCAAACCTGGTTATTACTTGGATGGGAGACCCCTCCTCTAGTTTCCTGCATTGAGCAGGGGGTTGGACTCGATAGCCTTGTAGGCTCCTTCCAACTCGATGATCTATGAAATCACCAGAGAGTATATGTTACAATAAATTAAATAAATACGTCACTTCTGAAGATGAATGTGGGTTTTGCCAATACTCATTTGTTGCATGGCTGCCTGCCTTCTTTTACCCCTACATATTCTGAGATAGACAGTGCTGTCAAAACTCTACAATACTTAACCGTGTGGTGTAGTGGTGAGAGTGTTGGACTGGGACTCAGGAGATCCGGGTTCTAGTCCCCACTTGGCCATGAAACTCACTGGGTGACCTTGGGCCAGTCACTGACTCTCAGCCTAACCTACCTCACAGGGTTGTTGTGAGGATAAAATGGAGAGGAGGAAGAAGATTATGTAAGCCGTCTTGGGTTCCTTGCAGGAAAAAAGGTGGGGTATAAATATAATAAATAAAAATAATAAATAAGTTCTTGCTGCTGCTATCCTGACTAAAATTAAAGGTTACTAAACCAATTTATATCTGCAGTGTAGACATGCTCTATGTGTTTACAGGTGAGACTCCTCAATCTTCTCCTGCAATTTTGCAAATGCAAGAAGTCTGAGTGGAATTTGATGTCTGATGCAGAATTGACATCCCTGAGACTCTCCACTTTTTAAAGAGTATCTAGTCCACATTATTTACTTAGATTATCATGCTGTTCTTTCTCCAAGGACCTCAGAGTGACTCCCATAGTCATCCCCCCTCTTATTCTCACAACAGCCCCGTTCGTAGGTTAGACTGAGACTGGTGCAAGGTCACCATGTGAACTCATGGATGAGTGGGAACTGGAATGTGAGTCTCCATCACACCCTATCCTGATACCCTAAACCACATTGGGTTAGAGATACAATGGGAAGCAATCCAAAGAATGTCTCTAAAACCCTCAGGTATACCACTGCCTGAATCCAAACAAATTAAGATGGATTCCCAGGAAAGTAATGGATTCACTTGAGTGGCGTACACAAAAATAAAGGTTGGAGCCAGAAGAATGGTTGGTCAAGATGCTGGAGCTGGCAGAGATGGCCAAACTCACATCATTAATCAGAGAACGGACAACATCCACGTTTATTGCTGAGTGGAAACCTCTACCTGACTTTTTGCAGAGATTAGAAAATAATGATTCGTTTGTTTGTGGGTTCATGGAATAATAAGTGAATTTGGGACAACGGGGGGAAAAGAGATTTCTCATTCTGATGATTGAGTAAGAAAAATTATTGTTACCTATATTTGCTGTAGAAGAAAATCGGAAGTCTATTTTGTTTTGTTAATTGTTATATGTTTGATATTATGTGTTTGTTTTATATAGAAATAAAAAAAGGTCGGAGCCAAGAGGAAGTTTGGCAGCTGAGGGGTGCAACTAGCAGCTGACCTGGGGGGCTGTAATTGGCAGGATGTGGGTAGAACCCACATCCTGCCAAAGATTCCGGAGCGGATTGGCTTTTCAGCGCCCTGCCCCCCTTTGCTGACTAGCTGTCATACCTCAACTAGGATCTGGCTCCAGGCAGTTGGGTTCCAGGAACTGAGGGGATTGGCTGTCAGTCCAAGTGGGCCTTAAAGAAGTGCATAGGGAAAACCCGGCAGAGTCACGATCAAGGCATCAGCCAGGGAAAGGAAGCCGGCATTTAGGCAGTGCCCTCACGCGAGAGACGCCTTGCTCAGAGGAGGAAGTGTTGAGGCCACGGCTGTACAGTCATACCTTGGATTGCAAGTAACGTGGTTTGAGAGAGTTTTGCAAGACAAGCAAATTTTTAAATATTTATTTATTTATTTTTGACTTGATCTACAAGCAACGTCTTGCAATACAAGTACTGTAGTACAGCTTAAATTAAAAATCTCTGTACAATTTTTTTTGGGGGGGCGGGATTTCGTTTTGATATAAGAGTGTGTTGGATTACAAGCACGTTTCCTGAACAAATTATGCTCTCAATCCAAGGCATGACTGTATATGGCCTGCTGGGCTGGGATTGGCTGTTGGGTGTGTGTGTCAGCTGACGGAATGCTCAGGCAGGCTGGTACTACTGCAGCCTAGGTGGCACCCTCAAAACAGAGCTCAGCGGCCAGCCTTGCCCATAGAAAGAACGCTGGCACTGAGGCCCTGGAGGCTGCCTGTGAGGAAACCTAGTCTGAGAGAACCTTCCCCCGGACATTGCCTGACGATGTTAATCTGGCACCGAAGGGGTTAAATAAGTTTGCTAACAAAAGGCTGAAGATGGCTCATTTGATCTGGAATGGTGGGACGGTCTGAATGAGGGTTTTAGGGAGACCCACAAGAAGACTCCCTAAAACAGGGGTCCCTAACCCCTGGGCCGCGAGACCGGGACCGGTCCGTGGCCTGTTAGGAACCTGGCAAGGACACCCAGCTGCCGCGCCAGAAACCTGGCTCTCGGGGTGCTCGCGAGCTCCAGTGAGCACCCCTGCTGCTCGTCCCTCTGCTCGACTCCCGGCGAGCATTTTCGGAAAACCGGAAGTGATGTGACAGAAGACCCGTCGCGTCACTTCCTGGTTCTCCGGTGCTGCTTTTTACGTAAATACCATGGTAAAGTACCTTAAAACGGCCATGAATAGCAAATCATGGCTGTTTTAAGGTACTTTACCATGCTATTTACATAAAAAGAGCAGTGCCGGAGAACCAGGAAGTGACGCGCCGAGTCCTCGTAGGTCCTTTCCCTGGCGCGTTTGGGTCGAACGGCAGCAGGTAAGTTGCTGAGAGTCTCGGGGGGGGGGGGGTTGAGCAGGCCGAGTTCGACTCGGCTTCAGCCTCCTTGAGCGGTGGGCGACCCCCCTCGGTCCATGGAAAAATTGTCTTCCACGAAACCGGTCCCTGGTGCCAAAAAGGTTGGGGGCTGCTGCCCTAAAAGACCCCAGACTCATATGAAGTATTCATGGAATATTTATATTCCAGACCCTTGACTCGTGGGCAAGAAGACTCCAAGATTTTGATTCTATGCGAATTAATGTTCTGGCATTATAAAACCTCCAACTAAGACTCTGCAGGAGTGGCTTTGAAAGAAGGGGGGAAGGAAATGTAGTTGTCTTTGCCAGTGGCTTTCACAGAGCAGAGCAAGGTCATGGCTCTGATATGAGCGAAAGAACAGAAGAACAACTGAGCATGCTTAGACGCCCACTACGGGGAGGAAAATCACTGTTCGACATCTTGTGTTAGAAAGAATAATAGAATCATAGAATCATGTAGCACACATGCAGATCAGGAATGTCCTTACTCAACACTTACTGGTTAAGAAAATCATAATGCACAGAAGTGTTGGGGTGGATATGACCGAAGATGACCGAAGATGACCATGAGTTCAAGGAAGATGCCCCAGAGAGAAACAACCAAGACAACCTTCCCCGGGCCACAGATTAACCTTTTTAAACATTGCCTAAAATATTCCTAAACCAAGTGGGCGTAAAATGTGTCACTGGAGGCGGTAGATAGACAGCTTGCTTCTGCTTGGTGAATGGGTGGTTTAATCACCCAACACACCTTATTTTTTGATTAGAAGATGGTTGTCTCATCACGCATTGGAGCCCACACACCTTTGGCTAGATAGAACAAGTGTAGCGAGAGCTCTTCGCTTCTTCAGCCTCACTTTGCTCCCTCGCTGCTTCACCTCTGATTTTCTCTGGACCACCGGACCGGAGGATTTGAGTAACTCTGGACTTCTTTAGACACTAAGACTTTAGAATTTTTAGCCCTTTTCTTAGTAATGCTTTAGCTTAGCTTTTTTTAAAAAAATATTCAATTAATGTAAAGGAGGAAGTTAAAAGGAGAGTTAGAGATTTTAGCATGTTTTAGTTTCACTTTACAACGCAAGTAGAATGCAGGAAGGTGTGGAAGAGGGGTCATATTATTCAAACAACAATGCTAGAAGTTCGTTCTATCTTTTTCTCTATCTTTTTCTCAGTGGTGCCAGTTTTGGCAATTGCAATTCTCCTGTTACATTCTCTTTTCACTGATGATAATGTAATCAAAGAGGAAGCTTCTAACGCTCATAGAACCACCCTGCTATCTTTTCTTACTTTTGGTAATTTTCCTATATAAAGCATTTAGGGTGCAATCCAATGGGGCTGCCCGTAACCCTCTGAATTCAGGGGCAGGGCAGGAGAAGCACAGAGGTGAAAGTCGCCTCCATGCGCCTCCTGCCCTGCAAAGCAGGTAGATGGCCGATTTCAGCCATCTAACTGTGGCATTTTGGAGCGGGAGGGAAGGAGGCTGAGGCACGGCCAGGATACTTCGTATCTTGGTGGCGTCGGTCTCCTCTCCTCTTGGCCCCCTGGAACGCCCCCAGAAGCCCTCTCCGAGGTCACTCTTTACAACCTCGGGGAAGCAGCTGGCATGGTTCTTTCCACGCTGGCTGCAAAAGGGGAGGGGGATCCGAGCGCAGACACCCAGCGCCGAGGTCAGAGCTGTCTTCTGACCTCTGAGCTGGGAATCCAAATGATCCTATGGACCTCCAGATGCTGTCTAGGTCCCATAGGATCACTCTGCCCATGGATTTCAGTTTATTGTTTTAGTCTGTGTGGTGATATTTGCCTGTTTGGACTTAGCTTGGCCACCCACCGGGGTGTCTAGAATCCAAACTGGTGTAAGTTCTGAAATTAAACAGAACCAAAGTAACAGACAAAACATGGCTTTCCTAGCAAAATACTATCAACCCTGTCAGTAATTCATGCGCCAGTGAACACGTGAAACTGCCGAGGAGGAAAAGGAGCAAGAGAACCTAAAAGAGTAATTATTAAATGTAGTGCTGAAAGATTACGGGAGCTTGGGAAGGAGCCAGGAGAGGGAGCCAAAACTGCTTTCCTTCAGCTGTGATTTATATGTACGGTAGGAAGGGGAAATAGCCAAGAAGAGAGAGAAGAGCAGAGTCTTCTCTACAAAAAAGAGCCAGCGTGGCGTAGTGGTGAGAGTGCTGGACTGGGACTTGGGAGATCTGGGTTCTAGTCCCCGCTCGGCCATGAAGAAACTCACTGGGTGACTTTGGGCCAGTCACTGACTCTCAGCCTGACCTACCTCACAGGGTTGTTGTGAGGATAAAATGGAGAGAGGAGGAGGATTATGTAAGCCGCCTTGGGTTCCTTGCAGGAAAAAAGGCGGGGTATAAATATAATGAATGAATGAATGAATAAATAAATAAATAAAGTAGACACACACCACACACACACACCACACACACACACACACTACAGGGCTACCTGGTAAGGTTGGATGGGAAAAGGAAGGGAGAAACTGCACTGGGAAGGGTTACTGCTGAGATGAGCTGTACTCATTACCGGCTGAGCCCAAAATTCAAAGTGGGGTTGTTGACTCAGGGTTCCTGAACAGAAAGAGTTCATTGGCAAACTCTGGCAATATCACCAATATAAAAGAGGCAGACACCCTGTACAGACTCACCCTCTGAGCATCATCATCATCATCATCATCATCATCATCATCATCATCATCATCAAGCCAGCATTGTGCCACCCCAACTTTTAGGGCCTGGGTGCTTCCCAAACATCACTGCCCTGTCCCCCCACATCAGCAGCAACTGAATAGTTACCCAAACAGAAGTGATGTCATCATGACCCCAGATAGATAGATAGATAGATAGACATTTGTGCTGCAAAAATACATATATATTTTTTGCAAAAAATACAAAAATATATTTACCAAGTGCAACGTTTGGGGCTACAATGCCCATGTTCCTTGACCTTTAGCCACATAACTGCCCCTGCCCTAGAGAGTGGAGCTGCCTAGGGTATTTGTGTATAGGCGGGATATAAATTGAATTAATCATCATCATCATCGGCTCTCCATCAATTACAGTAATACCTTGGATTGCAAGTAACTTGGTCTGAGGGCGTTTTGCAAGACAAGCAAATTTTTAAAATAAATTTTGACTTGATAAACAAGCGATGTCTTGCAATACACTTGTAGGGATGTAACCGCTCGCCTCGAGCGGGCGTAGCGGGCTGAAATCGGGCCCTGCTCACGCCCCCAGAGACTCGCTTTGATATCAGAGTATTTTGGATTACAAGCACGGTTCCAGAATGAATTATGCTTGCAATCCAAGGTATTACTGTACTTACAAACTGCATTCCCTGGCAAGTCAATATCAGCCTGCAGCAGCCTCCTTAATCTTTTCAGAACCAGGCCCATCTTAAACGGAAACCTGTAAAATTGGATCCACTTTTAATTTGTTATCATATCTGGTCCCTGCTTTCCTTTCTAGGGCAGGTGTAGTCGCACGGCTAATGGTCAAGGAATATGGGTGTTGTAGTCCCAAACATCTGGAGGGCATCAGGTGGCCTACCCCTCCTCTGGTGCAGTGTTTCTCAACCTTGGGTCCCCAGATGTTTTTGGCCTACAACTCCCAGCATGCCCCAGCCAGCTATGCTGGCTGGGGCATGCTGGGAGTTGTAGGCCAAAAACATCTGGGGACCCAAGGTTGAGAAACACTGCTCTGGGGTGACTGGCTGTAAGGAAGGAGAGGCCTCCTCTACCCTCAATAGTTATGTGAGGGGGCCTTTTGGCAAGCAGCTGTGGGAGTGGCCCCTTCTGCACAACGTTTAAAGCAGAACCGGGTGACCTGCAGCCCCAAGACCACCTGCGGCCTTCAGCCTAATTTCAAAAGTCCTGCGCAAGCAATCGGTTCAAGCCCCCAGCAAGAACAATGTGTCCCCTCCCTCAACAACCCACCGGATGGGAAGGAGTGGGGGAAGGGGGTGGCAGAAGAGGGGGGAAGGGGGTGTGGCCCCACCAACTTTGGTCTCTGGACCCACCCACTGCTGGCAAGCAACCTTTGGTAGAAAAAAGTTTCCCCAGCCCTGGGTTAGCGGAACAGGAGGGCTGTCCTCATTGGCATTTCTCTTTGTTTCTCTCTTATACCATACACAAACAAACAACCAAACAAACAATAAAACAGTGGGACAATCTACCTTAGCTTAGACAGTATAACCAATTCCCAGGCTGAATCCACAAGAGGATCTCTGGGAGCCCAAACTTTCAGGAATATTCAAAGCCCCACTCCTTGGTTTTTCAGCTTTCATTTTATTAAAAAAATAATAATAATTTACTTGTGAAAGTAGAAGTCTACAGTAGGGAAACTGTGGACCTCAAGATGTTGCTGGACTCCAATTCCCACAAGCCCCACCAACCAGCATGGCCAATGGTTGGCGATTATGGAAGTAGGAGCCCAACAACATCTGGAAGGCCATAGGTTCTCCACCCCCTGGTATAAGGACAGATGTGCAGGCAGATTCTCAGCCAATTGCTCACCAAGGTGTGAAGCTGATCCTGCCTTGCAAGGTTAGGGCTAGATGAGGAGATGATTGCTGGAGCTCTGACTGTCCCTGTTTACCTTCCGGATTGAGAATGGAGGAGGGGGTAAGAAGTTAACGTATCTTAAAGCAGTGTGAGCTGCTCTGAGAATCCAGCGGTTGAAAGGTGGGAACTGTCTACGGACAAACATTTGTGCAAACAAACCTAGCAGGAAGTGAAGTGAAACTGTCAACAGTGCTGTGTGGGGTCGTAGCCCCAGCACATATCCCCACTCCAGGATTACAGCCGTGGAAGGAGCAGAGAAGAGGTAAGATGCTCTGACCCTAGACCAGCAGACACCTCTCCACTCTCAGAGCCGATCTGCCAGAGGTGACACCTCTTTGTGGGAACCCCAATTCTACTTCTCCCAGATCTACTTTACCCATTGGACCGCAGCCAAGACTGGACTGAACTCCCATCTTGGGGAACCATCTGAGAAAGGTCCACAGCCACTACCAAGCAACCACTTGTCTGCGATGTGGGTTCCAGCAGTAGGGCTAGGCACCTGTGCTCTCCCAGGCACCGAGCCACCTCACCTGCGCTGCCAGTCCGAATAATGAGCCACAAAACTAGGTAGACAACACAAATGCTTACCTATGCAACTTGGCTAATCGAGTCCAAGGATGCAGCAGCTCTAAACACACTAGCATACTTTATTAGGGAGAAGGTCAAAACCTCTGAAGATACACACAACTGCTCCCCCCCCCCATGTTTTATGTACTTTGGAGCTTGCAAGGAAATAGTGTGTATATATCTACAATTCTATTTTATACAGCTTTACACTGTCATGGCTTCCCCCAAAGAATTCTGGGAACAGTAGTTTGCCGAGGTCACTCAGAATTCTCCACTAGTGATCTCTAAACTTCTCTCCCTTCACAGAACTACAGCCCCCACAACTTCCCCGGGTCAGAGGAAATGAGTATTTTAAAAAAAAAACAGTTTACATCTGCAACACCATGAATAATCTCAGCTCGTGTTCTCACAACACACGTAATAATATAACAATTTAAAAGTTCTCAGTAACTCCAGCAGGAATGAAAGGAAAAGAAGTTTCCCAAAAGAGAGCACCAATGCAATCTTGAAGCACATGCCATGTGAAGCTAACTTACTGTGAGAGGGAAGAATCCATGCTGAAATCTTCAATATGTGGCCTACAGACATAGGACAGAAGGAGTATTAACAAGTCAGACACACATCAACACAACATTGAGACGGTTTTTGGATGCCACTGCTAGGACTGGATAGGATCACAAGGTACAAAAGCCTACGAGCATTGGAGGGAACCACAAATCTCCACCTTCCTACCCTGAGCGATATACTGGACTGGACTAAGGAATACATTACTGGAGTGGTACGGAAAGTGCTTTCCCACATTCCAGTCACATCACTACGTCAGTTATGATGTACATAGTTATGAGTACATAGTCATGAGTACATAGTAATCACATGAGTTGGTCAAATTATATGGTCCCTTCCCATGCCAGCATTGCCACTGGGAAGGGGAAACGTCCTGGCTTGCGAAGGAACTGTTGTTTGGCTGACCCACATAATTATCCACAGACAAATTACTGGAGTGTTGTGGCAATGCAGCATGAAGAAGTAGCACCCGTACTGCTAAAAAGAAAAAGAAAAAAAGGTGTATGACAGCTGCTGAAAGTGAACAGAACTGGCTCTCCACCTCTAAAGTTGACAGCTTCTTGGAGCAGCTGCAGACATGATGGACATCTGGAATAAACAGGAAGTGCAAGTGCCTTGCACTTCCTGTCTCTGTGGCACGTCATTGATCCAATACTTTGGTTTCTTTTCAGATCGTATAAATATTTCGCCTTTTACTAAAGATTTCCATTGATCCAATACAGAGAGAGTTTGGGGGGGGGATGTGAAAGTTCTATTTTGGATATAGGGGACGCAGGAACTGTGAGGCTTGCCTCATGCACTTCCTGTGTCGTCCCGTCCCCCCCGAATCTCTGTCATGATGCACTGTCACGCAAGAGGGGCAAATCCTCAAGTCCAGGGTGGGCAGGTGGGTATTGACTCTGGAATTAATATGGCAGTGCATGCGATTCTGAAGGGGGAAATAAAGGGGCAAAATAAACGTTTCTTTTATTAACCAGTTCGAACTTTGTTGTTGCATCTCGCTACATGCAAGATTATTGATGACAATTGTCATGATATTAACACACATAAAAAGGAGGGAGCGCTCATGAGCAGAATCGGATCATTGCGAGACGCTACGGATTTTAATCCTAGATTTCTTTAAGAAACCAATGCCAAATGTACAGCGGGGAGATTTTAAAGGATATTTACTGCACTGGTCTCCTCCGTAGTGGCCAGCATTAGAGTTTGAAAGCCTCTCGTGATATATATGAGAGTCTACTAATGCAGCCTTCTGCAACCTGGTCACTTCCAGATGTGTGGGATTACAAGCTCACCAATGGCTATGCTGGTTGGTGATGATGGGGTTTGTAGTCCAACACATCTAGAGGGCAACCAGGTTGGGGAAGGATGTACTAATGAGCCCTCTTTCCATGTGTTCTGTATATTGTTGGTGTCACTTTAACCTCTTCCTCTCACTTTGCTCAAAATTCAGGCTAATGTCAGTTTGGCAGCAACCCTATACCCCCATTGAATTCAATGGAACTCACTTCTGAGTAGGGTTGTGCAGTGTATCTTCTTTGCTTGCCTCTCTTCTGCTTCTAAAAACTAAAATCCCTTTAAAAAGAAATCCAAACTATAAAAATTAAAATTATGCTAGAGCTGAGTCAAAACGCCTTGTTTCATTTGCTTGTGTGTGTGTGTGTGTGTGTGTGTGTGTCAAAATATGCCTTCCATTGTTGGTCATTTGGGGGGCACTCATTGCTCATGTATTTTTGGTATTTTGATGCTGTTCCTCTTGATATGCTTTTACTCCACCTTTGTGCTTACAGTCCTTGGCCTCATCCACCCACACTACGGCTTACTCCTATTTATTTATTTATTGTATTTCTATACCACCTTTCTGGGATCAACCAAGGAGTTCAAAAAACATAAAACCCATAATCAAATAAAAACATAGGGAAACATTAAAGACTGTAACAATGATTTAAAAAGCCAATTTAAAGAGATGTGCCTTGACCCACTTCCTGAATGAAGGGAGCGTGGGGACCATCTTTGGCGTGCTGAGGACATGACCGCTTGTAAACAGAATCACAAGGGTCATCACAGCCAATTGGATTCAATGGTAGTGTGGACAAGCGAGGTCAAGGCTAGTGAGGGCAAAGGAGAAGAAGATGGCACTTGTGAAATAATGTTCAGTGTGATGAACATTTGGAGGGCCATCTGTTCCACTGCACTAAATGTGCTACTTTTGAAGCAAATATTGAATTTGGAGAACATTCACAGCAAGCGTTTCCTAAAATAACAACGGGCACAGCAGGCATTAGGATCTCGCTGAAAGATGACTGAGATGGGTCGCGTTCCACTTTAACGTAGTCCTGCATGGAGTTCCTTAGAGGAGGCTTTACATGCATTCTGTTCCCTTATGATTTAGATCAGCATGTAAATTACAGCATGAAGGGAACATACTGGATAATAAGGCCCCAATTGAGGGGGGGAGAGAAAGTTAGTCATGCTTAAGTCCTTTAAAAATCAATGAGACTTAAGTGAGTTGCAACTAACTTGTCCCAATAGGACTTAAGTGCAAACATGATTTTTCCCCCTCTGATTGTGGCCTAAGCATCCATCTGCGCCTTGCAAACTTTGCCTTTGGTCCTAATTCAGCCTTATCGGCAGTTAAAATATCTCAGTGAGATTTGGGAAAGCTAACAGGGCAATCCTATAGATATTTTTTATCATCATCATCAATCATCATCATCATCATCATCATCAATTATATTATTATTACTACTACTACTACTACTACTACTACTACATCATTTATGAATCGCCCACCTGGCCAGTCACCCGGCTACCCTGGGCGATGTACAATTAAAACAATGCAATAATAACACAACATAACAATTAAAACAGTATAGGTTTTTTTTTAAAAAAAAAAAACCTAACGCACCCCATATTCCCGCCTGAAATACCACGTTTTTAATTTTTATATATATATATATATATCTACTCTCTCTCTCTTTTTTAATATCTACTCATAAGAAAGTCCCACTGGAAGTCCAACAGTGCAATCCTACACACACTTACCTGGGACTCTGGGAGTATGGCTCGCTCATTGAATACAGTGGGGCGGGTTATGTTTCAAGTAAATATGTATAGGACTGCTCATGTAAGTTATTGCATTTTTAAAATGGTGTGTTCAGTCTGCTGAGGAAAAGTAAGGAGAAGGGTGGTTTTTTGCACTAGAATTATTTTGTGGGCATCCTGAATCTTACACGATTGGTCCGAGAGAGAGAGAGAGAGAGAGAGAGAGAGAGAGAGAGGAATAAGAACACAGAGATGGGGTTGATGGCATGAGACAAATGGACATATAAAAGAAACAATACATCACAGGAAACATTCCATTCTAAAGAGCTGCATATATGTACTGCATATTTCCAGGTGTGTAAGTTTGGTGCTCATGAGCCTTGAGCCTGCCATCCGGGACAACCTCGGCTCCTCATGTCAGGTATTTCCAGAGCACTTGTTGTATGGCATGATTGCAACATTCGTACAAGTGCTTGCCTGCATTCGCTACCTGGATAAATCCACGAGGTTTTGCGGGCAGCTAGCAAACCCCCCCCCCCCCCCCAGTCAGCTCAGGCAAGCCACACACTGAGACATGGAGCGTCTTGAACTGTTGACGCCTGGTGACATCTTAGTCCTTGCGCTGTGCTACTCCGACAGCTCCTGTGTGGAGTGACGGCTGGCCTGATCTCAGCTGTGCTAAGATGCCACCACTGCAGTTGGCCAGAGGGAGGTCGTGCAGTTCCCAGCCCAGCAGGAATCAGAGGCGATACACGGGGCAATACGCCCCCATCTGAGCCGACAAAGTCGCTAATCCCAGGCTGGGTCCTCAGTTTGAGTAGCCCAGGACTCAGGTGTGGGCTGAGTGGCTAATATATTCCTTGTTCAACTCCCTGCTGAACTGCCTACTGGTGAGACCTGCAGGTGGGGTGGAGAACAGATAATGCCGGCCGCATGCTGACGCTAAGCAGGTATGAGCCGGGTCAGTGCTTGGATGGGTGACTGCCTGGGCTGCCCACATCTGTTCTCCTGCATTGAGCAGGGGGTTGGACTCGGTGGCCTTATAGGCCCCCTTCCAACTCTGTGATTCTTCAAGCCCTAAAACAGAGGCAATGACCACTGGAGATGGGATCTCAGCACTCCCAGTTCTTCTGCACAATCCAATCACTTCCCCCCCCGCCCCATCTTCCAGATGCTGCTTCCCAGTCCTCCTCCTTTCCTGACCCCAGGTTTTCCCCACAAAATAGAATTAGATCATTTCATCTAGGAAGCATCACGTCCATTCCAATGTGTCCTTCAGGGACTGCCAAGCAAGCAGTTCAGATCCAGACGGCTCTCGCCCTCCTTATGAAATTCAGTTTATTGATTGCATTTACATAGGATCACAGAACCATAAAGTTGGAAGGCTACTCATATGTCATCAAGTCCAATCCCGCTGCTGGTGCTGCTGGAAGTCTACTACAACATTTCTATTACATTTTTTTTAAGCCCACCCTTCCTCCAAGTTGTTCAGGGAGCATACAAGGTTCTCCCCCACCCTAATATCACCTCACAACAACCCTGTGAGGTAGGTCTTCAGGTACTGGGGCACAAGTATGAAATACACTCCCTTGGCAATTTGTCAATGCTTGAGCTTCCCTGTTTTCTATGAATGCAAAGTATGGACAAAAATCAATAGCCGGGGACTTCAAGAAGGAACCAATAAGCCATAATCTTGGAGGTCAGCTCCAGAACTGAATCCGGCCCATGAAAGGCTGTTGGCTTACTCACCAAAATAGCTACAAGGCTGGCCTAAAGGAAACTGAGCACCAGGATGAGGAATTGGTACATGTGGCATGGCATGGCATGGCATGGCATGGAATGTCCAGTATTTATCTATTTATTACATTTCTATACCGCCCAATAGCCAGAGCTTCTCAGTAGAAGAGGAAAGATATATACAGACGTGTACATGTAGATGCACACTTAGATCTAAATTGGCATGCTGGCAAATCCTGGTGAGAGGTTCAAGATGGTTTCAGGAAGCCCACAAGTAGAGCATGAAATCCACAGCCCTCACCCACTGGCAAATGTCAGTGCCGAGCAAAGCTGAAGATGCGCCAAAAGATGTGATGAGGATGGCCCCTGGTTTACATGGCTTTAAAGGGTGTGTGTGTAGGGGACTGGACAAATTCACGGAGATGGAGACTCTATCAACAGCTATTAGCCATGGTGTCTAAATGGAACCTCCACATTCAGACGCAGCGTACCTCTGCATTAACAGATTGCAGAGGGGAGGCAAACAGTGTGGAAAGCTAAGCAGGGTCAAGCCTGGTTATTACTTGGATGGGAGACCCCTCCTCTAGTTTCCTGCATTGAGCAGGGGGTTGGACTCGATAGCCTTGTAGGCTCCTTCCAACTCTATGATCTATGAAATCGATGAAGCCGGGGAGGGCTATTTCTTACATTTATATCCCACCTTTCCTCCGAGCAGCCCAAGGTGGCATCCACGGTCTTCCTCCTTTCCATTTTATCCTCATAACAACCCTGAGAGATAGATTAGGCTGAGAGTCAGTGACTGGACTAAAGTCACCCAGTGAGTTTCATGACTGAGTGGGGGCCAGAACCCCCCTGACTCCCAGTCCAACACTCTACCCACTACACCAGACGGGCTACGACGACCTTCATGCCCTAGTTGTGTACATCCCAGAAGCACTGGTTGGTCACAGTGCCCTGAAACAGGAGGTGGGACTAGACGGAGCATTATTTATTAGATTTCTATCCTGCTGGTGCTCTCTGATCTGATGCAGCAGAGTTCTCCTTCATCTGCTGCATCTCATGTAGATCGTTCTGGTGCTGCCGGATGATGAACCCAATCTCGGAGAAGATCTCGGGGGGGGGGGGCTGCTTTCCAGCGTTGGGGAGGCCTGAAGGCAAAATGGGGTGGTGGCAAAGGGGGCAAGCCCCAAATACCAGCATATTTTACCTTAAAGCTCATGCTGCCAGTCACTAGGAGAGTCCCTCTCAACCTTTGAGGGGGAGGGGAACACACACACACAAGCCAGGAAACCACCAGAAGTTAGTGGAACCCCAGAGGGCTTGATTGGGACACCCGGTGGGTCGGAGGTTCCTGCCCTAGAGGAACCCAGAAAAAAAATATATCCCTCCAGCAGTTATATTCACCATCCTCCCCTTCACACCTCCCAGAAATTAAGATGTGACTAATAATAAGTCACTCCCTTCAGAGCAGAACAGCAGGAGAATTCACGGCTGTTCCAGGAAGGGCCAGGAAGAGAGAGGCCCAAAAGAGTGGGTGCTAAGCTAAGCGGCTATTTTGTGGGCCATGTCACTCACATCCATGTGCCAGAGTAGGGAAGTTTGCCTCCCTTCACTCTCAGATGCACCATCATTTTTTGCCACCTCGGTTTTTTTTTTCTGCTTCTTCTTTTTTGCCATGGGAAAATGCTCCCAATCGTGATGGGCTTGTGCAGAAAGCGGCTGGGGAGGTGAAGAAGCAAGATCCACAGTTTAAATTACCACCATGTCTGTGCTTATAATAATAATATTATTCAGGGCTTTTTTTCTGGTGGAACTCACCAGGAACTGAGTTCCAGCACCTTTTCTTCTATTAATTGCATTACAATTTAATCGCCATCTACTCCCGAGGAAATGTAATCCAAGAGTTCCGGTACCCTTTTCTCCAGAAAAAAAGCACTGATATTATTAACCAGGGCTGTCACTTCACGGCAAGCCATCTTGGTCGATTAATGATACAGTTTTAAATCTACCGATGTTGCATACATTTGCATACAAATAAAACAATAGTTCAGAAGGCAGGCGGGGGTGGGTGGGTGGGAACTGGAAAGCACACTTTGTCATGAGACTGTGTGTGTGACTGCATCGCAGCCAGCCCAAGCCAAGGCCATCTCAGAGGAGGTCTTGTTTTCAGGCCCTTCTTTAAGTCTAAATGTTTCCACCTTTGCATGGTTAGCCATCACATCTTGAAACTGATAGATCCATCCCCTGCACTGCACACCGTGAAACTTTATGCCAAACCAATAACAGGACCATATTATTAACTTGACTCAAAAGGCCTTCCTCAAAAAGCCATGGCATTTGAGGTAAGACAAGCTGTGATTTAGCCAGGTGGGTGTCCCTTGGGAGGGCATTCCGGAGTGATGGTGCCATGACTGAAAAGGCCCCGTCTCTCAAGCTTAACTGCCTCACTTCTGAATGATGGAGATCACAGAGCAGGAACTCAGATATTGTTGACCTGAGTGCACGGGTAGGATGTTGCAATTCTCGGTATATTGTGGTCCCAAAACATCAACAGTGTGATCCTACGCGTGTCTATTCAGAAGTACGTTCTATGGAGTTCAATGGAGCTTTACTCCCAGGTAAGTAGGTAGGTACAGAATTGTTGCTTTGGGCTTGAAAAATAGGCACCGGCCAATTAGATTACGCCCAGAAACAAAAATGGTAACCAACGCGACTGAAATAATATATGCTTCATTAAGTGTTCACCGCAACCCCTAAAAGTTCTACCACAAGATTCGATGCTTCAGACACAATGTAGCATAGCTGCTAAGCAAGAACTCCCTTGCCGGTCCAACATCTTCTGGCGCCTTCCTAGAGATAATGAGCTGTTCCCACCTAGCTTTCCCTCCGCTCTGCCAAACCTCAGCTCCATAAATGAAAGCGGGAAGTTAAGTGGAATGCAGGCATGCTCAGGGGCCCGGGTGACAACTATGGACGCTTGAGGAATCTAGATCTAGTTCGAGATCTATGCAGGTGTGCACCTACAACACAAGTAGCCCCAAACCAGGGAAAGGATGCGGACACACACACACACACACACAAGCCCCCCTGCAATGTCCTTGTACATCTGACTGCCATAGAGCTCGCGCACTGCACATTTGCACGAGCCGCATGAACCTCTGCAACGTTCAGCACAAAGTTATGAAAGGAGGTTGCTCTGCATGCATTTGATGGAACGTGCTTACAAAAGCTCCCAGCATTTGGGTTCTTGAGCATGGCAGCTTCTGTAAGTGCATTCAGCCAAAGGTGCTGATAAGCTCTTTTTGGAGTGAAAAGCTAAAAGCTAAAATGTTACAGACGATTTCTCCTTTGATCCTCACAACAGCAAGTATGAGGCAGAGATATGGCAACTGGCCCAAGTCCACCCAGTGAGCTTTACGGGGACTTGAAGCCTCAGCCCAGCGATCTACTCACTGCACCACACAGCATGCAGCTGTATATGTGCTGTGTGACGAGCCCCATTGTGGGTCAGTCTTTATTGATTCTGCCCAAATTGCCTCTCCTATTCCTGCCTTCCCAGGAAGAAGGCCAATTCACCAGGCAGGCAGCTGGTAAGAGAGAATGTCAGACAGGCGTGACTCCTTATTCACCTCTGTAGCCGGCATGCACTTGTGGGCTTGCTGTCCCTGTGGTACCTGGAGCACAGTGTTTCTGATTGCAGGGCTGGAAGTTAGTTTGGTCTCTCAACAAACCTGCAGAGCCCGCCACAAGATATAACTGAGATTTCATAGATCATAGAGCTGGAAGGGGCCTACAAGGCCATCGAGTCCAACCCCCTGCTCAATGCAGGAAACTAGAGGAGGGGTCTCCCATCCAAGTAAATAACCGGGCCTGACCCTGCTTCGCTTTCCACGCTCAAGACAAGCTGAGATCCAGCAAAGCAAACTTGCTGCCAAATGGCTCTGTATTCAGAGCACTCAAACCACCATTTTAAGTTATTAAAACATAATTCAGTCACTGACCAGCCCGTGGGAATCCCTCAGGAGGAAAGAGATGAATGAAAATTAAAGCGCATCTGACAGATTCAGAGCCATTATGTAAAACAAAGGAGTGTCAGATAGTCCAGGGAGGTGATGACCAAATTGCAAAGTGCCACTGTGGTGGGGAGGAAAGGGAGGCAGAGAAATAGAAATTACCAATTACAACTCCATAATCTTGTTTACAGCGAAGATTGCATTTCAAGACTGGCAACTTGCCCACTTCCCTCAACTCTGAAGAATGCCAAGCAGAAAGGAGCACTTCAGAGAATGCTGGACATCTTGTTGACTCGGCAGAACCGGAGAGAGCCAGAGCGATAGCAACCGGCCATTTGGACCTCCAGATTATGGTCAGAGCCGGGCTAGGCATCACACTAGGGATGCACGGGCATTGTGAAATCTGTTCCATCTACATCTCACAGATTGTCATCGTGGGTGCTTTGTGGAACAACCAACTGATCATAGTAAATCACCACGATGGGTTGTTGTGATATGCGGACCCACCCATTGACTGGGTTCACACAACACGATAACCCACTCTCAAGGGTGGAGTATGGGTGAAGTGTGGGGTGTCATTGAACCGTGGGTTGTTGCCGAAACATGGGTTGTCAGGTTGCCTAAACCCAGCCACGATAACAAATCATGGTTTGGTCATAGAGTTGGAAGGGGCCTACAAGGCTATCAAGTCCAACCCCCTGCTCAATGCAGGGAACTAGAGGAGGGGTGTCCCATCCAAGTACGTAATAACCAGGCCTGACCCTGCTTAGCTTTCCACACCCAGACAAGCTGAGCCAGCGTAAGCCGATGGGCACAGAAAACTGGAGAGAACCTGGCCGCCTTTCTCTGCCCGTGGTTTTTCAATTCATTTTGTTCATTTCATTTATCACATTTCTATACTACCCAACAGCCAAAACTCTCTGGGTGAGTTACAAAGATTAGAACCCTAAAAATACACTCTATATATATATATAAAAGAAAGTGTCCTGACTGACTAATTGACAGACTCATCAACGCCCAGCTCAAACTGTTTAATCTAGGAACGTGAAATTTTGAAGGGACATTGCTTTTATGACGTAGGACCCCCACACACACTAAGGAAGGATTTGAGGAAATTCCGTCCCTAAGGGGGTGAAAAAAGGGGGCAAATCGCCCCACTCTCATATCGCTCAGAGTGGCTGGATGTCTGGCCAGATGGGCGATTCATAAATATAATAAATATAATAAAATAAATAAATAAATATCTGCAGCTCTGCAAATAGGCCTCACGTCATAATTGCTGCAGGAGCCAACTTGCTGCAGGAGCCAATAGCAGCAGTTATGCAAATAACCCATACGACACATAGAATGTTAGAATGTTCGTATGAATTCCTTCAGGGGACAATAGGGCTGGGTATGCAAATCTCCCCAAGGCCATTTAGAATGTTCTCTGAGGGGGTGAAAAGGGAGGGAAACTTTATATGACGGGGTGAAAAGGGAGGGAAACTTTTTAAATGACTGAGTGGCTGTTGTGTGGGGGGCATCGTCACATAGGCTCCATCACGTTTAGACGGATGTACCCCAAACTTGGCATGCTCACTCTTCATCACCTGGTAGACTCTCAGGATCAGCCTGATTTTTCTTTACGAACAGATATTTCCATCACAAAAGATTTCTGCTGCCAGCCAGCACCCAGCCTAAACGTTACACTTCCAGTCAGAGACACGGCATCTTTTCCAGACATGTTTCTTTTAAAAACAATTACACCAAATCCTAAAATCCACGCGAGCACAGCCGCGGGCAACAGCTAGTGATAACATAAAACCAAGATGCAAAAATGTTAGAACTTTAAACAATCAGCAGAAATCCCAGGACCCATTGTCACTTATCTCTGCATGTTTCTCTTACAGTGCTATTGCAACAATTGCTGAGAAAATGACTTGAACACTCATGAAATGTGCAAAAAAGCCTGATGATGATGATTTATTTATTTATTTTATTTATTACATTTATACCCCGCCTTTTTTCCTGCAAGGAACCCAAGGCGGCTTACATAATCCTCCTCCTCTCCATTTTATCTTCACAACAACCCTGTGAGGTAGGTTAGGCTGAGAGGCAGTGACTGGCCCAAAGTCACCCAGTGAGTTTCATGGCCAAGCGGAGATTAGAACCCAGATCTCCAGAGTCCCAGTCCAACACTCTAACCACACGCCACACTGATGATTTACTTCTACTACTATTAATGGTGAGATTACTAGAACAAGCTTGCAGCCTCTTTCCTGGAAATGTGCAGGAAAAGATAAAATGGAAGGCACCCCTAGACGTTATCATAGAATCATAGAAAAGTAGAGTTGGAAGGGGCCTACAAGGCCATCAAGTCCAACCCCCTGCACGACGCAGGACTCCAAGTCAAAGCATCCCTGACAGATGGCCGTCCAGCTGCACCTTGAATGCCTCCAGAGTGGGAGAGCCCACCACCTCCCTAGGTAGTTGGTTCCATTGTCTCATTGCTCTGACAGTCAGGAAATTTTTCCTGATGTTCAGGTGGAATCTGGGTTTCTGTAACTTGAGTCCATTATTCCGTGTCCTGCAAACTGGGATGATCAAGAAGAGATCCTGGACCTGGCTCTCCTCTGTGTGACATCCCTTCAAGTACTGGAAGAGTGCGATCATATCTCCCCTCAGTCTCCTCTTCTGAAGGCTAAACATGCCCAGTTCCCTCAGTCTCTCCTCATAGGGCTTTGTTTCTAGTCCCTTTATCATCCTTGTTGCCCGCCTCTGAACCCTCTCCAGTTTGTCTACGTCCTTCT
This sequence comes from Shinisaurus crocodilurus, assembly GCA_021292165.1. NCBI lineage: Eukaryota > Metazoa > Chordata > Lepidosauria > Squamata > Shinisauridae > Shinisaurus > Shinisaurus crocodilurus. The sequence continues at coordinate 1,098,704 of JAHFWL010001192.1, read as the reverse complement.
TAAAGTGTGGTGCCCAGAACTGGACGCAGTACTCAAGATGAGGCCTAACCAGTGCCGAGTAAAGGGGAATTATCACTTCACGCGATTTGGAAGCTATACCGGTACTTCTATGAATGCAGCCCAAAATACCATTTGCCTTCTTTGCAGCCACATCGCATTGCTGATTCCTATTCAGTTTGTGATCTACCACAATTCCAAGATCCTTCTCCTTATGCATGACGATAAATTGCTGTGTGGTTGGATTGTTTTATCAAAGCATTAAATCAATACCAGGCCTCGAGGCACACAAGCTGGGAAAGCCTCTTTTGAAAGCTGACCGGTGAATAGATGAGGAGCACTTTTGCCACTAGAGGCTACCATTAACGGAGGTTTGTTGCGGCTCTTTTGGTTAAGAGCCGAAACCAAAAAATATTGTCTGGAAAGTGTTACCAGAGAAGTGATCTTAAGGAACTCAATTTCCTAAGAACCCTTTACATTGTATGTTTTTTAAAGACAATAATCTGCTATTAAGGATGCAAACAAAGGGTTTTTGGGTTTGTTTGTTTGTTTTTTGCAGGGGTATTGCAGAATTGAAGGTGGTGATTTAAAAAAAAAAAAGCTTCCCTTATTTATGTATTTGTCATTTCTTTAATCAGCCCCCAAAACCAATGTTCCCTGGGCAGATTACAGTTCCAAACAACTCCGAAATTCCAAAATTTCTGCAAATGCAGGCTTCTCCCTATTATATGGTTTCTAACACAGAAATATTCTCATGATCCTCACCTATCAGCCCTGCAGCTTTCGGAGAACCTCAAGGAGCTTGAACATTGCATGTTTGCCCATCCCTATTAGCGTGCCCCACTGATTTCAACCGGACCCAAGTTCAACTAATTAGAGATTTTACTACATTAAGCAGTACAGTATATAAATATTACTAATAAATAAATAATAAATAAAATTAAAAAAGGAGTGCGGGGGTGGGGTGGGTGGGTTTGGGACTGAACCAGTATTCAGTTTGCTGGTATGTACATCAGTCATACAAATTGTGAAGCCAGAAGAAAGAGCCTGCTGCAATTTCCTTTTTATAGATGTCTTCATCCTAAAAAATGGATATCACCATTGTCACAACACAGTATGGGGCTCCGATGTATCCTTAAAAAAAAAAAAGTGGAAACGCACAGCTTTGGATTTCACATTGATTATTCATGACTCTGTTGGGGATACTTCTCCATTTAAGAGGAACGATACATCTCCATAGAACACAACAAGCCAAGTTTATGATGGGGGAGATGTTTACGGTACATCAGGCAAAAACTGCTGACTGTGGAGGCACAGGCACACAACATCTGGCTGACCACCGCTCATCATTTCAAGAAGCCTCACCTACAACACTTCTCAGGGACAAAAGGAAAAATGCGGTCGCATGCTAGTGTTATGATGCTACAGGACAGGGTGGGTGGAAGAAGCACAGAATAGGGTAACTAGGTGCAGAATACAGAAACCGGGGGAGTGTCTCTCTCAACATTATTTTTAAAATGACATCCGTATACTTAAGTGAGAGTGAGATGCACCTATAACAGTCAGAGGGCAATGTTTTGTGGTTTTGTGATTCTCAGCCAAAGAGGTGGCTGAATCATAGAAAAGTAGAGTTGGAAGGGGCCCACAAGGCCATCGAGTCCAACCCCCTGCTCAGTGCAGGAATCCAGGTCAAAGGAATCCAGATTCTGGAAGGTAGGAGCGGTGTCAGTCCCCCACACAGTTCCTGATTTCTCCCCAGCAGGACTAGCAGAAGAATAAATTAAGCACAATTAGTATTAAAGAATACTTCATGTGATTCATTTAGCTAATTTATGCAGGTCACAGAATTTAACTTTTCTGGAAGATCATAGGATCATAGAGTCGGAAGGGGCCTACAAGGCCATCGAGTCCAACCCCCTGCTCAATGCAGGAAACTAGAGGAGGGGTCTTCCATCCAAATAATAACCAGGCCTGACCCTGCTTAGCTTTCCACGCTCAGACAAGCTGAGCCAGCGTGGATAATTCTGCTTTGCTTTTTATGGGGGGGGGGGGGAGCAAAGCAAAGTGGAAGAAGTGACGTTGAGACAGATGACTGACCATGTCTTCAGATCCACAGGATCTTCAGGCATTGAACTGGAAGCCCCTGAATGCACTGCACTGGATTAGGCTGCAGGCACAGGGACAGTGAGAAGCCGCAGCAGTGCTATACTCTGCCAGGACTGCTGCCCTTACTAAGCCTCTGAGTAAACTGCTATTGCCACCATCTTTAAAACATGCTGAATTAGTCCACACTGGAAACACAACCCAGTTAACAGTATTTTAATAGAGGTTGATATACACAGTAATGACACAATATTTTGTGCCAATTTTGTGACAGGTTATGCCCGGGAGCGGATAGGTGTTCCTATTACAGTCATGCCTTGGATTGAGAGCATAATTCGTTCCGGAAACGTGCTTGTAATCCAAAACACTCTTATATCAAAACGAAACACTCTGTACAAAAAAATTGTACAGAGATTTTTAATTTAAGCCATACTACAGTACTTGTATTGCAAGACGTCGCTTGTATATCAAGTCAAATTTTTTAAAAATAAATATTTAAAAATTTGCTTGTCTTGCAAAACTGCTCTCAAGTTACTTGCAATCCAAGGTATTACTGTACCTCAGTCTAGTTACGCCACTGTTCTCTACCCTGTCAGTATACAGAATAGTCTGTTTATGCATGCAACAGTTTTCAGATGAATTACTGCGAAGTGCAAACGCCTCTGTGCTTGTAATAAAAAGAACCAACTGTGCAGAAGAGAAATAATTAAGAGTGGTGTTAATGTATGAGCTGGAGCAGGTTTGAATGCAAATTTCAGATAGCTGTAGATAGCACTAGATATTGGGGTCTAGGAAGCAGACCAAGGAAGCAAACCTCCCTTCTTTTTTATTTATATCCTGCCTTTTTTTCCTCCAAGGAAACTAAGGTGTCTTACATGATCCTCCTCCCCTCCATTTTATCCTCACAACAACCCTGTGAGGTGGGGTCAGGCTAAGAGTCGGTGACTGGCCCAAAGTCACCCAGTGAGCTTCATGGCCGAGTGAGGACTAGAACCTGGATCTCCCAAGTCTCAGTCCAACACTCTAACCACTATGCCACACTGGCTCTCAGTGGCGCTCACTCCCCCTTGGAAACATTTGTGTATGTCACCAGGCTTTGCCGTGTGATCTGACCTAGTCTATTAGGCACTGGGATGGCCGTTTCCCCATGCGTCCATTTCTGTGGTTAACATTTGCCAAGTTTATGAGCATGTACATTACAAAACTGGTAGCCTTCTCTGAGTCCATACAGGTGACCAAACTCCTCTGAGGTGAACTCCCACGGGTTGTTTTTAGGGTTGTGTGGGTGGTTTGTTAACCACGCCAACAGCCCACCCTGGCCGGGTTCACGTAACATGACACACTGCGGCAGACCCGAGGGGTTAGACACTGCAGCAACCCTTACAACTCTCATAAGTCACAGCCAGCATAGCCAATGGTCAGGGATGATGGAAGTTGTCATCCAAAACATCAGGAAGGCCCCAGGTGACCTACCCTTTCACTCCCCCTATCATGAGCCCAGGGTTGGTCTCCCTACACTCTGGGGAGGAAGCTACTATGGACTCCAACAAAGATGCTGAGTGCGGAAGGGATGATTTACCCTCAGCACAGGCCCCAGGTGACACCCCCACCTTCTATTGAGGCAAGGAAGTACAAGGAACTCCTGCAGATCCTAACTTCACCGCCCGGCCTGAGAAGGTTGCATTGCCATCATCCTTGGATTCGGAAGACTCCGCCCAGGGATGGGGACTCGGACTCGAGGACTCGACTCGTGAGTCGGACTGAGTCCCCCCTCTGACTCGAGTCTGACTCGAGTCCCAATATTTTTAATGGGACTCGAGACTCGACTCGGGACTCGAGACCAAGGACTCGGCAACATCCCTGGGCTGTTGATGAGTCTTCTGGTTGTGCCAGAAGGAGCGCGATCGCCGGTGAAGAGCGCATGGAGGCGAGGCGCGCGCCGCCGCTGCTCGGCCACTATGGACAGCTACCAGGAGCGCAGCCCCAACGATGTGTTGAGATGTATTTTGATTGATGTGTTGTTGTGGGGGGTTAGGGTTAGGGTCAGACATTTTGGGTTTGGCTGCCTCTGCCTGCCTGTTTGGGGTTCCCTGCCTCCTCTGCCTGCCTGGTCTCTTCTTAACCAGTTCCACAGTTTGAATTGTCCAAGACAAAGGCCTCTGCCTGCCTGCTTTGGGGTTCCCTGCCTCCTCTGCCTGCCTGGTTATTTTGGGTTTGTCTGCCTGGTCTGTTCTTGCCAAAATCAGTTGCAGAGTTTTGAAATAAAAAGGCATACTTGTGCCTAGAATTTATTTAAGCCACACATATGAAGTAGCCTTATTTTGTTGGGGGGAAACCCCATTGATTTTAATAGGGACTCGTGGAGTCAGCTTTTGGGAGTGACTCAGGACTCGTGACTCGTGAGTCACCATTTTGGACCAAGGACTCGGACTCGAGACTCGGGTCCAAAAGACTCGTGACTCGACTCGTGACTCGAGACAAAGGACTCTTCAACATCCCTGACTCCGCCCCAGAAACTGCAGTCCAGCCACAATCTCCCCAAAGCCATTTGAGCCAGACCCTTACAAAATAAAGCACGGCCTCTTTAAATACAGGAGAGTTTTTCCTGGTGTGGGTAGAACTAGCCCTCTAGATTGAGCTGCAGCCTATTAAAAGCCTCTGTGAGCGCCAAATCACTGCTGAAGCAACATCTTGACCCTACCTGTATGTGAACCTCCAGCCTGGCTTCCACTTGCAGAGGTCAGGCTGAGCTGTCCTACTCTTGTCTGAAGTCCTGTTTGTGTGGGATGCTTCTGCTTGGGCCTGCCCATGTCTGAAACCCCAACTGAACTCCCCACTCAAGCATGCAGCCCAACCCGGCTGTGTGTGTGTGTGTGTGTGTGTGTGTGTGTGTGTGTGTGTGTGTGTGTAAAACTGAGGGGGGGATAGAAAGGAGTATCCTGGAAAAGGGCATAGCTAGCTGGCTGGCCGGCACCCTGAACTGGAGGACTCCAGGCTGCAACATTTGGATATTGAAAAATCTTCCCTTGAACTTCTTCCATTGCTGTGGAAATCGCTAATACGCCCTTTGTTATACGGTAAATGTAGCCAATGCTGCATTAGACAAAATACTCATTAAAACAGCCTACGGCCTTGCCAGCAACAGGGGGAGAGAGAAAAATGAACATCTCAGTACTTCTTGGAACGGTTGGGAATTAGCTTGCATAAAATATTCCGGTGCGCGAGTCACAAAGACATGCTCAAAGCCAGTCCAGGGGTTCTGCTGTGATTAGAAGAACTTGCTTGCCTGTTAGCAGAAACGGCCTACTACTGGGCCGCTCGCAATTAAAAACACACTACAGAAGTTGTTGCAGCCAACACAAGGCGTGTGCCAAAATTAAGAAGCAAGCTGGGGAAGTTGTGTAGATGTTGCAGTGTTACAGGAATACAGCAAGGGTGCCACTTAGAGGGGACAGAGACATACCCTGACCACACCACTGTGTTTCAGATTACATGTACTGTACATATATTCCTCGGGTATATTTACATCTCTGGTTTATAATAAGCTATTTCAGCCTTCCCCAACCCGGCGCCCTCCAGATGTTTTGCACTCCACCACACCTCCCATCAGCCCCCAGCCGGCATGGCCAATGCTCAGGAACGCTGGGTGTTGCGGTCCAAAAACATCTGGAGGGAGCCAGATTGAGGAAAGCCAAGCTATTTAAAAAGCAGTCAAGATTAAACCACACCAAATACACTTGTCAGTCTCTCCACCGCCCTCCCATCTGGCAGTTTACGGTGGATCTATGTCAGGGCTCAGAGCACCCTCTATTAGTGGAAGGACACAGAAGATGGGAAGGTCGGAGTTCAAGAACCGCCTCCCGGGAGAGCCTCCAAAGGATCCACCCCTGCCAGAGGTGCCCATGAAGGACTGACCCTCAAGGACAGCAATGTCTGTATACACCAGGGCTCTCCATCCTTGGGTCCCCAGATGTTGCTGGACTACAGCTCCCAGAATCCCTTGCCATTAGCCATGCTGGCTGGGTATGCTGGGAGCTGTAGGCCAGCAACATCTGGGGACCCAAGGTTGGAAAGCCCTGGTATACAAGGTGCCCAAGGGAGCTTGCCCACGTTCTCCGACTCATCCTCAGAACCACCTGCAGCTCAGGTAGGGATAATCTCTCTCAGTTTTTTTTGTTTTTTTTAAAAAATAAGACTTTACCAAATATCACAAACTTTTTCATAAACGGGATGGACAGAACTTGAAAATTAAAGACACGAACAAAAAACTGAGTGTGGAAGAAAGTGAAACTGACAGATTTGCCCATCCAGAGAGAGGCCTTTGAGTGCTTAGCTCTTAATGTACCTGTATTTATATTTTTAAAAAAGGTTTTAGGCCACCTTTAAGGGTAGAACCCTCTCAAGCGGCGACTCTCCAGGTCTGGCTTTGAATCCCTGGGAACGCAACCATTTTGGTGGTGCAGAATACAGGCCTGTGGCTTACGCTGGCTCAGCTTGTCTGAGCGTGGAAAGCTAAGCAGGGTCAAGCCTGGTTATTACTTCGATGGGAGACCCCTCCTCTAGTTTCCTGCATTGAGCAGGGGGTTGGACTCGATAGCCTTGTAGGCTCCTTCCAACTCTATCTTTGTAACGAAGACCTAGTGCCCGAGTTTGCTTTTTTCCTCCTCCCTCCCAATGCCTTTTCTTTTTGTGTTGTGTCTTTTAGAGTGCAAGCCAGAGAGGGCAGGGCCATCTTATTATTGATCTCTGGAATGGCCGGTCCTGCCGGAAGGCTTATTCAATAAAGTTATTCATTATGATTGATCTGTGTAAGCCACCCTGGGAGCCATTTTCAGCTGAAGAGCAGGGTAAAAAAAAAAAAATAAAGCTTTAAACACAGAAACCTTGCAACCCTCGCAGAATGAACCACCCACGGTCCTGACGACTCGCAGCCTGTCCTGGATCCTTGCTGTACTTTGCCGAAAAGCCCTTAATGGTTTCAGCCTAAAACAGGAGACACCAGACATGATGCCAACAAAAGTTAGAAGAACATTTTCTCTAGTTCCTTCCCCACCATGCTAAGTTAGGTGGGAAATGTGCAAGGTAATTTTATCAGATTGCGTGACTCCCTTTCTCTCTCCAGTTGGCAGTCAATAATGCAGAGTGAGATGGGGAAAGGCTTGAATTTCCCTTATTAAATGGCATGGGGAGATGATGGGAGAAACCAGTAGGGTTGTTTAAGAAGAAGTTTCACTGTGTCATTTCATTTAATTTTGCAATTAAAAATTGGCTTGTTTGGTTGTTCATTTAAAGTAAGGTTGTTTTCATTGGCTTCTCTTTCATCCCCCCCCCCCCCGGTCACTTAAATTGGCAGCAGCAGGACTGGTTCTGGCAGCCAGCCGCTTCTTGGCAGAAGTAATTTATTGTCCCCAAAAAGTCCTGGATATTGCATTGTACTGAGGAAATCTCAGGGCGAAAATGGCAGCCAACACACAAAAAATGTCCGTCTGCTGGCAGCTGCTGGTCTTTTTCCCAGAATGCCCCAGAACAACTGCAATGCCTAGGGGATTCTGGGAAAAATAAAATGGCACTCTTCAGCTGTCAAATCTGCTGCTGCTGCTGCTGGAAAAAAGGTAACAACCACCCACACCCACCCCTCAATGATTGTATGGGATCATGAAATGAGCCCATTCAGACCTATTTGTTTATCATGGCATCTGTTTTTTGTGACAAATGGGAGTTGGATGGAATGCCCCAAATTTAGTACAGTTTTTTTCTTCGTTATTTGTCTTTTGTTGTTCCAGAGGGTAGGACCCAAACCACCAACAGGACCAAATTACAAGAAAGGGGAGACTGCCTCAGAAGGTGGCAGACTCTCCTTTATTAGAATTTTTTAAGAGGCTTGATACTATAGACTTATCAGGTTTGTTCTAGCAGTGGATCTCCTGCATTGGAAGGAGCTTGGAGTAGACGACCTTTTAAGGTCCCTTCCAACACTATGATTCCATGAATACACACTCCTAGAGACTAATCATAGGGTTGCCGTCATCAGCCAAAGCATGATGACTAGCATGATATTGATGCACAAATAAGCCACAGTACATGATTGCTAGATTCAGATCCTTACTTAAGCATCTCAGCTTTGGAGAGGATGGCTGGCTGTCATCAGACACACAGTTGAAGGACACGGAAATCTCAGACCCCCTTCTTTCTGATGTCAAATTGATAGGGATATAGGGCAGCCCTCTTTTCAAAAGGGGCTCCTGGTCTTTGGAATTCTCCCCCGAGAGAGGTCTCGTAGGCCATCGTTATCTTTTTCACCTTCTGGAAACCACTTATGATGCTTTTGTCTCCCACACTTGCCAGGACAGTTTTACAGAATGAGAGGATTTGGCAACTGCAAGGAAATGGACCGGGCCTGGTGCCAGTACCACTGGGTAGTTACCAAGGGCAGACCACTGCCTTGGGACTCCCTTGTCCAGATCTCTAAGAAGTGCTGGGTAATTGTTCACAATGCCCCAGAGCAATGCTATATTGTTCCAGAGCATTGTGGGTACAATGGTGGCCAGCTATGAAGGGGAGGGACAGCCCACCCTAACAGGGAGACCCCACAGCATGAGGGGCCCAGCAAACTGCCCCCTGCTGAAGGCCTCCCGCTCAAACCCAGAGCTGGCCCTGAAACTCACATATTATGTACAATTGTGGGAGGGTCGGTTTACAGAAAATAATTTTGTAGAATGCTGGTCTTTATTTGTAAAGTTCTGGAATAACAAACTTGGCAATGACTGTGTATTACTTTTTTCTGTAATGATTAAAACATTAATTTAGAAAGGCTGCTGTGTTTCATCAAGCATTTGAAGGGTGAGTCAGATCACTGTGGGTATTTTTTAAAAATTGCTTTTTAGGGTGTGCTTTAAAAAAATAATAATTTACAGGGCATTTACTCAGCTGCTGATTTGGTCTCAGAGGTTTTAAAAAGATAGATGACTAATTACCCATTTAATGATAGGAGTTATTTTATTGTCAATGTTTGTTTTAATTGATTTAATTGATGTTTTGTTATTTAAAGTGATTTCTTTTTTTATGCATGAAAAAATAAGAAAAATGTTTATTAGGGATGAGGGCAGGGGTGTTGCTAGGTTCTTTAAAAGATTTGGGGCACATGCCACCTGCACCCACGACTAACAATGCCCATGGATGGGGGGATGACCTCCTGTCCACCCTAAAAAAAGGTTGAAGCTTTTCAAATGTTTGATTCAAACACTGAAAAAGCCAGAGTGGAAACTGCCTCCTCCTGATTCCCAGGCCAAACAACTTGCCTTGGGTGGGGAAAGGCAGTAGGTACTCACATTCCCCGGCAAAGCATTGTTTCCCATGGTGTCCTGATGTGGCTGGTTCCGGCTCGGTCCTGAGGCAGTCTACAGGGCAAATCTGTCTCTAAGATCAAAAGGTAGGCAGAAGAGGTCAGTAGCACAGACCAACTGTCCAATACAGGCACAATCCGAGAAACAGGCTCTTATCAGAAATCCAGGGGTCACCAGCACAAACAATCTGTCCAAGGAGAAAGAAGGTTTCAAGGGACTGGAAGCTGAAAAATAAGCAGCAAATCTCAAAGGAGAGCTGGAGCGTCCTGAGCTGCACCCAGGACTCAGCTGCAGCACATCAGAGGCTTCTGGAAGAAGTCCTCCTCATGAGGAGGGCCCTACTCACAAGGAGTCCTTTACTCACGAGGAGCATTCCTTTGTGAATGGGCATTGCTTCTTAAGGAGTTGATGTGGCTTGCCTCTTCAGACGCCAATATTTGGGGGGGGGGTGTAGGTGGTAGCTCAGTCTCTCTCTCAGAGACAGGGGTCCCTTGCTCTAGTGGGGATGGACCCACAGCCATCTCCCCCGAGGGCCCAGGTTCCTCCTGGTTTTCTGGCATGGGCTGCTCTCTGATGTTGTTTCTCTCTGGGAGGTTCTCTTCCCCTTCCTGGATGATCCCAGGCAATCAGGGATCACATAGGAAGCATGGCAGTGTCACAGAGCCAAAGGAAAACACAAAACAAAATTGAACCCAACAACAAAGACAAGAAGAAGATCAGTACTCAAGCCACAACAATTAAGTGCAAGAGAGCTTAATCCATCTCTCAACATGAAAATACCCATATATAACAAACACCAAATGTGTTTCAACCACAAATTGGTCTTCTTCAGTGGTCTAGGAGTAATATATATCACACTAGCATTTTTTCACATGTGCATATGAAAATTAAAAAAATAAAACCCTGCCTCTCAGACAAATCTCATCACATTACTCTTACTCTGAATGAGCAGACCAACTACACTTATCATCATGGGATGTATTCTTGGCTCACCTACTGCCTCCTCAGCTTTGTTGAACACTCTAGAAAATTGCTACCACCACATAATCTTGAACCTGGTCTCTTTCCATGTATGCAATATTAGAAATTGGGGGGGATGTCTGCATTTACTGACAATCCCAGATGCATTTTGCACACGTCCAAAACTCAGAGAAGGCTGACAGTCACTTAAATGAGACCCTAAATATTCCTGAGCACGTGTCCAACAACTGGAGGCATTCCCCAGTGAATGCTGACATTCAGAAAATCTGTCTGGTTCTGTTGACATTCACATGTTAGTTTTCCACCAAATTTCAGGCACTCATAGTAACATATGTACACTAGAAATGGATGGATCTGTCCGTTTTATAATTCTGCCACATTTGATTTTTTTTTTTAATATCAAGTTCTTTCCATCCTCCTTATGAAGAAATTTGCACATTTTGCTAAGTACTTAAAAAGGAATCAAATGAAATTCTTACCCACCTGCACCAGCCAAATTCAATACATGCAGATATTCCGACCAATGGAGCGGGCCATGATGTTGTACCTGCCTGCCATGTAGAAGGGAAGAAGTAGCAACACTGATTCAGCACCGCAACCATGACTAAATATATACAGTAATACCTTGGATTGCAAGTAACTTGGTTTGAGAGCGTTTTGCAAGACAAGCACATTTTTAAATATTTATTTATTTATTTATTTACTTGATATACAAGCAACGTCTTGCAATACAAGTACTGTAGTACGGCTTAAATTAAAAATCTCTGTACAATTTTTTGGGGGGGGGGGATTTCGTTTTGATATAAGAGTGTTTTGGATTACAAGCACGTTTCCGGAACGAATTATGCTCTCAATCCAAGGCATGACTGTACTAGGATTCAAAGACAGGCTTTTAAGAGCTAAGCGCTCAGATCCCTCTGCCTGGATGCAGAAGTCTGTCAGTCTCTCTTTCTCCAGCATTCAATTATTTTTAATCTCAAATCCTATGCCATCCTATTTCTATGAAGAAATGCATGGATTTTTTTGAAGTTCTTCTCAAAAAACCAAACTGAACAAAATTCTCACCTATCCCTAGTACATACACAAACGCACACAGGGAATATAAACAGCAGCAGAATCTAGAAATCAGAAAGGGCAAACTTTAATCGAGAGCCACTGCTGGCATAGCCCTAGTGGTGAGAGTGTTGGGCTGGGACTCGGGAGATCCAGGTTCTAGTCCCCACTCAGCCATGCAACTCACTGGGTGACTTTGGGCCAGTCACTGACTCTCAGCCTAACCTACCTCACAGGGTTGTTGTGAGGATAAAATGGAGAGGAGGAGGAGGAGGATTATGTAAGCCACCTCGGCTTCCTTGCAGGAAAAAAGGCGGGGTATAAATATAATAAATAAATAAATAATCATGCCCATCATGATTCAGATGGCTCCCCAACTGCCTACCTACCCCAGTTGCTCACATCATGTTGGAGATCCACTTGACTCAGCATGATCAAACTGAACAGCTCCCCGGGGGAAAGCTGGAGGTCCGACTCTGTGCCAGGAAACTGTCTGCCCACGAAGGTATGCACATTCTGCACATGAGACCTTGGGAAGCTGGGACCCCAAAGCTCCCTGCATCATGCTGTTTCCCCACTGGCATTCTGAAAGGTCAACAGTCCCGGGATGTCATGCACTGGTTTTGGCTGAACCAGTTAGATCCATAAGAAAACTTCTTCTGTAAGTGTTGTCCTTGAGAATATTGTGCTCATCCATTTGGGCCACTGTCTCTCTCTCTCTGTTTCTCCATTATGTGCTTTTAAATGAACCATTAAAATATTCTGAGTGATAAATGCAGCCTGTGCTTGTAAGCATGCAGTTCTTCTGATTTCATGAAACACACACACATACACACACCTAATCTGCATTCCCGCAGACAGTTGGCAATAAATATTTTCTTTCCCCTCTTACACCATATTCTTTCCAGTGAAAACTCCTAGAGAGCCACTCAATTAGAGGAATTGGGGCATTCAAAAGACATGCTATTCCTAAAGCAAATCTTGATCTTTTGTGAAGATTATGTAGCTTTGTGCTAGGGCCAGCTCGAAATGGCCCTTCTCATTTGCCCAACTTTGAGGGCAGTTTGGTGGGCAAGTACACGAGAGATGGCCTTTTCCACAGTGGCCCCACACCTCTGAAATACATCGCCATGGGCAGGTCCATCAGGCCTCGTCATTGCAGGCTTTTAGGAAGGCCCTGAAGACTTGTTCTCTCATTTTAGTGCTGTATCAATGTTTTATTATATGAATTTTATTGTTGTAACCTGCCTTAGGAAGGGCTTTTGCCTGGAAAGGCTGCCTAGAAATATTTTAAATAAATAAATGTACAAGGATCATTTTGAAGGCATTTCCCACACATCAAAATGGGCTGTTTTAATGTGTTGAATTTTGAGCAAAATGGCTAAACAAGTAAGAATATCTTGCCAAAACTGTTTCTCCTCAGATGGCTAAGTAAGAATATCATGAAACTGTTTCTCCTCAAATTACATAGTCAATTTCATGATTCTTAAAAAAAAAAACCCAAAACAAATCACTGTTTTCCTCCATCTCTACATTATCTATTTTATTTATTTGCATTTAATTAACAACATTTGTATACTGCCTTCCAAGCAAAAACCTTCTCAAGGCAGATTACAAGATAAAATGTACAAATAAATACTAACTACAGTTAATTAAAACAAGAAAGAGTCTTGCTATATTTTAAAGGCTAACGAATTTATTCTGGCGTAAGCCTTTCTGGACTATACCCCACTTCCTTAGACATATCAGTTATGGAGAGTTTCAGGTTCATATGGGGTGGGGGAAAGACTATCAATAGTGAGGTCAGAAGGAAATTAAATACCCAAAGTACTGACAGTGATCATCTCATTATTAACGGTGGTCATTCACAGTGCAGTTGTTGCTGATAACACAAACATCCTGGCAGGCGGTAAGCAAATTAATCCATCTTCTGTCAGCAATGCCCATCTGCAAGGGGCAAACAGGCCAGCCTCTACGGAAAAGAATAAGTGGACACAAATCTGACATCAGGAATGGCGCTATTCATGAGCCAGTGGTAGGACTGGCCTCCCAGGATGGACCTTAAGGTGGTCATTGTGGAGCAAAGACACTTCAGGGGGAGATGAGAGTGAGAGACTGCCGAGTTAGAATTCAGCAACAGGTTTCATTCTCTCACCGGAGACTTGAATTGGGATAAAGGATTTTTTTGGCACACTACATCTGTTACCTAACTGGATTAAACCAGAGTAAATGTGTTCGTCTTCAAAGCGCCACGAGACTTCTTGTTGCTTCAGCAACAGTAAAAAAAACTCCTATTTATAAAATAAAAATGAGTGTCCATTCATTTAAAAGCAGACTGGAGCACGCAGATCTTTCAGGGCCCATTTAAATAGCAGCAGGGGGGGAGCCACATGCACACCCCTTTAGCGGGGCGTTCCGCAAGGACGGGGCCACCACAGAAAAGGCCCTCTATAGATACCTTAAATGCACACACATATGCATCAAGTCTTAGAAAATCAGAATAACCCCACTAGAACTTGCTTAGTTCATCTTTAAGGCTAGTCAGATGCCCGCTAGAAGCCACCTAGGAGGGCATGAAGGCAATATATCCCTCAGGGCTGGCCCCAACTGTGCAAAGTACCTTCTGCTGGGGCCCCGCAGGCTCACCCGGTGGTGATGGTGGCATTCCAAGAGCGTCTGGGAGCTACCAGTTCAATTACCCACAATGCCCCGGAGCACCTGACACAGTGTCACTCCGGGACATTATGGGAAGCTAAACTGGAGGCTCACCGAACCAGATGCCCAGTGTGAAGGGCGTGGGGCACGTATCAGCCACTGGTGGGCCCTGCTGGGAGTGCTGGGGCCCCCAGCAATTTCCCCGAGGATGCCAGTCGCTGATGCCAGACTCAACAGCCTTCCCCCAGCCGTTGCTCCCAGTAACTGGTACTGGTTGGCATCGTGCCTCTGAAACCTAAAGGTTTCATATAGACGTCAGGAGGACTATGAGAAAGCCTTTCTTCTTTGTGTGCTGCTGAGTTCAATGGAACTTACTACACAGGATTGCAGGCAGGCCCCGTAAACTTACAGAGATTTTATTAGTAGGCTTGTGGGGTTGTTGTTTTTTGTTTCGGGCGCCTTTGTTTTATGATGGGGCAGCGTGTGTCAGCTCCTTTGAGTATAAATAATAGGAAAGCAGGAGATATACCTGGCGTGACTCGAGATCAGGGCTCTCCAACCTTGGGTCCCCAGATGTTGCTGGACTACACCTCCCAGAATCCCTTGCCATTAGCCATGCTGGCTGGGTATGCTGGGAGCTGTAGGCCAGCAATGTCTGGGGACCCAAGGTTGGAGAGCCCTGCTTCTAGATTCTCCTTGGGGGCGTGGCTACGGGACTGTCGCGAGGAGCTCCTGCACTTCAAAATTTACTACTGCATGACTGGTGGTGAGGTAGAGAGAGGAGCCTGGCATAAGCTAGGCACCAGAGAAAAGCTTGCGCTTTGCGGGGTTCAGAGGTGGCGTGGGAACAGGTGAAAAATAAGGAATGGAGTCTGAGAGATGCGGACGTGAGGCACTTGTGTCATAGCACAATATTTCTCAGTAGGAGGGAGAAGTTATACAGGGGCGAGAAAGAGCAGGGATCAGTCACAGGGGAGCGGGCGGGGGGGAGCAAGACAAAGATCCGACAGAGCCATTTCGGTCTATACAGACTTACAGTTTTCCCAAACAACACAAAACCACGGAGAGAGGGTGAAGGCCCAGGGCTCCAGCCCAGCTGCCAGAAGACCAAGAGTTCAAAGCAACACAGATGATCCTGGCAGTCCCTGTGCCCCCCCATCAAGAGCATACAGAGGATCTGTGCTTGGGAAAGTATCGTCCATTTCTACTCCTGGGGATCACCGGGAGGAGATGCTGGAGCACAGGGTGGCCCTGTGAACAAATCCAACAAAAGGCAGCCTAATTTTCCATACAAAGCATACTTTAACATGTAGACTTCCCCACCACAAAGATGTGGCTATGGACGCTGTCTTTAGAAAGGCATTAGACCAGTGTTCTCCAACCTTGGGTCCCCAGATGTTTTTGGCCTACAACTCCCAGCATGCTGGGAGTTGCAGGCCAAAAACATCTGGGGACCCAAGGTTGGAGAACACTGCATTAGACAAATCCATGGAGCAGCAGCAGCCTGCAGCCATGCTCTTTACGTAGAACCTCCAGGTTCAGTGCTAGTGTACCTCTGAATACCAGGGGCTGGGGGGTGCAATTGGTAGGGAAGGTTATCGCCTTCATGACCTGCATGTGGACTTCCTGTCCTGGAAAGCTTCTGGTTCATTTCATTGTATTGATTTTACGTAATCCGTTTTTAGCCACCTTTCAAGAACATGAAGATAAATCAAATCGTGTCCAGGATTTCTTAGCTGCCTTTCAATACCATATACCTAGTCTTCCCAAGGCGGCTCACGGTGCATAAAACAATACCAGCGTATCAATAACGTCATATTTAATGCGAGAAATATACTAATTAAAAAATCACACCGGTTGGCCCACTGTGGTTTTGGCCACAAGATGCTAGGCCAGGTGGAGATCTGCTCTGATCTAGCAGAGCTCTTGTTTATGTTCTTCTAAAAGAGGGTGATATCTAGCCCCCCCAAGAGCTCGGGAGTTCTGGGGAACGGTTCTGGCCCAACGATACAGAAGCAATTTCCTTCTGCTGCAGCAACAGTCACTCCTCCACATCGTGCTGACTGGTCTCTGACAACCTCCCCCCCCCCCCAGCTCCATGCCTTATGCTCTTAAAGAGGGATAACATAACATAAGAAGAGCCGTGCTGGATCAGACCAAAGGCCTGATCTAGTATGGGGTGAGCAACCTTTTTCCTGCTGAGGGCCACATTCCCTCGTGGGTAATCTGTCGGGGGCCGCATGTCAGTGGTGGGCAGGCCTGAAGCTGGCAGTGGATAGAGCCAGAGCCAAAAGGGGTCACCCCTCTTCTCTTTCTGCTACTCCCTTTTCTCCCTTTCTCTTCCTCCTCATGCAGAAGGGCTAACAGGGAAGAGACAGATGGCTCTTGCCAGAAGTCTGGATGGCACATGGAGGGCTTTTGAAAGTAGGCCAAGAGTTGCCCGCCCCTGACCTATCTAGTCCAGCATTCTGTTCCTACAGTGGCCAACTAGATTCATAGATTTCATAGATCATAGAGTTGGAAGGAGCCTACAAGCCGTCGAGTCCAACCCCCTGCTCAATGCAGGAAACTAGAGGAGGGGTCTCCCATCCAAGTCATAACCAGGCCTGACCCTGCTTAGCTTTCCACGCTCAAGACAAGCTGAGCCAGCGTGAGCCACAGGCCTGTATTGCCCACGGGAAGCCCACAAGCAGGACAGGCGTGCAGCAGCACCTTCCCACTTGTGTTCCTCAGTGACTGGCATACAGAGGCAGAGGGTGCATAATTCCCACCTCTCTTGGGAGCTAAAATACTCCTCTGTTGACAAGTGCACAAATGCCTCCGCCTCCCCTCCCCTCCCCCTGCCCCACCCCGGGAGATAAATTTGGTTGTACATCGCCCAGGGTGGCCGGGTGGCCGGCCAGATGGGCGATTAATAAATATAATTAATTAATTAATTAATTAAATAAAATAAAATAAAATTTTTAAATGATTTTTTTTTTAGGCAGACCTTCAGTAAAACTCTACAGCCTACAAGAAAAGAGGAAAATTGGTCAATATATAAAACCGCAGCCAAATAAACATGAAAAAGAAGAACAGTGTGAAATTCAGCATAAAAATTCAGCAGGACTGATAAAACCTACGTACTCGGCCCGTTCACATTCTAGGCTGGAAGGCCTGCCCTGGGCAAACATCTGTCTGTCTCTCTATAACTTTGCCAGGAACTGAAAAGACAACACAGTTGGCCGCCGAGAGAACTTCCTCTGTTAGAAGGTGTTCTATAAACTGGGTGCCACCACTGAGAAGACCCTCTCTGCAACGATCACACACCACACTTTAGATGGTGGGGGACCCAGAAAAGAGCCTGGGATGATGGACACAGTCTTTGAGCAGACACAAGCTGTAATTCCTAAACTGGACCTCGTGACTTCAGAATTCCACTACGCCAGGCGGCATGAACTAGGGGTCTTGTGGGGGGGGGGGTCTGGCAGCAGTTCCTTATTCCCTGTGCCCACTACAGCTGCTGGTTCGAGGCTGGCGCTGGGGGTGTGATGAAGCTACTAAGGGACTCCGACGTGCCTGCACACTAGTTGCCCCTCTCTCTCATGCTACTGCTACCGCTCACGCAGTCGGATGCTGCGGCCTGCATCTCACCAGCCCTTCTACCCAGGCGCCCGATGGCTACCACGCTACCTATGTCCATCCCTGCCAACTTAAATGCAAGCCACTGAAAGCATGTCCGGCCGCTTCATGGCCTCTGGAAAGAATCCTGAGGATTGCCTTAATCTTAGCAAGAAAATGACCAGGCTGAAAAATGCAGCTGGTATACAAAGCATTCTTGGCATGGATTCTACTCTACCTGTGTGGAACCTATCAGAGAGCACATCTTCCAGGCAGGCGCACAGGAACCATTTGGCATGCAACAACACTATAGTCATTGATGACATTTATTTATTTATTATATTTATACCCCGCCTTTTTTCCCACAAGGAACCCAAGGCGGCTTACATAATCCTCCTCCTCCTCCTCCTCCTCCTCTCCATTTTATCCTCACAACAACCCTGTGAGGTAGGTTAGGCTGAGAGTCAGTATCTGGCCCAAAGTCACCCAGTGAGTTTCATGGCTGGGCGGGGACTCGAACCCGGATCTCCCGAGTCCCAGTCCAACACTCTCACCACTACGCCACACTGGCGTAGCACACTTGTTTGTATCCCATACTTCAGGGGTGGGGAAACTCCAGCCAGTGAGCTTAATAAGGACCTGCACAGCTCTCAGTCCAGACCTCTGGACTCTCTCCAGGCCACGCCCCTCACCTGCCCTGCTCTGGGTTATTGATATTATCTGTCCCACTCTGACCCCCAGCTACAAAGCTGGTGAAAGGAACCTTGCACCAGTTGCGGGAGGAGAATGCTCCCCCGCTCCCATTGCATACTGAGCAAAAATAAAAATCACATCTGTAACTCTGCCTACTTTTGGCTCTGGCCCGCCCACTTCTGGATTGCAGACCCTGACAGGTTTTGGAGAGATAATGCGGAACTTGACAGCCAATAATAATAATCATCATCATCATCATCATCATCATCCCCACCCCTGCCATGCATCCTCCCAAAATGCTCAGGATCACACGCATGGGATTGTCCCAACTAATTTCATCCTCTCAAGTTGAGAGTAATTTGACCAATGCCACCCAGTGTGCTTCACGGCTGAATTGGGATTTAAATCACAGGTCTGCCTAGTACAGCCTTCTCCAACCTGGTGCCCTCCTGATGTGTTGGACTACAACTCCCATCGGCCCCAGCCATCTGGTTGTGCAGAGTGGGAATTGTAGTTCAACACATTTGGAGAGTGTGAGAGGTTGGGGAAGGCTGGACTAATCCAAGGCCATCACCATGCCAGGGTTTTCAACCCTGTAGTGGATCTTGATTCATAGGGATGGAGAAGTTTGTCAGCTTTGGTTTCACCCAGTTTTGGGTTTCTCCAATCTTAAGCCCATTTCGTCCTGTTTCCACATCAGTTTTAAAAAAGAAAATTCAGCAGGAAAATCAGTACACATTTCGTGCACATTTCTCTTAATGTATGTACACAGTTGGTAGGCAATTCTTCCTAACATATGGTCTTTTTTCTCAAGCAATTTCACCACTTATAGTGCATTTTTGTACGTTATTTTGACGGATATATGCATTCTTGCATTCACTCTCCCCACCTTGTGTACACATATTATGGTTGGAGAACTGCATCACAAAATTCAGAGAATGGCAGATGCTGAAGGATGAGTGTGGTTTGGTTTGCATATTGACTGGGGAAGTGGGATGCTTTGACTTGGATTCCTGCATTGAGCAAGGGGTTGGACTCAATGACCTTAGAGGCCCCTTCCAACTCTACGTTTCTATGATTCTAAGTGCAAATTAGGTAGGTTGACAGTAAAATGTGAATCAAGCCAATTTCTCTCCCATCCCTCGTCTTGAACTGATGTCCCGAGAGACGTCATGCTGGGATCTTGCCTGTGTGCCCCCCCCCTACCCAGCTCTGAGCAAGCAGTAGATCTGCTGATTTCACGACCTCGACTTCCTCTGTCCCCAACTGCATGGCGATCGGGTCCGATGCACCATAGGGAACTTCAGCGCTGGGTGCTCCGTCCACTGTGAGTTCTGATGGTGGAGTCTGGCCTTCCCCAAACCTGGTTCCCCTCCAGATGTTTTGGACTACAACTCTGATCGTTCCTGATCACTGGCCAGGCTGGGTGGGGCTGATGGGAATCCAAAACATCTGGGGGGGGGGAGGCACCACCAGGTTGGGGAAGGCTGGCTTCTGCCTTAATGCAGGGAGGTGTCGAGCCTCTTTCGGCCCCAGGGCCAAATTAAATCTCGGGGACCACATTCCAGTGGTGGGTGTGCCCAACGGCAAACGGGATGTGGGCCCAAATAGCAAGAATACTGGCATATTTTGGCTTGAGGCTCTTACTGCCAGTAGGTAAGCCTTAGGGGGGGATTTAGAAAGGGGGGGACTGTGCAAAAGTCAGGAAAACACGGAATGATTGGCAGTTGGGGAGAGGGGTATGACTATTTAGGGAACCCCCCAGAGGGCCAAATTGGGACCCAGGTGGGCAGGATCTGACTTGCGGGCCTGAGGTTCACGACCCCCGCCACAACGAATGTGTCAGCCTTTAGTCGACAACAATGTTTGGGTGCTCGGGCTGCAACAGACTCACGCAGCTACCCCCCTCTGGGAGCCGTGTCCCTGGACGAGAGCAAAAACACCACTATGGCCAAGGAACAGGTTATGCAACTCCTCTTCCCTTTCCAGAGCATATATAACTCTAGCAGACCATTATGGCATGAGGAGGAACGGCTGGCTGGAATAGGAAGGAAGCCCCATCAAGGACATGCCAAGCAACCCAACGTTTCAGGCAGGGCCTTCTGACCATGGGAGGAGGACATCTGCCCCGGAAACTGGACATCTCCGAGTCACGTCAGGGATGCGGTCCACAGGGCAGGGGGGAATACAAGGAAGACAGGGAACCATGTGGCGGGGCAGTGCCTAGCCTAGAGGAGCCCCCGCCCACCATGCGGGCATGGTAGTGTTTGGGAAGGAGCTGAAGGTGCCATCAGCCCAACTCAACCCCATAGCCCCTCTTTCTGCACACTGCTGCTGATCACGTGAAGGCATTGAGGGATTTGGGCCGGTGAGAAGCAGGCTAGGAGGGACAATTCACACACCATCCCACTCGAGTGCTTGGGCTCTTCAGCTCAAGCAAGAGTGATGCATCATGGATTTTGCATGGGGGGAAGGCGTACCGCTGGCAACTGTCCATCACCGCACTCGCTGAGATCAGCCGCCACAATACGAGACCATTAGTTGGAGAAGCAAAGGAACGCCAAGATGGCAAATTCCCACAGCTGTCGCTTGTGCCTGTGTGCGTCGCCACCCCTACCCCCATCCCACCCCGACAAGTTATTCGAAGAAGAAATACCAAATCACACACCACATCCCCCAAAGCCAAAGGGGTTAATAATACTGCCCTTCCCTCAAAGCAAACGCCAATCCAGTTAAACAACCCTATTAACTTTTTTTTCCAATCTGGATTCATTTACATCGACACCTTCAGCTGGGAAATAGGAGCACCAACATTGCAATCGAGCAAATATGCAGTACACGTTTCAGGAAGGAGCAGAAACCAATTTACAAAAAGAAGGCAGGACATGCTGGGCGGGGGGGGGGGGAGGTACAGAAAAGATGGCAAGAGAGGATGAAATGGAACAACAGAGGCAGTGGATGACTCGTTCCTGTATCTGCATTCCTAGGATCATCCAAACATTATTTTCAAGGGAAAATGCAACACCACATGCTGCCTTCGAAGAAAAGGTGTCCGTCCCCCCCCCCCCCCCAATCTCTGCATGTTACGTGCATCCAGGAGACCGCTGCAGTGTTTTTGCTTTGTTCTCTCTGTCTCTGCCTCTCTTTCTCTCTCAATCGCTCTCTCGCTCTCGCTCTTGTTTTGCAGACATGAGAGAGAGAGAAGAGGGGGAGAAATTCTAAATAATTTATTTCCAATTGTGGGATCCTGCCTTTCCCAAGTCCGATTCCAAAGATGATCAGCACAAGAGGAGCGAGCCTGCGGGGGGGGGGGGGCGGAGAGAAAGGGCTTCGGCATTTTTTTTCACTGCACAGATTATAATATACACACACTGCAACTCAACACAGCGCTGAAATCACACTCGCTCCCAGGGATTTCAGATGAGTGGCATGCATTCAGTCGGGCTTTGTTTGTCTAAACCTCAAAGGAAGTGTTTGCCTTTTAAGCCTTCTTCCCTAATTTACAAAAACCAAGAGAGAAAGAAAGCAGAATCGGGCTATTAAGGGGCTTAGGTGTGGGTTTACAAAAGAGGTGATCCAATTCTCCATATCTTTCATCCAACAATGCAATCAGTCAATCTTTGGTTATGCCAAC
Organism: Shinisaurus crocodilurus; assembly: GCA_021292165.1. Lineage (NCBI taxonomy): Eukaryota > Metazoa > Chordata > Lepidosauria > Squamata > Shinisauridae > Shinisaurus > Shinisaurus crocodilurus. The sequence goes on along the minus strand of JAHFWL010001192.1, from coordinate 1,076,645 downwards.
CACAGGGGTGAGCATTCTCTCCATCCCAAGGCGTGCAACATTGCAGTACTACTACCTGTGTCCAGTTTCGCTGCCTAAAGATCCCATCCTTCGGGCAGGCAACAGGGGGCTGACCCCTGGGATATCCTCCGTCATTGCCAGTGGCGGGATGGTTTTCTGGTGGGCATTGCTTTCAGATGGCGACTTCTTCAGCTTTGATCTGGCCATCCTGGAGGGCTTTTTGCGGGGAGCGGGGCCGCTGCCTTCACTTTATCTCCCAACCGGAACTCTCTCTGTTGCCTTCTTTCACTCATAGCAATCCATTGCCTCTAAATGCAGTTGGGTTCAGAGCAGGAGGAGGCATGTACCATCTTCTCTCTTCCAGACTCACACTCTCTCACATGCACACACACCCCCAAGCACGGCTGCGCAGTGGAAGAATCCTGCCCTTGTAGATTTATTGTGGTGCTGCTGTGGAAGGAATGCTGGAGCCGTGCTCCTGCCCGCCCTGCAGCAGAACTGGGACAAGATGAGAAATTGCTTCCCACCGGGACTAAAAGGAGAGTACGTATTTCCATGCCTTGACCGGTTAACAGAATGGATGATGCTACTATTACTCCTTCAGTGAAGTCTCATTGGAACGAGCGTGGCTCTGCATTATCTGATTCTCAATTGCTGCCGGATTTGCATCTACCCCACATGCATCTCCAGCTTCTCTGTCAGTCACTGGGCTCTCCCTCCTATTAAATATTAAGCATTGAGATATATACACATACACACACACACACACACACACACACGGCCAGTGTGGCGTAGTGGTGAGAGTGTTGGACTGGGACTCGGGAGATCCGGGTTCAAGTCCCCGCTCGGCCATGAAACTCACTGGGTGACGTTGGGCCAGTCCCTGACTCTCAGTATAACCTACCTCACAGGGTTGTTGTGAGGATAAAATGGAGAGGAGGATTTATATATATACACCAGTTTAGGGAAGATTGCATTAAGCGTGCTTGAAGCACTTCAATGGGCCTGAGCCAAAAGGCACTCGTCGCTTTTTGTGAATGTTTTTGTCTACACATTTGTTTTTGTGGTGTTGTTTTTCACCCTCTGTGTGAAAAACTTTGCCTATTCGTTTATTTCTCCCTCACCTGCCCTCACTGTCTATTGCCTTCACTTGCCCTCAGTAATATCGTCACACAGTGAAATCTGACCGGCTACCTAACATCATCATCCCGTTCACTACATGATCCGCAGTTGGTTGAGGAGGATCTCTGATGTGGCACGAGAAGGCAGTAGCAGCTGGGCGTCCTGCTCTAGCTGGTTCAGCTAGGCAAGTACACTGGGCAAATCCAACAGGCAAGTCAATTAAGCAGGCAAATGGTCAGGCACAAACGTTTCAGCCCAGTATGGGATCAGGCTACGGCAAGAGTGGTCAAAAATATATGCAATGGTCAAAGCACAGTATTGCCAGGCAAGTAGGTGGTTTCCAGAAGATAGATCTGAGGCACAGCCAGGGTCAAAACACAGATAAGTGGGCAGATACAATACACAGGCCAGGAAGAAGATGCAAGCCGGAGTCCAAGGGTCAAGTGCAAGGTGACGGAGAGAGGATGCAAGGCACTGGAGCTGGTAGAACAATGCTGCTCCAGCAAAGGCTAGCCTGACACTGAAGCCTTACATGGCCAGAGCAGACTGAGCCTCACCCAGGACAGCAGTCCCGCTCAGGAGCAGAGCCACGCTCCAGAGGAATCCTTTCCTCTTGAGGAGTCTGCGATGACACGGTCCCTTGCACTTTAGGACCAGGCGCATAAACCCTTCTCAGGCCAAGCACCAACACTTAAAAACCTGAGGGGAGGGTCAAATGAAAACTTTCCCCTACTAATGAGGGAAAAGATTAATACTGGTTATTAAGGATCTAGCTCAGTGTTCTCCAGCCTTGGGTCCCCAGATGTTTTTGGCCTACAACTCCCAGCATGCCCCAGCCAGCTATGCTGGCTAGGGCATGCTGGGAGTTGTAGGCCAAAAACATCTGGGGACCCAAGGTTGGAGAACACTGATCTAGCTTAAATTTATGATACTGTGGGTACAAAGGTGTGTGTGTGTGTGTGTGTAGATTTGAAAGTAATGCAGGTTAATAACGCCAAGCTGACACGTAGGATTTGGGTAGCAAACAAAATAAAAATAAGTTTATTTTAGTTCTCAAAATCTTAGTTCCAGAAAATAACTTTAAACCTGACTACACCAAACACTTTATAATTAACCTAAGTCCCTATAATGCTAAATACTTTCACTCCTCAGACAAGCACTGATTTCTCTCAAAACTCCTGACAAGACACAAATAACTACGCTGGCTCAGCTTGTCTGAGCGTGGAAAGCTAAGCAGGGTCAGGCCTGGTTATTACTTGGATGGAAGACCCCTCCTCTAGTTTCCTGCATTGAGCAGGGGGTTGGACTCGATAGTCTGCCCTTGTAGGCTCCTTCCAACTCTATGATCTATGAAATCTATGAAACCCAACTAGCCTAACTCCCAAACTCTCTAACACTCCCAATACACTACAACCAACACTCTACTTCTTAACTCTGACATCACTCACAGTCGCACACTCCTTATAGACTCCTCCCCCCACCCTTTCCAAGACATCACAAACCACACCCACTCGGTTCAACATTCTAGACACATTAAACATACTAATGCAGACATACACCAGGGAACTGAATTGTGGGGTTACGCCTCTGTAATTGAGAACTTCTTCTCAAAGGAGCCGGACTGGCCTGCCTCTTGATGTGACTACGCCCTTGGGGGGCTAATTCCTCAGAGGTGGGGCTCCCGCCCCTCCTCCCGTGGGGACAGACCTGCAGCCATCTCCTTTGAGGGCCCAGGTGCCTGCAGGTCCCCTGACGTGGGAACTCTAGCTCCTTGGAGGAAGAGGAGGAGGAGGAGTCCTCCGGCAGGGGCATGTGACACCAGGAGAGGGGAAGAGAAATGACAACAATTCGCACATGAAGCAGTTTGCAGGGCAGAAATTGCCCCCATACACTATTTTTTCCATCTAAAAGAACAAGCAACAGCAGGAGAATATCGAATCGCGTCCTATTTCACAAACAGTATTACAACGAGAAAGAAATCTAATGTAGTAGTTAAAACAAGGGTTTGGGACATGTGGCACTGCCGATGTTGTTGGACTGCAACGCCCATCATCCCTCACTATGGGCTGTGCTTTCCAGGGCTGCTGGGAGTTGCAGTCCAGCAACATCTGGAGGGCCACATCTGTTCCCTGTCCCTGGTTTAAGAGATTAAGCTGTGAACCAGGAAGTTCCTGGTTCAGATCTCGCGTGTGTCATGAGAAGCCACTAAGTGGCCTTAAACATGTCTGTCTGACCTGTCTGTCTCTTCCTTAGCCTCAGTTCCCCATCTTGAATATGGGGAGAATAATACTGACTACCTGAGAGGGTGTTGTAAAATATATTGCTATATTCTTATGGAGCCTCTATTTAGACGCCAGGATGTTATTTCAGAGATGGTTGATTCCTTAAGCTTGCAGAATTGTATGCATTAACACCCAGCTTAATAGGGATTTGAACCCTGGTCAGGAGGTTCTCCTTTATTTTATTTATTTATTTAATTTATTTATTATATTTATACCCCGGCTTTTTTCCTGCAAGGAACCCAAGGTGGCTTACATAATCCTCCTCCTCCTCTCCATTTTTATCCTCACAACAACCCTGTGAGGTAGGTTAGGCTGAGAGTCAGTGGCTGGCCCAAAGTCACCCAGTGAGTTTCATGGCCAAGTGGGGACTAGAACCCTTGATCTCCCAAGTCCCAGTCCAACACTCTCACCACTATGCCACACTGGGTCTCTCACACTTTAAGAATGCCCTCCTCTCTCTCTTGTAGACCGGGCACCCAACCTCACAGTTGTTGCTGCGAGAAGAGAAATGGCTCCCCCAGTTTGGGACTGATACAGTACTGCCCCAAACTGAAGCTCTAGGGCCCCCATCCCCTTCTCTTGGGTGTTAGGTGCAGCCTTTGGCCACCAGTTGGTCAGCTGCATGCAGAAAGCCTGAGGTTCAATCCTTGGATGCCACAACGTCTTTTTAACGAAGGCTTGTCTCAGTTGGCTAACTGTTGGAGGTGTAATACAGCTAATGCTTCTCTAATCCATATGTTTTGGCAACGCCCAATGGCTGCCTCTTTCTGGGAGGAGGTAATAATATGGATAAACTTTGTGTTGGAAAGCCCTTTAATATTTACTGATGTACACGTTCTCCTTAATTATCTATCTGCTTCTTGGAACTTAATGCAAGGATAATGTAAATGGATTTTCTGTGCCCCTCTGACAGCCAAAAAAACTGATATTACAATATTGGAAGGACAAACGGCCGCCTCCGAGAATGCAATGGATTGAGGACTTAACAATGCTTTCAACTTTTGAACGGGTGGTCTTTAGGCATAACCTACAAATGATACATGGAAATTTGGTCCGCCTTTGTTGAAGCCTATGCATAACTATGCTTATGGATAGTAGTATATCTTGGTTTATATAAAAGATATAGGGGTATATATTTCATATGTATCAACTGTAATTGATCTAATCAAATTTCATGTAAGAATATGGTAATATTGTATTGTATTCTATTCTATTTATTTTTCTTTTTATGTTTTTCTTTTGTTTTTGTTTTGAGTTAATAAAAATCACAATTAAAAAAATCAATGGGGGGTGTGTGGAAGTCTGAGCTTCAATCCTCAGCATGTTCATGGCTGGAAAAGTGCCATGCCCGAGACCCTGGCAGGGCTCTACCAGTCAGAATAGGCAATAATGGCCTAGGAAAGGGCTCTCCAACCTTGGGTCCCCAGATATTGCTGGACTACAGCTCCCAGAATCCCTTGCCATTAGCCATGCTGGCTGGGTATGCTGGGAGCTGTGTAGGCTAGCAACATCTGGGGACCCAAGGTTGGAGAGCCCTGCTCTAGGGGTTGGATCAAGGGTCTTGACTCAATAAGGCAACACTGTGTGTCCACTTAATGACAACTTTGGTGGGTGCAGGAATACATATGGTGGTTTGCTAGGTAAAGAACCAGCAAGAGGATGAAGTGGAAAGACTAACTGGTTGGGCCAGATGGAGAGAACGAGGGAACCCGTGAGAAGTAATGGCTAGAACAGGGATGCCCTCCAGATGTTTCACACTACAGCTCACATCAGCCCCAGCCAACATGACCAATGGATTATGGGAGCTGTAGTCCAAAACATACGGAGAGCACCAGGATGTCAACCCTTGGGCTAGCATGTTGGACGTACGTTCATAAGAATAAAGAGGAACATTCAGCACCAAGGACAGCAAGTAGCTGTGTAAGAACTATCTACAGAATGAAATGCCCACCCTTGATTGGGAATGTGTTTAGAGATGTGTCTATAAAGATGGGCTGTAGCTGAGATGGAATGAAAGTATGCCTGTATTTAGCATTGATGCTTTGCCATGGTAGTCAAGCAACCCTTGAGTTGCTAAGCATGCAAATAGGCCTCAGGGGAGGGACGGGTGCAATCCCAGTAAGCTGCCCAGAGAACGTTGCTATCAGGCAGCATGAAAATACTGTCAATAAATGAATAAATTTATTTATTTATTTATTACATTCCTAATCTGCTCAATAACGAATGTTCTCTGGGTGGGGATGCATGCTACTAGTATCTAAGGACAGACACATCTCAAGTTTGACACAAATTCTTTCAAGTCAATTTCATACACAAATTCAGACACAAATTCTCTCAAGTCAGTTTTGGTTTTTCCAGTCTTCCGTTCAGTTCCTCCCAAACTTTGGGAATTTCCCCAGTCTTATTCCTCTAGCAATACCGCAATGCTCAGATGCTTCATTAATCAGTACAGGACCAGGACAACGTGGGGGCATCTTTGCTGGCCCCAGGCACTCCATCCCCTCATCTGGATTTGGGCCTGAAAGTCCCAGGGGAAATGTGGCTGCACGGAGAGTAAGTTGTAAGCAATCACAGTTTGTGACATTGCACAACATCGTCACTGATCACGGGAAACGACTGTTAAGGCTTTTGCTTCCAATGTCCTGGCTTTGTGGAGCTTGAGCCAACGTGAGATAACCTTAACTCTGGTCTGAAACTGGGCAGGTTTTTGATCATTGAATCTTGGATAGCATTCTCATTCTTGGCAGCACCTCCTGGCAAAATAGCCCACACCTGAATGATTAGAGCCACAGTTAATTGTCCTTCCATGCCAGTAAGGGTGCTCCAATATCTGCTCAGTTTGGAGGGGGGGAAGAGAAAACTCAGTGCTTTTCCTGGGGAAATCCTACCAGTGTTGTTCACCTTTTTTCATATCTTTTCACTGCTCCCCTGATCTGCTCTTGCTTGCTTCAGTGACATTTATTTATTTATTTATTATATTTATATCCCACCTATTTTCCTGCAAGGAACCCAAGGCGGCTTACATAATCATCCTCCTCCATTTTATCCTCACAACAACCCTGTGAGGTAGGTTAGGCTGAGAGTCAGTGACTGGCCCAAAGTCATCCAGTGAGTGTCATGGCTGAGCGGGGACTAGAACCCGGATCTCCCGAGTCCCAGTCCAACACTCTCACCACTACGCCACACTGGCTCATCACACACACACACACACACACACAGTGATTAGGATGTTTCAGCTTCCTCAAGTGATCTCAGCCAATCAGGGATCACATAGTCATAGTGAGCACAGTGATATCTCGTGTTACCCAGGCAATTCTATCCTATGTGCTGACATCACCAAAGTCAAATAAAAGCCAATCAGGATTGTGAGGGCAAATAAAGCCTACTGAGGGCAGTGCTTCCTGAACTGGTGGACACTTTTGTCCCCTTCACAGTGACCGCTGGGGGGGAGGGGGAATTGCAAAAGGGGTGCATGTTTCAATGGTGACAAAAGTGTTTGTGAACACCAACACCACCCCGCTTTTCAGTCCAGCTTTACATGACGACAACAACAACAACAACAAAATAATCAGGGGAAGACCTGCAGCCCGTGGACAATCCACAAATGTCATTTGCTCCAAGAACCTGTCCTAGAAAGCTGATTTGCTGTACGGGAAGACAACAATGAATGGCACACTGCCAATGGAACTCTCCGAGCACTGTTGTTAAAGACTTTCCAAAAATTAGACAAACAAAGCAACCGCAGTATAACCATCATTTCTGTGCTGTCTTTGACAAATATTCAGATTTTGTGGTCAAGGGCCAGAGCCCATGCTGGTCACCGCAACCAGACTCAATGGCATAGAGGGCAAATGAAGCCACGGGCAGTGAAGGCTTGACACTGGGCGAAAGGAGGAAGAGGAAAAGGGGGGGGACACACACACACAAGGAGAACAGAAAGTCACCGAACAGCACCAAAACAAACAGGCATATGTATGCAACAAGCGTCACAGAGTATTGATGAAAAAGCGAGTTATTTCCTGGCAATTGTAAAAATAACTGGGGCTCAAGCCTACACTAAACTGTGGGGAGCTGAACATCCGTGGCTGTGCCACAGCCACAAAACTCAGCCTTCTGTCCCTTTCAGTGAGGAACATTCGAACTGTATCTCTCCAGCCCGCATCCAACCAGGCAGGGAGTCTGCCACCACAGCTAGTAGCCACCAGCCATCAATGCTCGATTCACGGTGCAATCCTATACATGTCTGCTCAAAAGTAAGTCCAACTGTGTTCACTGGCACCCATTCCCAGATAAGTGGGTATAGAATCGCAGCTTTAAGCAAGCATCTTGAAGCCATCAATACCCAATGAAAAAGAATATATTTGGCTACAAGCACATAAAAGTCGGGAGAAAAATCCTCATTTCTTCACTTTGTATGGCTGTAAAATGCATATCTTCATATATACCGTGGGGGAAAGGGAGAAGTTTTAACTGGTTTGCTGAATAAGGCTTTGCCAAGGAACAAGCACAGAACTGACACATTCAAAAGCTCCAAGCCTAACACTTTGAAACAAGTCTCCCGTGTATTTTGAAGAAAGCCAGTGGCAAGCTGGGGAAGGATGCAGAAGAGACACAGCTTAGTGGCGTTCAGGATGCTGGGGAAGAAATGGCATTTGGGAGCAAGCTGAATATTCATCTGAAAGGAATACACATCAAAGTTTGCACTGCTACATACATAGACAAGCACAAGCAAGTCTGCAATTACGAAAAATATTTTCAGGAGTGGGGGGGGGGAAGAGATGTGAACAATTGTCTGCTTTACTTTTGAATACTTAAGATTTAACTCATAAGGACTGAGGTGGGGAAAGACAAAAATAATAGAATCATAGAGTTGGAAGGGGCTATTTAGGCCATTGGGTCCAATGCCCTGCTCAGTGCAGGAATCCAGTTTCATAGATTTCATAGATCATAGAGTTGGAAGGGGCCTACTACAAGGCTATCGAGTCCAACTCCCTGCTCAATGCAGAAAACTAGAGGAGGGGTCTCCCATCCAAGTAATAACCGGGCCGGGCCCTGCTTAGCTTTCCACGCTCAGACAAGCTGAGCCAGCATAAGCCAGAGGCCTGTCCCTTACAGATGGTTGTCCAGTCCCTGCTTGGATATCTCCAGCGATGGAGATCCCACCACCTCCCTAGGCAGTTGGTTCCATTGGCTGACTGCTCTGACTACCGAGAACGTTTTCCCTGATGTTCAACCAAAATCTGCCTCCCAGTAACTAAGTTGAGCCTGCTGTTTCATGTCCTACAGCCTTGGATGACAGAGAACAGGTTGCAGCCCTCTTCTCTGTGACAATCCAAGGAGTATCCCTTGATGGCCTTATTTTAGACCCTTCATGCTATGCCCATTACATGAAATACTAGTGCCACAAGTGGACTAGGAAGCCTAAAAGGGGGCAGACTCCACTGCAGAAGGGTGGGTGACAATACTGGGCTCCAAAAGTAATTTAGTACTAAGGAACATGCTATCGTATCGTCCCCCAGATCAGAATGTTCAGCGTGATCTTGAGATGGAAAAAATGAAATCACCCGTTATTACATCGCATCCTCATTTGGAGGCATTATTATAACGCCCCTTTGTTCGGCATCTGATTATTATGGCCTCGTCGCTCAAGGAGGGGCCATTCCTATGGAGCCTGCTTCAAACACCGACTCTTAGGGCCCTTCAGAGTCCTAACTCTGTCACCTATGAGCAGTTTGGGGGCTCACACTGTTTCCTGTGGGGCTGCTCGTCTCAGTCCAATGCATTCCTATAGCCATTGGGAAGTGCAGGCCATTTGTAAAGGAAGGTTGCTGGGGAAGCATGGAAAGAATAAACATGGAAATAACCCTAGACAGTTTTTTGGACCCACCCACCCCCTCCACCTGTCTAGGCCATTTGAAACTGGTGCTTACAGATCATTATGTAAAAATGCAGTCACCTTCTGTTTATCGCATTGTGATTTCTTTGTTTATTTGGAGATGATCCCTAGAAACTGCTGTGTTGGAGATCGTAGGAGTTGTTCCCTAAAACCTTGTTGTTAGTGAGCATTTTGATTTGGAGTTGTTTTCCATGAAAAAGAAGTATTTATCTCTTGCGGGTATTTTTATTTGAAGATGATCCCTAAAATTCATCACTGTAAAGGAGGTGTTTTGGGGGGCTTATGCCACACGTCCGCCACCAGAAAAACCTTCCATTATCTTTGGGCAATGGAGAGAAGGTAACAGGCAGTGGAAGGCCCAGTTAAATCGCTAGTTTTAACCTTTAAAGCCCTGCCTAGTCTGGGACTGCCTCTTCCTACATGGGGACTAGTCAGCAGACTGTGCTCCAGACAAAAGCAGGGCCTTTCCTGTTGTGACCCCAAAACGCCTTCCTGAAAAGATTAAGGTTTTCGAGAGGCTGTAAAATCCTTCCTTTTTCAGCTACTTTTGGCTGATCTGGATCTTTTATTCTGTGATTTGTAGTTCATTTAATATATACCTTTTACAGTTTTATATTTGCATTCTTGTATTTGTTTTATTATGGTATTTTTATTTTTACTTTTTATTACTTTGAGCTATTTTGGAAATGCTGTACAGTATATGTAAACATTTTATTTACATACATCAAAGCACTGTTATGGCAAGAGAGACTATTCTGCTCCAAGGGTTTGATGGACTAATGTTATCATTTTATTCTCCTCTCTTTCATATGAGCAACAGAAGAAACACCGCTGGGGGGGACGGGACTGGATTCTTCATTACAGTTTCCTTCACTAATAACAAAATGGGAGCTCCTTGGGCAGAATTGGTTGCTTATCTCCCCCGCAGGAAGACTGTGTTAATTAATATGTTTGAACTTGCATAATTCCCCGGCTTCAGCCATTTCTCTTGACACTCCCTCCACTAATTCAAACCAGGCCAGCCTGAGGGGACATAAAGAGGAGAGAGCTTTTCATGAAGGAGTTCCAAATCCTTAAACTTAAAGCTAGGGATGTGCTGATGTTGGGAAGTCCGGTTTGTTTAAGCTCGACGGACTTCCTGCCCACTTCCAATCTGATGATCGGAAGTGGGCCAAGTCGAGGGTTTCCCCCGCGAACTTCCATCTCTAAGACAAGCCGCAGTTTGCGCATTTTAAAAAAAAAAAAACCCCGCTAAGGAAATTTGCGCAAATTATGGTATTTGTGCAAATTGGAAGCCGGAAACTACATCGTTCTAGCACTAGCACGATTCACAGAAACTGTACTAACATGCGCAGACCGCAGCCCGTCTTAGAGATGGATGTCCGTGAGCAGGCTCGACTCGCACAACAGTGAGTCGGTGCCAGGATGGGGAATCCAGGCGGCCAAATTGTGGAAATCCATTGTATTTTCACCCCCCTGTTGGTTTCCTACTTAAAACTGGGGCACATGATACCATGGCTGGCTAACCCCTGCAAGCATTTGTTCACACAAGCGGTCCACTCACAAGACTGTCACTGTAGAAGAGAAAACTCACACATCCCTTCCAGGACCAACTAGCTGCAGCCATACCAGTTCCGGTTCTTAATGCAGCTCCACAGTTTATGGAGCAACTGGGTGCATTTACAGCGACACTGTGGTTTGTATCCCATATCAACACACAGAAACTATGAGTGCCAGCCAGGCCTTGGTGTGGCCCAAGCTCTGGGAAGGTGGGTTTCGGAAGGTTTCCTTCTGCTAACCACCAAGTGGAGCAAAAAGCTATGCAGAGCACTGAAGCCCAGAACCATATCACTGGAGCAGAAGTCCAGCTCAGCTTCTCCAGAGAGAGAGAGAGAGAGAGAGAGAGAGAAGTGGGCACTGATATTCTCAGGAAGTCTGCTCAGCTCCCACTCTGTGGCTCACGCTGGCTCAGCTTGTCTGAGCGTGGAAAGCTAAGCAGGGTCAGGCCTGGTTATTACTTGGATGGGAGACCCCTCCTCTAGTTTCCTGCATTGAGCAGGGGGTGGGACTCAATGGCCTTGTAGGCCCCTTCCAACTCTATGATCTGAGCTGGACTTCTGCTCCAGTGATATGGTTCAGGGCTTCAGTGCTCTGCATACGGTAGCTTTTTGCTCCACTTGGTGGTTAGCAGAAGGAAACCTTCCGAAATCCTTTGAATCCTTTGGCTCTGGAGATTTCTCATCCTCGCAGCCATGACTAGCTAGATAGACAGACAGACAGACAGACAGACTTTTTAAAAAATGAACACATACACACAAAGAGAGAGAGATGTCCAATTCTGCCTGCAAGTGGAACCACACACACACACACACACACACACTCCTGTCTAGAATCCAGCTTCCGATGAAAACACCATTTCCAGTGATGATGCAGGAGGAGGCACGAGGTTTAAAAGTGTCACACTCAATGCATTACAAATTCAATTCCACGGGAAGCAATGCTATTATTTTTAGCTTGTAGACACACCGATGGTGCCAACTATTACCGGCTGCACCGAGTTGAAGTCACAGTGTAGGAATGGGTGATTCTCCACCCAAGGCCATTTCTTTCAGCAAAACAGGAGAGGCAGAGAATCTTCTGTCTACATGGTCATCTGGCAGAGAGGACGCTCTGCCCATCTGGCCTGAGGGCACCATGCCATTCCTCTCTTCAACATTGCAATTAGATTACACAACTGAGAGTGGATCTGGCATGGACAGCTGGGTCCGCTATGATCACCGTTTGGATGGGATGGTGACCAGGGGTGAGCGATGGAGTGCGAGATGGAATCCATCTCCGTGGAAGGTCTATCTCAAGGAGCATCTCCAGCAACACCAAGTAGGCTGCTCAACAAGATCTGCCACAGACGGCCTTCTCCTTGTCCCTTCAGCCAGAGCAGCTAGACTGGTGGGGATGAGGAAGAGGGCCTTTTCTGTGGCGGCCCCCGTACTGTGGAACTCTCTCCCGAGTGACCTCCGCCATGCCCCCTCTCTGCTGAGCTTCCGCCGCTCACTAAAAACTTGGTTGTTCAGGCGGGAATATGGGGTGGGCTAAGATTTTAAAATTTTATATTGCTTTAAATGTATTTTATCCTGTTTTTATCTGATGTACATCGCCCAGGGTGGCCGGTTTGCCGGCCAGATGGGCGATAAAATAATAATAATAATAATAATAATAATAATAATAATAATAATAATAATAATAATAATAGGTGCGTCCACCACCTCTAGACCCTTCCACCACAGCTCAGCCCTCAACCAATCAGACCGATTCCTCCTGGCCTGCTTCGTAAAGGCCTGGCAGTGAGGGCACATATCCACTACGCGTCCCTCCCCAAGACAGAACAGACAGAGGGAATGCCTGTTGGTTGGGGGCAACTTACTGCCGCAGCGAGTGCACTTTTGGAACGGGTCTAACCCAGGGCTCTCCAACCTTGGGTCCCCAGATGTTGCTGGACTACAGCTCCCAGAATCCCTTGCCATTAGCCATGCTGGCTGGGTATGCTGGGAGCTGTAGGCCAGCGACATCTGGGGACCCAAGGTTGGAGAGCCCTGGTCTAACCGAAGCAGAAAGCAGAAAGGGGGGGGGGGGACACAGAAATACTTAACAAATAGATGGGAAAACGGTAGAAAGAGAAAGAGATAGAAGAAGAAAAACGTATCTGAATAACCCAGCAAAAACGCTCTCACAGGAGAGAGAGAGAGAAGTCCCTCAGAGGTCCAACCACAATGGTGGTCAACTGAGGGAACAGGCAGGAGCCAGCTAGGAGCATTATCAGTGAGACAGCGGGGGAAGGTTTCCCGCCTAAATTCCTCAGCTAGAGAAGTTTCCTAAAAGAGGCTCCACGCAGGTGCAGAGCCCATATGCGTGATGCACAGAGACTACGAAGAAGAATAAGCCCTATTCAGGCATTCAGGAAGGCCTCGAAAACAAAGCATGAGGAAAAGGAGAACTTCAGCCCCGCCCCTCTCCCTCATCGTGTTTGCTGCCCTCAACTCGTGGAGGGCGACGGCCTGAAGAGAAGAGCCTCCTCTATCCTCGGAGGCTCTCCGTGCAAGCCAGAATGCTGGAAAATCCACAAGGAGGGTCCAGCAATTACCCGGACACTCCGGCAGCGGAGTAGGCATCATCGCACCTACGATGAAAAACATCCTGGAGCTGCGCTCCCTTGTATTCGCCCTCCGCTGCACTCATCCTTATGGGGTGGGGAACGTTCAGAGTGCGTAATAATAGTAGGCGATCACTCGTGACCGAGTAAGATTGTCTTCCAGGATAAAAATTTACGAAAAGAAAATTTTAAAAGGAGGAAATTCTAAAGAAAATTGTGTAGACTCCAGCGATGGGTCCCGAAGTGACTGTGGAGGCCAATTCTAGAATCACACAGCGAGGACACAGGTTGCCAGATGGAAGATGGTCCTGTGAAGGATTCGTTTGACGTGCTTTTCGCTTAGCACGTTTCTCCCTTTCACCTTGCACTCGGGCTTCTTCAAAGCCCATGGAACCTTTGTGAAAGGCCAGCCTCCAGTTAGATCGTTCATGGGCCAGAGCTTCCCAGTAATAATAAGTACCGTACCCCTTCTTTGTATCTGTGTGAGTCAGTATTCTTAGCATCCCCCGCCTTATTGGATCAAGGCAACTAACAGTGCCGTGGATTGTGGAGAGACACAACAGGCAAGAGTGAGTGGGTAATTCTGTGACACTTTGCTGGGGTATGATTAAACGATCCAATCACACCCAACCACGAGACATGAAAGGATTACCTTCCCACCCTGCGGTGGCTGATTCAGTGTTCAAGAAGGAGGCAAAGCCGATCACACAAAGATGCAAAAACTGACAGTCTCCTCGGAGGATAGCTAATTCTGGAGTGCCTCGGGGTGCCTGAATGCTCCAGCAACGCCTGATGCTGAGACAATTTACCTGTCCACAGGAGAAGCTGGTTAGAGCGACGCAATTCATGCCAGATGCAACAAGGCAGCCTCTCCTGCGGATGGATGCTCTGGGCCTACTACACGAGCCTCGAAGCATGCCATTATGAATCATCCTGCTGAAAAAGATTAGTCTCAAGACACGGCCGGGCTGGCAGGTTTTCATTTTCTTAAGCTGCACTATCAGTCCTTCCATGCATAAGGCTGCTGGAGTGCCGTGTGCGCGCTGTTAATCGCCCGTGGAAGCTCTGCGCGCGGAGGATACGGGCTGCCCGCGCGTCGGCATCCCCACAACCTGCTTTCATTTCTCCTCCCCGGTCTGCTGCGCTCTGCGGCAGCCGCCCGGGCTTCTTATACGGAGGGCTTCGTGGACGGAGGGAGCGGGGGAGATCGAGAGAAGCGGGGGCGGCGGGGGTGTTCGTGGAAGCCACGTGAAAGGCCAGGATCGTGCCAGACGCGCGGTGTGAATCAGCTTTCTGGGGAGGGGGAGTGAGTCAAGGCCGGAAAGCCGAAGTTGAAAGGGGCCGCCTCCTTAGTCCGGCGAGAGCATGGATCGAGCATCGTGTCGAGTATTTTAGGCTTGCGAGTCTGAGAGGCAGTAAATTACCTTTTTTGCTTCCCCTTTCAGGGCCCAATCCTATAGCATGTCCAGACAGAAAAAGTCCTACAACTCCCAGCATGCCCCAGGCACGCTGGTGTTTCCAAAGTCCAGGCTGTGAACGCCGGTGCTGATGTAGCCAAAATGGCACCATCCACGCGCAAGAGGAAGGCGGCAGCAGGCCTGGGGAAGCCCCAAGGTTTGCAGAAGTACAACAAATCTTTAGCAGGGGGTGGGGCGTGGGGGGAGAAAATCCTAATATGGGAGAACCAAAAACAGCCCAATGGTGACTGAGCACGCTCAGTGCCCACAGAATGTAGATGTATTTATTTTTATTTATTTATTCTATTTATACCCTGCCTTTTTTCCTGCAAGGAACCCAAGGCGGCATACATAATCCTCCTCCTCTCCACTTTATCCTCACAACAACCCTGTGAGGTAGGTTAGGCTGAGAGTCAGTGACTGGCCCAAAGTCACCCAGTGAGTTTCATGGCCGAGTGGGGACTAGAATCGGGATCTCCTGAGTCCCAGTCCAACACTCTCACCACTACGCCACACTGGCTCTTTCTCACTTGACTGTTGGGGGGGTGGGACAGAAAAAGAGGGGGGGGATGGGGCTGCCCTGAAAAAAAGTCATGGCTGGCTGGCTAGAAGCCTGAACAGGGAATACGCCATACTGCAACATTTTGTTACAGGGCTGAATTATTTGTATTCCTCCTTTCCACCAAATGGTGCTCAAGGTGGCTAAAAGTAAAATACAAACTAATAATTTTTTAAAAAATGTAACAACAAGACACATTAGTAAAACCAACAAAAACAATAACCAGTGAAAACAATGTCCGCAAACTTACAATCACCGGAACTTGTCACTTATGTGAGGCCAAAGGCCTGTCTCAATTTTTTTAATTTTTTTAAAAAGTATTTTCATGCCAGTGGAAAATCATCCATGAAGGGCTTGCTTTGGCTGGAGATGTATGAGAATTTCGTTGTTGTTTTTTTGTTTTAGACCAGAACTTGCCCCATTCATACCCCTGAAAATGAATACGAGCCCATTTTGTGGGCAAAGCTTGCACATTCCTGGGCTTGTGATACTCATTTGTAAAATATGTACTTTAGGGGGGGAAATGTGCATTTTCATGATTTAGTCAGTGGGGAGAAAGCACAAATTTGGGTGCGCAGTTTAAAAAAAAAATCTGCACCCAAATGCTTACTTTTCCTGTTCAAACAGGCCGGGGGCGGGAGGAGCTCGCATTCAGGAATGGGAAGAAGGCGCCCGAGCTTCAAGGAGGAACTCGGAGAACCTTGACAAGCTCAAGACTTGTTGATTCTCCCATCCCTAGAAAGCTCAGGAGCCAGGGAGCAGCCACCAAGAAGGCTCTCTCTCTCTCTCTCTCTCTCTGTCTCTCTGGGTTCCTGCCCTATATGCTTTAGAAGTTAATGGGACAGAAAGAAGGGGCTTTCCTGGAGATCTTAAAACCTGGGAAGGGTCATATGGGGAGAACACAGTCTTTCAGATAGCTTGTTTCCAAGCTGAGTTGTGCAGGGCTTTATAGGTCATAACCAGCACTTTAAATTGTGACCAGAAAAGGACCAGTAACCAGTGAAGCTGATGTCACATGGGGGGGGTGTCACACCATGGGTAGGCACCAGGGCTGTAGTCCAAAATAAATGGAGGGCACCAGCTTTTCTACCTTTGCAAACCAACGGGCGAATTTCATCTACAACAACATTTGATTTTTTAAAAAATTCTAAGGAGGCGTTCATATCTCCACAGCACCCTGTCCTTTTGGGGGCGGTCAGATATCCTGAACCTGCAGAGGGCGCGGAGGCAAAACCCCAGATTGCAGGAGGGAACAGGGCAATTGCTGGGGAAAGGGAGGCAAGGGCGGGGGAGGGAAGCCATCAAAACAATAGCAACCATGAACTATTCAAGGGCCCCATGAAAAGCCACCTCCTTCCAAAAGCAAGGCTGTAACAGAACAGAATAATGACCTTTTAAACTAAGACTCTTTCCCCCAAACCAGAGGGATCTCCAGCCTGCTCAAATAATACTCCATGTGTCCAGGAACCCTCATCTCTTTCCTTCAAAACACACACACACACACACACACAGAACCTCTTTGACATTTAGGATTAAAACAGGGGACATTGGAGCGCGCTCCATTCAATTCCAATTACCGCCTGTTCGCTAAAAACAAGACATTTCTCAAACATCACAGCCCGTTCCGGAACCAAGGCTTCTGCTCAAGAACGAGCAGCAGGTGCATCGTCCTTTTGCATATGCAGCCTAGGGACTTTTTTTTTTTGTTCATCCGGCCAAAAGCTTCTCTCTCCACTTAAAAATAATGAATCTGTACTCTCTGGTTCTTTGCAAGCAATCGCCAAAATGTCAAGCAAAGAGAAATCCTCAATAAAAATAAAATCCTTCAGGTGATATTATTTTCATAGACTGAATTTAATACCAATTATATTGTATTTTATTCTTTTAAATATTTGTATTGTACTTTATATTTTTAACTGTTATATGGCATTTTAGTTTTTTTTAACTATTTGTAATCCAGCCAGAGAACCTTAGGTATTGGGTGGATCAGAAATGTAATAAATAAAATAAATAAATACATTTAATATATATAGGTCCTAGGATAAGAGCAGGTCTGCCGGGAGGGGGGGGGGATTGGTCTGATATTACAGGTAGGGATTCAACTGGAGCACAGAAAAGGCACACGATATGATCATCATCTAAGAATCTCAGCTTTCATTTAAAAACAATGAGCAAGCTCCTAGACCTTATGATGGCAAATATCAACTTGAAACTGTGTGGATGCAGCCTAGTGAAACCACTAGAGTAGCAGAATAAATGAGGCAAAATGGGAAACACTTGCAGATCAGATTAAGAGCGTCCATGCAAATATGTGTAATGTATATGGCTGGTAGGGTTCCGGTTTTCTCGTTGCAGAATTTGGCTTACATTGGCACAGAGTTGGGAGTTCTCTGTAGTGCAACTGCGCACAGGCTTGCTTGCAGGGGGCTGGCATTTTTACCTTGGCTTTTTGAGTTATGGGAAGCTGCCTCACATCAGCTCAGACTCTTTGCTCACCTAGGCTACTCTGTCTACTAGAGCCAGTGTGGCGTAGTGGTGAGAGTGTTGGACTGGGGACTCGGGAGATCCGGGTTCTAGTCCCCGCTCGGCCATGAAACTCACTGGGTGACTTTGGGCCAGTCCCTGACTCTCGGCCTAACCTACCTCACAGGGTTGTTGTGAGGATAAAACGGCGAGGAGGAGGATTATGTAAGCCGCCTTGGGTTCCTTGCAGGAAAAAAGGCGGGGTATAAATATAATAAATAAATAAATAAATAATACTCTTACTGGCAGTGGCTCTCCAGACTGGCAGAGCCCATGACAGGCAGAGAAGGGTCTTTTCCCGTCACCTGCTACCTGAACCTTTTAACTGGAGATGCCGGGGGTTTGACTCTGGGATCTTCTGTAAGCAAACAGGTGCCCTATCACTGACCCAAAGTCTCCCTACCCCTATAGCTCAGTCAGTGACTAGGGCAAGATGCATCCTGAAAAAACAAGTTTTCCTAGTCCTCAGGCACAAGCCCGTCCCTCCCAAAATTCAGTTGTGGCCATCTCAAACGTCCGTCCGGGTAGATGTTTCTGAGAATCAGGGACACAAGTCTGAAAGAGGAATGGGAGGAAAATGTATTCAATTTGCATTTTTTTTAAATGCGAGCTTACCTAATTTCACACTTTTGAAATGATACAGGAACCGAAACGTCCTTCAAGATCCACACTTCTCCGAACTTCGCAATGGAATTCTCCAGTCAAAAAAAAAAAATGTATGCCACAATGGATCAGGGGGGAAATACACACACACCCCAAAAATGCAGAAACTAGCGAAAAGAATGTTCAAAAATACATTATATTAGAATTTTAAAAAAATTGCTGGCAAAAAAGGTGTGTATTGGGCAAAGTTGTGAACAAAACGACATGTATTAGGGGAAAGAGGCACAAAATACATGAATTTTAACATGAACTTTATTTTTAAAAATCAACATTTAGGACGAGCTGACCGTAAGACTGGAAAAATGAAAAACTCCGTGAAACCGAAATTGATAGAATCCTCCATTTCTAGCAAAGAATTCTTCCTTTGAACACGAGTGCAATGGGGCTATCAGGCTCTAGAGGGTGCCATCAGAGTAGGAAAGCACACAAACCAGACCCAGGATTGTACAGCTAAAGGTTGCCACCGAATGGCAAAAAAGAAAACTAATTTACAGCTAGCAGAGTAATCCTATAGCCCCTACACAGTGTCTAGAGAGGGCCAAAGGGTTTTTCGGATTCCTAGATCTGAGGATGCAAAAGAGCTCGGACCTCGGTTCTGGGGATCCGTGCTTCGATCCCCCTCCACCTCACTTGAAGCCGGCATGGGAAGAACCATACCGGCTGCTTCTCCGAGGTCATAAGAGCGACCTCAAGAAGAGGTTTAGGGGGTGTTCCGGGGGGGGGAGGAGACCAGAGCTGCCAAGATACAACATATCCTGACAGCGGCTGAGCCTCCTTCCTTCCCCCTCTGAAGCACCGCATTTCGATGGCTGAAATTGGCCGTCTAGCTGCTTTGCACGCGGGAGGAGCACAGAGGCAACCTTCGCCTTCGCGCTCCTCCAACTCTGCATCGGATGCCCGTAATCCTCCGAGTTTGGAGGGCTACGGGCATCCCCATTGGATTGTGCCCTAAGTCATTCAGCTGTGAAGCTCCACAACACAGTGTGCGCATGTCTTCTTCTTTTGTCCCACAGGCACATCTGGTCCAATAGGTTTGGCAGGTTTTTCGAAACAACGCAAAAACCTGCCAAACCTGTTGGCTCAGAAGGTGGAAATGGGAGTGGTGAACACTACACACCAGGAGCAGATAATTCCTCTTTCAAGCCACCTTCATCTCTAATGGAAGGGTGGGGGGGAGGAGTCAGCTATACTCTGCCTCGAACCTTAGACTTTCCACCTCTACGGGAAGCTCGAAACCATGCGACGAAACAGGCATGACCTTGGACCCCCTGGGTCTGTGGAAACGCTCGCATCGTCCACTAGTGGGCAGTTATCATAACCATTGTCTCACACCCCCGTCTCATTGTCACCGATGCAAAACCCTTCCCTTCCTGCAGATCCCACCATCTAGAAGAATGAGCCTCTTGCATATTTTCCACCGCCTTGTTTGCTTCACAGGATCACCGTGTCAAATGTCTGCTTCCTGCAACCGGCTTGCTCCATTTTATTTCCCCTCCTACAGACTGCTCTGGATGCTAAAACCTGGCGTGTCATCATCTCTCGCTGCATTGCGAAAAATTCAGAATATATCCAGGGCCAAACGAGATGCAATGTTACCGTCGCTCATTTGTGTGAGTGTTTTGGCGGGTCGAAGCCCCTGCCACGGTCTGTGTGTCCAGATCAGCCCCAACCCCATGATAGTCTCATCAGGAGGAAAGCTCCCATCGATGGCAGTGTGTGAGTTTTCCTCCCGATGCAGACAGGTGCCGAGGCTGATCCAGACTGATGCCGTGACAGGGGCAATGGACCGAAGCCCCTTCCCCTACCTTGATAACCATCCAGTTCCCCCCACTGTGGTTCTGATCCAGATCTTCCCCCTCCCCTCTGCACTGTTTTCTAATTTTTTAAAAAAGGCCTTTGGTCTAGTGGAGCCATGAAGGCAGGACTTTGGGGCAGGCGCTCAAGGCCCACTCAGCAGCACAAGCAGAGGGGCCCAAACGCAGCAGCAGGGCCGGCGTAGCGCATTTTGAAGGAAGTGAAGGAATACACATGAGCATCTAAAGAGCTCCTGAGGTCTTAAATGATCTACCTGCGCTACCGCTTTGGCCTGATCCAACGGGGCTCCTCTGAAAAGCCAGGAAGGGGTCACGTTGACCATGCGGAAGGTGAAGAACTGGGGAAGGAGCTCGGGAACCTCCAGGCAGGGCCATCAGTGAGTGGTGCGTGTGTGTGTGTGTTGTTGTTTCCTATTTAAATTCGGCGGCCCAAACATTGACTGCAAATCTCTGAGTGGATTTTAAAAATAAAAAAAATCTCATTGCAGCTCTAGTCAGTGACTTGACGTGCTGCCTCCTTGTGACCAGCTGCCTGCCTCGCGTGACCGGTTCTTCACCTCTCTGCAAAAAAAATAATAATTTTAAAATCCCCCAGCCGCTGGTCTAATGGTAGAGGTGGGGAAAAGCCCCCAACAACTTGCGTATGAAACTTGCGTCTGTCACTGAGAAAAAGGCCCAGCAGCTGCTCTGGAACCGTCAGGAACACCGTCCGCCAAACGGAACAAACCCAGCCAGGCTAATCAAGGAAGAGCGGCATGTTGCAAAATGTAATTATGCGCCACTCAGCTACGGGGAGGTGGGCAGCTGCGCCTGAGATTGTTGCTGCTGTCAGCTTCAATCGGAGCAGATTCCACGGGCACAGTTTGGGCTGGAGGATTCTAACCTACCTTGGCCTCTGCAGCTGTCAAGCTGCACAACTACCCCCTGTCAAGGTTCCGCTACTGCAGGGACCCCTTGATCTGCCTTTGGGAGATCTCTGCCTCTTCCCAAAGCCTCTCCCTCTCTAGGTTATCAAGTCCTTTGCCTGCTTCCAGTAACGTGGGTGTAGGCTGTAGACGTGGTGAATAAGTCACTCCAAACTCCAGGGTAAACAACAACACTTTACTTATAATATTAGGGTCTTTACTTAATAGAGTGGTTATAATTCAAAAGCAAGTATGATAAAATAAAACAAACAAACAAACAATCCAATGTTCTCTCGTTTAACTTCAGACTACCTATTTGCTATGCAGCCAGTTTCTCTTTCTCTCTCTCTGCTTCTCTCTGCTGTTTCTGTGCTGCTGCTTCCAGCTCTCTCTCAGCACACACTGACTGCTAGCTGACCACACCCCACATATATAGCCTTCCCAGGAGTGGAAGGTTATAATCATGTGACCTTGAATAAGAGATCTGATTCTTAACTTCTATTGGGTAACTTAAAACTCTCAAACTCCCCCTCCCATCCAAGTGTTTGGGCCTTCAGGCTTCACTACTCGAGGGAAGTGTTTGGGCCTTCAGGCTTCAACAAACTCAAGCCTGAGTAGGCCTCAATCCCTCACACACACACCCATCACCACAACCACAACCACCCCACGATCTAATTCGAGCAAGGTACCATCCAAGCTGGCCTGTGCAAGGGCTCACAGCATGGGCAGGGCAGGGCACCTCCCTTTGCAACCTGACAGGACTCAGACTGGGAATCGCCTCCTCTTCCTGTGCACCGGTGCCCCCTTGTGGTGTATTTCCCCTTTGAAATCACAGTGGCCCATTTAAGCATGCTTTTTAAATATATATATATATATATATATATATATATATATATATTAAGTGCGCAGGCCGTGTGACGTGCAGTTTGGCGTTTGGCCCCTGGGGAACTGGGTAGGCAAACTGGACAGATCACCCAGTTTTGGCATTCAGAACCGAGACCATCCGTGGAAATGGTCTGTGTTAAAAGAGGCGAAGCACAAAGCTGAGCGGCAGACAGAGCGAAAGCCGGATTCATTCAGTGCCCAACTTACAGGTTCGGGGGCAAGATGGAGGGTGGAAAAGCTGCATGTGGTTTTGTGCAGTTGTCCCTCGTTTGGTGATGTCCTCCAGCTTTGCTCACCTAACGTGCCTCCCCACCCCCATTTTGGATTTTGCCCAGTTATTAACTTTGTATATATATTCTCTTCCCCTCCTCAATACACATGTGCACATGGCCAATGCACATGTGCGCATCGATAAGAGATTTGGAGGGACACAACATGTGTCAGTGACATTGAGAAGAAAGTGTGTGTGTGTGTGTGTATGTGTGTGTGCGTGTGCGCGCACACACACACACTCTTATACTTTGCCAACTCAAAAACAAAAGGCTAAGATTCTGTGGACAATATGAAGTTGGCAGGAGGGAGAACTAAGTGGATTCATGTTGTGATGACTGCAAAAAAAATGTATCAATGTTCCTGATTCACTTGGGGCTCCAGCTGCACCAAACAAGCGCCATTTCCCAGACTCTTTGCTAAACACCTCGTTGCGCTGTTTCTTGGTACAAATAGCCCTGGCTGTTTGACAGAATAGAACAGTAATGCAAGCCTAAGTGAAGAAAATAGCACTTCACCTATATAAAATTAAACACCATTATATGAGCAATCACTTGTGCCATTCATAATAACCCTGTAATTTCATAAATTTTAAAAGTCTCTCTTCCCACCTGATCTCAGACAGACTCCCTTTCATATTCTTCATGGGGATCCCATCGGTTCCCACACAAATATGAAGTGGGGGAGAGATCAGTGCAAAATGGAACAGCTTGCTATTTTATTTTAGTTTTTAGTTTTAAAAAAGAAGGAATCATAGAAAAGTAGAGTTGGAAGGGGCCTACAAGGCCATCGAGTCCAACCCCCTGCTCAATGCAGGAATCCAAGTCAAAGCCAGTGTGGCGTAGTGGTGAGAGTGTTGGACTGGGACTCGGGAGATCCGGGTTCTAGTCCTCGCTCAGCCATGAAACTCACTGGGTGACTTTGGGCCAGTCACTGACTCTCAGCCTAACCTACCTCACAGGGTTGTTGTGAGGATAAAATGGAGAGGAGGAGGAGGAGGATTATGTTAGCCGCCTTGGGTTCCTTGCAGGAAAAAAGGCGGGGTATAAATATGATAAATAAATAAATAAATAAAAAGCATCCCTGACAGATGGCTGTCCAGCTGCACCTTGAATGCCTCCAGAGTGGGAGAGCCCACCACCTCCCTAAGTAGTTGGTTCCACTGTCTTATTGCTCTTTTTAATTAATTTTTCTTTAATCAGGGCAACAGTGAGCACATGCGTCGCTTTGTAAATTTAAAACATGGGCATCCAGTAAGCCTACCCCAACCTGGCACCTTCCAGCTGTTTTGGACTACAACTCCCATCAGCCTCAGCCAGCGTGGCCCATGGTCAGGGATGATGAGAGTTGTCATCAAAAACACCAGGCGTGCACCAGGTTGTTGAAGGCTGCAGTAAATAATGTAGACCAGTGTTCCCCAACCTTGGGTCCCCAGATGTTTTTGGCCTACAACTCCCAGCATGCCCCAGCCAGCATTGCTGGCTGGGGCATGCTGGGAGTTGTAGGCCAAAAACATCTGGGGACCCAAGGTTGGAGAACACTGATGTAGACCATGCAAAAGATGGAATTTGGCTCAGAGTTATTTCAGGCCTTCACAGCAGAACATTATTTCAGGCCTTCACAGCAGAACAAAACATCGCCTCATTTACCAGCAACTGTTCTCAAAGCTTCCCTGCCAGATATTCAAAAGGGCCCTCTGGATCTTTCCCCCCAGCTAGCCTTCTGATAACCATTTGATTGCCCATTTAAAATGCAATCCATGCCCCGATTAACTAACGTGGGCTGTTTTCCTGCTGGCTTTGCTCTCCCCAGGGAAGCAATTCTGCAAAATGACCGTCAGTTGATCCGACTTTTAAAATAGCCTAACTATTATCTTAAATTTGGTGGGCATGGGCAGGGCAGGGCAGGGAGGGAGGGAGGGGGGGAAATCATACATTTAATACTGGTGGAAATTAAAAGGTCAGGTTTCTTGGCCCCTTAGGAGGTGCAAAATACAGTATTTTTCCATGTATAAGACTATACTTTTCCTAAAATTGTTAGACTAAAAATTGAGGGTCGTCTTATACACGGAAGTAAGCCAAGGAGAGAACCACACGGTTGCGAAACTGCCCAGTGGGGGGGGCGTCTTATACATGGGGACGTCTTATAGACGGAAAAATACGGTACAGTCCCACCTATTTGCTCTACTGAAGCTGGGGAGACGATGGAAGCCACAGTTAAATCTCAATGGTGAGATTCAGGTTGCTTATATTTGGAATTTTATTGGAATTTTATGTTTAAGCTGCCCCTCATCCTAAGATACCAGAGCACTAAAGCAAAAAAAAGCATCATCATTAAGCATTAGTCCCCCCCACCACATCATAACTAAAACATAACTAAAACAAATTCACGGAGAAGGCTATCAACATACTACTAGGCATGATGGCATGGGAGGCAGTATACCTCTGCATACGAGTTACTGGGGAACATACTTGTGGGATCCCGTGGGCAGCTGGTTGGCCACTGTGTGAACAGAATGCTGGACTAGATGGACCCTTGGCCTGATCCAGCACCAGGGCTCTTATATTAGTGTGACCACTTATGAATTGCCAAAAAAGAGGAAATGCAGCACACACACAAAAACAGGACAAGAGAGAATACAGATTTGCAAAAGAATTGCATATGCTTCTGTGTGTGCAATTTTAGAAATAACGATTGTGTGATTTAGACAGAAATATAGTACATCTCACCATAGTGTGGAAGACTGTTACCAGGCAACCTGTGTGCCTAACTCAGTCTGTTGTCCAAGACTAAGGGCTGTTGATGGTCAGGTTCAAGGCCCAGCTCTTCTTTCTCGTGGTTCTTTAAAATTGGACTTGGACTCGACAGCCCTTCGCACAGAGGATGCTTTCAAAGTAAGAGGACAGTCCTCTGTAAAAAAAGAGGACACGTGTGGCCACCCTGCCTGTCTTATATTCTTATGACTCATCCAAAAGAACAGCTTCTAGATATGGGAAGGAAAACGACACTCCGGATCAACATTTGCTGTACTTCTATTTCAGAACAAGAACGGGGGTTCTTTTAGTTAAATAACTGAAATAACACACTTCCGTCTATGCTCAAGGCTCAAGTCCACATGTATCCTGTTCTTCGAAGAGCCCCAGGCAACATACGGTATTCCCCTTCCCCCATTTTTATCCCGATTCTCCTGTCTGCTGTTGGTTGCATTTTTAATGCTTTTGTTTTATTCATTTTGCTGGTGTCCGCTACCTTGAATGCCTTTTTGCTTTTCAGGTTTTTCAATAAATAAATAACTCAGCATCCATTGAGTCAGCATGTAGAGCTTCTTGTCGGCCCCACCAAGCTGTCATCCAGAAATATTACATTTCCCTTGGAGAGGAAAAAATAGTCATGTTTCTAGACCTTATGATTCTTGAGAACACAGCTTGGAAATCTCTGTGTCAGAAACCAGAAAAGGACTGCACAAGACCTTTGCCTTCTATATGTATTACTAGCTGTTGCCCGCAGCTTCATTTGCGTGATGAAGAGTGACCGTGCCAAGTTTGGGGTAGATCCGTCAAAACGTGATGGAGCCTATGCGACGACACCCCACACACAACAGTCATTCTCAGTCAGTCAGTCATTTAAAAAGCTTCCCTCCCTTTTCACCCCCTTAGAGAACATTCTAAATGGCCTAGGGGAGATTTGCATACCCACTCCTATTGGCCCCTGCAGGAATTCATACGAACATTCGAAGTGGGCTATTTGCATAACTGCTCCTATTGGCTCCTGCAGCAATTATGAGGTGAGGCCGATTTACATAACTGCTCCCCTACTGTTTTGCCCATAGGAGATATGAGAGTGGGGCGATTTCCCCCCCTTTTTTCACCACCTTAGGGATGGAATTTCCAAAAATCCTTCCTTGGTGGGTCTCTACATCATAAAAACAATGTTCCTTCAAAATTTCACGTTCCTAGATTAAACAATTTGAGCTGGGCGTTGATGAGTCAGTCAGTCAGTCCTTCATAGATTTCATAGATCATAGAGCTTGGAAGGGGCCTACAAGGCCATCTAGTTCAACCCCCTGCTCAATGCAGGAAACTAGAGGAGGGGTCTCCCATCCAAGTCATAACCAGGCTTGATCCCTGCTTAGCTTTCCACTCTCAGACAAGCTGAGCCAGCGTAAGCCACAGGCCTGTATACTTCTTTTATATACAGTATTTTTCCATGTATAAGACTATACTTTTTCCTAAAATCGCTAGACTAAAAATTGAGGGTCGTCTTATACACAGAAGTAAGCCGGGGAGAGAACCGCGCAGTTGCAAAACTGCCCAGGTGGGAGGCGCCCTATACATGGGGGCATCTTATAGATGGAAAAATACGGTATATAGACTATTACTATTACTATTACTACTACTATACTACTACTACTACTACTACTACTACTACTACTACACTACATTTCAATACTGCCCAATAGCCAAGGCTCTCTAGCCAGTTCACAATTAAAACCATAAAATACAGCATGATAAAACCAGATAAAAACCAGCAACTGTGTGAAGGTTTAAAAATATAATAACAGATTTGTAAGCAACAGAAACGGAAAGATTTAAATGCCTGGGGAAATAAAAAGGTCTTTACCTGGCCTGAAAAAAGACCACAATGTAGGCACCAGGCGGGCCTCTCTGAGGAAGGCATTCCACAACGGGTGTGCCACAGCGGAAAAGATCCACTTCCTTATTAGTTACCGCCTCACTTCATTTGGCAGGGGCACCCAGAGGAGACGATCCGTCAGCTAACCTGGCCCCGAGCCATTTAAGGCCCTGGAAGTTAATATCAGCACTTCGAATTGGGCCTGGCAATGGACTGGCAGCCAGCGCAGATCACAAAGCACCGGCGTAATATATGTTCATATCAGCCGGTCCCCATTAACCATCTCGCTGCCCTGTTTTGGACCAGCTGAAGTTTCCGGACCGTTTTCTAAGGCAGATGAGAGTCTACCAGAGCATGGTGAACCATTATATGCGTTAAGGGGGTCCATGTGCATTGAGAGGGAAAGTGGGGCCAGAGCGGCCCCACCAACCAACATCCATTTGCTAGGCATGTGGACAGGACCGGTGCAAGGCAGTTTGGTGCCCTAGGCAAGATCAGATATTTAGTGCCCCCCCTTCCCCTTGAGAGTGGCTGGTTTTTCCCAAGGCGTTTCTGGCACCCCCTTTAGCCCTGCGCCCTAGGCAGCTGCCTAGTTGGCCTAATGGTAGCACCGGCCCTGCATGTGGATGTCTGCAGTTCCAGCTCATGTAAAAGCCTACACACATGAGCTTCCCTTGCTCAGATGTCCATGCCTAAAATGCGGACTTCAGGGTCGGGGATGATGCCACATGATATCGGGGGCGGAGCCAGCTCCTGCCCGTTTCAGCAGGTAATGCATGAAGGGGACTTCTGCTCCCCAGCAATCAAAGGCAGAAGCTTTTGTGCCCTACTACATGCATCTCAGTCGCTTCCTTTATCTATGGGTACTGAATTCCTAGCATGAGAGGCGGCTGGGTTCAAACCTACCTCGATGTCAGAGCCTTAGACGCCCTGCTCACCAATCTGAGATTTGTTTTGTGCATGCTTGGCGCACTCCTGTGGCTCACGCTGGCTCCGCTTGTCTGAGCGTGGAAAGCTAAGCAGGGTCAGGCCTGGTTATTACTTGGATGGGAGACCCCCCTCCTCTAGTTTCCTGCATTGAGCAGGGGGTTGGACTTGATGGCCTTGTAGGCCCCTTCTAACTCTATGATCTATGAAAACTCTTCCCACTACGCCGCCACATGATTTTGGCATTCAGATTATGGCTACAGGGTTCCTGACTGGCCTTGCTTGAAATTCAGATCCCCTAGCAGAACTGTCCAAATTCAATCCAGCTCGCCATTTATTTGGGAAAGCCAGTGTGGTGCAGGGGTTAGAGTGCTGGACTCAGACCCAAGTTCAAATCCCCACGCAGGCATTGGATTGTATGTATGTATGTGTGTATTTCTATTATTGACAGCATTTGTATGCTGCCCCATAACATTTATTATTTATTTATTTATTATATTTATACCCCGCCTTTTTTCCTGCAAGGAACCCAAGGTGGCTTACATAATCCTCTTCCTCCTCTCCATTTTATCCTCACAACAACCCTGTGAGGTAGGTTAGGCTGAGAGTCCGTGACTGGCCCAAAGTCACCCAGTGAGTTTCATGGCTGAGCGGGGACTAGAACATTATCTGAGCAGCTTGCAATAAACAAACATAAAAACCATTCTGATACAAAATCGAACATAAAACCATAGAAGTGGTTATATACACAATGTACAACAAAAAAACAGAACTCACACAGCAATCCCCAAAATTAAAAGCAACAGCAACACAGATTTTTTAATGGAGCACCCCAGACCACATTTAAAACGGACTTCACCTGGCACCAAAAAGACCACAGGGATGGTTGCCAGGCAAACCTCTCTGGGCATGCTGTGCCATAGCTAGGTTAGCACTGCCGAGGCAGCCCTCTCCTCCGCAGGTAGCCCTTCAGGTAGACTTGGGCCAGTCATTCTCTCTCGGCCTGCTCTACCTCACAAGGTTGTTGTGAGGATAAAAATGGGGGAGGAGAACCACATATGCCAGAGGAGGGCAGATTCAGGCTTGTGGGATCAAATTTGCTTTTTGCCTAGAACCCCAGGTGCCAAAACAGCGATTTAGGGGCACAGACGTACACTTGGAATTATGGAACAGGGCGCCTGTGAGCTTGTGCCCAGTGCAGGCATTTGTTTTCAGTCCTGAAAGTGAGCTTACAACCCTTTTGCAGAAAAATCCACTCCTGGTTGCCGCCCACCCAGCTTTCCGAATTAGCGCAGCCTGTTCAGAAAGGGGGGAAAGAGTCCTCTCATTAAACACTTGGGAGTCAGATCCACTGCAGATCACCTGGAGATCTGCCACCAGCAAATCCTGATCTCCAGCCTTGATGTATAAGCCAACCTGAACTCCTCAGGTGAAGGGGTGGGATTTTAATGCAAAAAGTAAATAATAAGAGCTTACCCCCTTGGCTACTTAGCAGAAAAATCTGGAGCATGGATAATAAGAGCCAAGAAGAAAAAAGAGACCACAGAGCTCTGTTTAACCTAGAAAGATTGGGTGGGAGGTGAAGCCTGAAAAGAGGAGTGTGTGTGTGTGTGTGTGTTTAAATCCCCCAGGGCATTGGTTATGCAATGTCAGCAGAACCATTCCTCCAAAAGGAAGGAATAATAAATGGTTCAGACAGAAGTTGCTCGTCTTTCTTCAGTGGGTGCTTCTCTATTCCCCTGGTCCCTAAAAGAAATTCTCTGTTGATTATTCGATGCCAGGAAAATGTATTTAATCAGAGAGGCAGCCATGATGATCACAGCTGCCACTGTAAAATGACCCTGTGGTCCCCAACGCTGTGGTGTCCTGGAAAAACAGGGCAGTTATAAAACTTGAGACAAAGGCTACAGCCTCGATCTAACCACTAATCTAGATCATTGTGTTCCCAGCTACATCAGGCTCCCACAGACAGACTAAGTGAAATGGTGGGATTTATTGGATCAATAAAATTGGTCCAGCCAGGCCATTGATGCTGTCTGCTAAAAAACAAACAAAAAAAAACCTTTCCAATTTTGTACTGAAAACAGTTGTGTGTACCCAGATTTAGATAAGTTAAACAAATCACGATTCTGATTCTGTGTGAACAGAATGCTGGACTAGATGGACCCTTGGTCTGATCCAGCAGGGCTCTTCTTATGTTCTGAACAGCATTGGCTTAAAGACCGCTAAACGGGAGCAGAGGAATTGAGAGAGGATCAGAGGCAGAGAGCTGGGAGCTGTGCCTTGCCCAAAGGAGAAGCATCTTAAGCTGCAAAAGATCCCTCCCTGGGAAGCCGATACAGGGTTAGTGGGCTTGCTTCCTACCGTAGGAGTGCTTGTTTGTTGGAATAGACTTTGTCTGCTTATTTGTAAAGAAAGCAAGCATTGACAAAGGCACTGTATGTCTCTCCGGTGCTCTCTTGTCCAAATGAAACTCAGCCTGAGCAATAGGGGCTGCTCCTGGACTGTTTCACCACTCCTTGAAGTAGTGGGCACACAACAACAATACACATAGAAAAGTATTCTGCAGGGAGAGGATGTAATGGGCTAGGGACTTCCCTAGAAATTCCAGAAATTGCATCCAGTAACTCCACCAATTATGTCAGAAGGCTGGAGTAGAAAGCAGGGGCTTTCCCGGTTCGACCCCCTTTGACTTTCACACCCAAGTTTCTCGGCCTTAATGTGCAGCTTCCAGCCCATCCAATACACAGATCTGGGCTTATCCCTGTCCATTGCTTCAAAAATACAATAGCTGTCCTGAAGGAAGGAAGGAAGGAAGGAAGGAAGGAAGGAAGGAGGCATATTATACATGAAGCTGCCTCGTACCAGGTCAGACTCTTTGTCTAACCAGCCTTGCGTTGTCCACTCTGATTGTCAGAGGATCTCCAGGGTCCCAGGCAGAGGAGGGTCTCCCCCATCACCCGCTTGCCAATCCTTTTAACTGGAGATGCCGAGGACTGAACCTGGGACCTTCTGCATGCAAAGCAGATGCTTTACCACTGAGCGAAAGAGTCCTTTATCTCCTTAGACCAGGCATCCTCATGCCACCATCTTCAGGCCTGTGGCTCACGCTGGCTCAACTTGTCTGAGCGTGGAAAGCTAAGCAGGGTCAGGCCTGGTTATTACTTGGATGGGAGACCCCCTCCTCGAGTTTCCTGCACTGAGCAGGGGGTTGGACTCGATGGCCTTGTAGGCTCCTTCCAACTCTATCAGATCTATGAAATCTAAGTTCCCCTCTTTCCCAAAAACATTATCCAATCTAGCTCCCCCAACCGTTTCAAGCAGCATGCCTCTTTTCCTCTTTCTGTCCCCCACCCCACAAAACAAGGTTTGGACACAGGTCTCTCCCCAATATTTTCTGCTTGAAGAGCCATCAGACACCCCCCAGCTGTCACCCTGGCATAGCCGCCAATATAAACGGTTCTAATTATTATCCTCAGAGCTAATCGCCACCACCGCGTTCTCTCTTTCTCTCTCTCTCTCTCTCTCTCTCTCTCTCTCTTCTCTTTCCCTTTCCAAAGCAAACATCGCTCCAGAGCCCTTAGGAGTTGCTTCAGCTCCACATCCAAAAAAAATACCAAACCCCCAAAACAAAAACCAGCAAAACATTCTCACACTGGGAGAGCATTCAGCAAAAAGAAAAGAGAAAAAGGGCATGCTGTCGATTCTGCCAACCCAGGCTGGCTTTCAAGAAGAAAGAACACCAGATATTTATAGCCATTGTATATGGCCTGATCAACCCCCAGCTGTATGACCAGAAATTCAAGCAGCGCTCCCAGCTTCTGCACGCTCTCAAAACAAAACAAAAAAGGGGGAAACAAAATCAGACTCATTTCTGCAAGCTGGTCACAGGAGGGATTTTAAAAAGAAAAACACTTCAAATATAAAAACCACTGGTTCTGTGTCTATGATATTTGTGAGCAGTGCAGTAGTGCAAGTAAGGG
Source organism: Shinisaurus crocodilurus (assembly GCA_021292165.1). NCBI lineage: Eukaryota > Metazoa > Chordata > Lepidosauria > Squamata > Shinisauridae > Shinisaurus > Shinisaurus crocodilurus. Next base: position 1,044,580 of record JAHFWL010001192.1, on the reverse strand, counting down.
CGGCGGGGGGAGGAAGCTCGTACCGTTACATTTGCTCTTGCAACTTGACCGCTCCTTTAATCTTACCATTGAGCAACACTCCCTCCCATGGCTCAGTGGGCAGAGCAGATGCTTTGGATGGAAACGGTCCCGAGTTCGATCCTTACCTCTGACACCTTGTTTAAAAACAAACAAACCGCCAGGTAGCAGGTGACGGGGAAAGGCCTCGCTCTCCGGGAGACCCTGCAGAGCTGCGGCCGGACACTGGCCTAGACGGACAACTAATCTAGCCTGGCATAAGGCAGTGTCCTCCTTTGTTCCTATCTCTGGCCAAGGAATACTGTTACGAGTTTACCGCAAACAGACCCGTCATTAGGATTTGGGCTGACTAACCGGGTGAGTAAACAGGTGCGGCAAACCGGGAATTTTACATGGGAGTAGTGCAACAGGCAAAGAGGATTTGTAGCTTTCGCTGGAGGCTTTGTTTTTCAACTGTTTGGGGGTCTCTCTCTGAAGTTTTGACTGTTTGTAGACTAGAACAGCATTAACTTATCCTTAGTTGGGGATTTGGGGTCTGTGTGTGTGTGTGTGTGTGTGTGATTTATCTCTACAGGTATATGCATTTTTCTCTCTCTTCACCCACGTGTATATGCACCTGCCAACTGAAAATAAGACTTTATGCTTCTGATGGAGTCTGTGGGTTCTGGAAAACTCAAAAGCTTCCCCACTATTTTGTAACATTTTTGCTGGTCTTAATAAAGGTATTACCCTACTATGATTGTTTGGGGTGGAGGAGGCTGATGGGGGGAGGTTCTAATGGATCAATATGACTACCCTACAACTTTTGTAGACTTTGCTCATGACACCCTTTCAGAATCTATTCTATGTGTAAGGCATGTGTAGGCCCCAAACTATTATTATTTCTTATATTTATTTATATTTATATTTATTTATTTATTTATTATATTTATACCCCGCCTTTTTTCCTGCAAGGAACTGGAGAATAGGCATCTCTATGGTGAGATATTTATTTATTTATTTATTTATTTATTTCGACCACAACTTCCTGCAAGGTTCTCAGATGGCTTACAGTCACACTAAAACTTCAATTAAAAAAATAATAATACAAAAAACAAATAAAGCCTACAATCCTAGCTACAGGAGCCATGGTAAATATCAAATCTGAGGGTGGAGAAAGCGAAATCTGCCCTCGGAAGGGGGACTTCCAACCTCGTAAACCTCATGAGCATTTCCACAGCCCAATACTACTGCAAGCAATACTGCTCTCAGTGTTACAATTCTAGTTCAAAACTGAATCAATGTGATTTGCAGAATGCATGTGCATACACACACACACACACACACCACACACACACGTGTCATGGGACTCAGATCCAGTGGTGCAGTGGTCATAGATTCAAGGCAAGGAGAGCGTGATACTCTAACAAGGTTCAGCTTCCACCCGGGACCTTTGATGGCCGTTTATTAGACTTCCCTTGAAGTCTCCAGCCTGGTCCAGCAGCTGCTCTGTCTTCAGATCTCCACCAAGCATTATCCAGCATTTCATAGATTTCATAGATCATAGAGTTGGAAGGGGCCTGCGAGGCCATCGAGTCCAATCCCCTGCTCAGTGCAGGAAACTAGGGGAGGGGTCTCCCATCCAAGTCATAACCAGGCCTGACCCTGCTTAGCTTTCCATGCTCAGACAAGTTGAGCCAGCATGAGCCAGTTTGGACATAATGGTCATGGAGGGGGTGGCCTCTCTGATGGTATTACTTCACATTATTCAAAATATGGTAAGTTAAGTCCGCCCTGTTGCGTTTGGGGGCCCCTTCTGCTCATTCTGCTGACTTGGACTTCTCTGCCCCTAAATCCTGCCCCGCCTCGGCCACTGACCAGATCATCACTTCTCCATTGCAGAAATGGTAGAGTGATTTGTATGTGGGGGGTGGGGAGTGGCTGGCAGGCAGGCAGGCAAGCATATGTGCTTAACCCTCCCCCATTCATTGCTCTCCCCCAGTCAAGGCCCATCCAACCATATCCTCCCACACTTCATGCAAAGAACATGCATCTCAGAATAAAGCATTGAATGGCAAGCAGGAGAGAAGTTCAGCCTGTCATCCTCCCCTGCAGATTCCTTCCTCACTGCTTTGCAGGGGAGAAGTGGCAGCCCAAATCCCCCCCCCGCCGCCGCCGCCGCCCACTGAGTGCCGCGTTCAATCCACTGTGGCCAAAGGAAGCTGCTTCTCAGTGACCACAACGGGCCATTTCTTCTGAGATGAGTATCATCTGTGTGGGGAAAATAACGTAGCGTGTTGCAGAGCATCCCCTCTGGCAATAGATTATTGCAAGTCTAATGATTATTATGACAAGCACAGATTTCACCAGAGAGTAGTCACTCAGTTATTGCTTTTTGCTTTAACTCGACTTCTTCTCTGGAACTCATTTGCAGCTAAGGAACTCTATGTTCTTCTCGGTTTGGTTATAACTTCACAGGCAGTTCAATAAACCATGGAAATTGTGGGGGGGGGGGAGGAAGAAAAAGAAAAGAAAGGAAGGACGTTTAAGAACAACAATGCATACCCCAAGCTCCAAAAAGCATTTTCAAATAAAAATAATGAGCACTTACCTCTGACACACACATACAAAGGTTTATTTACAATCACTCAACTGAAAGTGCCATTAGCCATAAGAAACGAGCCTTTCCTGTTTACACACAGCCAAGCATGCATGTCTTAAAATGAATACAAACCACATGACCTAAACACATGAGGGAAATTTCAGACACATGCTATTCTCCAAATCCATACAAGTGAAAATCGCCAGATGCCAGCATTAATTGGACTTCAGTACCATTCAGGGGGCTCCTGAAGCCACCATATCTTGCAGGATGGAGAGAAAACCACCCACATGAAATAGATCCCCCCCCCGAATTTTTACTGTACCATTGACTCATCTTTGCTTGCAGCTGCATTTGGCATCTACCAATCAGGATAATCCTAGAGCGGAAGACTTCACTTGACCCCACCACCACCACAGAGCTCCCTGGATACAGCTAGGAAAAGGAACTTACAACACAAGCAGGCACAAGACTGCAGGTTCTGTAACATGCAGAGCAAGAGAACAAATGAGACTTCTTCTCTGGAACTCATTTGCAGCTAAGGAACTCTATGTTCTTCTCGGTTTGGTTATAACTTCACAGGCAGTTCAATAAATGAGAAGTGACCAGGCTTTGTGAAGCCTTTGGCAACAAAGTCAACAACTTGGATAGGGTCTGGGTGGGCGACTAACCCACAGGAAAAGAAGGGTGGCAGTTTTGTGAGGGAGGACACCCAACAGCTGACAAAAAGCTACAGAGAGAGGGAATCAAAGGGGGGGGGAGGATACCAACTGCCCTTTGTTCACCCCAATTGCTGTTGTTCTTTCTTAGATTTCTTAGACACCTCTCTCCCTCAGAAAAAAGACTCAAGGCAACTTACAACATAATTTAAACATACAAAATGTAAAATAGCTAAAGCAACTATCCATTAAAGTACAACCACCGGCCACAAAACATCAGTGTCAACCATAAACTAATTCAGCTGATGCACTAGTGAACAGCCCATCATGTGCCATCAAGTGTTTGGGAACAGAGGAAAGTGTTAACCTGATGCCAAAAAGATGAGAACCCAGGTGCCAGGCGGGCCTCCCCGTGAGTTGCAAAAGAGGAACCAGCAGAACGGAGAAGTGTGTGGGGGGGGGCTTTTGGAGGGAGCTCCACACCTATGCTGGGGGCACAAGGCAAAGAGCCAACCTTTACAGGTCACCTCGAGGTGGCTTTTTTGCAATGAAAGGCAGGACAGACATTCTAGAAGTAAATAATAGACACTGCAAGTGCAAACATTTTCACATTTGAGACTCAACAGGCCAATCCTAAGTGTGTTTAGTCGGAAGTACGTCCCAGTGAGTTCAGCGGGGCTTACTCCCAAGTAAGCGTGCATAGAATTGCATGCTTCTTTCTTTTTCTTTTTTTTTACATGAACAGTAATGGTTACATAGGCTGGAATGTATTTTGCATTTTACAGTCTCTCTTAGGTTTCTTACCAATCCCCCTGGCCAGGCCACACGCCCCCCGCCCCCCCAAGTATAAGCAGTGTGCACAAATGGCACGGGAGACTTCCAAATGTGTTTTAAATTTAAGCCTCATGGGTGAAGTCCCGCTCTGGCAAAGGAGAATGGAGAGCACCAGAGAGGCTGAAAAAAGAGAGCACTGAGGCGCACGGGCGGAAAAGTCAGGTCAGCACCGTGGAGAGCGCAACGAGGAAACAAACGGGGCCGCCAGAGCGCACCCCCAGCACCGACCCGGACCACGGAAGGCAAGCGAGGGCTTTTTGGAGAGCGCGCGCCTTGCCAAAGAACAGGAACCTCGGAGAGCAACCGTGCGGAAACGAAGCGGTAAACAGGGGCGCTAAGCGCGCCACACGAGCGGCGAACGGGCCGCGCGTAAAAGCGAACGGCGGCGGTCAGCACCTTGGAGAGCGCCCTGGCTGCGCGCGCGCCTCTTGACCCAGCCACCTCGGGCCAGAGCCGCGCTCTTTCCCGCAGGTCCGCTGCCCTTGCCTTGCCCCGTCCTCCTCCGCCGCCAGCCCGCCACGATCTTCTTACCTCTCGTCGTTCTGGAAGCTCTGATCGCCCAAGAGCAAGTCCCGGAACCGGTAGCGAGGCGGCAGGGGAAGCACCTCGGAGTCCAGCTCGTTCATCGTCAAGGAGGAGATGTCCAGGATGACCCCGCTGCTCCGGCTGTGGCTGTGACCGCTGACGCCGCAGCCGCCCGGGGACGACTTGAGCCTGCGAGGAAAGGAGCAGAGGAACTGGTTGGGGCCAGGCTGGAGTAGACTCTGCCCTCTCCTCCTGCCTGCGTGCTGGACGGAAGCCCCGGCGGAGAAGGAAGACCACTGCCCACCGCTCAGGCACCTCCTTCTCCGCAGACTGGCACCGGAGGCTCGCTCCCCGCTCCCGCTCGCGTCCAGCTCTCAGGTTGGGTGAAGCCATTTCCCCCGGGACCGGCGAGAGCAATCTCCTTCCAAGCGGGACCCCCCACTTTCGAAATCAGGAGCTCGACCCGATCTCCCGTCGTCCCGTTTTTCTCCTCCCCTCTTGCGGGCAGAAATACACACACACGCGCGCGCACACACAACAGCCCCCTCGGAGCCGAGCAGGGGGCAGACCTCGCTTCCCCAGCGGAGGCCGGGCTCGCTCCGGGCTGACAGGCAGATGAAGGGTACAGAGCAGACAGGAATGGTCGGGGGGGGGGGGGAGATAGGAAAACGAGATGCTACAGCAGAGCTTTGACCCTTGCTTGCAGTAAGGAAGAGGCATTGTGGGGGGTGGGCAGATAGACATAGCCCGGTTTGCAGCGAAGAATGTTCGCACATACCGACGAACGCCTGGATCAGCAAGAGGAGGAAGATGGGGGAGAGAGGAGGAAGGCGGGTCAAAGTTGCTGGGGGGAACCGCAGGAGCAGCCAAGGAGAGGCACCCCCTTCTCCAGTGCGGGAGTTCTAGACATGCACGCACTCACAGGTCCTATCCCAATTTCAGAATGGATCCATCCAAAGTAGCAATCGCCCTGCACACTGGCAAGAGACAGAGCAGTCAACCAGACCGGAATAAAATAAATAAATTTTAAGAATGGTCCTGCCATTCTTCTCCAAGCTGGAATCGTCACTCCACCCCATAAACGTGCATTGGAAAAGTGGAGGAGTCAATTCCAACATTTGGATCACACACACAGCCATCCTGATTTTGAATACACAAAGCAGAGAGTGAGGGCTAGCTAATCCATAGATGGGCAGGGCAATCATCTTTATTGCTGGTGATGTGCATTAAAGAATCTTCACTAGTGGGAAGAGCCCTCCTGCATCAGACCAATGGTCCATGCGTAGTCCAGTCTCCTGTTTCTTTTTAAATAAATTTTTAATAACATAAACAAGTCAAATATAATCAAACCCGTGCTCCCATCGCCTTGGGACCAATATGATAAACAACTACTACTTATCTATACCATTAATCCTACGTTCCAAAAATACATCAAATCTTGACATGGTGTAGTCTCCTTTCTCCTGTTTCTGACTGATATCTCCTCGCAGGGCTGTTGCCTACCCCACCACAGCCACTGATATTCACTGGTACACTGCATCTGAACCTGCAGGTTGCATAGAGCCATCATGACTAGTAGCCATTGACAGACATCCTCCATAAATCCATCTAATCCCCCCTTTAAGCCATTAACCTACCTCACAGGGTTGTTGTGATGATAAAATGGAGAGGAGGAGGAGGATTATGTAAGCCACCCTGGGTTCCTTGCAGGAAAAAAAGGCGGGGTATAAATATAATAAATAAATAAATTTAAGCTAATAAGAACAAGGAAGGGAGGGAGGGTCCTGAAAGATGCTGCAGATGTGTGCAGGATCCCAGCACTTACCGGTACTAAAAATCTGAAACTCCAAGCTCGCAGGACAAGCTGACCTCTTTCTCATGGGGCAGGGCGGGTTCACACAGAACGGCAAGCCATTGGAACCCACCCAAGCACCCACGGGGAGCCCGACAGACTGACCGGGCTCATTGAGGGTGCTTCGCTCCGTCCCCACTCCACATTGCCCCAGCCAAGGCTGGAAGTTGACCCTACTGTATTGCAGGGCATGAGCCCTGTTTGCACAGCGGGGGGCAAAGAAGAATTAAAAAAATATATTCAGAAGGGCTTACTGTGGTGTGGCACGGGGCAGATGAGTCAACTGACGGGGCAACACACAAGCCCTTCCAGCTCACACAGCAGCAGCAGTGCACAGTTCTCTGGCTCAAGAGGTCTCTCCAGCCACAGGCGGGGATGCCCTCTCTGCTCCATGCAGAAGTCCCAAATATAGGGTGGCAGCGCAGAGTGGAGAGGGCAACCCTGCCTCCAGCTCAAGCTGGAAGCAGGGATGCCCCTCTCCGCTCCCTGCCACTGTTCCAAGCATGGGGCGGTGATGGTGCCGCACGAATCCCTGCCTCCAGCTTGAGAGGTCTCCATCAGCGTTTAGTACTTAGGTCAGTGTTCTCCAACCTTGGGTCCCCAGATGTTTTCGGCCTATAACTCCCAGCATGCCCCAGCCAGCTATAGCTGGCTGGGGCATGCTGGGAGTTGTAGGCCAAAAACATCTGGGGACCCAAGGTTGGAGAACACTGCTATAGAGCGTACATTGTTTGTCACAGTGCATCATAGACCTGGCAGTCTTCTTAAAGTCTTTGTTCGTCGTCCAACTCCAAATGGACTCTAGTGCAAAAAAAAAAAAAGCTGCTGTTGTGGAATCTGCCCCAAAAAATTGCAGGTCGTGGTTCTCTCCTTTAGGGTTAACCTATCGCTTGAATGCATGGATGCAGGATACCACCCAGTGTTGCAACGTTGGGAGCCGTTAAATGCTTTATGAATGAGCGTGCAGCAGCTGCAGCAAAAAGCATTATCCATATTTTATTTTATTTTTTGGGCACAACTGCCTGAATGTTCCAGTATGTTCCAAATGGATGGAGCCACAGAATTTTAACCCAGAGCCTGTCAATTGGTCAACGTCAGCAGCAACTTTAATTCCTCCCCATGGTTTGGAACCGGGACCTGAGCACCCAGCACCTAAATCACAGCAGATCTCAGCAATACTGGGTCCAAAGGCAATAGCACCAGTAATGCAGCTGGGTAATTTTAGACCCTGGACTTAAAAGGGTGCTCAAGAGCCTGCCCGCAATGTTTAAACAGCAATGTTGCATTACTTCTGTTGTGAAGCACACAGATAACGTTTCTCTTCGCCGCCGCCCCCTCCACTGCCATTCCATGCTTTACAACTGCTTCTATATTCCCAGTATGTTAAATAAATAAATAAAAGGTGTGTGTGTGTGCCGGAGATAGTTTGCCAACCTAAATTTTAAAAAAGGAAGACTCTGAGCATGCGCAGCTTCGCATTTTAAACTCCCCTAAATCATAGCACCAACACAACTGCAGGAATAAAAGAAGAATTTGCTTCTGCTGCCTTGACACTAACGAAACACATCTACTTCGGAGTAAGAGCCGTTTTGCCATAGAAAGGGATAATATATTATTAAAGTAAAAAAAAAACCGTGAAATGAGCATCTGTAAACATGTACATGCCGGGCCTACCGGCCCCCCAGACGTTGCTTAAAATAAGAAGAAAGGGTGCTGTGGTGAGCAGCATCGGCTCCAGTGGGCCCCAACATGCCCATGCCAGGCCCGTTTGCTGTCACCCCAGCACCTGCCATTTGGGAGGCCTGGGTTTCAGCCCCAAAGTCCAACCCTAACTGGCACCCCTCAGTGCTACTGGATTATCAGCCACATTTGCACGTGTGTGTGTGTGTGTGTGTGTGTGGGAAGAGTGCTCCAAAGATGCATTTCCCCATTTTAGTAGCTCAGACATATCCTAAGGCAGTGATGGCGAACCTTTTTGAGCCCGAGTGCCCAAACTGCAACACACTCTGTTGCTCTCGGTCACCTTCCCTGCCACATGCTCAAAAGCAGCATGGAAATCAAACCCAAAACCAGCACTTGAAAACAAAAACAAAAACAATGTAAACAAAAAGGTGACAATAAAATATCAGATTTGTGGGTTTTTTTAAAAAAACAAAACAAAAGTGGAGCTAGTTAAAAGAACAAGAACATAAAAAGAGCCCTGCAGGATCAACCCAAAGGCTGTCTGTAACTCTAGTCCTCGATTCCAGCTTTTAAATCATATTAGATTTCATAGATCATAGAGTTGGAAGGAGCCTACACGGCTATCGAGTCCAACCCCCTGCTCAGTGCAGGAAACTAGAGGAGGGGGGTCTCCCATCAGATGTTGGATGACCACCTATCAGGGATGCTGTAGCAGTGGATTTCCTGCAGCGGCAGGGGGTTGGACTAGATGACCTTTGAGGTTCCTTCCTTCTAGTCCAGCATTCTGTTTCCAACACTGGCCAACCAGATGCCCTTTGGGTCTGGTCTGATGACAGACACACGATGCCGCCACCTTTCTGAAGCTAAGCAGATCCCTCATACTGAGTCAGAACATTAGCCCATCTAGTTCACTGGAGAGGCCCTCTAGAGTTTCAGAGGGTGGTGGGGCGTCTTTCCCATGCCTACAGTTGGAGATGCTGGTCAATGAAACCTGGGACCCCCTGCATGCAAAGCAGGTGCTCCACCACTGAGCTACAGCCCCTCACCAGGACCCAGCAGGTTTGGGCCTGGCCAGTGCATGGACGGGAGAGCGTCTGGGAATCCATTGTGCATTCCTTCCATCATGGAAGAGAAGCAGGATATAGAAATTGTGAAAAAAATGAACAGCACACAAGTAAGATCCATCCAACAATGATTGCCATCACCCAGTTCCGGTACTCTATGTATACTCCCTGTATACAAAAGGTACACATCTAGCCAACCTTCTCCAATGATGGCTGCTGGTGGGGGTGGGGTCTACTAGGGGGGTGGGGTCCTGCTCCCACTGTTGCTCCTACTCCAAGGAGACTTCAGGTGCCGGGCCTGGGCAGAGCTGAACTCTGATGCCCTGTTATTGTGAGCAGCAAAAACAAAACAAGACCCTCTACTCCAGAGGTGGGCAGAAGGTAGAACTCCAAATGTTTTGGACCCATTCCCAGAAGCCCTTGCCAGCATGGCCAATGGCCAGGAATGCTCCTGCTCTACTCATTATCTGTTCTACCACACACACACAGCACTGGCTCCCGGTTTGGGGGGTCTCTTGGGCCAGATACCTTTGGTGGGTCCACCAGCTTGAGTGGGCTCAATTCCGACCGCCCTCTCCCTCTGGGCCCAATCCGCACCATAAGGAGAGGACTAGCAAGCGGAGAACGCTGTTCCCCCTTGCTCTCTTCACTGCTTCCATGCTTTGAGAGGGCAGTTGAACAGGAAAGCTGGAGGGGGGGCAGAGGGGGGCAACAGGCCCCCTGCAGAGGTATGGGCGCTGGCAGGTGCCCAATGATGCTGACCCCCTGATGGGACCCTTGTATGGCCACACACACTTTTTTGGAGCGAAGAAGTCCCTAATCAGGGGTGCAGAACCTCTCTCAGCCAGAGGGCCAAATTCCATTTTGGAGCAGCCCTTGGGGCTGCCTTCCAGTGGCGGCCCGGGCGCCAAAGGCAAATGGGGTCGGGCCAAAACCCTCCACCAAAAATACCAGCACGTTTTCTCTGAAAGCTCTTATTGCCAGTAACCAAGCCGCAGGAGAGGCATTTCCAATCTTTCAGAATAGAGAAAAAGCTGCACAAAAGCCAGGAAACCACCCAACAGTTGGTGGTTGGGGGGAAAGGGAGCATGGCCTTCATGGGAGCCCTGGAGGGTCGGGTCTGGCCCCCCCCCCCGGGCCTGAGGCTCTGCACCCCTGTCCTAAACACGGGGGGGGGGGGACACGACAATCTGGGAAGATGATCTCGTCGGGCAATTTCAGTTGCCGCTCAGCCATGGGCTCAATTGTCTGACTGGAATAACCCAGTGTTTCTGGCTGGGGCATGCTGGGAGTTGTAGGCCAAAAACATCTGGGAACCCAAGGTTGAGAAACACTGGAATAACCCCATCTATCAGCCTCCTGTTTCTCTGCGCCTCGGTTTATTTGCTCAGCGCTGCGAGACAAAGCCACACTAAGGCAGCGTTCCCCAAGTATCTGAGAGAGCCCAGGCAAACTTCACTACTGATTGAAGTTGGAGGCACACACTGTCACTGAAAAGCTTAACTTCTAAAGCACAAAAAAGAGTGAGGGTTATCCACCTTCTGGCGGAAGGGAAGAAACCCACCCCCTCCATTTCTGCACAACAACAACAACTACGACGACGGCGACTGATTATAATTATATTGATTTGTATCCCGCCTTCTCCCAACACTGGGACCCAAGCCACTGATCCGGGGCAAAGGAGGCAAACTCAAATGGTGACTTGTGCAGAGATACAATGGACAGCCTTGCCTGCAGGGTGGTCGCTCTGCTGTGCCTCTGCACCCAGCCCCAGAGAGCTGGAGCGGTGACTCCTGCAGAGGGATAACAGGCAACCTCCTTTCAGGGAGGGCCATTCTGCTGTGTCACTGTTATATAAAAAAAAGCTCCAGTCACCCCTGATTCAAAGAGCTGGGACACAATGACCCCTCTCCAGCAGAAGTTGACTAGAAGGAGGGGGTGAGGTCAGAACAGGGACTCATTCAGAGACAGAGGAGGTGGGCCTCTGAGGTTTTGGTGAGTCTTTGGGGGAACATTGCCTTAGCTTACATCACCAAAGTGACAGACCCAAAGCCTGCAGTTTCTGTTTAAATGCCGCATTCACCACTACTCAAAAGGAGGAAATAGTTAGACTATCATCAGTACCTGGAGCCAGCCAGCATGTCTCCACCTCTAGCAAGCACTAACCTCATCAGCTTTCGAGCAAGATCATCCCTCCTGGAATAGCATCTCACCGTCATCTTGGGTGCAAGCAGACTGGTGTCCAGGCCGGGCAATGGCCTCCCAACAAACACACCTTTGCAAATCAAGCTGTCACAGTGATGGGGAAATCCCCCCGACTGGCGAGCTTCTCCCCGTGTTCACAAGCGCAGGGGAAATCCATTCCAAAAAAAAATCTGCCTCCTTAAATGAAGGATCATCTGTTCCCACCTGGTGTTGTTCAGAAGGGAATGAGAGAAATGACACCCCGCTCCTCCTCCTCCTCCTCCTCTTCTTCACAGATCCGGAGTGGCTGCCTTTTCGGCAATCCCCGTCATGGCTGTTGGTGACCTCAGTGTCAGAAATACCAGATCGCGCAACAGACCTCCTCACACAAAAAGAAACAACAGAGAAGGAGGAGAGACAAGCCAGCTCTCTCACACACACAGACCGAGGAGTCTGAGCCACGTCCGTCCGTCTCTGCAAGACGCTCCCTTGTCCCTCTTATAGCCACGTGCAGCTGGCTGATGATGCAAAAAAAAGAAAGAAAGCTCCAGATTCTCTGGAGGGGAGCCAGAAATCCTCCCTTTCTGGAAGTACAAGCCAGTCATCTTCCCTCCACACATATGCTTATTTATTAGCGTGCATAGCGTGGAGAAGAGAAGAGTCAGGGGAGACATAGTAGCATATCTGAAGGGCTGCCATGCCGAAGATAGAACAGACTTGTTCCCTGCTGCTCCAGAGGGCAGGACGAGAACCAAGGGCTGGAAACGGCAGGGAGGCGGATTTCAGCGAAACATCAGGAGAAATTTCCTGATGATAAGAGCCGCGTAACAGTGAACCCGACTGCCTGGGGAGGTGGTGGGCTCTCCCTCGCTGGATGCTTAGTTGCACGCTGCATTGCAGATCCTGCACTGAGCAAGGGGTTGGACTAGATGACCTCTGAGAGATCCCTTCCAACACTGATTCAGTGATCACCTTTCAATGCTTATTTAATTTTATTTGTTATAGCCTGCCTTTCCTCTAAAGAGTTCAAGGCGGTATAAATAGATCCCCCACTTTTATCTTCACAACAACCTTGTGAGGTAGGTGAGGCTTGGACAGAATGAGTGACTGGGCCACGAGCTTCATGGCTGAATGGGGATTTGAACCCCGCCCTCCTCAATCCCAGTCCAACACTCTAGCCAGTACACTGCACCACCATCCTTTATACCATTCCTCTATTTGATAATCACATTGCATTTTCCATTTCTCTAGGTATCATTAACCTTGCCGCTGTCAATAAGTTTGTAATCAAATCTTTAGTATCTTGAGTACGATAAACCTTATCATAAATTGATAGTAATGCTATGCTAGGATATACCTCTAAAGTTTACCCCAGTTATTTCATTATCACCTATTCTTCTGACAGGCTTCTCTCAAACAGCTACATGGCAGGCAGACACAACATGCTCCTTTCCATGCTGGGAATAATAGCTGTACCTATTGGGTTTGGCTAGGACAGATGGATTTCATAGGATCATAGAGTTGGAAGGGGCCTACAAGGCCATCGAGTCCAACCCCCACCCCTGCTCAATGCAGGAAACTAGAGGAGGGGTCTCCCATCCAAGTAATAATCAGGCCAGGCCTGACCCTGCTTAGCTTTCCACGCTCAGACAAGCTGAGCCAGCATAAGCCTCAGGCCTGTTAATATGGGTGAAAAGAATTTCATCTCAATTTGGGGTTTTTTTTTATAAGAATGTACCAAAACAGGCACATTTCTTCATATACGGGACAGAAAGAGCATGAGATTTTTTTAAAAAATAAAAAAGCAAAAGCGGGAGAAAGCAAAATTGACAGATGCATCCGTCCTTAGAGAAATATAAATGAACCGAAACCCAGGGCAAACAGCGCATGCTCCCATTTTGGAATATAGGTTATACAACTCTCCTAATTAGAGGAATTCAGGACGAGGGAGCGGGACACAGAGCAGGGTGAAGCCACTGAACAAGAAAGGAACGGATTAGGAAAAATTCACCTGGTGTTCACCAATTGACTCTGCCCTTGCCCCAGCCGGGGGCCAGGGTCCTGCTGTGGCTGGTTCAGGCTCAGTCCTGACACAGTCTATCAGGCAAATCCATCTCAAAGGTCAAAAAAGGCAGGCAGAGGCGAGAAGGAAAGGCACACAGCCCCGATCGAAACACAGTCCAAGGAACAACAGCGTCTTATCAGGAATCCAGGAGTCAGCAGCACAAAAGCTCAGTCCAAAAAAGAAATAAGGCACAGGGAGCGGAATGAAGGCCTTGTTCTGCTGGGGGGGGGGGGGCACCCAGGACTCAGCTGCAGCACATCAGAGGCTTCTGGAAGAAGTCCTCCTTGTGAGGAGGGCCCTACTCCCAAGGAGCCCTTTACTCACGAGGAGCCTTGATTCCAAACAGACACTCCTCCTCACAGGGGTTGTTCTGGGCTGTCTGTCGAGAGACCAGGGCTCTTGGGGGTAATGCCGCTTCTGTCTCACGGGGCTCTTTGATGCGTTGGTGGAGCAGCGCCCCTCGAAGAAGTCTCCAGCCCGAGGTGGTTTGTTGCAAAGGGGAGTCCAGGTCACCTCCTTCCTTTCTAGTCAAGAAACCACCACCACCACCACCCCCGATAGCAGCAAAAAGCTGCAGAGGATGGGGGCTTCTTTCTGCTTTTGCTTCCTCCTCTCTTCTGTCCAGGTGGAACGGGCTGCAATTTCCGCCGGCGGCGGCAAGGAATCACGTCGGAGTGATGGGGAAGGAGAGAAAAGGGTAGAGATGGCAGAGGAAATATGCCTGCCTTTGAATCGGGTCAGGCGTGTGACCCAGCTAGGTCTGGCGGTGCCACTGCCCAAGTGAAGGAGAGGCAATCACAGGGTGTCAGGGCTGGGCCACGCCCACGGGGAGCATTCTGGGTGAGCCAGAAACCAGGAGCTGTGGGACAAAGCCAGTGTGGCGTACTGGTGAGAGTGTTGGACTGGGACTCGGGAGATCCGGGTTTCTAGTCCCCACTCGGCCATGAAACTCACTGGGTGACTTTGGGCCAGTCACCGACTCTCAGCCTAACCTACCTCACAGGGTTGTTGTGAGGATCAAATGGAGAGGAGGAGGAGGAGGAGGACTATGTAAGCCGCCTGGGGTTCCTTACAGGGAAAAAAGGTGGGGTATAAATATAAATAAATAAATAAATAAATAGTCAAGAAGATGGAATAGGAAGTCAGGACCAGAGGACAAACCAGGAGGCATCGTCGAGGGGCAGCTCAGGACCAATGGACAACCAAAAGGATACCGGAATATGGCAGAGCTCAGAAAGTGCATGTTGTTCAAGCAAGGCTCAACTGGAACAGGAAGCCCTTTTGGACTCCTCCTTGTCCAGGAGTGGCCAATGGCCAGCCAAGATGGGCAGACTCGGGCCTGAGAGTACTTCGCAGAGAAACTGCCACTGCAGTCGAAAGGCTCACCACTCTGGGGAGTTGCACACAGATCCAGGAGATGCAGAGGGGCATGTCAGTCTAGCTCCTAGCAAGAAGGTACTTGCCTGAGATCAGGTGGTTTATTGTGTGGCCAGATTGATTCCTCCCTCTCCATACACAAGTTCTAAACAAAACCAGAGAATGTGGAGACTGAAGAGGCTCCGGCGCAAGGATTCCAAAATAGAAAAGCTGGCAATTTGAAAAGGTCATGTTTCAGCTCCAGCCTCTGCTGAGTAGCTGAGCTTTCCAACCACCCAAGTCATATGAGAAGGGAGCACAACTCAGACTATGCATTTTGGATGCAAGGAAATTGAACTCCAAATGAACTTTGACCACCTGATACGTTACTCTGAAAGGGATGCGTGCATCCTTCCCAGGACTGGGTCATTTTCGGGAACTCGATTTGTCAAGAGAGCCAAGAAAAGACTTGGTCCGTCCTGAAATTTCCCAGAATGCATCAAACGTTCTGGTAAACAGGAAGTACTCATTGGCAAAACTCAACCCATGGTGAAGATAATTTGGAGTCAAGTTTATTAATCACAGCAGGAAATGCTTGACCTGGGAGGTTATTAGTGCCGAATCAGAATATTAAAGGATTCACTTCAGTCTTCCCGTGTAAATGCTGTGCAGATGTGTGCTCTTAATAGCTCAGACTTGCTCAAGCACAGCACGCTAGCCAACTGAAACTATATCCTTGCTAATCACGTTTCCTAGAGTAGCCTTCCCTTCCCAGCGCCTTCCAGATATGTTGGACTACAACTCCCATCATACCCAGCTGCCGTGGCCATTGGCTTGCTGGCTGGGGATGGTGAGAGTTGTAATCCAGCACATCTGAAGGGTAGTGAAAGGTTGCCCTAAACCAATGTGTTGTTTTTTTAAAAAAAAAAAAAAGCTAGCTCAAACCACCTGTTGCGTTCAACAATAATGTCCAATACTGCTAAAATACCAAATGGGCAGCTAGAGTACCTGGTGGGTTTCCTAGAAACTTAAGGCTTCCCAGGACCTAACAGTGACTGACCAAGAAAGAGATCTTGGGGTTGTGGTGGACAGCTTGATGAAAATGTCAACCCAGTGTGTAGCTGCTGAGAAAAAGGCAAACTCCATGCTAGGCATAATTAGGAAAGGAATAGAAAATCGCCACCAATTTGGATGGCTTTAAAAGGGGGATTGGGCAAATTCATGGAAGATAAGGCTATCAATGGCTACTAGTCCTGATGGCAATATGCAGCCTCCAGTATCAGAAACAGTCTGCCTATGGCCACCAGTTACTTGGGACACAACTGGGAGGGTGCTATTGTACTCATGTCCTACTTGGGGGTTTCCTACAGGCAACTGGTTGGCCAGTGTGTGAACAGAATGCTGGGTGAGTCGAACCCTTGGTGTGATCCAGCCTGGCTTCTTCTGAAATCCTCTTCATCCAAATTTCTTCCCAGATCCTGGAGTTCCAAAAGAGCTCATCTCACTTCAAAAGTGGAACCGACACACTGGGAATTGAATCCACCAAAGATTTATTATGGTTTACTAGACCAGCATAAAGACAACCAAAGCTAGAATTTAAAACATGAAATCAGAATTTCGCCAATCTTATTCTCATTGCACATTTACTCTTCTTTCTTTTTGCAAAAACTTCAATAGATATCTGTTATTTACAACAACAAAAATCAAAATAGCTTCTTCAAAGATTTCCCTAAACCCAACAATAATTTCTATCTGGTCTCTGCATAAGATGAACAGTGTAATAAAAGTGGCATAACAGACTCAACCTCTCCAATCCCACAAGAACATACATGTGCAGCAAAGGGAATAGCTTGAAATCTTCCTTGTAGCAGTATGGAGAATAAAACATTGAACTGAGCTAAAGTTAGAGCATGCCCGCTCGTTGTTCAATGTAAGAATCACTAGGAATTCTCCATTGTACATAGCACAGCACTGTCTGTGCGCCGTTTGTCATGGCTTTTAGTTCCTTTGGTTCATCCATGCGTCCCTCCCCACTCAACATACCGATGCACTGTGCATGCACACCAATAAAGCACTGCGCGAACAAACAATCTCAATGTGATTGTTTCTGTGGGTGTGCCAAGGCTCTTTCTGTGCTGTGTTTTACCAATGCTTAAGAGCACATCTGCACATCAGTAAAAGACTATACAAAAAGGAAGCTTTGAGGCCCCAAGCAGGAGAGTGTGGCAAGATATGACAGATTATTTAGAATCCCCTTGGATCAAACCACATCAGCTGTCCTTTAACAAAACCACTGGCTTCTTTCTTAACGACAACACAAATGCAGAATGTGGTATTGCAGTCAGTTGAAATAACACAAGAAACGTTTGTTCTAACATCTGAACTTGCCTTAACAACCCAACTGGCTTTTGGGCAGCCAGCGATCATAGAGCCGGAAATCATCAGACTCTCTTTCTACCTTCCCGGTGAATGAACCAATGCAAGTGTTTTACCAGCTAACTCCAGCACAGGACTTGGTTAAGCATTTGTAGATCTTTGCCTACACACAGCAGCTTAATCGGCTTCAGGATGTTGACGGGGTGAAAGGTCAACTCTGATTGCCCACTCCGGGAGGAAGAAAGACGAGGAGGAACATTGGCACCCTTTGCGCCATAAGAAAAACACGTCAGACATTTTCTACAATTTAACCCCTAACATCCCAGCTCTCCATAACAGCACTTTACCTGTGGAACTCCCTGTCCCATGAAACTCACTTGGAAGAGTCTTTTGGAGTCCTTAACTCAGCTGCAGCGCTGACTCCAGGGACCTCTGTGGTCCCCTTTAACGCAGGCAAAGCACAGAAACAGGAAATGCTCTCATGCTGGCTGCGCCTTTGGCTTCTTTGTTGCTCCAGGCAAAGTGAGAACGGGATGTCTTTTGCCAGTCAAATGCCCCAGCTTCGCTGCCCTCTGGAGAAGAGCCCCGGTTGACTGGCAGAGCCAGTCCTCTTTAAGATCGCTTTTAAGCAGTACGGTTAGTGCATTATTTGCATGAGAGTTATATATAGCCGTTTATAAATAACACCACAGCCAACTACCTACAAAGGTGCCCATCCCACCCTCCAAAAGCAGCCGTAAGTCAAATGGAGCTGTGTAAGCCCATTTTGAGAGGTAAAAGTTCAACTGAACTGCCCAGATTCTGCCCCGCCGGAAACACCTTTGGGCCTCGCTACTCACCAGCAGCTTCTTCTGCTCCACTCCTGCTCCAGCAAATCCTACATACCAGAGTGAGCATATGGTGGTAGCGTCAACTCTTCTGAAATCCGACTCAGTCACATTCGCTCCCT
This sequence comes from Shinisaurus crocodilurus, assembly GCA_021292165.1. Taxonomy (NCBI): domain Eukaryota; kingdom Metazoa; phylum Chordata; class Lepidosauria; order Squamata; family Shinisauridae; genus Shinisaurus; species Shinisaurus crocodilurus. Next base: position 1,026,434 of record JAHFWL010001192.1, on the reverse strand, counting down.
CTCTCTCCCTACCAGCAACCTCATCCGAGCTCAGGTTATTCGGGAGAGAGATTCCCTTCCTTTGCACCCGAACCCGTCCAGGCAGGGTTCCCTTACATGGTCAAGAGAAGGCATTTGACAGTTCCCAGCAAGCCGTTCCATGCCCTGTATACAAACATTAGCACAGATTTCCCACGAGAAGGGAGAGCACAGGGAGGTGGGGAGATGGCGGTGAAAAGAGAGGGGAGAAGGACGGGGGGGGGGGGAGAGAGAGAAAGACAAATAGCATGTGCGAATGCCAGATGCAGTCGCTGTGATCCAAAAAGAGATCTGCCAATTAACCCGCGGCGTTATGCAGTCGCTGTGATCCAAAAAGAGATCTGCCAATTAACCCGCGGCGTTACGCAGTCTTCCCCCCCCCCCGCCCCGCAAGCCCCAAATCCTTGCTGGGAAGACTGCAATCTTTCTGACCCAGAATGGGACCTTGGCTCAGTCTCCGAGCAGCACCTGCTTTGCGCACGGAAGGTCCCCAGTTCAGTCTCCGGCATCTCCAGTTTAAAAAGACCGCGTTGCTTGCAGGTGCTGGGAAAGGCCTCTCTCGGACCAAGACTCTCCAGAAGAGAGCCGCTGTCACCCAGAGCGGACAATGCTGGCCTAGATGGACTAACGTCCGCGGTGTTAGGCAGCTTCTTATGTACATGCTGAGAACTATTCAGAAGTAATGTTTAACCCCTCAACCAACATTTGCTCACCTTGTTAGTGACAACTCTCCTATTCCCTAATCTTGGTGTGTGTGTGTGGTTTTTTGTTTGTTTTTTTAGGGTTGCCTCTTCCGTTCCTCCCTTCACCCATCCCCCTGCATGGTCTCCCCCCCCCCCCACTGTGAAACTTTAGATTGTAAGAGGTCTGGCTAGGGCTGGACCTTGGAACCAGCCCAGCGGAGGCCCAAATGACCACCCAGAGAGCAGCAGGTGATGGGGGTCAGCAACAAACAGGCCCGCCGTCGGCACCCTCAGCCGCCTCGCAGTGATTCGAGAAGCTCAAAAACACGACCAAACTAAATTCAAGATAAATTAGAACATGTCCCCGACGAGAATGGGGCAGAAAAACGGAAGCCCCTTTCATAGGGGAAGAAAACTTTCGGGAAACTGGAGGACAGGTCTTGGCACAGGACTAGCTCCACCTCTGACCTGGAACTGGCCCCACTCACACCTGCTACAGGGCTTTCAGGGTAGTAGGAGTGGTATTCTCTGAGCATCTGCATTAGAAACAAGAAGATGTGTCCGCTATCACCCTCAGAAATTTGATGTTTGGAAGAACCTGAGGAGAGCTGCTGAACCCTGAAGAATGACAACTGCAGCCGAGTCAAAATTTATCCACAGAGCCAGCGTGGCGTAGTGGTGAGAGTGTTGGACTGGGACCCGGGAGATCCGGGTTCTATTCCCCGCTCGGCCATGAAACTCACTGGGTGACTTTGGGCCAGTCACTGACTCTCAGCCTGACCTACCTCACAGGGTTGTTGTGAGGATCAACATGGAGAGGAGGAGGAGGATTGTGTAAGCCGCCTTGGGTTCTTTGCAGGAAAAAAGGCGGGGTATAAATATAATAATAAATAAATAAATAAATAATCCAAACCCTTCCCCCCCCCCCAGAAAAGTTCGGAGATTTTTCTGACTGCCCCTCCCCAGTCCCTAAAAATAAAAAAGCCACTTGCAGAATCCTCTCCAAATTTTCTTCACTGTTTCTTTTTTGTGGTGGCGAACTTCCCTTTCCGCTGCCCTCTCAGGCCCCAGAACGACGCTATGTATGTCTGGGGCATTGTGGAAGATGCAAAATGAGGGCCAGGCTGCCAGCACAGGCACTCCCGTTGCCACTTGCCACAAAAAAATCCTTGGGGGGGGGGGGAGAAAGGAACTGTGCTACAACTCCTGCCGATGGAGAGAAAGTGCTGGAGAATTTCTCCTCCCACAGGAGAAATTTGCTGAAACTTCTCTGCCCACAAATAGGGTAGAAAACTTCAACAGGCCATTTTCACACAGCTCTGATTTTGTTAGCAGGGCTTCGCAGGTTTACGACTTCGGAACCAGAGGGAACATAGGAAATGGCCTGATACCCACTGGTCCATCTAGTTCAGGGCTCTCCAACCTTGGGTCCCCAGAGGTTGTGGGACTACAGCTCCCAGAATCCCTTGCCATGATTAGCCATGCAGGCTGGGTATGCTGGGAGCTGTAGGCCAGCAACCTCTGGGGACCCAAGGTTGGAGAGCCCTGATCTACACTGACTGGCAGCAATGCCTCCCCAGGTTTCAGACAGGGTGGTCTTTCCCAGCCCTACCTGGAGATGCCAGGGATGGAACCGGGAACCTTTTGCATGCGGAGCTGGAGCGAATGGCCCTTTCCCAAGTAAGGGGAGGCATTGCTTTAAGTTTAAAGAAGGGGCACAGACACAGCTGGGGATGGAGTGGTGGAGTTGATTGATTCTCCAGGCCTGGCAGGAATGGCTTTTTCTACTGACACCACTGCTATGGAGAGCAGAAAGTGGGTTCCACATTCAAAATTTCCTTAGCTCACTCCTGTGATACTTGCCTTTGCTGTAGCACATTTTGCATTCAGTTTGCAGCATCTGGAGCCAGCAGAATGTGTACATGGAATCTTCTTATTGAGGACGTTTTGGAAATGTCGCTATTAAAATGGAGGGGGAACGGAGACACAGTAGTGAGGACTCATTTAAATCGTCGTTATGAAATTCATTAACTACACGGACATTTTTGTAGGACAACGGCGGAATCAAGGAAATTGGATCCGAGTGTAAATTAAGCCCAGAGGTTCATAACACGATGCACACGGCATGCAGAAAGTGATGGAAATTGTAATATTTTTCTTGTAAACTGCCCAAGGAGCCTTTTGGCTGATGGGTGGTAAATAAATATATTAAATAAATAAATAAATAAATAAATAAATATTGCCTGCTTAAATCAACAAGGTAATGTAACCACTAGTTACAGTGGGAGGATAGGGCTAATTGAACCATCCCCAGGGTGCATGTTTTCTAACCCCTCCTCCCTACTTCCGGCCTCTCTGTGGCCACTGCCAGCTCCTTCTCTCTCTGTCTCTCCAACCTGATGGATGCACATCTGAGCTGGCTTCCAGCCAGTGACCTGGCTGAACTTGAAGTGGACTCTTAACGCCAAAGACTCTAACCTGCCTATATGCATCCTGCATGTATGAATAAACGGATTGTAAGTAAAGCTAACAAATGCCTTTATTAGTTTTAAACCTTGTATGGACAATCTATTCCTTTAAAGAGCCTTTTACCAGGGTTTAGCAACCCACGTGGTGATAACCAGTTTCAATAACCAGGCTGCGCATAAGGGGGGAAAACTCAGCTTCGTCCTAACCAGTGTAGGACCGACTCCTTTCCATATCCTCCAACAGAAACTGGATAGAGGAATACATTTTTATTCTCCTTCTCCCGTAATACCCATTGAGATCATCCAATAAAATAGACATGGATAAATAAAAGGCAGGACTTCTTTACACAATGCAAAGGAACCTATTGAACTCATTGTCGCAAGCTGTAGGTAATGGCCGCTAGGCTTTTCTATTTGTAAGGAGATTGGACAAGGGGTGGGGAAACTGTGGCCCTCCAAATGGACTACAGCTCCCATCATCCCTAAGCATTGGCCGTGCTGTGGCTGCTGGGCTGGTGAGAGTTAGCATCAAGCACTATCTGACGGGCCGCGGGTTAGACCAGGGCTCTCCGACCTTGGGTCCCCGGATGTTGCAGAAACGACAGCTCCCAGAATCCCTTGCCATTAGCCATGCTTGGCTGGCTATGCCGGGAGCTGTAGGCCAACAACATCCGGGGACCCAAGGTTGGAGAGCCCTGGGTCAGACAATTCCGTGGAGGAAGAGAGGACGTCCAGTGCCTATTGGGCCTGTTGGCTCTATGGAATTTCCAAAGGACGTGGGCTCCTACCAGGCCAGGCTATTTGCCCGTCTGGCACAGTATTGTCCACTCTTGACTGGCAGCAGACCTCTCCAGGGTCTCCGGCAGAGACAGACATTTCCCAGCACCTGTTGCCTGATCCTTCTAAGCCCAGGGGTTGAGCCTGGGACTTTCTTCTGCACGCAAAGTGTGTCCTCCACCACTGAGCTACAGTCCCGCCCTAGTAGGAGCATTTGTCTATCTAGTCCAGCATTGCCTACTCTCACTGGCTGCATAGATTTCATAGATCATAGAGTTGGAAGGAGCCTGCAAGGCCATCGAGTCCAACCCCCTGCTCAATGCAGGAAACTAGAGGAGGGGGTCTCCCAGCCAAGTAATAACCAGGGCTGACCCTGCTTAGTTTTCCACGCTCAGACAAGCCGAGCCGGCGTGAGCCACAGTTCTCTGGGGTCTCAGCCAGCGACGGGCCTTTCCCACACCTGCTGCCTGACCCCTGGAACTGGAAATAAATGGAGGCAGCAGACACCGCTGAATAATTCCAGCTACTGGGACGCACCAGTGGAGGCGGGGCTGCTGCCATCACACCCCGTTTATTGGCTCCCACGGAGCGTGTCGGGTCGCTAGACGGACCCACACGGCAGCCTCTTGTTCTTGTTGTCAGATTGGGGGCCCGGACCAGAGGGATAGGGGCAAATGGAGCCACAAGTGCCACTGAAAGGGCTTTATTAGTTGGAGGCAAAAGTTTTCCAGGCACGTCTTTTGTGGAAGGGAACTATGGGTAAACGGCCCGAGAAGGCTCGGAGATTGTTGGAGAAGATATTTCGGTGTTTTTCCCACACACAGGCAGTCAAAGAGATGGGCCAAGCTAGCTGTGAGTGCCAAAAACATATGGGGACCCGAGGTTGGAGAACACTGTTCTGCAGGAGCCCCTCCTTGCTGGCCTTCCACAGCTGCATTGAGACCTTTCTTTTTAGGACGGCCTTTGGCCTCGAGAGGCTGAGTGAGTTTTGGATTGCTTGCTTGCCTTCCTTGCAAATCCTTCTGGGGGTTTTATTTTGTATTTTACGCCAGCTTCTTAATGATGTTTTATGATGCTTCTTACTGCAGTTTCCTTTAAAAGCTGTTTTATTGCTTTTAAAGTTGTTTGCTCCTGCTCTATATGGCTTTTTTTTTAAAAAAAATAAAAATAAATCATGATGTATTTTGTGATTTTTGAAAGATGCCTTGAACTGTGCGAGGAAAGGCTTGGGTATAAATATTTTAAATAACTAACTAAACTCAGTTATTCCAAAACGTCAATATGCTTCCAGCGAATCCTTCAAAAAAGGAAACCAAACCAGGGTAAGTAAGCGCTGCACCCACGGAACTTCTTGGTGCTCTGGAAAGTGGGGTGAGCATCACATTACGTTCTTAAAGAAGGTGGGGTCAGGTCAGGAGAGAAAAGGCAAGATTTTCTTTTTGTTAGAGGGAGGCAGAAAGAAAGAAGGGAGATGCTTGTTCCTGGCTAGCTGGGATCGACATTCTCCTGGAGTAAGAAGAGAACCCAGCACTTTTGGGACAGAGGGGCAGTGGGAAATTGGAGAGGATACATTGCTGGGGAAGTTTAACCAACAGTTATGCTCCTGCTGGCAGATGCAGGAAAGTACAAGGGACAAAACTGTAAGGCTGGAAAGAAGAGGTCTCCTGAGGTTTAGGGACATGCCTGGGATTTTTTTCCCACCTGTGTACGTTTTTCCTGATGCTCAACCAAAATCTGCCTTCCTGTAACTTAAGCCTGTTATTTTGTGTCCTGCAGTCTTGGATGACAGAGAACAGGTTGGGGCCCTCTTCTGTGGGCTGGGACTCAGGAGATCCGGGTTCTAGTCCCTGCTTGGCCATGAAACTCACTGGGTGACTTTGGGCCAGTCACTGACTCTCAGCCTAACCTACCTCACAGGGTTGTTGTGAAGATAAAATGGAGGAGGAGGAGGAGGAGGAGGATTATGTAAGCCGCCTTGGGATCCTTGCAGGGAAAAAGGCGGGTATAAATATAATAAATAAAATAATAATAATAAATAAATAATAAACCCCTTAGGGACTTGAAAAGTGCTTTACATAACATTTGGGCCACATTATTGTAAAATGCCTGGAGACATTTATTTTATGATGTATTTCATGAATGAAATTAATAAATAAGAAGGTGCTCCTGTTGGATTTCTGCTTCTCACACACACCCATTGCCACCGGTGTCTGCCTCACCTGGGCTTTTAATTTGTGTGACAGGCAGGATGTCATGGTCAACTGAACCTTTTCCCAGCCTGGGGATGAAGAGAACAGTCACCTGTTGGACTTCTGCCTGGTATGCTCATGTAAAGAAGCACAGAAATACTCCCCATCCCAAACTGAATTTTGTTTTTTTTAAGCAGCCTTAAGAAAGGTATGACAAACCTGGAGGAGGAGAGAGAAAGAGGCACAACATAACTGGTCTACTTCACAAGGCTGTTGTAGATGTAACACCGGCCATTGGCTTCATTAGAAAAAGAGCTAGATAATCTCATAGCCGACAGCGCTATGAGTGTTAGCCAGAATAGCTAGGCAGGGCTTTCCTGCTGGGGAGAAGAGGCCAGGGAGGGGTGCCCTGCCTCATGCCCTACTGGGGGACTTCACGGTATCTTCTAGCTAGCCACCCCATTGGAAACAGGAAGGATGCTGAATTAGATGAACTCTCAGGTCTGATTCAGCAAGGCTTGTCCTTAAGTTCAGGATAGCAAAGAAAATCCTCTGTGTTCTGGGGCAGAGTACGTACTTTGGACTACCAGATGCCGGAGACAGGCAACAGGGGAAGGCTGCTGAACTCATCTTCATGCGTGGCTTGTGCGCATCCCAGAGATGCATTAGGATGCTTGCTTTTTGGAAACAGTATGGTGGCCTCGATGGACGGTTGGCCTGATCCAGCCAGGTTGGAAAGACTGCTGAGAGAACAGTATGTGATTTGAACCCTTGTTCTTGCTGCCCGTTAGGCTGGATCCAGGCTTACTCATACTTGGGAGCAGAAACACTGAGATCATTAATTTCAATGAGTCTACGCTAAGTATGACCAAGTCTGGATCCAACCTAGTATTACTATTACTAGTTTGGATTGGATCCAGACTTAGTCATACTTAAGAGTCGACCCATTGAAATGGACGGAAGTTAATTACTAACGTAAGTCCCGTCCATCTCAGTGGGCCTACTCTGAGTATGACTAAGTCTGGATCCAACCGGTCATTATTATTAGGTTAGATCCAGCCTTCCACCGAGAGTTCTATCACCATCACCATCACCATGGATTCAACTTACTATCACTACTAGTACCAACGCTACTACTTGCTCTAAATTGTTTTACATCTCTGTATGTCTTAACACTTGCTGTAAAACGCTTCGTGTCTTCTTCTTCTTCTTCTTCTTCTTCTTTTTAGAGAGGCAAAGCCATCTAATCCATTTAATACATTAAAGAAATGAACGAATGAATACGATCGCTAATTTACCTCTGCGCGTTGCCATCATCGAACACAAAGGTCTGGTTGGTGTAGCATTCTGGAGGAGAGGATCGGGTCCCATCCAGTCGCTGCTGCTGGCCGGTGGGCTTGTAGAGCCCCGGCATCCCCGGGCCCCCTTCCTCCGGAGAAGGCATCCCGCCGCGCCCCAACAGGTGCCCCGCCCAGCAGCCAGCCACGCATAGGGGGTCGCCCGCCGGCGCCTGCCTGGGCTCGAGGATCACCAGGAGCGTCTCTGGCCGGCCCCGATCGGGCCCCCCCAAGGAAGGAACCGATCGCCCAGCGCCGATGATGATGATGATGATGATGATGATGATGATGATGATGATGTCGTCCAGCCCAGCTTCTCCTCGGTCAATGTCATGATCCGGCTCGTCACTCGGCGAAATCCCCCGCACATTGCAAGCAGCAGCAACCTCAAGGCAAGCTCGCCTTTTCCTCCCCGATCAACAAGTCAGGCTGGGGGTGGAGCGCCGGGGGCCGACCGAGGAGCCCGATCTTTTCCATGAAAATCGGGTTGACTTGATTTCCTCCTTGGATTGCGGTTCAACCACGAGCAGGGGAGGGGATCTTTGCTGCCCCGCTCCATCCCTCTGGGAGATTGCCAGGCGCAGGAGAAGGCAAGAGAGCCCGTCACTGCCTCCAGCTACAATCCCAGGGGAGGCGTCTGCAAAAGATGTCAGTTCCACTTCCACCACGCGGACAAAGATCGTGTGTGTTTTCTCTCTCTCTCTTTCCCATTTGGGCTTTTCTCCAGGTTGGGCTGAAAAAGGAGCGGTTCCTTGCGCTCTGGCGCCACCTGCGGGTCGTAACGCGGAGCGCACCGGCTGAAGGGTGAATGGCCAAGAAGAACAGGGGGAAAAAACCATCCTCCATCCATCATCAGATGATAAAGGGACTGGAAACAAGGCCCTATGAGGGGAGACTGAAGGAACTGGGCATGTTTAGCCTTCAGAAGAGGAGACTGAGGGGAGATAGGATAGCGCTTTTCCAGGACTTGAAGGGTTGTCACACAGGGGAGGGCCAGGATCTCCTCTCGATCATCCCAGAGTGCAGGACACGGAATAATGGGCTCAAGTGACAGGAAGCCAGATAGCACCTAAACATCAGGGGGAAAAAATCCTGACTGTTAGAGCAATAAGACAATGGAACCAACTACCTAGGGAGGTCGGTGGGCTCTCCCACTCTGGAGGCATTCAAGGTGCAGCTGGACAGCCATCTGTCAGGGATGCTTTGACTTGGATTCCTGCATTCCTTATAGGCCCCTTCCAACTCTACTTTTCTATGATTCTATGATCATTTATATTACTATTTATTTTTATTTATCTATTTAGTACATTTCTATACCACCCAATAGCCGAAGCTCTCAGGGCCCAGATCTGCGTTCTGTACTGCCAGTTTAGCTACCCCTTCCCCCTCGTTTTCCTCCTCTATCACACTAGTATCATCACTCTCTTTCTTTCTGAAGTTCACAGGTGAGCGAAGTTGGTTACTCAGCCAAAACAGCACCACCCACACACAAGACGGTGGCGGCGGCAGCCTCAGAGAAATCCAAGTTTTGCAGAAGTACAAAAAATATTAGGAAAAAAGACTTCTAATGGGGGCCTTAAAAAAAAAAAAAAACAGCCCAGTGAGGAGACTGAGCACGCTCAGTGGCCACAGAACAGTTCACTTTTTCCCCCTTTATTTTTTTTGCTGGGAGGGTGTGCATATGGAAAACCGGGAGAGAGGGAATGGAATGGAGTATGCCAAAAGAGTGCACTCCCTATTGCGATATATTTATTTTATTATTTATTTTATTTATTATATTTATGCCCCGCCTTTTTTCCTGCGAGGAACCCAAGGCGGCTTACACAATCCTCCTCCTCCTCCTCCTCTCCATTTTATTCTCACAACAACCCTGTGAGGTAGGGTTAGACTGAGAGTCAGTGACTGGCCCAGAGTCACCCAGTGAGTTTCATGGCCGAGCGGGGACTGGAACCCGTTGCAGGTCCCACTTCTGACTCTGTATTTATTTTTGCTATTTTATTTGCCCTTTGGAACGTAACACTTCAATTTCCTTTATCTTGCATTGATGCCCCTGCAATGTAAAATTGCAATGTTATACGAAGAATAAACTTGATCTGCTGTACGGTAGTGTGTGGCAAAACATTTTTATCCTGATCACTTATGGTGTGGCGAGCTAATTTCCCCCAAAATGTGCCATTGCAAAATCTGATATATTTTTTAAAAAGCCATTCACTAAACACAGCCTTCCCCAACCTGCCGTCTTCCAGATGTGTTGGACTACAACTCCCATCATCCCCAGCCAGTGCTGCCCCCCCCCCATTAGCTGGGGATAATGGGAGTTGCCGTCCAACACATCTGGAAGGTACCAAGTTGGGGGAGGCTGATATAACAGATTAAACCAAGGGTGGAGAACCTCCTTCAGCCCAAGGGCCAAATTCAATTTCAGACAAGTTCTGGGGTGGGGGAGGGCGGTTGTTGGATTTCAGTGGTGGGCAGGGCAGAACCAAAGGCAGAAGGAGCGGGACCAAAACTATAAAAAATGCCAGCATATTTTAGCGTATGGCTCTTACTGAATGAAAGAGTAATCTGAAGGAACACCTCGTCCTGTACGTGCCTACCCGAACCCAGAGATCCTCTTCGGAGGTCCTTCTCAGAGAGCCCCCTCCAAAAGAGTCTAGGAGGCTGGCTACTAGGGGAAGGGCCTTCTCAGTTGTGGCACCCCATCTCTGGAATCAACTCCCCAAGGAGGTGCGCCTGGCGCCTACCCTTTATTCCTCCAGGCGCCAGGTGAAGACCTTTTTATTTACCCAGTATTTTAATGGTTAGATTTTTATTCCCATTTTTATTATCACTACTGTACCTCCGGTCTGATTCATCTGGCTGCTTTTGTTTTATTGTATTTTATTATATTGTATTTGTATTTCTATTTTAATGATACTTTTGGTTTTAAGATTATTGTTTTTATCCTGTTTCTCTTGTAAACCTGCCCAGGGAGCCGTTTGGCTGATGGGCGATAAATAAATATATCAATAATAAATAAATAAATACTGCCGGTCACTAAGTGTGAGGAGAGGCATTTCAGCCTTTTAGAAAGTGGGGGGAACGGCACAAAAGCTGGAAAAACCACCAGCGCTTGGGGGAAAGAGGGTGGGCCACGGGAAGAGGACATGGTCACCTGAGGAACCCCAGAGTGCCAGACTGGGACCTCAGAAGAGCTGGATTTGCCCTCCCCCTGTACCTGAAGGTTCCCACCCCTAGATTAAACATTGAACCCTTATGCACGCGGAGTGTTTTTGAACCCCAACGTTCTCAACAAAATATAGTCACACGATTAGCAATCTTACACACATTTAGCTAGGAGTAAGCCCCTTGGAACTCATTCGGACTTCACTTCTGAGTAGACGCGTCTAAGATTGCACTGTAAATGTGTTCAGATCTTTGCAAATCTTATATCTGAACGTGTTCAAGTATATAATTCCAGTTGGTGAACGGGAAAGTGACGCTGGAGTTAGCAGCCACCTCGTCGCAATGCTGGTTTGCACCATTCCCTGTGTGCCCAGCGTCCATTTTCCGCACAGCCTGCCTTCTTATTTGCTCCTCTAGCCGGTCTGTTGGTCTATTTTTTGGAGCCATCCTCACCATGGAAAGCTAAGCAGGGTCAGGCCTGGTTATTACTTGGATGGGAGACCCCCCCTCCTCTAGTTTCCTGCATTGAGCAGGGGGTTGGACTCGATAGCCTTGTAGGCTCCTACAATCTATGTTCTCTTGGCCAAGCTCTCGCTCTAAAGCTGGCCAGTCCCCGAGGGAAGATCCTCTGACAAGCGCTTTCCAGAAGGGAGTAAGCCAAGCACAGGAAATGTCACTTAAACAGTGAAAGTCAGAGGAGGTGAGTCACCCATCAAAGGGCAACCTCTCACGCTTCCAGCCGTGTGGAACACAGAGTCTAATATCTGGTATACACTACACAGTGAGAGGTAAAAACTACCCCATGAGCTTTTTTCTTTTTGCTTGCTTGCTTGCTTGCTTTCAAAAAGCATGCTTCTGGCCCGCATGGCTTTTATAACTAAGATCCCTCTGAGAAGGTGCAGTCAAACCAATCCGGACTTTCTCACACAGTACAGAATTAAACTATGGAACTCACTTCCATGTAGTGGTGAGAGTGCTGGACTGGGACTCGGGAGATCCGGGTTCTAGTCCCCACTCGGCCATGAAACTCACTGGGTGACTTTGGGCCAGTTGCTAACTCTCAGCCTAACCTACCTCGCAGGGTTGTTGTGAGGATAAAATGGAGAGGAGGAGGAGGAAGAGGATTATGTAAGCCGCCTTGGGTTCCTTGCAGGAAAAAAGGTGGGGTATAAATATAGTAAATAAATAAGGTGTGGTGACGGCCACCACTTTGGATGGCTTTGAAAAGGGATTGGATAAATTCATGGAGGAGAAGGCTGTCAATGGCTACTAGTCCTGATTGGCTATGTGCTACCTTCCAGTATCAGAGGCAGCATGCCTGTGTACAACAGTTGCTGGGGAACATGGGCGGGAGGGTGCTGTTGCACTCATGTCCTGCTTGTGGGATCCCGGGGGCAGCTTGTTGGCCACTGTGTGAACAGAATGCTGGACTAGGTGGACCCTGGGTCTGATCCAGCAGGCCTCTTCCTATGTTCTTATGGTTCTTGCTGCCTCACCTGGCTGCAGAGACGACCCTACTATTAAGCTGAGTGTGGCAGTCGCTTCTAGCGGCAGAGATGATTTCTCTTTGAGAAATCATGGAGGACAGGTGAAGTGCCAGACGACTGGAGGAGGGCAAATGTTGTTCCCATCTTCAAAAAGGGCAAGAAGGAGGCACCTGGGAACTATAGGCCAGTCAGTCTGACATCATCCCCGGGAAGATTTTTGAGGCCAGATTATAACAGAAGTCAGTCTGCAAGCACCTTGAAAAACAATGCAGTGATTACTAGACAGCAGCATGGATTTGTTCAAAGAACAATCCGGTCAGACTAATCTGATCTCATTTTTTTGATCGGGTAAACCTCCCTTGTGGGACTGTGGGAATGCATGTGGACATTATAATCTGGACTTCAGCAAAGCCTTTCGACCAAAGTGCCTCATGATATCCAGATTAGTAAGCTAGCTAAGAGTGGGCTAGATGGAACAACTATCAGGTGGATCCACAATTGGCTACAGAATCGGACTCAAAGAGTGCTTATCAATGGTTCCTTCTCAAACTGGGGAGAGGTAACGAGCGGGGTACCACAGGGCTCGGTCCTGGGCCCGGTGCTCTTCAACATTTTTATTAATGACTTGGATCAGGAGGTACAGGGAATGCTTATCAAATTTGCAGATGACACAAAGTTGGGTGGAACAGCTAATACTCTGGAAGACAGAAACAAAATTCAAAGTGACCTCGATAGGCTGGAGCGCTGGGCCGAAAACAACAGAATGAAATTTAATAGGGATAAATGCCAAGTGCTGCACCTAGGGAGAGGAAACCAAATGCAGAGTTACAGAATGGGGGACACTTGGCTCAACAATACTACAAGTGAGAAGGATCTTGGAATTGTGGTAGATCACAAACTGAATATGAGCCAGCAATGCGATGTGGCTGCAAAGAAGGCAAATGCAATTTTGGGCTGTATTAATAGAAGTATAGCTTCCAAATCGCGGGAAGTGATAATTCCACTTTACTCGGCACTGGTTAGGCCTCATCTTGAGTACTGCGTCCAGTTCTGGGCACCTCACTTTAAGAAGGACATAGACAAACTGGAGAGGGTTCAGAGGAGGGCAACAAGGATGATAAAGGGACTGGAAACAAGGCCCTATGAGGAGAGACTGAAAGAACTGGGCATGTTTAGCCTTCAGAAGAGGAGACTGAGGGGAGATATGATCGCACTCTTCCAGTATTTGAAGGGATGTCACACAGAGGAGGGCAAAGATCTCTTCTCGTTCATCCCAGTTTGCAGGACACGGAATAATGGGCTCAAGTTACAGGAACCTAGATTCCACCTAAACATAAGGAAAAATTTCCTGACTGTCAGAGCAATAAGACAATGGAATCAACTACCTAGGGAGGTGGTGGGCTCTCCCACTCTGGAGGCATTCAAAGTGCAGCTGGACAGCCATCTGTCAGAGATGCTTTGACCTAGATTCCTGCATGAAGCAGGGGTTGGACTCGTGGCCTTATACGGACCCTTCAACTGACTTTTCTATGTCTATGATTTAAGGTGTTCGGAGGAGAAGCCATATATCATTTACTATTTATTCATTCATTTTATTATATTTACATCCCGCCTTTTTTTTCCTGCAAGGAACACAAGGCGGCTTGCATAATCTTATCCTTCCCCTCCATTTTATCCTCACAACAACGCTGTGAAGTAGGGTAGTCTGAGAGTCAGTGACTGGCCCAAGGTCACCCAGTGAGCTTCATCATGGCCAAGTGAGGACTAGAGCCGGGATCTCCGGAGTCCCAGTCCAAAGCTCTAACCACTACGCCACACTGGCTCTCAATATCCCACCTTTCCATGTTAAAACACCATGCCTCACTGGCTCTCACTGCATGCCACGTGGCTTGCATCCACACACCCCAAATTAGGCCGCTGCTTTCAAGTGTAGTGGAGGACACAGTGACTGGGTTCAGGCAACACAATAACCCACACTCAGGGGTTGAGTGTGGCTTGAGTGCGGGTTGTCGTTGAACCGTGGGTTATCGTGTGGTCTGAACCCAGCCAGTGCTCACAATCCATGGTTTGTTAACCACGAACAACCCATGAAGGGAACCCATGGTTTGTTGTTGGGCTGTGAACCGTGGGTTGTTCGCGGTTAAGAAACCATGATTTGTTCGCACGGCTGGCTTCAGACCGCACGATAACCCACACTTGAGAGTTGAGCATGGGTTGAGTGTGGATTGTTGTTGAAAAGTGTCTCCCCATCAGTGTAGAAAAAGAGGTTCATCTGCAAGTCCAGTCCACTTTTGAGCATGGAATGGCTTGTTAACCATGAACAACCCACGAAGAGAACCCATGGTTTGTCGTTGCTGGGTTGCGAACTGTGGGTTGTTCACCTTGGTTTGTTATCTCGGCTGGGTTCAGACAACATGATAACCCACCACGTTTCAACAACAACCCACAGCCACGGTTCAGCGACAACTCACACTCAACCCTTGAGTGTGGCTTATCGTATTGTCTGAACCCAGCCGTTGTTTAACCTTTTAGGGGGGCAAAAAAACACCTTTTCTCTCTCTTCCTTGCCTACTCATGTGTCTCCCCTCCCACACAGACAGTTCTTCTTTCCCCCTTCTCTTTCTCGCTCTTTCCCTCCTGGAGGAAAATTGCCCATGTCATCCCACGCAGTTAAATGTAGGAGAAAAAGCTTCCATTGGGTGTCAGTTGACACGCGGGGCTCTGGGGAATAGAGCTAGCAACGCCCCTGATGGAGTGGTCCTTGCGCCTGGTCAGCCAAATACGGTCAAATTAGCAAGCAAAGATGGATGGATGGATGAAGAATTAGGTGCCATGCATGGTTTTTTTTACCTGCATGCACAGTGTACAGGATTTCCCGAATTCATAACATGCTAGTGAAATCCTAATTTGCAGAAGCACTGGCTGTACATAGGTGGCACGTTGTTGCTAGAGCAGCCAGCAGGGATGTTGAAGAGTCCTTGGTCTCGAGTCACGAGTCGAGTCACGAGTCTTTGGACCCGAGTCTCGAGTCCGAGTCCGAGTCCTTGGTCCAAAATGGTGACTCACGAGTCACGAGTCCTGGGTCACTCCCAAAACTGACTCCACGAGTCCCTATTAAAATCAATGGGGTTTCCCCCCAACAAAACAAGGCTACTTCAGATGTGTGGCTTAAATAAATTCTAGGCACAAGTGTGCCTTTTTATTTCAAAACTCTGCAACTGATTTTGGCAAGAACAGACCAGGCAGACAAACCCAAAATAACCAGGCAGGCAGAGGAGGCAGGGAACCCCAAAGCAGGCAGGCAGAGGCCTTTGTCTTGGACAATTCAACTGCTGAACAGGTCAAGAAGAGACCAGGCAGGCAGAGGAGGCTGGGAACCCCAAACAGGCAGGCAGAGGCAGCCAAACCCAAAATGTCTGACCCTAACCCAAACCCCCCACAACAATACATCAATCAAAATAAATCTCAACACATCGTTGGGGCTGCGCTCCTGGTAGCTGTCCATAGTGGCTGAGCAGCGGCGCGCCTCGCTTCCATGCGCTCTTCACCGGTGATCGCGCTCCTTCTGGCACAGCCAGAAGACTTGTCAACAGCCCAGGGATGTTGACGAGTCCTTGGTCTCGAGTCCCGAGTCGAGTCTCGAGTCCCATTAAAAATATTGGGACTCGAGTCCGAGTCGAGTCAGAGGGGGGACTTCAGTCCGACTCACGAGTCGAGTCCTCGAGTCCGAGTCCCCATCCCTGGCAGCCAGCCCCGAGTAACACCAGTAACCGCCAGTCGGTTGGCATGGCTGGGTTCAGAGACAACACCATATCCCACGGTTCAATGACAACCCACGGTTCAATGACAACCCACGCTCAACCCTGGAGTGTGGCTTATCGTGTTGTCTGAACCCAGTCAATCACTCTGCCACTTTCCCTCTCCATTCCCTGGCTGGTGTTTGAGTTTGGGCATCTCCCCAACCACACACACACACACTTCACACACTCCCTCCTCACTGTCCCAAACTCTCCCCTTCACCCCAGTGCACAAAGGGCGGGAGGGGGGGGGACTTACCAGATCCCAGAAGAGGCCAAGGCTGTAATGCTTGGCAAGGACAAAAGCCACAGAGGACACCGTCTCCTCCACCCGTCACATCTGGAAGGCACCTGGTTGAGGCAAGCGGCTTTGACCCTTCGAAGGAACCAAGGAAACGCACACTGCACAGATGAATCATCGCTGGGGTAGCCAACCTGGCACCCTCCAGACGTTTTGGACTACAGCCCCTTTAATACTTACCTATTGGCCGGGCTGGCTGGGGCACAGTTATGTTGTAGTCCAAAACATCTGGAGGGCACCACGCTGAATTTACCTCTGGTTTCTGGCCTCTCCCGGCTGCACTGCTGTTTTTCATCCTCCCCTGACCAAACTAGCAAGAAGCTGACAGTTTAGTAGCAAGCTCTGATCAATTTGAGAGCCAGTGTGGCCTAGTGGTGAGAGTGCTGGACCGGGACTCGGGAGATCTGGGTTGACGTCCCAACTTGGCCATGAAGCTCACTGGGTGACTTTGGGTCAGTCACTGACTCTCAGCCTGACCTACCTCACAGGGTTGTTGTGAGGATAAAGTGGAGAGGAGGAGGACTATGTAAGCCGCCTTGGGTGCCTTGCAGGAAAAAAAGGCAGGATATAAATATAGTAAATAAATAAAATTTGTTGCTGGGGGAGTTGCTTCCTAAAACCTCCCCCCCCCGCGCACACACACACACACACACACACACGCACACACCTACCAGCCTGCAGCCAGGGGTTGGCTAGGGTGGGCCTGGCCCTCCTAAATTCTCTCTACCCTCCCTAAATTTTCTCTGCCCCTCTAAAAATTTTTTACAAACAATGACAAAAAACAGTTTACGATTTTGTCTTTCAAATGAAAGACAAACCAGATGAAATGCCCCCCACTTTTTTTGGCACACCTCGAACTTTTGGGCTGACTACAGGACTGACACCTACTAGCTGAGCAGAGAATATGAGAAGAAGATGAAAAGGCTTCTGCGGTTTCGTCCTCCGAGGGGAAAGTTCAGGTTCCCAAAGGACAGTGGTGATCCGGAGGGCTCACATGCACAGACACAAGACAAGAGAACCCAAGAGGCTTGCAGGTGAATGCTCCCCTGTCAGCATTCTTCCAGTTTTGTAGTGCAAGGCGTGCTTGTTTGGCTCCAGCTTTGAGAGAAGCAGAAAGAGAGAAGCTCCCAGCAGCCAAGGGAGAGAAAAGGTGGAGTGATTGTTATTTCAGAGAAAAGGTGTGTGTGTGTGTGTTGGGTCTTTAGTGAGAAAAGAGAAAAGGTGTAGGTGCTTTTTATAGTAAAACAACAGTAACATACGATTTCTTAGGTACTATAAGCTTGATGGTTACAGACTTTGTAAGTTGAGTTTCTTAAAATGTTACTTATATTGTGAGGAAAGGAAAACCACAAGAAGACAAGTCCCTTTACTTAAAACTAAGCAGAGTGGATTTCATTTAAAGCAATTTGATTTAAATCACTACTCAGAAAGACTTGATTTAATCACTCAATTTCCCCCACACACACAAAAGTACACTCTTCCTTGCTATAACTTTAATAAATATTTTACACAACTCAGAGTTACCAAAGCTCACTGACACAGATATTTGTGAAGGTACCGGAAGGTGAAAAATCTCCATTTGAACAGCTTAATCATGAAGATTAGGCGGATTTTCTTACCTTACTCTATTAGGAAAATCGACACCAGCTCCAGACAGACACTCAAACTTTTTTGTTTAACTAAAACAACACTGTATTGTGGATTTTTCTTTCTTCAACAGTGAAGATATAATATTTAACAAGCGTATAGGTCTTTTTGAATTTTTTGAAAATTCATTATTATTTATTTCATTTCTGTACCACCCAATAGCTCAGTGTTCTCCAACCTTGGGTCCCCAGATGTTTTTGGCCTACAACTCCCAGCATGCCCCAGCCAGCATAGCTAGCTGGGGCATGCTGGGAGTTGTAGGCCAAAAACATCTGGGGACCCAAGGTTGGAGAACACTGCAATAGCTGAAGCTCTAGTTAAACACTAGATAATTTAGTTAAAGAATTCAGTTTTCTAGATAATTTAGTTAAAGAATTCAGTTTCTCCAAAATATTTTGAGATCAAGTTTATTTTTAAATGATCTTTTTAAGTTAAAAAAAACAAAACCCAAAATTAAATAGACTATGTCAGCCTGGCCAACATGAGAAACTTAACATTTATTTATTTATATATATATTTATTTATTCCCCGCCTTTTTTCCTGAAAGGAACCCAAGGCCAGGGCCAGTGCAAGGCAGTTTGGTGCCCTAGGCAAGAGCAGATATTTAGCACCCCCCTTCCCACTTGAGCCCTCCCTCCCTCCAACCCTATGCTCCTGGCACCCCCTTTAGCCCGGTGCCCTAGGCAGCCGCCTAGTCGGCCTAATGGTAGCACCGGCCCTGCCCAAGGCGGCTTACATAATCCTCCTGCTCCTCACCATTTTATCCTCACAACAACCCTGTCTGAGAGTTGAGAGTCTGTGACTGGCCCAAAGTCACCCAGTGAGTTTCATGGCCGAACGGGGAATAGAACCCGGATCTCCTGGGTCCCAGTCCAACACTCTCACCACTACGCCACACTGGCATTGAGACTTATTCAGCCAACTCAATAGTCTTCTTCAACTAGTCCAAAGGAAGAAAACACTCTTTCTACACTGGCAGAAGACGCTACCGCTGTTAAAAGCTGGATTACCACTTCCAAAGTCCCTGAATCCAAGTACTTCAGTGATTTCCACCAGTTCACTGGTGTAACTTTCTGTAAAACTCTTATCATCAAACTTATATTTCTTCAATGGTTCACCCTTAACTTTGAAAATAATGACAGAAGACATCATGCAGGGGTGTTTTGTGGATGCCCATGTTATAGCCAACTCCTCTTCCTCAGCAGTTAAGGACTGACCTGGTACTGCATATTATCATCATCATCATCATCATCATCATCATCATCATCTCTATACCGCCTCACAGCCAAAGCTCTCTGGGCAGTTCACAACAATTCATACAATAACATCTGCATAAAAACCAACAATAAAAATGACATTGTAATTTAAAAAATTAAAACCAAATTTTAAAATGCAGTTTAAAATAACAAAATTGTGGAGAAAGCCCAACACAAGTCTGCACACACACACACAGTCTTCCCCTAAGGGAGGGGGCGAGGGAGGAGGGATGAAGTCACAGGAGAAGCAGCCAGACAGGTCGTCATCCCCAACAAAGAAGAGTCTCGGTGGAGATCCACAAAAACCCAGGAAGGACCATCAAGGACCATCAAACTATCAGGGCAGTCTCAAAGAGCTGTGAAGTACCAGTACATCACCTTCTCCCCGGGCAGGAATAAGCCCACCTGACACGAAGGGGCAGGCATAAGCCCTACCTGACCTGAAGGGTGGGGAGAGCGGGAACTCAGGGGTAGAAAACCCCTCTCCCTTCCGGTAGAGGGTTGTTGGGAACCAGGGTATGTCGGGGCCAGATTCGTCCTTCAAGCGGCAGCCCGAGTAAGCCAGTCTCATCCCCGGATCGGCGGACCTGGAGCCAGGCTGAAACTGACTAGGCGTAGAGTCTCTGATCTGAGGTAATTGACCAGATTCAATCCGCTAGCCTAGGAGCCTGTTCATTGAGGTACGCAGGGGTCAACTAAGGTTGTGTTGACATTGTAGTATTCCTGGAGAGCTGTTAGTTCCGCTCTGTGTTTTGTATAAACAAATAAAAGCCTTATTTGGTCATTTAAAGGGCTTCGGTTTCCTCTTGTGCGCGAAAGCCTCTCAGGTGGTCGCCAGCGCTCGTACGGGCTGTAATGCAGTGCTGGTTAACCCGTTAAGCGCCGAACTCACGCAAAGGATCCTGCTAGTGATCCTTCACAAAAATACTAAAAGTTAATAGTAGAGAGTGAGTGAACATGGAAAGCCTTAACAGATATGTGAAACCAAACTATTTTTTAAATTGAATACGTATTGAGAATATTTGCAAGAAAATGCACTGGGGATAATGCCTGTTGCATTCATTTTTAATGCCTGCAACTTAACTCTGGCATTGTGTATTTCCCTTCTTAAGATCTCATTTAATTCCTTCCAAATTTCAACAGCATCAGCAATGAACGTGCTATTGTGAAGAAAAGCAGACCGGGTGGGCCTAGGTGTCCTTCTGCACCACACACGTGAAAACAAGTGTTACCACAGCCAGAGGCTGGGAACCTCATGCAAATGTACACCATTCCTCTGATGGCTCCGGGCCTCAGAACAGAATCTCCTGCAAATGTCCATATTTTCCTCTGATGGCCCCCTCAGAGTCTCCTCTGTATTCGCATGCAAATGTTCCCCAAACACTCTAGTCATGGTCAGGAGTTCACCCCTGGGGCACCTGGCAGCCACCCCTCCCCTGCCCAGCCCAGATGAAGTTCATCCTGATTGGCCAAGGACAGCCGGGCTACAGAAAGGAGGGGCGGGATCCATACTGCCAGCCTTGGCTTTTGGTTTTTGTTGCTGTTCTGGATGCGAAGGAGTGCGGAGTAGGGCTTTTGCTGAGGCAGGCCCTAAGAAGACCACCCCCCACCCCACCCCACCCCACCCCCAGGAAAAGAGTAAGTACCGGTAGGTGGTTGTTTATGTAGTAAAGGGACTAGCTGTGTTGTTTTGTAGCCCTACTTGTGTATCCCAAAGTGCCTCCCCACCTTTCCCCTTTCCCTCATTTCCCACCTTTTATTGTAATAGGTATACCCTAAATAAACTTTCCTGGTTTTACTGGCGGGGTCTCCCAGCCAAGTAATACCCAGGCCTGACCCTGCTTCGCTTTCAGTGCTCAAATCCAGTGTCTAGACCAAGGGCAAAGCCCAGAGAAAATCGGTGTCGGGGCAGCAGAGCCAAGGCTGCCGGTTTGGCGCCTTTGATCTCTCCTCTTAAGAGAAAGGACCGGTTGCAAGTCCTTCACAGTTATTTCCCCGAACTTTGTCCCAGGCTGTGGAAACAGCCTTCAAGGTGGTCCGCAAGCGCCCCGCGTTTCTCTTAAGCCCCATATTGAGAACTTGAGCTGTGATCATCATCATGCCATCTGTTTTTTAGGGGGATTTTTTCAGCATCACTCCAGGAAGCTATTGAAAGCAATTATCCTGGAGATTTTAATAGGGCTTCTAAGAACGTCCAGCTCCAGGATTGGAATAACTTCAGTCCGAGTTGGAAAATGAGGCTGATCGGATCTGTTATTTCTCATATCCATGAACTGCTGTTAACAAGTATGTCTCTTTGGGAGCACAAACCCAATTTGAAAACGGCAAAATTTTCTGATGGGGTCTTCTAGACCAGGGGTTCTCAACCAGGGGAGAATTGCCCCCCCCCGGGGGGGGTAATTTTTGGGTTTCAGTGAGGGGATTGGAACCACAGACTCAAACTGTTGGAATACTGAACTCTCTACAAATTCTAGAATGGTAGATTACGGTATGTACAATTCTACAGATTGTACATAATCTACAGCCTCGAGACTCGATTTGCGACTGGGAACAAAAGTTCAGAGTCCCCGTTTCCAGGAGGTCCCTTTATCACGCTGCACCACCTTGGTAAGGGGAACCATTTGAATGTTTCTCCTGTAGCCGTGGAGACAGGCAGAGAGCTGCTGAAGAAGGAAGGGCTGGCCCAGAAGAGAAGCACCGGGCGGAGGAGAGAGGAGGCACCAAAGGTAGGCAGCACTCGCTCCCCCCCCACCGCCCCCCCCCCGTGGGTTGGCTGGGGGGCTGGGCTGGGCTGGGCTGGAGTTTGAGCGGGAAAGCCACTGGGGAACACGGGCGGGAGGGTGCTGCCGCACTCATGGCCTGCTTGTGGCTTTCTCTCAGGCAGCTGGTTGGCCACTGTGTGAACAGAATGCCAGACTAGATGGACCCTTGGTCTGATCCAGCAGGGCTCTTCTTAGGTTCTTAGAGAGTAGGGGTAGAAAGGGGGTGAATTTCCAGCAAGCTGGAGCCCTTTCAATTGTAATTTTTTCAAAACTAAACCTTGCTGGCAGTGCTTTCCCCCCCCCACTCCCAACACCCTGGTGTTGCACTTGCACAGCTTGAACTTGAGATGCAGCCATGAGCAACAACAAATAAAGAATTATGGGTGGTGAAGAGTTCTGTGTAACTGAAAAGCTTGCATCTTCCCACATCAATAGTAAATGATCCAACAGAGCAGGGTGGGGTGGGCACATCTTGTGGAACTCTCTGTCCCAAGATGCAGAGGGGGCCACTCGCTGAGATGCCTCTAAAGCAGCCTTCCCTAACCTGAAGTTCTCCAGATGTGCTGGACTCCAACTCCCATCAGCCCTAGCTAGCATGGCTGTATCGCTTAGGGCAGATCTGCACAACAAACCTGTATTTGTGTTTATACCAGTTTAACTGTCATGGCTTCCTCCTGCTCTCCCCTCCCTGCCCTGCCCTGCCGCTCCAAATACTGGGAACTTTAGTTTATTGAGGCTGCTGAGAAAGATCCTCACAGAACTATGGTGGGGAAGGTTTGATTTTGCAGCGTGCAACCCTACGACGTCTGCTCAGAAACAAGCCCCCCTGTTTTCAGGGGGGCTTTACTTCCAGGTAAATGTATCAAGGATTGCAACCTAAACCAGTTCAAAAATCTGTCATGCAGAGATACCTTTATTTTCTTGAACTACCAGGGAAACTGTTGTCTATGTGCCAAATAAATATTGTGGGAACAGTGGCTTCTAAAGACCCCTCCCCTCCGAAGATGGGATCTGTAAGCCTCTTTCCCATACTTGGAGAAACCCTTTCTGTTGAGCCAAAAGACTGGCATTTTGCCTTGATGCCATTACACCTGGCAATCCTCAGATCGCCCTTCCTGAATTGAGAAGCAGAACAGAGAAGGGAAAGGATGAAGAAATATGTTAGTGCTGCTGGTTCCTGCATATGGGGTTGGGTTTTTTTCCCTCCTTCTCCCTTCTTCCCACCTTCTAGTCTTTAATTGGCTGACTTCTTTCTCTCCCTTTGCTGCTGCTCATTGAATCCAGTGCTGTGCAGAAAGGAGCAACTGGACAGGGGTGGAAAGAAACTTTTACAAAAAGAGTTAAGTTAGCTGCTTGCTTTCTTTTTTAAACAACTGTGTGTGTGTTTCTGCGTGTGTTCGGCAAAGGCTGTTTTCTTCCAGGCAATTCCATCCACATCCAAGGAACTTAAAAATTACTCATGACTACAAATGTTTGTTTCATCCCCCCCCCCTTCTCATCCCCTTGTCATCCAGTGTGGCGTAGTGGTGAGAGTGTTGGACTGGGAGTCGTGAGATCCGGGTTCTAGTCCCCGCTCGGCCATGAAACTCACTGGGTGACATTGGGCAAGTCCCTGACTCTCAGCCTAACCTACCTCATAAAATGGAGAGGAGGAGGAGGAAGTTTATGTAAGCCGCCTTGGGTTCCTTGCAGGAAAAAAGGTGGGGTATAAATATAATAAATAAATAAAATAAATAAATATTCACAAACAGAGGCAGCCTGAAGTTTGATAAAACCACCTCTGATTAATTTCTTGTTCAACATACAGTATACAGAAAGGAATGGTGCTGACTAGAAGAGGTTATAAATCACTCGGACTTCCTCCTACCTTTCCTATTGCAAGTGGACATAAGAAACACCAAGTCCAGGCCAATGGCCCCCGTATAGCCACATCGTGGTGAAAGACCAACGCTCCTCCACGGCTTTGTGCTCATCTTGTGGAACTCTCTGTCCCAAGATGCAGAGGGGGCCACTCGCTGAGATGCCTCTAAAGCAGCCTTCCCTAACCTGAAGTTCTCCAGGTGTTCTGGACTCCAACTCCCATCAGCCCTAGCTAGCATGGCTTATAGTAAGGAATTCTGCAAGTTGTAGTCCAAAACAGACGGGGAAGGCTGCTTTAAAGTTTAAAGACATCTAAGCCGGCGGCCATCACTGCATCACATGGGCAGGGAGTTCCATAGATGATACTGTGCATTGTGTGAAAACCACATTGTGCATTCCCCCCTCTGGTAAGGGCTGGGAAACGGGGGGGCCGTGTCATGCCAAAATGTAATGGGGCACAGAGGCCTGCGAGAGAACTTAGCCAGGTGCAGCAGAGGGGGAGATGGGATCGGCTCTTCTGAGAGGCCAGCTCCATGGGGCTCCTCCTCCCAGATGGAGGGGGCAGCAGTAGAAGTTCTTCTTGCAAGCCTAGGAAGGCTAAATGTGGAGGTCAGGGGGGGGGCACTTTCTCCTCCTCACCAAAGATAGTGGGGGGTGTTGTTGTGCTCCCCGTGATCATGCCATCTGTTTTTAGGGGTTTTTCAGCATCACCCCAGGAAGCTATTGAAAGCAATCCTGGAGATTTTAATAGGGCTTCTAAGAACGTCCAGGATTCTATCATGTTGGGGGAGGGAAGGGAGCTCCAGGATTGGATAACTTCAGTCCAATCTGAAGTTATTCCAAAGTTGGAAGATGAGGCTGATCGGATCTGTTGTTTCTCATATCCATGAACTGCTGTTAGCAAGTATGTCTCTCTGGGGGCACAAACCCAGTTTGAAAACTGCACAATTTTCTGATGGGATCTTCTAGACTGAGTACTTGGGGAGATAGAAGGATTAATCTAAATAATCTGTACAGAAGCCTATGGAACCCCATAAAATTGAGGCCCCAATCCAAGATTCTATTTATAAAACTTTTTTTGAAAAGATTGTATGAATACATTGCTGATAATACAGAATTAGGATGTCTAATCTCTATGCCATAATGATATCTGTGAACTATAGCGCATTTTAAATTAAAACTTTGGTCAGGTGGGCCTTTTCCTTAACAAAAAACAAAAGCATTTTAACAATAACAATAAAAGAAAAACCAATTTAAGTCAAGACCTCAGATTTAAATGGTTAAAAGTCCGATATATTTTTTTTAAATTGATTTTTATCCACCCTGAAAGTAAGCAAGCATCATTTGAAACTGTCAGAGGGAAAGAGCAGGAATTCTCACCCCTTGCTAGGCAACCTCCTGAATCTCCCCTTCCCCCCCCCCAAACACGGAGACTGCCCAGAGAAGCTTCTCCACTTGCCCTCAAAGAGGAGAGGTGGGGGGGGGGGTGGTTAGGGAGAAGAGAGAAACGGGGGGCATTAGAGGGGAAGGAGAAAAGGTGGGGGCATTAGAGGGAAGAGGGTGTGTCATTCACCTATTGGGAGGATGGGGGGCTGAGAAGAGCAAGTGAGGGGGTGGGTGGAAGCGCTGAGAAGAAAAACACGCCCCCACTTTCACCCTGGATATTACCGTACCTCTAATCCGATAAATTGGCTGTTGTAGCTCACCCACACTGCGGCCTTATTTATTTATTGCATTTATACCCCTCTCTTCAGCCAGAAAAGGCTCTCAGAGCGGCTTACACAGATTAATAATAAGACAGTCCCTCCCCTCAGGCTCACAATCTAAAAGACATGACACGAAAGGAAAAGGGATTGGGAGGGAGGAGGAAGAATGCAAAACTCAGGCAACAGTTCTTAGTTTTAAAAGTTCTTATAGGTTTTTCTTTCTTTTTTTCTTTTTCTTTTTTTTGGCAGGGAAGGGCAAAACATGTTCCCTGCAGCTGCTCCCTCTTTGGCTGATGTATGAGGCCAGGCTGATCTCCCCCTTGCTCCGATGTTACTCCTGGGAGGCAGGGGGTGCAGCCTCCCAGGGGCCCTTGGTTCTCTGGCCTTCCCAAACATAGTTCCCCCTCCAGGTGTATTGGACTACAGCAACTGGTGTACACATAGGCATACAGCCTCTGATATTCCATAGCTTAACCATGTGCTGTCTGAAGAAGTCCTTCCTTTTATCTGTCCTGAATCTCCCACCAATCCGCTTCATGGGACTCCTTGGGTTCTAGGATGATGGCAGAGGGAGAGCCAGTCCCTGCCCACTTTCTCAACACCTTCCCTAACTTTGCACACCTCTATCATGTGTCTCCCCTCACTCACCTTATTCCCAAGCTAAACACTCCCAGCTCCTGTAACCTTTCCTCCTAGGGGAGTTGCTCCAGGCCCTTTTTTATTTTTAGTTATTTATTACATTTATACCACGCCTTTTTTCCTGGAAGGAACTCAAGGCGGCTTACATAATCCTCCTCCTCCTCTCCATTTTAGTTGCCCTTTTCTGCACTCTTTCCAGCTCTACAATCTCCTTTTCAAGTGTGGTGACCACAACTGCACACAGTATTCCAAGTGAGGTCGCACTAGATTTGTAATAAGGGCAGGATGATCTTGGCAGTTTTATTTTCAATTTCTTTCCTAATTATGCCTAACATGGAGCTTGCCTTTTTCTTGGATCCTCATTGTTGTTTCAGGTAAAGGGCCTTTTTGCAGAAGTGGGCGCTGATTTCCCTGAGCCAGAGACGGCTCCATCACAAACCAGTCGGAGTCGCTTGCGAAGGGGATCAGGCAGGAGGGCGATGGAGGGGCCACCCCGCTGGGTAAGGAGGAATGGGGCACATCTCAATTTGGTCTTCCTCTCTGGAGTCTGCCCCAAATCCATGAGATGCTTTGATGGTCCCCTGAGTCTTTTCGGGCGGGGAGACACTCCTCTCCAGCCTTTCCCACAATTCAGATGTGTTTACATTCAACACTTGAGGGCATCACACATGGAAACCAGCTCTTTCCTTTAAGGCCAGGAGCCCAAATGGGAAGGGGTGGGGTTTAGTTCAACTGAAATATAAAATCATTATGAATATCTGAAATGAATGCAACGGAGAAGGCATTTTGTAAGGCCCACGTGTAGCCAGCTATACATTGCTTCATCTCTCCGGGGACAAGCATTCGGCCACGTCTTCTTTGTGGAGGAAGGGAGAGAGGT
Organism: Shinisaurus crocodilurus; assembly: GCA_021292165.1. Taxonomy (NCBI): domain Eukaryota; kingdom Metazoa; phylum Chordata; class Lepidosauria; order Squamata; family Shinisauridae; genus Shinisaurus; species Shinisaurus crocodilurus. The sequence goes on along the minus strand of JAHFWL010001192.1, from coordinate 999,462 downwards.
GCCCTGCAGCCAGATCAGGGAAGGGGAAGGACTGGCTGGAGCGGCCTGCGTGCCTCTGTCTCCTGCTCACCTGCCTGGCCCAAAACAAATCTCTCTCCTGCTCTTTGCTTCTGCCAACGCCGCTGCTCACTAGGAAGACTGTGGATGGAGCTTGGGGAGGGTCCCATCCGGACAATCTTATGCCTGAACTAGCTTTTGGAGTTTTGCTTGAGGATACTCTTCATGTTCTCTCTGAGGAGGAGATGTTTTCTTTCCCTTTCAGGGTCCGGTGACCTTTGAGGAGGTGGCAGTGACTTTCACAGCGGAGGAGTGGGCGCTGCTGGATCCTGCCCAGAAAGCTCTGCATCGGGAAGTCATGGAGGAGGTTGGTGGGATCGTGGCCTCTCTGGGTAAGGCTCCCTCTTTCTCTGGTTGATGATCATGTCAGTTTACAAAGACAAGATCTGAAGATGTGGGTGGGCTCATACAAGAGAAAGCTGCCCTTCCTGATCTTGATGGTTTAGGGGGAGTGCAACTCCCTCCTGAATAAGTGGAATATCAAATAGCCACCTACCGGGAGTACCTCTCGCATATCTGGATTGAGTCTTAGCTGGATGTCATCCACATATTGGTGGCATCTCAGCCCACACCTCCAGATAACCTCCCTCAGCTGTATCGTGTATGTTGAATATCATGCGGCCCAATATAGAGCCATGTGGCCCCTCTGTTATGAGGAGATAGAGTTATCATCTTCTGGTTATGACTATGGCTCACAAGGAAGACCACAGCATGCCCCAAAGAGGAGCTTGGGTAAGCCTGGGTTCGTGGGAAATGAACAAGCCTCAGCAACCAGACTGGCGCAAGGGATGCCAATGAAGGCCTGATTGGAGGGGGATACAAAATGTTAAAATCACAGCATCCTCAAAGCAAGAATTCAACAATCAGCCTCAGGTCATTACAACTTCAGTAAACATTCAGAGCTGCCATAAATACAGATAGAGACTGGAGCCATCTTAGAATCCCAGAGGCCTGATGGAACAGCCCTGCCATAGTAGCCCACAGCCTACAAGAGAATAGAGAAGGATGGGGGAGGTGTGTCCCTTGACAGGGAGCAGTACAGCACTGGAGCCACTGCTGAGAAGGCCCTGTACCTCAGAGAGAGAATATACCTTTATCCCTTCTAGTTTTATTTCCTCCAGTGACCAAATGGAATGTGGTTATTAAACCAGAACCACACTAAAAATCAAGTGAGTTTAATACTTATTGAAATAAGTATATGGTGAAAAGTTAAAGGTACAGTCATGCCTTGGATTGAGAGCACAATTCATTCCGGAAACATGCTTGTAATCCCAAACACTCTTATATCAAAACGAAATTCCCCAAATAAAATTTGTACAGAGATTTTTACTTTAAGCCGTACTACAGGTCTTGTATTGCAAGACGTCGCTTGTATATCAAGTCAAAAAATTTTAAATACATATTTAAAAATTTGCTTGTCTTGCAATACACTCTCAAACCAAGTTACTTGCAATCCAAGGTATTACTGTATTCATGAAAAATAGTGAACACATTGCACAGAATCAACCGTACATTGCATTCAAATGATTGAAGAAGAAGAATCATTCCATGAAGCTGTTACAACGTGACCATCATAAAGGAATTGATAAAATTTAAAAAGTAATTCCATTAACGAATTGAGACATACTCGATGGCAAATGGGATGTAAGAGAAAGCATATCAAATATGAAACTATGCCTAGACCGTCTCCAGCCCCAGCTAACTGAAGGCACAATCTCTCAGGCTATCCTACCTCGCAGGGTTGTTGTGAGGATAAAATGGAGAGGAGGAGGAGGATTGTGTAGGCTGCCTTGGGTTCCTTGCAGGAAAAATGGTGGGGTATAAATAAATAAAATGAATAAATGCTTAGCCAAAAAAAGGTCCTACAATTCAATTAAGTCACTTAATGCCAGGCGAGAGGGCTGAGGAAGACGTGGTGAGATCTGCCTCCCGTTCAGGTCTTTCCAGGTCTTCTCTTTATCAAAACTGCTCACGGGGGATGTTCAGGGATTGGAGCTTCCATTTCTGAATCTTACCAGTTTCCGATCTGCATTGCAGGAGGTGATGAATCGGAAGCCGACCCAGGTGAGGAGCCGCCAGAAAGAGACGGATGTCGACAGACGGAACAGGAGAGAATACAAACTGGAGCAAATGAGAACCTGAGGAAGAAACCCTCCGATTTTCAGGGCAGTGACTACTATGAAACCACCGTCCAAGGAAAAATTGATGAAAGAAAAGAAGCAACTCAGTGCGCTGTGTGTAAGACAAGCTTTGATTCACAATCAAGCCACAAAGGTCATTGTAGAATCCAGACAGGGGACGAATTGTTTCAGTGCTTAGAGTGTGGGAAAAGATTCAGAATTAGAACATGTCTTACTTCCCCTCAAAGAATTCACACAGGAGAGAAACCATATGAATGCCTGGAGTGTGGAAAGTGTCATGGTGCCAAGATGAATCTCACTTCCCATCAAGGAACCCACATAGAGAAGAACCCATATAGATGTCTGGAGAGTGGAAAGGGCCTCAGTGTGAGCACAACCCACACTTCTCATCAGAGAATTCACACAGGGGAGAGACCATATGAATGTTCTGAGTGTGGAAAGAGCTTCAGTCAGAATGCACACCTTAAAACACATCTGAGAATTCACACGGGAGAGAAACCATATATATGTTCTGAGTGTGGAAAGAGCTTCAGTCAGAGCACACAGCTCACTTCTCATCAAAAATTCACTCAGGGGAGAGACCATATGAATGTTCTGAGTGTGGAAAGAGCTTCAGTCAGAGCGCAATCCTCACTTCTCATCAAAGAATTCACACAGGGGAGAGACCATATCAATGTTCTGAGTGTGGAAAGAGCTTCAGTCGTAATGCAAATCTTAAAGCACATCTGAGAATTCACACGGGAGAGAAACCATATATATGTTCTGAGTGTGGAAAGAGCTTCAGTCAGAGCACACAGCTCACTACTCATCAAAAAATTCACTCAGGGGAGAGACCATATGAATGTTCTGAGTGTGGAAAGAGCTTCAGTCACAGCACAAGCCTCACTTCTCATCAAAGAATTCACACAGGGGAGAGACCATATGAATGTTCTGAGTGTGGAAAGAGCTTCAGTCACAGCACAAGCCTCACTTCTCATCAAAGAATTCACACAGGGGAGAGACCATATCATTGTTCTAAGTGTGGAAAGAGCTTCAGTCAAAATTCAAACCTTAAAACACATCTGAGAATTCACACGGGAGAGAAACCATATAAATGTTCTGAGTGTGGAAAGAGCTTCAGTCAGAGCAAAAGCCTCACTACTCATCATAGAGTCCACACTAAGGGAGGAGAGCATATAATTGTTCTCTGAGTGTGGAAAGAGCTTCCTTAAGACTACAAACCTCACTTCTCATCAAAGAACCGACACAGGAGAGAGATCTTATCAATGCGCTGAGTGTGCAAACCGCTTCAGTATGAGCAACAACGTCAGGAAACATCAAAGAATTCACAATGGGAAAGGTGTATAGACAAATGTGAATTAGGAGATAAGGGCACAATATCCAAAATATATAAAATTCTAATAAAAGATAAAGGGAACTGTAACAATAAAACAGAACTGGGAAAAAGATATTGGATCTGGGGAAAAGATATTGGAGAGGAAGTAGAATTAGAAGAATGGTGGCAATTTTTTTGACCGATTTCCCTATCAAACAATATCTACTAAAATAAAAGAGGGTGCATTAAAATTGGTTCAGAATGTTATTTGACACCAGTGAAGTTGGCAAAAATAAATAAGAATCTATCACCTTTGTGCTGGAGAGGATGTGTAAATAATGGAACGCAAATACATATGTGGCGGGAATGTAGGCAGGTAAACAGGTTCTGGTGTAAGATATTTAAAGAAATAGAAAAAATGACCGGACAAGAAATATGTAAAACACCAGAATTAGCTTTGTTGAATATGTTTGTGAATGAAAATAGAGATGTAAAAGAGAAAACGTAAATTGCCTATTTGTTCCAGCTGCAAGGCAATTGATAGCAAACCACTGGAAGACCGCTCAAATGCTGACATTATCTAGTTGGAAAAAGAAAATATGGGATATAGCAATCAATGAAAAGTTGACACAAGAGTTAAGATTGTATAGAGGAACAAAGAAAAAAGATACTTTTAAGAAGGATTGGTGGCAGTACATAGAATACGTATATGAAAAAAGATTCAAATAGATCAATGTTGATGGAAGCGTATAACAAATTATGGGATTCATGAAAAGAAGTAGTTTATAAAGAAGTAGTTTATAAAGAAGTGAAATATAATCTAATGTGGATTGAGTGGGGAGGGATTGGGGTGGGTTTGTGTATTAATATTGTTAAGTTTTATTTGTTGTATGTATTTTGTTTTTTGGGGGGGATGTAATAAAAATAGAATCTAAAAATAAATAAATAATGTGTATTAGCTGGATGATAACAAAGATGCCGCTTTTGGGAATTTTAACAAAGACTGTGGGGCTCGTCATGCCCCTTTTAAAACAATAAATGTTCACATGCGTGAGATTGGGCTGTTGTGGTGGATTTTGTAGAGAAACAAGTCTGTCTTTGGTGCAAACTCCTGAACAGAAGTAAGACCATTATAACTTGTAAAGCTGGTCATTGGGTGTAGGGGAAACAGATCAGAAGTACAGGTATAATAAAGATTTATACAGTATTTTATTAAAGAAGAATAGAATATGAAAACTTATATTTTATGGTCACTTTAAAAGCTCCTCTTTGATGGGGTTACTGTTACCACCAATCAGGCTATAGAAGCTATAGTACCTAACCAAACCTAAGCCAATTCCCTTATCAAGTTCCACCCGTTAGCACACAGGCCTGGCAAGGAGAGTGTGATACTCTAACAAGGTTCGGCTTCCACCCGGGACTTTTGATGGCCGTTTACTAGACTTCCCTTGAAGTCTCCAACCTGGTCCAGCAGCTGCTCTGTCTTCAGATCTCCACCAAGCGTTCTCCAGCATTTCATAGATTTCATAGATCATAGAGTTGGAAGGGGCCTACAAGGCCATCGAGTCCAACCCCCTGCTCAATGCAGGAAATAACCCCTTCATCTTCAGTCCTTCTAACAAGATGTAACAGTTGAACATATTAAGCTTTTACTGGTACCTTGCAAAAAGTCAGCTTCACAGGTTATAGAAGTGTGCACTGAACACCAGGCTCAGCTCGCAGCCCTTCATGTTGACACTGATTTGACTTCACTGGCACCTCACACACACCTCATTTTCAAGGTAGTGAAAGCCACTCGAGAGCGAATGCAACAATAGGGGTGTGAGCTTCATTTTTAAGGTACCACATTTAAAAATATATATCTAGAACTTGAGTTATGTAAGCACCTTAAAAGATATTGCAAGATGTTCTGTTTTGCATTAAACTGACTCTGCTTGTCTGAGTGTGGAAAGCTAAGCAGGGTCAGGCCTGGTTATTACTTGGATGGGAGACCCCTCTAGTTTCCTGCATTGAGCAGGGGGTTGGACTTGATGGCCTTGTAGGCCCCTTCCCACTCTATGAATCTATGAACTGACAGGTGATTTTGATGATGGTGATGAAGATTAGCAACTACCAGCCTACAACTTAAAATACCATTTTTATCATAATCCTGACCCCAATACGCTCCCCCCCCAAAAAAAGATTGTTCCGTTTTACATCATTAGCCTGAAAGTTACTGTCCAACAGCACTCATAAACCTGTTGCAACACATCTTCTCTGCCATGGCCTACAACGGTTTCAAGCAATACGCAGCTACCCAAAGTCTTAGCACAAGAATCCAGGGTCATTAGGTTCAAAATGATGAAGCAGCATAGCTTTGGCAGTTACCAGTGGTCTGACATGGAGAAATTCCTGACAATAATCAGCAACTATGTTCCAAAACTCCTGCACTGTTGAACGTTCCCACCAAAGATATACAAGCCACCTTGGGTGCCTTGCAGGAAAAAAGGCGGGATATAAATACAGTAAATAAATAAAAAATATTTGTTGCTGGGAGGGTTGCTTCCTAACACCTCCCCACACACACACACACACACACACCTACCAGCCTGCAGCCAGGGGTTGGCTAGGGTGGGCCTGGCCCTAAATTCTCTCTGTCCCCCCTAAATTTTCTCCGCCCCTGTAAAAAAATTTTACACACAATGACAACGGTTTACAATTTTGTCTTTCTAAGGCCTGCAAACCAGATGAAATCCCCCCCACACACACACTTTTTTTGGCACACCCTGAACTTTCAGGCTGACTACAGGCCTGACACCTACTAGCTGAGCAGAGAATATGAGAAGAAGATGAAAAGCCAAAGGACAGTGGTGATCTAGAAGGCTCTGATGCACAGACACAAGACAAGGGAACCCAAGAGGCTTGCACATGAATGCTCCCCTGTCAGCATTCTAGTTTTGTCATGCAAGGCGTGCTTGTTTGGCTCCAGCTTTGAGAGAAGCAGAAAGAGATATGCTCCTGGCAGCCAAGGGAGAGAAAAGGTGGAGGGGTTGTCATTTCAGAGAAAAGGTGTGTGTGTGTGTGTGTGTATGTGTGTGTGTTGGGTTTTTAGTGAGAAAAGAGAAAAGGTGTAGGTGCTTTTAACAGGGCTCAGAAGGCCCTGTACCTCACATAGAGGATATGCCTTTATCCCTTCTAGTTTAATTTCCTCCAGTGACCATATGGAGTGTGGTTATTAAACCAGAACCACACTAAAAATCAAGTGAGTTTAATACTTATTGAAATAGGGAAAATATGGTGAAAAGTTAACGCTTTTCATGAAAAACAGTGAACACGTTGCACAAAATCAACCATACATTGCATTCAAATGATTGAACAAGAATCATTCCATGAAGCTGTTACAACGTGACCATCATAAAGGAATTAATAAAAATTAAAAAGTTTTGTAGTGCAAGGCGTGTTTGTTTGGCTCCAGCTTTGAGAGAAGCAGAGAGATGTTCCCAGCAGCCAAGGGAGAGAAAAGGTGGAGGGGTTGTCATTTCAGAGAAAATGTATGTGTGTGTGTGTGTGTTGGGTTTTTAGTGAGAAAAGAGAAAAGGTGTAGGTGCTTTTAATAATAGAAAACACTCTTTCTACAGTGGCAGAAGACACTACCGCTCTTAAAAGCTGGATTTCACTTCCACAGTCCCTGAATCCAAGTACTTCAATGATTTCCACCAGTTCACTGGTGTAACTTTCTGTAAAACTCTTATCCTCAAACTTATATTTCTTGAATGGTTCACCCTTAACTTTGAAAATTATCACAGAAGATATCATGGAGAGATGATTTGTGGATGCCCATGTCATAGCCAATTCCTCTTCCTCAGCAGTTAAGGACTGACCCTGGTTGTTGTTGTTGTTGTTGTTGTTAATAATAATAATAATAATAATAATAATAATAATATTTCTATACCGCCCCACAGCCAAAGCAATCTGGACAGTTCACAACAATCCATACAATAACATCTGCATTAAAACAACAAAAACAACAATGTAATTAATAAAACCAAATTTAAAAATGCAGCTTAAAATAACAATACTAAAAGTTAATATTGGAGCGTGAGTGAACATGGAAAGCCCTTAACAGATATGTGAAACCAAACTATTTTTAAAATTGAATACATACTGAGAATATTTGCAAGAAAATGCACTCGGGATAATGCCTGTTGCATTCATTTTTAATGCCTGCAACTGAACTCTGGCATTGTGTATTCCTCTTCTTAAGATCTCATTCAATTCCTTCCAAATTTCAACAGCATCAGCAATGAACGTGTTATTGTGAAGAAAAGCAGACCTGGGTCTCCCTGTTCTTCTGCACCACACACGTGCAAACAAGTGTAACCACAGCCAGAGGCTGGGAACCTCCTGCAAATGTCCATATTTTCCTCTGATGGCCCCCTCAGAGTCTCCCATGTATTCTCATGCAAATGTTCCCCAAGCACTCTATAGTCATGGTCCGGAGTTCACCCCTGGGGCACCTGGGAGCCACCCCTCCCCTGCCCAGCCCAGATGAAGTTCATCCTGATTGGCCAAGGACAGCCGGGCTACAGAAAGGAGGGGCGGGATCCATACTGCCAGCCTTGGCTTTTGGATTTTGTTGCTGTTCTGGATGCGAAGGAGTGCGGAGTAGGGCTTTTGCTGAGCCAGGCCCTAAGAAGACCACCCCCCACCCCCCAGGAAAAGAGTAAGTAGGTGGTTGTTTATGTAGTAAAGGGACTAGCTGTGTTGTTTTGTAGCCCTACTTGTGTATCCCAAAGTGCCTCCCCACCTTTCCCCTTTCCCTCATTTCCCACCTTTTATAGTAATCTGTTTACCCTAAATTAACTTTCCTGGTTGTACACCACACGGTGTGTATAGATTTAATCTATACACACCGTGTGGTGTTTTATAGAGTTGGAAGGGGCCTACAAGGCCATCGAGTCCCACCCCCTGCTCAATGCAGGAAGCTAGAGGAGGGGTCTCCCCTCGAAGTAATAGCCAGGCCTGACTGCTTCGCTTTCAGTGCTCCAATCCAGCGCCTACTCTAGACCAAGGGCAAAGCCCTGAGAAAATCAGTGTCAGGGCGGCAGAGCCAAGGCTGCCAGTTTGGTGCCTTTGATCTCTCCTCTTAAGAGAAAGGACCGGTTGCAAGTCCTTCACAGTTATTTCCCCGAACTTTGTCCCAGGCTGTGGAAACAGCCTTCAAGGTGGTCCGCAAGCGCCCCGCGTTTCTCTTAAGCCCCATATTGAGAACTTGAGCTGTGATCATCATCATCATGCCATCTGTTTTTTAGGGGGATTTTTTCAGCATCACTCCAGGAAGCTATTGAAAGCAATTATCCTGGAGATTTTAATAGGGCTTCTAAGAACGTCCAGGAGGGGAAGCTCCAGGATTGGAATAACTTCAGTCCGAGTTGGAAAATGAGGCTGATCGGATCTGTTATTTCTCATATCCATGAACTGCTGTTAACAAGTATGTCTCTTTGGGGGGACAAACCCAATTTGAAAACGGCAAAATTTTCTGATGGGATCTTCTAGACCAGGGGTTCTCAACCAGGGGAGAATTGCCCCCCCCGGGGGGGGGGAATTTTGGGGTTTCAGTGAGGGGATTGGGACCACACACTCAAACTGTTGGAATACTGATCTTTCTACAAATTCTAGAATGGTAGATTACGGTATGTACAATTCCACAGATTGTACATAATCTACACAGCCTCGAGACTCGGCTTGCGAATGGGAACAAAAGTTCAGAGTCCCCGTTTCCAGGAGGTCCCTTTATCACGCTGCACCACCTTGGTACGGGGGAACCATTTGAATGTTTCTCCTGGAGCCGTGGAGACAGGCCCAGAGCTGCTGAAGAAGGAAGGGCTGGCCCAGAAGAGAAGCACCGGGCGGAGGAGAGAGGAGGCACCAAAGGTAGGCAGCACTCGCTCCCCCCCCACCGCCGCCCCCCCCCACCGCCCCCCCCCCGTGGGTTGGCTGGGGGGCTGGGCTGGGCTGGGCTGGAGTTTGAGCGGGAAAGCCACTGGGGAACACGGGCGGGAGGGTGCTGCCGCACTCATGGCCTGCTTGTGGCTTTCTCTCAGGCAGCTGGTTGGCCACTGTGTGAACAGAATGCCAGACTAGATGGACTTTTGGTCTGATCCAGCAGGGCTGTTCTTAGGTTCTTAAAGAGTAGGGGTGGAGAGGGGGTGAATTTCCAGCAAGCTGGAGCCCTTTCAATTGTAATTTTTTCAAAACTAAACCTTCCTGGCAGTGCTTCCCCCCCACACACACACTCCCAACACCCTGGTGTTGCGCTTGCACAGCTTGAACTTGAGATGCAGCCATGAGCAACAACAAATAAAGAATTATGGGTGGTGAAGAGTTCTGTGTAACTGAAAAGCTTGCATCTTCCCACATCAATAGTAAATGATCCAACAGAGCAGGGTGGGGTGGGCACATCTTGTGGAACTCTCTGTCCCAAGATGCAGAGGGGGCCACTCGCTGAGATGCCTCTAAAGCAGCCTTCCCTAACCTGAAGTTCTCCAGATGTGCTGGACTCCAACTCCCATCAGCCCTAGCTAGCATGGCTGTATCGCTTAGGGCAGATCTGCACGACAAACCAGTATTTATGTTTATACCAGTTTAACTGTCATGGCTTCCTCCTGCTCTCCCCTCCCTGCCCTGCCCTGCCGCTCCAAATACTGGGAACTTTAGTTTATTGAGGCTGCTGAGAAAGATCCTCACAGAACTATGGTGGGGAAGGTTTGATTTTGCAGCGTGCAACCCTACACATCTGCTCAGAAACAAGCCCCCCTGTTTTCAGGGGGGCTTTACTTCCAGGTAAATGTATCAGGGATTGCAACCTAAACCAGTTCAAAAATCTGTCATGCAGAGATGCCTTTATTTTCTTGAACTACCAGGGAAACTGTTGTCTATGTGCCAAATAAATATTGTGGGAACAGTGGCTTCTAAAGACCCCTCCCCTCCCAAGATGGGATCTGTAAGCCTGTTTCCCATACTCGGAGAAACCCTTTCTGTTGAGCCAAAAGACTGGCATTTTGCCTTGTTGCCATTACACCTGGCAATCCTCAGATCGCCCTTCCTGAATTGAGAAGCAGAACAGAGAAGGGAAAGGATGAAGAAATATATGTTAGTGCTGCTGGTTCCTGCATATGGGGTTGGGGTTTTTTCCCTCCTTCTCCCTTCTTCCCACCTTCTAGTCTTTAATTGGCTGACTTCTTTCTCTCCCTTTGCTGCTGCTCATCGAATCCAGCGCTGTGCAGAAAAGAGCAGCTGGACAGGGGTGGAAAGAAACTTTTACAAAAAGAGTTAAGTTAGCTGCTTGCTTTCTTTTTTAAACAACTGTGTGTGTTTCTGCGTGTGTTCGGCAAAGGCTGTTTTCTTCCAGGCAATTCCATCCACATCCAAGGAACTTAAAAATTACTCATGACTACAAATGTTTGTTTCATCCCCCCCCCCCTTCTCATCCCCTTGTCATCCAGTGTGGCGTAGTGGTGAGAGTGTTGGACTGGGAGTCGTGAGATCTGGGTTCTAGTCCCCGCTCGGCCATGAAACTCACTGGGTGACATTGGGCAAGTCCCTGACTCTCAGCCTAACCTACCTCACAGGGCTGTTGTGGGGATAAAATGGAGAGGAGGAGGAGGAAGTTTATGTAAGCCGCCTTGGGTTCCTTGCAGGAAAAAAGGTGGGGTATAAATATAATAAATAAATAAAATAAATAAATATTCACAAACAGAGGCAGCCTGAAGTTTGATAAAACCATCTCGGATTAATTTCTTGTTCAACATACAGTATACAGAAAGGAGATGGTGCTGACTAGAAGAGGTTATAAATCACTCGGACTTCCTCCTACCTTTCCTATTGCAAGTGGACATAAGAAACACCAAGTCCAGGCCAAGGGCCCCCGTATAGCCACCTCGTGGTGAAAGACCAACGCTCCTCCACGGCCTTGTGCACATCTTGTGGAACTCTCTGTCCCAAGCTGCAGAGGGGCCACTCGCTGAGATGCCTCTAAAGCAGCCTTCCCTAACCTGAAGTTCTCCAGGTGCTCTGGACTCCTAACTCCCATCAGCCCTAGCTAGCATGGCTTATAGTCAGGAATTCTGCAAGTTGTAGTCCGAAACAGACGGGGAAGCCTGCTTTCCAGTTGGGGAAGGCTGCTTTAAAGTTTAAAGACATCTAAGCCAGCGGCCATCACTGCATCACATGGGCAGGGAGTTCCATAGATGATACTGTGCATTGTGTGAAAACCACATTGTGCATTCCCCCCTCTGGTAAGGGCTGGGAAACGGGGGGGCCGTGTCATGCCAAAATGTAATGGGGCACAGAGGCCTGCGAGAGAACTTAGCCAGGTGCAGCAGAGGGGGAGATGGGATCGGCTCTTCTGAGAGGCCAGCTCCATGGGGCTCCTCCCTCCCCAGATGGAGGGGGCAGCAGTAGAAGTTCTTCTTGCAAGCCTAGGAAGGCTAAATGTGGAGCTCAGGGAGGGGGGCACTTTCTCCTCCTCACCAAAGATAGTGGGGGGTGTTGTTGTGCTCCCCGTGATCATGCCATCTGTTTTTTAGGGGTTTTTCAGCATCACCCCGGGAAGCTATTGAAAGCAATCCTGGAGATTTTAATAGGGCTTCTAAGAACGTCCAGGATTCTATCATGTTGGGGGCAGGGAAGGGAAGCTCCAGGATTGGTATAACTTCAGTCCAATCCTGAAGTTATTCCAAAGTTGGAAGATGAGGCTGATCGGATCTGTTGTTTCTCATATCCATGAACTGCTGTTAGCAAGTATGTCTCTCTGGGGGCACAAACCCAGTTTGAAAACTGCACAATTTTCTGATGGGATCTTCTAGACTGAGTACTTGGGGAGATAGAAGGATTAATCTAAATAATCTGTACAGAAGCCTATGGAACCCCATAAAATTGAGGCCCCAATCCAAGATTCTATTTATAAAACTTTTTTTGAAAAGATTGTATGAATACATTGTCTGATAATACAGAATTAGGATGTCTAATCTCTATGCCATAATGATATCTGTGAACTATAGCGCATTTTAAATTAAAACTTTGGTCAGGTGGGCCTTTTCCTTAACAAAAAACAAAAGCATTTTAACAATAACAATAAAAGAAAAACCAATTTAAGTCAAGACCTCAGATTTAAATGGTTAAAAGTCCGATATATTTTTTTTAAATTGATTTTTATCCACCCTGAAAGTAAGCAAGCATCATTTGAAACTGTCAGAGGGAAAGAGCAGGAATTCTCACCCCTTGCTAGGCAACCTCCTGAATCTCCCCTCCCCCCCCCAAACACGGAGACTGCCCAGAGAAGCTTCTCCACTTGCCCTCAAAGAGGAAAGGTGTGTGGGGGGGGGGGGTTAGGGAGAAGAGAGAAACGGGGGGCATTAGAGGGGAAGGAGAAAAGGTGGCATTAGAGGGAAGAGGGTGTGTCATTCACCTATTGGGAGGATGGGGGGCTGAGAAGAGCAAGTGAGAGGGTGGGTGGAAGCGCTGAGAAGAAAAACACGCCCCCACTTTCACCCTGGATATTACCGTACCTCTAATCCGATAAATTGGCTGTTGTAGCTCACCCACACTGCGGCCTTATTTATTTATTGCATTTATACCCCTCTCTTCAGCCAGAAAAGGCTCTCAGAGCGGCTTACACAGATTAATAATAAGACAGTCCCTCCCCTCAGGCTCACAATCTAAAAGACATGACACGAAAGGAAAAGGGATTGGGAGGGAGGAGGAAGAATGCAAAACTCAGGCAACAGTTCTTAGTTTTAAAAGTTCTTATAGGTTTTTCTTTCTTTTTTTCTTTTTCTTTTTTTTGACAGGGAAGGGCAAAACATGTTCCCTGCAGCTGCTCCCTCTCTGGCTGATGAATGAGGCCAGGCTGATCTCCCCCTTGCTCCGATGTTACTCCTGGGAGGCAGGGGGTGCAGCCTCCCAGGGGCCCTTGGTTCTCTGGCCTTCCCAAACATAGTTCCCCCTCCAGGTGTATTGGACTACAGCAACTGGTGTACACATAGGCATACAGCCTCTGATATTCCATAGCTTAACCATGTGCTGTCTGAAGAAGTCCTTCCTTTTATCTGTCCTGAATCTCCCACCAATCCGCTTCATGGGACTCCTTGGGTTCTAGGATGATGGCAGAGGGAGAGCCAGTCCCTGCCCACTTTCTCAACACCTTCCCTAACTTTGCACACCTCTATCATGTGTCTCCCCTCACTCACCTTATTCCCAAGCTAAACACTCCTAGCTCCTGTAACCTTTCCTCCTAGGGGAGTTGCTCCTGCCCCTTTTTTATTTTTAGTTATTTATTACATTTATACCCCGCCTTTTTTCCTGGAAGGAACTCAAGGCGGCTTACATAATCCTCCTCCTCCTCTCCATTTTAGTTGCCCTTTTCTGCACTCTTTCCAGCTCTACAATCTCCTTTTCAAGTGTGGTGACCACAACTGCACACAGTATTCCAAGTGAGGTCGCACCATAGACTTGTAATAAGGGCAGGATGATCTTGGCAGTTTTATTTTCAATTTCTTTCCTAATTATGCCTGACATGGAGCTTGCCTTTTTCTTGGATCCTCATTGTTGTTTCAGGTAAAGGGCCTTTTTGCGGAAGTGGGCGCTGATTTCCCTGAGCCAGAGACGGCTCCATCACAAACCAGTCGGAGTCGCTTGCGAAGGGGATCAGGCAGGAGGGCGATGGAGGGGCCACCCCGCTGGGTAAGGAGGAATGGGGCACATCTCAATTTGGTCTTCCTCTCTGGAGTCTGCCCCAAATCCATGAGATGCTTTGATGGTCCCCTGAGTCTTTTCGGGCGGGGAGACACTCCTCTCCAGCCTTTCCCACAATTCAGATGTGTTTACATTCAACACTTGAGGGCATCACACATGGAAACCAGCTCTTTCCTTTAAGGCCAGGAGCCCAAATGGGAAGGGGTGGGGTTTAGTTCAACTGAAATATAAAATCATTATGAATATCTGAAATGAATGCAACGGAGAAGGCATTTTGTAAGGCCCACGTGTAGCCAGCTATACATTGCTTCATCTCTCCGGGGACAAGCATTCGGCCACGTCTTCTTTGTGGAGGAAGGGAGAGAGGTGCCCTGCAGCCAGATCAGGGAAGGGGAAGGACGGGCTGGAGCGGCCTGCGTGCCTCTGTCTCCTGCTCACCTGCCTGGCCCAAAACAAATATCTCTCCTGCTCTTTGCTTCTGCCAACGCCGCTGCTCACTAGGAAGACTGTGGATGGAGCTTGGGGAGGTTCCCATCAGGACAATCTTATGCCTGAACTAGCTTTTGGAGTTTTGCTTGAGGATACTCTTCATGTTCTCTCTGAGGAGGAGATGTTTTCTTTCCCTTTCAGGGTCCGGTGACCTTTGAGGAGGTGGCAGTGACTTTCACAGCGGAGGAGTGGGCGCTGCTGGATCCTGCCCAGAAAGCTCTGCATCGGGAAGTCATGGAGGAGGTTGGTGGGATCGTGGCCTCTCTGGGTAAGGCTCCCTCTTTCTCTGGTTGATGATCATGTCAGTTTACAAAGACAAGATCTGAAGATGTGGGTGGGCTCATACAAGAGAAAGCTGCCCTTCCTGATCTTGATGGTTTAGGGGGAGTGCAACTCCCTCCTGAATAAGTGGAATATCAAATAGCCACCTACCGGCAGTACCTCTCGCATATCTGGATTGAGTCTTAGCTGGATGTCATCCACATATTGGTGGCATCTCAGCCCACACCTCCAGATAACCTCCCTCAGCTGTATCGTGTATGTTGAATATCATGCGGCCCAATATAGAGCCATGTGGCCCCTCTGTTATGAGGAGATAGAGTTATCATCTTCTGGTTATGACTATGGCTCACAAGGAAGACCACAGCATGCCCCAAAGAGGAGCTTGGGTAAGCCTGGGTTCGTGGGAAAGGAACAAGCCTCAGCAACCAGACTGGCGCAAGGGATGCCAATGAAGGCCTGATTGGAGGGGGATACAAAATGTTAAAATCACAGCATCCTCAAAGCAAGAATTCAACAATCAGCCTCAGGTCATTACAACTTCAGTAAACATTCAGAGCTGCCAGAAATACAGATAGAGACTGGAGCCATCTTAGAATCCCAGAGGCCTGATGGAACAGCCCTGCCATAGTAGCCCACAGCCTACAAGAGAATAGAGAAGGATGGGGGAGGTGTGTCCCTTGACAGGGAGCAGTACAGCACTGGAGCCACTGCTGAGAAGGCCCTGTACCCCAGAGAGAGAATATACCTTTATCCCTTCTAGTTTAATTTCCTCCAGTGACCAAATGGAATGTGGTTATTAAACCAGAACCACACTAAAAATCAAGTAAGTTTAATACTTATTGAAATAAGGGAAAATATGGTGAAAAGTTAAAGGTACAGTCATGCCTTGGATTGAGAGCACAATTCATTCCGGAAACATGCTTGTAATCCCAAACACTCTTATATCAAAACGAAATTCCCCAAATAAAATTTGTACAGAGATTTTTACTTTAAGCCGTACTACAGGTCTTGTATTGCAAGACGTCGCTTGTATATCAAGTCAAAAAAATTTAAATACAAATTTAAAAATTTGCTTGTCTTGCAATACACTCTCAAACCAAGTTACTTGCAATCCAAGGTATTACTGTATTCATGAAAAATAGTGAACACATTGCACAGAATCAACCGTACATTGCATTCAAATGATTGAAGAAGAAGAATCATTCCATGAAGCTGTTACAACGTGACCATCATAAAGGAATTGATAAAATTTAAAAAGTAATTCCATTAACGAATTGAGACATACTCCATGGCAAATGGGATGTAAGAGAAAGCCTATCAAATATGAAAGTATGCCTAGACCGTCTCCAGCCCCAGCTAACTGAAGGCACAATCTCTCAGGCTATCCTACCTCGCAGGGTTGTTGTGAGGATAAAATGGAGAGGAGGAGGAGGATTGTGTAGGCTGCCTTGGGTTCCTTGCAGGAGAAATGGTGGGGTATAAATCAATAAAATGAATAAATGCTTAGCCAAAAAAAGGTCCTACAATTCCCAGCATTTCTGCCTAACCATGCGTAGGAATGTACCCTTAGGGTGCAACCAAATGGGAATGCTCATAGCCCCCCGAACTGGGGGGGTTACGGGCATCCTACGCAGAGCAGGAGGAGCGCAGCGGGGAAGGTCGCCTCCACGCTACTCCTGCTCTGCAAAGCAGCTAGATTTCAGCCATCTAAGTGCGGCACTTCAGAGGGGGGGGGAGGATGCTGAGGCGCTGCCAGGATACTTCCTATCTTGGTGGCGCCGGTCTCCTCCCCTCCCTGCACCTTCAACCCCTTCTCTGAGTCGCTCTTACAACGTCGGAGAACCAGCCGGCGTGGTTCTTCGCACACTGGCTGTGAGTGGGGGCGCTGTTTTCCCATCTCGGATCTGGGAATCTAGGTGCTGTCTCGGGGCCATAGGATTGATTGCTCTGCCCAAGTCATAAATATTTTCACCTAAACTTCCTCCCTGGTCCCAAGTGAAGAAACATACCTTATCAGTCACTTTAAATCTGTCTTCCAACTTTTATTTGGACCAGGGAGCAGGAGACGCCTTTAGCTTTCTAGGGATGTGACCGAGTAGCCCGGCAGACAGGAGCAAAGCCCGAACCGGGCCTGCTCGTGTCCGCCGAGCTACTCGGCCACCGCGGGCTTACCTGCAGCAGGTCTCCGGAGAGCTTGCCTCCCCGTCCGCTGGTCCCGTCGCGTCCTTCTGGCGCAGAGGAAGTGACGCGACGGACCCCTGCGCTCTGTTTTTGGCTGGGGAAACCAGGGCAACAGGGCTGTTTAAGCCCTGTTGCCCTGGTTCCCCCCGCCAAAATAGAGCGCGGGCGGGGCTCCGGCGGAGGCACGGACAAGGTAGGCTGCGGGGGGTGGCGGGGGGGTCCGGCGGCGGGTCCGGTGGCAGTCCGGGCAGGGGGGTCCTCCGGGGGCGGCGATGGCGGCTCGAGCAGCGCGGAGAACGCTCTGCGCCGCTCTGAATAACGAGATCAGGCTGCCTCCGCCTCGGAGGGCCGAGCAAGGAGTGAGCCACAAGCCGACCCAAGGCTTGGCCCCACGCCTACTTTAAACACTGAAATTAGACATGATATGAATATGATTCTCTAGTGCAGGGCTCTCCAACCTGGGGTCCCCAGATGTTGCTGGCCTACAGATCCCAGCATACCCAGCTAGCATGGCTAATGGCAAGGGATTCTGGGAGCTGTACTCCAGCAACATCCTTAATGATCTGACTACTTAGAACCCTTGACTATGCTTGTCTCTCTCATGACTGGTTTCTGCAGGCTTAATTACTCCTCCAAAGCCGGCCTTGCTGGTTTGCGTTACCAGAATAAAGCTCCCAGCTAGACTATCAGTGTCTGAGTCTGCCTTCAAAAGGAGAGAGGGAAAGAGGGCCCTGACAGTTGGTGTGGAGGCGATGAAATCCCAAGCTGCGTTGAGTGAATATTGAAGTCCCACCGATCCCCGGGTGGACCACGGCACTGCACACACGGTCACCTCCGTGCGGCAGGGGAGTGTGGTTGTGTCAGGTTCATGGATGGATTCCCATGTTTTCTGTCGAGAGTCCACCACTCTAGGCAAGCGTGAAACGAGGAAATTGCCCAGCGGGACACCAGATGGAACGTGTGAGACTACGCTGACCCCGGTGATTCTGGTCTGAGAAGGGTGACAGACACTGCTGTGATACTGCTGCCTGTGTCCGCTTTGGTCCGCGTGTCCAGCCGTGCTCGGATCCCCCTCCTCCCACCTTGCAGCTGGTGCGGAAAGACCCGCGCCAGCTGCTCCTCTAAGGTCATAAGTGCAACCTTTGAAAAGGGTTGGGGGGCGGAGGGGGGAGGAGACAAGCGCCGCCAAGATGCGAGGGATCCTGGCGGCGCTTCTGCCTGCTTCCCTCCCCCTCCCAAGTGCCACAGTTAGACAGCCAAGATCAGTTATCTAGCGAGAACAGAAGGAGCGAGGAGGCGACGTTTGCCCACGCGCTACACCCACTCTGCCTGCGATGCCCCCAATCCTCCCAAATTTGCAGGGCTACAGGCTTCCCCATTGCATTGTGCCAAAATTGGCTCACGTTCACCCCCAGTTTCTTTCCTGCTTTCCTGGCAGTTTCCCGCCCCCCCTCCTGGCTTGAATCTGTTTCTGGCTCCCAGGCTGCTGGGCCCAATGTTCCAGATGCTCTTGCCTAGGAGTGGACTCTGAAAGCTCAACAGCACAATTAATGCCTGATCTTCTGTCCAAGCCCTTAAATGCCTACCTATGTCTTCATCCATCCATCCATTCATTTCTTACTACACTTAAGGTAGGTTAAGCTGAGAGAAGTGGCCCAAAGTCATGCAGTGAGCTTCATGGCCGAGTGGGGACTCGAACCCAGATCCCCCAAATCCCAGTCCAGCACTCTGACCACTACACTGGACTGGCTCTCAGCTTCATGGATGAACCTGTGAGCTTCATGTCTGCAAGGAAGCCGGACTCACACTTCCATGGTGCCAGTCCATTGTTCCACGCCTTGCCTGCTGTCACTTAATGCCAGGCGAGAGGGCTGAGGAAGACGTGGTGAGATCTGCCTCCCGTTCAGGTCTTTCCAGGTCTTCTCTTTATCAAAACTGCTCACGGGGGATGTTCAGGGATTGGAGCTTCCATTTCTGAATCTTACCAGTTTCCGATCTGCATTGCAGGAGGTGATGAATCGGAAGCCGACCCAGGTGAGGAGCCGCCAGAAAGAGACGGATGTCGACAGACGGAACAGGAGAGAATACAAACTGGAGCAAATGAGAACCTGAAGAAGAAACCCTCCGATTTTCAGGGCAGTGACTACTATGAAACCACCGTCCAAGGAAAAATTGATGAAAGAAAAGAAGCAACTCAATGCGCTGTGTGTAAGACAAGCTTTGATTCACAATCAAGCCACAAAGGTCATTGTAGAATCCAGACAGGGGACGAATTGTTTCAGTGCTTAGAGTGCGGAAAAAGATTCAGAATTAGAACATGTCTTGCTTCCCCTCAAAGAATTCACACAGGAGAGAAACCATATGAATGCCTGGAGTGTGGAAAGTGTCATGGTGCCAAGATGAATCTCACTTCCCATCAAGGAACCCACATAGAGAAGAACCCATATAGATGTCTGGAGAGTGGAAAGGGCCTCAGTGTGAGCACAACCCTCACTTCTCATCAGAGAATTCACACAGGGGAGAGACCATATAAATGTTTTGAGTGTGGAAAGAGCTTCAGTCAGACACAGCTCACTTCTCATGAAAGAATTCACACAGGGGAGAGACCATATGA
This sequence comes from Shinisaurus crocodilurus, assembly GCA_021292165.1. Taxonomy (NCBI): domain Eukaryota; kingdom Metazoa; phylum Chordata; class Lepidosauria; order Squamata; family Shinisauridae; genus Shinisaurus; species Shinisaurus crocodilurus. Next base: position 979,649 of record JAHFWL010001192.1, on the reverse strand, counting down.
ATGTTCTGAGTGTGGAAAGAGCTTCAGTCAGAATGCACACCTTAAAACACATCTGAGAATTCTCACGGGAGAGAAACCATATATATGTTCTGAGTGTGGAAAGAGCTTCAGTCAGAGCACACAGCTCACTTCTCATCAAAAAATTCACTCGGGGGAGAGACCATATGAATGTTCTGAGTGTGGAAAGAGCTTCAGTCAGAGCACAATCCTCACTTCTCATCAAAGAATTCACACAGGGGAGAGACCATATCATTGTTCTGAGTGTGGAAAGAGCTTCAGTCAAAATTCAAACCTTAAAACACATCTGAGAATTCACACGGGAGAGAAACCATATATATGTTCTGAGTGTGGAAAGAGCTACAGTCAGAGCACACAGCTCACTTCTCATCAAAAAATTCACTCGGGGGAGAGACCATATGAATGTTCTGAGTGTGGAAAGAGCTTCAGTCAGAGCGCAATCCTCACTTCTCATCAAAGAATTCACACAGGGGAGAGACCATATCAATGTTCTGAGTGTGGAAAGAGCTTCAGTCGTAATGCAAATCTTAAAACACATCTGAGAATTCACACGGGAGAGAAACCATATATATGTTCTGAGTGTGGAAAGAGCTTCAGTCAGAGCACACAGCTCACTACTCATCAAAAAATTCACTCAGGGGAGAGACCATATGAATGTTCTGAGTGCGGAAAGAGCTTCAGTCACAGCACAAGCCTCACTTCTCATCAAAGAATTCACACAGGGGAGAGACCATATCAGTGTTCTGAGTGTGGAAAGAGCTTCAGTCACAGCACAAGCCTCACTGCTCATCAGAGAATTCACACAGGAGAGAGACCATATGAATGTTCTGAGTGTGGAAAGAGCTTCAGTCACAGCACAAGCCTCATTTCTCATCAAAGAATTCACACAGGGGAGAGACCATATCATTGTTCTAAGTGTGGAAAGAGCTTCAGTCAAAATTCAAACCTTAAAACACATCTGAGAATTCACACGGGAGAGAAACCATATAAATGTTCTGAGTGTGGAAAGAGCTTTAGGAAGGGCACAGACCTCACTTCTCATCAGAGAATTCACACAGGAGGGAGACCATATGAATGTTCTGTGGAAAGAGCTTCATTCGTAATTCATCCCTTAAAACACATCTGAGAATTCACACAGGGGAGAAACCATATAAATGTTCTGAGTGTGGAAAGAGCTTCAGTCAGAGCAAAAGCCTCACTACTCATCATAGAGTCCACACTAAGGGAGGGAGCATATAATTGTTCTCTGAGTGTGGAAAGAGCTTCCTTAAGACTACAAACCTCACTTCTCATCAAAGAACCGACACAGGAGAGAGATCTTATCAATGCGCTGAGTGTGCAAACCGCTTCAGTATGAGCAACAACGTCAGGAAACATCAAAGAATTCACAATGGGAAAGGTGTATAGACAAATGTGAATTAGGAGATAAGGGCATAATATCCAAAATATATAAAATTCTAATAAAACAAAAGATAAAGGGGACTGTAACAATAAAACAGATCTGGGAAAAAGATATTGGATCTGGGAAAAAGATATTGGAGAGGAAGTAGAACAGTGATGGCGAACCTATGGCACGGGTGCCACAGCTGGCACGCAGGGCCCTCTCTGTTGGCACTTGAGCCATTGGTCACCAGATCGCGAAAAGATTGTCCCCTTCTGCAAAACACTAATTATCTTGTTCTTTCTCACAGTGTGGAACAGAATGATTTTATTCTAGAATTCCTGTTACAGAATTCTTTTCTACATTGTTATCACATTTAAAAGATTTTGAAGAATGATGCACAGAGCATGGCTTGGATGTAAAGCCCTAAAAATTGACCCAAGTGCTGCATGTGTTGCTCTCAAACTAACGGAGCATGAGCCAAGGTTTGACAAATTATCAGCATGCATGCAATAGCAAAAATCACATTAATTGTGCAAAAGCATGCCCAATGCAAACTTTTACCTAATGCAGTGTTTGCAGTCCAAGAATAAAGTGTTTAAAATGTTTAAGCACGCTTAAAATGTTTAAGCACGTTTAGTTTTCTTGTTTATCTTGCACATCCGAGTACAGGTTGACTTTTACTTTTACTAATCTGACATCTGTAGAAGCAGGGAAAGGACCCGTGGTAAAGCTTGCCCCATACAATTTCAGTCTGGCATATAATCATATTACAAGTTGAGAATACCTTATCCAAAAATACATGTGTCTAATTATTTAAAAAGTTTGTATAAATTCCCTTCAGGCTATGTGTACAATGTAGTACTATAATAATTTTTTGAGTTGATTTTTTTTCAACAAAAAACTGTATCATTGAAAACTCTGTTGTGTTTTTCTTTTAAGACAAAAGATGTTAATTAGTTTGGACAAGTGTATGAGTTGTTTTTCTAAAACTAAAACCTCGGTATTCAGGTTTAATTGCAGTGTTGGCACTTTGAAATAAATAAGTTGGTTTTGTGTTGCAGTTTGGGCACTCGGGCTCAAAAAGGTTCGCCATCACTGAAGTAGAAGAAGAAGAATGGTGGCAATTTTTTGACCGATTTCCCTATCAAACAATATCTACTAAAATAAAAGAGGGTGCATTAAAATTGGTTCAGAATGTTATTTGACACCAGTGAAGTTGGCAAAAATAAATAAGAATCTATCACCTTTGTGCTGGAGAGGATGTGTAAATAATGGAACGCAAATACATATGTGGCGGGAATGTAGGCAGGTAAACAGGTTCTGGTGTAAGATATTTAAAGAAATAGAAAAAATGACCGGACAAGAAATATGTAAAACACCAGAATTAGCTTTGTTGAATATGTTTGTGAATGAAAATAGAGATGTAAAAGAGAAAACGTAAATTGCCTATTTGTTGCAGCTGCAAGGCAATTGATAGCAAACCACTGGAAGACCGCTCAAATGCTGACATTATCTAGTTGGAAAAAGAAAATATGGGATATAGCAATCAATGAAAAGTTGACACAAGAGTTAAGATTGTATAGAGGAACAAAGAAAAAAGATACTTTTAAGAAGGATTGGTGACAGTACATAGAGTACGTATATGAAAAAAGATTCAAATAGATCAATGTTGATGGAAGCGTATAACAAATGGGATTCATGAAAAGAAGTAGTTTATAAAGAAGTAGTTTATAAAGAAGTGAAATATAATCTAATGTGGATTGAGTGGGGAGGGATTGGGGTGGGTTTGTGTATTAATATTGTTAAGTTTTATTTGTTGTATGTATTTTGTTTTTTTGGGGGGGTTGTAATAAAAATAGAATCTAAAAATAAATAAATAATGTGTATTAGCTGGATAATAACAAAGATGCTGCTTTTGGGAATTTTTAAAACAATAAATGTTCACATGCGTGAGATTGTGCTGTTGTGGTGGATTTTGTAGAGAAACAAGTCTGTCTTTGGTGCAAACTCCTGAACAGAAGTAAGACCATTATAACTTGTAAAGCTGGTCATTGGGTGTAGGGGAAACAGATCAGAAGAACAGGTATAATAAAGATTTATACAGTATTTTATTAAAGAAGAATAGAAAACTTATATTTTATGGTCACTTTAAAAGCTCCTCTTTGATGGGGTTACTGTTACCACCAATCAGGCTATAGAAGCTATAGTACCTAACCAAACCTAAGCCGATTCCCTTATCAAGTTCCACCCCAGTTAGCACACAGCCTTTGATGGCCGTTTACTAGACTTCCCTTGAAGTCTCCAACCTGGTCCAGCAGCTGCTCTGCCTTCAGATCTCCACCAAGCGTTATCCAGCATTTCATAGATTTCATAGATCATAGAGTTGGAAGGGGCCTACAAGGCCATCGAGTCCAACACCCTGCTGAATACAGGAAACTGGGGGAGGGGTCTCCCAGCCAAGTAATAACCAGGCCTGACCCTGCTTAGCTTTCCATGCTCAGACAAGCTGAGCCAGCGTGAGCCACAGGTCAGCTTTCTTCTAGTTTTGTCATGCAAGGCATGCTTGTTTGGCTCCAGCTTTGAGAGAAGCAGAAAGAGAGATGCTCCTGGGCTCTGGGCAGCCAAGCGGGGAAAAAAGATGGGAGGGGTTGTCATTCAAGATAAAAGGGGTGTGTGTGTGTGTTGGGTCTTTAGTGAGAAAAGAGAAAAGGTGTAGGTGCTTTTTATAGTAAACAACAGTAACGATTTCTTAGGTACTATAAGCTTGATGGTTACAGACTTTGTAAGTTGATTTTTTTTAAATGTTACTTATGCTGGCTCAGCTTGTCTGAGTGTGGAAAGCTAAGCAGGGTTAAGCCCAGTTATTACTTGGATGGGAGACCCCTCTAGTTTCCTGCACTGAGCAGGGAGTTGGACTCGATAGCCCTGTAGGCTCCTTCCAACTCTATGATCTATGAAATCTATGACATCTACTTATATTGTGAGGAAAGGAAAACCACAAGACAAGTCCCTTTGCTTAAAACTAAGAGTGGATTTGATTTAAAGCAATTTGATTTAAATCACTACTCAGAAAGACTTGATCTAATCACTCGATTTCATACACACACACACACACACAAGTGCACTCTTCCTTGCTATAACTTTAATAAATATTTCACACAACTCAGTTACCAAAGCTCACAGACACAGATATTTGTAAAGGTACCAGAAGGTGAAAAATCTCCAGTTGAACGGCTTAATCATGAAGATTAGGCGGATTTTCTTACCTTACTCTATTAGGACACCAACTCCAGACAGATACTGAAACTTTTTTGTTTAACTAAAACAACCCTGAATTGTGCATTTTTCTTTCTTCAACAGTGAAGATATAATATTTAACAAGCATATGGGTCTTTTTGAATTTTTTGAAAATGTATTATTTATTTCATTTCTGTACCGCCCAATAGGTGAAGCTGTAGTTAAACGCTAGATAATTTAGTTAAAGAATTCAGTTTTTCCAAGATATTTTGAGACCACGTTTATTTTTAAACGATCTTTTAAAGAAAAAAACAAAACCCATAATTAAATAGACTGTGTCAGCCTGGTCAACATGAGAAACTTAATATTTGGACTTATTCAGTCAACTCAATAGTCTTCAGCTAGTCCAAAGGAAGAAAACACACTTTCTACACTGGCAGAAGACGCTACCGCGGTTAAAAGCTGGATTATCACTTCAACAGTCTCTGAATCCCAGTACTTCAGTGATTTCCACCAGTTCACTGGTGTAACTTTCTGTAAAACTCTTATCCTCAAACTTCTATTTCCTGAATGGTTCACCCTTAACTTTGAAAATGATCACAGAAGACGACATGGAGGGATGATTTGTGGACGCCCATGTCATAGCCAATTCCTCTTCCTCAGCAGTTAAGGACTGACCCTGGCACTGGGTATTATTATTATTATCATTTCTATACCGCCCCACAGCCAAAGCTCTCTGGGCAGTTCACAACAATCCATCCAATAAAATCTGCATAAAAACAACAGTGTAATTTTAAAAATTAAAACCAAATTAAAAATGCAGCTTAAAATAACAATATTAAAAGTTAATATTGGAGCGTGAGTGAACATGGAAAGCCCTTAACAGATATGTGAAACCAAACTATTTTTTAAATTGAATACGTACTGAGAATACTTGCAAGAAAATGAGATGGGGATAATGCCTGTTGCATTCATTTTTAATGCCTGCAATTTAACCCTGCCATTGTGTGTTTCTCTTCTTAAGATCTCATTCAATTCCTTCCAAATTTCAACAGCATCAGCAATGAACGTGCTATTGTGAAGAAAAGCAGACCGGGTGGGTGGGTCTCCCTGTCCTTCTGCACCACACACGTGTAAACAAGTGTAATCATGCAAATGTACATGGTTCCTCTGATAGCTCTGGGCCTCAATCTCCTGCAAATAATGTCCATATTTTCCTCTGCAGAGTCTCCCATGTATTCTCATGCAAATGTTCCCCAAGCACTCTATAGTCATGGTCCGGAGTTCACCCCTGGGGCACCTGGGAGCCACCCCTCCCCTGCCCAGCCCAGATGAAGTTCATCCTGATTGGCCAAGGACAGCCGGGCTACAGAAAGGAGGGGCGGGATCCATACTGCCAGCCTTGGCTTTTGGTTTTTGTTGCTGTTCTGGATGCGAAGGAGTGCGGAGTAGGGCTTTTGCTGAGGCAGGCCCTAAGAAGACCACCCCCCACCCCACCCCCAGGAAAAGAGTAAGTAGGTGGTTGTTTATGTAGTAAAGGGACTAGCTGTGTTGTTTTGTAGCCCTACTTGTGTATCCCAAAGTGCCTCCCCACCTTTCCCCTTTCCCTCATTTCCCACCTTTTATTGTAATCTGTTTACCCTAAATTAACTTTCCTGGTTGTACACCACCCCTGCTCAATGCAGGAAACTAGAGGAGGGGTCTCCCCTCGAAGTAATACCCAGGCCTGACTGCTTCGCTTTCAGTGCTCAAATCCAGCGTCTAGACCAAGGGCAAAGCCCTGAGAAAATCAGTGTCAGGGCGGCAGAGCCAAGGCTGCCAGTTTGGCGCCTTTGATCTCTCCTCTTAAGAGAAAGGACCGGTTGCAAGTCCTTCACAGTTATTTCCCCGAACTTTGTCCCAGGCTGTGGAAACAGCCTTCAAGGTGGTCCGCAAGCGCCCCGCGTTTCTCTTAAGCCCCATATTGAGATCTTGAGCTGTGATCATCATCATGCCATCTGTTTTTTGGGGGGATTTTTTCAGCATCACTCCAGGAAGCTATTGAAAGCAATCCTGGAGATTTTAATAGGGCTTCTAAGAACGTCCGGGAGGGGAAGCTCCAGGATTGGAATAACTTCAGCCAGAGTTGGAAAATGAGGCTTATCGGATCTGTTATTTCTCATATCCATGAACTGCTGTTAACAAGTATGTCTCTTTGGGGGCACAAACGCAATTTGAAAACGGCAAAATTTTCTGATGGGATCTTCTAGACCAGGGGTTCTCAACCAGGGGAGAATTGCCCCCCCCGGGGGGGGAATTTTTGGGTTTCAGTGAGGGGATTGGGACCACACACTCAAACTGTTGGAATACTGATCTTTCTACAAATTCTAGAATGGTAGATTACGGTATGTACAATTCCACAGATTGTACATAATCTACACAGCCTCGAGACTCGGCTTGCGACTGGGAACAAAAGTTCAGAGTCCCCGTTTCCAGGAGGTCCCTTTATCACGCTGCACCACCTTGGTACGGGGGAACCATTTGAATGTTTCTCCTGGAGCCGTGGAGACAGGCCCAGAGCTGCTGAAGAAGGAAGGGCTGGCCCAGAAGAGAAGCACCGGGCGGAGGAGAGAGGAGGCACCAAAGGTAGGCAGCACTCGCTCCCCCCCCCACCGCCCCCCCCCGTGGGTTGGCTGGGGGGCTGGGCTGGGCTGGGCTGGAGTTTGAGCGGGAAAGCCACTGGGGAACACGGGCGGGAGGGTGCTGCCGCACTCATGGCCTGCTTGTGGCTTTCTCTCAGGCAGCTGGTTGGCCACTGTGTGAACAGAATGCCAGACTAGATGGACTTTTGGTCTGATCCAGCAGGGCTGTTCTTAGGTTCTTAAAGAGTAGGGGTGGAGAGGGGGTGAATTTCCAGCAAGCTGGATCCCTTTCAATTGTAATTTTTTCAAAACTAAACCTTGCTGGCAGTGCTTTCCCCCCCACTCCCAACACCCTGGTGTTGCGCTTGCACAGCTTGAACTTGAGATGCAGCCATGAGCAACAACAAATAAAGAATTATGGGTGGTGAAGAGTTCTGTGTAACTGAAAAGCTTGCATCTTCCCACATCAATAGTAAATGATCCAACAGAGCAGGGTGGGGTGGGCACATCTTGTGGAACTCTCTGTCCCAAGATGCAGAGGGGGCCACTCGCTGAGATGCCTCTAAAGCAGCCTTCCCTAACCTGAAGTTCTCCAGATGTGCTGGACTCCAACTCCCATCAGCCCTAGCTAGCATGGCTGTATCGGTTAGGGCAGATCTGCACGACAAACCTGTATTTGTGTTTATACCAGTTTAACTGTCATGGCTTCCTCCTGCTCTCCCTGCCCTGCCCTGCCGCTCCAAATACTGGGAACTTTAGTTTATTGAGGCTGCTGAGAAAGATCCTCACAGAACTATGGTGGGGAAGGTTTGATTTTGCAGCGTGCAACCCTACGACGTCTGCTCAGAAACAAGCCCCCCTGTTTTCAGGGGGGCTTTACTTCCAGGTAAATGTATCAAGGATTGCAACCTAAACCAGTTCAAAAATCTGTCATGGAGAGATGCCTTTATTTTCTTGAACTACCAGGGAAACTGTTGTCTATGTGCCAAATAAATATTGTGGGAACAGTGGCTTCTAAAGACCCCTCTCCTCCCAAGATGGGATCTGTAAGCCTGTTTCCCATACTTGGAGAAACCCTTTCTGTTGAGCCTAAAGACTGGCATTTTGCCTTGTTGCCATTACACCTGGCAATCCTCAGATCGCCCTTCCTGAATTGAGAAGCAGAACAGAGAAGGGAAAGGATGAAGAAATATGTGTTAGTGCTGCTGGTTCCTGCATATGGGGTTGGGGTTTTTTTCCTCCTTCTCCCTTCTTCCCACCTTCTAGTCTTTAATTGGCTGACTTCTTTCTCTCCCTTTGCTGCTGCTCATCGAATCCAGCGCTGTGCAGAAAAGAGCAACTGGACAGGGGTGGTAAGAAACTTTTACAAAAAGAGTTAAGTTAGCTGCTTGCTTTCTTATTTAAACAACTGTGTGTGTGTTTCTGCGTGTGTTCGGCAAAGGCTGTTTTCTTCCAGGCAATTCCATCCACATCCAAGGAACTTAAAAATTACTCATGACTACAAATGTTTGTTTCACACACACCCCCTTGTCATCCAGTGTGGCGTAGTGGTGAGAGTGTTGGACTGGGAGTCGTGAGATCCGGGTTCTAGTCCCCGCTCGGCCATGAAACTCACTGGGTGACATTGGGCAAGTTCCTGACTCTCGGCCTAACCTACCTCACAGGGCTGTTGTGGGGATAAAATGGAGAGGAGGAGGAGGAAATTTATGTAAGCCGCCTTGGGTTCCTTGCAGGAAAAAAGGTGGGGTATAAATATAATAAATAAATAAAATAAATAAATATTCACAAACAGAGGCAGCCTGAAGTTTGATAAAACCACCTCTGATTAATTTCTTGTTCAACATACAGAATACAGAAAGGAGATGGTGCTGACTAGAAGAGGTTATAAATCACTCGGACTTCCTCCTACCTTTCCTATTGCAAGTGGACATAAGAAACACCAAGTCCAGGCCAATGGCCCCCGTATAGCCACCTCGTGATGAAAGACCAACGCTCCTCCATGGCTTTGTGCACATCTTGTAGAACTCTCTGTCCCAAGATGCAGTGGGGGCCACTTGCTGAGATGCCTCTAAAGCAGCCTTCCCTAACCTGAAGTTCTCCCGGTGCTCTGGACTCCTAACTCCCATCAGCCCTAGCTAGCATGGCTTATAGTCAGGAATTCTGCAAGTTGTAGTCCGAAACAGACGGGGAAGCCTGCTTTGCAGTTGGGGAAGGCTGCTTTAAAGTTTAAAGACATCTAAGCCAGCGGCCATCACTGCATCACATGGGCAGGGAGTTCCATAGATGATACTGTGCATTGTGTGAAAACCACATTGTGCATTCCCCCCTCTGGTAAGGGCTGGGAAACGGGGGGCCCGTGTCATGCCAAATGTAATGGGGCACAGAGGCCTGCGAGAGAACTTAGCCAGGTGCAGCAGAGGGGGAGATGGGATCGGCTCTTCTGAGAGGCCAGCTCCATGGGGCTCCTCCCTCCCCAGATGGAGGGGACAGCAGTAGAAGTTCTTCTTGCAAGCCTAGGAAGGCTAAATGTGGAGCTCAGGGAGGGGGGCACTTTCTCCTCCTCACCAAAGATAGTGGGGGGTGTTGTTGTGCTCCCCGTGATCATGCCATCTGTTTTTTAGGGGGTTTTCAGCATCACCCCAGGAAGCTATTGAAAGCAATCCTGGAGATTTTAATAGGGCTTCTAAGAACATCCAGGATTCTATCATGTTGGGGGCAGGGAAGGGAAGCTCCAGGATCTGTCCTGAATCTCCCACCAATCCGCTTCATGGGACTCCTTGGGTTCTAGGATGATGGCAGAGGGAGAGCCAGTCCCTGCCCACTTTCTCAACACCTTCCCTAACTTTGCACACCTCTATCATGTGTCTCCCCTCACTCACCTTATTCCCAAGCTAAACACTCCCAGCTCCTGTAACCTTTCCTAGGGGAGTTGCTCCAGCCCTTTTTTATTTTTAGTTATTTATTACATTTATACCCCGCCTTTTTTCCTGGAAGGAACTCAAGGCGGCTTACATAATCCTCCTCCTCCTCTCCATTTTAGTTGCCCTTTTCTGCACTCTTTCCAGCTCTACAATCTCCTTTTCAAGTGTGGTGACCACAACTGCACACGGTATTCCAAGTGAGGTCGCACCATAGATTTGTTATAAGGGCAGGATGATATTGGCAGTTTTATTTTCAATTTCTTTCCTAATTATGCCTAACATGGAGCTTGCCTTTTTCTTGGATCCTCATTGTTGTTTCAGGTAAAGGGCCTTTTTGCGGAAGTGGGCGCTGATTTCCCTGAGCCAGAGACGGCTCCATCACAAACCAGTCGGAGTCGCTTGCGAAGGGGATCAGGCAGGAGGGCGATGGAGGGGCCACCCCGCTGGGTAAGGAGGAATGGGGCACATCTCAATTTGGTCTTCCTCTCTGGAGTCTGCCCCAAATCTATGAGATGCTTTGATGGTCCCCTGAGTCTTTTCAGGCGGGGAGACACTCCTCTCCAGCCTTTCCCACAATTCAGATGGGTTTACATTCAACACTTAAGGGCATCACACATGGAAACCAGCTCTTTCCTTTAAGGACAGGAGCCCAAATGGGAAGGGGTGGGGTTTAGTTCAACTGAAATATAAAATCATTATGAATATCTGAAATGAATGCAACGGAGAAGACATTTTGTAAGGCCCACGTGTAGCCAGCTATACATTGCTTCATCTCTCCGGGGACAAGCATTCGGCCACGTCTTCTTTGTGGAGGAAGGGAGAGAGGTGCCCTGCAGCCAGATCAGGGAAGGGGAAGGACGGGCTGGAGCGGCCTGCGTGCCTCTGTCTCCTGCTCACCTGCCTGGCCCAAAACAAATATCTCTCCTGCTCTTTGCTTCTGCCAACGCCGCTGCTCACTAGGAAGACTGTGGATGGAGCTTGGGGAGGTTCCCATCAGGACAATCTTATGCCTGAACTAGCTTTTGGAGTTTTGCTTGAGGATACTCTTCATGTTCTCTCTGAGGAGGAGATGTTTTCTTTCCCTTTCAGGGTCCGGTGACCTTTGAGGAGGTGGCAGTGACTTTCACAGCGGAGGAGTGGGCGCTGCTGGATCCTGCCCAGAAAGCTCTGCACCGGGAAGTCATGGAGGAGGTTGGTGGGATCGTGGCCTCTCTGGGTAAGGCTCCCTCTTTCTCTGGTTGATGATCATGTCAGTTTACAAAGACAAGATCTGAAGATGTGGGTGGGCTCATACAGAGTACCTCTCGCATATCTGGATTGAGTCTTAGCTGGATGTCATCCACATATTGGTGGCATCTCAGCCCACACCTCCAGATAACCTCCCTCAGCTGTATCGTGTATGTTGAATATCATGCGGCCCAATATAGAGCCATGTGGCCCCTCTGTTATGAGGAGATAGAGTTATCATCTTCTGGTTATGACTATGGCTCACAAGGAAGACCACAGCATGCCCCAAAGAGGAGCTTGGGTAAGCCTGGGTTCGTGGGAAAGGAACAAGCCTCAGCAACCAGACTGGCGCAAGGGATGCCAATGAAGGCCTGATTGGAGGGGGATACAAAATGTTAAAATCACAGCATCCTCAAAGCAAGAATTCAACAATCAGCCTCAGGTCATTACAACTTCAGTAAACATTCAGAGCTGCCAGAAATACAGATAGAGACTGGAGCCATCTTAGAATCCCAGAGGCCTGATGGAACAGCCCTGCCATAGTAGCCCACAGCCTACAAGAGAATAGAGAAGGATGGGGGAGGGGTGTGTCCCTTGACAGGGAGTAGTACAGCACTGGGCCACTGCTGAGAAGGCCCTGTACCTTAGATAGAGGATATATCTTTATCCCTTCTAGTTTAATTTCCTCCAGTGATCATATGGAGAGTGGTCATTAAACCAGAACCACACTAAAAATCAAGTGAGTTTAATACTTATTGAAATAAGGGAAAATATGGTGAATAGTTAAAAGGTATTCATGAAAAACAGTGAACACATTGCACAAAATCAACCATACATTGCATTCAAATTATTGAAGAAGAATCATTCCATGAAGCTGTTACAACATGACCATCATAAAGGAATTAATAAAATTTAAAAAGTAATTGCATTAACTATTTGAGACATACACTACATGGCAAATGGGATATAAGAGAAAGCATATCAAGGGGGGGACACCTTTTGGTGCCGGCAACAACTGTATGAAACTATGTCTAGCCCCTCTCCAGCCCCAGCTAACTGAAGGCACAATCTCTCAGCCTAACCTACCTCGCAGGGTTGTTGTGAGGATAAAATAGAGAGGAGGAGGAGGATCATGTAGACCGCCTTGGGTTCCTTGCAGGAAAAATGGTGGGGTATAAATATAATAAATAAATAAATAAAATGAATAAATGTTTAGCCAAAAAAAGGTCCTACAATTCCCAGCATTTCTGGGAGTTGCTGGGTGTTGTAGGACTTATTTCTCCCTAAAAATGCGTAGGAATGTAGCCTTAGGCTCAACCGAATGGGGATGCTTGTAGCCTCCCTAGCTTGGAGGATTACGGGCATCCTACGCAGAGCAGGAGGAGCTCAGCGGGGAAGGTCGCCTCCACGCTCCTCCTGCTCTGCAAAGCAGCTAGATGTCCGATTTCAGCCATCTCAGTGCGGCACTGCGGAGGGGGAGGGAAGAATGCTGAGGCGCTGCCAGGATACGTCCTATCTTGGTGGCGTCGGTCTCCTCCCCTCCCTGCCCCCTTAACCCCTTCTCTGAGTCGCTCTTACGACCTCGGAGAACCAGCCGGTGTGGTTCTTTCCACACTAGCTGTGAGTGGGGGGCGCTCTTTTCCCACCTCGGATCTGGGAATCCGAAACATCCTATGGCCCTCTAGCTGCTGTCTCGGGGCCATAGGATTGCTCTGCCCAAGTCATACTAAATATTTTCACCTACACTTCGTCCCTGGTACCAAGTGAAGAAACATACCTTATCAGTCACCATAAATCTGTCTTCCAACATTTATTTGGACCAGGGAGTAGGAGAAGCCTTTAGCTTTAAACACTGAAATTAGACATGAAATTGTCCTTTGTCTTATTGCTCTGACAGTCAGGAATTTTTTCCTGATGTTTAGGTGGAATCTAGGTTCCTGTAACTTGAGCCCATTATTCCATGTCCTGCAAACTGGGATGATCGAGAAGAGATCCTGGCCCTCCTCCGTGTGACAACCCTTCAAGTACTGAAAGAGTGCGATCATATCTCCCCTCAGTCTCCTCTTCTGAAGGCTAAACATGCCCAGTTCTTTCAGTCTCTCCTCATAGGGCCTTGTTTCCAGTCCCTTTATCATCCTTGTTGCCCTCCTCTGAACCCTCTCCAGTTTGTCTACGTCCTTCTTAAAGTGTGGTGCCCAGAACTGGACACAGTACTCAAGATGAGGCCTAACCAGTGCCGAGTAAAGGGGAATTATCACTTCACGCGATTTGGAAGCTATACTTCTATTAATGCAGCCCAAAATAGCATTTGCCTTCTTTGCAGCCACATCGCATTGCTGGCTCATATTCAGTTTGTGATCTACCACAATTCCAAGATCCTTCTCACTTGTAGTATTGTTGAGCCAAGTGTCCCCCTTTCTGTAACTCTGCATTTGGTTTCCTCTCCTTAGGTGCAGCACTTGGCATTTATCCCTATTAAATTTCATTCTGTTGTTTTCGGCCCAGCGCTCCAGCCTATCGAGGTCACTTTGAATTTTGTTTCTGTCTTCCAGAGTATTAGCTGTTCCACCCAACTTCAAATTTGATAAGCATTCCCTGTACCTCCTCATCCAAGTCATTAATAAAAATGTTGAAGAGCACTGGGCCCAGGACCGAGCCCTGCGGTACCCCGCTCGTTACCTCTCCCCAGTTTGAGAAGGAACCATTGATAAGCACTCTTTGAGTCCGATTCTGTAGCCAATTGTGGATCCACCTGATAGTTGTTCCATCGAGCCCACTTTTAGCTAGCTTGCTAATCAGGATATCATGAGGCACTTTGTCGAAAGCTTTGCTGAAGTCCAAATATATTATGTCCACAGCATTCCCACAGTCCACAAGGGAGGTTACCCGATCAAAAAATGAGATCAGATTAGTCTGGCAGGATTTGTTCTTGACAAATCCATGCTGGCTTCTAGTAATCACTGCATTATTTTCAAGGTGCTTGCAGACTGACTTCTCTATAATCTGCTCCAAAATTTTCCCAGGGATTGATGTCAGACTGACTGGCCTATAGTTCCCAGGTTCTTCCTCCTTGCCCTTTTTGAAGATGGGAACAACATTTGCCCTCCTCCAGTCATCTGAGAGTTCTGAGAGTTCTTCTGCCAGTTCCTTTATTACTCTAGGATGCAGCTCATCAGGCCCTGGAGATTTAAACTCATTCAAATGGTGCTCCTTGACCATTTGCCTATCAATCTCAAGCTGCAATCCTGCCCCTTCAGTCTGCCCTTCAGGTTTGCCAGGGGGGGGGGTCATAGACCCTCTTTTGGGAGAAGACCGAGCCAAAGTAGGAATTGAACACTTCTGCCTTTTCTTTGTCTTCTGTTATCAATTTGCCATCCTCATTGCGTAGTTGAACCACCATTTCTTTCCTCTGTCTTTTACTGTGCATCTGAAGAAAGCTTTCTTGTTGTTTTTAGCATCCCTCGCTAACCTTAGCTCATTCTCAGCTTTAGCCTTCCTGACACTATTCCTGCAGTTCTGTGCTACCTGCCTGTACTCTTCCCTTGTAGCTTGTCCTTCCTTCCACTTCCTATACGTGTCCTTTTTTGTTTTCAGGTCCTCTTTGAGTTTATTGTGAAGCCACATTGGCTTCTTCTGTTGCCCTCTGTTTTTTTTCCTTGTGGGAATTATTTGCAATTGTGCCTTTAAAATTTCCTTTTTTAAAAACTCCCACCAATCCTGGGCTCCTTTTCTCATTAGAGTCGCTTGCCATGGGATCTTACTTATCATTGTTCTGAGTTTGTTAAAATTGGCTTTCCTAAAATCCAGGGTACCTGTTTGGCTACACTCAGCTTTTGCTCCCCTTAGAATCAAGAACTCAAGTATAACATGGTCACTTTCCCCCAGAGTTCCCGAAACTGCCACTTTATCCCCACTAACTCGTCTCTGTTGGTTAGAATCAGGTCGATCAGGTAGAATAGCCGATCCTCTAGTTCCTTCCTCCACTTTCTGTAGGAGGAAGTTATCAGCAGCACAACTCAAGAATTTCTTGGAGGGGCTATGTTTGGCTGAATAAGTCTCCCAACAGATATCAGGGAAATTGAAGTCACCCATTACTACCACATCATGCCTCCTTGAAACATTTGCAATTTGCTTTTCAAAAGTTTCATCCTCGTCTTCTCCTTGATTGGGTGGTCGGTAGTAGACTCCAACCGCCATGTTCGTTTTATCCTTTGCCCCCTTTATTTTAACCCAGATGCTCTCAATGGGGCTGCCAAGCTCCTCTTCCTGTATCTCTGTGCAGAGATATGTATCTTTAACATACAGCGCAACTCCACCTCCCTTTCTGTTGCTTCTGTTCCTTTTGAACAAGTTATACCCTTCAATTGCTGTATTCCAGCCATGGGAGTCATCCCACCAGGTTTCAGTTATCCCTATCAAGTCGTATTTGCCCTCATGTATCAAGAGTTCAAATTTCTCCTGTTTGTTGCCCATACTCTGGGCATTAGTATAGAGACATCGAAGACTATGTGCTTTATAGTCCGACATTTTCCCTCCATTTTGTGGTAGACTATCATTGGGCACCGCTGGAGCTGTTCTCTCCGTTGTGGCACAGAGGCCTTCTTCCATTGGTACCCCCGAGTTTATGTCTCCCTCCCCTGTTGGATTCAGTTTAAAGCCCTCCTGATTAAGTTCCTCATGCTGTGTCCAAACACATTCTTCCCAGTCCTTGTGAGGTGCAACCCATCCTTTGCCAGCAGTCCATCTTCCAGGAAGTGTAGCCCGTGGTCCCAGAATCCAAATCCCTCACGTCGGCACCACCTTCGTAGCCAGTCATTCACTCGGAGTATTTTTCTTTCCCTTTCTATGCCTCTTCCAAGTACTGGAAGGATGGATAAGAAAACTATCTGGGCCCCAAAGTTCTTGAGTTCCCTTCCCAACTCTTCAAAGTCTGCCGTGATTTCTTTGTAACTCTGCTTGGCAGTATCATTTGTACCCACGTGGAAGAGAAGATGTTGCTAGCCTACAGCTCCCAGCATACCCAGCCAGCATGGCTAATGGCAAGGGATTCTGGGAGCTGTACTCCAGCAACATCCTTAATGATCTGATTACTTAGAACCCTTGACTATGCTTGTCTCTGTCATGATTGGTTTCTGCAGGCTTAATTTCTCCCCTAAAGCCGGCCTTGCTGGTTTGCATTACCAGAAAAAAGCTCCTAGCTAGACTATCAAGTGTCTGAGTCTGCCTTCGAAAGGAGAGAGGGAGACAGAGCCCTGACAGTTGGTGTGGAGGCGATGAAATCCCAAGCTGCGTTGAGTGAATATTGAAATCCCACTGATCCCAGGTGGGCCACGACACTGCACACAAGGCCACCTCCATCCGGCGGGGGAGTGTGGTTGTGTCAGGTTCACAGATGGAGTCCATGTTTTCTGTCCAGAGCCCACCACTGTGTAGACAAAGCATGAAACGAGGAAATTGCCCAGCAGGACACCAGATGGAACGTTTTAGACTACGCTGACCCCGGTGATTCTGGTCTGAAAAGAGTGATAGACACTCTTGTAACTCTGCTGCCAATGTCTGCCCTGGTCCCCGTGTCCACCCGTGCTCGTATCCCCCTCCCCCCACCTTGCAGCTGGTACGGAAAGAACCGCGCCAGCTGCTCCTCTGAGGTCATAAGCGCGACCTTGGAGGAAGGGGTTGGGGGGCGGAGAGGGGAGGAGACAAGCGGAGCCAAGATGCGAGGGATCCTGGCGGCGCCTCTGCCTGCTTCCCTCCCCCTCCCAAGTGCCACAGTTAGACAGCCAAAATCGGTTATCTAGCGAGAACAGAAGGAGCGTGGAGGCGACGTTTGCCCACGCGCTACACCCACTGCCTGTGATGCCCCCAATCCTCCAAGTTTGCAGGGCTACAGGTTTCCCCATTGCATTGTGCCCAAAATTGGCTCACGTTAACCCCCAGTTTCTTTCCTGCTTTTCTGGCTGTTTTCCCGTCCCCGCTCCTGGCATGAATCTGTTTCTGTCTCCCAGTCTGCTGGGCCCAATGTTCCAGATGCTCTTGCCTAGCAGTCGACTCTGAAAGTTCAACAGCATGCCGGTAATTAATGCCTGATCTTGTGTCCCAGCCCTTAATTGCCTACTTGTGTATTCATCCATCCATCCATTTCTTATTACACTTATCTCCTGCCCTTGTCCTCTTGCTAGGAACCCAAAGTAGCTTACATGGTGGTCCTCCTCTCCATGTTATCCTCACAGCAACCCTGTGAGGTAGGTTAAGCTGAGAGAAGTGGCCCAAAGTCACGCAGGGAGCTTCATGGCCGAGTGGGGCCTCGAACCCGGATCTCCCAAATCCCAGTCCAGCACTCTCACCACTACACTGGACTGGCTCTCAGCTTCATGGATGAACCTGTGAGCTTCATGTCTGCATGGAAGCCGGACTCACACTTCCATGGTGCCAGTCCATTGTTCCACCCTTACCTGCTGTCACTTAATGCCAGTCAAGAGGGGCTGAGGAAGACGTGGTGAGATCTGCCTCCCGTCCAGGTCTTTCCAGGTCTCCCCTTTATCAAAACTGCTCACGGGGGATGTTCAGGGATTGGAGGTCCCATTCCTGAATCTTACCAGTTTCCGATCTGCATTGCAGGAGCTGGTGAATGGGAAGCCGAGGCTGAGGGAGACCCAGGTGAGGAGCCGCCAGAAAGAGACGGATGTCGACAGACGGAACAGGAGAGAATACAAACTGAAGCAAATCAGAACCTGAGGAAGAACTCCTCCGCTATTCAGGGCAGTGACGACAATGAAACCACAGTCCACGGAAAAATAGATGAGAGAAAGGAAGCGACTCAGTGCGCTGTGTGTAAGACAAGCTTTGATTCACAATCAAGCCACAAAGGTCATTGTAGAATCCAGACAGGGGACGAATTGTTTAAATGCTTGGAGTCTGGAAAGAGATTCAGTAATAGAACATGTCTTACTCCCCATCAAAGAATTCACACAGGAGAGAAACCATGTGAATGCTTGGAGTGTGGAAAGTGTCATAGTGCCAAGATAAATCTCACTTCCCATAAAGGAACCCACATAGAGATGCACTCATATACATGTCTAGAGAGTGTAAAGGGCCTCAGTGACAGCTCAAGCCTCACTTCTCATCAGAGAATTCACACAGGGGAGAGACCATATGAATGTTCTGAGTGTGGAAAGAGCTTCAGTCAGAGCGCAAGCCTCACTTTTCATCAGAGAATTCACACAGGAGAGAGACCATATGAATGTTCTGAGTGTGGAAAGAGCTTCATTCGTAATTCATCCCTTAAAACACATCTGAGAATTCACACAGGGGAGAAACCATATAAATGTTCTGAGTGTGGAAAGAGCTTCAGTCACAGCACAACCCTCACTTCCCATCAAAGAATTCACACAGGGGAGAGACCATATGAATGTTCTGAGTGTGGAAAGAGCTTCAGTCAGAGCACACAGCTCACTTCTCATCAAAGAACCCACAGAGGGGAGAGACCATATGAATGTTCTGAGTGTGGAAAGAGCTTCACAGAGAAAACAAGGCTCACTTCTCATCAAAGAATTCACACAGGGGAGAGAACATATCAATGTTCTGAGTGTGGAAAGAGCTTCATTCGTAATTCATCCCTTAAAAGACATCTGAGAATTCACACAGGGGAAAAACCATATAAATGTTTTGAGTGTGGAAAGAGCTTCCGTAACAGGACAGACCTCACTTCTCATCAAAGTATTCACACAGGGAAGAAACCGTATAAATGTTCTGAGTGTGGAAAGAGCTTCAATCAGAGCACAACCCTCACCTCTCATAATAAATTTCACTCAGGGGAGAGACCATATCAATGTTCTGAGTGTGGAAAGAGCTTCCGTGAGAGCACGCACCTCGCTTCTCATCAAAGAATTCACACAGGGGAGAGACCATATCAATGTTCTGAGTGTGGAAAGAGCTTCAGTCATAATGCATCCCTTAAAATACATCTGAGAATTCACACAGGGGAGAGACCATATGAATGTTCTGAGTGTGGAAAGAGGTTCATTGACAGCTCAACCCTCACTTCTCATCAAAGAATTCACACAGGGGAGAGACCATATGAATGTTCTGAGTGTGGAAAGAGCTTCAGTCAGAGCGCAAGCCTCACTTCTCATCAAAGAATTCACACAGGGGAGAAACCATATGAATGTTCTGAGTGTGGAAAGAGCTTCAGTCATAATTCATCCTTTAAAACACATCTGAGAATTCACACAGGGAAGAAACCGTATAAATGTTTTGAGTGTGGAAAGAGCTTCTGTGACAGCTCAAGCCTCACTTCTCATCAAAGAATTCACACAGGGGAGAGACCATATCAATGTTCTGAGTGTGGAAAGAGCTTCAGTCAGAGCACAAGCCTCATTTCTCATCAAAGAATTCACACAGGGGAGAAACCATATCAATGTTCTGAGTGTGGAAAGAGCTTCAGTCAGAGCACGCACCTCGCTTGTCATCAAAGAACTCACACAGGGGAGAGACCATACCAATGTTCTGAGTGTGGAAAGAGCTTCAGTTGGAGTAGAAGCCTCACTTCTCATCATCAAAGAGTCCATACGAAGGGAAAGAGCATAAGCCGGTAATTGTTCTGAGTGTGGAAAGAGCTTCCTTAAGAGTACAAGCCTCACTTCTCATCAAAGAATTCACACAGGGGAAAGATCATATCAATGTTCTGAGTGTGAGGGCACAAGCCTCACTTCTCATCAAAGAACCCACACAGGAGAGAGATCTTATGAATGTTCTGAGTATGCAAACAGCTTCAGTATGAGCAACAATGTCAGGAAACATCAAAGAATTCACAACCGTATACAAGGAGAAAATGATGCTGAATGATGAGGGGAAAGATGTGGAAATAATTGTTTTGAAGGAAATTCCATCAAGGATTCTACAAAAAAGGAAAGAATATATATTTTTGACTGAGAAGATTAAACAACAAAATATTAGCTACAGATGGGAATTGCCAGGAGGAGTTAGTTTTATCATGAATCAAAGGAGATATAAGTTCAGTACAGTGGAGGAGGCGAGAAAATTTGTGGAAAAGTGGGAAATTAAACCACAAGGGTCTCAGGATGAGACTGGAGGCGCAGATTAGAAATGCATATGTGGACTATAAATCGACCTGATTAAAAATGGTTTACAAATTTTTGACTTGGAATATAAATGGTGCGAATGCACCCCAAAAGAGAAGAAAAATATTTCATTATTTGAATAAGTTGAAATTGGATTTGATTTGTTTACAAGAGACGTATATAAATAAAAGAGAAGGAAAATATTTGATACAAAAGAAACTTGGAGAAGAATTTATTTCAGCTAGTACAAAGGAAAAAATGGTGTGGTTTTATATGTAAAGAATAAGCTTTCTCCAATATTGATTTTTTTGCGGATGAACAAGGTAGATATGTGGGAGTAGAAGTCAATATTTCTGGAAAGAGAACGTTGGTAGTAGGGGTTTATGCACCAAATGAAAAAAATATATGTTTTATAAAGGTCTTATGGATAGACTTTTGGAATTTACATATGAAAACTGGTGTTTAATGGGTGATTGGAATGGAGTGGTGTCACCAATACAGGATAGACGTTCGGAAAAAGATATAAGAAAAAATCAGGGGAAATTGCCAAAAATTTGTTATTGAATTAATAGAAAATCTGGAGTTGGTGAACATTTGGAGAACTAAAAATGGAGACTCCAGAGAATTTACATTTTTCTTTGATAGACATAAATCACATGCAAGACTTGATATGATTTGGTTGTCTAAAGCTATGGCCATGGACATTTATAAAGCTGAAATATTGCCAAAAACGTTCTCTGATCATAATCCAGTTTCTGTGATTTTCAAAAGGAAGAAGGGTTCATTTAGATGGAGATTTAATTAATCACTATTGAAACAAGAAAGGGTAGTCCAAGACTGTAAGCAAAAATTGAGAGAATTTTTTGAAAATAACTTAGATAAAGGTGTGGACTTACAAATAGTTTGGGATACAAGTAAAGCTTCATCAGAGGACAATTTATACAATATAACTCCTTTCTTTAAAAAAAAAGAGACAAGAAAAGACAGAAAAGATTTTATTGGAAATTAGAGAGAAGAGAAGGAATTAGAAAGATCTCCAAATAATACTAATATTTCATGGCAAATTAAAGCACTGCAGAGGCAATTGTCTATGTTGACGATGGAAGAACTGGAAATGAAATTGAGCTATGCCAAACAAAGTAATTTTGAATTTGCCAATAAACCAGGGAAATGGCTGGCATATAAACTAAGGAAAGAGAAAGAGAAGAGTAATACTTAAGCTGTTGGGTGACAACACAGAAATAACAGATAATTCTGGTATGAAAACAGTGTTTCATCAATTTTATTCACAATTATATAAAGGGGGGAAAATTCTGAAAAAAGAATAGAAGATTATTTGCAAAAGCAAAATTTACCAAGGACCACAGAATATCAAAAACAAATTATGAATGGCCCTATAACTATACAAGAATTATCTGAAGCAATTAAAAATCTAAAAAAGGGAAAACACCAGGCCCTGGTCAGCAATTTATTACAAGTGTAATAAACCAGGCCAGCAATTTATTACAAGTGTTTTGAGGATGAGTTGTTACAACCATTACAAAGGACTATGAATAACATACTACAAAATGGGAAGTTACCAGACACATGGAGAGAGGCTAATATTGCATTGATACCTAAAGAAGGACAAGATTTGACTTCTGTTAAAAATTACAGACCAATTTCATTATTGAATAATGATTATAAACTATTTTCAATTATTCTATCTGGAAGATTAAAGAAAATTTTACAAGAGTTTATTCATCAGGATCAATGTGGTTTTTTGCCTAAAAGACAATTAAGAGATAACATTAGAACTGTGGTGGATGTGTTGGAATACTTAAATTGTCATAATGAAAAACAAGCAGCACTGATTTTTTTGGATGCTGAAAAAGCCTTTGACAACGTGAATTGGAGTTTTTTATTTGGAGTTATGAATGAAATGGACTTTGGAGAGAATTTTATTAAAGGAGTAAAATCAATATATTCGACACAAAACAAATAATTGTTAATGGTGAATTGACAAAGCCTTGTATGATACAAAAGGGAACAAGACAAGGCTGTCCATTACCTCCACTACTGTTTATTTTAGTTTTAGAAAGTTTTGCTTAGAGATATTAGGCAAGATGGAAGAATCCCGGGAATAAAAATTAAAAAAGAATCCTACAAGTTGAAAGCTTTTGCAGATGATTTGATGATAGTCTCGGAAAATCCACTACAAGGAGTGCAAACTCTGTTGGATAAATTAAATGAGTTTGGAGGGTTGGCAGGATTCAAGGTAAATCATGAAAAAACAAAAATGTTGGCGAAGAATATGAGAGCGGAAGACCAACAGATATTGATGCAAAAAACGGGTTTTAAAATTGAAAAGAGAGTAAAATACCTTGGTATTATAATGACAAATACGAATTCTACGTTGTTTCAAAATAATTATGTTAAGATATGGTCAGGAATTAAAAATGATCTGTTGAAATGGGAGAAACTAAAACTGTCTTTGTTGGGTAGGATTTCTGTGATAAAAATGAATGTTTTACCAAGAATGATGTTTTTATTTCAAACATTGTCGATTATATCTAATGATGTGCCCTTTAAAGAATGGCAAAAGGACTTATCTAAATTTATATGGCAAAGAAAGAAACTACGTGTTAAATATATAGTTTTACAGGATGCGAAAGAAAGGGGTGGATTGGGTGTACCTGATCTGAAATTGTATTTTAATGCTTGCTGTTTTGTTTGGTTGAAGGAATGGGTGACATTGAGGTATAAAGTTAAGGTTAATGTAGATTTCAATAACCACTATATCAGAAGAGCGTTATTAAGAGTTTGGAACAAATATAAGCCTAGGTTATGCCCAAAATTACCCTTATGGATATCACCCCAAGAGGCATTATACAGGAAAGAAATGACAAGCAATGAAAATTGGTTAAAATATCGAGAAATATTGGAATCACGTCAGGGAACGTATTGGATTAAAACACGGGATTGTTTAAGGATTGTATGATTAAATGGCAAGGAACTTCGGATATAATGTAATGATGGAACAATGGGAACTCCTGTGAAATTGGCTAAGATGTATAAAAATGTGTCAAATGTATGTTGGAAATGTCAAAATCATGAAGGACCATTTTATCATGTTTGGTGGACATGTAAAAAAGTGAAAACATACTGGGTACAAATACACACATGGATACAAAAGATTTTAAAAGTGAATATTAAATTGAAACCAGAAATGTTTTTACTGGGCATAATGGATTTACAACTTGAGAAAGACTATGGAACATTATTACAATATATGATGACAGCAAGAATAATCTACGATCAAAAATGGAAAGAAGCAGCAATACCAACTATAGAAGACTGGCTGTTGAAAATGTTGGACTTAGCAGAGATGGTGACATTGACGTTTAATTAGAGAAAAAAAATTATCCTCATTCAAGAAAGACTGGAAACCTCTGGTGGACTTTTTGGGGAGGAGGGAAGGTGACTTAATAATTTTGGGTTTTGATTTTTGAATATTGGTAAGGTGACAGAAATTCTTTCTGTGAAAATAGAAGAAACTTAGATTGGATAAGGATTGATAATGTTTGTCAGATAATGTGGCGGAAGCCAAATACGATTTGTTTTTGTTCTGGAATTTTTTTAAAAAAAAAGTATTCACAACCATATAAATATGCAGAGTGTGGAAAGAGCTTCAGTTCAAGCACAAATCTCAGTAGACCTCATAGAACTGAGAGACCAACAATCTCACATCAAGTTCTTTAAGAACTCTAGGATGGATGTCACCCAGATTTATCAATATCCAAAATATATAAAATTCTTAATAAAACAAGAGATAAAGGGGACTGTAACAATAAAACATCTGGGAAAAGATATTGGAGAGGAGATAGAAGAAGAAGAATGGAGGCAAATTTTTGACAGATTTCCCTATCAAACAATATCTACTAAAATAAAAGAGGGTGCATTAAAATTGGTTCAAAAGTGGTATTTGACACCGGTGAAGTTGGCAAAAATAAATAAGAATCTATCACCTTTGTGCTGGAGAGGATGTGTAAATAATGGAACACAAATACATATCTAGTTGGAAAAAGAAAATATGAGATATAGCAATCAATGAAAAGTTGACACAAAAGTTAAGATTGTATAGAGGAACAAAGAAAAAAAACTTTTAAGAAGGATTGGCGACAGTACATCAAGTATATGAAAAAAGATCCAAATAGATCAATGTTGATGGAAGCATATAAAAAATTGTGGGATTCATGAAAAGAAGTAGTTTATAAAGAAGTGAAATATAATAATCTAATGTGGATTGAGTGGGGAGGGATTGGGGTGGGTTTATGTATTAAAATTGTTAAACTTTGTTGTATGTATTTTGTCTTTTGGGAGGTTTTTTGGAAATGTAATAAAAAATTGAATTTAAAACAACAACAACTCTAGGGTGGATATCATCTGACCCAGATTTATTAACTTTCAATTTGTCAACAAGGTGGAAAGCTTCATCTTTTATCGCCACTATTTGTCTCAGTTCCTCAAACTCCCTTCCTGAAAACATCAGTTCAGGCACAGGTATTTGTCCAACAACTTCTGCTGTAAAGAGAGATGAAAAGAATTCATTCAGCTTCTCCACAATCTCCTTATCCTCCTTTAGTTTGCCTTTATCGTCCACCGGCCTCCCTAGCCAGTTTCCTGCTTCTGATAGATTTTAAAAATTCTTTATTGTCGGTCTCGATAACAATGGATATACAGTCATGCCTTGGATTGAGAGCATAATTCGTCCCAGAAATGTGCTTGTAATCCAAAACACTCTTCTATCAAAACAAAATCCCCCCCCAAAAAAAATTGTACTGAGATTTTTAATTTAAGCTGTACTACAATACTTGTATTGCAAGACGTCGCTTGTATATCAAGTAAAAAAAAATAAAAATTTGCTTGTCTTGCAAAACGCTCTCAAACCAAGTTACTTGCAATCCAAAGTATTACTGTAGTACATTGCTACATTAACAAATGACCCAAACAACTCAGTTCACTAATACTAACAAAACTTTTTAAATTCATTACTAACTAGGCAATATCAACTATTAAAACCCATTATCAGTTATTATTTAACTAAAGCATAAACCAGAGCCAAATACCACACCTCTTCCAACCATATCGACTATAGTTTGGATGTATCGGGTGAAGCCTTGCAGAAGTAAAGTACCACCTACTGAGAACTTTGCATTGTGCTGCCTTTATTTTCGTGTTGATCGATAAAGAGGCCAAAGAAGTCCAGATGCACTGCCAATCATCTTCCCAAGACCCGCCTAAGTCTGCACGTAGGATGGCTTGCCATCTAATAATGACATTTGGAGGATTTTATAAATAGATATGATCAAACCTTTTTTTGAGGTAACAAATTCCTTCTATAAGGAATTCAAAAGAAGTAAGCGGCTTGGATCCCTGCTTGATGTGATTCTGGCCACAAAAGCGATACTTGCAGGTACTGATGAAAAGATAGCACAGTTGGTTCAGTTCTTTTTAAAACATCTGCATAGGAGAGAGGTTCCCCTTGATCAAATAGATCAGTCTATAAACTTTTCATGCTTTCTGAGCATGGAAGCCTTGGGGATTGTTATGTACTGCAAATTCTGTCAAAAATGTAACACTGACATTAGTGGAGACAGATCAGGAGCCCATTTTTTCTGTCTGCACTGCATTCCCAAGTAAGTGGTGTCTCAAATCACCAGGTGCTCAAGGATGCACTCCCGATCTGTCACAGTGTCTGACCCATACCAAGGCATCTAGAGAGAGCTGCCACTGCCTATTGTTCTATGAGCATCTACTGGCGCTCTGAGGAGGGACAAGAATTTTGAGTTGAGCGGCAGCATAATAGAATTCCAAATTTGGCACTGTAGGACCTCTTCTGCCTGGGTCTGCTCAAAGTTGCTTGCCTTAACCTTGTCTTCTGTCCTGGCCAGATAAAATCTGAAATTAGCTTGTTTCATTTGGCCAGAGCTGGAAGAGACAAAGTATTTGGAAGAATCATAGAAAAGTAGAGTTGGAAGGGGCCTACAAGGCCATCGAGTCCAACCCCCTGCTCAATGCAGGAATCCAGGTCAAAGCATCCCTGACAGATGGCTGTCCAGCCGCACTTTGAATGCCTCCAGAGTGGGAGAGCCCACCACCTCCCTAGGTAGTAGGTTCCATTCTCTTATTGCTCTGACCGTCAGGAATTTTTTCCTGATATTTAGGTGGAATCTGGGTTCCTGTAATTTGAGCCTATTATTCCATGTCCTGCAAACTGGGATGATCGAGAAGAGATTCTGGCCCTGGCCCTCCTTCTTATGGTAACTATCCTAGCTAACCGAGATCACTTATCCTTCCTCTAGCTGACTTATCAGAGTGAATTCATGTGTACAAGGGCTGATAATTCAGTTTATATAGTTCATGTAGTGAGGGAGAGATGTGAACCCCCAAATGTCACCAAGGCTGTGACCACAGAGAGGGAAATTTCCTTTCCCGATTGGCTTCTGTAACTGCGGATAGACTGGCATTGATCAGCTCTGACTCATGTGTCTGCTTTGTAACCAGAGGCTTGGCCAACATCACCACGCAGTAATATGTCCAGTAGCGCTGATATTGGATTGGTTCTATAAAAGGTTGTATCATCTGCAAAGAGGCCCACTTTAAGCGATTGTGTTCAGCTGCAAAGTCATGCATAGTACCCAAAACTAGCAACTAAGCAGCAGTGCGTTGACAAAATTGGGGCGGGACTATGAGTATGCATAAACTTACCGGTACTCAGCAAGTGCAGCAAGCAAGGAATTCTAATTTTAAGAAATATATTATGGCACCATGATTTCCATTCACTTCCAGTGAGGAAGCCCTTCAAACTTTTGATCAAATTCCACGCAGGTACAGTTGCCTATATTTTTCCCCTCACACACACACACCTTACATACGTTATATAATTACTATTCTTATTCTTCCATTAGATCCTGAGCTTCTACCTGGCCTGTTTTACCCAACCTGTTCCACAAGCATGTTGGTGACAGACTAACAATTATAATTAGTGGATTTATTTTTTTTAGTGATCTTATAATATTATTATGTATGTGTTGCTGTTGTCGTCTTTGTGCGTGCTTTAAATTTTATTTTTAAATACAATAAAATGTCATGAGGAAAAAACAAAAGAAATCCCTGGTAATGTATTATTCCCACCATATATGGCATCTAGGCAGGTCGGGATTTCCCAGCACCCTGCCAGGATCCGGAGCATTCACCCTGTCTCTCAGAGGAGTGGGCAAAAGTTAGATGAGGATATATTGGTAGATCTCTGGGTAATTTGAAGTGGATCAATAAGGACTATTTACTCCCAATTCTTCCCATCCTAAATTATACTAGTAAAATGAAGAAGCTTGGAAGTCTGCCGGAGTGCGGAAGGGCTGTGAACGCCATTCAGCTCTGGTACTCAAAACAAATTCCTGGTCTCAGAAATCTAAATCTTTAATCCTAAATCTACCTCTTTTGTGCCTGGTTTCTCATAAAACCCAAAGAAGATGCCACAAGCACAGAGTCTGCTCACCAACGATCTAGCGCAAGAGCAGGCAGAAGGCAGTTTGGGATCTCCGGGTAGAGTTCTGAGTGATTTGCAATAGATTGGCCAGAGTTTCTGATACCCAATCGTCTAACTAAAAAGCTTCCTTCCCCTAAACTGGGTTGCTGGAAGAGAACACTTGGGGGGGGGGGAGAGGAAACAGGAGTGACAGCAGTTCTGGTACTGCTCACAGATTCCTGGGCTGAGCATGTGCTCAGAGACAACCTGTTCGACAACTCTTAGCATATGTGCCCTGCCTGAGCCATTATTTTGCACCTGGCCCCAACTGGTGGACATCATCAGCACTCTTAAGTAAAAAAACAAAAAAAACGAAACGAACAAAAACCAAAGTAGATCCCTGCAAGCCTGAAGTCTGCCCACCCATCCTCCTTCTAGCAAACAGCAAACAGCAGCTATAGTGGCCTGTTTGGGGATGGTGAGGAGGGTTTGTAGCCTACAGAGGCTTCCCCACCATCACCACCCCTGCAAATCCTGATGCACAGGCCCAGTTCACAGAGGGGAAATAAGACCTGGGGGATTTGCATAATTACCTTCAGCAGCGCAGCTTGTTGTGTCCTGTGAACCCAGCAAGGGTGGCTTGTTGCTGTGGGTCACTGTCAGTAGCTTATGCCCTTCACCTTCCTCTAGCCCTTGAGCAGACCCCGTCAGCCTGGTTTCAGGATTTAGGGACCCCACTCAACGGGCAGTGAGCTGAAACCTCTCCCAGTGTGCCCGTTCCAGGGAAAACTAGAGATCAGCTGAGATGATGCTCATAAACTGTGCTTTAGTATATGTGCATTAAGAGGCAGAACGGAAACCACAAAGGAAGTCAACAACACGAAGAGTTGGTTAGGTTAGCATCCCATTTATTAACTACCGTAACCTCTTCTCCTTTATGCTACCCCAAAGTTTTGAAGTATAGAAGGCACCAAGGAATGTTCCTCTAACCTTAAGATAATACACACATGAGAATGCCAATAATGTTATTGCCACTATCAAGGTGATCGGCATCAAAAAATAACGTAAGAAAATTATGGGCGGGTTCACACGACTCTTTAAGCCCACAGAGGCCCTCTGGGCGTAACAGTTGCCCCAGGCTGTGCCCGACCAATGATGGGGCACAGCGGAGGTGCAGAGGCACTGCTTCTCCCCTCTTCCTGCTCGGTCTTCCTCTCCAGTACCCCGGGAGGCACCACACGGGAGCACTGCGAGGAGCGGAGCGAGGATGACAGCTGCCCAAAAGCACCCGATTGGCACTTTTGGCAGCTGTCATGGGCCCCCCTTCCTGTGCGTGGTGCTGCCAGGGAGAATCAGGTCCCTCTCCCAACCTGACTAGCGCCTCTCACTAGTCAGGTTGGGAGAGGGACTAGAGATTCTCCCTGGCAGCGCCGCAAACCCTCCCCTCTGCTGGGTTTATGTAGGAGTAATCCCACCAGAGGAGGCACATGGCCGCGGGTGGGATCCAGGTGCTCGGGCTCGCTTCCCCAAGAGGAAGTGAGGCCTTGTGGCTGGTTCCTCTGCCACACGCCAGCCTCCCAAGCCCTGAACGGAGGCTGGCCGGGAGGCACACAGAGGATCCTGGAGCCTTCCCCGAGTGCTCCTGCTGATGCAGGACATCGGCAGGAGCATGTGGGGAAGCCGATGACAGCTGCGCCACGGGCCCCAGTGGAGACTTGGCCTGCTGTCATCGGCCAGAGCCCCTTGGCCAGAGGGGCAGCCCTTCTTTGCCGCTCTTGCCAAGGGGCTCTGTGCCTTTTTGGCTTGCAAGAGGGCTAGCGTGCCATCCGGGTTTGCACAACACCCTAACCCAACTAGGGTTTTCTAAACCCTACTGCAATCCATGGCTTAGCAGGGTGGTTGAGGAGACTCTCCTTAACCTGCGGAGTCTTAGTGTGTCGTGCGGACCCAGTCACTGAGTCATTTCTTTATGTAAGCTACCAAGCAAGCACAACTGGCTGAGAAACCTTATTTTAATGTTTAAGATGTATGCCATAAAAAGCCACCCACCCAAACCCTACAACAGACTGTCTACAGTGCCTTGCTGAAGATAAACCCAGTAGGCAGATTGAATGGAATTGAAAGTTCAACTCTCTTGTTTGTTTTAAACGTTTGTGGTTTTGAGGAGCGGAGAGGAAGAGGCACCGAATAAAAATATGTGGGAGTGAAATAGAATGGGTGTTAGTTTCATACTTCATTACTTCTAACTTAGTTAACACTGCTCCAAATAAAACAATTAGCCCTGTTTCTTCTGAAGTTTCAGGTACGGTAGCTCCCAGCTGAGGACGACACTGAAAAAAACATGGTGGGACACATGGCCCTGCTGCCTAAAAGCAGCTTTGCCATGTCAACTTCTCCCATGTTCCTTCGAACTTCATTACTCGACATGGTGGCCTCAACTTGCATGGTGCTCACCCAGAGTGGAGATCAGGGAGGGGGCAGCGAGGGGAGGCACTTTCTCCTTGCCAAAGATAGTGGGTTGGGTTGTGGGTTTTAAAAAATGAAAATGAAGAACCAGAACGATAAGGACCAGTTTCCTTGTATTCAATTTATTATGTAGATTGCAGCCCCTGTAAAGACACTGGGTTACATATTGTTCAATGAGTGAAGCGACTTGGGCCCAAGGCCATGCAGTAAACTAGTGCCAAAACTAGGAAGCCGCCTCCATTGCTATTCCAAGGCAGTATTCTGTTTGCGCCTCTTTGCAGGCATCTCTTTATCGTACACAGTAAAATATTATCACCTTATTAACATCTACCACCAATACATTCAGTTCAAGGTACCAATTCCAGCAAGGTATTCCTTAAGCATGCCCCCCCCCCCCAACTTCAATTTACCCTTTCCTAAATGGAGACGGTGGGGTGCAGGGAGAAGAGATGCATTAGAATGCTTGTACTAAATCCTTCTCTTTCCCAGACAGGAACTGTGGTCTGGTCTACATGTGCAGAGAATCTGGTGGTAGGACAGACTATACCACTTCAGACTGCAGGCGGGGAATACTTTTTTCTTTCTTTTTTTGCTCCCCCCACATAAAAATCCTCACCAACCCCTCCACCACATCGAAGAACCTACCCCAGCCTGCTCTCTTGTCCAATTTTCTGTTTCAAGGATTTCCTTGGGTAGAGGGAACATCCATAACTGTGACCCCCCCACCCCTGTATTCTGAAGCAGAAGAGCCCGTGTCCACTCTTCACCTTGCTAGTTTTCTACTTTGTATGAGACCAGCGATTAAGAATGTGAATTTCCCCGTACACAAACACACACACCCCTGAAGTGGTAGAAGTCCACTATGCCACTCGGCAGGAACCTGCCACCTAATTCCCCGGCCTGTGAAGGCCGAGCATCAGACGTGGCTTGGCATTTGCAGGGGAGAAGTGGCGGGCGGAAGGAGGTGCTTAATGCTTCCCTGTCTGTTGCTTCCCCCCTGCGATGCCCCCACCCCAGCCACTTCCCCCAGCAAGACTACATGCTAATCATGGAGCCATGCTATGGAAGTGAGGCAGAGGAAGAGAAGGAATGAGAGGAAAAGCAGAGCGGGAGCCACACTGAAGGGGAAAAAAAACAGTGGGCAGGGCAAAGGTTAAGCACCGCCCCACACTTCACCTGCAACAGCCGCCTTGGGCAGGGGCCACGGGGGGGGTGTGAGTGAGAGCCCCCATTTGCCACGTTCTAGTCGTCACTACTTCCTATCGCTAATCCTCTGCCCCTTTTCTCCTGACCCTGCCCAGTCCTAGCGAAATAAAATCACCCCAGCAAACCAGAGTCCTGGAACTGGCTTCTTCTTTTTTTTTATCTGCTCCAAGGCAATTCAGAAAATTCCAGATCACAGGGAGCCGTTTTGATCACGGTGACTGCCTCCACCAGGGTGGCGGGTTTGCATGTTGCCAAAACACCTGCGGGGGGGGGGGGGGGAGAGAAGAAACCAGCAAAGAACAGGGAGAGTTAAGACAGTGCAGGTTGTTGGCATAAATCGGGGGGGGGGGCACTTGATGCTGGACTACAGCTCCCATCATCCCTGACCACTGGTCATGCTGGCTGGGCTGATAGAAGTTGGAGTCCAACACCATCTGGAGGGCTACAGGTCCCCCCCCCCCATTCCTGATGTCAAGAAAAACAGGCCTGCAGCCGCGTAGCCTAACTCGGACCCCATGACCCCGCTTTAGGGAGCTGCCCGGCTGCCTCTCTGAATAAAATGCAATAAACACAGAAAACTGCTACAAAATACATGACATGCAATGAGGAGCTGTGGCAGAATTCTCTGCCCTGGGCGGGTCTGCCCTGTCCTTTCTATGATTTGCCTCCTTCCAAATCGGCCACCAGCTAAGGGTCAGTTTGCTCCACTACATTCCTGAAATCTGGCGCCGCAAACAGAACACTTAAACCCCTCGCAATGCAATCGCCTGCTCCCTGCTGACTTTCTATGTGCGTCACTGCTCCGGAACCTTCAAACCAGCAGGCATGCGCAGATCAGTAACTCATGCGCAGGCTCCTCTGAAGGTACATGATCATCATCCCCTCTGTTTCTGATATTCAGGCTATGGGTGACGTTACATATGTAGCCAAATTGGCACTGCCCACACACAAGAGGGAGGCTTGGGGGGGGGGGGACCCTGAAGTTTGCAGAAGTACAAAACAACTTTGCGGGGGGAAACCCTAATGCGGGTAAGAAGAGCCCGGTGAGGCCACGAAATGCTGACTCATTACTGGTGGTGGGAAGTGGAAACCTGTGAGGAGGGGGAATGGGATGGAGTGCCCGGGATCCTGAACGCCGGCATTCCACGGTGCAACATTTTGTTGCAGATCCCGTTTGTTCTTACTCGAAAACTGACCCTTGGGGGGTGCATAAGAATGACGGTGCGTTTTTAGCTTTAATTCAGAAGGAAGAGTGGGTCTCTTGGGAACCACCAATAAGGACGGTGCACCAGGGGAGGTAACAAGAGAGCTATGCCTCGTTCGAAGAGGGCGGTATCCTACCTCCACGCACTGTGCTCCAGGTCAAAGGCTTCCACAGTGGTCACGTGGACAATGCCGTCATAACCCCCAATGGCTAAGAGGTAGCCATTGGCAGCAGCAAGGCTCACCTGCATGTTTTAAAGGCGGGGGGGGGGGGGAGAGATTACAGAATTCTCAAGTTTACCACTGGCCACATAGCAAAGGTTTTCCAGATGAGGTCTATCATGATTTGGGCATAGGCTGGTCCAATCCCCAAAGCCACAGCAAAAAAGAAAAAGAGCCACAAGCTTTGATCAATTAATCATCGCAATTAGGCTGACTAATGATTTAGGCTGAAATCCTAAACACACTTACTTGGGAGTAAAACCATTGAAAACAGGAGGGCTTACTTCTGAATAAATATGCATAGGATTGTGCTGTTAATCGTAGATCAAATGCACACCCAAACTATTGGTGGCGCTTCCGACACACAAAAACAACAACAACAACAAAGAACTTCAGGTACTCAAGATACCGTCTTCCATGCCTTAAAAAAAATGGGTCTTCCTAGCAGTTTGTATCCCAAACCAGCAAATAGTCTCACTTTAACAAGGAAACAACTATGGCTGCATCTACAGTACAGGCAAAAAGATAATGCTCAGCTGACATCAGTGTCCATACCCCTTTTAAATCTGGCTTTCCACCATACTGATGAGCCTTGGACTTATCTCTGAAGCCATTTTAAAGAAAAATACTGCAGGTAATGTTTCACGTCTCCAAATTTGATGGACATGGAAATTTAAAAGATGGCCTTTCCTTTTCAACAAAGAATGGAAGCTTATTTATTTATTATATTTATACCCCGCCTTCTTTCCTACAAGGAACCCAAGGCGGCTTACATAATCCTCCTCCTCTCCATTTTATCCTCACAACAACCCTGTGAGGTAGGTTAGGCTGAGAGTCGGTGACTGGCCCAAAGTCACCCAGTGAGCTTCACGGCCGAGATGGGGACTAGAACCCGGGTGTTCTAGTAGTTGTCTTACAGCTTAATAATCTTCTGTTTACTGATCTCGCTCTCCTTCGAGATCCTCTAAAAGGGGTGCCCTCACTGAGGTTTTATGATATGTAAAGCTCAAGTGACAAGCCAGGCCACGAGGCCGCTAAATCAGCCGACGGCCCTTCAGAACAGGCTCGCAGGCATTACCATGACATCGCTCTTGGTGAGTTCACATCGCATAGCAGTGGCCTAATACCTTGCTCCTCTTTGACTTCATGGGCACCACCGCAGACCATTCGTTGGCAAGCGGATCGAATCGCTCAGCGCTGCACAGCTCTGTGATGTCATCCCTCCCGCCGACCGCATAGATCTTCCCTTGAAATGTGGCGCATCCCAGGTTCTCCCGACAGGCCCACAAAGGAGAACAGGGAGCCCATCTGTCTTCCATGGGATTGTAACGCTCCACTGGGACAGGCAACAAAGGAAAAGACACCGGCTCCAGTTCAAAGTTTCACGTGTGCTCCAGTCTACATGTGGGTGGAGCTCCACCAGGAATTGGCAACACCATTGACTTCATTATATTTTTTAATGCTTTTGTATGGTTAACACACACAGCAGGCAAACACACACACACACACACACACACCTGTAGTCTAGAGTGGTACAATGCATCCTAGCATTCCACCACTTCATTCTGTTATATTGTTCAGATCAAGGGTGGGCAACCTGCAGTCCTAGGGACATATGCGGCCCTTGGTTTAATTTCATGGGGCCCTCAGCCTAATTTCAAAAGCCCTCCACGTGAGATCAGTTCAGACCTCTGGCAAGAGCGTTCTGTCCCTTCCCTGGCATCCCGCTACTTGGGAAGGAAGAGGGGGAGAGAGAAAAGCGGAGCGGACAGAAAGAGAAAGAGAAAAGGGGTGACCTACTCACACTTGACTTTGGCCCGAAGATTACCCATGAGGGAATGCAGCCCTCAACAGAAAAACAGCTGCCCACCCCTGCTTCAGATCCAGCCTGACACTGAAATCAACAGAGAAGCTTTTGTTTATGCTGGAACTCTGTGTGTGTGTGTGTGTGTGTGTGTGTGTGTGTGTGCGCGTATATACGTACGTGTGTGTACATACATCCATACACACACGTGTGCATATTAAGAACACCAGGATCAAGCTAGAGGGCAATTTAAAAGGCATTTAGCACCATCAATGTACATGGTGCTTTACAACGTCAAAAAGGGCAAGCCCCTGCCCCAAGGAGCTTGCAATATAAAATTCAGTGCAGGGAAGGCAATAGAGAAAGGGTCGAGGGCAGCAGAATATGCGTTTATTTCAGTATTTATTTATTTATTATATTTATGCCCCGCCTTTTTTCCTGCAAGGAACCCAAGGCGGCTTACATAATCCTCCTCCTCCTCCTCTCCATTTTATCCTCACAACAACCCTGTGAGGTAAGTTAGGCTGAGAGTCAGTGACTGGCCCAAAGTCACCCAGTGAGTTTCATGGCCGAGTGGGGACTAGAACCTGGATCTCCGGAGTCCCAGTCCAACACTCTCACCACTACGCCACACTGGCTCTAAATCCACAGTAACATGGATTTAGGCTCATTTACAATAAGGGATGGAGACTAAAGTGTTATGGCAAAGCCTTCATGGAAAAGAGGTGCCGTGAAGAGGGATTTGAAGGAAAGTAATCGAGATGGCATCACACAGGTGTCCGGGTCGGGGGCAGAAAGGGCAGCACAAAGAAGGGGGGAGTTAAAAATAGTATCTCAGAACATATTGCCTAGTTGCAACTACTCGGGTCATGTTGGGGAGGAAGAGCAGCCTATAAAATTTTAAATATAAAATCAATAAGATATTAAGAGGGAGGAATCCATTTCCCCCGGAGCTTTTCAGACCAGGCCGTGTGTGTCTACAACCAGACCTTCCCAGTACCTGAATATAATGGAGAATAGCCATCGGATCCACCGACGGCGTACAGGTAGCCATCCAGCACGGCCAAGCCCAGGCCCCTCCGGCGGCGGTTCATGGGCGCCATCTTGTGCCATCTGTTGAGCAGAGGGTCATATCTAGAGGCAAGTGTACAACTGTGAAAAAGTATACACACATGAGAATCTGCGTTTCGATCGTAGGGGGATTATTAGGAGTCCAGGTTGTTGCAGCTCCAAAAAAAAACCCCAGATCTGGCCACTGTTTGTGACTAAGGCCACTCATGCCCCAAGGTTTGCAGAAGTGCAACACACACACACACACACAAATTAAAAATGGGGGGTGGGGGTGAGGGGAACCTGAACAGCGCAATGAGGACTGAGCATGCTCAGTGAGGACAGAATGCTGATTGACTGATGCGGTGGGGAGTATGCATGGAATGGAGTATCTTGGTAAAAGGGGACGGCCGATTGGCTGGAGAAGCACAAACAGCAGCATTCCACACTGCAACGTTTTCTTGAAGGTGCCTCTTGGTTTTTTTTAAAAAGAATTGTCACCTCTCCCTTGGCCTTGCCCCACCCCCAGTCCCAAGCACGTGGTGTCCGACAGGCAGACTGCCTTTGAGCCTGGAGGTTCCATTCCGTGATGCTTTACGAGATGTATGGTCAAATGTACGGTCCATCTACATTTATCTAACCCTTTACAAGAACATAAAAGCAGCCCTGCTGGATCAGACAAAAGGTCTTCCTCATCCAGCATCCTGCTTTGCACAGTGGCCAATCAGATGCCGCTGGTAGCCCACGAACAGGACATGAAGGGAACAGGCCTCTCCTGTGGTTGTTCCCCAGTAGCTGATATTCCAAGGTAGACTGCTTCTGAACCTGGAGGGGTCCAAAAGGTCGCTGACCACCTCATCCACTGCTCCACCTGCCTCTGCCAACGGAAAGTGCAGCAGCTGGCGACCAGGGAGAGAGCCTTCTCAGTGGTGGCATCCCGTCTGTAGAAGGTTCTACCCTAGGAGGCTCGGCCTTGGCACCCATGTTGCTATCTTTTCAGCACCAAAGACCTTCTTCGTTTCCCCGGACCCTTAAAAGAAAGTTTTAACCCTGGGCTCAGAGGCTTTATGCTGCTCTTAAGTGATGGTTTTATGTTTGCATCCATGTTGCATTTCTATTGCACTTTGATGGTATTGTACTTTCCTCGCATTTTATATCGATGATTTCTTTTTATGACATTAAAACAGGGATGGGCAACTTTAGGGGATCCAGGGGTCATTTTTGCCAGGCTGCGCTCCCCTGCCACTGCTGACTTATTTATTTATTTATTTATTTTTATGTATTCACTTATAATACTGATACACCACTCACTAAGTGATTTATTTGGTGGCAGCGGTGGGGAAGCAAGCGGTTTGCCACCAAATCTCAGCGGCAAACTACTACAAAAGGCTAAAACGGACAAATTTAGCTTAGTTTCAAGCCTTCCGTAACAGTTTGCCACCATTATTTCTTTGCCAGCAGCGTGGGGGCCACACAGGGGGGAGGGCTAGATGCAGCCCACAGGCCATGGTGTTGCCCACCCAGCTTCAGAATCATGGAGTCGGACAGGGGCTTTGGAGGTCAACCCCTGCTCAGTGCAGAAACTGCAGTGTGACTTCAGCATTCACAGATGGTTGTCCCACCTCTGCCTGAATACCACCGCAAATAAGAGCCCACCACCCATCGGACTATTCTACTGTTAAACAGCTCTTGACGGTAGGAAGTCTCTCTTATTTATTTATTTATTGCATTTATACCCCGCTCTTCAGCCAGAAAAGGCTCTCAGAGTGGCTTACACAAAGATTAATAATAAGATAGTCCCTGCCCTCAGGCTCACAATCTAAAAGTCATGACACAAAAGGAAAAGGGATTGGGAGGGAAGAGGAAGAATGCAAAACTCAGGCACCAGTTCTTAGTTTAAAAAGGTTCTTATAGGTTTTCTTTCTTTTTTCTTCTTCTGGGGGGGGGGGCAGGGAAGGGCAAAACAAGCTCCCTGCAGCTCCCTCTCCAGCTGATGTATGGGGCCATGTTGGTCTCCCCCTTGCTGTGATGTTACTCCTGGGAGGCATGGGGTGCAGCCTCCCAGTGGCCCTTGGTTCTTAATGTTCAGCCAAAATCTGCTTCCCTGCAATTTCCATCACATGGTTCTAGTCCTGTCCTCTGGACCAACAGAGAACACGTCTGCTCCACCTTCTGCCTGACAGTCCTTCGGATATTTGAAGACTGCAATCAGGTCTCCTCTTCTCCACGCTGAGCATACCTTGGATTCTGTGTAACCTACCCTGAAAAATTTCTGTTTGAAGTGTAACAACGTGTTCGATAAAACAGTGGATGAACGGCCGCCAGGGCAATGCCACCCACACACAAAAGGGACATCCGCTGAACTCGGCTCACCTCTCCACGGTGTTGACACACAGAAGCCCATCATGGCCACCGACGCAGTACAGGTAGCCTCCCAGCTCCGCCACGGCCACATCGTGTTTGGGTTCGCTCAGCGGGGCCACGTCCTGCTTCCACTCATTCAGTTCGGGTTTGTACCTTCGGGGGCAGGTAGGCATGGACACATCTGTCAGTTTCTCATTGATCTAATCTTAAGTTTGGTTCATTCCAAACACTGAGAATATATATTTTTTTAAAAAAAAGGTCACATGAAAATTCATATGCAGTTTTGTGCAATTTCCCCTTATAGGTGCATTTTTATGCAATGCTGCCTAATATACCTTTTTTTTTTTTTTGGCAAGCAATTTCCACAATATAATGCATTTTTGGACATTATTTTCATGGACATGCACATATTATTGTATGCGTAGTTTGACTGGAGGACTCCATTACAAAATCTGGAGGTGTGTGAGTTTTGAAGGATAAGCTTCAGTTCAAACGTGAAAAAATAGGTACATTTGCATTAAAATTACCCAGAACTTAATTTTGGGAGAACCTACCCAGAGTAAATTTGTTCTGTACTTGGGAAGTAATAAATGTGTCCATGTGAGCTCAGATGAGAGTTCTCCTTTCATATGAAATCTCATTCCATGTATACGACTTTTTGTGCATGCGCTGTTTCGAGATGCATCTTAGAAGCTAATAATTTGGAATCCTGTAGTGTGGCATGACGTCATGTGCCATCGTGTTATGAGCCCCCTTTCTGATTGGTTGTTTTCACGTGGCCTGCCTGCGTGATGATGTCCTGTGGTGTTTACCTGCCATTCGCCAGAATGAAGATGGATGCCTTTACATATATGTACGCACATGAGAGATAAGATGAATCCACTCCCTACTCTACAATTTAACTTTTGGAGACCCCATTTCATTTCATTCATTTCATTTATTTCATTTATATACCGCCCCATAGCCGAAGCTCTCTGGGCGGTTCACAACCCTCTATACATAAAAACAACATTAAAACATACAAAACAGTTTAAAAAATTAAAAACCAAATTTAAAAACACAGTTTAAAATAACAATACAAAAAGCCAATAAAACTGAGCCTACAGGTGACAATCCCCTCCGTGCTATTCCAAGCTCCTAACTAAATGCCTTGGCATAGAGGGAAGTCTTAACCTGGCGCCGAAAAGATAGTAAGGTTGGCGCCAGGCGGGTCTCAGTGGGGAGCTGATTCCATAACTGGGGGGCTACCACCGAGAAGGCCCTCCTCCTCGTTGCCACCAACCGAGCCTCTCTTGGAGGTGGCAATCGGAGGAGGGCCCCAGATGTTGAGCGTAGTGTCCGGGTAGATAACAGTTGGGAGAGACGTTCCGTCAGGTATTGTGGTCCTAAGCCGTGTAGGGCTTTATAGGTTAAAACCAGCACCTTGAATTCGGCTCGGAAGCATATTGGCAGCCAGTGCAAGCGGGCCAGAACTGGTGTAATATGCTCGGACCTTCCGGTCCCTGCAATAAGCCTGGCTGCCGCATTTTGCACTAGCTGCAGCTTCCGAACAGTCTTCAAAGGCAGCCCCACGTAGAGTGCTCCCCAGGGAGGGAGCTGGACTCTGAGGAACGACAAAGATTAAAACAGGCATCCCCAAAACCCATGATGTATGGAGGGGCAGGTCCCAGAAAATAGGGACAGTTGCATAGCATATGGGATCAGAAGAGAAATAACACCGCACCGGAAACAGAGAGATGGATTTAGCAAACTCATTCTGATTCAGCCGCAGCTCAGCGGGGAGGGCTTATAAATGCGACCTCATTTCTATAAAATAAGAGGTTGGGTTCTAACAGATTTTTTTAAAAAATACAGATAGTTAAGCTGCCTGGCCAGCAGCTCAGCTTTCCCTCAGGTCATTACCCACACCCTAACTTGTGATATTCCCCAACCAAGCAAGAAGCCAGTTTTCGAGGTTGTCACGGGTAACCGTTTGCCACAGCAAAGCTTAAGGAAAGATATAGATCATCCTTCAGAAGTTGATATCTTTAAAAAAGAAAAAAGAGGAGGAGGAGGAGGAGGAGGAGGAGGAGGAGGAGGAGGAGAGAAACAGGGTCTCATTCAGCTGGCCCCCATTACTGGCATGAACACAAAGACATCCCAACAAGGTGAACAGAGCAGCTCATGGGCCAGCCCAATATGATCAGAAACTCAGCTGGGAACAAGGAGAAGTATCAAGATTTGAAGAAATGTAACCAGAAGCTGAACTGATCGGGGACAGCCGAGGAGAACTTAATGATCAAAGAGAAAAAGCAGCTGTTTGAAGGAAAGACTGGCTCTCAGCTGTATCTGGGGACTCCCCCTCAATAATATGTCTCGCTCTGTCGCAGGGATTTTGAAATGTAATCTTTCCCAAACAGCTCTGGGAAATAGGAAGCTCTGGACAGCTAGAACCAAGAGAGCCCACATATCTATGTGATGCTGTCCCCCATGTGGTGAGCCAGCATGGCCACAGGCTGGAGTGCTCCCTGGCTGCATGGTAAAATGTTCCTCAGCTCTCTGCAGTAACTCCGCCCACCCACACCAGTGATTGGCTCTCCCTGGCCTGGGACCAGGTTACAGTTTGGGACCAGGTTACAGCCCGCACCCACATGAACCTGCTCGGGTCTCAGAGAGGCCCTGCTCGTGGGCCCACCCCACTGAACTACAAGATACTCAGGCTAAGCTGGTCCGGGGGTACCCAGTAAGTTTCGTGCCTGAACAGGGATTAGAACCCAGATCTCCGTGGTCTAAATCCAGCACTCTATTCACTTTTGAAAAAAAGAAAGAGAAGGAAAACATATATAAGTGGCTGCACCATTAATGCTACAACTATCTGGACCTTCGTGAAGGCAGATATTTATGTCACCAGCTCCCTGCTTCTGGAAACAAACCTATTTGCATCATCCTGCTACAGGCATAGCAATTTTACAGTCATTCAACAAGTACTCATGTTTCTGAATGAGTAGCTCTGGCAGGATGGTTCAGATCTGTCAGATTCTAAGAAGCTGCACAAAGACTGAGACTGGTGTTTCCAGAGACCTCTTTCAATAGGTAAAGACTTCTCATCTGTGCCTTCAACCTCAATGTACCGGGACAGTATTTATTGTTACAGCCATGCAAAGTTAGTCAGTGATCTTTTCTCTAGTTTCTGTTTGTTTATTTAGATTAATAACAGCAGATGCTTTTTAATTAGTAGTGATGGCTAATGGTTGCTTGCTTAAATGAGCATTGATGGCTGATGGCTACCAGCTATGGGGCACACTCCGCCTGCTTGGGTTGCTGGGGCTAAAGGAAACAGTTTCGGAGTCTGAATGTAGCCAATGACACAGACAGAAGCCTTGAGGTTTTGCAGCTGTTTGGCGAGGTGGGGCAGGCAGCAAGGGCATACTCTTTCCTCGTGGGAAACCAATGCCATAGAGGGCCTTTTCTGCTGTGGCGCCCTGGCTGTGGAATGAGCTCCCCAAAGAGGCTCGCCTGGCGCCTACATTGTACTCTTTCCGGCGCCAGGGGAAGACCTTTCTATTCTCCCGGGCATTTTAATCTTCTTAATCGTTTTAATCTTGTAGTTGTTTTTAACTCTGTTATTTGTAACTGCTGCTGCTAGCTCTGCTGTTTGTTTTCAATCTGTGGTTTTAAATTTTATGTTTGTATTGTATTGTATTTTATGGTTTTAAACTGTTGTAAACTGCCCAGAGACCTTCGGCTATTGGGCAGCATAAAAATGTAATAAATAAATAAATAAATAAAATAATGCAAGTTCTCGTCTCAGCTTGTCAATTGGTAAATAGACAACAACAACAAATGCTATACATCTCTTCTCGCAGGGAAGCCGAACCAACACAGGACAGCATGATGGGATTTTCTAAAGAGGCACACAGGGATTTCCAGCAGGCCCGTCCCAAAGCCACCTTATCCTTCTCACGCCCACACAAACAGAAGTCATAATCACATGCAAAATCGCCACAGGAACGGTAAAGGAAGGTCCTCTTAATGAAACGACTTCACGTCACACTTCTGCGGTTTGACCACCACTTAGGACGCCCAGGTGTCCTAGTTTGCAGCGGATAGCCCTCTGTTTGAAGGTGTCCATTTGAAGGGCTATCAAAGGATAGTCCTCTGTTTGCACGGCTGTCCAGTCCAAGCCTTGTCTAAAGATAAAGAAGCCTAAAAGGGGAGAGGCACCAGGGCTCTTGGAGTTGTCTATCCACAGTTGGCAGCCTTCTGGACACAGCCTTCCTCATTACAGCGAGATGGTA
The DNA here is from genome assembly GCA_021292165.1 of Shinisaurus crocodilurus. Taxonomy (NCBI): domain Eukaryota; kingdom Metazoa; phylum Chordata; class Lepidosauria; order Squamata; family Shinisauridae; genus Shinisaurus; species Shinisaurus crocodilurus. The sequence goes on along the minus strand of JAHFWL010001192.1, from coordinate 937,059 downwards.
TATGTGTTGCTATTTAAATTACACAGTAATGACTTCTAATTCTGCATCTATGCACATAAATTAGCATTGGCCAACCTGATGCAAATCTGTGTCCCCCTCTCAGGTTATAGAATTACCTCTCGACAGTGCTGACGCACACCATACCGTCATGGCCGCCTACTGCATAGATGGAGCCATTCAAAGAAGCAACCCCCATGCCGCCGCGATGCCTCGAGACAGAGCCCAGAACTTTCCATTCGTGGTCCAGGGGGTTGTAACACTCCACGCCACTGACGTTGCCACTGGGGCTCAGTCCTCCAACTACAAAATGAAAGAAGAGAAGGGGAGATTAACCCAAGGAAATTAAAGCATTGGGGACTGAGCAGCCATCTTCAGAACAGCAGAAGGAAGGGAAAGAATCCGTTCTGTCAGCTCCATTCCAGGTGCAGCAGAGGGAGAGAAGGGAAGCAGGGACCACTCCATCAACCCTGCTGGGAGACCAGCCCCACTGGGTTCCTCCTTCCATCAACTGTCACCTGGCAGGGGCCATTCCCTCAGGCTGCAGCTGAGGGAGGGTTGCGCGAGCAGGGACCACTCCATCGGCTCTGCGGAGAGACCAGCAATACTTGGCCCCTCCTCTCCTTGAATGTTTCCATTCCAGCTGGCCATAAGAACTTTGTAACCAAGAATTAGTGCCTGAGTTTGCTCGTTTTCCTCCTCCTTCCTCGCCTTTTCCCCCATTCTGCATTGTGTCTCTGGGTTTTTCCAGATGGGCCTTTTATCGTGCAATTGCCCTGCCTCATTCACAGAATTTTACAAGGGATCCAGATGACAGTGTCTTCCATTCATAGCCCTCCTGTGTTTTCCTACCACTTCTTCCACCTTTTTTTAAAAAAAATTATATGCCCTCACTACTACCCCTGTGGGCAGTCCCAGGTTCCGGGGGATCAGTGAGCCCACCTCTCCCTCACTGCCCATTTGCTTGCTTCTCCCTCTTGGCCCAATCCAGCCAGCTCCAGAGGGAGAGGTCAAGGAGTGCAGCGGTTGCTGCTGCTCCTCGCTCCTCTCACTGCCCACGTGCTCAGAGACGGCAGGTCAACAGGGCAGGAATCGGCGGCAGGACACGGATCCCCGACTGAGACAGGGGGCCTTAGCGGGCGCCCGACTTGACGCTGGGTCACTGGGTGCGTGTCTTTAAGCAATTATTTTTAAACGTCGCCTTCCAGTCATCAACTCGCTAAAGAGGTTTTGCAGGGAAGAGAGACACGTCGCTGAGAACGAACTGCCAACTCTCTCTCTCTTTAAAGCAGTAATAGATTTTCCTCATTAGAGGCTCCTGTTTCCAAGAGACAGGTGTGAACTTCCCAGTGACTGGCAACCTGACAACCTGCGGAAGCGTCATCTTCCCCAGCAACCAGGGGGTTTCCGAGCCGAAGTCGTCATTAACAGGAGTTTTGCCTAGCTATGCAGGGAAGATTGCCTGTTTAATTGGGCCGGGGGTGGGGGGTGGGATCCTTGGCTGCAGTTGGGGTGGGACCCTTGATCAGCTCTTCACAATGTGATGGAGGAAAGACAGGCCCTTTCTACCTAGCACTGCGCTGAAAAATTCTTCTGCATGGTGTGTGTTGGTATTTTTTTGCAACCACTCTCATTCCGTTTGACAGGGCGGGAAAACTGCTTTCAGGGGGTGAAAGCAAAAGCAAAACATGTCAGTGAAATTCTTATGGGAGCCGTGCTGCTCTTCTTTCTATTCCGTCTCTCTCCACGGCTCTGCAGCCTCCCTTGGCCGCCCACACTTCCCCCATGGGAGTGAGTTACTTTATGACAGCCTTCCCCGACTGGGCACCCTCCAGATGTGTGCTGCACTACAGGTCCTGTCGCCCCCATTATCCCCCAACAGCCATGCTGGCTGGGACGGTGGGAGTTGTAGTCCAACCCCGTCTGCAGGGCACCAAGTTGGGGGAAGGTTGCTTTGCAACAGCCTTCCCCTGCACTTGAGTTGAACCATGGGAAGCCAGCGAGACCGCAGACTGCCACAGTCAGGACACTGACTGTCCAAGACAGGACACAACTCTCAGCCACTCATAAGCGGAAGACCCCCCTGGTGTAAGGTATCTTCCCGTGTCCCAATACAACAGTGTTCTCCAACCTTGGGTCCCCAGATGCAATACAAGATCTAGCCCGGATCCGGCAGGACAAAGATTTCACAACAGCAAGGTCTCGCTTTTAATTGGCATCTACAGATGGGCATGGATGAATCTGGCCTTCTCTCTCGTTCCCCCACCCCACCCCCAACTGTTTCAAGAAAAACACAGCCTCTTCCCTTTCCTAAGTTAGCAGGCATGGATCGCAAGAAGATATGGAGAAAATTTGGATGTGATGAAACAGCTAGTAGGAGTAGGCGTATAAGCAATTTACGAGAGATACTAAAGCCTGTCTACTTGACCTTTTTTTTTTTAAATTAAGCCACACCTATTCTTGGTAAGACAAGAAATTGCTCTCCTTACACAACAACATGGCCCGACCCTGACCCCAGATTATATATATATATATATATATATATATATACACACACACACACACACACACAAACAGGATGCAGATCACTCCTACCTGCAGTGTTCAGAATGAGATTCGCATTCTGCCTGCTTGTTTACATGGTAGGATGGGGAGGGGGAAAAAGAGGTACTTGAATCTTATTTATTTATTTGTTATATTTATACCCCGCCTTTTTTCCTGCAAGGAACCCAAGGCGGCTTACATAATCCTCCTCCTCCTCTCCATTTTATCCTCACAACAACCCTGTGAGGTAGGTTAGGCTGAGAGTCAGTGACTGGCCCAAAGTCACCCAGTGAGCTTCATGGCCGAGCGGGGACTAGAACCCGGATCTCCCAAGTCCCAGGCCAACACTCTAACCACTGCACCACACTGGCTCTCTGACCAGAGGAGGACAGAGTAGCTTGAGTTGTGCATCTAGCTCATAAGCAGCAGCCTTGGAAACCCTGAAAGACGCCATGTGCTTTGTAGGACCGACACCTTTCAGGAACTGCCACAGCCTACTTGCTTCCTGCCTGCTCTACCTGTGATATCTGAAAATGAAACATACCGTACGTCTCTCACAGGGACGCTGACCCTTGTCAACAGCTGCTCCCAGCACCTCAACGTCCTACCGCTTCAAAGACAGCAAAATATTGTTACGCCCTCCTCACGTTCCACGTCTCTGGGCAGTGAAAACGGCAGGGGTGCAAGCGTTAGGCAGGGTGTAGTCTCCATGGAAGAGGGGTGCACCCTGACACATGCTCCTTGCTGCCACCACCAGCTCATTCATAGGATTTCATCGGTCATATCAAGTTGGAAGGAGCCTACAAGGCCATCGAGTCCAACCCCCTGCTCAATGCAGGAAACTAGAGGAGGGGTCTCCCATCCAAGTAATAACCAGGCTTCACCGTGCTTAGCTTTCCACGCTCAGACAAGCTGAGCCAGCGTGAGTCACAGGCCTGTATCTACGTAATCACATTCCCTCCTTGAGATCCTCATATACTTCACTCTTTCCTTTCCGAAAAGAGTGACCGGTATGAGGATGATTGGGGTGGGTGGGTGGAGAAAAGGCTCCCCACTCCCTCCCCCAATCACCCTGATACAGGTCACTCTTTACTGCTAGCAGCAAGGAACAAGATCTCTGTATCAGGGCCACTCATTGTGTGTGTGTGTGTGTGTGTGTGTGTGCGTGCGTGCGTGCGTGCGTGCATGCATACAGCCCCTGACCCACCCACCCCCAGCAGAGCATCGCCTGCAGCCCTCAGAGCCGACAAGGTTGGGCACCCCTTCCTTAGACTGAGGGCGCTGGAAACCCAAGATGCTTTTTGTGAGATACGGTTTATTTTTTACACGCACACAACAGGCGGAACAGACATGGAGGCGCATGCATGGCATTCACACTCCAGCAGATACTGCTCCGCCGTTAGATGTCTAGGGCGGGGTTTTTGAACCCAAAGATGCTTCCGGAGTTGCAAGTCAGTGGGGCTCTCTGACTCCAGCTTGGCCTTGTCTGAGGGCGAAAGTACAAGCTGTGTCAAATAAGCAGTGCGCAGCTGATCCTCACCATTTTGTTTACCTTTTGGTATAAGCACGCAGGGGACCAATCCTTTCTATCCAGCCACTTCCCACCACCACCACCGAGACTAAAAAAAGAAAAACCCTTCTCCATTGGTCCCAAACAAGGTAATCAAACCGATGAGGATTAGCTGCATGCTAGGATTAGCATGCAGTTTGGCCCTGAGTCTCTCCCAGTTGCCACTGACTCAAGCTGCTGCCTTTTCCATGCCCTACACAGGCCAAATTAGCACATTCCTTAGGGAGGGGGGAAGGTGACCCCCCCCCCTTTGCATAGGACTTCCTTCTCCCAGAAGAACCTGGTTTGACCACCCCACCCCCCCAACTGCACACTTCTCCTTAACCCCTAGCCTCATCTATATGGCTGGGAGGGGTGCAGGATGGACACGTACCCCAGTTTTTCTTCAGGCCACAAACCATCATCCCCAACGCCACCAAGAAAACGAACGTTTTCGAACAGACACTGAACTTGTTATACTTACTAGCATAAAGAAGCTCAACTGGACGTCCTCTTTTGGGAGGCGCATATTTGGTTCTCCAGCTAAACGGTTTCCTCCTGGGCTCAGTCCGTTCAATCCGTTCCCTGCGGCAATGCAAACTCGCCCTATTATTGTGATCGTCATCTTCATGTCATCAGAAAACAACCCAGATTCCAAAAGCAAGCCAGCTGCTATTCTATCCCACAGAATATTAAGGATGCTGATTCAGAAAGCATCGATGACGCTTGCAAGGGGAATGCCATGGAAGAGCTTGGCCATTTGAGCGAGGCTTTAAAATAGGCAACTGCTTGATCCATCCTGACCCCAGGAAGGAGGCAAGCAAGAATATTTCCAGAGGCATCCGAAGACAGTGTCTCTGATTCAGAGAGGGTTAGTAAGCAGTCATTTCATTTAGTTTCGAAGGAGATGTAAAAGAGTTTGGGTTACAGCAAGAAGTGTGGGTGGGAAACATCAGAAATTGCTTAAAGTAGCATTTCTCAAACTGCTTCCTACTCAGGGCCACCCGAAGACACTCAGCCGCCTGAGACAAAGAACAAGATGGTGCCCACACACCACTCCACGTACAGAAGCCAATTGGACTGGCAGCTGAATCTTGCTTCAACACTGGTGATGGGAGAATGTCCCCCCTGACAGCAGGGCAGGATCCATGGCGCACACAGCTCTGTCCTTCCAGCACCTCACCGACACACACACACACACACACACACACACACACCAACATCAGCAAGCTCACTCTACCTACAGTAGGGCCAGGCCTGTTCTTAATTCTAAATTTCCTGGATTGGAAACCAGTGTGCTCAGAAAGGTGTTTTTTTTTTTTGTTAGAAAGGGCTTTAAAAGAGAGAGAGAAAGGCTGCATTGACTCTAATGGAGACCTTTTTTTTCTTTTCTTTAACCCCCCACACCTTTAGGTGGAATTATGGCAGGGGGTGTTAATCTTTTTAAAAACTTTAAAAAAAAATAACCTAATACGGGGCGTGTGTGGAATTTTGGAGAAAATTGGCGGGAGGTTTAAACTTTCCCTCCCCAAGTTTGGGACCGACTGGAACCACACCCAGTCACACTGGACTCATACCCATAAGTCCTATACAATTATTTAAACAGACACAGACACACAGCCCTCCTTATATTGCCTGGTTGCCTCCTTCAACAGGGGGAACTGGCTGCCGGGTGACCGGCCAGATGGACGATTAACAAATATAATAAAATAAATAAATAAATAAAATTAATCTATGTACTCACCCTCTTTCTTCATAGATACCCATCCTCACCTACCAACTGATGCTCCTTGCCCAGGGAGGAGAGGCTGGCCCATCTTATCCGGATGCAAAGTTGCAGGTTTATATGCAAACCCAGAAGCCAAAAATAGGAATACCAAGCATAGCTCCAAGCGGGAGGCCACACGGTGCCATGTGTCAGTGAAATTCCACTCAAGTCATTGTTCCCCCAGCCCAAACCACAAGCCTCGCTCAGCATAACAAGACACCCGATATCTAGGCAAGGGTGATCTATTCCAGCTCAGAGCAGGGTGGATAATTTGTAAGGGACTGAGTGTCAAGATCATCCAGTTACATTTACATCCCACCTTTCTTGGAGAGAACGCAAGGTGACATTCAATTCAAGGGGTTCCAACAAGAAACTGTCTCCCATCCAGGCACTAACCAGACAGACCCCAGGATTGCTTGCTTCAGCAAGGATGCTGTGTTGTGTGCCTTGAGACAGCCCCCTAGCCAAACGGTCTTCAACTGGTGGGTCGCACCACCAGCAGCACTACTACCCTACAAATGTATGTTTTTTTAACAAAATAAATAAAAGAAGCAGAGGAAGAGGAGAACGGAGCATGCACAAAAAGCTCCTCTCTTTAGTGCATGCCCAGGGTGGCTCAGCGGCCAGCAGAGAGCAACAGACGCAGTCGGACCAATGGAGAGGAGCTGTGAGAGATCAGTAAGGATAAAAATCATTTCTATCTTTTGGCCGGGAGCAGAACACAGGTGGGGCTCCACCCTCCTCACGCTACATGATGCGTGCTACCCCCTCTTGCAGGTGCCGAAATGCACGTTTCAGCGAAAGGTGTCTCCCAGGGTCTGGAAAAGATGATACTATTGTGCCCAGGGGCTGTTTCCAGGTTTGAGGAGGGCTCTCTGGGCAAGTGACCTCAGGCTTATTTGCAGCACTGACATCCACAGCATCGCTAGGGGGGGCTAGGAACCCCCTTTTCATGTCCCCCAATGCCCTGGAGCGGCCAACGAAGCATCACGGCAAAGTATGGCAAGATTCTTGGACTTGGGTTCCTGCACTGAGCAGGGGGTTTATTTATTTATTTTATTATATTTATACCCCGCCTTTTTTCCTGCAAGGGACCCAAGGCGGCTCACATAATCCTCCTCCTCTCCGTTTTATCCTCACAACAGCCCTGTGAGGTAGGTCAGGCTGAGAGTCAGTGACTGGCCCAAAGTCACCCAGTGAGTTTCATGGCCGAGCGGGGATTTGAACCCAGATCTCCCGAGTCCCAGCCCAACACTCTCACCACTACGGCACTCTGGCTATGATTCTATAATCATGATTCTGTGATTAAAACTGAGGCCCACGGGCTCCGCCGCCCACTGTGGGTGGCCCTGGGCAGGCGTAAGCACTGGTGGGCCGGGCAGCTGCCCTACGATGCCAGCGCCGATGCCTGGACCAATCTCCCACCAGAACTTTACATAGTTATTGAAAAGATTTGTGTCGTTTCATTATTCTTTTGTCTGTGGGCACATCCAAAATTGCTTCGTAAGGGGGGGGGGGGAAATGTTACACATTCCCCAATAACGATAGAAGAAGGGTACGAACTGGAAGGGAAGAGTAAGAATTGCGGGCAGATCTTCCACTCAGAGAGACCAGGATTTCAAAGTAAACACTCTTAAAACCTTGACGGAATACATCCAAGGGCAAAGGAGAAGCAAAGGTGCTTTGAAGTCCCGTAATTGAATTTGAAGAGAATCTCTGTGCTAGAAAGGAAAGGGACCGGACTAGGCCTTAATCCCGTCACCATGGCAACTGAAACACATCTCCTGGGGGCTTTTGCTTGGGAGAGGGACGTGGAAATGACCTTCTCTGGAGCAGGGGCATCCTCTCGTCTCCTTACTTTACCCCACTTGCTTGCCTTTACTTTACCCCACTTACTTACCAGTGCAAAACTGGCCTCCTTCAGACCGCTTTGCTGTTGTATATTTTTATTTCATTAAAACGCCCAAGTATATCATTCACTCACATAATTAGGTATTTTTAACACCTCTAGGCCCAGCACAGACTCACAATGCAGCTTATGAGAGAAGTCACATTAAAATTACACAGGAGAAACATAACTTTAAAAAGCGTGCTTAATTTATGTATTATTACCTTTATATCCCAACCTTCCCTTCAATACCTGGCTCTCCCTCCATTTTATCCTCACAACCACCCTTTGAGGTAGGTTAGGCTGTCGATTGTGACTGGCCCCAAGGTCACCCAGTGAGAGTCGTACAGGGCTTTGAAGCTGGGCCTCCCCAGTCCTAGTTGAATACTCTAATTCAAGGATGGGGAACCTGCGGCCTTCCAGATGTTGTTGGACTCCCAACTCCCATCATCCCTGACCACTGGCCATGTTAGCTAGGGCTGATGGTAGTTGGACTCCATCATCTGGAAGGCCGCAGTTCCCCCACTCTCAGTCTCTAACCACAACTCCAAATTGGCTCCCTCCCTCCAAGCGGCTCACACATGAGGCCATCTTCTGTGTTTTGTTTTTTGTAGAAATATGATGCGCAGCATCGTTATGTAGTTTCCCATTCTCCGCATTTTGGAGGAATGAAGGTGGTAAATGTGCCACCTTCACGTTTCATCACTAAAACAAGATAATTCTATTGGGTACCTATCATTATACTTAATCACAACAGACCCCTTGAAATCAAACTAATTCTGCCTCACATGGTTGGACCATCCATAACATCCGTTGCACGTTCATGGCTCATTGACTGTAGCATCGTCCATGCAAGGACCTGCATGCATGAATGAGCCAGTATGGGCCAAACTCGCAAACAGAAATCTGGTTCACACATCACGCCAACCCATGGCTCCCGCCCGCCCACTCCCACTGAGCTAAACAACTCAGGGACACTCTGTTATTTAGCATGATGTCTAAACCTGGAATTGTGGGTTGTTGGGGGAGGGACAACCCAGAGTTGTAACCCAAGATCCATGGGTTACAACTCTGGGTGGTCTCTCCCTCAACAACCCACATTTCTGGTTCGGACAGCACACTAATGGAGCGTCCCTGGGTTGATTAGCTGAGTGGGAGGGAGCCAGCACACTAATTCATTCATGCTCGTTCATGACTACCCATGGGTGAACTGGGTGAACCAAGAAAACGTCACCACCACATCGGAAGAGACAGAATCAGCCCAGCAATCCACACTCTGCCATCATCAAAGCCCACCTGTTTCTCACACGGCAGGTATTTCAAGACGGTTAGTTGGTGCGACCTCAGCCTCCACTTGGCTGTGCCCATCGCAAGCTGATGGAACAGGCTGGTCAGCCAAGCCGCCCAAGAAGAGCAGCTGTTGGAAAGCTCAAGTCACCAAGGCGTCAGGCTCGCGCTGAGGCTGAATTTTGCACCTGTGGGAAGAGATCTCTCTTCCACATTCCACACGAGTCTTTCATTCTTGACAAGACAACAAATCCCCTTGTCCTAATCAAGGAACTCGGCCAGGCATTCCCATTTGTCGTCACCGCTGTCAAATATTACCCCCTTGGAAAGGGTCAGTGACCTGGTGTGTATACATGCAGCAGCACAATTCTTGAGGTGCGGTGGGCTGTACCACTTTGGGAAGGAGGGGAAGTACCATTTCTGAATTCTCCCCAGGTTAAAAAAATATATATCCCCGCAAGAAAAGGATATTTTCACAGCAGAGAGGAAAGTTCCAACTTTGCCTGTTACCTGCTATACTTGTTTTCTACTTGCAGGGAGTTTAATACAAAAAATAAGGGAGCATTAGAAATGTGAAACTTCCCTTACAGTCCAAGTGATGCAGCCCATTCTGCAACTTCATTCTGCTGCTTACATTACCTAGGCCAGTGTTCTCCAACCTTGGGTCCCCAGATGTCTTTGGCCTACAACTCCCAGCATGCCCCAGCCAGCTACGCTGGCTGGGGCATGCTGGGAGTTGTAGGCCAAAGACATCTGGGGACCCAAGGTTGGAGAACACTGGCCTAGGCTGATACCCTTGTCATTTCTGCATCCAGGCCGAGTTTCCAATTCTGTACCCTTTCCTCAGCCCCCTGGATGTCCTACAAACTCAGGATCGTGGGCCTGGAGGGGTCTTCAAGGCCATCTAGTCCAACGCCCCTGCTTGAGGCAAGAAATCCAGAACTAGAGCACCCCCTACAGATGACTGGAGTGCCCAGCCTCTGCTCAAAGACTTCCACCCCCCACCCCCCAGGTCAATGGTCCCATCGTCAGACTGCTATTACCATTAAGGAGTTTCTCCTAATGTTCAACCCAAATCTAGCCTCCTGTAACTTCCAACACATAGGACATAATTAAGGCTTGCTCATAGGAATTGTTATAGAGCAGCACACCAGGGCATGTGCCCCGGATCTTCTGAGCAGTGCCCTGGACCTTCTGACCTGCCCCAGTGCCATCATCTGCCTGAATACAGGCTGGCTTCTTCCCTCTGAGCTCAGTAGCCCTGCAGTTACTGTTAGAACAATACTGACAATGGAACCAACTACCTAGGGAGTTATATAAAGGCATATAGCACACAAATAAAAAACCCTGTACCTATCTTTTCTGATGTTGAGCATGCGTAATCGTCTTCTAAGGGGATACTATGCCTGCAACTATCATCCAATTCTGACCAAAAGAAAAAAAATGGGTTTTTTAAAAATTTCCCATGAAAGCCAACAGAAAGCACAAAGCCTAAGTTTCTGAACCTTGATTCGGGTTCGTACTGAGTTGAAGTGGACTGACTCGAAATTGGTCTGAGCAGAAGCGGGATGTTTTCCAAAGTGCCATATTGGGTTCTGAGTCAAAGCCTGGAGTCAGTGCATACCATATATATATATATATATATATATGCAAATTTGTGTTATCAGATCTTTTAAATACCTCCCAGTGCCAGTGCTGTTATTTGATTAAAGGAGCCTTAGTCAATTCAACTATGAACCATATCCATTCAATCAATTCAACCATCATTGATTAAATTTGCCACATGGGGTAGAGGAGAGTTCCTAATTGGTGTGTGTGTGTGTGTGTGTGTGTGTGAGAGAGAGAGAGAGAGAGAGAGAGAGAGAGAGAGAGAGAGGCAGGGACCCAAGCCAGGAAAGGCAGTGGAGGGGAGACTTCCACAGATCTCTTTGTGCAGGATCCAGGGAATACCCTGGCGCCGAGCCTTGCGGCCCTGCCAGTGCCTGGCTTTGCATCATGACGCAGCGTGAGCAGATGCCATCTTAGTGAAGGCATTCTGTCCTAAGTGTAAAAGAAAGGGGAACACATCTTCAAAAATGGCACCAATGCCTTCTGGAGCTGTGTGACGATGCCTCAACATGTCACAGCAGGCACCATTTCACACACACACACACACACACACGCACACAGTCCCCAGTGCGGCAGGTAGCTGCAACTTGACCTTGGGGCTCACTGTGGTGCTATAAACCTGTGCTGGGCTGCATCACTTCAGGCTGTAGGTGGGGGGACTCGCGTCCCACCATTAAAATCTATCTATCTATATACATACGCCCATACGTAGAAAGCTAGTATGTCAGGGAGAAGCATTCTAGCCTAGCCTGAATGTCCCCAACATGCCAGTTTTCAGGAAATTGTTTTATATGGAAGCGTATTTCATCTCATAAGCCCACAGCTCGCTCTGAACAGCCCAGACAGATTTGTCAACTCTGTCAGAACTAGGCCTTGTACTGCCCGGCATTCACTACTACTAAAAAAGATCATACTCAAGGCATTCAACAACAACAACAACAACAACAACATCAAGTAGAGGCAGAACAACAATACTCCTTTCCAAAGAGGACAGGCAGGGTGTTCCTACTAAGTTCTAACTGCTCACATAGTGCTACTCTCAAGTGGTGTGTCACATTGCGGCTCTTCGAGAGCCAGTGTGGCATAGTGGTTAGAGTGTTCGACTAGGACTCGGGAGATCCAGGTTCTAGTCCCCGGCCCCGCTCAGCCATGAAACTCACTGGGTGACTTTGGGCCAGTCACTGACTCTCAGCCTAACCTACCTCACAGGGTTGTTGTGAGGATAAAATGGAGAGGAGGAGGAGGATTATGTAAGCCGCCTTGGGTTCCTTGAAGGAAAAAAGGCGGGGTATAAATATAATAAATAAATAAATATCAATCCCCTTTCCAAAACTCTTTTGTTCATCAAAAAAACCCAAGCTCTCAATACAGGTTTATATTTTATTTATAGTATTTTTGTTTTAAAAGTATTAATATATTAATTAACAGGCAAAAGCACTAGTCACTTTACTATTTGTATATATTGTAATAAATAACCAATCCTGTAAAACGTTACTGGGCTTACAGAATTTACCAAGATGTACGGTATTTGTATTTTAGAATATATTTAAACTTATACTTTAAATATAGGTTTAAAAAATGAACAGAACAAACACACACACCCATATACCCTAATTAAAATACTACATATTTCAGGAAAGTGTGTTTGGGATACATTTTTACTAAGTAAACCTCCGTGACTCTTCTATTGTTTAAGGAAGGGTCATTCATACTCTTTAAGTATCTTGTTTGCACAGCCTCTATTTTTTTAATCTCAGAAATTGATATAAAGTACAAAAGGCTAATTACCTCGCTTTGACGAAACTGTAACTCGATCACCTGCCTCTAGAATTACATTTGCTTCACTCAAGAGCCTAAACTGAATGGGGGGGACGGACGACCCATGAACTTGGTTGACGACGCAGTGGTAACTTTATCCGGAGAGAGACCTACATAATCACCACTGCTCTGAATGCAGAAATACTGCCTAAACATCCAAAACTGCACACTTGATCTTCCAAAGGCCTGGGAGATTCCGGTATAATCTACCAACATCATGCAGGTAAGCAATGAGATATCTTTTAATACCAGCCGCTATGGCAATACTTAAATATGCACTTACTGTTGCAGACATTAAGCCTCGCTTTATAATCGAAACGGGTATGTGGAATTACAGATGCATTCTCTTTTATTTTTACAACACACCTTCTCTGTCGTAGCTGGCAATCAGAGATTCACCCTTCTCTTTGATATGATGTAAACAGCAGATCTGCTACCCCAACAGGAACGTAGGAAGGTGGCTTATACCAAAGTCAGACCGTTGGTCAACACTGGCTAGCAGCGGGGAAAGGCAGAGGTCTTTCCCGGCCCTACTTCTGGACTTTTTGCATGCAAAGGCTGTGCTCTGCCACTCAGAGATTGTCATTCATTTAAAAATGAAGCAAGCTTCCAGTCCTCATGGGGAATTATAGAGGAAAGAAGGAAGCCGCTGTATATTGAGTCAGACCGTTGGTCCATCTAGCTCAGATTGTTAACACACTGGAGTGGCAGCCGCTCTCCAGGGCTCCAGAAAAAGGGGCTTTCCCAGCTCTAGCTGGAGATTGAACCCGGGACTCTTTTAATGCAAAGCATCTATGTTCAACCACTGAGCTACAGCCCTTGAACAAGCGTGTTTTAAATGAAACAAAAGGTACTTGTTAATTTCCCCCGCCATTCTAGATGATGGATTAATGTTGGTAGAATCTAAGAGATGGAGCAAATGGCATAAACTCCAACTGCTTCTATTTAAGAGGGTCACAGAGAGACTCATCTCTAGTGCATATTATATAAATGCGTGAGCATGTACGCTAAGGGGCCATGCAGTGCACAACCTGCCATTTCACAAACTGCAGGTGCTTTGAACTGTAGTCAAATTCTATTTGACTACAGTTTGAACTGTAGCCTTTGAACTGCAGCGCCAATTCTATTTTTCTAATATATTCATAACAAAAAGAACAGACACTGGGTTGGATCCAGGCCTAACTGAAGTCCCATTGATTTCAATGGATCTACTCTAAGGTATGCCAAATCTGGCTCCCAACCCAGTGTCTTGTCTTTTAATTCAGTGGAGGACGGGACAGACTAAATGAACACAGGATGTACGGATCATGTCGTTCTATGGTCTTGTCAAGTGGCACTGGACTTTGTTCTATCTGGCAGAAGTCTGGCATCCCCTATGGCTGCTCTGTTCTTGTTTACCTATCTTCCTAATTAGTAAGCCCTCTAAGCCATGAGTCCCCATCTTTTTTGGACCCATGGGCACATTTGGGAATTTGAGAAAACTGCTGCGGGCACCACCACAAAATGCCTCATCAGTGGATTGCCACTTTGGCGTCTGTCGCAGCTATGGATCTTAGGCTGCATATTATTCAGCAAAAACTTTCATTTCGTGTCTATGGGACACCACAATGTCTCTTCAATAAGGGATCGCCTAATTCAGCTAATTACTGGCGGCGCAATACAGCTAATGTTCTTTTAAACGTATGTTTTGGTAATGTCCAGCAGTTGCTTCTTTTTGTGGAGAGGTTATTACACAGATAAATTTTGTACTGGAACACTCTTTCATATTCACTGATGTACACACTTCTAAATTATTTGCCAGCTTCGTGGAAATTAACAAATCGTCAGCGTAAATGGATTCTCTGTGCCCTTTTGACAGCTAAAAGACTGATATTACAACATTGGAAGGTTAAATGCTCACCTCCTATAATGCAATGGATTGAGGAGACTTACAGCACTTTCAATATTTGAATGAGTAGCATATAGATATATTCAAATGGATACTTAATCGGATATTTGGTCCACTTTTGTAGAAGGCTATGTATAATTGCTAGAAAGTTGTATGCATTTCATACAAATCCATATACATATATTTTAAAAAGGATATACCGGTATATATATATATATATATATATATAGTGGGTGCCTATGGGCACCAAGGAAATGACCACGGGCATGATGTAGCCTGTGGGTACCGTGTTGGGGACCCCTGTTCTAAGCCTTCCATGTAGGCTAGTGATGCGCATTGCTTCCAATAAAAGAAATGCATTGCCAAAAAAAGAGAAAAAGATACAGATTAGCATCAAGTTTGCCTGTGCTAATTTATAAATATAGATGCAATTTAGAATGACTATAACTTAAATATAAGAGTGCATCTCACCATAGCAGGGAACATCGTGACCAGGTGAGCAGTGTGTCTGATGCTCATTCTGCTTTCCTTGTGCCAGCTGTGGATGGGCAAGTTCAGGGCCCATCCCTATTTTTGAGGGTTATCTTTGGACCACACAGCCCCTTGAATACAGGAGATATGGAGGGCACTGCATGCCCCTAAACTAAAAATATTGGAATAAGCACCCTGGCCAGTGAATTGCATAGCGCTCAACACACTGACTCGTAATTCAGAGGGACTAGTTACAGCCAAGAAGCAAATCCTATGTCGGAGTTCCAGAGTACCTAAGCGACAGCCTCTTCCCATACCATCCTGCCTGCACCCAAATATTTGATGGAGAGCCCCTTCTGTGAGTCTCAGTAGAGGTGGATGCCAGGCTAGTCAGATATCTTCTGTCGCAGGACTCCAGTTGTGGAACTCCCCACCCCATCCTTGCAGGAGGTTCCTAAAAACAGCCCATCCGACGCAGGTGATTTTAACCACGTCAACAATCCACCCTCACCAAGTTTGGACATCACAATAAGCCACAGTAACCACCTGCTACGACTTGAATATTCAAAATGGCCACCAGCATGCACCACAACCCACCATGGCTTAAATAAGCCACCGTGGGCTGCAATGATCACGTGAACCTTGTCTCTGTCTCTTCTGGTTTTAAAACAGCTTTGTTTACAATTGTTTTATCGTAATATTTTGGATCATTCCCTGCCTTGAGTGCTATTTCTTTATATAAAGTTATCTTAATAAACTTTTTTAAATCTCTACTAGTCAAACAAGTTTCTCCTACCTACCACCATCACCCCTGACACACCTGCAAGTGTGTAGGCGGCACTTCCCAGTGGTCTAATACCACATGGCTGTTGTATAGATGTAAATGCAGGAACCTTCTCAGTGGTGCCAATTGGCTTGTGTGTGTCTTTAACATGATTGGCCTCACCTTTGGAGATCTACTATTCAGATACATGTTGCGGCCATATGGGGTCCCACCAGAAGGAAGCCAATACCACTGCAAGAGTGGAAGTGGGAGGGGGTAGGAAATGTCACTGTGTAGCACTTCAAAAACAAACAAACACATACAGATATTATCCTCTCCTCTCGTCTTCTCCCACAGCTGGCTTTCTGCAGACTCCGGACTCACCAGTGGTGTTTCATTCTCTTCAACGTTGTGCTTTTCCACATTTTGATCTTCGGGGCCGACCTGGTGGAGGAATACTTCTTGCGAGCTCTGCCCACCTCCTACACCGACGTGAAAGTACTGGAGGCCAGAGAGAGAGCACAGAAGTTGGATATGTCCACCTTGAAGGCCAACATCTCCCGGGCTTACGCTGTCAGCAGCTCAGAGGCTTGTTCTAGTGAAGAGATCTTTCTGCTTGCCCTCATCTTCAGCACTCCTGAAAACTTGTTGCGACGTAACACCATTAGAGGACGTGGGCCAACCTGACCCATGTCAGAGGTTACAGCACACTTGCCTTGTTTGTGCTGGGGAAGCCACCTTCAGAAGCCATCCAACAGGGGGTCATAAAAGAGATGGAGAAGCATCAAGACCTCATTCAAGGTGCTTTCCTAGACTCCCCAGAGAACCAGACGCTAAAAACTGTAATGGCCACAGAGTGGGCCATTACGTTCTGCTCCCAGGCCAGGTTCATTCTCAAAACAGACGAGGAGATGTTCATCAATCTCCCAACTTTGGTTGAGTACTTGTTGAACTTAAGGACCCATCCTGAAGACCTTTACCTTGGGAGGCTGGTTCATCAAGAGATGCCCAACAGAGACCCACGAAGTCACAGCTTTGTCCCCTTACAAAAATATCCAGAAAAGTATTATCCAGATTACTGCAGCGCAATGGCATTTGTCATCTCACAGGACGTGGCTCGGAAGATCTACGTAACATCCAAAGAAGTCCCTCTTTCTCTGCCTCCTGGCGTCTTTGTCGGAATCTGCACTAAGAAGGCTGGTGTGGCACCCATTCACAGCTCACGGTTTTCAGGGAAAAAGCATATCCGATACAACCGTTGCTGCTACAAGTTCATTTTCACTTCATTTGTAGCAAGATATAGCCAGCTGCTCCAAGAATGGGAGGAGATCAATAATGGCAAGGACTGCACATTATTGGAAACTTATTATGGACTGGTATCCTGCAGAGTCATGACATACCTGGATGGATTTAAATACCGGAGTGTTGATGCCCTTCAGAATGAGACTCTCCATTTTGTAGATTAAAATATCAACTGAAGGAGTAAACTAGCCTTCCTAACATTGGTTTTTACCATACACAAACCCTTCACACAAACACCTATTTGATGATCTCCAAGAGAGGCCCTTTTCTCTGGAGAATTTTCAAAAGTACCATTCATGAGAAGGAAAATCCATACATTAAGCATCCCACTTTTCATCCAGTGCAGAAGTATGGGGTGTTCCCAGTTCCAATAGAGAATCAAAATGACATCAAAAGCAAACAAGTTCAAGATCCATCGGTTTCGTCTTAGGCCAGCACCCTAAGATCTGACAGAGACCGGTCTCTACATTCTGACTATGGTAAAGGCTCAACTGATGGGAACAGAAATGGCATTCTCTCTGACCACACCTAAACTGTGGGATGCTTTGCCCCAGGAGGATCCGTTAGCCCACTCCCTTATGGTGTTCGCCATTTAGGCAAAACCCTTCCTGTTTAGGACGGCGTTTTATTGTATACGCAAGTTTTGATCCAGTGCCTGTGTTATCTGCTGCACCTGCTTGCTTTATTATATTGCTTAAGATATAATTTATGATTGGTTTTAACTGTTGTTAGCTGCACTGAGTGATGTGTAAGCACTGGAAGGGCAGGATATAAATTGTTTTCTAAATAAAATGTAAGATCCAGGTTTGAGAAAGAACAAGGATTGACACTGGGTCTTGGTTCTAATTGTCACCGGGGAAGCCAAGAGCAGCATTTCACCTGGAAAGGCTAACTCTGCAAACACTCAGACCAAAGAAAGACCCATCTCTTCATTTTCTTTCCATCTTATCGAGCTTAGAAAGGGAGAGATGGCACGTTCATATGGTTCATGATAGCCACCAATTAATATAATTTAGGGGAGGGGGCAAAATTTGAATCTGCAAGAAAAGTATGGAGCAATCAGAGCTTGTAATGAGTGATAATCTGGTTTGTTTTGATAAGAACTTAACCAAAATTTACAAATTTCTCATGGGAATAATCGTTCATCAACATCTGGAGGGCTGTGGGTTCCCCATACCTGATCTAGACAGAGGGCTTTGAGTGCTTGGGACATAAAGGTGTGGTTTTGAATCCCCATGTATTCAACCAAGTCTGCGGTGCTGAATTAGGGTCACCCGCCACCACTTTTTTCCAACAAGCTCATCATCTTTAACTGCTACTTGGCTGGCAGGCCATGGGCCTCTCCATACTGGGAATAGCTGTACTTACTGAATTTAGCCAGTGCAGATATGAGAATTTTCTTTGGTTCAGTTAAGAACTGCCCTGAGGAAGCATTTTAATAGTTGAAATGGGTTGGGCACACGTTGCACCTTTGAACTCTCCTTCCCTTTTGTTCCTGCATTTGGTGCCTTCCCTCCATCCCCACTTGTGTCCTGGAGCCCAACCCGGAGAGGTTTTCAAGCTTTCTACGCACAGAGATGCTGCACGTGATTCTGCAGCTCTATGGCACATGGTCCACTCATACAGCGCCTGCTTGGATCCCAATACATTGAGAAGAAGGCAGACTTCAGGTTTGCAGGATACTTTGGGTTTGTTTTTTTTATAGCAGATGCAACCAACCAGTGTCTAGTGCAAAATTGGTGGCTCAGGGAGTGGATGGACATACACTTAATGGAGGATTGAGATCCACCCCATGCATTGAAACGAATAAGGGGGCACAGGTGCCAACCCGCACCCGCCCCACAATGCCTTCCCCACACCAGCACATTCGGCCATTGAATAACTGATGGGGGGGCCCCGGGAGGGGGCAACAGGGAAAGGCTGTTTTCACAGAGCCCACAAACAGGGCATGGACATCTGGCTGAGCACTGTCAGAACAGAATGCTAGACTGGACAGACCTTTGGCGAGATTCAGCACAGAGCTTCTTATGCATGCTTCCTCCCCCACCCCACCCGCTCCACTCAGTATATTTCAGAAGTTGAAGGAGTCTTGCATCCACTAATGAGCAGGTACAGGTCTGTTTCCACGAACATATGAAATGCAGAAAGGTTTGAAACTTGTGATGCATGTATAAATGCAAGAAGTGCCATTCTTAGCAACAGATCGCACACATATTAGGAGCGACAGTTTTGGAACATCATATGATGGCAAGCTTTTTATCTTGAATTACACAAATTCAGCAACGCTCATTATTTAACTCATTTAAATAAAACCTTTTTTTCTGCCCCAAATGGACGATTCTACATGATGCTGTTTTAAGGATACACCTAAAAAGATTGTTAAGCACACACTTGAAACTGTAGTAGCATGACCAAAAAGTTGGGTCAAAATTGTGTCTGCAAAAACACATAATCAGAGGCACACACTCAGGTTTCAAGATGTGCTTTATTGTTCAAAGCAGAATGAAGCACAAATCAAGGTCTTCAGACATGAAAGAGGTGTTCCAGCTTACTAAAACAATGGACTTCTCTACCACTGGAGCTACTTTGCAACATACTGAATTACTCCAGGTGTAAGACCCTGGCACACTCAGTACCTACAGAGTTGAGCCAGGACATAAGAGAACACACACCACTGGGCGCTGGATTGGGGTCATTTAATCAGGAACCAAATTTCCACACAACTTGCTTCCAGGTAAACTGTGCTTAGGAATCCTGGTTAGTTTTAAGCTCTTCACACAGCACATCGTTAAACTATGGAATTCGCTACCACGACATAGCAAACTAACTTGGATGGTTTTGAAAGTGGATCAGACAAGTTCATGAAGGCTATCAATGGGTACTAGCCATGATGGCTGTATGTTGCCTCCAGTATCAGATGCAGGATGCCTCTGAATACCAGTTGCCGGGAACATGAGTGTCTCCAGCACCGATGTCACACTCAGTCATGTCCTGCTTGTGGTCCTCCCACGGGAATCTGGTTGGCCACTGTGCAAACAGAATGCTGAACGTGATGGACTTTGAGCCTGATGCAGCAGGGCTCTTATGTTATTAATAATTTTATTTATATACCACCCAACAGCCGAAGCTCTCTGTTCTTATGAATGGAAATCTTCCACCTCCCCAGGTGAGAGCTGGGAGAAAGGCTGCCACAGGCAAGAGGTGTGACTGCTGACCAATCTGTGGTCAATTGTGGAGAACCCCACAATGCCTTCATGGAATAAAAGTGTATTTGGCCTTATCTATAGTGTGGAGGAAGGGGGGGCTGGCTGGCCCGCCACCACCCCACCCTTTCCTACCCCAAAGGAACCAAGACCCCCGGGGATCTCAAGGTACCAGATTGCTAAGCCCCAGCTCTTTGCAACCTTACTTGAATCTCTGTTCAGGGACTCGCCTTTAATTCTGTAACCTGGATTTAGATACTGAACCAAGCAGAGCAATCCACAAACACCATGTGGGGTAAAACCAAGACAAGGTTTATTCTGGTAGCAGTTTAACAACAAAAGTGGGAAATGAGAGAAGCACACAGAGAGAGAGAGAGAGATGCTTTGGCACACAGAAATAGAGCTGCAAAATAATAAAACCTGATTCTATCTCCCAGGCACATAACTCTGTTACCTGGGGGTCAGTCTTCCTTCCAGGGTTATTTCTCTCATTTCCCACTTTTGTTGTTAAATGCTACTAGAATAAACCTTGTTTGGTTTTACCCCACATGGTGTTTGTGGATTGCTCTGCTTGGTTCAGTATCTAAATCCAGGTTACAGAATTAAAGGCGAGTCCCTGAACAGAGATTCAAGTAAGGTTGCAAAGAGCTGAGGCTTAGCAATCTGGTACCTTGAGATCTCCGGGGGTCTTGGTTCCTTTGGGGTAGGAAAGGGTGGGGTGGTGGCGGGCCAGCCAGCCCCCCCTTCCTCCACATATAGTTAATACATTAGGCTTCATTCTCCTCCTGTTTGGTTTTAAGCTGTTAGGAGTAGGTCAGTTTATCTGTATTGTTTTATACAAGTTGTATGGCTGTTTTTATCATGAACTTAACACTGTGGTTATATGCAATAGTTTTTATTGCTGTTCATTCGGTAAGTTGTGAACCACCTCGCGCACATTCTTGATGTAAAGCGGCACATAAGTAAACAGGTGGTGGTAAATGGCCAATGTGATAAAAGGAAGGTAAGTTTTATGTGCTCCAAGGGAGACTCACCTACACTAGCATCCTCTCCCTTCCAGATAGCGGCGTGAATCTTAAGTACTGCAACCTGAAGGAAGCTCACACCAGGGGACCTTCCCCACCTCCTCCTCCTCCGTCCAGCTTTGGTGCCCCTGAAAAGCCTCTCCTAAACAGGGTGGGGAAATCAATCAGGAGGAGGCAATAGCCAAAAGCCATTGTGCTGGTCAAAGCTGAACCAACCCACCCAGAACAGCCTGATCTAAAGTTCTAGTTTCTCTCAGAAGGTTGTACCTCTGAGGCTTAGCTTTTCTGACTTTCATCTCTGCAACTCATGTTAATAGTTAAGGATTCAAGCGGAGATTGAAATCCAGAAAAAATGTCTTCTGGTGGCACCCCAACTTAATGTGCAATACAGTCAGGTAGAAGAGCTACCAGAGGATCAGAGCCCCATGCACTGTGATCTGCTGCCGGGCTGTACCAATTCAGAGTGTACCACTGGTCAGACTCTACCAACCTGGTCAGACTCTACTTTCCCTCCAATGTTTTGGACTAAAACTCCCAGCATTCCTGGCCATTAGCCATGCTGGCTGGGGCTGATGGGGCTGAAGTTCAAAACATCTGGAGGGCACCACGTTGCGGAATGCTGGCATCAGGAATAAACCCTCCCAACCCATACAGAAAAACTAGCATGCCAGGAGGTTTTAAGCTAGCCTTCTCTACTTCTAGTTTCGCAAATATTGCCTGTGAAGGAGCACTGCCCTCCACCTGCAGGCTGAAATGAAATAGCCTAGCAACAGATATACTTGTTTTAGCTTTAAGTTCCATTAAAAAAAAGGGGGGGGGAAGAATAGCCAATGGGATGCACCACCACCTAAAAGCTACCATCCAAAAGCTGCATCCCAGCACGTTCTCATTGGCAGCCAGTGCATTTGGGATCTGGGCGCAGGAGTCCCCATTCCCCGACCACCACCACTTCCACGTTGCTCAAAGTGTTGAGAGCAGTCTGGCTGCCTCAGGGCGTTTGGTCAATTGAATGCCGCACCTCCTCACTGAAGCACTTACACAAGGCCAACAGGCTGCTATTTATGAGGGCTGCGGTGGCAGGCAAAGACACACTGGCTGTTAAACTAACGATCCAAACTGTCAGTAATGAGCCAAATAAGCTTCCTCACCTTGCCTCGAGGAAAGAGTAACACGATTCAAAGTAAAAGAAACCATCCAGCCAATTCCTTCCTCAGATTTTTTTCCCCCCCCTCGACACACCCATGGAGTCAAAAGCCCTTGAGAAGTCCCAAGACCATCTGGAATTACTGGAGACCAATTTAAAGCCAGTTCAACGTTATTCGGCTCCCTCCACAGCCGTGGTTGAAACAGCCTTGACGTAATAAGGCCCTTCGCGCTGGTAAGCCCGAAGCCTTAAGTAATGCTGATTTCCAAAGATTTCCGCGGTGGTCTTTGAACTGGCCAAGGCCTTGACTAGCTCATATTTCACTTCCTTAGAAGCTTTGTCTGGTTCCACCGATCTGTCCACGACATATTCCACAAAGCCCGGGCTAGCCAGCATCATCCTCTGGGCCCACGGTTGATTGGCAATGGCCTACAACAACAAAAGATTTTATTGAAAGATTATATACCCACTTTTCTATCCCAAAAAATGGGATGTCCAGGATAGCTAACACTCCTAATAAAGCCACTAACGAAACACAACGATACAAGTACAGGCATTAGCAGCAAGAGCAGCAATACAGCCCAGAGGAGAGCAATTTAAGATATCTGAAGCACACACTGACTGGGAAAAGCAGCACGTTCAACTTTCTTTAGAAAACAAGACAATGACTTTCCCTCCAATGTTTTGGACTAAAACTCCCAGCATTCCTGCCCTGCCCCAGAGCCTGGGTGCCGCCATCTCTCCCCTGCCTGTTCACCTCTCCTGCTGTAAGCTGCCTTCAGGAACATGCAGTTGGAAGGAGGCAAATAAGGCTTCAAACTAAAGTGAATCGACACAGAAAGGGCCCCCACAGCAGTCTTCCCCAACATGGTGCCCTTCAGATTTACTTGCTGGAAGTGGTGCGAGTTGTAGCCCAACACATCTGGAGGGTGCCAGGTTGGAGAAGACGACCCTAGAGAGAACCATAAAGCTATGATATTTATGGTTTGGGACACCTACTCAATTTGGCTTCCACTGACTTTTTTTAACCCAGTGCACCACCCAAAACTAATCTCCAGCTGCCTTGAGACTGCTATGTTTCTCTTCACTCTTGCCTACCAAGGACCTGTGTGTTGCAAGCAATACCGGAGGCAAATCTGAGTAACTACTGGATTTTTTATTTTCAAAGCTGGGGGATCAGCCATTTATGTATGTGTCCCCAACGTCCTAGGTGTAAACTGAAACCTGTGTGACACCTAGTACAGTCTAGCCCATTTAAGTCTGCTACTCTTCTTTGATGCCATCTTAAGACTCTGACCATGCAGACTCCAAGACTTCAACATCAAGTTAGCCTTTCCATGCCCAACTCTTCCCACTTGCTTTTTGCAACATCTTGCCTGAAGAAACCCGGAGACCTCAAAAGCTCGGCCACGGTTTTAGGTATATTTCGCTCGTCCTAACCGTGGAGTTTGGAACTGGC
The DNA here is from genome assembly GCA_021292165.1 of Shinisaurus crocodilurus. NCBI lineage: Eukaryota > Metazoa > Chordata > Lepidosauria > Squamata > Shinisauridae > Shinisaurus > Shinisaurus crocodilurus. The sequence continues at coordinate 913,345 of JAHFWL010001192.1, read as the reverse complement.
CAAGCCAGGTCTCAGTTGAAAAAGGGCACTTACAGTGAAGACCCTTAAGGCACCACAGTGGAGATCAGGGAAGGGCTGAGTACTGATGCTCCTGAAGAGTTCCAAGGGTTGGCTGGATAGAGAAGAGAACCAGGATTCTGTCATCCCAAGAAGGTCTTCTGTCTGCTGGTCTGGCTGTACACAAAAGGCAGGGGGTGAGTTTGCAAATGCGGCCAATCACGCATTTCAAGCTCAGAGAAAAGAACACTCATTTTAAGGCATCCACGTCTGAGTCCTTCTGCTTTCTGCAGCTCATCTAGGAAGAAGGCTTAAAATTGCAGAGACGCAGTTGGAAATTTTAACCTTCATCCCAACACTTTTGAGAGAGCACAACATTAACTTTGGAGTATATCACAAAGGCTGTGCAATGTCACATTCTTCTCTAAAAGTGACCCGTTAACGTACCTCTCAGATTCAACCTGTGCTGATACGTTTGCAAGACGGGAGGAAGTGGTTACGTTCATACTTCTGTAAGCTTGAGAGGCTACTGAGAGCTAACTGCTATGCTGTCGGAGGAATTGCTTGTTACAAATCTCTTTAACTCATCCCCTCGTGGACACCCACGATGCCCAAGGACACCCAACCACTATCACTTTCCTGCAAGAGCAAATTCAGCCACTGAATGCTCCATTATTCATAAGAAAGAGGATGGGTTTTTTTTCCATTTCACATAGCTTACCAGCAAGTACAAGAGAGATGAAATGGCATCCAGGCACCGGACTCTGAGCTCTGTTGGGGCATTCTTTGCCTGACGCCCTATTCTGTTTAGCACATGATGGAATCTACTGCCTGGGAATAGAGAGAAGAGATTTAAAAAAAAGAAAAGAAAGAAATTCCATTCCATCAGAAGCTGCCTTATACATTGTCAATTTATTTCTCAATTTAGCACAGTATTGTCTACTATTGCCCACTTGGGATGATCACATCTCTGAGATATGAACAAATGCTTTGCCTGCACGTGCCACCCCTTCGCTTGAGACAAAATTAAACCAGGAAGTCACTTTGTAAAGATAAATTGGAGACTGCAGGGAAGGAGGAAAAGTTCATGGGTAGTTGAGATCTGCTAGAGAGGTCCTTTTGGTCACACCATTGCCAAACTAAGTCCAGATTTCTGGGAGTCACCACCTTCCTGGTGGTGGTACGCTAGGCTGTGTGGAATGGTTAGTTTTCAGCACCAGGTGAAAAGGATTATTTTCCACCAGGCTGTTTGATTAACTGTTGGGCTTACATATCAGAGCGGGAGAGTTTCATAGATTTCATAGACCATAAGAGTTGGAAGGAGCCTACAAGGCCATCGAGTCCAACCCCCTGCTCCATGTAGGAAACTAGAGGAGGGGTCTCCCATCCAAGTAATAACCGGGACTGACCCTGCTTAGCTTTCCACGCTCAGGCAAGCTGAGCCAGCGTAAGCCTACTTGTATATTGAATTTGACCCTGACTGCCTTTGTGTATTTTAGTGGATTTTATAAGGATGGTACCAGTACCTTGTATATTGAGCCCATATTATGAGGAAGGATGAAATGTAGCTTTTATAGTTTTAAGGTTTTATTGTCTAAATTGTTGTACACCACCTTGATGGCTTCTTAGCACCCAGTGAGTGACCCATCATAGAGTTGGAAGGAGCCTACAAGGCTATCGAGTCAGGGCCGGTGCTACCATTAGGCCAACTAGGCGGCTGCCTAGGGCGCATGGGTAAAGGGGGCGCAGAAATGGCTTGAAATTTTTTAGTGGCTCGCCTGCTGGATGGCGCTGGTCGGAGGGCTGGCTCAGAGAGGGACTCCCGCAGCGCCCGTCACGCACACACACCAAATCAGAAGCCTCCCTGGTTTTCCCCCCTTCGCTTCGCTTCTTTCTTTCTCCGTGTGCCGGGTCTCTTCTTCTGTTTTTGTTGTCCCCAGGCTTGCTTTCTCTTTCTGTCTTTCTTTCTTTCCCCCTTATCTCTCTCTCTCTCTCTCTCCCTCCCCCCTCCTCCTTTTCTTTCCCTGCTGCGGCTACTTCGGCTCTCTCCTTTCGCCGTCCTCCTGCTGCTGCTGCTGCTGCTGCCTTTGCTTGCCCGTGCCTCCTCTTTCTTTCGCAAGTGGGTCTCTTTAGCAAAGCTACTTTCTCATGGGGCGATAAGGAGAGGAGAAGGGGGGGCAGTTAGGGAGGGAGGTGGTGGTGGCAGCAGCAGTGCTGGAGGAGGTGGGTGGGTGAGTGGGGGGAGGGAGGGAGGCAGAAAGAGAGAGGGGGGTAACCGGAGTGAACTCTCCCCAAGCTGAGGAGCCCCCACCCCTAGCCAGGGAGAATGATAAAAGGAGTGGGGGTGGGGGAGGAGGAGGAAGGGGGGGCTGGGGGAGCAAAAAAAAATTAATAATTTTTTATTTAATAATAAATATCAGAAGCAAAAAATAAACCAGAATTTTGCTTGCACACGAAAGTAGAAATTGGAGAGGGTGGGGGGAAGAGGAGCTTGCAGGAGAGGAGATGGCGGGGGGAGGAGAGATACATTTTGCACATACACACACAAAAGAAGGTAAAGGGGGAAGGGAACAAAAAGGAGAGAGAGAGAGAGAGAGAGAGAGAGAACGAAAGAGAGAGAAGGGGTAAGAAAAGAAAATGAGAGTGGGGGGGGGGGAGAAAGAGAGGGAAGACAGACCAGAGAATCCCAGTGATCAAATATGCTAAGGAGGAGGATAATAATTTATTATGATAATAAATTTTTTAGGTTTTGCCAATTGACTTTTATTTCATAATGGGCATAAGGGAGGGAGGGAGGGCTCAAGTGGGAAGGGGGGGGCGCTAAATATCTGATCTTGCCTAGGGCACCAAACTGCCATGCACCAGCCCTGTATCGAGTCCAACCCCCTGCTCAATGCAGGAAACTAGAGGAGGGGTCTCCCATCCAAGTAATAACCAGGCCTGACCCTGCTTAGCTTTCCACGCCCAGACAAGCTGAGCCAGCGTGAGCCACAGGCCTGGCCCCTTCCACTGTAGATTTATATTTTTATACACACACGCGGTACAGACCCCTCTTCTGCAACACCAGCTTGCCCTCCACGTTGGACCCCAGGATCCCAAGGGTGTCCACAGCCACGCCAAACATGGTTGGGTCTTGGCCTTCCGCCATGCCAAAGACTTTCTCCACAAAGGCAGGATATCGCTCACAGATCTGCTGGGGGCTGTCGACTATAGCCAGGTTGCCAAAAAATTTCACAAAGCCTGCCAAGCACGGAGAAAGAAAAAGACAAAAGTGAGTCACACCACCCAGATATAGCACCTGGGAAGAGAAATCAGACAGACAAGAAAACTGCGCATACGCCTCTTGGACAATGGCTAGGGGGGAAACCCTATGCCTGCCAGCCCTCCGGATATGTTGGGACTACAAATCCAGCTGCGGTTGACGGGAGTTCAATACATCTGGAGGGCACTAGGTGGGGAAGGATGACCTATGCCAAAGCAATAAGGCCTAGCTGGCTAAGGCTGGAATGGTGTTTTGTCTCATATGCAAAGTGCACACATTTATTTCAATATCACCTGTCAGTTTAATCTTAAATCAAGGGGTGGGGATGGGCAACTCATGGTCCAGGAGTTATGCCTTTTGCAGCAGCCTTTATTAGGATCCTGGGCCAATCCTCACAGACACAGCAATAAGCTGGCACTGTGATGGTATAATACCCATGGCAGTGTAGAGTTACCTCTATCCTGTTTTAAGAACACTGCAGTTAGGAAGCCAAGTTATCCTTGGACTTAATGAACAAGGGAGGAAAGTCAATCAACGCAGCACAGACGACTATCAGCTGTCAACAGAAAGGGAGGGGCAAAACCCTGCCCTCCATTTGCTATCACTGCTGTCGCCAGTGGGGAAAACAGTGATTGCAGCCAGGGGAAGGGCCAAACCCACTTCACCCAATTTTTCATCCAGAATAATCCATGGTGATTCTAGGATTTGCTACAGTTTGGGAATGAACTGCTTGTTAACAGCTTTGCGCCATTGTAATTTTGTAAGTTGACTTGAACACGTTAACACGCCTGGCTGGACCAGATCAAAGGGCCATCCAGTCCAGCATGTCACTTCCGACAGCAGCCAGCAAGTTGCCCCGGGAAGCTGGGTAGAAAGATGACTGCAATTCCCAGTCTATCCCCAGCATCTGGAGTCACACATCCTCCTGCGTGGCTAGAAAGGTAACTCGTGCTCCTGCTAGGGAAGCCTTGCAAACGAACTCGCAACTGTTACCAGCACCCCTCCCGCCCAAGCTTTGCTAGATGAAATGACATCTTCACGGAAAGGCAGCTTCACTGAGAGCCAGTGTGGTGTAGTGGTGAGAGTGTTGGACTGGGTGGCGGGAGATCCGGGTTCTAGTCCCCGCTCGGCCATGAAACTCACTGGGTGACTTTGGGCCAGTCACTGACTCTCAGCCTAACCTACCTCACAGAGTTGTGAGGATAAAATGGAGGAGTGGAGGAGGAGGATTATGTAAGCTGCCTTGGGCTCCTTGCAGGAAAAAAGGCAGGGTATAAATATAATAAATAATAAATAAAATTCACCCAGCTCTGCAGTCCTCCGGAAACCCAACAGAACTCCTTCTGCGGGGGTGAAAGAGCCTGTATGCTGAAACATTCCCTTTGAGAGCCAGTTAGAGAAGGCACAGGCAACCTAGGGCTCTCCTGAATGTTTCAGACTACAACCCCCATAAACCCCAGCCAGCATGCCCAATGGTCACAGCTTATGAGGGTTGCTGTCGAAAACATCCAGAAGGCACCAGGTTGCCTACCCTGAGTTTGGGACTGGCTAGACCAGGGCTCTCCAACCTTGGGTCCCCAGATGTTGCTGGACTACAGCTCCCAGAATCCCTTGCATTAGGCATGGTGGCTGGGTATGCTGGGAGCTATAGGCCAGCAACATCTGGGGACCCAAGGTTGGAGAGCCCTGGGCTAGACCAAGGTTCAAATCACTACTCAGGCATGAAACTCACCGGGTGATTTGGGTCAATCACTACCACCCCCACCTCAAATGCTGCCGGACTCCATTTCTCACCAGCCCCAGCCCAAATGGCCAATGGTCAGGGGTGATGGGAGTTGAAATCCAGAAACATCTGGCCACACATTCCCCACCCCTGCCTTATCCTACCTCACAAGGTTGTTGAAAGGATGAGGGGAGGGGAGAACCAAATGCACCCCCTTGAGCTCCTTGGTAGAAGAATGGGATGGAGCCAGTGTGGCATAGTGGTTAGAGTGTTGAACTGGGACTTGGGAGATCCGGGTTCTAGTCCCCACTCGGCCATGAAACTCACAGGGTGACTTTGGGCCAGTCACTGACTCTCAGCCTAACCTACCTCACAGGGTTGTTGTGAGGATAAAATGGAGAAAGAGGAGGATTATGTAAGCCGCCTTGGGTTCCTTGCAGGAAAAAAGGCAGGGTAGAAATATAAATAAATAAATATGAAGTTAACACTATCAACGGGGGTGGGTGGGGGGGCTGGAGGCTGCCTCTATGGCAGACCTAACGCTCTTTGTGAGCCTTCAGGATAGGCACACGCCTCTGCAGTTGCCTATATCAAACATATCCAACTAAATGAGTGAAAGTGTTAAGAAACCAAACGCAGTGGCATTCCATGCCCCCTTGAGAGGGCAAGCAACAATGAGTGTGGCTCCAGGGCATGGCCTGAAGCAGCCTTCCCCAACCTGGTAGCCCTCTAGATGTGTCAGACTGCAACTCCCATCATCCCCAGCCAGCCGGGAGAACACTAGTCCAAGGGCATGTGAAGCAGTCCACCTTGCTGAAGAGAAGCCAGCCTGGATCTGGTGAACATCTGGACCCAGGATCCCCACGTACTTTGCTTAAGTTGCATGATAGGATTTCAAAGTATGAAATAAATGATATCAACTCATACAAAAGTAAAACCGCACCAACGAGGAATACTTCCATCACCTGGCAAGTAGAAGCCTGCGAAGGGATCAGAGTTGGCACCAATGATTATGTTGGAAATCTTATCGGTGATGCCTTGCTGGGCGAGATACTGGCGTCCATGGTGACTGCGGGCCAGCGAGGTGACCATCTCTATACAGGTAGCTCTACAATACAGGTTCCACCGGGTGATTTAAGATTCCTTTAACACTCCCAACAATCCATCGCAATTATTCTCGCAGTGAAATGTATTAATTTATTTATAAAGCGACAAGAGTTTGAAAACGTGACACAGGCCCTGCTCTCTGGCTAGCAACCTTAGGCTGCAATTCTACACACATTTAGTCTCATTGAATTCAGTGGGGCTTACTTCTGACAGCAATGCACTGTTAGAGGCACAACTCAACGGAGGAAAAGATATGGCGGAGGAAAGAGGAAAAACAAAACAGATCCATATACCAAAACTTTCCTCGGGCATAAAATGATCAAGTAGAACAGCCACTGTTTCAGGAGAGAAGCCCAGCTGCAGCTGGTCCCAAGCAAGCCATTGCATGGGCCGTGCCATCTCATCTTTTCCACCTGGCACTTGCTAAGGGAACTAAATTTACTCAGAAGCTCAGCCCCCTGTGTTCAAAGGGGCCTTCTCCTGAGCAAGGGGACATAGGACCCGATCTCGTCTGATCTCAAAAGCTAAGCAGGGTGAGGCCCGGTTAGTGCTTGGATGGGTGACTGCCTTGGAATACCAGGTGCTGTAGGAAGGGACCAGAGCTCAGTGTGAGAGAGCACATGTTTTGCATGCAGAAGGAACCCAGGTTCGATCCCCGGCTTCTCCAGGTAGGGCTTGGAAAGAATCCAGCCTGAAATCCCGGAGAGCCGCTGCTGCCAGTCAGTGTCGACAATACTGGGCTAGATGGACCAAGGGTCTGACTCAGTATAAGGCGGCTTCCCATGTTCCTAGTTGCAGATACATTGTTAAGAAAATCTTGGCTTGAAAGAGCCAATTTGAAATGAGTGTTTTTGAGTAATGTCCCACAACCCACGCCCATAAGCCACGCAGTGCAACTAACGCTAACCCTGAGTTGTCCATCTCTCCCTCAGGCGTCCGCAAACACTGGCTTTGCTTACTAGTCAGCCATGATTTGCGGTTGCCAACAATCCCCCCTCCCTTGCATCCTCTGGCATGCACAGAAGGCTTGGGAAAGATGCGGAGGCCTTCTGCCAGTTGTGCAAGGTATGAAGGCAAGAAATGGCAGAAATTATACTGCCAGAGCACGGATCTGCATAGTACTGGCTTGCCCTGCTTTCCAGGACTCTGAGGGGGTGCCTGCTTCTCATCCAGCATCACGTGAGTCAGGATCCCTGCACAACAATGCGAGCTCACCCCTGGAAACACTGCTCATCTCCGTCGTCAGGGGTTGCCGGGGAACACTCGGCTTACATGTTCTTTGAGGTGCATGTGAGGAGGGCCGGGCCAGACCATCCACTTACTCCTTCACTGCATAAGAACTGGAGCTGAAGTACAAATTGGGTCGGAGAGGCAGCATGGACCACAGACTGTACAACTGCATTATGTACACCAGCCAAAACTCTGGCTGGTCAATTAAAAAAAACCCTGTACTAACTAAACACACAGCAATAGGACCACGGCCAAAGCCACACCGAGGACAGAACTCCAACCGGCAATCCAAGCAAGCTTTCAAGAAGCCGCCGACCACACACCTGACAAGCACGTCGTTCCCCGTCAGCTCCCCGATCAGCTCCGATATTAGCCCGCTGTTCACGCAGTAGTTCAGCGAATCCACAGACACGGAGGAAATATTGACAGCTAGCTAACACAAAAGCACAGGAAAGGGGACACTGAGAAAGTTCTGAAAATAACGGGAGTTACAGCATATCCGTGACACAGGCAGGCAACCGCGCAAGCAGGCGCGCACCTGTATGACGACTCGGGTGACAAAATGTACTCCCTCCCAACTGCACGGAGCAAAGGTGACGGCCAACAAGTTCACCTCTAAGCAGCTGCAGGCCTACGGACTGTAGATGGTGAAGTTCTTTCCATAGATCATTCCCATCCCCATTCCTCTTCCTCCTCACCACCCCAAGGATACAGGATTGGGCAACTTGTGGCCTCCAGATGTTTGGGCCTACAACTCCCATCATCTCTCCCTCTTGGCTATGCTGGCTAGGGCTAATGGAAGCTGTAGATCAAAACATCTGGAAGGCCACAAGTTGCCCACCTCCAATTTAAAGGGAACAGCAGCGTACAGTTCAGGACCAGGTTACCTGAAGGACCACCTCTTTATATGATGGACCTGCCCATACCTCAATGTCATTCACGGAAGCCTTTCTCAAAGTGCACCCTCATTCTGAGGCTCGGAGCACCGCATCAAGGGAGGGCTTTTTCGAGGTGCCTCCCCCCACTCTGGAATGCTCTCCCAAGGGAAGCTCACTGTTATTGTTTCTGAGCCAGGCTGGCTTTCCTGTTCTCCCAGGCTTTCAAAATAATTTGAAGTTTTTAAGTATTTTTAAATATTTTAGCATTTTTAGTGTTTTATTATTTTAGCCCCTGCAATGTGGTAGAACTTATAGTATCAGGTGTAAGAAGTACATCTGATACTGCGCTGGCCCATTTAATAACTTTATACTGTTGATTTTTTAATTGGGATATTATTTGTATCATTATTATCATGTTTTAAACTGTAAAATGCCTAGAGGAATTTATTTTATGAGCCACCAATAAGTAAATAAAATTTTGAGGTCATCAGAAGAGCCTTCATTGGGTGTTTCGCCAATGGCCTGGTTCGCACATAATGCTAACCCATGGTTTATTTAAACCATGGTTTGTTGCCCTATCCAGAGTTCATCCGGCAGTCAAACAAACAAACAAACAAACAATGGTGTGTTTTCTCAGTCCCTGGGTTGTAGCTGCAGTCCAACACACCTGGATGGCACCAGGCATGAGAAGGCTGCTCTAATTTGAGAAGATGTGGAGGTTATCCCCACTCTTCCCCCCACACACAATGGCCATTCATATATATTTTAAATAAAGAAATTATATTATTTGGTCATTCACTTGCTTCTTGCCAGAAAACTAAAATAACCTATTCCCGTTACACAAATTAATCTCGGTCAATATGCATGAGTTAAAAGACCAGCTAGGCCACAAAGGAAATAAAGAATCTTGCCTCGTACACGCGATAGCGTATGATGTCACTCTTGGCCATGACCTTTTTCAAGTCGACTAGCAAGTTGCCTGCAAGCAAAGCCTCTAAGCCCTCAGGTGTTTCTGCCACCTTCGATAGCGACTTGATGGCCTAGAAAACAACAGGGAAAGGCTATGTGAACAAAGACAGGCGAGACAGACAGTGGATATTAAAAACAAAACATTAATTAGATTCAAGCTGAGGTTCGGAACACTTCTGAAGTTCAGATCCGAAGTTCAACACATAAGCATTCTTTCAGAAGTTATTTTCCAGACGTGAGAGGGACTCCCAAGATACCCCCTACATCTGGATGTTCACACGCCGAAGTTTGGATCTTTAATGCACCCTGCTCTCAAGTTCGGGGGAGGCAGCTGCATCCAGCCACACCTGTATAAGCTGGTCATTAGAAGAGCCCAAGAATGGAAAGGCTGCTCCTAGATGGGTTCTGGAGGGCACCAAGTTGAGGAAGGCTGCTCTACACCAAGCTTTAGTTTCCCAAAGCCTAGCTAGCAAGTTGCTTTAGGAAACTGACAGTAGTCAGGGAGATTTCCCATGTTTTGAGGGGAATTTGTTTGCCTGAGTGTTTATACTTTTTGTCCAGCTGAATCCAAATCTGTCTGCACTTTAGCACTGACCGTAAAACCAAGGGTGGCAACCAAGATAACGTACACATTTACCAACTTACCAACTCCTTTCTACCCTTCCACCTTCCTGAGAATACACATACCTACCTATTTCAGTGACTTGCAAGTTGCAACCCAATGGGGGTTTAAAAAGAAGCAGCTCTTTTCCTACTCAAAACAAGTTTCCCCTGGTTGGTCACCTAGAAGCCATTTTTGCACGCCAAAGGCAACGAGATGAGAGGCTATTGCTTATTAATTATATATTACAATTATTTATATCCCGTCTTATAGGATAAAATCCTATCAAGACGGCTTACAAGTAAAACACATTCATTTAAAAAAACAATATAAAACAATATTTAAAACAACTAATAAAGATCCTTCCCACAGGGCAGTTGATGGCCGAAAGCCCTGTGGGGAAAGGGAGGGACAGTCCAGCTGGAGCAGGGGCCGAAGGGGAACTTTGCCTGCTGCCTGCCTCTTCTCAAAATATGGTCAAAAGCCATATCACCAGCTGCTGTAAGTTAATATTAACCTACCTCACAGGGTTGTTGTGAGGATAAAATGGAGAGGAGGAGGAGGATCATGTAAGCCGCCTTGAGTTCCTTTCAGGAAAAAAGGCGGGGTATAAATATAATAATAAATAAATAAATAAATAAAATCAGTTTGAAAGAACTCTTACCTCCTTTGCCACTGCTATTTTCTCTGCAGCAATGCAATAAATGACCTGCCTCAGTAACTCAGGAGTGTTAAGGATTTCTTTAGCAGCATCAGGGTCTTCAACTACCCTTCCAACCTAGAGATTCAACACAACATTGTAATACATGATTATGCAATTTCCAACAGTTACTTACTGCACGAGCTTATATAATTAAATAAAGCATTCCTATATATCCTCTCCCCGAAGATCAGCAGTCAGGGAAAGGGGGCGGGGCCATCTGGGAACCCCTGGAGGACCACATTGGGAACCCAGGTGGGCCAGATTTGGACTGCAGGCCTGAGGTTTTGCACCTCTTAAACAGGGCATCTGTTTGGCCACTGTGAGAAACAGGATACTGGACTACAGAGGCCTTTGGTCTGGTCCAGCTTCCAGGCTCTTATGTTTTAATCATAGGAAAATTACACAAACAGAACTAGTTAAATTCATGATCTGTTTTGTTAGTATACTGGCCTTTATTTATCTTTCTGCTCTGCTATTTTTTAATTTTATTTTTTTGTACCTTTATAGAATTTTTTTTGGGGGGGGGAGGGGAATTGGAGTATTTACATCCCATCTTCCAACCAGAGTTCTCAAAGGGACTTACAATATATTTCAAGAACAGTAATATACACAAACAATTATTAGGACACGGCAAAGGTGTGCGCAGGTTCCCCCCGAGTTCTCAGAGGTTCCAAATGCCACTCCGCAGCGGAATCTTTAGGCCTCAGTACCCATTTGTATGTGCACACATAAATAAATAGCGGGGTGATCAGGGCTTACCATCGTAAAAAGCATGCTACAGGCTACAGCACATACCTGGGATATGGTTAGAATTTTGACCGAATCATCTGGATGGAAGAGTCCTTTCTGAAGTTCTCCCCCAAAGTTTTGGATCACGTACAAGGGGTCCATAACTTGGAGGAAGCGCTCCAGGATGGAAACACATGAAGAGATCTGCTCACTGCTTTGCAAGAAAGAAAGAAAGAAAAGTCAACAAGCAGCTCACCCAAAGGCTGTTTTTGACCATTACAGACCTAAACAGTCCAGGACCCAGGGAGCTGCTCCCATATGAGCCTGCCCACATGCCATGTTCTTGAAGCCAAGGCCCCACTCCAGGGACCCCCATCTTAAGAGTTAAGGGAGATTGCTACCAGCAACATGTCCCTTTTCTGCGGTGCCATCCAGACAAGGCAAACTCATTCCCTAGGCACATCAACCAGGCACTAACATGCTGGGTTTTTTAAGGCACCACGTAAGGCGAGGTGGGGAACTTCAGCCCCAGGGGCCAAGTCCAGCCCTCCTGGGCTCCCAATCTGGCTCTCCAGGGTTCCCCAGATAGCCACGCCCCCTCCCCCAGGCCCCACCCCTTCCCCCCAACCGTCTGCTGGTTTCCCAGCTTTTGTGCAGTTCTTTCCCCATTCTAAAAGGTTGAAATGCCTCTTCTAAAGCTCAGTTACTGGCAATAAGAGCTTTAAGCTAAAATAGGCTGATACTTATTTTTGTATTTTTGGCCTCACTCCTTTTGCGTGTGGACCAGGCCTCCACTGGAATGTGTCCGTCCCCCCCAGCTTCTCTGAAATTGAATTCGGCCTTTCAGCTTTAAGACATCCCCCAACCCCATCCCCGACATAAGGTTTTATTTGCTCAAGCTTCTTGCGGCATTTGATCTATTACATTCGTCTTCATAACTTATTGCTGCAAACTGACTAGTTGTTTCTGCTGTTATCTTTATTATTTCACTGACTTAAAAAAAGAGAGTAAATAACTGCAGACAAATGTCTTTAAAAAAAAAAAGCGTTAAATTAAATCCCGAGGCCTAACAGAACACGAGTCACCTCCACTCGCAATTTGAAGCGGGCAGAGCCCAGACACAGCTTTACCTCCACAATGAGGACTACACCCTTGAGAAGCGGACGTAAAACTACAAAAATCCGGATCAAAGCCCGAAAGCTGACCGCGGTTTCTAACGTCCTCTTCCACCCCAACAGATGCCCCAGCAGCAGCCCCGCACCGAGTCTTCAAGCCCCCCCCCGTTCTCCCCACTCACCTGTTCCCCCGTGCCATGAGAGCGAAGAGCCCTGCCAAGGGGAACTGGGGGCCCCTCTCCCGGAGGGCGCCGGGCGGCAGGGCCTGCACAGCCACCCGCAGGGCCCGCAGTTCCTCGAACGGCTCCTCCAGCCGCGAGATCCGTCTGAGCAGCTCCAGCGCAGCATCCACCCCCGACGGCACCATTTTGGAACCACAGGCAAGAAGGGGGGAGGAGGAAGGCAGGAAGGAAAAGGAGCCTCGCGAGACCTCAGGCCCTTAGTGACCGCGGCGGCGGCGGCGGCGGCGGCGTAACTAAGAGCTCCCTCTCGCGTCCGCCCCGCTGCGGCGGAGGCCCCGCCCCCTTTGTCTTGGCGCCGCTCGTCACTTGGGCGCTCGGACTCCTGATTGGCTAGAAGAAGCAGAAAGGCGTGAGAGGCAGCCGGGCTCGCCCAGTGCCGGCCTAAGCGAGTGGGATGAGGCGGGTTTAAGCTTCATTTCCGTGTTTCCCAACGAAACGCGACGCCTCAAAGAGCTCAAGCGGTTTCACGCAGGCTGGACGCGCTCCTACCCCGCACATGGCGGTAACTTCCGTCCTCGGGTAGTTACCGGAAGTGAGGTGTTCTGAATGTCCTCTTTGAGTTTCTCCCCTACCTCTTTGGTTCTTAGCTCAGTCAAAGCAAATGGTCCATTAACGCAAATCCGGGCCCAGAGCATGTGACGCAAAGATGAACAAGGGAACCTCTGAGCATGTGTAGAGTGACATTCGTCCCCACCTCCCCACTGAATTTTTTAAAAATTGATTTAAACTGTATCTATACCTCTTGACATCCCAGGATTTCCAAGCAGTTTGCATAAAGACACATAGAATACAATATAAAAGCAGTATAAAACAATAAATAACCTTAAGACGTTACAACAAAGCCGTAAAACTGAGCGGTGTCATGAATGATTACAAGGGACGTTTGAAGCTTGCCACAGTTTCCGCCTCTCAAAACCACATGTGTGGGAGAGTGCTCCAGACCAGAGGGTACACTTAAGTGACAACAACCTAAAGAAATAGTCACATTAAAGAAGAGGCATATAAAACCTTAAAATAAAATATTAAATAAAGAGATAAAAGAATGAATGAACCAGCCGACACATCAGGACAGGAGGTTAAGGATTAAGAACCTCAAGGGCAGAGGGCATGTTTTGAGCCCTCACCCCCTTTAGAAATACAATCAGGCCGAATCACCTATCACTATTTCTTATTATATTACGTGTTTCATTTACAAAGCACTTTACAGTCTTCATTGTGTATTTGTCCAGACCGCTCCTGGACAGGGATTTATTTATTATTTATTCATTATATTTCTGAATCTCCCATCTGGCCGGTGACCCAGCTACTCTGGGCGATGTACAATATATATATAAAAATACAATAAAACAAAATTTAAAATCCCAATACAGCTTTAAAATTATTATTATTATTATTATACCCCACCTTTTTTCCTGCAAGGAACCCAAGGCGGCTTACATAATCCTCCTCCTCCTCTCCATTTTATCCTCACAACAACCCTGTGAGGTAGGTTAGGCTGAGAGTCAGTGACTGGCCCAAAGTCACCCACTGAGTTTCATGGCTGAGCGGGGACTAGAACCCGGATCTCCGGAGTCCCAGTCCAACACTCTCACCACTACGCCACATCCTAACCCACCCCATATTCCCACCTAAAAAACCATGTGTGTTTTTAATGCACAGGATAGCTTGGCCACAGTGATACTGGCGCTAGTAACCTCAAGACTGGATTACTGCAATGCGCTCTATGTGGGGCTGCCCTTGAGGCTGCTCTGGAAGCTGGAGCTAGTGCAGAATGCAGCAGCTTGGCTGTTGTTTGGAGCTGCTCCTTTTCAGCATGCGTCTCCTTTGCTGAAGGAGCTGCACTGGCTGCCTATTCGCTACCAGACCAGGTTTAAGGTTCTGGTACTTGTGCACAACAAAGCCCAAAACAACATGGGATCAGGATACCTGAGAGAGCGCCTTCTCCCTTACCAACCTACCCGGGCGGGCGGTCGCTGAGGTCATCAGATGGCATGCTCCTGGTGGTTCCTCATGGGCCTTTGGCCCGACTGGAGTTCACCAGGAGAAGAGCCTTCACTGTGGCGGCTCCATTTCTGTGGAACTCCCTACCTCCAGAGGTCAGGCAGGCTCCAACATTGTGTTACGGAGCCTACTGAAGACCTCCTTGTTCCGGGAAGCCTTCTCTGCTGTCCAACCACCATTTTAATGCTACTTTGTTTTCAATGTATTGTTTTTGTTTCTTTTATCTGTTTATATCTTTTTATTGTTCACCACTCTGGAATCTACTTAGCTATGGAACGGTATACAAATACTGCAAATAAATAAATAAATAAATAAATAAATAAATAAATTGCCTGCATGACAACTCTGTAAACTAGACTGCAATTATTCCCATTTTACAGCTGGGGAAACCTAAACCAAGAGATTTCTTCGTTTCTAAAAATTCTGGCTTGATGCCTTTGACTTTCTCCACAGGAATTCTTTTTAAAGGGGGGGGGGGGTGTTCTGATATTTGGATTTTGGAATTTTTTTTCCCCTTGTGGCCAATATGGCTACCTTTTCTTTCTCAGCATAAGGCAGCAGATCAATACAAAATATGAGAGAAAAGGTTAGCTCACACAGTAAAACCAGTGTGGCGTAGTGGTTAGAGTGCTGGACTGGGACTTGGGAGATCTGGGTTCTAGTCCCCGCTTGGCCATGAAGCTCACTGGGTGACTTTGGGCCAGTCACTGACTCTCAGCCTAGCCTACCTCACAGGGTTGTTGTGAGGATAAAATGGAGAGGAGGAGGAGGATTATGTAAGCCGCCTAGGGTTCCTTGCAAGAGGAAAAAAGGTGGGGTATAAATATAATAAATAAATAAATAAAACACTCGTTAAGAGAGAAGTTAAGGCATCGAAAGCACATGATGCCGGCCACATGCTGAAGCTAAGCAGGTATGAGCCGGGTCAGTGCCTGGATGGGTGACTGCCTGGGCTGCCCACATCTGTTCTCCTGCATGGAGCAGGGGGTTGGACTCGATGGCCTTATACAGGCACTTTCCAACTCTACAATTCTATGATTCTATCCAGTAACAATCACAAAAACTTTTCATTATAGGGGAAAAAAACTGGAAGAGATGTAATCAGCCAGTGAAAGAATGATTAGAGTTTTATTACATAAAAAATATAACCAGCATAAGGTGGCAGATCATAGAATCATAGAGCTGTCAGGTCACCTGGAGGTCATCTAGTCCAGCCCTCTGCTCAATGCATACAAGGCAGGATGACACTGCAACATGTTTGACAGATGGCCATCCAGGTCAAGGCAAAATGTAGAAGAAAAGGTTAAACAACATAATAACAAAAGGAAACCATAATTTTAGAAGAGGAAGTCCTCATCTTGAAACAGATGGATCCAATAACAACACAACACTTTTTCATTATAGAAGGAAACTGAGAGAAGTGATGTAATCAGGCAAATCACAACAACAACAAAAAGATTATAAAATTATCAGTGATCATTAAGCACAAACAAACTCTATATTTGGATGGTTTTGCAACAAGCGTGAACCTGTTTTAATCATGAGTCTGAAACCGGAACCAAACCCCCCTGAGTGCAGAGCCCTGCTCCCAGAGCCATGATTTCAGCGGCTCAACTAGTAAAAACACTAGCAGGGTTTGCATAATTTTACTACAGGGTTAGCAGTAAAATATTAGAAGAAGGTAGCAGATCTGGATTTCCTGGTACATCTCTGAGTGATTTGCAGTAGATTCTGACAGGGTTTCTTCCTTCGCGATCGGCAACTGCAGCAACAAATCCACTCCCGGCCCGAGCCAAATTATACTGCTGTAATGAAGAAAGCTTGGGGCAACCAGGAGTGGAATAATAACAATAATAATAATAATAATAATTATTATTATTATTATTATTATTATTATTATTATTATTATTATTATTATTATTTTGCGTGGAAGGCCCGTGAGCTCCTTTCGGTTCTGGCACTCGGAACAAATGATTGGGCTCAGCAGAATTACTTAATTCGAAGTGAATATCTTTTGCAACCCTCCCACAATCTGAAGCCTGCCCTAGAGAGAGGCTGTGGCGCTCTAACGGAGGAAGATTGTCTTGAGAAGCGGGCAGTGAGTAGATGCCAGATAGGCGGACACGAGCCGCCCGGGAGGAGGAGTTTGCCAGCCGTGGCCATCCCATTTCCCACCCACCCACCCCGCGAGCGAGCGACAAACACTCAACTTCTCCGGTGATCTGGTCTGGAAAGCGGGCGGAAAGGGCGCCGCAGCCGCGAGACGTGGACTAGCTTCGGTAGGAAAGGAGACTGTGGGAGCATGAAAACGGAGTGGGTGGCCCAGCGGTGCCAGGCGCTCCTCGCTGCGCCCAGCTTGGCTCCTCGCCCGGGCTGCCTCACTTTGCTGCTAGTAAGTTTCACGTCCCGACACTGTTGCAACGTCGAGGGCGGAGGGCTAACGCGGGGCAGAAGCAGCAGCAGGTGAGCACCTGCAGGGGGATTCCCGGGGCACGGCGGCCCGCTCCCTCCTCCTTTTGCGCTGAAGTACAAGAAATCGTGTCGATTTTTATTTTATTTTATTTTTTTAAACTCACCCGCATTTAATGGTCGTGGTTGGATGATCTGATGTCGGAAAGAGGACTTCGTGGCCTCTTTTTTGGAAGAAAACCTAATGATGTTAAATGAGAATGATTACTCCAGATAATGTGGTCCCCCTGGATGCATTTTGGCCAGTAATATAAGAACTAATTTCTTGGAAATTGATGCCGTTTCTTGCCAATGTGATGCACTCTGTATCTGCCAAATTGCCAGGGCTTGTCGTTGTGTTTTATAGTGCAGTTCTATGCGGGTCTACTCAGAATAAACCCCTTGGAGTCCAGTGAGACTTTAAGCTGCAATCTATACACACTTACTTCAAAGTAAGTCCCATTGAACCCAGTGGGGCTTACTTCTGATTATTTATTTATTTATTTATTATATTTATACCCCGCCTTTTTTTCCTGCAAGGAACCCAAGGTGGTTTACATAATCCTCATCCTCCTCTCCATTTTATCCTCACAACAACCCTGTGAAGTAGGTTATTTATTTATTTATTATATTTATACCCTGCCTTTTTTTCCTGCAAGGAACCCAAGGCAGCTTACATAATCTTCCTCCTCCTCTCCATTTTATCCTCACAACAACCTTGTGAGGTAGGTTAGGCTGAGAGTCAGTGACTGGCCCAAAGTCACCCAGTGAGTTTCATGGCCGAGTGGGGACTAGAACCCGGATCTCCCGAGTCCCACTCCAACAGTCTAACCACCAGGACAATTTCCTGGAAGTAAGCCCCAGCAAACTCAATAGATCTTACTCCTGAGTAGACACACATAGGATTGCACTGTGAATCACAAATTTACTTCTGTTGTATTGTAAGGGCTAGCCGCCATGTCAGCAATAAACACTACGTGATGTGGAGGGCCACATAGCTCAGTGGCGGAGCAGATGTTTTGTGTGCAGAAGCTACCAAGTTCAATATCCCCAGCATATCCAGGTAGGACTGGGAAAGAATCCAGTCTGAAACCCTGAAGAGTTGCTAGTGCTACCAGTGAGTGTAGACCTGCCTTCCCCAACTGGGTGCCCTCCAGATGTTTTGGACTACAACTCCCATAAACCCCAGCCAGCAGTGGAGGAGTTGTAGTCCAGAACATCTGGAAGGCACCAGGTTGGAGAAGGTGGGTCTGGAGGGGCATTTTTTTGCCCGCCATCTGCCTGGTGTTCGGTCTTCTGTCCAGGTCTTAACTGTTGATGTGCAACTCCGAAGTCCCTACTGTGCCAACTTAGGGTTCTTTCTCTTTAAACCGGACTCAGACTGGGCAGCCCTTCAACTCTGTAAAGACACATGGCCACCCTAATGGTACCATGCTGCAGAGATTGATTGGTTTTATGGCTACTGTGTTTGTGCTTTTCTCTTTATTGTTATTTCAATTTTAGTATTGATTAGGAATCAAAGGAACACAGGAAGTTCCCTGGTACAGGGCGAGGCCACCCACACCAGAACAGGTTACAGCCTTGTTAGTCATATATATATGTTACACACACACACTCATACACACACACTTTTTTCTTGTAGCCCAGAATATTTTAACCGCCTGTGTTTACGTCGCCAAGGTCTGGAGACCGATTCCACCTGACTTCACTGACGTATTCCCCCTCCTTCTAGGCCATGGGCTTATCTTTGCTAATGTATCCTGCACTGAGAACAATCAGCCAGCAGCTCCACTCAGCAGTTACCGGCAGCTATATCTCTGGAACCCACTCCATCGCTCTCATCAACTGCCCCAACGAACAAACCGCACGAGATATTGCAAGGTACAGTGACCGACATGTTCTTGGCTCAAGCGTCCAACAGGCCTGTGGCTCACGCTGGCTCAGCTTGTCTGAGCGTGGAAAGCGAAGCAGGGTCAGGCCTGGTTATATTACTTGGATGGGAGACCCCTCCTCTAGTTTCCTGCATTGAGCAGGGAGTTGGACTCGATGGCCGTGTAGGCCCCTTCCAACTCTATGATCTATGAATCTATGATAATTGCAATATGTACCGTATTTGCTGAAGCACTGAATGGCTTTTTCATGCTGTACTTACGGGGCAGCGCAGGACGTTCTGCTCTTTCCCCGGAGAGCAAGAGATCAAGGGGAGGGGAAGAGGGCTTACCTGGAGCCAGAACTTAGACATATGAGGCTGTCTTTATACAGAGTAAGACTGGTTGTGCCTCTGTGCTGAATGCTTTTGTCTGGCAGTGGTTCGACAGGGTGTCAAGCAGATGTCTTTCCCAGAACCTGATATCCTTTTGTCTGGGGACACCAGGGATTGAACCTCTGGGAATTGCTTCTAAGCCGCCACACTTTCGAGCTGATCTTTGCAGTCATTCGGATGAGACTCTTCTTTTCAAAAAGAAAGCTCTGATTCACTGTATCCTGAAGCCGTCACCTCCGTGGTCTGATACCTGAACCTGTATTGTACAAGATTCAACTATCAGACCACACAAGCCTTATCTGTGTAATCCTTCAAGGGCAGGGAGTGGGTTGGGTTGGAGTGGGTTGGGGGCGGCTTTGAAGCTTCACAGAACTTAATTTCTGCATGTCTGAAGTGTAGCATGATGGAGTTCTGCCCGACTCCTAGCTCCGAGCTTGAATGGCCTGTCTTGTTTCAAACACTGCATCTCTTGTCAACGAAAAGAAATGTTTACTGAGAGCACAGAGTTCCCCAGGGCATCTCTTTATACACAGAGCTGCTGCTTCCTCCCGTCCGCACACAAATTCTGTGGGTTAGAAGGAAAGTAAGAGCCGTCTATTTCAACCAGAAAATACAAGCCCTGGCAGTTTGCTAAAAGCCCCGTTTTGAGTCACCTGACATGTGAGGAACTGTGCGCAGAAAGCAGTGAGGTAGTGAAACCGGGGCTCGGAGGGTCAAAGAGCTAGGACTTTTTGATTGGCAGGGACGGTGACATCATCTGCCACCCCACCCAGACTCCCCTGTTCCCTTTGAGCCTAGCTACAATCCTCACAGTAGCTGAGGGGGAAAGTGTTCCCCACCCCCCAGAAACAATATCTTGTTGTGAGCTATGTTTCCCCAGATTTCCAACATTTCTGGTGGGAAAATGTGCGTGGGGGGGGGACCCAAATGAGGGGGGGGGAACACTCATCCCCTCCAATATCTAGATGGTTACACCCCTCTACTGCTAGTCCATAACTTCAGGCCCCATCTAAGTATCAGATTCTTGTCTTTTAGGAGTTGGCCACACTTCTAAAGGAGATGCAGCTTGGGGGGGATTCTGAGCGGAAATGTGGGTGGCAGGAAAGGGTCAAGCACCACTTCACCATCGTGCAACTTCACTCAGATTCACATCCCCAGATGTTTTGTTTAAACCAGTGTTCCCCAACCTTGGGTCCCCAGATGTTTTTGGCCTACAACTCCCAGCATGCCAGTGTATACAACTCCCAGCATGCCAGAGAGCCAGTGTGGCATAGTGGTGAGAGTGTTGGAGTGGGACTCGGGAGATCCGGGTTCTAGTCCCCGCTCG
This sequence comes from Shinisaurus crocodilurus, assembly GCA_021292165.1. NCBI lineage: Eukaryota > Metazoa > Chordata > Lepidosauria > Squamata > Shinisauridae > Shinisaurus > Shinisaurus crocodilurus. The sequence goes on along the minus strand of JAHFWL010001192.1, from coordinate 892,750 downwards.
GCCATGAAACTCACTGGGTGACTTTGGGTCAGTCACTGACTCTCAGCCTAACCTACCTCTGACAGGGTTGTTGTGAGGATAAAATGGAGGAGGAGGAGGAGGATTATGTAAGCCGCCTTGGGTTCCTTGCAGGAAAAAAGGCGGGGTGTAAATGTAATAAATAAATAAATAAATACCTATCTAGGAGTGAGCCCCATTGCACACAGGGACACTTCTGAGTAGACGTGCACGGGCTTGTGTGATGCACCAGTCTTAATGTCTTGTTTACTTTGTCGGGTTTCCACACTGGATATTTTGAAGTTAACTTTCCCCCAGCATGTGGGGGTGGGAGGGAATGTGCCAAATCACCCTTTCCCAGCAGGAGCTTAGCAGCCTGGTTGTGTGGCTACTGTACTATTAAGCCGTTTGATGTACAATGTAAAGCTTTAATTCACCAAACATCCCAGGATGTGGAGTTATATACCAGGACTCTTAGCAGCAGGGACTCTCTCTTGGTCATCTGACTGTAAGCAGCAGAAAATAAAATGCCCAGGATCTATAAATAGATGCAGAAAGCCAGCCTCAGCGGTGCAGCCGCGGTGAAAAAAAAAAGGCACGTCCCATGCGAGGGATTAGTCCGGAAAGGACGGCAGATGACACGGCTAGTATCCATAATGCCATGACATATATCTGTGGTGCAGCTGCATTTGAAATACTGTGTGCAGTTCTTGTGTGTGTGTGTGTGTGTGTGTGTGTGTGCGTGTGTGTGTGCGCCCCCCATCTTGAAAAGGAGATGGTAGAACCGGGAAAGGTGCAGAAAAGGGGTAACCCAAGTGATCAGGGGCTGGCCCTCCCCATGGGAGAACACTGCAGTGTTTGGGAGGAGGCCACATATCCTCTGCCACAGCTCTATTTGAACAGTTATCAGAGGATGGTCCTCTATTTAAAGCAGTGTTCCCCAACCTTGGGTCCCCAGATGTTTTTGGCCTACAACTCCCAGCATGCCCCAGCCAGCTATGCTGGCTGGGGCATGCTGGGCGTTGTAGGCCAAAAACATCTGGGGACCCAAGGTTGGAGAACACTGCTTTAAAGGCTTCTTCTCTTCGAAGGGCTGTCCAGCCCAGGTCCGATTTACCCTGAGATGCCGGAGCAGCAGGAAGGAGCCTTGAAAGCTGCCCATCAGTTCCCCGCTATGGTGAGGTATATTGTATTTCTATGATCCAGTTCTATGAACAACGACAGCCATTGTTAACAGAATTTGCATCCCTACCGGGATTGGTACGTGGGAATCTGTGTCCTCCTTTTTTTCAGCAATGCATTTCGGCAGTGAGGAAAAGGCTATGCTATTCCAGGATTTAACTGCTAAGAGATCCCAGGGCAGGATGGGGTTTGGAAGCCTGAAAAAACTGACCGTGCTAGCAAAATCATGCTAACAACAAGTCCGGCTAGCAACAATTTAAGCCAGGCATCCCTGAAAGGCAAATATAGGGACCAAATAGCAGTTTATCGGAAAATAAGGTCTGGCCCTGGAAAAAAAGGGGACAATTGGAACTCAGTAACTGATTCTGCATTTGTATTGTGCAATCAGAAAGAGAATACTTGCCAGTTGCCACCAAGCCTATATTTTAATTTCAAACTCTCTCATTGTATAGGAATTTTCTCTGGAAATGTGACACTCTACATCTGCACTTGCTATGTGTTGTGAATAAGGGCTAGGTATTTTCCATCCTGCAAAGAATTAATTATCCCGCCTGCTTTTGTCAGAGTTTTCTGTTTTCCACTGAGAGGTCACATGTTTGACCCTGGTTTAACAGCTACTGTGGAATGGATCCGGTTGCTTGCACAATAAATCACAGAACACTGCAGAGAACAAGCCAAATTAAATGCCAGAAGAAAATTCCAAAGTATTGAAGATGTAATGCCCTCTGGGCATGCACAGAGAGCTGCTAGACCAAAACATGGTTTGAGGGAGGGGGCAGTGCAGAATCTGGAACCGTGTTTCAACATCTTGGGAATTTCTGCTTCTGGGAGACTCAGTTAAATGAGTTCTTTACTAGTATACCAGAACATTCCTTTCCCATAAAACAGGCATCCTCTAACAACCCATTCAAATGGTGGTAACTTCATCATATGGAAGCTTTCTTCCTGTTGAGGGCTACCCGGACATTACGCTCAACATCTGGGGCCTTCCTCCGATTGCCACCCCCCAGGGAGGCTCAGAGGGCAGAAACAAGGGGGAGGGCCTTCTCTCTCTGTGGTAGCCCCCCAACTCTGGAACAAGGTCCCCCCTGAGGCCCACCTGACGCCAACTCTACAGTCCTTTCGGCGCCAGGTTAGGACTGCCCTCTATGTTGAGGTTTTTTACAACTCTAAATAGTGTGTGGTGGGGTGGTTATTTTTAACTTTTTTTTACTGGTCACGTTGCATTAACTTGTTTTCGCTATTTGTGTCATTTTAAATTTGGTTTTAATTTTTTAATACTGTTTTTATTGTGTATATTTTATATTGTATTATGTGTTTTTTTTATTGATTGTTGTAAACCTCCCAGAGAGCTTTGGTATAGAAATGATGGTGATGATGATGATACCCCTCTTAGGACTTGGAAAAACGCCATTCTCCAATGAACTATGAAATGACAAAAGCCTCAGCCAATCAACTGCAATCGTCTCTTGCAAAACAGGGTCGGTTTGAATCCTGGGTCTTCCTAGGGGAATTCTTGCTAAAACATTCACAGCTCTAAAGTATCTATTTTATAGAAATGTAATAAGTTAATAAAATAATGTTTAGAGAGAGTTTAGTGTCTCTTACTGTACTATTTAATCCTCTGGCATTTAAAACAACAACAAACAACTGATTGTAAAAGAAAACGAGGGATCTAAAGTGAAACTTGGTAGCACAGGACAAAACATATTGCTCAGGTCTGGTACAAGGAAACTTACATGCTAATGAACCCTCTCCACTTCTCCTAGGGAAATTATGGACAGAAAATTGGCTGCTTGTGTGAATATCTTTCCCAGGGCCTCAACCATGTGAGTCAAGAACCAAATTCATTTGACCATTCCAGAAGAATCCTGTGTGAGATTGTTTATCCTCACTGGATGCTCAGCATTTTTGTTCTGTTTTGTTTTTAAGCAGACTTTCTTCTTGGCTTTTGATATAGGTATATTTGGAAAGGGGAGATCGAGGAAGCTACAGAAATACTTCTGGTAAGTGTGAGAGAATCTTATGACACTCCCTAGATTGGTCAAGTCAAGGTTTTTGCCATCTGGAGCAAAAAATATAAATAAAAAATTTGGCTCTCCGACCCCTTTGGGTCTTATATAGTGAGAAGCAAACAAAACAAAACAAAAAAAAACCATGAGCTGATGAAGATTCGAAAAGCCGGATGCTCTATTTCTCACGTTCATGTTTCATCTTGTCCCATCACTTCTTTCCCGAGTCCCCTTAGGAGGTGTTCTTTAGGGCTGGCTCAATATGACAATGATCATTTCAAAGCTACTTCGAAATAGATGGTTTTTTGATTTGTCAATTTTCAGTAAGACGTAAGAGGAGCTTGGCTGGATCAGGATGAGATTCTAGCCCTGTGCATCCCGCTTCCCACAGTGGCCAAGCAGGTGCCTCTGGGAAGTCCACCAGCAGGACATGACTACGATTGCCCCCTCCCGCCCATGTTCCCCAGCCACTGGCATTGAGAGGCATGTTGACTCCGATCCTGGAGATTCTATCTGCCCGTGACAAGTAGCCATTGATAGCCTTCTCCTCCATGAATTTGCCCGATGCCCAAGTTAGTGGGTCACCTTACATCCCGTGGGAGGTACATCACCCGTGGCGAATTCCATAGTTGAAGTGCGTGTTCTCTGAAGACATTCCTTCCATTTTCTATCCTGACTCTGTCACTATTCAACCTTGCCCCTGGGGCCCGCAGACCATTTCCGAGGAGAGCAGAGCTGAATTGAAATAATGCATGATTATGAAGATGGCAAGCTTTCAGAATTCAAATCCATTAAAAATATATATATATATTGGAAGGGACACAGGCACATTCATAGTGTGTTGGGATTTTAAGACAAGCAGGTATGTTAAATTTCAGCTGCTCAAATTCAACGTGGGGTTCCAAATTAACAGATGGAATTTGCTGCAGGTCGGTGATGCACCTACCACAGGAACATGAGCCGGAGGGGGCTATTGCAATCATATTCTGCTGGTGGGCTTCCCATTGGGACATCGGGTTGGCCACTGTGAGAAGCAGGTGCTGGATTAGAGCGGCCTTCAGCCTGATCCACCATGGCTCTTCTTAAAGAATTACCATTATGGTAAAGCAATTCCTAATCCGTGTACTTCCTCTTCCCATCGCAGCTGGTGAAAACAAGGACGTCCAAGATCAAGGCGTTGTCAGACTATATCAGGTGAGGTTCCTCTAGTCGGTGGCTAAACAACAACTTAGACCGAAGAATCTCTCCCAAAGATTTGCCGGCAGCCATGAGGGCTAGGGACTTGGCTTTTCTGAAAAATGAAAACAGCCAATTCTCAGGATGCCACGTCCTGTAAGCCGGGCCAGGCCCACCCATCCTCTGTAGGTGGGACTTCAAAGGAATGAATGGGAAACTGGTGGCTTCCTCATCACTAATGGAAGCTTTATCTGTGTATAATTGTGATTTGTCAGAAATGTGCATGTTTGAATAAGAACAGTTATTTTTAGGTTTGGGGGGGGTGTTATCTACTCAGAATGAACAAATTCCTTAAGTAGTAAGAACTTCCTAAAGTGACCCTTTAAGGAAAGCATTTTAAGCCCCCTGCTCTGCTCACAGTCATAGTAACTTTAGGGTATTATGTCCCCCCCTCCACCGCAGTGGCTCAGCCATGATAAGGTTGATACAGTAAATACCTTGGATTGCGAGCATAATTCGTTCCGGAACCAGTGCTTGTAATCCAAAACACTCTTATATCAAAGCGAGTCTCTGGCGGGCAGTGAGCGGGGCCGATTTCGGCCCGCTACGCCCGCTCAAGGCGAGCGGTTACATCCCTACACTACTTGTCTTGCAAGACGTCGCTTGTTTATCAAGTCAAAATTTATTTTAAAAAATTGCTTGTCTTGCAAAACGCTCTCAGACCAAGTTACTTGTAATCCAAGGTAGAAAAATCTACCTAAGCCAGAGGGAACCTTGTGTGGGCAGCTCAGGTGAGCGGAGTTTGGAGCACTTGCTGGGGTTTTTTCGGAAGAGGGGGTGCCACCACTGTTTTTCCCCAACCAAAAATGTTTGTGATCCCTCATATTTTAAATGGAAGCCACTGTGTGTAAATTAGAAAGCCTTTTTTTAAAAGGTTCTTTGGGGGAGCAAACCGGTGCCCCAAGTCAGGTGGCGTATCCGCTGCCTCGAACTTAAGAGGGCTTTGGCCCTCTGTGCCAGAAACCCAATCCAACATTTGCATGGCACAGTTGGGTGGAATACACAGCACTCCACCCCTATTTTATAACCCTCCATCCTTGTTGTTGTTGTTATTGTGTTCCTGAAATGTTGATTATCTTGGCCTCGTTTCTGTAGAACTTGCCACACCAGGTCAGTCTGCCACGCCTTTTTGGTGATGTCACCATCCCCCCCCTCCCCAAATCCTTCTACGATGTGATTAGTACCTCCCTTCTACCTGTGGAATCTCACTTTGGCTTCAGTAGGTGCAGATCATCTGTATGCTTCATTCCTCAGATCCGCCCATCCTTTCGAGATCCCAGAACTGATCAGCCTGCGCATTGACCAGGGAAACCCAGCCTATTTGAAATGGATGGAGGAGAGCATCCCGTATGATTAGGCACCACAATCCGGAAGGTTCTTTTGGCCAACTCTTCAAGCCACAGGGCAGCCACTGGCCAGCTGCCTTGGCATGACTGTTCTCTCTTTGCACAGATGTGGTCAAGGTGCACGGACAACTGCGCATGGCTCTCCTTGTCAGTCGTAGAGTTTCATGAGAGGGTAGAATCCTGCACTGGAGAAAACTGGAACTTTGATGCAATCCTCTCAGGCTTAGTATTCATTGTAATGTGTTGTCGGTGATTCCCCCCCCCCCAAGAAAAGTAGCCAAATGAGAAGCAAAATTTGACATTTCTCTGCTTGCATTCTCATCTGCTTGCATAGTTGCCTCTCTACCTTTTTCTTGATTTCCCAGGAACAAAGGGAATTGAGATTAAGGAACTCAGCGGCAGGCGGCAGGGATCCAAACACATGGGAGACCCCTCCTCTAGTTCCCTGCATTGAGCAGGGGGTTGGACTCAATGGCCTTGTAGGCCCCTTCCAACTCTACGATCTAGGAATCTATAAACCTGTGTGTGTGATATATCAATTTGAATTAACCATGCAAAGTATAATCAGGGGATGGTCCAGCCATCTGCATTCTGTACCAAACCAGGCCAGACACAGAATCCAGCATAAATTATGAAAATTGAGCAGTTTTGCACTCTTCCTCTTATTTTGCAGAATGCGTCTTGCAGTTCTTGATTATTTCACATAATCGGGGAGGAGCAAAGATCTATGCAGGGAGCTGAAGCTCCACTTGGTCTTGGAAATCTTATACAGCCACTCCCTCTAGCTTCTGAGATTTCAGTAAGTTGTTGTCCACGTACTTTCAAGCAAATCTGCAAAATCATGAGGACTAGAAACCTTTAAAAAAAAACAACAACCTAAAGCATCTCTGGAAGCTGAATTCTATACCCAAGACCTCATTCTCTGCTCTTTATTTCTGAGGTCCTGCAGGACCACACACACACACACACACACACACACACACAAAGAGCCCCGTTACTGACTGGCCTCATGAAGAATAAAAGAAACAAGCAAATGTTCTTTAAGGCTGCAATCCTATACATTTACCTGCAAGTAAGTCCCACTGAGCTCATTTCTGAGTAAACATCTATAGGATTGCACAGTCAAATCTTTCATTCTAGCTTCCCTCAGGTAAAAGTATGTAACATACACACACAGACTCTTTCTCAGAAAAACTGCTCATTCCTTTGCCTAGGGGGAAAGGGATTGTGTCTGTGCCCTTGCTAATGGAATAGGTTGGTGCAAATTAAGACTTTCATCTTGCTCCAAATCGGCACTAGAGAGAATCTGATTGCATGATCAATTTAAGAGCATGGGGAAATGCCTCTTTAAATCTGCTGTTAATCCATTATGTGGTAATGCTCTGATGACATCTAGAAATGGAGCCTGCCGCCCCACCTTGAAGTAACAAGAACAAAGAAGCTATTAGAAATACAAGGGTACGGGTTGCGGCGGGGGATAAGCTGTTTCTTTTTCTCCTGAAATGCAATTGTTTTTTTTGTTTTTGTTTTTGCTTAGAAATGGAAACAGTGGTGGGAGGGAAGAATTGTCCCATTTTTTTTCTCCCAGCTGGTTCTTAGAACAGAAATAATGCTGGCTGGGTTTTTTTTTTTGGTTTTTTTTTAAAGGCAGAATTTCAGTGCAGGGGAGAACTTGTGGATAGACAGAGTCAACCGCTGTCTTGCTACCCACCGTTTCCTCCTTGCTAACATGCTTTATTATTTATTAATTAAATGCATTTATATCCTGCCTTTCTGTTAAAAAACAAAAACAAAACTCAAAGCTTAGCATCAAAGGTTAACAGTGCTATATATCCTATAGATGTCTGCTTAGAAGTAAGCCCCACTGAGTTCAATAGGACTTACTCCCAGGTAAGAGTGTGTATAGGATTGCAGTCTAAAACAACTATCTCCCTGCCTTCTGGTACAGTTAACTGGCAAACACACGTTTACCAAAATCCGTATAGCGTAAAACCTTTATTGGGGCAACTCAAAGATCACCCCCCAAAATGCAAGCTTTCTTGATCTCCAGATCTCGTCATAAAGGAAGATGTTTTGTTTAAAAAAAAAAAGTGACATGATGGTTTCAGTGCCCCCAGGACGAGAGGTAGAAGAAAGTCTCAGGCAATTACAGATCCTCTATTTTTGAAGAATGTCTCCCACCAGCCAAGGAACCCGTCCAGTTCACCTTGGCTGGAGACGAACAGCTGGATTTTATGTTTTCAAAAAATGGAGGATTTACAATTGGATAAATTCTGTTTACTGGTTAGCGGTACCAGTAGGCAGAGAAACGGCAAAAGCTTGAATATTTTTTGGGTGATCTTTGAGTTGGTCTAATAAAGGTATTATACTATATAGATTTTGGCATTTTTCTTACGGCCAACACGGCTGCCTTTGTCTTTTGTAGTTTTACCAAACTAGTGTCTCAATAACACCGCCTAAAAATACAGTCGAAAGATTCCCTTTGGTCATGTGACTAGGCAATATTTCATTTCATTTCTATAGGGCCCAATAGCCAAAGCTCTCTGGGTGGTTATCTCTCTCTCCCTCTCCCCTTCTATCCCAGAATTTCCCCCCTCCATGGCTTAGATCGGTCCACCTCCCACTCTGCAGCCCTTTAATGGTGCCCCAGATCCACCGCCTCCCTCCGCCAATCACTTCACTTCGGCTCCTGTGACAGAGCTGCCACCTCTATCCCGACAACACGAATGGCCTTGGTGGAGTTTTAAAAAAAGACTTCTATTTTTTTTTTAATAATTGTACATCTGAGACATTAATTACAACTTGAATACAACAAAACAAACAAACAAAAAGTCAGTTATTAAAAAGCAGCAACTCGAGAGACATATATATATATATATATATATATATATACATATAATGAAGGTGCACAGAAGCATTAGAAAGATGAATCTGAACCAATGCAAAAATATATCCCTCTGGGCGAAACGATGCAATTTTAGAGGCCCCCCCCCATTAGAGCAAATATGACTGCTCAATCAGCTGTGGCGCCAAGAATTACATCGTGCAACAGGAATTTGCAAATACACAACCAAATTCAAATAGCTCTGCAAACTCCCCCCCCTCATCTAGGGATGGCGGCAGCTTTTTATTTCCTTTAAAGAAAGTTATATAGGCACTCGTGAAAGGGAGAAAGGGCACTTGGTCATTTTAAAACACGTCGTAGGCAAATCATTGTGCATTTTCATTGGCAACGGTAACACGAGGAGACTGAAGCGAGCGGTCACCTCACGCCCCCTTTTCCAGACATTCCTCATCATCGTGGCATCTCGGACAATGTGCATATCAAACTCCAGCTTTCTGTCCCATCATGGGAGTATCTTAATGAATTCGATACCTCTGCTGGGCAAGTCATGCCGGCGAGGGCCCGAGCCTCTTCCTGTGAGAGATTATACATTCTCCTCAGCTCATTGATCTCACATGAAACCAATGAGGAATTTTACCACATCCAAAAGTGTGTGTGCATGTGTGGAAAATCAGGCCTAAGAGAGCAGTTCAAGTCAGGGCCGGCTCCAGACTTGAGGAGGTCCCAGGCCAGGTGCCCTCCAATACCGTGTTCTCCAACCTTGGGTCCCCAGATGTTTTTGGCTGGGGCATGCTGGGAGTTGTAGGCCAAAAACATCTGGGGACCCAAGGTTGGAGAACACTGCTCCAGTAGACTCCCTTCTCCACTGGACGGCTTTGCTGGTGGTGGCGGCAGCATTCCAAGCAGCGATAGGTGGCTTCCTCAGGCTGCCATTTTAAATTTCCCATAACCCCCTGCCAAGCAACGTTCAATGGAGCTGCCCAGGTGTTGCGCAGAGTGCTGGCAGGATGGAGGTGGGAACTGCAGTCTTCCTGCAGCAGAGACTGCATTGCAATCACGGGACTTCTCCCCGTTTTTGTTATCATGAAAGTGATTCTTTTTCTCATGCGTTTTGATTCCTTTAAACTTGCAAACGGTGGTCCAGGGGCGAGATAGGTATGCTGTGAGGCACATACCTGAACCCGTCACGGGTGATCAGACTCTATAACAGCATTCGCGCCATCTAGAAGTTTGCGGTGGTGGCGCGCACACGTTCAGGCATCACCGGCATATGCCACACAAGGTTAAAAAGAATGGTGTTAACGTTAAGGCTGTAATCTAAACGCACTTCCTACGGAGGAAGACCCAGGGAACCAAGTGGGCCTTCCCCCACCACTTGCATTGCTCAGTGTGGAAATCTCTCTGTGTGTCCCCCCCCACCTTTTCCCGTATGAGCAAACATCCAGGCACTTTGATCAAAATTTGGTGGGGTTCCCAAGACCAGATAAAAATAACTTCGGGGGCCAGATCCAGTCCGCAGGCCGGCAGTTGACCACCCCTGCCGCAGAGCACACGACAGTAAAGAAATAAGGCACAGACCCTGTACAGCTTTTACCAAAACGCTCACTACTGAGGCTCAGTCTAAAGTTCTTCAGCAAACCTGTTTGGTTTGAAAGAGGGTGGGGGTGGGGAAGGTTTCATAATGTCCTGAAAACTTTTTTTTTTTTTTTTTAACTACTGCCAGCAGTTCGTGCTGGAGTGATCATGCTCTCTGGTGCTGTTGAGCACCTTTTAAAAAACAACAACCCACCAATCACCAGAGTGATGGTAGGAAAGAATGCTTCCTGCCCTCACTCTCGTTTGACTACATGATGACATCTAAAGCCAAATGAGAGTGAGGGCAATGCTTCTGCCCCTTGCTCTGATTTGACTTCATGATGAGACCCTGCAAGCCAATGAGATTTGGTTACATGATGATGTCTGCAGCCAAAGCAGAGTAAGAGTAATGCTTCCTGCCTTCACTCCAGTGACCTGAGGACTTTAAAAAATAAAATAAAATGGAGCACACGGCCAGGCAGATTTTGCAGGGCCCCTCCCCTAAAAAACTGAGCTGGAGCTCCAGCGTTGCAGCTTACGAACAGGATGGCAAAGTTGTCGGGGAAGGGGAGGCATTTCAGCACAACCCTACCTAATACTGCTTTGTCTTCATTGATGAGAACATAAGCAAATGCCATGCATGTTCACCCCTATCAGGCCTCAGACAAAGAAGGGGAGCTGGGTGCATCACGCTCAACCCAGATTCTCCTTTCCCCGCTTGGATCTCTGCAGGACACTGATGCATGGGGTGCTTCCTCAGCCAATTCCCTCCCATCCGACTACTTTTTTCCCCCGCCTCTTCCTCTCTGTCTCCACTTTCCCGCTCCCTGGCCACACAGGTAACAGAATGAGGTTGGAACAGTTGCAAGTATGAATTGGACTACTCCAGATTGCAGGAGGAAGGGGGAAATCACATTTTAGTGCTTCCCTTTGTTTTATATATATATATATATATATCCCTGCAAGTAGAAAACCAGCACAACCAGAAACAAACTGGGCGAGAACCTGTATTGCTAGTTTTCTACTTGCATGGAATTATTTTATACGAGGAAGCTTCCAAAAAATGTGATTTTCCTCACCAACACACACTTGCAGCCTGAGGTGGTTGTCTAACCCTGCCGCATCAGGAGGATTCTACCACCTCATTCTCCTGGATAGGTAGACTTAGCCTCGTCTGCTCCATTCTCTCACGGGGACGCGCAAAACCGCGCCTTCCCGGGCATGTCGGGTCAGCCACAGTTGTATCCACAGCCAGCAACCAAGCACCTCTGCCACGTAACGACCTGGGCCAGCCACTGGGGTTCCTCACAGGCCCCGATCTTCTCTGTGACCACTGAACAAACCCTATCGCCTGTTCGCCCCTATATCCCAAGGAAGCCCCCTCATCACAGCCAGGCATTGACAAGCTGCAAGGGAGTCTTTTATTTAAGGTCACATCGACACTACAAATTTAAACCCATTTAACTCTCGACCCAAGGGATTCTGGCATGGTAGCCCTGTGTGGGACTGCAGACCTGCCACAGAGAATTCTCCACCTCGTCTCAAAGCAACCGTCCCCAGGGTTCCGGGGAGGAGAATTACGCCCGCTAAACTGGTTTCAAACCAGTTTAAAAATGCATCGCACGCAGGTGTGTGGGTTCAGATGACACTGCAGCCTAAAGGAGCTTCGTCTGGTTATGCCTTGTAGCAGCATTTTTAATACATATTCCTCAGAGGCCGGTGATGGCTTGAGGCGGTGTCTTCGAACACCATAATCGGTTGCATTTATATAGCCCATTTCAAGTGCTCTGGCTGCATCGGTAGCAACCCGGTTAAGTTAGGCTAATATTTTTTTAATCTCATAATGCGCACCGGGGAGAGGCTGAGAAAACGGCAGCAGGGCCTAATGCCTGCTGGCTGAGGCAAGATCTTACCTCTGGCCTTCCTCACACACGCCGAGGCACTACGCCGAAGGTCGTTCCGACAGCAGCCCGTTTTGGCCTCCTTCCAACTTGCTCCCGCCAAGAACAAGGACACTCGGCTTGGGTGGTTTTGCCCACCGTCCCATCCCATCCGACCCCGTAATGATGACATGGATTTCCCTCTCTCTACCACCATACAAAAAGAGGGATTCCTCCAGAAGGAGCTTGTCAAGTCATTCTTTCCATGCCCAGATAGCATTTTTTTGTACTAGCAGAAACCCACATGTTCCCTCCTCGTCTCCCCCTATAACACAAAAGCAGCGTTAAAAAGCGACAAGATTCCATTTCGGCGGTAGCTTTACAGCACAAATTGCCACTCCAATGAACCCTCTCTGCAGTACTCCCATCAAAGTTTCCCCCCCCGTCCCACAGAGCCGGCGTATGGAGGACACACACGGTCCTGCTGTCCTGCAATAAGCGTTGAGTAGACCTTCTCCGAGACAGTCATGGCCCAATCCAGGCTTCCCCATCTGATCACATGATCCCTGTGAGTCAATTCCCTCCCCCGCTTCCTTCCTTGGGGCCCGATGTCCCCGGGGCAAACATGCAGCATCAGTAGGGCGTGGTGCCCTCCCATTCCACCAGGTACTCGACTCTGCCTTCCGGGGTCACCCTACGAGCCAAGCACTTGGTACTTTTCCCCGCACTACCAGCCTGCCGGCAGCGCCAAAATAGTTGCTGATGGACGACTTGAGGTGGGAGAGCGACGAGTCGTCTTCGCTCAGGCTCTCAAAGGGGTGGCAGTCGATGGCGTTGTCCGGGCGATCCGGGCCACAGGCTGCCTCGCTGTCTTCTGAGGAGCAGCCCGGCACGATCCTCTGGGGGTGCCCGGAGCATTTCTGCTTCGCCTCGATTGCCGTGTAAGCCTTAGCCGACAGTTTGCGCTTCCGGCTGCCCACGTAACTTCTGCGAGAAGATGGCGATAATAATAGTGAGAAATTAGGGCTGCGGTGTTTAGTCAATTGATCGGTTAGATCAGTGTTCTCCAACCTCGGGTCCCCAGATGTTTTTGGCCTACAACTCCCAGCATGCCCCAGCCAGCATACGCTGGCTGGGGCATGCTGGGAGTTGTAAGGCCAAAAACATCTGGGGACCCAAGGTTGGAGAACACTGGGTTAGATGACTCCATTAAAATTAATTCTGACTAAAATGTGCCCCCAATATGTCACACACACACACACACACACACACACACACACACAATATCAGTCTTAAAAGGAGCCAAACAGCACTGCAAACCTGTATACTATTTATTTATTTATTCTATTTGTTAATCGCCCATCTGGCCGGTCATCTGGCTGGTCATTTACAGTTCTGAGTAATAGCTGGATTTTATATTTTCAAATATATAAATATTGGGGGGTGGGGGTGGGAATCAAGCATTGTTTGCCGCTCTCTTGTTCCAGGTGAAACCTGAAACCACCCGATCACCTGGTAGAGCCCAAGTTGAATGTCCACAAACCTTCTTCCCCTGCATGTCTGGCCATGCAGACATCATGGCTTCAACATAAAGTGAAACCGTTTTTTCTTCTGCTTCCCCCCCCCAAACCAACCAACCTTGCATCTTGCCTGATGAAGAGATCTGGAGATCTCGAAAACTTGTAAATTTTTGTGACCTTTTGAGCCGGCCTAATAAAGGTATCGCACTAATACGGATGGTCCAGTACGAAGTAATCACATATGAGAAATGTAACAATGTCATAAATGGATATGTAGGCAATGCCATGCGCATGGCACATCACTCCAAACCACAATAAGCCACCAGCAATAGCATGCCTAGTTTGTACATTTTTACTTTTTAAATAGATGGATTTTAAAACGTGAAACTTTTCGGTATAAAGCAAAAAAACCAAAAGAAAAGGCAGTAAAAATTGGCAGAGGGTTATGGTTATAGGTGACCAGTTCCAGTAATCTCTTCATAGGAGGGAGTCCCAGTTAAGACCTCTGTGTTGACACTTGAATGAAAGACAGAAACAGGAGGAGATAAGCATCCAAATGCAACGGAAAAAAGGAGAGAACTAGGTTCTCAGGATGCAAAAATCTTTATTAAAGGAGCCCGACGCGTTTCGGCCTGTGTATTTTTCAAGGCCTTCCTTAAGGTCTTAATGAGGATTTGGAACTGTTCCCATTAATGTGACTGCAAAATCACTGTGGTGTTTTAAAACAAGCTGTGTCCTGACTGGGTGTCCTTGACATTTTGCCAACGAGATAACATCGAGAAAAAAGAAAAAAACTGTACCATAATATAATCATGTTCAAAAAGATCCATTTTTTCAGTCGCCAGTGAAACAGTGAAAGACACTAGTTGTTTAAGTAATCTGCAGACTCTTTTACAAGTAAGTTATTATTTATATAATTTTATTTATATAAATAATAATTTATATAATTTCTTTATTTATATAAAGAAAATGTATTCCTTTTTTAAAAAAAGCAGTACTTGTTTCTCATTTTTAAGAAAATGTTTTGAAATGATTTCTAATAAGAATGTAAAGAAATTCCATACACAATGAGAAAGTATTTTTATTATGTGTTGTCCCAACCATGTTAAGTTAATTTAATGTATGTATTTTGAATATTCACAGCCCCTTGAGGAAGGCCTTGAAAAATACACAGGCCGAAACGCGTCGGGCTCCTTTAATAAAGATTTTTGCATCCTGAGAACCTAGTTCTCTCCTTTTTTCCGACACTTGAATGAAGCCTCCAAAAGAGAAAGATTAAGGAAGCCATGTTTATCGATCAATTGAAACCCAGTATCAACATGAAGGATGAGACGAAACGAACCACGATGTTTATTAACGTGGCTTGATTGGATGTTTAACACCAGTGCTGATGGTTAATACAGTAATACCTTGGATTGCAAGCATAATTCGTTCCGGAACCGTGCTTGTAATCCAAAACACTCCTATATCAAAGCAAGTCTCTGGAGGGCGTGAGTGGGGCCAATTTCGGGCCGCTACGCCGGCTCGAGGCGAGCGGTTACATCCCTAATTTGTCTTGCAAGACCGTGCTCGTTTATCAAGTCAAATTTTTTAATTCTTTTTTGCTTGTCTTGCAAAACGCTCTCAGACCAAGTTACTTGCAATCCAAGGTATAACTGTAATTGTTCCCCCGTGAGACTTCTTTCTGGTCTGTTCCTGATCGGTTCCGGCTCAGTTTGTACATGGGATTGTAGCAAACTCTCACTTGTGACCGAAGCAGGCGTCTTATATGCCAAAACATTCCACATTTTAAAACCTCTTCATTTATTTTTAACAAAAAAATCTTTTAAAATGTATAAACTTGGATGTGCGATTGTTGATCGTTTGTTGTAGCTGGGGGATTAAACAATGTCATTTTTCAGACAGACAGACAGACAGACAGATGTGCTTAAAAAAAATGCAGATCATAGAATCATGGAATAGTAGAATTGGAAGGGACCTATAAGGCCAACGAGTCCAACCCCCTGCTCAATGCAGGAATCCAAGATGGCAGCAAGCCCCATCTTAAAATACAGGTGACGGGTGATGTAGCCATGGTGAATGCAAAACAAAACAGCGGATCCCTCCTGGCTAGGGATGGACAAATCTGTCTGTTTTGGTTTCTCTCAGTTTCTCGTTTTTCCGGTTGGTTCAGCCCAAACTTTGAATTTTGTTTTAACACTTCACATGGAAATTTGCATGCATTTCTGAGCCCATTTTTCTCCTAATACACGCATCTTTGTACGCAAATTTCCCTCATGTATACATTTTTGGCAAGCCATTTTCCTAATATAATAACAGTTTTCAATGTTATTTTCACTAATAGGCACAACTTGGTGGGCACACTTCCCCAATCTATTAATGCTGAATGCATTTTTTTTAATGGAAAATTTGGAGGTGTGAATTTCGAAAGCTGGTTCGTTCGAAAGTGTAAAATTGAGATGTGGACAGAACTGATTTCTCCCCCACCCCTCGTGGCCTCCCAACCTTGATTCATAGGATAGGCTGGTTGTGGCTGAGCCCGAAGTGCTGGCGGCGTCTGTGGAATCCACGTCGGAAAGGAAAGTGTGGCTTGAACTTCCACTAAAAAAAGGCAAGAAAAGTAAATTCAAGTAGCTCTTCTGCAACAACTCCAAGCCTAAGCTTAATTAATTAATTAATTAATTAAATGTATACCCCGCCTTTTTTCCTGCAAGGAACCCAAGGCGGCTTACATAATCCTCCTCCTCCTCTCCATTTTATCCTCACAATAACCCTGTGAGGTAGGTTAGGCTGAGAGTCAGGGACTGGCCCAAAGTCACCCAGTGAGTTTCATGGCCAAGCAGCGGGGACTAGAACCCGGATCTCCCGAGTCCCAGTCCAACACTCTCACCACTACGCCACACTGGCTCTCCAGTGTGACCTGCTTTAATCCAGACTGGCTCTAATCCAGGGCTCAAGTCGCAGAAAGAGCGCCCCTGAGCATGTGAAGAAGACTGGCAACCATTTCAGGGATGAAACAAAGACCATTTGCGTGCACTCAGAGGCACTCTGCTCCCGACTGCCGCTCCTGACAATGTTCGAGATTGATTCAAATGCTGAAGGGGCTGCACACATTCTGTCGAATCCTGACAGCCACACACATAGCTCTCTGAGGTAAAGCCAGAATTATTATCCCCATATTGCAGATGGGGGGACTGAGGCAGGTAAAAAAAAAAGTGGCTTGCCTAAGGCCGCCTAGCGAATTCATGGCAGAAGTGAAACATAAAAAAAGAAGAATGTCTGGATTTGGAGCTCCATCTATAAGCCGTGGTGCTATGACAGCTCAGCTGGAAGGGTATGTAGAATAGAGGGCAGGACCTCTACACATTGATTGTTGTAAACCGCCCAGAGAGCTTCGGCTATTGGGCAGTATAGAAAATAATAATAATAATAATAATAATAATAATAATAATAATAATAATAATAATACATCTCACATGATGGAAGCACAGCATGATTTCCAGCTCTACCAGATTCAAATATTCCTATCTTGATTGAGAAGAATCAGCCACAGCTATCCAAGATGCCGAGGACTGGACCCAGCAGCGGCCTTGCCTTCCCCATCTAGCCCCGTCTTACAGTCTCTCTCTCCAGGGGCTCAGACAGAGGGTTCCCCCCACCGCCGAATCACCTGGTAACCCTGACCCCTTTTAACTGGAAATGCCACCGGTCAGACCTGGGGACCGCCGTCTGCTCGTGACACGCGTGCTCTGCCCCCCAAGCTACGGAGCCCCTCTTGTTTTCATAGACCATAGAGTTGGAAGGGGCCTACGAGGCCATCGAGTCCCACCCCCTGCTCAATGCAGGAAACTAGAGGAGGGGTGTCTCCCATCCAAGTCATAACCAGGCCTGACCCTGCTTAGCTTTCCACGCTCAGACAAGCTGAGCCCGCGTGAGCCACACAGGCCTTCAGGCAGCCCAGCCCCGGGGCTTGTTACCTCTTCAGACTCTGAATTTCGTCCAAAGTGAAGTCAAAGATGCTGGCCAGGTGGTGGTTCGTGCTCCAAGCGGAGGCGAAATCGCTCTGAGAGTCACGAGAGAGATGAGAGGGGAGGAACGGTCCGTTATACAATATCCTCAGGCAGTGAAGCGCAACCCAAGGGCGACCCGTGCCAGCCTTCCGCACAAGGCCACTCCACCCCTCGTAACGCATACAAGCAGCCTTGCACAACCGGAGACGAGGCAAGCCGATGGCCACGCACAGCCTCTCTTGTCTCCAAACCTCACCCCAAAGCCTTTGGCACAGCCCCATAGGTCTCCTGAAACTCAGCCCTTAGTGTGTGTAACCGAACCAAATGTGTATTCTTCCCCTGCTTGCCCTCTCTGTCCTTCTTCCTTCCCCCACCTTCTCCTCCTCTCTTCTATCCAATTTTAGACTGTAAGCCCTTTGGGGCAGGGATCCATAATACTCTGTAAGGACCAGGCACCTTTGTGGTGTTTTCTTATATCCCAGAGGTGGGGAAGCTATGGCCTTCTTTTAGACGGTGCTGTACTCCAACACCCATGAGCCCCAGCCAGCATGGTCAATGGTGGGGGTGATAGGGTTTCTAGTCCCAACAACAACATCTAGATGGCCACAGGCCACTGGCATGTGCTAACTGCAAACTCAAGTCTTTATGTAGCCATCCACAAGAGGCAGGCTTGGGCAACCCCAAGAGGTTTGCAGAAGTGCCAAGAATCAAAAAGGGGGAAAAGCCCAAACTGCTCTGTGAGGACTGAGCATGCTCAGTGAGCGTAGGGGGACAAAAGGAATGCCGTATCCTGGAAGAGGGCATAGTTGGCTGGCACCCTGAACAGGAGCCCTCCCCATGGCACTATTTTGTTGCAGGCCCCAGCTGGTATATAAAGAAATAGAACAGTGTTCTCCAACCTTGGGTCCCCAGATGTTTTTGGCCTACAACTCCCAGCATGCATGCTGGCAGTTGTAGGCCAAAAACATCTGGGGGCCCAAGGTTGGAGAACATTGAAATAGAAGAACAACTTCAGCAATGCCCTTTGACCCATCATGTGGTGGATGATCTACCTGTTTCTGCAGTTCCAAACAGGCAATAAAAACCTGGCTTAATTATCAGATACGGGCGCTGCTGGTTTTCCAAAGCCCATCAGCTGTTGTTAAAAAAAAAAATAGAATCTTGACACTCTGGTCTGAATAAAATCAAGACATTCAAACACACAAGCACAACCTGGTAAGCGAAGCAAGGGACAGTTTCTTTGAAAACCAGCAAAATATCATAAAACTAACACTGGGAATAGCGTCCTCCAAGAGAAATTTCGACCTTTTCCTTCTCCTTTCCTGCTGGAGCTCGTGTGGCAGTGAACTGTGGAAAGACAACATGAGGAGAGTACGCCAAATCAAAAACCGTTCAGTTGAAAATTGCGGGGGGTGGTGGTGTTGCGTGCCGATCATTTTCTTGCATTTCATCTGCACAGCTGCATAAAACAGCGAGGTTTCCCCATTCCTCTGATGCCCGTTTACATGTGGAACAGGGACTCAGATCCACATCTTGGGATGTGGAATCTGGAACCAAGGGGGTGGGATCTATTCCAGATTAATTAACCCACCGTGAACGGGGACAGAGGGGATCATCTTAAATGTGGATCTCGACAGTGTTTATCTGCTACCTGTTGTCACTTCTAGGCCTGTCCCCAAATGACCCCCAAATTTCATGGCCCCATTTGCAGGTGATGAATTCAGGGGGCCATTTCTCTAGCTTACACAGAGGGGAAATCACCACTAAGTCCACAGTGAGTCTGCTCAGGGGGCTTATGCAGTTGGCCAGCACCAGGACAAAATGTTTTAAGGGGGCCCACAAGAAGCACTGGCAGTGGGCCTTGCCAGAGCACTGGGGCCCCGGCAGCTGCCCAAGGATGCCAGATGCCGAAACTGGCTCTAGGGAGGAGGATGGTGCCAGCTGGCAGGGCCTTGCAGGGGGCCATCTAAACGAGCCCCTGCCCCCCCCAAAACCTCAAGCAGTCTCTGCTCTACCACCTCATTCTGCTGCCTGCCAGCCCGGTGCAGCGGGCAGAGCAGCCTTCCCCAACCTAGTGCCCTTCTGACATGTTGGACTACAACTCCCATCATCCCAACCATTGCCCATGCTGGCTGGGGATGATGGGAGCTGAATCCAAAACAACAGGAGGGCACTAAGGTTGGGGAAGGCTGGGTTAAGAGTGTTGGACCTGGTCCAAGGAGACTGGGTCCAAATCTCCACGCAGCCATGAAGTTCACTGGGTCACTTAGGCCCCAGCCTAAGCTACCTCACAGGGTCGTTGTGAGGATAAAGGGGGTGGCCCCCCTGGAAGCCACCCTCCCGAGCTCCTTGAAGAGAGAGAGAGAGAGAGAGAGAGAAGAGGGTGGGATATAAAAGTGAGAAATGAATGAAGGGATCAAGCCGAGAGCGTCACCCTGCCCAGAGGCAGACCTGCTTTTATGGGGATACTTGAGTCTCCCTCTTTTCTTCGGCTCAGAAGTTCTGCAATCAGCCAGTCCTGGGATCTTCTCAGGTAGAAGTTTGCTCGGCGGGTTGGGCGGGACTCGAATCCGCAAGCGGAAGATGCATTTCTTCTTCTTGATTTCCTTCCCGCACAGAAATCTGAAAGGCAGCGGAACGGAAGCTCAGAATCCTGTAGACTGGGGAGGCACTGTCTGTGACGCGGCAGGGCCAGATCAGCCTTCCCCAAGTCGGTGCCCTCCAGTTGGCTTGGGCGACCACTTCCAGCCTTCCTGACCATTGGCAAGACCGGCTGATGCTGATGGGAGCTGATAAATTAAGGGGCAAAATCCCTCAGCACCTCAAGACAGGAAGAAATACGACAGGGGATCTTTGCTGAATTGGACTTTATTTATGAGTAAATATTTTAGAGAGATCATAGGCAGAGGAAAGGGCACATCACTGAATATGATATTGCTATATTAAGTGCCACTGTTCTAATTCCACTTCCAGCAAATTGTGCAAAAACAATGACTCGACAATGCTAAAGGCTTGCAATAGGGGTTTTTCTATTGCTGGTTTTATCAAGTGTTAGCTTCAAACTATATTGTATATGTATGTATTGTATATCGTTTGACAATCTTAATGTAAAGTTTTAGATTTTAATGTGATATTCCTAATTATACTATATGGCTTTTAATTCTAATGTAAAGTTTTCTTTCCAATGTTTGTTTGTAATTGTTTTTTTTTGTTTTTTTAAATGGTCGGAAGACTTATTCAATAAAGTTATTCATTCATTAAAGGCTTCTAGTGAGGAAACAACCAGACCTCTGATAACCGAGATAAACTTTAAAAAATATATATTAAAATGGGATTGTGTGTGTGTGTGTGTGTGTGTTGGAGAGCTGGGGGGAAGAATACTTCCGTTTATTTTTAGAGGATTGGACCAGAATTTGCCTTCTGTGAACGGAACGTCCCTCCACCGGATTTTTGGGGATCCGCCCTCATCACAGTTCACCCCATTCAGCAGGTCTCCTGTCTCTCCGTGTAGCATTTTCAGGGGGCTGCTGCGGGGACTGGGGAGGAAGGGGTGGGCACTTCTACCTCCAGCAGCACAGTTGCTCCAGCTTAAACTCTGGATCCAGCCCGGGGCGGGTAAGAGAGAGGAGCCCACCTCCTGCGTCTCTGCATAAGTCACTGTTCTCAGGGTGCCTGCAGCTTAGCAAAGCGCAAAGCAGCCGACCCCTGCAGACACACAGCGGGGAAACCTCGTCCCGGGGCAGATGACTGAACGATCCGGTCTGACCGGACCCAAAGACATCTCCAGGCACGCAGATCGGAAGGAGGCAGAGCTGGAGGAGCGGCTCACAGAGCTGCAGTGGGCAGGCGCTTCCATTTTTTGGGGAGGGCGCTTTGGACTCACAGAAGCCTTTCGTTTTATTTCTATGTGTGTGTGTGGGGGGGGGAGAAATACCCCCTTTCAGCTCACCTGCTTTTGTAGCTGTTTAGTGCATCCAGGAGGTGGGGGCCTCGCTCCGCCACAGGGGTACCCGTCAGCTGGGAGGGAGAATTTTGAGGCAAGAGATCAGTGCAAACCTGGATTTGAAGGCAGACCTGAGAACGACGCCCCTGCTGGACCAGGTCAAAGGTTCATCTAGTCCAGCATTCCGTTTCCAGCCAGTTCCTGCTTGTCCCCTGCGTCTGTTACTCACAGGTAGGCTGCCTCTGCATATATGGGGGCTCCCGTTTGGCTCTTGCGGCTATTAGCCACTGAGAGACTAGTAAGAACTGCTCTACTGGGTACGAAGCTGCCTTATGTCGAATCAGACCATCGAGCTCAGCACTGCCTACATTGGACCGGCACTGGCTTTCTAGGATTTTAGAAAGCAGTTCTTCTCAGCCCTACCACTGAGCTATTGTGTCCTTCCTCTAAAGGAAGTAAGATTCCAGTCCTCATGGTTCTGAACAAACGGCTGAACTAAATAGGAACATAGGAAGCTGCCTTATACTACCAAGTCAGACCATTGGTCCATCTAGCTCTATAATGTCTACACCAGGTCTCTCCAGCCTTGGGTCCCCAGATGTTGCTGGCCTACAGCTCCCAGCATACCCAGCCAGCACGGTTAATCGCAAGGGATTCTGGGAGCTGTAGTCCAGCCACATCTGGGGACCCAAGGTTGGAGAGCCCTGGTCTACACTGACTGGCAGAGCCTTCAAACAGGGATCTTTCCCACCATTACCTGGAGATACCAGGGGGTGAACCTGGCATTTTCTGCATGCGACCAAAGGGCCACCTAGTCCAGCAGCCTGTTTCCGGCAGTAACCAACCAGATGTTATGGACCAAATGCAGCTTCCAACTACTATTTTAGAATCTACTCTTACTTACTGTTATTTTTATATTCCAGTTGTTCTATTTGACATGGAGATGGCAACTTACAAAGCCAACCTCCTCGGAGTGGTTATTCATCCCATGACCACGAGGAGGAACCCAAGTTTCAACTTCCAACTTCCCTCCCTCCCCAGCAGAAATCCACAAACAAACATACCATCCATGCTAAGGATCTGTCAGCTCCGTGACCTTACCTTCCCAAGCTGTAAAAGGTCCCAGTGGTGATTGACAAAGGCTAAGATTTCCTCAAAGTCAAAGTATTTCTTCTTACTTTGCACACCCAAGTTGTAGAGCACAAGATGCACAACGTCGACCCTGTGTGTACACAGGAGGCAGCAAGAGTGACTGAGACCTTCCCAGACCTAGAACTTCTGGGGAGGGGGGGGGCTGTGATTTTTACATCTGATTTCATAGATTTCACAGATCATAGAGTTGGAAGGCGCCTACAAGGCCATCGAGTCCAACCCCCTGCTCAATGCAGGAAACTAGAGGAGGGGGGTCTCCCATCCATGTAATAACCAGGCCTGACTCTGCTTAGCTTTCCATGCTCATAGATTTCATAGATCGTAGAGTTGGAAGGGGCCTACAAGGCCATCGAGTCCAACCCCCTGCTCAATGCAGGAAACTAGAGGAGGGAGGTCTCCCATCCAAGTAATAACCGGGCCTGACCCTGCTTAGCTTTCCACGCTCAGACAAGCTGAGCCAGCGTGAGCCACGGGCCTGTATGTGGCCGGTAGATAGCCCATGGATCCAAGCAGGGTCCTGGGGCAATCTTATCCTGCAGACCCTGGCTGGCAATCCTACCCAGGGGTGGAATGGCTGGTCTGTGCTTTCACTCTTAAAAGAAAAGAAAAGCCATTTCCAAGCTGTGAGAAATGCAGCTACTCCGCACCTTAACGTTACGAGCCTGTGTTGGATTCTGCGTGCAAGAGGGACGTAATTGGCCGCATTTGCACTAAACACCCAGCCAGAATTGCTGGGAATTCTGGCTTATTGGCAATTATTTGCGTTGGATGCTCCCGCCTGCAGGAGGAGCCAAGGAGCATCCAAGAGGCAGCAGGCAGGCACCAGGGCACTGCTCGTTACCCATAAGCCAACATTTCCAGCAATTCCGGCTTAGCGTTTTGTGCCGGTATGTACATGCATAAATGCGTATCTATTCTCGAGTACCTGTGTTCCACGACTATGGGCGAAACAAGAGATCCACAATCAGATTTTCCCAACATTTTAATGTGATACGAATGTACACGTATGATTGCCCCCAAATTGTGCAGTGTTTTCCTGACCCACACCTGTACATTGACAAAAACACCACACAAAAAAGAATCTTGATAAAACTGCACGCACAACTACATCAGAGTTTGTTCTTTTGCAGTGTTCCATCAGTGGAGACAAATGCACATGTGAAGGCTGACGCTGGCTCAGCTTGTCTGAGCGTGGAAAGCTAAGCAGGGTCAAGCCTGGTTATTACTTAGATGGGAGACCTCTTCTCTAGTTTCCTGCATTGAGCAGCGGGTTGGACTCGATAGCCTTGTAGGCTCCTTCCAACTCTATGATCTATGAATCAGCAAAGCACCACACAAAAAATGGATCTTGATACAACGGCACGTACAACCACAAATGCGTACGCGCATCAACGAAACACTTCACAAAAAGTATTTCAATAGATGCAACCGCATTAAGGATCTTTTTGCATGTTTTATCAAGGCGCATAAGGTCCCTGATAATGTAGAGGGGAAAGACACAAAAGAAATGAGGGAAACTGGATGCTGGGGCAAACTGTGCATGCACTGTGCTTCGTACAAAATTTGGAAATTAAAAATATATGAAACAGTTAAGGATTCCTAGTGAATCCTTTGAAAAAACAACTGGGCAATTCAAAATTCCAAAATCCAAGCAGAAATTTGGATGAGGAGAGTTTTGGAAGCATAATTCCCTTTATTTCCAATGAAACAGAAGCACAAGAGGCGGGAGATATCAGCAGGATGCGGGAATCCCAAAGTTTGCAGAAGAAACAAGGGAAAAAAAGGGGGGGGGAATCATTGAGGGAGGTGGCCCCAAAAACATTCCAATGAGGGTTTATTTAATTTAATTATTTTTATTTAATACATTTTTATACCGCCCAATAGCCGAAGCTCTCTGTTGAGGTTGAGCATACTCAGTGGCCATGGAATTCTGACTAACTATTGTGGGAGAAAATCAGGGGTTGGTGGGCAGAGGGAATGGAGCCAGTGTGGCGTAGTGGTGAGAGTGTTGGACTGGGACTCGGGAGATCTGGGTTCTAGTCCCCGCTCGGCCATGAAACTCACTGGGTGACTTTGGGCCAGTCACTTGACTCTCAGCCTAACCTGCCTCACAGGGTGGTTGTGAGGATAAAGCGGAGAGGAGGAGGAGGAGGATTATGTAAGCCGCCATGGGTTCCTTGCAGGAAAAAAGGCAGGGAATAAATAAATAAAATAAATAAACAGAACGGTTGGACATCCACACCGCAATATTTTGTTGACCTTACCATCTCAAGGGCAAACGCTTGATGTACTCTGGGCCCTGGTTACACACCGAGCAGTAGAAAACATAAAATCTGAAAGATAAACAAAGGCAGAACTTCATTTTATTTATTTATTTATTTCAGATGCACACAAGAATCAATAGACAACAACTGGACGAACAAATAAAGAAAACACAAAGCAACCCGCGTCCGCCCCCTCCAGAAAGTAATTAAATCATCATAAAACAAGACACAGCAGAGCTTGAGAAGGGGAGTCTTCCCTATGGTTCCTTTCACTTGCCCAGCCAGCAGTGCAGAAGCTAACCCCTCATGCCGTGCTGCCGTGCTGTGTGGGGCACATAGAAACGCAACCCACGTGGGCGGGGGGGCAGCACAACTGAAGCAACCAGTCTCAACCACACGTGGGTCTCCTCCTCATGTCATGCGCCTCACCCCTACAGCGTGGGCCTGCGCCAGGGGGGATTGTCCGGCTGAGCATGTGAAGAGGGAAGGGGACCCACAAGATGAGAAAGAGATAGGTTTGGGGACTTTCCAGCGGACGGCTTCGATTGAGGCAGCACTACAGAATTTATTCCAGGGACGGCAAATCTGATGTTGCTAAACTCCCAACTGCCGCCGGCCCCAGCCAACATGGCAAATGATCGGGGATGATGGGCACTGTGGTCCAACAAAGTCTGGGCGGGGGCACAGGTTGCCCACCCCCGGAATAAACTCTGTAATGTCACCCCAATCCAAGCTGTCACAATCCTTTAGCACAAAGATCCCTACCTGGTCAGCCCAAGCTTTCTTTGTTTCAACAGTATTATAATTTAGTGTGTGTGTGTCATTTTATTGCTGCTACTGCTAAACAATTGGGAGTCAGAAATCCTCATCTATCTTCACCAAATCACCCAGAGACCTACCACTAGATCCAGATCTACCTTCTGCCCACCCGATGTATACACTGAATATTGCATTTTTAAATATGTAAATACATTTACAGCCCTACCCAATGTGGGTGTCAGCAACCCTCTGAACTCAGGTTATGGGCATCCAATGGAAGTTGGGAAAGGCACGGCGGCTAGGATTGCCACCACACTCCCCTCGCCCTCCAAAACTTTTAGATGGCCGATTGTGGCTGTCTAAATGTTTTTCTTCTCCTCGTGAGGAGGAGGGGCTGAGGCACGGCCTGAATTCGTCGGACGACGGAGGTGCTCGGTACCAAAGACGGTCTTCCGTCTTTGGTTCCCAGCCGGCACGGAAAGAACCGTGCCGGCTGTGAGATGGTGGGGGAGGGATTTCCGAGTTTGCAGGGGGGAACCCAACCTATCCTATGCCCCCCCCGCCCCAGGCAAGGTCGGGGGACGGATTGTGCCCTTAAACAAATGGAGGAAGCACAGGCCTGTATCGATTGCCGTTAGCCATAATGACTAAGAATGGAGCCCGCATGCCTCAGAGAACCAAATGCTGGAGATAAACATGTTTAACCTGCTTGTTCAGGCCCTGCTTGCGGGTGCCCAGAAGCGTCGGACTGGCTACATTTAGGATGCTGACGAGCTTCGGTTTGATCTCGCTTTGCCAGTTCTTAACGTGCCAAATCTGCCGGCCAGGAGGGAGAGGGCAAGCAGTACCTACCGATCTCCAAACAGCATCGGATCACCGAGGCATTGCGTGCAGGCCTCGTGGAACCACTGGCGGCAGTGGCAACATTGCAGCATCTTCAGGTACCATCTGCGGGGGGGGGGAAGAAAGAAAAACGAGGTTGGAATGAGGATGAAGAACGTGTTCGTGTGTGGGGAGGGGCACGAGGGAAATACAGAGGTCCCATTTCAGAGGACAACCCCCCACCCCCCAATCCAAGGACACATTTACACTACAAATTTAAACCAGCCTGAAGCCTGTTTAACAATTACCCCCACCCCCCACTTTACCATCAATGGGAGAAATACATTATGCAGTTACAAAAGACAGGGTCTTTTCTGTGGTGGCACCCCCAACTTGAGAATGCCCTCCTGAGGGAGATAACGATTGGTGCTGACCTTGCTTTCTTTTCGGCACCAAAACAAAACGTCCATTTTGTTCATGTACTTCTTTTTGAATGATTAATTTGTTTGCTGATTGAATAGTTTTTATGCCTCTTATCTTGCAATTTTATCATTGCAATTATATTGTATTTGTCTTTTTACAATGTTATGTACACTGTTTTGGGACCCCTTGTGGACAAAGGGCAGTTTGCAAATTTGAAAAGTTAAAAATAAACAAAGGAACACACACACACACACACTGGGAACTGTAACTTCACAAGGGGATTGAGGAAAATGAGAGAGCCACAATTCCCAATGTTCCTTAAGGCAGGAGCCCTAAACAGCTTGGGGCCAGGGTATCTGAAGGATCGTCTCCTCCCATATGTACCTGCCCAGACACTAAGATCTTTGCCAGCAGTCCTTCTCCGAGAGCCCCTGCCAAAGGAAGTGAGGCAGGTGGCTACCAGGAGGAGGGCCTTTTCTGTTGGGGCAGCCCGGTTGTGGAACGGGCTCCCCAAAGAAGCTCGCCTGGCACCTACATTATACTCTTTCCGGCGCCAGATGAAAACCTTTCTATTATCCCAGGCATTTTAATCATCTTAATCATTTTAATCTTGTAGTTGTTTTTAACTCTGTTATTGTAACTGCTGCTGCTAGCTTTGCTGTTTGCTTTTAATCTGTGGTTTTAAATTTTCTATTTATATTGTATTGTATTTTATGGTTTTAACTGTTGTAAACCGCCTAGAGAGCTTCAGCTATTAGACGGTATAAAAATGTATTAAATAAATAAATAAACAAACAGATGTTCAAAACAGGCTGAAGTGGATCGTGTAGGCAGGACCACTACCACCCCCATTTCTAGTTTCACATCTTCCCGAGCCAAAATGGAAGGGAATGAATCCATGGGAAAGAAAGGCAGGATTGCTTTGTCCCTGCCGTCCAACATCTTCAGACAGCCCGACGACCACCCAGCCGCCATCTTTGTTTTGTTTCGTTTTCCGGCTTCATTCAATTTGTCTTACTCGCCAGGCCCGCCACAGTAACAGTAACACTGCTGCTGATTGGTTCTGTGGGGAGAGTCCCATTCCAGCAGCTCCGGCTTATAGGACAGCACCATCTTGACCATCTGTAGCGTCTTCGCGATGGCTCCTTTCCTCAGGGCTCCACCCTTCTGCGAAAGCAACAACAATTGGCAGGAATAAGGGAAGATACTCACCTAGACTACTGTAATGTGCTCTACGTGGGGTTACCCTGGAAGACGGTTCGGAAGCTTCAGCTGGTACAGAACGCGGCGGCTCGCCTGATTAAGGGCAGCCACCGGCGTGATCACATCACGCCAGTGCTTAAGGAGTTGCTACCAGTTGCTTGCTGAGCCGAATTCAAGGTGTTGGTTTTGACCTTTAAAACCCTACCCAGCTCCGGCCCAGTTTATCTCAAGGAGCGCCTCCGGCAACATTAAGTAGGCCACTCAACAAGGTCTGCCACGGATGGCCTTCTCCTTATCCCATCTAGCCAGAGTAGCCAGGCTGGTGGGGACTAGGAAGAGGGTCTTCTCTGTGGCGGCCCCCACGTTATGGAACTCCCTCCCTAGTGACCTTCGCCATGCCCCCTCCGTGATGAGCTTCCGCTGTGCATTAAAAACATGGTTGTTCAGGCGGGAATATGGGGTGGGTTAGGATTTTAAAAGAATTTTTTATACTGTTTTAATTATTATATTTTATTGTATTGTTTTAATTGTACATCGCCCAGGGTGGCCGGCCGGATGGGCGATTAATAAATATAATAAATAAATAAATTCTGTCATGGGGGGGGGGCATTTCACACAAAGGGCAGTGTGGATGAATCCATGTATTTATTCACGTTCCCTTTTATGTATTTCCAATCATCTTTTTTTTTAAAATAAAACATTCTTACATTTCTGTTTGGAAAAGAAGTGGTAATAACCTCAATAAATCCACTCGCAATTATTAAACCAGAACAGAGATGTGTGTAGCTCAGCCCAAGGCCTGCAAGTCCAAATAAATGGATTTCAACGAGATTTGGAACCCAGCTAGACAATGGAAGCTTCCCCCGCCCCGTCCTGCAATGCAAACAGCGGGTGCTGGAGGGCTGCTCCGGATTGGGGCCACAGCGGGGGAGGGGGGAGGCAAGGAGTTAAAGATCCTACCCTGCCCTGCTATGGTCCTGGTCTCAACCAGTCTGCCCCCCCCCGTCACCCCCTACCTGCCTTTTACACAATTGCTAATGACTTGAAGGTCATCTTGTCCAGTTTGGACCTTTCTCCCAAACTTTCTCCCAAGTTAAGGGTGCTTTGGACTGTCACTTTAAAACAGTAGAACCACATTTTTTTAAAAAAAAAACACAACAGCTTGGCGCACATCCTTATTAAGAACACAGAAAGAGCCCTGCTGGATCAGAGCAAGGGTCCGTCGAATCCAGCATCCCGTTCACACAGTGGCCGACCAGCTGGCGATGGGAAAGCCACAAGCAGGACATGCGTGCAACAGCACCCTCCCGCCCATGCTCTGTTGGGTTTTGCATAGGCAGAACGAGATTACCACCTGACATCAGGATTATCACCTGACGTGGTGGGTGTCTCTTGAGTTCAAGTACACAAGGCCTTTGGTCACGAGACATAGTCTCGAGATGATATGACTCAGCAACCTTGGACAGATTTGGGGTAAACATGTTGATGAATAGGTTATACAACTGGGGTGAGTAATATCCTATTTATAGGTGCAGGGTCTGTGATATAAAGCTAACACACTTGTTGATAGTTTCACGTCTCCTTCACCTCTCGTCTCGACTCGACATGTCGTATTGTTCTGGACTTCACTTCATCTAGCCTTACCACTGGGGTATTGGATTTGAGTCTGCAATGATGTAGTGAGTAAGAGATGCATTGATTGCCTTAATCCCATGTAATTGGGTCTTACAAATAAACTCTTTAATCTTTATTAACTGCTGTTATCTCCTCCTTCCGCCTGCGTGACTGGGACTGAGGGTCACTGGCTAGGGAAGCTTTTGAACCCGGGTCAGTCCAGCTCTCACATGCTCCCCAGCGACTGGTATACAGAGGAATGCTCCAATACTGGAGGCACCATATAGCCATCGGGACTAGTAGCCACTGATAAGTCTTTCCTCCATGGATTTGTCTAGCCCCCCCCCCCACCTTTTTAAAGCCATCTAAGTTGGTGGCCATCACCACATCCTGTGGAAGCTAATTCCACAGGTGAACTATGTGCTGTGTGAAGTACTACAGTAATACCTTGGATTGCAAGTAATTTGGTCAGAGAGTGTTTTGCAAGACAAGCAAAAAAAAATTTGACTTGATAAACGAGCAATGTCTTGCAAGACAAGCGTAGGGATGTAACCACTTGCGTAGCGGGCCGAAATCGGCCCCGCTCACGCCCACCAGAGACTCACTTTGATATAAGAGTGTTTTGGATTACAAGCACGGTTCCGGAACGAATTATGCTTGCAATCCAAGGTATTACTGTACTTCCTTTTATCTCTCCTGAATCTGCCACCATTCAGTTTCATGGGATGACCCGGCTGGGTTCCAGACAGTATTGTAAGAGAGGGATACAAACTTCCCGCTATCCGCTTTATTCCACACCAGACATAATTTTATACACCTTTATCGTGTCCCCCTCTTAAGTCGCCTTTAAAATGCCCAATCCATGAAAAAGAATCCAAACACTTGTCAGAATAAAGATGTTTCGACAAACATCAAGAGATATCTGATGAAGTGTAATCGGGGCCAGGCAGACCTCTCTCAGAAATGTATTCCGTAGCCTGGGCGCCACAACAGAGAAGGTCCTGCCCCTCCTGCCCTACTACTGAGGTTGGAGAAACATAAAACACACACCTTCAAATGTCAGCTGACTTCAGTGTTTAGGCAGGCTTAGATGGTGTTAAACAGGCTTCGAAAAATTCATGGAAGGTAGGTCTAAATGGACCCTCCGCGGTCAGAACTACTATATGCTTCTGATTGCCAGATGCTGGGGCCAAACACGAGAGCTAGGCTGTTGCCTTTATGCACTGTTTATGTGAGCATCTGGCTGTCCACCGGCGGAGACAGAGTGCTAATCAACCATTAGCAGTTCTGAGGGTCAGTAGGAAACATGGCTTGGATTCCATCACTCACCCGCACAGCCAAGGCAAAGATACATCTCCGACAGAACCAAGGAGTCACCAAGGAACCCTCGCGGCTGCTCACCACTGGGATATGACATTGCTGGTGATAACCTGGGGGTGGAGGCAGAGACGTGCAGACAAATTACGAAGCTGAACACTTCCTCCTGGCAAGTAAAACCTTCCCGTCACCCGTTGCCCAAATCTAGCGGAACAGGAACAGAAGGCGCCCAATAAGCTACCAGTTCAATTGGACCCTCCAAGCATTCCAGTTCCCAGTAAGCTGGCCAGCGTGGAGAAGCCACCCACAAGCTCCGAGGGGCAGCGCGAAAGTAGGCGAAATGCCGATCGCACGATTTAGGAACTGGGTGGTTGGCTTTTTAAAAACATGAACTGCAGGCATGGGACCCGAACCGGGATTGGGACCCTGGTGTGTGTGTGTGTGGGGGGGCATGGAACCTTCTAGCCCCACAGTGGTGCCGAAATGGTCAGGCCCCCAGTTGGCTGCAATTTGCTTTGGGGGAAAACAGTCCCGTTTCACTCCGATGGCAGGTTTCTCCCCCACGGACCGGCCCTACAGCAGAAGGCAAAGGGTTAAAGCTTCCCTATGCCAGAGTCCCAGTCTGGATCAGGACCACAGCGGGGAGCAAATGGGCTAAAGCCACCCGACCTGCCGCAACAGGGTCCCGATCCCTCCCCACTGCCTGCAATTTACTTTTTTAAAAAGCCAATGAAGTAACCGCTAATTGCCTGATTGGCGCCTTATCTAGTCTGGCCCTCAGACACTCGCTCAAATCAAAACAGCTCCTGGAAGAGGTGAGGGGAACGGGCAGGATGGGGAGGAGATGTTCAAAAACTCAAAAACTGTCCACCACTCTCCTAGGAAGCCTCCGTCCTAGGCTGAGAGCAGCTGAACTAGCCCCCAAATGAGATGGCGGAGGCCACTGTCGTCAGGTGGGACGTGGGTTCCGGAATTCAACTCAAGGCCGGAGTGGGCCCGGAATCCTGGGCCCAGGGACTCGCAGGCAGCAATGCCTGCCACCGGGCTGTGCCCAAAGGACGCCACACATCAAGCTTGTCGGATGGCGAGGGGGATCCTCCGGAATGTTCTTCCTCACCCAATCCACACTTCCCGCATATCAAGATCTCGTTCAGGGGGCCCGTCGTCTTCCCCAGGCAGATGTTGCACTTCGGTTCCTCTCCTGGCACGCCAGCTAGAAAGGAGAGAGAAGTTGGGCGCATTTGGCACGGTATCTTGGGAGAGCGTCGGGAGAGTTTCTAGGGCGGTGTTCTCCAACCGTGGGTCCCCAGATGTTTTTGGCCTACAACTCCCAGCATGCCCCAGCCAGCTACGCTGGCTGGGGCATGCTGGGAGTTGTAGGCCAAAAACATCTGGGGACCCACGGTTGGAGAACACTGTTCTAGGAGACGTTTTGGCCTTCATCGGCAGAGCCAGCAGTGTGTGATGACGCGAGTTGCGGGCCAAAACATTGTGGTGTGGTTGCTGACTCATCTATAGAGCTCAATAAGCTTTCATACCAAGTCAGACCACTGGTCCCATCCAGATCGGTGCTGGCACTGTCCATTCAGGACCTTAAGCACAGGCTTTCCCCATCTCCTACAGTCTGATCCCGTTTTAACCGGGAATGCCAGGGACTGAACCGGGGGACCTTCCACATGCAAAGCAGGTGCTCTGCCACTGCGCCAAGGCCCTTTCTGCCTGCGGCATTGCTAACATCTGCACGATACATTCCACAGGGTGGCTAGGATGATAATGGGTATGACTTTGCAAGAGTCTTCCAAACACCCCAATACTGGGAAGTTCCCACATGAGCCTAGGAGTCCTGGGCAGCTCAGAACATAAGACGAGCCCTGCTGGGCCAGGCCAAGGGTCCATCTAGTCCAGCATTGTGTTCACACAGTGGCCAACCAGCTGCCCACGGGAAACCCACAAGCAGGACATGAGGGCAACAGCACCCTCCCACCCATGTGCCCCAGCAGCTGCTGTACATAGGCATACGGCCTCTGACGCCGGAGGAAGCACATAGCCATCTGGACCTTCTAGCCATCGACAGCCTTCTCCTCCAAGAATTTGTCCAATCCCCTTTTAAAACCCTCCAAATTGGTGGCCATCATGACATCTTGTGGAAGTGAATTCCATAGTTTAACTATGCGCTGTGTGAAGAAGGACTTTTTATTTATTTATTTATTATATTTATACCCCGCCTTTTTTCCTGAAAGGAACCCAAGGCGGCTTACATATTCCTCCCCCTCCTCATTTTATCCTCATCTTCACTTGAGGCCTGATCGAGACATGCAGTGGAATGCCCTGCAGATGTGCTAGTGTTTTCTTACTTAAAGGAAGTTTTGTTGTGCATAAGGGAGCATTCCAAAATGGCCTCTCCCCCCCCCCCCCGCACAGGTGGAAGTGGTACGGTCTGCTTTACATCCTCAGAATTCTACTCCCTCATCCCGCCGCATGAGTGTGTCGACTGGGCCTGTGCAGAAGGGGCAGAGAACCCGCCAAAAGGAGAGACTGCAGGCTCACACACCATGTTGGATGTCTTTCCAAAGCACCCAATACTTGGAGTTGTCTTCAAAGGTCACCAGGCAACTCTGCTTAGAGCTGCTCACCTGCAAATATGGACAAGAAAAGAAAAACTGTAAGAAAGTCTGCAGGAACAGAGTCCAGGCATATGGTTCAAAGCTGGAACGATATATAGGCCCTTCTCCAAGTACAGTAATACCTTGGATTGCAAGTAACTTGGTTTGAGAGCGTTTTGCAAGACAAGCAAATTTTCAAACATTTATTTATTTATTTTTGACTTGATATACAAGCGACGTCTTGCAATACAAGTACTGTAGTACGGCTTAAATTAAAAATCTCTGTACACATTTTTTTTGGGGGGGGGGATTTCGTTTTGATATAAGAGTGTTTTGGATTACAAGCACGTTTCCGGAACGAATTATGCTCCCAAAATCCAAGGCATGACTGTACCCTCTTCAGGGGAAGTGAGTCATGGGGCTCTCATGACCCAGGACCCTGACTTCTCTTCCTCAGAGGACAAGGTTCCTCAGCTAATGAACCAGGGAGAGAGAGCTCAGTTATGAAGTGTGTCATGAGGTTTCCATCTCCTCAGGACCTAGTTCTCCTGGAAAGCTCCAAGCAACAGCTCCCCTGTGCCTGAAAGAGGTTGTATATCGGCATCCTCAGATCCTGAAGACCCTAGCCGCAAGGACACCACCACCCCATAGCGACTTCAGTGTCGTCGCACCCTGAGGCTGTTGAAAAATATCGGGTTCTTTTAAGGGAGAAGACCTCCATCAACAGAGAGTGAACCAGCGTAAAGGAAGCCAGAACCATACTTACAGCTGAGTCACCACCTGCTGCTTGAAGGAGCAACATTATAGGCTTCTTCTGGCCCCAGCATCACTTGGAGCTCTCCATGGTGCTGCTCTTTTCCTATTCTTGCCACTCTGGGAAACCCGAGTACTGCTTGGTCAGAGTCTGCCTGAATCTGACTTGCCCCCGAGCCCTTGGTGTCGTGTGAACCATAGTCATAGTGGCCGCCCTGTACTGGGGACCTCATAGTGACCAGTGACACTAGGCCTCGCTGCAACAGGGCTTGCCGGCTGAAACAGAACAGTGACCACCTTTTCTTTGATGGCATCCCAACGTTGGAATACCCACCCCATACAGCAGGGGTGGGCAACTCCTGCGGGTCAGAATGCTACATTGTCGTCGTCGTCCCCCGGGCCACTTAAATTTGGCTACACGGTGACAAAAAGCTGCAATTTTCCTTTAAAACAAGATGCACAGGGAGCATGTACCTTGTTCTCACGCGGGATTGGTGCGTGCCTTGTTTTCAAGCAAAATCGCACTTCTGGGAGCACCGTCTTGCTTGGTTGCAAGGCGCACCCTTCCCCGCATGCCTTGTTTAAAAGGAAAATCACTGTTTTTGCCACCACACCACCAAATTTCAGAGGCAAATTTGGCAGTGCGGCTGCAGTTGGAACAGTGGGGGATGCAAAATACTACTACTACTACTACAGCCAGGGGCCTGCATATGGCCTGCAGGCTCCTTGTTGCCCACCCCTGCCACAGAGATATGGCCGATGCTGACATTACAATCTTTTCAGTGGCAGGTCAAAATATTTTAAATTTGCCTGGGCACTTTAAATGTCTGCCCCTGGTCTACACTGATTGGTAGCAGCTCATAAGGACTAACTAACTGAGGACGCAGGTACTGACTGAGACGCAGACTGCCTCCGAACTTGGAGGTAATATACAGCCATCATGACTAGTAGCCGTTGGGAGACTTGCCCTCCACGGATTTGTCTAATCCCCTTTTAAAGCCCTCCAAGTTGGCGGGCATCACCACATCTTGTGGGAGCGGATTCCATTGTTGAACTATCCGCTATGTGAGGAAGTACTTCTTCCTTATGCCTTGTTTTATTGTATTTGTATCCTGGGTGATTAGTTTACTGTATGCCACCTAGGTATCCATGAGGAGGAAGGGTGGTCTGGAAATATTTGTAATAATTCATAAAGAAAAAAAATACAGGAGCATCGCCAGGAGCAAGAGGAGCTTGCTCAGCTTCAAAACGGCGTTTGGACCATGCGTTCTCAAGTGGCCGTCGCTACTGTTATTATTACTAATATTAAGCAGAGGCCCAAGGTGTATTATTTATTATTTAATAAGAAATATTTTATTATTTTATTTTTATTTTATCATTTATTTTATAATGTTTTTATTGTGTATACTTTGTACTGTATTGTGTGTTTTTATTAATTGTTGTAAGCCACCCAGAGAGCTTCGGCTATCGGGCGGTATAGAAATAATAATAATAATAATAATAATAATAATAATAATAATAATGTTGTTGTTGTTGTTGTTGTTGTTGTTATTATTATTATTATTATTATTATTATTATTATTATTTCCATACCGCCCAATAGCCGAAGCTCTCTGGGTGGTTGTTGGTTGTTATTATTATCTTATTTATTTACAGTATTTGTATACCGCTCCATATCTAAGTAGATTCCATATCTAAGCTGTAGGCCTATCTGGGAGCTCAGCCACCTGCCCCAGGATGAAAGATGGGCAGTAGTCTCAGAGGACAGAGAAAATAAAGCTTTT
This sequence comes from Shinisaurus crocodilurus, assembly GCA_021292165.1. Classification (NCBI taxonomy): domain Eukaryota; kingdom Metazoa; phylum Chordata; class Lepidosauria; order Squamata; family Shinisauridae; genus Shinisaurus; species Shinisaurus crocodilurus. The sequence continues at coordinate 856,510 of JAHFWL010001192.1, read as the reverse complement.
CTCTCCTACAACATGTAAATTAGGGCTGTCAAAATCCCTCCCTGCTATTTCACCACCACGGTGGTGGTGGTGAAATTTGGAGCCCTTTGTCCATTTGTGGAGGAGTCAGTGAAACTCACTGCCCTCTACTGGAGCTGCTCTTGGCGGGCCGCTGTCTGGCAGCCATTCTCCCCCGGCCGCCTCGCTTCCCCAAAGCCTCCAGGAGCAACACTACATAACCACCTCGTGCGGCTCTAATGGCAACTTCTCGGAGCGCCGTTTCAGGTCCCAGAGATTTCAATGAGTGCGCGATCAGCATGTGCTTAACTCTCCCAAGGACATCAACAGGGCTCCCAACGTGTTTACACTTTGGTTGGATTGTATCCTTCCCCACGTGCAACAGGAACAGAAATCGCCTCATCTTGCAAAGGTTCCCAAGAATGAACCATGGTTTTGTACCTACATTCATAGCAGGAAAGTACGGTAATTATTTGTTTTTAGAGAAGGGAAAACACTTTCTTTACCCTCTTAATCTTCCCGAGGTAATAGAGTCCATCGGTCCAACGGCACAAGACGTACTGTCCTTCCGTCAACTTGACCATCAGCTCTTGGCGGCTGAACTGGTTTCTGGTAGCCGAGTCAACCATTGATTGCTGAAGGTGTCCAGTCGCCGTGTAGACATGCCTAACGCTGGTATTCTCCATGAGCCTCGATGCACACTGGAGGCAAAACACAAGGGGAGAAAGGCTTTTCTGGTAAGTCTGGTTTCTTTAATACAGATATGAAGAGAGCTGCCTAAGACCAGATCAGATTGTTCATCTAGCCCACCGGAAGGCTGATCTAGGGCACTTGCCTTCAGCCGTATTGGACGCAGGATCCATCTTTACTCTCCTAGTAACCCCCGTTTTATCATCATCATCCCCACTTTCCAAGGCTAAGTGGGGGGCAGGCAGAGGATGCTTTTTGGCCTCAACTATTTATTTATTTATTTTATTATATTTATGAATCGCCCATCTGGCCAGACATCCGGCTACTCTGAGCAATGTACAGTCCAATAAAACACAAGGGGGGGGGACGAACACACACACACACACACACACACACACAGTATAAAACACAATTATAAACAGTACAAAACTTAAAAATCCTAACCCACCCCTAACTTATCCTAACCTAACTTCACATGGGATAGAGGCAGTTCCTATAACCAGATGACAACGCATCGAACATTACAGTACGAACTAGGGCATGGGTTGAGGAAAGAGCCCGCCTGCTGGATCCCATCTGACTTGATTTCATCACATAACGACAGCCTGCTCAGAGCTCTTTTAGTCCAAAGAGCAGAAAGACCCAGCCAGTTATAATCAAAAGCATGGACCATCCACCAAGATCTATTTTTATCGCACTGTTGGCTGCCTCTACCCCATGTGAAGATCATGGAATTTGTAAGCATGCAACATCAGCTGAGCCAAAAAAAATAAAATAAAAGTGTGTGTGTGCGGGGGGGAATAGGTCACTTGCCCAACCAAGCTCATGCATTGCACAATCCGCTGGAGCAGATTTGCAGAATCGAAGGGTTGCGCCCAGTGTGCTCTGTGACATTGCCAGGACGTCAAGAGACATGTCTCTCTGGTCTCTCGCCGAGTATGTTGGCAAAACTGCCCCCCTCGCTAAAGCTCCGAGAAGCTTTGCTAGCCGACAGCTTGGGAGACATCCTTTGGGGAATGGACCGAGGAGCAGTCAATATATCTCACTAGCCAGGGTTAACAGGAACTGGAGCTTCCTCATGGAGAAGGCGGGAGGTGTGGTTGCTCTGCCCTGGTTTCCAATTGGGCAGAACCCCAAGGAATCTGGTTGGCTCCTGATGTTACAAGTAGAGGAACTACACCAGGATTGGACCTTGCTAAGGGCCTGCGGGGCCAATAAAGATAGAGAAGCATGAGGGTTAGGGGGGGAAGAGAATAGAAGCACATACCATCTGAATTTCTGGTAAAAATTGAAAGCTGCCATTGGCCACTGAAATGGACCTAGCCTTTTCGTAAAGCATTTGGCAAAGGCCGAATAGGATGCTAAAATGTGCTTCCTAACAGATTTTATTCTGGGTTTTGAGGCTGATACCCCTTGTATTGTTATCGACTTGGTACTGATTTAGTTAGCTGCCTTGGAGATTTTTTTTAGAGACAGGAAGTTAGGATGCGCGGGAGGGCAGCGTTGTGCTCATCTCTCCGCTTGTGGGCTTCCGGTTGAGGCATCTGGCCGTCCAATGTGGAAACAGAATGCAGAACCAGAGAGGGCTTTGGCCTGAGCCAGCATGGCTCTTCTTCTGTCCTTATGAGCTGCTACCACCAATCAGTGTAGACCAGGGGTAGACAACATGGTGCCTGCAGGACACCGTTCTTGGCGCGTACCACTGTGTTTTTTTTTTAACACATTGTCTTACCAGCAGCTGGGATCGCCGTGAAATAGGTTTCTCTTGGCGCTGAAAACTGTGGGTTCAAAGGAGTTGTTTAGTGTGCTGGAGCTCAGAACCCCACCACCTCTGCCTTGTACTCAAGTCTTTTGGGCAGGTTGCTTTTCCTTCGCCATGCCTCCCATGGCCGCCATTTTGTGGCGGCGGCTTGGACGGTTTTTCAAATTGCCAAATGTGTCCACGGCCCAAAGCACTTGCCAACTCCTGGTGTGGACGATCTTCCTGAGCTAGACTAATCGATGGACCAGCTCTGCTTGAGGCAGCTTCCAAAGTGAGCTTCTCCCGGCAGCCATTCATAATTTTCGCCCGCCGAGTTCACCGTGAGCCAGCCAGCACCACTTAGCAGCAGGATCTGCTCGACACAGCCTGTTGATCATTAAGCAGATGCTGGAGAGGCAGGCCAGGTGCCAAGCGAGCTCTTTCCTCTGCCGCTCAGTTCCAAACTACAAGGACCGCCTTTGGCTTTCCAAGAATAAGGTCTGGAGCTCATCCGATTTGCTTTTCAGAAGCCCCGCATTTATACAATAAATAACACCAGTGTGACGCGGGGTGGAAAGGTTCCCCAAATGTGCAATTTTCTAGCCGCCCAGGAAAGTTCTTATCTTGAAAGGCGGGGTGCAAATGTATAACATGAATACGCCGAAGTACGCACTCACTGAAATAAACACATATATACTTCCCCACAGTTTCCCCTGCCTTCTAACGTGATCTGATTCCTGGGGTCAGATTATACATTGTAGACTCCTTGCAGCAGAAACCTAGGGTTTTGTAAAGTGCCGTGCACGTTGATAACTCTATCTATCTACACACACACACACACACACACACAAAAGAATGTTTGTTTTGGTTCTTGCTCTTCATAATGAAGCTAGGTTTAAGGAGTTGGGTATGTTTACCTAGAGAAGAGGCATTTAAGAGGCGATAGGACAGCCATCTTCAAATATCTGATGGGCTGTCACATCACAGATGAGGCAACGGCGTGTTCAGTTGCTCCAGAGCACCCTTCCCCGACCTGGTTCCCTCAAGCTATGTTGGACTACAAGTCCCAGCATTCCCAGCCAGCTTGGCTATATCAACAGCCTCTGGTAAGCAGCTCTCAGTTAAATCCTGGGGAGCCACCGCCCCCCCCCAGGTGTCTCCATTCCAAGCCTCCACCACCAACCCATGAATGTAGGTAGGTGCCTCTTGAACCAGGCCAGGACGATCTCGCCCAGCATTGCCCACTTTGACTGGCGGGGGCTCTCCGGGATCTCAAGCAGAGAGGGTCCCTCCCATCACCTGCTACCTGTTTTAGATGGGAGATGGCGGGGACTGAACCTGGGACCTCCTGCATGTGAAGCAGGGCTTCCACCCCAGAGGAAGGCAAGTGCAAAGCGCCTCCAACACGGCACCCGGCGTCAGTTGCTGCATGGAAGGACCACCTGGGGCTACACAGCGCAGCCCCTCTAGCGGTCCTGAACACAACGCAGGGCACCCTACACCCGCTTACCCCACCCTGGTGCCTTTCAGACGTCTTGGACTACAGCTCCCAGCATTCCTGACGACTGGCCATGCTGGCTGGGGCTGATAGGAGTTGAAGTCCAAAACATTTGGAGGGCACCCGGCTGGGGGAAGCGGCCTTATGCCATCTTGACAATGCTTCTCCCCAGCCCCACGGAAGAGGTGAAAGGCGGCGAGGTCAATGGCTGATATAGGACACAATTGGCCCCACCGTTAAACTGTGCCCCCCCCCGAAACTGCCAAACTGTATCCTGATTGGCTGGGCCTTGAAGGAGGGGGAAGATTTGGAATTCAACCTTCCTCCCCCCTGTCAAAATAAACACATGGTGATGTATAAGGACATATAAGGGCCAGTGTGGCGTCGTGGTGAGAGTGTTGGACTGGGACTCGGGAGATCCGGGTTCAAGTCCCCGCTCAGCCATGAAACTCACTGGGTTACTTTGGGCCAGTCACGGACTCTCAGCCTAACAGGGTTGTTGTGAGGATAAAATAGAGGAGGAGGAGGAGGAGGAAGATTATGTAAGCCACCTTGGGTTCCTTGCAGGAAAAAAGGCAGGGGTATAAATACAATAAGATAAAAAATAAAAATAAATAAGAACTACTCTGCTAGGTGACACCAAACGTCCATCAAGTCTAGCATCCCTTGGATGGGAGACCCCTCCTCTAGTTTCCTGCATTGAGCAGGGGGTTGGACTCGATAGCCTTGTAGGCTCCTTCGAACTCCATGAGCTATGAAGTGGGGCACAAACCGAACAGCCCGCTCCTGCCTTTCTCCTCTAGCAACTGGTATTCAGAGATATACTGCCTCTGAACATTGAGGTTCCATTTATATCATAGCTAATAAGAAAGAAAGAAAGAAAGAAAGACATTAGAACAACCCTGCTGGAATCAGTTGATAACAAGTCTAGCATCCCGTTTCTGCCGGCAGCCTGACATATGCCTCTGGGGAAACTCACAAACAGGGCACGAAGACAACAGCATCACCACGCGTTGCTCAAACTAAGGTCCCAAGTTCAATACTGTCATCTACAGTTATAAAGGATTCTGGATAGAAGGTGATGTAAACGGTGGTGCAATAATAAGGTAATGTCAGGATCTGGGCTGAAATGGTCTCATATTTCCCCGCCGGCCCCCCCCCTCGAGATAGGAACAGTGCATGACTTCACTTACTTCAAAATGTGGCACGCCAGCCTTGCTGCGTTTGGGGGCCCTCCTGCCCATTCTGCTGAGTGGGGGGGGGGGCGCTGAATTTCTGCCCCAAAGCCCTGCCCAGATGGCACCACTGATGGAGCTGCTCTCTTAGCAGAGGGGATGGAGCGGTCCCTGCTGTCCCGTCTCTCTCTCTCTCTGCTGCCACCGGTGGAGAGGCTGCTGTTAGGTGACAGTTGTGGGAGAGGAGGGGCCAGATGCATCCACGGATGCAGTTCAGTAATTTTAGACTCTGGATTTCATAGATTTCATAGATCATAGAGTTGGAAGGAGCCTACAAGGCTATCGAGTCCAACCCCCTGCTCAATGCAGGAAACTAGAGGAGGGGTCTCCCATCCAAGTCATAACCAGGCTTGACCAGTGGGGGCTCTTTTAGCTGCTAACTCAGTGTTCTCCAACCTTGGGTCCCCAGATGTTTTTGGCCTACAACTCCCAGCATGCCCCAGCCAGCTATGCTGGCTGGGGCATGCTGGGAGTTGTAGGCCAAAAACATCTGGGGACCCAAGGTTGGAGAACACTGTGCTAACTTGTGTCACTTCACTTCCTTCAAAATGTGACAAGCCAGCCCTGCTGCATTTTGGGGCCCTGCCTGCAGATTCTCCTAAAATCTGAGAGCCAGTTGTGGCGTCGTGGTGAGAGTGTTGGACTGGGACTCGGGAGATCCGGGTTCTATTCCCCGCTCGGCCATGAAACTCACTGGGTGACTTTGGGCCAGTCACTTACTCTCTCAGCCTGACCTACCTCACAGGGTTGTTGTGAGGATAAAATGGAGAGGAGGAGGAGGAGGAGGACTATGTAAGCAGCCTTGAGTTCCTTCCAGGAAAAAAGGTGGGGGTATAAATATAATAAATAAATAAATGGGGGACCCTAGATGGCTGCCCCCAAATCTTGCCCGGAAGGGCACCACTGGATGTACAAGACCCCTGCCTGTGACCCTGAACAGCTGCTGCGCATGCTGGCCTAGGACAAATAAGGTAGACTGTGTCTAAACAGGGAGGTTCCGTTTGCTATCTTTTGACAGAGCTATCTTCTCAGGGGGAGGGGAGAAAAATGAATGCGTTAACCGCCCCGCCCCACGCGCGCCCTGCAATTTTGCCTCCTCTCTGACTGTCTACCGGAATTGTTTTCTCCATACAGAATAGCCCACATATCCCCCCCCCGCCTAGCTGAAAATCCTCCTTTGAAAACGGAAATTTATCTTTATTTTTTTTTTAAATGAAAATCTCCCGCGTGCAATTGACTAAGAGCCGGTCACCCACTGCGCTCTGATTGGCTGATTCAAAAAAACTCCGTGCAAAATTTCCACCCAAAAAAAAAAGAAGAAAAAGAAAATCCATTTTAGGCCAGGTGGGGGTGGAGGGTGTGTGTGCGTGTGTTAACAACACACGAACTGTCTCGTAGTCAAACCGAAAGAGGCAATCAGGCAAACCTTCTCCAGCGGGCAGGAGGAAAAGGATGCGGTTGCTAGAAAAAAGTGTCCCACCCAGAGATACAAAAGTATTTCTGCAATTCAGGAAGGGGGGGGCTTCAGCCCCCTCAATTATTATTACTGTGCGGGACCAGGTCTCTCGATTTTTATTTTTATTTTTTTTAAAAAAAAAGACAGGCAACTATCATTAAATGAGATCTCTCTCTCTCTCTACACACACACACACACACACACACACGCACACACCCTGCCTTCGTACACACATATCCCCCGCTTCCCTTTGCAGCCGTCAGCCGAACAAATCTGGGAGCTCTCGATTCCCCCTCCACAAAAAGTGGTTACTTTCGTTTTTGAAAAGCAGCTTTTTTCTCTCTCGCCCCCGCCCCCGTCAAGCGGCCCGACCTTACCCGTTTACTCGGAAGAGTGTAAGCGTGCCCAGGAAGGGCTCCTGCGGCCAAAAGTTTGCACGGGATGGGGGCGAGCAGGGTGGGAGTGGAAATTGGAATGGGGGTAAGGGACCGACTTAAGGTGCAGTTGCGATCCTAGGCGTGCTTACTCAGAAGTAAGCCCCGTGGAGTCCCGACGGGACGCTTAAGTCTCAAAGCTACCATGCCTGGCTGGGGTTTGCGGTGTCACACAGGAGCAGGCACACACAGATCGCAAGGCACGTTTACTCGGAAGGAAGAGTCTTTGCCGAGCTCAATGCGGCTTCACTCCTAAATACACGTCCGCAGGACTGCACCCTGGGGGGGGGGGGGGGAAGAGGCCAGAAATGTCACAGCGTTGCCCTTGATCCAGTTAAAAGAAGAGGGGTGGGGGGGGGGAGAAATACTTTACACACACAACCCAAGGAAAAGTTGGAAACTCCAGGCGCATTTCTTTCGCAAACCCTGCAATCTTTTTTCTTTTTTTTTTTTTAAAGTTAAAAAGTATCCCCCTTCCAAGTGACTCTGCAGCCGCAGACAGACACGCGGCGCCTCCGGACACTCCCCGCCCCCGGCCCGTGCCCGCGCGCCCCCTTACCGGCTGGCGCTACCCGGGAGCTTCCTTTCCCTTCGGGATTAGCGCCTGTCTCGCTTCATTGCGGAGAAGTGCGGGCGCGGAGCGAAGCGACAGCAGCGGGTACCAAGAAGAAGAAGAAGAAGGCAAAGGCAGATAAAATCCGCGGCTCGAACTTCTCAGCGCGCCCCCACGCCGCAGTGGGGGGTGCTCATGGTGCGGGCGCCCCGCTGCTGCCGGGCTCAGAAACCCTCGGGCTGCTGCTGCTGCTGCAAAGTCCAAATGTTGAAGATGCGGCGGGGCGCCATCTTTTTTTTTTTTTTTTTACTCTTTTTCCCGCGAATTATTTGCGTTTTGCTTATGTAATTCGCGCAGCAGGCTCCCCCTCCCTGCCCGGCTCCTCCCCCGGGCTTCATCCTGCTGGGGGCGCGCCACCCGCCCGCCCGCCCTCGCTTGAATTGCACGGCGACGAGGAGGCTGGTGGGATCCTCCCCGCCCCCAAACGCGCGCGCTGAAGAACCTCTGAGCAAAGAGGACGAGGGAAAACTTCTGGAGTGGGGGGGGGGGGGGGCGACGCAGAAGCAGGCAGCGAGGTGTGGGTGATGCACAGGCAGCGCCTGAACCTCCATGCTCAGGGGCAGTGTAGCTCCGAAGGCCAGATGGCTGGGAGAAGCAGCGGGCGGTTATCTATTTTATGTATTTATTATATTTATACCCCACCTTTTTTTCCTGCAAGGAACCCAAGGCGACTTACATAATCCTCCTCCTCCTCTCCATTTTATCCTCACAACAATCTTGTGAGGTAGGTTAGGCTGAGAGTCGGTGACTGGCCCAAAGTCACCCAGTGAGTTTCACGGTTATTTTAAAGGCCTGCTTGACTCCCTGGTTGGTTTTTGTTGTTGTTGTTGTTGCTGTTGTTGTGTATTTCTCCTTTGAATCGTCCTGGCCATCTCGGTGCTTGTCGTGTGGGATGGCCTAAATGAAAGAATAACAAAAGTGTCGGCTTCCAGGAGATCCTGCCTCTCTGCGCGAGGAAGAGCGGTGCCTGATTCAGGGTAATCCTGGCTGCTGTTCAGCCATGGGGCATGTTATTTTGTCCCATCCAACCACACTTAGTGAAGTGTGGAGTACATGCTGAGCACTCGGCATGTGCTCAGAGGCACCCACTGTTACCGTCCGTCACATTCCCGTGGCCCTGATAGAAAAATGGGTTCTGGGAGTGACTTGCCAGCGAGTCCTGGCTCAGACTGGAAAAAGATAAATCCGCAGAAACTCTCATGCACACGGTGAAACTGATGAGACAAACAAACCAAGCAGCAACCAAGTCCTGAAATGGTACTGGCTCTCAGCATCAGCGGTCGGCATAGGCGGGCAGCTGCCGACGGCCCGCAGGCCCAGACGGGCCCATCTGCCCCTGAGCCTGCTGCAGCTGCCGTCACCCTCCTCCCAGACGTCCCCACTGGCGGAAGGAATCGCCACAGCCAAGCTTGCAGGCCCCACAGCACCCCACATTAATTCCCCCCCCCCAAGTTACATTTTGAGTAGCAGCGATCTGAATCAATCAGACACAGCCCTGGCGTGGGGGACATGGTCATTGAGGGCATAGTGAGGCCTTTACATGGCTCCTGAGCCCTTCCTAGCGATGTCACAGAGGGGCACATCCTCAGTGTCCCAAACCTCCAGGGCTGGGCTGTGCATGCATGCTTACTCATGGAGTGCTCCGTGAGGAGCCGGCAACTGCCGACTGCCATAATAAAAAGTTATATCTCAGGCATGTTCCAACCCTCCCTTTGTCCAGAGAGCTTCTTCAGCTATTAATAAAATAAGTAAACAGTATGCAATAAATCCGGAAGACTTTAGAGTGCAACAAAGTTCTTTCAGTTGTTATTTTGTCCCATCCAACCACACTTAGTGAAGTGTGGAGTACACAGTCTTATTCTAGTCCTAGATGGAATAGAGACAGAGTCCAGTGCCTGCGTCATGAATCTTTTAGGTACCCGGCAACATCCCCCCCCAACTTCCTCTTTAGCACGTGGCTTGGCTCACTTTCTGGAGCCGCCCACCTGCATCCATTTCCTTCAGGTTCATGGGGGTCCTGCTCTCACTCATGCCGTGCTACAGTCTGGATTGTGGAGGCTGTTCTGCTGGAGGCTGACCTTCTTTGCCATGCTTCCGCTGTTCGTCTCCTCTCTGCTTGATCTTACCACAACCTCCTTCCCATCCCAGCTTTGTTTTCTCTCTCCCGGTTCAAAAGTTAGATGGGCCCCCACTTCTTTTTGTTTGTTTGTGTGCGTCACCTAAAAAATAAAGTATACTGCTTGCTTCAGAAGAATCCTTTTAAGCATATGCACCTTTAATCAATTAAAAACAATCAGTTAATTGACTAAAAACTCTTAGGATTAATTGACTAAGATTTCTTTACTCCTATGATAACCCTAATTATTATTAATGTGAAGGGGTCTGCCTAGTTGGGTTTTTTTTATATCTCCCACCCTGAAACTGCCACACACACCCCAAATTGTTCTTAAAGCCGCTTACAGCCAGGGAGGGGTCAATACCACCATCATAAACCTAGTCCAGTTAAAAAGCATGCACACTGGCTCACGCTGGCTCAGCTTGTCTGTGTGGAAAGCTAAGCAGGGTCAGGCCTGGGTATTACTTAGCTGGGAGACCCCTCCTCTAGTTTCCTGCATTGAGCAGGGGGTTGGACTCGATGGCCTTGTAGGCCGCTTCCAACTCTATGATCCTATGAGAACATCCTATGAGAACACACACACACACACACAAAAAACCCAATTAGAGTATAGTAGCTTAAAACCGACAAATGCAACTGGGCATAAACATTTCCAGTTTTTTAAAAATATATGTACATGGATTTGTATATATCCATAGCAATGGATACATATGAAATGCATACACCTTTATAGCAATTCTAGATAGGCTTCAAGAAAAGCAGACCAAATATCCGTGTGTGTGTGTGTGTCCATGTGTGGCGTCGTGGTGAGAGTGTCGGAGTGGGACTCGGGAGATCCGGGTTCTAGTCCCCGCTCAGCCATGAAACTCACTGGGTGACTTTGGGCCAGTCCCTGACTCTCAGCCTAACCTACCTCACAGGGTTGTTGTGAGGATAAAATGGAGAGGAGCAGGAGGATTATGTAAGCCGCCTTGGGTTCCTTGCAGGAAAAAAAGGCGGGGTATAAATATAATAAATAAATAAATAAATAATGTCCATTCACCCACACAAAAACAGATATCGCCACCCCACCCCACCCAAACCACCTTGATCAAGTTGGTGGATCTCATGGTTCATGTAGAAAATAAGCTAAATCTTACAAGCCTGAAGTCTGACGTACCCTGACCTGAGCTCCTTAAAGGGAGGGCAGAATAGAAAGGATTCCACCACCACCCCCAAAATCCCAACCAAGCCAGAGCTCACTGTGTGTTATACAGCTATAAGTGGGGCCTGCAATAAAATGTTGCGGCGTGAAGTGCTTCTGCTCAGCATTCCTGTCTCTCCTCCCTGTCCCCATTTCCCACTCCTCCCTCCCCCAACAGTCAGCAGGCATTCCGTGCCCAGTCCTCATTGGGCTGTTTCAGGAGTCCCCCTCCCTTTAGGGCTCCCCCCCCAGATTTTTTTTTGTTGCTGTTCCTCAGCCAACCCCCCCCCCCCAGGGCTCCCCCAAGCCTGCTGACACCTCCTTGTGTGTGGACGGTGCCATTTTGGCTATGTACGCCACGGCACTCACCGCCTGAATATCAGAAATAGAAGGAATGATAACATAGAGAAACCAGTCCCTTGATGCAACAGTCCCCCAGCAGATAGTAGTAGGGTTGCCTACTTTTCAACCATTCTCTGTAGTTGTTGTGCCTTTAACAGAGGGGTGATCCGCAGCAGTTAGCTAAGGGAAGCTTTTCACAGCCTGGAAACAAGCATTGCAGCCTGCTCACCCGGCTGCAGGTCAAGCTGCTGCTGAAGGTTCAGAAGCAAGCCAGGCATTTCTGCTTATCTATTTGGCAACCCTAGGAACACAAGAAGCTTCCTTTATACCGGGGCGGACCCGATTTGTCCCTCGGGCCCCAAATGGTTGACTCTGAGTGACATCAACTCTCCTGGGTGACACAGGCAGAGAGAGGCGATTTCCCATCACTTGCTGTCCGATTCTTTTTGTGCTTGGTTGGACATGCCAAGGATCGAACCCGGGGCGGGAGGGGAGACACTGAGCTACAGCCCGTCCCCTAAATGCACGCATGCACGGCAGCCAAGTTAATGGTAAATATCTGGGGGGAAATTTACTTTCTTGTGTGGCAAACAAGATCTGGTTTGTTTCATCTAAACACACATAAATATTTTAATAAGCAATACAGTCATGCCTTGGATTGAGAGCATAATTCGTTCCGGAAACGTGCTTGTCATCCAAAACACTCTTATATCAAAACGAAATCCCCCCCCAAAAAAATTTGCACAGAGATTTTTAATTTAAGCCGTACTACAGTACTTGTATTACAAGACGCCGTGTGTATATCAAGTAAATAAATGAATAAATAAATATTTAAAAATTTGCTTGTCTTGCAAAACACTCTCAAACCAAGTTACTTGCAATCGAAGGTATTACTGTACTAAGAACATAGGTACCGCCTATGCTGGATCAGGTCAAATGTGCATAGCCATTGAGACGTATCCTCCAGTTACCTGACAGTAGCTACTACTAGGCCCTCTTTAGCGGAACCGTTAAAAAAAATATATGCATATCCATTTTTATAAGTGAGCCACACCTTGAGAACTCCCAGTGAGAGACAGACAAATAAAAAAAGAAAAAAAAATAGGTGCCAACAATGCCAGGAGAACCTGCAGCTGGTGGAATCCCATTTCCCCATTTCTATGCAACTCTTAAAACATACAGTGTGAGCCGTTTCAGGTTCTGGAGTTGGCAACCCCCATTTTGGCCAAGCACCTCCTGGAGGACCCCACCTTTTGCTCTGTGGTGCTAGCCTTTGTTCCTCAAAAGCACCAACCGGGTGTCGAACAGGGAAAGGCAAACTTCAGGCTTGCGGGGGATCTACTTTCTTGTTGCTATTTATACTAGAAACCGGAGATCCTACCTGGTGCATAAGAGTGACACACACTTAGAATTAAAGAATTCCAAACCCAGGAAGTTGTTTTTGAGTACCGGAATGGAACAGAGTTCACGGTCCCATCCACACACAAAAAAATCCACTCCAGGTTACCCTGAGTTTTCACAATGCACACACCTGCGCAGAATTAAAGTATATATTCTTGAAAATATCTCACTATTGCCACTCAGAAAGAAATGTCATACACATTGACATACCGAAACAGAGATTAAACAGACATTTAAAGTGTAATCAAATACTGACAATAAAGAAACATTTTTGTAGCAACCAACATATAAGGCGGTGAGTAGTAGGTAACAACAAATTATAATGAAGACACCAGAATACCACGAGCAGATACCAGATTATATAATATTAAGAAAAATAACAGAGCCAATTAACAAAATAGAGTCAATAATGAACAAAGTACAAACAAGTACTGAGTGGTAAAGAAAAGAAAATGGCCAATAACAAACAGAGTGTAATGTAATACAGCTTGCTATAATCGCAGTAACAAAGTACCCCAATGTGGGACAAAAAAAGCACAACAGAATCCCATAAATAACAAGTAACAGAAGTCGAGGCAAAGCTAACAATAAAGAAAACAATAACAAACAGGTAGGCAGGTACGTAGCAGTAGGGAAAACTACTATAAACAGACTGAGTATACAGGAATCCAGATTGTAAAGCCTGTTTCGTCAATCGTGACTTCTTCAGAACAAATCTTCCTAAAGTCGCTGCTTACTGGCAATTACCGTGAGGGTAAAGAATAACATTGGTTCCACATATAAATCTTATCATTTCGACTCAACCCGTAGCAGAAAATTCTGTCCGGACTAAAAAAATCCTGTGTTCATAGGCAGCAAAGAGCCAGTGTGGCATAGTAGTGGTGAGAGTGTTGGACTGGGACTCGGGAGATCCGGGTTCGAGTCCCCGCTTGGCCATGAAACTCACTGGGCCAGTCACTGACTCTTTGGGCCAGTCACTGACTCTCAGCCTAACCTACCTCACAGGGTTGTTGTGAGGATAAAATGGAGAGGAGGAGGAGGATTATGTGAGTCGCCTTGGGTTCCTTGCAGGGAAAAAAGGCTGAGTATAAATATAAAAAATATAATAAAATATAATATAATATATATGTTTCTTATTGTCAGTATCTGATTACACTTTAAATGTCTGTTTAATCTTTGTTTCGGTATGTCAATAGGTATGACATTTCTTTCTGAGTGGCAATAGTGAAATATTTTCAAGAATATATACTTTAGTTCTGCGCAGGTGTGTGCATTGTGGCACTCTTGTTTATTGATTACTAATTAGCAACTGCAGCCTTCGTTGTTTTTGGGTTACCCTGAGCTTTCTTCATTTCAGCAGTACAGTTTAGGGCAGGAATAAGCAACCCAACGTCCTCCAGATGCTTTGGACTAGAACTTCTACAATCCCTGGCCATTGGCTGTGCTGTCTAGGGCTTATGGAAGTTGTAATCCAAACAATCTGGAGGGAACCGGGGGGGGGGGGGACCTCATTTTAGCAAATTGTTAAATAATTGGGAGTCAGAAATCCTTGTTGATTCACTGCAAATCATGCAGAGATCTACCAGTAGATTCAGGTCTACCTTTTGCCCACCCCTGCCATAGAACTGCACCCTTCTCCGTCCCTGATACCCCACCCAGATGGTTCATCCAGTAACGGAACACTGCCTTTCCAGAGAAATAGTTGCTTCCCGCTTCTTCAGTGCAAAGACGTATTTTTGATTTATTTTTTTAAAAAACTTTCCAAGTGAATACTCAGAGGCCTGAAACCCACAGGTGACGCACAAGGGAGCAACAGTGAGTCATGACACGACCAGGTTTATAAATAAACGTGCACAGCTCATTTCTCTGTTCATATTCCTCTTTTTATTGCCTTTTTGCGGTGTCTGGGTCAGCCGAACACAGAACAAGTTGCCCTCTCGATGCTCCTTGGGGTTACATCGCTAAAATCCAAGGTCCCTTTGGGAATGAAACTGTGGCAAATCAAAGTACTTTCTCTGGTCTCTCCTCTGCCTGATGACATCCTGATAGTTGACATGTCCTAGGGCAGTGTTCTCCAACCTTGGGTCCCCAGAGGTTTTTGGCCTGCAACTCCCAGCATGCTGGCTGGGGCATGCTGGGAGTTGTAAGCCAAAAACCTCTGGGGACCCAAGGTTGGAGAACACTGCCCTAGACGGTCAGCAGCACCAGGACAGCGGACCGAGCAGCAGGTGCACAGCTCACCTGGTCACAGTCTTCCCCACTATGGCGTGAGATGTCAAGTGAATGAGGTGATAACAAGGCTTTCAAGTTTTACTCTTTGTTTGTGACAGATTAGCCTACAGGAGGAACCCGGGGAATGGGGGAAACGATCAAGCAGACACTAAACTGTTCCTTTGATGGAGTTCCTACTTCAGAGTAACAGTTTAAATGTTCTTTTGGCAAGATCGTCTGCATTCCAAATGAATAGCCAAAGATTCCATTTCAGCTGGCTGAAGAAGAGCTTTTGTTAAAGCTGGATGTGTTTTGCATGTTGTTGAACCAATGCAGTCGGACGTTCAGTGCAGCTGGCTCCCCAGGTAACTATGCCACAGGACTGCAATCATACCCCACAAACGTAATTGTGGGATTTTATTAGTGGTTTGTTTTGGAAGCCTGTGTTTTGTGATGGAGTTATTAACCAGCGTGTTAGCGCCTTTCAGTATAAATAAGAGAAAAGCGATCTATAGACAGGCAGATTTGAGAAGGGACACCTTCACCCACACCAACCCATGCACTCTCCAAGCCAAGGTTGGCTGAGGCGTTCTGTGATTCCACATATGAGACCAATCAGATGGGCGGGCACAGAGGATCGAGCCGTTTTGGTGGTGGCACCACACTTACGGACTTCATTGCCAGGCCCCATCTCTGCAGTCCTTCAGAAGAGCCTTAAAGATGCATTCATTCTCAGTGGCCTTCTCTTCTCCTACGGCATGGATGGGGAACCTGTGGCCCTCCAGATGTAAGTTGAACTACATCACCCATCATCCCTGATCACTGGCCATGCTATCTGGGGCTGATGGGAGTTGGAGTCCAACATTTGGCAGGCTGGAGGTTCCCCCCCGTCGCTGTCCTAAGGGTTTTATGGGGCTGCTTAATGGAAACGGTTTTATTTTATGATGACTACAGAGCCTGTCACACTTCAAACTGTAACACTACCCCACTGGTTACAACACAATAGTTCTCAAGGGGGTGGGTGGGAAGCATACATTGTTTTCAAATGATGCACACATCTGTTGCAGGAGGTATGTTCCTTAAAAGAGGCATTCCCCTCTCCTAGCCCTGAGGGGATGCTTCTTCTCTGATGGAGCTTTCGCTATCTGCAATTTTCATATGTGCTTGCATTTTACCTGAGAGAGTGCCTCCTCCCTTACCAACCTACCTGGGGGGTCGCTGAGGTCATCAGATGGCATGCTCTTGGTGGTTCCTCATGGACTTTTGGCCCGATTGGAGTCCACCAGAAGAAGAGCCTTCAGTGTGGCGGCTCCATTTCTGTGGAACTCCCTGCCTCTGGAGGTCAGGCAGGCTCCGTCATTGTGCTGCTTTCGGTGCCTGCTGAAGACTTCCTTGTTCCGGGAAGCCTTCTCTGCTCTCCAGCCACCAGTGTACAGTCATGCCTTGGATTGTGAGCATAATTCGTTCCGGAAATGTGCTTGTAATCCAAAACACTCTTATATCAAAAATGAAATCCCCCCCAAAAAAATGTGTACAGAGATTTTTAATTTAAGCCGTACTACAGTACTTGTATTGCAAGACGTCGCTTGTATATCAAGTAAAAAAAACAAAACAAAATAAATATTTAAAAATTTGCTTGTCTTGCAAAACGCTCTCAAACCAAGTTACTTGCAATCCAAGGTATTACTGTAATGTAGTTCGTTTTCAATGTATTGTTTTTGGGGTTTTTTAATCTGTTTTTTGTCTTTTATTGTTCACCACTCCAGAATATCTGCTCGATGTGGAATGGTATACAAATACTATAAATAATAATAATAATAATAATATATATATATATATATATATATATATATATTAAATAATTTAAAATTTGCTGCCCAAATAATCCAGGGGTGGCAGTAGAGCTTTTAAATAAAAAATGTTTTAATTGATCATCCAGCTAAACATTGCAGCCATGCTACACAAGGAATTGCTGGCTCCAGGGTTTAAGGTGGAGGCCTCCTCGAGAGGAGCCCCATCAGCAATGAGGAGGTGGGTGGGAGGGAGGGAAGGAAGGAACCTCATCCATTCTGCTTGCTCCTGGGAAGGCTACCCCAGAGCCGTGAGGCACGGACAAGCCCCAACCCTTCTCCAGGGAACCGCTAGACTCCACCTTGCCTGCCAAGCCCCACCCCGACCATCCAGGCCTCACCATTTCCGTTCCGAGGCCCCACACCCTGAATCCCTTCACGTGAACCGCAGCGAAGCTGGGCCAGCACAAACCACACAGTTGCCAACCCCTCCCCATGCGACGCAGCCTAGTTGTGAAAACTGACTGAGCTCCGCCAGACAAACGCATCGTTCCACAGAAACTAGAGCTAAGAAACATAAGCGGGAGCTTGGAATGTACCATCGTACAATGCGTTCCAGATGGTCCCTGCAGAAGCCCTGTGGAGTCGGCCCTCTGCCAGTCATTCCAAATTGGGGAGATGACTTCCTCTTGTAGAGGCGAGAGTACTACCAAGCACCACAGACGATGCCCCCAAATGATGGTTCATATTAGCTCCAGGGTCATTAACGAGTACATTCCACTAGCTGCTGCCAACCAGGACTTGGGTAAAAGGAGATAGTGCCCTTTTCAGTATTTATTGAATGCAAATGCAACCTAGCCTCGGTCTGTTTTGTTTGTTTCCTTTTAGTTGTTGTTGAGAAACTTGCTTCGTGTGCTTTTTCTGCAGTTGCACAAATCAGACACAGGCAGGGAACCCCAGAAGTAACAAAGGCCGGGCGGCCATCCCATACACACCCAGAGCTGGTGCTTGCACGTGCGGCCACTTTCCCCAAGGGGTAGGAAGTGGGTGGCTTAACCAACCGTGAACAAGGTCAGTCTCCTTGCATGGAGAGAGAACAGCCCAGACTTGGGCTGCTTCCAGATGAGGCTTTTTTATTGTTCAATTGCCTGAATCCATTCACAGAATTTTACAGGGGGCGGGGGAGAGATGTTTGTCTTCGGTTTGCAACGCCTCCCTTCTTTTCTCACCACTGCTTCTGTCTTTTTTTCTTACGAGAAAAAGATCTGTTAAGGAAGGGAAAGGCAGAAGAGCTGCGCGAGGCCTTTGGATTGATCGCGCCAGGAGCTGTCCATCTGCAAGCACCCCCAGCTCTCGTCCATCTGGAAGCAGATCCCCCCCCCCAAAAAATGTGGGAAGCGGGGGGGGGGAGGGAATGGGAGGATCATTACAGCTGGGTGACGACATCTGGAACCTCCAAGAAATTGTGTGAAGGTGGCACAGGCATTGCACATTAAAAGCCTCACCCAGAAGCATGCAGGTTGAAGGGCAGGAGGGCAGGCACTGGAGGCCTGTTTTGTGTTTTGTTTTTAATGGTGCAACAGGCCTCCGGAAGAGTCAAGGGCCCCCGGGGGGAGCAGGCTCTCCGTCCAAGCGGTCCAGAAGCAAGAGCAGGATGCAAACCAGACAGGTATGGAGATCCAGAGCAGCAAGCAAGGGATCCTACTTTACACAGAACAATCCTCTTTCTGAAGGGCCGTCCAGTCCCGCTCCAGTTTAAAGTTAAAGACCCCGCAGAAGGTTGTAGACTCGTGGCACTATGCAGAGGCAGTGTGGAGCAGTGGTTAAAGAGTCAGACTAGGACAGTGTTCTCCGACCTTGGGTCCCCAGATGTTTTTGGCCTACAACTCCCAGCATGCCCCAGCCAGCGCTGGCTGGGGCATGCTGGGAGTTGTAGGCCAAAAACATCTGGGGACCCAAGGTTGGAGAACACTGGACTAGGAGACCCAGGTTCAAATACCCTCAAAACAGAATGCTGAAAGGTGACAATGGAAACTATCAGTTATGCTAAAAAAACAAAAAAAACAAACCCCCACACAACACCTTATATACAAAATATAACAAAAGATTATAAACACAATAATAAAACAGTGTATGTACAAATTCACATCAAAATACAACCAAACATGTGTCAGTCACCAAGCATGAGGATAAACCTATTTCTAAACTCAATAGTTACATATAGCAAATACTGAAAGACAGGAAAAAAACAACAACATTACAATCTATTATAAATGATGAAACACTTTCAATTCCCAAGAAGAATCTATTACGGGTGAACGCTGCTGATTGCCAAACACGATTCGACTCGATGGTCTTCTTCAGTGGCACATCTAGAGTAGCTGCTTCAGTGTGAATCCAGAAGACACAGTATCCAAGCTGATTTCTATCAGAGCACATGCTCTTAAAAATAAGATTATTTTCCTCTGGGTATTTCATTTATATTGGCCCCTTTACTTTAGAAAGAAGTTTTATGGAGCTCATCATAAAATTAAAAGGAATACTGCAAAAGGCTCTTCTAATTAGACTCGAAGGCCCTGCATAAAAACTCTTCTCATTAGGGTGTCCAAGCAGCAATTACACATCTATTTAAGGAATAAATAAAACATGCCAAGCCCACCCTATATGCTCCAAAGTCTTACTGAAATGTCTTCAACTGTAACGTTCACCATCATACAAGTGTCAAACCACCTTCAAAGATTATACGTTTTTATATCTCCTCGCACTACGTATCCTACTGTCCTTCTGGATCCATATCGAAAAGGTTCAAGCTTCACAAAAATTGATTCACCTGGGATACACTGATGATCGGGCCAACTTAAAGAGCTGATGTCACTTAAAAGGCGAGTACACAAAAGGCTGGAGCCCCTGGCCTGGAGGAACCTCAAGAGGCCTTGCGGACTGGCTTGGGGTTGATGTTCTGTGCACCTGCTCTAAATTTTAGTCCAAACTATCTGGAGGGCACACGGTTGGGGAAGGCTGACGTAACATGACCTCTCTCTCACCCGTGCTTCATAGATTTCATAGGTCATAGAGTTGGAAGAAGCCTACAAGGCCATCGAGTCCAACCCCCTGCTCAATGCAGGAAACTAGAGGAGGGGTCTCCCATCCAAGTAACAACCAGGCTTGACCCTGCTTAGCTTTCCATGCTCAGACAAGCTTAGCCAGCGTGAGCCACAGGCCTTCCCCGCATACAACTGGGCATTCACCATATTCACAAAAAAGGCAGTGGCATTTTTTTGCAGTGGAAGCAAAATATCAAAATAACACAAACACAATGCACCCACACACACACACTGGGCAGGAATGACACAGAGATGGAGGTTGGAGGCAGGAAATTGGGGGCACCCCCATCTCCAGATTATTGCTTCCCATCCTAGCTGTGTGCTGTTAGGTTTGACTAATAACTGCGATGCACAAATTAGGCCCACTGCAGATGCAAATCAGCCTTCCGGCTCAGGATCAGGGCCGGTGCTACCATTAGGCCAGCTAGGCAGCTGCCTAGGGCGCAGGGCTAAAGAGGGTGCCAGAAACGCCTTGAAAAAAAATACAGCGCTCTCAAGTGGGAAGGGGGGGGGCTAAATATCTGATCTTGCCTAGGGCACCAAACTGCCTTGCACCGGTCCTGCTCAGGATGATGGGTTTCTGATGCAGCCCTCTGCCCCCCGTTGTTCACCAGCCCCGCTTCAAAACCAGCTCCAATAGAAGGGCTCACAGACTGGCTTCTGTGACACACTTGAGGAAAAGGGTGCCCTCCCTTATATAGGCATCGGCTGCTGATCGTAATTTGGCCACAGATACAAACCGGGGAAAGCCACTGGCCTCGTTCATGTCAGTCACGGGCCTCTGAAACGAAGTGGATGTTGGGTCCGGGTGGATGGCATTAAGGTGGTGGTCTCCGTCGTTCTGACTGAGCAACGTAAAAGTGATCTGTGAGGCAGCGGAGGAGAGAGAGAGAAGAACCGGTTTAGGTTTCGGAGGAAAATGAACTCAATCTGATGAGCAAAAAAACTCTGTGTGTGTGTGTGTGTGTGTGTGTGTGTGTGCTGGTTCTCACTTATCTTTAATAAGCAAATGGATTGCAATAGCAGGTGCTCATTCAACAAGCAAAAGGAGCCTTTCCCACATCTCAAGGTCACCAGAGGGGAAAAACAAGGGAGACGGATGGATCAGGCTTTTTGCTAGGAAAACATTCGTAAACTAAACCAAATCCATGTGAATACTTTCCCACGGGGAAGCCAGGAGGAACCACCCACCACCTCCTCTCTTTTGGAATCGATCATTCGGGAAACGGACTGTGTGTGCAACGCTTCCTTCACGGGTCTGACTGCTTGTCCAGCTAGCTGGGGCTCTCCCAAGGTCAAGTGGAAGTAAGTTGCCAGCCCTGCTACACAAGTCCACTTTGGGAGATATGAGAGACGGGGATCGAACATGGGGCCCCTTGTGCACAAAGAAGAGGCGCTCTGCCACTGGGCACAACACTTTTGGTTTAGGCTGGTTTGCGGGGACACAACAGTATTGGCTTTTTAGCACCGGGTATGTCATTTCCACACCTGTGATGGCGGCACAAAACTTGGGTTTGTGTGGCACGAAAGAACACCAAAAAAAAGACCACAAAACTAGCACAAACCTCTGGTGTAGGTTTGGAGGGGGAAAACCAGATGTTGCGGTTCATAGTTAACACTGCTGCTCTTCTAGATGTCAGGCACTGGTGCTGTCCGGGCAGGACTTTGGGGCAAAGGTCCATCCGGCTGCATGCAACAGAGTATACAGGAGGGCCCCCAAATGCAGCAGGGCCGGCTCATTATGTTATGAAGTAAATTTAGTAACACACACACACACGGTCAGCTAAAGGGCTCCCCCTCCCCATAAGAGCATGAAATGCAGAGTCCAAAATGACCCAACTGCACCACTGAGCTCAGGCAGAGGGTCTTTACGTTTCCCAACCTTGTTACTTGGGATCAAACCCGAGACCTTCTGCATGGCAAACATGGGCTCTACCACTGAGCTATGGGTCCAATCCTAAATTCACACAAATCTCCTTAGCTGTTTGTTTGTTTGTTTTAAAATGCGCAAATTGTGGCCCATCTTATAGAGACAGACGTCCGTGAGCTGGCTCGACTTGCACTGTAGTGAGTCAGTGCCAGTGCAGGGTTGGCAAACCAGAATCCGGGGGGCCTACTCAATGGTTTCATGGAGATGATGATGATGATGATGATGATGTATTCCATTTCTATACCGCCCAATAGTCGAAGCTCTCTGGGCGGTTTACAACCATTATAAAAATTACATGTTTAATTTACGCCAGTGTGGCGTAGTGGTGAGAGTGTTGGACTGGGACTCAGGAGATCCAGGTTCTAGTCCCTGCTCGGCCATGAAACTCACTGGGTGACTTTGGGCCAGTCACGGACTCTCAGCCTAACCTACCTCACAGGGTTGTTGTGAGGATAAAATGGAGAGGAGGAGGAAGAGGATTATGTAAGCCGCCTTGGGTTCCTTGCAGGAAAAAAGGCGGGGTATAAATATAATAAATAAATAAATAAATAAAGCATGGGGGACAAAGCTGACCCCTACAGAACCCCATACTGGAGAATCCACAGAGCCAAACAATATTCCCCAAGCACCACTTTCTGGCACCGACCATCAAAGTAGCAGGAAAACCCTGTAATGCAGTGCCTCCCACTCCCAACTCAGACAATCATCCCAGAAGGATACCATGGCTGATTGTATCAAAAGCCACCAAGAGATCGAGGGGAATCATCAAGGTCACACTCTCCTGTCTCTCTCCCAACATACATCATCATACAAGGTGACCAAGGCTGTTTCTGTGCCAAAACCCAGGCTGAACCCCGACTGAAATGGATTCATATAAGCAGTCTCATCCAAGAGCGTCTGGAGCTGGTTGGCAACCACCCACTCTGGGGCCTTGCCCAGGAAAGGAATATATTTGCCACCGACCTAAAGTTACTGAGATCTTCCAGGTCCAGGGAGGGTTTCTTCAGGAGTGGACTCACCACTGACTCTTTCAGGTGGCCCAGGACCACTCCCTCTCACAAGGAAGCATTGATCACTTCCCTGGCCCAGCCGGCTGTTCCTTGCCTGCCAGTTTTTATAAGCCAAGAGGGGCAAGGATCCAATATGAAAGTGGTTGCACAAGCCTGCCCAAGCATCCTGTCAATGTCCTTGAGTTGTACCGACTGAAACTCATCCAAGAAAACAGGATGAGACTGTGCTCTGGAAACCTCACCTGATTCATCATCATCATCATCAGGCGATCACTCGTGACCGAGTAAGATTGTCTTCCGGGATAAAAGGAGGAGATTCTAAAGAAGATTGTGTAGACTCTAGCGATGGGTCCGTAAGTGACTGTGGAGGCCAATTCTAGATCCACACAGCTTCCCACAGTGAGGACACAGGTTACCAGATAGAAGATGGTCCTGTAAAGGATTCATTTGACGTGCTTTTCGCTTAGCACGTTTCTCCCTTTCACCTTGCACTCGGGCTTCTTCAAAGTCCATGGAACCTTTGTGAAAGGCCAACCTCCATTTAGATCGTTCATGGGCCAGAGCTTCCCAGTTTTCGATGTTTATATTGCATTTTTTTAGATTAGCCTTATGAACATCTTTAAACCTCTTATATTGACCACCGATATTCCGCTTTCCATCCTTGAGTTGGGAGTAAAGTAACTGCTTTGGGAGACGGCAGTCAGGCATTCGAACAACATGACCGGTCCACTGAAGTTGGCGTTGAAGGATCATTTTTTCAATGCTAGTAGTCTTTGCTTCTTCCAGTACACTGACATTTGTTCGCCTATCTTCCCAAGTAATTTGCAGGATTTTCCGGAGGCAACGTTGATGAAACCTTTCAAGGAGGTGGAAGTGACGTTTATAGATAGTCCATATTTCGCAGGCATACAATAAAGTTGGTAATACAATGGCTTCATAAACCAGTGTTTTGGTCTTCT
This sequence comes from Shinisaurus crocodilurus, assembly GCA_021292165.1. Taxonomy (NCBI): domain Eukaryota; kingdom Metazoa; phylum Chordata; class Lepidosauria; order Squamata; family Shinisauridae; genus Shinisaurus; species Shinisaurus crocodilurus. The sequence goes on along the minus strand of JAHFWL010001192.1, from coordinate 832,800 downwards.
TACAAATATCCCGATCCTCGAACACTCTATGTTTCATTCGAGAAAATGAATGAAAATGGCACTTGCAGAGCTCAGACGATGCTGGATTTCACTGTCGATGTTAGCTGTAACAGAAAGATAGCTGCCAAGATAGAGAAAATGATCGACATTTTCCAGTATTGTCCCGCCAAGCTGGATAGATGGCATCACCAAAGGATTGGCTTGCACTTGCTGATGAAGCACTTTGGTTTTTTTGATGTTAAGTGAGAGACCAAGTTTTTCGTATGCTTCTGCAAAAGCATTTAGGATAGTTTGGAGATCATCCTCTGAATGTGCGGAGACCACATTATCATCAGCATACTGAAGTTCCACAACGGAGGTTGTAATTACCTTACTTTTTGCTTTCAGCCTGCTGAGATTAAAAAGCTTTCCATCTGTTCGATATATAATTCCCACACCGGTGGGAAGTTTCCCCTCGACAAGATGTAAAACCATGGTGATGAAAACACTAGAGTCTTAAGTCCCAGCGGATGCAAGGGATTTTTTATCTTGGAAGTGCCTTTTATACTGAGTCAGACCCTTGGTCCATCTAGCCCAGCATTGTCGACACTTACTGGCAGCAGCGGCTCTCCAGGGTTTCAGGCAGGATTCTTTCCAAGCCCTACCTGGAGATGCCGGGGATCGAACCTGGGACCTTCTGCATGCAATGCATGCGCTCTGTCACACTGAGCTCTGGGTCCCTCCCTACAGCACCTGGTATTCCAAGGCGGTCACCCATCCAAGCACTAACCGGGCCCGACCCTGCTTAGCTTCCGAGATCGGGCACCTTCAAAGAGTGCACTGCCCTCTGACAGACCTTCAAAGAGAGAGCTGTCCTCTGTTCTGGGTCGCATCCCCCTGTACCTTGTGTGCGAACGGCCACTGCAGCAGCGCATCGTAGTCCCCTTTGAGCAGCACAACGAAGAGCGAGACATGTGTCCCCGTGGCTCTCCCTTCCCCGTTCAGGCAAATCCTCATGCACAGTTTGTAACCGTATCGTGAAGTGTAGAATGCTGAGAACAAGGAGAACTAGGGAGTTAAGGACCAGCCGGAATTCAGACATGCCCAATGAGTTGTACACGTAACTGACGAGGTTATCTCCAGGGTATGGGACACTGGGACAGGAAGCAAGGGTGCCCATAAAAGGTTTTATCCACATACCTGGGAATGAGCCCCATTGAACTCAATGGGACTTCTCTCCAAGGAGACAGATATTGAGAGACTCTTCCTGCTCTTTCCCCTGAGCTTCCAGCATTCAGGCTTCAGTCTGTGCTTCTGCCCCACCTCCTCCATCTTTCTCAGAGTCCTTGAGACATTTAAGGAGTACTTGTCCTGATTACCTTTCATTCTACTCAGCTAGCCCTAACTGTTGAAGGCTCTCCTTACTGAACAACCAGGGAAACCTGTGGGATTGTACAGTACACCCCCCCACCATGGTTCTTCACAAGGTGTCGCAAAGGGGAAGGGATGTTGCTGAGTTTAGCCTGGTGGAGTTAAACAAGTTTCCTTTTAGCCTTGGTCTTTTGTGTATAAAAAGACTAGCATGTTCGCCGTGTTTAGTAGTAGTCGTAGTGGTTTCATTCTGTTAGAAGTCTCTGGATTCTATATTGCTGGCTGCTTAACCAGGGGACTGTTTATGATGGTAACATTTGCCAAGCCTTTCACTTTCTGGATTCAGTCCGCTCTATGTCTATTCAGGCACTTCTGCTAAAAATAAGAGGCATTCCCCTCTCCCAACATGTGTGAATGTGAGGGGAATGCCCTTCTTTATAGATTGTGACTCCTGTGGCACATACATGCACCCTCTAAACAAAGGATGCTCACCTTTTTCCTTTAGAATAATGGCATTTCTCATATGAACGTTATGCAGATCGAATCAGTAACACCAATCAACCAATCTCCTAGACTGGTAAGCAAGGGAAACCAGTTACTTGAGCAACTGGAACATTTATATTCCTTCCTGTCCAGCAGGATGCAATGGCAGCTTGGGTGGGTGGAGTCAGTACAGAGCTAGAAGGTTCTTCACGGAAAAGTTGCCCTCTGCACTCCAGTGGCTCACCACATGGAGCAGCTGTCCACAGCAGCTCCTGACAATGAGGCAACTCAGGAACAATCCATTTTGGAGGATATGGATCTGCCCATTTCATTAGGTTTGTACGTACAACAGAAGAGAGATGGATGGATTTGACCAAAAGGTCCACCTAGTGGAGCAAGCTGTTTCCCACACTGGCCAGACAGATTGTCTTGGTTGTTTTTTGTTTTGTTTTGTTTTTTAGGAAATAGCTGATTTTGCTTTATTGGACTTGCTGGAAAGACGACTGAAAAAATGCTAACCCACCTCTCTTAAAACAATATAGGATGTCTTATTATAAAATGCAAATTCTAAATGTTTAATGATAAACAAGTAAGAGTTTTAAAATGTAAATAAGAAAAAAAGTAATAATTGTGTTAAAGGGAAGGCACACAAAGACACAAGCAGGTTCACAATCAATTCTGGGTAACTGGCATAAAAAAAATAATTGTCAAGATGACCTGGATGGTATCCGAAGAGAAAATGCTGAGTTAAAACCTTATCAATTGGATTACAGGTTTATCTGGATAATGAACAGGTGTGAGACTGCCGGTCAAAAGTGTACTTGATGTTTTTGTTTATCAGTTAAAGAACAAAAAATATTGTGTAAGGTATACACATCAAAAAGCTTGCTATACAGATGTCTGGGGGGGATTAGACTTAGGTTTAATTGGCAAATTTTGAGTAAGAAGGTATCTTCCCAAAGGTATGATCTAAGGTGTACATGGAAGCCTTTCGGGGGGGCGGAGGATGTTCTAACTCTTTAGGAATGTTTAGTAACAATAAAATAAGACTGTGAGCCCTAATTCATTGGATGGGAGATAATATTAGTTATGAGGTAATTTCTACACAAAAAGGTATAAATATGTGCTGATTTTAGAATGCGAGAGCTTCTTAGTAGACGCTTACCAGTCCAGGCCTGTGTACCTGTCACAGGTGAAGAGCCTATTCAGAACTGAATGGGGAACTTGGTACTTTGAATGAGGTTTTTGTTTTTAGCTATTAGGACTTACAGTCTAAGAACAAGAAACGTTTAGGAAAACACTCAACAAAGGCCAAATCTGTAACAAGTTGCTTGTGGGAAACCCACGAGCAGGGCATGAAGTTCTCTCCACCTGTGTCCCGTCCCCCCCGCTGCCTTTGCACCTGGAGATTTCCAGTTGGCCATCTCTGAACATACCCTCCCAGCCTGCGGTGGCCCCCTTTCTGGCCGATGGACTGAAACAGACTGGTCTTCCCCTTGCTGTGATGTTCTTCTCGGGAGGCAGAGGGTGCAGCCTCCCAGGGGTCTCCTGGCTCATCATGGGCGAGGCCGGAATGGGCTTCCCCTTCAGCTCCGCAGTTGAGTCCTGGACGGTCCTTTGCCCGATCGCTTGTGGCCAAGTTGATCACGGTCAAGGTAGACAAGACAATGGGGATCCACGGTACGGTAGGGTACAGGGCTGATTCAGATCGAGGCTGGGGGAGAGGGTTATTAAGCCTCTCTGACCTGCACTGTTTTCCTGCCGGAAATACCGTAGTTCATTCTAAATTATTCTTAGGCTTTAGGGCTTTTAGGGCTGGGAGCTAGGTGCAGCTGCTCTTTGCCCAGATGGGGAAAGCTTACGGCTATTTCATCTGCACACAAATTCTACCTCTCCCTGGCTTTGGTACTCCCCCACAATGCACCTGAGAAACATGAAGGGACGTTTGTGTCGTCGTCCCGTCCCCACCCACCCCGATGGTGTTGGGCCGCAGTTCCCATCAGTGTTGGCTAGCATATCCAGTGGTGAGGGACAGGATGGTGCAGCCACAGTCTGGGGGCGGGCACAGGATCCTCATCCCCTGCTTTAAAGGCATCAACCCGCTCTTTCCTAAAAACTACATTACACACACACACACACACACACACAGCCTAGCCCAGCCTTCCCCAACCTGCCGCCCTCCAGATGTTTTGCTTTACAGCTCCCATCATCCCTGACTATTGGCCATCTTGGCCGATGGGAGTTGTAGGCCAAAACATCTGGAGCAACTCGGGCCGGGTATGGCCGGCCTAGACAGAGGCTTACCAGGAGACTGGAAGCTGCATGTCTTCCCACACACGGCCTCATAGCACTTCCGGTGCACATCTGTGATCTTCCATAGGAAGGTGCCGTCGTAGGAGGCTTGCTCAGACGAGCGGAGTCTCTCCTCGAGCCTGCCAAGGGCCACATCTTTCCGCGCCAGGCATCGCTGGAGATCGACAATCTCGGGGAGAGAGGAAGAGTTTGTTCTTGATGGTTTATATAGTGCTTATATAGTGGCTGTGCGAGCAGCAGAGACTAAGGAGGGATAGGTAGGCTAGAGGCCTACTCACATCATCCCCAGGGGCACGGGAATTACCAATCAGAGCCTCCAGTTTGTTTGGCAAAGGCTGCCGTTCGGTGCCTATCCAATGCAAAGGCAAGTGAGATTGCGCTACCTGTGGGGATGCTTTGGGAGACTTCAGAAATTGCAGGCAGGGCAGAATGTGACTGCTAGGCTGCTACCTGAGACAGGGCGCTATGCGGCCCTATTACACCTGCACTGTGCCAACTGCACTGGCTCCCAGTCCATTTTCTGGGTTCCGTTCAAAGTGCTGGTTTTGACCTTTAACGCCCTTCATGGCTCAGGGCCTAGGGACTTAGAATCATAGAGTCATAGAAAAGTAGAGTTGGAAGGGACCTATAAGGCCACCGAGTCCAACCCCCTGCACAACGCAGGAATCCAAGTAAAAGCATCCCTGGCAGGTGGCTGTCCAACCTGCACCTTGAGTGCCTCCAGAGTGGGAGAGCCCACCACCTCCCTGGGTAGTTGGTTCCATTGTCTTATTGCTCTGACAGTCAGGACATTTTTCCTGGTGTTTAGGTGGAATCCGGGTTCCTGTCACTTGAGCCCATGATTCCATGTCCTGCAAACTGGGATGATCGAGAAGATGGACTGCCTGTCTCTATATGCACCACACATGACGTTCTTCAGTGGAGATCCTTCTGCAGCAGGTGCCCTGCCATCTCTGGTGAGGCAGGGGATGACCAGAGAGAGGGTCTTCGCAGTGGAAGCTCCCAAGTTGTGGGATCAAACCCACCACCTCGTGCATTCAGTGGATATGCTCTGCCGCTGAGCCCTAGCTCGCCCTTCCCTGACACTCGGCCCCAGCGGACCCTTACCTTCAGCTGCAAGCCACGAATCATATCCAGGTTAAGGCCCCCGTGCCCCTGGAAGGCCATGATGGTCTGGCGAGAAGCGGCCAACTCCTTGCTCAGCACGGATGCGATGCCTTGGCACGCCTCCAGCTTGCTCTGCAGCGAGGAGACTCGCCTCGCTCTCCACGAGAGGGTTTGCCAGCTCGCCACCTCCTCGTATAGAGGCAGCCCAGAGAAACGGTCCACTTCCAAGGCTCCCTGAAGCGGCCTCATGTTGAAGATCCCCGTCAACACCTCGGAGTCCGTTGAGCACGTCGTGTCAACCCTGCCGGCTGCAGCAGGGTGCAAGCTTGCCCTCAGCTGGTGCTGAAGCAAGAGTGTTAAGTGTATCCCCGCTGCGTTTTTCTCATGATCTTTCCTGTCCTCTGCATTCCCCTGTTGGGAAGAGAAAAAGACACCGTCGAGAAGGCAAAGTCATGATGCCTCGCTCACATCTGACCAAGCCACTTGACATCCTAGGTCAGCTGCTGAGGCCCAGCAACACTAATTGCCCACCTTGCATCTACCAACCAGTCCCGACACCAGCCAGAGATGGGTCTACAAGCAGCCCTTTCAATTTTCCACAACGCCATGGACTGACGCTGCCACAGGCACCCCCCGGGACATGGTGGGAAATCTCAATGGTGGCTCCTACATGCCCGTAGAGTGCTGTCACAACCTTTGCTGCTAAAGAAGCCTAACGGAGGGCCACGGTTTCCCCACCCCAGAATGACCACAGCAACTTATGGGAAATGTTCCCCTATATACACCCAGCTGGCCCCGAAGAACTTCAGAGGTGGCTGTGTCGGCTGTTCTGCGGCCAACAGAATGTCGTCACATAACATCTCAAAAGTGGGCCTTCTAGTGGCACCCACCCACTGGAACACGCTCCTCTATATGGTTTGGGAAGCAGAAAATGTGATGTCTTTTCAACACCTCCTGAAAACGCATTTGTTTATACAAGCTTTCTCTGGCTTATGCTTGGTTATATCATGATGATGCGGCTTCATTTTATTGTTTCTTTTGATCTAACATTTGTTGTTGAAAGTTGAGATGTTTTGGTGTTGTATTACATATGTATTTTTAACTGTGATTATTGATTTTTGGATGTAATTTTACTATATTAAGCAGTATACAAGGATTACTAATAAATAAACAAATAAATACATGGTGTTATGTATTCCTCCCCCAACTTCATTTCCCTTCCCCTGAAGGATTCACAGAGGGTTCAGATAGCAGCATTACCTTGAACGGGCATCCAATCCTGGAAAATCGGCACCCTTCCTCACTGGAAGCCATGGATTGATTCTGTTCAGGAAAGGATTGGCAAAATATTTTTTTTAAAATATAGGTGTTAACAGATTATGTTAAATAATAGATTTTAACTGTCCCTATGCAGTAGGGACACATAACATTATACAGTCATGCCTTGGATTGAGAGCATAATCCGTTCCGGAAACGTGCTTGTAATCCAAAACACTCTTATATCAAAATGAAATCCCCCCCAAAAAAAATTTGTACAGAGATTTTTAATTTAAGCCGTACTAGAGCACTTGTATTGCAAGACATGGCTTGTATATCAAGTCAAAAAAAATTAAATAAATATTTAAAAATTTGCTTGTCTTGCAAAACGCTCTCAAACCAAGTTACTTGCAATCCAAGGTATTACTGTACCTGTTTTCCAGTACTTGTCTCTGGTAGACCCGTGGCTCTATTTTGGCTTTTGGTGAGATTGTTTAGGTCCCTTTTAAAAATCTCGTTAAAGCACACACACACAGTTTCTTCAGATTTCATTGTCCTACTCTCCATCTAGATAGCAAATGTTGCTGTATATTTGAGTTGCAACTATTCTAGAACTGTAACCTTTAATTGATTGATCAGTTAGATTCATTGATTAAAACCTTTGTAATACACTCAAAAGGCATCCCTGATTAATCAGGCAACCGAGATGTCTTTAATCGAAAAGATGACAGAGTTGGCGCCAGGCGGGCCTCAGTGGGGGGAGATCATTCCATATTTGGGGAGCCACCACTGAGAAGGCCTATAATTGGGGGGCCACCACTGTTGCCACCCTCGAGCCTCCCTTGGTTGGAGGTGGCACTTGGAGGAAGGCCTCAGATGTTGATCGTAGTGTCTGGGTAGATTCAGGTCAGGAGAGGCGTTCTGTCAGGTATTGCGGTCCCAAGCCATGTAGGGCTTCATAGGTTAAAACCAGCACCTTGAATTGGGCCAGGTTGTCCCTGCCCAGATAGGGGCGTAGCTGGGCCACCAGCCAAAGCTGGTAGAAGGCACTCTGTGCCACTGAGGCCACCAGAGCCTTCATAGAATCATAGAAAAGTAGAGTTGGAAGGGGCCTACAAGGCCATCGAGTCCAATCCCCTGCTCAATGCAGGAATCCAGGTCAAGGCATCCCTGACAGGTGGCCGTCCAGTTGCACCTTGAATGCCTCCAGATTGGGAGAGCCCACCACCTCCCTAGGTAGTTGATTCCATTGTCTTATTGCTCTGACAGTCAGGAAATTTTTCCTGATGTTTAGGTGGAATCTAGGTTCCCGTAACTTGAGCCCATTATTCCGTGTCCTGCAAACTGGGATGATCGAAGAAGAGATCCTGGCCCTCCTCTGTGTGACATCCCTTCAAGTACTGGAAGCCTTAAGTGATAGAGATGGCTCCAGGAGGACCCCCAAGCTACAACCACAATTCCCATAATCCCTGACCATGCTGGCTGGGGCTAATGGGAGTTGGAGTCCAGAACATCAGGAGGGCACCAGGTTGGGTACAATCCAGTGGGCTATGCTGCTGACACTAAATAATTTAGGGTGGCGAAAACGAAAAGGGATTGCGAGGAGCTCCAAAAGGATCTCTCCAAACTGGGAGAATGGGCATCATCAAAGTGTAAAGTAATGCACATTGGGGCAAAAACGTCCCAACTTCAAGTATAAGCTGATGGGATCTGAGCTAGCAGTGACTGACCAAGAAAGAGATCTCGGGGTTGTGGTGGACACAGTTCATTGAAAATGTCAACCCGGTATGCAGCTGCTGTGAAAAAGGCAGATTCCATGTTAGGCATAATTAGGAAAGGAATTGAAAATAAAACTGCCAAGATCATCCTACCCTTATACGAATTATGGTGTGACCACACTTTGAATTTGTGTACAGTTCTGGTCACCGCACCTAAAAAAAAGGATATTGTAGCATTGGGAAAAGTGCAGAAAAGGAGAACTAATATGATCAAGGGGCTGGAGCAATTCCCCTGTGAGGAAAGGTTACAACATCTTTACATTATGTTAAACAATATATTGTTTAACATATATTGTTAAACAATATATTGTTTAGTTTAGAAAAAAAAAGGAGAGACATGTAGAGGTGTACAGAATTATGCCTGGTGTGGAGAAAGTGGACGGGGAGACATTTTTCTCCCTCTCTCATAATACTAGAACCCAAAGGGGTCATCCCATGAAGCTGATTGGTGGGAGATTCAGGACAGATAAAAGGAGGTACTTCTTCACACACAGTGCATAGTTAAATTAACGACTTCACTTCTAAAAGATGTAGTGACGGCCACCAATTGGGATGGCTTTAAAAGGGGATTGGACACAAATTAATGGAGGAGAAGGCTATCAATGGCTACTTGTCCTGATTAGCTATATGCTACCTCCAGTATCAGAGGCACGATGCCTCTGTGCTCCAGTTGCTGGGGAACACGGGGCGGGGAACACGGGGCTGTTGCACTCGTGTCCTGCTTGTGGCATCTGGTTGGTCACAGTGTAAACAGAACGCTGGACTAGATGGACCCTCGGTCTGATCCAGCAGGACTCTCCTTATGTCTTGTGTAGCATTCCATGTTGTACAACCGTATGGCGCTGTGGTGTGTTTTCCACCAGCCCAGAACTTCTTTCCGAAAGAGTCTCAGTGGATAATCTTTCAGTGGATTTTCAAAATTAAAGGAAGTTGGGCATTGGCCGGGGTGGGAGGTGGAGTTGTGTGCTACCTTTTTTTTAAAACACACACACACACACACACACACACACACACACACAACTGGATTTGCTCCAGTGCCTCTTATGACATCCTGACAACACAGAGAACGTTAGAAAGTGAAGCTTTTATTGGCATGGAGAGAGAGGAGCAGTGAGGCAAGTGTGAGCTGCTAAATGATTCTGTGTGTCAGGCCGCTGTTAAAAGCTCAGGCTGCGCAGCCAGCGAAAATGTTGGCATGCCTAGCGGCTAGGCTGCACTGTCAGTGTGTGTGTGTGTGTGTGTGGCGGAGAGGTTACTGTTCATTTCCCATTATTCTTTGACCTCCGCAATCACAGACAAGTTGGCAAGTCTGCAGATGTGTTGCCCAGTGCCTGGGAAAGGTGCCTATGTCGACCCCACGGGGGTGTCGTGTGATAAAACAGTGCAGAAAGAAAGAAAGAAAGAGAAGCCTTAATGCGGTGGGTGTGGCAGCCTCGTGAAAGAGCTCTAAAAAGTTGCTAGCCTGCACAAACAAACAAAAATGACTAGCCTGCTGGAGGCTGGCAGACTATGCTGGGTATGGAGGAAAGATGGACCATCCCCTCCTCTGCCACCTTGCTCACTCACTCACTCACTCACTCACTCACTCACTCACCTGTATGCAGTTCCTTGTTGCGAGGGAAGTAGGGATTTTGTTAAATCTCTTCCATCTGTGTTTTGCAGATGGTCAGGCATCTTTCATTCTGCCATGCGTTCACTGACAGAACTGGATTTTTTTGTTCGAGAATTTCGTTCGTTTGCAAATGTGCATTTGTGCGCTTGCGTATTTGTGCAAATCCCCCCCACACACACACACAAGCAAACAACTGGTCCACAAGTCCGCAGAATGTGTGCAACTCAGAAGAAGCTGATCCACTGCAGAATCCACAGGTCAGATTCGTAGGAGTCCAATCTCATTTGAATGAATCCATTGTGGATTTCTCGGACATTCCTACTTGGTCACCCATGGCTACCAGGCTAGTGCTTAAATACAAGGCTGTCTTGTTGCACCAAGTTTCCTTTTTTTTTATGTGCAGCGTTTAATGATGTACTTGTGTGCTCTTGCACATTGGTAAGACACCGCACAAAAAGGGCCTCAATCACATCAAGATTGATTTTTATTTTTATTTTTTTTAATGAAGAGTGCTTATCGATGCACATGAGTGCATCAGTAATGTGGAGGGGAGAAAGAAGATGCACGAAGGAACCTAAAATTGGCAACAAACTGATTGGGACCGAGCAATCCTTCTTCCCCTCACATGGGGCGGAGTTGGTGGTGAAGGTAAACGGCCACCTGGAGGGGTCTGAGAGGCAATGTCTGCCCCATGATGTGAGGTCTATACAGGACACGAGCATGTCCAGCAGCCGAGAGAGAGAGAGAGAGAGAGAGAGAGAGAGAAGAAGCAATCCGAGAAGGCCTAATCACTGGAATGAGTATGGCCCTCAGTTGTCTAGTCTGCTCCAGAGAGAGACAGACACTTTTTCCCACCCTGTGTCAATTATCACCCCTAGATTATGTAGGGAGTGAGTGGGATGAAGCCAGCCTAGTCCCAATTGCTGACAAAGCCCAGCCCTGCAGAGATACTATTGCCAGTACTATCTGTCTCTCCACTTCCTCAGAAGAGGGTGCCCTGATCAAGGTATCATCCAGGCGAGAGGAGCTTGTGTATGCCTCTTAGCAAGAAGCCCACAACAAATGAGGAGGACAAGCCATGCTCTACTTGTGGGACACTTCTAGGTAGTCTCCAAAATGGATCATCTCTTGGACGCAGGGGTTTGAGGATGCCTGGAGCACTGAAGCAGTGGAGGAGAAGTGGGGAAGACAGGAGAAAATGGGCATTAGAGAGGAAGTAGGAGTTGCCTACTAGCCCAGCAACTCAGGCTGGTCTTCTTCAATTAAAAAGAAAAAGAAAAAAGATCCTGGTGCAGAGAGCAACCAGCATCTCTATCACTTGATAGCGCCAAGTAGAGAAAACCAGCCATTGGCTTCTTCCATGTGACAGCCCTTCAGGGTTCTGAAGCGTGCTATCATGTGACCTCTCCATCTTCTTTTCTCCAGGCTACACGCGTATTCAGTTCCTTCAAACTTTCCTCACAGGACTTACTTTCTATATACGGGAATAGGAAACTTTATTCATCTGAAGAACACTTTCAGAGAACAAGAAGGAAACATTGCTCCTAGAAACAGGCTTGAAATCTGAAGATTTCCCATCACCAACCGAAGATGTGAATAAAATTCATACACACACACACATGTAAAAGGCAAATAAATGAAGTTGTCATACTTGCTGCTTGCTACCAGAGACCTTCTGGTTACAGTCGGAGCTTGGGGTGGCATTCAGACAGCCGCTCTGCCAGCGGTCTACAAGCGTTTTCCTCATCATCACCGTCTCCCCGCAGCCAACGTGGCTGGGGATCAGGGCGTATTCACACGTGCTTCGATGATCCTGGAAGTTGAACGTTATGAGTGGGTAAAACTTCATCAAGTACGGTAAGTCATACAAAGAATCCTAGAGTTAGAGGGGGTGTCCTGGAGGTCATCTAGTCTCACTTCCTACTCGATGCATGAAATCCAGAGCTGGAGCATCCCCAAGAGGACATACAGTATGTGCCCATCCAGAAGTGCAAGCTCTGGGTAGGACTCCACCACACTATCACTGACCCCGAAGACCACCTTGCAAGAACGCAGCCCTGTGAAACAGAAGTAAAGCAAGCACGTAGACGAGCAGCCTGGGAGTCACGCGACCTTCAACTGAACAGGTAAACTATGTGGGGCAAACGACACATTACTTTAAAGACACAGGTAGCATCTACATATTTATTACAGTTGGGGGTTCCGGCTTTTATTGGGACCCCCCCTCGTGCAGGGAGGGGAACCTTAAGCCTTCCCTCCCCAGCCAAAATTTTGTCAATAATCCCCCCCTCTGCATGGCTGTGGGGACTTAGAGCAGTGTTTCTCAACCTTGGGTCCCCAGATGTTTTTGGCCTACAACTCCCAGCATGCCCCAGCCAGCATAGCTGGCTGGGGCATGCTGGGAGTTGTAGGCCAAAAACATCTGGGGACCCAAGGTTGAGAAACACTGACTTAGAGAGAGAGGAAAGCCTCCATTGCCCAATTGGTGGTGCAGAATTCTCTGTCCATGCCCGCTCTCTTACTTCTAAGCTCTTCATAACACCTGTCCAGCTGCATCCGGGGACCCCGCAATGCACGGCGAGTTCCGAAATCTCCTTGTCGATGGCAGCATCGCTAAACGCCTGCAAGTGAACGTGAGAGATAAGGAGCCACTCTGGTCAGCCTCTACATTTTGCCCTGGAGTTCTCCGATCAAAAAATGTGCACACATTTATAATATAAATATAAGTTTATATTGGGGGAAGTGCATACAAAAATGCCCATTAGTAAAAAAAAATAATGTTTAAAATGAATTATGTTAAAAAAAAAATTTTTTTTTTGCAAAGATGTGTATGTGAGGCAAAGTTGCATACAAACATGCATGTATTAGGAGAAATATGCACAAAAATGCATATGAATTTTCATATAAACTTCTTTTTTAAAAAAAAATATCCTCAAATTTCAGGAGAAACCAAACGAAAGACTGGAAAAATGAGAAACACAGAGAAATTGAAATTGTCAGATTCATCCAACCCTGTACTACATAGACACATAAACACACACACTTTGTCACTCGCTTTCATTATAAAATAATCCAAAGCAGGGTACAGAACACAATATATAGTACAACTGGCACTCCATGGGAGAAGAAAAAAAAATCCTAGTCTGTTCACCACAACACCTGGCAGGGCAAAAGTTGCCCTTTGGTTTGATCTAGCATGACTTAGTGTAGATCTGTAACTGGCCCCACGGGCTTCACAAAAGTTACATCCACCCTTGCCCTTATTCATTTCTCCTCCTCAGTCCAAAACGACCTCTAAGAAACTGGCTTTTGACGGGCAACAAATAGCATCCTTCTTAGAAACATTAACGACTTCCAGTAAAGCAAAATTCGTCTGCACTCAGAGAATACAGCTGGATTCCTCCCACACCCACACACCAAGTTAATACACAATACAGGCTGTTTACGATGACCTTAATTGCTGACTGGATGTTCTTACATGTAGCTTTCAAATTAAATAGGCAATTGGTTTGAATATGTGTTTTTTGATGTCCTGGAAAGGTATGGAATTAACTACTGCTTGGAAACAGAACTGAAAAGAAACGTTGAATCCACTCCATTAAAAAGGGCACACACACACACACACACACACAGAGTCCAGCTAGAAAAAGGTAGGAGTGTTCTAACCAAAACGTACGTGTGTGTGTGTTTGTCTTTCTCAAAGCTAGGTGTGTGTGTGTGTGTGTGTGTTTCTCTTTCTCAAAGGTAGGTCTGTAGGTTGTAAACTTAAGGTGCTTACTGTTAATTTTCCAGTCAGCTTCGAAGCCTGTTTATATTTTCAGAGGAAAACGAAGGACAGTTAATGTGTGCGTAGAGCTCCGTCCAACTTCTTAAGCGAGGATGGAAGGCATCCAAGCAACGCGCTTTCTGTCGTCAGCATTCGCCACTCTGACTAATTACACTTGGGTAACTTGAGATGCAAAGATTTCTGAAGCAAAAGCCACAGAATGGATCCCTGTGTCAAAAAGCTCCCCGCACATAGAAAATGAGGATGTCAGGACAGGCGCCCTTTTCAAATGACCTATCTGCATTTGCTGAATGCATGAATGGGGGGGGGGAGTTGAATCATGGGGCGGGGTGCCCGGCCTCCACACATTCAACTGACGTCCTGAACAGCGCCTGCACATGTACAGTTTGTTTGCACATGCTGTAAAGGTATGATATGGACTAGGGAGGAGGTTATCATCAGTACCCTTTTTCCTGACATGCTGGCTTTCCACAAGTAGAGAGAGTTTGACTTGGGAAAGCAACTAGTCATAAAATCCTCACACGCACAGTTTCCTTCCAGGAGGAGTGTACACAGGCCTGTGGCTCACGCTGGCTCAGCTTGTCTTGAGTGTGGAAAGCAAAGCAGGGTCAGGCCTGGTTATTACTTGGGATGGGAGACCCCCTCCTCTAGTCTCCTGCATTGAGCAGGGGGGTGGACTCGATGGCCTTGTAGGCTCCTTCCAACTCTATGATCTATGAAATCTATGAAACCACATGCTTTTTTTCAGAATGTGCAGATTGTCCTTCCTTGATGCTGTGGCATATATTCATTTCATTCATTCATTCATTCATTTCATTTCATTTCTATACTGCAGTGTTCCACAGCCGAAGCTCTCTGGGTGGTTCACAACAATTTATACATAAAAACAACAACAACAAAAACATACAATATAGTTAAAAAGATTAAAAACCAAATTTAAAAGCACTGTTTAAAATAACAATACAAAAAGTTAATAAAACTAAGCCTACAGGTGACATATATATATATATATATATATATATATATATATATAACACGTGCTTAGATGACAACCATCTCTATTCACCCCGTTCACCGTGCTTTGAGTAATCCTATACACACTTACCTGGGAGTAAGCCCCATTAAAGTCCACGGGGTTTACTTCTGAGCAGGCATGTATAGGATTGCGTTCCACAATATCACGGTCACGACAATATTAAGAAAACTAAGTGAACGGATTTTATGGTATATAAATTAAGGGTGCGTCCAGAGACAGAGGGCTCCTGACGCTACCAGCTAGAAACCACTGTGCAGCTAGTCCAGCTTTTTTTTCTCCATAACGGATTTTCTGCTGTAAGAAAAACGCCAGAAGCAGCAGTGGGAAAACATGGGAAGGTTATGAGTAGAAGATTATGATGTCTGGACCCTGCCCCTACCATAAAATTCCATGAAAGAGGCAGGGTGATGGTGCGATGAAAGACTCATCTGGAAGAACCCAGATATGCCCAGAGGTCCCTGATTTGCATTGTGTGTGTGCATGCATTGGTGACAAACTGGAGAGGGTTCAGAGGAGGGCAACAAGGATGATAAAGGGACTGGAAACAAGGCCCTATGAGGAGAGACTGAAAGAACTGGGCATGTTTAGCCTTCAGAAGAGGAGACTGAGGGGAGATATGATCGCACTCTTCCAGTATTTGAAGGGATGTCACACAGAGGAGGGCAAAGATCTCTTCTCGGTCATCCCAGTTTGCAGGACACGGAATAATGGGCTCAAGTTACAGGAACCTAGATTCCACCTAAACATCAGGAAAAATTTCCTGACTGTCAGAGCAATAAGACAATGGAATCAACTACCTAGGGAGGTGGTGGGCTCTCCCACTCTGGAGGCATTCAAGGTGCAGCTGGACAGACATCTGTCAGAGATGCTTTGACCTAGATTCCTGCATTGAGCAGGGGGTTGGACTCGATGGCCTTGTGGGCCCCTTCCAACTCTACTTTTCTATGATTCTATGATTCTATGCAGTGGTGGTGGGGAACTCTGGCCCAGGGGCCAAAACTGCCCCTCTGGGGGCCCCAGTCTTACCTTCTGGGGTTTCCCAGATGGCCCCACCCTCTCCACCTGGTGGTTTTCTGGTTTTTGAGAATCCCCCCCCCCATTCCCCTCTCCTAAAGCTTAATTTTTGGCAGTAAGAGCTTCAAGCTAAAAAATGCTGGGGGGGTGTTGGTATTTTTGGCCACACTCCTTTTTCCCTCAGCCCCCCCCCAATGGAATGTGCCCCCCCCCCATTCTCCAAAATTGAATTTGGCTCTTAGAGAGAGGTTTCCCACTGCTGGTGTAGTGAAAGGGGTATGCAGGGCAGCACAACTCCGGGACTTTTTTCAGTGCACGAGTGATGACGCCATTTGCCAGGGAAACTGAACGATGCTCCTTGCTCTGGCAAGCGAATGAGGCGGTAACGAGACCGTTTTAACTCTTGTCTGTGATGGATCATCGTAGGGGAAGTAAGAGGATGAGGAAAATAATAAAGCGGAGGAAGGGCACTTCTTTCCTGTTATTTGATGGGGTTCCTACTTCACACAAGCCGTTTAAATAGTAGCACTTCTTAATTGGCAGGTTGTTTGCGTTTCTAACTAAAAGCTAAAAGGTTGCATTTCAGCTGACTGAAGGTGAAAGGAGGGTCAATGGTTCTTACAAGCTGAACTTAGAAGTAATTACCGGTAAGCACCACTGAGCAAGGGGAGCTTAATGCCAACTAATTATGCCTAGGATTGCAGTCATGCTGATCCTAACGAATAGGGTATTACCTTAGGTACTGCTATTATTTTCCTGTGTGTGCGTATACATACAGACTCACATGCACCGTCATGACGAGCTGCTGCACTTCAGAATTTTCTACCACCACTCTATGTATGTGTAGAAACTGAGAATCTCTAACAAATGGTATTAACAAACCCGGATGGATCTTCTGCGGAAAGCGTAACACCAACGGCATTAAGGCCGGGGGAACGTACCTTTTCGACTGATAAGAAGCTTTCTTCATTGATGGTGCCGAGAGCATCCTTCTGACAACTCTGGCAAATTGGTTTGTTGTTGTGTCTGGGTGGGAGGGAAAGAAAGCAGGAAGATTAATCTGCACCTTTCAAAGGCCAAGTTGGCCTATAGTTAGCCTAGAGTACGGCCAACCGTCTAGGATGATGGAAGCCATAGTCCAACAAAATCTGGGGGCCACAGATTTCGATAGATAGGCAGAGCAAAGAGTCTACTGATAATAAATCTGTCATTAAATTACTAGCTATAGTTACTAAGGAGGGAGACAAACCTCTTGGGATAGGGATAGGGGAAGGCAAATTAATATCCTCTGTCCAGTCAGCCAGAGTTCAGGGAGGGGATCGCGTGCTTTCTGGGCAATGGGGATGTTTCCGGGAGCCCATATCTGTCGGCTCTCTGTGCATCCAGAATCCAGATGCTTCCTTCCTCCCCTCCCTTAACATGGTGTCACTGCACTTCCCTTGACGGCAGGGGAGCACAGCGGGCGAGGCAGTGTTAGAAGGGCCTTCCCATCCTCACGGGAACAGAGCAGTAGATGCGTCCAAGGCCAAGACTTCAGCTCCTCCTCCTTCAGGAGGGGCCACAACTTAGGCCCTGCTTTGCACGCAGACGGGGCCCAGGCTCAGTCCTCACCATCTCCAGCACAAAGAAGGATCAGGGAACAGATGATGGGACGGACCTTTTTCTGCCTGAGACCTGCGAGAGCGTCGTCCAGTCAGAATGGACAATCTGTGGAGCTAGAGCTGGACGGACCATGATGGGCAGAAGCCCAGCGGCCCCTGAATGACCAGTGACAAGCAGGCCCGGCGTCAGCACTGGGGCCGGCATGGTATGCCGGAGTCCTCGTGGGCCAATGCTGCTTGCTCAGTGCCGCATCCTTTCCTTCTTCTTATATTAATTCGGGGGTGGCCAGCTGGGCACTTACATTAGTTACGGATGCATGGTGAGGAGATGAGCAATATATTAGCTGTCTGTGTGTGGGCGTCACACAGGGAGAGCCAGTGTGGCATAGTGGTGAGAGTGTCGGACTGGGACGTGGGAGATCCGGGTTCTAGTCCCTGCTCAGCCATGAAAACTCACCGGCTGACTCTGGGCCAGTCCCTGACTCTCAGCCTAACCTACCTCACAGGGTTGTTGTGAGGATAAAAATGGAGAGGAGGAGGAGGAGGATTATGTAAGCCGCCTTGGGTTCCTTGCAAGAGGGAAAAAGGCAGGGTATCAATATGATAAATAAATAAATGTGTTTGTTTTTAATCTGTGGTTTTAAATTTTATATTGTATTTTATGATTTTAACTGTTGTAAACCGCCTAGAGAGCTTCGGCTATTGGGCGGTATAAAATGTATTAAATAAATAAATAAATAAATAAACAAACACACAACTGAACGAATACCCCTGACAATCGAAAGTCGCCCCACCCTGACAATGCAAATCACTAAGTCCAGGGGCTAAAGAAAGAAAAAGAGCTAACTACTACTACACCACTGGTGACAACACTGGGGCGGCTAGCTAGATGAACAGATAGCCTGGTCAGCTTTCTATGCTCCAGATCACCGGCTTGCATCTTCTTGGCAAGCCCAGGTGGTCCCTCAGAAGCAGCGCTGCTCTCGCTCTGCTTTTGCTGCTGCCCTTTCAAAATCCTCTCTCTCTCTCTCTCTCTCTCTCTCATTCCTCCCCCCCCCCATGTCACGTGAGCCCCTCGTTCCGCAAAAAGGGAACTCACACTCACCGCACAATCCAGGCCAGGCAGTCCGCGCAGTAGCGATGCCCGCAGGGGCTCCGCAGGGCTCCCCTCAGCAGGACCTCGCAGTGTCCGCAAAGGTATTTGGGCGCGGGGGCTTCCTTGCAGACGGACAGAGGGTAGCCCGCGGTGGGCGGCTCCTTTCCGTCAGGAGGGGAGCCGCTCGCAGGGGCGCCGCCCGGAGATGCTGCTGCTGCTGCTGCTGCTTCTCTCGGCCATCTACAGCAACGCGCAGATTTCCCGCAGCAACACACGCAGGCACGCCGCTTTTCTCTGCAGCGCCAAAAGAGAGCCACCCACCCCCAGCCCCAGGGCTCTCCCGGCCTCCTTGTGCCGTCGCTGGCTGGCATCCGTGAAAACTTGCCCTTAACGTGACGATGTGTGTGGGGGCTAAGAGAGCATGGCAGTAGTTTTGAAGAGGTGGCGACAGGAAATAACTGAGCAGGCTGCAGGCTTCAAATTCCGCGCCCCCCCCCCGAAAATGCATGCACACTCACACACAGAGGCCATAAAAGCGCAAGATAAGGGTCGAGCAAGGGGAAAGTTGCTGACTTCTTTAGCAATGGTGTGCCCTTCTCACGGGATGATTTCCCGTTTGTTTGTTTTCCGTGTATAAAGCAACGTCAGAATGTGGTGGCGGTGGTGGAAGGCATGGGGAAAGATCACAGCAGCAGTTTCCATGATTACAGAAATCCAACTTGTGGCGTCCCCCCCCCCCACCCCCAGTCATGCAATTAGCTCACCTGCAGTCCCCAGTTTTTCCTGTCCCCATCTCTGGTAAACCATCATGCCTGTTTTTTGTGGGGGCGGGTTGCCTTTGCAGGGGTGGGGGGCACCTTACTCAAATGCTGCTTCTGTGAGTTGCTAGCACTTGTCATTCTTTAGGGTGTGATCTCCAAATCGGGGTTGGAGTAATCATTATTTATTTATTTTATGTATTATATTTATACCCCGCCTTTTTTCCTGCAAGGAACCCAAGGCGGCTTACATAATCCTCTTCCTCCTCCTCCTCCATTTTATCCTCACAACAACCCTGTGAGGTAGGTCAGGCTGAGAGTCAGTGACTGGCCCAAAGTCACCCAGTGAGTTTCATGGCCGAGCGGGGACTAGAACCCAGACCTCCCGAGTCCCAGCCCAACACTCTCACCACTACGCCACACTGGCTCTCTGTGTTTTCACATCTAAACCAGTGGTGTGCGCACACAGGTAGACTCTGGACTTAATGGTTGTTGTTGTTGGAAAGCAAAGCAGGGTCAGGCCTGGTTATTACTTGGGATGGGAGACCCCTCCTCTAGTCTCCTGCATTGAGCAGGGGCGTGGACTCGATGGCCTTGTAGGCTCCTTCCAACTCTATGATCTATGAGATCTATGAAACCACATGCTTTTTTTCAGAATGTGCAGATTGTTATATTTATTTATAACCCGCCTTTTTCCCAATATTGGGACTCAAGGTGGCTTTCCAACATTAACATATGTACAGTTAAAACATATAAATACAAAAGTTAAAAATATAATTAAATCAGCAATAGTATTAAAATTATATAAAATATCAAAGCGAAAACAACAATAACTATAGGAACAGTGCAGATCCATCGCTTTCTCATAGGTCCAAATTTATTCCCCGAAGGCCTGCCGGAACAAGAACGTTTTTGCCTGCCTTCGAAAACATACCAAGGAGGGTGCCATTCTAGCCTCCCTGGGAAGGGAATTCCAGAGCGTTGGAGCAACCACCGAGAAGGCCCTCTGCCGAGTTCCTGCCAGGCGTGCCTTGGATCGTGGAACTAAGAGAAGGGCCTCCCCAGAAGATCTGAGTACGGACAGGCTCATAGTGGAGAATATACGGTCTGTCAGATAACCTGGACCTGAGCTGTTTTATGCCCCCTTCCCATCTATACACGATAATGTGTATTGGTTTGCTTACTTCAAAATGCGGTTTCGGGCCCCTCCACGTTCTGCAGAGTGGGGCCCTGGACATCTGCCCCAAAGTCTTGCCCTAATGGCACCACTACATCTGCACCAGTTCATAGATGGAAGTTTCATACTTCCAGATGCAAATGGAGATGAAGGTACCTGCACTAGCAGTATAATAACAAAAAGAACAAAAACATGCCATGTACAGTGAGAAGTAGATACCTGTCTGTTTATATGATCATCCAGTGAGTTGCCATCTGCTCCATTTTTCTTGATCATTTTCAAGCTTTCTCTTATCTAGAACAGAAAACATTTCAGCTTGTTTGGTTCGATTGGCCCGAGAAGGCGGCCTTCGAAGTGCAGCTGCTGGCTAATCCACCCAAAGTAGCAGGAGACGGATCTCAAGCATTTCATTTCATTTTTTTTGTTTTGTTTTCTGGCTGCTGGGATTTCAGAGTTAATGCTCAGAAGATCAGGTTCTTCTAGGATGTCGAGCAGGTGTTCTCTGGAGACGTTTCTTGCAGCCCTTTAATTAAAAATAATAATAATAATAAAGGAAGCACAGGAATGGAAGAGCTGGGTAGGGAGACGGTGTTATCTATTCACCAAGAGCCAATCTGATTGTAGGAAATGTTTCGGTAGAGCTATTGGTGCAATAGCTTACTGTTACATGGACATTTTCATTTGCTTGTGTCAAGAACATGAGCAGAGAGCCCTGCTGGATTAGACTGAACGCCCACCTAATCCCAGCATCCTGGTTCCCACAGCGGCCATCCAGATAGGGCTGGGACAAATCTCATTTTCCTCGCATGAAGTTCATTCCGCTTCCGCCCCGTTTCTGCATTGGTTTCCAGATTTATTTCCCCCCCCCCTCCGAAGTCCACACAAAACTTCCTATGTATTTCCATGCATGTCTATCTAAATGTATGCATTCTTGTACACACTTCCCCAAATATATGCATTTCTGTATGCACTAAAAATATGGATTTGTTTTGCATGCGATTTCCCCTATTACCCCCCCCTTTTTTTTGCACACACATTTCCCTATTGTTTGCATTCTGCACACAGTCTCCCCTATTGTAAGCATTTTTGCATTTTCCCGGCCATATTTTGATTTGCAAACCGCACTGCAGGTTTCATGGAAGTGTGAATATCGCATTTCCATTCATGTGTCGGTTCAGGAAGTGCAGATTTGGTAAATTCGAATTAATTTAATTTATTAATTAAATAAACCCGACAAATTTCTCAGCCACCCCCTACATCAAGAGTCCATTGTGACATAACCCAGGCACGAGGCAAGTGCCCACTCCCGTCGCTGCCCCCCGGAAAATGTTTAGTGACCACTGAACAGGGAGATTCTGTTTGGTATAATGACCGTTGATGGACTTGTGTCCTCCCTTCGCCTAATTCTCTTTTAAAGCTATCGAAGCCTGCAACAATCACTTTTATTTATTTATTATATTTATACCCTGCCTTTTTTCCTGCAAGGAACCCAAGGCAGCTTACATAATCTTCCTCCTCCTCCTCCATTTTTATCCTCACAACAACCCTGTGAGGTAGGTTAGGCTGAGGGTCATTGACTGTCCCAAAATCACCCAGTGGCCAGTGAGTTTCATGGCCGAGCGGGGACTAGAACCCGGATCTCCTGAGTCCCAGTCCAACACTCTCACCACTACGCCACACTGGCTCATGACAATCATGACAAATGCAGACAGTCTTATATGCATACAGGCATGGACCTCTCTTAAGGTTTATGATTGAACCTGGGCTCACCAAAGCTCACCTGATGTTGGAGCAAGAGATAGCTTGGCCACAGTTAGCCATGCTCTGGTAACATCCAAGATTGACTACCATAATCAATCAATCGACTACCATAATCAATCAATCAATCAATCAATTGACTACCATAATGTGTTGTACATGAGGCTGCCTCTGAAGACTGTTTGGAAACTTCAGTTGAGTGCGAAACAGAGCTGCCAGGATGTTGACTGGGACCAGTCAGAGGGATCCTATTTTGCCAGTACTGAAAGACAGTATTGGCTGGGAATCCCTGCTCTCATACCAACCTGCCCATGTATTTGAGGTCATCATTGGAGGCTGTTCTGCAGCTGTTCCCAACTTCCCAGCAAGTGAGGTAAGGCAGGTGGTGAGCAGAGAGAGGCCCTCTCAGTGGTGGCACCCTGCTTGTGGAATTCCCTCCTGAGAGAGGTCCACCTGGAGCCACCAGTGTTATTCTTTCAGTGCCAGGCAATTATGTTTTATTTCTCCCTCAGGGTTGTGAACATATTTTACATTTTCAACATGTTGTATGTGTTGTGTAATTTTATCTTGCTTATGTAAACTGCCCTGGAAGCTCTGCTGAAGGGCAATATAGAAATCCTTTAAACAAACAAAAATAACATCATCCCAAAGTCTTGTGTCCCAAAATCTCAGGTCAGGCTCAGGAACTATTCTAGGGCAGTGGCGATGGCTGTCCCCCATCTTCTCCACATACCATCTCCATCAGAGATGAGGCTTCACATACAACGGAGAGAGCTTTTTTTGCTGTAGTGGTGCCCCAGTTATGGAATGCCACACCTGGTGGCGACAACATTGTGTTGGAATATATGATGAAGAGATGCCAACTCTGAAGGGAGGGTTTTAAGTCAATTGCCCATTAAAGGGTTACAGCAGACTGTGTAGAGTCCGGCTGAAGGGCAAAGGGAGGAACCAAGCTTCTCTGACTAGTCAGGGGCAGGGTTCAGTGGACTGAACCACTTGATTGAATCAGGGGAGGGAATGCTGGAGGTTGCTTAGCAACAGGCTTGAACTCCATTTTAACACTCCTCTGACAGTTACACTTGTCTAGTGCTGACTTAACTGATGCTTGCTAGGGTTTAGCAAGGAGGATTGACCTGTGTGTTTTCCTTACCATAAAGAACAGATTGAATAATGTTTAAGAAACTGCGCTACTGTAACCATCAAGCGTAGTACCTGAGTAACATTATGTTAGTTTTTTATCTTTAAAAAACCATCTGCTTTAGAAAACAAGTCCTGTGTGTGCGTGTGTTTGTCTGACAGAAAGTCTGCTGCTGCTTTTGCACTCTGCCATCACATGGTTGTCTTTTAGGGGCCAGGCAAAAACAGGTGGGCAATATTTTTTCCCACCCAGGCATTTTAACATTTTCAAAAACTTAAATATTTGAAACGTTTTATGAATTGCACCTATATCTGCCGCTTCCTTTGTTCGTATTGTCCAGGGTTGTTCTACTTGTTTGTAAACCACCTTGAAATTGTGAATAAAAAGGCTGTATATGCATGTTTTACACTGATAAATGCAAAAAAACAAGCAAATAAAAAAAACAGAAAAGGGCCTGGAATTTCATTAAGGGGGCCAGACACACCCAGTAGCTATGTGGCTGGGGTTTGGCTCCTGCTTTGACTGCCTAAGAAGGACTCTTATAAAAAAACAAACCACTGTGTTGTGCCAAGCACCTGGCTGGCAGGCCAACGTCCACGGCTAATCAGTTGTGTTCAGCTGGATGGGTCACACAAGTTGCCCTGGCATCACCTACGCAACGTGGATCCTCGTCTCTCATCTCCATCTTTCTGCTGCAGATGCTCCTGTGTTGCAAAGCACACCTCTCAGTGGCAAGCTAGCATGCTGTTTTGTCATGATGTCAGAGTCGCGCTGAGTCTATTTCTGTGCCAGCCACATCCTGTTGTTTTTTAGGTTATTATCTGAGCTCATTGGAAGTTAGGCGGGAGGGGATTTACCAGAGGAAAATAGATCAGCTATGGAAAGTACCAAAAACTTATCTTTTAGTTTTCAGCATGCAGTTCAGCCTGCTGCAATATCCTACACACATTTAAGCTGGGTGTAAGTCCTGTTGAACTCAGTGGGGCTTACTTCAGAGTAGACATGTAGAGGCAGTGTGTCATTCCTTCTCTTTTTGGATTTTCTTTTTTTTTTTTTAAAGGAGGTGGTTGTTGTAGCAAGAGGGAAGTCTAGCATTTGTGCACAAACAGCCTGCCAAAATTCTTCACCCTGTTTGTGGGCAGAGAAATGGGAGGGGGGAATTCAATTCATTTCTCCAGGAGGAGGAGAAATTCTCCAACAGTTTCTTGGTGGTGGGGCTGCCCATTAGTAATGGCCGTTGCACAGCTTCTTTCTCCCCCCCCCCTTCCCGTGTTTTCTTCTTCCCTTTCCCTTCCTGCCACCCCAAGTGGTAGCAGAAGCGACTAGTCAGCCTGGCTATCATTTTGCATCCTCCACAATGTCCTGGCCCTCATGTTCTTCCAGGGCATTGTGTGGTGGCAGAAGTTGTGGAATAGTGGCTCTCACACCACCACCACAACCACACTGGGGAACATTCTGCAAAGTGGCCTCCTCTTTCTAACAGGCGGTGGAGATGGGGCGGGGGGGGGGGAGACAAAAATAAAATTCTCAGAAGTATTCTGAAAAAAATGTCTCAAGAGTTATTGGCAGCACTATGGAACAGAGGACAGGCCTGTGGCTTACGCTGGCTCAGCTGGTCTTGAGTGTGGAAAGCTAAGCAGGGTCAGGCCTGGTTATTACAGTAAAACCTTGGATTGCAAGTAACTTGGTCTGCAAGTGTTTTGCAAGACAAGCAAACTTTTTAAAATAAATTTTAACTTGATAAACAAGCGACGTCTTGCAATACACAAGTACTGCAGTATGGTCAAGAAAAATGAAGACTTTACACTATCATTATTGGCAGCTTAAATTAAAAATATGTGTACACATTTCTTATGGGGAATTTCGCTTTGATATACAAGTGCTTTGGATTACAAGCACGTTTCCGGAACGAATTATGCTTGCAATCCAGGGTTTTACTGTACTTGGATGGGAGACCCCCCCCTCCTCTAGTTTCCTGCACTGAGCAGGGGGTTGGACTCGATGGCCTAGGCTCCTTTCAACTCTATGATCTATGACTCCGCCTTATCCCGAGCCAGACCATTGGCCAATCTAGCCCAGTATTATCAACACTGACTGGCAGCAGGCTTTCCAGTGGAGATGTCGGGTTTGGGGGATTGAACTTGGGGCCTCCTGCTCGCTAAGCATGCGCTCTACCGCTGAGCCACAGCCCCGCCCCTTCTTAAAGACCTCTCTAAAGAGGACAACAGATAGCAAACCTGGGAGGGGCAGCTGAGACTTACGCCAGCAGGTCGCAACCCACTGTGGCTTAAATGAGCCACAGCGGGCCGTGGTGATCGTGCAAACCGGGTCAGTGTTTATTTCCAGCAAAACGAAATGCAAAACATGGAAGGTGATAACTTTTATTTGCATGCAGAGGGTAAACAGATGGAATAGAGATGAGTTCTTGGTTGACTGCTAGTTCTATAACTGCCCTGTCGGTCAATATATTATGTGTCCGATATGAAACACCCACATTCCAAAACTTTGCATTATTATTTGAGGCATACAACACCTTTTCTCTCCATCCTTTCTCTTTGGATATTTTCCATTTCATGTCATGCAGTTTCAAAGATCTTTGTTAATCCTACATTTAACTCACTAATATATACAAACAAATTCTCAGGTATTTCCTGCTCCCCTCAAAGTGCTATTTTATATGTAGGCAGATCCAGCTATGAATACCATAGAAGGTCAGGAAGAATAGTAGAAATGCAGCATCTGAGTGTCAACTGTCCACAGGAGTTCTCCAGTAGCTTAACAGCCACTGATAAAAAGATCTTCTGCAAACTCTTCCACTGACTCTATAAAGTCTTGGCAGGAATTGCAAGATGAACTCTCAGAAGGCCACCACTCAATCCAAGTCATGGCATCCAAAGGATACTGGAATCTACAAAGGGAGAAAGGGAACATTTTTAAAAGGAAAGGATGAAGAGGATGTGGATTGCTGGAGGAAACTCTGATGGCAAGATGGGAAACCTTTGTGTCTGTTTTCCACTGTGGGCAGTGGTCGTTGTGAAAGGCCTGAAGAGAGAACTGAGACATTTAGAAGCGGAACTACAAGTTATAATAAACATGAGAGTGCCGCTGAAAATGGCAGCTCAGTAATGCGTGATACAACTTATGCTGCATCCTGATCTCATTATGCTGGGGTTTTCTCCATCCCTGCCAATGATGCAATACAGGGAGGAGGGTAGGGAAAGGTATAACACTGGTCAGAGCAAAGTGTACTACACATTATGGTGGGTGAAGGGGAAACTACACCCAGGGCTGCCTTTTTCAGTGGCAACCCTGTGCATATTATAAAATTTAGTTCTGCCCTGAGGAGGGCAGGAGGATTTTTTCCCCCTGTCTCTATATCTCCCCCCCCCACCCCAGTCTGAAAAAAAGGAGGTAATCCTGAAAGAACTGAAACTGAAATTACTCCATGAAATACTTTTTCTCACACCACTGACCCAAAAGAAATAATTTGGGTCATCTCCAAAGTAATATTTTCATAGATTTCATAGATCATAGAGTTGGAAGGAGCCTACAAGGCTATGACGAGTCCAACCCCCTGCTCAATGCAGGAAACTAGAGGAGGGGTCTCCCATCCAAGTAATAACCAGGCCTGACCCTGCTTAGCTTTCCACGCTCAGACAAACTGAGCCAGCATGAGCCACAGGCCTATTCCATTGTTCCAAATGGTGATGCCACAAACCTACATACACACACACACACACACACACTGCTGTTTTAAGTGCTCTTCATCATAACAAAGTCCCCGCATGAAGCCCCCTAGATTTCTCCTCAGTGTGCTTGGCTTCTACCTACAAAGAATTCTCTGTTTTAACATGAGAAAGTTCCTAGGTTCGATCCAAAGAATTCTCTGTTTTAACATGAGAAAGTTCCTAGGTTCGATCCAGACTTACCGTAGTCATACTTACAGTATTGATGACTGAAATCAATCACTATGAAGCGAAACCAGCCCATGAAATCAAAGTTAAACACGTGTTAACTTAAGTCCTGTTGATTTTAATTTGTCTGCTCTAAAAGCATGACTAAGAAGTCTGGATCCAACCTGCTGTCTGCAGTGGTCCAGAGTCCCTGCAACAATCCATGCTGGGATGATGCTGCATGTTCACACCAGTAGAAGGAAATTATGACATTGGATTCCAGGATTAACATGAGAAAGTTCCTAGGTTCGATCCAGACTTAGTCATACTTACAGTATTGATGACTGAAATCAATCACTATGAAGCGAAACCAGCCCATGAAATCAAAGTTAAACACGTGTTAACTTAAGTCCCGTTGATTTCAATTTGTCTGCTCTAATTTGTCTGGATTGCAAATAACCAGAGAGTCAGAGAAAATAAATTCACAAGCCGGGCCAGCCACAAAACACTGCCATGTGGAAGTGTTCTTCTGGTTCAGGCAGGGTTCCAGCTATCGCCCCCCACAGAGGTATTCCATTTCGCTCTGCCTCCCCACACGTTAATCAGTCCGTGTTCTCTCTGTGGGTTAATCAGACCCAAATTATTCGGCATACTCAGTCCTCGTTTGACTGTTTTGGGGGTTCCACCCTGTTAAGGGTTTTTCCCAAACCTTGGGAGTTCCCCTAAGCCAGGGCCGCACTAGTCCCCGTGGAACCTTTTGGAGGCTGAACGAGCAGGTGGAGCTGCTAGTAGGTGGGGCCAGTACACCCACACACCCTCCTCTCTCTCTCTCTCTCTCTCTCTCTCTCTCTCTCTCTCTCACACACACACACTCGGGATCACCAGGGGGTGAGATTAAAGCCTCTTCTTCCCCCAGCAATCCTGATGCAGGGAAGATCCCTCTCCCCCCCCCCCCCGCAACAACAACTCTACTGATCCGGATGGTGGAAGGTAGGGGTCGGAAAGGCTTTAACCTCCCATCCTGATGAAGCTTTCTTATAGCAGCAGGGAAACACTGATCTGTTCCCCTCAGCCTGGCTGATGGCCGATCAGCTGGGCTGTGGGCTGTGGACAGTGATGGGTGGGGCTTCCCGGGGGCCACACAGAGAGCAGCTGAGCACCACATGCAGCCCGCAGGCTAGAGGGTCGCTCCTGTGTGCCCTAAGCCTGCTCATGCTCCCCTCATGCGCACGGGGGGGGGGGAGGCATTTTGGCTACATAAATGCGGGCACTCACCTAAACATTGGAAATAGAGGGATTGATAAACACAGTGTCACTCACACCAGTTGTACCTGATGAACTGCCCAATCCACCAGGAACATCTCCCACACAATGGCCTGTGGATATGGTCATAGGGCTGGACAAGAGTGTAAGGCCATTTTTACACCATGGCCATTTTGTTCAAAGAAGGAGCTCTTTGCAGCACATCTGTATCATGCCCATACTCTGGAACAGGGCTCTGCAACCTTGGGTCCCCAGATGTTGCTGGCCCAGAGCTCCCAGCATACCCAGCCAGCATGGCTAATGGCAAGGGATTCTGGGAGCTGTAGTCCAGCAACATCTGGGGACCCAAGGTTGGAGAGCCCTGCTCTGCAAGAAGGATCAAGGATGCCTGCACATCCAAATGGTCACTTGCTTACTTGGCGTTGACGCCCTCTCCTATCTTCAAGGCCTCTTTCCCCATGATCAAGTAATTCTCTCTTGAATTAAGCTGAACACCATCACACGAATTCTTTTTAATGAAGGTGATCTCTGCATTCTTCTCAGCGAAAGCCTCCCCTGGAGTAGAATTGAATGAAGTTAGAAGGTGTGATAATATAAGCAAGCCACACACAGCAGCAGAAAGCCAGATCGTGTTAAGATTTCTGAACACTCGTCAGGTTCCTTATATAATACGGGCATTTTAGCTTTGATAGTTTCCCCAAAAAAAGCTTAGATTATCGTGGAAAGATAGACCCATCACCAGCTATTAGCCAAATAAGAACATTTGGGCAAGTCTTCCTCTGGTTGCTGAATGCTGGGGGCAAAATAAGAAGATGATGTCACATCCTGCCCATAAGCCACTACTAGAGGCCCTGGACCAGACCGACTCTGGCCCTGATCCAGCAAAGCAATCCTTACAAGTTGTGCATAAATGGAGGGCTGGATTCAGACACAGTCCTACTTAGGATAGGCCCATCGAAATCCATGGGCTTCCATCAGTTGTTAGCTTAAGTCCCACAGATTTCAGTGGGTCTGTTGTAAGCAGGATGAAGTCTGGATCCAACAGTATCTTTTCAGGTCAGGAGGATACACAAGAGCGCTCTCACCTCTTTTGTAGAGATCCAAGAGAATTGCGGTGTATTTAACGAAGCTTCCTTCTTTCCTTGAGGCCAGGATGTTCACTTTATAGACTAGAGGGGGGAGGGAAAAAATACTATTATTATTATTATTATTATTGTAACACCTGTTTTCGGACAAGCATTTTTTCTTGGGTGTATATTCACTTAAAGTCAGATGGTTGCGAGGCCCTGCTGCTGTGCTGGGCCAGGACTGGAAGGTGCTTCGGGGCTATGCTGCGACCCCACCCCCTGCCTCCCGCCACTAGTGACTTCTCTGCCATTGACCACGGAGCAGCCACCATCAGAAAAGAAGCAGGCGGCACGCAAGGAGAGGAGTTCACAGTCGTGTCATCCTAGTTATGGAACTAATTCCCCAAGGAGGCCTGGCTCTCGCCCACTGCATTTATCTTTCAAGCATCAGGTTAAGAAGACGTTTTTATTCTCTATAGCATTTCAATGGTTTGATTTATATATTTTATTTTATTTATTTGTTACATTTATACCCTCCCTTTTCCTCCAAGGAGCTCAACGTGGCTTACGTGATCCTCTTCCTCTCCATTTTATCCTCACAACAACAACAACAACCCTGTGAGGTAGGTTGGGCTGAGACCAGAGTCGGCCAGTGAGTTTCATGGCTGAGTGAGGATTTGAACCCGGGTCTCCCGAGTCAGAGTCCAACACTCTCACCATGACACCACACTGAGGTAGTGTGTTTTTTACATTTGTGTTTCAAGTCTTGGAAGGATGCTGTGTTTTAAACCCAGGAGATGACGGTTTCACCCTGTTGTTTTTTAATCGATAGTTGTCTAATAACTGATTTTAATTGTGTTATTGTATATATTTTGTTTTGAGTTGCATTGTAAACCAACCCTGGGATAAATATTATGAAGGGTGCCTTATATAAATACCCTTAAACACAATAAAATTAAGCCAGGATCATCTGCCCAGAAGGTTTTGCAGCCCCCCAGACTGGTAAGTTCCAAACTGTGGGCCAGAGCACACTAGCTTTTTTGGACTACAACTCCCATCAGCTCCAGCCAACATGGTGAGGGACGGTGGGGGTTGTAGTCCGTAACCTCTGAAGGGCACTGGGTGGGGAGCGGCTGCGCTAGAGTTTAGGAGGAACATCGGAAGCTGCCTGATACTGAGTCAGACCCCCGCTTGGCCCACCTAGCCCAGGGCCGTCGGCACTGACCAGCAGCGGCGGCTCTCCAGGGCTGCAGGCAGGAATTTCCCCAGCCCTGCCAGGACAGAGAAGCTGCCGGGGATCGAACTTGGGGCCTTCTGCATGCAAAGCAGGTGCTCCGCCACTAAGGCACAGCCCCTTCCCTTCATAGAGAGCAATTATCCTATGGTCCCTGGGTGAGCGTCCCAGGGACTACACAAGATTGTTCAGAGTCCCCGCTCCGAGGTGGTGCTGGGGCCGCCATATCTTTTGCTCAGAAGCCCCATCAAAGTGATGCTACGTTGTCATGCGTCTCCAGCAACACCAAGTGGGCCGCTCAACAAGATCTGCCACGGATGGCCTTCTCCTTGTCCCTTCAGCCAGAGCAGCTAGACTGGTGGGGACGAGGAAGAGGGCCTTTTCTGTGGCGGCCCCCGTACTGTGGAACTCTCTCCCGAGTGACCTCTGCCATGCCCCCTCTCTGCTGAGCTTCCGTCGCTCATTAAAAACCTGGTTGTTCAGGTGGGAATATGGGGTGGGTTAAGATTTTAAAATTTTTATATTGTTTAAATGTATTTTATTGCATTTATGTATTTTATTCTGTGTACATCGCCCAGGGTGGCCGGTTGCCGGCCAGATGGGCGATAAATAAATATTAATAATAAATAAATAAATAAATAAATGCGGCGTCATTCTTGAGCACTTTTTCGGGGGGGGGGGGAGATGGTGGTATTTCATAGATTTCATAGATCATCAAGTTGGAAGGAGCCTACAAGGCAGGAAACGAGAGGAGGGGGTCTCCCATCCAAGTAATAACCAGGCTTGACCCTGCTTAGCTTTCCACGCGCTCAGACAAGCTGAGCCAGCATAAGCCACAGGCCTGTATTTTGGAGCAGCATTTCCTGACCAGCCCCAGGTTAGAAAACGTGTCCCAGAGTTTGGGCCCCGCCTGCACATGCCGTGCCTCGTAGGGGGCCAGAAACACACACAGTTCACCGGCCGCCTCTGGAGAACCTGAACCAGCCAGCAGTCTTCTTCTGCAGCCTTTGCTTGGTTCAGCTCCAGCTCCAAAGTTGCCATGCCCTTTTGGTCTGCGTTCGGCATGTACCAACCGTTCACATCTTACCGTACGCAATGTTATTCTGGCAAGCTGCTTCCTTCCGCGCATCGCTGCTTATGGACCGGTCTAGTCTGGTCTGCATGCGCCCACATTCTGCTGCATTTGGGGGTAACAGAGAACCAGTGTAAGCAGGATCTCTCCTTCCAGTGCGGTGCTATGACTAGAATGAGGGGGACTCGAGTTCAAATCCTCATGAAGCCCAATGGGGGCAAATCAAACGTGGTTTAAACTTTTTTAAAGGAATCTGTAAACTCATGCTCTGAGAGGAAGGGCCTAACTGAACAAGATGCTGGGAAACCGAGCCTGATGAAGGATTCTGGAGAACTCACAAGCTTGCACACTATTTTGTGTCCTTTGAGATGGCCTAATAAAGGTATTATCTTAATATGGATTTTGGAACGATATGATTCCTGTAACTTCACATTAGCAGTCTAAACAATGGCTGCGATCCTAAACAAGCTTCTTGAGCAGTAAGTCCCATTGAAAGTGGGGATTTACTTCTGAGTAGACATGCTTACCTTCCATGCACTGGCATTCAGTGCCTACACACAGTCTTGCAAGTGATTCTTCCCCATAAGCGTTATAAAATACGGTGCACCGTTTATCTGCGGAAGGAAAAGTAAACGTACAAATGTCAGAAAGCGAGAGTGGGGTGGTTGTTCATGTCTTCTAAACCAGGAGGTACAAGAGAGTACAAATCAAGTTCAATACTCTGTTGAGAAACCACCAAAGAACCAGAAGGCCAAACTTGAAGTGTTATCAGAGCTCGCCCACGAACGAACCATCCTGTGGGAAACGGTCTGGGTTCGCACGACGAGACAACCCACCATGGCTCGCTCGTCAACCATGTGTAGCTGCTGTGAAAGGGGCACATTCCATGTCGGGGGTCATTCGGAAAGAAACCAAAACGGAACTGCCAATATCATACTGCCCTTAAACAAATCTATGGCGTGGTCACCACACGTAGCAGTGGTCACCACACCTGACAAAAAGCTACCGTAGAGCTAGGAAAGGTGCGGGGGAAGGGCAACCAAAATGATCAAGGGGTTGAAGAAGCTCCTCTGCGAGGAAAGGTTACAATGCTTGAGGCTTTTTAGCTTAGAAGGAAAAGCAAGTGCGGGGGGACGCGACGACGACAAGATAGAGGTGTATAAAATTATGCATGGTGTAGGGAACGTGGATACTAGAACCCGGAGTCATCCCATGAAGCTGGATGGTGGGAGATTCAGGGCAGGTAGAAAGAAGGGCTTCTCCTTCTCCACCCAGTGCATAGTTAAACTGTGGAATTTGCAACCAGCACAAGATGAGCACCAACTTGGACAGCTTTAAAAGGGGATTATATATATATATATATATAAAATTATATATATATAATTATATATATATAATTATATATATATAAATCCTGCAAATTACTTGGGAAGATAGGCGAACAAATGTCAGTGTACTGGAAGAAGCAAAGACTACTAGCGTTGAAAAAATGATCCTTCAACGCCAACTTCAGTGGACCGGTCATGTTGTTCGAATGCCTGACTGCCGTCTCCCAAAGCAGTTACTTTACTCCCAACTCAAGGATGGAAAGCGGAATATCGGTGGTCAATATAAGAGGTTTAAAGATGTTCATAAGGCAAATCTAAAAAAATGCAATATAAACATCGAAAACTGGGAAGCTCTGGCCCATGAACGATCTAAATGGAGGTTGGCCTTTCACAAAGGTTCCATGGACTTTGAAGAAGCCTGAGTGCAAGGTGAAAGGGAGAAACGTGCTAAGCGAAAAGCACGTCAAATGAATCCTTTACAGGACCATCTTCTATCTGGTAACCTGTGTCCTCACTGTGGGAAGCTGTGTGGATCTAGAATTGGCCTCCACAGTCACTTACGGACCCATCGCTAGAGTCTACACAATCTTCTTTAGAATTTCCTCCTTTTATCCCGGAAGACAATCTTACTCGGTCACGAGTGATCGCCTGATGATGATGATATATATACAGTATATTATACAAATTAATGGAGGATGAGACTGGGTACTCCTTACCAGGGGTGTGATATTCATACACAGTGAAGGTTCCTGGGCTTGCCATTCCAACACGGAACAATTCAGTTACTCGGAAACCAACGCACAGGAAACTGCTTGCTGGAACCTATTGGAATAATACAAGTTAGGACTGATTGACATGAGGTCTTTACTCACGGAGAGGTGACTTTTTCATTTTCCTTTCCTTTCCTTTGTAGTCTCCTTGCACTGAAGGTCCACAGGTCTTGAGTTCATTAATGCAGCAGTGGTGGTTGGGGGGGGGGGTCAAAGTGAGTTGAGCCCACCGCAAAAAAAATCAGGTCTTGCAAGACAAGTGCAGGGATGTAACCGCTCGCCTCGAGCGGGTGTAGCGGGCTGAAATTGGCCCCGCTCACGCCCGCCAGAGACTCGCTTTGATAGGAGTGTTTTGGATTACAAGCACGGTTCCGGAATGAATTATGCTTGCAATCCAAGGTATTACTGTACATTTTTGCAACGTAAGCAAATGTATGCAAATTTGGTTGATTTACATAACACATACCACTTTCACAAATCAGCTTTCCCCAACCCCCACTCACTGCTGGTTTATAACTTGGATTACATTGGTATAGAATTTTGACAGACCAAAAGGATTGATTTTAAAGTAGGGGGTATATGCAGTCCCAGCACAGAATGACAATGGGTCGAAAGTCGTAAAATATAAAAATACGTGGCGAAGCCAAACGGAACCTACCGAATCTACTTGCACCAGAACGTGTCCATCTGTTATCTCGTAACCTGAGATCAGCTGGTCGACATTATTTGCAAGCTGAGAAGAAGAAGATGAAGAAGAATTTACCGACTAATTTTGGGCATGATAAATTTCAGTAGAGCAGCTACATTAGTCCAGTGGTGGGCAGACTTCAGGTTCTACTTTGTTTTTTTTACGAGGACCGCAAGATCCACCAACTGGAGCCTGGTGCAAAAGGACACTTAGAGCTAAACAGTTCTCTGAGCCCAGGAATTTGTTCTAAGTACCAGAACTGCATGGAGCTCATATAGCCCTTCCACACAAAAACCCACTCCTAGTTCCTTAAGCTTTCTTCATTTCTGCAGTATAATTTAGGGCAGGAGAGTGTAATCTTGTTGCTGCTATTGTTAAACAACTGGGAGTCATTAATGCTTGCCGATCACCTGCAAATCACCCAGAGAGCTTCTCCAGAACAGAAGCTGCAAGAGGTTGTGCACCTGTTGTACAACCTCTTCGAGCCAAGAACCACATCACAAAATTCGGGGAAGTACACGATCTAAAAGATAACTGCTTTCTGATCCACGTATTTGTCCAGGTAGTGCAAATTAGATCGGTTCGCTTAGAAATATACTCCCAAATAAAACGTTCCCCCTTCCCTAGTGACAACCTTACTTACAATAGATAAATCTTCTGGGTTTGCTTCCAATCCAGTGACAAGAGAGATGTCCATCACCGCGTGGGAGGAGTCAGACCGCTGGTTCCAGCCTAGGCGGCCTGTACCTACACAGGGTAAAAAATTGGAAGAGGACAAGAGCTGCCTGAGCCCATGCGAGAGAATGGCCTCCTCCCACGCTTGCAGCCCTATAAATCTGACAGTCAACTTTAATGGCGTTTGCATCAGGGGAACCAACAAAGTTTGTACAGGAGCAGAGCAGAGAAAGGCAGAAGGGCACACTGGGATCTTTGCAGGAGATCTGCACAGATTTCAGACTTGGCAGCTAAAATGCTCTCTCCCCTCCCCCACTGCCCCACTCCCACGGGCCCCATTAGCCTGCTTGAGATGAAAGGAAGTTGGGGGCCAAGGGGAGAGAATCCAAGAAGTGGACTTTTGTGTGAAGGGACTCTGAGGAGAGCTCAGTTTTGGTGCTGAAAACAAATTCCTAAGGTGAGCAACATGCTCAGAGGCGCCCCTGCTCCGGCTTGCAGCCATGGCCGAAGATTTTTTAAAAGGCAGTTCTAGCCGAGGTGGGAGGCGGGGAGGCAATTTCCACCAGGACTGGAGCAGGGGGTGGTGGAGTGGGGAAGGTTTAAACCAGGGGTCCACAACCTTTTTGGCCCCGAGGACCACATTGGGCAGCACTGACTAGAGTGCCAGGGGGTGCACATGTTCCTGCACTCACATACTCACACATACACACAAGCCTGGGCTTTGTCTTGCCGGTGCTAGCACTGACAAGGGAATCCCTTCCATAGATTTCATAGATCGTAGAGTTGGAAGGGGCCTACAAGGCCATCGAGTCCAACCCCCTGCTCAATGCAGGAAACTAGAGGAGGGGGTCTCCCATCCAAGTAATAACCGGGCCTGACCCCCTGCTTAGCTTTCCACGCTCAAGACAAGCTGAGCCAGCGTGAGCCACTTATTTTATCTCCTATCTCTCATCAGAGATCAGGGAACAAACTCCCTTGCTAGCGCTAGCACAAGAAGCCCCAGGCACTGTTGCCACGGTTTTCCAGCAGCAGGGGCAAATACAGGGGGCTCTCCGGTGGCAACTTGGCGGGCCAGCTTTTGCAGCCCTGGTTTAAACCTTCCTCCCCGCTGCAACTCCACCAAAAATCACATCCAAAACAAGGCATCTCTATTGCTTGCTTTCTCTTTGATTTTTCCGATAGCTGGAACACAGCGGCAGGGCGGCAGCCTCTGGACTTACCTTGCGCAGGCCGTCAACTGTCTGACTTCATTTAGGGATCTGAAGTCCGCTGATGTAATTTCTGCATATGCAACAGGAGGAGGGGGCTTTAGTTACGCGGGTATTCAGGGCCAGTTGCGGCAACAACAAGCCCTCGTTCCATATATTCACCCTGCCGTGCTCCTGCTGGAAGGCCCCTCCTCGGAGGAAGAGCTGGAGGGCCAGGACCCACCCACCACCAGCAATGCCCAGGATCTGCCAGTAGACCAGGAGGAGCTCTGACCCTTGGGTGGTGGTGGCTACCATAAGGGGATCACCAGGGGAGGCTGGTGACTCCTATGTCAGTCAGTGGGGCTCCTTCTCCATTTCAGCTTTTATTCCTGAGCTTTATAGGAACCATCCGTGGACCGTGGTGCGGAACTTCATCCCCAAAATAGGTTCACCGCCACGGAGCACCATGGAGAGCTCCTACAGAGCTCAGAATACAAGCTGAAATGGAGCTGTCCTTAAAAAAAAAAAAAAAAAAGCTTCATATCACTGAAATTTTGCAAATAAACCTGAAGCCACCCTGAAGTACACAAACCCGACACGGGTTCACACGACATGCTAAGCCACGCTGGTGGGGTTGTCGTTTTGTGTGAACTTGGACCATTTCCGGCAGGGTGGCTTGTTCATGGGCAACGAGCCACTCTGACAACCCACGGCTTGTTGCAAAGGTTGCTTCACCTATGATGGGTTGGCGCGTGTCATCCGAACCCTGGTAACCATCCCCGTCGTGCATGAAGGAAGTGGCAAGGGAACCACTTGGCAAGAAGAGCAGCAAAACCTTCTTGCCAAGCTCGCCCGGGCCACCACCACTGTCAGTCTCCCCACAAGTACCCAAGCGGCACTTTGGGGCAACTGTCCCTGGGCTGGGTGTCCCCTGCCGCAATCGCGATTCCTTTTCACTCATCGCAGCTTCCCCCCACTTTAACCTTTTTTTTTTTTTTTTTGGTGGTGGGGAGATCGTGGTTTGACAACCAGCTTTCACAATCTCAGTTTTGGCAGCCAGTGACAGACCCTTCGAAGTGCCCAAGTCCACTCCCCTGCTGAACAGCTCATCCCGCCAGGAATATCTTCCTAAGGTTTAGTCGAAATCGCCTTTCTTGTCATCTGAACCCATCGGTTCAGGCCCTGCCCTCCGGAGCGACAGAGAACAAATGTTCTCCATTGTCTATGTGGCAACCCTTCAATTATTTGAAGATGGCTACATTATCGCCTCTTAAAAATCATAGAGCTGGAAGGGCCCATCAGGGCCACTGCATCCAAGGCCCTGCTCAGTGCCCTTAACCGCCTCTTCTCCAGAGACTATTTTTTTAAAGAATTCTTAAGTGGATTAATTCCTCACCAGGTGCCTTTACATCAATCTTCAGCTCAAAGTTACAAGTGTCCTCAGAGGTACTGCTCTTGTAATACACGGTCCTCAGCTGTGCATATCCAAATTAAGAAGGAAAAGAAGTTACATTGCAATGCATTTTAAGAGGATTTGAACTAAGCAGCCACCATTTCAGCTGCAGGCATGTAGTCCTTATTATAATCTGAGTAAAATATACATAACTTATATCTGATGAGGTGTGAACTGGGGCACATACTCGTATGCATTTTTTTTTTTTTAGGTTTGTAGCCTACCCAGTAACAAGGGTTCAGAGAGATAAGTTCAGGAAGGCTGAACTCTAGGGACATTGCGACTGCCAGCTTTGCTCTCTCAGTCAATCCTGTTCCCTGGTACACAACCCCACCCCACATGGCCATTAGGGTGCCTGAACCCAGGTCCCCATTTTCCTGTTTGCTCTTGAATCCATTTCACAGACTGTTGTAGGGTGGAGTGCTCCTGTTCAGGGTGGCAGCCAGCTACCCAGAATGCTCCACTCATTCTCCCTCTTTCCACCTCCCCACACCCAACACGGTTCTCAATTCCCATCACCACACCAGCTGGTCAGCGTTCTGTAGCCACTGAGAATACAGGCAGTCCCCAGGTTATGAACGAACGAGTTCTGTTCTTAAGAATGTCCTTAAGTCGAATTTGTATGTACGTTGGAACAGCATAGTGTTCTTTCTATACATTAAAACCTGGCATTTACGCAAAGCTGCATAAATTACGCAAATTGCGTAGGATACCACGCTATGTACTCTATGTAAATGA
The DNA here is from genome assembly GCA_021292165.1 of Shinisaurus crocodilurus. NCBI lineage: Eukaryota > Metazoa > Chordata > Lepidosauria > Squamata > Shinisauridae > Shinisaurus > Shinisaurus crocodilurus. The sequence goes on along the minus strand of JAHFWL010001192.1, from coordinate 794,164 downwards.
CATAGCGCCGGGGAACCCAGAAGTCCGTTCTTAAGTATGGGTTGTCTTTAAGTCGGACATTCTTAACTCGGGGGCTCCCTGTACTCAGGTCTTCATTTGTCTGTTTTGGTGTCTGTTTTTAAAAAAATTAAATTAGATTAAATGCAATTTCAAAAGGTAAAGAGGAATTGGAATGGCAAGGACTGGTATAGAGATGGGTTTCTTTTGTTATATATTGGAACAGAAATGGTAAAAATCCCCAGTTTTGTTTTATATTGGGTAATGTATGACTTTTAGTATTATTTCAAATTTAAAAACACATTATGTATGAGCGGAAAGCAGGGGAGCATCAGCCTAGAGCAGTGTTCTCCATCCTTGGCTCCCCAGATGTTTTTGGCCTACAACTCCCAGCATGCCCCAGCCAGTGTAGTGTAGCTGGCTGGGGCATGCTGGGAGTTGTAGGCCAAAAACTTCTGGAGACCCAAGGTTGGAGAACACTGGCCTAGAGAGTCCCAGATAGCAGGAAGAAAACATAGACTAAATATCTTCAGATGTTGCGCGTGTTCAGATGTAATTTAATGCAAGAAGCAGACCAAGATGCTTTGTTCACGTACGTTCACGATCGCTAATCCAGTGTTGCTGCCCGTGCGCACCTCTATGTCATCATCCAAAGGAGCCTGGGATACACAAAGAAACACGGAAAATTGACATTAATGCAAATCCCTGTGATGCAGGGGTCCTCGTTACGCTGTTACAAACAGCAGTTGTCTCATTCAAAGTCCTTTGAATTCGTGGATATAATACATTAGAACTGTACGAGCCGTGTTAGCTTTGCACACAGAATTTTGCAAAACAGTACCGTAAAACATGCCCAGCCAAAAAAGACAGAGGTGGCACAGACTCATACTGCAAATCATGTGAGAGGGACCAAAACATTGGCTCCTGCTGGCCAAAAGTCAATCTCACCCCCTGCTGGAGCTAGCAGCTCTGCATGGGGAGCCAGGACCCTGCTGGTACTCTTTCCTCACTTCTTAGCGGAGGGATGAGGGACCAGCGCACTATAATTAAAGGCTGTCTTTATCGCGGGTTGAGGAGGGAAGAGAGGGTTCCAGCTAAAGGCCTCGCAGGCTGCAGTTCAATGCATTTTGGCCCAGTCCTCCCCAAGACCCCAAAGAGGGGCTGCCAGTCAAAGATGACAATACTGGCCCTGCTGGACCAGTGGTCTGACTCGGATTCTAAAATATCTTAAAGAAAGAAAGAAAGATGCAAAGGCCATTTCATAACAGTTTCGCCATCTCACCCCATTTATATATCTTTTTAAAAGGTTCTTATGAATTATAATTAATCCACTCACTTCCACAGACTTGCCAACATAATTGTTTCTGTTAAGCCTGTAGTGATGAAAGTCGCCAAGTTGCTTGTAGGCCGCTTTGATACTCATGTCCAGGTCCAGCCGTTTAACAAGGATGGAATATTCAGTCAGAGCTTCTAGAGCATTGATAGTATCCTATCAAATTTAATAAGGTAAAAACAACAACAAACAAATTAGAAATGGAACAGGAAGAACCAAGTTTACTGTATTCATTTACTTAAGATGTTTATGCACAACCTTCCCATTTTGGGTGGGTGGGGATCTCTAGAGGCAGTGCCTTCCACCAGCTTTGCTTGGTCCTCCAGCTCTGACCTCTCTTGGAAGGGGTAGTCTGGCCACAGAAGTATCCATGGCCCCAGTAACCTCCCAACTAGATTACTGCAATGTGTTACACATAGGGCTGCCTTCAAAGGTGGTCTAGAGCCAGGATGGGCAACAACGTGGTGCCCTGGACACCTTTCCTGGTGACTGCCAAGGTGCCCTGTCCCTCCCAATTTTTAAGAAAAAGGAACACACTTTCTCATTGGCAGCTGGGATCACTTCAAAGCAAAGTGAGGGCCTCCCACCACTGCCATCTTCATTTCCCATGAATGCCGCTGGGCAACAAGCAAGGACGTTGTTAGGAAATGAACAGGGCAGGCAAAAGCAAGTCGATGCTTTCCTTCTGCAGTGTGCCCCCGAGGAAAAGAAAGAGAGAAGAAAAAGGGAATCAATCTTGTCACTTTTGTACATCCCAACCAACCATGCCTCTGAAGGCAAAGGGACACAGGAAAAGGCCTCAGACAATGGCTGTAAACTGGTTGGTAGTCTCATGATGGAGAAGAAAATGGTCCTTTAAATAATGACCCTCTATGTTTGGGAGGTCTTGGAAGAGAAGTACCTGTGTGGAATAAAATCCACCCCCATATCTCTGTTGTTCCGACAACCATCGCATGATCGGATTAGCGTAGACTTGATCTCCTTGCAGAAGAGTGGTGAGCAAGGCATAGGCGGTGGTCTCAACCATCCTGGCGTTGTTCTCAGAGGGAGCGGCGGGATCTACTTTGTTGGAAGATTCTTTCCAAAAACGATACAGAGGCGGGCCCACTGCAAAAGGAATGGAAATGGAGATAGTCACAGTGGGGCAGGGCAACAGCAAGGCAAAGAGCTGCTCTGGGACTGCAGAGCTGGATGGAGGGCAGCGACACTCTGGGCCCACCCACTGGCCAAGGGACCAAGGGACTCTGGGAGGCTGCCTCCCTTGCCTCCCAGGCAGAACATCAAGGCAAGGGGAAGACCCGCCTGGTCCCATTCCATCAGTTTTATTGACTGACTGACTTGTTTGTTTTTGTTATTGCATTTATGGATCGCTCCATCTGGCCGGCAAACCGGCGATGTAGATTTCATAGATCATAGAGTTGGAAGGAGGCCTACAAGGCCTATCGAGTCCAACCCCTGCTCAATGCAGGAAACTAGAGGAGGGGTCTCCCATCCAAGTAATAACCAGGCTTGACCCCTGCTTAGCTTTCCACACTCAGACAAGCTGAGGCAAGGCCTATACCCCAAGTCTCTCCTCTTCCATTTTACTCTCCTCTCCTTCCTAATGTGTTGTGCCTTCACCTTTAGACTCTAAAGTTTAGCATATAAGCCTGAATTCAGGGCATGTATCACTATTTCATAGTTGTATTCCAAGCAAAAATTTAGGAATACTTAAATTAATCACCAGCACCACTACGCTCATCCTGATCGTGAAGTATTGTTTACAGAATGGCTTGCCAGAAGCCACTACAAGGTAGCTCACTCATCATAACTCTGGGCGATGTAGATTTCATAGATCATAGAGTTGGAAGGAGCCTACAAGGCTATCGAGTCCAACCCGCTGCTCAATGCAGGAAACTAGAGGAGGGGATCTCCCATCCAAGTAATAACCAGGCTCGACCCTGCTTAGCTTTCCACACTCAGACAAGCTGAGCCAGCATAAGCCACAACATGATAAAATATACAATACATTTAAAACAGTCTAAAATTTTAAAATCTTAACCCACCCCATATTCCCGCCTGAACAGCCATGTTTTTAGTGAGTGGCGGAAGCTCAGTAGAGAGGGGGCACGGCGGAGGTCACTGGTGAGGGAGTTCCATAACTTGGGGGCCGCCACACCTTTAGACCCAGAAGGCTCCCCCAAATCACCTTACATATAATAATACAAGAGGGCAGTATATTGGGGCTGCTTCTACCCTCTCTCCAGCACATAGTGTAGCCTTATCTGAATTGCCCTGAGACCTCAGAGCTGAAGGGAAGCACTCACACTGGCCTCTGCCATCAGCCAGAGGAACAAAGGCCACTAGGAGGCTGCCCCCTTCCCCCCACGAAGAGCATCCCGGCAAAGGAAAGACCACCCTAGGCCTAGGCCCATCCATCAGCCAGAGAAAGAGCAGCTGCAGGGAGGTCTCTTCCCGCTCCCAGCCAGAAGGAACATTCAGCTCCAAGTGCCAGTTGCCTTCGGCTTTGAGTGCTTAGCTTGTAAATGTCTGGGATTGAGTCCCCGTGTATTCAGCTGTGTTTGTGGTGCTGAATCAGGGTTGCCACCAGTTTTAAAAGCACTCCACTGGCTGCCAATCAGTTTCCGGGCGAAGTATAAAGTGTTGGTTATTACCTTTAAAGCCCTACATGGTTTGGGTCCAGGCTACCTACGGGATCGCCTTCTCCCATACAATCCACCCCGCACACTCAGGTCCTCTGGGAAGAATTTACTTCAGTCAGCCAAAACTAGGCTGACGGTACTACCCAGAGGACCTTTTCTTCTGCTGCTCCCAGATTATGGAATGGCCTGCCGGAGGAGATTCGTCAGCTCACCAGTCTTTTGGAATTTAAAAAAGCCATAAAGACTGATCTCTTCCGGCAGGCCTATCCGGCGGAATTTTAGGTTGCCTTTAAGATGTTTTAATGATGTTTTAATGATGTTGTTTATGATGTTTTTAATATGTTTTAAGATGTTTTAATAGTATGTATTGTGTATTTTATATTTTTGTTGTTCCCCGCCTCGATCTAGACGGAGAGGCGGGTAAGAAATAAAATTTATTTTTATTATTATTATTATTTTTCTGACAGGCTCTTCATCTTTAACAGCTATATGGAAGGCAGGTACTACTACAACACGACCCTCTCCGTGCTGGGAACAGCTGTACCCAGAGAGCCAGTGTGGCGTAGTGGTGAGAGTGTTGGACTGGGATGTGGGAGATCCGGGTTCTAGTCCCCGCTCGGCCATGAAACCCACTGGGTGACTTTGGGCCGGTCACTGACTCTCAGCCTAACCTACCTCACAGGGTTGTTGTTGTGAGGATAAAATGGAGAGGAGGAGGATTATGTAAGCCGCCTTGGGTTCCTTTCAGGAAAAAAAGGCGGGGTATAAATGTAATAAATAAATTTTAAAAAATACCTACTGGATTCAGCTGGGGCATATGGGTGAGAATTCAGTTCAATGTTCTGATAAGCACTTAGCAACATTTGCAAATTTCTTCATAGATTTGATGGACAGAACTTGAGATTTAAAATACCTTGTAGCCACAGGTTGGGAAAAGTGCACTGATTGAGCTTTACCTTTCACAAGGGCTTCCTTCTTCAGCAAATTGTAGGCCGCGCGAGCACCGGGCTGGTTGATCCTTGTCAGAGCTAGAGCATAAGTAACTATGGCCAAGGAAAATGTGCTTTGTGCAGACTGGAAATGTTGCAGCAAATAATTTACAGCTTTATTTTTAGCATCTTCAATTCTCTGCAAAGGCAAACAGGAAATGATTTGTTCTCTCTATTGAAGAGCTCAAGGTGGCAGCATCCATACATAGTTCTTGGTGCTCTCCCCATTTCCACATTTTATTCTCACAACAACCCTGTTAAACAGGTTAGGCTAAGCCGCAGGTGGGGAACCTACAGTTTGCAGGCCGAACTGGAGCCTGCCAGCTCTCCCCACCTGGGCCACGAAGGCCTCCACTGAGGCCAGCACCAGTCCCTGAAGCCCTGATGCCTCTGATAATGGAGAGGGCTCGGGAAAGCAGCTCCCAGCTGAGCTGTTCTTGAGTGAACATGACCTCAGTCTGCTCTGCTCCCTTCTCCTGATGGGAAATCACAGAATCATAGAAAAGTAGAGTTGGAAGGGGCCTACCAGGCCATTGAGTCCAACCCCCTGCTCAATGCAGGAAACCAAGTCAAAGCATCCCCGACAGATGGCTGTCCAGCTGCACCTTGAATGCCTCCAGAGTGGGAGAGCCCACCACCTCCCCAGGTAGTTGGTCCCATTGTCTTATTGCTCTGACAGTCAGGAAATTTTTCCTGATGTTTAGGTGGAATCTGGGTTCCTGTCACTTGAGCCCATTATTCCGTGTCCTGCAAACTGGGATGATCGAGGAGAGATCCTGGCCCTCCTCTGTGTGACATCCCTTCAAGTACTGAAAGAGTGCGATCATATCTCCCCTCAGTCTCCTCTTCTGAAGGCTAAACAAGTGAAGCCGGCTCAGAGAGAGGGGTGGGGGAGCATATGTGTGAGAAGTGTGTGTGTGGGAGACCACATGCTAGGAGTGGCTCTGTCCACTTTGGGCAGTGAGCCATGCACGGCTGCTGTATGGCTCCTGATGTCCTTGCCAAGGGCCAATTCGGCCCTTGGGTTGAAAATGCTTTGCCAGTTGAAAGCACTTTTAAATCCTACAGGTCACCAGCAGCGTCCCTGGACTCTAAATGCTGACCCAAGCAGGACACCGACTTTGGGCCGCTGCGCAGAAGATCAGCACAAAAGGACAGCAATAGGGACCCCGGTGAAAAGAAGAAAGCGATCACACTCACCTGCAGTGGGCATATCTCAATTGCTTTTTCAAATCCAATCACAGAGAAAGCTGTGAGGTACAAAGTCAATTCTTTCTTCTCATTTGGCAACGTCCCCTTTGAAAAACATATTAAAAAATGTAATTAAGGATAGGTAAAAAAAAAATACCCATTGCCACCCGGATCCAGCACTCCATATACAGTCGTGTGTATGTGTATAGATATAGCTGTGCGAGGAAGGGTCTGATTGACTTCTGTGGATGGAGAAGCTCGGTAAGGTGTTGGTTGGATTTTTTTTCTTTTTTAATGATCCATTTCCTTACCTGCAATTTTACCGGCTTATAAGTTGCGATCTCCCTGAAAGATCCATCTCCCATTTGACAGATGTCAATCATCCATATCATAGTCTCACACAGAGGATCCCGATTGATGGACACATACCGGTGAACTTGCCCAAAAATCCTTAAGGCGAAAGCGGTCAGCCTGCAATGTCAAACACGGGAAAAATTAAGGTATTCCCACAGAAAAACCTCCTTTGTGGCTAAGTTTTGCAATGAACTTTTTTTCATTCGGGATATGAGATTCTAAACGAACTGGGGGAAGAAGCCACTTTCTTCTTGATACAGGATGATTTTGGGAATGTTCTGAATGGGGGGGGGGAATAAATAATCAGAGAAGGGCGCAGACCTCCCGCCACCCCCAGCAAAGGATGAGGTCATCTGGCGGCTGCCTCTGTGAACAGAAGACTGCAGTTTGAGGCAGACTGAGAAGCACACAGAGAGATGAGTTTTTGGACACTTTAAGGCAGCGTTCCCCAACCTGGTGCCCTCCAGACACTGTGGACTACAACTCCCAGCATTTCTGACCACTGGCCATGCTGGCTGGGAAGGGTGGGAGTTGCAGTCCCACCATTATAAGCCATGTCGTGCGAACCCAGTCTTGGAGTCGTTCAAAATAGAGCTGTTATGCTACTAACTGGGACTGGTCAATACGATCACGAGATGTCAGTGCTTTGTCAGCTGTTACTGGTTCCAGTCTGTTTCCAAGCCCAGTTCAAAGGGTTGGTGATGACCTTTAAAGTCCTCAATGGTTTGGGACCACAGTACCCGAAGGAGTGTCTCCACCTAGAAGTACCTGCTCAGACCTCTAGGTCATCTTCGGAGGCCCTCTTCTGGCTTGCTCTGCTGAAGGAAGTTAGCCAGGTGGCTACAAGAGAGAGAGCCTTCTTGGGTGTGGCTCCCCATCTATGGAATGCTCTCCCTAAGGAGGCTTGCCTGGCACCTACATTGTTATCTTTTCAGCACCTTCATTTTCTCTGCCAGGCATTTTTTAGAGACTTAGTTTTCCAATTTTATGGTGGTTCTTATATACCCTCCCTGTGCTGTTGTTTATTTTATTTTGTATTGCATTGTATTTTTAACTCGTTGTGATCCACCCAGAGAACATTTGTTATAGGGTGTATTAAAAAAATTACAATAAATAAATTTAACACATAAATAAGAAGCCCTTGGCGAACAATAGTAGTCAATTGCATGGATGGCACCAAAGCTGAACCGTTCTGAAAGCGCTGGGTTGTCAAATGCCTTTAACTCACCAGGTGCTAGACTCCCCATTCTTCCACATGCTGTAAGAGTAATCGGGCTTCTGGAAGGACAGGACGCTGATGATCCCTAGGAAACGCATAAAGCCGTGATCCCAGGGGCTCTTCCACATTTTACTCGTAACGCCATTCCAGCCCCACCCTATCTTAGAGCAGTGTCCACTCTTTCTGGCCCTGCTGGATCCTTGCCTGCTCTGGAACCACCACCACCCTGCCTTCAATCACACTGCTTGCCTCTCTCGCCCCACTGGGCCCTCACTGTGACCCCTCATACGGGCGCCAATATGCACACGCCCATAGACCTATAGACAGGAGCTGGCCCTACCCACTGGGCAGAGTGAGGCAGCTGCCTCAGGCAGCAAATGCTGCTGGCTGGGGAGAATTGGAGGACCAATCCGTACCACGCAGCCTAAACTAGCACGCTCTTCTCAGGTGTGGTCAATGACGCTGCCCATTGCCAGTGTTGAAACAGGATCCAACTGCCAGTCTGCTGCATGCCATCTGTACATGGAATTGTGGGGCGGGGGGGGGGGCATCTTGTCCTTTGCAGCAAAGGTAGCAAAATGTCTTAGGCTGGCCTTCCATATTGTCTCCTCTCCCCGGGGATATTTTTATTTATTTATTATATTTATACCCCGCCATTTTTCCTGCAAGGAACCCAAGGTGGCTTACATAGTCCTCCTCCTCCTCTCCATTTTATCCTCACAACAACCCTGTAAGGTAGGTGAGGCTGAGAGTCAGTGACTGGCCCAAAGTCACCCAGTGAGTTCCATGGCTGAGCGGGGACTAGAACCCAGATCTCCCGGGTCCCAGTCCAACACTCTCACCACTACGCCACACTAGCAGTAACATAGCAGTAATATAGAGGCCCTCCCTTAACACAACCCCACCCCCGCATCCATCACCAGGAGGAGTATTTTTGCCGGTGAATATCAGGTTGACTTTCCAAGCCCACAAGGTCTGCACATCCATGGAACCTTGGATCAGCCCAAGGAATGCTGCCTTACCCTCTTTGATCCTCCTCCTCATGTTAACTCTTGGAATTATACTTCCTGCGCCAAGTATGTCCCAGTTGTTAGTCCTTTCCAGGAAGTCATAGACATAAAACATTGGCACGATGTTCATAAGTTCGGTTTCCGCACTCCCCTTGGGGAGGTTAGCGAGAAATGTGAGCCCCTCTGGACTGACAGCTGCATCAATCACTTCACCCAGAAGGAGTCCTGTTTAAAAAAAAAAAAAAAATCATATCATGAAATCCTGCTTTTGCCATTCATTAAATTCAGATGTTGGGCGGGCGGGCAGGGAGAAGAGATGGGGCCTTTTTGGTAGTGGCACTCAAGACTGTGGAATGACCTGCTGGGGGAGCTGAATCATTAGCTCAAGGCTTGTGCCAACACGTGCCATCCTTGGGCAGATGGAAGTACCCCAGCACTCTGGCAAGGTCTACCACGCGGACCCCTGCCCTGGGGCCCACTCTCTAAGGAAAAATTGTTTGGGCCTAGTGCTCCAAGCCACATTAAAGAGCTGAGTCCAGTGGGATGGGTGAGAAATTTGTTTGGTTCACATTTAAATGCGGACTTACCAAAATTCATACTTCCCAAACCTAAATATATGAACTGGAATGCTGTTTGCTGCCAAAATCTAAATATATGAACTCGAATGCTGTTTGCTGCCAAAATTTTCTGTTCATAAAATTTGGAAAACAGTTCGCCCACAAAAAAAAGTATAAAAATGCATACATTTAAAAACATGCACAAAATTGTGCACATTTTTTGCAAAACTGTGAACAAAAACACTTTATTCAATTGGGGGGGGGGGAATGTGCACATTTGTAAAAAAAAAAAAAGTATTTAAAAAATTAGGATTTTTGCACATGTAGATGGATACAAATGTTCACATGGACCAAAAAAAAAAAAAAATCGCAATCCAATGCGGAACCGGGTAGGAACAAACTTAGCACATTGGGGAAAAATAAGAACTGGAGCAAAATCGAACTTGACACAGAATCGCCCAACGCCCGGTAAGCTGCCTTGGAGCAGCACATATGAGGAGAGCATTGTGGGAAATTAAAATAGTGGCAAGAAGGCACAGCTGCCTGGCACTGCTTAGAGAGCTGCTCCCACCACCAAGTAAGCCGGCCAGGGTCAGCCGACGATGGAGGAGGGCGCCTTGCCCAGCAGCACTCCCTCAGACATGGAACTGGGACAGCGTAGGCTGATTTTCACAGGACAATTAAGAAGCCTCACCTATTCCAACATACCGCTGTTGAGTAGATTATGATTTGTTTGATGCTCCTGATACATTCTTTTGGGTTTTTTTTTTTTTAAAATTTAATCTGCTCCTCTTTTATGTAAATAAATATATTAAGTAAATAAAATAAAATAAAATAAATAAATAAATAAATTATTTGGTTGTCAGGGCTGCAATCCTATACACCAGCCTGGTGCTCCCCCCAAGATGTGCTGGACTACAATGCCCATCTTCCCCAGGCTGGGGTGATGGATATTGTATTCCAGCACGTCTGGAGGGCGCCCGGTTGTAGGAAGGCTGCAATACACATTTACCTGGGAGTAAATCACATTGAACTGAATGTGGCCTCCTCCTGAGGAGACATGTATAGGAATGTGCTGTAGATGTACTCTTTCAGAGATATTTTTATGCTGTTTTATTAAAAATTGTAAGTGTTTTTATTATGATAGAGAAGAGGGATTTTCAAAAAAATACATATCCTAAATTGATAAATAAATAGGTGGTGTGAAAGCTGATCACAGGCTGAATTTGCCCATAATACCTAGCAGTAAAACACAGGGAAACAAAATACGGCACGCTCCATCTCTTCCGCCATTTTACCTTTTACACTCACAGTCCGGTACAGTTTTGTCTTCGGGACCATATTTGATGGTATCCTGCGACGGAATTCCTGCTCTCTTTTTACCACGCCTGTCATTGAAAATATATGTGAAGGTGAATCATGTTAGTGAGGTCAGTACACGATTTATTTATTTCTTCCTTCCTAGTTATACTGATGCTAACTTGAGACGTCTTTAGTGTTCATCCCCTACTGCAGGGGTAGGGAATGTGTGGACTTCCAGATGTTGCTGGACTACAACCCCCAGCACCCCTGACCATTGGCCATGCTGGCTACGGCCGATGGGAACTGGAGTCCATCAACATCTGGAAGGCTACACATGACATTTCCCACCCCATCCAGACTGAAATTAAGGCTGCAAACCTATACCCATTTACCTGGGAGTAAAGCCCATTGAACTCAATGGAACTTACTTCTGAGTAGATATAGGATTGTCCCTGTAAGCCTAAGCACAACTAGGGTGGGCAGATGCCAAACAGGGATCCTGCACCTCTAAATTAGTTGTGTTGAAGAGGGAATCTTAGCAGGCGTGGCTGAATTCCCCCTCTTACACAACTATTAAGGGTGCAGGAGACCTGTCTTCCTTGGTACCTTAAGTACCAGTAACAAATGTAAAATATATTTTTCCTCTATTTATGCACATCCTCATCTCGGACCTGACCTGCTCTGTCCCTGACTGCAAAGCTGACAGAAGGAACCTTGCACAAATTGGGGAAAGAGAATACCTGACAGGCTTGTGGCTCACACTGGCTCAGCTTGTCTGTGCGTGGAAAGCTAAACAGGGTCAGGCCTGGTTATGACTTGGATGGGAGACCCTGCCTCCTCTAGTTTCCTACGTTGCGTAGGGGGTTGGACTCGATGGCCTTGTAGGCTCCTTCCAACTCTATGATCTATGAACTCTATGGTTGCAGTTCCCCCCACCCCACCCCCCATTGCTTAGAGAAAAAGGTAAGAGAGCCACATTTGCAACTCCGCCCACTTTTGGATCTTTCCCCGCCCACTTCTGGAATGGAGACCATGATGAGTTTTGACTGAGGCAACATAGACCCTGATCGGAGAACGTCTCCCCACCCCTGGCTAGAGGAAGGTGCTAGTAATATGGAATACAACTCAATGGCCATAAGAGATATAGATATATAGATATATCTAGTTCCCTTTTGAAAATGTGTCGTAGGCTTAGTGATTGTTGCTAACAGTAAGTCACAGCATAAGCATGTTGTTTCTGATCTAAAAATGAAAGAATGAGTACCATAATTTATTTAAAAATGTCACTTGCCATACCGTAAACACCTTGTGGGTCCAGGGTGTGACCTTCATGAATTTCCTTTTGAATACCTTCAGGCTAAAACCAAGAAATGGGGAGATAAATTCCTGCTTATTCGTTATTTTTCCAAATCTGCAGTGATAATTAAAAAAATAAATAAATCCTTAGCTGTATACACGCCACACTCACACAGGCATGCACCCGACCCGCTTTGTTTTGGGATTAAAGTCCCTGCTGGCAGCCAGTTTATTTTAATTGAGCCAACAGAGCGGAACACTACATTATAACAAACAACATCATGTGCAGGCCATGTGACAAACATGACAAGCGGTTCCATAGATGGCCAAGCCCCTTGCCCCCACAACCCTGAATTGGCTTCCCGGCTTTTGTGCAGCTTCTTCTCCGATCTAAAAGGTTGAAATGCCTTTCCTGCGGCTTAGTCACGGGCACTGAGAGCTTCAAGCTACAACAGGCTGGTATTTTTGGTCCCGCCCACCACGGGAATACAGCCCAAATGCCTTCTCTAAGATGGCATTCGGCCCTTGGGCAAAAAAAAAGAGGTTCAACACTCCCGCAGCCAGGGGCGCCATTTCACTACCCCGGGAAGGTCTTTCTGACAGCATGATGGGCTGCTGACGAGGAAGCAACGAGAGCACCCGGTGGAGACTGGTGGCTCCGGCGTCAGTGGGGCTCCTTATCCATTGCATCTTTTCGTTTGAGCTTCATAGGGAGCTATCCATGGTGCTCCATGGTGGTGAACCTATTTTGGGGGCGGAGCTCAGCACCATGGAGAACTCCTACAGAGCTCAAGCAAAAAGATTACTAGATTTCATAGATCATAGAGTTCGAAGGGGCCTACAACAAGGCCATCGAGTCCAACGCCCTGCTCAGTGCAGGAAACTAGAGGAGGGGGTCTCCCATCCAAGTCATAACCAGGCCTGACCCTGCTTAGCTTTCCACGCTCAGACAAGCTGAGCCAGTGTGAGCCACAGGCCTGTATGGATAAGGAGCACCGCTGACACCAGAGTCACCAACCTCCCCTAACTGGGTGGTCCTAATTTTCTGCCTTTCTTACTCGGCCAGCATGCAGTGTTGGCTAAACGCATCGTATGTAGTATACTTGGGTCCTCTCTCCCCCGCAGCTTCTTTTCTCCATCCCTCTGCCTACGTGCTCGGGAGAAAGGACAGGTCTTCCCCAACATGGTGCCCGTCAGCTCTTTCGGACTTCAACTCCCATCAGCCTCATCCAGCAAGGCCACTGGTCAGGGGGCTCTAGCCCAAAACATCGGGGGGGGGGGACCAGGATGCATAAGGTCGACCTATGGTGATCTGGGAGCAGGTGGGGAAAAAACTGTACACGGCACTGCATGGTGTGCAATGCTGTCATCGTTCCACCTACCACCCAGGTGACTATTTTTATGCATACGCATAAGAATATACAATTTAGATTTTTTAATATACTTCTATAGCGGGAGGCATAAAGATTTGAAAGAACATTATATCTAGATCGAATATATACATTGGCACACCTTCCTCCAGTAACATCTGCCTGAACACGCAGGTTTACTCAGAAATAAGTCACAGTGAGTTCAACATGAGAGCTTACGCGCCCAAGGGAGGACACAGTGGTGGAATGGCCTGCCCGTTGAAATACGCCTGCTGACTTCTTTGAATGTCTTTAAGCAGGCACTGAAGACTTTGTTATTTCAGCAGGCCTTCCTTTTATCATACAGTAATACCTTGGATTGCAAGTAACTTGGTCTGTCTGAGAGCGTTTTGCAAGACAAGCAAAAATTAAAAAAATAATTGACTTGATAAACGAGCAAGGTCTTGCAAGACAAGTGCTACGTAGGGATGTAACCGCTCGCCTCGAGCGGGCGTAGCGGGCCAAAATTGGCCCCGCTCACGCCCGCCAGAGACTCGCTTTGATATAAGAGTGTTTTGGATTACAAGCATGGTTCCAGAACGAATTATGCTCTCAATCCAAGGTATCACTGTATTCCATCATATTTCTATGGAATTTTATTGTTTTTATGGAATTTTAATGGAATGTTTATACTGTTTTTATGTTTAAGAGATGTTTTTACTGCATATTTATTTGTTTAATTGATTGTTATTTTGTACTCCGCCTACAGTAATAGTATATAGGCGGGATATAAATTGAAAATAATAATAATAATAATAATAATAATAATAATAATAATAATAATAATAATAAAGAAGGTTGCAGTCTAGTTTAGCTGCAATACATATGGTACAGGAGAAGCTGCATGTCACATGGAAATCACACGCTCCAGTTGGGGGCAATTATACATGGTTGATAACAACACTAGCAAACAAATCCGGCTTCACGCAGCCAGGTTGGAATGGCCCTTAGCTGGATACAGCGAAGACTTCAAGCAAAGTTATGCAGCTGTCAGAGTTGGACACAGCCAGTGGCATCCCTAGGCACCACCCTTGCCATGGTGCACCAGCGCTATATAGCCCCCTGATGGAGGGGTCTGTCCACTCCATTCCCGGGGCGGGGCTGCCTCACAGTGGGGAAGAGACAGGCATATAAGTCCCGTCCCGTCCCGTCCCGTCCCCCGCTGCCTTCTGACCTCCCCTGGCTGCAAACTGTACGGAATGCAAAGCTATGCACTGGTTAATTAAGTCTGCCCTTAGTGGCTGAATGTGTTATTGCAGGCTTCAACCACAGGGACACATTTAAATTAAAATGTAATGTGTTTTAAAAACAAAATAACCCCGAGGTGCACATCCCTAGGGGGAGATATGATAGCACTCTTCCAGTACTTAAGGGTTGTCACACAGAGGAGTGCCAGGATCTCTTCTCAACCATTCCAGAGTGCAGGACACGGAATAATGGGCTCAAGTGACAGGAGGCCAGATTCCACCTAAACATCAGGAAAAAATTCCTGACTGTCAGAGCAATAAGACAATGGAACCAACTACCTAGGGAGGTGGTGGGCTCTCCCACTCTGGAGGCATTCAAGGTGCAGGCTGGATGGCCATCTGTCAGGGATGCTTTGACCTGGATTCCTGCATTGAGCAGGGGGTTGGACTCGATGGCCTTGTATTGTAGGCCCCTTCCAACTCTACTTTTCTATGATTCTATGATTCCCTTGGTATGCATGCCTAATTTCAGGTGTCCAGGTTTCACGGTCTTGACACCACGGTGCTGATGGGCAGACAGACAGACAAGTACAGACGCTTTTTAAATTATTATTATTATTATTATCATCATCATCATCATCATCATCATCATCATCATCATCATCATCAGTAAGAGCAGCTGTGTTAGGACAGACTAAAGATTCACCTCTTCCAGCATCCTGCTTTCCACAGTGGCCAGTCCGGTGCCCCTGGGAGGCCCATAAGCAGAACGTGAAGGCAATAGTCCTGTTGCTCCCCCATGACTAGTATGCAGAGATATAGTGCCTCTGAACATGGAGGCTCCATTTAGCCATCATGGCTAATAGCAAACGTCCTCCATGAATTGCCTCATCATCTCCTTTTAAAGCGACCTAAGCTAGTGCCCATCATCACATCCTGCGGTGGTGAGTTACCCAGGTCAAACACATGTTGTGTGAGAGAGGCCGTTCCTTCGTCTGCCCTGAATCTGCTGCCCTTCAATTTCTTCGGATGACTGACCACCCACCCAAGTTCCAACATCATGCAAGAGGGAGAAAAACCGGACACTCTTAAAAGTCATCAATTAATTTGGCTTGGGGAAAAGGGGCTTTTAAGACAAGGGGCTTGATCTTACCACAACTCGCAAGGTTTTCACGAGGATTTCAGGGAAAGAAGCACCTTTCAGCGTGAAGTTGACGGTGTGGAGACCTAATTCCAGAGGAAGAATCTTAAATGTTACTAAGGCAGTAGAAAAGCCTTGCAGCTCCTTAGGACGGACGCAGCGGGTGCTTTGCATGCCGTGCCGATCGGTGGAGGATGCGCCGAACAGACAGATTCCTTGGCCAACACTTATCGTCGCGCAATACTAAAAGTGCACCAGAAAGTGTGAGAGAATGCTTTGTCAGTCAGCTCAGTCACATGCGAGAAGCATCGGTAAAAACATTGACACTGCATGCAGCTTCAGTCTGACATGAACAATCAAAATGGGTTATGGTTATGGACCCACTGAAATCCATGGGATTTGTTAGTCATAACTAACTTAAATCTCATTGACTTAAGTATGACTGGCACCACAATCCGCTGCATACCTGCTCAGAAGTCTCACTGAATTCAACGGAGGTTACTCCCAGGTAAGTGTACATAGGATTGCAGCCTCAGTCTGGATCCAACCCATCATCATCTTTTTTTAAAAATAAACATAGAAATATATTTATTTAAAGCATTTTTATGCTGCTCCTCAGCCCCAAAGGCTCCTGGAATGGCTTACATACAATCAATAGAAACAAGCCAGTCCCAGCCTGCAGGCTTACTTACAATCTAAAAAGACACGACACACAAGGAAAAAGGAATGGGGAGGGAAGAGGAAGAAAGCAAGTGGCCTTTTAGCAGGGCTGGTGGAATGGCCTTGCTTCCCATTTTATCTCCCTCTGCTGCAGCCTGCTGAAATGGCTGGTGGTGATGACAGCTGAGCCTGATGGAGGTGACCTTTCAACCGGGCAAATTAAGTCTGGAGGCAGGAAATGCCTTCTGGGATGTGCCGGCCAAAGCAGTTGCACCATATGGCTGCATGGTAAGAAGCCCAGCCAGATCACAAAGACTACACAATACAGGAGCAAGAGACAACTGGTAGCCTGAGGACCAAATCTGGCCCATCGCTCACCTGTAGCCTTTTAACAAGTGAAAGGTTATTTTTTTTAGCCCCAAGAGACCTCTTTGTAGGCCTCGCACTCTCGCAGTAAGCCTCCCCTTCCCCAAGGATAGGCAAAGAACCTGTCTCAGGGCCAGGCTTTTTACCTCAGCCAGGGCCGCCTGCCAGCAGCGTCTTACAAAAGAGCAGCCTTACCCAAACTGGCACCCTCCATATGTTTTGGACTACAGCTCCCACCATCCACTGCCACTGCCCATGATGGCTCAGGATGATGGGAGCTGTAGTCCAACACACCCAGAGGGCACCAGGTTGGGGAAGGCTGCCTAAGAGGAAAAGGGAAAGGGTCTCCGCCTGCCTAGCTCCTGAGGTGTGGCAGGAGGATGCTTCCGCACGGGGCGATCACCGTCCGAAGCAGGACAGGAGCGTGCGCCTGGCCCCACCCCTAATTCATCGCATCACTGGGCTAGCCCCGCCCTCCAACATCCTCCACACCGAGTGCAGTCCTGGTTGCGCAGGCATCCAGATCGTGTGGTGCCCCTATGCGCATGCAGATTCTTGCACATGGGTTTTCCTTTGCAGAGGTGACTTCCCTCAACATGTAGATGCTGTGGGCGTGGCTAGCCTGGGGGCATGGCATTTGGGATGGGGGCGGGGACACAGCCTTGCTTGCCCATTTCAACCTGAGAGTGTCCTACACACGAGTACTGTGCGAATCGGCCCTGAATCTAGTTGGCAATGTGTGAAAGAAGAGGAATTTTAGGAACTGTACACCCGCTATTGGAGTTACAGCATCTTTCAGTTTGAGATTTAAAACTGTTGCCATGCTGTTATAGGGATAAGAGATACAAAGTAAATTAGATATATGTGACGACTGCAACAGCTGGTTAGTTATTAATTGATTAAAAATCTTTTGACTGACTCAAGGAGCAATCCTATGCAAGTTTAGACAGAAAAAAGTCCCACAACTCCCCAGCATAGCTTTTTCTGTCCAAACTTGCATAAGATTGTGCCCTAAATGGTGTCTCCCATTGAGGCAGCAGGGCTTTGCTTTGAAAACTGTTAATTATCTTAACACAAGAACTTCCAAAGCTCCAGGTAGCAGCTGCGGTTTTGGAAGAAGCCAGGAATACTTTCTTCTACGGTGCAGGCTGCTGCAACACGGCATGTGCCTGACGACCTATCAAATGAGTAATGCTTGTTTTGTTGGTTGTTGGTTCATATGCAAATCTATGCAGCTGTAATCAATCAATTAACTGACACACTCGTACAAATGATTGATTCGAAAAAGATCAAATCATTCAATATTAATCTAGATTAGGATGTACTCCAGTGTGGACTGGAGCAAACATGCTCTGAAAAATTATCTCCATATTCAGTGATATGCCGAATATTTGCTATCCAGAAAGACATCCAGTGTGATGCAATGATTAGTGTCAGACTCTACGGGAAATTCGGGTTCAAATCCTCACTCAGCTCTGAAGCTCACTGGGTGACCTTGGGCCAGTCACTCTCTCAGCCTAACCAACCTCACAGGATTGTTGCAAGGATAAAATGGTGCGTGGGTGAGAACCACGAATGCCACATTGAGGTTCTTAGTGGAAACGTGAGCTATTGCTCTACTATATAAATAAATAAGCCAGCCTTCCTGAATTTGGTGCCCTCCAAATGTTTTGGACTTCAACAGCCATCAGCCACACTGGTCAGGAATGCTGGGAGTTGTAGTCCAAAGCATCTAGAAGGCACCAGGCTGGGGAAGGCTGAAATAAACATCTGATATCCCACGATACTTGATTTCAATATGCCTTCGATATTCACTTCAGTATGTGATATGGAACAGAAACAATAGACGCTACAGTTTTGGATTCGATGAAGAAAGAGACAGAGAGTGAGGTCTGAGCCTCTGGAAGTCTAAGGGCAGCTTTGTTTTGTTTAAATTTATAATATCCCGGCTTTCCACTACAAATAGTGCCCAAGGCCGCTAACAACAATAAAATGCAATAATATACAAGATAAAATACAAAGCTATAGTTGGAACCTATAAGCAAATCAGTTTAAAAAACCCCACATAGATAAAATTGAGAAATAAACAGCACCCACCAGTTAATATCTATTTTGTAACAACGGGCTGTCCCATCTTTTAAATTTGGCCACTTGCAGAGAATGCAAGGCTGGCCCTCCCATGAGGCAAGATGAAGCCCCCGCCTCAGGCGGCAGAGCGGCAAGTTGCGGTGTTTTCCCTTGCCCCCGCCAAGGGTGCCCGTCTTCTCCAGCAAGTGCTCCAGAGCAGTGTTCTCCAACCTGGCTGGGGCATGCTGGGAGTTGTAGGCCAAAAATATCTGGGGACCCAAGGTTGGAGAACACTGCTCCAAGAGAGTCCTGCCGCTCTCCTACCGCTGCATTTGCTGCAATGAGAGAGCTGCCAGCAGGGCTCTCTGTCTGGAGCAGCTGCCCTCAATACAGGCGATCTCTGGGACTCCCCTCGCATGCCTGGCTCTGAGGCAGGAGGACCCACTCAAAGACAGGCATTTCAGCCTGGTGGGCTCAGCAGTAAAGTTAAGGGGTGGAAGGCACGACATGGTAAAGGGAAGGGAGTGGAGGGCGTGATGCAGAGGCACGTGTGCCCTCTTGCCTCAGGCAGCAGGAAAGCTTGCTGAAAGCATCGGTTTTTCTTAGTAACATTCGCAGTCAAAGAGACTTACCATGATCCTAGAGGCTTTGTAATTGTAAACGGTTCCTCGCAATTCAATTTGTTCTCCACGGACTACGGAGTAAGGCATATGCACGCTTATGAAGACCTCTTTTAGTACTTCCACTTGAAGAGCATCAGCAACACAGATACCTTTGTGAAAACAAGCAAAGAAACAAACAAACAAACATCATCACGAGTAAATAGTATCTACTAATGATGTTCTTTAAACTAATGATTTTTTAAATAAACACATGGGTGCAGAAAGCAAATATTGGCACATTCTGAAGCCTAGACTGGGACTGTGGTGGTGGCAGAAGGCAGGGTGTGCGTAACGTACACTTCATGTGGGCTTCAGCCTAGGAATGCTTGAGGAATTTGATTGTTGCAAATTCCTATATCATGTGCCCTGATCTGCACCTCTCGGACTAATTGTGGATCAGAACTTAGCTACCCAAGAGACAGCTCGTCCGAATATTGTGATGCAGTTGAAGTGTATCA
This sequence comes from Shinisaurus crocodilurus, assembly GCA_021292165.1. Lineage (NCBI taxonomy): Eukaryota > Metazoa > Chordata > Lepidosauria > Squamata > Shinisauridae > Shinisaurus > Shinisaurus crocodilurus. The sequence goes on along the minus strand of JAHFWL010001192.1, from coordinate 774,324 downwards.
AAAATACACTTAAATATGCATTTCAGTACACATTTTAAAGAGAAAAAGCACATTTACATAATATTTTCTCTCAAATTTGCAGATTAGTGCAAGAAAGGGGTAGAAAAGTGACACAAACTGGAATAGACAGATTCTATTTTTAAAAAAATAAATTTTATTTAGTTATTATAAACTACATACAAAACTATAAAACACAAACGTACAACTAAAATAAATCATAAGGTGCACCCCCCACCCGCCAAGGGACCAACTAATATACATCCATCCCCTTGATCAATTAAATTCTACATTCCAAAAATATAACATATCCTGACAAGGCATACTCCCCTTCCCCTTTATTAATACATAGTCTAATAATTGATTCCATATATCCATAAAATTATTATTCTTCAACTGTCCCTTTTTTGCATTTCATACTACAAGTTAGTTTATCATTTAGGGCTATATCCCAAACTTCCTTATACCAGTCAGTTATTAGGAAAACATGTTGTACTTTCCATTTCCTCACTATCATTAACCTAGCCGCAGTTAACAAGTTTACAATTAATTCCTTCATAACGGAATAGACAGATTCTAGTATCCCTCATCTGGCCAGGACAATGTGCTATATCTGACCGGATCCCACATGAAGGAGGCACCTTGGACAATGGGGAGCATTGTCACTCACATGCAGGACAGACCGGAGGCAGGATGCATTGCCGCCACTGCTACACCTGCCCCCGCCTCAGGGCTTAGTTCCAGGTCAGGCCTAGGACCGATGTTGCAGATTCCGGTCCCCACCTGTGCCTGAAGAGTGCCCTTGGACAGCGAGCTGCTCTAGCCTGAGATCATATCATTCCAACTTAAGCCCCAGTTGTCTCCTTTTCCATATAGAGTACCACTTGCTCACTAAAAGAACTGCACTGCATGAATTAAGCCATTCTTACATACCTTCATCTGAAATGCTAACACCTTGTATTTCCCAGGTGGTGAGAGAATCAGGCAGGGTCACAGGAAGGGTTTTCCATCTGCATTCATTCCAAACAAAAACAACCACCACCACCATGGAACACTTGATTTACTTGTTTCACACTGTAGTTACTGGGGCAGGGTAAGCATTCAGCACAAAGAGTTTCAACATAAGAATTTCAGTAAACAGAGAGATGGTTTAGACATCGCTTTCAGGGCTGTGGTTGCTGCTGCTTCCCTCGCGATTACTCTCTTTTGATATCCTCCTTCCTCCAACATGTGCCCAGGATGGATTGGGTGACATATACCATCAGGGACGGATGGAAGGGTAGCCCATAACCATGCAATCCACCCTAACCAAATGAGTGGAGAACTACTCTTATCCCAGAATGCAATGGGAGCAAGAAGAGACAGCCATGCTGCCGAAGGTAACATTTTAACTGAGCTGGATCATATTGAGCAGGGGGTTGGACTCGATGGCCTTGTAGGCCCCTTCCAACTCTACTTTTCTATGACTCTATGATATTGTAGGAGCATGTGTGACAGAGCACATGCTTTGCATGCAGGAGGTTCAAGGAAGCAAGCTTTCAAGGTACGTACTGGGGAGTGAAATAAAGGCGCTGTTCCAGCAACTAGCAGGTCTCAACTGAGGGTTTATATAGTCACATCTTCCAACCCACACTCAGGTACAGCTGCAAGCTGTTAGTGCTGGCATTAGAATCTTCCTACTTCTGAGGAGACCTTGGCTCTGGAGGAGGCCTTGTCTCTGGAGTAGACCTTTACTCTCGAGGAGTCTAGTTGCAGCAGGTCTTGGGGCATGTGGTTTGCCGCCAGGTGGCGCCCCGTGCCATGAGCGGGGTACAGACCTCAGGGGTCCTGTCTGAAGGTTCCTCAGGGCCCAGTATAGAGATGCCTGGGGTATTACTAGGGTCAGGGGGTTCCACAAGGTCTTTAAGCTCTGTAATCTCTGGGTCTTCAACTGAAGAGTTATCTTGGTATGAAGAGTTATCTTGGTGTGGCGTAGTGGAGAGAGTGTTGGACTGGGACTCGGGAGATCCGGGTTCTAGTCCCCGCTCGGCCATGAAACTCACTGGGTGACTTTGGGCCAGTCACTGCCTCTCAGCCTAACCTACCTCACAGGGTTGTTGTGAGGATAAAGTGGAGAGGAGGAATCATAGAATCATAGAAAATCCATAGGAGGTGGATTATGTAAGCCGCCTTGGGTTCCTTGCAGGAAAAAAGGCGGGGTATAAATCTAATAAAGAAATAAATTGGTCTGGGCCTAGGTCAGGCATAACACATTCACATTTTCATACACATGAAAATATATTCCCCTAACCTAGGCATTTTTGTAAACAATAAGCAATTTTCCCTAATACTGTATATGCCATCCTGCATGCTATTTTTTCCTCTAATGTACACATTTGTGTAAGCAGCTTTTGATCGAATTGCACTGCAATGTTCAGAGAACTGCAAAAACCTGAAGGATAATTGCATTCAGGATCGTGTATTAGACCAGGGAGTGTGAATTGGGTTGGTCTGTATTAAAATGCAAATCAAATTAATTTCTCTACCATCATATGAGATTGTTTCCGGGTTGATGATTAGATATCCTCTTGAGCATTTTGCTCAAGGGAACCAACATCGTTATTACTGAGCAGGTGGCAAAACATTTCAATGTTGTTATATCTCTCAGACCTGTTATGGTTGCCTGCTCTTAGCTTATCATTTTCTCCTCTCTTATAATTGGCTTTATTGAAATTGTGATTTCATGTTTGAGAGAGAGAGAGAGAGAGAGAGAGAGGGAGGGAGTACGAGAACAGATGCTAAAATAAAAAGAATATGCATCATTAAAACAAGATTACCAGAAGCAGTATCTAGAGGAGCCATGGGGAACTTCTGACCCATGGGCCAGATACACCCCATGGGGGTTCCTCCTCTAGCCTGCCAGCTTCTTCCCCAGGCACTGACCCCTCTCCCAGCAGGGAAAAACTCTCATCTCTGATCAGCAGCTAATCGGAGATAAAAGCTTTTCCTTGCTGAGCACTGAAAAAGCCCCCCTTGCTCTCCTGCTGCTGAGTGATTCAGTCCTGCTTACTTCTGAGGCTTGTCCTGCTTACTTCTGACTATACACACTGCTCATGCTTACTTCTGAGTAGGCATGCAGAGGTTTATCCTGCATATTTCTAAGTAGGCTTAAAATCAGCAACAATCACACTTTGGCCCTGTCCACTCTGCCTTTGGCCACACCCACAGATAGAATGTGGCCCCTGAGACCTTTCCTAGATTGGAATTTGGCCCTTGGACTGAGAAAAGGTTCTGTTCTGATCTAGAACAAAATCCACAAATAAAACCAATAATAAATCAAGCAAGAACAGTACGAAAAGTTTATTTTTAAAAGAAATGACTCCAGCCTGATAGGAAAACAAAACCTCTTGGGACAGGGAAGTCCACAAATAAATTTGGCTCTCTCTGAATTCATAGATAACAAATAGGAAGGAGAGGAGACAGCCTAACTGAGATAACTTTATGTACCACTTCCTTCTTTCAGGAAGTGCATTCTGTAGGCTGAGGTGCCACCACAGAAGAGTGGACTTTGCCATATGACAGCGAATTCCACGAATTAGGAACACAGGATGCTGCCTTACACAGAGTCAGACCCATTGGTCTATTTAGTTCAGTATTGTCTACACTGACAGGCAGAGACTCTCCAGGACTACAGACAGGGTTCTCTCAAGCCCTGCCTGGAGATGCCAGGGGCTGAACTCTGGACCTTTTGCATGCAAAGCAGGTGCTCTACCACTGAGCTAGAGTCAGACCATTGCTCCATCTAGTTCAGTATTTTCTATACCAGTTGGAAGAAGCTCTCCGGGCGGGGTTTTGTTATACATTGCGTGAAGACGTCCTCAGTGGATATTTCAGTTCAATAAAGATAGGAGTTCAGATTCTAGGCCACAGTTGAAGTCAACATTATAGAGTCTTGTACAGAGTATTGTACCTGGGAACTGGCTGGACCTCCCAAAGCCAACTTTCAGGAAAATAGCTTCGAATCTCTGGGTCCAAATCCAACAGGGCAGCAAAGGCTGAAAAAGATTTTAAGAAGGAATCCCAAGAGATTAGGCATGTCAGCCTGTCAGAAGCTGCTGGGGCCAGACCCAGGAACCCAAAGACTGCTCTTCATCCAAAATGGATTCTAGGATGTTGTAGCTGCATTGGGCCAAAGGCCTCTCTAGTCCAATATTCTGTTCCCACAGTGGCCGACCAGATGCCCCAGTGGGAAGCCCACAAGCCGGACATGAGCGCAACAGCACATCAGCCTGCTGCTTTGTGTGGAGATTGGCAGTCACCATGTGGCTGGCAGGAGGCACCTCTGCTGATTTAGCATGGCCGGCTCCCAAGACAGATCCTCCTGCGGCACTTTTAAATGTTTTGCCTATGCGCAGGGCAGTGAGCGCAGTTGACAAGAATGCCATCATCAGCACCAAAATCCTTTGAATGCTCCAGTCTATATTTTCAAGCGCAATGAATCAGCTGGCAGACCCAAATCATTTATTCATCACGTCCATCTGATCCTTGCTTTAAAATCCTACATCAATGGAAAGGAAGCTTTCCCCCACTGAGGGCTGCAGCAAGCGAGACTGAAGCCAGCAGTAAGCAGGGTCAGAGCTGAAAGTTGGTGGGTTCCCCGCCCTGCCCGGCCCCATCTCTCTCTCCCGCTCTCTTTCTGCCACTCCTTTTTCCATTCCTCTCATTAGGGCTCTCAGGAGAGGGACCGAATGCTCTTGCCAGAGCTCTGAACTGTTTGCTGGCAGAGGGATTTTAAAACCAGGCCGAGGGCCGCATTGTGTGGTTGCCCACCCAAAACAGTGACAACTTCCAACCAATGACCAATGTCGTATGTAAGCTTACCATGTCTTGCCAGCAATAAATCTTTGTGTGTCTCATTAAGGCGCAACTTGTTTGCAGCGTCACAACACTCCTTAAAGGCCTGTAAGCACCTTCCGCCACCTTTAATGCGTTTGAGTCTCTCCGCGCATGACTGGGTGATGGGATACGGCTGTGCTCCGGACCTACAGCAGTCCTGGACTCCTGGATGTTTAAACTTGGATGCTGAAAATGACAGTAAGTACTTTCACCTTCTTTTCCTTAGGGCACAACATTATGAAACCAGTACCAGCTCCACGTTTTGGGGAGATGCCCACAATGGGCCTCCCTTTCTGAGTGGGCTCACCTATTTGGCCACTACTACTGCTGCTCATTTGCTAGCCCTTTCCCTTTCCCTCTGGGCCTAACTCATACAATCGCTCAGGAGGAGAATTTAAGGTGAGTGGGGAGACGCTGCTCCATCACCTCGCCATTGCCACTGCTTCATACTCAGAGAGGGCAGGTGAACAGCAGCAAGAGCAAGGCGGAAGAGGAGGACGACCAGCAGCAGCAGGGCCACGAGTTGCTAGAGTGGCAGTGGGCCCTCTGCAGGGCTGTGGACCTCAGCAGGTGCCCAACGATGCCGACCCAGGGAGCCAGCCGCCCCGCCAGTCATCCCATTAGATATAGTTGAACTAGCCATGAAGGGAGATTATGTCCACAGTGGGGGATGACAAAGCAGATAGGGTAGAGGGGAAGCCAGGACTTTTTATTACTTTAGATAGGTGGGCAGGAAAACATTTAACGAGCAAACTTGCCTTAAAGGTCCTCCTGGCTCCTTGGAGAGGCAAGTAAGTCGCAGATAGAGGCCAGTCCAGTCCTGCACTATGCTAGCTATGTGAAGCTGTTACTGGCAATTAATTGAACTTACATTTGAATGTATGGAGCATAATACCAAGCCCAGAACAATCTGTCTAAAATTATTTCTAGGCTGCCTCTAATGAGCCCAGAACTAGCTACTCCGATGGGAAGGAGGCCTACACATCTTAACGGGGGGGGGGGGGAGATTTCAGCAGAAGGTGTATATCATAAGGAATATGGTGGGAGTGGGGTGAAGGTTGAAACTACACGTGCTCCTGTTCGTTGGCATATCCATACACATGGGGCTGCCAGGCAGCCTCCCATTCTTGCATTGGCCAGGGTAAGACCTGCTTTGCTTTAATAATCTAACAACATTGGGGGGGGGGAGGCTCAACAGGGTCTGCCACGGACGGCCTTCTCCTTGTCCCATCAGCCAGAGCAGCCAGGCTGGTGGGGACTAGGAAGAGGGCCTTTTCTGTGGCAGCCCCCAAGTTATGGAACTCCCTCCCCCCCGTGACCTTCGCCAATGCCCTCCTTGATGGACTTCCGCCGGGCTTTAAAAACATGACTTTTCAGGTGGGAATATGGGGTGGGTTAGGATTTAAAAAAAAAAAAAAAAAAACTTTTATATTGTTTTAATTGTGTTTTAATGCTGTTTTATTGTATTTTATCCTGATTGTACATTGCCCAGGGTGGCCGGCCAGATGAGCGAGTAAAAAAATATAATAATAAATAAATAAACATCTTCTGCCCCAGACCAATTATTGGTAGCCATTTCTTGCAAACACATAACCAGTTTCCCCCCCCCACATGCTTCCTTGCCCTGGAGCCTGTTAAGAATGCCCCCTTCCATTAACCCCACTTAGGCCCAAGCCCATGTTTCTCATCTCAGAGAACATTGGTTGTGGCGGGACGAACCCATGATGAACAGAACTCGGGGTTTGGGGGAAATGGTGTCTGGAAGGTAAAACAAACAGTGTGTGCCGTTACAAGTCGGAGTAGAGGGTACTGAGCTAGATGGATCAAATGGTTTAGCCCACTATAAAGCAGCTTCATAGGCTGAAGATCTGATAATTCTGAGGAAAAATACAAACACCTTTCCAGCCAGCAAGCAGCACAAATTCATAGAAACCTGGAGGAGTTCAAAGTGAATGGCTGTAGGTCAGAGGCGGGAAACCTGTGGCCCTCTACAGGTTGTTGGACTCCCAACTCCCATCTACCCTGACCACTGGCCATAATGGCTGGGGGTGATGGAGGTTCCCCCACTCCTGCTATAGGTAGACTAGCTGTTGCTCGCGGTTTCGCTCACATGGATTTTAGGATTATGCAACGACACCCCACACACAACAGTCATTCATTCATTCATTTAAAAAGTTTCCCTCCCTTTTCACCCCCTTAGAGAACATTCTAAATGGCCTAGGGGGGGTTTGCATACCCACTCCTATTGGCCCCTGCAGGAATTCATATGAACATTCTAAGTGTCGTATGGGCTATTTGCATAACTGCTCCTATTGGCTCCTGCAGCAATTATAAGGTGAGGCTGATTTGCATAACTGTTGTTTTGCCCATAGGAGATATGAGAGTGGGGCAATTTCCCCCCACCTTTTCACCCCCTTAGGGACGGAATTTCCCAAAATCCTTCCTTAGCGGGTGTCTACGTCATAAAAACAATGTTCCTTCAAAATTTCACGTTCCTAGATTAAACGGTTTGAGCTGGGCGTTGATGAGTCAGTCAGTCAGTCCTTCTTTTATATAGATAGATGAGCAGGATATACAGTGAATAAATAAATATCCTACATATAAATTAATGAGGCTGCAATCCTATACTTACTTACTTCTTAAGTTAGTAGACATATATAGGATTGCACTGTAAAAAGAACACCCAAAACTCTTAATATACTTCCCAGTCCCACATATCTCTGGGTTGTCTTTTTCCTCCTGCCCACATGAATGCTATTGAACAAAAAGTTGGCAGATGGTCTACCTAGTTTTTCAATTTCACTGTGGGAGACAGACCGTGACGATCTTAAGAGAGCACGGCAAGCTTCATCTGTTGAAACAAATAAAGTAAAACAAATTGGTGACAATGATAAGAAGCATGATTTTATCATTCTGTCTGTAAAATGTAATGCCTTCCTCCATCTGTTTCATCATGAGCTTATTTTCAGAGATAGATAGATAGATAGATAGTAGATAGATAATACACACACTGCATTTCAACTATATACAGGCCTGTGGCTCACACTGGCTCAGCTTGTCTGAGCGTGGAAAGCTAAGCAGGGTCAGGCCTGGTTATTACTTGGATGGGAGACCCCTCCTCTACTTTCCTGCATTGAGCAGGGGCTTGGACTCGATGGCCTTGTAGGCTCCTTCCAACTCTATGATTATGAAATCTATAAAATCATATCCAAACTGGGTTATAAAATACAAGATAAAACAATAAAAACAAATAATACAATGTAATTTAAAAAACTATAGCAGCACAAGCAGTCTAAAATCGTAGAAGGAACAGCTGCAGGGAGCTTGTTTTGCACTTCCCTGCCAGAAAAAAAAAAGGGTGGGGGAGGAAAAAATCTATAAGAACCTTGTAAGTAAGAACTGGTGCCTGAGTTTTCCTTTCTTCCTCCTCCCTCCCAATCCCTTTTCCTTTTGTGTCATGCCTTTTAGATTGTAAGTCGGAGGGCAGGGACTGTCTAATATTAATCTTTGTAAGCCACTCTGGGAGCCTTTTTTGGCTGAAGAGCGGGGTAAAAAAATGCTGTAAATAAATAAATATGAATTCACAGGAAACATACAATGAAAAGAGCAATCACCCACTGAAAGGCTTAGCGAATAAAAAATAATAAATAATAAGATGGAGGAAGCTGGCTCAGCTTGTCTGAGCGTGGAAAGCTAAGCAGGGTCGAGGCCTGGTTGTTACTTGGCTGGGAGACCCCTCCTCTAGTTTCCTGCATTGAGCAGGGAGTTGGACCCGATGGCCTTGTAGGCTCCTTCCAACTCTATTAAATCTATGAAATCTATGGCCTCGGCCGCCAGGTGGGTCCCAAACTGCACTGCAGACTTACTTCTTCTGTGTCTACTGTGGTTGTGAAATTGAACAGTCTCCAGAAAATGAACTAAAGGTAGCTTAAGTGGGAAGGGGGGGGGTAGGTAGGTTCCAAGGTCGCCTTTTTTGCTCCACACAGTCCCCAAAATTGGCCCTGAAGTAATGACTTGGCGATGCTTCAGCTCAGCTTCCTTATGATGCCCATGATCTATATATGAATTATATCCCAACACAACAGCCACGACTTAGGGTGGTGTGTGTGCAGACTTTTGGGGCACCCACACATACAGATGCTTTTGCGGCCAAAAGGTGTGTGAGAGAGAAAGGCACCTGCTCCTTCTGAGTCAACAGTCAAACTTTAGGGGTGCCACCTTTGGGTGGGCGCCCATTCTCACGTTCATGGCTGAAAGGTAAGAGAGGGGCACCTGCTTCTTTTGTGTCGTCGACGTTGGCATTAGTCAGAAAGGTGAGCCCGGCATTTCGGAACACATCAATGTTGTTTTGTCCTCCGCCGGCACCACACCCAAGGTCGCTATTTTCCAATTTCAGAAGAGCCTATTGCGGAGGGGAGGCAAAAAGGAGAGGGCAAGAGCTAATTTTAACGTGAGATACAAGTACATTCAGCTTAAGCCCTCCAACTTTTATAAAGCCAAGAGTCTGAGATTCCACAGATCATCTTAAGAGGTCGCATTGTCAGAAGATCTATGGAAGCGAATCCAGGACTGAATAAATAAAGGCCAATTATACTGAAAAGTCTCAATTCAATTGTTTTATTCCTTCCCTCCCACAGATGTTTATAGACTGTGATTTTATTCATTATCATACTGTTTACACATTTGTAAAAGTTGGAAGCTGTAATGATGCAGCTGTATTTGAAGCTAATAATTATGAGCCCAATATTATAAATTATTATGAAACGAACAAAAAGCTTAAGCCCTCTTCAGGCATTATTAAGCAGGGGATAAAATGCGTGTAGGGGGACGGGGTCTGTGCATGGTGGCCCCCCAGCCCAAACCGCCCTGTTCCCGACCTTCCCAAGTCCAGTGGAAAGGTCTGAGGGGAGAACCTACTCGCCCGCATGCATGGCCCTGCGCCTCTTACACGCATTTGTGTACCCCGTTCAGACAACACAACCGCAGAACGGGCCTATATAGGATATGTGTTTATCACAGACAGTCGGGTACAACAGAAGCAGAACTGCAAACTTTTGCAAAAAGAAAAATGGCAGCAACAATCTGTGAGAGCTGGACTGACCCGGGTTCAAAAGCTTCCCTAGCCAGTGACCCTCAGTCCCAGTCATGCAGGCGGAAGGAGGAGATAACAGCAGTTAATAAAGATTAAAGAGTTTATTTGTAAGACCCAATTACATGGGATTAAGGCAATCAATGCATCTCTTACTCACTACATCATTGCAGACTCAAATCCAATACCCCAGTGGTAAGGCTAGATGAAGTGAAGTCCAGAACAAGAAACATGTCGAGTCGAGACGAGAGGAGACGAGAAGGAGAAGAGTGAAGCTATCAACAAGTGTGTTAGCTTTATACCGCAGACCCTGTACCTATAAATAGGATATTACTCACCCCAGTTGTATAACCTATTCATCAACATGTTGATTCCAAACCTGTCCAAGGTTGCTGAGTCATATCACCTTGAGACTATGTCTCGTGACCAGAGACCCTGTGTACTTCATCTCAAGAGACAACCTCCATGTCAGGTGATAATCCTGATGTCAGGTGGTAATCTCGTTCTGCCTATGCAAAACCTAACACAATCTACCTATCTACCTCAGAGCACAGGTGACAGCAAGGCATGGAGGGGGAGGGCGAAATAGGGACAGGAAAGGCACAGGGAGACCTCTCGTTTCCCGACTTCCCCTCTGCACTGGCAGAGCCTATGCATACACATGGTGGGGGGGACAAGGCTATGTTGAGTTTGGTTGGGATCCTTCCGTGCCTAATTGCTGCAACTGCAGTGTGCGTGGATTGTGCCCCAAGTAGTTCCCCCGCACACAAATACAATCGAACCCTGTGTGTGTCTACTTGGAAGTTAGTCCCACTGAGCGAAATGTGGTTTATTACTCCCTCTTCTTATGTAGGCATAGGATTGCAGCCTGCAACCTAAGCACACTTACTACCTCAGAGTCAGTCCCATTCCGAGTACACACACATAGGCATGCGCTGCCCAGCTCCTAATTTTCCAGGAGTATTTTGCATAATATTCTTTCAGATGAGGGAGATTAAGGACCTTTCAATGCGATTCTCTAAGTATTCCATTGTTCCCAGTATTTCAAATGTGCAGAATTCACCAATTCTCCAGAATTCAGCTTCTAATATGGAAGTGGTTTTCATAATTTCTGCTTCTGTTGTAACTGACTGTCTGTGATAAACACATATCATATATAGCCCTGTTCAGCCGTTGTGCCTGAACGGGGTACACAAACTGCGCATAAGAGGCGCAGGGCTGTGCATGCAGGTGAGTAGGTTCTGGGACTGTCTTGTTTAATTGTTTACATGTAAGCCACTCTGGGAGCCTTTTTAGCAGAGGAGTGGCATAAAAAATACTTCAAGTAAATAAATAAAATCATACACCTTTTTTTGCCTCTGGTTTGGCAACTGTGTGTGGCCAGTGTGGCGTAGTGGTGAGAGTGTTGGACTGGGACTCGGGAGATCCGGGTTCTAGTCCCCGCTCGGCCATGAAACTCACCGGGTGACTTTGGGCCAGTCACTGACTCTCAGCCTAACCTACCTCACAGGGTTGTTGTGAGGATAAAATGGAGAGGAGGAGGATTATGTAAGCCGCCTTGGGTTCCTTGCAGGAAAAAAGGCGGGATATATAAATATAATTAATAAATAAATAAACTGGGGAAGCCAAGAAGAGCTATTCAAGAAGCAGATTTGGCCTGGGGGCCTTCACCTTGACTCGATGGCCTTGTAGGCCCCTTCCAACTCTAGGATCTATGAAATCTATGTTTAGCATGTGGCTTTCTAGGACTGGCATCAACATCTGGCATATCTGGGCATCAGTCCGGGCCCCAGCACTTCAGCAGGGCCCACCACTGACACCTGACCTGAGTTCCCCCTTAAAATATATTATCCTGGCCTGGTACTCTAAGCGGAACCAGGTGGCTGAGTCTAGCCCATCATTTTGATTCCCCGCAATGCCCTGGAGCAACACAGCATCATGGCATTGTGGGAATTAAAAATGGTGGGTAGACCCAGACACTTGGTGCTGTTCAGAGAACTCTGGCCACCTCCAGATAAGCCAGGGGTGGGCTACTACGTGGCCCACGGACCACATGCTGCTCCAACACGTTTTTGTGGGCCGCACCTCTTCCCCTAGCCCTCACCATGGCCCCCCCCCAAAAAATCGCTGCAGCACCAGCCCAAATTGTGGCAGTTTTGCACCCACCCTGTCAGCAAGTAGAACCGTGCTTCCAGAAGTCTCCCAGAAGCACAATTCTGCTTGTAAACAAGATGAGCACACCCCATTCACCTTGTTTCAATGCAAAAAATTGCTGCTGATTTTGGCCACCGCTGCAGCAAATTCAGCTGCAAATTCAACGGCAGTGGGATGCAGCTCCTGGTAGGTTCAGTGTAGCCCCACCTCTGAGGTAAGGCCACACAGGGGCCTACTAGAGAGCACTTTACCCAGTGCCACCCATTCAGATCTGGAGACAGCTGTACAGGTTTCCTACACCTGTATAGGAAACAACAACATCATGAGTGAAGAGGCCTAATTAGTCATATATGGCGAGAGTGAGGGATTTTGCCTATAGTCTATTTTGTGTACTGGACCAAATGAACTTACTCAAATATTATAGGACATTTTTGTTAGTCTGAATAAACATGCTGTAAATACGTAACACCATGCCAATAAGTTTTTGTTTTCCTTTCGGACTCAACGTAACTTTTTCCATTGGCGGCTTCTTTTCTCTTGTAACTCCATAAATCGCAGTGTCCATAGCAGACAAAGCAACAAGGGAGTCAAACTGGCTTCTCATGGAAAGTGAAATGACATCTTTCGGCTTGTAAGAGCTTTTTCTTCTCAACAGTTCAACCTGTATAGGTGAAGGGGGGGAAACAAATACGATTCACTACAGGAAATACACTAATTTCCATGGGATTCAAGAAGCATGTGTCGAGCATTCTCTGCACTGTGCCCATATTCTTTTTTAATGGATGGAGAAATTAATATATAAAGAACAGTGTGCATTACTCACCCCAAGGCTGTTCCCGCATTTCTGTTCTATATTTAACCAGACTGAATCAGCCACCAGCTCTGCAGCTCCCTCTCCTGTGACTATGTAGTAGACAAGGACGCGGGCTGAAGGAACCATTTCCATCGTTAGCTGAAACTGTAGGCCTTGATAATTGGTGTCTTTCATCCGCCCCTGACTCCCATACCGTATTATTTTCCCTTTGGATAGGATCTAAACAAAAGGCAGAAAGAACCTCGGTTAAAAACTAATTAGGATATGGTTCATCGGAGGACCAAAGAAAAAGGGCATCACGGCCCAACACACAATGTAACTGGATTATTTCTTATGGCTCAATCCACTGGCTCAGTGCACTCATGACACCCAAACCATGGTTGCCTCAAGTGTCAGCCAAGGCTCAGAGATAGAGGAGGAGGGTCCGGTTGAGTACGGGCCGACTGCCATAATGCCAGCTAAAGAACATGATCACGTTCTGAACCTAGATTCTTAGCTCCAGGTACTGACCCCGAGGCGGACAGCTGTGAACCTGCAGATCCAAGCCAGGACCTTCATGGACAAACACCCCCACCCGCTCCAGCCCGATTCCTTTGAGGAGCCAAGCACCTCCCATATCACAACACTTGCCCAGTGATGGAGGGCGTGCACCAGGCCAGGAGCCCCTGGGAGGCACAGAAGTGCTCAATTCCAAACCAGGGGGTCACCCCTTTAAGAAGTCACACTCCGCAGGAGCAGCCAGAGCCGAGGAGAGTTAATGAGGGAATTAGAAGGCCTAACTTAGCCTCCAGCTTTTGGTGAAGCCTGTTGCTCACCCACCGCTCTTTGAGGTGCTGCAACCCACTGTGGCCTGTGGGCTTCCGCTTGAAGTCAGGACACATGAAAGATGGGGCATCAGAACCAGGACCAATGGTTTGCAAACTCCTTCCCCCTCCCTCCTCCCCTTGTGGCTCCAATTTCTTCCCCCACTTCCTGGCTCATGGCAAACCCTAAGCCCTCTTCAGACATTCAGCTTGAGCACTTGAACAGGGCCACGGTGGGGCTGCATGCAGAAACCTACCAGGACGGTTGAAGGCGTTGGTGGCCCTAGGCAAGTAAGATATTTAGTGCCTCCCCTTCCCAATTTAGAGTGCTGTACTTTTTTGTCAGGTGTTCTGGCCCCTCTTTAGCCCTGCGCCCTAGGCAGCTGCCTAGTTGGCCTAATGGTAGCACCGGCCCTGCTACCCCCACTATCCACCCCCCAAGCTACATGAAAGTTTGGGGGGGGGGGAGATTCTGAGCACCTTCAGCTTCATGTTCAATCTGCAAATGTCTTTGGCAGGGGTGGGGTTTGCGCATATGACCCCGCTGTACCTTTCGTGCGTTCACCTGAACAGGGACATTTTTTTTTTTGCCTACAAACCAGAATGGGAAACCATGGTTTGAGTTGGGTTTCCCATTCTAGCTTGCAGGCAAACTATGGTCTGCATAAGCCAGAGGCTTTGAACCTCTTTCAGCCTGAGGGCCGGATTATATTTTGGAGTAGCTCTTGCAAGCCGCATTCCAGTGGTGGGCGGGGCTGAAGGCAAAAGGGGCGGTGCCAAAAATGCCAAAAGTACCAGCATATTTTAGCTGAAAACTAAGCTTTAGGAGAGGCATTCCAATGTTTTAGAATGGGTGTGTGTGTGTGTCCAAAAGCTAGGAACCCACAAAACAATTAGCAGCCAAGGGAAAGGGGTGGTGCCAAGGGAAGGGGGCATGACCATCTGGGGAACCCTGGACTGGGACCCCCAAGTGGCCAGATTTGGCTTGCGGACCTGGGGCTCCAAAAGATCCTTTATTAGAAAGCCAACCCAAATGTTTAAAAGGCATGCCATGCTGGTTTCGGGGTGGGGGTGGGATTAGAGATTAAGATCCCAATCCCATGCATATTTAGGCAGAAAAATGTCCTACAACTCCCAGCATTGTCCAGCCAGCCATGCTGGCAGGGGAATCCTGGGAGTTGCAGAACTTTGTGTGTGTGTGTGTGTCTAAACATGCATAGGATTGCGCCCTAACAATGGAATCAATCCCATGCATGTCAAATCAGAAGTAAGCCCCACTGAGTTGCATAGGGCTTATGCCCAGGCAAACGTGCTAAAGAACCAGCAAAATGATTGGGGGGGGGGGGAACTAACTTGGGGGAGGGGAAATTTCACAAAACCTTTTCTCCTTGGAGGGTCCGTTTCACAAATCTTGGCCAAATCACTGTTTCTCCCCAGTCCTAGCACATTTGTACAATATCTGGGGGTGTTGGAACAGACCAACGGAAAATTCCTAAGACATCGCTTTCACTTTGGAAACAAGACCTTTACATTAGAAGTCCAAAATCAGGAAATACATTGGATGAGGGGCATTTGGGGAACATCCCTAATTGTGCCAAACCCATAAGGCGCCTTCACCTTTGGCAGCAGAAATACAATACATTGTTTTTTAAATGGAACGCTTCACAAATTATGGGTCATCTTTGTGTGTGTGTGTGTGTGGTCATTAATCTTCTCTGTATTGTTCACAGGTGTTCATTTATTTTAGTATATATGTGCTGTCTAAGCAAGCCAGAATAAAATACACATTTAGATATTTGTCGTTTTGCTTCTCTTCAGTGTCATCCAAAATCTAGCAGCTGAGGTGACCACTTCGCTCCAGCTAATGGCAGGAGGAAACCTGGAAGGTTGAGGCAGAAATATTATGCATTTCCAATACATACCAAATAGCTGTAGTGATGTATTTTATCGATGTAGTGGCTCAGTGGGTATACGTTGATGTGCACAGTTTCTCCCACAAGTAGCGTTTTATGGTTTGAAGCCCAGTCAATATACAGATAGCTTCCACTGAGGGAAAGATATGATTTTGCCTCATAAGGTTCACTGGCCTGGTTTTCTTCCGGTAAGCTGGCATCTGCAGTTCTAATCTAAAAATGAGGGTGTACAGAACGAAGCCAGAAACTATAACAGTCACATGAAAAGGTACACATTAGAAAGCAGAATTGGAGCACCAGTATATATCTGGCTAGAAAGCAGCGTCGTGCCAAAAAGTTCCAAAAGGAACATCTTTGGCACATTCATGGGTCGAGGGAAGGGATCGTAGCTCAGTAGCAGAGCATGTGCTCTGCATCCAAAAGGTCCCCGGTTCAATCCCCGGCATCTCCAGGTAGGGCTGGAAGCTACCGGTACTTATGGAAGCCGCAATGGGAAAGTAAAGTAGCAGCAGTGCTCCTCCTCTGCTGCTGGGCCAGCTTGCCCTGCAACATCCCTGCTGAAGGGTGCTGTGTCACACTGCACAGCATTCTTCCAAGTGCATTGCTGGGAGGACAGCGTGGTTGCCACACAGCCATTTCCTCCCAAATCTGTCGTTCTAGTAACAGGAGCAGGGATTGGTCTCCTTTTCATCGAGGGGCAACACACAGGGACAGAAACAACCTGGCTGGCAAGATCTCATTAGCCATAAGCCTATCTTTATATCTCACAAGGAGAGAAGGTAGAGTGCCGTTACTAAAAGATATAACTACTTGACATGCTCCTTGTACTGACAGAAGATAGCCTCCTTTTAAACCCATCATGGCTGGATACTTGTGCATTCAGAACTGAGCCTAAAAGCTCTGCTGGAATCATTCCTACCTGCCTCCAGAGGCTCTGAGTTCGTTGATACCCCCCATTTGGAAGGACAATTAATGCAAACGAATTAGGGAGGGGTGTCAGTATAGAGCCCTCCAATCTGTGGGTCCTGTCTCCCCTCGCCTGTGATACGTTACCCTTCCAGAATGATCTCCCAGGCCAGGCTCAAACTGCCTCACCCTCATTGGACACCCCACCCCACTCCTTTATCATCCATCTGATGTCCCCACCTTAACAAACCCTCCTTGGTTTCCCTCATTTCCTGATAAATTGACTGGACTGTTCAAGCAAATAGAAGAAGTTATCAGTCCTCACTTCCCATGCGGAGGGATTAGCACCAAACATATAAGTAAAGGTACTCCTGGGCAATGATGAAGCTCTTCCAGCTGGGGTGTGCAGCCATTCCTATCCTCTTTGCTATGTGGCCTTCTATTGCTCAAAAGTCATGTGTTTCCTGTAGATTCAGAAGACTGCCCCTAATTCACATCCCCTAATATTGCTGCTGTGCAGCTTAATACCGTATTTCCCCGAAAATAAGACCTGCCCCGAAAATAAGACCTAGTACTATTTTTGGGAATTGCTAAAGTATAAGACCTACCCCGAAAATAAGACCTAGTTGTGATCATTCCCCGTGGCCTGGTGGTGGCAGCAAAGGGCAACTTGAAGTATAAGACCTACCCCGAAAATAAGACCTAGTGTGTTTTTCTGAGCCAAAAAATATATAAGGCAGTGTCTTATTTTCGGGGAAACAAGGTATTAGTGCCCAAACAGTCCTCGTCTGGCACTACCCATCTATCCAATTTACTCTGGCCTTTGGACACCCCTGCAAAGCCTGTGGTGATCTCCCATGACGCTTAATTCCCATGAAACTGATTTTTAACTAAAACACACACACACCCTAACACTGCTTTCTCCCCAAATAAATACAACTAATACAATTAATAATCACTACAGTGAATTAATATAATTAATTACAATTAATAAATTAATACTATTAATACCACAATTAAACAGACTAATCCTTGCATGAGTTGGACTACAACTCACAGCATCCCTAGCACTGCTGCCATCATGCTGGGATGATGGTACTTGTAATCCAACACATCTGAAGGACGCCAGGTTGGGGAAAGCTAGTTTAAACAAGGTATAGAGTAACTTCTTTTATTGCAGCCAGCATACCAGTACTTTCTAATAGTATTTTTTCTATTGTGTTAAAAAAAAATTTTTTAAACAGCTTTTAAGTTCACTAGTCCAAATGTAATATATATATATATATATATATATATATATATATATTTCCAAACTGCATTGCACACTGGCCAAAGTATACAAATCTCAAAGTACACATTGTACAAGAACTGAAATGCCAAAGAATTTAACTCACTCGAAACTCCAGTATCTTGGTGCCAAGAGGAATATTAACCACAAATAAAGCCATTCCATCAATCTGGCTTGTTTGTCTTCTCCCGGATTCTGCGCCCTCTTCAACTAATGTAGTCGGTTCTAGTTCCTCATTCAAGGCAGTAGCAGTGAATACTACTGGTAGATTTCTAACAGGCGCACCCACTGTATCTTTCACCTGCGCCTGTTTGGACAAAAATAATTCAGTTTATTGTCATACTGTCTTCCTTTAAACTATTATACTAGTACAAAATATCTGTATTCCTTTATTATCAGGAATGAGAGGCAAGTGACTGTTGTTGTCATGAACACAATAGGACTGGGTACATCTTCCCAAGGGGCTCACAGTTCTGCTTACACTAATTTGTAAAACTGAGCTGGAAGGACCCCACGTTCTGTGAACATTATCAGCAGTGTCAGAAAAAACGAAAAAGAAAACCCTCCAGTTTTTTTGTAGATTTTTGGCACTCTGTGTGAAAAATGTTTGCTTATTTACATTGCCTTTGCCTTCAGTTGCCCTCATTTGTCCTCAGTGAAGTTATCCCATAGCCAAATCTGATTGGCTGTGTGACGCTGTTAGGTCATCCCACTCACCGTGTGATCCCTGATTGAGTGGGATCAATCCCCTCTGTTACAGTGTTTCCGCCATACGGTAAAAACCTTGTTTAGGCAGGCATTTGTTTTATCTGATAGGTAAGTTTTTATCTGATGCCTCTGTTTTATCTCCTGTACTCATCTCTGTTTTTATTATATTGTTTTTTTTAAATGTATCCTATGGTTGGTTTTAATTGTTGAGAGCCATCCTAAAAGGGAGTGTATACCATCAGGAGGGTGACCCTGAACCCGGATCACACGCATGGAAATGGCTAGTTTCTGCCCCGACTTGCAGAATATTCAATGCAGTTCTACTACAAGTTCAAAGATCTGGAAGGCACTAGTGGAAGATAAACACTTAGAGCTTTTTCACTCTCACTCTCTCTCTTCAGAGCAGTATCATCATTTCTGTTTCGAGTATTCAGGCTGAGAGCGCTGTTGCTTGTGTAGCCTAAATGGCACCACCCACGTACGAGAGAGAGGTGGCAGCAGGCTCGAGGGAACCCCAAGGTTTGCAGAAGTACAAAAATACTTTAGGAAAAAAGTCGGGAGGGACGCACACACACTGAAAAAACAGCCCAGTGAAGAATGAACATAGCCTGTGGTCAGACAGTGCTGATCGTCGGGGAAAATAATGGAGAAACAGGAGGAGGCAGAATACAATGGAGCAGCTGGCATCTTGAAGACGGAGCATTCCACACTGCAACATTTTGTTGCAGTTCCAGCTTGTAGTCTCCAATGTGTATCATGCCATAGTGATTATCTGTTAAAATATGCTCATGGTGGAGGCAGGGAAGCAATCAAAACCAATGGACCGCCCATCTACACGGAAAATGTGACGGAAAGAGTGTTCAGGCACATGTCATGAACTCTACACACCAACCTGAGACAAATTCAGTGAGAAGCAGAGGGCGACACAATAGGTTCACACCGGGGAATTAGTACCATACGGCATTTCTGGTACCTGCTTGGATCACTGGTCATGAAAAGGAAAAAGAAGCAGCAGCGGAAGTACAGGGGTGGAAGTAGGACAATTAGATGCAAAGGAGTGGAACTGGCTGTTTGTAGGGGTTAAGCTGTGCCTCTACCTATGCTCAAGAGGTATATTCATAAATAAAGGCAACATTACAGGAATGCTTTAAATCTCCACTCATCTCTTCCTGCCAACGGAAACCCAGTCCAGGTAAGCAGCGCCCCTGCCCCCGACCCCAAACTCTCACCGCTTGGAGAAGTGGGGAGCATGGAACATCATTTTTATTATTGGCATAATTATAATTATTATATAATAATATGATTGAGTCTGCATTTACCTTGGTTATGTCAACCAACCTTAATAAAGTAGGGAAGTCCAGGCTTCACGAAGAGAGGAGTAGCGACCAAATTCAGCTTGTAAGGAGACAGGACGTAAACGATGCTTGACAATTCACTATCTTCGCTATGGCCACCTGACAAAATGAGAGGGTTTCTTGTGAGAAGGGCTTTCACAAAATGGCCTCACGTCTCAGTTCCCAAACACCTTGGGCAGAGACTCCACAGGCCTCCATGGAAGGAGTCTGACTAGGCCTCTGGGCGGGGGCAAGGTCGTCTTGAACCTGGGCCTCCAGCAGCCAGCTTTTGGTGTGTGCCCTCCTGCACCATCAATGCTCTGGTCCAGCCTTCCCCAATCTGGTGTCCTCCACATGTGTCAGACTAACTCCCATCTTTCCCAGCCAGCATGGCAGATAAGAACATTTCAACAAGTTACAAGGCCTGGGCGAACAGAAAAGGATTTCCCCCCGGTGACTAAAAGAAAACAACATGGATGCCAGGCAGGGCTCCCTGGGGAGGGCATTCCACAGTTGGGGTGCCACAACCAAAAAGGCTCTTTGTCTCATCGCCACCTGCTTCACTTCGGATGGGGGGGGCATTCAGAGAAGGACCATGGGAGATGACCAAATGGCACAGGCAGTTCTGTAAGAGAGACGGCACTCCTTACGGTTGCAGCGGCAGTGTGGCCAGCCCCTGCGTAGAGGCATCCATTCTTACAAAGGATGACTCTACAGAAGAGTTGCCCAGCTGCCAAGGATCCTGCACGCCCAAGAACTGCCACGGAGGTTTTGTTTGCTGGGGCTCAAAGCCCTGAAGGTGGGTGGAACAGAAACACTGGCTGGGTTCAGACAACACAATAACCCATACTCAGGGGTTGAGTATGGGCTGATGTTGAACCATGGGTTGTTGTTGAAACGTGGGTTATCATGAAACCAGCTGTGCTAACAAGCCATGGCTTGTTAACCACAAACAACCCATGAAGAGAACCCATGGTTTGTTGTTGGGTTATGAACAGTGGGTTGTTCACCATGGTTTGTTACCTTGCCTGGGTTCAGACAACATGATAACCCATGTTTCAACAACAACCTACACTCAATCCTTGAGTGTGGGTTATCGTGTTGTCTGAACCCAGTCACTGGGGAAATGCCAATCTAGAGTGTGGATTCATTTCAATGGGTGTGTGTGTGTGTGTGTGTGTGTGTGTGTCACACATGTGCTTAATCTCTCCTGTTGAAATCAAAAGTGCTTAAATACAGCTGGATCATACCCACTTTACAATGATCAAATAAGGAGATAACAAACAGCACCTTTCCACCACACCACTCATGTCCAAGTGAACAAGACTGATCATCTCTCCATCAGGCAAAGAGGGCAACACAGCAGTAACCTCTGCCTAATACAGAAATAATAATCTGATTATTATAGGCCTGCCCTGTGGCTCACACTGGCTCAGCTTGTCTGAGTGTGGAAAGCTAAGCAGGGTCAGGCCTGGTTATTACTTGGATGGGAGACCCCTCCTCTAGTTTCCTGCGTTGAGCAGGGGGTTGGACTCGATGGCCTTGTAGGTCCCTTCCAACTCTATGATCTATGAATCTAATGAGATACAGCCATTCCTATGACTGGCAGTCATGCGCTGTTCCAGGCTGGCCCTAACATTGGGCAGCGTGGAGCAGCCACCTCAGGAGGCAGATGCTGGGGGCTGGGAAGTGTTGAAGGACAGAGCTATCTGCAGTGCCAGCTCCTGGTTTTTAAGGGTCCAAGGGCAAGTCCAGCCCCAGCGGCCCCCCTCCCTCAGCGAGTCGGCCTCCTCACTGCCATGGTCACCAGCTGCTCTTGCTCCTCTCTTCCTCTGGCTCATCAATGCTACCACTTGCTTGCTTGCTTGGAAGGCAGGGAGCATCTCCTGTGCCTCCATCTCACCACCACCGTTGTCTGGTCCAGAGCGAGAGGCAGGTTGCAATGATATAGAGGAGGAATAAGTCCAGGGGCTCTTGTCAGTGGGACCCTGCTGCTGGGGTGCAGGTCCTTGGCATGTCCCCGACCGTGCGTACCCTTGATGCTGGATGTATGTGCCCTCAGCTACCCTGCTTCCCTCCGGTTCAGTGGAGGACGCCGTCCCATTGCTAGTGCTGAAATGAGATTCGACTGCCAGTCTGAACAGCTTCTGTACACGGAATGAGGGCGGTAGGTGGAGTGGTAGTCCCTTGCTATGGGGCATAGGAACACAGGAAGCTGCCTTATATCGAGTCAGACCATTGGTCCATCCGGCCCAGTATTGTCGACGCTGACTGGCAGCCATGGCTCTCCAGGGCTCCAGGCAGAAGTTTTTCCAGCCCTACCTGGGGATGCCGGGGATCGAACTTGGGACCTTCTGCATGCAAAGCACGTGACCTCTCCCACTGAGCCACAGCCTCTCCCCAGCTCTTAAATGTATTAGGTCAGCCCTGTATATCACTCTGTGTAAACACACACACACAGAGCCTAGTGTTTTACGCTCCAAACTGTGAACTATAGCTTCAGCATGTTCTTTAATGGAAACAAACCTTTGAGCCTGATAAACGAATATCCAAAAAAAAAAACACACGTGACTGTTCAGCAGTCCTCCATAGCACTTTTTTCTTTCCACATAGCAGTTTTAGGTGCTGCAGTGCTTGAGCTAGGAAGCCCAGCAGGCCAGGCGCTGCTGGCTCCTTAGTTGGTTGCACGACCAGGACCATAAGGTCGGAGGAGATATATTGCAGTCATTTCAGCTTAGGTAGCAGAGATCACCAGGCAGAGCCCTCCGAAACAGGTGAGCGTAAGGAACCTCGTCGCCATCTTCCTCTGCTTCCTATGTAACTTCCAGGAGTAAGAGCCACCGTTGGGAGCATCTCCCTGGGCAGTGAGGTGAGATGTTCTAACGGGCTGGCTCTCCCACCCAGGCTGGCTACTGGGCTCTGCTAGGGAGGGAGGGCAACAAAAGGGCTTCCTGTCTGGGCTGGGACTTTGCCAAACCCACTCTCCCCGAGCAAGCAGCTGGAGCAAGGGCTCAACGGGCATTGCTAAAGCAGCAGCAGTCTGGGAGGAGACGGAGAGGGCTTATATACATGCTGTTAGCTACCTCTCCTCAGAGACTGCAGCTGGGACTTTTCCCTTCCTCCTGAGTAAACCCTTCCTCCTGGGAGCAAGAATCATCTGGCAGTCAGGCAGGTGCTCCAACAACTATGAATCTCCCACCTGGTCCCCTGGTGCTCTGGAGAGCTACGGGACGAGTGGAGGGGGCGGGAGTCAAGAACCTTCATTCCTTTTATGCTTGTTTTTGTTTGTTTGTTTGTTTGTTTGTTTAAATCTTGGTGTATTTTAATATGTTTATGTGTTTTTACTGTTTTTGTAAACTGCCCAGGGAGCCTTTGGGCTGATGGGCGGTAAATAATTGTTTTAAATAAATAAATAAATAAACCAGGGCAGGGTTCAGGATGGGGTCGAAGGGGTTCTTTGGGACCTCAGGAGAGGCATCCTGCAACAAGGCTCCTCAGGTTGTCCCATGTCTCCTGTGGGACTGGGGTTTGCTGCAGAATCCAAATCCTCCTCCAAAGGTCTCCCAGCCGTGGGCTTGGCGGTTAGCTGGGAGCTGACACCAGCAACAGCCTTGCTGGCTCTGGGCCTTGGCTCATTTCCTCAGCGCCAACCCCCTTGGCTCCCCTTTGATAGCTGCCCAGGGCTCTGCCCTGACCAGGGGCGGCTCTTTCTCTTCAGTCTGAGCAACCCATTGCCAAGGAAAGTCATTGGACTGGTCCTCAGCACCTGCCCAATGATCTGCCTGCTTCCTGTGTCTGACAACCTGCCTGATCCTTAGCTTGTTCTGCCAGGCCATCTGCCATCCCAGTATGCCCACAGGCTGATTATTTTTTTTATTTTTACATTTTAGCTTCTCGCAGACGTCACAACCACTTTCCCCCATTCAACTCTGCTCCTTGACCTCTCTACTGCTGCCAGGGTTTAGTCTTGCTAAGGCTGAGGAAGGAGTATCTGACCATTATTTGGGAATCCATAAGCACTTGTGTGTGTGTGAGAGAGAGGGGGGGGGGCAGGGGCAGAGAGAATTACCATTCATTTCCAGCACTGAAACAGCAATGTAAAGTCTTGCACCATCGAGCTCTTGGAGACCATGATAGCCTATTTCACCGACAGCCGATTTGCTGTTAAAATAAAGCTCTGCGACTCCATCCCGCATCTGACGACAAAAAAACCAAAGCAAAGAAATTATGCCACAGCAAAATATCAGACCCAGCCCAGGCACAGAGACAGTTGTATTCATTACATTGTCATTGACAAAGCGTCTAGACCAGTGTTCTCCAACCTTGGGTCCCCAGATGTTTTTGGCTGGGGCATGCTGGGAGTTATAGGCCAAAAACATCTGGGGACCCAAGGTTGGAGAACACTGGTCTAGACTGCCTAGAAGTCCCATATAAAGAAATATCAGAAGGAAGATCTGGGCCTTGATGTTTATCCACAGTTAGCACCTGCTCAGCAGACTGAACAAGGCACACAGTGACTGGATTTGCGTGACATGACACCCATCATGGGTGACAAGCCACGGTGGACCGCTTCCCACAGGATGGCTTGTTTGAGGGCAACAAGCCACCCTGACAACCCATGGCTTCTTGTTGGGGTTGTTGTACTCATGATGGGTTGTCATTTCCTCCGAGTCCCATCGTGGGTACAGGGAAGCAGCACCAGGGAAGTCCAAGCAGCACGTGGAGTGACCATCACTGGCTCGCCAACTCCAAGCCCTTTTGTGCTGAGGCTTCCCCCCCCCGCCTCTATTTCTCTTTTTCAGAGATCACTTTTGCAATCTCCAAGTCGACAGCCAGTGACAGCCCCTCTGAAGTGCCCAAGTGGCACATTAGAGGGGCTGTCACGCCACCTATTTATTTATTTACACAAATATTTTTTTAAAATTAGTCGGACTTGCTCAGGTGCAGAGGTGTGCACTAGTGTGGGTCCAAACTGGGTAGACTCACCTGGGCAATGTCCTGGGAGGTGTCTGCTGTCATAGTGCAGTGCGCACCAACCATGGACATTTTCCCAGAGAGGCAGAGCAAACACGGTTTTTTACATTGCCTTTTGACAGCTGTCAAGACAGTGCAAGCTGTCAAGGGAAAGCAAAGCCGTGAGTGATCTTTGCTTGTGAAAGGGGGTGTCCAGTAGATCACCCCCTTTGCGGTGAGATCCTCTACATATTTTTTGGCTGGACCCTGACTTTTCTCAGTGTCCTGCATTTTTTTCATCCTTTCCTGAGACTCTAGGCTCAGGCTGCCTCTTAAAATGGGGATTTTGACAGGTCTAATCAAGATTTTTTTGACAGGGACATATGCATATACATATGTATATGCCCCTGTCAAAGAACCCTGGGTAGCCCTGTCAACAACCATTTTAAAAGGAAGTGTGAGCTTTGACAGTTGACAGAATAGAAACTATCAGTTTCAAGTGAAATAATAATAATATATGGTACCTATTCACCCCAGCATTATGGCCCCAATCAGATTTGTACATACACACCTGCTATTTGACTTTTGAAAAGCAGTGGGGGGGACTTGATTACAGGTATGCTGATGGAACACATTCATTTTGGGCCTCAGACAGCAAAATGACAGCGGATAGAGCAAACCTACAGGGGTGGGTGGGTGGGTGGGAGAAACCATTGCAAAAGAACTGCCAGATCCAAAGTCCTTGTCAGGCTTGTGCCAGCCAGGGCAGAAAGTGTGTGTGTGTGTGTGTGTGTGTGTGTGTGTGTGTGTCTTTTTAAAAACTCTATTTGCCTTTTTATTGGCCACAGCCAACTTTTCTCTTTATTTTCCCTCAGATTGTTTCCACTGAAAGGGAAAATAACCACCCCAGGGCTGTTGTAGGTTTTCCTACTTGTTGAGGACATATCTGGGGAATGGGATGGCTTTGGGCCCTCAGATGCAAGGATCTCCCCCAATCCACCCTGGGTACACCCCTTTTTCAGCTCCTACTACCATCAGAACCCCAACAGTGGAGTAGCAACGGCACCAGAGCTTTCTGTCACCAAAATATGGGGCCTTCTGAGATTGGATCTTCTCCTCCACACATAGACTTCCTCTCCATTTGCAGGGACAGAGGCCACAATACCCTGTGGCCCTTGGGATGCCTTCCCAGTGACAGTAGGTTTGCTCACTAAATTGGCTGCAGCCCTGTACCTCTAACATGTGAGCGCAACCTTAGCAAATAGAAATAAAATTCCATTTTTATTTACCGGTATTTCTAAAATTTATACCTCACACTTCAATGGCCCTTGCTACAGAATGCCTTACAATCATTCATGGGAAATCACCGGGGCTTTGCAAAGCATAAAGCAACACAGCAGCATGGACTTGACCCATTGGGACTACTTGTATCATGCATGATGCAGAATCCTGTGCATCAGCACAAGCTATTTTGCATGGTTGCAGTGACACCCATCATCACTAGTTCTAATGTGTTCCTTCCTTGATTCATCGATTCATCATTCAAAATCAGGCCACTCAAAAACGCCTTTCATTCATTGACCTAGTTTGTAGGATTGAATGCTTTTGAATTCTGAGAAAGTGGGCCAAAATAGTTGGCAGATATTTACCATATTACAGAGCCCGGCAACTATGCAGTATACTTCGAGTTTCTAGCAGCCCTAACGAATGAAAAATGTGAAAGAACACCAACATTTTCCTTCCCTGGAAAATATACTGGCGCCTGACCAAGTAATAGCAAATATTTCAAGCCAAGTTCTCAGAAACAGAAAGAGCTGGGAGCGCTTCAAAGACTTCCGTACTCTCACCCACTCAAGGGAGGGATTCACTGGAAGTCGTGACTAAATAAAGGTGTTTGCTTAAATCCAAGTCACTGACAGTTAAGAGGTTCGTGGAATGGACCGTTAGGATAAAATATGAAAACCACTGGCTTCCAAGTAGAACCATTTATATGAATGAGATTAAATTATCGGTTTGTTTGTTTTGAATAGCATAGATCAAGATCCTTGGAAATGAATTCTAACTGGAGGGGAGAGGGCAGTGTGGTTTTTATGACGACTCCATTCTTTGATCTAGCCAGGATTCCAGAAGGCCATTGTTAATTGCAGGCTATTTCATTCTGAATATGATCTACTAATAATAATAATCTACTAAGTGGATTAGTAGGGCAGAGGACAGCAGTTTTTAAGGACCTTCTAGAATCCTGGCTAGGCTTAAGGAATGGATCCAGCACAATCCTCCCTGTAAACAATTCTAGGCACTTTACATAATTTTGGCTCACCAGGAGCTCAGTTCCAGAACTTGTTTTCGATGATAAGGCTCCTGAACACATTGAAGTAATGACGTGTGCCTCCGAACATGTGCAGAATATATTTCCCCCAGCACTGAGAGTGTATTTGTCATTTACTTTTAAAACACAGATCCAGCTAGTACCCAACTTCAACTGGCCCAAATACATTTGTGGGGCTATCAATTGTGAATGGTCCATCCCATGTGCATTTGGACCAGGTAGGTTTTCCTGCACTAAATGCAGAAGTGGCAGTCAGTAAAGGATAAACACCCACCACCACCACCGACTTCCTTGTTCACCGCAGGGAAACCTGATAATTTAGATGCATACCTGAACCATTCACCATTACATAAGAACATAAGAAGAGCCCTGCTGGATCAGAGCAAGGGTCCAGCATTCTGTTCACACAGTGGCTAACCAGCTGCCCCAGAACAAAGCCCACAAGCAGGAGCCAGGAGTGCAACGACACCTTCCCGCTCATGTTCCCCAGCAACTTTTGTACATAGGCATGCTGCCTACGAGACTGGAGGTAGCATACAGCCATCTGGACTAGTAGCCATTGATAGCCTTCTCCTCCAGGCATTGGTCTAATCCCCCCCTTTTAAAGCCATCCAAATTGGTGGCCCTCACTACATTGACAGCACCTTGAGCCAATTCTGAGATTTAAATGGGCACTTTTTGGACCCAAGTTTAAAAATGTAAAATGTGTAGTTATTGGTCTCTAATATCCTTAATATAGTTGGAAGATCTGTGTCTAGGGGTTCTTGAACTGGCTTTAACTCAGGCCCTCACCTTTTTAATAAATTGCTGGGGGGGGGGCATTAAGTAACATGCTCCTACTAAAGAACGGCTTGCAATTGATGGAAAATCAACAAGGCAACTGATGTGGCTTGGATGTTTGAGCCAAGCCGAACGAAACTGCGCTCTGGATGAGGTACCGTCTGCTAAACTTCAGTCCAAATAGTATTTCCACCCCACCCCCCGCCTTGCGCCCCTGATAATACTAGTTTAAAATGGAAACGCTGACACTGAATAACTGTCAGGGTAAACCCAGAGCCAGATCTAAACTACACTGGGAACTGGAGCAGACCTGATCCAATTATATTTTATTCAAACTTACCTCAAGAAATCGCAAGGCTTTGGGCATCATGGTTTTCTCCCCCCCCTGAAGTATTCCAAAACGGACAAAAACTTGTGCATCAGCCAATGCCTTGTTGTAAAAATATCTTGAAAATAAGACCAAAAAGAAAAGGTGGGGGGAGGAAAATAAGACCAAAAAGATAAGGTGGTAAGTCATCACCCCATGACTTAACTCAGTTATTGTCACTGCTGCATGGATAATGAGAAGTTGGAAATATAAGAGCTGAATCAGCTGATTCATTTCAGATTGGGAGGAACCATCCTCTGGGCAAAGAGGGATGGGTTAATTAAGGCAGCCTTCCCAAACCTGGTGCCCTCCAGATGTTTTGGATTTCAATTCCCATCAGCCCCAGCCATCATGACCAAAGGTCAGGAATGCTTGGAATTGTGGTCCAAAACATTTGGAGGGCACCAGGTTGGAGAAGGCTGGCTGAGGCGCAAACTATGATGTTCATTACATGAATGTGATAAATGTCCAAGTTTTATAGATCATGTACAGTAAGTACATCGCAGGGCCAGCCCTACCATTAGGTAGAGTGAGGTAGTTGCCTTAGGCAGCAGATGCTAGGACGCGGCAGAAGCAAGGTTAGGGAGAGCTGGGGACATGACATGCGGCCTGCCCTGCACCCCCTAAGCTAGCCTGCTGCCTTCAGGCATGACGGAGGAGGCTGTCTCGTTGTCAGCGTCAAAGAAAGATCCAACTGCCAGTCCAATCCAGTCAGCATCTATACATGGGATGCAGGGGGAGGGGGCACCACATTGTCCCTTGCCTCAAGCAGAGAAATGTCTTGGGCCAGCCCTGGTACATGGAAGCTGCAGGGAATTCATTCTGACTAGACTTGGGACTGTAGGGGATGGGGGACAAGCTTTAAACCCTTTTCTCTCCAGAACAAAACCCTTCTCTCTGAAGCTGCTATTTGCATTTCAAGGAATGTCCCCACTGGCGCCAATGGGAAATGCGGACAGCAGCTTCAGAGCGCAGATTTTTGCCAGGAGGACCATGACAGGGAAAAAGACAGGGGAAAGATATAGCTGGTCCGTCAGCACTCACCAGCTGAGTTCACTAACAGAGGGAACAAGTGGGAGCTGCAACAAAATGCTGCAGTCTGGAGTGCTCCTGTTCACTGTTCTCCAGCCAGCCAGCCAGCCGTGACCTCCTCCATGATAATCTATCCCACCTCCCACCTGGCCTTCTGGTCCCCACGCCACAACAGTCAGTCAGTATTCTGTGGTCACAGGGCATGCTTGGTCCCCAGAGGGCTGCTATTGGGTCCCCCACCCCCTGCTTAGGGCTTTCTTTTGGTACTTCTGCCACCACCCCCTGGCTGCCCCCACTCTGCCGGTACCGCCCTTGTACACATGGATGGTGCCGTTTTGGCTACACAAGGGTCTACACTCACTTCTGAAGTCCACTAGCCTAAGACGTGTTGCCAATGCACAAGGCTGCACTATACAGCACCCTAAGAAGTACATCATCCCAGAATCCACTGCAACATCGCAGAGGATGCTACCGAGGCAGAACTCTCGCCTTGCAAGTGGCGTGCCACTTAAAATAAAAAAGCAAACTAGAACACAAAAGATAAGAGGTAAAGTTGACAAGACTGTCTTACCTGGCTTTGATAGCAATCCTGAATCTTTCAAATTTCTGAGAGCTAATAAAGTTGCGCTCTGGTTCTATAGTGACAGAAAAGCTTGGCATTGCTGAAATGTTAAGTAGAAGAAAGTTCATTTGACATCTTTAATTATAAATATAGAAACAGCAAGTGGATTTCTCCGGAACATTCACTGCTAGGGGTTGGCACCCATTTTTATTGCTTCTGCTCCTGGACTTCCTTTAATAGCAGCCTGACATGCTGGTGTTGTTATTTTTCTTAGTGATGGGAAATGCTTTTCACCAGCATAAATATTGGCATGGTAGACCAATGTTAGGGATGTATACTTTGATATTCACACTTTTCCAAATTTCGCAATTCAGTGCTCCTTTTTTTAAAAAAAGCACACAGAAATGTGTATATTAGGGTAATGTACACACATAAATGCATATGTTATTGAAAATAACTTTTAAAGTGCATTGTGTTAGGGGAAATTGCCTGCAAAAATGCATATATTAGTGGAAAGTGCATACAAAAATGTGTGCATTAGGAGAAAAGCATACGAAAATGTGTAAATTTTGATGTAGACTTTTTAAAAAAAATATTGCAAACTGATGCAGAAATGGAACACTCATATGCCCATCCCTAGGTGAGGTGGGAGGAGAGAGGCTTACTGGGAGACAAGGGGAAACTGGCCCCTGCCCGCTTGGGTCTTTCTTAAACTAATTGCTCCACCACTGCAAGCACCAATGGAGTTGCAACTGGTGCGCCATGTTCCCGCACGTCATGCCAAAGGCATTGTGGGTGGAGGGAAGATGGCAGTCTTCGACTAGTGCAGTGTTCTCCAACCTTGGGTCCCCAGATGTTTTTGGCCTATAACTCCCAGCATGCCCCAGCCAGCTGCTGGGGCATGCTGGGAGTTGTAGGCCGAAAACATCTGGGGACCCAAGGTTGGAGAACACTGCACTGGTGTCATTCAACAGAGGCAGACGTGAGGGAAATGTGCCAGCCCACAGCACTAGCTCAAGAAAACGCAAGAACCCAGCGGCCACCACAACATACCTTCCACTAACCCCACTGGCCAAGACTTTAAGGATTTTTAATCCTCCACCCCCCTCCCCTGCCCAAATCAGGAAACAGTTTCACCTATCCCTTTTACCCACAAGTTTAAATAAAGGTGTTTGCCTGTCACCATGTAGCTTGGTCGTCAGGCTTCTGTTAAAGGTGCAGGAATAGGGCTAAGGAATTTTCTTATTCATTATTCTTATTTATTGCCAGTTTATAAAATGTTATCTGTATAAAATTTAGTATACCGGTTTCATCATATTCATAAGTATTAACTCCTCAGGAAGCATCCACATTACCGTATTCTTTCACTTGAAATTTTGCATCAGCGGAGGTTGCGAAGTTCATCTTATACTTGGCTTTAATTGTCCAAATACCATATCTGCGAGAAAAGTTGATGGGAGCATTATTTAAAAATGGGAGAAAAGTGATCCGAAAGTCCACATACTGAGTGTCATGGTTGAGCAGAGAAATCCAGGGGTGCAGTTAGGTAACTTTAGGTTCCGGACTTAATGGTATAACGGGGGAGTCCCCCTTAATAATGTGTATTACTGGACTTAACTTCAAAATGTGGTAAGCCAGCCATGCTGTGTTTGGGGACCCTCCTGCTCATTCTTCTGAGTAGGGCCTGTAATGATATGTGTTTGTATTTGATTTGTGTTGTATGATAGGGACTCATTTGAGCGTTACACCGATTAGTATAAGACTATATAAGTCTTATATAGTCTATACTATAAGAAGACTCACCTGATACTGTAGGCGGGCATGAATGCTAGTTTGTGTTGTGACTCAATCAGTAAAAGCTATTTTTGGTATCCTGTGTCTGGAGTGTTCTGTCTATGCCTAAGAACACCAAACATTACAGGGCTCTGGTGGATATCTGCCCGAAAGTCCTACCCTGATGGCACCACTGCAGGGATCTTAACACCAGTCTCCCTGGTCAATCTTCTGCAGGGCAAGATAACAGCAGAGGATCAGAACACCCTCACAAAACCTGGGATCCGTCAAGGGCTGAGCTGCTCTGACACAGCCAGAGTATATCCCTGGGAGCAGCACGCAGGTGCTAACCCTTGGCTGGCTGGGGCTGAGAGTTTGGATGGCTAAGAGGAAGCAAGCAAGTGGCCTGTTGTTGCTTGCTTGCCTTCAGCCTAGCACAGTGTTCTCCAACCTTGGGTCCCCAGATGTTTTTGGCCTACAACTCCCAGCATGCCTACAACTCTCAGCTATGCTGGCTGAGGCATGCTGGGAGTTGTAGGCCAAAAACATCTGGGGACCCAAGGTTGGAGAACACTGGCCTAGCACAAGCCCTCACAATGGATTCAAATGCCCAATTCTCCCCTCCCTTTTCCATGATGGCCTTGGGACAGAGGGAAGCTTGCCCCCACCTATGCCTGAAGCGACTGCACCTGGAAGCACGTGTGGATTCAGCTCAGGAAAAGCACACCGAAGGAAAGGTATTTTCTGAGCAAAAATTCACTCCCTTGCCATTCCCCTGAAATTGCTCTGTTACCCCACCCGTCCCTTTCTGCCCTCTCCCGTAATCCTTTGCATGTGGATTCTATTTAATTTTACAGGGCCCTCGCTGGATAGGAGTCTTCACAGAGCAAAATAAGAAAATAAAACAAACGTACACAATTTCCCTTGAGGGAGAGGGGCCATAACCCAGTGGCAGAGCACTTGTGGCTTTGCATGCAGAAGGTCCCAGGTTCGATCTCCGGCAGCATCTCCAGGCAGGGCGGATAAAACTCCTGCCCGAAACCCCAGAGAGCTGCTGCCAGTCCGTGTCAACAATACTGGGCTAGATGGACCAAAGTGGGGACCGACTAAGTATAAGGCAGCTCCCTGTGTTCCTATATTCCCTTTGTTTATTTGCGCAGCATCATGCAAATATTTAACTATCACTCTTTTAGAAGTGATTTTCATAAAAATGTGCAACTGCAGTCAGTCAAGTCCGAAGCATCTGACTGAAGCAGTGCAAGCTGGGTACCCGGACCTTGGAGAATCCAGCTTTCACAAACAGAGCCATGTGTCTCCCTTGTTTCATTCAGTGAGAAACTCATAAGGTAAGGTACTCCTCCTCTCTCCCTGCTTTCTAACACCACATGAACCTCCAGCATCCCCTAGAGGGCTAAGTGGGAACATGTTCTGCACCATTTTTGACAAAATATACCCAGAGCCAGGCTGCTGCTACTAGTCATCTTTATTGCATCCTCAGGACATTTTCAAGGGCCGAAGTACTAAATGTATGTAACATTAATTGCACAAATGCAATTTAACATGCATGCTTTTAAAAAAAATGTAAAGAGCTATTTCCTCCCCAATGCAAACAGCAAACATCAGCCCAGCATCCCAGACTGGATTGCACCTGCCCTGCTATTTATTTATTATTTATTTTTAAATTATATTTATACCCCGCCTTTTTTCCTGCAAGGAACCCAAGGCGGCTTACATAATCCTCCTCCTCCTCTCCATTTTATCCTCACAACAACCCTGTGAGGTAGGTTAGGCTGAGAGTCAGTGACTGGCCCAAAGTCACCCAGTGAGTTTTGTGGCCGAGCGGGGACTAGAACCCGGATCTCCCGAGTACGAGTCCCAACACTCTCACCACTATGCCATTACTTGCATGAATGGTAGCTCATCTGATTTGGCCCTTCAAAAAAACAGTGCTAGGTAACTATGGAATTCCGCCTCCACACCCCCACAGAAAAATCTAATTCCATTCCATTCAGATCAAATTTTGGTTTCTGATTCCAAGAGGATTTATCGAATTGATGGGTTAAAAAAATAATACTGTGCCAAATATTTTCTACCCTTTCAGGACTCCAAAACTATTAGCTTGATAGTACCCACAAATATTAATTGAACTTTTGGGGCCAGTGCTTAAATAATTCTTCCCCAACTTGGATGTACTCAGATGTACTGAATGGCCTTTAGCTGTGGATGATGGGAGCTGTAGTTTATTGCATCTAGAAGGCACCAGGCTGGGGAAGGCTGGCTTAAACCCACCCATTTGGAGCCAGGATATACAAAACACTTTGAATCTGACTCACTGAACAATGCCAACACATTTCAGCTGCAAACAAAGACAAGGTTTTAGTTGGTAATATTTAAAATATTAATAGATCTACTTAGGATGTGGAGGAATTTTGAAGTCAGGGAAAGCGACAATTCCAGTGACATCGTCTTCGCTTATAATATCCACTTCTACTCCCTGTGGATCCTTTATAAGAAATAAAAATAAGCAGTTTTTACAGAGATGATACAAACTTTTATTGATTTGACAACTTGCATATTGTTCTGATGGAAGCCACCTTGGTAGGGTTTGGCCATGGAAGCTGGCCTTGAACTCTTTGAAATAAATGCATAATTAAAAAAATAAATAGTCCAAATTAAGGAGGGTGTGTGTATGTCTCTGGAAAGTGGAAAATCAGAATTGACTAAACCCCAAAGACATCATGTTTGTTTGAAAGATTTCTACCCGCCTTTTGATACAATGATTTAAAACAGTACTAGAATAAAATACAAAGCAATTACGGCATCTTGAAATCAGCACCAGAATTGCATCTACATAATAAAGTAACACATTATATTCCATTAAAAACTTGAACAACTGTTCCCAGCAGTTAGCTTGTTTCAAACAAACCATAGTTCAACTTAACCACAGTTTGTAAGGTTCAGATGAAATTAAAATGGAAGTGTACACTTCCAAACTCCTCCTCACAGCTGTGTTGGAGGAGGAGAGGGGATCCAGGAGGGCCTGAGCCCAGAGCACATGCAGAGGCTCCTCTTGATTCCATTAGGACAAACCTTAGTTTATTGCAGTGTTTCTCAACCTTGGGTCCCCAGATGTTTTTGGCCTACAACTCCCAGCATGCCCCAGCCAGCATAGCTGGCTGGGGCATGCTGGGAGTTGTAGGCCAAAAACATCTGGGGACCCAAGGTTGAGAAACACTCCATTAGGACAAACCTTGGTTTATTGTAAGGCTGGAGAATCTGTAGTGCCCAGATGTTTCTGGACGAGAAATCCCATCATCCCTTACTCCTGGCTATGCTGGCTGGGGCTGATGTTGTTGGACTCTAAACAACATCTGGAGCCCCTGTAGGGTAATTATGTTGCATGTTTTTTTTTCAGAATAACTTTACCGAAATCTCCTTAACTTTTTAATTGGTGGAGGACAGGATAAGCGCAGAGTGGATGAATACGGCATGCATGCAGCCAGACCATGAAGACCCTTATATCATCAATGTATAAGGGATGGTGAGGGATGATGGAAGTTGTAGTTCAAAACATCTGGAGGGCATCAGGTTGGGGAAGGCTTCTCAATCTCTAGTGGTCTCCTCAGGAAGAAGGAGAACCTCCAGCTGTAAACAATCCAGCAGATGGCCAGAAAGAGGAGGAGCTGACAAGTGAGGATACAAACCGCTCAGACTCCTCTGGACCCTTGCTGGGTTAACAGCTCCCTATAAAGCCCCTTTGCTCCAGCCCCCCCACTGTGGCGTAGTGGTGAGAGTGTTGGACTGGGACTTGGGAGATCCGGGTTCTAGTCCCCGCTCTGCCATGAAACTCACTGGGTGACTTTGGGCCAGTCACTGACTCTCAGCCTAACCTACCTCACAGGCTTGTTGTGCGGATAACATGGAGAGGAGGAGGAGGAGGATTATGTAAGCTGCCTTGGGTTCCTTGCAGGAAAAAAGGAGGGGTATATATATAATAATAAATAAATAAGTGCTGGTCCTGGGCAGGGTATTGCAAGAAGTTCCCTATTTTCACCTGTGAAGTGTTAACAATAGCCATGTCTCAAAATTACAAAGACAGGGTTACAGTAACATGAATCTTCATGTGGGACAAACAATGCCGTCTTTCTCTCTCTCTCTCTTTCGGAAACTGTGGTTTTGCTAAAGCCAAAACTGCCGGATTGCAGGCAAGCAAGCACTCAGCCCAGATGGGAAGTTGTTGAGCATTGGTTTGTCCTAAACAAGGGATGGGTAACTTTTGGCCCTCCAAATGTTGTTGGACTGCAACCCCCATCAGCCCTAGCCAGCATCAGGGATGTTGAAGAGTCCTTGGTCTCAAGTCACAAGTCGAGTCACGAGTCTTTGGAACCGAGTCTCGAGTCCGAGGTCCAAAATGGTGACTCACGAGTCACTCCCAAAGCTGACTCCACGAGTCCCTATTAAAATCAATGGGTTTTTTTCCCAACAGAATAAGGCTACTTCAGATGTGTGGTTTAAATAAATTCTAGGCACAAGTGTGCCTTTTTATTTCAAAACTCTGCAACTGATTTTGGCAAGAACAGACCAGGCAGAAAAACCCAAAATAACCAGGCAGGCAGAGGAGGCAGGGAAGCCCCAAAGCAGGCAGGCAGAGGCCTTTGTCTTGGACAATTCAACTGTGTTGAACTGGTCAAGAAGAGACCAGGCAGGCAGAGGAGGCTGGGAACCCCAGACAGGCAGGCAGAGGCAGCCAAACCCAAAATGTCTGAAAGGTTGCATTTTAGAAAAATGATTTTAAAAAATAAACTTGCTGTACTTCCTAAAACTTATCCATGTTGCATTTGAGGAACATGTTTTTTCCTAAATGTTTGGCCCCCATTCTGGAACGGTGAGATCTCATCACAATTCCACCCTCACTGAACACCTGCTCCACTGGTGATGAACTTGCTGGAACCAGAAACACACTCAGAGCAGCCACACAGAGTAATCTCAGGTCCTTCTTCTGCCTCTCCCAAGTACGCAACACATCAATCAAAATAAATCTTGACACACTGTTGGGGCTACACTCCTGGTAGCTGTCCATAGTGGCCGAGCAGCGGCACACCTCGCTTCCATGCGCTCTTCGCCGGCAATCACGCTCCTCTCCACTCCTTCTGGCACAGCCCAGGGATGTTGAAGAGTCCTTGGTCTCGAGTCCCGAGTTGAGTCTCAAGTCCCATTAAAAATATTGGGACTCGAGTCCGAGTCGAGTCAGAGGGGGGACTCAGCCCGACTCACGAGTCGAGTCCGAGTCCCCATCCCTGGCCAGCATAGCTGATGGTGAGGGATAATGAGAATTGCAGTCCAACAATTTCTGGAGGGCTACAAACTGACCACCCCTGTCCTAAAGGCTAAGAGCTTTTCTACATGAGGCATTTTACTGTGCACTTGTCATTCTCTACTCATGGTTGTTTACAGGTTCTTTTGATGATGTTGTGAACCTCCAGTTTCACTTCTTTTTAAAGAGTGCTTTCAGGAACTTTAGAGCCGAGAAAATGCGGTATCGTTTCTGAAAGTGAAAGAAAACACTTTTTCCACTTGCGTATACCACAGTGCCACCTAGAGGTTATGTAGCAGAAAAGCAGGAAAGGAAATGCTCTTCATGTAGTGCTCTGCTCTCAATTCTGCGATGAAAGCAAAAGAAGATATGGCAGATTAAAAGCCTCATGTAGAAAAGCCCTGACTTTTCACAACTGTAATAGTGGATTCCCAGGCAACTATTTTAAAGTTAAGTACCAAAGCCTAGTTTGTATGCTATCATGTTTTGTTTTTGTTTCTATATTGCTTAAGTTTAAAATTAAAATCAGTTTACGTTTACAGTTAATTAGGAACGACACTCACCACAACAGTTAAGGTGACTGCTCTTCGTGCCGGCCTCAGTTCTTCATTCAAGGAATAGACCCGAACTTTCACTGCAGCGATAATTTTAAGTAAACTGTTTAATTGTAAGGCAATTGAGGTCTTCCAGCCCATTTGGGAACCTCAGGGCAGCTAACAATATCATGATGAAATCAATAAAACCACAAAACAACCAGGGGGGAAAAATCCAAGAGCAGCCCAATGGCAATAAAAAAGGCAGCCAACGTTAACCAAAAGTAGACATAGATCAAACTCTGCTGGACATTTGTCTCAGGAGGCAACAGTTTGGAAGAGGCATTCCCCTCCTATGTGAAAGAGAAAGGCGGAATGCCTCTTCTGAGGTGGTGCTTGCCATCATTTAGGCTGCACTCCTACAGTCCCTGGCAGGGCGTCACACAGGTGCCATATGACGATGATGTGCATCTCCTCTCCACTCCCAGAGAAGAAGGTCCACAGGTAGAGAGGAGGTCTGCCCTCACAAGCCTCCCCCCTGCAGGTGTGGAAAGCTCCGCTGCTCTTGCATCGGTGCTCTGACGGCAGTAGTGTAAAAAAAAGGGGGGGAATTCTGGGACGGATCTGGGGAGGCTTTGAATCTACTGGTTCCAAAGCCCTCCCATTTCCCCAACACAAACCTGGAACGGGGGGGGGGAGGTGTGTGAACCCTGAAATTGGTATACTTGATTCCCTTCCAGTGCCCCCCCCCGGTGGCCCCACTTCTGCCCTACCAGCATGATTTGGATTTGGCGGTTCCTCCACCATGGATTCTCCCTCCTATGCTCTCTTTGGACGGCTTTGCTTGTTTGTTCATACCTCTGGTGCACAACTCACGGCCCGGGAGCCACATGCGTCCCCCCCCCCAAGGCTTTAACCTGTGCTCCCTGTAACCAGCTTTGCTGTCACCACAACTGTTTTAAACAGTAAATGGGAAACATTAAGGAAAAGAGGGGGGGGAAATAGGAAAAAAATTAAAAGGAGAAAAAAGTAAATCAGTGGTGCTCTTTGCTTTTCAACCTAAGGGGAAAAAAACAGTGTGGACTGGGGTTTGCTCTGCGGCTAACGGGGATTGCTCGGCCATGTTTCACACGGGGGGGGGGGAATTGAAGGAAAAATAAGAAAATAAATGGAATGGTTTTGCCCTTGAACCCCTGGCCCCCAAAGCCAGCATCACATCGGGGTCAAAAAGGTTATGTATGTCTGGTTTATACGTGCAATGTACAGGCCACCATAAAAGCAAAGTTCTCTGGGAGACTTATAGGGACTGAATAAATAAATCACAATAAAGCAACAACAATATAGCCAAAACAACCACCATGATAAAAGCACATATCATGTTAAAACAGGGAACCGAGGAAATAAAACTTTGCAGCAGCAGCCTTTCTAGCCAAAACAGTTTTGATCGCTCGATCCAACCAATTAACTGATTGAACTTTACAGCCCTTTTGAAAAACATTTAAAAATTGGCTTTAAAAAAACCAGTATAAGACAGAATTACGACTGAGTGCTTAGCAGTATTTTGCAATAGAAAAGGTGACCTCACCTGACTGATCAGGAGTATAAATAGGTTTGTCAGTCTGAATAAAGAGAAATCCATTCTCATAAGTAATGGGCATTTTCTTCTCTTTTGTAAAGTGTGGAGAAGTCGCTTCCAGATACACATAATCTACTGGATTCTTTGGGTCTCTGCTCGATAAATCTTTAGGCTGAATCTGGAAATGGAGTGAAAATATTTTGACAAATCAGCAGCGAACTAATCATATAATCGAATAGAATCGTAGAGTTGGAAGGGGCCTATAAGGCCATTGAGTCCAATCCCCTGCTCAGTGCAGGAGAACAGATGTGGGCAGCCCAGGCAGTCAGACAAAAAATTGCTTAGTAAGAAATCTGATGCTATGATGTGCGGTTTTGGAAGAATCAAGATCTGTATTACTAGTTTTTAAAAAAATCTTTAAAATGCATAGGAGTGATGCACACTCATTGGCGCTCACTAGAAGTAGTTTCTTGTTATGTCTCAGGGCTATGACCTTTTACTACCCCAACCTGGTGTCTTCCAGAGGTGCTAAGACAACAACTCCCAGCATCCCCCAGCCAGCCATGCTTGGGGATAGGTTGCCATACTATTAGAGGAGGGGGCCTAAGGGCACTGAGGACAGGGAACTTCCAGGGGGTGAGTCATGTTTAAGTCCTGCTGCCTTCGAATGGTTTGTCCCGGCAAGAGCTTGGCTGCTTTCAGAGCTGCCACATCCGTCCGCTGACACCACCCCTCCCCTCGACCCCCTGGTAAACTTGGGAGGGCACCAGAGAGGTGCCGGATGGGACCTCCTGGAGGGTTCCTTGCTTGGGGCCTGCTCAAACCTGGCACCAGCCCTGAAATGAATCCAGGACTGGAAACTGCATAGAATGCCGCTGCAGCATGGGCTCTAAACACAGGTCTTTTCGTGACTGCCACATGCCACATCTGTACAGGGTGCATTCCTGTGTATCCTGATCCTCAGGCATGTTTACCAGGAAGTGAGTCCCACTGAGTTCAGTAGAACTTCCCCAGTAAGCGTGCCTAGCATTACAACTCTAGGGTGCAATCCTATGCATGTTTAGATGGGGGGGGGAGGTCTACAACTCCCTAGTATGCCCCAGCAAGGGGCTGGGGCATGCTGGGAGTTGTAGGCCTTTTTTTCTCTCTAAACATGCATAGGATCGCACCCTTAGTCTTACAAATCGAGCACACAAGTGGACCGGAAACTGTTTTAACTACGTACCGTTACAGTTACAAAACCTTGGAACTGGTTGGCAGCAGTTAGCTGCGTGACACCACGGGCATAAACAGTTTGTTTATCTGGGAAGCTTTTAACAGATATTGTCACCGGAAACTCCTGTTCGTATCCAAAGGCTTGGATCACCACTTTCTCAGATGACGCAACGCGGAGGATTTTGGGTGCTGAAATGACGTATCTGTAATGGAAAGGCACAACAAAGGCTCTCTTTTATTCCCATGTTAAGGGCTTCTCCAGACACCGTGGTCTTTTTGTGGAGGCTATGTCACCGCCACTTACATAGCCAGAGGATATCACAACAGCAGTCACTTCTGTTCATGTTTGGGTGATGGGGTTGGCCATGTGTCTCCCACAGCATCACTTGTGAGGATCGTCACAAGTGTCTTCTGTGCCTCCTGGTGCCATTTTGTATAAACCACCAATTTTTAAATGGTGTTTACCTGCTTCCAAGGCTCTGCTCTTACCCTCTCCAGACCTTTAGTGTTAAAATAAAACTATTGGTCTATATCAATGTTCTCCAACCTTGGGTCCCCAGATGTTTTTGGCCTACAACTCCCAGCATGCCCCAGCCAGCATAGCTGGGTCCCCAAAAACATCTGAGGACCCAAGGTTGGAGAACACTGGTCTATACTAAATAAAATATAGAAGCTGTTGGACTGTAGATCTCGGGAAATACCGGTAATGCTCTGATCGTAAGCACGTTGGTCTGAAAGTAAGTCTTACCAAAATTTATGGGATTGAGTAAATGAGCTTAGGATCAGGCTGGTAATTTTTTAATTTTGTTTTTTTAAAAAGGCAAGGTGATGAGCTCTTATTGAACCATCTTCTCTGTTAGTGTAGGAACATGCAAGCCAGTGGTGTAGTGGTACATTCCCAAGTGCAGGAGCTCATCATGCCAGCTTCTGTAGCCCTGCCCACAAGGAGAATCCATAATCATGTCCCCAGGAAATATAGATATAACCTGTATTTTATTATTCATACTCAAAAGAGCTAATACTTGTGATATATGGTCTTTGACAGGTTAAAGGAGATTGGCTGCAGCCACCACTTCTCCCATAACTCAGTGAGTGGGACTTATGTTCTGTGTTCTCCTCGCTCCCCCTCAGTCCTGTGTTTGTGAGCCTTGGTGCCAATCCTATTTGATACCTGCTAACTGTCTGCTGTGGTGCCTGATCAACTGGGAGGCATGCAATCACGTGAGTAGTTGCACAAGGGACTCATACATGCAATGCATTGCTGTGGTTAAAAGCTCAATCACAAAACACAGACATCCAAAACAAGCAAGCAAAACAAACCACTAATAAAATATCACAGCTATGTGTGTACAGGGCACGACTGCAATCCTGTGTGTTGAACTCAGTGGTACTAACTTCTGACTACTTAGGTTCCGCTTGAAAAACAACAACACCTGAGCTTCAGCCACCTAAAATGCAACCTTTTGGCTTTTTAATTAGAAATGCAAACAATATTGCAAAGACGTGTTACCATTTAAAGGGCTGGTGTGAAGTAGGAACCCCATCGAAAGAAATTGAAATAAATATGCAGCCTCTGCTTATTTTCCTCATTCCCTGACTTCCTCTATGCAAAACTGTCTCAAACAATAGCAAAACTTGAAAGCCTCATGGTCACCTCATTCACTTGCTAGAGCATAGAGGCTCCATCCATTACCCTGGTGCTTCATCTGCTCCTGTTTTTTAAAAAAACATCCTGAGCTGTATTCCCCCACAGTTCCCCCTATACTACGCCATAGGTGCAAAGCGTTCAAGTGCAGGAAGTGTTCCGTTTCGTTTTTAATCTTGCAAAATTCTGACTCTTTCCCTGCAAGTTCCTCCTTCCTTTCCAAACTGCATGAAAAGTCAATGATGTGTGCAAAGATTCACAGCTGTCAGCACATATTTACAGGCAGTCCCCAAGTTAAGTACATCCGACTTACAGGCGATTCATACTTAAGAACGGACTTCCAGGTCCCCCGGTGCTACATCGTTTACATAGCGTACATAGCGTAGTATACTACAGAATTTGCGTAAATGCCGATTTCCCCCCCTATAGAATGCTATGGTGTTCCAACTTACATACAAATTCAACTTAAGGACATTCTTAGGAACAGAATTCGTTCGTAACATGGGGACTGCCTGTAAAAGAAAAAAAGTCCTCGTCCACAATGCCAAGCAGAGGAAGCACATACGGTATGTATTGTACAACAGTACAAAGAAATAATTTGGGATAAATCACATCACAGAAGTGTAAGGAACTGCAACAGAGGAGCCACAGTTCAGGCATAACCCCCAAATTAAAGCAATAAGCCATTCAGGGGTGGCTGTTTTCCCACCAGGCTCCATACCTGTGATGTAATAGAGGCTTGATCATTCATCTCTATCCTTTGGAAAGATTCATCTGATAATTCCTGCATAATGGATGCTATTAGAGGCACAGTTATGGAGGCCAGTTGAAAAGTTGGCAATCCTACTCATCTGCATTCAAGTTGCACTGGGTTGTACCTATTATGTACAATTATTTGAACAACTGTACAACTTTTCTGTAACCCAGGTACAACTATATATGTGAGTGCATCCATTAGGCCAGCCTTCCCCAACCCAGCACCCTCCAGACATGTCGGACTACAGCTCCCATCATCTGCAGCCATGGGATGGGGATAATGGGAGCTGTAGTCTGACACGCCCAGAGGGCACAAAGCGTTTGCCAAGAACTGGTGCGCTGATGCCAGCCCTTCAGCCCCTCGGGGCTGAGCCGACTGAATACATCAGGCTGCAGAATGGCAAGCAAGGCCTCACAAGACCTTTGAAAAACATGGGCTCCATTTACCACTAATCTTTTTTTAATCTTGATCTTAATGCATTGCCCACGGATAATCCTTTTGCATTAAATAAAATAACTGGGGTGGGGAGAAAATTGAGGACTGCAGTTGAAGCCCTGCCAAAATCAGCAAGACCTTTGCTTCCACAGGTGCGGCCTAATCGGCCAGCAACTTGTTTGTGGCTGAACGGCAGATCAATCAGCTTAGATTTCATAGAATAGAGTGGGAAGGGGCCTACAAGGCCATCGACGTCCCACCCCCTGCTCAATGCAGGAAACTAAAGGAGAAGTCTCCCCTCGAAGTAATACCCAGGCCTGATCCCTGCTTCGCTTTCAGTGCTCAGACAAGCTGAGCCAGTGTGAGCCACAGGCCTGCCATCATATATCTCATCTTATCCGATTGAATATTTACCTATTCATTTCTTACCTGGCTTTTGGTATGAAAGAAGCCCTCAAGGTAGATTACAAATTGCCATAAACAAAGTTAGCATAGAACCATTTAAATAAATAAGACCAAAACATGAAAATACATGTGACACAGAGTCCTGTGTAGTTTTTCCACTGAGATTTGTTTTGGGTTTTAAAAAAACAAAAACAAAATATAGTTATGGAAGGCTGCAATCTGAATCAGAAAATGTATATGTAGTGGAAGGTGTCTTAACCTTTTCTCCTACAATTATTATTATTTTTTTTTAGCTCTGTCCTCTTCCCAGATGCTCCCCCCTCCCCCCTGGAAATGATATGGGTATCTACAGCTATTTACCTGCTGAAGCAAGAGTATGGGGGGGGGGGACTGCAGAAAAACAGCTGATGGGGAAAGGGTTAAAAAGCTTGCATGCACCCAGCCCCACCCCTTACGAAAGCTACAATTTGTTTAAAAAAAAACCTGGTGGGGAGAGAAATTGCACAGGACTCCATGTCACATGCAGTTTCAGCTTATCATCTCCAAATGCCTTATAAAATTATTCTAACCAGCCATCTAAAAGCAAC
Source organism: Shinisaurus crocodilurus (assembly GCA_021292165.1). Lineage (NCBI taxonomy): Eukaryota > Metazoa > Chordata > Lepidosauria > Squamata > Shinisauridae > Shinisaurus > Shinisaurus crocodilurus. Next base: position 730,180 of record JAHFWL010001192.1, on the reverse strand, counting down.
ACAAGAGGCTTTGTGGTGGACATCTTTGGGCAAGGAGGCCGAGAATGAGGGTGCTGCCACCCAACAGGCCCTGCTTCTTGTTACCATCTTTCTAGCCTCGCTAGGCAGTGGTGCATGACTCGGGGCCCAGGGTGGTGGTGGTGGTGTATCCTCAGCATATGGGAGGGAGAGGGTCCTGTGGGAGAAGAGATTCCTTTAAGTACCCAGACCCAGGCTACCTAGGGCTACAAAAATAAAGACCAGCACTTTGAGTTGCACTAGGAAAATAACTGGGATCTAGCTAAGTTCATGGAGGAATGATATAATAGGTTGAATCCAGGCTTAATCATTCTTAGAGTATACCCAGTGAAATTAAAGGGGCTTAGGTTACTCATAACTTAAGTCATACTGATTTCAATGGGTCTACTCTAAGCCTGGATTCAGCCCATTATGTTCTATGCGGCCGTCTGTTTAACAACCAGGCTGCGCCGTTTGGGGTCTTCACTTGCACACAACTGCCCAATACTTACGTTTGCTCCTGACTCAAACTTCTTCCACAAAGCATCAGAAATAAGAAAAAGCCTAGAAGATTCATGATTGACCTGAATTGCAGCGGCTGGGGAAACCAGCTTTTGATGTTCTGTTCCCGCAGAGGTCCGTCAAGAGAATTTGTTAGTGAATTTATCTAAAAGTTAATCATTCATCAATACTCTGAAGGGGATTTTCAGAAAATCCTCTTCTGTATTCCTGGCCAAACTGGAACGTGCAATTCAAGAGTTTCCCTTTCTGTGTGTCTTTAATCTGTGTGCACAGCAGAAGATAGATATTGCTGAAGGAGACACACCTTCCCACCCGGTTATGCAAACTTTGGAGGAAGTAATGCAAGATCTTCCTCTTTGAAAAACAAAAAAACATGAACTGAGATTTCTTGGGATGTGCTGTTTTCTTTCTGGCCAATTTTTATTGCTCTTCTACTAGGCCTGATTTTGAGATATTGTTATACACACAGACACACACAATAATGCATGCCAGGGGGCATTACCCAGGCCCACAGGACACAAATCTCCATAATATTTGCATATTGCTAACTTATATCTAGATATGGTATTTTAGAAATAATTACTAGGATTTATTTAAATTTCACAGAAGGCAAAGCAATCTGATTAATTTATCATCCAAATCAGCTCAAATAAGGTAAACTATTCAATTAATATGCTGCCCCTGATAATTCCAAATCAGTAGTTCCTCTTCAATTTCAATTAATTTGCAGTCTCTCTCTGCCCCTTCCACCATCACCACCCTCCCCTGGCCCTGCTTGTCCCCCTTTTGATCCTGGAAGAAAATTGCCCCCAACCCAATGCAATTAAGTTTAGATTTTTTTTTAAAAAAAGGCTTCCATTGGCACCAATTGAAGTTGGCACCAATTGAAGTTTCTCCCCCCTCCCCCCAGATTAATTACCATGCAGTGGGGGATGGGGGCCATTAAGCCTTTCCTCCCCCACTCAAGCCCGCTTGAAAATCACCCCCTGCATGGCAATTACACTAAGAAAAAAAACTTCCATTGTTTCCAATGAACACTCAGAGCTCTGGGCAATAGAACCTGGCTGCTGAGTTCAGGGCCGGGGGCCCAACAGTTGAGGCCTAGCAACACCCCTGTTCTATGCTAGATTGTGCACTGCCCAAGAGTCATACCCCAGCTGGAGGAATCCTCTTCAAACAGCTGCCAGAGCCAAACGGCATCAAAGAGCAGCCCGTGCCAGAAGACCTGGAGGAACTTGGGTCCTTGGGGGACACCACCTGAGACAGAAGCTGCGGTACCCCCAAGAGCCCTGGCATTTCAACAGACAGTCCAAAATGACCCCTGTGTGGAGGAGTGTCTGTTTATAAAGGAAGGCCCCTCACGAGTAAAGGGCTCCTCATGAGTAGGGCCCTCCTCATGAAGAGGACTTCTTCCAGAAGCCTCATGTGCTGCAGCTGAGTCCTGGGTGGGGCCCTGGAAGCTCCAGCTTATAAGCCTCAGTCCTGGGCAGGAAAGGTTACAGAGCAATGCCTTATTTCAGCTCCTAGCACCTTGTGTCTTCTTGGACTGGTCTGTTGTGCTGCTTCCCACTGGGTTCCTTATAAGATCCTGTTCCTTGGACTGTGCTTGTGTTGGGCTGTGTGCCTTTCCTTCTCACCTCTGCCTGCCTTTTGACCTTTGAGATGGATTTCTCTGATAGGCTGTGTTAGGACTGAGCCTGAACCAGATGTGGCAGGGACACAGCTGTCCACTACCACCAGGAGACCACTGTCTGCAGCAGGAAAGGGATTGGTGATGAGGCTCTCTGGAGTGCCTGCTCTGAGGGGTCCTTCTTCAGAGGTACTGGGCTCAGTGGGTGCTATGGAGAGCTGCAACTGTCACTTTTCTGCTGTGGCAAGTGGCACTTTGTGGTGGGTGGGCGGGCTGGTGGTGGTGGTGGCAGTGGTGGCCACAGTAGCAAGAGCAGCCAATCTGGAAATGTAGCCAGCTTTGGTGGCAGTGGGCAGTTCTCTGGGTAGTGAATGATGGTGTGCAACCTGCCCTTCCTGATCTCCCACCTGAGGAAAGGGTCTAATTGGACTTTATGTGGGTGGGGTTTTTACCCCCTTTTGGTTTTTTTCCTAAAGGTTTTTTTTAATTTCTCAAGCCTCCTGGTAGCTCAATTATTTATTAGTGATATGTCTATACTTAAATCCCTCAGTGGCTCACATATAAATATTAAAGCCAAATTTTAAAATGTATTCTTAAAACGATTCCAATAATATTACAAAGCAACACAAGGAGCAGCATATGACTCATTACAATGTATTATGAGCCAGAGAGAGGCTGGGTGAAAAAATGTGTTTTCAGGAGGCTTTTGAAACATACTGCATTTTCTACCTCCTGAATTGCAACAGAAGCGCAGTGGACAGTGCCGTCTTGGCTACATGAGCAAGACAGCTTGGATAATAGTAGCCATGTTGCTCCTAGGATGAGAGAGAGAATATGGAACAGGATAATTTTTTGGACTTATCACATTCCATTGGTAGTTTAACTTTGCTTTCAAGGCCCGTGGAATTCTTTGTCCTGAGCCAGCAAAAAAGTTGTGTGGGCAATTGACATGGCTCTGCATCTATATTACACTGCTGGTATGGAATCCTTTTTAACTTGACTGATGTATTTCTTATCCATCCTCATCCAAAGACACGAGAACCATGTAGCATAAACCAGGTACTCACAGATTTTAATATGTTTAGTACAACCATGGTAGTTAACTTCTGCTGTGCGGAAGTCTGGCACTGTAGATGCCGCTATCTTTTATTTGCATATTAAGTGTAATACCCTAGCAAGCAACAAAACAGAAGTTAATGCCAAGATTTTGCAAGTTTAAACAAATATTATAGCCAACATTTACGGGAAAAGAACATTTGCAGAAGAAATCATTGACCAATAGAATCTCACGCATCCCTCACGTGGGGGTCGGTCGCCCTTCCCTTGCAGCAAGGCCAGCACTTGGCTTTCTCTGCTTCTTCTTCCCCAGCTAGTTATTTATTGAGAGCTCTCTCACTAGTTAGTTTAGCTTGGAAAATCATATGGGGAATAGAAAATCCTGGACATCTGGGACACCACACTTGGGGAAATAATTTTTTAAATAAAGTATTTGATATTGCACTCCAGTGTGACATAATGGTGAGAGTGTTGAACTGGGACTCGGGAGATCCGGGTTCTAGTCCCTGCTCGGCCGTGAAGCTCACTGGATGACTTTGGGACAGTCACAGACTCTCAGCCTAACCTACCTCACAGGGTTGTTGTGAGGATAACATGGAGAGGAGGAGGATTATGTAAGCCGCCTTGGGTTCCTTGCAGGAAAAAAGGTGGGGTATAAATATAATAAATAAAACAAAATGTTGCAGCATGGCATGCTCCTGTTCAGTGTTCCAGCCCAGCTAGCCATGCCTTCTTTCTGGTGGATTCTCCATTCCATTCTCCCCCTGATTTTTGTTCCCAGCCCATCCGGCATTCTGTGTCCACCGAGCATGCTCAGTGTAGTTTTTGCTCTCCCACTCCTGGCTCCCACCTAAATATGTTTGTTGTATTTCTGCGAATCTTGGGGTTCCCCCAAGACTGCTAATAGTGCTATTTTGGCTCCACAAGGATGCACACTGGGAGAATTAGTTTATTAATATAGACATGATCCTTGCACCTTCTTTTCCTGCCACACAGAAAAGAATAGCAAGGATTGGGGCCCTCATGCTGTCTTTATAAAGTCAGGCTAGTCAGCACATGGGCTCCAATCTAAGTTTTCCTTTACCTACCATGTGGGAAGGAAGATCAGGGAGCATACTGCATTTCTGCTTTCTGAAAGGTGGCATGAGGCCCTGATCCTTCTGCTTCCCTCACCTGTGTATTCCACCACCTCCACCAAATTCCCTAAGGATCAAAGTACATGTTACTTTAAAGATGTAGCTAGCTACTTTTTACTCAGAAGTAAGTGGATGGGACCTAATATGGAGTGGGACTCTAGAGTAAGTGAGGTATTTAACCCTCTGCCTGCAATTTACATTACAACTGGATGCCTTATGGCAATGTAAATTGGAGGCATGGGGACATGGTCCAGAGTGGGACTGTGATGGCTGGGGAGGAAGGGTTGAAGCCCCCCTAACCCGTCCCATGCTAGGATCCCGATCTGTGTAGCGGCATGTAGCCTGACCTTGGGAGGTCACATTCCATAACTAAAGGAATGTTAACATTGCACATAGAATAGAGATTTCTCTTTGAAATATTGGTGTACTGGCAGCATTCTAACTTCAGAATGAAACTGAGCATATACAGCTTAACTTTGCCAGCAGTTGCTGTCACAGGCTTTAATGGGGAAGGAAAACCTTAATAACTTTTGAACTGCTGCTTAGAACTTCACCAAACCATACTTTAAATTGGAGTAAAAGGGACTGCTTCCACCCTCAGATGACCATACACAGGTGGTTGTCCCAGATAGCTCATCTTCCAGGTAAAGAGCACTAACAGCCTTTGTAAATGTGTTGTTATGGACTTTGGTTGTGCAGATGTCATTGGCATGTATTAATGGTTGCAAAAGGGGCTGTGGAATTTCAGCATTATATCTCTATAGAGCCTGAACAGTCTAATGCACCACAAAATCAAGATGCTTTGTCCAAGTAGTATGAAATTTGGTATGGAGAATCTACCTGATAAGGAGCATACTCTGGCTTAAACAAAGGCTGCAATCCTATACACTGGGGATGGGTAACTTGTGGCCCTCCAGAAGTTTTGGCCTACAATGCTCATCATCTCGCAGCATTAGCTATGCTGGCCAGGGCTGTTGGAAGTTGTAGGCCAAAAACTTCTGGGGACCCAAGGTTGGAGAACACTGGTCTAGAGGGCCACAAGTTGCACACCTCTGCTATATGCACTTACCTGGGAGTAAGGCCCATTGAACTCAATTGGGTGTACTGCTGAGTAGACACATCTATACAACTGCATGGACATGCCTTTGGCCCATAAGCTGACTTGTAAATATGCTGTAAATGATTTTTATGTATTTATTTTCTATGCTGTCCAATAGCTGAAGCTACAGTTCTTTTGACCAGGCTCGGCATCAAGTGTTGGCATAAGTGGGCAGCTGCCATGGGCCCAGAAGGGCCCATCCCTGCCCCTAAGCCTAAGTCAGCAGCTCCCACCATCCTCATTCTCCTTGCATGCTCGCCAGGGCCCGTGGCGCCCATTCTCACAGATTTTTTTTTAAAAGTATGTACATTTTTAATAGCAGAGACCTGAATCAATCAGATGCTGCCTTTCGGAGGGGGGGTGTATGGCCAATGAGGGCACAGGGCAGTCTTTTACATTACTCCTGTGCCCTCATTGGCCATGTCCTGCCCCACAAAGGCAGCATCTGATTGGTTCAGATCACTGCTGCTCAAGATGTAACTTAAAAAAAAAAAATCTTTTACAAACACTGAGGGGCCTGCACGCTTGGCTGACTGGGGCCCATGATGCTTTGCCAATGAGCAGGCCAGTTGTGTGAGAAGGCAAAGGAGTCACACACACACACACACACACACACACACACACACACACACGTCAGCCAGGAAGAAAACCCCTGAAGGAACGTTGGCTGGCTAGAGTGGGGGCTTTGGCAGCAGTGGGCAACTTTGGGAGGCGGTGTGGTGGTGGGCTTGGGCAGGGCATCAGCAACACTCTGCTGAGGGCCCTACTAGACCCTAGTGCAGGCCTTTGCTTTGACTGTTGTGAGTGATAATTTGCCAGCTTTTTTTTATTTTTACTTAGCATGTTATTGCTATTTTATTATATTTGTATTATTGCTGTCAGCTGGGTTGAGCACCATTTGGTGGAAAGAAGGCAGGATATAAATTTAACAAACCTGGTAGAAAGGCCAGTCCTAGGCAGGGTTGTACTAACCTAATGTTATACTCCTAAACACACTTGGAGCACAATCTTATGCAAGTGTAGACCTTTTTTTTCTGGCTGGGGCATGCTGGGAGTTGTAGGCCTTTTTTCTGTCTACACTTGGAAGAGGATTGCACCTTTAGTGAGTAAATGCCATGACGATGTTGGGTTGGATCCAGACATGGTCATACTTAAGAGCAGACCCACTGAAATTAATGGGACTTGTTAAGACGCTACCTGTAGCCGCAGTGATTTCAACAGGTCTAGATCCTGGGACCCATTTCCTAGTAAACATACGTTCGTTTCCATAAATCCCTTTCCTTATATATAGCAACCCAAAGGTCACCCCCAAAATGTGCAAGCTTTCTTAGAGCCAACACAGCTAACTCTTACGTTTGCACACATAGGATGGTACTTCCATATAACAACACAAAGCATTATAGAGGCGGTTCGAAAAGGCGGGAATAACGACTGCAATGCCGGGAAGGCGCCCCGCCGGCGAGCCAGCTGAGGGAGAAAGCGCAGCGCGCGCGCGCACTCCTCTCGCTCGGCGCGCGCGCCCCCCGCTTAAACCTCTGCCCGAGAGCGGGAAGGGCAAGCGGCGCGAGGCGGTGGGGGCGTGGCCCCGTCGGCTGGCCCCGTCCCGCAGTCCTTTCCCTTGCTGTCGAAACAAGACGGCGTCGCCGGCCGTTAAAGGACCCGCTGCTTCCGCCTCTTGTCAGTGAAGCAAATACGAGCGCGGAGCCGCCGCCGCCGCCGCCTTTTTTTTTTCTTTCCTTTTCCCCTTTACGTCCGAGGGAAGGACGATGATAAAGATCAAAATCTAAACAGAGAGAGAGAGAGTGTGTGCGCGTGTGAGAGAGAGAAACGGACGCCGAGTGCGCTCGCTCGCTCGCTCCCACGGCGACGAGGGTGAGGCCGGGCCCGCGCCCCGAGGGGTTGCCATGGCGACGGGAGTAATCAAAGCGCGGCCCTGAGGCGACGGCGGGAAGCGGCCGGACCCCGAGGTTGCGAGTGGTCCAGGTGAGGGCCAGGCGAAGCTTCCTCCTGCCGGCATCGGCCAGGGGAGTCAGGAGCCGGGGGGGGGGGGTAGTCCATTTCAGCCTTCCCCAACCTGCGGCCCTCCAGATGTGTTGGACTATAACGGTCAATGGGGATGGTGGGAGTTGTAAGGCCTACGCATCTGGAGGGCATCAGTTTGGGGAAAGCCGTAGTTGGGGGGGGGATTCCCATCCCTGTGGGGCATACCGCCCCCAAGCCGATAATAGCCAATATATGGCTAAATGAATAAGCAACTGGAGCTGTGTGTACCCCCCACCCTCCGCATCATACATCTACACCGCCAAGGGAATGTCCTTTATGAGGCATCCTAGTTTAGCATCGCAGTTGGTCTAATGCTTCGTTGGAGAAAGGGTGAGAGAAAAATGCAATGAATAAATAGTTCAAACCCCGCCCCCCCATGTTACTTGTCAAGTGATTGTGGGGGGAGGGGATGCTTCCTAGGTGCTTCGACCTCCCTAATTTATTTATTTTTTTACAATTTCCAGCCTCCTCCATAAATTGAAGGGGGATTTTTCTTTTGTGCACACACGGACTACAGTAATACCTTGGATTGCAAGTTAACTTGGTTTGAGAGCGTTTTGCAAGACAAGCAAATTTTTAAATATTTATTTAATTTTTTTAAATTTGATATACAAGCGATGTCTTGCAATACAAGTACTGTAGTACGGCTTAAATTAAAAATCTCTGTACTTTTTTGGGGGGATTTCGTTTTGATGTGAGTGTTTTGGATTACAAGCACGTTTCCGGAACGAATTATGCTCTCAATCCAAGGCATGACTGTACTAGGAAAACAGTACATCCCTGTCTGTTGGGAAGCAGGAGAGGTTCTGTATTCCCAGGAGGAAGGCAAGACTGATATCGCTCCACACTTGGGAAACTAAAAGCAGGGGGATTTCTTTCCACCAGCACCCCACCTAGAAGAATGGCCCTTTCCCTGTTGTTCTGGAGACTGAGGTGAGACTAGGCTAGGGTAATGCCTTAATTAATGCAAAAGAATTGTGGCCAAGTGGTTCTATCCTCACACTCACTAACATGGATTAGAATCCCGGCTTCATCTACATATGCATTACAAAGATGGGGAGGGGAATCTACCCTTTTAGCACTTTGTATGATAAGCTGGCTAGGTGATAAGTGTTTAGTGTTTAGTTAAGTGGTTAGGCAATATGAGTAAGTGATTATTCTTCCCTGAGTAATCATGAGTCCACAACCATGTGAGTTGACTTGGAGAAAAGGTATTTAAAAAACCCAATAGGGGAGGCGAGGATAGGAGCTACTACCTTACCATACAAAAGGTAGAGGAAGCTTTCCTCTGGAGGGTTCAGGATGGCAAAGAATGCCTCTGTTTTAAAACATAAAGGAAATACTGTAAGCTGTTCCCTTATTCCCCTGTTTTTCACCATCTGGTTTGGTTCTTTTATTGTTTTCTGCAGTGGTGAACTGTTTTGATTTTGTACTTAAGCAAATGCTTCAGAAGTGGGGCTTCTCTGCAAGTACAAAGTAATAGGTTGATATGTTATCTTTGTCTGACAACATCTGTTATCTTCTGCATCATGTGTATTGGAGTAAAGGGAAGTGGAATTAGCTCTGGAGTTTTGGATGGCAGCAGATCTGCTTCTAGCAAAGTGTGTATACTGTTATTACAGAAATCTATTATTGTGGTGTGCCGGCAGCTGTGGTTGTTCAGCCTCATGTGGATATGAAAACCAAGTTCTGTTTGAAGTTTCATAGGGCTGCTTTATAGAGCACCATCAAAATTACAGTCATGCATTGTGGTAGTATGAATGTCTGCGCCATGCTTGGAGGATTAAGAAACATAAGCTACTCTAAGTTACATATCTTTATATCATGTTTTGATGATACTCATAATAAACACACATTCAAATAAGGTTTTAGAACAATAAACCACTAAGACCAGATAGTTAGGAAAATGGACTTAATACAGTCATGCCTTGGATTGAGAGCATAATTCGTTCCGGAAACGTGCTTGTAATCCAAAACACTCTTACATCAAAACTGAAATCCCCCCAAAAGTACAGAGATTTTTAATTTAAGCAGTACTACAGTACTTGTATTGCAAGACGTCGCTTGTATATCAAATTTTAAAAAATTAAATATTTAAAAATTTGCTTGTCTTGCAAAACGCTCTCAAACCAAGTTACTTGCAATCCAAGGTATTACTGTAGTTAATAAGTGGACTTATTAAACAAATTGGGATATACATAGCTGAATCCATGAGACCATGCATGGCAAAATTTTACTCACTTTTGTATGCTCTTTTTCCTCCTTACCTCACAATTTTTCAAGTACTGTACAGAGTTAACACAGTCCCTGCTTCCAGGCTCGCAATCTAATAGATATGATATGAAAGGAAAAAAGAAATAGGGAGGGAAGAGGAAAGCAAGTAAATTCACGGTACCCCTTTTTGAAGTTACTTAATCTCAGAAGTATCATCTGGATGGTGGGCCACCTTCCTTTGACCTGGTTCACATGATCATCGCAGCCCACTGTGGCTTCTTAGCCACGGTGGGTTGTGGCGCTGACGGGGGCCAGGTTTCCAATTCCAGCCCCTGCGGCTTCTTGTTACATGCAAATCAGAACCCATGGGCTGTGTTAGGGAACCACCCCAATAACCCATCATTGCCAGTTTCACACAACAAGCTATGGCGTGCCTCCACTGTGACCCAAATATTCAAAATGGTGGCTGCTGCTGCAGCACAAGGACCCCCCGTGGAGAAATTCACCCACAGTGGCTTCTCATTACATGCGAACCAGGCCTCTGAGTACACATACACACACAGCCCAGCAGCCGTTGGTCACCTGGCCAGTGGTGGAGGCCTGAGTATGCTTCCCTTCAGCTCTGCGTACCTAGGGCAATCGGCAGCTGGAGTGGAGTGTTCTTTCTGGGAGGGAGTGGGAAGCAAGCTTCCCCTTGCCTTGATGTTCTTCCTGGAAGGCAGGGAGAGCAGCCTCACAGAGGCTCTTGGTCCCCTGACCAATGGTTGGCCAGAGCTCTGCAATCCCAGGGCAATAGTTAATGTTAGTTGAAGAAGACATTAGAGTAGAATGCTTGTTTCTTTTGAAACAAGGTTGCTTTGTGTCCAAGAAGAGAAGAGCCCACAGCAAAGACCATATGAGCCGTCAAAAGGCACATGTTTTATATATCAAGTGAATCAAAATAAAAATTTTATGCTCTGCTTTTTTCATGACTGTCCATCTGGGATGGCAGATTGTGAGTCGTGTGTTAGCAACAGAAGCAGTTTGAACTTTTTAAAGTTATTGTTCAGAAGGCAATGCAGGGTATTTCATGTACATACTAGGCACAACCTCCCCCCCGCCCCACTTAGCTATTCATCTGCTCCCAGAAATGTTCCAGTCAGCCTCTTGTAGCCTACAAACCCCTATTTATGTTGTTTGGTCTCTGACCTTTACTTTTTATCCTTAAAGTTTGCCATCCATGTTGCTCCTGTTTTGCTGAAACAGATAAGGAGAAAGCTGTCTTGATATTTGCCAGTCATGTTGATTATTACCGCAGGGCTAACTGACACAGTAGGTAGGTACTGGGATTACTCTTCCTCATGGAATGCAGTCATGGAATCAAACCATCAGGAAATGTCTCTAGTTTGTCTCTTGAGCTAATTCTCTTATCCTACAACTCTGAAAAAACCTGCTAAGGCAAGGATATATGTGCTAAAGTTTTTCTGCACTGGGGGGAACTACAGCTTCCTGGAAGCACACCAAAGAGGCATGCGGTAAGTAAGCAGAGATAGAAGGTGTGAAACTAGGGTTAGTCCTTGCTGGCTGGGTGATGTGTACACTGATGGGTTTCCTTCCTCTAATTATGAAAGATTGTATGGGGAGGGTAAGGAAAGCTTGTTTTGTTTTGTTTTTTAAAAAAAGAGCTTGCTTAACAAAACCAGGAATCAATTTCTTTAGTTTGCCTTTTGAGCAGCTATAATAGTATTTATGCACTTGACAAGACTTTTGAAGAAGAGCTTGTGTCTCTTTGCTTGCAGCTTTTCTTCTGATAACATGCAGCATTCTGTGCAATGAGGAAAGGCCGTCTGCAAAGAGCATCACCTAGAATGAGGCAGATGTCTCCATCTCGCACTCAGAGTCCAGTGTCTACTGTAAGTTCACGCAGCAGGTCACCATCTCCGCTTAGCAGACAAGGAACTCCAGCTGCTTATCTAACAACAGGACGAAGGTATCAAGGAGATACAGCTGAAGAAAGTGATGCAGGAATTCCTGATGAATCTCCAGTTGGACAAGGTACTATAATAAATAATCTATCACAAAGCATTTAAAATATTGCAGTGTTAACTACATATTATTCAAATTTGGGATATCTACAGATCTGCCTGACTATTATTGTTGTGGAGAATGCAATATGGCTTTTATATTAGCATATATATTTTTTGTTTATTTCCTATTTGAAATAAACGTTCAGCACAATGTTTCCAAGGCAGCTCAGCAAACTTAAAAATAAAAAACAATAACAACATAAAATTCCAGTAATGACACAACAGAAAAAGAAGAGCAGTTAAAAACGCAGTAAAGCAAAACAACTGAATAGCTATTTTAAAAGCGGGGGGGGGGAGTTATTTTCCTGGTGCCAAAATGAAATTGACATAGGTACTGGGCTGAACATCCCATAAAGTAATTGTAATACAGTAATACCTTGGATTGCAAGTAACTTGGTTTGAGAGCATTTTGCAGGGCAAGCAAATTTTTAAATATTTATTATTTATTTTATTACTTGATATACAAGCGACGTCTTGCAATACAAGTACTGTAGTACAGCTTAAATTAAAAATCTCTGTACAAATTTTTTTGGGGGAATTTCGTTTTGATATAAGAGTGTTTTGGATTACAAGCACGTTTCCAGAATGAATTATGCTCTCAATCCAAGGCATGACTGTATAAGCTTTGAAAGCTTTGAACACTGTGTAAATACTAAAGGCACAATCAATTATCAGGCAAGTGCAGCTGAGTGTGTTAGGAGGGATCACCGTAGGACCCAGTAGGAGTCGTCCCCCACCCCATGTGTCTAGGATCACACACATGTACAGATATGCACACACCCCACATTGGCCATCACCCAATATGGGAGAGTGGTGCGATTCCTGTTTTCCTGTTGGGGTTCTGGCAAGGAATTTGCTACACAAGCTTGCATAAATTCCTTGCTAGGACTCTGAGCTCAAAAGGAAGCAGACTGGTCTTCCATTCTGGGTAATGGCCAGTGCAAAGTAGTGTGCAGAGGAAGGTAGAGAACAACAGAAGCAAACTGTGTGCCCATGACTGCATTTGTGTGGGGATGGATGATGTATATGTATATTTCAATAATCCTTACAACCACCAAGTAATGCATTATGGTTACCTTTAAAATTTGTAGGTAGTCTTAGAAACTTGCAATGCAATCTTATCCATGTCTTATCCATGAGTTCACTGGGGCTTCCCAGGTAAGTGGGCATAGGATTGCAGCATTAGAGGATTTGGTTAGGGCCAATTCAACCCAATTTTATTTCCTCCTCCAAGTCTCTTATACATATATAATGCTCCTTCCCCACTGCACAAAATCCTAACTCTTATTTTATGGCAACAAACTAGGGAACGGCAATGTTTTATTTTCACTGTACACAAATGTAGGCTTAACACATACTTTTTAAATGATCACATACTCTGTAGTCCTAGAATAAATTTTTATAACTTTTCCCCTGTCCCAAAAGTTAGAATACTATAGTGCAGAATTCACCCCCAGCTTACAATGCTTACGGCACGATTCTATGCATGTTTACTCAGAAGCAAGTCTTTCAGTGTTCAATGCAGGTTATTCCCTAGTAAGTGTGCAACAGGTTACATTCCCAGTTGCCTATTTAAAGTACCCTCTGTGATACTTAAGAATTACATACGTCTCTGAGAGTCTACATTATTTGTATCTATTTTATTAGAACCTCCAAGCTTAACACATACTTTTTAAATGATCACATACTCTGTAGTCCTAGAATAATTGAATGTGGGACATAACAGCAGGTGATGCACAGATGTGAAACTTAAAGGGAAATGTGTGTTGACTTCAAATCCAGTTACAAAATTAGGACCAGCAAAAATCTGTACTTAATAGATTACAAAGCCAAAAACTAAACATGGCACTAGTTAGTTAAAAGCATTAATTCATTAAATTTCAAGGTGTATTTTTCCTGAACTGAAATTGAATTTCCTGGTGTGTGTGTGTGTGTGTGTGTGTGTATATATATATATATATATAGCAAGAAAATGTATAATATATAACAGGAAATTTAATTTCAGTTCAGAAAAAGACACCTTGAAACTTAATTTATTAAATCAAAGGGCTTCTTGGGCATGGCTGTTTATGCCTGCTTCATGGTATTTTAGTCTATTTGGTTTTAATACAAATTCAGATATACTGAGAATGTTATAGGTAAATGCATTGAGTTTTATTAATAATAGTAATACAGCTCCATTAATGTATATGCATATTATCAAGTAGCATAGCAAAAAAGTTAGTTCCCTTCCCTATGAAGTTTACAACCTAAACTTCAACAGGGGGGAGAAAACAGGGAAGGAGGGAGAGGAAAAGGCAATGTGACAAATGGGAGATTATGTTGTTATGTGTGTAATCAGGCTTAAGTTTTAGTTGAATACAAGATATATGGGGTTTTATGGAAGGTGGTTTCTGAAGAGGGTTTTGGAAGAAGAGAGGTACCTGGCATATGGGGAAGTGAGGGAAAATGGAAGAAGTAGAATCCTTTTTTGAAAATGTGACCACTTGAAATTGACCTTGTAAAACTAGAATGGGCAACTTGTGGCCCTCTAGATGTTTTGGCCTACAACTCACCATCAGCCCTACCCAGCATCGCCAATGGTGAGGGATCATGGGAGTTATAGGCCAAGACATCTGGAGGGCCACAAGTTACCTGCCCCTGTTGTAAAAGGACATAAGAATGGAAGGCAAAGGGAACAATGGAGAGTTAGTTTGGTTCCTAATAAGCCTAGGTGTCCATAGTGGGAGCAATAGTACCCAAAACTATTGGCTAGGTAAGAGAGAGACATGTAGCCAGTAAGTTTGCTTCATCATAAGGACTGCATATTTTCATGGATATGGTAAAAACAATTTCTGAAGCATCCTGAGATTTTGTCTTTATGTTGCAGGTTTTCCTTGCTACACTGTTCCATTGTCAGTTGCTACATCAAACATCTTATTGTTGATTTCAGGTGGCAATTGTATCAGTCCAGGTATCAGATATATAACAGAACCTCTTATCAAGAAGCTGTCCAAACAGGAAAATGTGGCACGCATAACTGCTCTTAATCTTTGTCTTGCTAAAGATGGAGGAAAGAAGTTTAAGGTATATACTTAGCATAAATATGTGTTCACCTAGAAGAAAAGCATTGTTGTATATATACTTAATAGTGCATATTTCACTTTACTAACAAGAACTGTGGATGTAATCAGCTATCTGGTATTTTAGATGAAAATTAGAAACCAAAAACTAGTCATAGGGCGGGTTTGCGCATCACGACAACCCACCCTGCAAATAAGTTACATAAGGTGAAACAACCCACGGTGTGGCCGACAGACGATCAGGCTCACCTTGGGTTGTCCCTGCCACTTCCCCCTCAGTCCTCCCGTGGCTATTGCAGGGGACTCCACGGAAGGGTCGACTTGTCTCCTCTCACCCCACTGCAGTAGCGAGCCCTTTTGTGCTCACTGTTAGTTCCCCCCCCTTTCACCCCCAGAGATTGCTTTTTGCGATCCATGGTTTGACAGCTAGTGACAGCCCCTTCAGTGTGCCCTAGCAGCATATTGGAGGGGCTGTCATTGATTCGTCACACTTTTTTATTTTTAGCACAAGAAATTTGCGCAAGTGTTTTTGAACATTTTTAAAATTAACTTCTTAGTTGGAGCTGCGCAAGTGTGCATGTGCACGGGTTTGAAATTGCAAGCCGCACCTGGGCAATGTCCTGGGGGGTGTTGGCTCTCAAAGTGCAGCAGGCACCCACCATGAGCATTACCCAGAGGCTGCAAAGAGCGTTATTTTTCACTGCTTTCTCTTGACAGCTGTCAAAAGAAACCAAGACCACAAGTAATCTTTGCTCACGAAAGCGGGTGGCCAGTAGATCACCCCCTTTATGGCAAGGTCCTAGGGTTTTATTTTTTGGACCTGACTCTTGTCAGGTTCCTTGCACTTTTCCACCCTTTCCCAAGATTCTAGGTGCTTGGGAAAGTGGGAAAGTACAAGCCATCCCTTGTACGGGAGCACAGAGCTTTGACTGCTAGCAGTCAAAACTTGATTCCTTTTAAATGATTTTTTTGACAGGGCTACCCATGGTTTTTTTAACAAGCTGTCAAAGTTCTGTGCTCCCGTAAAAAGGGTGGCTCACAAGGAGTTTTTGCCGTTCTTGCCAAGCGGCTTGCTAACTGCTTTCTGCAAACCACAATGGGGTTGGTCGCCCAGGTTCGGATGACATGACAATCCATTGTGGGTCTGACAACCCCAACAACAAACCATAGGTTGTTGGGGTGGTTTGTTGCCCATGAGCAAGCCACCTTGCAGGAATTCACAATAAGCCACCATGGCTTATCACATATGATGGGTTGTTGTGTCTTGCGAACCCAGTCATAGAGATACATAACTGCTTTTTATACTCTTGCCATGTTTGAACAATCACAGCCCCTTTGCTGCTGCTTTGCTCTTCCTTTGAGTGAGTGAAGAAACAAGCCACAGTTAACCACCATAGCTTCCTCTTATGTGCAAACCAGTGAGACAGATTTGGAAGCCAACTTTAATTAAGTCAGGATTTGATTGTCCAAATTGGGACTATGAGTTGGTGGTACTCACTGTTCACATGAACTGCTCCAGGAGCGATTTGACAGGGCCAAGTATCCAGACCCAGAAGATGCACTCTCTAGCATAGAGATCCCCAAGTCAGTGACTTTATCTTACAGAAAGTATTACTCTGTTTACCAAGCAGGGGCAGAAGACCAGACTCCCAACATTTATACCAAGTGCCCACTACTACAGAGCATTCATATTGATTGTGAATCACAGGGGCTGATGTTGCACATCCTTCTTTCCCTCTGTGTCTGAAGATGGTTGAGGGTTGAGGAAAGAGAATCCCAGGTAGTTCACTTGGCTGGGTTCCAGTCTCAAGCCAGGAGGCTTTCCATTCAATCCTGCCACTGCATCGATAGCTAGATAAATACTGTTGAAGGACAAACTAAATGTCCTGGTGAAGAAAACCAGAGACATGGCTAAAATAAGTTTAGTTTATTTGCTTAAAACCACCGGTCACCACAAACCAGAGCCAGTGGCGTAGTGGTGAGAGTGTTGGACTGGACCTTGGGATATCCGGGTTCTAGTCCCCAGTCGACCATGAAACTCACGGGGTGACTTTGGGCCAGTCAGTGACTCTCAGCCTAACCTACCTCACAAGGTGGTTGTGAGAATAAAAATGGAGAGGAGGATTATGTAAGCCGTCTTGGATTCCTTGCAGGAAAAAAGGTGGGGTATAAATAAATAAATAAAACATATTAATAGTATCTTCTATTGCAACTTAAAACTGAAATACAGTATCAAACCTGGATTTGGTTTTCAACTGCTTTATATCACTGAATTTGGTCACTTGAAAAGCTGCCTCTTAACGAAGTATTTAAGATGTTCCAAATGGCTGCTTTTAAATGCTTCTTTTGAGAAATAGTTTTTTTTTAATTATTGTTTTTGTCTGCTTCAAAATAAACTGGCACAATTACAATCCACTATTGATCCCACTTGATAGCATAATAAATTGTTCTGGTCAGCATGATTCTTAAAAATAGAAGGCTACTATTTTGTCTTTAAAAGGCTAATCTAGTGGTTTAATGTCTTGTTTCTATTTTCAGTACATAGAAAATCTGGAGAAGTGTGATAAACTAGAGGTCCTCAATCTCAGTCACAATTTGATTGAGAAGACTGAAAAATTGGACAAACTTTTGAAGTTATGCGATCTCAATCTGTCATACAATAAAATAAGGTAAGCAAGATAATTAAGTAGGAGCAAATAAATACAAAAGAAATCATTGTGAATGTTTTTATGTCATAGTATGGTGCCTTGGAGAATTCATTATTACAAAATGTTGATACATTGTGAGCAATGAAAAGAGAACAGCCACTGTCAAAAAGGGAACTAAAAAACACGCAGGCTACAAATAGGGATGTGTAGCTATCATGCTTTTCCTATGGTGCTTGTTCTTGTTCTTTTTTGACCAGGCAAGACAGCTTCTGTTATTTAATACAGACGTTACATTAGCAGGGGATTAAAGTGTTGTATGATTGTAGGAAGAGAAGGACAAACCACCATGGATATGCTATTGCTAAGGTTGGCTCTGTACATTTAGCTTTCGTTCTGTAAATTTGGCTATTATTTTGTAGTTAGCTGCATAAAAATTAAAAGAGAAGATTATTAAGTGAGGTAAAAATGAATGGGTAGCCTTATCCTCTGAATGCTTCACAAATAAAATACTAGTATATGCATCAGAGTGTAGAGCATAGATGTGCAGATGAGGTACAACTAAGTGTCTGGTTTTGGGATGATTTACAATGCAATCCTAGGCATGTCAACTCAGAAGCAAGTCCCATTGATATCATTAGGACTTACTCCCAGGAAAGCATGTATAGGATTCCTCTTAACTACCTTTTGGATCAGACTGGTCATAGTATTTGTACACAATACATTGATGTAACATCCTCACTTGATGAAGCAGCTCTTTTGTGATGAAATGTAGATTTGAGCAACCCAAAAGTTTAAAAAACAAACAAAAAAACACCAAGTCATAAGCATGCAGGCCTAGTAAGCCCTCTTAAGAAGTGAGGGAGGCCCTGGGTAGATTCCCCCCCCCCAACTGCTAATTATTTGGGTATAAATGAGAGCCTTTCCACAGAGTTAGTCAAAAGTATGCCCAGTCACATTTTAATGCTGTTTTGTTTGCTCCTGCAAGTCCCTGATAAAATAATAGGTTTCTGACAGTTTTCCCATGTTTGTGGCTAAAACATGGGAAAGCTAGGTTTTGAGTAAGTGAGCATGTGGCTTTTTCTGATCCTCTAAACTATGGCTTGAAGTATTGGAAAACATTCTATTGACCATTCCTCTGTGTCACAGCTGAAACCTAACATTACAATATGCACACACCACTCGTCTTATAATGCCTACTTTTAATTTTCTCTGCTCCCCAGTAAAATAGAAGGCATTGAACACCTACACAATTTGCAGAAACTAAACCTTGCTGGGAATGAGATTGAGCACATCCCTGTGTGGATGGGGAAAAAACTCAGGTCCCTGCGCATCCTGAATTTGAAAAAAAACAAAATATCATCAGTAAGTGATTTCAGCCTATGGCTGTACTTGCCAAGTACTCTTGTTTTGTTGTGGATTTTAATTGTTGTCTGTTTACTATTTTGTTTAAGCCCTTGACATAGGATAATACTTCCTGGCATTTGAGAACCACTGTGTCTCTTTGGAAAATGGATAACAATGTTGACCGGTTAGCTAGCTTTAATTATATATTGTAATTATTTCTAAAAGAAACGGCTTTCAAGGTCATGTGATGACTAACCACAGAAATATATGACTTAACAAGAAGAGAATATGAAGAAGGGGACATTCCTTATCTGATGAAATATCGGAACATAGGAAGCTGCATTATACTGAATCAGACCATTGGTCCATCTAGCCCAGTATTGTTGACAGTGACTGGCAGTGGCTCTCCAGGATTCTTTTCTAGCTCTTCCTGGAGATGCCAGTAATTGAACCTGGGACTTTCTGCATGAAAAGCATATGCTTTACCACTGAGCTATGGCCCTCCCATATGGGTTTGAGGAACCAAGAGGATTAGAAACAAAGGGCATGCCCATGTAGTTCCTGGCAAATCTTCCCTAGAGCTACACACTGAGCAATGCCTGTGTCTGCGACTGATTTTTGATTTTTCTGTATCTTACGTACCTCTTTAACAGAAGATAGTCCCTTGCTCAAAACACAAGTTTCAGTACAAAAATCAAAACTAAAAAATTCAGCTCACTTTGTCTTTATGTAATATTTCTGCAAGTTCTTTTTCATTGAGAACCATTTGATAGTTTTAGACTCCAGGAATTTAGTTAATGCCTTATGCTAGAACTGCCACAATATCTTAATGGGTTCAATTTTAACACACAGTTTTAACACAAAGGATCCATTAAATATATCATTTAATATAATGTTAGATTTTGTGCCTGTTAGCAGAAGGAGTGTTGTTTGTGCTTCAAGGAATGTCTAATTCCTGTACCTTTTTTCTTTCAGCTCCATGAAGTAGCTAAACTGAAGCCTCTTAAAAATTTGACTTCTCTTTTCTTGGCGGACAATCCTGTTGCAAACCTGCCTCATTACCGTCTCTACACCATTTTCCATTTGAGATCATTGGAAGATCTTGAGGGACAACCAGTGACAAACTGTGACAGGGAAGAGGCGCTTGAAAGGTTTAATTTAGGTAAATATGATAACCACACGTTCAAACAATTACATGCAAGCTTATGTAAAAGTAATTCCTATTGAGTTCAGTGGGACTTACTCCCAGGGTAGTGTGTATAGGATTGTAGCCTTAGTGTGAAAGTTCTCTAGCTGTGTGCATGCTTTGGACTTGGCAGAGTAAAAGGCTATGCAAAGGAGTTGGTGTTGGTTTCATGTCCAATGTGTCAATTGTCCCCACTTTAACCAGAGATATTATATGTGGAGGACAGAAATGTTCAGTCTGCGTAAGCCCATTGGTATCACTTGTTTGCTTTTCTGCTGACAATACATGAGCATACCAACAGAAGCGTGTAATGTGCTGGTTTGCCTTATTTTGCAGAAGAGATAGAAAATCTAGAAAAGGACCTGGAGAAAATGATGAAAGAGGTGGAGGACCTTAACAACAAACAATCTGACCTGCTTGAAAAGCTTCAGCAACAAGATGACGTAAACAAATCATTAAAACAAAAACACCTTCAACAGAAACAAAGTTATAAGGACCTGGAGAGTGAGATGGAGACAAAAAATGAATTGGTAAAGAATTCTTGGTTTTAAAATCCTAGCATAATTTTGAATATCAGCGTGTGCGCGTATGTGTGTGTTTGCGCTATCTCTCTCTCTCTCTCTCTCTCTAACTCTATGGAAACTGTGTTGACATTAAATGACAGAGATCTGTAGTTAATTGCTTTGAGGATGATTCTCGGTTAAGATTTACACACTGTTGTAGTAAAATTGACTGCAGTGGGACTACATCAATGTATATAGCTGCTGAATCATCTCTCTAGTAGACTTCCTCTTTGGTTTATCTGAAAATAGCCACCATAATGTGTGTGTGTTTAATTCTTTTTAGAAATCTAAATGTTTTCTAGCTGTCCTAATAACATTTTTTTTTTTGCATTCAGATAGCTGGATTTCAATGTTTATTGTTTAGGGCAGTCTTCTCCAACCTGGTACCCTCTAGATGTGTTGGACCAGCTCCCACAATTCCCAGCTGGCATAGCCAATGGCCGTCCTGGCTGTGAATTGTGGGAGATACAGTCCAGCACATCTGGAGGGCACCAGGTTGGAGAAGGCTGGTTTAGGGGTTAAGAAGCTGCTGTTCCTGTTGCTACTGTAATGTCCTTTCATTTCTGTGGTTTACTTCTAATGTTCTAAGTATTGTTAAACATAACCCTGACTTTTCATTTCTGGATATAAAATCCACAATTATTAAAACTTGCTATTTGCTTTATTAAATCCTTATTTGTCATGGCTACAGAAATGCTTAGACTTGGCTGTAACCTTTTAATTAAGGTTCCTCAGCGCTGGGCTTAATGAAAGCTAGTTTAAAAGAGGTGCGGGTGATTATGACCACTCTGGAGAATTAGAAATATTGGGCACATATTTTTCAGTGCTATATTTCAGCATCCTATATTTTTCAGCACTGTCTACTCTTGTTCTTTTGGATGATAGATTTTGCTTGCCTCTCTTTTCCTTTAGCCAATATCTTGGTTTGACCCAGTTTCCTTACTGCTGAGCCTTTATTCCTTGCTGAAGGTAGTCTCTCTATGTGTACAGCTTGACTACATTTTTTTTACTGCTGCCCTTAGGATTTCCATGCATGGTCCTGTTTCAGATTATCTCAGTAAAGTTAAAACTGAGATTGTTTGCACAAAACCTTCCTATGTCATGTATTTTTCTAAATTAGAAATCGTGCATGGTGCTAGATACTTTGATTTAGAAATCTAATTCTTTTCTTTATTCCAATCTTTCCTGTTTCTTCTACCCTTCTCTCTCTTTTCCTCCTTTTAGTTTTCTCTTCTGCTACCTATTGGAACCTTGCTGCATGTTCTTCTTCAGGTATCCAACAAGAAAAGCTATTAAAAAAAAGAGGGAGCACACAATACTTTGCAACTACCCTATTGTTTTTATGTGTTAGCAAACTGGAACTACTTATATTTTAATCAGTATATTTTGCATTTCCAAATATATTGTGACTACAGTTCACAGATTTGTGTAGACCACATGCAATCATAGTTTGTTTTCCATGGTTAAGGATTGGTCGCAGTCCTGTATATGAAACCATGGTTTACATTAATCATGGTTAAGCATTCTATTTGCACAAGTTGAGCAAACCAAGGTTAAGGCAGTTTCCTCACCACTCTGGTTGCAAGGTAACAAGCAGGTCTTGGTGGTGGCTAGAGCATCCATGAACTCTGGGGCAGGACAGGTCAGCAAGATGAACCATGGTTCCATTGTGCACATTTGAGATCTCAACCAGACTTGGGCAACAAACTATGGTTTGTGCTCATCATGGTTAAGTGTTACATTTTCAGCACACCATAGTCTCAACACAATTGTCAATATTTAAACAGCTTAGTGAACTGAGTAACCAGCTAGATTTTTGTTCCACATTTTCTTCCATATTATGATATGATGATTCTACTCACATGTTGGCAAACTGAGCATCACTTGGAACATCCCTAAATCAGTAAAAGATACATTAGATCAATAATTGCAATAAGGAATGGAAGAAATAACTATGCTGGGAATCTTACAGAAAGGATTAAAAATCATTTTTCCCGATGACTTCATTATTTCCAGACGTTTTACATCTCTAGTCTTTCTATAAAACTCTTATTACATAGTTTTTATAAATCATTTGGGGGAGTAAAGGCTGGGTAACAATATACCTTGTCTTCAATTCTGAAAGCTGCTTAATTTGGGGGGAGCAGGAACGGTCCCTGAAAAAAATGGGGAAAGCCTGTTTCTTTGGAATTTTTTGAGTTTTTTCTGGGCCTTCACATCTCTACTCAAGTATGCTCTGGTATTTTCTTTCTGTATCATGGCCTGTGTGTGTGTGTGTGTGTGTGTGTGTGGGTGTCGTTTAAACTAACAGAGCAACCCTAACCTGGCCCAATAGGGAGACCTACTGCCCTGCCAGAACACAAGTAGCCAGGGTAGGAAATGGGAGGGATTTTTTTTCTCCAGCTTTTCTTCAAGTGGATTTTTGTCCTCTCCGCTCCACTCCCCACAATCATTTTCAATGGGAAGGAAAGTACCTATGCTGTCCTGAGGCTGGTATAGGTTAGGGGCCAAATCCCGAGGAATCCTTGGGGAATGGAGGGACTTTGGATCCAGTGGATCCAAACCTGCCCTTCCACCAGAACGCCCCATTTTCGAGGGCCTTCCATTGGTGGCTGCCGGCAGGAACACAGTCGGTGGCAGCTTTATGCCTGCAGAGCTTTCCGTGGATGTAACTGGGGGTCCCTCGGGAGTCTCCACTACAGGGCTCTCCAACCGTGGGTCCCCAGGTGTTGCTGGCCTACACAGCTCCCAGCATAGCCAGCTAGCATGGCTGATGGCAAGGGATTCTGGGAGCTGTAGTCCAGCAACATTGGGGACCCAAGGTTGGAGAGACCTGCTCCATAACATCCTAAGCAGCAGATCTGGGTGTCAGGATTGCCCCTGTAAGTGTAGAAATACAACATTTAAAGCAAAATGCATTTGTCACTTAAGTCTGACTTGGGGAAAGCCCCCTCCGTTTTTACTATATGAAGACCTTGATCCCATTCATACCACTACACAACCCATGCTTTGTTAACCATGGGTTATTCGGGAACATGCAAGCACACTGACTCCTCGGCCACTCGCACCCTTCTACTTTGCTAAACAACCCAGGGACGGCCCCGTTCCTGGGTGGTTCTCCATGATATCTGAACCTGGAATTCTGGGTTGTTGAGGGGGAAAAGAAACCCACGGGGTTTTAACCATCGGTGGTTTTTCCCTCGACATCCTAGAGTTCTGGCTTTGAATGTCATGGAGAATAACCCAGGAACTGAGTGGGTGGGGGCCACTACACTTGCCGGCTCCCTAAGAAACGACAGTTACCAAACCATGGGTTGTTTAATCTTGCAAACGATCTTTGTCATTGTGTAATTCATACACATATCATACTGTGACCTATCATATTGACATACTACTTAAATCTATATTTTGTTCATGAAACGGACTCATTTTTTAATGGATTTTGTATTAGCTGAAGCAGAAGACGGTGGAATTAACCAGAGCCTGCCATAAACAATACGAGTTGGAACAAGAACTGGCTTTCTATAAGATCGATGCCAAGTTTGAGCCATTGGATTATTATCCAGCAGAGGTAATTCTTTGTAAATGGTATTCTGAATTTCAGGGGTCCAGACTTTGACTAGCCTTGGTAGTCAAATTTGTAGGTGCCTGGACCCTGTTCATTCCCTATTCCCCAAAGGGTGGGATCTTGTTACTGACCTTGCGCTGAACCTCTGAAACTCAGTATGTGGTCAGCGTTCCCCTCTTCAGCTCCAAGCCTGTAGACAGGGAGAGTGTCAGGGATTGTACTCTGCTTCCAAGGTACTCCAAACGTCTCTGAAGCACAGCACCAAAATAAGCCCCAGCGCTCCTCTCAAGTTTGGAGAGGAGGCATGGACCATTCTGCATTTGCACTGGACTTCTGAGACCCAGTACAGCTGCAGTGACTATCTCCACTCTCTCTAGCTCCACAGTTGGGAGAAAGGTGGGCCTCTCCAGAGGGTGGTGGACAGCAGACGCACCATTGTGAACAGCCTTGTGGATCTCTGCTGGGTTTGTTCCTTAAATTCTCTCTTCAGTTACGCTATTGATGATAATGCTGTTTGGTGGGCTCTTGGGAGCCTGATACCTGTGAGCAAGAGGGCATTGTGGAGGGTCGTCTCTGCATGCCCTCATCCCTAGCGGTGGTGGCACGCGTTGGGCAGGGGGCGGGATTTGGGGAGGGACAGTGGCAACACTGAGCACCCACGGTGGGCTGCACAGGTGCCTCCAAGGGCTACATGCAGGCCACTTGTTGCCCGCCCCTGCTGTAGATTCCACTTGAGAAAGTGGTAATCACATTAATGAAGTGCTGCAATTCCAAATTACGTTTTTAATTGTATGTTAGGAAAACACAAGGAGAAACAGGCCTGAAGGTTGTATTTAACTGGAAAATTTATTCTTCTGCAATAAAAATTGTGAGAAGCCCAAAGTGCTTTTATTTAAAACCTTCCTTTGGGCTATAGTCTGGTCTTTTTCCCCCTCGAGTTTTGCACATGCAAAACTGACCTTTCTCCAAAATACTGTCATTTAAAGTCAGTAGGAGATGGGGATGGCTCTGGATGAGGGTATTGCGAGAATGAAGCTCATAGGAGCAATCTACCAAGAAAGCCTCCTCCTACACAGACCCCACTGAAATACATGAGAATTGCACATAAGAGTGTGTGCTTTTCACAACTCACTAATTTCAGCCCTATCTCTACAGAGCATTTTGGTGTGGATTACACCCATTGTTTCCAGTCCTAAAAATGAGATATCTGTTAGTAAATCAATGCAAGTGTGTCTTCTTTCATTCCTTGTGAAGATAAGGCCTTTATAGACCTTATGGGGGCTTCTCATAAGGACCCTTTAAAATGCAGGTTGATTAATGAATGTAAAATCTTGATTTATCCACAAATGTACAAGAGGTTTGGGGATGGACAATCCTTGAAAAGAGCAAGGATTTGTAGAAAGATGCTTGAGAATACCATTTGTGCGTTTGGTTGCAAATGTTTTAAATATGTTTAGTGTTTAATTATTATTTTGATACTTGTATTGTTGTATTATTATTTTTATTTATTTATGGTTATTTTATTGTTGTCTGACTTTATGATTGTAAACTACCCTGAGGGCGTTTGCCAGTTGGGTAGTATACATATCTTGATGATGATGATGATGATGATGATGATGCATCAGCAGACTCAAAAGAGAAATATGTCAATATACATGCAACATTAAAGTAATCAACCTCACCACCTTGATTCATATGACTGGCTTTGTAAAAGACTTTCAGATATGACTGGCTTTGTACTATGTGTCAAATTGCAGGATGTTGACCTTGATGATGTGCCGGGTGAAAGTCCTTACATTGGGAAAGCCAGGTACAAAAGGAACATGTATGCCACGGAAGGTTACATCCCCAGCAAGGCTCAGAAGATGCAAGCAGGAAGCCTGGAACAGGAGGAGCAACAAAGAATTCAGCAGCTTAAGCTGAATCTTCTTCAATCCCTAGATGTACAGCTAGAGGAAAAAGAGAGAAAGATTAAAGGAGGTACTACCACCCTCAAAGTGAAGAGTAGGAAACCTAGCCATATGTGTGGGGGGTGTCTTCCGTCTGATGATCTTGATTTATGCTGAACATCCAAATTGACAGCTAAAATTTTCCTGCGACCACGGCTGAGTTGACATTTGAATAGGTGATTTCCCAGCTCACACTTTTAGCCATTACAACAGATTTCAATAGAGCATAGAATAAAGCAGCTTCAAAGCTCATTCACTTTAATGCAGTGTTCTCCAACCTTGGGTCCCCAGATGTTTTTGGCCTACAACTCCATATTGGGAGTTGGGGCATGCTGGGAGTTGTAGGCCAAAAACATCTGGGGACCCAAGGTTGCTTGGAGAACACTGCTTTAATGCAACCCCGTTCCCATTGGCTTGTGTCCCTGCTATAAATCTTTTTACCTAACCCTTTCCTAATTTTTTATTCGTTGGTCTTCATCCAGTGAGTCTCTCTCAGCATGTACATGGAAGAAAAAGATATTAAAAGCTTTGGGGCATCCACATACTTTCTTGCTCACTTCTCTGCTTGTGACTACTGCTTTTGATTCCTCAAGACACACCCTTCATAACTGCAACATCTGCTCATTGGCATTTGAATACATGCGTGTATATGTATGTATATTTCTTTATACATTTTTCTCATTTTCCCAGCCCAAGAAAAATTGACTGAACTGCACGGTGAAGTAGCAAATACAGAGCAACATGTTTTAAAAGCAACAGAGGAGCTTAAACAACTCCAAGATGCTGTGGCTCAGAAAAAGGTATGTATAAGCCAACAACAACGTGGCAATAAAGTAAAACATTTGAAAGGACATAGGCATCACATTGTGTGCTTATTTTTCTGTATGTAATGTCCAAATTTTAACCCTTCCGACAATGCTTATGGGGAGGTGGTTTTCGCCATCTCTGAAAAATGGGGCAAAGGGGGGGAAAAACTGCAGTGAGACTGAAATGGTTCGTGGTCACAGCGGGGAGGAGGGAAAGCCAGTGCCAGCTACCCCCAAGTGCCACTTAGGCACTTTGGGGACAGCTGGCACTGGCAGACACCCAGGAGCTGCTTGGCAAGAGCAGCAAGAGGTTTTTGCCGCTCTTGCCATGCGGTTCAGTAGACAATTCCCCGTACCCATGATGTGGTTGGTTGCCCGTGTTCGGATGACACGACAACCCATTGTGGGTACAACAACCCCTACAACAAGCCATGGATTGTCAGGGTGGCTTGTTGCCCACAAACAAGCCATCCTAAGGGAAACAGTCTGGGTTTGCACGACACAACAACCCACTGTGGTTTGTTTTGGTTATGTCTCTCAAGAAAAACGTATATATTTGTTGGGAAATTTAATTCTTCCTTGAGACCCATGGGGACAGAGTCTTCATAGACAGAATCCAATATGGTTCTGTCTTTTTAAAAAAGCCTGTCATTGTTATACACGTTTTCTATACCTCAAAATACAATGTCTCTGATGCTATGTTTCTTCTCGAGATAGTGCCTTACTTGGGGGTGTGGGGGTTTCTTTTGATGGCAAAAATTCAAAAAATGATCCCCTATCCTTATTTTGAGAGGTCTGGTTGTCTTACCTATGTATAGTTTGTGAAAGGGGCACTGAATAGCATGATTGAAATACATAGTCTTCCTTGTAAATTTGCAATAACAATTTTGAAAATTTGCAATAAGAACAAATTTGCAATAAGAATAATTTGCAATAAGAACAGTGTCCACATGAATGATGTCCTTTCGGTTTTGAAGCTTGAAAAAGCAATTATTGAGATGTGGGATGGTTGAGATGTGTGGGTCCTATTGGGTGTGAAATCTGTGTGTACAAGCCAGTCTTTGAGGTTCTGCATTCTTTTGAATGATGCTAAAGGCTTGGAGGAAAGACCTGGCAGATCCTGTGCCAGATGCTGTTGGGAGTGAATGCGGTTTTGCAATTTCTTGTTGATGGAATTATAAGGTACTATGCAGGTGTTGTTGCCACCTCGTGAAAAGACATGAACAACTGACAAGTTTAGTTGTTGGCCCTGAACCTGGCTCGCTCCAATATATGGAAAGGGTACCCTCTATTGCAGAGTTATTGGACCAAAGATTGAGATTCTCTCTGGCAATCCTCATTTTTAGAACAATTATGTTTGGACCTCAAGAACTGATAGTAAGGAAGGTTGAGCAGATTGTAACTTTCAGTTCGGAGAAAATTATTTCTGTCAGTTGGTTTCTTGTATGTTGTACTTACAATACCTGCATTTTCCTTTTTGACTACAATGTCCAAAAAAGTAATTTGGTACTTATTGAATGTGGTTTCAAAAATAACTTATTGAATGTGGTTTCAAAAATAAGGTTAGGGTGTCTTCAATTGATCCACTGAAAAAAATGTTGTAAGGATATTGTGGAGAAAGCCCAACACAAGTATGCACACACACACACACACACACAGTCTTCCCCTAAGGGAGGGGGCGAGGGAGGAGGGGTGAAGTCACAGGAGAAGCAGCCAGACAGGTCGTCATCCCCAACAAAGAAGAGTCTCGGTGGAGATCCACAAAAACCCAGGAAGGACCATCAAAGACCATCAAGCTATCAGGGCAGTCTCAAAGAGCTGTAAAGTACCAGTACGTCACCTTCTTCCCGGGCAGGAATAAGCCCACCTGAAACGAAGGGGGCAGGCATAAGCCCCACCTGACCTGGAGGGCGGGGAGAGCGAGAACTCCGGGGTAGAAAACCCCTCTCCCTTCTGGAAAAGGGTTGTTGGGAACCAGGGTACATCGGGGCCAGCTTCGTCCTTCAAGCGGCAGCCCGAATAAGCCAGTCTCATCCCCGGATCGGTCGACCTGGAGCCAGGCTGAAACTGACTAGGCGTAGAGTCTCTGATCTGAGGTAATTGACCAGATTCAATCCGCTAGTCTAGGAGCCTGTTCATTGAGTAACGCAGGGGTCAACTAAGGTTGTGTTGACATTGTAGTATTCCTGGAGAGCTGTTAGTTCCGTTCTGTGTTTTGTATAAACAAATAAAAGCCTTATTTGGTCATTTAAAGGGCTGCGGTTTCCTCTTGTGCGCGAAAGCCTCGCAGGTGGTCGCCAGCGCTCGTACGGGCTGTAACTCAGTGCTGGTTAACCCGTTAAGCGCCGAACTCATGCAAAGGATCCTGCTAGTGATCCTTCACAGATATCTTATGAAAAAAATGTCATCAGTGTTTCTCAACCACATTAATGAATGTGAACCAAAGGGATTGTCGGAATGGACATTTTGTTGTTCATAGTCTTCCATGTAAAGACTGGCTACTTCGGGGGCACCCCATTGCCACTCCCTTTGTTTGTTTTTTGTTGAAAGCAAAATTATTATTTTGTAGAGATATTGTACCAAGGGAACCCCAAAAGTAAGTAGGAGGGTTTAGTGTCTCATGTCTTTGTAGTACAGTGAAGGTTATGTCTAATGCACATATCCGTGGTATACTGGTGTACAAGGATTTGACATCCATAGTTACTAGGATGTCTACTCGTGTCATTTCTAGACATTGTATTTGTTTTAGAAAATACATTGAATCCCACACATGTGACTGCATCTTGGAAATGAAAGGTTTTAAGAACTAATCAACAAATTGGGATATGGGTTCTAGAATGGAGCTGTTCCCTGATACAATTTTGTAAAGCTTGTTTGCAAAATAAGTAAACCATATTTTAAAACCAAACCCATATATTTTGAAGGTTCTGAATCCTCTATCTCAACATAGTTAGGTATGTTTTCTGCATATTCAAATCTAGATGTCAGAAGTGGAAAAGGATTGTCTCAGGCAACAGCTAAGCAACAAGATACTTCTGCTAAGTCAACTACGAGAGGAAGCTCTAGAACTAGAGAAACAGATGGAAAGACAAACGCAAGAAATGGCCAAAAAAGAGAAGGACTTAGAAGACCTGCAGAGTTTTATAGATTCTCTAGATCCTAAAGACCCAAGACATGTGAGTGTTGTTCTTTTTTAATTTTAATATGGCATCTTTCTTTTTCTTTTTTTAAATTGAGATCCATCATGTTGAAGAAATGCTAATTTAGTATTTAACCAATAAGCATCTAGTTATACTTGGCCAGCGCTCCCGCTGCTTCATGATACTATTCCAGAGTAATCTGTGCACATCGGGGCTGAGGAAGGAGTGGGCCCTTCGGTGCTCCCAAGATGAGGCACAATGATTGAAGACTTACGCTTGTAGTAAATCACACCGTGCCTAGCCCAGCAGCAGTGCAGTATGGCATGGGAGGGTTATATTAGATGTGAGTGTGGTCCCTCTGCATCTTGCTTTCCTTGCATCGGGAGCAGGTTTGTGCTCTGTGCCTTTACTACTGTCATGAGCAATATAAAGAATATTTTCTGTGTCTCCTCTTGCTTTAAGAGATGTTTCTTCTGAAGAATTGTGTCAAAAATAACTTTCATAGATTCAGTGTTTGACATTCAGCTAGCACGTGGCTAATATGAGCAGGAAAGCTTCCAACTGCTTAAGCCCCAGAAGATGATGAGTTTGTTTCTTTCCTTCATACCAAAAGTCTGTTTTCTCACCAATACAGTAATACCTTGGATTGCAAGTAACTTGGTTTGAGAGCGTTTTGCAAGACAAGCAAATTTTTAAATATTTATTTTTTACTTGATATACAAGCGACGTCTTGCAATACAAGTAGTGTAGTACAGCTTAAATTAAAAATCTCTGTACAATTTTTTTTGGGTGGGATTTCGTTTTGATATAAGAGTGTTTTGGATTAAAAGCACGTTTCCGGAACGAATTATGCTCTCAATCCAAGGCATGACTGTATATTAAGGCTCCAATCCTGTACACATGTGCCTGGGATCAAGCCCCACTGAACACACTGAGGATTATTTCTGAGTACACCCACTCCTGCTCCCTCAACCATAGGATTACACTGTAAGAATACACTTTAGCCCAGTGTTCTCCAACCTTGGACCCCCAGATATTTTTGGCCTACAACTCCCAGCATGCTGGGCTGGGGCATGCTGGGAATTGTAGGCCAAAAACATCTGGGGGCCCAAGGTTGGAGAACACTGCTTTAGCCTCTCTCTCTCTCTCTCTCTCTCTCTCTCTCAGAAATGTGTGCTCTTGTGAATTACTGTAACACAGTCTGGCCTAGTGTAGATGTATCACTGCCAATCTCTTAAGAGTTCTTCCTCTCCTAATCAGAGTTTGAAGTAGATTTTTAAACCCTGGTTAAGGGGGGACCTGACCAGGATTAGTGCTATAGGCATTACATTAAACTTGGGTTATAGGAAACAAGGAAAGAAAGGGGGGGGGGAATCATGTTATAGGGGAGGGAGCATGTGTGAGCCTACAACCTGCTCCCAATCCCATGGCCCACTCCTGACGTCTTCAACCACGGATAAGGTTAAAAGATTTGCAGCATAAGATCTGCACCAAAACATATGAACTGGAGGCTTATTTTAAATTTGAGGGCTTGGCTAGGGAGGTGGATTGACATTCACAGTTTATGGTTGATCTCTCTCCCCCCACCCCACCCCAATTACCTGTGCATCATTGCACTCTTTCAGAAGTGCACTACCTGTGTATTATCATTATCATATAGCTGCATACTTTTGCAGTGGGCGATATTATTATTATTATTATTATTATTATTATTATTATTATTATTATTATTATTATACATTTATATGCTACCTTATTTGATAAAAAGCCATCAAGGCCTGGGAAATTGAGAGTGCTTGTCATGACCTTTTAAAGACCCTAAATTTAAAATCCCTAAGTGGCTGCTGGGACCAGGCCTGCTCGGGCGTTCAGAATAAGATCTTCAGTGGAGGCCCTTCTGCAATCTGAAGTGAGATGGGTAATGATGCATAATCTCATGCAGACTTTTATTTTTAAAAGTTTTTATCCATTTTTGGTATGGATAACTTTGTTAAATTGGTCCCGGAGAATATAGAATGGAACTACATCAGTTGGTGTAAGTATATAAACTTCTTCGTTTCTTTAATCAGTCAAAAAATGCTAGGTGAGGACAATTCTGCATACTAAGGCAGCAGTTCTTAGAAGCAAGTCCCATCAAACTCAGTTGGGCTTCCTTCCAGGTAAACGTACATATGATATGACTGAGCCACTAGAAGCTTATATAAAGTTACACCAACACATCTTAATTTCATTAAAGAAAATATATTTTATTAAAACAATAAAATATACCAAGCGGTTTTGGTACAGATTCTTGTGAACTATAATAGCAGTGTTAAAATCTGTATTTTGCACTAAAATACCCCAACCCCCTCCCAAAAAACAAAGAAAGGTTCCTATAGCACTTCATGCTTTCTATTTATGTGGGCGTGTATGAAGTCTTCTCATTCCAAATCTTCCTTTGTTTTTGAGGCCCAGCCAGGGGCTCATTATAAAAAGAACTGCCAAGTCAGCAGTCCAAGATCTCAGCCCTCCAATTCTGTATGTTGCAGGTTTCCTAAATGAGAGGAAACTGCTTTCTCCAGAGACTAAGCCCAGCCTCTCGGAGAGTAGAGCTCTGGAGTCGATTGGCTGCCTGCACTGCTTCCTGTGTTGTGATTTAAAGCAAACGGGGCAGAGTCCAGCTAGCTGAGACAAGTAGGGATTGGAGCACATGTTACCACTGTGCAGGCGTCACAAAGAAACTCTCACACCCCTTGAACTTCTCTTGTTTCAAACCACATCCTAACCAAAGCCCAACTGTCAAATAGAGACGAGGCGTACAAGACAAGATGGGAGATTAGGGGGAACTATGTTCTGGTTAAGCAACTTTTCTTAGTACTGCTTTTATGAGTGGAGCTTTCAGCACGTGATTTGAAGAGAAGAAAGGACAAAGAAAATGCTGTAAGTTCCTTCCCCCCAACCCCCTAATCAAAAGACCCTTGAAGGACCCCAACAGCTGCAGAGAACCTTTGGAAGACATCAGTGTTAAGCTGCAGATACTCTTTTAAAAAGGGCAGGGCTGATTAAACATTGCAGATGTTTAGACATTGTCCTTTAGTTTCCTGCTTAGAAAATTAAATATAGATTTGGTTAGTGGATAGTCTTGCTACAGTGAAACATTTGTTTCAGCCATTTGACATTACTATGTAGAAGAGTATGTAGTAAAACAATTTCTTCTAGAATTCTAGAAATAAGGATTTTTATTATTATTTTTAAATAGTAATTGGTAGTGTACTGCATTTATTTTATTTTTTTAGAAGTACCATCTAACTGTTGGAGCAGTTCATTGTATTTATTACTGCTATCTTTTTATGTGGGTATGTTTTGTACTCATTCTGCTAATGAGTGCTCTGTTGCTCTTGGTACCTAAAGAGCCAAATGCAGACAAATGTTGGATGCCTGAATCCCTGACTGGAGGGGGGGTCTGCCCTACATGATTTGATCCTGTGTTTCTAAGCCAGGCAAACACTTACAGTTCAAGTGAAGCTCTGATAACAAAACATGCCATTCATTCATTCAACTATGCTGCCATGCATGGTACTTATTAGAAAATGGTGCACACAGCTATGCTTAGATAGCACTGGATATTGCAGCTTAATTAATATGCTCTTAACGTAAATATCCTGGTTGCAGATTTAGGGGTAAAGAACAAAAATAACATTTTGGTGTGAAACGGGAATTATTATAGTTAGCTTACATTTTTAATGCAAATGAGCCAGCAGCTAATCTCCCTTTCATAGTCACTGGAGACACATATTTACTGTGAGTTTCATCTGATTGGGCTGTGGAGGGGGGTGTTTAGTATGTTGGGGCTCAGACCGCACCTGTGTCTTTAATTCAGTCTTTGGGGCAGTTTACTTGTCCTTTGCCACTGGCATGGCAGCCATTTTGTGATGATACTCAGTCAGGATAGCTTCTCAAGTTGCCAAATGTGCCCGTGGCCCAAAAAGGTTGCCTACCCCTGCTGTAGAGCATCTGTAATAGGAATTTCTGGAGGGACAGGAATATTATTTAAAAAGGTGGTTGCAGTAATTTTGTCTTTGCTTTATAAACAAAACTACTGCTCCAAGTTGTCCATTTCACTGCTATTTACAGGCTCATATGAAGGCTCAGAAGGCAAGCAAGGAGCAGCAACTTGACATGATGAATAAGCATTACAAACAGCTCGAAACCCGCCTGGATGACATGCTGACTCGGATTGCAAAGGAAACTGATGAAATCAGGGACTTGGAGCAACAGCTCACAGATGGTAAATTGGCCTTTTAAAATAGTCTGTACTCAGAAACTTGGCACCTCCAAGCTTTACATAGCAAGCGTGGTGGGCAGGTGTATATAAAGGTTTTATATTCCATGGGCCACAGTTCCCAGAGGTATCTGCACAGATGTTTAAAGATGCTGGTATGCTTAAGTATTGGCTTCAGGAAACACCCATATTATGGAAGTCTACGTACATCCCTGTTTTGTTGTATAAAGTATAGAGCCACACTTAATATCTTAAGCATTGCTGAACTTCTTGTTGTGATAGCAAGGGATTAACCATAGCATATTGTGTAGCAGCAGTTCATAACTAGATAGAACCTGGGCAAATGGCCAAGCACCTTCACCCATCCCCCTTAGTGTAAGCACACTCATACTGACCAAGCCTGAAAGCAGCATTCTGCCTCTCCTGGCAGGAAACACATACGTGGCACCATCTATTGGATATCCAGGTGTCTCTTTAATGAACTTTAATGAAGAGGTTTATAGGATCACAGTTGCTTCACCAAAAGTTACAGGCTAGCCAGGACAAAATGCTCCTTTATCTAATAGAAAGGTGTAGGTGAGTTCTGAGCAAACTGGTATTTGTCCATAGCTGAATTTGGCACATGGGCTGCGAAGGGTCTTCTGCTGGTACTATGCAGTCATGTGGAGATTTGTATCCTGAAGTTACTCCCATTTGTAGTTAGAGATTAGCTTCCTAAAACAACTCTTGTTAGCTTTTTTCCATAGAGCAGTAATAATTAGATAAAGAAGTTCCATTTGTTAGGGAAGTCAGGAAAACCAGTGCTACCAAGAAGAATGATGAGAACCTGGCCAAGAGAGCAAGAAATTGAACTGCGGTGCAGTTAGTGATGAATAGGTTTCTACCTTGGTAACTTAATCTGTGAATGTTTATTGGCCAAGTTTAAAGAAAAATATATAGTTTCTGGGGGAAATGTGATTATTCTAGTTCTTAATTATGCATTGCTGGGTTTCTTGAAACCATTTCCCCCCTTGATGTTGCTGTGCTGATCCTGGAGAGTTAGATGCACAAGAGGAAACGTGAGTGTTTATCTCTTTGATTGGACCAGCTTCCTTTCCAAATTTCAGATTGCTTTCAAATTGCATATCATGCAGAACACCAAGGTTGTTGATTCTTCACAATAGGAATGTTAGGTAAATGCAAATATACTTAATCACTTCATATAGTGAAATCAAAGGTTTTTCTCCCATGTAAGTCTATTTTCAGATTCAATCAGTGTTGTTATCTTCGATTCAGATAATCAAGAATAGCTCTCTTGTCCTTCTGGTGTTCCTTTGCCAACTTAATAGTTGAAGTACTCCTCTCCTTATATTTCTAAATTCTTCTCTCCTGCTGTTCACAGGTCAAATAGCAGCAAATGATGCATTGAAGAAAGACTTGGAAGCAATTATTGTTGGGCTACAGGAATATCTGGAGAGTGTTAAAGGTCAGGCCAAACAAGCCAGTGATGAATGCAAGGAGTTGCGGAAGGATAAGGAGGCTTTGCTGCAAAGGCTGGAAGAATTGGAGGATGAAAAAAACCAGCTGGAAATAGTTGCCATGGATGCAGAAAATATGAGAAAAGTGAGATATAGGGACGTTACATTCCCAGATGCCATGCTGCCTTTTCCTACTTCACTGACAAACACATCTCAGCCAGAGCTGGCCCTATCATTAGGCAAAATGAGGTGCTGGCCTCAGGCAGATGACGAGCAAGTGTGTCCCACATTCATTCCCTCTCTTGTGTCCCCCTTGGCCCAGCTTTTCCTGTTGGCAGGCAGCTCAGTCACCTGTCGCAGATTGCGGTGCCGGTGCTTCTGCCTGTCATTGCTTCCTGAAAGAGTGCACAGCAAGCTACACATGCCCTGTGGATCCTGGCCAGTTCAGCCATCGCGCTAGTCACCCTGGCAACACCACAGCTTACTTCCCCACTCTTCTCCCCAAACGCCACCAGGTGGAAAAACAACGGGCAGGGGAGGGTTGAGCACCCCTCACATCCTTGCCCTCCCCTGCTGATGTCCCTTGCTGCCGTTGCGTCACACGTTTAGAGTAGATTAGATTGGGAAGCCTGTGTTTGTGGCCACGTGTGTAAATCTAGCCTTATGGACCTCAAAAGTGTTGTGTTGGTGATGGGTGTTCCCAGTGTTGTGGTAGAAGTGGCTGAGCTCTCTCTTTTTCCTAAGTGGTGGTCCTGAAGTGCCAGATCTGTGGAGTGCATAGTCCCTGTCTGGCTGCAGTGCATGCTGCAACTATGTAAATGGATTGACAAGACTCTTGAAGCCTAAATTGCAAAACACATATTTGATTTCAGGAAATTACAGACCTTGAACACGCGCTGCATGAGCAACAAGAACTCAATGAGGACCTGCAGGAGGCCCAAGGAGAGCTGAGTGCTTATGAGGCTGAGCTGGAGGCTGAGCTGAAGGCCCGAGACGCTGAAACCAATCAGCATAAAGAAGAACTAGAAAGGCTGAAACAACTTAGTCAGGTATATGGACAGTTACAGCGAAAGAAGCCTTCCTTCTTTCCTTCCTTCTTTCCTTATACCTTTCAATTCCCCCACTCCACCACCACCACCTATGTAATTTCCAAGGGTGGAATCAAATGAAATCTTTCAGCTGACAGAACTGCTTCAGTCAGCAGAGCCAGGAGGATTCAATTCCCCCTCCCCGCCTTGCACACCATCAAAATCTGCTCCAGAAGGTGGGGGGCAGAGGGGAGGAGAAAGGCTCATTGCACAAGTGGACCTCTGTTCGTGAGACATTGGATTCTACCCCAAAATGTCCGCCTGCACAACATGTGACCCGCCGAGCAAAATACAGCCCACCAGCCATGTAAGGCAGCTTGCAAGATGCTTGACAATCTTTTATTTTTGCATTCCCAGACAGGCAGCAAAAATATGAGCTTTATTGAGCTACCATAAATGCCTGGAGCACTGAGGTTTGCTTGGAAGGTTACAATTTGTGTAGGCCTGGCGGAAGCAAAGAGAAATACCCTATTGACTGAGAGCTGGCAATCTGTTTCCATGGAGCTCTCTTAAGTACGTACCACTGAGATTGATTCATCATTTTATTGGAGAATATATCCTAAGAAACATGTACTGGTGGAAACAAAAATGCTTCTAAATGTTGTATGGATTTGAAGCTAGAAATAACAGAGAGATTTCTAAACTGGAACATTTTCAGCTAGAAGTATAGCTAGAAAGATGTCCAATAGATGAAGGGAATCTCTATCTCCCAGTGAACCTCCTTAATTCAGTGGGAAAGAGTTTTGAGCCTCCTGAAATGTAGTTCTAGTGAGGAGCAAAGTCCAGTCTAGGTGATGTGGAAGCACCGGCCCAAGGGAGACCTGCTAGGCTAGGGAAATGAGATTAGGCTCACTGACAAACTAAAATATCAGGGAACACACAACATATATCCCATACAACATGCTAAATTGTCGACTGAAGTTTAGGACAGGTTTGTAATTATGTTCCAATAAACTCATTCACAAGAATGGAGGTTAAGAAGTGAGTGTCTTCCTCAACAGAAAGAACTGTTCTTGTAAAATATATCTTCTGTTTAATAGTTTTAAAATCAGTTTTCCTTAGGAAAAAAATCATTTCATTTCATTTATTACATTTCTATACTGCCCAATAGCCGCAGTGCTTTGGGTGGTTTACAAAGATTAAAAATCAGAGCTGTTCTTGTCATATTTTTTTTAATGGGAATGTATTTTTTTGTGTGTGGGTAGCTGGAACATTCTGCTCTCCAAGCTGAACTTGACAAAGAAAGACAGGCCTTGGAAAATGCCTTGACCAAAGCTCAGTTATCAGAAGAAAAGGAACAGGAAAATAATAAACTGCTTTCCCAACTCAAACAGCTCCAGGTGGAGTATTCTATTTTTCCCCCATTTTTTTTTGTCTCTGAATTAGCATGTGTAACACACTGATATAATCTCCTTCCAAAGGCTCCAGTTGTTTCTTTCAGTGAAAGTCAATCATGCAGCCATGCTGTATATGATTTTTAACAGACTTCATGTAAGTCTGTTAAAAATTAACTAGAGCTGTATCTGAGAGGGGTTCAGCTAGGAGTTATCAGGGGAAACCATCACTCTCTTTGTAGTAATTGTTCCTTGTAGCAACTGGGCTTTTAGCTATGCTAAGACAGCTATGCTAGTTGAGGTGTGGTAAAATAAGTGTTATGTTCTATCTATTATATTCTTTTATACAATCAGTACCAGAAGACAAGATAAATTTCATTGGAAATATTGAGAACATGACCTCTCAAACTTGTTTGTTACAGAGCGACAATAACTTTTTGAAGCAACAGCTTCAAGATACTAAAAATCAACTGAATCATGCAGTTGATAGGTTAATTCATCCCGAGGAGGTCTTGGCTCGTGTGAGTGAACTAAAAAAAAAGCTACAGACTGGGGCAGAAATCAGGTGAGTTAAAATCAGCAGCTCCACATGTTCATAAGAAGATGTCTGCAAGCACTTGGCTAATTCATGCGTGTGCATTCCCCAGTGTTTGAAGATGGGATCTCCCTTTCAGAAGTTAACAGTCTGTACATGGTATACACTCTGCAGAATACACCTCTTTTCTGTATTGTATAAAATAGCTTTCAGCCTCAAAGCACTTTTAGTATCAAATTGGACATTTGGCAGAGACTTTGGTCTGGAAATCTGAGTTCCTATTAGATACCTTAGAAAAAATGCATACCCTTCTCTCGCCCACTGCTTCTTCCCTGTACTCCTCTACCCCAGCCACTTTCCCCAGCAGGGCTTCCCAGTTATGTGTCTGCTGTAGCTGGGAGAAAAACAACTAGGGCAGGAGAATGTAGTGGGGGGAGCTGCAGGTTGGGGAAGGAGTAAATAGCTTCTGCCCACTTGCCAATTCTCCCCTCCTACATGTCCTCAGCACAATTTTTAGATGTTTGGTAGAAACCCAGGTCCACTCTGAACAATTAGTTTAGCTGCAAATTACTGGTCTTAGGATGACTATTGATGGTAAGCCTAGTGAACAGTTCTCAATTACTTTTTGTTCCTTCCCCCTTCTCCGTTCTTGGTATAACTGATTATTTCAGGTGCCATAACTCAAAGGATATTTTAGGGAAAAGCCTTGCAGATCTGCAGAAAAGGTTTGGTGAGATCCTTGCTCATTCACAGCAAGAGAATGAGGCAGCCCAGGCCAGAGAGAGAGAACTTCAGAAGGAGATGGCATATCAGCAAGCTAAGTTGGAAGAGGCACAAGAAAAATACAGACTGGCCTGCAACAAAGCTGCAGAAGTCAAAGTAAGAAAATTGCAAATTGCACAAAAGAGCATGACACTGTTCATTTCCAACTTCCAGAGGGATAGCCATGGCAGTCTGTTTTAACAAAGAATCTTGTGGTGCCTTAAAGCAGGGGTGAGCAACTTTGTGAGGTTCAGGGGCCAATTTCGCCCATGCAGGCTGCACTCCTGAGCTGCTAGATTTGGCGGCAGTGGCAAAAAAATAGGCAATTTGCTGCTGATTTTCATCAACGAAGTCCTACAGAACACTCGACCAAATTTAGCTTGAAAATAACTGTTCCATTGTGTGATTTTTTTGCTGCAACGAGTTTCACGAGCTCCAGCCGGCACCAGCCACACCCTGTGACATCACCTGGACCATGAAGAGCTGGGTGGGGGATCATTTGGCCCCCATCCCAAAAATTTTCACTACCCTTGACTTAAAGGCTTTAGAGGGCTAGCAGTTAGCAATCCTTTGTGGAAAACTGGAATTATGTCTTGGGTGAATTTTAACAATTAGGGAAGAATGGTAATGGGTTTTGTGGTTGA
Organism: Shinisaurus crocodilurus; assembly: GCA_021292165.1. NCBI lineage: Eukaryota > Metazoa > Chordata > Lepidosauria > Squamata > Shinisauridae > Shinisaurus > Shinisaurus crocodilurus. The sequence goes on along the minus strand of JAHFWL010001192.1, from coordinate 690,070 downwards.
TTTGTTTTAAATCTAGATATCCAAGGCAAGTTATATTTTTTAGACTGAATAATAAGCTGAAAAAAATTACAGCAATTATTTTGGTGGGAATCATGTATAATGATCAGTCAGTTTCATGATGTATCAAATCTCCCTCCTCAAAAGCCAGCTTTTCCATGAAGACTTTGGCTTAATCCTTTAATCCAGGGATGGGGATATATGTGGAGGTTCCCCATCTAGCTCATGGAGCCACCTTGGAGCAGGCTCAGAGCCCCACCCACCCCGGAGGAATCCCTGCAGTTATCTCTGATCAGTGAACGGAGATAACAGCAGGGATTCAGCTTCACACACCACTTGTCGTCCCAGTTGGGGCATTGAGCAATGGGCAAAGCTGGCAACAGAGCTCCATGCCTCTCTCTACAGGGAGAGATGCAAAATGGGTGGGTGGGTGGACCAGATGATGTCAGGGAGGGGGAGGGGCTTTGAGGGCAGGGACGCACACACCCTGACATCATCCAGCACACAGACCAAAAAAAAGGTTTGACACCCCTGCCTTAATCCTTATCTGAAACTGTAACCAAGACTAAAGGCACAATACTATGCACATTTAGACAGAAAAAAAGGCCTACAACTCCCAGCATGCCCCAGCCAAGTGTAAACCTGCATAGGATTGCACCCTCAGACTACAATCCTATACAGTAATACCTTGGATTGCAAGCATAATTCATTCTGGAACCGTGCTTGTAATCCAAAACACTCTTATATCAAAGTGAGTCTCTGGCGGGTGTGAGCGGGGCCGATTTCAGCCCGCTACACCTGCTCAAGGCGAGCGGTTACATTCCTACACTACTTGTATTGCAAGACGTCGCTTGTTTATCAAGTCAAAATTTATTTTAAAAATTTGCTTGTCTTGCAAAATGATCTCAGACCAAGTTACTTGCAATCCAAGGTATTACTGTACTTATTTTACTGGGAATAAACCCATTAATATCAATGGGACTTACTTCTGAGTAGACATTGCACTGTGTGTGCAACTGTATTTGCTTGCATACATCCATTGCTACTTTTGTCTCTTCCACCTTTGACTTGCTGTTGAATGTAGGCAATAAACTTCTTGAGGGCATTTTCTCTTTTTCTTTTTGCTTATGAAACTGTGCATTGTGCATTGTTGGTGCTATATAAATAATTATAGTATTGGCAGGCTTCAAAATAGGGGTGATTTTTGTGCTGTCTTTATGCGGTATGCCTCCCATTTGCCATTCTTTTTGTAAAAAAAAAGTGGTAAAAGATCATTTGCAAAAAAATGTGCTGCTAATTATGCTCTGGGGAAATGACAGATATCCACAAGATGCTTAATAAAACTCACATCAACTTTCCTTTGGTTTTTTGCATTTCCACTTCAGATTAAATCTGAGAAGAGGCAGAATGAAGCCAGAGTTCAGCAGTTAGAGAATGAAATCCAGCATCTAAGTGAAAAGCTGAAGAGCATGGAGGAAATCCAGGGTCTCACAGATCAGCAGCTTCAAGAAGCTGATGAGGAGAAAGAGAGAATAATTGCTCAGCTGGAAGATTTGGAGAATAGGGTAGGGCTACTCCTATTGAAAAGTATGTGAACAGTTTAGAAGTAAGATGTGCCCTCTGGCATAACACAAAAGCACCTAGCTGTTTGTTTATGTTTTAGTGTAAATGAATCCTGAGAGAGAGAAGTACCAGAGTACTCCTGCTACTTTAATTAATATTTTGGAACATGTATACATTAACATTCATTTATGTATGTTGTCAAGTCGGTTGACTTGAAAGACACTTTATCTCTTTTTCAGAAAAAAATGGAAGATGCCAGAGCACAAATGCAGTTCCTTGGCATTGATAAAGAGCTGAAGGAGTTAAAAAAAGCAATATCAGCTTCAGATAAACAGGCAGCAGCAGAGCTCTGTGCAGCCAAAGATCAGCTCAGGTCACTTCATGGGACTGTATGCAAAATTAATCAGGAGCGCAGTGAGGTACACCACTGTAAAATTATAAATCTTGAATATATTATGGAAATTATTTATCTCAGTCCATTGGTTTAATGACTTATAATTTAGGCGTACATTTCAATTTTGTTTTGAAGCATGGAAGGGACTTCCTTGATTTTATTTAATAATCAAATGACATATGTCCCTGTCAAAAAACCAGGGCTAGCCTTGTAAAAAAAAAAAAAAACCTTTTAAAAGGAAACAGTTTTGACAGGTAGCTGTCAAAGTTCCATGCTCCCATTAAAGGGATGGCTTGCACTTTTTCACTTTCCCAAGCACCTAGAATCTCAGGAAAGTGTGGAAAAGTGTGAGGAACCTGACAAGTGTCAGGTCCCAAAAAAAACCCAATCTAGAAAATCTTGCTGCGAACGAAGTGGGTGAAAAATAAAGCCTCTCTGGAACAGTGCCCATGGTGGGTGCCTGCTGTACTTTGAGAGCAGTCACCCCCCAGGACATTCCCCAGTGAAGGCTTGTTCAAGTCTGACTAAAAAATTCATTTTAAAAAATGTTTGAAAACATTTGTGCAAATGTTTTGTGCTAAAAGGATAAAAAGGATTTTAAAAGCGGGTGATGAACCAGTGATAGCCCCTGCAATGTGCTGCTTGGGTACTTTGAAGAGGCTGTCGCTACCTGTCAAATCAGAGATCGCGACAAGCGATCTCGGGGGTGGGGGAGGGGAAACAAAGCTGTGGCAAGTGCAAAAGGACTTGCGATCATGGCGGTGGGAAGGAGACAAGTTGGTCCTGCCACAGAGTCCCTGGGAATGGGATACCCACAGGAGGACCGAGAGGCAACAATGAGGGGGGGGCATCCCACGTTGAGCCCGATCGTCTGCTGGGTGCACCATGGGTTTCTTTCACAAACAACCCACCCTGCGTAGCTTATTTGCAGGGTGGGTTGTCATAACATGTGAACCTGCCCAGTATCTTACAGTTATTACTAGGTTAGACTCTATACCTTACTATACTAGAAGGTTAGAAAAAAATGGGGTTAGTGAAAGAGGAGCAGAATGAATGGGTCCATCACTTTGGCCAAAGTTCAGCTTTTTCAAGTAGCTGTTCACAATTCACATTCCTATTTGGAGATTACTATAGCTCCAAGCTATGGCAGCCGCCTCCTCTTCACTCTCTAGCTGCTTACTCAAGAGAGCCAGCATTTGGCTACAGGATTCGGCACAATGTCAGACCCTTTTAGAAAAGTAGTACCAATACATAGGACCTCTGCTCTGACAATTCTGGTGATTCTAGCTGGACGTGTACAAATGAAAAAGAACAGCACGTAATTCTTTCAATAGAGAAAATAAGTAAGACATAAATATAATGCTGTTTCAGTGTATAATCAGTACAGAGCGCCAGCAGCTGTGTAAAATAAATTAATTCAACACACACACCCTTTTTTTTTAAATTCTAGGAACTTGAGGAAGCAGAGAAGTTTTGTATGCAGGCCTCTCAGGCTTCTAACGATCTTGCCAGAGCAGAAGCAGAAATAGAATTGTTGCAGAAACTTCTGAAAGAAAAGGAGGAGCGAGTATGTTATTCACCTTACTCTACGTGATGCTAAGGAACACTGAACCGAGGGGCAAGAGTGAATATTGCCTATGTGGATATGAACGTGAAGTGCAAGGTTCAGTGATGTGTCTCCCAGTGAGCCTTTAAAATACAGTACAAGGCCTGGTTGGATATTAGTTTCCAGGAATAGAAAGTAGGTTCAGGGAAATCCTAGGGTCAGATCAGATGGATGTGGTATTTGGCTGGGAAGAGCAGTCAGGAAATGATGTGTGAATGCAAGTCTTGCTTCTTTTAAACTTGTTTCAGGAAATAGGATCAAACCAGGCCAAAACATCTAGCTAATGTTTTTGTCATGCCAAAATTTGCAGAGCAGTCGATTTTGTAGCTCAGTGTTAAGTGTCCAGTTATGCCTAGCGTCAGTGTATGTGAGGCCAAAAGGGTTTTGACTAAGATGCTTTTTGATGATTTCAGCAGGAAACGGAAAAGGTTGATGCTGAGACTGCTGCTTCCCATTTTCAGAAAGAGGAGACTGATCAGTTAAACCAGCTTCTGAAATGCCAGAAAGCAGAAATTGACCGACTACGCAATGCATTAGATCAGGCTGGGACAGGTAATGTTTTCCATCCAGTTTGCTTTTCTTGCAATGTAGTTCTGTTTTTGAACAAATTCAGATGTATTCTCACCATTCCATAATCACTTCTCCCTGAGACCCTCTACAAGCCATGAAATGTTTCCTTTAAAAATAAAATAAATTAAAATTAGGTTTCCTAAGATGGGCATTGTATGTTTCATAAAATATTTATGAGCTATCCCCCCACCCCACTGCAACATATATAAACAGAGCAAGAATCTAATTATTACTTTTATTACTTTTTAGCTATGTTATTACAATTAACAGTATTTGACACCTTAAGCAGCACCATTTAAAATACATAAAACTATATTATAAAACCTCAATCAGTCAAAGTAACAAACAACATCAGCTTAAAAGCCAGAATCAACTAAAACCACTTGGTCATGTCACTGAAAATGTCTTTAAAAAACATAAAGGTCTTCCTATAGTGTGTTTATGTTCAGGTATGTATTTCTAATCTCAGGATTTCAAAATTTGAAGAATTCATTCTGTTTTTTTAAATTCAGTATTCCTAAGCAAATAAGAATATGTTGACCGACATCTGTGGCTTTGGCATTCTTCCTGTTCATACAAATTATTTACACTGAATCAGTGTGTCTCCTTATAGATACTCTTTGCTGCCCACTTAAATGTAAATGGAGCATCTAAAGCTTTTGCTAATGTCTAAGGTTTGTCAAGGCTAGTTCTCCATATAAAAGTTTTGTCCTTTTTTTGTCACTTTCCATCCTGAGCAGAGTACAGACTTTGAACTTCAAAGCATTTCTATAAACATTAGTAAAGTGGCCCAGTCACTCTTCACACTTTAGAGGCTTTAAGTGTTGAACTGTCACACCTGAGTGGCAAAACATACTATCTCTCAAAATACATTATGTATTCAACTATGTACATTATGTGTTCAACTGTGACTAGAATCTAAACACGCTTACTAGAGAATAAGTTCCATCAGACACAATGGGATTTGCTTCTGAGTAAACATGCATAGGATTAAAGTGTATGTTTTTTATTTGTTTCCAAATGTTCTTAAAATGTCACTACATACTAGTGACAAAATAAATACCCATTATGCAACCACAATTGCAGTTAGACTATATGGACAGACTTAATTACCTGTTCAGTAAATAAACTCCACCTGCTTAATTGTTGAGGCAGGACCGATGCCAAACCATTACATTTTATTGACCTATAGTCCAGGATGATGCAAATTATATGTTCATTTTAAAAATACTTTTTTTGCTCTACATACCTTACAGCCTCCTCTAGCCCATACGGGTTGGAAGGATGTGCTGAAAGTGGCTGAGCAAAGCTTGAGGATTTTGAGAAACCAAAGGGTTGACTGAATGAGATTTCCAGAGGTCAAGAGAAGGGGCTTCAGTGCCCCATACAACTCCTTTCCTCTCCTCATCACTAGCAGAAGAAGACAGACATGCAAAATACCCCCAAAATCATGCAAGCACCGCATTCTTCAGGCGAGCATTTAGTTGTTTGATTGAGGAGTTTTTAAATTTACCTGTAGCTCCACACATATAATGGGCTAAAAATATAAATTATCTTGCAGGCAAGAGGGAGGAAATTGGCAGCATATTGGATGAAATAGCAGCACTCAGGCATGCCATCTCTCACCAGAATGATGCCATCACCAGAATAATGGATCCACTCAAATGGAAGGGACATTTGTATTATATTCCATCTTCATCACAGGTATGAAAACTAGAGTGGCATTTGATGGGAAGGAATCAGATATGGAAATATTTCCTAATCTGCATTTAAATGTGCTTAAGGGCGCAATACAATGGGGATGCCCATAAGCCTCCAAACTTGGAGGCTTCCGGGCATCCTATGTAGAGCTGTCTAGCGGCAGCGCTTCGGACAGGGAGGTTAAGGAGGCCGGAGCACCGCTAGGGTACATTGTATCCTAGCACACCCAGTCTCCTTCCCTCCCCGCCCCCCCAGAATTCCCTCTTTACCTCTTCTCCGAGGTTGGTCTTACGACCTCGGAGAAGCAGCTGGCACGGTGCTTTCCACGCTGGCTGCGGGGTGTGTGTGATCCGAGCACAAATCCCCAGCTTTGAGGTCAGAGCTCTTTCCCGACCTCGGATCTGGGAATCTGAAGCATCCTATTGCCCTCTAGCTACGCTGGCTGGGGCATGCTGGGAGTTGTTGGCCAAAAACATCTGGGGACCCAAGGTTGGAGAACACTGCTCTAGAGTCTAGACACTGTCTAGGAGCCATAAGATTTCTCTGCCCATGAATTTAGAAAAGCAGATTTGGCGATAACTACTATTGTATTGGAAGCCTCTGCCTTGCCTCAAAGCTAGCTCCCCTATAAACAGAAGTTCTCCAGAGTTAAGCAAAGGTAGCTTTGATCAAGGAAGGAAAAATGTGTTGAGCCTCACGAATCTAAGGTCTAAACTACACATTACTACTTGAACATCTGTTTATCACCACTTCTCTGCAGTGCAACACTGGGAGAGGCTGATTTCTACAGAAGGCGTAGGTGATTAACTCCTACCCCACTTACCCAACCTGCTTTCTCCCTTCCCCAGCCAATTTCCCCCTAGCCCTAGTTATATACATGTGGAAACAAGGTACAGCCTCAAGGAAGAAGAAAGTCCACAACCTCTCTAGGCAGCTTCTTGAATTGGGGAGTTTCCAGAGCAAAATGGCTGCAGAGCCTTCATTCATGCCTTTGTCTCTTCAGCAAATGGTAGCAGAAGCTCCTTGTACGCTTGCTTAATTGCAGCACATATGGTGGTACAGTAATGGTACAGTAATGCTTAGACATGTACTGCCTTGTTTCGTAAGAAGAAATCTTCTGATTTGTGCAGTGGACTTCCAAACCTGTTATGCAAACCAGTCGCTTCTTGCTGTGTGTTGCAGCTCTTCTAGATTTAATCCAAGGCTCTACCCTGAATGACTCAGCTGAATCTCAGGCATACTAGTTACCTCTTTTAATGGGCCTGTTCCTTAATATACAACTGCTCTTTATTTATCATGGGTTGTAGCTCCATTGCCTTTCTGACTGAGATATCTGTGTATGTTGCTCACGGAGCATATGTTTTCAGACAGCATAGTATTGTACCAGCACAAGATAGGAATCATGGTTAGCTTGGAGGTTGAGCTAACGCAGGCAAGGCCAGATTAAAAGACTAACCAGAGGCCACATTATCCTGTATTTTGGCATTCACACATGAAGTTGGGAATGGGGAGTTGGTATTTTCTTCCTTCTGCTGGTGAAACTACCAGTGCATTTAGATTTTCCTGCTCCTGGAAGAATAGTCTCTGCTGCCCTGTCTTTACCTTGAACTCGAACTCCTCCAGTTCCTTACCAAAAAGCAAAGGGAACTGCCAGATGACAGTGGGAAATATCTCTGTTGAATATTTGTCTTAACATTGGATGATGATGATGATGATGATGATGATGATGATGATGATGATGATGATGATGATTGCTTTCAAAGGCATCTACTCCTGCATCTCAGAGTACCAAAGATTCTGGTGTTGGCCTGCAGTGTCCTATGTCAACCCCAATCAATAAAGGGCATACAGAAGGCAAGCAAAGCAAGAAGAAACATCCAGTCTCCCCTGCTGCAAGAGGATGCTGGTTGCATGCGTCAGTCAGGAATGGCCTGCAAGAATCTCCCTCCAGTGGAGGTAAGTCCATTCAGTTGTCATTCAGTGTCTGGCCTTCATGGTTGTTTCTGTCATTCTTCATTTGGCAAACAGCTCCCTGCCAGGCAGCTCTGTAGTTTCACCTATCACTGTAAAGTCAGATGTCCCACTTTCGGAAAGTCTCCCTGCCAATATGCTGCTATGTAGCCGTTAAAAACGCACATGATTGGTTGTACTCAGGATCCTATTAACCATGCCAATGCACAGGCATGCAAGTTGTAATCTCCTTCTGCCTTCCTACTTTGTGCAGTGGCTACTATAGTCACCCCATTTTTGCAGCCATTCTTACCCATATCCTGTCTGGATGGGAGCAGCTCCACAGCTTATATGTTGCTGTTCCTTATTCTAGAGAGAGTATTTTTATTTCTTTTTATTTATATCCTACTTACTAGCCCAGAAGAAGCTTTCAAAGTGGCACACAAAAACACTGTACAAAATTGCAATAAAATCAGACAAATATAAATCACATTAAAAAGAAATAGTAACAGATATCCATTGCTGAGCCTTCTACAACAATCAACTTAGAACTGAGTTTCTGCACCCTGTGTCTTTTTGCCCCCTGAAGGTGCTTGTTTGTTTGTGTTTCTGTTCTCCTCTTATACGAAAGACAGTATGTCTTAACCTCTCAACTCAGATTATTTTTGCTGTGTCCCCAAATGCAGGAAACCAAGAAGATGGTGAAGTGAACACTCACAGTGAACTTACCTTTGTACCACCTCCTGGCTCAGTCATTTATACTCTGCTGCCAGATGGTGCTCCAGCACCTCAGGGAACAGTGGTGTATGGCCCACCTTCTCCTGTACCAGCCAATGGAGGACAGCTTGCTCCTACTACAGTTATATATGGCTCACCTCCTGCTGGAGCTCAGCTTGTTTATAGCCCTCTTCCTGCTAATTGTTCAGTGCCTCTTGTTCCTGTCGGAGTACTTCATTGCAACATACCTGAGCATCATAACTTGGTAAGATTCCTGGCTCATTAGATGCCAGGTTTTGAAGCTAAAATAAATGTCTCTTGATTTAGTGTTGTGGCTAAGAGTTGGAAGTTCCCTGGTCCTCACCTCCAGCCAATGAACTCACGAGATAGTCTTAGGTAAACCACTCTTTTCTCTCAGCCCCCCATGTCCCCTCCACGCCTCTCAATCTCTAATATGGGAATGATAATACAGCACTGTGATAAGAATCACTCAATAATGTATGCAAAGTGTCTTGAACACTTGAGCTGTACCGTCTAATGACTGGATTTTCAAAGAAATATTCTAACTCAAGAGTTCATAATAAGATGAACTAATTCTTGCTTTTTAAATGAACCTTGTTTCTCGGTGTACTCTTTCAAACAAGGAAATGAGTAATGTATTTTGTGCATACTGGGAAAGAAATACATATTTGCTAATATTGTAGGTTTCTTTGATTTCTCTTTGGAACTTTTTAATATTTCCCTTTTTTGATAGAAACATGACAATTACCACCTTTCATGTAAAGCATGTTAAACTTCAAAACTGCTACAAATGCTTATTTACAACACAATTCTCCCACTGTGAATTCATGTGGTGTACACTATTTGGCCCACGCCAAATGAAGTGAGATGGGTGGCTACTAAGAAGAGGGCCTTTTCCCTTGTGGAAATCTGGTTGTGGAATGCCCTCCCCAGAGAAGCTCACCTGTTGCCTACATTGTGATCTTTTCAGTGCCATGTCAAGAACTTTTTATTCTCCCAGGCATTTTAGTCCTTCAGTTTTTATCATTTTATATCTGCTGCTGTATTCTTTGCACTGCTGCTGATTTTTACTTTTGTTTTGTTACGTAGTTTTAAACTTTTAAAACTTTTATATTGTTTTATTGGGCTCTATTTTATGGTTTTAATTGTTGTGAACCAGTCAGAGAGCTTTGGCTATTGGGCAGTATAGAAATGTAATAAAGAAAATAAATAATAATACACCATGATATTTGGGGTTGAGGCGCATGTCTCTAAACACACAGTGGACAAAGCCATGGCTCTCCAGCAAGTGTCTGCTGTGTACTCCCACATGTTTGCTTCTTCACTTCAAGCCTTACATTGTTTTCCACAAGGTATGCATTGAACATGCTGGAGGCTTGTGACTGTGTGAAGCACCCTTACATGATGAGCAACACAGGAACTCTAATGGCACTGTTTTTATTCCTCTATTGCAGGAAAATAAAATCTTGAGGCTAGAAGACAGTATAGACAAGTTGGCATCTCGGAGACATGAAGGCGAGTGTCCTAGAGCCTCTCATCATGAACGTAATAAAGAGATGGAAGAATTGCACCAAGGCATTCAAGACCTGTTGAGCGAAAGAGAAGAGCTGGAGCACCAAGTAGCTGAGCTGCGTAGGGTAGCCCAGAAACGAAATAAACGCAAGTGAGGACACTGTATCAAATCTTTAACAAGTTTTTTCCTCCATAGTCTCTGTTCACAGTGTCGCAGTACTCCTTACTGCGCATGCACTTTCACCAAGAATGAACTAGGAAATGCTGCATAGGAAGCTGCCTTGTACCATGTCAAACTGTCCATCTAGCCCAATATTGCTTATTGTGACAGATAGCAGCTCTCTGGGATCTCAGACTGGGTTTCCCATCACCTGCCTGTTGTCCTTACAATCTCCCACCCCCACCCCCGGTCTGCTTTTCTCATGCAGTCTTGTGTGCGCTGGAGTGAATGTTGCATGGCCACTCGTTTGCCATAGTATACTGCTATTCTGGTCCAAAAACAAGTCATTGCATTTTTCGGTCTAGCTGAGCTTGTTTGTCAGTCTTCTGTTTCAGCCTGCCCCCAACCCTCTTTCTAATGTGAGATCTTTTACCAGGGGCTAGCAGCTTTTTCTCCTAGAGCTGTGGAGAAAGCAGTAGTACTGTATAGGGGTGCAGTGGTGGGAACAGCAGTGCTTGAATTACAGTGTGCCAAAAGTGGGCCAGCCCCTTACTTTTTGTGCCAACTACCTTAGTTGCTGTTAGGAGAGATCATGATTTGGCTAAAATGGGGTGGGTGGGGGGGTTGTGATTTACAGTAAGGTCTTCCCCTTACCTTGCCTTGCCTTTTCCTCTATAATTTGTCCACTGGGAGAAAGCTGAACCAGTAAAACCTCTTGATGCCTGTTCACCTTCTACATTAACTTCTTAACCCTGTGTCTTTTAGAGACTTGGTTGATGGGTCCATGAGTGGCGTCATTTCAGAGCTGGAGTTCGAGAAATCTCTTCAGCACCATGGAAACATCATGGATGAAATAGAATGCATGGAAAAGACTCTTCTGAAGCGACGGGCAGAACTCAGGGAGGCAGACAGACTTATTGCTGAAGCTGAAAATGAACTTGAAAATACTCGCGGAAAAAGTAATCTTTTATTTTGTTTGTTTCAAATAGTTTTGTGGAAACCCAGAATTACATAGGGCATATTAGAACCTCCAACCTGTCAACCCTTGGCTATAGATAGAATTGCCAGATTCACTATGGGACAAGAGTTCATGTGGGCTTGATAGTTCCATATAAAAGGGACATTCTGATAGAGCACCTTCTCTCTCTCCACTGCAGCTCTGTGACTGGAAAAGTGGTTCCTACCAAAATCCTTCTATCAGAGGGCAAGGGGTAGGCAACCTGTGGCCATCCAGATGTTTTGGCCTCCAACTCCCATCAGTCCTAACCAGCATGGCCAGCATGAGGGATGATCAGTAGGCCAAAACACCTGGAGGGCCACAAATTGCCCACTGCTGTGTTAAAGGTACAGGAGCCCGGTTCCCTACTGGATCTGACAAGCCTAAGAGTGGAGATTTTATTTCTAATTTTCAGTAAGCTAACCCTGACATTATTTAGACACATACCCAATTAGCTGTATTTACCTTCAGCTGCCTTCCTTGCAAGGATTCTGACATTCATCCCTCTCTCCCAACCCACCTCTGCCTCTTGAAGATTCACTGGTTGACATCATGCCACACTCTGGAACTGATCCCAATGCCACAGCAGCATCCTTTGTGCAGGAGTGAGACCTTGATGGGGGCACTTGACATATGTTCCAGTTCATATTGTTAATCATATCTCTCGGATTCTGCTGTGGCATTTTTAGTTGCTAAAGTAAAGACCAGATCCAAATCTCCCTGCGTGATTTTCTGAGCATAATTGCACTCCTTCCTGAAAGTAATTTCCATGAGTAGTACCACACATGGAAATGTGTGTATGGACTTGTGTAGGGAACATGTTTCCATGTGTCTGTAGCCACTGGAATGGCTGTACCTTATTTCCCTGTTCTAAGCAAAGGAGGCATCCATGATGGGTTATGCCCTACCACTACCCAGGGCAAGGCAGGGAACATGTGACCCGGCTTTTGCCTAGTCCCTCTCTCTGGCTCCTCCTCTCTCCAGTTTGTTCCCTGCCTTTGCCCAGGACAGAGCTTGCAAACAACCTCGTCATTTCTACTGCTTCTCTTTTCACTATCTCTACTAAAATAGTCCCTTTCCTTCAAACTTTTCTAATAACCTACCATTTAAAAAAAAAAACCCTCCTCAGCCTTTCTCTCTGAATTTCTCCCTCTGCTTCTGGGTGACTGCCTATGTGAGTACAGGAGGTTACCAGTCAAGAAAGGCAGACGGTCAGACATATCCAAATAGTCAGAATCATACCAAACTGAGCTAATTCCAAAGCCTAGAGCTGTTACTGCCCATTCTACCTAGGCAGCAGCCCCTTTGGCCTCATTCAGCACAAATGCTCCGATGTTGGAAATAGGTAAAGCCACCACCTGGTCCAGCACTGTAGTCCATTTGTGAAACGGTACAAATTGGCTGCTTAGGATTCAGCAGAGGCCACCTTCAGGCAGAGAGTGCTGCAGCAGATGGATCCTCACAAGTCTTAAATCTCTCAGCCTCCTCCCTCCCGCATTCTACTGATTGGCTTGTGCACATCCCATCATGGATGCCTCTTTGCTAGAACAGGGAATAGAATATCGCAGACTCGCCATGAAGGCTCCTTCCTGTTCTAAGCAAAGGAGGGGATCCACACCACACCCAAAATTTACAGAGGCCATATCATATGGGATGATGTTCAGTTTCTTAAACCATCTATGCACATCCAGTTTTTGCCCACCTCTCTTGTGTGTGTGTGGGGGGGGGGGCTCCTCAGACTGCTTATTTCCTTTTCTACCTTCTTACTCCTTCCTAATGGTAACAAGCACATACGGCTCCTTGGAATTACTCTGCCTGTTGCTTGGTCACGAAACGAACTGGAGGGAGGAGGAGCCAGATGGAGGGACTAGGCAAAAGCCTGGTCACATGTTCCCTGCCTTGCCCTGGGTTAGTGTGGGGGCATAACCCATCATGGATGGCTCCTTTGCTTAGAACAGGAAGTGAGTATCCAATGCTCCTATCTGGAAATGGAGCCTGGTTAATTATCTTTTAAAAGGACAGTAGAAAATTTCATTTAAAAAATATTTCTAGTAGGTAAATCTCCCGTTTTTGGGGACTTCAACTCCCAGAAGCCCCTGCCAGCATGGCCAGTGATGAGCCATGCTGGGAGTTGAAATCCCAAACCTCTGGAGATATACTTTCTGCCCACCCTTGTTCTAATGGATTTGTTTTCCTGTCTAATGGTTTCCTTTCTGTATGCTAATGAGAGAGAGAGAGAGAGTGCCAAGTAACAGCCTTCTAATTTGAACAGGAGTGTATGGGATAGGTGTTCTTTTCAAAATGCTTTTTCTTTCTCTAGACCAAGGACACTATTCAGAAATACAACAGCTCTAAGCAACATTTGTCTCGTACTGAGAAAGAAGCTGAGGAGCTAGAACGACGGGCTCAGGAGATGGCTGTGAGACTTGTAAAAGCAGATCAGCAGCTAAGGTGAACTGGAGTTATGTTAAATCACATTATTTGGTCCTACATAGCAGGGTTGGCCATGTTGTGGCTCAGGAGATACTTGTGGCTTCTGGGCAGGTCACTCAAGGGAGAAGGAAGCTACACATCTGTTTCTGGATTAACTAGATCCCCTCATTCACTATTAAGTGGCCGTGTAAGAGCTGCTATGGGGGAGAGGAAACATGGGCATCCACACTAATGGGGCTCCTATCTGATTGAGAAACCAGTAACATGGATAACATGTTTGTTTTGATAGTGCTCCTTTTGTATGTCTATTATAGTGTTGATTGGTTTTAACTGTGCACTTAGTGATTTTATTGTATGCCACATCTAGGGCCTGTCTGAGCCAGGATAGCAGCAGCCTATATAGTAATAGCAAACTCATTCTCTGAGTGTGGATCCTTATGTAGCCAAAGTGGCCCCATCCACGCACCAGAGGGAGGAAGGCTTGAGATAAACCCCAGTGTTACCGAATGTTAGAAGTGCAAAAAAAAACCCCAAACAAATCGTCTGGGGGACGACGACGACGACGATTCAAACAGCCCAATGAAGACTGAGCATGCTCAGTGGCCATGAATTGTTTGCCAGCTTGAGAAGAAGAAATGGAAAACTGAGGAGGGGGGATGGAGTGCAGTATCCTGGAACCCTGAACAGGAGCACTCCACACTGCTACATTTTATTATATGTCCCACCTGTATACATTTGAAATACAAGCTTGAAACATAAAATAGATTAAGGGCCATGGGCCCATAATTCGAAACTGCAGTTAGCCACCATTGAATCCCCCCCCCCCCCCCAGCGATAGGGTGGGATATAAATAAAAATAAAGACCACTCAGGAAAGTGAACGGAAGCTAATGAAAAAGTTTCAGTTCTGCATGCATATATCAGATTTCATATCATAGATCATAGAGTTGGAAGGAGCCTACAAGGCCATCGAGTCCAACCCCCTGCTCAATGCAGGAAACTAGAGGAGGGGTCTCCCATCCAAGTAACAACCAGGCCTGACCCTGCTTAGCTTTCCACACTCAGACAAGCTGAGCCAGCGTGAGCCACAGGCCTGTTCATTTCTGTGCCACTTCTCCTGACAACAAGCTGGGACCACAGCAGCTAGGTAGATTGTCCTTAAGGACTGAGAGCTAGGTTGAGAGAAAGGAAGTGATTAGAAGGGGTTATTGAAGGTGGGTGTGTCCTGTGGCTATTGACTGCATGACATTTCTGGTATTTGGCTGTTTTGGTTTATAACTTCGGATCCTGGTTTTAAAAACCCTGTAAGAACTTGAACCCGTCATCATCAGCAAGAAAACAGAGAAGTTTTTTTAAAAAGGCCTTTTATGCATGCATTTCAGATTGCTTCAAGCAGGTGCAAAGGATCTAGAACAACACAAGATGGAACAAGAAGGGATTCTGAAAGAAATCAACAAAGTTGTGTCTGCAAAAGATTCTGAATTTCAATCCTTGAGCCAGAAGATTGAAATATTGACTGAAAGGTACATTAGATTGGTTTGGTTTTCAAAATCATATTTGAGAGATCAATTTTTCTGGCTAAGTAGGGCAGTTTGTGAAGCCTTTTTTCAGGCGCTTTGTGTTTTTTCACTTGCATATTTGTACTGCGACTAAAGCTCATAATATAATTCTCATAATGCACTAAGCAGAAGTGTAAGACATCCATACACAAATAAATAAACAGTTGCATCTGTCATCATCTCTGGAAGATGCCTGCATTCAGAACAGCCTCCTCCTTTCTCTTCTCTACAACCTCTCACTGTCCATACTTGCTGCTGAGAAGGACTAGAGTAGTGTTCTTCAGTTGGGCATTACCACAGGCTCACCAAAGCTGTATAGTCTCTCTCCTCTATAACCTTTTCTGCTACTCTCAGTGGCCACCCGTGCATCAGGCCCTGCAAGTTCCTTTTTGACAGTAGCATATATGTGCATCCGTGGACACACAGCATTTGTGAGTGGGGCTCACCAGCTGCTGAGATGAGTTGAACCCGTGGCAGTTCCAGGCTAGCAGTTCAGAGCATGCTGCTTGCTCACTCCAGCATTTAATTGAGCAACACTGGATCACAGTTTATTTGCATTTCCTCAAAAATATATTTTAATTCCAAACCTTTTTAGTCCTTCAGAAGCTGCAGGAAGATATACAAGTTGCAGGAGGTAATGAAGATCACCATCTCCAGATTCTTAAAGAAGCAGAAAATATTCTTCAGAGCAAAAAGAGTGATCTAGAGAGGCTGAAGGATCAGGTGAGTAGAATTTGTGGTGTGCCAAATCCACACTATCCTGAGATGCACATGTTCTGAGTTATCAGTCCCAGAGTAGCCAAGTAAATAGCCAGGAAAGGAGGGTTTTGGTAATGACCAGAGTAGATGAAATCTTATTAACTCATTTATTACGTGTTTTTAAAAGCACCTAAAATTGCTAGGTGCTGTACAAAAAAATAAAAATAACACAAGCCTTGTCAAGGGGTTTACAGTCTAAAAGTAAATATAGGACACAGTAGGGAGGAAAGGGAAGGAAGATCAATTAGATAAGCCCCGGTGAAGAGATGTGTCTTAAGGAGGTGCTTGAATGTAAAAACAGGAAGTGAGTTTTTTGGCATCAGGTGGAAACATTCCTGTGATAAGGAGCAGTAAGGGGAAGGGGATGTGGGTAGGGAATAGCAAGGGCAATCCTAGGCTTAACTGGG
Source organism: Shinisaurus crocodilurus (assembly GCA_021292165.1). Lineage (NCBI taxonomy): Eukaryota > Metazoa > Chordata > Lepidosauria > Squamata > Shinisauridae > Shinisaurus > Shinisaurus crocodilurus. The sequence continues at coordinate 673,725 of JAHFWL010001192.1, read as the reverse complement.
ATTAAGTTCCAAAGAGGAACATATAGAGAAAGAAGAGAATGTTGATATAGAGGAGCAAGACCAAGAAGATATTTGAACATTCGTATATTTTAGTCACGACTCTTCTTACACAGATTTGCTGAAAATAGATGCATCAGCTAAATACAGTAATGTTTTAAAGCGTCGGTGAAATGGCCTCTTCACTTGTTACTTAGCTTCTGGTGTTCTACCCTTAGGGTGATAAGGAGCAGACCTTGCACTCTTGAGACACTGCTTCCTTCACTGTAGATGATAATTATATAGGCAGCACTTCAGAGTGTTCTAGACATTTCAAATATATTATGTCAATAATCCTTACAACAACCCTGTAAAACTACTGTTGTTACCCTGTATTGTAGATGGACTGGGTGGGGTGGGGGGGACGAAAATGGAGATACTAATGGAACATCTAAGGCCACCTAGCGAGTTCATTGCTGGAGTGAGCTTTGAACCAAGATCTACTCGGCTTGCTGCTCAGCCACTGTGCTAGTCCAGCTCTTGAAATTAGTGAGTGCCCTGAGAGATCCTGCATTCAAATAATCCCAGGGGCCAAGTAGCGAGTGAATAATCTGAAAGTGTGATGGGTATAGATCTACATCCCCCCCCCCCCCCCCGTCTCATTTTTCTAGACTGCAGCTCAACAGCAGGAGCTGCTGCTTTTGGACAGACTACTTGATCAAAAGAAGGAAGAGCTACACCTCCTCCAAGACAGCATTGTCCAGAAAAGTGCTGACCTCACGGAAGCTCTCAGGGATGGTGAGGCTGAGGTGGCTGAAAAATGGCGACAAATAAAGGTTTTCCAATCATGTATTTATTTTTGGGAGCTCATTTATGACTTTTTTTAAATTGGAAACTATTTCCTTTAGCACTTGTAGTTCAAGCCTTAATACATAAGTTTTCTGGACCAGCTAATTGATAATATCCCAGCTATGTGGAAAGCAGGGTGTGGGGAAGTGAAGTGCAAAAAATAAAATGAAATTATTTATGTTGCAGTCCTTTACGCATTTACCTGGGAGTAAATCCTGTTGAACTTAATAGGACTTACATATGAATAGGTTTGTACTGTCTGTGTTAAACTATTCTATTTTTAAGCATGGCAGTGTTGGTTCTTTTGCCTAGGAGGTAAAGTCTTTTCTAGCAGACCTGAGTGTTCAAAAGGGAGAACTCAGCGCCCAGCTAAGTGAAAAGAGAGCCCAGCTTTCTCTCATAATGCAGGATATCCGAAAAGAAGAAGGAGAAACTGCAGGATGTCCTGGGACTGATCATGAAGCATAAGACAGGTTTGGCTTAAAAACAGTTGTCATGTCTGTTACATGCTTAGCAACCCTGCTCACATTGGCAGAAACTAAACCAGTGACAGGATTGTGGGGAACAGCTATAATTACTATACTAAACTGCTTAGAAAGTAAGTAAGAGAAGGGAGATCAAAAATAGACCTAAAAATAGGCTGACCTCTGCTTATCAGATACTTGAGTGAGGATAGATTAAAACCTGGAAATAACAATAAATATTGTTCTGTATCTTCTGGAGGGCATTCCAGACCTTTGGGTTACCCTCTCCCTCGGGTCAACAGGCAGAGTCCGATAGTGATGATCTTCTCCAGGGGGAGGGGCTACCCTTTCTGCCCAGCTGGCTCTACGTGGTGTCAGATTGATAGGGTTCTAGCTGAGCTCCGTGGAGATCATGTAGAAGAAGAAGAAGAAAAGGGGAAATTGTATTTGGTGCTTTTTGTTAATTCCCTTTTCAGTTTATCTCCCCTTCACCCGCCTGACACGTCTCCCTTTCCTGTCCCTAACTGAGATGAGGGAATGAGTTATTAGGGAGGACACGCAGCAAAGAGGCGATCCCCTGCCCTGCCCTGTTTTACTCTGTTGTGGTCTTCCTCCACCTGGAGTTCAGGTGAAGGCCAGTGTGCAACAGAGATGGAGTGCTGAGAGGATCGGGCAGAGGAGCTGTTGCTTGGGAAAGACTCCTCTGAGCCAACTTTGTAAGCGTCCCACATGACACCAAATAGCAGCAGACCGATGAGTCTAGCTGGGGGCCCTACATCTCATTCCCCACCATTCCCAGACCTCAGTGGAGAACAGGGCGCATCCAGAATTTCTCAACTGGGTCAGGCAAATCATCTCATGGGAGATGTGGAGAGCACGTTCCCAAGTTGATTGACAGCAAGTGCCAGGATCGTTCACACTCCAGGTCTGGGGACAGGAGGCTCATAAGGGGAAAAAGAAGAGGTGACACCACCATTCTAGGTTCTTGCGTTGTTAATTGTCAGGAGGTGGATTGAGCTGCCCATAGTTCCTCCCCGGGACCTCTGGCAAGTTGCATGCAGCCTGGTTTGGCAGGGAATCCAGCACAAATCCTGCCCTTGGACCCCACTTCTGATTGTTAGAAGTCTGGAATTACTGCAGGATCACTTCAGTGGATCAGCCGCCACCACCACCACCCCAAATACTGCAACTGAGGATTAAAATCTGAGCAGAAAGAGATTTCGGAGGGTGTGTAAGAGCACTGTGAAAAAAGGAAACACGAAGCTCTCTCAGACTGAGTCAGGGCATTGGCCCATCTGTCCCAGTATTGTCTGTGCTGACCTTCTCCAAGCTGGTACCCGTGCTAGCTGAGGATGATGGGAGTTGTAGTCCACCATATCTGGAGGGCACCAGCTGGTCCTACCCCAGTGCACAGCAGCTCTGCAGGGTTTCATTCATGAGTTTTTCCCACCATTGTTACCCGAGATCTTTAGTTGTTGCTGTTGTTTAAACTGGAGATGGTAGGGATTGAATCTGGGACCCTTTATTTCATTTGATTGGCTTACTTGAAATTTACGTGGTTTTGTGTTTGCTGTCAATTATTAGAACTCAAGCATGTTCTGGAAATGTTGCAGTTTGAAAGCGGTGAACTAGAAGGCTTAAAACTCCAGCATAACCAAAAACTGAATGAATTGGAAAAAATGCAAGTTGAGATCCTGGAGGTATGTGAGGGTTAATTTTTCCCTGATTATACCACTTAGGAAACCCTGCACACAGCTACTTCCAAACATGTTTAATCTCGGCAAGATCTACAGACACCATTACGTTAGCAGTTCTATCCAGTTGGTGCCCATCACATTTCTGCCAACTATATCCCATGCTACAGCCCCTGTGCATGTTACATTAGTTAGGAATGCAACTAAGAAGATGTTTTAAGTGTCCATCTAAAAATGTACAATGTGAATGAGACACACAAGTATCTAACTGGTACACTCATCAGGGAACTGTGATTGGTAGCAGGTCCATACTGAGTGTATACTGAGTAGCAAACCCATGTTTGCTTCTGTGTGATGTTTGAATTGGCCATTACAATGTAACAGATATGTTACCTGGAGGAAGTATCACATTTTCCCAGGTACAAAATGTATTGCTTTGATTGCTCAAAAAGTGAGATATCCCTGAAAGAACAACATGACTTTGAGGAGACATTTGTGAAGTGCAAAACTTACATTAAAAAAATAAATCAGTGCACTTTTAGGGTGAGTTTGTATGACATGGCAACCCACCCTGCAAATAATCTACTCAGTATGGGTTGTTCGTGTGTCTGACAGACAATCAGACTCACTGTGGGTTGTCCTCCCGCATGTATCCTAGGGGCAGTGTGGCAGAACCCATCTTGTCTCCTCTCCCCACTGCAATCATGACCCCTTTTGCTGGTCGCTGCAGCTTTCCCCCCTTTCCCCCCCCTGGAGATTGCTTTTTGCGATCTCTGAAGTGCCCAAGCAGCTGTCACTGTTTTGCCACTTTTTCTTTTGTTTGTTTGCACAAGAAATGTGTGCAAATGTTTTCTATATTATTTTTTTTAAAGTTTGGTTTGGTGTTGCACAAATGCATAACTCTAACTACCGAAAATTTGTGGCCTTGCCTGGTCAATGCCTGCTGTCAAAGCAAACACCAGCCATGAACATTGACAAAGCCAGGCTTCAAATACGTTACTTTGCTTTCATTTGAGAGTTGTCAAATGGCGAGCTGTCAAGCGCAAAGCAAAGGCACAAGATCTTTGCTTGCGAAAGGAGGTGGTGACTACATCACCCCCTTCACAGCGGGATCCTCTAGGTTTTAAGTTTGCACCTGACAGTTCTCAGTGTCCTCCACCCTTTCCCGAGCCGCTAGGTTCTCAGAAAAGTGCAGCCCACCCCATTTACCGGAGCAGTTACTTTTGACAGCTGCCAAAAGAAAGGGTTTCTTCTAAAACAGAGTTTTTGACAGGGGCATATTCAGCCATGAAATCTGTATTTCTGCAGGCATTCTGCATTTCTGTAGCTGCAGGCACTCACCAGGACATTGACCAGGCATGGCTTCAAATTTTGGGTAGTCAGAGTTGCGCACTTGTGCAACTCCAAACTACCAACCCCTGCCCCCCAAAAATTACCAAAAATATTTGCACACATTTCTGGCACCAGGAAAAAAAAAAGTGGCGAACCAGTGATGGCCTCTCCAATGTGCTGCTTGGACACTTGATGGAGTGGCTGTCACTGGTGCTGGCTCGGGCGAGCTCAGCAAGAGCAGCAAGGGTTTTTTTTGCTGCTCTTGCTGAGTGGCTCACTCACTACTTCCCTCAACCCATGATGGGGTCGGTTGCCCAGGTTCAGATGACAGAACAACCCATTGTGCGTTGAACAATCCCTAAAACAAGCCACCCTGCAAGAAGCAGGCTGGGTTTGCACAGGCACGACAACCCACTGTGGCTAGTTACCCACGATGGGTTGCCGTGTTGTGCGAACCCAGTCACTGTGTACAAAAAACTAAACTGTATGGAAAGACTCCAGGGACCATAGTTTTCCAAAAATTTGCCCCGGTTACCCATAGGGCAGACAGGGTGCAGGAATATGAACACTTTCAAAGGTATTTATCCTAAACCAAAAGGGAGTTAATATTGTACAGCTATGTCACACTAGAGACAAGGCAACCATGGCAAATGGGTGCACTGTGAAATAAAATGAAATCTGTTCCATTGTTCCATTTGTGTTTAATTCCTAGGGGAAACTGGAGTTGGAGAATCTCCAGAGAGCTGCTCAGGAGGAGCGTGGCGAAGTGGAACGCCGAGAGGCAGCTTCTTGAGAACACCCAGCAAGAAGCTAAACAGCTGAATTCTCACCTCCGCACTCTGCAAAAGAGCATCAAAGCTCTGAGCGAGGAGAAGCAGCAGCTGGAAGAAAACTGCGAGAGTTTGGAGGATAAATTGTCACAAACCAAAAGGTGAAGGGGCTAATTGAGGGAGAGATGTTTCTCTTAATGAAAATATCCTGTGCTATTGCAGTGGAGGGCCTTTTTGTAATATGTTTTTAGCAGTCTTCTCGAAAGCCATTTTAGGTTTCATGGGGACACTATTGCTTGTTTAAATAAGAATGCACAGCAGTCAATCAGCAGGTTGCTGTATACCATCCCAGGATATTCTTGTAAGATCTGTGGGTTTATGCTAGGAACTGAAAAGCACCTTGTTTAGCTCCAGATGGCCACGAGAATTAGGAGCAGGAGGGTCATCTCTAATACACCTGCTATAATTAAATTATTTTAAAATTACATTTCTATACCACCCAACAGCCGAAGCTCTCTGAACAGTTCACAACAATTAAAACCATAAAATACTATAGGATAAAATACCATATAAAAGTTTAAAACTATGGTATGAAATAAAAATAATAACCAAATAGAACCTAGCAGCAGTGCAAAGATTTGAAATACAGTAACAAATTTAAAATAGAAACTGAAAAACTAAAATGCCCGGGAAAATAAAAAGGTCTTCAGCTGGCGCTGAAAAGATCACAACATAGGTGCCAGGCAAGTCTCTTCGGGAAGCTCATTCCACAACCAGGGTACCTCAGCAGAAAAGGCCCTCTTTTTAGTAGCCAGCCAGCCACCTTACTTCCTTTGGTGGGGGCTTCTGGAGAGGGACCGCTGAAGTCGGTCTTAGGGTCTCGGCAGGTGTATATGGGAGCAGATGATCCTTCAGGTTGTTGTTTTGCTGCACTTCTACGGTATTATCATCCGGAAATGGTCACCCTGAAATGTGAGTAATTTCAGGCAAACTCTTAAAAACCATGAGGTGCGGTGGAAGAGAATGCACTGTGTGAAGTATACACACACACACACACACACGGTGATACAGAAGTTAGCCATCACCTGCTAACAGTGCCTTTTGGCTTTCAGGGGGAAAATTAACACCAGGCAGACTGAATTTCCTGTGCTAATCCCTGCTAGTCCAAACTGTGTACCAGGAACTAGAAGGGGGGCACACACTAAAATAGCAATTATGGCACAAACCTCCAGGCTACTTGTTACCACATTCTCATGATGCCTCTCACCTTCAGTTTATCACTTCAGCTCCGGTCAGCATTCACCCACCATTAAATGATAAAAGTTCGCGCACAACAACTAGAATGACCACTTCTTTCCATTTTTAAGTGAGTTAATCTTGTCAAAAAAGTCAACCCGAATTCAGAAGAAATGTATGGTCTTATCCCATTTCACAGAACCTTGGCTTCTACAGAAGACAGCAATAAAGCTGCCCTTACCAGCAGAGAAAAAATGGACTTGGATGTCCGAAAATTGCAGCCTTGACATTGATCAGCTACAGAAACACAAAGCATATTTGAATGGCGACATTGCAGACCTACAGAAGCATCTTCATGGTAGAGGAAAGCTTTCCAGATTCCTACACAGTAGTCATTTTTTTGCTTAGATCAACATCTCTCTATTTATTTACAAGATCTATATACCACTCTACATCCAATGAAATACCTGAGTGGTGAACAATAAAAAGAGGAGAAATAAAATAAAATAATAATCGAAATACCAAATTAAACTCTTTAAAATCAGAATATCTATGTATATAAAAGTGACAGCCCTGACTCATTAATTTATCTCCTATTTCCCATTAAGCTAGAAAGCTGAAATTTGGCATGGTTGTTGCTTATGGATCACTAATAAAAACTACGTTGTGAGAACTTCCTTAAACCTTCATCTTAGGGTGCTTTTCTTACCCCAGGCTCACATTCTGTGGTGTAATTTACAGATAAGTAGACCTACAATCCTGTCCTGATAGGACTTTGCCTAAAACAGAGTAGTAAACAATATTGCCAAATTTCAGCCACCTGCCTTTTACAGTTTTCTTTCTATAACTGAACATGCCTGGGACATAAAATGACACCCCCCCCCCAAATAAATCCATTGGGGGAAAGCATTGTTACGATGATTTAAAGTTTTATAGGCCTCAGGCTTTTCAACTGCTAATTGACTCTTAATAGCTCTGACTAGGCCTCACCTTTGTTATATAGATTTCTTGCATTTACATTGCTGAAGGAAAGATTAAGTCTGAACTTACCTTAAGTAGCTGAAACTCATTCTTATTCTGATCATAACAGCCTGGGGGAAACATTCAGTCAGACAAAAGCCTTTCATATGCACGATTTGCCTTGCCTCTGGCACTTTTCTCTGGGGTGACTTTGGCACCCCAGATTCAACGTACAGAAAGTTGCATGTTCCCACAAGATCCTTAAGGGGGGCAAAAGGGGGTGGGGTTTGAAGTACTCAGAGTACAGGGCAGAAAGTAGTCAGTTTTTTAATCCGTTCGAGGAACAGATCCTTCAGCCAGTATGGCAATAAAACCATGGCTGGTTAATGTGGGAAGGCTTGCATAAAATAAATAAAAATGTGTTCAGTGGGCACCAAAAACAAAATGTTGGCGCCTGCTTGACATCAAGCAGGCAGGGAGTTCCATACAGAGGGAGCCAATACACTAAGGCTCTACTCCGAATGAACTTCAGTTGGACTGCAGGTCCATGCAGAACCAGCAGGAGTGTCTCATGTAATGTGATTTAATCTAATGGAGGGTTTTCTTTTCTTTCTTTCTTTTTACCAAATCCACCCTCAAATATTTACACCTTCCTTATTTATTGCCTTTTATTTCAACAAGCTGCAAAATGTATTTTCTTTAGAAAAAAAGGAGGAACTGAATATACTGAAAGCTGAACTGAATGATTCCAGGCATCATCTTCAGTTATTAGAACAGGTGAGGTTTGCCTAGTTTCAGTATTTCGGATACAATGGGCAAGAAACCTACAACTGCATTGAAATACAAAGCCTCTAACAAAAATTAACAGTCCAATCCTACACACACTTACCTAGGTGTATGTCCCATTAAAATCAGAGGAATTTAGCTTCTGAATAAACATGCATGGCATTAGGCTCAGTGTGTTGTGATAAACAGTACATACAAATGAACCATTTTAAAGCACCGTGACTGTTTTTTTTACCCTCCTGTGGCAGCTTTCCCCAACCTGATGCCCTCTAGTCATGTCAGACTACAACCCCCAGCATCCCCCAATTCCCATATGGGCTGAGGGATGCTAGGAGTTTGGGAAGGCTGTCCCGTGGCTTGAGCCCAGCTCATGTCTGGCATCATTGCTTTGCAGTAATGGTACATTTTGTAGGCACCTGAAACCTTGGAAAACTATGAGATGCAGCATTTACAGTGTTTCTCTTTCATTTTCTTGTTCTGAAATGGCAGGATATGAGAAATACCACAAAGCAAAAAGAGGAGCTACTTCGAGAACAGGCAGACCTGAAAGACAGCGTGAGTGAATATTCAAGGAAGCGCGAGGAGTGCCAGGAAGCACAAAGGCAAAAGGAAAACCAGCTGCAGAAGCTTTGCCAGGAAATTGAAGAGCAGGAGCTGGAACAGGCCAAACAGGAGATGGTACATGAGTGTCTAATCCACTCTCTTATGGCTGATCTGTTCAGCTAAAGTTTTCTGCATTTTGACTAGAATATAAGGAGAAGAAGCTGCCTTTGTTCTCAATCAGATCAATAATCCAGTATATAATTCCTGCCTGATTAATTCCTAAACCCAGTTGTTCAGAATTTCTTGGACAAATGTATTTTTCAACCTTGAGATATTTTAAATTGAAGGCGCCAGGAACTTACGTAACAGCCCAGCACTGTAGAACAGGCATTCATAGATAGATTTCATAGATCATAGAGTTGGAAGGGGCCTACAAGGCCATCGAGTCCAACCCCCTGCTCAATGCAGGAAACTAGAGGAAGGGTCTCCCATCCAAGTAATAACCAGGCCTGACCCTGCTTAGCTTTCCACACTCAGACAAGCTGAGCCAGCGAAAGCCACAGGCCTTTGCTTTCAGTTGAACTGTCGCTCTGTAAATGGCTTTGCTTTTTAAAACCCATGTCTTAAAGAAATATCTCTTTTAGTTTGTCCATTTGGAATGTAAGAACTCCCCAGAATCACTAGTCATGCCAACCTGGAGGAACATATTAAGCTCCCTTAGACTGAATCTGAACATTAGCCCATCTAATTCAATACTGCATGTTCTGATTGGCAGTGGCTCTCCAGGATCTCAGGCACAGACCTTTCCCAGCCCTATTGACTGGAGATTCCAGGAGCAAACCTGGGACCTTCTGCATACAAAACATTGACTGGCTTCGCACAACACGGCAACCCATCGTGGGTAACTAGCCATGGTGGGTTATCATGTCATGCAAACCTGGACCGCTTCCTGCAGGGGGGGCTTGTTTGGGGGCAACAAACCACCCTGACAACCCATGGATTTTTCTAGGGGTTGTTGGACCGGCGATGGATTGGCATGTCGTCCAAACCCAGCACACTGATCCCATCATGGGTACAGGGAAGCGGTGAGTGAGCCGCTCAGGCAAGAGTGGCAAAAAAACCCTTGTTGCTCTTGCCGAGCTCCCTCGGGCCATTGCCAGTGACATCTTACAAAGACATTGGTCTTTTTCACCACAACTAGGGGCATGATGGAAGGTGGAGGATTTATACCTGCGGGAGGACCAAGGGGGAAGGAGCAGGGGGACAACCCACGGTGAGCCCAATAGTCTGTTGGGCGCACGGCGAGTTGATCCTCAAACAACCCACACTGTCGCTTATTCGCAGGGTGGGTTGCCATGTTGTGCAAGCTCCCCATTTCCTCTGCCACTGAGCTATGGCCTTTCCCCAATTTCTTCCTGCACCCAAGTACAGTAAATTGGTGACACCTTGAATATGAATCAAAGTTACTCACAAAGCCCCTCTCCACAGGAGAGCTTTCTTGACCCCCTAGAATAAATCCTCCACCTTCCATCATGCCTCTAGTTATGGCGCTCTGTGGTGAAAAAGACCAATGTCTTTGTTGAGTGGCAGGCAGGTGGGGTGAAAATGCCTCCCTGACTCCAGTTAACCATGACTGACATATCAGATTAAAAATGCCCTGCATAATCAAGATCTCTCTTGAAACAAGGGAGATGAGAGTGATAGAAACAAGAGCAGGTACCCATTCAGGTGGCCTCCCTCAAGCAAAGGTTAACTCTTGACCTGCTATCTTTGACTAGATCCTTCAGCACCTTAGGGAGGACATACAGCAAGAAGAAAAGAAATTGGAAGACTGCACAGCTAAGCTGAAGGATCGGAAACAGCTATTAGAACGAGAGCTGGCAGAGCAGCAGTGCCTACTGGAGCAAACAGTTGCCAAAGTTCACGGTGCAGAAGAACAGATGCGGAGGCTTCAAGAGGAGGAATCCTGGTGCTTAGCCCTTGAAGAAACCATTAGCAAAATCAGTATGTTGGGTTTAAGGCTGCAGCCACTAATGTAGTTTTTTAAAAATATATATTTGCTAACATTTGTATCCCACCCCCCAGGCTCAGGGCAGACAATGATGCTTTTAGAATAAGCCCTCATATAAACTGTGATACTTGACCTCACTGTGCATGTGGGAATCTCAGGTTCACATGCACACTGAGCTATGCAGCTCACTGAACAGCCTTAGCTGCAAAAGAACCCTGTGTGATAGGTTGAGATGCTGCTCTGAGCTCCGTGGAGGAAGAGCGGGATGCAAATGTAATAAATATAATTGGGAGGGTATTTCTTCAGTAGATGGAAAGCTGAAATGCAGTAAAGATCTGTGGCTTTTTTTTGACAAAGGCTGAATCCTCTGATTCCAGGACATCAGGTCTCTGAAAAAGAACTGAAGTTGCAAGAAAAAGTGGCTGAGGTGTTCTCCCTCCAAAGGGAGCTAGAACTCTCAAAGGCCGAGGAGAGCATGCTTCAAGATCAGATCCAAGCAGAAAGGAAAAAGGCAGAAAAGCAAACAGCAGGCCTGAAGGAAGCCATCAAGACACAGAGGGCCCAGCTCGAGAGAGCACTTCATGTATGTGGCTCTTTTCCCCCCCTTTCTGTGGTGAAGAATATTTTAATTACTTTAATAATGCTTTTCTTTGGGGAAAACAAGAATCAGTTGGGGTCTTGGACATCATGCCTGCCTTGGCCGCATTAACCCCAATTGTATTCATGCTTAGCACTGATTACAGAACTTTGGAGTGTTCAAAGCCTTTCATGTACATTATCTCAATGATTCTTACAGAAACCCTGTAAAGCAGGTCAGTATTATTGCAGGTGAAGACACTGAGGCTGACAGGGTGTGGCTTGCCTAAGGCCATCTAGTGAATTCATCATGGCAGAGGCAGGATCTGAGCTGGAGACTTCCTGGCTCACAGTCCAGTCTTTTACTTGCTACACTCAGTATTCCTTGGTGCTCCACCACGTGCACATGGCTTGGTGCCATTTGCCTTGAGCTACGGTAAGTCCCCATCAAAGTGCTATTATCCAAAGTTTAGAGGAACATATTTGTTAATTCTGAAGGAAAGAAAAGGAGAAGCCATGAGCATTCCCATCCATCCACCCATTTTTAATTTTAGGAACAAAAACAGGAAAACCACTGTTTGCAGAAAGAAATGGCTTCTCTAGAGCAAGTGGCGCAGGACAACCACCAGCGAGCAAAGCGGCTGATGAGAGACCTTGGCCAGATCCAAGAGGAGTACATGCAGCTCAAGTCACAGGTAGTTCATGTTGGGTGACTATCCATCTTCCTTTACATTTTTGTCATCTGCTACACTGAATGTTCTCATCCATTTGTAAACATGGTGTGCAGAAAGCAGATCGAGAGATTGTTTTTCTCCTCCTCCTGTCCCATAACAATACCAACTCGGGGTCACTCAGTGAGATTGATTGGCAGAAAATTCTAGACAGACAAAAGAAATACAGTAATACCTTGGATTGCAAGTAACTTAGTTTGAGAGCGTTTTGCAAGACAAGCAAATTTTTAAATATTTATTTATTTATTTTTACTTGATATACAAGCGACGTCTTGCAATACAAGTACTGTAGTACGGCTTAAATTAAAAATCTCTGTACAAATTTTTTGGGGGGGATTTCGTTTTGATATAAGCGTGTTTTGGATTACAAGCACGTTTCCGGAACGAATTATGCTCTCAATCCAAGGCATGACTGTAACTTCTTTACATAGCACAGAATTAATTTATGGAGTGTACTGCCACAAAGTGTGGCGATAGCCACAGGCTCAGATGGCTTTGAAAAGCATTATTTATTTATTTATTTATTATATTTATACCCCTCCTTTTTTCCTGTAAGGAACCCAAGGAGGCTTACATAATCTTCTTCCTCTCCATTTTATCCTCACAACAACCCTGTGAGGTAGGTTAGGCTGAGAGTCCGTGACTGGCCCAAAGTCACCCAGTGAGTTTCATGGCCAAGCGGGGACTAGAACCCGGATCTCCTGAGTCCCAGTCCAACACTCTCACCACTACGCCACACTGGCTCTCTCTGGACTAGCTAATCCCATTCTCATTAGTGATTTCCCCTTTGAAAGGAAATGACACTTTTTGCCTACTGGAACACATGAAATAATTCTCAGAAAAATGTATTTCTGGATACTCTGGTTTAGTATTTTAAAAGGCATCACTGTGTCTTCCCAGCTGCAGTAGTTTCAGAAAAACATTTGTTCCTATTAATCTGACTGGTTTATGTTTCTTAACTTTAAGCAAGCAAACCTGGAAATACACATTAGACAAATTCATGAGCGAGGACAGGTCTACCAAGGTCTCTCAGCATTGAGAAGCTAATGGACCCTCCATGTTCAGAGGCAGTATGCCGCTGAATACTAGTTACTGGAGACGGGAGGTCTGTTGCCATCATGATCTGCTTGGGGACACGTGGTTGGCCACTGTGGCAAGCAGGATACTAGACTAGATAGGCCTTGATCCAGTTGGGCTCATCTTACATGCTTACATAGGAACAGCTTCCAGGCCAGTTTGGGTCCTAGCACCACCTTTTTCGTAACTCAAAGTAGTGGTTCTTTTGCTGATATCTATAAAATCTGTGGGCCCAATTCAGCCAAAAGTGAAGCATTTTTTGCAACCCGTTGCCTTAAACATGTGCTCAAATCTTTTCTAGTAAAATCAATGCAACTTAGAAACGTTCCACTCTGGCAAGACCGGTTGCCATCCCTTATCTCAAATGCAAAGAGGTGAAGCTTCTCAGGAAATAAAAAGTAGTGACCAGTAAGACAAATGAGAAGCAATAGCAATAGGCCAATTCTTTATTTTTAATACAAGTGTTTGTACGCAGCTGAGGTTGTCTTTGTCAGCTAATAAGTTAGTTTCCATCTGGCTGATAACGTATCCACGTGATTTTTTTTTATTTATTTATTTTAAAGCTCCGTAATAGCTGAGCTCTGAGTTTCCCCCAACCATTCATCTCATGAGAGTTGCTGTAGTCGTGTGATAAATGTAGGCCTGGGGCAGGTGCTTAGCAGCCTCCGTGCCACCTCCTGTGGGGGACTTGGGCCAGGATCACAACCAAACCAGGATTGCATGGAGGGGCCAGTCGTGTGAGCCGGTGCCTCCACAGGGGTTTGGAGCGACAGCAGCTGTTGTGACTTGTGGGACTTGAAAAGGGCAAATCACAGCAGCGGTGTCTCCACTACGCTGCATTCACACAGAGGTACCAGTTCACACAATCCCAGTCAGGCCAGGAGCCCATCAGTGGCCCTACACGTTTCTGCAGGCGGTTGCATAGGGGCCTGCTGAGTGTCTGCCCTGGACCTTGTTTGCAAATTGGTTGTTAGTGCTTGACATCTTCTCTGAAATACCACTCTTGTCCCTGTGTCCTTTTGCTTAGATGAAGAGCCAGGAGGATTTGGAGAAACGACAAAAAGAGATGAAGGGCACAGTGAAGATGCTTAAACTAGAAGTGAAAGACAAAATGAGGATCGGTTTGAAGGATCTGAGTCAGTCTCCTCCAGAGCTGTTGGAACATCCAGACACTAATTTTGAGGCAAAGGGAAGACCTCAGAGTGACTTGGAAAGTCTGAAGGAAAACTATCCATTTGCGGATACCGAGCCAAGAATGCTGTGCTTTGATGAAAAGCTGGACCTGTCCAAAGTCCACATCACGGTAAACACAGCCCTACTAAAAATATTAAAAATCAGAGCTGTTTGGAATCTCAGTGCTGTGTGGAAATATCAGAAGCAAAAGTCATTCTTCCTGTATTTATGCATGTCATGAATGTCTGTCTGAAGCAGGAACTCTTGCACTTTACTTGCTGCGATGCATGTGTGATGCACCTGCATTGGAAACGCACAAATCCAGGAAGCTTTTCTCACACTCTGGCTGCTAGAAACCGCTCACCACCACCACTACCCATTCATCTCTGCCACTCACTATCCCAAGTTTCTAGATTTTAATCTGAAATCATGATGTCTAGAAGCTTGAATTTAAAAAAATAATAATCCTGAGCTGCTTGAAGTTCTAGAACTTGCAAGCTGAGTTCCATACTTGAGCAGAGTAGCTGGAGCTGCATGTGAGATAGATATCCCTGCTGAAATAGAATTTCACTATGTTTATTAATTATACGATTGCTAACTGCTTTCAACCCTAGTTCCACCATAATCTGTGTTGTCAGACAATCTTCTGTGCAGGCTATATAATTGGTGAGGGCATGTCAAGAGGTGTCTGCTCCTTGCCGCTCGAACTGTCTACCAGTAGACCACTAAAGTCTGTTGTGATCCATTCTTTTCCCCCAAAGGATGAACAATGGCGGGGAAAAGCACGCCGAGAGCAACTGCAACACCATGAGGACCGGCTCAAGGTAGTGACAGGTCATACAGTTCACTTGAGTAGGATCACTTGTCTCTTCCCAGTAGCACCACTTGCTGCCTCCTGCTGTTGTAGCCCAAATCTTCACATCTTTTCCACTTTCTCCCCCCTCCCCTTGCTGGACCCCCAAAATTTGGAAGCAACATACATTATACATAAATATAAGCAGATAAATGAAATTTGTTCCATTTCTCCTTGGCACAGAACTTTCTCAAGCAACTGGGCATAGATGTTCTGAAGAGTTCATACATCTTTGTCTACATAGCAAAAGTCATCTAATAAACTAGAATCTGACTATTAACTCCATGTGTTCATTAAGGCTCGACTTCGGCAATGCATGTCAAAGCAAGTGGAGGTGTTAATTAAAGGAAAGCAACAGACTGAGTGCACCCTTCATAGCCTGAAGAGGCAAGTTGATGTGTTGGATGAACTGGTGAGCAGCACTTCTACAGACTCGCCGTTTCTGTCCTTAAACTCCTCAGGGTTAACAGCCTCCCTGCACGAAGAGTCAAACAAGGTAAGCTGTCCCACTGATTTTGGGTTTATTGCTTGTTTGTATATAAGAACATTTCTGTTCTTATTGATTTAAAAAATTTAAACCCTGCCTTTTGATCCAGTTATCTTTTAAAGTAGCTTACAGTAGGGGTGGGGGGTGGGACCAACTCCATGACTCTTGCTCCTGTGGTTGGTGGTGGCAGAGGCCAGGGGATCCTTCCCCTCTCTTTTGTCCCAGAGCAATTGTTGCAGCAGAATATGTTCTGGAAAGCTATTTGTCTTCTGGCCGACTGCTAGGGCCAGGTTAGTCTTCGTGTTGTTGTGGTGTTCTTCCGGGGGGGGGGGGGGGGGAGAAGGGCAGCCTCCCAGTAGCCCAATAAAGTAAGCAGCTGTTTTTTGGCCTTGATTCTGTTGTTGTTTTTTTAAATTACATTTATATCCCACATTTCTTCCATCATGGAACTCAAGGTGGCTACACGCGGTTCCCAGGTGGTCTCCCCTCCAAGCACTGACCACACCCTGGGACCTATTACAACATCGTCAAAGGCTCTCCAAAAAGAGTATTTGTCAAAGGAGAGTAAAAACGAGTCAATCTCAAACTGCAAGCCTTCACTTTTTAAAAAATTGTAGCCATCTAGAGGAGCCAACAGGCTCTTCTGTGGTTGCCCTTTGGAACCTCCCTTTGGTCTCTCTGGGCTTGGGAAAGACAGGCGGCTCCCTAAACCGAACAGGCCGGAGAGTTCTCAGCTTGGAGGGGACTCCCTTGTCTCAGCCCTGACAGTTCACAGTCCCTTCTGTTTCCAAGGGGCAGGGTGTATAAAACTACACGGGGGTGGGTGGGTTCTGGAATTCTTTTGTTTCCACCCAGACAGCTCACCCCGTGCAATGGTTCCCATAGTCTCCTCAGAAATAAGGTTCCTCACCAGAGAGTTCGCCGCCCCCTCTGTTTCTGACTCAGGAGAAGTTTGGCATAATGGACTGAGTACGACTTGGACTGACTGACAAGTTTTGGGGGGGGGAATTTCCTTGTAACTTCCCAACTTTGTGGGAATGCTATAGGCTGCTGTCAGGATGGGGGGGAGGGGGGAAGACGTCTCCTGCCTTTTCTCCCCGTCAGACCTGAATCTGGGGCTCCTCCTTTCATCGCCGCAGAGGGCAGGATAGGGCCTCCCACCTTTTCCTGGGCTGTGTCTCAGGCACCTCTTCCAGCCTTTCACAAGATCCTTGCAATCCTAAAAGCATTCCAAGTGCAGGGTCTGCCCATTGATGATGGGGGCGGTGGAGAGGAGCCCAGGCCCACCACCAGCTTTACCTCTGCTGCCTGCCTCTGGCCGGGGTAGATTGACACTGCCTGCTCCTCCACCAGGAAGTGCACATCAAGCCTAATTTGCATGTTCTTGCCTATCAGAGTGAGTGGGAGGAGCAAGCCCTTTCTCTTTATATTTTTACACAATCAGCTTTCCAGGTGTTACATAAATATGAAAATTAAGAGGGATTCTCCTGCAGCTGCAGCCAGGGAGTATACAAAGTCATCTGCTCGTGTGAGGTGGCGTCTTCTGTTTGTTTTTTTACTCTGGACCCGTTTCTTTTCTAGTTGGCCAGATCCCCTTTCAGGACAGCAACTGCCGTTTCACCACAACCTCAGCTCATCCATCAGTACAACACATAGTCCCAGCAAAGCAGGTAAGAGGCAGGAACTCTGCTGCATTATGAATTGCATGTTAAACTTTGATAAACAGATCAGCAGACATAGGCTGTAATTTAAACAGTGCCTAGGAAATAGGCCCTGTTGAACAGAGCGAGACTCATTTCTGAGTAAGCATGAGGATTGCACTGTCAAAAGACCTGCCACTTACGTAGCGCAGTCCCAAACTCCCTCATGTAGCCATAGGAAGTTGCAACTTGCACCCATATCTTTTATCAAACACTAAGGCCACACAATCCAACACAAGAATTAGGGGCACTTAAGCTCGTTCATTTTAATGGCCTATGGGGACCGATGCATGAAGTTTTGCAGCTCCAGTATCCGGTATCTAGACTGTGTAGCCAGGCAAAGAGAACCGCTTGCTCTGAACATAAGACATAGGGTATCTGCCTCAAAACAGCTAAAAAGTAACTATACATTAAGGGAGCAATCCTATGCCCCCTAGACAGGATCTGAGGGGCCATAGGATATTTCAGATTCCAAGATGGGAATTGGAGCATGGACACCACCACCACCCCATGCAACCGGCAGGAAAAGAACCTGCTGCCTGAGGTCAGGAAAGCGATCTCGGAGAGGGGGAGGTTGTGTTTCGGTGGGGAGGAGACAGTGGAGAGGCCAGAATACGAGCAATCCTGACACCTCCCCAAGCCGCCTTCCTTCCCCCTCCGAAACACCCCAACCAGACAGGCAACAGCAGCAGTTCCTCTGCTGCTCCCCCCACTCTGCACAGGATGACCTCCGAGTTACGGGGGATTACGGGCACCATAAGATTATGCCCCGATTTAACTATCATGATAAACCAGTATTTTTTAAAGAGAAAATGGGTACAATTGTCTTGATTGTAATTTGTGCCATAATCTTTTTTTTTATTATTATAGAGTAACAGTAACATACACAACTATATTGGTGGGGCCAGTGCCAATAACCTGCATTCAAACGTATCTGAAGACCTACTACCTCATTTACTTACAGGTCCCCATTAGCATTCCTTGAGACAATTCAACTGATCTCAGGTTTATTCCCTATGTGTATTTAGTTGAATGTTCTTTTCGATTGAGAAAGTTAACAATGCATGGAGTATAGAATTTGTTTGAAATATTAAAAGTTACAGCCACTGATATCTGGTACCTTTCCTATGATGTAGGAATGCCTCTGGAATTATTTATATATGGGTGAATGCTTAGGCTTTTTACATTATTTTTTTACCAGTGTTCAGTGAAAATTTGTATTCTATTGGATAAAATATTTTATTAATAAAATTTTACAAAACTTTGCATTTCAGCTTTCTATCCTTTTAAGAATTTTCCTCTACATACCTGTTAAGTAGGACATGGAAGGAATTTGAACATGGGGGGGGGGTGTGCAGGGGAGACAACTGCTCACATAATTGTAGCCTTCCTTTTGGTCCACCTTCTATATCCAAAGGCCAGTGACAACTTAATGTCTATACTTGAGACTTGCCCTTCACTGAAGCCCCCACTTACTGGTGGCATTGGTTAATAGCCTCTCCAAACTTTGGTGCAGAGACAGTGGACTTATGAATGCTCAGTATCTTCAGTGGATGGGAGGCTACCACGGAACTAATAACATCCATGGCTGATGGAGAAGGCAGTGCACTCTTCCACAGCAACGTAACTCACTGGTGTGTATTAGTATTAGTGTGATGTTTCCGATTTCCTGGAGACAAAATTTTGTTCATCCTGTGCGAAGACTTGTTCCTTAACTTGTCTGAGTGCTGAAGTCCAAGCATGCACACCTGAAATTGAAGTAGTACTTGCATTTTTTGGGAGCAAGCTTAGTGACTTTAGGGTCAGGGTACAAGTTTAGCTTTAAGGCTAATTTATCTTAGCAATTCTGATACAGCTTCCACTTCAGCAAAGAAACAAACTTAGCAAAATTCTGCATTAAACTTTAAGGAACAAGATCAAGCAATTTAGTGGCTTGAATTCCAAGAGCAAACAAAGCTGCTCAGATCTATGAGCGGATAATCCTGCCCACTGGAGGATTTTGAACACCATCTGAATATCAGGATTTCCCCATCTGCTGCAACAAATGCCAAGTTTATTTTTATAACCTGCTTTACAGTAAATATTGGCTCTCAAAGCAGTTTACAATTGACAAACTACAAATAAACCGTGTTTGCTTTTCATACTTGGCCACTTGCTCTACCGCTTAAGTAATTTATCTACAGCACAGGCTGGCAAGTGTGAAGATAGTTGTTACACAGTATACCCACTAGATCTCCCCTCTACTAAATGCTACAGAAGTCTAGGGCCTGTGGTATTAGAGGTAACTGCTGAAGAAACACGCTGCTTCCAGTCACCCACAGTTCACACACCTCTTTAGTGTACATCTTCAAAGAATGACTACTGTGATTTATCTAGATACAGGTACTTTATTTACAAATATTTAGATAATAGCATTGTTACATTAAATGAGTACAGCAGCCCAAATAAGTCCTGTCACAGAAACAAAGACCTACCGTTTTAACTTTAATTTGGGGAATATAAGAAGGGGGTATTGCACCGCCAACAAGCTGCAGAAAGATTGCCTTTGCCCAAACTTAATTTGTGTCAACAGGTCATGGTCCCTGGGCAAACCCCCGCCCCACCCTGCATGGTGGAATTCAAGCTGCAAATTCTGTAATACCCATCTATTTTAAGAATCTTAGGTTTGAAGGGGAAATCCTAACTGGAGCCAAACAAAAAGGACACACACACCAAGGGACAGTGCACAAGTTACCCAAACACTAATCATTTGCACATTCCAGTTTTGGCTTTTATTTAACATTGACTGTACAATATGCTGGTTTCACCCTTTGCTTTTACATATCGGAACATGACCTTGCTTAGTGTCTTTATGGAGATTTCTGTACTTTGCGGTATTTGAGACTTTGCAGTCAATATGCTCAAACATGCTCACCTTGCCCCAATCATCTTCAACCATTTGTTGCCCTCTTTTTTTCTTTTGGGGAAAAAAGGACAGGTTGCCATGGAGAGTACAGTACAGAATTGAGATTGTTTACACATGTGGCTCCAACCCAAGTAGAAAGGCAGGTCTGCATATACACAATTACTCTGAATTAGTTCTCTTTCATGAAAATCCTTGCAACCACAGCAGGGGGGGGAGGAGGAGGAGGAGTTAAGCCTGTTCAACTGTAGTGTCAAATGCCACAGTATAGTTCAAAATCCCTAGAGTAAAATGCTTGTGACAGTCCAGTTGATAATAATTTCCATAAAAACGTAAGATGTGCAAGAAGAGCCCAGCATTCCTATACAATAAGGCAGGAAATAAAAGCTGGATTAAATGCAGAATTCTTACCAAAAAGAGAGAGAGGGAAGCAGGTTAGCACACCATCAATTGCACAAGACCAGGAGTATTAACAAAAACAGCAATAGTTGACTGCAGTGCAGAGATGGGGCAGATAATGCTACACTGGGGTAGATACTCTTTTGCACTGCGTCAGGAACCAGCTTCCTAAGTGCGACCTCCTCCAAATACCACCACCACCACAGAGTTAAGCCAATGGTCAGTGAACTGCAGTTACCAAGCAGAGGTGATGTGGCCGATAATTAGGTTGAACTGTACAGACCGATATATTATCTATATAGTTCTAATGCCAGTAATCAGTTTTTCTTCATTAAAATCATATACACAGAATGTACTTTTAAGTGTTAGCTCGGTTCCTTCAGAATTTATACATATTTACGTTCTGTTAACAAGGGCCAAAAGGATAAAAATGGTGGAGGAGAAAGAAGAGCTCCAGGAGCTCATGATACACACTTTCCATGTGCTAGGCCAAGATGGATGAAGACATACACCCCTGCAACGTGTCTCCCCACACTCCAAACTGCGTAACGGGGAACCCGTCCACCAAAAGGAACTTTATGTAGGGTCCCACACTCTACCCTTGGAAACTGTTTCACAGCAAATCAACTTGTTTGTTACTAAAAAAGGACAGATTCAGACCAGTTACAGATTGGGAGGAAAGGCTGAAGCTAACGAAGTTAAACCTTACAAGAGACAAAGCCCTGCAGAGAGAAAGAGAGTAAGAGTAAAAATCATGAGGTCCAGCATCAGTGCTCTGTTTTGTAAATCATGGATTGGTGACACCTATTCACGAGGACAATCATGGGGGAGGGGTAAAGACTCCTAGATTTACCATGCAGGGAGAAGGGTATGACTACTTGCCTTTGATAACCTGATTACATCTAAGTTTCTCTTATTTATTTTTAGCAGTTTAGTACTGTGTTAAACTGTTGCCTCAGGAGTTTGAATTAAACCCGGTAAGGTGTACAGAGGAAACTGAAGCAGCCGAAAGCACTGCTCCTAACAGAGGTGACAGGTCAGAAACAGAGCCAAGGAACTGAGGTCACTAGCAGCCACAGCCTTCTCTCTGGGGCTGGGGTTCGCTGGTTAGCCGGCCGCCTTGTGGAGCTGAAGGCTTGTGCTGTACACCGGACTCTGCAGCGTTCAGATCCAGGCTCCCGTCTTGGATGTTCTGGTAGATTTTCTTTGCGGCCTCTAGGAATGCATCCTCAACATTTTCTCCTCTGGTAAAAGGAGAAGCAGCAACATTAACTTAGAACAGACGTGGCAGGCTGTTGCACAAGGGATCACATATATCCTCTATTCCAGCAGCAATGGCCCAGATCTCTACCATTTTTTTCCCATTCATATCTCAAGATTACTCAGGTTGTGGACTTTGTTTTAGCGACCAAGGAACTTTCAAAAGCAACATTTCAATAAATCTAAGAGCTGACAAAATACCATTTGGGGCACTTGAGGTGTTTTGCATCAGCAGCCCTAGCACTGTCACTGCAATCTTAAGCCAGCTCAAGGACAGGTCACCCCTCCCACTCAAGGACCAAAAGAGGGCCTCCCCACCCCCAAAATGAGGACCACTATTCTCACTTTTGTATGGGGCACAGGAGAAATGTTGAAGGCAGCACAACAGGATTCTCAAGTCTACACGCCCTGCTTCTTTGGAAGCCCACTGAAGGTGCCTTGCCTCCTGCACCTACTACATCGAGTGCTGCAATCCCACTGTCCTCACTTTCATTTAAGCAAGACTGTCTAGCTCATGGAACAACATTGCCTGAGAGGTTCAAAAGTCAGAAGCAAAGAGATATTATTTCATTTTGAACCACTATAATTTGCTGCGACAGGAGTGGGTTTTAGGAAGTTGAACTGTACCATCCCCTCGACATGCCCAAAATGCTTCTTACGATCATACAAGGCACAAAATGTGTACCTGAGGTGGCCACATACTAGTGCAGCATATCCCACCCACCAAAAAAAAACCTTATGAGGCTAAAAATTGGCTGTTGCTGGCAAGCCTCCAGGTACTGGCTGATCTGTGACTTCACTTAATATTCACAAATATTCGAAGAAGGTCAGACAGGTGGCACTGATGGAACAGTGCAGCTTGCTTGAGGAAGTGAAGGCAAGTAATAGGATGAAGAATTGCACTGGACAAAGGGATATGTAAGGCTGTTGACAGTGACGGGGGCCGAGGAAGGCCTGTGTGGAAAGAGGGCCCAAGAGGCAGTGTGGTTGAGAAAGAGGCCCAGAGTAAGCAATGGCCTGAGCAACAGTGACTAATGGGAAGACAAGGGGGAGGCAGCAAAGCTTCACACATGGTCTTGGAGACCTGAAGAATTATGTGGTGGTGGTGGGACAGGAAGAAGAGTAGTATGTGAGCGGCCACCTTCCAGCCTGCACATCTTTTACCAAAAGGGTTGGTTTGCCCATGCTACAAGGACTAAAAATCAAGAACCTAATAAAGATCTTTAGGAGTTAAGGTAAGGGTCCCCAACTATTTTGGATTGGTGAGCATATTTGGAATTTTAATAGTGTTGTGGGCACCATCACAAAACAGCTTTCCCATTCACAAAATGGCTGCCATAGTAGGCATGGCCAGTCACAAACCAGAAGGCTAAAAGAAAAGTAACTTGCCCAAGAACCTACGTACAAGGCAGAGGTGGGGGTCTGAGCTCCAAAACACAAACCCGCTCTTATGCCTGTGGCTCATGCTGGCTCAGCTTGTCTGAGTGTGGAAAGCTAAGCAGGGTCAGGCCTGGTTATTACTTGGATGGGAGACCCCTCCTCTAGTTTCCTGCATCGAGCAGGGGGTTGGACTCGATAGCCTTGTAGGCTCCTTCCAACTCTTATGATCTATGAAATCTATGAATCCACAGTTTTCTACTACGACACCAATTTCTCAGAAAGCAAACTGACGAGGCTCAGAGAAAAGTAACTTGGCCAAGAAAGCCATGTAGGCCCCAGAGGTATTCTGGGGGAAAAAGATGGCTCTGGAGTTTGGAGCTTCACTTTGAATTTTCAACCTCCCAGTTAATTTTTTTAAAAAATCTAAAGAATGAATGAAAACCAAGAAGGGCAGGGAGCCTGGTGGGCACCATGTGGGAGACCCCAGAGTTAGGGCACCATATTTTTCCTGAGATAATTTCTCATCTTCACAAATGAACTTACAGATTCACAGAAGCAATTAAAGTTTCAAGAAAATACACTTACGTCTTTGCACTTGCTTCAAGGAACAGCAACCCTGTTTAGAAACAAAATGCAACTTTAGCACAGGTGTGAATTCAAAGTACCCACCCACCCCTTGCAGACCTCACAAATAAAGAATCCCACAAGGTGTCAAAACTCCAGGGTAAGGAGGGCACAAGCGTAGTCTTATAGTCTACAGATAAGACAACATGGAGCAAAAGGAATTGAGTGCCTGCTAGTACTTTGTGCTTTTCCGGAGTAACAACACCCACCGTTCTCTTCAGCAAACTGTTTGGCTTCTTCATATGTCACGTCCCTCTGTGCTTCCAGATCCGCTTTATTTCCTATAAGGATTATCACCTGCATCCAGGACAAGACACGAAGTTAGTGGTTAACAGACCCAGCTGAAGGTAAGTATTCAACATGCTAGCTAGTCCTATCTCTCAAGCTACAGGAAGTGGGCCATTCAACGGCAGCCTTGCTGTTAGTAACAACAACTTCTGGCCAGACCTGCCCCCAAGCCCTCCTGTGACACAAAGGTATAGGTGAGTAGGGGTAGGAAACAATCTTTATCTGCAAGAATGTACACAAAAATCAGGCAAACATTGTTAAAACTTCCATTGAGAATGTTAAGTGATGGAGCATCCATTAACCAACACTTCAGTTTCTCATTCCTAAAGGGCCCACTCAGCTTCAAGAAAGTGCTCATTGTGTAATAAAACAGTCAAGCTAAAAGAGGAAGTGACCCTGGCTAGCTAGAATTACTGCTGTAGAGACCGAATCAGGGAGAGAGATCTTCAAACCACTTAGCACTACATGGAAGGGAAGGAAACGCCCTTTGGACGGCAAAGGCAGGAATGGCATTTATTTTCAGAATGACCTAGCCAAATACAAACCTATATGAAGAGCAATGGGCAAGAGCTAAAGAGAGAGTCCCTTCAGCCATTCTGCCTGCCTGTTTCAGAGGGAGGGGAGACAGCTTGGTTGACACCAAGAGACACCGGTGTGGCTGGTACCAACTGCCTCCTGGAACTGTGTCCTGCAGTGCGCCACGGAAGCAATTCCCAAAACTGTCTCCTAAGTAGCAGAAGCCACTTCAAAACTACCATGGCCCAGAATCCCAACCCCACCCTCAGAGCTAGTGTTGGAAGACTGAGGCCGCCGCACAAGCGTGTGAGCGCTGTTACTTTGGCCCTTTGACTACTCTCCTTTCCTTTTCTCCCTAATGTCTCTTGCCGTTACCTTTATGCTGTAAGCCTGTGGCAGGGATTGTTCCATTTCTAATTTGTGTACAGCACCCCTAGCAATTTTAGATGCCTTATTTAAAAAAAATCACCATGATGCAACTTAACCAAATTTATCAATTATCAAAACATGTTAACATCTTTGGATTTCCTTGCTTTGGGACAAGGTATTTCAATCAAAACTGCAACCTTTGATTTTTAGCTTTAGTGTATTTAATCAGTGAAGGCAAATTTAAAATCAGTGGTCTTAAGGGCACCCTGGTTTGATTTTAGGACAATTTCACTCTGACATGTTATAACTGAATGAAGAAAAAAATTAAAGGCATCCTTTCCTTTCAACAAGTGGCAACTTTTTGTTATCAAATTACAAGTTCTCACACTGCCAGTGTCCCAAACAGACACCCATTATGGAAGTCATATTAAATTTGACAGCCCTACTTTTAATGTAAGTATTTTTAAACAGCCAAACTCACAGTATTTGGATTAGTGAGGTTCCTTGCATCTGTCAGCCAGCTGCTTAGATGGTTATATGTGCTTCTTCTGCGAGAGAGAAAAGGCAAGAACTAAGGCATACTTACAGGATCTCAGCTTATCTCCTATTACACTTTTGGGGGTGGCACAGTATTCAACAGGAACATGCTCTTTCCTCCCAATTCAGACAGTTCAACTGAGCTGTTAATAGATGCTCACTCTTTACTTCCCAGATTTTCAAGGGGAAACCAGTTAAGACATGACGTTGTACAAAAACCCCTTAAAGGGCTGCCCACTGAAAACTCTTAATGGATACAACACTTTCAAGAAAACTGCTGCATAACACAGAAAGGCATCTCCTTTTAAGGGTTATCGTCCAGAAAATAGAAGTGCACTGATCTTGTGTATCCGGGAAAAGAGAGGGAACACACACACACACACACACACACCTAAGATACAGGAGTGTGCAGCAATAGCATTGTCTGCTGAGGCTTGTGATGGTTTCCTGTTCTTTACTGACCAGGACTGACCAGTAAGCCTCATCCCTCTGCTCTGTATCTTTGCCAACCATTTTAATAATAGTTACAAGAAATTCAGTTTATGATTCTCTGGCTTCAATGCCTCTGTCCTTAAAGCAGGAATGGTCAACTTGTGGCTCTACAGATGTTTTGGCCTACAACTCACATCAGTCCTAGCCAGCATAGCCCAGAGGTGGGGAGAAACGAGATCGCAAGATTTTCTGGACTTCAACTCCCAAAAGCCCCTGCCAGCATGGCCAATGGTCAGGAACGCTGAGTGTTGGAAGTCCAAAACATCTGGAAATCTACATTCTGCCCACTCCTGGCATAGCCAATGGTGAGGGTTCATGGTAGTAGTAGGCCAAAACATCTGGAATGCCATACTGGCCTTAAGGGCAGTCCAATACACGTACGCCTTGCAAGGAACCTGACAAAAGCAGCAAGACTCCTCTCATCTGGGCATCCAATGATGCCCAGATATAATCCCCGCTACACATATGAAGCTGCCCAACGCTCAGCTTGAGAAGCAGTCCCAAGCCGATGCACCTAGCAACTTGCAACAACAGAAGTAGAATGTCCTATCAAGAATGTACTTTTCATCCCAGGATCCTTTTATTCCTTATTCCATAAGTTCAGTTCCGTGGTACCGTACACAAAATTGGATGCACAGGCATCACTAATATATTCATAAAGTGTCTGATACACAATAGATGCTCTTGAAATGTCAATTTGTTCTTAGTCACACTTATTGCAAGCTGCTTTTCCTGTGTTAAGTATGAGAAGCAAAAAAAAAAACACAGGCTCCCAAATAGCTAGCCGTGGCTATGAAGAATACTGCATTTTTTCCTCCACAGAAACTGTTTCTTGGCCAAGCTTTAAAAAAAAAAAGGAGAAGTATTACAGGTCCTCCTTCCTTCTCACTGACTAAACTCTCTTTTATGGAAAATATGGCAGAACTGTACGGGCTGAGAAACAGGAGGATCTGTTAAAGAAACAACCTTGGCTCTCGCTCATTTTAAAACCCAAGACTCATCATTTCTAGAAAAGTCATCATTTATAGCATCTCGGTTTTCAAAGCATCGTCACTTAACAACAACAACAACACTGTTTGGAGTATGTGCCCTTTACAGAAACTTCCACAGAGAAAACTGGTGGATGCTGTGGATAAAGTGGAGAGAGGGAGAGAGCCATGTTAACTTCCTCCTGTGCTTGAACTCAGTGTCTCCTAGTCAAACCAATTGGTAGTACGTAAATTCAGGACAGAGGAGAGAAGAGGAAATTTTCTTTTGGTAAATTTCTTTTTTCTGAGTCACACAGAGGGAATTCTCTGGCTTTGGATGGCACCTCTTCCTAGAGCTTTTAGGCAGGGTCCACATCTACCTTTTGTTTCTCCAAGGGGAGTAGCCATCCTGTCCCCCAGACTGGACTGGAAAGTAAATGCTGTTGTTGTTATTTGTATCCCGCCTTTCTCCCAACACTGGGACCCAAGGCAGCTTATAGCCTTTAAAATGTTCCTCGCCCCTTACTAACCTAGTGTAACAGTGACAAAAGCAAGCTACTCCAAGGGCATATGTCAAACTACGAACAGATACGGACTTGGTTCGCACAATGAAAATAAGCCACCGTGGCTTATTTAAGTTGTGGCACATACTGGGTGCGATTTCCATAATCACTGCCCAGGCGTGGCTTGTTGTGTCGTCCAAACGTGGGCGGCGTGGCTTGCTGGAGGGGGGGGAACCCTCCAACAACCCATTAGCTGTCGTAGGATTATAGCAGGGTTGTTTCCCCCTCCAAGAAGCCATGCTGCCTGGGTTCGGATGACATGGCAAGCTGTGATTATGGAAACTGCGCCTGGCATGCACCATGATTTAAATAAGCCACCGTGGCTTATTGTGATCATGCGAACTGGCCCACTGAGAACAGGCAGAAAGACAGGGTAATGAGATGTCCCCAGAAAACCTGAGTACCACCCCTCATGTATGGTGATAGCAGAATTCTCTAAACTGATACTGTCTCTCTCGCCCACCTATCCAAGGTTGTCTGGAGCCGAGTAGGTGCAAATTCCAGCAGGCACCCCCTCTCCATACTTCTGCTGCTGTCTTGGCAACAGGCAGACAAGTTCTTCTTTTTTTTCCCCTTGTACTCTGAGGAGAAATCTGTGGTTGTCGACTGTGTCTTGGGCTTGTCATAAGGCCTGTAGACTTTTTGCCATTTTGGCTTGTCACCCTGCTATTTTGGTCTAAGTGTGCATCTGTTAGAACGAAAGGACTGCCGTGGTTTAGGTTTCTTTTCCTCTTTCTTTGAAGGAAGCCCTTTTTCTTTTCCCTTATTTTCCACCAAGACTTTGTCGAATGGCTCTCCAGGTCAGGCACCTGAAAAGCCGGTTCAATCTGAGTTTCTGGGTCCATATTCCAGTTCCTGAGCTGTAGGTTATGTTACATCTTGCCACTGTACTGGCCACCATTGCCATGGCTCCAAATTGGATTGTGTCCTGGGAAGAATTGACAAGTAGTGCAGCTGTACACGAGATTTTCTTCAGACCATCCTTATCATGCCAGAGTCCAAACCAGCAAATTATTCTGCCAACAGGTGGGTTGCCCTAGCAGAAAAGGAATTAGTTGCCGATGCTTTGAAAGCAGCTGCCAAAGCTGCAAATCCTCTGCGCAGGGCCACTTTGACTGGCTTACCACATGAGTAACGTTAGACAGTTTGCAGGGTTGTTTAATTTTTTCCTAGTGTAGCCTATTCCACCTTCCATACATCTGGAAAGTGCACTGTCAAGGGTTTGGGTAGACCTGTGGGGGAAACAGTTTTGACCCCAGCAGGAGTGGGGGGTTACAGCTTCCTCTGGTTTACTATCCTCGGTAATTTGAAGAATTCTGATTTCTTTGGCTAACAGGGCTGGGAAGAATTCCACTGAAAACTAACATCTTAGATGCGGGAGAATCTAGCTCTTCCTCTGGATAAGTTTTTCCTCCTCCCCATGATCAGAACCAGAGGTGCCCCTATCCTCATCTGAAGTGGAGGGGGTTGGCTCTCTGTGCTTCTTTTTCCACTGTTTGGATGATTTACATGCCTTGGAGTCCTTTCTTTTGCCCTGAGATCTTTAGGGGGAGGGCTACCCATATGTCACTTGGGGGAAGGAAAGAGGAGGAGGGGCTGGAAGACCTGGAATCAGATGAGGACTCCCTAATCCTCTTACATCCCCTTTTTTCTTTACATTTAGAGGGGTTTCTAGAGCCATGCCTGCTCTTCTTTCTTTTCCTGTTGTGCTTTTCGCGGGGGGAGGAGGAGGTGGGGCTTACTCATGGGGAGACCCTTTCCTTGACCTACTATTTCCTGGGAAATTATTTGCTTCACCGATTGTCAAAATCCTTGTCCTCTAGGGACAGCTCTGCGTGGGGGGCTTGCAAATGTGGGTTACTCACTCCCACCTGTGTCCCTCCAAGTCATTTGGTGCCTCTACATGTTGGACCTCTACATGTTGAGGTGAAAGGGCTGGGCCAGGACTGTGGGTTCTTCTCCTCCCCTAGTTCCCCCCATCCTGTCTGTCAGGGGACGAGCTTGGAATGGAGTCCAGCGGCAGCGGCACGGGCCTGGTCTGGCCTCAGATCAAGTGGAGATAAACACAAGGCTCCAGTGTCTTCTGGCCACACCACGTCTTGTGCTGGAGGTGGGCAGTGATGGGACCAGGCTGCAAGACAGCTGCCACTCACTTGCTCCTGCCAATGCAGCCTCGACATGTTTGCAGTGGAGCAACCATTGTGGGCTGTCCCGATGTCTCCACTTACCGAGGGATCACAGCACAGACTGAAACACACACCTTTGTGACTTTGTCCCCCCCCCCCGCCCCCGATTCTAGCTGGGTGTGCCAGGTGAGAAAAAATAGGGAGAAAGAAAGAGAGAGAGAGAAGGTGGAGAAGATGAAACAAGAGAGAGAAAGGAGAGTTATCCCTTAAGAAAAAACAAGATGTAGGCTGGATTCTTTAATAGCTCCAGCCGGAGCCAACCACTCTGCTCACTAGGCAGAGCTGGCCTGGAAGACAGGACAGCTCCTCCCAGCAGAGAAACAAAAAGATATGAACCCTGGCTCCAGGAGGAGGTGCCATCCCGAGGTGGAAAATGCTCCCTGTGAGACGCAGGAAAATACTACTTCACACATCCATAACCAAGCTATGGAATTTACTGCCACAAGATGTGGTGACGGCCACTGCCTTTTAAGATGGATTAGCCAAACGCAGAGACCAACCCCGAAAGTGGCACCTACATGTTCAGAGGCTGCATTGTGGGGGGAGGCAATAGAGAGAGGGGGGCACTGCCTTCATAGCCTGCATGGGGGCTTCCCAGTAACACCACTCTGGCCTCTGCCACCAGCCAGGGGACCAAGGGCCACTGGGAGATCCCATCCCCTGCCTCTCAGGAAGACCATGGCAAGAGAAAGACCAACCTGGCCTCCCATCTGTTGGTCAGAGAAAGCGATGCTGCTGCTCCAATGCTTGTCCCTCCCCCACCCCCATTCCTTTCTCCTTTGTATCGTAGCTATTAGGCTGTAAGCCTGTAGGCAGGGATGGTCATCTTTCTGCATCTGCACAGTGCTTAGAACATTTTAGGTGCTTCATTAGCTAGCTGGCACTGTTGGAAGCAAGACGCTGGATTAGATGGACCTCTGGTCTGATCCAGCAGGGTGGTTCTTACGTTTATTAAGAACTAGAAGAGTCAGGACTTTCATTTCACCAGTTAACCTTAACAAGCTGCCTGACTACAGCAAGTTAAGGTGTGGCAGTGTTTGGTTTCAAGCAAGTGCACAGAGGACATCTATAGCACAGGAAGGCATCTTACCTAGTAATGTCGTAGACCATAAGAGCTCCTGCTGCTCCTCTGTAGTAGCTCCGTGTGACAGCCCTGAATCTCTCTTGTCCCGCTGTATCCCAGATCTGCAGCTTAATTTTCTGGCCACTAACTTCAATTATTCTCGTACCGAACTCAACACCAATTGTATGGGGACAATCTGCCATAACTGTTGCCAAGGAGAGAGAGAGAGATTCAGGTGACCAAGTGCTTCCATTCAGAGCTCTTCCCAACAACATGAAGCAAACACATCAATACCGAAGACTTGCTGAACAGCAGCTTCTCACAGTTTTCAGCTCACCCACCCCAGCAAAGAGAGAGGAAGAAATACACACCTACTGAAGCACTATACTTAACAGGTTTACTGGCTTTTTCCTATATAGCACTATTCCATGTCCAGCCTGATCAAGTTCATGTTTCTCATCAGGAATGAGCAAGAGGTAACTAGTCTGTCCAAACCTCACTAGCTCTAGACCTCAGTACCTGTTTTGTTCTTGAGAACCACATTTACTTTAGGTTTTCTTTAAAAAGAAAATCCTGGCCAAAGAGAGAAGCTAGTTGGGGCTAACGGCCTTTGGTCAGTTACAGTCAAGTTAAACCCTACTAAAATCTGCAATCATGAGCCACACCAAGGGCCAGACACTCAATATTAAATAACCAGCACAAGGCGCATCACTGTTTCAAGCTGTATCACAGCTATGTAGAAATGCTTTGGTCTACAAATCGTGCTTTTCCAAACCCAGTTAAGACTGTGGGCCCGTTCGCATGACACGAGGGTGGTTAATAAGCCACAGTAGCTTGTCAACCACCCTGAGCACGCTGGCTGGATTTATATAATTACCCCTCGCTGGCGCAGCTTGTGACGTCCAAACCCGGTAAGGGTGGTTGCTTTGTTAACCACCCCAGCTACCCACAATCGCCAGGTTTGGACGTCACAATAAGCTGTGCTGGCGAGAGGTAATTATGTAAATCTGGCTGGCACACAACTGGCACGCACAGGGTGGTTAACAAGCCACTGTGGCTTATTAACCGGCCTCATGTTGTGCGAAGAAGGTCAGAGGCTGAACTATACTTAGAAGAGAAAGGTGTTTAAACCCTCATTTTAATAACCACACTTTATACAATCCTGCCAAGTGTTTTTGACTTAGCTGCACTGGAATCATTCCCACAGACTGTAAACCAGTTAGATCAATGATACAACAGAAATCCAAATCAATCTGGACATGATAGGAAGAACTAAGGTGCATTACACACACTTACATTTCTTTTCTGTAAATTGGTGGAGTAAGCAGGACTTTCCTACACCCATGTCCCCTATTCAAGGGAAGAAGAAAAAGAAAGAGGTTAGCATTTCACAAATACCGGTAGGTTGCCATTTAGTTTAGGGAGCAAAGTCACACAGTGAGCGCATGCGCACATCACGCTAACCCACACTGGCAATAAGCCATGGTGGGTTGGTTGTCGTGCAAACAACCCACAGTGTGCCCGACAGATGATAGGGCTCACTGTGGGTTGCTGGCCCCCTCCTCTCCACTCAGGTTTCCCAGGGGACACTGCAGGAGCACCGAGTTGTCTCCCCCCTCCCTGCTGCGATTGCAAGCCGTTTCGGACTAAACTCCCCCCCCCCCCACACTTCAAATCACAACAGCCAAGCCAGCTTAAGCAATCCCCATTGTCAGCTATGGACAGCCCCTTCAAAGTGCCTTGGAAGGGCTGTCTCTGGTTGCCAAGGATATTTTTTTTAATTGTCCCTCTTAATTTTCACAAATATTTGCAATTTTTAAAAGAAAATTTACTGACACTTGCACAGCTGCAGCCGTTCACAGCTACGTGGGTGTGGGAAAGGGAAGCCTCAGGTGGGCAATGTGCAGAGGAGGAGTACCTGCTGCCAAAGTCCAGCAGGGACCCACCCTGGGCACTGCCCCACAGAGGCAGCAGGTAAGTTCATTTTTCCCCTTGGCTCCATCTGACAGATGTCTAAAGGCGAGCTGTCAAATGGAACCAAAGGCGTGAGTGATCTTACCTTGCAAAAAGAGGGTGGTGTCTTATTCAACTCTTTTGCAGCAAGATTCTCATGATTTTTGGGGGAGGGGAGTCCTGTGTCCCAAGGGTGCCCACACTTTTGCGCCTGTTCCCGAGATTCTACCAACTCAGGAACACACAAAAGTGCGGACCATCCCATTTGCTGGAGTAGTTACCTTTGACAGCTGTCAAAGGTAAAGCTCCATTTTTAAAGTGGGATTTAGAAAGGGTTAAAAAAGAATGGGGGCAGGAAAGTATACAGATATACAGAGTCTGAAGAAAAAAGTTCAAAGGGGGGGGGAAGCTGTGGTGAACCAAAAACTGCTCGCGATCACAGAGGGGAGGCGGGGAAGCCAGTGCCAGCTGCCCCCGAGTGCTGCTTGGGCACCTTTGGGGTGGCTGGCACTGGCAGTTGCTCGGGAGCTGCTGAGCAAGAGCAGCAAGGGTTTTTTGCTGCTCTCACCAAGCGGCTCAGTAGCCGATTTCTCATACCCACGATGGGATCAGTTGTCCAGGTTTGGATGACACGACAACCCATCAGGTGTACAATAACCTCTACAACAACCCATGGGTTGTTGGGGTGGCTTGTTGCCCATGAACAAGCCACTCTGGGGTCATCGGTGTGAGTTCGCAAAGTACAACAACCCATCGTGGGTAACTAGCCATGGTGGGTTGTCATCTTGTGCAAATCCAGACCGCTTCCTGCAGGGTGGCTTGTTCATGGGCAAGAAGCCACCCCAACCACCCATGGGTTGTTGTACCCACACTGGGTTGCCAGTGTCATCCAACCCTGGCGACCGATCCCATCATGGATACTGGAAATTCGCTACTGAGCTGCTTGGGTTGCCGTGTCATCTGAACCCGGGAGACCAAGCCTATTGGGGGCTGCAGTGAGTGAGCCACTTTCCAAGCGTGGCAAAAAACCCTTGCCACTCTTGGCAATCTCGCTTGTGCCGCCACCAGTGACAGCTGCTCCACTGATGCTCAAGCAGCACCTTGGAGCGACAATCCCTCAGTCCCTCTCAGTCCTCCAGGCCACTGCAGACATGTATTCCAGGGGCCTTTACAGCAGAAATCCTCACACCTTATGTCAGCACCCATTCTGCAATTGGTCTGCTGGGGTTGCGAGTTCACGAGGGAAACTCTCCCCCCCATTGTCAAAGGGATTTAAGTTTAAGCCCTTATGAATGCAGGAACACGTTTGCAAATTTTTTATTTTATTTTTATTTTAAAGGTCTTGCACAAGCGCGCAGGACTGCAAGACAACCTATCTATCCACTATTGAGCCCAGCATAGCCATATCCCCCTCTTGTCAATTTCATCTTCCACTTTGGTGCTTCCCTTGCTAGCAAACACCCTTCCCCCCCCCCCCCAAAGGCTGTTTCAGGTTCTACTGAAGTAATAAAAACCACTCCTAAAGCTCCTTCTCAACTGCAGCCGCCAACTGTTTTCGGCCTCCCCGCACCCATGCTTGTCACTTCCCTCCACTGGTCTCCATTGCTAGCAGTCAGATGTACATAAGGTTACAGAGCAGTGATCGGGCTTGCTAAACATAGGGAAATTTCAAGGCAGAACAGGGACCAGGAGCGCAATCCTCCGAACGTTGTCACTGCCGTGCCCTGCATTTCCCTCCTCTCCGAAGCTGGTTTGCAACCTCAGGGAGGCAGCCTGCGCCAAGTGCACAGTTTTTTCCACTCCAGCTGCGAAGTGGCGGGGCAGGGGCTCGGTGTTCGGAGTTCCAGCTCTGAGCTCGCAGGCAAGGTCAGGGGGCCATAGGATTCCGCCCTGAGTAGGTAAATGCAAATTTCAAGGCAGACAAGTGAGGTAGATCGCTAAAAAGGAACAAATTTCATCGCAGAGCAGTAAAACTGAGGGGGAAATTACGCAAAATTCCTAGCAGCAAAAATTCACCCCTGCGCACTTGCACAGGACCAGGAAAAAAAAGAAGAACCCATTCAGGATACTCTCCGGTGTTCTTTCTTTAAGATTTCTATGGGGGGGGGGGGGATAAATTAAAAATCCATCCTCAGGTGGAGGGCACCGAGAAGGGATGAGGGAGAATGGAAGCAAGCACTAGCAAGATGGCAAGGAGCGGCAGGGATTTTCACCTGTTCTTGCCGGGTGGCTTTCTAGCGGTTCCTGGCAACCCACGATAAACTTGCCCTGCTGGGTTTGGACATCACAACGAGCAACCTTGAGAACAAGCCACTCTAAACAACCCTACTACAAGCCATGGGTTCTCAGGGTGGCTTGTTTGCAAAAAACAACCCACAACAGAAAAAACGCTCCGGATTTGGATGTCACGCTAAGGCACCCTGCAACCCCCCACAACCACCACCCACCGTGGCTTAGTGTGACACTGGAACCAGGTCAGAGTTTGGACCCATGGGAACCAGCACACATGCTCAGTCCTGCTGCATTTCAAACAACCCACAGTTGATTAAACATGGGTTGTTGACTTTGTGTGAATTGGGTCACTGTGTGACTTTGGGTCCCTAAACTAAAGTCTAAAACTACCGTATTTTTCCGTGTATAAGACGCCCCCCCCCCCCCACTGGGCAGTTTCGCAACCGCGCGGTTCTCTCCTCGGCTCACTTCCGTGTATAAGACGACCCTCAATTTTTAGTCTAACAATTTTAGGAAAAAGTATAGTCTTATACATGGAAAAATACTGTATGTCACAGAGTTGCTTGTGAGGATTACGCGGGGGAATACAATGCTCATCATCTTGAGCTTTTCGGATAAAGTGCAGGAATTTTTTGCCTTTTGTGTTCTGCGCAAGTGTGTGCAATGTGCGAACTGAGTTTATGGCTAAGCAGAGTTTTGAACTCTCCAGTCTAACACTGGCCTGTTCAGTATCAAAATGCCACTTTCACAACAGCAGCAAGAGGTCGAGCAACCAACAAGGCATTTTAGTTTCACCTTGTTCAGAAGTAGCATAAACCATTTGGCAAGAGAACAGGCAGGAGCTTGAACCCCCACCCCAAAAGTTTTAAAGCTTGGTGTCAACAACACCTAGACCATGTTGCAAAGAAACATGAAATTTGGGGCTAAGGGTATACATTGTCATCCCAGATGTAAGCTCTCCCCTGCTCTGTACCATATTACTATCCAGGATGGGCCAGTGGAACATGTGTGACAACTACTGGATGTAAAAACCCAGGATCAAAACCCAGCCCAACAGCAGCAACTGAATGAAGGCAGATCTCTCCAGTCTTACTTCCTGATGGAGCTGTACAGGACTGCACAGCTCTTCACACTGAGAAAGGATTTGTGCAACAGGAATTCCTTGCCCAACATTGCACTTCCCCAGATGAAGAGCACAGCAATCTACGTGAAGGCTACAAAACCACCTCAAGGCTCAGCTCTGCATGCTGCACAGGGCCAAGCAACTCAAAGCACGAAACAACTTTTGTGCAAAAAAGGAGAGGACAATAAACCTCACTAAAATGCTAGTTCACTATCACACCAGTACAGTGTCACTGTTAATCTGTATTACTACCTTTCCATCAAACCTTGCCCTCAAGGTGGTTTACAACAGGGATAGAAAATATAGCACAAGTAAAACGTCAGAAATATAACACCATCAATAATGTATCAGTTCAAAATTTGTATATATATTTTTTAAAAAAACCAAACTTATTTAAGTTCTTTAGTATTTATTCAACAATCCAAGAAATGTCTATAAAAGACAATCCAATAAGCATTACAACTGATATTTCAAAGCCAAAACACAAAACCAGCTAATAAGTACAATGTATCAGTTATGTGGGGTGGAACATTTTCCATTTCATAAGTTCATTAGTAAAAATGAATGTATGCCCATTGCAAATACAATAATAGGCAAGGCTTGGCAGTTTCAAAATTGTAATTTATGTTCCTCGGGTGATGATCCCTAGCAGGTATGTGAGAGAACACATATAGGTCGGTCACTGAAATACATGCATGCCTCAGAGTGAAATGGAACTACCGTAATAAGTAGTGACAGCAAAACTGAAGGTGCCCCAACAACCCCAGTGGAAGAAGGCTGAACTCTGTTGAAATATATGAGTGGTTGTCAGCATATCATGCACAGTTCTTTGGGTAGCTAAAATTCATTAGTGTCTCAACAGTTTTCATTACCTTTGTTTTTTTCTCTTAAATTTAAACCACACAAGGAAAGTACACACTACTGTCTTCACATTTTTACAAGTATTCCAATAAAAATTTCTACATAATATACCATTTAAATCACATTAAGTGTGCTTTAATTTTCCCCCTCAAGTATCTCAGGTCAAATACTTGTCATGTATTGGGACAAAAAAATAACATGGGGTACATTTTTTAGCTCTGTTTACTAAATAAATACAAGTAAACATGCTAAATTAGATCTCTCTCTAGGGCATCCAAAAATTTTCTGATGCAAACTGAAAATTTCCCTAGGCAAGTGACCCTACGCAAATTATCCTAATTCACATTGGGAAACTTTCCAGAAAGTTTCCCAATCAAAATTTTCCAGAAAAAACACATACCGCTGCAATTTATAGAACAATGAAAACACAAAGAGCAGCTTCAACTTCCAAGTACAGCCATGCCTTGGATTGAGAGCATAATTCGTTCCAGAAACATGCTTGTAATCCAAAACACTCTTATATCAAAACGAAATCCCCCCAGAAATGTGTACAGAGATTTTTAATTTAAGCCGTACTACAGTACTTGTATTGCAAGATGTCGCTTGTATATCAAGTAAAAAAAATTAAATAAATATTTAAAAATTTGCTTGTCTTGCAAAACGCTCTCAAACCAAGTTACTTGCAATCCAAGGTATTACTGTAAGCTCATAAGCTAGGGATAAAAAGATAAGGCCAAGTCTGAACATTTGTTCTTTTCACACTGCCTTTTGGAAAAAAATTTCAGAGGTATGACAGGAAAGCACCACGTTTGCTAACAGTAGTTTAACTCACCAGCAGAAACTGACCCAAACAATAAAGCCACTTGAAGTATCTATGAATGGAGTATATTTAGACTTACCAATAATGATGTACTTAAAGATGTAGGAATAGTTGTAAGGTGCAGTTGCCATTGTGGCACTAGAAGGAAAAAAGAGAAGTACTGTAGTTATTACACTGCAAGCCATTGTTGCCGACTCCCAAATTATCTGATTTGTTCACAAGTGACAGCTAATAGTTATGTAGCTTTAAGATAAAAGGAGCCACAAAACCCAGAAGCAACTGAATCCATGTGCATATACATCCATATATACTCACTCTCTCTCTCTATTGGAGAAATCTTAGCTATTCTAGCAGTTCATTAAATCATTTCAAATATTCATACCGAAAACTAGCTGTTTCTGGGGTTTTAACTACAGTGATACTTCAGAACAGGATAACTAATTTAGAGATTTGGGCACCTTGGGGGAAGCTGTCAGCCATGCTCTGTGGCCAGCTGCATGGCAAGAGCGGCAATGTCTGCTCTTGCCAAGTGGCTCACTTGTTCGAGGGATTGTACCATGATGGGTCATGTCGTCCAAGTTTGGACGACACGACAAGCCATTGTGGTACAAACAAACCCTAGAACAGACCATTGTGTCTTACTGTGGTTGACAACCACGATAAGTCACAATGGTCAGACACCACGACTGGGTTCCCACCACACAGGGAACAAGCAATAGTAAGAAACCACTATAGCTTGTTGTGTCGTGTGAACCCAGTCACTGGGTGGGTTCGCATGACACAACAAGCTATCGTTGTAAGTTACCATGATTGGTGGTAACTTACAACGATTATCGAACGCTTTTGTTCCCACCCAATCCTCCCTCCACCTCCAGGCATGCACCCAGGGGCCATCGACCCCTATGTAGGCAGCCTGTCCGTGATTGGTCCGCTGAGTGCTCCCCTCTCCCTCCTCCTGCAGGAATCTTTAACCCTTTCCCTACCTCCCTGTAGCTGATCGATATCCCTTTTGTTGTCTGTTCCCAATGGAAAAAAATGCTTCCTGTGTATGTTGCCCCGTGCTTCTCCGCCTGTCACTTTTCCTGCTTTCGCCTGGCTGTTTCCATCACCACAGAGAAGCATTCCCCCCATCCACTCACTCACACCCTGTTCCTGGCAGCTCTAGCATGAACTGAGGCTTGACTTTCTCCTAACCCAGCCACCACTCCCAACCTCGCCGCCCATCACAAACACGTTTTACGCTCCCCCTTCTCCCTCCCACCTTTATACTCATCTGGTCTACCACACAGGTGATGATTACTAACACATTATACACCCTGCCCCACACTGCCTGGTGCCCCTTGTCCAAGCAGCGGCTTTTGATCCTTGCCCCCCTCCCTCTCTGCGCTGCCTGGCACCAAAGCCAGTCTGGCTCTCCCCTCTCCCTCCCGCCTTCACTCCCATCTTGGCTAGGAGACAGGTGAAGGTTATTTACACCTTCCCCCCACCCAGAATGCCTAGCTCTGCTCAGCACCGCATCTTTTACTTCTTCCCACCCCTCACATCCAAGCACTGCAGAGAACCTGCATCTCTAGCGGTTCTCCCATCTATCCTGCCTCCCACCTGTGTTACAAGTCTGAACTAGATCTTTTCCACACCTTCCCTACCCCCAAGCTTTTCTTGCTCCTTGACTTCCATTTTTCCAGCCCTCTGCTTACTACCCAACTACCCACTACCCCCCCACACACACACTTGTAAAGTTCTCCAATTGTAATCTACTCTTCTTCTATTAAAAGCATACTTTATTTTGAAAGAAAAATACAGTTTTTGGTATTCTGATTGTAAAAGTAAAAAGCACCCTACAATTAAAAGTGAAGCAAGCAGCAACGTGTGTGTTGCTGGGTAGACATCAGAAATAGAGATCGGATGACTGGAGCGGCTGCTTGTTTTGCTGCTCTTGTCATGCAACTCTGTACGATTCTTGAACCACCAACGATAAAAACAGCTCTCCCTGGTTTGGACGACACAACAAACATCCCGTCGTAAGAACAAACCCTAGAACCATTGTTTCTGAGGACAAAACAAACCATTGTGACTCACAACGACCTGGGTTCGGACGATATGATAAGCAACGGTTGTGTGTTATTGTTGTTTGCTTGTCGTGTCGTCCGAACCCAGTCATTCTCAGTGTCATCCAATCTCATCTCTACTTTATCATGAAGTGATTCCCAGAGGGGTGTCCTAAGAGCAAGAGTCAAATTATGCTGAAGGCCACTTGAAATCAGGTCTGAAATCAGGAGGGTGCTGTTGCACTCATGTCCTGCTTGTGGGTTTCCTGTGGGCAGCTGCTGTGTGAACAGAATGCTGGACCAGATGGACCCTTGGTCTGATCCAGCAGGGCTCTTCTTATCTTATGTCTAAGGCCCGATGAGGCACCCTGGACAGCAGGTTCCCCACCCCAGGCCTAATGGATGAAGTCATCTGTTGGGTATGTTGAGCTTTGGTGGTCTCAACCAGCACTTTTAACAATGCCTAGCAGACAGACAGACAGACAGACAGAAACCACTCGAACACTAGTTTAACAGGATCATTTGTGACCCAGAAGAGAGAGATCCACATTTTCAAAAGCTTCTCTGCCTAGTCACCTGGAATCAATTTTTGCCACCACAGGCAACCACGTGAGTGGCTATTTTATAGGCCTGTGCTACATGAGGATACACAACTATCAGTTACTGCTAACTAAGCAGATGTACAAGAGCTACCTATAAGCATCTTTTTACACTGCTGCCCAGAGTTGCACAACTTCACCACCAAGGTAGTTCTGGACTTTTTAGCAATGCCCTGCCACTAACATTCCTTTTAGTCATGGATAGCTGAGTGCCGTCTGGCTTTGCTTGTCCAACAACTGACTTCACAGTTCTGAAGTATTCCCCAACCTCCCTACATAGACAGGAGATGAACATCTCAGAGAATTCATTATTTTTAAACACCCCCAGATGGATTACTTGAACATTTAAGCACAGAGCTTACTGGAATACTTGGTTCTGGCAGGTACAATTTGTAAGTCAAATCTATTTATTTATTATATTTATACCCCGCCTTTTTTCCTACAAGGAGCCCAAGGCGGCTTACATAATCCTCCTCCTCCATTTTATCCTCACAACAACCCTATGAGGTAGATTAGGCTGAGAGTCAGTGACTGGCCCAAAGTCACCCAGTGAGTTTCATGGCTGAGCGGGGACTAGAACCCGGATCTCCCGAGTCCCAGTCCAACACTCTCACCACTACGATGTGTAGCCTTTCACAAAATTTAAATAATTTCAGATGCCTTCAAGAAGCCACAGAAGGGTATTAGCACCAGCAAAACTATCCCAGAGTAATGACCAAGTAGTGACATTTTAGTTGAACCTAAGAAAAGATATTACTCTAGTTTTACTTTTGGATTTC
This sequence comes from Shinisaurus crocodilurus, assembly GCA_021292165.1. Classification (NCBI taxonomy): domain Eukaryota; kingdom Metazoa; phylum Chordata; class Lepidosauria; order Squamata; family Shinisauridae; genus Shinisaurus; species Shinisaurus crocodilurus. The sequence goes on along the minus strand of JAHFWL010001192.1, from coordinate 632,545 downwards.
CCCCCTAATGAACCAACATAAGCACCTATAATTCTTCAAGAAGGGAATTATATATAGGAGCTTGGTTGCAAGCAAGCATCAATTGTCAAAACTTTCAAAGAGTTATTCCTGCATCATTTGACTGCTTTAAAGAGAGGAGGGGAAGGCATGGTCAAGCATAAGATCCAGGGTCAGCTACTTTCTACTTGCAAATCTGCACTTTGCCAGATGCCATGATTAAACTTCACTCCTGCCGCGTCTCCCCCACATGTAAAGGAGCGAACTACTTGCATAGAACCAACTACTAGAAGATCTGAGTAGGCTCTACAATTCTAATTAAAAGCAGCCATCTTAAGACCGCACTCAAGAGTGGCAACGCACATATTTGCACCCCACTTATGAATATTCCCATCAATATTAAAAAAAAACAAACTTCAGCATAAGGCACTTTCAACACAATGACAGTGGCCAGCCCATGCAATTTAATACAATGCCATTTTACATAAAGCACATCAGACTTTAAAATCAGCAAGGACAGAAACACGCTGGCTGGGGTATGCTGGGAGTTGTAGGCCAAAAACATCTGGGGACCCAAGGTTGGAGAACACTGATCTAAACAAATGAGAAGTGGTTTGCTTAGCATGTTGTCTGAACCTGGGATCCTGACTTGTTGCTTCCAAATAAGCCAGGATCCTGGGTTCAGACAACACACTAAGCAAACCACTTCTGGTTTGTTTAGGCCAGGGGTCTTCAAACTACGGCCCGCGGGCCACATCCAGCCCGCTGGGTCTTTTCATCCGGCCCGGCAGCCGATCTAGAGTTGTGAGGGAAGAGGGGCGGCTGAGCCGGCGGGGGGGGCATGGGCCGCCTGCCGGGCCGCCTGCCTGCCTGCCACCCTACATCTCCTGCGGGGGGGGAGGGGAGGAGGGGCGGCTTAGCCAGTAGCAGGGCGCGGACAGGTTTTACTTTATCCGCCTCGCCGCCCGCTGGTCCCGTCGCGTCACTTCCGGCGCGGCGGAAGTGACGCGATGGGACCCTGCTCCGGCGCGTCCATCCTGGACCCCGCCCGCGCTGTTTTTCAAAACTGAGCGTGGGTGGAGTCCAGGATGGACGTGATGGAGCGGCGGCGGCAGCCTCGAGCAGAGGCTGTGGCAGAGGCACCGACAGCAGCAGCAGCGCGCAGGGGACCAGGTAGGATGGCGGCGGCGGCGGGGGTTATGGCGGCGGGGTGGGTGGGTTACGGGGGCTGGGGGGTCCTGCAGTGGCAGCAGCAGCGGGGGGCAGCGGGGCGGTCCTGCAGCGGCAGCGGGGGATGGCGCGGGGCGGTCCTGCAGTGGCGGCAGCAGCGGGGCAGTCCTGCGGCGGGGGGGTGGGGGATGGCGGGGGGGTCCTGCACCGCCGGCGGCGCAGCATGAAGGAGGCGGCACAGGGGAGTCCCAGTGAGTATGCCCCCCCAACAGGCTGAGGGACAATGAACTGGCCCCCCGTGTAAAAAAGTTTGAGGACCCCTGGTTTAGGCCCTCGCACGAACGGATGGAGCCAAGTGGAAGCAAACCGGCTAAGTGCACTAGTGTGCAGCTCATTCACAGTACGCGAGAATCCTGGCTTACTGTTCCATGCAAACACAGCCCTCTTTACAGAGATTTCTCAGAAACTGTCTGCAGCCCAGAAAGGAGGTGGTGGTGGTGGGCTCCATTTCCTTTACTCACTTCTTTTAGCAAGTTAACACCCTAGTTCTCCAATGAGATGGCAGATCCCGAGAAACACAGCCTCACCGATAGGGAGCCATGAGCTTCAACCAGACACTGCTATAGTCCTGTTTTGATTGGGCCAACAGAATGCTGAGCTACACCCAACCTTTTTGTGACTCACTAATGACAGTAGCTCATTAGCTAATAAGAATATGTGCATACTTGCTTAAGCCGATTCAGTATATGGGTGTGAACAGTTACAAACCCCTATAACTACCAGACACCTGCTGCAAACGAACTTGCCAGAGTCATAGGCCTGTGGCTCATGCTGGCTCAGCATGTGGAAAGCTAAGCAGGGTCAGGCCTGGTTATTACTTGGATGGGAGACCCCTCCTCTAGTTTCCTGCACTGAGCAGGGGGTTGGACTCAATGACGTTGTAGGCCCCTTCCAACTCTATGATCTATGAAATCTATTGCTCAAGGCACCCTACCACAAACTTTGCCTATACTATCTTTGAGAAGGTAGATGCAGAGTGGCAAAGTGGCATAGTGGTTAGAGTGTTGGACTGGGACTCAGGAGATCCGGGTTCTAGTCCCTGCTCAGCCATGAAACTCACTGGGTGACTTTGGGCCAGTCACTGACTCTCAGCCTAACCTGCCTCACAGGGTTGCTGTGAGGATAAAATGGAGAGGAGGATTATGTAAGCCACCTTGGGTTCCTTGCAGGAAAAAAGGCGTGGTATAAATATAATAAATAAATAAATAAAGTCTGTGGTAAAGGTTTTGCACTCGTATGTAAGTGTGGATAACCCTGTTTTTCACAGGCCGTTTTCCTCCTGGGTAGTTCAAAGCTCAGAAACTCAACATGCTCCACAGGACTGCATCCTTTGGGGTCATAACTGCAGCAAAAGCCTCCAGCTTTCCTTTGTTGCCTTAATTATCTCGGGTGATCATTTGTTTCCCCGTGGCTCAGAGAGACTAGCAACAACTAGGATTGCCAGTCTCCAAACTAAATATTTATTGGGCATTGTTTTGTGTCATCTTGGGCAAAAAAAGACAATAGATAAATTTGATGGAATAGAGGAGTATGGACTCAGTACAGATGTTGAGGTCTTGGACTGAGGGTATAATCAAAAACATACTTGAAACTACGTTCCACTGGAATCAGAGCGACTTATTTCAAGTAAACATGATTAAAACCGAGTTGTACAACAGTCACCTTATACCTGCAATCTCAGTAATGCAGCACATAACAGGGCTGGTAAGATTCCCAATCTCTAGGAGCCTGCATCATGTTTTCAAACACCTAGGATTTTTTCCTAAGCCTGTCTAACAAGAATTCAGAGCACCACAGATATTTATTAAGTGCAAGCTTTAAACAGCCACTTGCCTAGACATCTGCAAATATCTATTGCCTCCTGTGACTGTGTGGGGATGCTTTATCAAAGTTAGTGTTATTTTTCCCTTTAGGCCGCTAATATTTACAGCCGTACTTTCTTCCATTGTGGAAGAAAGGGGGCGTTTATAGGTTTCCCATGCAGGTTGTTTATTTATTTATTCATGTCAGGAGCACCACAGAAAAAATTAAAAATACAAATAAGATTGGGCAACAGCCTATATATGAAAAACACTTGCGAAATACAGGCTAAATACAGTGCCCATGCAGGTACTGGCCAGCCACAGCCCGACATTGTTGTTTCACATGCCTTCAAGTTCAAATCCAACCCTTGTACCAAATAGAATCATGTAGAGGTGGAAGGGGCCTGCCTATAAGGCCATCGAGTCCAACCTCCTGGCTCCATGCAGGAGAACAGCTGTGGGCAGCCCAGGCAGTCACCCATCCAAGCACTGACCCGGCTCATACCTGTTTAGCTTCAGCATGTGGCCGGCATTATGTGCTCTCGACGCATGACTTTTTTTAGCCAAGCAGGCTATCTAAATTTTTTTAGGACTGGTCATTTTTACGAATTTCTTTGCAAAAATAAGAAGGCATTCCATGTTATCTTGTTAAAAGTCAGCCACAGAGCACTGCCTTCAGACAATCTCTAAGGAAGACATTACACCAGGGGTGCAGAACCTCCTTCAGTCCATGGGCCAAATTCCGTTCTGGAGAAGCTCTTGGGGGCTGCATCCCAGCAGTGGGTGAGGCTGAAGGGAAAAGGGGCAGGACCAAAAAACCACGAGCACCAGCATATCTTACCTTAAAGCTCCTACTGCCAGTAACTAAGCCTTAGGAGAGGAATTTCAACCCTTTATATTGGGGAGGGGAAAGAACCACCCAACAACTGGTGACTGGGGGAAAGAGGGTGGGTCAAGGGGAAGGGGGCACGGTCTTCTGGGGGATCTAGGAGGGCCGGATTTGGGCCCCGGCCCTGAATTTCTGCACCCCTGCATTACACAAACTTTTAGAAGAGTGCAGAGCTAAGATTTTCCACAATTTTAATGCAGGTATAAATTATGATATGAGCCATAAACATGACATTTTCCTACTGTGCATGGTTAAATTTATCGTGCACCTTATCCCACTCTCTTAAATAATGAAGTTTCATAAACAGAGGAGAGATCCTAGGTCCCTGGAGAACTCAAGAGCTGATACTTTAAAGTTCACAGCATTTTTTTTCAGTCTCAGTTCTCTTGCCGAAGTTACCACCACATTCACCAACACCTTTCTTTTAAAAGGCTGCTTCAGCATCAGATTCCCGATATCTCTTGTTATTCCTCCAGCAACATATCCTGGTAGATTTTCCCACAGTGGACACACCCAGATACTGCAGACATTCCAAATGTACCTCCAGGCTTCCTGGTAAAATGGGTAGCAGAGCATGCCACATTGAGCAGCCAGCCAGTATGAGAAAATCCTAACAGGTTAACTGATGAATGCACAGATTGCTTCCATTTATTTAAGAGTCAATTTTGCCATTTTCCCCCTTTCCCTGTAAGAAATATTGTGACTGCTTCCTTTAATACAAGATCATGAAACTAAAAGGACTCTTGGGCATTAAGGCGATCGGTTGCATTCACTCAGCCTTGTTAAAGTTGCCTGGTAGCCACAGAACACACAAAATCCAGAAGGGAAGCACCAAAAACAGGACAGAATGTGAAAAGAGAACATGTCCTCAAAGGTGCCAGTGAATTTTATTTTTTTTAAATGAATGAGTCCTACCCAAATTTTTTTTAACCCTTTCTAAATCCCACTTTTAAAAATGTAGCTTTACCTTTGACAGCTGTCAAAGGTAACTACTCCCATAAATGGGGTGGATCACACATGTGCATGTTCCTGAGGTGGTAGAATCTCAGAACAAGTACAAAAGTGAGGGCATCCTTAGGACACATGAGTTAAAAAAACAACCCCAACAACCCACAAGGATCTTGCTGAGAAGGGGGTGAACGAGCCGCCACTCCCTTTTCACAAGTGAAGATAACTTGCACCTTTGGTTACATTTGAGAGCTCAGGAACGCAGTCATTGCCTCAGAGTTAGAATTTACATACTGAAAGTCAGGCTGAGAAAGTCAGGCTGAGATGTTTGTGTTGTTCTTCAGTACAAAAAACAAGAAGGAAAAAACCACTAAGTATTTAAGTTATAGTGGGTACTTACATGCAAATAATTCACTCCAATCCAGCAACCCTCAAAAATACATTTGATGGTAGAACACAAGCCATTGCAGACCTACTTCGGAATATAAGCAAACCATACCTGATGACAGAACACCATCTAAATTTGCCAGCCTAATGAGACACTTCAAATATTAAGCCTACAAGAGAGTAGGTTAGCATCAGGACTTGATGCTTACCAGCAGGATACAAGGCTCCCAAGGGAGCCCAAGTACTGTGCCACAAAAAATAACTTGGATGCCAAGTGACACCAATTTTTGCATTTGCATGGGATAAATGCACAATTCCCAAGTACATCTTCCGTTTGGCAAGGGATCTTTAAGTGACTACTCAGCATCCTCTATACAGCACTTGCTGCTACATTCTCTCAGGAATCCTTAGAACTATTACCACTCTAACATGGTTATCAGAAGGCAGCGTTGCCTAAGGCTACTTAGTCTGCTGCTGAATTGGGAACTTCCTAGTTTTTATGTCACACTCTTAGCCATTGACGCATAAGCCCTCGCTGCCTAGAGTAATGGTAATTCGAAACAAGTTAATTTCAAGAGAGAATCTACTTAACACTATGCTCTCACACACATCTCTCATCCTTCTTCCAGCCCTTCACATAATATTTGCTTTCAAACTGGGGGCAGGGGGAGAGGGGGGAAGAGAGAGACACAAGAAGGGAAGTAGAGGGCTTACCAGAACAAATTCATTTTGCTGCCCTACCCCCACTTCTGGTTTCTAGATCCCCATGATTTATTCAGCCTCTCACTGCTGGAGTGCAGCCTTCAGGGGAAACTCAGTTTGATACCTTCAGTATAAACAATAGCAGTTTTCAAACCCAAAATAGGATTTTGAATTACACCGGACTAAATTCCCAAAAGAGGGCTTCTTATAATCCTGCTAAGAAGCACAATTGTGCTCAGATTTGCGAGGCATTTACAAATCCTTGGAGGGAAACTGTCTTTTAGAAAACCACACACTTGGGCTCTTATTTTTGAATCTCTGGAGTTCTACAGGTACTGTGCAAGTTTTCAAAACTTGCCCCAAATAGTTATCATGCTCCTCCAATTGTTCTTCTATAGCAGGGCTCTCCAACCTTGGGTCCCCAGATATTGCTGGCCTACAGCTCCCAGCATACCCAGCCAGCATGGCTAAGGGCAAGGGATTCTGGGAGCTGTAGTCCAGCAACTTCTGGGGACCCAAGGTTGTAGAGGCCCTGTTCTATAGTCTTATCTTCAGGTGTGCAGTACACTGCAATCCCAGTGATTCTGCACTAATCGCTGTAGATTCTCTGTCATCCTGACTTAGATCACAAATTCCGCTATGGTTGATGGTGCTAGTCACACTTCGTTAGCCCATCGGCACCAAGCATAGCAGAAGTAGTGACCAAAGTCAGGCGGACAGAGCATCCACATCTGAATGATGCAAGTGCACATTTTAGCAGTATTCTGTACAAGCTACACTAAAAACCAGAGCTTTTTAACACTACAGAGAAAGCTGACTTAGGTGTGACCAAGTACTTACACACAGCAAATACAGCTTTTGACTTTTCTTGGGACACCAGGACACTCCCCCCCCCCATATCATCATAAAATTGCTTGACAGCACCAATCACCTGATGAAAAGGTGGGCTCTCCCACTCTGGAGGCATTCAAGGTGCAGCTGGACAGCCATCTGTCAGGGATGCTTTGACCTGGATTCCTGCATTGAGCAGGGGGTTGGACTCGATGGCCTTGTAGTAGGCCCCTTCCAACTCTACTGATTCTATGAAGAACAGCGTGGTGGGCACTGGGCTCATTCCAGGCACCTCTGCCCATATCTCTCGGCTTAACAGAACTGATCTACTGGGCAGGAAAGAGGCCCTCCACAGAGCAGAAGCAGCCCTGAAAGGGCATAAGCCACTTGCAGCTAGGCAGAATTAATGGATGGGGTTTAGGCAGACACAGTAGAGAAATACTTAATGTAGCCTGGCAACCTTTCAACAGAAGCCCTGACAAAATTAAACAGTGGTGCCACTGGGAAGTAAGGGGAGAGTGGGGTTACTACCATTGCTATGTGTTTACATCCTCTGCTGTAGCTTCTTCTCAAAGACATGCAACTATTTTTTTAAGTCTTTGGTTATCCTGGTCTCCCTCTTTTCCTTTCTCCTGTAAAGGGAATGTAGCACTGGGATAGTCAGCTTCAAGCTCAAGATATAGCAGAGACCACAGGGAAGGGGATCCAATACATTGCCCTTTCTATTCAAAGAGGAAGTACTCATACGATTGCAAAACCCAGGACAATTAATGCATATTAAGCTTAATTTTTTGCATTTCCACCAATGACAAGTCGACTCTATGTTAGCCAGTCTGTGCAACGATCATCAAATACCAGCATGTTAAGTTTACACTAGAACAGTGAAATAAAACTGGGTAGGACTTCAGAGGCAGAGTTAAAATTCAGACTGATCTTGAACAAAAAGGCTGGACAGGAAGGAGAAACTCATTAAGGAAGAATGCCATGTTAACCAATTAAAGCAGCCAGATGCACAAGTTGGTTGGACTGGGAGCACACACACACTAACTATAATCTATTGCTGAAATAAACTTAAATTGCTTGTGAAATCTAGTTTGTTGCAGGTTTTCAAGGAAAAGTACAAAGCAGCCACCTGAAGGAATAATTTAGAAATGGGATATCCTGTCTTGGACAGAAGACTAAAATGCACAACTACTGGGTCTCTTCCAGCTATAATAAACTAGCACTTGTAGCTTGATTTTTTATGACATTCTCCATTTCTACTCAGACATTATTTCCCAAGAGCAAACGTTGACTATTAAGCTACAAGATACATGCAGTTCCATCACCTGATCTGAATTAATCAACTCTGTACTGAAGAGTATTCTAATGCCATACATAACGGCCTGCTGTATTTATGAATGACACCATTTCAGGCCTAGTCCTTACTCGGGTGTATCTGTGCTACTCTGTTTTGTTAACTCTTTGCAATAGCCACTCACAATACAGATAAATTGTACAACTTGTGTTGGATGGGGTTACACTCCCCCTGAAGACACAGGTTCACAGCTTGGGTGTACTTCTGGATTCAGCCCTGAGCCTGGATGCCCAGGTTTCAGCGGTGGCCAGGAGTGCATTTGCACAGTTAAAACTCATGCACCAGCTGCACCCATTCCTGGAGATGTCTGATTTGGCCACAGTGACACATGCCTTAGTTACATCCCATTTGGATTACTGTAACACATTCTACATGGGGCTGCCTCTGAAGAGTGTTTGGAAACTTCAGCTGGTTCAAAGAGCTGCTGCCAGGATGCTTAGGGCTGGCTACAAGGAGCACACAACTCCTCTGTTACAAAAGCTTCATTGGCTCCCAGTCGGTTTCCAGGCACAATTCAAAGTGCTCGTTATGACCTATAAAGCCCTATACAGCTCAAGTCCAGGTTATCTGAAAGACCGTATTCTCAGAGTATGGGCAGGCTCATAGGGGAGATCTTCTGGGGAGGCTCTTCTCTTAGTTCCGCCACCATCTAAGGCACGCCTGGCGGGAACTCAGCAGAGGGCCTTCTCGGTGGTTGCTCCAACGCTCTGGAATTCCCTTCCCAGGGAGGCTAGAATGGCACCCTCCTTGCTATGTTTTCAAAGGCAGGCAAACACTTGTTCCAACAGGCCTTCAGGGAACAAAATTTGGACCTATGAGAAAGCAATGGATTTGCACTATTCCTATAGTTATTGTTGTTTTTAGCTTTATTTTATATAATTTTAATACTATTGCTGATTTAATTAAATTTTTAACTTTTATATTTCTCTATTTATATGTTTTAACTGTACAAATTGTAATGTTGTAAAGCTGCCTTGCTTCCCAATATTGGGGAAAAGGTGGGTTATAAATCATCATCATCATATATGATGATGATGACTCCTAGATTAAGAGGGTATCAGAATAATTTGGCAGAGGAACATAAGCTACATCTTCTGTCTCTGGGGTCTCAAACACGGTGCCCATGAGACTATCTTTTGGTGCTCCCCAGGCTCCCGACTCCTCTTGATGTTAATTTTATCTTTCAGATTTTTTAACGTCGAACTGGGAGCCTGACATGATACAAAGTGAAGCTCCAACTTCCAGCACCACCTTTATTTCCCAGAATGCCTCTGGGCCCTATGTGGCATTCTTGGCCAAGTTACTTGTCTTGAAGCCTCGTCAGTTTGCTTTCTGAGAAATTGATGCTGTAGCAGAAAACTGTGGGTTCAACAGAGTGGGTTTGTGTTTTGGACCTGACACCACCTCTGCCTTGTACTTGGGCAAGTTACTTTTCTTTTAGCCTTCTGGTTTGTGACTGGCCACGCCTACTACATCTGCCATTTTGTGAATGGGCAAGCCCCTAACAGCTGCCATTTTGTGAATGTGCCCACAACACTATTAAAATTCAAAATGTGCCCAATGATCCAAAATGGTTGGGACTCCTGTTCTATCTCATAAATTTACCTGTTGTGTGCCTCTGAATGTTGTTATTCAAAAGCACTATATAAATCTTGGAGCCCTCCCTCAATTTTATACATAACACTTCCTTCGAATAGTAGGGCAGTGCCTAAAAGCAGATACTGGTCATGCTTTAGCCACCAAAAATAAAACTATCCCCCTTCAGATGAATCACCACTACCACTCTCAGTTACTAGGCTAAATCAATACTTTTGCTTCCAGTTCAGTCACTGGCAGGAACTGCAAGACAAAGCAAATACTGATCAAGCGTGTTAACAAAGGCCTCATATACCGGTATGTCCATTTTGGGGTCAGTTATAACACAGCCGGGAATACTTACCTGACTAAGCACCGAGTAGTTACTAGGACTGCAATCCCTTGAAGTCAAGAGGATCTGAGCAGCCTGTGTTGCCTGAACAACTATAATTACTGAGGTGATTCAAAAAGCATTTCCATGACCCAAGATGATTGTGTATTTATTACCAGTTGTAATAGCACAGCACCTGATAAGTTACTGTGTCATCTTTTTGGTTGTGGCTCTGTTTGGATAAACCATGGTTTATCACAACAGGAACAAGCCGAGCCTCCTCTCAGGCTCATATGCTCCCCCACGCCTCCAGCACAGTTGTGAGGAGGTGTTTGGAAGCTTTGGCTTCCATTTTTATTAGCCACTGTTTCCCTTCCCATCTGAATCAAATAAGCTGTGGTTAATTTTAACTGTGGTTTATGAAGCCGGCTTGTTTCAACAAACCATAGTTAAAATTAACCACAGTTTATTGCCTGGAAATGCTAGACTGCAGTTAATCAAATATGGAAGCAAATGTTTCTGATCTCCTACTTACAGTTGCAGGGAGGGATTGTGCGAGTCAGGGGGGCTAGGCTCATTCTCATAACTATAAACCAGGGTTGTGACAGTCCAAACATAGCTATTGACTCCTGTAGAATAGAGCGCCTATAGGCACAGCCTTCAATCAACAGCATCAGTGTGCCAGCCATATGCATCTCCCCTTGCATATTCCTCTGGAGGTATTTACATAGCATAGGTATCTGAATACCCAAGAACTGAGATTTTTCCTGTCCTGCCATTACTACTGGTGGTACTTGGCCAGGTATGTCTGGTTAGAGATATACAGTTACCACGGCTCTCCAAACCAGATAGTCATTAGTAGTGACATAATACATTCTCCGTGGGGTGGGGAGGAATTGATAATATGCTGATTCAAACTCAGATCTAGGATCTGAAAAACTTCAAGAGGACAACCTCTGGACATAATATTGTATGTACAGAATACACACGCTTACCTGTACTCTAGAAAAGGCAAGTTCTTAAAGCAGCCTTCCCCCATCAGGTCCCCCCCAGATGTTTTCCAGTACAACTCCAAGCAACCCTGACCTTTGGTCATGCTGGCTGGGGAAGACGTCCAAACATCTGGCAGACACCAGGGATTGTATCCAATATTAGTCCTACTTACAGCAGACCCGAATGAAATGAATGGGACAGTTTGCACATCACAGTGACAAATTATGGGTTAATTAACCCAGCGTTAACAACTAACTACAATTAGTTGTTATGTTAACTCTGGGTTGTTATGTTAACTCTGGGTTGTTTAAACCATAAACAAACCTGAGAGTCCAGGTTCAGTGGTCATGCTAACAGCCTATGAACTGGGCATTCATAGGTTGTTTATGCAAACTAGAAGTTACTTGCACAGCAACACACATCCTGGCAGATTGTGGATTAATTAACCTACAATTTGCCACCATGACACACTAACTGGCCCATTGGCTACAAACAACCCCAGGCTTGGGAAGGCTGTCTTAAAGGAATCTGAATTAACAATCCCAGAGCATGCAGATACATTATGACCAACACCCTAAAATGAACACATTCATGTGTCGCATTCTTTGTTTGCCACAAAGTCTTGGCAACATGGGCATAAGTCACAAGCCTGGTTCTCACTGAAGAGTAAACCTGCGGCTGGGTTATACCATTTCAGACTGCAAGGCGGGGGGATGTCACATGTTGGATGGAATGTTCCTCCTTAGAGGAGGGAGGGGAAGGTTCCTACAAATTGAAGCCTAGTGGGGGGGGGGGGGAGGAGCCTAGGCTAGAACCCTTCACCTCAACATGCTGGTTTTCTATGTGGAGAAATAGCGTGTGTGTATGTGCATGTGAACAAGATTCCAACATGTGACCTGCATGCTGAAGTGATAAAACCCAGGCACAGGGTTACTGCCTCAATGAGAACTAGGCCACAGATGCAAGGTGTGTGCTTCTCTACCCTACATTAAACTGCAGCTTAGGGCAAGGCCAAAAGGTGACCTCAAAGAAAAGCCTCAAGCAGCATGCAGGGCTTTAAAAAGTGCTCCCTTGCATGCACCCAGCCACCCCTCCAGCAACTTGCTTGGAAGTCCTATATATCTCATAGAATCATAGAAAAGTAGAGTTGGAAGGGGCCTACAAGGCCATCGAGTCCAACCCCCTGCTCAGTGCAGGAATCCAGGTCAAAGCATCCCTGACAGATGATTGTCCAGTTGCACCTTGAATGCCTCCAGAGTGGGAGAGCCCACCACCTCCATAGGTAGTTGATTCCATTGTCTTATTGCTCTAACAGTCAGGAAATTTTTCCTGATGTTTAGGTGGAATCTAGGTTCCTGTAACTTGAGCCCATTATTCCGTGTCCTGCAAACTGGGATGATCGAGAAGAGATCCTGGCCCTCCTCTGTGTGACATCCCTTCAAGCGTGCTTAAGAATGAATCCCTAGCGAGAACGTTCCTATATTCAAGATCCTGGATGCTGCACAATTATTTCTATGACAACAGTGCCAGTCCTTTTAGAAAGTTTGTGGTCCAATATAGATGTAATGGGCACAAAGCTCAGAGCTCAGTACAGGAAACAATATGAAATCTAACACTCATTACTTACTTAAGTCAGGAACATATGAAAAGCCACTCCCACATCTAGTTACAGCCACCAAGAAGGGAGCAAAAGCAGGGAAATCTGACAAGGCTTCCCAGAGATGCTCAGCCTATGGCAAGTCTCCAAAGGGAGGGCGTTTTACAATAGGGAAGCCACTCATGCACATATCATTGCCCTTGTAGCACAGATTACAATTCCTGTTGGTTTCAGGGACTGGTGATGAAAAGAAATAGACAGATCTAGGGTATTCTACAGTAGAATCCTATGCATGTTTACTCAGAATTAGAGTTCAATAGGATTCACACTGCAGCCTCAGTTTCCTTCCTAGAAACCAGCTATTTCAGTGGGAGAACTGCTGCATGTAAGCTGGGTGGACGGAAAGAACCTGGCAACCAAATGCCAGGCTTTTTAGCTGAGCCCTTCACGATGAAGTTTTCCAATAACACACACTGATGGGGGAAGGGGGGAAATCTTCCAGGATTCTTATGTACAGCATTAAACTCTTCTCCTAAATAGAAGAAAAAAAAAAAGGTACCGGTAAGTGATATACCAAGTTTACCCTCTATCATAGGATTCTTCATTGCCTTGTCTTTATTAGCAAGAGCCTCCTGCCATGATGATTTGAACTGGAAGTATATATATTAAAAGCTTTCTTACACTCACACCAAATGTTCATAGGAAAGGTGAGTGTATAAACAAGCACAGCTTATTCCTCATTAAGAACTTACTATTTACATACAGGATGAGAAACGGAGTGTACACAGTTCATCCTCCACCTTTAGAACAGAAACACTTGATCCACAGCATCTCTTATTAGAGAAGTTCTACTACAGCAGGGGTAGGCAACCTGAGGCCCTCCAGACATTATGGACTACAACTCCCATAATCCCTGACCATTGGTTGTGCTGGCTGGGGCTTATGGGAGTTGTAGCCCACAACATCTGGAGGGTTGTGCGACTGTACTACAGTAACATACAGTTTAAGAATTGAAGCCTAAACAGTGGAAATTAGCAAACCTATTAAGGCAGTACATAGTGGTACTCTGTACCATTTTGAGTTCAGACTCAAGTCTAAATGTGCCATTTCAAGTATTTCCTGTACCTGTAACCCATTTAGAGTGACACTTGCTCAAGAACAGCAAACCATATCTACAATGCACGTTCTCCATTGTGTTTTCTCAGGCATAATACAACTAGCACACAATGAGCACACTGTATACATTGTATACAGCTACGTGTTGCACACAACAGATTGCCTAGATTACAAACAAGACCACTTCACGTAATGGATCCCCAACACATGTAACACATGCAAGTGCTTATTTTGCAACATTCATTGTACGTTAGTGCCATATACGTTTTTCTCCTTACCACAGAGATTATTCCCACTTAGGAAAATATCATGAGTGAAGCAACCTATAGTGTAAACTTCTGCAACACCTGTCCTCTCCATCTGCATAAGAGGCATGCCCACTATGTCTTAACAGGCAGATAGATGGGTGATGAAGAGTGAGTGATGTGCCTCAAACACACCTCAGCACTTACACATCTGTGTCACACTAAATCTGTACAGAGATAAACACATACCAGAAATCAGTGTGCAAAGAACATAGCTGTGCACTGGATTTATATCCCAACCACTTTCAAGGCTCAGTGAGGACAGCAAGATACCCAAGTAAAGAGTTCGAATAAAGGGAGGAAATTTGTCTATATAAATCATACACTAACACACACTACTCTCCAGCAGTAGATTTACACTTAACAGTACGCTTACAACCCTTGGGAATAAAGACTGCAATCCTAAACACCTTGCGAGTACTCACTGCATTTATTTATTATTATATTTATACCCCGCCTTTTTTCCTGCAAGGAACCCAAGGCGGCTTACATAGTCCTCCACTCCATTTTATCCACACAACAACCCTGTGAGGTAGGTTAGGCTGAGAGTCAGTAACTGGCCCAAAGTCACCCAGTAAGTTTCATGGCTGAGCGGGGACTAGAACCCGGATCTCCAGAGTCCCAGTTCAACACTCTCACCACTACTGCTACTACACCACTACGCCACACTGCATGACATCTTAAAGAGTAACAGATTTATTATGGCACAGTCCATGAAAGCTAATGCCATAATAATCTTTACGGTGCTACAAGATATTTATTTATTTATTTGCTGCTGCCACAGATTAATATGGCTACCTCTCTGATAACTATCCCAAGGAGTAGAAATTGATGGCATTATACAAATATTAATGTGCATGCCACTTCCCAAAGTTTGACACACAAAGCAGTAGGCCCCTTCCCTCAAGAGTTTACCATTTACGTATGTCGGGAGGGCCGAGAAGAAAGAGAAGACGATCTGTAGCCTTGCAAGGCTGCAGCCCTACAGAACTTGCCTATGAGAAAGGCCCACTGAACCCAGTGGGGTTTACTTCTCCAACCCCTTTACACATCATTTCTTTGGGAGCGAGCCCCGCTAAACTCCGTGGGAGCGATTCCCGAGCAGACAAGCTCGGGCGGGGTGGGAGGAACGAGGGCAGAAGGGAAGAGGGTCTTGCAACGCCCCGTTTCACTCGGGGAAACCACAAGTCTGGGGCTCAGCTTGTCTGAGCGTGGAAAGCTAAGCAGGGTCAGGCCTGGCTATTACTTGGATGGAAGACCCCTCCTCTAGTTTCCTGCATTGAGCAGGGGGTGGACTCGATAGCCTTGTAGGCTCCTTCCCAACTCCATTATCTATGAATGATAAGTCTTCCCCGCCGAGCAATCTGGAAGACACACCTCGCAAGAGAAGAAGCGGGGAGGGGAAGAACAGGAACAGCGTGGCTTGCACGGGCGAGGCAGGCCTCTCTACTCCCCGGGTGGTAGCAGGGCGGGATGGGAGCCCCTGCAAAAGCGTCCGCCAAGGCTGATAGGAAGCGGGAGCGAAGGCCTCGAGCGGACTGGGTGCCAGCAGGCCTCCCGCCTCCAGTACAATGGAGGAGAAACGAAGGCGGCGGCCTAGCCGCCTCCAGCCTCACCTTAGGCCCGTCCCTCAAGAGCCTCCCGCCCGCCCGCACTCCCCGGCAAAAGGTGGGAGGGGCCAAGCTGCCCCCTCCCGTTGCTAGGCAACCCCGGGGCAGGGGCGGCCGAGGCCGGGCCGCCCAGATTTACCTGGGCTCGAGGGGCTGGTGACTGGGCAGCTTGGCTCCGGCTGGCGGCGGCGGCGGCGGCGCGATGTCTCCTCCCCTTCTCGTTCCGGGCTCGAGCCTCGGTCTTGCGGCGACTCCACCACTGCTCTGCGCGCGCGCACCCGCGCGGCCGCCTCCTTTTCCTTCTCCCACTGTTGTTGCCGCGGCTGCTGATTTCTGCCGCTCCTCCTCTTGCCTCACTCACATACACACACACACACACTTTATCCAAGATGGCGGCGACCCCTTACACGGGGTTTCCCCGCCCACTACCGACGGGGAGCGAGGGGAGGAGCAGAGCCGCGTCTGGCCAAAGGCAGGCCGCGCCAAAAGGAGGCGGGGGGGGGGAAATCACCTCACCCAATACAAAAAACACACACACGCGGGCGGCCAATCACAACCCAAAGAATAAAAGGAGGGGTTTAAAGGAAAGGAGAAAGAGTGTTGAGCCGAGCGTGATATCGAGGGAAAGAGGCCAATCGAAACAGCGAAAGGGGGCGGGGCAAAAGAGTGATGTTCGGGGTGCGGTTTGGTTGTTGTTTTTAAACTGATTGGGGAGGGGAAGAAAATTGACTTTCGTATAGACCGGGCGTCCAATGCTTCTTGTTTGGGGATTGGTGCTGTGTCTTTTCTTCCTTTGGTCGAAGCATTGCGCATGCGCTCTTGTAGGGGCGGAGAAATCACAACAACGCGCGAGTCCGAAATAAGCGGGCGTAACAGAAAGAATACTTTGGCTGGGGCATGCTGGGATTTGTAGGCCTTATTTCTTTTTCTTTTTTTTTTTAATTTTTATTTATATTTTTTTTTAAAGAACAAACATACAAAAAAAAAACATAAACCTACAAATCATACACTGCAAGTGCACCCGTCACCCCGGGGCCAAAAACCAATTCTATCCACATAATCCATTATTAATCTATATTCCAAAAATACATCATATCATGACATGGCTTACTCCCTTTCCCCTTTACTAAAACATAATCTAAAAATGACCCCCATATTTCCTTAAAATTATTTTTCTTTAATTGTCCCCTTTTACATTTAATACTACATGTTAGTTTATCATTTAAAGCAATATCCCAAACCTCTTTATACCAGTCTATTATTAAATACTGATGTTGAACTTTCCAGTTCCTTGCAATCAATAATCTCCCTGCCGCTAATAAACTTACAATTAGTTCCTTTTTCTCTTGTGAGCACAGAAGTTTCTCCGTTATTGATAACAATGCTAATTTTGGACAGACCTCCACATTAATACCAATAATTTCTGAAATTTCTCCAAAAATTTTATTCCAAAAATCCAATACGCTTTTACAGCTCCACCACATATGAGCATAAGTACCAAGTTCCTGGCATCCTCTCCAACACAATGGATCACAATTACTATCTATTTTATTTAATCTTACTGGAGGCAAATACCATCTCCAAACAGTAGGCCTTATTTCTGTCTAAACCAGTGTTCTCCAACCTTGGGTCCCCAGATGTTTTTGGCCTACAACTCCCAGCATGCCCCAGCATAGCTGGCTGGGGCATGCTGGGAGTTGTAGGCCAAAAACATCTGGGAACCCAAGGTTGGAAAACACTGGTCTAAACTTCCTATAGGATTGGGCTCTAAATTATTTTTTAACCAAAACTGAAGTCTGTCCAATAGGCGACACCCAATATCTTCTTGCCCTTTCCATCAAGTCAGCTTTCCCCGCACCCTCCGTCCTCAGAGTTTTATGAGCCTCCTCAAAGCTGAACGAAGCCCAACAGGCAAACATTCAACACAGGGTTGCCACTTTCTGGAAAGTCAGGGACATGGAGATTGGTCAGGGAAACTGTGATTAAGACATGCTCATGTAATGAATATTTTGAGATGCTGCCGCCAGGGCTACGCGAGTTTGATGTTACTTCGATGCATATCAAACTGAGCCCTACCTCCTGTCAGGGGGAATCCCCTCCAGTTTTGAAGGTTCCCCTGATACTAGCAGCGGGGGGACACTTGCAGAACTGGGGGGGGGGGGGACACTAGGGACACCTGATCTCTCCCAAAAGAAACCAGAGGATTGTGCTGTGAAAGTAGGGGAAAGATCCCCTTTCTGGAGACCACGATCTTCTGGGGCTGTGCAAGAAACTGTCAAAGCTGGCAGCTCCTTGCAGAGGTGGGAAATACTTACCTGCAGCCTTGGGTGGGCACTTGGGTGGCCAGCAGGCACCCACCCTGGGCAGTACCTAGCCCAGGAACCCCCTCGCGGTAACCCACCCTGCCCGATTTGCACAAATCAGGCAGGTCAGGTTAAAAATAATAATAATGAGGACAATTATTTGCACACATTATTGGTACAATTTTTAAGGGGGGGGCAACCACAGGCAGCCCCTCCAAGGTGCCATGGAGGGATCCTTGGAGGGGTACCTTTCGCAATCTCCCCACAAAAAAAGGTTTTAAAAAAAAAGTCAAGCCACGGCAAGCCCAAAATAGCTCGTGGCAGGGGGAGGAGGAGTCTTTGCCAGCAGCCCCCAGGTTTGGACGATATGACAACCCATCATGGGTCACACGGACCCTACTACAAGCTATGGCTTGTTGGGATGACTTATAACGCAAAAATAAGCCACTCTGACAAAAGCACCCTGGGTTTGCATGACACGACAACCCACCATGGCTTATAGCCGGTGTCAATGTTTAAAGAAGCTCATATTGAAGCTCCTATCTTGAAGATAAAAATGCCTTTCAGTATTTGTGTGGTTTTAAACCATTTAATAAAATCATTACCGGTATATAATGTAATGTAACCTCTGAATTCTTTTAACTTGGGCGTATTTTTGAATGGTGGTCAGGGAAATTGACAAAAGTTGGTCAGGGAAATGGAAAATGAAATTTTAGTGGCAACCCTGCAACGGGAGGCTCTTTTATTCCACCATGCTAGGGGAAGGTTTGCCTGTTGAATTTCTGCCTGTAAGGTTTTCAACTTTGTAGCATTTTACTTGACTCTTTGGTATTTTTGGACCAGTGTCGTTATTTCACCCTTTATTGGTTATAGTTTTATACAGCAACAAATACAAAGATGAAGAAGAAACTATGATCAGCATAAGACAACAGATCAATACAAAATATAAGATACTGTAAAAGGTTACCCAATGCAATAAAAGAGTAACAATGTTGTTGTTTTTTAATTCCAGACTAATTATTTATGGAACAGATTGATTCAGTAACAAACCATCATAAACATGTTGTTGTTCATATTTTGTTGGAAAAATATATGAAAAACAGGATATATACAACACAATGTATTTGTAGCATATTATTATTATTATTATTATTATTATTTATTTCTTACCCGCCTCTCTGTCTAGATCAAGGCGGGGAACAACAAAAATATAAAATACATAAACTAATCAAAACACAACACATACATCTTAAAACTACTTAAAAACATTATAAAACATCTTAAAAGCAACCTAAAATTCCGCCGGATAGGCCTGCCGGAAGAGATCAGTCTTAATGGCTTTTTTAAATTCTAAGATACTGCTAAGTTGACGAATCTCCTCTGGAGACATTGGGGAACAAAAAACTTTAAAAACCCAAATATTTTTAAAGTGTTTATACAGAGGGAAATTGAGAATTTTAATAACAATTTTGTGTTGTTCATCTTTTTCAATCATCAGTCTTACCTGCAAAAAAGTCTATTGATCCCAACCCACTTTCTGCTCCACCAGGCCCCATGTCCCACCATACCAAAGCCCACCTGACCCACAACAAGAAGGCCTTGCCCCTCATCCCTCCACTTGGCAAAGGAGCACGAGTAGAGCTTCCCCTGATGCAGATCATATGCCAGGACGCCATTCTTATGAACCAGCACCTTGAATTTTGCCAGGAACCAGTTGAGAACTATTGAAGTTGGTTGGCATGTGACTGAATAAGCAAGCAGACTTGCTTGTGTCAGGAGGAGTTTAACAGCTAGATTTTGCTCCATCTATAGTTTCGGGGTACTTTCCAAGGGCAGCCCCACGTAAAGCACATGACAGTAGTCTCACCAAGTGGGAGCTGGTAACAAGCGTTCTTGGTCACCGCATCAACATGCTCTGATGGATATAGGGAGAACTCTGTGTCACTTTCTCTAGACTTGGCGGGTATCTCATTCAAATAAACATATTCCCCACCATCAGGAAACCCATCTCCTAACCATTCACTCCCATTGATGATGCATCTACCAACCATTCTGGGCTATTAACGAGCAATCAGCCTAACAGGAATGTTCTGCCAGCAACATCAAATGTTTCTTTTAAACCTGTTGTGTCTTCCCTGTTTGTGAACCCCATTGCTACAGTAACAGCCATGGCGGGGGGGGGGGGGAACCAGATGTGAGGATCAGCAGCACATGTCAATGCTTGAGTCAAACAGGTACGGACACCAATGGGAACCCTTTCCCCGCCTAGCCACCAGAAGTAGACTCAAGGTGGACCTCAGGGGTACATCCTCCTCTCCACTTTGCCACCCTGTCTCTTACATCTGTCATCTGCATGGCTGCCTTTAAGGCACATGGCCATTCATCTGCGAGCTGTGCTGTGGCCAGTTGCCTGGCCCTATGTGGGTTGCCTCATGGTCTCTGTACACAGGGGTGGGTGGCCAGGCACGAGAGGCAACCCATTTCCTGAGCAACATGGCAGGCTTGCAGGGGAGTCCATGTGGAATAATCCCCTGGAAGTGGAACGTTTGAAAACCACTGTTTAAGCATGCTCATATAATGCTCTTATGCTCTTTACTCAAGACCAGAGATCAAAGGTGCAAAACTGCCAGCCTTAGCTCTGCTGTCTTGACACTGATTCTCTCAGGGCCTTGCCCTTGTCTATACACTGGATTTAGCACTGAAACTACAAAGGAACCACACACACGCCGTGTGGGGTGAAACCAGGAGAGTTTATTTAAGGTAAACAGATTACAACAAAAGGTGGGAAATGAGGGAAGGAGAAAAGGTGGGGAGACACTTTGGTATACACAAGTAGAGCTATAAAACAACAAAGCTAGTTCCTTTACTACATAAATACCTAAGCACTTACTCTCCTTTGCTTAGGGGTTGGTTGATGGCCCTCTTCAGGGCTGCCTCAGCAAAAGCCCTACCCCGTGCTTCTTCACGTGCAAACCACAAAAAACAAAACTAAATGCAACGGCAGGCAGTATAGATTCTTCCCACATACACACACACACACACACACCGTGGTCCAAAAGGGAGAACACCTAAACCAGCTCATAATAGGCTACAACATATTGGCCAGTGCCATATAGCACAGGCAAGAATCACAAGACCCAAGCGGGTGATTAAGATCTGAACCACACATGTGGCTGGGGCATGCTGGGAGTTGTAGGCCAAAAACATCTGGGGACCCAAGGTTGGAGAACACTGTGCTAGAATAATCAGACAAATGTGCTTTGTATGATGTGTTCCCATAATTCATAGAATCATAGGCATCATCAGAGAAAAAAAATGAGGCGATTACGCTATTGCCCTCGGTTTTATGATGATTGATTGAATCCGGTGAACGGTCTTTCCATCGCTGCTAGAGGGCAGTCACACGACACGGTGGAATGGCTGGAGAGGAAACAAAGACATCCGCTTTGACAGAAGAGAAAACAAAATAAAAGCTCAAAGCATGATGATCCAAGGGGGTTCAATGAGGCAGTTTCAGGATTTTAATAGCACAAAAACAAATCTCCACTAAGATGTGCAGGCAAAGAAAAGAAGCCGATGTCCAGTTGCAGCCAGAGGTCACTGTCACTCTGGCACATCTTGCAACCAACCCTGGCCCCCCTGACCACCAACCATTCAGTGGTGTCTTGTGTGTTTCCCCCCACATTCTAAAAGGTTGGAATGCCTCTCCTAAGGTTTAGTTACCTTAAAACAGCAAGAGCTTTAAGCTACAACATGCCAGTATTTTGGCCTCATCCCCTTGTGCCTTTGGACCCGCCCAGCGGTGGACTGTGGCCTCCGAGAGCTTCCCCAAAATAGAATTAGGCCCTAGGGCTGAAGAAAAAAAAAGCTTCTGCACCCCGGCCTAAGTCCCATCAGCCCCAGCCAGAAAGGCCAGTGGTGAGGACTGTTAGGAGTTGTAGTCCCAAACCTCTTGAGGGCACCAGGTTAGGGAACGCGGGCCTAAGGCAACTGACTGATTTTGTGGATCAAGAGAAATTCGAACCAGGGACTATGCATGTAGAAAGTCAGTGCGTCAGGGAGAGGAATCTCGTGTGGCTGATATACTAGTTTACTCTATGCAGGGTGCTTTAAACCTGGGAGGCAATCAAACATATTTATTTATTACATTTTTAAACCTCCCAATAAGTGAAGTTCTCTGGGCGGTGCACAAATTAATTTCTTTATTAGATAATAATTTTATGGCTGTCTTAATGTATTTTTGGCCTTCTTTTAGGCACTGTTGTAAACTGCCCAGAGAGCTTTGGCTGTTGGGCAGTATAGAAATGAAATAAATAAATAACCATAAAACAATGATAATAAAACAGGTCAGATAAAAGCAAGATAAAACCACTAGCAGCACATTATAAAACCAAATGTGAAAAGGGATAAAACAATACATAACTAAGAGCTCCTAACATTCCTGGGAAAATAAAAAGGTCTTCACCGGGTGCCAAAAAGACTCAGGTGAACATCTCTGGAGAGGGCATTCGCCGCATTCCAGATGGGGTCGCCACTGAAAAGGCCCTATCTTGTAGTCACCTGCCTTGCCTCATTTTACACAGGCACCTGGTGAAGGATCTCAAACAATAACCTTAGGGTCTAGCTAGGTAAATATGGGAGGAAACGATCCTTCAGGTAATCTAGTTCCAAGCCATCTGCAAACTGGTGCCCTCCAGATGATTTGGACTCCAACTCCCCTCAGCCCCGGCCGGCATGGCCAATGGTCAGGAATTCTGGGAGTTGCAGTCGAAAAACCTCTGGAAGGCATCAGGTTGAGGAAAGCTGCTTTAGAGCTTTACAGGTTAAAACTAGCACTTTGAATTCAGCCCAGAAACGGACTGGCGGCCAGTGCAGATGGAAAAGCACTGTTGTCATCATGCATCGGCCCGTCACCATTTAACAATCGAGCTGCCCTGTTTCGGACGAGCTGAAATTTCTGGATTATTTTCAATGGCAGCCTCACACAATAATAATCCAATAATCCAAATAACAGCAATAATAATCCAAGCAGGAGGTGACCAGAACATGAATAACTATCTCAAGGCTATTTATGTCCACTTGCAACCAGAAGTGGTCGCACCCCGAATTCTACATCCTTGGTTCACTACCTCATTGACTGGATTCACATGACACGCAGAGGGGGGACGGTTCACAGCGCTGCCAGTGAGAATCAGCTCCCCCATCCCAACCCAACTAGTGAGAGACGCTAGTCGGGTTGGGAGCGGGACCCGATTCTCCCTGGCAGCGCCGCGAACAGGGAGGGGCGCCCATAACAGCTGCCGAAAGTGCCGATTTAAATTTTTATTATTATTTTTTTATTTTATAAATGAACACACATACAAAAAAATAAATAAACATAACTACAAAGTGCACCCATCACCACGGGCCAAAAAAAATAATAATAATTCTATCCACATAATCCATTATTAATCTATATTCCAAAAATACATCATATCTTGACATGGCTTACTCCCTTTTCCCTTTACTAAAACATAATCTAAAAATGGTCCCCATATATCCTTAAAATTATTTTTCTTTAATTGTCCCTTTTTACATTTAATACAAATTAAATGTTGTATTAAATTTAATACAAATTTAAGCTCACAGAGGCTAAGTGCCGTGCGAACCCACCCACCCTGTGCAACAAGCAGGACCTGCAGCAGAATGTTGCTGCATAAAGCGCTCACTCTGCAGGATTCCAGCCACTCCATTCCATTTCTCCTCCCTGTGGTTTTCCAGTCCCCCTTAGGGTTTTTCTCTCTCTCTCTCTCTCTCTTGTACTTCTGCAAGCCTTGGGGTTCCCTCAGATCTGCTGATACTTCCCACTTGTGTGTGGCCCACTGCCGTTTTTGCTACATAAGCAACGGCACTCAGTCTTAACATTGGAAATAGAGTGGCAGGATGGCTGGATTGGCTCTTAATGATTCGTGTGCAGCATTCTGGGACAGACAGCAGCACCCCCCCCCCCCCCGTTAGCCTGAATGCGCGTGGAAAACGGCTGCCTGATGGCCAGCCTTACGGGGAGATCTGCAAGGAAAACATCAATAACAGTAGAAATTACAACTGTCAAAACAGGAACAAATGCTTCCAAATGGGATGAAAGTCTTCAAGTGTCCATTGCAAATGGAGGAAACCTGCAGTTTTGGGCCAGCCCTGAGGAAGTGCTGTGGGTGATGACAAAGCTGCTAACATTGGCAAATATTCCCTTAAATCCGCACAAAATGTTTTGCCCTCGTCAATCCAGTTCCCTCTTCTTCACTTTCTGCTTACGTGTTTTTCAGGGACTTTGTTCCACCATGTTAATCTTCTGGTGGTTCCTCTTTGCAAAATTCCTGTGGCCAGATTAACTTTATTTGTTTCCTTGTTTGAGATTGTGTGTGTGTCATTGAAATCACTCCCACCAACAGCTTGCTTCACCGAAGGAAACTGAACAAGCTATTTTATCTCACATTTTTCTTCCACAACCTCAGTTTAGCTTTGAATGAACTGAAGGACATGATCATATGTGAAATTTGCTTATCTTTTTTCTGAAGCTCAAGGTACAAACTGTTTAGTCTTTGCATCCTATCAGAAAGGAAAGATAAATCCAGCAACCAAAGCCGGTCCAATATGTGCATCTTTAGACAGCATAGATTCACTGCAGAGATTCATATAAGGGCATTATAAAACTGGCTGTTTTATTTTCAGTCCTGGAATTTTCCTATTGTAAGCACGCCAAAATATTTCAGTCATTCCCCCCCCCCCCGAGTGGTAATGTCACATGGCAAGATTGCCAACTTATTTGTCTGGCACAGTTTTCCTGCCTTCAACAGGACAAAATTATTATTATTTATTTTAATAATAAAATTAAAGCAGCTAAAGCTTTTCCTAGTCTGATAAGCTGGGATGGGAGAAGCTTCACCTGCTGGCTTTCTGCCTGTCATTAGTCATCATCCCTTGTGCAATCTCTAAAAGGCTGCTGCAGCGTGAGAACAAACCGCACAGCACCATGTTCACTTCCCTCTCAAAGGAATAAGATCTGATCTCTGCGGGAGATTTTGTCAAGGGAATAGCCAGTGTGGCGTAGTGGTTAGAGTGTTGGACTGGGACTCAGGAGATCCGGGTTCTAGTCGCCACTCGGCCATGAAGCTCACTGGGTGACTTTGGGCCAGTCACTGACTCTCAGCCTAACCTACTTCACAAGGTTGTTGTGAGGATAAAATGGAGAGGAGGAAGATTATGTAAGCCACCTTGGGTTCCTTGCAGGAAAAAAAGGTGGGATAGAAATGTAATGAATAAAATAAATAAAAATAGATATTACCAATGATCAAGGGAGACACACACACAAATTACATTCTTGAGCAAGAAATAAATACATAAATAATAGCTAGCAATTCCTGCCTTTGGTAAGATAGCACATTTTACTCAGAAATGGTTAGCCTCACCAAGTGTGGGGGTACTTGCCCCAAATCTTACTTGGGCAGAAGTCCCATTGAATGCAGTTGAGACGCTCTGCCTTCCTGTTCCAGATGCTGTGGACAAACATCAAAGAAGGGCAGTTACTTTTGCCCCCTGGTTGTGTGGACTTCACTGAAGCATCCAGGATGCTGCTGGACCATTTTGGTCTCATCCAGCAGGAGGAGGATCTCCTACATTCCTGGAAAAGTACAATGTGAATCACATTGTACTTTTCCAGGAATGTAGGAGATCACTGTGATTCACCATGACAAGTGCGACCTGCCGCAACAAAATGTTGCAGTGTGGAGCGCTGCTGTTTAGGATTCCAGCCAGCCAGCGATCCCCCTCCACCCTTTTTCTGCCCCCCCCCACCAACAGC
The DNA here is from genome assembly GCA_021292165.1 of Shinisaurus crocodilurus. Lineage (NCBI taxonomy): Eukaryota > Metazoa > Chordata > Lepidosauria > Squamata > Shinisauridae > Shinisaurus > Shinisaurus crocodilurus. Next base: position 606,735 of record JAHFWL010001192.1, on the reverse strand, counting down.
CAGCCAGCATTCAGTGCCCACCGAGGATGCTCCATCCTCATCGGGCTATTTTGGGGTTCTACCCCATCCCATAGTGGCTCCCCCATTTATATCTTATTTATTTAAAGCATTCTTATCCTGCTCCTCAGCTAGAAGGGCCCCTGGGGCGGCTTACAATAAATAAAAACAGGACAGTCCCTGCCCCGCAGGCTTACAATCTAAAAAAGACACGACGCAAAAGGAAAAGGCACGGGGAGGGAAGAGGGGGGGGCGAAACTGTTGTGCTTCTACAAACTCTGGGTTTCCCTCTTGAGCGTGGATGGTGCCCTTTCGGCTACACCACGATGGCCACTCGGGAGAACCGAGTCCGCGATCTGGACGACAACCCCTAATTATGGAGGAATGCAAGGACAGCAGCCGAGAGAGGGAGAGTACCAGGCGCCGCCAGGACCAAAAGAGGGTGAGAGAGCGTCTTCCAGCAGGCGAGCAAACGCGGACGCGGCGGATGCGGAGGGAGGGAGGCCCCGATCCAGCACAAGCGCTTGCTCGGTCCTCGCGCCTGTAGCGGCGCGCCCCACCACCACCTTCCCGGGGGCCCAGCCAGCAGCAGACCCGCCCTGCCCGCCCATGCCTGAAGCAATTCAGTGCGCTGGGCGGGGCGCGGATGCCCGGCCCAGCCCTGCCCGGATCTCTCCCTGCTCAGCCCTGCCCGGCCCACTTCTGACATCTTCCGCGGGTTGCAGTCTGCCGGAGCTCCCCTCGCTTTTCCCATTGCCGCAGCGCCAGGTAGGACCCCCGAGTAGGCCGTGGGGGGTGGGTGGAGGGAAGGGGGCAGCACGTCCGGGTGTGCTTTGGTTCCCCCCCCCCCCGAGGGGCGATCGGGGGCGCCGGCGTGAGCTCCCTCGCTTCCGACAGGGCTGAGTGGAGGAGACGTGTCGGTCCTCCCCCCCCCCCCCGCCGCCGGCCTGGTTTGGAAGATGCTGCGGGGCCGGCGTCGGGGAGCGATCTTGCTGCCAGTCGGATGGGCAACTTTGGGAAAGAAGCCAGCCCAGTCACTAAGTAAGGGGGATTTTTAGTGGGTTGGATGGAGGGAGAGCCCGGGAGCTTGGCAAATCAATCCGTGTGTGCTTAGGCAGAAGGAAGAGGGGGCGCGAGAGCCGCTTCGGGGGCGGGGGGCGGGCTTGCGACCCCCCCTCCCCAAGACAGTCTAAGAAGCGGGCGAGCCGTGGGCGATGCAGGACTCCCAATTTAGTTAGCCCTTTCCTGGTCCGGGTTTGCCCAGTCACAAGCCGGGTCATCTGCCCGCTCGTCGTCACACGCAACTCCCTCTTGGCTTGTTACCGCCTTCTGTGAAATGAGCAAATTAGGGCTGCCAAAGGGCGGAGAGAGAGCGGCGAATCGAGCAGCCCCCTCGGGGGAGGTTTTTGGGCCAGACCATTATTCTTCTCTGTTCCATAAGGATCATTGGCCTTCATCGGGTGCGTCGCGTCAGTCAGGACCCACAAGAGTGGGTGGCGAGCCTGCTTAAGGTGGGTCTCGCCAATTGCATCGCCAGGATTCCTTCCTTTCTTTTTCTCCACTTTCCTGCTCCCCGTCCTTCTGTAAGATCAGCAGCAGGCTTAGAATTTCCCATCTCCAAAAAAAAAAACCCCTGAGCCACCAGGAATGGCAGAAAATACAGTGCCATCTTTCCTTGTCTCCTTCTACTCTTCTTCCCCCCTTAAAAGCTGTTCTCCTGATCCCTAAGGATCAATAGGATTTTTCTAGGCTGTTAATAGAGTGTTGGAGGGGTTTTGAATCTAAAGTAGCAAAAGTTTGGGAAGTCTACCTTAAAGAATAGCAGAATTATTATTATTATTATTATTATTATTATTATTATTATTATTATTATTATTATTATTATCATCATCATCATCATCATCTTTAAATTAAGTTAAAAGCTGAGATTTGGCAAGTGTGGCAAAACTTTGTGGAAGGAAGCTTTTCTTAATTAGAGTGTTGGGACTGGGACTCGGAAGACCCGGGTTCTAGTCCCCACTCTGCCATGAAGCTCACGGGGTGACTTTGGGCCAGTCACTGACTCTCAGCCTAACCTACCTCACAGGGTTGTTGTGAGGATCAAATGGAGAAGAGGAGGAGGATTATGTAAGCCGCCTTGGGTTCCTTGCAGGAAAAAAAAGGCGGGATAGAAATGTAATGAATAAAATAAATAAATAATAGAGCTAAATCCATATACTGTTTGGTATTCATGCAAAACATTTCCTTTAAGGCTACCCCTGGACATTATACTTGCTGAATAGCAATTGTTTTCGAAGTCAGGTTGCCTTCTTTCTTCCTGTCCCTGTTCCTTTACAGCAGTCTGACATACAGAAATCTAGGGCAAGGCATAAAGATAACCAGTCCGATCCAGCTGGTGGCCTTATGCCCATGGAAGGAGGCTTCGGTGCATATATTTCTACCCGGATGAGGAACTGTATGCCCAAGCGGGTGCTGCTGGCATGATTCCTATTCTTGAAGCCTGTGGCTCACGCTGGCTCAGCTTGTCTGAGCGTGGAAAGCTAAGCAGGGTCAGGCCTGGTTATGACTTGGATGGGAGACCCCTCCTCTAGTTTCCTACATGGAGCAGGGGGTTGGACTCAATGGCCTTGTAGGCCCCTTCCAACTCTATGATGTATAAAATCTATGAAGCAGGCAGCTGCCAGATTGCACAGAGAGAGTTGCTCTCCAAAAAGCAGTAATAACAAGTTGCTTGCGCTGACCACAGGTTCAAGTTGCTCTCAGCTTGCTCAGGAGGCGTTTGGTCCTCCCCCCCCCCCAAACAGCCAACCACCACAATTGCTGTTTTTTTTAAACGGGGCTCCATGCATTAAAAAAAGCTGCATGCATGCGCCATTGGATCCAGACCAGCAACGGGAACAGCCTCGTTTAGCTTAGCATCTGCATGCTAGCCTACTGTTTCATGTGCTTTTGTAATATTTTGCAAAGATTAAAAATAAAAAAAACATTAAAAACACACACACACACACACTGGATTGGGTCCAGATGTAATCATACTTAAAGAAGACCCCTAAGTTTCAATGGAACTTAGGTTAGACCCCCCTTTAAGTCCACTGATTTCATTAGGTCTACTCTAAATCTGACTAAATCAGGACCCAACTTACCTGTTGATATCTAAGGTCTGGGGGGGGGGGGGCCTCTAAGTTTTCCCTCGCTGGGTTCGCATGACACAATTAGCCACGGCAACTGCCCACTGCGGCTTGAATATTTAAAAGGGTGGCCAGCACACAACGCAGCCCCCAGGGACTTAAACAAGCCGCAGCGATTGTGTGAAATGGCCCACACATTGACCCGGTCTGCACGATCAAAACCGAGCTATGGCTTAAATAAGCTGTGACAGCTTGTTTAATTCCTGGCACGTGCCCGGCGCCATTTCCCTAATGGCCTGCCCAGGTGCAGCTGGTCATGTCACTTGAACCTGGATGGCATGGCTTCTTTGAGGGTGAAACAACCCTTTAATAATCCACGGCCCGTTGTAGGGTTATTGGAGGGTTTGTTTGTTAGTTTGTTTATTTATTATATTTATACCCCACCTTTTTTCCTGCAAGGAACCCAAGGCGGCTTACATAATCCTCCTCCTCTCCATTTTATCCTCACAACAACCCTGTGAGGTAGGTTAGGCCTGAGAGTCAGTGACTGGCCCAAAGTCACTGTTGTTTCCCCCTCAAACGAGCCATGCCGTCTAGGTTTGGACACCACACCACGCCTACGTGGGTAATTAGGGAAATGGTGTGCCAGCACGTGCTGAGAATTAAAACAAGCCATGGTGGCTTATTTAAGGCATGCGAACTGGCCTATCTCTCAGTCTAGCCTCACTCCCTAAAATAAGGAGAAACATCCATGTGTCCTGCCTTGAGCTTCTTCGAAGAGCTGCAGCATATAAATGTAATAAACGGCACGTTGTTGCAAGAGAGCAGGAAAGCTGCAAGGATGTGGTCTTGGTTGCAAAGTGTTCAGCTTATAAGAATGTCGGCAAAGAGTCTTGTGGTATCTTAAAGCCTGACACATTTTCCCATTCAGTTTTTTTTAATTTACTTGTGAATTTCACTAAATTGACAGAAAATAAAAATAAAATAAGATTACAGTTTTCTTACATGAAATTTGAGTACCGGTAGATCAATTGCAATTGATACATATGAAATGTATACCCCTTTATATTTTATATAAAGCAAGACATACTACTATCCATAAGCATAGTTCTGCATAGGCTTCAACAAAAGCAGACCATCTACCGTATATCCATGCATTTATCCATTTGTAGGTTATGCCGAAAGACTACCGGAAAGCATCGTTAAATCCTTAATACATTGTGTTATCAGAGGCGGCCACTTGTCCTTTAATATTGTAATATCAGTCTGTTAGCTGTCAAAAAGGCACAGGAAATCCATTTACATTGACCTTGGGTTAAGTTCCAAGAAGCAGATAGATAATTAAGGAGAACGTGTACATCAGTAAACATTAAAGAGCTTTCCAACACAAAAATATCCGTATTATTAAGCTCCTCCCAACAAGAGGCAGCCATTGGGCGCTGCCAAAACATATGGATAAGAGAAGCATTAGCTGTATTACACCTCCAACAGTTAGCTGACTTAGACAGACCCTTATTAAAAAGACGTTGTTGCGTCCAATGGAAACGAAACAGAAGCTTTTGCTGAATAAGACGTAACCGAAGATCCATAGACCCTTCTGACACAGACACAAAAACAAGATTCCAATCGATTAGGCAAAATAGGACAATCTAATTCCCGGTTCCCTATGTGTTTAATTTGCCTAGTAATCTATATACGGTTGAAGAATTTGGGTTATTGCTATGGAATTTTGATTACTCAAGGGTAGAGCATACACAGTTTTGGCTATAGTTGGGGCCAGATTAAAATAATGGATGTCCTACAATGAGCCATATTGTGTGTGTGTGCGTGCGGTGTTCTGGGCACAATTCAAGGTGTTGGTTTTAAGCTTGGAAGCCCTAAACAGCTTAGGACCTGGCTATTTAAGGGATCACCTGTCTGCTGTGAACCTGCCCAGGTCTTAAGATCTGCAGGAGAGCCTCTTTCACACCATTACCAGCAGAGACTCCTTGGTCAGGCATGCGTGAAAGGGCTTTCTCCTGTGTTGCTCCCAAACTATGGAATGTGCTCCTTCAAGAACTGCAATTGCTCCCCACATACCCTTTAGATTAAGGTATAGAAGCTCATCTTTTCAAACTGGCTTTTCAAAATGTGTAGCTTTAATTTTATTTTACTGCTTTTAATGTTCTTCTTTTATTGTTTTTAAGATTTATTCTTTTAATTGTTGTACACCACCTTGCTGGCTTTTTAACAAATAAGGCAGTTATATAAATGTAAACAAACAAACAACAACACATTTCCCCATCTGCCCTGGTAAAATGGTTTCATTGCCTTTAACTTAAGAGTTGATCTGGAGGGAAACAATGCCGTGATGGGGGAAGCCACAAGCAGTAGAATTCTGCTTTCTCTCAAGTTCTTAAAATATATATATTTTAAACTCCAAATCTACAGATAAATACTCTTTATCATGTAGTACAAACATATGTTGCAGAAAATGAAAATTCAAAGATAATCATATCATCATCATCATCATCATCATCATCATCATCATCATCATCCAATTACATTACATTTATACCCCACCTTTCTTCCTCTTGCAAGGAACCCAAGGTGGCTTACAAGGTTCTCTTCTCCATTTTATCCTCACAACAACCCTGTGAGGCAGGTTAGGCTGAGAGTCAGTGAGTGGCCCAAAGTCACCCAGTGAGCTTCATGGCCAGGTGGGGACTAGAACCCGGATCGCCTGAGTCCCAGTCCAACAGTCTAACCACTACAATATGCAATATGAAGTTGCTGTTAAGCAATAGATTACCGAAAGACATAGCAAAGGGCAAATGCTTTATACCGAGTCAGACCATTAGCCAATCTAGTTCTAGATTATCTAGTTGCAGCAGCTCTCCAGGGTTTCAGGCAGGAGAGTCTTCCTCGGCCCTATCTGGAGATGCCTGAGGATTGAACCTGGGACCTTTTGCACACAAAGTATGTGGCCTGCCACTGAGCTATTGTCCTTCACCTAAAAATAAAGTAAGATTCCAGTCCTCATGAATAAATAAATTATTAGGAGCATAGGATACTGCCTTAGTGCCTTATACCAAGTCAGGTCATCTAGTTCGGTATTGTCTACACACACTGACTGGCAGCAGCTCTCCAGGGTTTCAGGCAGGAGTCTTCCCAACCCTGCCTGGAGGTGCCGGGGATTGAACCTGGGTCCTTCTGCGTGCAAAGCAGGTGCTTCATCACTGAGCTATGGCCCTTCTCCACTCCTAAGCACTGTATCCTGCTTTTGATGGGACAAAGCAGGTAAATGAACCAGCGAGAGGACACTGCCCACCTCTCATTCCATATGGTAATTAGCCTGACCCACAATGCACCAGGAGTTTTGTATTTTGGAGTTAATTTACACGTTTGATCCTGAAGTCTGCTGTGCAAGGCACTAAGCAGACAGGAGCGGTGGGGAAAGGACTGTTCCAACAATGCAAAACTATGAGTCATGGTGTTGCATGGGTGGAGCAGGATTGTATCCATGTCAGCAGTCTATGCCCCCCCCCCCCCCGCTTCCCTGCACGCACACAGACACTCTTGCTTGTTGCACTGGTACAATGTTGCAACCACAAAAGTTGAGTGTTAACTTTAAAACAAAACAAAATCGCAGTGCCACGGTCCACGGCCCAAATAGATGCAGGACAGTGACTAGGGATGAGATACTGCTGAGTAACGTCCACCAGCGCAACTGCTGTGAACCATTCCTTGCAAACACAGGATTGTGCCACTAGTCCTCATGAACACATCTGTCTGAGTATTTGGTCCAAATGTCGAAAAACATCATAGGTGCCCATCCAACCTCTTCTTGAATGTCTGCGAGGTCTATTCCCTGACAACCTTCCAAACTAGCATGAGGTGTGGGAAGTTTTGCTGCCGCAGCTGTGAACTTTATCCAATGAAATCCCAAAAAAGATCATCCTTGCATTGTAACACACACCTGTTTTGTGGTCTGTAACAAGAGGTTCCAGAATGATCACCAGCCCTTATGGACTAGAGAAACAAGGTAATATGAGCCTGCAGAAGCCGGGGTCTGCCCTCTTAGAAAACAACCAGAAGATTAACTGGCTGCCAAACCCCAGTAGTTTTGGACAGTGGTATCTTCCCAGGTCAAGATCTCTTGCTACCTGGACTTTCTTCTCTTCTGCAGCTTACTGGTAATACTGAGAAAATTATTTCAGAATCCTGCAGAGCTCCATCATGGCAGCAACATCATCCACGAGGTGCTGATGGCTGGTGCGCATGGGTGCATCTGTTGCATGGTGACCGCAATCCCCAGCACATGTGGATGGACCATTGTACTGTCTGAGACTTTAAAAAAAATATATTAAAATTTAATTTTTTCAAACAAAAGATAACAAAATACAAAAATGACACGAAATTTAACTAAGATTACATTATATACCTATATATATATATATATAACAGTAATACCTTGGATTGCAAGTAACTTGGTTTGAGAGCGTTTTGCAATACAAGCAAATTTTTAAATATTTATTATTATTTTTTTGATTTTGACTTGATATACAAGCGACGTCTTGCAATACAAGTACTGTAGTACGGCTTAAATTAAAAATCTCTATACACATTTTTTGGGGGGAATTTCATTTTGATATACAAGTGTTTTGGATTACAAGCACGTTTCTGGAATGAATTATGCTCTCAATCCAAGGCATGACTGTATATATATATATATATATATATATAATATAAAGTGCACCCCCCCACCCTCCTAGGGACCAATTAATATACTTCCATCCCTTCTATTTCCTACTGTCTGAGACTTTCATAGATTTCATAGATCATAGAGTTGGAAGGGGCCTATAAGGCCATCGAGTCCAACCCCCTGCTCAATGCAGGAGACTAGAGGAGGGGTCTCCCATCCAAGTAATCCCCAGGCCTGACCCTGCTTAGCTTTCCACGCTCAGGCAAGCTGCGCCAGCATGAGCCACAGGCCTGTACTTGATGCTTCTCAGTGGAGTCTGTTCGCGCATTCAGGTGCCGATCCCTGAGCGTACGGGAAATCATGTGAATGCGTGCGAACCGGGTGGTGGAGTGTAGCTCCAGGGCAGAGCACTTGCTTTGCATGCGGAAGGTCCTGGGTTCGACCCCTGTCATTGCCAGTCCAAAATGCGCCAGGGAGCAAGTGATGGAAAAGACTCTGCTTGAGCCCTTAGAGCGGGGACAGGAAAACCTGGCTCCCTTCAGATGTTTTGCACAACTACGCCCATCAGCCCCAGCCAGCATGGCCAATGGTCAGAGATTATGGGAGTTGTAGTCCAAAAGCATCTTGACGGCACCAGGTTGCCTACCTCTGACCTTGAGAGCTGCTGCCAGAGTATTTATTTATTTTATGTATGTATGTATTTATTTATTTATAATGTTTATAGCCCACCTTTTTTCCTGCAAGGAACCCAAGGTGGCTAACATAATAATCCTCCTCCTCTCCATTTTATCCTTACAACAACCCTGTGAGGTAGGTTAGGCTGAGAGTCAATTACTGGCCCAAAGTCACCCAGTGAGTTTTATGGCCGAACGGGGACTAGAACCCGGATCTCCCAAGTCCCAGTCCAACACTCTATAAATGTAGGTATTTATATGCCATTTTTAAGGGCCAACGGCTCGCACGAAGCAGGTCACAAATCAAATAAATAGCTTCTTCACATAAAGACCAGCAATATATATATATATATATATATATATATATTCCAAACCAACAGTTTAATTCAAAGAAGATCAGAATAAACACGTCTTTTTAAGGCCTGTTTAAAACTCCCCAAAGAGGGAGCGAAACCACACATTCATAGGGAGTTCCACAGGAATGGAGCCACCGCTGAAAAGTCCCCACCTCTTGAACCTGGCCAACCTAAAAGACCTTAATGTCAGGCACATGGGCACGGCCTCCGTAGCTGATCTCGACTCAGGCAGGCTCATGTAGGTGTATGCAGTCCTTCAGATAACCTGGTCCCAAACCACTTAAGGCTTTAAAGGATCACGGGCACTTTGAATTTGAACTGGGCTACATGGACCAGTGGGCAGTGGCCTGAGCCAGCGGAAAGGTGTTTGGGGGGGGGGGGGAAGTGGCTGTGTTGTAACATGTAGTTTGGCTCTCAGACACCGAGTCTCCTGAGATGGGACTCAACTCCATAGTAAAGAGGCTTCCGATTGCAGCCTAACATGGATCTTCATCCATAATTGAGTCCACAAGGCTGGGGCTGCGACAGGGAAGTCCCTGCCCGAAGTGCCAGCTTAATCTCACCTTCTTTAATGGCTGGATTCTGAACACAGCCTCTTAAGGACGGCGATGTGCAGGGCTGGGAGGTCGGGAGAGGCATCCTGCAGAAGCAGGTTTTTTTTTAAATCATGGGGTGCAAGAGGAGAGAAACTGCTCGGTTGGGAGCGATTAGATTAGAAGTGATTGCAGTGTGGAGATGCTGTGGAAGCGAAAGCCGTCGCCATGGGGACAGGGCAAGATGCAATTATTCCAGGGGGCAGGGAGAGGCACACCCTCCCAAATAGTAGGCCTTGCGGTGGTGGTTCCATTCTTCCAGAGCTCCAAGATGCCTCAGAGGAATGTTTGGTTACAGGGTGGCTGGGGCAGCATTTTGCCTTGTACGAGCAAAAAATAATAATCCAGATTGGGAGTTCCTTTGGGAATGTTTTGTGGTTTACAAGATTAAAGACATATTTTGTTGTGCTGGCTCTTACAACCTGCTCTGTCTGTCTCCTCAAAGAGCTTAAATTCTAACATTCGTCTTAGAAAACCCAGGGCGAGAGTCTCTCGAATGCCTGAAATGGTGCGCCGGGGCACACTTGTGTGCGAGGAGGGGGTCACGCATGCTCAAGTTGTGTGTCTTGGAAGGGGGGGGAAAGAGAAATCAGCCACCACGTCGGAAACTTCCACCCGTTTATAGCCTGCAGAGCAGCTCATGTGGCTTGGGTCCCCCACCCTTTCTCTACAAATATATGCAGTGGTTTTTGTCAGGGCAAGACTTGGGGGGGCAGAAGTCCAGGATGCCACTCAGCAAGAGGGCCCCCCAAATGCAGCAGGGCTGGCTTGCCACATTGTGAAGTAATAGACCAGTGTTCTCCAACCTTGGGTCCCCAGATGTTTTTGGCCTACAACTCCCAGCATGCCCCAGCCAGCGTAGCTGGCTGGGGCATGCTGGGAGTTGTAGACCACAAACATCAGGGGACCCAAGGTTGGAGAACACTGTAATAGACATTATTATCAAAAGAGGGGTGCCCCCCGTAAGCAAGTACATTTTAGACTGCACTAAGAACGGAGTCTAGAATGACCCAATTGCACCACTGAATATATGGGCTGCAATATCCCCCTGAAGGAGGGAGGGAGGATTCCCTGGGATTCCCTGATGCAATCTGAGCTCTCTCTGACAGGCGCAGAAGAATCCCAGAAGCATCTCCCTTGCCCAGGACAACCAGAGGCCATATTAACTGGGCTGCCTTGCAGTTGCAAGGAAGACACCTGCCTGTCATTCTCAGAAGTGATCAAGAAAAGATTAAGGCCGTCACCCAGCTAAAAAAAAACACAAACCCATCACATTTTAGTCAATTAGTCGCTGGAATCAATTTGCAACTGTGTAAAAGCACTAGTTCTGAAGCCAAAACCATACATTCTTTATTTTTAGATGACGTACATGTGTGTCGTAGTAGGCAGGTGTCATCTTATAAGAGGCATTCCCTCCTATGTGTGTGTGAAAATGACTCTTCTTGGATGGCACAAGCCATACCCGCGGACTGCATAGTGATCCATGTCTGTGTCACAGCAAAGCACCGCCTTGGAAGAGGCATCTCTTCCTGAGTGTGAGAAGGAAGAGGGAATGCCTCTTCTACGGTGGCCCCAAACACCAAGCTGCACTTCATCTGTGCTGTGGCAGGTGTCAACTCAGAAGAGGCATTCCCTACTATGTGTGTAAGAAAAGGGTATGCCCCTTCTCATCTGCAATCATTATAAGTACTTGTATTAAAAATAATACTCTAAAAAAAACAAAAACAAAAACCACGATCTGCTGCCCAATTAATCAGGACATTCTTTAAGTTAAGATGGAATCCTTTACCCACATACCTGGGAATGAGCCCTATTGAACTCGGTATTAACCTAGAAGACATGTGCAAGATTACACTGCAAGGCTGCAACTCAGTGCGCGCTTACTTGAGAATAAGTCCTATTGAAATCAGTGGAACTCACTTCTGAGCGAGCATGCGAAGGGTTGCACTGTAAATGTTTCTACCTGGAAGTCATTGGTACCTTCAGGACAGCGCCTTGGGACAGAGGTCCAGGGTCCCACTCAACAAAATGAGCAGGACGGCCCCCAAACGCAGCAAGGCAACTTATTGCCGATGCCATCTAAGCGCCGTTACGTCCACACAGTCTAAACCAGGTGGGGAAGCCGCACTCCTGCAGATGTTGTTGGATTCCAGCTCTCATCCGTGAGCCCGGCCAACAACATCTGGAGGGCCAAAGGTTCCTCACCCCTGACCTAGCATTTCCTAACTGAACCATTGCTGGAAGCAAGCCCCATTGAACACAGTGGGAGTTACTCGTGAGTAAACATGCATAAGATTGCATTGTTAATCTGTCTTTTGAGTGCCAAGCAGAGGGGCGTTTCCAGTTTTGATCCAGAAAACTAAACAAAACAAAAAATGTCACGGGTATCAATAGTCTTGAGAAAAACTGTTCTGGAATACAGTAATACTGTACCTTGGATTGCAAGTAACTTGGTTTGAGAGCGTTTTGCAAGACAAGCAAATTTTTAAATATTTATTTATTTACTTGATATACAAGCGACGTCTTGCAATACAAGTACTGTAGTACGGCTTAAATAAAAAAATCTCTGTACAAATTTTTTTTGGGGGGGGGATTTCGTTTTGATATAAGAGTGTTTTGTATTACGAGCACGTTTCCGGAACGAATTATGCTCTCAATCCAAGGCATGACTTTAACTGCAAAACTGCCATTCAAACTGAATGAAGGCCAAAAACATTTTCTTTGGTGGGGTTTTCTTTCTTTTCCATTTGGCCTCCTTGCTATTTCTTCTGCATTCAAGTGGCAAGACCGGGGAGGGAGGAAAGATGACTTGCAAACCCTAGTTTCCTACTCCTGCTATGACCAATTCAGGAAGTCTGCCAAAAGGCTGGTAAAAATAGCTTAGGCATACTTAGTAAATGCCAAGAACACAGAGGGAGTTGCTTGTGTGGACTTTCTGATTAAGGTTGTGTTTGTTGTTATTTCCCCCCCCCCCCTTCAGTATGTTATGGAAATCCGTTTTTGACACCTGCTCTTTTCAGATTGTATGCTGGCAAAGCGAAACACTCTTGGCATATTATAAATAATGAAGAAATTGCAAGAAAATACATTAATTAACATGAATAAATAAATAAATGTAGCGACCTAAACCCTATTTAAAATGTTTCCTAGGGAGAGTGTTTTAAAAAAAAGTTATGGGGATGACTTGTGTCAAAGACGCCAAGGTAGGAAGCAAGACCCACTTCAAATAAACTGCTTGGAATGTTAACTTGCTTCTTTCTTTTTTTGTTTTTTGGATGTTATGAATCGATCTGACTTTGCTAACCATGGATTCTCCATCCAGCCTCCCGAATCCCAACTTTGCCGCTTTCTATGCAGTATTCCTCGTCTCCTCTCCCTGGGGTCTAAATTTCTCTTTCATTTCCAAAACCTGCCTTCTTCTGCATGATTTCAAGACATCTTCCTCGGGCATGGCTTGGAAGAGGGTGGGAAATTCTAGAAAACAAAGGGCAGGGGAGGGGAATGTCTTTTTTTTTTTTTTTTTCCTTTTAAAATTTCTTAAGTGCTAAGTTAAACGATAGATATTTGATCTCGGACGATTTGGTGTATGAGCAAATAAACTCTTCACGTGCACTCATGCTTTGCAAACTGGCCAACGGAGCTCGATCCAGGATCCAAGGCAAGGGATTTGGAGTGGATCTCCTCTCTCTGCCCCATATGCACACACATATGCACACACATATGCACACACATATGCACACACATAGGACAACTGCTGGACTGGGCTGAGCTGGGTTTCAGCCCTTCTTGCCCACCATCTCCCTTTGCTGTGGATTTGAGCTGTGCGGTCAGCATTCAGATTTCACAAGTTGGCTCTAGGCAGGCCTTTCCAGCACCCTCAGTTTACCACCTGTTAAATGGGAATAAGCTGAACATTGTCTGGCTGGATCAGACGCGGCTCTTCTGGCTCAGCGTTCCTGCTTCAGACCGCAGACCGCCTGAGGAAGGCCATAAGATGGTCATGATATTGCAACGAGCTATTTTACGCATTGCTTATCCTCCATATCTGATCCTTGGAGATATACTGTCCGTAGACATGGAGGTTCCATTTTTAGCTGTCATAGATTTCATAATAGAGTTGGAAGGATCATGCCTAATTGCAGATTAACCATTAAAAGACAAAACAGAACTGGCGCAATTCGTAGGCGTCCTTCATTTCAGCAAATTGCTGAAAACAGCCCATGAACTGGCCCAACCTTTTCAAAAAGCTGTCTTGTGCTCGTGGCCATCACAGAATCCTGCAGCAGTGAGTTCCACAAGTGAGTTCTGCCTTACATAAAGTTACTTTTGGTTTCACCTACACTGGCTTTCCCCAACTTGGAGCCCTCTATAGATTTGTTGGACTACAACTCCCAGCATCCCCACGGTCATTCTGACTGTGGGTGCTGGGAGCTGTAGTCCCAACAAATCTGGAAGCCACCGAGCTGCGGACGGCTGCTCCAAACCTACTGCCAGCCACTTCAGGTTTAGATCCTGAGGTTTAGTTATGTTGACAGAAGGAGACAAGAGGGCCAAGGAATAATTTCTCTCTCTGCGCCCTGCTCATAATTTTAGAAACCTCTATCTTGTTCCCCCATTCGTCCGTTACTTCCCACCGCCAAACTAAACTGCCCAGGCCTCTACACTTTCTCTTCCTTAGGAAGGCACCCCGACCGACTCCTTTGTTGTGGTAACAAGTGCCCCTTTTCTGTGCCTTCCCGATAATAGTGACCAACAGCAGGCATGTGGCAAATGAGATTAAGAAGTGGCAGCCGTCTTGCCTGAGCTTGTTGGAATGGGATTGAAAATTTGGCCCAGAGACAAAGAGCACAGGCATGTTAAGCCCGCTTGCATGATAGCCCAGAAATCGGATTTTGATCAACGTGGATTTGCCGCAGGCTGGGAGCAGTGGTATGCGACCAAGGCTGCATTCCCAAGCAACCTCTGCAACCTGATCCTTTGCATGCTTACTAGGGGAAGTAAGCCCCCCAGAATTCAGAGAGACTTGACTTTCAAGTTCGAGCCTTTGCAGGAAGCAGAGCTGACCAGACTCAACTGTACATCTTATTCAAATAATTCAGCAGCAGGGCCGGTGCTACCATTAGGCCAACTAGGCAGCTGCCTAGGGCACAGGGCTAAAGGGGGCGCCAGAAACGCCTTGAAAAAAAATACAGCGCTCTCAAGTGGGAAGGGGGGGCGCTAAATATATCTGATCTTGCCTAGGGCACCAAACTGCCTTGCGCACAATCCGTTCATCACCCTGCAATGCAAGCATTTCCATAAAGAGGGGTACTGTTTGAAAATAAGTGACTCAGTAATTGGTGTAATGCCGAACAGCCCAGCCAAACATAGATTTCATAGATTCATAGAGTTGGAAGGAGCCTACAAGGCCATCGAGTCCAACCCCCTGCTCAATGCAGGAAACTAGAGGAGGAAACTCCCATCCAAGTAATAACCAGGCCTGACTCTGCTTAGCTTTCCACGCTCAGACAAGCTGAGCCAGCGTGAGCCACAGGCCTGTATTTGGCTGCCGGTGAAGGAATACGACTCTCACTATAAAAATAATATCTCCGTAATGGCTTGTAGTAAATTCTACCACTGGTTTCCATCTAAATAGCAGTTTCAGTTTGCAAAGAGCTATAAGTTTCTTTCTGGCATTTGCCTCCATGAGCGTTCTCTGAGGTAGGCCACTCTTCCTCCCATTTTACAGAGGGGGAAACTGGAGGCACAGCTTGCTTGAGGCCACACAACGATCTATGGTACAAGTTGTATTTGAACCCAGGTCTCCCTGATTCAAGTCCAATATTTTTGCAGTGTATTATATACAGCACTATCATGGCACATGGCACAGTATGCCACAAAAAACCTAGTTCTTGCTTTTGATTACTCAGTGGGCATGAAGAAAGAATAAGTGGAGAAGCTGACCGTAGATAACACAGGTAGGATTTGAATCCAAGTCTCCCATGCCTAAATTGCATATTCTGTGCATTTTTACACACACACACACACACACACACACAAGCTAGACAAGCTTTCCCTGCCTTGTCTAGCTCTGTGGTCTCCTTCCTCAACTGAGACAAACATGAGTCCCTTCAGCTGCTTGTGAAGCAGCATGTGGAAGTATGAAGCTCACGCTGGCTCCGCTTGTCCGGGCGTGGAAAGCTAAGCAGGGTCAGGCCTGGTGATGACTTGGATGGGAGACCCCGCCTCTAGTTTCCTGCATTGAGCAGGGGGTTGGACTCGATGGCCTCGTAGGCCCCTTCCGACTCTATGATCTATGAATCTACCTCACATGTGGTAGATTGCAGATGTGCCTGTTCTGCTGAGCGCATCAGGCGGTGCCTTTCAAATTGTGCCCAGGGGTGGGGGTGGGGGACACAATCAGAAGCTGTTCAGGGGTTCCTCAGCAACGAGGTCAGTCAGGGCAGACATGCTTCCCTTGAAATGTGAATTCCATTAATGAATTCCACAAACCCCAGCACACACACACCCCAGTTTAAGCCCCTCATAGCCTTCTAAGAATAGGAGTGGGGTGGGGGTTGTATTTTGGCCACTAAGCCCAGGTGGCCTGCCTATTCAGCACCCAGCACGAACCATGCACTGGCAAACTGTTTATTTGAGTAATTTTTATCCTTGCCCTTCAGCACAAGGACTCTCAGGGTAGCTAACAAATCCGAAGGTTCTCTCTCCCACCCCTTGTATCCTCACAACAACCCTACAAGGTAGGTTAAACTGAGAGAGAGAGAGAGAGAGAGAGAGAGAGAAACTGCCTCAAGGTCACCCAGTGAGCTTCAAGGTCACCCAGTGAGCTTCCATGCCCCAGTCGGGATTTGAACCCAGGTCTCTCCAGTTCTAGTCCAGTGGTCTAATCCAGGGTGGGGAGACTTCAGGCTTGCATGATCAACTTGTTTTTTTCACTAGAAACCCTGAGATCCATCAGCCAGAGCTTGATGCAAAAGACAGGCACTTAGAATTAAAGGATGTTTCTGAGGCCTGGAAATCTTTGCCACTCTACTTCCAATCACTGAGAGATCTACGAGTGCATCCCAATCTACCTTCTACCCACCCCTGCTCTAACCACTATACCACCCTGGCATGTATATTGTGCCTGTCTTCCATCATGGAACTCAACGCAGTAGTCACGGGGCCAGCCCCAGCCCCACTTAGCTTCAGGAGTGCGGCTGTCTCATTTGCTCTCCAGCCACACCTCGGGACTTCCCAGAACCCTTTGCAACATGCAGGTTTTCTCTGGTAGGCCACCCACCATGGACAAGATTTTCTGCAGTTTGAAAAGTGGCTGGAAGCCACAACGGTGGTGAATCCCAGTGGCGATGACCAGTGACTGCCAAAACATGGCAGTGAATTCAGGATTCACTGCAGGCAGGATTCGCTCCGTTTTCTACATGGCTGTGACTCAACACAAAGGGAGTTTCACCATCTGCCAAGTAGGGAACACATGGTGGGGGCAGCTGGAGGAATTGGATCATTCCCTTGACCATCTTTGGGCTTCATCCGGCAGTTTCCAGAAATGCTGGGAAGAGCATTGCTGTCACTTCCCCCTAGAGCTCAGCATGAACGATTTTAACTGGAAACTTGTGGCTCTAAGCCAGGAAGGTGTGGCTTTCATTACTATCACAGGGGCTCTGTTTTACTCAGCCCTGGAAGGTAAATTTCTAAAAGAAGGAACCCTGCAGCCTGACACTGGGAACAGAGGGCTTGTCTCATGGCTTAATGGCCTTTGAGGGGCAAAAAGAAGAAGGAGAAGAAAAAAATAGCCTGCCTGCACTCTTTGAGGTCAGCATCGCTGGTCCTGAATGGCTTCCCGTAAGAGCAATTAGGGTGGAGGGCATGAGGAACAGGACTTTCTTGGTGGTGCCCCCCCCCCCCCGCTTGTGGAACTCTGTTCTAGTTGATGTCTGCCAGGCCCCATCATTACAGGCCTTCAGGTGGGCCCGAAGGACTCATCTAGTTACCTTAGCCTATAATTGACTCGACTCTATTGGGCCGTTGTGCATACGGCACTCTCTGTTTTTAATTGTCAGTTTTGTTGCGTGCGACTTTAGGAAAGTGAATGAAGCTGCAGGTCCCCACGCACTTTCCCCGCCGCAACGCAGCTGATCGACTGGACTGTGTCGGGGGGGGGGGGAACGCTGTTCCAGGGACAGCAATTTCTCTGTGGAAGAGGGCTGCGAAAAAGTGATCTCAGTGGTGATTGCTGGAGGATCAGGCAGGCCTTCACCTCCACACACACACACACACTCACTTAACGAACCCCAGACTGATTGATTGATAAAGCAGTTCTGTAACACCTTTCTGAAAAAGAACAATCAAGGCAGTTTACCAAAAAAATAATAATAATCCGAAAACGCAAATCAGAAATAAATAAAAAACGTCGTAAAACCTTAAAAACAACCTTAACATCTATAACAACAATTTAAGAAACCAAATTAAAAAGTTTTGTCTTGACCCCCCTTCCTAAACGCAGGGAGCATGAGGACCAGTCATAACTCCAGAGGGAGCACATTCCAGAGTCTAGGAACGACACAGGAGGAATCCCTTTTCCCCCCGACAAGCGGGCCTGTGGAAACGAGGGTGCCTTTTCAAAAGGGCCACTCCTGCTGATTTTAGTAACAGAGTAGGTCTTAAGGCCATCTAGGGTGCAATCCTATGCAAGTTTAGACGGAAAAAGGCCTACAGCTCCCAGCATGCTGGGAATTGTAGGCCTTTTTTTCTGTCTAAACTTGCATAGGATTGTGCCTTTACAGCTTTAAAGGTTAAAACCAACACCTTGAATTTAGACTGGAAAACAACTGGCAACAGCAGTGCAGATCTTTCAATACCGGGGTGATACGATCACGATACTGTGCACCGATTAGCAGCCTAGCTGCTGCATTTTGCACCAATTGAGGCTTCCAGATGCTCTTCAAGGGTAACCCTACATAGAGTGCACTGCAGTAGTCTAACCATGATGTAACGAAGGTTGCCAGATCAGACTGACTCAAGAACTCCAAAGCAACGGGCAGTGATCTTTCAGGGGGAGCACAACCCCATTCAGAGCAGCAGACCTCAGTGGGCAGGGCGGGGAGCTTTATATACTTAATTTATTTTAAATGATTTTTAGGCAGCCTTTAAAGATAGAAACTCCCCATCCTGCATGCTGTGGGTTATGGGTATGTGGGGGAAAGAGTGTTGGTAAAATACGTAGTTTTCTTCCTCCCGCCCCCATATAAATATGTGCCTTCTCTGATTAAAATCAGATAAACCGTTAGTTTTTGCCACAACCAACCAGGCAAGCGGCTTTTTATAAGCTTAGTTACACAACTTACAGCCTGGATTTAAAATAAAAAAAACACAGAAACAACATGCACGCAATACTTGGGCGTCTCTACTCTAAGAGCAAGATGGACCGCTTGGAGCTGTCCTTGAGAATCTAGAAATGGCAACATAACACCACAGAGGCTACCTAATTGTGCTGAAGGGTGATGAATTTGCAAAACCCAACTTCTTTAGCCTTGGAATCTACTTCTTTTTTTTTTTTACTAGAATCCTGTGGTCCACCAGTTGGAGCCAAGAACAAAATAGTGACCTACTTCGCACAAACTGTCGTAAATCCATCCAGTACAAACATAAGTCGCACAGTCCAAGGGTGGAAGCCAAAATATATACAGTCATGCCTTGGATTGAGAGCATAATTCGTTCTGGAAACGTGCTTGTGATCCAAAACACTCTTATATCAAAACAAAATTCCCCCAAAAAAAATTTGTACAGAGATTTTTTATTTAAGCTGTACTACAGTACTTGTATTGCAAGACGTCACCTGTATATCAAGTAAAAATAAATAAATAAATAAATATTTAAAAATTTGCTTGTCTTGCAAAACGCTCTCAAACCAAGTTACTTGCAATCCAAGGTATTACTTGTATGTTCGAAAAGCAGCAAACAGAAACCAGTTCAGGAGCAGGCAAAAGCGCCGTCAAGGTCGTTCTGAGGTTCAAAGGCACACATCTGAGTTCAGGGGTGTCAAGGCATCTGGCTGAAGCTGTATGGGCAAACAATTGCTTCCAGCGTCTGATGTGCCTTTTGAGCAGGCGCTGATTGGTAAGGCCGCCCAGCCAGGTCAGGCTGCACGTACCTGGCCCCACCCCAAACACACTCCGGCACGGCCGGTCTCTGTCTGACCCAACGGAGGCACAACACAATCCCTAAAACAGGCCATGGGTTGTGGGTGGTTTGCTTGTTAACCACGCCAGCAATCCACCCTCACCAGGTTCAGATGACATGAGAACCTACAAGCGGGGCTGGATTGTGGAACGGGCACTTGCCACAAGCCATGGTGGCTTAAATTGATCGTGCAAACCCAGCCAGTGGCTCAGGTGCGAGGGAGGGGGCGAGAGATATGCTAAGAATTAAGAAACGGGGGTGGCTCGGAAGAGATGCTCAGCCCGGGAATTTGTGATCTGTAACGGAACCAAAGGTCCTGGGTTTCCTCCCCAGGCGTTCTCCTTCAGCAACCTCATTTAGAGAGGGAGAAGCTTTTCAGTTGCTGCCACCAGTGGGGTACCGGAAGCAGAGCTCAGTAGGGATGCTGGATGTCGTCTGCCACCCTCTGAGCTTGACTGCAATCCTCACAGTCGCAGCGTGGGGGGGGGGGAATGAATTCCCCCAACAACAACAATATGTCATTCCCTGTTGGAATGCAAAGTGTTTTGGGGTGACTCGGTCTTGAATGGGCAATCAGGAGGACCCATTCACTTTATACAATTGCCTTCCCCTGGTAGAGATGAAAGCTGTTAGAATTGGTTTAGTTGACACATCTCCATTGCAGCTGCCTGCATTTTTAGCCTTTCCTTGGGGGGGGGCGGCCTTGGGGACTGTCACAGTGCGGACGCTTCCTACATTTCCCACAACACCACTGAGTGCCTCATTAGAAAACTGGGAGCCAGAAGCCCTCGCTGATCTGCCTTCTGTTCACCCGCACCCTGCCGCGCTAATTATAGCCTGAGCAGGCATGGTTGTGTCTAACTGTTGATTGAATCTTTCCGTCCGAAAGCGCTGTTTGTGCAGATTCTACATTATCTGCAAGTGTGGCTCATCTGCTTACCAAAGGTTTAAAGCAGGGGTGGGCAATATGTGGCCCACGGGCCGCATGCGGCCCTTTGACAGCCATTGGCGCAGCCCTGCTGTAGATCATCTGTGTATGTTTACCAAAGGCTTCAAGAATCCGGGGGGTTCCGTTTTGGCTCTGTTGTTGAAGCTTTGCTCTGCTCACATTCCTAATTCTGCATAGGGTCAAGCTGCAAAGCTCTAAGTCAGGGACTCTCTCCAACATCTTGGGTCCCCAGATGTTGCTGGACTGCAACTCCCAGAATCCCTTGCCATTAGCCATACTGGCTGGGTATGCTGGGAGCTGTGGGCCAGCAACATCTGGGGACCCAAGATGTTGCAGAGCCCTGCTCTAAATGGATGAGAAAGTGTTCAAAATAATCCAGATAAGATTGGGCGGGCTGGACGTTATATTAAGTTGCTGTCCCTTTTAGAGTGAACAAATGTTATCTCTGGAAGAACTGGAATTAAATCCCCGGTGGGCTGAGTCTTATCCTCACTTGACAAATAAATCTAGAAATGCATGCCAAGGAGCTTAGGAAGTGGAGGGGTTGGTGATTATATATAGAGGGGTGTGTCGACTCTGAGCTAAAACCTGAAATTCTGTGCCAAGACATCATCAGCTTGTCTGAGCGTGGAAAGCTAAGCAGGGTCAGGCCTGGTTATTACTTGGATGGGAGACCCCTCCTCTAGTTTCCTGCATTGAGCAGGGGGTTGGACTCGATGGCCTTGTAGGCTCCTTCCAACTCTATGATCTATGAAATCTATGAAATCATCATCATCATCATCATTTATTTTCATTTCTATACTGCCCAATAGGAATTCTGTGAGCTGCAGAGATCATGCTAGCTAGTTTGCATGTACTTATTTCGATAATTTATTCTGCTAGCTATCAAAAGGGGGCAAATTGTTACCCAGAGAACCAAAGCCTCACTCCCTGGCTACTCGGCACCATTCCTCTCTCCTGACCCCTGAGATTTTTTTCCCCAGGCATTCATTCATATGTGCCTTAAGGGCTAGAAACCTGATTTCTGCCTGCTGTGCAGCTGTTAAAGGCATGGGTGTGGGGCAGGGGGGGAGTTGTCAGTCCTAAAAGTTTCTATATGTTTCTTCATTCATTCTTTCATGCATTCCTGCTTTAAGAGCTAGAAACTTGATTTCTGCCAGTTGTGCAGCTGTTAAAGGCACGGGGGGGGGGGGGGGAGATGCTTGCAATCCTGAAGATGTTTGCTTCCAGCTTCTCCTTTCCTGCAAGGCACACGTTGGCCTGGAAATGGTTGGAGAGAGAGACTGAAGTCTTCCTTCCGCTGCCACCATCTCTGCCGTATTTGACAATGCTGATCAGCCAGGGCTGTGAAGGACGACCTGGCATTGCGGACAGAGGCGGGCGGGGTTAGCACCGTTCTCTGCAAGACATTCCCGGGGCCCAGGGCTGCAGAAAAAATGCTTGCGCTCCCAATTTGGCAGTGCCTCGATTTTAAGAACTTGTCAGCGAGGTGCTTGGGGTGGGTGGGTTACTATGCATGCATGGGTCCTCTTTGCAGAACACACGGACTGTGGTTGGAGATCAGGTTGGAGTTCACTCTCTCAGTGGTTCACAAAGCAAAACTTAAAACCATAAAATACAGTAGCATAGTAAAACATACAATTTAAAAACTGTATGTTTTATTTTAAAAAAAATAACAACCCCAAAACCCTTCATATGCAGAGGCATGGCAGGCACCAGCAGAGCCTGACTAGAAGGAAGGAAGTCCGGAGCAGTGTATTTGGAGGTGAAATGGGGCAGCCCATGTTATGGATGGATCCTCTCTTTGCCCACGGGATTTGGTTGATTTCTCAGGGCGTACTAGCAGTTCTCTCACAGCAATATAGTTTGGTAATTCCTGCTCCAGACCAGAGTTGCCCTTTTGAAGAAGAATTTCAATAATCTGGAAAGAGAATTTTCACAAAGGGTCAGGCCTCTCCAGTTCTTTCCATCTGTTCTCAGACCGCAAAGAGCCCTGTATGATCCAGACACATCTCTGGCAATTCTAACTGTGCATCACAGAGGGAACTGCGGGGGGGGAAAAACTACTTGCCCATATTAGGAACTTGCGAGTGAGGCCCTTAGGCAACCGTCCGCGAGGCGCATTTTAGACAGATGAGCTTCGTAAATGTTTCCACCGCCTGGAAACCAAACCAGCATGAAATATTCCAGCTGCAATTTCAATCCCGAGTGCTGTAGGGGCAGAACTGAGAATGGCTTGCCAGATGTTCCCAATCTGAAAAGGTTGCCCCTTGTTGCAGAATGATGGCGCCTGGCAGAGAACGATGGATATTCATTCCGGGTGAACATTGCTGCAGCTTTGCAGGATGAATACGGCCGTTTCACAGTGCCTCTCTCTCTTATTTTTGGAATTTGGATCCTGCAGCTCCTGTCTTGTAACAAGTCTCTTCCATACACGTACGCGTGCACACACACTAGCTTTGTGCTGTGAAGCCTTTCTCAGTACTATGCTTTCATTATTTAAATGTACAACTCAAACACTTGCGTTGGAAACAACACCCACAGGCCAATGCTCTCTCTGAGAATTCCTAGAAGTTGCATTCAGTTTTGATTTGCAATGGATAATCAGTCTTGTGTGTGTGGCATGTGTTTGTGGGCTTGTGCGGAATAAATCACCAGCCTATCCTGAGAACCTTACCTGTTTTTTTTTTTTTTTTTTTATTTAAAAACAAAATGTAAGTTTCTAGCCCTTGTTATTGGGGAGAAAAATCTGGGAATGCTCAAGAAAATCAGAATTGCCTTGAAGAGTCAGACTGTTGCTGAGTTATAGCCCTTCCCCTTATGGAAGGTTGGTCTGGCAGGTTCCCCCCCCCCCCCATCATCATCAGGCGATCACTCGTGACCGAGTAAGATTGTCTTCCAGGATAAAGGAGGAAATTCTAAAGAAGATTGTGTAGACTCTAGCGATGGGTCCGTAAGTGACTGTGGAGGCCAATTCTAGATCCACACAGCTTCCCACAGTGAGGACACAGGTTACCAGATAGAAGATGGTCCTGTAAAGGATTCATTTGACGTGCTTTTCGCTTAGCACGTTTCTCCCTTTCACCTTGCACTCGGGCTTCTTCAAAGTCCATGGAACCTTTGTGAAAGGCCAACCTCCATTTAGATCGTTCATGGGCCAGAGCTTCCCAGTTTTCGATGTTTATATTGCATTTTTTTAGATTTGCCTTATGAACATCTTTAAACCTTTTATATTGACCACCGATATTCCGCTTTCCATCCTTGAGTTGGGAGTAAAGTAACTGCTTTGGGAGACGGCAGTCAGGCATTCGAACAACATGACCGGTCCACTGAAGTTGGCGTTGAAGGATCATTTTTTCAATGCTAGTAGTCTTTGCTTCTTCCAGTACACTGACATTTGTTCGCCTATCTTCCCAAGTAATTCGCAGGATTTTCCGGAGGCAACGTTGATGAAACCTTTCAAGGAGGTGGAAGTGACGTTTATAGATAGTCCATGTTTCGCAGGCATACAATAAAGTTGGTAATACAATGGCTTCATAAACCAGCGTTTTGGTCTTCTTACAGATATCCCGATCCTCGAACACTCTATGTTTCATTCGAGAAAATGCGGCACTTGCGGAGCTCAAACGATGCTGGATTTCACTGTCAATGTTAGCTGTAACAGAAAGATAGCTGCCAAGATAGAGAAAATGATCGACATTTTCCAGTATTGTCCCGCCAAGCTGGATAGATGGCATCACCAAAGGATTGGCTTGCACTTGCTGATGAAGCACTTTGGTTTTTTTGATGTTAAGTGAGAGACCAAGTTTTTCGTATGCTTCTGCAAAAGCATTTAGGATAGTTTGGAGATCATCCTCTGAATGTGCGGAGACCACATTATCATCAGCATACTGAAGTTCCACAACGGAGGTTGTAATTACCTTACTTTTTGCTTTCAGCCTGCTGAGATTAAAAAGCTTTCCATCTGTTCGATATATAATTCCCACACCGGTGGGAAGTTTCCCCTTGACAAGATGTAAAACCATGGCGATGAAAATGGCAATATGTTGGGGCGATAACTCTGTTAACACTGATCCATTCAATGGAGACCATGAGTGTTGTCCAAAAGTTCTTGTCTGGAGAAGTGCAAGTATCACAAATTTTGGGTCATTTTATAAGGATAGTCAGAATGTAGGTTACAGTATCAAAGGCCTTAGCAAATCGATAAATGCAAGGGGTTGATTTTGCTCCGGCATTTTCTTGGAGGACGTGCAGTTCAGTCTACTGTCCTCTAGAGGCGGAAACATATTGAGCATTTCTTTAATCAGCCACATATCAGGCAATCACTTGCCTGACTTGGACATACACCCATCCTCCAGAGAGCTTCTTCCAAATATTCGCCAGATCCCTTGGGGTGCTTTGGAAGCGCCCAAAGAGTCTCGTGGGAATATATTTCTTACATTCTTCGAAATATTTTTTGCCCCCTTTTTCTTAGCAGTGAAACTGAGATTAAACTCCCGCCGCGGGACCTTGGTTTAAAATATCACAAGCCGGTTGGGTGTGTGTGTGTGTGTGTGTCATATACGTAACATTGATTGTGGGGGATCTGGTCCATGGGGTGCCAGCTTACCATCGCGGGCTCTACAGCCTGAACACGAACTTTGCTCTTAATTGACAAATGCGATGCCACACACAGTTTGTTCAGAGGTGGATTAGCTCTGGCTGACTGCCTTGGTGCACTTCCAGCTGTGATTGTAGGTGGGGTGTGTCTCTGAGACAAACCTTTTGTGCTGTCCAAGGAGGTTTGCTTAGGCTGTGAACCGTAAACCGGTTAAACCAGAGGACGCAAATCTAGATGACTTTGTCCACATTTCTATGGTGAAGGGGGCCCCTCATTCACAACACATGTGGCCGCTGCATGAAACCGCAATTGTCCAGTGATGAACATACCGCATGAATCTGCCTCAAGTTCTCTGTAAATTGCCCGGATTCGCAGTGATGTGCAAATTAAGGTTCTTATGGGACGCACGAAGTTTTCCCCTGTGTAGTGGGTGGGTGGGGGACAGGAACAGGTGGGGAGTTTTGGATAAGCCTCTGGGTAAAATGATCACAAGTCAGGGCTGAAAATGATTTAAGTTGCCTGCTGCATAATGCTAGATGATCCCAGGGTCATCCAGCTAAGCTGAATGGTGGGAGATTCAGGACAGCCAAAAGGAAGGACTCCCTTCACACAGCGCATAGTTAAACTATGGAATTCTCTGCCACAAGATGTGATGGCACCACCGACATAGACAGCTTTCAAAGGAGATTAGACAGATTCATGGAGGTGATCTTGGAGGTGATCCAGGGCTACCAGTCATGATGGCTGTGAAGAAATTGTATCTACCTGAGGCAAAAGTTACGTACGTTCATGTGCTTTGTTTTGGAATCATGACTTATGTTATGAAAGGATAAAAAATAAAGAGAGAAATAATGGCGCCTTTTATTTTGGCTAACCGATAAGCCATTTTGTTGCTTGTTGTTACCAAGGAGATGGCTATCTTACGTGAGGTTCCTGCCTTTTTAATACAGGAGTGTGGAATCAAAATGTGGTCAGATATGATTGGTTAACTGGTGGACATTCTATTCAGATCTATTGGTCCGTTATTATTAGAGTCCGGCGTGTGCGGCGGGAAATTCTACCTCCTAATGAGCTGATTGGCTGAGTGGCCTGGCTGGAGGGAATATAAGGGCAGGTTCAGCAGTGGCAGAGGCAGTCAGTAGGCAGTTGGTCAGTGAGCAGCGGCAGAATCCTGAAGAAAGACTGAAGGACAAGCCAACCCTGTGGCTGAAATCACTTGAGGCAAGAGCTGGAGAAGGTCCGTGAGTGAGGAGTGGGAGTCTCCTGGAGAAGAGAAGCTGAAGCTGAAGTGACAGTGGGGAGCAGTGGACCTCGGGCAACTGTGATTGCATGGACCATTGGTCAAGAGTTCGTGGAGGTCATTGGCCCCTTGACCAATGGTAAGGTCTGCTCTCAGTTGTCTCCAAACTACCACTTGGACAATTGAGCGAAACTGCCTCTCGATTGCTAAATCTCCATGTCTTGCAAAAGCCACGAACAAGCTGCTTGCTGTTGCTTTCCACCAGCCACCAAACCTGCGCAAAGCTTCTTGTGAGAGCTGGAATTAAAGCAGCCCGTTGTACATCCAGCTGCTGCATTACCTGCCCTTGTCTACGCTGAAACGACAACTTTCAAAAGCACAGCCGCTGGACAGCTCTATCATATTAAACAGAACACCACTTGCAAGTCTCACCATGTTGTACAAGTCATCAAGTGCAAGCACACACTGGTTGCCACATGCCTTACACATTGGTAAAACCGCCACTGATCTTCATACACGATTCAGAAACCACAAGAGTCAGCTATAACGACAAAGAAGACAGAACAGCCCGTGGGAAAACACTTTACTTCTAATGGCCACCGCCTTTCAGACATGGTCATATTTCCAACGGATCCACACCATCTCACCCGGCAATCCTTGAAAGGAGGGGAAACTTTTGGATTTATAGACTGGACACATTGACTCCCAAATACCTAAACCTGGAGGATCACACCACCTCCTGGACTTCTCTTGCAATCTGGGGGATTCCATCCACACAGCACTTCTATCCTATAACTGTCACCTTGGAGGCCTGGGCTTCAGCTCTCGTACTGTCACCAATGGAGGCAGAAGCCAAAATGTTTGATAAAAATTAAATGCTTTGTTATTAATATGGGTGGGCAACTTTGGGATGTCTGCTAAGCATCCCCCCACCCTGGGCTGCAGTCTGCTAAGCATCTAGTGTTGCCAAGTGCCTTTACCACAATGAGTATGTTGCCAGCTACAGCTGCTTTTCCAAGTTACCAGTACAATGCTACCTGAAACGCACATGCGCATGTCCAGATTTTCCAGGTACACGGGGGAAAAAAATGACCTTTTCCATATTATGGGTTTTTAGTATTCCTTTTGGAAATGCTTTTTTTGCTGTCGTTGTTGCCTTGTGAAGAGTTTAGTAAATCGATAGTGTTCGTATGCCCCCTGCTGGCCCGATGCAGAATTAATTTCTTCGCTTCCCTAGCTGCTGGTAAGTTTTAAAAGTTCAAAAACTCGGTGGTTCTGCCCATGGAAAAAACTTTGAAGAATATTTGGAGTGCCTTGAATTAAGATCTAAATTAGATGGAACTTAACCTTTCAAGCAACCTATTGCAATGTGAACCGCCCAGAGAGCTTTGGCTGTTGGGCGGTATATAAATAAAATTAATAATAACAACAACAACAATAATAATAAAATAATGTATGATACTCCATTTTGGATGGTTTTACTTGGTTGGAAGGTGTGACTGAGATAGGTAATCGCTTTAAATCACCAGGGGAATGCCTGGCCCTCCAGATGGTTTTGGACTACAACTCCCATTATCCCTGAACAATTAGTCATGTTGTCTGAGGCTGATGGGACTTGTAGTTCCCCATCCCTTGCTTTAAATACTTTCCCCCATTTATGCTAACTATGAAAGTGATGGTGGGGTGTTGTTGTTGCTGTTGTTGTTGTGTGTGTGTGTGTGTGTGTGTGAGTACATCTCAAAATTTAAACTAAAACAATACTTTTCCATTCTCTATCTCTTAGATGACAAAAAACAAACACAACTTGGAGTTATTAGAATTAGCATTTGTATATTCCAGTGTTCTCCAACCTTGGGTCCCCAGATGTTTTTGGCCTACAACTCCCAGCATGCCCCAGCCAGCTATGAGTTGTAGGCCAAAAACATCTGGGGACCCAAGGTTGGAGAACACTGGTCTATTCCTATCCCTCCCTTCTAGAGTGCCTAGCAGCGTAGTTCAGAGATAATTATCTTAGCAATTGATAGTTTAAAACAGTTAATACATTAACACAGGAAAACCACAGTCACATTGTGCACCTCCAGTGGCTAATTGCTTAAAAAGTTACACCAAACAACTAGTAACTTGTTCATAAGCCTGATTTCTAATAGTAAAACCATTCAGTTCAGGAGCGTAGCTGGAGAAAGACATGGGCCTGGTCTGCACATGCAGTCTAATGAGGTAGCAGGGTCCCGAGACGATCGATATGACCTCTGGATGTAGTTGCAGGGCCACGTTTGAATGCTGTCTTGTGGTAAAACAACCACAACCAGCCCAAAACAAAATACCTGCCTGCAAGTAGAAAACTAGAACATCAAGGGTGGGCTGGTTGAGACCCCTTCTTCCTGATGCACTCATTCGTGTTTTACTTGCAGGGAGGGCTTCTCCGCCCCCCACACACTTAGGGAAGCATTCAAAATGAAATCCTTCCTCACCCCCTGCAGTCTGCAATGGCACAATCTATTCTTACCCCCTTGGGACTCTTCCCACCTCATTCTGCTGCATCTGTAGAACAAACCCAAATCAGGTTATGATCTAGAACAAGCCCAAATTAGGCTATGAACGTCTTAACTGAAGTTAAGAAGTCCAGTTAAGCAGTTAAAAATCCAGTTGGTTTCAGTGGAAAAGAGAGTTGAGTTCCCCGCTCTCACTCACTTCCCTATGTGGTCTTCCACATGGTTGAAGGTCAGATTGTAAGTTCTTTGGGGGCAGGGATCTTGTTTTCATTCATTTGGCTAATCCACTCTGCAACGCCTACTTTGTTATTATTTCAGTGCCAGACAAAGACCTTTTTATTCTCCCACCACGCCTATTACTACTCTGTGTTTCTGCGTAGTTTCATCCTTATAATTTTTTGAGTGCTTTTTTCTTCTTCTGATGCCTGTTGCTTTTAATTGATTGTTTTATAGGACTGTTTGTTTTTAATGTGGATTTTGGATATGATTTATGTTTTCAATGTATGTTGCCCTGAGAGCTTTTAGCTGTAGGGTGACTAATACATTTTAGAAATAAATAAACAGCACCCAATTATACGCTGATACAGGGATAAGAGATTTTGTCAGCTCCCTCGCCTGTTTCCCCAACCATCCATTGCTTTGCGGAAGCCCGTTTGTTTGCTTTTTCCTTTAGCAGCTCTTAAGTGACAGAATACCTAAATTTAAAATCCCGACAATTATTTGACTGTTATGATTTCAGCCTCAAGGTAGCACATCTGTAAGCTTGCTGTTTTTTAGGCACACCTTTTGGCAGTCGTGGCACAAGCTGTCCCACTGCCTGAGGCATGGCGCAACTGGTCCCCAGGGCCGCTTTACCCACAATACCTCTGTCTTAAGCAGACCCCCTCCGAGTGGGGCATTTGGGTCTGGTGGTCTCTTCGGAAAGCCTGCCTGCCTGATACCTCGTTCTGAGGGGGCATAGAATCATAGAATAGAATCATAGAATAGTAGAGTCGAAAGGGGCCTACAAGGCCATCGAGTCCAACCCCCTGCTCAATGCAGGAATCCAGGTCAAAGCATCCCTGACAGATGGTTGTCCAGCTGCACCTTGAATGTCTCCAGAGTGGGAGAGCCCACCACCTCCCCAGGTAGTTGATTCCATTGTCTTACTGCTCTGACTGTCAGGAAATGTTTCCTGATGTTTAGGTGGAATCTAGGTTCCTGCGACCTGAGCCCATTATTCCGTGTCCTGCAAACTGGGATGACCGAGAAGAGATCCTGGCCCTCCTCTGTGTGACATCCCTTCAAGTACTGAAAGAGTGCGATCATATCTCCCCTCAGTCTCCTCTCCTGAAGGCTAAACATGCCCAGTTCTTTCAGTCTCTCCTCATAGGGCTTTGTTTTACCTGCTGACAAAGGCTTTTTGCCACACTCTGTGCACAAAGAACATTTGCCAAATAGTGCTACTGGAATGGTAGCAGGGACAGGGGCCATGCAGACAAGAGAATTTCTCCCTGACTGTATCCACTGCCTCATGCTGATTATTGGGCCACCATATTGTCCCTGGATAGGGTGTTATTGTGGGAAGATGCCCCTCCTGGCATGCAAACTGTGACCCTTCTGTGCATCCTTCCGCCTCCCCGGGGAGATGAGAATGGGGTGGAGAGAGGAATGCGAGCAAGATCAAGGCATAAAAATCTGAGGATATATCCAAGGAAGCCTTTTGTTTTGTTTTGAGTAGTTCTTATGAAGTCCCGAGGGAGTTGGCTGCTGCCTGCCTCTCTGCCAAAAGGAGAGCAATGTAAGACAACATATTTCTAGCACATTCGTCAGCTCGGAAGGGAGAGATTGAGCAAGATAAACACGGTGTTCTATTTGTATCCCCGTGAGAGGCGGAGAGGGGGGGGAGGGAAGAGAGAGGTTAGAGATGTTTGGACCCCAATTCTCCTCCCTAGGGTGCCATCACCTCATAACCCAAGCCTAGCCTAATCCGGTTCCCGCACCACACCACACAGCACCACACATGTACAGACGTTGTGATATACGCACCAGGTCATCCCTATTAATACTTGCACTTGTGGCTGGTTGGGGTGTCTCTGGATCAGCCAGAGAACATTATGCAACCCTAAATTGCCAGTCTGGGAGAAAATGAATCGTGCACCCCATGTCATCACCATGTCTTCGAGTCTCGAGTCCGAGTCCGAGTCCTTGGTCCAAAATGGTGACTCACGAGTCACGAGTCCTGAGTCACTCCCAAAACTGACTCCACGAGTCCCTATTAAAATCAGTGGGGTTTCCCCCCAACAAAATAAGGCTACTTCAGATGTGTGGCTTAAATAAATTCTAGGCACAAGTGTGCCTTTTTATTTCAAAACTCTGTAACTGATTTTGGCAAGAACAGACCAGGCAGAAAAACCCAAAATAACCAGGCAGGCAGAGGAGGCAGGGAACCCCAAAGCAGGCAGGCAGAGGCCTTTGTCTTGGACAATTCAACTGTTGAACTGGTCAAGAAGAGACCAGGCAGGCAGAGGAGGCTGGGAACCCCAGGCAGGCAGGCAGAGGCATCCAAACCCAAAATGTCTGACCCTAAACCCCCCACAACAACACATCAATCAAAATAAATCTCAACACATCGTTGGGGCTGCGCTCCTGGTAGCTGTCCATAGTGGCCAAGCAGCGGCGCGCGCTTCTTGCATGCAGGGTTGGGGGTTGGCAGTTGCAGCGTTCCTTTCCTTTTTCCTATCTGCGGTGCCTTTCCCCTATTCCCAAAAGGATGGGGGTTGACAGTGGGAAAATCATGGGAGGATGGGATACATCTCCCCACCCCACGAGTCTGTTGTCCCAAGAAGTGGGCCAAGGGTGGGGTGGGGACTCTATACCCTCCTCTAGGGTTTTGTGTCCCTCCCCTGCTCCCCCATTGGTACAGCTCCTCTTGAAGCCTGTCACCCAAGACTGCTGTCTGTACTGCCTGGCGACTTGGGCTGGCCAACTTAACTAAGACCCTATACGGCTCCGGTCCAGTCTATCTCAAGGAGCGTCTCCAGCAACACCAAGTAGGCCGCTCAACAAGATCTGCCACAGACGGCCTTCTCCTTGTCCCTTCAGCCAGAGCAGCTAGACTGGTGGGGACTAGGAAGAGGGCCTTTTCTGTGGCGGCCCCCGTACTGTGGAACTCTCTCCCGAGTGACCTCCGCCATGCCCCTCTCTCTGCTGAGCTTCCGCCGCTCACTAAAAACTTGGCTGTTCAGGCGGGAATATGGGGTGGGCTAAGATTTTAAAATTTTTATACTGTTTTAAATGTATTTTATCCTGTTTTTATCTTATGTACATCGCCCAGGGTGGCCAGTTGCCGGCCAGATGGGCGATAAATAAATGTTAATAATAATAATAATAATAATAATAATAAATAATAATGGAGGCTCCATGTTCAGAGACAGTGAACCACCAAATGCTGGAGACAAAAAACCGGGAAAGGCTATCATTTGCCATTTGTGGGGCTTCTTGAGGCAGGGTCATCTAGCTGTTCACTGTTTGAGTTGGAGCGACTTGATGGATCTTGGCAGGGAAGTTGCTAGGCACTGAAAAGATGCGGGTCTGAGCCCCATGGGACACACATCTGCATAAAAATGATATATGCTCATTTATATCTGTATATGCAAATTTAGAAATAATTACAAGTTCGTTTTATTTATTTATTTATTTATTTAATACATTTTAATGCCGCCCAAGAGCCGAAGCTCTCTGGGCGGTTTACAACAGTTAAAACCATAAAATACAATATAATATAAATATAAAATTTAAAACCACAGATTAAAAACAAACAGCAAAGTGAGCAGCAGTTCAAATTACAATAACAGAGTTAAAAACTACAACATTAAAATGATTAAAATGCCTGGGAGAATAGAAAGGTGGCGCCTTTCACCTGGCGCCGGAAAGAGTACAATGGTAGACTCGTGAGTCGGACTGAGTCCCCCCTCGGACTCGAGTCCCAATATTTTTAATGGGACTCGAGACTCGACTCGGGACTCGAGACCAAGGACTCGTCAACATCCCTGGGCTGTTGACGAGTCTTCTGGCTGTGCCAGAAGGAGCGCGATCACCGGTGAAGAGCGCATGGAAGCGAGGCGCGCCGCTGCTTGGCCACTATGGACAGCTACCAGGAGCGCAGCCCCAACGATGTGTTGAGATTTATTTTGATTGATGTGTTGTTGTGGGGGGTTTAGGGTCAGACATTTTGGGTTTGGATGCCTCTGCCTGCCTGCCTGGGGTTCCCAGCCTCCTCTGCCTGCCTGGTCTCTTCTTGACCAGTTCAACAGTTGAATTGTCCAAGACAAAGGCCTCTGCCTGCCTGCTTTGGGGTTCCCTGCCTCCTCTGCCTGCCTGGTTATTTTGGGTTTTTCTGCCTGGTCTGTTCTTGCCAAAATCAGTTACAGAGTTTTGAAATAAAAAGGCACACTTGTGCCTAGAATTTATTTAAGCCACACATCTGAAGTAGCCTTATTTTGTTGGGGGGAAACCCCACTGATTTTAATAGGGACTCGTGGAGTCAGTTTTGGGAGTGACTCAGGACTCGTGACTCGTGAGTCACCATTTTGGACCAAGGACTCGGACTCGGACTCGAGACTCGGGTCCAAAGACTCGTGACTCGACTCGTGACTCGAGACCAAGGACTCTTCAACATCCCTGCAATGTAGACACCAGGTGAGCCTCTTTGGGGAGCTCATTCCACAACCAGGGTGCCACAGCAGAAAAGGCCCTCCTCCTGGTAGTCATATTTACATTTACATTTCATAGAAGCTAAAGCCAGCCAATTAATTTCTCATCCAAGCCACCTCAAATAAAATCAATTAATTTGCATGCACACAACACACACACACACACAGATCATCCCAACAGTCATTGCTCTTCAGTTATAATTAATTTGCAGTGGTGTGGAGACATGCAAAAAGAATGGCTGGTAGGTTGTTGTTGTTGTTTTTCTACATCTCGGCCATGTCAGCCATGGGGCAACAAGGTACCAAACAGGATGTGCCAAACAGAAGACATGACGGGAGGCTTTTCAAATTGCTGCTACCCTGATGGATAGACGGCTTCTGGCAACAGCTGGGAGACTAGTGAGTTAAGATCAGGGCTCTCCAACCTTGGGTCCCCAGATGTTGCTGGACTACAGCTCCCAGAATCCCTTGCCATTAGCCATGCTGGCTGGGGTATGCTGGCAGCTGTAGGCCAGCAACATCTGGGGACCCAAGGTTGGAGAGCCCTGGTTTAGATGAAGATGTTGATGTGGTCTTCCCAAATATCAGAGTAGAATGGATCACTGTTTTGTGACACCAGAAGATAAGCTTGGTTCTGGGAAATTTGCTATCTGAGTTAGGAACAACTTTGATCCCTTATTTTCTTTGGGCAGATACCGTATCTCCTGGCTTTGAACCTCTCCTCCAATTGATGAAGAGAAGACTTAAGGCGGAAAAGCAGAAGGGATTGAGAAACCATGTCTGCTATGAGCCAGACAGTCCACATGATTTGCAAACACTTTAATCGTACTGTTAGGAAGCTGGACCGTTTGGCTGATAGGCAAAAGTTTAGCCATGGCATGCACTTTGCAACACCGAATTATGCTGAGCACAGGGAAGGAGTAATCCAGTGTGCACTGCGGTGATTTAACTAAAATTAAAAAAGTAAGAACTTCCATCCAAATGACTAGTTTAGTATGAAGACTATGCCACACTTTAGCTTATTTATTTCCTTATAACGGGTGGTTTGCTGGTTCCCAACTGGGCTTCTGTCTTTTGAGGCAAAATGATAGCTGAGATTATTGCTGGGTCCATACCAGGCAATATAGATCTAAGAACCAACCTCCTCTGGAAACGGTTCAGCAAAATGTAAGTTGGATAATGTGACTTCAAATAATTGGTTACGTTATCAAGCTTTTGACCTGGCTGGAATTAGATCACCGTTCTTCAGACATAGAGAATGGGAAAGGAAGGGCTTCCCTTCTCAAAAATAATGATTCTGAAGACACATTTGGGCTCCTGCAATTAATGGAGGTAAGGCACCAGGTGACCCCGGGTTAAAACTGGCTGTCTTGGAATAACACAGGTTGGTCTTCTAAACAGTATATTCAAAATGCCAACACGCATCGCAGCTCCTCACAGGTAAATTAACCCACGGTGGACTTGTATATTCAAACTGGCAGACAGGATGCACCATGGGGTCTTGAGGGTTAATTAACTCACGGTGGGCTGTCGTGTGTATGCATGCATGATGGCTACATCGGGGGCTTGCGCGTGTGTGAGAGAGAGAGAGCCGGTTCGTACGACACGGAAACCACGGGGGAGCAGAAGCCTCCCGCGGTTCCCATGTCGTGCAAACGCCGGCCGTGGGCACCCCCGTGGGACGGCCGCGCACAAGAAGCACGCAAAGTGACCGTGGGCGGTTCCCATGTCGTGCAAACGCCGGCCGTGGGCACCCCCGTGGGACAGCCGCGCACAAGAAGCACGCAAAGTGACCGTGGGCGGTAGAGGGGTAAGCCCCTACCGCGCGTGGCCATCCTGCCGTGCGAACAGCAGGCGGCCGTCCCGCGGGGCCCACACACAGGCAGCAGCCCAGAGCAGCTGGAGCTGTGGCCGTTCCGGCCTGTAGGGGCAAACGGCCCCTCTGGGCATCCCGGGCCACCGCCCCCTAGCTCCGGGGGGCCCGCACTGCGGTGCGGGGACTGCCGACTCCACCGGGGTCCACCCACGCGCGCCCAGCGCAGGTCATCTGCGGCACCCCACCGTACCCCGCGGACGGCCCCGTGGTGCCTCCCCCGCTCGCCGCCTGGGTCGTACGAACCGGCCCAGAGAGTATGGATGGTGCTTCAGACTGAGAGAGAGAGAAAGAGTTCGCTTTCTGTGAAATAGGTTTCTGGGAGAGTTCAAAGGAGTTGTTTGATGTGTTCACCTCTGCCTTGTACTCAATCTTTTGGGCAGTTTATTTGTTCTTTGTGACTAGCCACGCCTCCCATGGTAGCCATTTTGTGGTGGTGCCCGGGATAGTTTCTCAAATGATCAAACGTGCCCACGGGCCCAAAAAGGTTGGAGAACCCCTCTTCTAAAGATACTAAATGTAATTATGCATGGCTCTTTCTAGCTCAATTTATAAGAGGGATCTGTTAATATTAAACAATATTGTTGATGGAAATCAGCAAAGGAAGTACAAGCATTTTGCAAAATTTGGTGGCAGTGGTGGAATTGACTGTATAGCAATGTCATGATTTGCATATAAGTACATGTTTGTTTTTGAGGTGGGTTCTAGAAATGGTAATTGTTGATACTGGTGTGTCTGGTATATATATAGCAACTTCCGCTTAGAATCACAATTCTATCTTAATAAAGACAGGTGTGACCACTAGTAAGAGAGTTACCGTAAGTGATCATAGGTAGTTATTTCAGCTTTGACTTATTGTCTGTTCACACTGCTATTCTGCTAGCTAAATTGGTTATATGGAGGCCATAAATGTTTTTTCAAATTTTTCAGTGATAGGTTACAAATTATTGAAGAACACAAGAAAAGAATACATTTTTGAGAAGGACTTCAGTAACAACTGGATGGATTGACAGAGAATGTAACCAAGCTGAGTTAATTAAGGAGAATTTATCATAAATATAGAAATATTAATGATGTTTGCTAAATGAGTATGATGCTCCCAGGTGAATGTACAAAATTTTGATTAAGGTAAAAAAACCCAAGGAACAAACAACAGGAGGTTGAAAAAAAAAATACATGGCAAGCTTAATAAAAGCCTCCTTGGATAGAGATATCTGCTTTCTTTTCGGCACACAAAAAACAGTTGATTGGGCAATGTTCGCGTCGCATGGCTCCAGAATCCAGACTGGTTTTGGCCCTGATGAATGTATACTGCACTATCAACCTTATTTGGTGTTAATAACAATCTTATTTGTTAAGATCAAACAGGAAATTTGCATGAATGGCTTTGCATGGAAATGTGCATGAATGGCTTTGCATGGAAATTTGCATGAATGGCTTCCGGTATCAGTAACTCAATTAAAGAATTTTATATTTAGAATGAGGCGCCAGGCATACTAGATTCCTGACCTGTAGAATATGCTGTCTTCAGTATTGCACAAGGGTTAGGTAGGAATGGTGGAGAACTTCATTTGTTCTGCATTTTTAAGCAAACCGATTTAATTCGCACTAATTTGCAGATCAGATCATAGTTATGCAGACTGTGCACTTCCCCAAATTTTGCAGTGCAGTTCTTGGATCAAAAGTTCTGTAGAAAATGAGAGAGAGTTGTATACAAAAATGTGTACATCAGGGGAAAGTTGAATACAAAAATAAATGCAAATTTGTGGTGCAGAAATTGGATGAAACAGACTTATGATTGAATACATGCAAAACTGACATGGACTGAAAAAAGACTGCTTTGTCCTTCCCTATGGTCATTTCAAGAGAACCCCATTACTAAACGGTGTGTGCCCACTGAAAATGGCAGTGTCAAAACACAGGCTCATGTATTGCTATTTTGATCGTTTGTGGAAAGAGATTTGTGGAAAGAGTTAATTATTCCACTAATATTATCTCTCCCAGGGGATTCTTCTAATCTTTATGGTGACAGTAAAGTCTGCAATTTTTATTTTTATTTTTGCAGCTGCTATTAAGCACCAATTTGGTGCTTTGAGTCTCAATTTGTAATCATTTTTAATGTGGTAATTTGATCTGTCTAGTTGTCTGTATGTTTTCATTTTGCATATCAATTGTAATAGCTGGAGGCTGATGCAAATACATTTCTATCTCTCTGTGCTCACAGTTTCACTTGTAAGGGAAAGAAGCAATGAGTTTCTCTCCATGCGATACTGATGATTGTGATTTTAGGAAATGTTCCTATCTGAAAATGGGCTGTCCTCCTTTGAACGAACTGAAAGCTCTCATGTTCAGAAACTAAAAGAACAACAACTGTTTTTCCAAAATATTATTAGGTTGGGCAGTGACCCAGGCGTGGCAGTGCACCCAGGGACTGTACCCTAGTTGTAGCCCAGAAGTGATGTCAATTGTGTAACAGGCCTATCTGTGAGGAGATTTGGACCCCGAGACGAGACCAGTGTCTGGAGAGCAGAGTGTCTTCCTGTCAATATCCAGTGTGTCCAAGGAGCTCAAGTTCAGAAACAGCAACCCAGGATCCAAAGGACCAGAGCTGGCCTGTGGCCCAAGGCAGGTCAATGGTCAGGATCCAAGAGTCAGGGGACTGGAAACAAAGCCCTGTGAGGAGAGACTGAAAGAACTGGGCATGTTTAGCCTTCAGAAGAGGAGACTGAGGGGAGATATGACAGCACTCTTCCAGTACTTGAAGGGTTGTCACACAGAGGAGGGCCAGGATCTCTTCTCCACCATCCCAGAGTGCAGGTACACGGAATAATGGGCTCAAGTGACAGGAAGCCAGATTCCGCCTGGACATCAGGAAAAACTTCCTGACTGTTAGAGCAATACACCAATGGAACCAACCACCTAGGGAGGTTGTGGACTCTCCCACTCTGGAGGCATTCAAGGTGCAGCTGGACAGCCATCTGTCAGGGATGCTTTGACTTGGATTCCTTCATTGAGCAGGGGGTTGGACTCGATGGCCTTGTAGGCCCCTTCCAACTCTACTATTCTGTGATTCTATGAGTCAAGGCTCCTCACAGAAAGCTGCTCAGACTGGGGAGGCTGGCAAGGCCCCTATTGGCTCCCAAGGTCACCTGATTCCTCTGGGCTGACCGCCCGCAGCCTGCCATGACCAGGATGGCGCAGTGCAGCAGCAAGGCACAGGCCTGTGGCTTACGCTGGCTCAGCTTGTCTGAGCGTGGAAAGCTAAGCAGGGTCAGGCCTGGTTATTACTTGGATGGGAGACCCCTCCTCTAGTTTCTTGCATTAAGCAGGGGGTTGGACTCGATAGCCTTGTAGGCTCCTTCCAACTCTATGATCTATGAAATCTATAAGGCCAGCCATTTCCTCCACCTGCAAAGCCGGAGTCCCAGTGGGACTGCAGCACACTTGCTGATCCATGGCGACGCGCAGTGGAGTAGCGACGTCTGTGTTTGTGCTAGCATCATGGGGGCGGGAGGGGGCGACTGCATTTTTGCCTGGGCAGTGGTTGCGCCAAGGGGGAGCCCATTGTGCCAGGTGAATCATCTACCCGGCATGTCAGCTGGTGTCGTAAATCCGTCCAGTTCCAAGATAAGCCGTAGTCGTTATCACAGTCCGAGGGTCGAAGCCAGAATATATCATTCCAAAATGCAGCAAACATAAACCAGTTTGGGATCAGGCAAAGTCGTGGTCAAGGTCATTCCAAGGTTCCAAGATACAGAAGTCGGAGGTCGGGAATGTCAGGAGTGTCCGGCTGTAGCTGTCTTGGCAAACAATGGCTTCCAGCCTCTGAGTGTGTTTGGGACCTGCCTTTTGAGCAGGCGCTGATTGGTAAGGCTGCCCAGCTGGGTCAATTTGAGAAACTATCCTGGGCATCACCACAAAATGGCTACCATGGGAGGCGTGGCTGGCCCCAAACACACTCCGGCATGGCTGATCTCTGTCTGAGCTACTGGAGGAACAACAGCTGGGGATGAAATGACATCTGGGGGACATTCATTCATTTCATTCATTTATTTCATTTACAGTAATACCTTGGATTGCAAGTAACTTGGTTTGAGAGCGTTTTGCAAGACAAGCAATTTTTTAAATATTTATTTAATTTTTAAAACTTGATATACAAGCGACGTCTTGCAATACAAGTCCTGTAGTACGGCTTAAATTAAAAATCTCTGTACAAATTTTTTTGGGGGGGATTTCGTTTTGATATAAGAGTGTTTTGGATTACAAGCACGTTTCCGGAACGAATTGTGCTCTCAATCCAAGGCATGACTGTATATACCGCCCCACAGCGCCCTCTCTGGGCGGTTCACAATACTTTTAATGCCCCTGATGTTGGGGGTCTGGCCATGCCCCCATGGCATCATTCAGTCCACACAGAGGACTGGGTGATGGCTTATCCGCCCCCCCCCCCCACCTGAATATTTTTGCCTAGCCGTTGCTGCCTCTCCACTTAGGCTCGCAAAACTGTGGCTCCATTCAGGCTGGTGGGCTTGCCAGAAGTCGAGGTTTTTGTGGAGTCGGGCGTCTGCCTTGCCACTGCTCTGAACAGCATTCCCTTGCCTCCCAGCTGTTTGGTGTAGACCCCAGGCTTCCCACACCCAGGTCTGTCCCCAAACGCATCATCCTAGCCTTATATAATTTATTGGCCTTGCCAACAGTGATGATGGACTGTTTCCCCATGGATTGCAGCCTGCAGCCTGAGAATAATAGATACCACATGCGCTGACGGTGGCCCCTGAGACTGCGACCTATGCTCCCTGCAAAGACTTCGGCCAGGAACAGACGTGTCCCCAGCTGTTGCATTCAGCCGGGGCTAGGCGGGGCTAGGATGGGATCCCTGCCAGTGATTGCACATTGATGGGAGATAAAAGGCGAGGCCTCCAGTCTCTCTCTCTCTCTCTCTGGAGGCAGAGCTAGAAGTAGAACGGGCTCCTGCAAGTTTTAGCGCAAAGGGAGGGACACCTCCGTGTTTGTACGTTTGCTTAAGCAGAGGGTTGCCAGATTAAGTTGTCCAAGAAATATGGCATCTCTTCGGGGATTCGCGTCTCTCGTCGTGGCTTTCGCTGTGTTCTCCGCTATGGTGAGTGACAATGATCTTCACAGTCAAATTCCAGAGGGGGTGGCTGGAAAAGGCATCAGAGGCCTTTGAGGCACCTGAAAGACGAGCAGATATTTCTTGTGGCAGAGTCAAGCCAGGACTTGTCGTCCCTAACGTAGTGAGCTCTGGACCATGAAATCTTCTGCCATAGTGAATCTGTTCGTCTGTAACAGCCTCCCTTAAAGATGGTGCCCTTGAGATGTTTTTGGGCTGCAACTCCTACCACCCCTGCCGGCATGGCCTCAGGGATGCTGGGAGTTGTAGTCCAAAATTTATTTATTGATTTATTTATTATATTTATACCCCACCTTTTTTCCTGAACGGAACCCAAGGCGGCTTACATTGAACTTAATGGGACTTAGATCTGAGTAGACATGTGTAGGAGTGCACTGTATTTAAGGGTAAAGTATTTGCATATGATTGGTATGTGTTCACCTTTTGGAAAAGATTGGGTTGCATTTTTAACCTAGTTTCAATCAAATATCTTCCTATCAGATTAACAAACCCAAGTGACAAATATACACAGATATATATATATATATATATAGGAAATACATTACTGTTTGTATTTCCATTATAGTTATTATAATTGAGGTATTTTCATTATCTCATGTACAATATAAACCGGTAGCCTGGTTCTGCGTTTCTATTATGTATCAAATACCTATACATATTTAAAGTGTAAAAATATAAGCTCCAACCCAGACAAATTTATGCACATTTAAATTCTGTTACTCTGAGTGTGAGAGTTAAGCATGTGCTTAATTCTCTCCCACTGAAATTAATCGGATTCTTTAAACACTTGACTTTAGCTGGATTCTGCCAGATATGATGATGAAGTTGAAAACCTCAAGAAGGCACTAGGCTGGGGAAGGCTGGTCTATAAGGTGCCACACAAGACTCTTCTGAAAAAACAACAACAACTCTTCAGAGTCATTTTTGGGCAGCCGGTTTGGGGCAGTGGCGATGCAAGTCGAGCTGGCAGCCACATTGCTAGTCTCTCCTCAGCCACAAGCTCCCTAGGTGGCTGTGTTCTCTCAGACTCATCTATATTATGTGTGGATCTCAACACTGGCCTGCCTTTAATTTAAAGCTTACTGTGCTCATGTACGTGAAGTGCTTTGCATACTCAAAAAGAGCGACGGCTGTTGTTTTCTATTACCAGAGCCCTTGCAAAGGATGTTTTTTCCACCTTTGGAGTAGGATCTGACAGTCTTTCTTTGTGCGGCAGGTGGGTGGGAAGCTCGGTGTGGTTGGGTTGCGTGAGGGTGGGTTTTTTTTTCTTTTTTAAAGTAACCCAAGTAACATAATGAAAACACCGCTCTGAGTCCCAGTGTGACTCATGCTGCTGTGTGTTGCGCAAAGTGGCTCTGCCTGGGTGTGGTGTGCAGCTTGCATGCTCATTGGTATTGGGACACTGGTGGGCAGTTAGGCAGCTCTTTGTCCAAAGGCTTCTTGGAATGGACCAGGCAGGTTGTACCGCTTTTACATGGTGGGAAGCTAAAGCTGGGGAAGGGCCGTAGCTTGGTGCTTGATCAGGGGTCCCCAACCTTTTTGGACCCGTGGGCACATTTGGGAACTTGCGAGACTACCGTGGGCTCCACCACAAAATGCCTAATCGGTGGATTGACGCTTTAGCATCTGTGGATCTTAGGCTGCATCTTATTCAGCAAAAAACTTTTGTTTTGTGTCAATCGGACACTGCAATGTCTCTTCAATAAGGGATTGTCTAATTAGGTTGGTTGATTGATGGTGGTACAATACAGCGAGTGCTTCTTTTAAACATACGTTTCGGCGATGTCCAGTAGTTGCCTCTTTTTGTGTGGAGGTTATTACACCTCCACACATTATTACACAGATAATTTTTGTACTGGAACAACCTTTCATATTCGCCGATGTACATGCTCTTTTAGATTATTTGCCTGCTTCATGGAAATTAACAAATGGAAGGGGAATTGGATTCCCCATGCCCTTTTGACAACTAAAAGACTGATACTTTAACATTGGAAGGATAAACACTCGCGTCCTATAATGCAATGGCTTGAGGACCTTACAACACTTTCAGTATTTGAACAGGTGTCATATAGACACCACCTTCAAATGGATACATGTATTTATTTATTTACTATATATTTATATCCCACCTTTTTTCCTGCAAGGAAGCCAAGGCAGCTTTCCTCCTCCTCCTCCTCTATCTCCATTTTATCCTCACAACAACCCTGTGAGGTAGATTAAGCAGAGAGTCAGTGACTGGCCCAAAGTCACCCAGTGAGCTTCGTGGCCGATTGGGGACTAGAACCCAGATCTCCCGAGTTCTTATTTTCTCTTGTGTGTTTCTTTTTGCCTTTCTCCTTAGTAAACTCCAGATACCCATTTGCACAGAAACAGTTTGCACCGCACCATTTCCCCAGAGGTACAAAACGTTGGAACTGCGGTGGGATTAGAATAGCATTGGTTGACGCACACATGCAGGAGCTCATGGGATCAGTTCTCTGCAGGGAAAGCACGATCCCGATCGTTGGTGTAATCATTCCCAAACTGGGCACATTGAAAGAGTTCTGAGAGAAATGGAGTGGGATTCGAACACGGCTTCCATGGGTCCAGCTGTCTGCCTCTGCTGGGCGGAGTGGTGGTGCTAATTCTGTCCCCATCTCTGCATCTAGTACACTTGGATCATTGAATCCCTCCCAGTGTGCAGCTGCAGTGCGGTAGGCGTGCCTTCCCTCTAAGGAGGCTGCCCGCTGTGTCTCTGTGCAAGTCACTGCTCGTGGTGTGGCTCTTCTTTCCTATCAGGAGGCTGCCCAGATCAGTGGCTTATGCAGAAACTCAACGAGGGCTCCTCTGAGAGCAGGCTGTGCTTTCTTTTTTCTCTCTCTTACACAGTCTAAAAGTGAGCCTTTTGGATGTGTCACAGTAGCAAACTGTGCCTTGTAATATTTTAAACCCTAAAATGTAAGAACGCCTTGGCTCTCATATGTTTGGGCAGACACTGGAATAATAGTGTAGTGGTGTCGTCGGTTTTATTTTTTTTATTCTGCGGTCATTTAATGGCTCCCTTCCCCCACGTTGATGTCCAGGATGTCTGGGCGAGTTCCTCCCTGACAATCACCTCTTGTGCGATGGGGATCGGGCCCCTGGCAAAAACTGGCCAGCCTTGCTCCAGAGGCAGCGTAAGAAAGAGACAGAGATGAACAAAGGTTCCCTTGTACTGCCCACACACACTGAACGGAGCCGTTTTTTGGGTTTCAGTTCTTCCCTTCTCTCTCAGCCCGTTAGCATGGTGGAGCACGCCGAGTTCCTCAAAGCCGGGAAGGAGCCCGGCCTTCAGATCTGGAGGATCGAGAACTTTGACCTGGTGCCAGTGCCGAGGAATGTGTACGGGGATTTCTTCATGGGCGATGCCTACGTGGTCCTCAATACCATCCGACAGCGCAGCGGCAATCTGCAGTACGACCTTCATTTCTGGCTAGGTAAGGGAGGCTTTGCACAGGCCTGTACGGATGGTTAAGAGATCAAGAGCAAAGATGCCTTGCCTGCTGGGAACACCAGCCACTGGCAGCATTAGGGAAGTGTTGTAGTTTTGAAAGAAGTGGTGCAAATAATTTAAATAGACACATAAAGTAAAACAAGAGACCACACAAGATTCAATTTCTTGGGAATCCCTGCTTTCACTTTTTTAAAAACAACAACAACAACCAAGTTTGTAGCCTCTGTGGAAGCAAAAATAGGCTTGAAAAAAATATAATCAATGTTTTTAAAGATCTGGGGCATGCTGTGGATCCTACATTTTCCACCCCCCTCCCTTCTCGAGAGGGAGTTCCCTCCCTAAATGCAGCGTATATAGGTAGATATGCCAGCAGCAAAATTAGGAACAGTTAAAGCTAGAACTGTGTGTTCTCCATGCTGTGCAATCCTGTGCATGTCTACTTAGAAGTAAGATGCACTGAGTTCAATAGGATTTACTCATGAGTAAGTGTGTATGATTTGCTGCCTAAAAGAAATTAAAATTAGGCACCAAGGAAATCTAAAAATGGCGACAACCTGTTGAAATTCTGCATACAGAACAACTTTTTGAAAAAAATCTCTTTCTTTGCCTAATGTATTCTGCATTT
The DNA here is from genome assembly GCA_021292165.1 of Shinisaurus crocodilurus. Taxonomy (NCBI): domain Eukaryota; kingdom Metazoa; phylum Chordata; class Lepidosauria; order Squamata; family Shinisauridae; genus Shinisaurus; species Shinisaurus crocodilurus. The sequence continues at coordinate 562,027 of JAHFWL010001192.1, read as the reverse complement.
TTGTTGTTGTTGTTGCTGCTGTTTTGGATATCAGTCCTGGTTTTGCTTGTGGGGCACAGAAGTGCTGCTCTTTCGAGCAGCTCTCCTCTGGCTTCTCAGATTTCAGCAGACATTACCCACACTTGATTTCAAGCATATATTTTCAGGCCATGAGGGCTAGAAACTTTAAAAAATCTGAAAACAGAGAAGAAGCCAAAATCTTTGCCCAGTGCCTCATTCTGTGTTTTTTCTGTGCTCCTATGCAGTCGTGGCTCACATACAGTCTGATTACACTCAGGGCTGAGTGTATTCTACAATTTTAACAAACCCTGTGCAGAGGTATATGATATCAGCATGTTCTATTCAAAATTCTGCAACTGAATTATTAGGCAAAACGGCAGATGCAGACAACCCCTTGCAAAGTGTCCAACAAAATGATGTGTGAATTGGCCCACTCACTTGCCCGCATGCCATTCCTGGTCGCCTGTGATGGAGAAACACCCCTTGGCCACCTTGAATGGCAAACAACGAAACCAAACAAACAAAAAGAAAGCCCTTGCAAAGTGTCCAACAAAATAATGTGTGAATTGCCCCTTTGTCTCAAGTACCCTTGTAAATAAGCCCACAAAAGTTACTAGTTACTTTTTTTACCAGCCTGCTGCGGGCTGGCAGAGAAGGCTGCATTTCTGTGGTTGGGTGCAGAGGAGAGATGGAGCATTTAATTCCTCCTTCTAAGCTCACCCACTTGCCCACATGCAATTCCTGGTCGCCTATGATGGACAAAACACCCCTTGGCCACCATGAATGGCAAACAAACAGAGCCTGTCAGCCAGCCCAGAATCTCACTGCATAATTCTGCACAACAACGCTCAACCCAACAGCCCTTGGTGAGCTGGCAACGACTTGAAAGTCCGCTAACTCTTGCATCTCCTGCTTCCTAGGGGAACAGTGCAGCCAGGATGAAAGTGGATCCGCTGCCATTTTCACGGTACAGCTGGATGATTACCTCGGCGGGAAGGCAGTCCAGCACCGGGAGGTGCAAGGACACGAATCGTCCACTTTCCAGGGGTACTTCAAATCAGGAATCAAGTACAAAGTACGTCCCGGTGCCGTGCTTCCTAGTGCTCTGTATCTCATTGGCAAAAAGTTCCCGGACTGCCTGTCAGATCCCCGGGGAGCAAGTAGTGCGGGGCGTCGAACCTCTTTCAGCCCGAGGCATAGCCAATTCTATTTCGGCATAGCTCTTGGGGCCATATTCCACTGGTGGGTGGGTTAGAAGGCAAAAAGGCTTGGACCCAAAGTACAAAGAGTTTTGGCCTCTTTTCAAGCTCTGACTCAGAGGCATTGCAACCTTTTAGAATGGGGGGGGGGACAGTGCAAAAACCTGGAAACCACCAAATGGTTATGGGGAAGGGGTGTGGCCAGGGGAAGGGGGCGTGGCCATCTGGGAAAAACCACTGGCCCAGAGTGGGGCCTGAGGCGGGCCTGAGGTTCAAGACCCCTGGAGTAACAGCAGCCCTCCTCAGCAAAGGGTGGGACGGTTTTAATACGCCGAGGCTTCACTGTTGGTCTGTAAGACGTGGGGGAGGGCCACTGGCTCAGGTGGCTTTAAATTCTAAATCCCACATATTCCCTTAATTTAAAGTCACATTTCCCAATCAATTTAGCATTCTGTGGCAGGGCGTGCCGCTGCCTACGTAGACATTTGACGTTTCCTTGTTAAAGTATCCAGACCTGTCCCGACGAATCAGTGGGCCAAATCACACAAAATGTGTTTGTGCATTTTTGTGTGTAAATGTGTGACCAAGAACAAAAAAAAACGGCAACAGGGAAGCAACGCCCAGCCCTAAGTCCTTTAAAATCCCAGTGACTGTTTATCACAGCATGGATGCAGCAATCCTAGAAGGAAACCTGCAAATGGGGACAGAGGTGTACTTATCCACCTGACAGAGACCCCTTCCCCCTAGAGCAGTGTTCTCCAACCTTGGGTCCCCAGATGTTTTTGGCCTACAACTCCCAGCATGCCCCAGCCAGCTACGCTGGCTGGGGCATGCTGGGAGTTGTAGGCCAAAAACATCTGGGGACCCAAGGTTGGAGAACACTGCCCTAGAGAGGTCAGATTGGCTGATGGCGAGCTCCTTCCTCATCTTGGTGGAGGACCAAATGGCTTCCTCGCTCTCCTAGGCCGGCGGCGTGGCTTCCGGCTTCCGGCACGTGGTTCCCAACTGAAGTGACCGTCCAGAGACTCTTCCAAGTCAAAGGCAGGCGCACGGCACGAGCGACAGAGGTCCCCGTCAGCTGGGACAGCTTCAACACCGGCGATTGTTTCATCTTGGACCTGGGCAGTGTAAGTATCTTGCAGCATCATGCACACGACCGTGAGGGAAAGCCAGATTCTGTGTTTTGGTTCATTGGGGGGGGGGGGTAAACAAAACGTAGCTTTAAAAAAAAAATCAGATAGTGGTTTCGGATGGGCTGCCTGCAACTGTATAATGAACACTGATAACATCATTTTAAAAAGGCAGCCATTTCTTCGGAGTGGGGCACACACATGGCGTTTTCTCCACCTCAAACTGTCAGTCCCAGATAGAGGCAAGCTGCTCCTGCAAAGCAAGCACGTTTTCCCCAGCTCGCTCTACAAAATGGTCAGTTCCAGTCAGACTTCCCGACTTGAGGCAAGCACAGGCTTATAAAGAGTACACTGTCCGTCTGGTCAAAATGTTTCAAGCCTTGTTGATGTCTTTTCTTATAATGCTGCTTTTGCGGTGTTGGAATATGCAACGAGAAGACATGTAAACTCTGCAGGGAGGGTTTTTTAAGTCAACTACCCATTAAAGAATTAAGGCAGACTTGTATAGTCTGGTTGAAGGGCAGGGGGCAGGGTTCAGGGCTGAACCACTTGCCTGAATCAGGGGAGGGAATGCTGGACGTTGCCTAGCAACAGGTTGGAATTCCATTCTACCACTCCTCTGACAGTTACGCTAGTCTAGTGTTAACTGACTTAACGGACGCTTGCTAGGGTTTAGCAAAGAGGATTGACCTGTGTGAGTAACATTTAAGAAACTGCACTACTGTAACCATCAACCTGAGTAATCTTGTTGCAGCTATTTATTTTTTTAAATAGCATCTACAAGTCCTGTGTGTGCGTGTGTTTGTCTGAGGGAAGTCTGCTGCCACGTTTGCTCTCTGCCATCATGTGGGAGCTGCCTTTCAGTGTGGAAAGGTAGCATATTAGTGTTTTCAATAAATGAACCCATTACAAATCATTAGGCCCCGTCAACTTTGAAGTTACCTTCTTGAGGTGTTGATGCCTTCTTTCCATCCTAAGAAATCCAGCTCCGACTCCCTTCCCCCTGGCACAGTCACAGCATTTTCCTCTTTCTCTCCCTCTCTCTCTCTCTGTCCCATAGAATATTCACCAGTGGTGTGGCTCTCAGGCCAACCGGTTTGAGAGGCTGAAGGCCACGCAGGTCTCCAAGGGGATCCGGGATAACGAGAGACACGGACGTGCCAGAGTCTACACCGAAGACGAGGGTGCTGAGCGGGATGCGATGCTTCAGGTCTGCCTTCATTTATTTCCTCAGGCCTGCGTGTGGCCCTTCTGGGGCCGAAGTTCCCACCTTGTCGGCCTCGTGAGATCAGGGGCTTCAATGGGCTTCAATGGAAGTTGAGTCTACGGGTATCCTGAGCTCCTCCACTGGCAAACTCCACCCCGCTTAGAACTGGACAGTTCGCTTCACATTCGCAGTCCACAGTCCCCACACGACCTTTTTATCCTTGTTTGAATTCTCCATTTTGTCTCCATTCACACTGGAGAAGGGTGGGTGTGGGTGGAACAACCGTGAGATTTTCTTTCATTATTTTGTCACAGTTGCAGGGATAACCCTAACGCAGACCAATATTGTAAAAAAACAACACCACACACCACAAAAACAACAGCCCCTGTCTCTTAGACCAAACTCATGTCCTGAAGCCACTGTTGATTTGTTCTTTCTCTGATTTCCTTAAGGTTTGTATTTGTTTCTGTGATTTCCTTAAGGTTTGTGTTTGTTTCTCTGATTTCCTTAAGGTTTGTGTTTGTTTCTCCTTCCCTTCCCCTCCATTAAAAAAAAAAAAAAGATCTTGTGCAACAGGCATAAATCTGGTCAGCTGGGTGGGCGGAACAGTGGATGATTACTACTTTTCCGTGTGGGTCCTGTTTGCTTATTCTGTTGGGGCATCTGGGGAGCAGAGAATCTGTTCAGCCAACAGACAAACTACCAGCAGCTTTGATAGGTTTATGACTTTGTTTTTCAGGTCTTGGGACCCAAGCCCAGCTTGCCGGAGGGCACGACTGATGACGGCCAAGCTGATGCAACCAACAGGAGGCTGGCAAAACTGTACAAGGTATCATGAGAAGCAGAAGTGGGCCGGGACGGCCCGCAGGCCAGTGCACTCTGGCTCCAAAGAGAGCAAGTGGCAGCTTCAGCTTGCTCATCAGTGATGGACTCCTGACCAGAGTGCATGATGGGAAAGCTGCCATTCCACTAACACCACCCCTGAGGAGCTGGGCTCCCTTTTTTTGTTTTGCTTATAGCAAGACAACAAGAGCATGTCACACAGGACTACAGTTGCTACTGATGTTATTAAGTGAGAGCCACTGGAGAGCCAGGTGGCGTAAGTGGTAAGAGAGGAAGGAAAACCTCTCCCTGTCCACTTTCTCCACACCATGCATAACTGTATACACCTCTGTCATATCTCCCCTTACTCACCCTTTTTCTAAGCTAAAAAGCCCGAGAGGTTGTAACTTGTAACCTTTCTTCATAGGGGAGTTGCTCCAGCCCCTTGATCATTTTAGTTGCCCTTTTCTGCACTTTTTCCAACTCTACAATGTCCTTTTTTAGGTGCGGTGACTAGGACTGTACACAGTATTCTAAGTGTGGTCGCACTTAAAATACTGGGTTCCAGTGTATCCTGGAACATCCCAGCCTGAGGGAGTGCTCTGTATAACTCAAAAGCTTGCGTACCATATTGCAAATATTTGCTTGGATTTGTTTGCACTGTCCTCTTCGAATTTTATTATATAATGAACCTACATGGCTACCTGATTTTGATTCAGATTAGTTTATCGAATCATTTACCCATTTGCCAGTAATATGGCCAGATATCTGTGTAAATATTTATGTTCTTCTGCTCCAGGTAGCTGAGAGAACCTGGAAATATTTGTGTGTGAATGCATACACACAGGTTGACTTCCCCCTCACTTGGCCTTTCCAAATCTGGAGTAGGGACGAGGTTTAATTTGGGTTATGGTTCAGCTCTAGAAGCCTACTTTGAATGCAGCCCCCAAATGTGAAAAGAGAAAAGGGCAAGAGTGCCTCTGAGCAGCGTGCAGGGTGCCTTTTCCACACACCCACCGAGGGTGCAATCCTATGCATGTTTGGACAGAAAAAAAGGTTATTAGATTATCGGATTGGGTGGAAAAGATGGGGACTAGAGACCAAATACTAGGAATTGATTGGGAGAAGAAGAGTGCCGTGGTTAAATTTATTACAGTTAGAAGAGTGGTCAAAGAAGTGGAAAAGGAAAACCGAGTATGAGAGAGATTTAACCAAATTTGAAAAGATTGTTATGTCTAGAGATGGTTTAGAAGGTAACGCGTCTACAAGAGGTATAACAAGGGATTTATACAGATTGATTCAAAAAGCAGAAGAACAAGATGACCATCTAAAGACAGTATGGGATAATGAATTTGAAGAGGTGACCTCGAAGGTGGGCTGGAACAATATATGGGGTAGACGGCTTGTGAAAGTTATGTCAACTAGGATAAAGGAGAATTTCTATAAAATAATATGGAGATGGTACCTAACCTAACTCCAGTAAGATTAAATAGAATAGATAACAAATGCTCCGCACATTGTTGGAGAGGATGTCAGGAAATAGGTACATATGTTCATATGTGGTGGAGTTGTAAAAGATGTTCTGGAATTTTGGCGAGAGGTTTTTACAGAAATATCGGAAATTATTGGTATTAATCTAGGTCTGTCCTAAATTTGCCTTGTTATCAATAACCGATAAAGTCCCAAAATATGAAGGAACTAATTGTAAACTTGTTAACTGCGGCTAGGTTAATGATAGCGAGGAAATGGAAAGTACAACATGTTTTTCTAATAACTGATTGGTATAAGGAAGTTTGGGATATAGCCCTAAATGATAAACTAACTTGTAGTATCAAATGCAAAAAGGGACAGTTAAAGAAGAATAATTTTATGAGTATATGGAATAAATTATTAGACTATGTATTAATAAAGGGGAAGGGGAGCATGCCTTGTCAGGACATGTAATATTTTTGGAATGTGGAATTTAATTGATCAAGGGGATGGATGTATTTTAGCTGGTCCCTAGGTGGGTGGGGGGTGCACCTTATGAGTTATTCTAGTACGTTTTTGTTTTATAGTTTTGTATGTAGTTTATAATAACTAAATAAAATTTATTTAAAAAGAAAGGGAAAAAAAGAAAGAAAAAAAGGCCTACAAATCCCAGCATGCCCCAGACAGCATTTTTCTGTCTAAACATGCATAGGATTGCGCTCTGAGTATGTTAAGTCCAGCAAAGAGACAGCGAGGCTGGATTCGGGATGTGCTAATCTTTTTTCTTTTTCAAATAAGTAACAGCATCTGCTCTCCTGTATTGTTATAGGTATCCAACGGTGCAGGGAATATGGCAGTTTCTTTGGTGGCCGATGAGAATCCATTCTCCCAGGCAGCCCTGAACTCAGATGATTGCTTTATTCTTGACCACGGCACTGATGGCAAGATCTTTGTCTGGAAAGGTAAATCGGAGGGAGATGGAGGCCATATGGCTGATATATACTAGTGAAAGACGTGGGACTGGAGGTGGCGGCAATGTGCAGGTTCTGGTTCCTGTAGAGAGTATGGTCTTTTCTACACAAGGCATTTCTTGTGCGCCCATCATTCCCTACTCATGGTTGTTTATGGATTCTTTAGATGACATGGTGACCCTCCAGTTTCACTTCTGTTTTTGAAGAGCACTTTCGGCAACAGTTTTTTTAGAGGAGGGGAAATGCAGTATTATTTGTGAAAGTGGAAGAAAACACCTTTTTCACTTGTGTAATTACACTGTTCCACTATACCACAGTTATATAGTATAACAGCTAGATGTTATATAGTAGAACAGCAGGAAGGGAAACGCTCTTTGTGTAGTGCTTGGATCTCAATACTGCGATGAAACCGAAAGTAGATACAGGGAATTAACAGCCTTGTGTAGAAAAGCTGTATGCTTTATTGTGCATAGATGTGAATTTTCTGTATATCCTCCCCACCCTCCGAACATAAGAATTGTTGTACAGGGAGACACAACATGTGGCAATGTCACTTTGTGCATTTTTATAACTAGATTTCATAGATTTCATAGATCATAGAGTTGGAAGGAGCCTACAAGGCCATCGAGTCCAACCAGATAAGAGGGGCAACTATTTGGTTATTTTTATAAATAATTATCCTGCTTTTCTTTCTGCGGAAACTCAAACTAAGTGCGCAACTGCCGATTTCGGTAGCAAACGGGAACCGTACATTTACCGTACTAATTACAGTATTTACCACACTATCTAGTTTGAGCTTGAGGAGAAAACATCCATTAAGAAGGTGCATGCACACACACACAGAGACACACACACACACTATGTATATACACACACACATACATATATACATACATATGTACACACACACATGTGATCTCACACACCCCTTGTTAATTGTAGGTAAAAATGCCAACACCGAGGAAAGAAAGGCAGCCCTGAAAACCGCCTCAGAATTCATCACCAAGATGAGCTATCCTGCACACACACAGGTGAGGATAAAAAAAATTGTGCACAGTCAACGAGTCTTGGATTTATGAAAGGTAACTGCAAAAAATAGCAGTTTAGGAAACATGCAGAGTTCCATTTAAAGGAGGAAATGGGAGGGGAGGGAGAGAGAGAGAAGGAAGGAAGGAAGGAAGGAAGAAGAGGAGTTCTGAAATTGAAAGACTGGCTCTATTCAGGCATCACACCAAACCATGAGGCAGCTGACTCCATGGAGATGGGAGCGAATTTAAGAGCCTGAACTTTGAGAGGGCAGCAGATGAAAGCACAATGGCGGAGCGAGCTGTAGAGAGGTCTCTCGTCACATCCTGAGTGGCAGCAAAGATGAAGAGAACTGTAGCGAAGGGAGGATGCGATCGTGAGAGTTTGGACCATGGGTCTCTGGTCCAGCATCTTAGGTGTCACGCTGAGGGCAACACTCTTGTATTTCCACTCTCCTTTTAATAATAACAAGATGGTGACCGTGGTACTTGTGCCTCATAGAACAGTTTGGCCAAAGGCTTTAAATATGCCCCTTAGGCCATTTTTCAAATTATGTCAACCTATGGTCATATCTATCTTCAAGTGTTATCCCAAAGCTACTGCCCTCCTTGGCCAGAATCTTTAAGGTCAACTTACTGATCTGCAGTAGGGACCTTAAAACTGGTTTAACGGTCAGTCACTCTCCACAAGGAATGTTGGGAGAATGTTGTCGTTCTCTGAGGGCTGCTAGACTGCCTCTAAAGTAGGGAACTCTCAGCACCGTCACCAAATCACTGGATTCTCCGAGCGGGGAGCCATGACTGTTTAACTGATATATATATATAAAGCCAATATAAATATATAGTGTCAACTTCTTTACTTTTGCCTTATAGCAGGTTGGGGATTGGGGACCTGTAGCCCTCTGGATGCCGTTGGACCACTCCCATCATCCCTGACCTTTGGCCATGTAGGCTGGAGCTGATGGGAACTGGAGTCCAACATCTGGAGGGCCAAAGGTTCTCCATCCCTGCCTTATAGACTGATTAAAGCTCTTGCTAAATTGAGCAGCACAATCCAATGAGGCTGCCCTTAACCCCCTGAATGCAGAGGATTACGGTTGCCTCCGCCTTCCTCCTGCCGTGCAGAACACTTAGATGGCTGATTTCAGCTAAGTGTGGCACCGCAGAGCGCGAGAAGAGGAGGCTGAGGCGCCACCAGCATGCTGTGTTTGCTGGTGGAGTCTGTCTTCTTCCCTCCCTGCCCCCAAAGGCCTGTCTCCGTGGGCATGTTTGTGACCTCGGAACCACAGCTGGTGCGGTTCTTCCTGCCCCGCCTGCACGGGCCGACTTCGGAGTCACAGCTCCAACCTCGGAGCAAGTTTCTGAGCTTGTAGCCGGGACGCCGAATTATCCTATGGCCCTCTAGATTCTGTCTAGCGGCCATCGGATTGCATCCAAAGTCCCGCGTGTGAAAATGCCCCCTTTTAAGTCTTTAAATGGGACTCATCCGGTCCGATTTGGCTCAGAGCGAGACTATGCCATCTAGGAACACTACTTCCTTTGTTTCAGGTTCAAGTCCTTCCAGAGAGTGGAGAGACTCCGCTGTTCAAGCAGTTCTTCAAGAATTGGCGCGACAGGGACCAGACGGAGGGCCTGGGTGTGACCTACATCTCCGGTCACGTGGCCAAGATTGAGAAAGTGCCTTTCGATGCTGCCACGCTGCACACCTCCCCAACAATGGCGGCCCAGCATGGCATGGAAGATGACGGCACTGGAAGCAAGCAGGTAATTGAGAAGTAGGGAGTGGCTTGGCAGAATCGCCACCCCATTGGTCCAAGGTAGCTTGGGTTTCAGAGCCAGAAAGAAGGAAACTGGGTTCCTCTGTCTGCCATATTGGAGTGCAGTCAACGGGCATGACAAGAGGAATTATATTAAGGATATAATAGAAGCTCTTTGTATGATTGAACCAGTCCAGCAGCAGTATCTTTCCCACTATGGCCAACCAGATAGCTCTTGGAAGTGCCCAGGTAGGACACAAAGGCCTGTCCTACGGTCGCTCCCAGCAACTGGTATGCAGTGGCATATTGCCTTTTGATAGCATGATGGTGACCATGATACTTGTGCCTCATAGAACAGTTTGACCAAAGACTTTAAATATGTCCCATAGGCAATTTTTTTAATTATGTCGACCTTTGGGCAAATCTATCTTCAAGTGTTATCCCAAAGCTACTGCCCTCCTTGGCTGCAGTATTTAAGGTCAACTTACTGATCTGCAGTAAGGACTTAAACTGGTTTAGCAGTCAGTCCCTCTCCACAAGGAGTGTTGGGAGAATGTTGTAGTTTTTGAATCTGGTGGTTGCATGTAGCCGTCATGATGACTAGTAGCCATTGATAGCTTTCTCCTCCAAGAATGTGTCTAATCCCCTTTGAAAGCCCTCCAAGCTGGTGGACATCACCACATCTTGTGCCGTGTCAAGAAATCCTTCCTTTTGTCTGTCCTGAATCTCCCACCAATCAGTTTCATTGGATAACCCCATTGGGTTCTAGTGCTTATGAGAGAGGGAGAAAAACATCTCTCAATCCACTTTTTCTGCACCATTTTATAAACCTCTGTTGCCTCAAGCTTCTGGTTGGCCACTGTTGAGAAACTGGCTGCTGGGTAAGACAGGACTTTGGTTCGGTCAGGCCGGGCTTTCTTACATTCTTGCCACCATTCCCCAGTAGGTGGTAGTGCAGGGCTGTGTTTTAAGGGCAGGGAGTGGCAGTGCTGGCCCAGACTCTGGGCTTGTAGGATCTGCTTTATTTTTCACTAGGAGCAACTGTCCTAACTGTAGTCCACCAACCCAATCCAGGCGCAGAAGAGCAGCTCAGGAAGGCAGACATAGACTTGGGCTGGGAGGTGCCTCCGAGCACATCCTCAACCCAGGAATTTCTTTTTGGTACCAGAACTGGAGCTTGCACACAAATCCTTTTCACACAGACAAATCTGCTCAAGTTACAGGAACCCAGGTTCCGCTTAAACATCAGAAAAAATGTCCTGACTGTTAGAGCAATACGCCAATGGAACCAACTACCTAGGGAAGGTGGTGGGTCTCTCCCACTCTGGAGGCACTCAAGGTGCAGCTGGACGGCCATCTGTCAGGGATGCTTTGACCTGGATTCCTGCATTGAGCAGGGGGTTGGACTCGATGGCCTGGTAGGCCCCTTCCAACTCTACTTTTCTATGATTCTATGATTCTAACAACACCTAATAGAAGTATAGCTTCCAAATTGCGGGAAGTGATAATTCCCCTTTACTCAGCACTGGTTAGGCCTCATATTGAGTACTGCGTCCAGTTCTGGGCACCACACTTTAAGAAGGACATGGACAAACTGGAGAGGGTTCAGAGGAGGGCAACAAGGGATGATAAAGGGACTGGAAACAAGGCCCTATGAGGAGAGACTGAAAGAACTGGGCATGTTTAGCCTTCAGAAGAGGAGACTGAGGGGAGATATGATTGCACTCTTCCTGTACTTGAAGGGTTGTCACAGAGGAGGGCCAGGATCTCTTCTCGATCATCCCAGTTTGCAGGACACGGAATCATGGGCTCAAGTTACAGGAAGCCAGATTCCGCCTGGACATCAGGAAAAACTTCCTGACTGTTAGAGCAATAAGACAATGGAACCAATTACCTAGGGAGGTGGTGGGCTCTCCCACTCTGGAGGCACTCAAGGTGCAGCTGGACCTTGAGTCAGGGATGCTTTGACCTGGATTCCTGCATTGAGCAGGACTTGATGGCCTTGTAGGCCCCTTCCAACTCTACTTTTCTATGATACCCCCCTGACCCTTTCTTAATTTCACCAGCCTAACTGAAGAGGAAACTAAGCTACTTTTTGTTGTCTCTATTGTTAAACCATTGAAAGTCAGACACCCTCGCTGGACAATCATCTGGAGAACTACCGGTAGATCTGGATTCTGCCCACCCCTCTTTTAAGAGCATGAGTTGGGTGGATGCATCATCCCAAGTGATACAGGCTGTATCTGGGATGCCACTTCTCATGATCTTGGCTTTGCATTTGCTCTAACGAGGAAGTGTGGGGAGTAGTACCCGGGGGAGGGAAGAAAGTTGCAAAGTAGCACATTTTAAGGCAGCACATTTTACACAATTTTTAGTCAATTCATACTTTTGCTGGCTGCACTCTAGTGCCCCCGCCTAGTAGCGATCAGAAAAGGGGATGTCACATCACAGACTGTGTGGGATTTGTGGGTGCACCGAACTATCATGAAAAGGTCCAAAGAAAGAGGGGGAAAGGCTAGATTTTATTTGCACTATCTAGATCAGTGATAAGCAACCTGGTGCCCTCCAGATATTGTTGCCTACCCCTGGTCCAGATGTTTGAAATGCAGGTGGGAAGCCACAGGGGAGGGCTCAGCCCCCCTCAGGGATATTCCCTGGACCATTTTCTGGTTCTGTTGAGGTTGTTGTGTTAGTTTTGTTTACACACAAAAAGGATTCCCAAATTAGCCACAGCAACCCCCTCTCTTTCTCTTTTCCTCTCTTTCTCTCTCTCTGTCCACACACACACACACACACACACGCACGCACACACTCCAATTCTGTGCAACCTACATATGGCCCTATCTGCAGACTCCAGTAATGAGATTACTGGAAGTTCAGCCATGGCCAAAGAAACAGATAATGGATGGGCCTCATTTAAGCTCTTCAGAGGTAATGTAGCAATCACAAAAAAATAAAAAATGCAGTGCAGAAATACATTGACATGAGATCGAGATATTTTTAACCTCTAGCTTCATATTTAGGTTGCACAGAACTGGTGTGTGTGTGTGAGAGAGAGAGGGTGTGTGTGTGTTAGCTGGGACTAATTTGGGAACGCACTCTAAGCAGTGCTAGTTCAGGTCAAAATCGATGGAAGTACTACATGGTGGTCCATGAGTTTTCCATTGAACTATCTAACCGAGTCCAGGAGTCCCCATCTTGCCGAGTTTTAAAGGCTTATACTTTTATCTGGCCTTTATGAGTCAAGAAATAAGGAAATCCTTTTGGTAATGTCTTTTTTGCTGTTCTGATTTGGGACTCCCTTCTGCTCTTTCCCCCCTGCAGATCTGGAGAATAGAGGGTTCCGCTAAAGTACCCGTGGATCCTTCTCGTTATGGCCAGTTCTACGGTGGGGATAGCTATATCATCCTGTATAATTACAGGCATGGCAACAAGCAGGGGAAAATCATCTATACCTGGTAAGAGAGAGCTCTTTTTTTGGAAGCACGGCAAGTTGGGAGCGGGAGGGACAAAGAAGTGTGAGATGGGACAAGTGCGCAAGCCAACATGCTCAAACCACCTCAAGAGACATTCAATTTTTCCTCAAGGCAAGTATTTCACCTAAGAACTAGGCATCCTGGACGATTAAGAGTGTCTCTCCTCCTGCTCTTGGGATTAGAACTCGTTTCACACGGGGCCTGGAAGAAGAGCCACACTTCACACCCTCAGGTTTTTGTTCTCTCTTTTCAGGCAGGGTGCCGATTCCTCCCAAGACGAAATCGCAACCTCAGCTTTCCTTACCGTCCAGCTGGATGAGGAGCTGGGAGGCACTCCAGTGCAGGTACATAGACCAAGAGGGACCATCGGGGGGGGCAGCCTGTAGGGCTTAACTGCAGATGAGTTACGTAAGTTGTACCGAAGTCGGGGGAAGGAACAAGGTGTGAGGAGGATCTGCGGAAGTCCAGAGTACAGCAGCCTTCACGAAAGAGGAGATGGAAATGTGCACATTGACCATTGTGGCTCATGCCGTCTCAAGACTACAAAACTCATCATGCAGTGCACATATGTGAAAATATCCGGGGCTTTAACTGGAATGGATGGCATTGTTAAATAAATAAATAAATACTGAGGGTTGGCACCAGATTTACACTGGATCAACTGCCCTAACAGAAGTGGACTTCTGCATCCCCTCCTGCCCACATCAGCCCCTCCGGGCCCCGGGAAATGCCGCACAGAGAGTCAGGAGACCTGGCTGAATGGGGTGGTGTGGTGGAAGAGTGGAAGGATCCCCCCCAAAATTGGTCAGAGCGACCTTCCACGCTCAAGAGATGAACAGATATTCCACAGAACTCTTGTCTGCGTAGGCCTGGATCCAACGATGAGACTCCATTTTATAGAGATCACAGGAAACAGAGGCAACCGATGAGAAGAGATCACTTCTGATTAACAAACTCTTTGGTTAAAAGCTAGGTGATTAATCAACTATAACTGGGTCTTCTCGGTTGACAGTCCTAGGCAACTTTGTAAGCTCTGTGGATTCACTAGTCTGCTTTCATGGCTTAACTGTACGATACATGATTTCCTTCTTGACAGAAACGAGTGGTCCAGGGCAAAGAGCCAGCTCACCTCATCAGCCTCTTTGGTGGGCAGCCTCTGATTGTGTACATGGGTGGCACTTCCAGGGAAGGCGGTCAGACAAGCCCTGCGCCCACTCGGCTCTTCCAGGTCCGGTCCAGCACTTCCGGTTCTACCAGAGCGGTAGAGGTAGGTGGCCCATAAATACAGAGTTATGACAGGCCGCATAGCAAGCTTTCTCTTCATTACTGTTGGCCATTGCTTCTCCTGAGGACATGTCGATAGTGCTTTGTAAACAAGCGTTGCTTCTTTTCATGGTGGCAACCCAAAAAAAACAACAACCCAACAACCTAGTATTGCTGTTGAAGTCTATCCAGAATGAAATTTGGGGTTCCACAGATGTGGCATTGTGTTCGAAATCAGGGGCTCACCTAAACCCATGCTACTATTATTGGCGCAGACGAGCATCCATCCAGGGAATTCTGTTTATGCATTCTCACGGTGTGAGCAAAATGTGAGGGTGAGAATTGCTGCATATACAGCCATGAGACTACAAAACGCATCATGCAGTGTGACTAGGTGTGTGAAGTACATGTATGTGAAAACATGCCAGGTTTTTTTAACTGGAGGCAACACCAGTCCGAATGAGATGAACTCTGAAAGGTGAGCGGCTGTTCCACGGAAATTATCCACCTAGGCTGGGAAAATGGACTGATGGAATTCTTCCTGGGAGTTTACAATATCCCTACTTTAAATATTGGACATGACAGGTATTTGGGGGACACCTGACTATATTCTGAAGGTGATCTATTCTGCGTTTAATTTGATCTCTCACTGATAGTTACCTTCAGTCAGGAAGAGCATTAAAACAGTCTTCAACCCAATAGCTCACTAAATAAAATCCCATTACTTTCAATGTATGAGGCTACCTGAATTGATGTTCTGCCTGCTCTGTAATGGATTCCTGTCTCCCCTTAGGTCCTCTCACTATTAATTCTTGGTGACAGGCCTGATTTGAAGTAACCAACCATCTAGTCACCTAATATTCTTCCAGGAGTAAAAGTTTTGGTTTTTTCCCCCCTGTCTTGCCAAAAGCCAAGTGGAATTAGGGGCCTCAATGCCTTTTTGGGGAAGCCTCTGGATTTCCAAGAGTCCGTGTTCCGAACTCTTGACGCCAGGCTGCGTTTGTTCCTTCGCAGGTGGATCCGGCCGCAAAAGAACTCAATTCCAACGATGCCTTCGTGTTGAAAACTCCCTCCGCGGCCTACCTGTGGGTGGGCCAAGGAGCCAGTGATGCCGAGAAGTCGGGGGCCCAGGAGCTGCTGAAGATTTTGGGAGCGCGTGCGACCCAGGTTGCTGAAGGCAGAGAGCCAGGTTGGCAGTGCGATTCCTCACCTTGTCGTTGACCCGCTCCAGTCATTGGCACCTTGACGACACCGAAGTGTCAGAGAAATGGCAGAACTAGGATTTGATGTTGTTGTCGTGGCATTTATGTACACGGTGCCTCACTAAGAATGAGAGGATGCAGTAGGATGGCCATGTGTCCTGCTTTACAAAGGGCAATCCTCTATTTGAAGGGCTGTCCAGTCCAAGTGCAGTTTAAATGTAATGAGCCCCAAGAAGGAAGAACAGAAGGGGGACCTTGGAGTTGCCCGTCTACTGTTAGTACCTAGACAGCCGACTGGGCAGGAAGCACACAGGTGACCAGGTCACCATCTTCCCCACCAGGGTGATATGTATTGTACTTCGATTTAAATTATAGCGATTATTTCTAAGTTTGCATCCATACATATGCATTAGCATATGAAAAGTGCTTTGCCCTCTGTTTTGGTGATGCAGAATTGCCCATCCTCTGACACGGTGGGACTTAACCTCTAATTAAACATGCACGGGATTGCGCTGTTCTTCTCCAATCCTGAGCCCTGCATTTGTCCAATGGGGACCGTGCTGTCTCTCAAAGCTGGGGGGAGCCACACCCTTCCCCGCAATGGGGCGACGGGGTCAGTAAAGCCCAGTCTGAGGCTCCCGTTTTATTTCGCAGCCGGTTTCTGGGAAGCTCTCGGCGGGAGAGCCGCATACCGTACTTCCCCGCGGCTGAAGGACAAGAAGATGGATGCTCACCCCCCTCGGCTCTTTGCCTGCTCCAACAAGAGCGGACGCTTCACTGTAAGTATCAAGTATCGTGGGGGGCCGATGGCCTTGTCGGTTAACTTGGAGATCCAGCCATAATCCTTACGCACGCACATGCTGCTGATACAATCATTCTGGAACGGCTAGAAATTGAAAGTAAAAGGCGGCTTTAGAGAACACTGGCAACGGGCACTGGCTGGGATTGGGCCGTGGGTTGCCAAGCCTCGTGGGCCTGCAGGTGTGCTTCAGAGGTCCTGAGGCTCATGCTTGCCTGGGCAAGGCAGCTGTGTGGCACCTGGGTATGGTTGCCACTAATTGATGAGGGAAAAGGTATTCCGCACACGATCAGTGTTCCAGGATGGACTCCAAGCAACCCCAGACATGTACCCGATTCTCCAGCCATTTGACTTCTCCTGGGAAAGGTCTACCCTTGTAGTCTTGCTTGGGGTATTCGTGTGACCCTTAACTTTATCGTCGTGAAATATCCCGTTTAGATCGAAGAAGTGCCCGGAGAGCTGACCCAAGATGACTTGGCCACAGATGACGTGATGCTCTTGGACACCTGGGACCAGGTACGTCTCCCCTCGTTGATGACCAGGCCTTTTCATGCTCCGTGTCAAAGAGACCCAGCATTCCACAACAAAATAAACTCGGAAGTGCCATGTTCCAGTTCAGTGGTGCAGATCATTAGATCCATGAGTGTTCGCTTACATCGCAAAAATGCACTCGATCTGCTTGCCTTCCTTATGGACTTGCAATCCTTCTATCTCAGTCTTCTCCAACCTTGGGCCCCCAGGTGTTTTTGGCCTACAACTCCCAGCATGCCCCAGCCAGCTATGCTGGCTGGGGCATGCTGGGAGTTGTAGGCCAAAAACACCTGGGGCCCAAGGTTGGAGAACACTGCTTTATTGTTCACTTAGAAATTCCGTCCTCCCTTTCAGTTCCATGAAAGGTCAAGGCAGCTCGCAACCCAGCTGTAAATAAATAAATAAATAAATAAATATTAAAACAATAATTTATAATGCAGAACCGGCGAGGCATAGCTGGCTGGGGCATGCTGGGAGTTGTAGGCCAAAAACACCTGGGGACCCAAGGTTGGAGAACACTGCTTTATTTGTTCACTTAGAACATTTCCGTCCTCCCTTTCAGTTCCATGAAAGGTCAAGGCAGCTCGCAACCCAGCTGTAAATAAATAAATAAATAAATATTAAAACAATAATTTATAATGCAGAACCGGCGAGGCAGTCGAACAGCAAATCGGTCGCAAATAAGATTCCCCCCACCATTTTAACATACGTGGATATATATTTTGAAATAATTTTATTATATGTATGTTTCAAACTTTGTCCGATTGTCTAACACTAGCAACAGCTGCAAGGCTTCCTGACACCCACAGCCCAGGCTAAATTGGGTTTCTGAAAAGGAACACTGTGGACGGGGAAGGGGGTAACAGAACCAGGAGTGGCTTTTTGTGTGAGCTTCTTTCTGGTACTGATCACAGATACCGTTGCAATCCTGTGTCCACTTTTCTGAGCCTCCGTTTTGCGCCTGGCTCCACAGTTGGTTCTAGTCAAAATGAAACAGATTTCACCAGCTTGAAGTCTGCTCACTTCTGATCTAGCCAAGTTCTGCTTGTTGGTTTCGTGTTTTGCTTCATTTACGTTCCCCCCCCCTTTGCTCTAATGAGCTCAAGGCAGCACACCTGGTTCTCCCCCACCCCATTTTATATTCACAACAACCCTTCAAGGTAGGCTAGGCTGAGAGAGTGTGACTGACTCAAAGTCACACAGTGACCTTCAGGGCCAAGTGGAGATCTGAACCTGCGTCTCCTCCATCCTAGTTTGACACTTTTAATTTTTTGTAAACTGCCTTGATCAGCCTCAGAAAGGCAGTTTCGAGATACAATAAATAAAACAAAACCCCAGCCTTCCCCAACCTGGGGCCCTCCAGCTGTTTTGGATCACATCTCCCATCATCCCAATGGTCATGCTGGATTGGGATGATGGGAAGTGTAGTACAGCACATCTGGAGGGTGCCAGGTTTGAGAACGCTGCTCTAACCAGTACACCGCACTGTCTCTTCTTACTGACCGTGGCTCTTGTCTAAGGGCTCAGGCAGAGGTCTGTCCCAGACCTGCTAGTGGAGATCCTTCTAGCAGGAGATGCCTCAGACCTTCGGCATGCAAAGCATGTGCTCTACCCCCGAGCTCTCTAAGAACCCAAGAGAGGCGTGCCTGGAGCTCTCCCGTTCCCCCCCTTGCGAGATGATTAGTTAACACAATAGCTCCATCAGTGGTCATATATAGCACGTAACATAAGGAAATTAATGTGTTCCGTCAACGAGGCCTGTGGCTCACGCTGGCTCAGCTTGTCTGAGCGTGGAAAGCTGAGCAGGGTCAGGCCTGGTTATTACCTGGATGGGAGACCCCTCCTCTAGTTTCCTGCATTGAGCAGGGGGTTGGACTCGTCATAGCCTTGTAGGCTCCTTCCAACTCTATGATCTATGAAATCTATGAAACGTAACTTTTCTTTCCTTTTTTTAAAGGTGTTTGTGTGGGTTGGAAAAGATGCTCAGGAGGAGGAGAAGACAGAAGCTCAGGCGTCAGGTGGGTTGGCCACACGC
Source organism: Shinisaurus crocodilurus (assembly GCA_021292165.1). NCBI lineage: Eukaryota > Metazoa > Chordata > Lepidosauria > Squamata > Shinisauridae > Shinisaurus > Shinisaurus crocodilurus. Next base: position 543,140 of record JAHFWL010001192.1, on the reverse strand, counting down.
ATCTCTCACAGTCACCGCTTTCTCTTAGGGCAGATTGAGAGGACAGCCGGTGGGTTCAAAAGGCCTGCAAGCCTTTTGAAAACTTAAAACAAAAACACAAAAAAAAAACCATGCAGCCAACCCAAGGCCACAATCCAACAGAGTTTAGCACACTTAGGCTGCAGACTTACCCACTTACCTGGGAGGAAGCTCCATTGAACTCCGTGGGCTCACTTCTGAGTAAACGTACATAGGACTGCACTGCACTGCACTGACCACGGATTACAGTCGGCTCAAGCATAACTGAACTCTCTCACATTTTGGGCCCGTTACTTAAACGGTTCTGAAGATATAGGAGCAGTCCAATATATGGGGGCTGCATAGAGACCTGCATATCTCAGGCAGAGAGCCCTGCTGTGGACCTGCACTTGTTGGCCCGATGTACAAAACCTTCCAAACTGAATTGATCCCAGGAGCCAGCTGGTCTTCCTGTTCCAGCAGGAGCCAGCTGTGCAGAGTGCCGACAGATGTAAGAAAGAAAGCGGGAGGGGGCCGATGAGCCAAATTGGCTTGAGGGAGAAGAAAGGGGTCAGGGAAGGAACATAACTGGTGCTTGGAAAATGTGGATTAAAAAGAAAAAAGAAAAACCACCAGAAAAGGTCGCATAAACCACGGGGAGGGGGAGGCAAAGGTCAGCATGAAATCTGGGGCCAAGGTGAGCAGTCTAGGTACGTAGAACAGTCCACTCCAGGGATAGGCAACCTGGGTGCCTTCCAGATGTTTTGAACAACCCTTATAATTCCTGACGGATGGCCATCCTGGCTGCATTTGAGGAGAGTTGCAGTCCAAAACATTCTGGAGGGCAGCAGGTTGTCTACCCCCTCGCCCTACCCACTACACCAGCTTTCCCCAACAGGTTCGTTCAGATGCTTTGGACGACAACTCCCATCAGCGCCAGCCAAGATGGCCAACGCTCCGGAATCATGGGAGTTGTCGTTCAAAACACCCGGAAGGCACCCGACTGGGGAAGGCATACCGACTCTCGCACTATCCCACGCAGACGAGCGAAGCTCACCCCGCAGCAGATAAAACCCACACTGGCTCCTGTAGGAGGTACACCTACATGCACCCAAAGACACAGTTTTTAAAACCATCTTTGCCGTATCTTTTCTGAGCGCTTGGTGGTGCATCAGATCCAAAGCACACGACAGCAGTTAAGAAATTAGGCTTGGTCAGGATGAGTCTCAATTTTGTTTGTTTATACCTCACCAAGCCGTGATCAATGTATACTAAACGGAGCTTGCCATGAGAGAGTCCTCTCCAGGTCCTGAAGAGCAGACAGACTCAATCAGCTTATTTCTCGGTTTCCCGCTTGCTGTCTTTACAGCACGGAGATACATCGAGACTGACCCTGCCAACCGGGACCGGAGAACTCCCATCACGCTCATCAGGCAAGGGTTTGAACCCCCCACCTTCACGGGCTGGTTCCTGGGCTGGGAAGACGATTACTGGAACACGGATCCTTTGGAGCGGGCCCTGGCAGAGCTGGATGCGTAAAGAAGAGAGTCGCTTTTTTTGTTCTTTTTAGAAGGCTGGTGCCTTCCCAGGCTCCGAAGAGCTGCTTTCTTCTTTTTTTTCTACTAGACACAGAAAAACGTGGCCTTTGTATCGCTCGTTTTTTAACTTTTTAAAATAGCTGTCGTCGCTGTGCAGTAGTAGTTGAGATCCACCCATGAACTGTAACAGGGCTTTGCTGCTGCTTTGAAAAACGGCCTTTTAATAAAGCTTACATGGAACTTGTAAAAGTTTGTTGGCTTTGGGTAGGGCTTATTGACAGGCGGCGGGACTTGAGTCGTCCCAACGTTGGCGCAAGACTTGGCTGCGAGACGGTCACTGCTGGAGTAGTGTCAGAACTGCCATGCGTGGCTGATGGGGCACAAGTTGTATGGGTCAGAGCTACTGTCTAGCCCAGGGGTGCAGGACCTCTCAGGCCTGGGGGCTCCTCCCCCTTTCCCTTGACCCGCCCCCTTTCCCCCACCGCCAATCATGTCGTGGTTTTCCCGGCTTTTGTGCAGTTTCCCTCCTCATTCTAAAAAGCTGAAATGCTCTCCTAAAGTTTAGTTACTGGCAGCAAGAGGTTTAAACTAAAATTGTGATAGACAGCCCAGCCATCTGGTAAAAACTGAGAGCTGCCACTGGCCACGACTCTCATGGAATCATAGCTGGAGGTTACCTCAGAGGTCATCTATTCCAACCCCCTGCTGATGCAGGAAATCCCTTTGCTGTGGCACCTCTGAGCGGCGGCCATCCAACCTCTGCTTAAAAAGCTCCAACAAAGAGTCCACCGACCTCCAAGGCAGTCTGCTCCCAGCATGGCCGATGATGGGAGTTGTTGTCCCAAACAGCTGGAGGGCACTAGATTGAGGAAAGCTGGTAGAGGATAATGTGCATAAAGTTTCAGTTGGGGCAAGGAGCTTGAAGGGCCGAGGAAGGACTGCAGATGCTGTCTGGATGAAGGAGCAGCGGTTCCAGAGGCAACAGGAGAAGGGAAGGGCGAGTGGAGATGGGGAGAGGCAGTGTGGCGTAGTGGTGAGAGTGTTCGGACTGGGACTCGGGAGATCCGGGTTCGAGTCCCCGCACTCGGCCATGAAACTCACTGGGTGACTTTGGGCCAGTCACTGACTCTCAGCCTAACCTACCTCACAGGGTTGGTGTGAGGATAAAAATGGAGAGAGGAGGAGGATTATGTAAGCCGCCTTGGGTTCCTCGAAGGGCGGGGTATAATTTTTTTTTTTTTAAATGAAAAGAATCGAGAGAGAAGAGGGTACCATGCCATCCTCTTTCAAACAGGCGTTTCAGTTCAACATGCCGGGCACATGCAGGCTCTTGAGGCGCCTTGGGCAGCTGACGTTCTCACGGTGGGAAGGGCCAAAGAGCAGCTTCTGGGGCAAAGATGTCCCGTCCCGTCCCCCCAAGCAGCCTTTTTCCTCCGGGGAACACGGGCCCCTCGGGGGCCGCTGGCAGTTGCTGAAGTTAGCCGTAGCAGTAGCACACCAGCTCTTCCTGTGTGGCTGGACAGGGATGTCTGTGGCTCACGCTGGCTCAGCTTGTCTGAGTGTGGAAAGCTAAGCAGGGTCAGGCCTGGTTATGACTTGGATGGGAGACCCCCTCCTCTAGTTTCCTGCACTGAGCAGGGAGTTGGACTCGATGGCCTTGTAGGCCCCTTCCAACTCTTATGAATCTATGAGTCTTATCAGCGGACACAGCTGATCTCTGAAGAGAACCCCTTTAAACCCTTCCCCAAAATTCTCCAGGCCAAACGTGGTGCCGTCTTCCGCCACATGACAGCGCCTGCAGCCTGATTTGGCAGAGGTGCCGTGCGCTGAGAGCACAGCAGTCGCTCCCGATTCTTCACACGGGCACCGCAGTTCACACAGGAAGGAGAAACTTTACCTCAGGGCGGGCAACTTGTGGCCCTCCAGAAGTTTTGGTCCGCAACTTCCATCAGCCAGCAGCACAGCCGATAGTAAGGAATGATGGGAGTTGTGGTCCTTCAGATGTTTGGGCTTACGAGTTGGCTTTATATAGAAACCGACAGGTTCCTCTACCAGTTTGGGCATAAGGCCCTCACCCCTGACTTGGGGTAACCTCAGGGAAAGTAGAGAACAAAGAAGGTAAAAAACTCGACGACAACCAATCACAACAGTTGATTGCTCTGGGGCAGTGACAGGGACTCGCTGGCCTCCAGGCTGGATGTGGCCCGCTAAGCCTTTGCAGCCACCCTTCTCTGCCTTGGTGACTCCTTGGCCGCCATGCTCTGTGGCTGGGAGTTTCGATGCGAGCTTGCCTGCCCGTCTCTCAATCTCTCATTTTCCTCAACAAAGGCGAGGGAGGGAGGGAGCATGGCAGGCAGGCGCAAGCATCATCTCACCGGAGGCCGAACCATAGGGCTGGATTCACTGGATCAAGCGTGCTGGCAGGAGTGGGACTTCCCGGCTGCTGCCTCTTTCTCACAGCCCCCTGAAAATGCTACACACGCGTTGTCAGGAGCCCTGCTCCGTGGGGTGAGCTGTGGTGGGGTGGGTGGATGGATGGGTGGGCAGAGGAATCCCCCAAAATCTGGCAGAGGGACCTTTCAACGAGCAGAGCCCTTCCTCCCACAGAAGGAAGATCCTGGATCCAACCCCTAGAGCGCAGGGCAAGGTTCTCCAGTCTGGCACCTACCCACCTTTGGACTACAACTCTCATCAGCCCCAGCCAGCATAGCCAATGGTCAAGGATGGTAGGAATTGCAGTCCAAAACCTATGGAAGGCACCATGTTGGGGAAGGCTGGTCCAGGGACTAGAACATTCTCTGGGATCTGCAACTGAGGCTCATACCACAAAAGGTACTCCTGCTGGTGGACTCTGGAGAGATTTTGCGGCTTGTAATAACTCGGGAAGGCAACTGCTGGAGGTGCCGGGCTCAGAGTTAATGTCTCACACTTCCTCTGGGATTGTTCAACCGTTCCCCCATTCCGGAAGGAAATCATACAGTTAGAATTAATATGTTCTTGGGAGACATCCTGTGCTATACGAAGTATACAAGGTCGCTGAGGCTTCTTTGCAGTGGGGAACTGGAATAGGAAGAGAGAACACTGGGCATGGTTTCAGTGCGCCACACTCGTGGCTGAATGCTCAGATTACAGAAGTCCACACATACACCAAGCACGGGGTAAGAGGCCTACTGGGTCTCTATGCAGACTGAAGAATGCTGAGCAGGAATTCAGGGACCCGGCACATCTCACGGTATGTGAACCCATACCCCACACACACTTTTATCTTTTTTCATCCAAGTACCGGTACCTATATTTGGGTGGGGGATGGAGGAAGGGAGTGGAAAAAAGACTGAGAATATATTGCTCAAGATTTTCTCATTGTTTAAAGTTTTTTCGTGGGGAGGGGGACAAAACAACGTAATGTCAAACTCTGCTTATGAAACGGCTAAATAAAGAAACTATAACTTTTGTATCCAACATCGCGTTGCACTTTTAACTACCCTGGTCTTCCGTGAAAAGAGCGCCTCCTCCGGTACCAGCAGTTAGTGCTTCATTCCCACAATACCTTGCAGCATATCTACGGGTAGGTAAAGACGACGGTGGCGCTCTGAAGGCCCGTGGTGGTGCTGGTCTCCGTCTTCTGCAAGCAGCGAAACTGGAGGGACCTGGGGCACTCGGTGATGACGATGGAGGCCTCTTTCGTGGCCCTGGGGGTGGCCTTCTCAGCCTCCTCTGCAACGAGCTGCAAAGGAGGAGATTGCAGGTCTGGAAAGGCATCTCTGAGTACATATGAGGCTGCCTGGTACCGATGGACCAAAGGTCAGACTCTGAGTCTGCATCAATATCAACTACTCCGATTCCCCAACGTTTCAGGGCAAAGCTGCACCGTGACGAAGCAGATGTGCAACTGGGACCTTGAATTTCCCTAAACGCTGCTACGCGGGATGGGGGATCTGCACAGGAGTGAGAGTGTTTCAAGAGCATGGGGCACCGTCTGTCTGGAGAGACTATATCAGCTTAACGTTCCAGAGACGGTCACCTTCTGAAACAAAAATGGCTCAAAAAAGGGAGTCAAACATGTTTTCCAGGCAAGAAAAGGAATGCAACACGGAATGCTATCAACCCCACATGCATTTTGTAAAATGGAGGTTAAGAATGAGAGCCAGTGTTGCCTAGTGGTTAGCGTGCTGGACTGGGACTCGGGAGATCCGGGTTCTAGTCCCCGCTCGGCCATGAAACCCACTGGGTGACTTTGGGCCAGTCACTGACTCTGAGCAGAACCTACCTCACAGGGTTGTTGTGAGGATAAAATGGAGAGGAGGAGGGGGATTATGTAAGCCGCCTTGGGTTCCTTTCAGGAAAAAAGGGTGGGGTATAAATATAAGAAAGAAAGAAAGAAAGAAAGAAGGGAAGGACGAACTCAAAACACACACTAAGAAACAGAACACATGCCTGTGCTGCAAGGGGATTAAAAGCACTGTGTGATTCCCAAACCCCCTCTTGCTCACCCAAGCCTTTCCCTTCCCAGGTAGCCAGCATTAATTAAGACCTCACATTCTGCTAAGTGTCAGTTCAAACACACAGCGTGTGTGTGTGTGTGTGTGTGTGTGTGTGTGTGTGTGTGCTGGGGTTCCCACATGTTTTAATGCTCCCTCAAATGCAAAATCTCCCTGCAGTTAGAACGCCAGCAAGTCAGGGAGAAGGGTTCTAAGGCCAGGCTTCTCTCCACACGGTGCTAGTTTTCCCACATGCAATGAGGTTTCAGTGTGTGCAGGAGCAGCCATATCTCAGTTTATCAATTTTTCACCCGCCTTTCAGGGTGCGCACTGCCCTCACAAGACGGCGTACGTGTACCAGTGACAATACATACGTGCCACCCTCCTCCACCCCCTTTCATGAGACTGTCCCACAAGGACTCTACGGTGTGCTTTTTTCGAAGCGTCTGAGAGGCCTCCTCGGAAGCAAAAGACAGAAGGTTGAATTTATTCACAGACCTGAAGGCGCTCGTCGCAGCAGACAATTGACAGCTCCCGTGATAGCATCACTGGTCACAGACTTATTTGCCGGGGCTGCTATAGCAATTCTAGGAGATGGGGGGGCGTGGGTGCCCAGTCAGAGGGCAGGGTGTTTGGTGCCCCGCCCCTGTCAATCTTTTAAGGGTGCAATCCTATGCGTGTTTAGAAAGAAAAAAGTCCTATAACTTCCAGCATTCCCCAGCCAGCATGGGAAGTATGGGACTTTTTTCCTGTCTAAACATGCATGGGATTACACTCTAAAAAAAAACCCCCACACTTCCTCTGTCCAGCTGGTTGTTGTGCAGCAGTGGCAGGCCAGGAAGGAACTCTCCTGGTCTCTTGGCAGCATCAGCATCATTCTGCAAACTGTATGTGGGTGAGCGCACGCACACGCACACGCACACACGCACGCACGCAAATGCGTGCGCGCGCACACACACACAGAGTATAATAAAGAAAATGCCTTCCTTCCTGGAGGATTCGCTCCTCCCAAACCAAATTATTTTTCTTAAAAAACTTCAAAAGCATAGCTTTTGTGAGCCAGGCAGCCGATTGGATCCCACCCTGATCCTTCCCAAAGGGATGAGTTAGAAGGGTGCTGGTGAGGGTGCCCAGCTGCCACAGTTCGATTCTCCTCTCCTCCCATCGCTGTGTCACACAGTCTCTCCCTCAGCCGAGGCAGAGGCAGCAGCAGACTGGATGGATGCAAGAGAAAAGCCTCTCTCTGCCCTGTTCTGTTTCATTTAAGCAGCAGAGCCACGTGGTGAATTTAACATTATATTGCATCTCTGCCTGGGAGTGGGGTGGGTGAATCCTCTTGCCTACCCCGTGGCTCTGCTCTCTGTCCCACCAACCACAGTGGCCACCAGCCACCACCACCAGTGGTACCTTTTCTTCTGCTGCTCCCAGATTATGGAATGGCCTGCCGGAGGAGATTCGTCAATTTAGCAGTATCTTGGAATTTTAAAAAGCCATAAAGACTGATCTCTTCCGGCAGGCCTATCCGGCGGAATTTTAGGATGCTTTTAAGATGTTTTTAAGATGTTTGAAAGATGTTTTAAGATGTTTTATAACGTTTTTAAGTAGTTTTAAGATGTTTTAATAGTATGTGTTGTGTTTTGATTAGTTTATGTATTTTATATTTTTGTTGTTTCCCTCCTCGATCTAGACAGAGAGGCGGGTAAGAAATAATAATAATAATTATTATTATTATTATTATTATTATTATTATTATATATAATATATATTATATATATATATATATATAATATAATATATATTTTATATATATAATATAATATATATATATATATAATATAATATAATATATGTTATATTATATATATATATATATATATATATATATAATATATATATATATAATCACAATATATCACATAGGACTAACATAAGCTTTGGCTGGCAAGAGGGCAAGTAAAATGTAGGGTTATTATCGTCGAATTAAAGAACAGTATCAACTGCAATAAACTTCAATTTTTTAGGGGAATGGTTGCACTCCACAAAGTGTGATATTAGTGGAGCCTCGAGTGTTTTAGATAAAATTGTGCATTCAGATTTGATTCATAACAGTTTTAGGCCCTTTATCACGTGGACATTTTAAATGTGGGAAATGTGTTTGCTGTTCTCAGCTAAAACAGCTTATCAATCCTAAAGATGGAAAGGTCTTTATTTTATTTTATTCATTACATTTCTGTACCACCCAATAGCTGAAGCTCTCTGGGCGGTTCACAACAATTAAAACCAAAAAAAATACAACATAAAATACAGTATTAAAAAATTAAAACTATAGTATAAAATAGAAGTAAAAGTCAAAATAAAACCTAGCAGCAGTACAGAGATTTAAAACATAGTAAAGGATTTAAAATAGAGACTAAAAGACTAAAATTCCTGGGAAAATAAGAAGGTCTTCACCTGGAGCCAGAAGGAACACAACGTAGGTGCCAGGCGAACCTCTCTGGGAAGTTCATTTCACAACTGGGGTGCCACAGCAGGAAAGGCCCTCTTCCTAGTAGCCACCCACCTCACTTCCTTTGACAGAGGCGCCCTGAGGTCTGGGCAGGTATATATGGAGGAGACAATCCTTCAAGTAACCTGGCCCCAAGCTGTTTAGGGCTTTGTAAGTTAATACCAGAGCTTTGAATCGGCTCGGACACGGACTGGCGGCCAGTGCGGATAGGTAAAGCATCTTTACACTGAGAGTCTTCACGAGTTACCAGTCTAATAGTACCATCGCCACGAATATCACACTTTGTGGAATGTAATCATTCCCCCCTGAAGATTTGAAGTTTATCGCGACTGAGCAGGTGCACATGTCTACTTACAGAGGGCCAGATCCTCATACCTTACTTGGTCAGCGAGAGGCATTTGGGATTTTTACCTTACAAACAGTAACTCCTCATGGGCTTAATGAAAAAAAACGGAACTGTCAATGTTTCTGTAAATATGAACGTCTGTTTCCGGTAGTAAATCACTGGCGCTTTAAGAAATATCATTGTTCTTCAACAATGAGAAAGCTGCAGCCGGGATAAATTAAGCACAGGTCGGTCGGAGCTGCAACTTGATAATTAAGACACACGTGATCCTCAACAGCCTCTCAGAGGCCAAAACCCCCACGTCAACAACCCTACAATGCCAATGTTGGCCTTTGCTTCCTTCTTCTATGATACCATCTTCCAAGACCAAACCAAATATATTCCAAACCTCCTACCTTCACTGTCGTCTTCACATCCCAGATCGCCACATGCTCCACCTTTATTCCCCAGACGCCTGTGGCATTGTTCAGTATGGCCTGTTAAAAAATGTGCAGGAATTCAGTCAGTCACCAGAGGTCATACTGACCAAACACAAGAGCACACGGCAGCAGGAGACTTAAAGAAAAAGCATGCCTTGCAGCAGATTTCACGTAATGCATTTATTCCTGTGATCAGGAGGAGTTAAATGTCCTTCCCTCAAGCCCCATGCAGCGGTTCGTACTTCACATGCACCTTGGAACCACTGGAAATCCTGCTCAGCGTGTGTGAGCACGTAGATGTGCATGTACTCTTTCTGTTCCCAGATTTCTGAGATCCCACCAGGAATCGCCAAATCCCTTTCAACCCTGCCCTCATAGCCTTGAGAACTAGAAACTTGCTTCTTCCTAATTAAAAAAAAATCCAAGATTCTCGAGATTCTGAATTTTGCAGGTACTAACGGTTCTGCATTGCCTAAACCATCTGGGGGAGGAGATGAGTGAAGAAGAGGGTGTGGGATCAGTGTCAGCTAGGATCCAGCCTGAGGCTGCTCTTCCCTCCTGCCTGCAGATACTAAAAGGATGGCTAGAGCAGGGATGGGCAGACTTCAAGTTTTCAGGATCTTGGTTTTTTACTTAAGGCCGCAAAGCCCATCAGGCATCAGCCACAGCATAGGCACAAAATAGCGGTGCAGGCAAAAGGACATATGCTAAGAAATACGAGACAGGGCGCCTCTGGGCCCATGCTCAGCCTAGAAATGTGATCAGTACCAAAACCAGTCAGTCTGCATGTCCTTTCTCACATAAATCCACTCCTGGTTTCCCCCCAAGCATTCTTTTTCAGCAACCTAATTGGAGGGTGGGAGCTTTTTTAAGGTGTTTCTACTGTTAGATTTTAAAAAATGCCCATTAAATACTATGCACTCAGTGCTCTTCACTCCTTCCTTTTGTCATTATTTTTTATTATTATGTACTGGAAGAAGCAAAGACTGCTAGCATTGAAAAAATGATCCTTCAATGCCAACTTCAATGGACCGGTCATGTTGTTTGAATTTCCGAATGCCGTCTCCCAAAGCAGCTAATCCAAACTCAAGGACGGAAAGTGGAATATCAGTGGTCAGTTTAAGAGGTTTAAAAGATGTTCTTAAGGCTAATCTAAAAAAATGCAACATAAACATCGAGAACGGGAAGCTCTGGCCCATGAACGATCTAACTGGAGGTTTGCCTTTCACAAAGGTTCCATGGACTTGCAAGGTGAAAGGGAGAAATGTGCTAAGCGAAAAGCACGTCAAACGAATCCTTTACAGCACCATCTTCCATCTGGTAACCCGTGTCCTCGCTGTGGGAAGCTGTGTGGATCTAGAATTGGCCTCCACAGTCACTTACGGACCCATCGCTAGAGTCTACACAATTATTTTTTTTTACAATTTCCTCTTTTTATAATTTTCTTTTGTAATTTTATCCTGGAAGACAATCTTACTCGGTCATGAGTGATCACCTATCATCATCATCATCATCATCATCATCATCATCATCATCACCATCCAGATTTATTCATTTTTATGAACGTCACATGCACAGAAGACTTTCGATCCTATGTTCCCAGAGGTTTGACGCTGGTTCTGAACACCCCAAGGAGACGCAGCTCGGAACACTGCTTAGCCCTAGCCTTCACTAGCTTGGTACCCTCCAGCATGCCAAATGATCCTACAGACTGCAGATGATTGTAGCACAACATACCTGTGGGGCACCAGGTTGGAGAAGGCCAGCTGAGCCATACCTGTATACTCTGTTCAATTTTTTCTCGCTCAGAGATGATCTGCGAGAGATTGTTGGTCCCCAAGACATTCCTCAACGTAGGTCTGGGCCAGGAGCACAGTGGCCGAAGTCGGGGTTGGTGACGTTCGTTACGGCAAGGATGGCATCCTGAACTCGGTAATAAATAATGCCATTGACATCCACTGTCAGTTGATCTCTGGTAAGAATCTGGGGTAGGAGCAGAAGCGGGGGAAGAAAAAAAGAATTCAAAACACACAAGTGTGACAACAGAGAAGCAAAGTAAGCCATGACTCAAAGCATATCGCTAGCGGCAGCTGCTAAAAAAAAGCACATTGCTAGTAGTAACTGAAAGCAAGTAAGCTATCTGCCTTTAGACAATTCCCGAATAACCTATGAAAAATAATCAATGTTTGAATAATCAAACACAAACATTATTGCTTTCTTATGTGCATTTCCTCATATATTTTTTTATTGTGCCACACCTCTAGTAGTCTTTGGTTTGTGATGCTAGTGATTGTTTTGCACCTGCCTAAATTACTGGAGAAGACAGCGTTCGGCATTGGGAGACTAGTGCATTTAGGAGACTCTACACTGAACTCTATTCCAGGGCCCCGTGCTCTTTTTCTGGCTGCAGTCTGATCAATATGGACACTAGCAGAAGCCCACGCCTCTATTCCATCTACTTGCTGATATCCAGCAGGCTTCATAATTCTTGAGATCCACAGACATGAAACAAAGGGAACTTTGCAGCACCGAAAAGACAAATCGGAAATACAAAAAATTAGGGAGGTAACAGCACCTTTGCAGCAGCAAGTACATTAAGCCTAAAGGGCACACTTAACCATAATTCTGGGTTTGGACAACACACAAAGCTATCCTTTCCTGGTTAGTTTACCCACTTGTACAATGCGGTAGCGAACCAACTGCATTATACACCAGCCCACAGCCTCCTCCGTCCATCATGGTTTATTAAGCCAGGTTATTTGGCTTAAAGTGATGTGAAAACGTGACCACAGTCGTGCATCTCTGAGGAATTTCAGCCCAACTCAAAAAGGAAAACAACACAACGCACCCTCCAGTACTTTTCAGATGACAACCTGCTGCTCACTTGTCCATAAAAACCACGCGCGCAGTTACATCTATTTGAAAGAAGAACCAAATGGCAAGGAGGAAAGGGAAGGGGACCGGGGAACTGTCCATCTGCAGCAGAAAACGCATCATGCCTAATGATGATTAGATTTCCGGCCAATTACTTGTGTGAGCACAGTTCCGCAAACCATCACTGTCTACAGAAACCCACTGCAGGATGACTGGCGGCGCAGTGAGAATGAAAAACGAGACCCATCAATCTGGCCGTTATTGCACGCAGACTATCTCGCAGCACAGACATGATCACAAGCATGCCTCCCACCCACCCACCTCCGGCCCCGATGCGGGAAAGGGAACTATTTCTTTAAACAAAGCAAGGCCAGGAATCCATGGCACCTCTTTAAGCAGGGGTGGGGCAACCCGCAAGCCTGGGCCTGACTTCAAGTGCTGCCCACTTTTGGCTCTGGTGCTGCCCACCTCTACTGGCTTCAGCCCTGCCTACCCCAGGCATGTGCCCCCCCCACACACAGAGAGTGCCCCCAAGGGAATGTGACCCTGGATAGGCAAAAAAATCCCGCACCCCTGTCTTAAGGGGACAGGGGCTCTCTCAGCCCTGGAGCTAGGCTTCATTAAAAATGTGGCTTTTCAGGCGGGAATATGGGGTGGGTTAGGATTTTAAGTTTTGTACTGTGTGTTGTTGTTTTTTTAACTGTGTTTTACACTGTTTTTTCTTGTATTTTATTGCACTGTACATTGCTCACGAGTGTCTGGATGACCGGCCAGATGGGCGATTCAAAAGTATAATAAATAAATAAATTAGCAAAGGCTGGGAATCACAATAAGATTGGGGTGCATGCGGGCCTCCTCCTAGTGACCTCGCAACAGAGGTGAGATCTGACCCAGAAACGTCCTGATTTGTAGCTCAGTCTCTTAACCACTATACCACACCAGCTCTGGAACCCTGAAATCTGACACAGTGAAAGAGGGGAAGTGGATGTTGGAAAGCCATGTGGGGGTGCGGCGGCGGACTAGACTGAACTAGTCTGTTTATAGCTGGTATTCAAAAGGGCACCGCTAGCCACGGACCATCGGGCAGAGGTCCAGGGACTCGCAGCCTGGAAGGGCCCCCCCAAACAACATCAGGGAGATGACAGCGACGGACCACAGTGCAAAGACAAAGTATTGCACCAGCAGCTGAGACTGCAGGCAGGAGCCATTTTAATTTTCCCCCCATTCATTTATTTATTACGGTCACAGACCAGCAAAATTGATGTGTGAAATATAAGACCAGTTAATACTGTTATAGCAACAGATTGCAGAATACAGTATATAGGATTCATTCTCTCAGGAGGATAACCACATTTTTTTCCTAATTTGCATTAAAATCATTAAAAAATCTGGCAGCTCTTCCAGCAACACAAGAAGATACATCCCTTAAACAGATTGATACCAGGGTGGTAAGGATTACTTCCAGGAAAGTCAGTTAATAGTGGGAAATTAACTTATCTCCACATCCATTTTAATTTAAATCCTCCGCCGCGCCACTCCCCTGAGCAAGGGGGCCAGGGAGCAAAGTGAACCACCACCACCACCACCCCGCACCCCAAAATGTGGCATCTGATTGGCGGAGCTCACTATCACTCTTGCTCTTGGGAGGGATCGTTTTTAAGTTGCTGTGCGCGGGTGCCAGCCGGCCACCACCCTGTCCACTTTGCCAGCCATCCAGGGAGGGATGCAAGGATGAGCACAGACCCCTCCCAAGAGCAGAGCCACCCCCCAAATATCTCTTTTTAAAAACGAAGGAAGAAGTGGTGGCTGGGAGAACATGGGAAGGGTGGCTTTCGCCAGCCAACAAAAGTGTTTTTTTTTTTTTAAAAGGTAGGGCCAGGGTAGCAGGGCCTCCTCCTCAGAGGGCACCCTCAAACCCGGCAGTGCCTCTGAAAAAGGGAAGGGAACACTTACTTGCTGGAATGGTATATGAACTGATTTTGTCCTCATATCCACTGTGATAACAGAGTCTGTGCAGGGCAGGATAAAATATACCCCTGCCGGAAAAGAAATGACAACCGTTGAACACAACCACCTGCTCTCATGGCACCTTTAATGGCAACTAGACATGCAGGCGGGAGCAGGGCGGGTGGGTTTCTCTCCATGCCGTGGAAAGCTTGGCCTCCTGGTTTCTGCAGGCTGCCGTGAAAGGCAGCAGGAGCAGAGTGGGCCAGGACTTTTCTGGTCAGTTGGCAACCCTGGGTGGGGGTTACCCTTTCGGCTGCCTCCCCTTCCTTCACGCCTGGAGGGATGAACCATTTGCCGTGTGTGAGAAGGGTTTTGTGTAGATCACTGTTCTAACATTGTGTCCTGTCCCCCAGGATCACTTTATGAAATCCATTGTGTGTGGGGTATTTTTTTTATTATTATTACGAGCCCTTTAAGGAATGTAGATATACGCACAGTTAAACTGTGGTTAGCTGCCCGGAACCCTCATGACAGGGTGGGATACAATGAAATGAGAACAAGTCACTCAAAGAAAAACAAGGAGGTCAGCAGCCATCCAAAAGGAAGACACTGTTTCTAGAACACATGTCCGTGGCGTCATCCCCAACCTACCCCCGTGGCAGTCGAAAGAGAACTCGGTGGGAAGTTGGGAGCCACGCCCCTTGCGTGTGCAACTGGAGGGTGGGGCAGAGCCGCCACCAAAACTCTCTCCAAGCTATAGGCATTTCCCAAACGGAGCAGAAGAAGAAGACCACAGGCAAAGATCTTAACTTTGAGAGTCAACTGCCCCAGTTTATATGGGTGGAAACATTATATAAGGGTGGCCGGGTGGCCGGCCAGATGGGCGATTAACAAATATAATAAAATAAACAAATAAAGTATATGCGCACAGAGTTGTATTTAAATCTGGTACATGACTCAGAAGTTGGATCGTCCCGCTCCCCACGAAAAACCTCAGTTTTAATTTTTAAGCAGTTAAATTTCTATCTCTTAAGGCAGTGTTCTCCAACCTTGGGTCCCCAGGATGTTTTTGGCCTACAACTCCCAGCATGCCCCAGCCAGCGTAGCTGGCTGGGGCATGCTGGGAGTTGTAGGCCAAAGACATCTGGGGACCCAAGGTTGGAGAACACTGCCTTAAGGCTAGAAAAAGCTTGGGGAAGTAGAGATGGTAGCTGGAATCCCAGTTCCCAAGAGCCATTTTAGGTAGTGCTCTCATGATCACAGGGAGGGAAGGAGAAGCAGAGCGGATAGGCCTCCTTCCCTTTTGCGATGGCCCCGATAGCTACTGTTTTTAGAAGACATGGACTGGGGACATGAGTTGGCTAAAACGGTGTGTGTGTGTGTTTGTGTGTGTGTGTCACGGGGGCTTGCGAATTTCGTTACGGGCTCCCCCTACCTTTACACCTATAATTCAGGCACTGATTTTAGGCATCCCCAAGGATGTCCAGTCAGTGGCGATTCTGACTCCCTCTTTTTATCTGAACAGCACACACACACACGGACACTCCCTCTCCAGGCCACATTTCTGAGCTCCCTTCATTTGCAAAAACTGTTTGCCCTTCAACATGAAACACACAGAATGGCTGGTCAAAGGTGGAGCAGCAGTGACCGGCACAGGAGCCCAGGATCCACGCGTGCCACCACTGTGCAAAGTGGCTTTAAAACCGTGCTTCGGTCGTGCCAGTAGCAGATGTTTTCATGTTGGGAGTCTCTTTGGAAACGCCGATTTATTTCTTAAATGGCAGCAAGTGGGAGGGGAGGGCTATTTGCAGGAGAGAAGCAGCAGCGGGGAGGGTGACCGCTTAACCCACACACATCCCGCCAGACACTTTTCTTCTGTGCACTCACACGCAACTACAAGACAAGGAGTCCTAGATAGATTTGACAATCAAATGGACAGGGGCGGAAGCTGCCAGGGTATCTGAAGGATCGTCTCCTCCCATATGTACCTGCCCGGACACTAAGATCTTCATCAGCAGTCCTTCTCCGAGAGCCCCTGCCAAAGGAAGTGAGGCAGGTGGCTACCAGAAGGAGGGCCTTTTCTGCTGTGGCACCCCCGGTTATGGAATGAGCTCCCCATAGAGGCTCGCCAGGCGCCCACATTGTACTCTTTCCTGCGCCAGGTGAAGACCTTTTTATTCTCCCAGGCATTTTAATCATCTTAATCATTTTTATCTGGTAGTTTTTAACTGTTGCTGTCATTTGAACTGCTGCTAGCCTTGCTGTTTGTTTTAATCTATGGTTTTAAATTTCATAGTTATATTATATTGTATTTTATGGTTTTAACTGTTGTAAACCGCCCAGAGAGCTTCGGCTATTGGGCGGTATAAAAATGTATTAAATAAATAAATAAATAAATAACAGCCCCACCCCCACTTGCAGAAGAAATGTGGCAGGGGGTTGTAGGGTCAAGTTGGTGAAGGATCCCACCATAAGCCCCCTTGGGGAGACCATGTTCTTAAAAGGTGGCTGACAAATGATGACGATGATGGAGGAAATGTAGCAGCAGTTGTACATAATAAGAACATCAGAAGAGGCCTGCTAAAAATTAAAAAAAATAAAAATAAATTATTATACAAGAACCTAATAAGATTTCTATTACAAGCTGCTAAATTACTAATAGCAAGAGGATGGAAAGATGCCAAAGGGCTAACCATCAATCACTGGTATAATGTGGTATGGGAAATTGCATTAATTGAAAAACTAACTCAAAAATTGAGAATTGCAGGGGGGGGAAAGAAAACAAACTCTTTTGAAGCAGAATGGTGGCCTTTCCAATTTTCATACAGAACATCTACAACAAAGATACCTCAAGCCTTCCAGCACATTTGGATGCAATAAACTTACAAATATCCACCTATCACAAAACTGACTACTTTATGGCTGAAAAAGACTCCGGAAAAGGTGCCCAGCCAGATTTGTTCCTTTGAATTTTGGTTCGGGGGGGGGGGGAGGGATTTACTTTGTTCTGATCTAATACAATTTCTGTAATGGATTAGATGTTTTGTTGGTTGTTGGGTTGTTTTGTATATGTTAAAATTCAAATAAACAAATTTAAAAAGAAGAAGAAGAAGAAGAAGAAGAAGAAGAAGAAGAAGAAGAAGAAGAAGAAGAAGAAGAGGCCTGCTGGATCAGACCAGGGGTCCACCTGGTCCAGCGTTCTGTTCACACAGCGGCCAGCCAGCTGCCCACGGGAAACCCACAAGCAGGACATGAGTGCAACAGCACCCTCCCGCCCATGTTCCCCGGCAACTGGTGTACACAGGCATCCTGCCTCCGATACTGGAGGAAGCATAGAGCCCATCACAACTAGTAGCCACTGATAGCCTTCTCCTCCATGAAGATGTCCAATCCCCCTGTTAAAGCAGTCCAAATTGGTGACCATCTACAGCAGTGTTCTCCAACCTTGGGTCCCCAGATGTTTTTGGCCTACAACTCCCAGCATGCCCCAGCCAGCTATGCTGGCTGGGGCATGCTGGGAGTTGTAGGCCAAAAACATCTGGGGACCCAAGGTTGGAGAACACTGATCTACAGGAATAGTAGTAGTGTTAGCTTGTGCCTGGTGCCGAAGGAAGAGCTTCTCCCCGAAGCCCTTTTGGGCCCATGCATCCAGCTGCGGTCAGGGGGGGAAAGGAGACAATAAGGAACACTTGCCTACCTACAGCAAGTCAGCAGAGTGTTCCCCCAAAATAGGGCAGCAGAAACATTCTATCACATGCTGGACCATAATGCAGAATGCTCACCTGGCCCTGCTGCCTCTCCCTTTCGCACGTGTCCCAGCCTTAAGAAGACAGCTCGCTCGAATGCATTGACAATCTGTAATGGGTAGTTGGGGGGGGGGGAAGACTTGCAGATTATTTTCGGATGTGTAGGATTCCCCCCCACCGCCGCCCCAATTCTGTCCATTTCAGCCTATTTTTGAACGGCTTTTGCCATCTTCACATAGCGTACGCAGGGAGAAACTGAATGTTAAAAAGAAAGAAAGAAGCTATTTTGCAAGGGGGGATGTTTTATTTATTTAATTTATTTATTTATTCTATTTATACCCCGCCTTTTTTCCTGCAAGGAACCCAAGGCGGCTTACATAATCCTCCTCCTCTCCATTTTATCTTCACAACAACCCTGTGAGGTAGGTTAGGCTGAGAGTCAAGTGACTGGCCCAAAGTCACCCAGTGAGTTTCATGGCTGAGCGCGGACTAGAACCCAGATCTTCGGAGTCCCAGTCCAACACTCTCACCACTACGCCACACTGGCAATGTTGCGGCAATGCACTTGAGAAGGGACAAACAACAAATGACCCCCTTTCGTATGTCAAATGATGAAAGTTTTTAGAATGTTTTGGAAAGATTGCAGGCAAGCCGTTTTGTCTCCCCAAGATCGTTGCCAACGCGGAAACAACTTTTGGATGACAAGAAGAAGAATGACGAATTGGATACTTTTTATTGTAAGACCTACTGGTCGTTCTCATTTATCGTCTGTTTATTTTGGAAACCTATTATTTGTGTGCCATATGTAAGATAAGATCAAATAATTAACGGCAAAAAACGGGAACTTGAATGTTCATGGTAAATGTACGTTTTACAAAAGCCCTCAGTTTAATGCAGTGTTCTCCAACCTTGGGTCCCCAGATGTTTTTGGCCTACAACTCCCAGCATGCCCCAGCCAGCTATGCTTTTTGTTTTTGTAGGCCAAAAACATCTGGGGACCCAAGGTTGGAGAACACTGGTTTAATGGAAGGACACTCTGTCAAATATCTACAACAGGTCAGGGGGGGGAAAACTTTTCCTTTCTACACAGATTACAAGTGACTCCCTAGGATAGAGGTGTGATGATGTTACTATCTTCATGGCTATCCTAATATTGTTCTTGCTGGACCTCTTGAAGGGGCACAAACTGCGCTGGCCTTGGGCGGGAAGAAGCTGGATCAGGATCTACTGGTAGATCTCTGGGTGATTTGAAGTAGATTGGTGGAAGATTTCTGATTCCCAATTATTTGGCAGCAGCGACAATAAAATTGTCGCTCCCCCCACCCTGGCCCTAAATTACAGTATTTTTCCATGTATAAGACTATACTTTTTCCTTAAATTGTTAGACTAAAAATTGAGGGTCGTCTTATACACGGAAGTAAGCCGAGGAGAGAACCGCACGGTTGCGAAACTGCCCAGTGGGGGGCGTCTTATACATGGGGGCGTCTTATAGACGGAAAAATACGGTATACTGCTGAAATGAAGAACTCGAGGAGGCAGGCCAGCAGTAACCAGGAGTGGATTCTTGTTTGGAAGGACTGTGATCTCTGTTCAGTTCCGGTATTCAAAACAAATCCCTGGGCTCAGGATTCCTTCATTCTAAGCGTATGTCTTGGGCACCAGGCTCCATTTGGTGGATCTCGGGGTTCTAGTACAAAGCAAAGGAGATCTGCCTGAAGTCTGCCCACTCCTTCTGTAGGGTCACTGTGCAACCCGTTTCTTTCAAGTAGCTGCATTCGTACATAAGAATAAGCCAGGGGCCCTGGCGCTTAATAAACCACAATGTGAGTGAGCCAGGAACACAGACCACCTTTTAAAGCAGGGTTTTGTTGTTAGCTTATGAATCCTGGCTTGTTTGGGTGCACTTAACCATAATCCTAGGTCTCTGGTCATCAAGCAAAGCTATTCCCCTCCTGGTTAGTTTACTCCCTCGCACAAAGGGGCTGTGTGCCCCAGCAAGCACCTCATTCACATCGTGGTTTTATTAAGCCAAGATTCCTGGCTTACCATGATGGGTGTCCGCTCCCATTCTGCAAAAGGCTGGAAGGTTAAAAATGTATTGTACGGTGGGCAACTTGTGGTCCTCCAAATGTTTTGGTCTACAACTCCCATCATCCTCGCCATGGGCTATGCTGGCTAGGGCTGATGGGAATTGTAAGCCAAAACATCTGGAGGGTGACATACTGTCCACCCCTGGTATACACTCATTGAGAGTTTGGGCTAGTTGGGTGGGTGTTGCATAACCTTGTTGCCTTGGTTATGATGTGGGCATTCTACAACGTGGTGCCACAGCCAAGCAGGCCCTGCCCCTCATGTTCACCCGCCACGCTTCTGGCAGCAGGGGCACGTGGGAGAAGGTGGATTTTAAGGAGCTCCTGGTCCTCAGATGAACATATAATGAAGCAGCTTTATAGCAAATCATATTGTTTGCTCTGACCACAGCTGCTCTCCAGGGGTCTTTCCAAGTCCTGCTAACTGGACATGTCGTGATTGAACCTGGGTGCTTTCAGGCACAAAGCATGGGTTCTACCAGTGACCTATGGCCCATTCCAGGGAAGCCATTTTGACCAGCGATGGGGAATGTGTGGCCCTCCAGATGATCATAGAATCATAGAATAGTAGAGTTGGAAGGGGCCTATAAGGCCATCGAGTCCAACCCCCTACTCAGTGCAGGAACCCAAGTCAAAGCATCCCCGACAGATGGCTGTCCAGTGGGAGAGCCCACGACCTCCCTAGGTAGTGGGTTCCATTGTCGTATTGCTCTAACAGTCAGGAAGTTTTTCCTGATGCTCAGCCAGAATCTGGCTTCCTGTCACTTGAGCTCATTATTCCATGTCCTGCACTCTGGGATGGTTGAGAAGAGACCCTGGCCCTCTGTGTGACAACCTTTATTAAAGTCCTTGAAGAGCGCGATCATAGCCTCAGTCTTCTCTTCTGAAGGCTAAATATGCCCAGTTCCTTCAGTCTCTCCTCACAGGGCTTTGCTTCCAGTCCCCTGATCATCTTTGTTGCCCTCCTCTGAACCTTCTCGTTTGTCTGCATCCTTCTTGAAGTGTGGTGCCCAGAACTGGACACAGTACTCAAGATGAGGCCTAACCAGTGCTGAGTAGAGGGGAACTAGTACTTGGGACTGCAACTCCCATCATCCTTCACCATTGGCTATGCTGGCTAGGGCTGATGGAAGTTGCAATCCATCAACATCTGGAGTGCCACATGTTCCCCAACCCTGATCTAGACCTACGGGACTGACCCTTCTGCAAGCCAGCCAAAGCCATGCTCAGTTTTACATTATTCAGTTTTGCGGTACCGTTCGGCCAGCTGGCCCAGCACATGATGTGAAAAAGAGGGCAACTTGGCTGGACTTGCTAAGTGACTCACATTTATTCTCCACCACCTTGCAAAGTCTGAATGGATAAACTGCAGGGAAAGGTCACCTTGAGATTTTTTTAAAAATGCTCCAATATGTAGAAATGCAGGGAGCTTTCCAAGTGAGGCTTTTATTGTGCAACCACCATGCCTCTTTCATGGAATTTTATACGGGGCCCAGACATCAATTTTATACGCCCCCCCCCCCCGTCTTTTTTTCTCATGAGACAAAATAACTCCATGATGCCTTTTGATTGGTAGGTAGCACTAGGAGCTCTCAGTTTGGGAACACCCACAATTCACTTGAGCAAATGCTGTTATTCCCATTGGGGTGGCGGAGAGAATCCCACACCAAGAATGCTTTCCAAGGAACTTTTTTTTACCTTTATGCACAGCCAGATGGATAAAGGGAAAGTCAAAACAGTGAAGATGAACGAAAAGATTACCAGGATCCACTCACTTGCCTTGAGGCTTTGGTTGCTGATACCTGGAGGGTGAGAAATTTTAAAATACACACAGATCTGGAAATTAAGTACAATGATTTTACTTCTATTTGGTTTTTTTAAAATACCAAACACTGTGCACCCAGGGGGGGAAAAACTGAATTCTGTGATCTCTATAAATTAGACATATGCGTGTTATATAAATGTACTTATTATTGTTTATACATTTCAAGGAGTTTAGGGTGTTGTACATGGTCTTCTCCTCCACCCCATTTTTTTGGCACAACAACCCTGCGAAGTAGGTTAGGCTGAGAGATACTGATTGGCCCAAGATCACCCGCTGAGCGTCCTGGCTGAGTGGTGGAGGCTTGAGTTCCGGTCTCCCCGGCCCTTGTCCAACACAAACTGTTGGTAGATCACAAACTGAATATGAGCCAGCAATGCAATGTGGCTGCAAAGAAGGCAAATGCTATTTTGGGCTGCATTAATAGAAGTATAGCTTCCAAATCGCGGGAAGTGATAATTCCCCTTTACTCGGCACTGGTTAGGCCTCATCTTGAGTACTGCGTCCAGTTCTGGGCACCTCACTTTAAGAAGGACGTAGACAAACTGGAGAGGGTTCAGAGGAGGGCAACAAGGATGATAAGGGGACTGGAAACAAGGCCCTATGAGGAGAGACTGAAAGAACTGGGCATGTTTAGCCTTCAGAAGAGGAGACTGAGGGGAGATATGATCGCACTCTTCCAGTACTTGAAGGGATGTCACACAGAGGAGGGCCAGGATCTCTTCTCGATCATCCCAGTTTGCAGGACACGGAATAATGGGCTCAAGTTACAGGAACCCAGATTCCACCTAAACATCAGGGAAAATTTCCTGACTGTCAGAGCAATAAGACAATGGAACCAATTACCTAGGGAGGTGGTGGGCTCTCCCAGTCTGGAGGCATTCAAGGTGCAGCTGGACAGCCATCTGTCAGGGATGCTTTGACCTGGATTCCTGCGTTGAGCAGGGGGTTGGACTCGATGGCCTTGTGGGCCCCTTCCAACTCTACTTTTCTATGATTCTATGATTCTACACCGGGGTCCATCCTTTCTTCAAATGGGGATGGCAGGCCAGATGCTGGGATTCAAGAAGTACGCGGCCTCTGAACATGGTGGTTCCATTTCGCCATCATTTAGTCATGGATAAACGACTCCTCTTCTTATGGATCATGAATTTGTCCAATCCCATTTGAAAGCCTATGTCCCTTACCAGGATGTGGTTACTCATTGCTGGGACAGGCACCACGGTGGGTTGAGGCGGTCGTCATGGCTTATCATGATGCCTGAACCCAGCGCAAGGGTGAGTTCTTGCCAGGATTAGCAAACCCACCCACCACAACCCAAGAACAGCCCACGGTGTGTGCCAGCGACCGTGCAAACCGTCCCGCTGACCCGGTTCGCACAACACAAGAGCCCCATCACAGATTAATTTACCTGCATGTGAGAGGCTGCAGCAGGTGCCGGCTGCCATGATGAATGGCATCATCATGGTGGTTTGTCTACAACCACCAACCAGGTTTGTCTACAACCACCAACCAGGGCTTGCTGAGGAGGTCTCGTCCAAACCCAGGCACTGGGGTGGGTGGGTCATGTGAGGGTTAAACTACCTTTGTGGGCTGTTTTAAGGTTGTATGAGGGTTGTTTATCCGTCAAATAACCCCCACCGCCAGGTTTGGACAACATGACTAGGCACGGCAACCTTCGGCTGGGGGCTGCATATTCCTAACACAGCCGCTTGCAGGTACATTAAACCACGACGGGCTGTCATGTCGTGCAAACTTGACTTTTGTGCATCCTTAAAAGGTACCCTTACTTTATAATTACACCCCATGGTCCAGGCAATACAGTACATGACCTGGGCTTAGGAACACAGAATTGTTGTTGTTATTTACAGTATTTGTGTACCGCTCCATATCTAAGTAGATTCCGGACGGTAAAAAGACAAAAACAGATAAAAGAAACAAAAACAATACATTGAAAACAAAGCAACAACTACAGTGGTGGTTGGAGAGCAGAGGCGGCTTCCCGGAACAAGGAGGTCTTCAGCAGGCGCCGAAAGCAGCACAATGTTGGAGCCTGCCTGATTTCCAGAGGCAGGGAGTTCCACAGAAATGGAGCCACCACACGGAAGGCCCTTCTCCTGGTGGACTCCGATCGGGCCAAAGGTCCATGAGGAACCACCAGGAGCATGCCATCGGATGACCTCAGTGACCGGGCAGGATGGTATGGGAGGAGGCGCTCTCTCAGGTAACCTGGTCCCAAGTTGTTTCGGGCTTTGTACACAAGTACCAGAACCGTAAACCTGCCCCGGTAGCAAATAGGTAGCCAGCGCAGTTCCTTCAGCAAAGGAGTTGCACGCTGAAAAGGGGCAGCTCCCGACAACAGCCAAGCTGCTGCATTCTGCACTAGCTCCAGCTTCCGGAGCAGCCTTAGGGGCAGCCCCACATAGAGCGCATTGCAGTAATCTAGTCTTGAGGTTACTGGCACCTTTATCACTGTGGCCAAGTTATCCCTGTCCAGGAGAGGCTGTAGCTGATGAACCACTGGTCCATCGCTTGCCTACACTGACTGGCAGGAGCTCCAGGGAGGGTTTCAGACATGGATGTTTCCCAGCCCTACCTGGAAAGGCTGCGGATTGAACCTGGCTGGGACCTTTTGCGGGAAAGCAGGGGCCCTGTGGGTGGAGGGGGGTTAACTCCTGCCAGGGGTGGGTGGGGTGGGGGGCAGGGAAGAAGAACTCTTCCCATAAAGAGTTCTTCCCATCCCCATGAAGCAGTGGCAAGCGGGAAGGCACTCTGCACGCGCTCAGAGGCACGCTATGCTTCACTCGTGTGTGTGCTGCCAGCACTCACTGAGCAGCAGCTTCCGAGGCTCAAGTTAAGCCCTGCCTAAAGGAAGGGTCGGTGGATTTTCTACCCAGAGCCGGCCCCTCCGGATGAAGAAAAAGCAGGGTCTCCCTCCTCTCAGCGGATCTACGTCCCCGTGTCCCCCGCCCCCCCCCCCGCCTTGCAAATCTCAGCGCGCTCACTTCTACGCCCGGGCGTTTCATTTACGGGCTGCGGGGCAGGCGACATCCTTCGCGTCCTTCATGAGGCCTACTGACTTGCCCAGCCTCGCTACTGCGCTAACCGCGTCAGCCCCGCAGCGCAACTTGACTGCGGGCGGCGGCGGTTGCTCCGCCAACGCTCGATCCGTCTGTTGGCCGCCTTTCTCCGCCGCCTTCTTGGGCCGGCGGGACGAAAGGCACGCGTTCTTACTTAAGGAAGCCCGCGGGACTTCATCCCGACGTAAAACAAGCGCAGGAACGGGCTGGGAAAAGCCCATCTCAAGTTGTTGGGGTTTTTTGTTTGTTTCTCTCGCTTTACTCAGAATCAGCTTCTGAAAGATCAGTAACTTCAGGATGTGAACGTTCATTTTTGTGTTCGTATGCTAGTTAGGCATGGATTTAGATTGAAGAACGAAAAGGTTGGGCGGATTGAAACAAGCCCCCCTCTCTGCTCGTTTACATGTTAGCTTGGTTTGTTCCTCTGGCCCAAAGAAGACACGTGTGCGCTTTCTTCTCTGGTAGCAATTAACATGCAGGTTTGTTTCTGAAGGGAACAAACAATCCTATAGCATGTTTAGACAGAAAAAACTCCCCAACTCCCAGCATGGTGAGCTGCGGAAGGCTGGGTCTTTTTTGTGTGTGCATAGGATTCATGCCTTAAATGAATTTAAATAACGGGGGGGGGGGGAGGACAGGGTTAGGCCCATGGGGGGGTAGGCAGACTTAACCCTCCCCACCCATGCTACGTTCCCAATTAAAGTCACACAGACCCCCCCCCCCCAGCTGCTATCAGCCCCAGAGGGGGATCTCCCATTGGCACCAATAGGAAGTTTCCCTCCTCAAGCTTGGGGGGTAGAATTTTCACCCAGAGCAGCATCTGCCGGAGGAGAGTGGGGAAGAAGCATCATCCTGTTTCCCGCAGCTGCTCCGGGGAACCCCACAATCAGGACACTGGGGGGGGGGGGTAGCAGCCCCCTCCCACAGCCCTTCTCCACCAGCTGGTATTTTCAGGGGCATCGGCAATTACCGTAGCTGGTTGCGCTGTGCGCCGGCCGCCATTTTGAATCGGCAAGCTGAGGCAGGCAGGCGCCATGGCTTGTCGTGGTTGTGCGAACCTGGGCATCGTGGATTATGCGGGGGGGTTAAACAACCCTCGGGTAACTCTAGAAACCCTGGCTTGTGGTGTGCAAACAGGCCCGTGGTGACTGATCCTGGGCATAAGAGCCCTGCTGGGTCAGACCAAGGGTCCGTCTAGTCCAGCATTCTGTTCACACAGTGGCCAACCAGCTGCCCATGGGAAACCCCCAAGCAGGACATGAGTGCGGCAGCACCCTCCCACCCATGTTCCCCAGCAACTGGAGCACATAGACATCCTGCCTCTGATACTGGAGGTAGCACATAGCCACTCAGGGCTAGTAGCCATCGATGGCCTTATCTTCCACGAATTTGTCATTAATCCCTTTTAATCGCCACCCGTTGGCAGCAGTCGCCACATCTTGTGGCAGAAAATTCCGTAGTTTTAACTATGCACGATGTGAAGAAGCCCTTTTGTCATGTCGTGAATCTGTCACCATTCAGCTTCTTTGGGTGAACTGCCAAAACAAAAACAAACAAACAAAAAAAACCCTTTCAGGGGTGGGGGGCAGGAGTGAAGCGGATAAATGGCTTTACAGGATTTTCTTCACGGGTTTCTCAATGTTTAAACTTTATTCACATTAGGGTGTAGGGGGGAGTCAAACAACAACATGTAACACCACCCCCACCACCCCAAAAAAACATCACTGTTAAAAACTGTATAAATAAATAAATGCCCCTTTTGTCCAGCCCTGCCTTGGGCTTTTAAGTAATTTGGGCTCCTGTGAAACAGCCCTTTCTTTCGCATCAATGCCCTTAGAGCAGTGTGCTCCAACCTTGGGTCCCCAGCTGGCTGGGGCATGCTGGGAGTTATAGGCCAAAAACATCTGGGGACCCAAGGTTGGAGCACACTGCCGTAAAGCTTCATTCCTGCACAGGAATGCCACACAGAAATAAACCGCTCCTCTCTCCGACACTGCTTTTCAGTGACCGGGCCTCCCACAACAGGGCCTCTCTTCCTGCGTCAATGGGCGCCTCATGAGTTAGTGCCTTCCTCCCACGATGCCTTGCAGCATGTCTATGGGCAGCGGGAAGATGATGGTGGAGTTCTTCTCAGCAGCGATGGTGGTCAGGGTCTGCAGGTAGCGGAGCTGGAGCGCCGCCGGAGACTCTGTGATAACGATGGCGGCTTCCTTCAGGGCCCTGGAGGCGTTCCTTTCACCCTCCGCTGCAATCACCTGGAAGAGAGGGAATCACAGGTTCCAGAAAGGCATTAAAATACACATGAAGTTGCCTTACACAGTCTGGGCTCAGACAACACAATAACCCACACTCAAGGGTTGAGTATGGGTTTACGTGTGGGTTGTTGTTGAACCATGGGTTACTGACTTTGGGCCAGTCACTGACTCTCAGTCTAACCTACCTCACAGGGTTGTTGTGAGGATAAAATGGAGGAGTGGAGGAGGATTATGTAAGCCGCCTTGGGTTCCTTTCAGGAAAAAAGACGGGGTATAAATATAATAAATAAAAAATAATAATAAAAAAATAACAAGTCATGGCTTGACTTGAGCGACCCCTGAAGAGAACCCATGGTTTGTTGTTGGGTTGTGAACTGTGGGTTGTTCATCATGGTTTGTTATCTTGGCTGGGTTCAGACAGCATGATAACCCACGATTCAACGACAGCCCACACTCAACCCGTCCTCACCCTTCTGAGCTTGGGTTATTGTGTTGTCTGGACCCAGTCTGACCTTCGGTCCACCTGTCCCAGTATTAACCAGTCTTGGCTCCCCAAAGTTTCAGAGCTGCAGGAGGTGTGCAACGGGATCACCTATCTCCCACTGCCTTTTTATTTTCCTAAAAACTGTGAGGGAATGGGAGATTTGGACCAGGGCTGTTTTTTTAAACCTCCCCCCCCCCACCAATTCCCTAATGCAAATCACTCCTGTACTCCCACCCCCCTCCGGCCGCATCTAATAACAGTTTCGGGGTGGGGGGAACATCAGATTGGCCTGGAAAATACGGTAAGCGGAGAGAAAATAACTTATGAGAAACAAATTATAAATAAATAATAAATAAATAATAAATTATGAGAAAATAACTCTGCTCATTTCTGAGCCAATCCAACAGGGGGAACTTGCTATCTCTATTTAGCACACACCAGCCTAGAAGGGGTGTGTGTGAGAGAGAGATTATCTGAAGACATAGACCACAGATCTAATAATAATAATAATAATAATAATAATACAGTTGTACAATGCTAATGCCAGACTTTGCTTCCTGCTTCCACTACACCACTGTCTTAAGTCAGTGTTCTCCTACCTTGGGTCCCCAGATGTTTTTGGCCTACAACTCCCAGCATGCCCCAGCCAGCATAGCTGGCTGGGGCATGCTGGGAGTTGTAGGCCAAAAACATCTGGGGACCCAAGGTAGGAGAACACAGGTCTAAGTGATGGCCTCCCTGGCAGGTCACCAATGAAAGTCAAGGTGCAGGATCTCCTACCTTGGCCCTCGCTTCGCGGGAAGCTTCTGCTTCAGCAGCCATGGCCCTCTGGAGCTGGATGGGCAGCTTCACATCCTTGATCTCCACACGCTCCACCTTTATTCCCCAGTCATCCGTGGCATCATCTAGGATGGCCTGTTAAAAAAATATATGCGCAGGAACGTAGTCGCCTACCATGGTATGGATGGTGTGAGAGGTCATACTGACCAAACAGAAGTCACAGGAGCTGGGAGGTTTAAACGAGGCTCAATGGAGCCAATAAACCAAGGGTGCTTCCAGACAGACAGATCCTAGCACTACTAATCAGAAGACTTTGTGCAGCTATTCCATCTTTTCCTCCTTAACATATATTTTTTTTTGTGGAAAAGAGAAAAAAGACAGAAGCACTGGGGAAACGGGAGGAATACAAGTGGAAGCACAGATGATGTTGTGCCTGCGGAAACTAGGTTCCGAACTAGGCACAAGAGGAGAATCCAACTAAAGTTACGTTCGCGCAAGCCCAGTTGTGCAAGCAGTTGCACAACCCACATGCAAGCGGCTGTGCATTACACTTGTGCAACCTGTTGTGCAAGTGGTTGCATGTTATTCTTGTGCAAGGTGTTGCAAAAGCATAATGGAACCGTAATGGAATGCAGTGGAAAGACTTGGCAGAGCTCTGCTAGTACTATTCCAGTTTGCTGTTGGATACTGCCCAGAGACTATGGCATAAGAACGTTACACAAATACGGTATTAAACTTAGTTTAGAAAAAAGAGATGATGTGTTGGAAATATTTGACCTTCGATGTTTATACCATTGTATCTTCGTTTAATTTTCATTGCATATCAGACTTGTTAGTCACAAAGGTTTATTATATACTGGTCTCTGGATATCTGTCCTATTGAGATCTGCTTTAATTAGAGAGAAAAAGGTTAAAAGCAAGCAACCAGGATTATCAGGCTACTGAATTCTGCACTTGTTAGCCAGTTCCATGCTTGCAACATGACGACATGCCATCTTCACATAGCGTACGCAGGGAGAAACTGAATGTTAAAAAGAAAGAAAGAAAGAAAGAAGCTATTTTGCAAGGGGGGATGTTTTATTTATTTAATTTATTTATTTATTCTATTTATACCCCGCCTTTTTTCCTGCAAGGAACCCAAGGCGGCTTACATAATCCTCCTCCTCTCCATTTTATCTTCACAACAACCCTGTGAGGTAGGTTAGGCTGAGAGTCAAGTGACTGGCCCAAAGTCACCCAGTGAGTTTCATGGCTGAGCGCGGACTAGAACCCAGATCTTCGGAGTCCCAGTCCAACACTCTCACCACTACGCCACACTGGCAATGTTGCGGCAATGCACTTGAGAAGGGACAAACAACAAATGACCCCCTTTCGTATGTCAAATGATGAAAGTTTTTAGAATGTTTTGGAAAGATTGCAGGCAAGCCGTTTTGTCTCCCCAAGATCGTTGCCAACGCGGAAACAACTTTTGGATGACAAGAAGAAGAATGACGAATTGGATACTTTTTATTGTAAGACCTACTGGTCGTTCTCATTTATCGTCTGTTTATTTTGGAAACCTATTATTTGTGTGCCATATGTAAGATAAGATCAAATAATTAACGGCAAAAACGGGAACTTGAATGTTCATGGTAAATGTACGTTTTACAAAAGCCCTCAGTTTAATGCAGTGTTCTCCAACCTTGGGTCCCCAGATGTTTTTGGCCTACAACTCCCAGCATGCCCCAGCCAGCTATGCTTTTTGTTTTTGTAGGCCAAAAACATCTGGGGACCCAAGGTTGGAGAACACTGGTTTAATGGAAGGACACTCTGTCAAATATCTACAACAGGTCAGGGGGGGGAAAACTTTTCCTTTCTACACAGATTACAAGTGACTCCCTAGGATAGAGGTGTGATGATGTTACTATCTTCATGGCTATCCTAATATTGTTCTTGCTGGACCTCTTGAAGGGGCACAAACTGCGCTGGCCTTGGGCGGGAAGAAGCTGGATCAGGATCTACTGGTAGATCTCTGGGTGATTTGAAGTAGATTGGTGGAAGATTTCTGATTCCCAATTATTTGGCAGCAGCGACAATAAAATTGTCGCTCCCCCCACCCTGGCCCTAAATTACAGTATTTTTCCATGTATAAGACTATACTTTTTCCTTAAATTGTTAGACTAAAAATTGAGGGTCGTCTTATACACGGAAGTAAGCCGAGGAGAGAACCGCACGGTTGCGAAACTGCCCAGTGGGGGGCGTCTTATACATGGGGGCGTCTTATAGACGGAAAAATACGGTATACTGCTGAAATGAAGAACTCGAGGAGGCAGGCCAGCAGTAACCAGGAGTGGATTCTTGTTTGGAAGGACTGTGATCTCTGTTCAGTTCCGGTATTCAAAACAAATCCCTGGGCTCAGGATTCCTTCATTCTAAGCGTATGTCTTGGGCACCAGGCTCCATTTGGTGGATCTCGGGGTTCTAGTACAAAGCAAAGGAGATCTGCCTGAAGTCTGCCCACTCCTTCTGTAGGGTCACTGTGCAACCCGTTTCTTTCAAGTAGCTGCATTCGTACATAAGAATAAGCCAGGGGCCCTGGCGCTTAATAAACCACAATGTGAGTGAGCCAGGAACACAGACCACCTTTTAAAGCAGGGTTTTGTTGTTAGCTTATGAATCCTGGCTTGTTTGGGTGCACTTAACCATAATCCTAGGTCTCTGGTCATCAAGCAAAGCTATTCCCCTCCTGGTTAGTTTACTCCCTCGCACAAAGGGGCTGTGTGCCCCAGCAAGCACCTCATTCACATCGTGGTTTTATTAAGCCAAGATTCCTGGCTTACCATGATGGGTGTCCGCTCCCATTCTGCAAAAGGCTGGAAGGTTAAAAATGTATTGTACGGTGGGCAACTTGTGGTCCTCCAAATGTTTTGGTCTACAACTCCCATCATCCTCGCCATGGGCTATGCTGGCTAGGGCTGATGGGAATTGTAAGCCAAAACATCTGGAGGGTGACATACTGTCCACCCCTGGTATACACTCATTGAGAGTTTGGGCTAGTTGGGTGGGTGTTGCATAACCTTGTTGCCTTGGTTATGATGTGGGCATTCTACAACGTGGTGCCACAGCCAAGCAGGCCCTGCCCCTCATGTTCACCCGCCACGCTTCTGGCAGCAGGGGCACGTGGGAGAAGGTGGATTTTAAGGAGTCATGGATAAACGACTCCTCTTCTTATGGATCATGAATTTGTCCAATCCCATTTGAAAGCCTATGTCCCTTACCAGGATGTGGTTACTCATTGCTGGGACAGGCACCACGGTGGGTTGAGGCGGTCGTCATGGCTTATCATGATGCCTGAACCCAGCGCAAGGGTGAGTTCTTGCCAGGATTAGCAAACCCACCCACCACAACCCAAGAACAGCCCACGGTGTGTGCCAGCGACCGTGCAAACCGTCCCGCTGACCCGGTTCGCACAACACAAGAGCCCCATCACAGATTAATTTACCTGCATGTGAGAGGCTGCAGCAGGTGCCGGCTGCCATGATGAATGGCATCATCATGGTGGTTTGTCTACAACCACCAACCAGGTTTGTCTACAACCACCAACCAGGGCTTGCTGAGGAGGTCTCGTCCAAACCCAGGCACTGGGGTGGGTGGGTCATGTGAGGGTTAAACTACCTTTGTGGGCTGTTTTAAGGTTGTATGAGGGTTGTTTATCCGTCAAATAACCCCCACCGCCAGGTTTGGACAACATGACTAGGCACGGCAACCTTCGGCTGGGGGCTGCATATTCCTAACACAGCCGCTTGCAGGTACATTAAACCACGACGGGCTGTCATGTCGTGCAAACTTGACTTTTGTGCATCCTTAAAAGGTACCCTTACTTTATAATTACACCCCATGGTCCAGGCAATACAGTACATGACCTGGGCTTAGGAACACAGAATTGTTGTTGTTATTTACAGTATTTGTGTACCGCTCCATATCTAAGTAGATTCCGGACGGTAAAAAGACAAAAACAGATAAAAGAAACAAAAACAATACATTGAAAACAAAGCAACAACTACAGTGGTGGTTGGAGAGCAGAGGCGGCTTCCCGGAACAAGGAGGTCTTCAGCAGGCGCCGAAAGCAGCACAATGTTGGAGCCTGCCTGATTTCCAGAGGCAGGGAGTTCCACAGAAATGGAGCCACCACACGGAAGGCCCTTCTCCTGGTGGACTCCGATCGGGCCAAAGGTCCATGAGGAACCACCAGGAGCATGCCATCGGATGACCTCAGTGACCGGGCAGGATGGTATGGGAGGAGGCGCTCTCTCAGGTAACCTGGTCCCAAGTTGTTTCGGGCTTTGTACACAAGTACCAGAACCGTAAACCTGCCCCGGTAGCAAATAGGTAGCCAGCGCAGTTCCTTCAGCAAAGGAGTTGCACGCTGAAAAGGGGCAGCTCCCGACAACAGCCAAGCTGCTGCATTCTGCACTAGCTCCAGCTTCCGGAGCAGCCTTAGGGGCAGCCCCACATAGAGCGCATTGCAGTAATCTAGTCTTGAGGTTACTGGCACCTTTATCACTGTGGCCAAGTTATCCCTGTCCAGGAGAGGCTGTAGCTGATGAACCACTGGTCCATCGCTTGCCTACACTGACTGGCAGGAGCTCCAGGGAGGGTTTCAGACATGGATGTTTCCCAGCCCTACCTGGAAAGGCTGCGGATTGAACCTGGCTGGGACCTTTTGCGGGAAAGCAGGGGCCCTGTGGGTGGAGGGGGGTTAACTCCTGCCAGGGGTGGGTGGGGTGGGGGGCAGGGAAGAAGAACTCTTCCCATAAAGAGTTCTTCCCATCCCCATGAAGCAGTGGCAAGCGGGAAGGCACTCTGCACGCGCTCAGAGGCACGCTATGCTTCACTCGTGTGTGTGCTGCCAGCACTCACTGAGCAGCAGCTTCCGAGGCTCAAGTTAAGCCCTGCCTAAAGGAAGGGTCGGTGGATTTTCTACCCAGAGCCGGCCCCTCCGGATGAAGAAAAAGCAGGGTCTCCCTCCTCTCAGCGGATCTACGTCCCCGTGTCCCCCGCCCCCCCCCCCGCCTTGCAAATCTCAGCGCGCTCACTTCTACGCCCGGGCGTTTCATTTACGGGCTGCGGGGCAGGCGACATCCTTCGCGTCCTTCATGAGGCCTACTGACTTGCCCAGCCTCGCTACTGCGCTAACCGCGTCAGCCCCGCAGCGCAACTTGACTGCGGGCGGCGGCGGTTGCTCCGCCAACGCTCGATCCGTCTGTTGGCCGCCTTTCTCCGCCGCCTTCTTGGGCCGGCGGGACGAAAGGCACGCGTTCTTACTTAAGGAAGCCCGCGGGACTTCATCCCGACGTAAAACAAGCGCAGGAACGGGCTGGGAAAAGCCCATCTCAAGTTGTTGGGGTTTTTTGTTTGTTTCTCTCGCTTTACTCAGAATCAGCTTCTGAAAGATCAGTAACTTCAGGATGTGAACGTTCATTTTTGTGTTCGTATGCTAGTTAGGCATGGATTTAGATTGAAGAACGAAAAGGTTGGGCGGATTGAAACAAGCCCCCCTCTCTGCTCGTTTACATGTTAGCTTGGTTTGTTCCTCTGGCCCAAAGAAGACACGTGTGCGCTTTCTTCTCTGGTAGCAATTAACATGCAGGTTTGTTTCTGAAGGGAACAAACAATCCTATAGCATGTTTAGACAGAAAAAACTCCCCAACTCCCAGCATGGTGAGCTGCGGAAGGCTGGGTCTTTTTTGTGTGTGCATAGGATTCATGCCTTAAATGAATTTAAATAACGGGGGGGGGGGGGAGGACAGGGTTAGGCCCATGGGGGGGTAGGCAGACTTAACCCTCCCCACCCATGCTACGTTCCCAATTAAAGTCACACAGACCCCCCCCCCCCCCCAGCTGCTATCAGCCCCAGAGGGGGATCTCCCATTGGCACCAATAGGAAGTTTCCCTCCTCAAGCTTGGGGGGTAGAATTTTCACCCAGAGCAGCATCTGCCGGAGGAGAGTGGGGAAGAAGCATCATCCTGTTTCCCGCAGCTGCTCCGGGGAACCCCACAATCAGGACACTGGGGGGGGGGGTAGCAGCCCCCTCCCACAGCCCTTCTCCACCAGCTGGTATTTTCAGGGGCATCGGCAATTACCGTAGCTGGTTGCGCTGTGCGCCGGCCGCCATTTTGAATCGGCAAGCTGAGGCAGGCAGGCGCCATGGCTTGTCGTGGTTGTGCGAACCTGGGCATCGTGGATTATGCGGGGGGGTTAAACAACCCTCGGGTAACTCTAGAAACCCTGGCTTGTGGTGTGCAAACAGGCCCGTGGTGACTGATCCTGGGCATAAGAGCCCTGCTGGGTCAGACCAAGGGTCCGTCTAGTCCAGCATTCTGTTCACACAGTGGCCAACCAGCTGCCCATGGGAAACCCCCAAGCAGGACATGAGTGCGGCAGCACCCTCCCACCCATGTTCCCCAGCAACTGGAGCACATAGACATCCTGCCTCTGATACTGGAGGTAGCACATAGCCACTCAGGGCTAGTAGCCATCGATGGCCTTATCTTCCACGAATTTGTCATTAATCCCTTTTAATCGCCACCCGTTGGCAGCAGTCGCCACATCTTGTGGCAGAAAATTCCGTAGTTTTAACTATGCACGATGTGAAGAAGCCCTTTTGTCATGTCGTGAATCTGTCACCATTCAGCTTCTTTGGGTGAACTGCCAAAACAAAAACAAACAAACAAAAAAAACCCTTTCAGGGGTGGGGGGCAGGAGTGAAGCGGATAAATGGCTTTACAGGATTTTCTTCACGGGTTTCTCAATGTTTAAACTTTATTCACATTAGGGTGTAGGGGGGAGTCAAACAACAACATGTAACACACCACCCCCACCACCCCAAAAAAACATCACTGTTAAAAACTGTATAAATAAATAAATGCCCCTTTTGTCCAGCCCTGCCTTGGGCTTTTAAGTAATTTGGGCTCCTGTGAAACAGCCCTTTCTTTCGCATCAATGCCCTTAGAGCAGTGTGCTCCAACCTTGGGTCCCCAGCTGGCTGGGGCATGCTGGGAGTTATAGGCCAAAAACATCTGGGGACCCAAGGTTGGAGCACACTGCCGTAAAGCTTCATTCCTGCACAGGAATGCCACACAGAAATAAACCGCTCCTCTCTCCGACACTGCTTTTCAGTGACCGGGCCTCCCACAACAGGGCCTCTCTTCCTGCGTCAATGGGCGCCTCATGAGTTAGTGCCTTCCTCCCACGATGCCTTGCAGCATGTCTATGGGCAGCGGGAAGATGATGGTGGAGTTCTTCTCAGCAGCGATGGTGGTCAGGGTCTGCAGGTAGCGGAGCTGGAGCGCCGCCGGAGACTCTGTGATAACGATGGCGGCTTCCTTCAGGGCCCTGGAGGCGTTCCTTTCACCCTCCGCTGCAATCACCTGGAAGAGAGGGAATCACAGGTTCCAGAAAGGCATTAAAATACACATGAAGTTGCCTTACACAGTCTGGGCTCAGACAACACAATAACCCACACTCAAGGGTTGAGTATGGGTTTACGTGTGGGTTGTTGTTGAACCATGGGTTACTGACTTTGGGCCAGTCACTGACTCTCAGTCTAACCTACCTCACAGGGTTGTTGTGAGGATAAAATGGAGGAGTGGAGGAGGATTATGTAAGCCGCCTTGGGTTCCTTTCAGGAAAAAAGACGGGGTATAAATATAATAAATAAAAAATAATAATAAAAAAATAACAAGTCATGGCTTGACTTGAGCGACCCCTGAAGAGAACCCATGGTTTGTTGTTGGGTTGTGAACTGTGGGTTGTTCATCATGGTTTGTTATCTTGGCTGGGTTCAGACAGCATGATAACCCACGATTCAACGACAGCCCACACTCAACCCGTCCTCACCCTTCTGAGCTTGGGTTATTGTGTTGTCTGGACCCAGTCTGACCTTCGGTCCACCTGTCCCAGTATTAACCAGTCTTGGCTCCCCAAAGTTTCAGAGCTGCAGGAGGTGTGCAACGGGATCACCTATCTCCCACTGCCTTTTTATTTTCCTAAAAACTGTGAGGGAATGGGAGATTTGGACCAGGGCTGTTTTTTTAAACCTCCCCCCCCCCACCAATTCCCTAATGCAAATCACTCCTGTACTCCCACCCCCCTCCGGCCGCATCTAATAACAGTTTCGGGGTGGGGGGAACATCAGATTGGCCTGGAAAATACGGTAAGCGGAGAGAAAATAACTTATGAGAAACAAATTATAAATAAATAATAAATAAATAATAAATTATGAGAAAATAACTCTGCTCATTTCTGAGCCAATCCAACAGGGGGAACTTGCTATCTCTATTTAGCACACACCAGCCTAGAAGGGGTGTGTGTGAGAGAGAGATTATCTGAAGACATAGACCACAGATCTAATAATAATAATAATAATAATAATAATACAGTTGTACAATGCTAATGCCAGACTTTGCTTCCTGCTTCCACTACACCACTGTCTTAAGTCAGTGTTCTCCTACCTTGGGTCCCCAGATGTTTTTGGCCTACAACTCCCAGCATGCCCCAGCCAGCATAGCTGGCTGGGGCATGCTGGGAGTTGTAGGCCAAAAACATCTGGGGACCCAAGGTAGGAGAACACAGGTCTAAGTGATGGCCTCCCTGGCAGGTCACCAATGAAAGTCAAGGTGCAGGATCTCCTACCTTGGCCCTCGCTTCGCGGGAAGCTTCTGCTTCAGCAGCCATGGCCCTCTGGAGCTGGATGGGCAGCTTCACATCCTTGATCTCCACACGCTCCACCTTTATTCCCCAGTCATCCGTGGCATCATCTAGGATGGCCTGTTAAAAAAATATATGCGCAGGAACGTAGTCGCCTACCATGGTATGGATGGTGTGAGAGGTCATACTGACCAAACAGAAGTCACAGGAGCTGGGAGGTTTAAACGAGGCTCAATGGAGCCAATAAACCAAGGGTGCTTCCAGACAGACAGATCCTAGCACTACTAATCAGAAGACTTTGTGCAGCTATTCCATCTTTTCCTCCTTAACATATATTTTTTTTTGTGGAAAAGAGAAAAAAGACAGAAGCACTGGGGAAACGGGAGGAATACAAGTGGAAGCACAGATGATGTTGTGCCTGCGGAAACTAGGTTCCGAACTAGGCACAAGAGGAGAATCCAACTAAAGTTACGTTCGCGCAAGCCCAGTTGTGCAAGCAGTTGCACAACCCACATGCAAGCGGCTGTGCATTACACTTGTGCAACCTGTTGTGCAAGTGGTTGCATGTTATTCTTGTGCAAGGTGTTGCAAAAGCATAATGGAACCGTAATGGAATGCAGTGGAAAGACTTGGCAGAGCTCTGCTAGTACTATTCCAGTTTGCTGTTGGATACTGCCCAGAGACTATGGCATAAGAACGTTACACAAATACGGTATTAAACTTAGTTTAGAAAAAAGAGATGATGTGTTGGAAATATTTGACCTTCGATGTTTATACCATTGTATCTTCGTTTAATTTTCATTGCATATCAGACTTGTTAGTCACAAAGGTTTATTATATACTGGTCTCTGGATATCTGTCCTATTGAGATCTGCTTTAATTAGAGAGAAAAAGGTTAAAAGCAAGCAACCAGGATTATCAGGCTACTGAATTCTGCACTTGTTAGCCAGTTCCATGCTTGCAACATGACGACATGCCATCTTCACATAGCGTACGCAGGGAGAAACTGAATGTTAAAAAGAAAGAAAGAAAGAAAGAAGCTATTTTGCAAGGGGGGATGTTTTATTTATTTAATTTATTTATTTATTCTATTTATACCCCGCCTTTTTTCCTGCAAGGAACCCAAGGCGGCTTACATAATCCTCCTCCTCTCCATTTTATCTTCACAACAACCCTGTGAGGTAGGTTAGGCTGAGAGTCAAGTGACTGGCCCAAAGTCACCCAGTGAGTTTCATGGCTGAGCGCGGACTAGAACCCAGATCTTCGGAGTCCCAGTCCAACACTCTCACCACTACGCCACACTGGCAATGTTGCGGCAATGCACTTGAGAAGGGACAAACAACAAATGACCCCCTTTCGTATGTCAAATGATGAAAGTTTTAGAATGTTTTGGAAAGATTGCAGGCAAGCCGTTTTGTCTCCCCAAGATCGTTGCCAACGCGGAAACAACTTTTGGATGACAAGAAGAAGAATGACGAATTGGATACTTTTTATTGTAAGACCTACTGGTCGTTCTCATTTATCGTCTGTTTATTTGGAAACCTATTATTTGTGTGCCATATGTAAGATAAGATCAAATAATTAACGGCAAAAACGGGAACTTGAATGTTCATGGTAAATGTACGTTTTACAAAAGCCCTCAGTTTAATGCAGTGTTCTCCAACCTTGGGTCCCCAGATGTTTTTGGCCTACAACTCCCAGCATGCCCCAGCCAGCTATGCTTTTTGTTTTGTAGGCCAAAAACATCTGGGGACCCAAGGTTGGAGAACACTGGTTTAATGGAAGGACACTCTGTCAAATATCTACAACAGGTCAGGGGGGGGGAAACTTTTCCTTTCTACACAGATTACAAGTGACTCCCTAGGATAGAGGTGTGATGATGTTACTATCTTCATGGCTATCCTAATATTGTTCTTGCTGGACCTCTTGAAGGGGCACAAACTGCGCTGGCCTTGGGCGGGAAGAAGCTGGATCAGGATCTACTGGTAGATCTCTGGGTGATTTGAAGTAGATTGGTGGAAGATTTCTGATTCCCAATTATTTGGCAGCAGCGACAATAAAATTGTCGCTCCCCCCACCCTGGCCCTAAATTACAGTATTTTTCCATGTATAAGACTATACTTTTTCCTTAAATTGTTAGACTAAAAATTGAGGGTCGTCTTATACACGGAAGTAAGCCGAGGAGAGAACCGCACGGTTGCGAAACTGCCCATGGGGGGCGTCTTATACATGGGGGCGTCTTATAGACGGAAAAATACGGTATACTGCTGAAATGAAGAACTCGAGGAGGCAGGCCAGCAGTAACCAGGAGTGGATTCTTGTTTGGAAGGACTGTGATCTCTGTTCAGTTCCGGTATTCAAAACAAATCCCTGGGCTCAGGATTCCTTCATTCTAAGCGTATGTCTTGGGCACCAGGCTCCATTTGGTGGATCTCGGGGTTCTAGTACAAAGCAAGGAGATCTGCCTGAAGTCTGCCCACTCCTTCTGTAGGGTCACTGTGCAACCCGTTTCTTTCAAGTAGCTGCATTCGTACATAAGAATAAGCCAGGGGCCCTGGCGCTTAATAAACCACAATGTGAGTGAGCCAGGAACACAGACCACCTTTTAAAGCAGGGTTTGTTGTTAGCTTATGAATCCTGGCTTGTTTGGGTGCACTTAACCATAATCCTAGGTCTCTGGTCATCAAGCAAAGCTATTCCCCTCCTGGTTAGTTTACTCCCTCGCACAAAGGGGCTGTGTGCCCAGCAAGCACCTCATTCACATCGTGGTTTTATTAAGCAAGATTCCTGGCTTACCATGATGGGTGTCCGCTCCCATTCTGCAAAAGGCTGGAAGGTTAAAAATGTATTGTACGGTGGGCAACTTGTGGTCCTCCAAATGTTTTGGTCTACAACTCCATCATCCTCGCCATGGGCTATGCTGGCTAGGGCTGATGGGAATTGTAAGCCAAAACATCTGGAGGGTGACATACTGTCCACCCCTGGTATACACTCATTGAGAGTTTGGGCTAGTTGGGTGGGTGTTGCATAACCTTGTTGCCTTGGTTATGATGTGGGCATTCTACAACGTGGTGCCACAGCCAAGCAGGCCCTGCCCCTCATGTTCACCCGCCACGCTTCTGGCAGCAGGGGCACGTGGGAGAAGGTGGATTTTAAGGAGTCATGGATAAACGACTCCTCTTCTTATGGATCATGAATTTGTCCAATCCCATTTGAAAGCCTATGTCCCTTACCAGGATGTGGTTACTCATTGCTGGGACAGGCACCACGGTGGGTTGAGGCGGTCGTCATGGCTTATCATGATGCCTGAACCCAGCGCAAGGGTGAGTTCTTGCCAGGATTAGCAAACCCACCCACCACAACCCAAGAACAGCCCACGGTGTGTGCCAGCGACCGTGCAAACCGTCCCGCTGACCCGGTTCGCACAAACACAAGAGCCCCATCACAGATTAATTTACCTGCATGTGAGAGGCTGCAGCAGGTGCCGGCTGCCATGATGAATGGCATCATCATGGTGGTTTGTCTACAACCACCAACCAGGTTTGTCTACAACCACCAACCAGGGCTTGCTGAGGAGGTCTCGTCCAAACCCAGGCACTGGGGGGGGGGTCATGTGAGGGTTAAACTACCTTTGTGGGCTGTTTTAAGGTTGTATGAGGGTTGTTTATCCGTCAAATAACCCCCACCGCCAGGTTTGGACAACATGACTAGGCACGGCAACCTTCGGCTGGGGGCTGCATATTCCTAACACAGCCGCTTGCAGGTACATTAAACCACGACGGGCTGTCATGTCGTGCAAACTTGACTTTTGTGCATCCTTAAAAGGTACCCTTACTTTATAATTACACCCCATGGTCCAGGCAATACAGTACATGACCTGGGCTTAGGAACACAGAATTGTTGTTGTTATTTACAGTATTTGTGTACCGCTCCATATCTAAGTAGACGGTAAAAAGACAAAAACAGATAAAAGAAACAAAAACAATACATTGAAAACAAAGCAACAACTACAGTGGTGGTTGGAGAGCAGAGGCGGCTTCCCGGAACAAGGAGGTCTTCAGCAGGCGCCGAAAGCAGCACAATGTTGGAGCCTGCCTGATTTCCAGAGGCAGGGAGTTCCACAGAAATGGAGCCACCACACGGAAGGCCCTTCTCCTGGTGGACTCCGATCGGGCCAAAGGTCCATGAGGAACCACCAGGAGCATGCCATCGGATGACCTCAGTGACCGGGCAGGATGGTATGGGAGGAGGCGCTCTCTCAGGTAACCTGGTCCCAAGTTGTTTCGGGCTTTGTACACAAGTACCAGAACCGTAAACCTGCCCCGGTAGCAAATAGGTAGCCAGCGCAGTTCCTTCAGCAAAGGAGTTGCATGCTGAAAAGGGGCAGCTCCCGACAACAGCCAAGCTGCTGCATTCTGCACTAGCTCCAGCTTCCGGAGCAGCCTTAGGGGCAGCCCCACATAGAGCGCATTGCAGTAATCTAGTCTTGAGGTTACTGGCACCTTTATCACTGTGGCCAAGTTATCCCTGTCCAGGAGAGGCTGTAGCTGATGAACCACTGGTCCATCGCTTGCCTACACTGACTGGCAGGA
Source organism: Shinisaurus crocodilurus (assembly GCA_021292165.1). Lineage (NCBI taxonomy): Eukaryota > Metazoa > Chordata > Lepidosauria > Squamata > Shinisauridae > Shinisaurus > Shinisaurus crocodilurus. The sequence continues at coordinate 501,497 of JAHFWL010001192.1, read as the reverse complement.
GCTCCAGGGAGGGTTTCAGACATGGATGTTTCCCAGCCCTACCTGGAAATGCTGCGGATTGAACCTGGCTGGGACCTTTTGCGGGAAAGCAAGGGCCCTGTGGGTGGAGGGGGGTTAACTCCTGCCAGGGGTGGGTGGGGTGGGGGGCAGGGAAGAAGAACTCTTCCCATAAAGAGTTCTTCCCATCCCCATGAAGCAGTGGCAAGCGGGAAGGCACTCTGCACGCGCTCAGAGGCACGCTATGCTTCACTGGTGTGTGTGCTGCCAGCACTCACTGAGCAGCAGCTTCCGAGGCTCAAGTTAAGCCCTGCCTAAAGGAAGGGTCGGTGGATTTTCTACCCAGAGCCGGCCCCTCCGGATGAAGAAAAAGCAGTCTCTCCCTCCTGTCAGCGGATCTACGTCCCCGTGTCCCCCCCCCCCCCCCCGCCTTGCAAATCTCAGCGCGCTCACTTCTACGCCCGGGCGTTTCATTTACGGGCTGCGGGGCGGGCGACATCCTTCGCGTCCTTCATGAGGCCTACTGACTTGCCCAGCCTCGCTACTGCGCTAACCGCGTCAGCCCCGCAGCGCAACTTGACTGCGGGCGGCGGCGGTTGCTCCGCCAACGCTCGATCCGTCTGTTGGCCGCCTTTCTCCGCCGCCTTCTTGGGCCGGCGGGACGAAAGGCACGCGTTCTTACTTAAGGAAGCCCGCGGGACTTCATCCCGACGTAAAACAAGCGCAGGAACGGGCTGGGAAAAGCCCATCTCAAGTTGTTGGGGTTTTTTGTTTGTTTCTCTCGCTTTACTCAGAATCAGCTTCTGAAAGATCAGTAACTTCAGGATGTGAACGTTCATTTTTGTGTTCGTATGCTTTAGGCATGGATTTAGATTGAAGAACGAAAAGGTTGGGCGGATTGAAACAAGCCCCCCTCTCTGCTCGTTTACATGTTAGCTTGGTTTGTTCCTCTGGCCCAAAGAAGACACGTGTGCGCTTTCTTCTCTGGTAGCAATTAACATGCAGGTTTGTTTCTGAAGGGAACAAACAATCCTATAGCATGTTTAGACAGAAAAAACTCCCCAACTCCCAGCATGGTGAGCTGCGGAAGGCTGGGTCTTTTTTGTGTGTGCATAGGATTCATGCCTTAAATGAATTTAAATAACGGGGGGGGGGGGAGGACAGGGTTAGGCCCATGGGGGGGTAGGCAGACTTAACCCTCCCCACCCATGCTACGTTCCCAATTAAAGTCACACAGACCCCCCCCCCCCCCAGCTGCTATCAGCCCCAGAGGGGGATCTCCCATTGGCACCAATAGGAAGTTTCCCTCCTCAAGCTTGGGGGGTAGAATTTTCACCCAGAGCAGCATCTGCCGGAGGAGAGTGGGGAAGAAGCATCATCCTGTTTCCCGCAGCTGCTCCGGGGAACCCCACAATCAGGACACTGGGGGGGGGGGGTAGCAGCCCCCTCCCACAGCCCTTCTCCACCAGCTGGTATTTTCAGGGGCATCGGCAATTACCGTAGCTGGTTGCGCTGTGCGCCGGCCGCCATTTTGAATCGGCAAGCTGAGGCAGGCAGGCGCCATGGCTTGTCGTGGTTGTGCGAACCTGGGCATCGTGGATTATGCGGGGGGGTTAAACAACCCTCGGGTAACTCTAGAACCCTGGCTTGTGGTGTGCAAACAGGCCCGTGGTGACTGATCCTGGGCATAAGAGCCCTGCTGGGTCAGACCAAGGGTCCGTCTAGTCCAGCATTCTGTTCACACAGTGGCCAACCAGCTGCCCATGGGAAACCCCCAAGCAGGACATGAGTGCGGCAGCACCCTCCCACCCATGTTCCCCAGCAACTGGAGCACATAGACATCCTGCCTCTGATACTGGAGGTAGCACATAGCCACTCAGGGCTAGTAGCCATCGATGGCCTTATCTTCCACGAATTTGTCATTAATCCCTTTTAATCGCCACCCGTTGGCAGCAGTCGCCACATCTTGTGGCAGAAAATTCCGTAGTTTTAACTATGCACGATGTGAAGAAGCCCTTTTGTCATGTCGTGAATCTGTCACCATTCAGCTTCTTTGGGTGAACTGCCAAAAAAAAAAAAAAAAAAAAACCCTTTCAGGGGTGGGGGGGCAGGAGTGAAGCGGATAAATGGCTTTACAGGATTTTCTTCACGGGTTTCTCAATGTTTAAACTTTATTCACATTAGGGTGTAGGGGGGAGTCAAACAACAACATGTAACACCACCCCCACCACCCCAAAAAAACATCACTGTTAAAAACTGTATAAATAAATAAATGCCCCTTTTGTCCAGCCCTGCCTTGGGCTTTTAAGTAATTTGGGCTCCTGTGAAACAGCCCTTTCTTTCGCATCAATGCCCTTAGAGCAGTGTGCTCCAACCTTGGGTCCCCAGCTGGCTGGGGCATGCTGGGAGTTATAGGCCAAAAACATCTGGGGACCCAAGGTTGGAGCACACTGCCGTAAAGCTTCATTCCTGCACAGGAATGCCACACAGAAATAAACCGCTCCTCTCTCCGACACTGCTTTTCAGTGACCGGGCCTCCCACAACAGGGCCTCTCTTCCTGCGTCAATGGGCGCCTCATGAGTTAGTGCCTTCCTCCCACGATGCCTTGCAGCATGTCTATGGGCAGCGGGAAGATGATGGTGGAGTTCTTCTCAGCAGCGATGGTGGTCAGGGTCTGCAAGGTAGCGGAGCTGGAGCGCCGCCGGAGACTCTGTGATAACGAGGGCGGCTTCCTTCAGGGCCCTGGAGGCGTTCCTTTCACCCTCCGCTGCAATCACCTGGAAGAGAGGGAATCACAGGTTCCAGAAAGGCATTAAAATACACATGAAGTTGCCTTACACAGTCTGGGCTCAGACAACACAATAACCCACACTCAAGGGTTGAGTATGGGTTTACGTGTGGGTTGTTGTTGAACCATGGGTTACTGACTTTGGGCCAGTCACTGATTCTCAGTCTAACCTACCTCACAGGGTTGTTGTGAGGATAAAATGGAGGAGTGGAGGAGGATTATGTAAGCCGCCTTGGGTTCCTTTCAGGAAAAAAGACGGGGTATAAATATAATAAATAAAAAATAATAATAAAAAAATAACAAGTCATGGCTTGACTTGAGCGACCCCTGAAGAGAATCCATGGTTTGTTGTTGGGTTGTGAACTGTGGGTTGTTCATCATGGTTTGTTATCTTGGCTGGGTTCAGACAGCATGATAACCCACGATTCAACGACAGCCCACACTCAACCCGTCCTCACCCTTCTGAGCTTGGGTTATTGTGTTGTCTGGACCCAGTCTGACCTTCGGTCCACCTGTCCCAGTATTAACCAGTCTTGGCTCCCCAAAGTTTCAGAGCTGCAGGAGGTGTGCAACGGGATCACCTATCTCCCACTGCCTTTTTATTTTCCTAAAAACTGTGAGGGAATGGGAGATTTGGACCAGGGCTGTTTTTTTAAACCTTCCCCCCCCCCCCACCAATTCCCTAATGCAAATCACTCCTGTACTCCCACCCCCCTCCGGCCGCATCTAATAACAGTTTCGGGGTGGGGGGAACATCAGATTGGCCTGAAAATACGGTAAGCGGAGAGAAAATAACTTATGAGAAACAAATTATAAATAAATAATAAATAAATAATAAATTATGAGAAAATAACTCTGCTCATTTCTGAGCCAATCCAACAGGGGGAACTTGCTATCTCTATTTAGCACACACCAGCCTAGAAGGGGTGTGTGTGAGAGAGAGATTATCTGAAGACATAGACCACAGATCTAATAATAATAATAATAATAATAATAATAATACAGTTGTACAATGCTAATGCCAGACTTTGCTTCCTGCTTCCACTACACCACTGTCTTAAGTCAGTGTTCTCCTACCTTGGGTCCCCAGATGTTTTTGGCCTACAACTCCCAGCATGCCCCAGCCAGCATAGCTGGCTGGGGCATGCTGGGAGTTGTAGGCCAAAAACATCTGGGGACCCAAGGTAGGAGAACACAGGTCTAAGTGATGGCCTCCCTGGCAGGTCACCAATGAAAGTCAAGGTGCAGGATCTCCTACCTTGGCTCTCGCTTCGCGAGTAGCTTCGGCTTCAGCAGCCATGGCCCTCTGGAGCTGGATGGGCAGCTTCACGTCCTTGATCTCCACACGCTCCACCTTTATTCCCCAGTCATCCGTGGCATCATCTAGGATGGCCTGTTAAAAAAATATATGCGCAGGAACGTAGTCGCCTACCATGGTATGGATGGTGTGAGAGGTCATACTGACCAAACAGAAGTCACAGGAGCTGGGAGGTTTAAACGAGGCTCAATGGAGCCAATAAACCAAGGGTGCTTCCAGACAGACAGATCCTAGCACTACTAATCAGAAGACTTTGTGCAGCTATTCCATCTTTTCCTCCTTAACATATATTTTTTTTTGTGGAAAAGAGAAAAAAGACAGAAGCACTGGGGAAACGGGAGGAATACAAGTGGAAGCACAGATGATGTTGTGCCTGCGGAAACTAGGTTCCGAACTAGGCACAAGAGGAGAATCCAACTAAAGTTACGTTCGCGCAAGCCCAGTTGTGCAAGCAGTTGCACAACCCACATGCAAGCGGCTGTGCATTACACTTGTGCAACCTGTTGTGCAAGTGGTTGCATGTTATTCTTGTGCAAGGTGTTGCAAAAGCATAATGGAACCGTAATGGAATGCAGTGGAAAGACTTGGCAGAGCTCTGCTAGTACTATTCCAGTTTGCTGTTGGATACTGCCCAGAGACTATGGCATAAGAACGTTACACAAATACGGTATTAAACTTAGTTTAGAAAAAAGAGATGATGTGTTGGAAATATTTGACCTTCGATGTTTATACCATTGTATCTTCGTTTAATTTTCATTGCATATCAGACTTGTTAGTCACAAAGGTTTATTATATACTGGTCTCTGGATATCTGTCCTATTGAGATCTGCTTTAATTAGAGAGAAAAAGGTTAAAAGCAAGCAACCAGGATTATCAGGCTACTGAATTCTGCACTTGTTAGCCAGTTCCATGCTTGCAACATGACGACACGGTGGAAGACCTAATGGTTTTGTAGTGTGAATGCTTTACTGAGAGATTCCACTGCCTATAATAATTGTCTCAAGACATAGTTGTCTGCAAACAAGCCAGGACATTCAAACATTTCAGGCATCTAAAACTATTTAGGACAACAACAAAAAAGCCCACTAAATACTATGTTGTGCTCTGCCTGTCTTCCATGTGTACTGGACTATGTGCATTCAAGTTCCCTTTCTATCTCGCTAATAATTTTATTAAACCTTAAGTATAGCACAAAAGCCAGTGTGGCGTAGTGGTGAGAGTGTTGGACCGGGACTCAAGAGATCCGGGTTCTAGTCCCCGCTCAGCTATGAAACTCACTGGGTGACTTTGGGCCAGTCCCTGACTCTCAGCCTAACCTACCTCACAGGGTTGTTGTGAGGATAAAAATGGAGAGGAGGAAGATTATGTAAGTTGCCTTGGGTTCCTTGAAGGAAAAAAGGTGGGGTATAAATTTAATAAATAAAATAAATAAATAAAAATGTTAAGTTCGCCATATCCACAGAACAGACTTTCAGTTCCATACTCCAGATAGTCGACAGGAGGTGCTTCGAGACGAGGCTTTTCTCGTGCCATCACCCTGGCTCATTCATGGAATTTCATGGGTGGCCCAGATGTCGTTGTCTTCTTCTCCTAAACCCTCCTGTGTTTCCCCACCACTTCTTCCTTCTTTTTTTTCTTACTGCAGAAAATCCATTAAGGGACAAAAAAAAAAGTGGGAATAGCTTGCACAAGGCCTTCTAATTGGCAGTACTAGGAGCCTTCCTTCTGAATCTATACTAAGGCACCCAGGGTACCTTGGACATTGCTCAGCCATACTTGCATGTTGTGTGCAATTTCTTCTCTGTCGGAGAGGATCTGAGAGAGGTTCTTGGTCCCCAGAACGTTCCTCAGGGTGGTCTGAGCCAGGAGCTGAGTGGACACATTTGAGTAGGCGTTTTTCGTTACAGAAAAGGTGGCGTTGTAAACTCGGTAATAAACCACAGCATCCACAACAATTGTCACCGAATCTTTGGTAAGAATCTAGGGCAGAAATAGAAATGGGGAGAAAAAGGAATTCAGCACATGGATTAGAGAAGCAAAGCAACTGACTGAGTCGAAGCGTTTCACTAACAGCAAGTGCGCTAAGGGCATGTCCCTAGCAAGCAGGCTATCTGCTATTTAGACAATCACTGAGTAATTCATTTTCAAACAGGAAGATTATTGCTTTCCTTCTGTGCATTTGCTAATTTCCTTGATTGTGAAGGAATCACTTTTCATATTTGGTTTGTGATGCTACTGGTGGTGCAGACAGGTGTGTGTGTGTGTGTGTGTGTGTTTCTACCTGGCTAAATTGTTGGAGAAGACAGTGTTTAGCACTGGGTGTTAGTGCATTTAGGAGACTCTACACTGAACTGTTTCCCAAGGCTCTGTGCTTTTTTTCTGCCTGCACTCTTGACCACCGAGGACACTAGCTGAGGCCTGCGCTTCTATTCTATCCACTTGTCCGTTTTCAATAGGCCTCACGACGACAACTATTGAAATCCATAGACGTGAAGCAAGGGAAGTTTTGTAGTACCCAAGAGACCTTTCAGAAATGCAGAAATTACAGATGGAGGTGAGCCTGGGGAAGAGTACATTATGTACTGTTTGCAGTGGCAAATACATGACGCCATATGGTTCTTGGATCTCCAGCTAATTGACCTTAAGCTAGTTCTGTGATTGTGACGATCTACAGCAGGGCTCTCCAACCTTGGGTCCCCGGATGTTGCTGGACTACAGCTCCCAGGATTCCTTGCCATTAGCCATGCTGGCTGGGTATGCTGGGAGCTGTAGGCCAGCAACATCTGGGGCATGTTGGGAGTTGTAGGCCAAAAAACATCTGGGGACCCAAGGTTGGAGAACACTGCGAGTCTAGCAGTTTCAAAACACGGGCCAATTCCAAGAGAGGTCTCTGTACGGTGACAGTGGCGAGATGAGCACTTCCTTTGGGGACAAAGAATTCTGTGGCTGCAACCTAGCATGTAGAGAGCTCTTCTGAGTTTACACACATTATTTCACTATTATTATTCTTTACAACAACCATGTAAAGTAGGCCAGTATGATTTATGGCTGAGTGAAGATGGCCGCTCCATTTGCAGGCAGCAAATGGGTTTTTTTTTTTTTTTTTGCTGGCTTCTTTGGGGGGGGGATGCAAAATTTGCCAACAATTTTGGGGGGCACTTACTATTTGTGGCGGTTGTGGTTTCTTAACTTTTTTTTATGCCCCCCTCCAAATATTGCCCCTCCCTGCAGAGAACTTTCAGCTCAACTTTAAATATCACCACCACCATATTGAAGATGGGAAGAGACAGCGGCTCGCCTTGGGCCCTGCCAGCGCGTCCATGGCAGAGGTACAATCTGAACTGGGAATTTTCTGATCCGCAGCTCCAACTCTTAGCTAATGAGCTACGCCAGCTCTACGGTCCTAACACTTGAACCGTGAAAGAGGGCAGCGGAAATTCCAGCAGGCTGAGCTGAGGGAAAAGAGAGGGAGAGAGAGCAGGGCCCTTCCACCAGCCCTACTGCAAGAATTAATTATTCCCTTCTTCCCTCCCCATGCCTTTTTCCTCGCGTGCCGTGACTTTTTAGATTGGTACACCTGCGGGGCAGGGACTGTCTTGTTTAATTGTTCCTATGTAAGCCGCCCTGGGAGCCTTTTTGGCTGAGGAGCGTAGCGACATAAAAATACCTCAAATAAATAAATGAATGAAATATTGGAAAGCTGTGCAGGAGTGGGGAAGGGGACAGTCTAGGCTCTCCCTCGCGGGCGGTCTTCAAGCAGAGGCAGGGAGCCCTTTGCTGGGGATGCTCTTGCTCTGCTGGGGGGATGCTCTCGCTCAGGGTTACCCACATGAAGCAGGGGGTTGGACAGAAGATGGCCTACCAGGCCCCCCCCCCCCCCCCCAGCGCTAGGATTCCTGCCCATTCATGTCTGGTGTTCACAAGGGAGGAAAGAGGTCAAGGGAATGCGTACTTCCTGTGGTAGAACATCAAATAATTTGGTCCTCATGTCCACTGTGATAATCTGGTCTATGCAGGGCAAGACGAAGTATATACCTGCAGGAAAAGGTATTAGGGGCCATTAAATACAGCGCTCATATAACAACTGCTACGCATGGGCAAAAGAGAGACGCGGGACCCAAGAAAGGGAGGTAGATGGGGAGGCATCAATGTTTTAGCAATGTTTTTAGAAGGCTGGAGGGGGGGCATGATTTGGTTAAAATTGGGGGAGAGACTGGGGACTTGAACATTTCCGTAACCCACCACACACACACACACACACACACCTTTTCTCCATAGTTCAAGCACTGTTTTAGGCACACCCAAGGATGCCCAACAGAGGCATGGACTCATTTATTTGAAAAACACACACACACACACACCTACCTCTCTCCATGCCATGTCATGACTGTTTTCGGGAACCCCCCTCGGTTTGAAAACCAGTTTGCCCTTCAACACGAAAGCCGCAGCACGTGTGTCTGAGGGCAGAGCAAGTGCGCGTTTGGTGGCCACCGGCACAGGATCCCAACCTCCACATGTGCCACCCCTCTGCAAATTGGTTTTCAAAATCGTGATCAAATTGCCTCATTAGATGTTTTTATGTCGGAAAACACTTAGAACAGTTTAAAAAAAGCAGTGCCAACATCTAGTAAACAAAAAGGTGGCAGCGTTTGCAGGAGAGAAGCTGGAGGGATCTAAATGCTTAACCCTTTTCTCTCTGTCTCTCTCTCTCTCTCTCACACTCACACCACAAATCAAGAGTTCCAAGATACGTTTAATAATCAAATGAGGGGCTTGGGTAGGGGACAGGAAAACACAGACACCTCATTCCACATGTGCAGGTGGGTGAAGGGTTGGGTCCTGTGTTTTGGTACCAAGCAAATAGCTCCTTCCAAGCATCATGGGTCTAATGCTTCTTTGGACACATGGAACTGAACTATGCGGGCCTTGGGATCACAACCAGTCCAGTGGGAAGGGGACAACAGAAGAACACTTGCGGCAGACAAACGAGAGAGACAATCACCACGTTACTGGTGGTCCGCTGGACCACAACGTAAGATATTCACCTGACCCTTTTGGCCCTCTTTTTCGGATATGTCCCAGCCTAAAGATGACGGCTCGCTCGTAGTCCTTGATGACCTGCAATGGGAAAAGATGTCACAGATTGTTTTCCGGTGTGTGGGCTTCCCCCCCCCCCCCCATACCACACATTTCAGTCTATTTTGTACTATGTTCACAACATCAACATTTGCCACATACAGGACAGAATACAGACGTTCCAGAAGGTCATTAAGTTTTATAAAGTGTAAGAAGAATTACGCACAGTGATTCCTTTCATGCAAAATGGTTAAAGTTTATATAACCTTTTCAGAACATTACAGGAAAACATTTTGTTTTCCAAAGGCTGTTGGCAGCATGGAAACAAGTTCTGGCTTACTATTTATTTTTTATTTCATTCTTTTCATTCATTCCTTTCATTTATTACATTTCTATACTGCCCAATAGCCAAAGCTCTCTGGGTGGTTTACAAAGACTAAAAACCTTAAAAATATAATATTATGCATAATATTCAATTTAATTCAATTCTGTTTATTACAGTCAATGACCAGTATAAAACATAGTACAAAAACATAGTACATAGTATAAAAACGTTTACATACAAACATATAGGTGTATTTATATACTGCGTTTCTGAGCCAAAAGCCTTCTTAAAGCAGTTTACAAAATTAAAAAAGAAAAACATCAACAATTCTCTCTCTCTCTCTCTCTCTCTATATATATATATATATATACACACACACACACACCATCCTTAACCATGAAAAAATAGCAGCAACCCCTAAAAGTCTTCAAGTATAGGCCTGCGTCAATCAGTTAAAAAAAAGATTCAAACAGCCAGGTCTTGACATTCCATTTAAAAACAGTCAAGGGGGCCAGCCACACCTCCAAAGGTAGCGAATGCCACGCTGACGGGGCCACCACTGAAAAGGCCCTATCTTTTAAAAAAAGAAAAATTAAAAAAAAAGAAAAACAACAAAAATATATGTTAAGGAGGAAACAATGGCTCTTGGTCCAACACCTGCTCAGGGGTTGTCGTGTCATGCGAACGTGGCAAGAGTGGGTTATACCCTAAAACAGACCAGAGGTTGCATATTCAAAATGGCGGCCGCATGTGTCACCGCCTCACTGTGTCGTGTCGTCCGAATAACCCCAGTAGGTCTTACTTCTTAATAAACATGCATAGGATTGCACAGTGATTGTTTTATTTCTTGTCTGTTTTTTGGGGGGACTCAGTGGCTTTTATTTATTTATTAATTATTATTAATTATATTTATACACCACCTTTTTTCCTCCAAGGAACCCAAGGCGGCTTACATAATCCTCCTCCTCCTCCTCTCCATTGTACCCTCACAACAACCCTGTGAGGTAGGTTAGGCTGAGAGTCAGTGACTGGCACAAAGTCACCCAGTGAGCTTCATGGCCAAGTGGGGACTAGAACCCGGATCTCCCGAGTCCCAGTCCAACACTCTCACCACTACGCCACACTGGCTTTTGTGCTATATTTAATAATAAAATTATTAACGAGATAGAAAGGGGAACTTGAATGTACATAGTCAATGTAGGTTTTTAGATTCCCACCAGAGACTGATTTGAAGAAATGGCCATGCGTGGAAAAAAACCCTCAGTTTAAGGTAGGAATCTTTGTCAAGAATCTATTGCTACAGCTGGTCAGAGAAGAGCTGTTTTAAAAACAGACCTTGCCTTCCACGCACATTACTAGCCACTCTGTTGAGTCTCTGTGCAACCCGCATGATTTCATTCGGGTTCCATGATTTCATGGAAGGCTGGAAGGTAAAATGTATTGAACGGGAAAGCACTGGAATCTACTGCTGGTATATTTTTCGGGGTCAGTTTACTTTATACAGTCAGCCAAGTCACCACTTCAGTGGGGGCTTGCAAGTTTAAATGCTCTGCTGTGCTACATGGACTTCAGAAAAGTGGCGCATCAGGCAGAAGGCTGGGTTAAATTCCCCCTCCCCCATGCTAACTTTTTATGTGAAAGGGAGGTAGGTTTGCCAAGTCACCTCTAAGCACATCCATATGGATACGGGAAACGTAAAAAAGACCAGGATGTAGGAAAAGATGATTAGGATCCATTCACATACTCCGAAACTATGGATGGAGATCCCTGGAGGGAAAAAAAAAGAAAAGGTGGATACATTTCTCAGTTAAATACAATTCTACTACTTCTATGTGGTTAGAAAATAAACATTTCTGAACCCGGAAAAAAAAACCCACCTTGAATTCTGTGACCTCTATATGAAGGCACCCTCATTGTACGTACCCAGCATCTGGTATTCAGATAATAAATACTGCCTTAACACGAAGTTTCCATTTCACTATCAGGGTTGATAGCCACTGACGGATAGACATATTCTCCTCCAAAAAATTCATCTCATCTCGCTTTAAAGCCATCTATGCCTGTGTCCCTCACTACATCTTGAAGCAGCAAATTCCATGTATTCTGCTAGTAATGGAAAAGGCCTGGCATCAGTTATCCAGTAACCTCCAGGTGAGACTACTGTAAACCGCTATACATGAGGCCACCCTTGAAGACTGTTTGGAAACTAGAGTTAGTGCAGAATGCAACTGCTAGAACACTGACTGGGACTGGGACTTATATAACCACATTACGCTTCTGCTAGGCCAATTGCCCTGGTTTCTAGGCCCAATTCGACGGGCTGGTTTTGACCATTAAAGCCCTTCAGGAAACAAGCGAGAGGAGTAACACACACCTCGATAAGCTCCACAACTGAAGGAGAAATGGGGCATTTTCAAGATGGGGTGTGTGTGTGTGTGTGGGCAAAAGGTGATGCTTCCTACATAAACATTTTCCTGCAAGGTTCCTGGATAGCCCCCCCCCCCCCCACCAAGTATGACCAAGCGTCCACTTATGAATGCCACAATTCAGTACTAAATATAGCTCAGCTTGTCTGAGTGTGGAAAGCTAAGCAGGGTCAGGCCTGGTTATTACTTGGATGGGAGACCCCCCTCCTCTAGTTTCCTGCATTCAGCAGGGGGTTGGACTCGATGGCCTTGGAGGCCCCTTCCTACTCTTATGATCTATGAATACACACCCCACGTCTTCAAGGCAACCAGAGATTAACAATAAATACAAAGGATTTGGTAATGGGGCCTCTGTTAGGACAATACTTACCAACTTTCTTTCCCCACACAGGAGGGATTTACCACCCCATACACTTTAGCGGGATCTTTACCCACTTGTTAGTTTGTTTGGGTGACACACCGTGTCAGTTATCCAGTAACCTCCAAGTGAGACTACTATACATGAACCGCTATACATGTATAGTAGTCTCATCCACATGAAGATTTTAAAGTTCAGCCATTGTTTCCTCTCTTCCCAAAGCTGCAGATCACTACAAACTTTGCAAGTCTTATTTGAAGCAATAGAAGACTTAAACTTTATTAAATTTAAAACTTAACATTTATTTGCATAGCAAAGCAGCCCCCAAGTTCCTTAAGTCATGAACGAACCTGTGGTTGTTTTGCCATGCAAATTAATATCTCTCTCAACTGAAATTGAGTTGTATCCAACGCATGCCACCAATCCATCCTTCATCCTGCCATCTGCTCAAAAAGATTATCATGTTGCTGCAGAAAATGGTTAATAAAAATTTTGCTTTTAAATCCAGCGAGTAGCCACCTAAAAGGCTGGTAATAGCAATGACATTTAGGACGGGGAAACAAACAAGTCCCTGGATACATCTTTTATACTTGGCACTTGCTGCTAAAATTCCTCCAGGATATAACTTTTTGGTGACGCAGTTTCTTTAAATATATGGGGTGCTGAGCTTTGCTTCTGTAATTCTTCAAACACATTCTTTTCAGTGCAAAGTTCAGTTGCAAAGGGAGAAGGCACAGAAAGTTAAGAGGTCTGCAAAGCTGGATCACAGAGCATGGAATGTGTGTGTGTGTGTTTATACGTGTGTGTGTGTGTGTGTGTGTGTGTGTGTGTGCGTGTGCACACACACACACACACCCCTTCTGAAACAGAACCCAGGGATTTTGATCAAAATTGGAGCATTCTTAATTTAAAATGAACTTTCTGGTCCATAAGGTAATAGAGAAAAAAAATTCCCCTAAAACTTATAAAGGCCATATGGTTAGGGTCTATATTCCATCTCACTCAAAACAGCTGTCACCCAAAGCCCATACAGACCCCCAGCCAGCTCCTTTTTCATGAGAGAGGCCTTATCCAGTTTCAAACAAATGGTCCTGAGCTCTCCCACCAAGAGGGGGCCATGTGAGCCCTTCAGCTCACCACCACTGGCTATCCCCACCAGAGGAAGGCAGAGAAATCCCTTCCTGATGGCTGAAGTGGCTCAGGGATGAGGTGGAAACACTTTGCACATTCTCAGAGGCACTAATAGTGTTCCCCACATCTCATCCTAGAGAGCAGGTTCCAAGTCTCAGCCATTGCTCAGACTGAGTTTCCCCCCACACACAGACACACTTCAAACACTACCGCAAAAGTCAGGGGGGGGGGAAATAGGCACTCCCTTCGTGGTGTGGCTATTCAGTGCTGAGATCAGGCACACTATGCCTATATGTACACCAGCTGCTGGGGAACATGGGCAGGAGGGCGCTGTTGCCCTCGTGTCCTGCTTGTGGGATCCCATGGGCATCCGGTTGGCCACTGTGGGGCACATAGAATGCTGGACTAGATGGACCCTTGGTCTGATCCAGCAGGGCTGTTCTTATGTTCTTACACTCTGTGCATGCTCAGAGGTACGGTGGGTTTATAGCTAGCTACACCCCAGGCTCCGGGGAATATAGATTCTGGGGCTCACACATAGTGGCTCAGATTAACCCCTGCGGGGGGGAGGAGGGGGGAAGGAGGACCCACCCACGGATCCCAGCTCAGAACAGCGACCCTCCAGTCCAGATGCCAATTCTTTTCTAATGCAACGTAGCAGCGGTCCGCGCGAAAGAAAGGCCTCTGCACTCGCTCAGAGGCACGCTATGCTGATCGGCAAGGGCCGCTGAAGGGAAGGGGGAGAGAGGAGAGAGACTCTCTGCAGAAAGACCCCCGAGATGAGGGGGAAGCAGAGGGAGGGAGGAGCCCCAAGAAGAGCCGCCCGCCCCTGCGCGCCCCTCACCCGCTCCCGGGCCGGCGTCCGCCTTTCCCCGCGCGCCCCTCTCCACGTCCTCCAGGACGCCCACGGAGCCGCTCATCTCGGAGGCGGCTCCTGTCCTGCGGTCCAGCGTCCGCGGCAGCGCAACCGGGGCCCGCACCGGCGGCGGTGGCGGCTCCGCTCCGCTCCACGCTCGCTCGGCCCAGTCCCGCCGGCCCTGCACGTGTCTGCTCAGAAGCCCCGCCGGGCTAGACCGGCCTGAGGCCCACGCCCAGGGCGCGCGCGCGCCGCCGCCCGGCCCAGCCCGTGCACGCCCCTATAAGGCTCACCCCCCCCTCTCCACAGCCGCACACGGCCGCCCGGTGGGGCCAGTTTTAGGGAGAGGGAGGAAAGCCGGGCCAAGCTGGGTGGGAGAGGCTCTTTGCGCACAAGCATCCCTTATAAACTGATAATTCTGGGGGGGAAAAAATCCAGCGGAAGGGAAATGGAACCTTTATGCCCATTTATCCTCAAGAGAATGTCAGTCAGTCGGTGGATTGTATTGCATTTGCATGTAACCATAGGTTCTTACAAATTTGCCGCCGCCACCACCACCACAACAAAAATGACCTTCCCCCGCATCTGCAGCTGTGGGCGGGGAGAAATTTTGCAGTCGTGGGGGTTGGAGAAGCGAGACTTACCAGTTCTCGCAGGTACGCCTCAGGTAGGGGGGGCGGGGTTACAGGAGCCAATATTAGGACCTGCAGCACCGCCCCACACCCTCTTTGTTCTTATTCTTCGCAGCTCTCCTCCTTCCGCCACCGATCCAGAATTCATCGGCTACTACGAGGAACACGTGCACGGTCAGCTAAGGGGATGGAAGAGCGGAAGGGAGGGTAAAAGGGTGGGGGTCTAAGACACAAGAAAAAGCCCAATACATAACTTAAGCCAGCTGCCGCTTGCAAACCACAAGCAGCATGGCCATCCTTTTAAACCTGCGTGAGGGCAACGAGCAGTCACAGCCACCACGGAGGGGTTGGCCGAGGATCGGACGGGACTTCCCTCGCCGGGCTGCCCGAACCCAAAGGCCCCACCGCGCCGCCAAGGAGCGGCGCGGTACAGCTCCGCTTCCGTCCGCACGGGCCCTCGAAGCAACACAGAGCCACACACATTAAGTCCGGGAGTGGGGAGTGGGGGGGGGGGAGACCGTCCCTCGCCTGCACTTTGCAAGGAAACCCCAATGGCCGCCTTTTACATCGGCCGGCTGGGCACCGGCAGCAGCTCGGCCTGAGGGGGTGCGGCGGGTGCGGCGCTGCCCCCCTCCCCCCGCGCTCACTTCGTCCGGCCGGGCGCGCAGGGCAGCTCGGCCGGCACAACTAAATCGGCCGCAGCGTGGGCGGGGGCGATGCACCCCCCCCCCCGGGCAGCGGCCACCTCTGGGCGGGCCGGCCGCGCGGGCGCACGCAGCACGTGGCCTGGCCTGCCTGGCTGCTTCGGCGGGGGCGGGGGCTGATACAGCGGCAGGGCGCCACCTCCCCCCCCCCACTGGCGGCCGCTTCCACTGCCGAGCTGCCGCGGGCGGTTCGGCAACTAGTTTGTCCGGCTGGGCTCGGAAAGGAGCCCGGCCGACACATCCACCGCGGCCTCATGGGGGGGGGGCAGGGGCAGTGGCCACCCCCGGACTGGCCTGCCGTGACAATAAGAGTGGCGCGGCCTGCGCTCGGCCCCCGCGCATGCACGGGACGCCGCCAGGACACCCCCCCCCCCCGGGCAGCACCCTCTTCAATGGCCCCCCCGCACCACCGCGATACGGCGGCCGGGCATATGCTTACTGTTCTTACGGTAAGGGTTAAGCATATGCTTCTTACGGCATATGCTAACTGTTTACTTTATTTTGTCAATTTAGCGAGCCAACTACCCGAAGAAATGCCTTCAAAGAGAAAATCAAGCAGCAAAAGCAACAAGAGTGCTATATTGAAGAATACGGTCCAAAAGCATCCACCCAAGCGCTCACGTAACCTGGTGACATACTCATCCTCGTCCGACGAAGAAGAGATCGACTTATCTACCCTCATACACCAAGTCGAGGCAGCTGAAGAGGCAGCAAACCAGTTGGGTGGACACCGTGCCCCTGGTACACAGGTGAGTGGCGAAAAGTTGCGCACAAGAGGTCAAATCCAACGTGCATTATGGCATTCCCTTGCAGATCGCATCGATGCGGTAGAGGCTACGACCAATGCAGCTGTCCGACAAAAATACGCATCACCCGGTGTCAGCCCCAGGGATAGGAGAGATGAACATCATCCCAGATGGTCTCCCAGCAACGACAGGGCGAGTACATACAGAAGCCAACAAGCAGGGACCAACAGCGACAGAAGCCCCCCCTATGCACAAGAACAGGAACCTCACCCTGGACCGTCAACGCGTGACGGTGAGTACACGAGACATGATGCACTGGGCGGGGGCTCTGACCAACACCAGGCTAGGTACAGGCACACCTCTGCTAATTTACACCCCCCCACAACACCTGTGACAAGGCAAACACCAGTCAGAACGGTGACACCCGGTGCACCCCAGGTTTCACTGCAGGAATTTGTCAACATCTTAGCACAAGCATTAGGGGGTCTTAATTCCGGGTCAAATGTCAGGGGGCAGTCGCAGGTAGCTGGGAACAATAACACGAATGCCGGCAGCCCCGACAGACCGACGACGGCAAATACAGGTCAGGCAGAGCATCAGGGTACACCCAACACTTGGGCTGTCTCTAATACAGCATCTATTGCGGCGGCAGAAGCAGGCCAAACACATAAGGACAATGCCATCCCAACGAACTCAATTGACACACAACAAGTGGCCCTCAATACACTTCCCAACCCACATGCAGGTGGCACCTCAACTCTGGCCGAGGCATGCGCACCAGCGTGGGGCGGACCAAACACACACGGTACGATGATGGGTTTTGCACCGGCAGCTGTAGATAACTACCCAAACTCAGCTGCCGGAAATAGATATCACGGGGGGCCGTCATTCCCACTTGGCTTCCATCTATCTCAATCCACAAGGGACAAAATATTGAGGGGTGAGTTCATTGACATGTTCTCCCTTTTGCAAAGGGAACCTGAAACCCATGAATTAGAGAAGCTTAGTGACACAGAGAAAGAAAAAGCAAAAAAGAAGAAACCCCCGCGCACATGGTCTAACTGGCTGGCGGGATACCTGACTTACTTGGGAATAGTTCTACAGAAATACCCAGAAAAAGGTGTCGTACTTGTTAAATACCTGGACATAATATTTAGAGCATACTCCTGCTCCGAAGAACCAGCGTGGCTGCAGTATGACGAGGCCTTCCGTGAGAAGGCTGCAGCAGATCGGTACATCAGATGGGACATTAAGGACAGTGACATATGGATGGAATACACAAGTCCAGCACGGCCGATGTTTGGGGAAAGAGCGGCCACCGGGCACGTCATGGCTAAATACCAGGGATCCACCGGGGCGTACAACCCTCCGGGTCAGCCGGTTCAACCCCGGCCAGTCTGTTGGGATTTCTCAAGGGGAGACTGCAAACGATCCAGATGTAACTTCAGACACGCCTGTGGGCTTTGTGGAGCAGCGCATGCCGTCAGCACATGCCCCAAGCTTAAGCCCCATAAGGGCCAACCCAGAGCAAGCAACCAGAACAATTTCCCACACGGAACAGGACAGTCCCAGGTTCCCAAAGGGCCCCAGTCCAATTAAATTACAAGCTCTATTGCCTCTATTAGACATCTACCCTCACAGGGAAGATGCAGGCTATTTATACCATGGCTTTAAATACGGCTTCAGAATCCCATACACAGGTCCGCGACTACATTGTATGGCCCCCAATCAAAAATCAATTGCCGAGCTCCAGCACGTAGCACTAGACAAAATTTAAAAAGAAATAAAAGAGGGGAGGGTCCTCGGCCCTTTTGACGCGCTCCCTATGCCATCCCTCCGGGTGTCCCCGCTGGGCATAGTCCCTAAGAAGGCACCAGGTGAATATCGTTTGATACATAACCTGTCATTTCCTAAGGGCGCCTCTGTGAATGATGCAATCCCCGAGCATCTATGTTCGGTGAAATATGCATCATTTGATTCAGCTGTGGCAATGGTCCGAAATTGTGGACCAGGCGCCCTGATGGGAAAATGCGATATTAAATCAGCCTTTCGTTTGTTACCAGTGCACCCACAAGACTTCGACCTGTTAGGCTTCCATATACAGGGCCAGTTCTTTTTCGATAGAGCTATGCCGATGGGGTGTTCCATCTCTTGTTCGGCATTCGAGCGGTTCAGCTCATTTTTGGATTGGGCAGTACAGAACAGAGCTAAGCTCACGCATGCAGTTCACTACCTAGACGATTTCCTGTTTGCTGGCCCACTCTACTCCAACCAATGTGCGAGACTTATGCATCAATTCCGCATACTATGCAATACAATTGGAGTACCATTGGCACATGAAAAGACTGAAGGACCAGCAAATAGGCTAACCTTCCTGGGTATAGAATTGGACACAGTGCAACAGTGTTCCAGGCTACCCGAGGAGAAGATCAAAGCCTGCGGGGAAAAATCAACAATACATTGCATTTAAAAAAGATCACGTTAAGAGGGTTGCAGGAACTGGTGGGACATCTCAATTTTGCTTGTAGAGTAATCGCACCAGGTAGGGCTTTCTTGCGCCGTCTGTGCAATGCCATGCAAACCTTGACTCGACCACACCACAGGTTGCGGGTATCGGCATCCATCAGAGCCGATCTGCAAATATGGGCCAGATTCTTGACACAATTCAATGGTGTTTCATTTTGGAGACAAGACAGGTTATTAGACGCTGAGTTTAGGGTCCAATCAGATGCATCCGGCACCTTGGGTTTCGGGGCCATCTTGGGGGAGCAGTGGTGCGCAAAAGGCTGGCCAGAGCAATGGAAATCCTCTGAACTGGTGCGTGACCTCACTTTTCTAGAATTGTTCCCGGTGTACGTAGCCATGCACATCTGGGCAGAGCAGCTCTCCAATTCTGTGGTACATTTCCTCTGTGACAATCAGGCAACTGTTCAAGTAGTTAACTCACTTACCTCAAGGAATAACAACGTGATGTGTCTAGTGAGGACCATCACGATGCAGTGCCTCAAATTTAATATTCTGTTCCGAGCTCGACATGTGCCAGGATTAGACAACGGAATCGCCGATGCATTATCACGAAATCAAATGAAAAGATTTAGGCAACTAGCCCCATGGGCTTCTGAACTTCCTATAATGATGCCAGACTATCTTTGGCAGATTGGAGGTCTGCGGCTGAAAATGCCATCATGAGTTCCCTGGCGCCCAGTACGCGGGCAGCCTACGACAGGGCAGGTAGGGAATTTCAAAACTTCAGAGTAATGAACAGTGTACCTGAGACATGGCCCATTCCAGCGGAACAGCTGATACAATTCTGCGTGTATGCTAGGAAACAAGGTGCATCCGTACGCAGACTGAGAGCAAAACTATCAGGCCTGGCATTTTTAGCCAAAGCTAGGGGCTGGGGCGACAACTCGAGGGACTTTAGGTTAAAGAAGATGCTAATTGGATGGTCACGACAAAACCCCCAGCACCTGATGCGAGAATCCCCATATCGCCAGAAGTACTTATGGGCTTACATTCACAGTGGCCAGGCATATGTAAGTCTAACTATGAAGCAGTTTTGTTATACGTGTCCTTTTTTGTTTTCAGGTCATCTTTGAGTTTATTGTGAAGCCACATTGGCTTCTTCTGTTGCCCTCTGCCTTTTTTCCTTGTGGGAATTGTTTGCAATTGTGCCTTTAAAATTTCCTTTTTTAAAAACTCCCACCCCTCCTGGGCTCCCTTTCTCGTGAGAGTCACTTGCCATGGGATCTTACTAATCATTGTTCTGAGTTTGTTAAAATTGGCTTTCCTAAAATCCAGGGTACGTGTTTGGCTACACTCAGCTTTTGCTTCCGTTAGAATCAAGAACTCAAGTATAACATGGTCACTTTCCCCCAGAGTTCCCGAAACTGCCACTTTATCCACTAACTCGTCTCTGTTGGTTAAAATCAGGTCAAGGATAGCCGATCCTCTAGTTCCTTCCTCCACTTTCTGTAGGAGGAAGTTATCAGCAGCACAGCTCAGGAATTTCTTGGAGGGGCCATGTTTGGCTGAATAAGTCTCCCAACAGATATCAGGGAAATTGAAGTCTCCCATTACTACCACATCGTGCCTCCTTGAAACAATGGCAATTTGTTTTTCAAAAGTTCCATCCTCGTCTTCTCCTTGATTGGGTGGTCGGTAGTAGACTCCAACCGCCATGTTCGTTTTATTCTTTGCCCCCTTTATTTTAACCCAGATGCTCTCAATGGGGCTGCCAAGCTCCTCTTCCTGTATCTCTGTGCAGAGATACGTATTTTTAACATACAGTGCAACTCCACCTCCCTTTCTGTTGCTTCTGTTCCTTTTGAACAAGTTATACCTTTCAACATCAAGGAAAGGTGGCCAGCGGTCCAGATCACCTGGTCTCACATCCTACCACGACAATGCTGGAGAAACAATGCAAATCCCCGGATTATGAACAGAGCAGCCAGAAGGGTTAACAGAGAAATTGTGAAAGGACTGGGGGGCGAGGGTTATAATGTACCCCATCCTGATATTGTATTGGCCCGGAGGGAGCTGTACCGCATTGATGGAATCCATTTGTCCGACAAAGGTAATGATGTATTTATCAAGGATCTGCAACTGGAACTTATTCCTGGCAGGTGGGGGAGAGGGGACTAAGCAGGCGCTGGTCCCTCTCTGGCGGGTAAGTGCGGGTTAGGGTATGGATAGGGTGAGGTGAGCATCCCTGGCACCATTCAGGTGACAGGCGGTTTCAGGATGCCTCAGATGGATGGGTCAGTAGGCTCAGACAGCTGGGGGTCAGGAACGCCTGTGAGGCCTTTGTTCTCGCCAAGCTTGTTGTCGTGGGACTCCCGAGAGGGAGCGACGCAACAAAGGCTCCCAACACTGGAAAGTGCAAAAGGGGGAGGCGGCGGATTTGATGCTCCGCCCAAGTGCATAACAGAGCGGCCTACCAGGCCAGGAATAGAATAGAATAACCCGCACTCGATCCCTTTGCAGTTCATTGTATGTAAATATGTAAATAAACGTGGCCCAGTTAAACACCAACTGATTGTCTCGATTCTTCATTTCCCACCTGTACGTCCGCAATGACCTTCCCCCGCATCACGTGCAGCTGTGGGCGGGGAGAAATTTTGCGGACGTGGGGGGAGGAGAAGCAAGACTTACCAGTTCTCGCAGGTACGCCTCAGGTAGGGGGGGCGGGGTTACAGGAGCCAATATTAGGACCTGCAGCACCGCCCCACACCCTCTTTGTTCTTCGCAGCTCCCTCCCTCCCTCCCTGTATTCAGTATGGGCTCCTCTGGTCGCCGTTAAGGGGCCGAGTAGGAATTTTGGCTTATCCCTATTAGGGGGGTGGGTGCGTTTCGCCTACTCCATACTACTGCAGGGTTGGGAGTATTATAGTTAGGGCACATAGCAAGAAAAATGGTCACAGATAGATAGTTGGCAGGTAAGTGCGGGTTAGGGTATGGATAGGGTGAGGTGAGCATCCCTGGCACCATTCAGGTGACAGGCGGTTTCAGGATGCCTCAGATGGATGGGTCAGTAGGCTCAGACAGCTGGGGGTCAGGAACGCCTGTGAGGCCTTTGTTCTCGCCAAGCTTGTTGTCGTGAGACTCCGAGAGGGAGCGACGCAACAAAGGCTCCCAACACTGGAAAGTGCAAAAGGGGGAGGCGGCGGATTCCTCGCCACCTCCCGGTTTTTGATGCTCCGCCCAAGTGCATAACAGAGCGGCCTACCAGGCCAGAATAGAATAACCCGCACTCGATCCCTTTGCAGTTCATTGTATGTAAATATGTAAATAAACGTGGCCCAGTTAAACACACGATTGTCTCGATTCTTCATTTCCCACCTGTACGTCCGCAAAAGACAGCCACAGAAAGGAAAAGATTGAACAAGCTGCTCAGATCAGTTCCCCATGGGCGCAATCTACCAGAAACAGTTTTTAGGAGTTGTAGGCCAAAAACATCTGGGGACCCAAAGTTGGAGAACACTGATCTACAGAAACGGTTTTTAGGACCTTTGCTCTAATCTTTTTAGCAGCCACTGTGAATAAGGCAAGTTGATTAGTTACATAAGGGTCCACATCTAGGAGTAGTTTACACATCTGCTCAGCCAAAGTTCTTGGGGAGAAGTCTGCTGGGATGTTAGGTAAAATTAATAAGACCTCAGCTGACTAGAATTGCTGGGACCAGGCAACATTCCTAAATTTCTAACAATTCGCCTTTTTTTCTTTCTTTTTTTTTAAGTTCCTTCTGGTAGAGTTGGAATGAGTGGAAACTGATTTTTGGCTGAGCGACCAATTCCCATTCTGGTTCCCAGTGGGAAGTCACATTCTTGCCATGGCATCCCTGCAGAGAGCCAAGTGGAATTTGAAGGCTAGTGTTTTGCACTTTTATTGGAGTGATCTGAATACAGATTCTTGCTGGCGCTCTTTCTGGGTCTTGAGGGGGGGAAAATATATTCTTAGCCTAAGTAACCTCTGAGTTGCAATGATACAAAAATATGTTATACAACAAAATCCTCAAAATAATAGTACTTTTGGACTATTGCCACAGCTTGTCCACAGGGGTGGCTTAGCATTACATGTACGTGTGAACCCGCCCAGTGTGTGAATTGTGGGTGTCGGTTGCCCAGAACTATAACGGAAAGGTACAAAGACAAGGGAAAATGCTAGATTTAATTGGCACTCTAATCAATTTAATTAGATCAGGGATGGGGAACATGTGGCCCTCCACATGTTGCTGAAGTACAACTTCCATCATCCCTGACCACTGGCCAGGCTGACTGGAGCTAGTGGGAGTTGGAGTTCAACAACATTTGGAGGGCCACACCTGCCCCAAGCTGGATCTAGATCAGTGTTCTCCAACCTTGGGTCCCCAGAGGTTTTTGGCTTACAACTCCCAGCATGCCCCAGCATGCCAGCATAGCTGGCTGGGGCATGCTGGGAGTTATAGACCAAAAACCTCTGGGGACCCAAGGTTGGAGAACACTGATCTAGACGTTTGAATGCAGATAGGAAGGATAGGGCTTGGCCCCCTCAGGGTTTTTCTAGGCCCATGTTCTGATTCTTCAGGAGGTTTAAAAAAGAAGTCGTCTCTGGCTCTTTTACTTGTGGAGAGATTAAGAACATATGAGTATCTGGTGAGCCCTGCTGGATCAGACCAAAGGTCCATCTTTGTCCAGCACTCTGTTCCCACAGCGGCCAACCAGCTGCCCGTGGGAAAATCACAAGTAGGACATGAGTGCAGTAGCAATGTTGCAATGTTCCCGCCTTTTCGTGTGGTTTGGCGAGTGGTTGCATAGGCACTGGGATGATTGACAAGCACTTCACAGAATTTTTAAAAACATACAAATGCATTTCATTTATTAACATTAAATTAAATCACTTTAAAAGTGTTAGATGACTTATTTTGGTTGTTGCTGTTTTGCACTTGGCTCTTGGAATCATAGAATCATAGAAAAGTAGAGTTGGAAGGGGCCTACAAGGCCATTGAGTCCAACCCCCTGCTCAATGCAGGAATCCAGGTCAAAGCATCCCCAACAGATGGCCGTCCAGCTTCACCTTGAAGGCCTCCAGAGTGGGAGAGCTCACCACCTCCCTAGGTAATTGGTTCCATTGACTTATCGCTCTAACAGTCAGGAAATTTTTCCTGATGTTCAGGTGGAATCTGGGTTCCCCTGTAACTTAAACCCATTATTCCGTGTCCTGCAAACTGGGATGATTGAGAAGAGATCCTGGCCCTCCTCTGTGACATCCCTTCAAGTACTGGAAGAGTGCAATCATATCTCCCCTCAGTCTCCTCTTCTGAAGGCTAAACATGCCCAGTTCCCTCAGTCTCTCCTCATAGGGCCTTGTTTCCAGTCCCTTTACCATCTTTGTTGCCCTCCTCTGAACCCTTTCCAGTTTGTCTGCATCCTTCTTAAAGTTTGGTGCCCAGATGAGGGGGAACTAGTATTTCACTTGATCTGGAAGCCATACTTCTATTAATGCAGCCCAAAATAGCATTTGCCTTTTGCAGCCACATCGCATTGCTGGCTCATATTCAGTTTGTGATCTACCACAATTCCAAGATCCTTCTCACTTGTATTGTTGAGCCAAGTGTCCCCCATTCTGTAACTCTGCATTTGGTTTCCTCTCCCTAGGTGCAGCACTAGGCATTTA
Organism: Shinisaurus crocodilurus; assembly: GCA_021292165.1. Taxonomy (NCBI): domain Eukaryota; kingdom Metazoa; phylum Chordata; class Lepidosauria; order Squamata; family Shinisauridae; genus Shinisaurus; species Shinisaurus crocodilurus. The sequence continues at coordinate 476,985 of JAHFWL010001192.1, read as the reverse complement.
TCCCTATTAAATTTCATTCTGTTGTTTTCAGCCCAGCTGAATGACAACATCTCTACGTTCGGCCGTATTAAAATGTTAGACGTAGTCAGTCGCTTGCCTTCTTTTTCAGGTTCTACTCTTAAAAATGTATTTAAAAATAATTAAAAATAAAATGTTCAGAGCAAAGATACACAGATCCTATTATCTGTCCATGCTAATGGCCCTGCATGCACAGACTCAAGCCATTAGATTCATGGAAGTTTAGCCATGCCCAAAGAAATGGATAAAGGCATGAAGCTTATTTAAGCGCTTCAAAAACAATGTAGGAATCACTCACAGACACACACACACACACACACGGCAAGTGGAAATACACTGACAAGATCAATATGTTTTTCTGTTTCTAGTTTAATATTTAGGTTGCACAGAACTATTGTGTGTGTGAGAGTACGGGATGTGGTATTCTCTGGGGCTTATTTGGTAATGCATCCTAAGCAAATCTGGTTCCAGTCAAAGTTGATGGTAGTAATACTTAGTAGTCAGTGAGTTTGCAATTGAGCCATTAACACCATCCCTGTCTATTAAAGTTGTAGAGAATTTGTATTTGGCTTCATTCCCTTTCCACTTGCTGTGCGGTTCTTCTTTTCTGATTCAAGAAATGAGCAACTTTTTTGCTGTTCTGATATGGGGTTCTTTCTCCTCTTCCTCCCTGCAAATCTGGAGAATAGAAGCTTCTGCTAAAGTCTCCATGGACACTTCAGATTCTTAACCCATATGCAGGTGATGTGATGCACATGACACAGCACTCCAAAACAAAACAAAATACCAACAATAGTGCATACAGTTTATAATTTTATAGATTAAAAATAAACATTTTAAAATGTGAAACCTTTTGGCCTAAAACACCAGCTTCACATTATAGCCAGTTCTATGGCTGGATAGCTTTCTGCCTCATCTCATACAATTACAGGCCTGGTAACAAGCACGGGAAATCATATACATGTATATGATCATACAAACAAGCTTTTCTTGAAGCACAGTGAGTTGGGAAGCTGGAAGGGCAAAAACCCCGGGTTCTTGAATGTGAAATGGAGTGAGGGAGCATGCAAAGATATCCATTTATTTATTTATTATATTTATACCCTGCCTTTTTTCCTGCAAGGAACCCAAGGTGGCTTACATAATCCTCCTCTCCATTTTATCCTCACAACAACCCTGTGAGGTAGGTTAGGCTGAGAGTCAGTGACTGGCCCAAAGTCACCCAGTGAGTTTCTTCATGGCCAAGCGGGGACTAGAACCCGGATCTCCCGAGTCCCAGTCCAACGCTCTCACCACTACACCATGGTGTCCTTCGTGCAAAGTATTGACACTGGATTTATCTTCCTAACCCTAAATCCATACTGCTATTATTGGGGCAGATGAGCCTTCATCCAGGAAAATCTTTTCATGTATTTTCATGCCGTGAGCACAATAGGCCTGTGTGAGAAGTTGCTTATGCAGCCATGAGACTACAAAACTGATCATGCAGTGCAACTGTGTGTGTGAAGTACACATATGGGAAAACATCCAAGGTTTTTTAACTGGAGGTAACACCAGTCCTAGCAAGATGCAATCTGAAAGGTGAGCAGCCGTTCCACAGAAATCTATCCACCTAGGCTGGGAAAATGGACAGTATGGAATTCTTCCTGGGTGTTTCCAATATCCCTGTTTTAAATATTGGGGCTTTCATTTGATCTCTCACCCATAGTTGCCTTTTCAGTCAACCCAGCTATAGGCCAGAAAATTATTTACTGGTGAAGTCCAAAGGGCATCCGTTATGGGCCTGGCAACCTTGTTTTTTTGTTTGTTTGTTCAAACTGCTATACAGTGAACCACACTTGTTCAGAGGTCTGGAGGCGGCTGAGAATGCTCTATATGACATGATATACAAGTACCAACTTCATAGTTACTAGTCATGTTGGCTGTATATTGTCTCCAGGTCTTCAACATCCTAGCTCCTTCACATGGGAGATTCCTCATTTCCTCCAGAGAAGAAAGACTGATTATCGACATGTTCCCATGACAGCATTAATTAACCCCAGAATGCTGTGTTCCAGGAGCCTATTTCTGTCTAGAGATGATTTTGTTAATGATTTTACATTTATTCAGAATCCATCCTGAGACAGTGCCAGGCAGAAATCGCACTAAGCCAGGCTTGTAATTACCTCTTGTTTGCATGGACTGGTGGTAGGATTTTGCAGCCAGGCGAGCACCCAGCTGCCCCCACCCCAAGATGCTCTGGCTCTCTTTCAGTTTTTCTAAAGCTGGGACGACCCAGCTGCACATGCAAAATTCGCCGAGGACTGTCCAGTAACGTGGCACGAGGAAGCTGAACGGAGCACCTTTGGGAAAGGGCTAGCTAGAGCATCTGCTTTGCATGCAAAAGGTCCTGCATCCGATTACTGACATTGCCAGGCGAGGCCTGGGAAATGCTGTCTGAAACCCCGGAGCGCTGCTGCCAGTCAGTGTAGACCGGGGGGGGGGGCACAGTCTGTATGTGCGGTCCCCAGACGTGGGTTGCCTGGCTCCTGTGCGCCACCCGCTGCCAATAAGCATAGCTGCTTTTGCGTCGCTAATAGTGGCGCAGATCAATGATGGCCTGTGGCTCACGCTGGCTCAGCTTGTCTTGAGCGTGGAAAGCTAAGCAGGGTCAGGCCTGGCTATGACTTGGATGGGAGAGACCCCTCCTCTAGTTTCCTGCAATGAGCAGGGGGTTGGACTCGATGGCCTTATAGGCCCCTCCCAACTCTTTATGATCTATGAAATCTATGCCAGTCGGGGTCGCGGGGGCGCACGCACAGCCCCCAACCCCCTGCCGACAGCCAATGTGGCCCTCGGGGAGCAGAAAGGTTGTGTAGGCAATACAGTAATACCTTGGAGTGCAAGTAACTTGGTTTGAGAGCATTTTGCAAGACAAGCACATTTTTAAATATTTATTATTTTTTTGTCTTGATATACAAGCGACGTCTTGCAATACAAGTACTGTAGTACGGCTTAAATTAACATTCTCTGTACAAATGTTTTTGGGGGGAATTTCGTTTTGATATAAGAGTGTTTTGGATTACAAGCACGTTTCCGGGACGAATTATGCTCTCAATCCAAGGCATGACTGTATTGTCCGCAGGATGGGCCACTGGTCTGACATGGTAGAGAAGGCACTTACCATGTTCCAAGCATTTTGGGTGAAGAGATCTAATCAGCTCAGTGCCATGTGGCCATGGGCTAGAGGTGGGGGTGAGCAATCGGCGGCAAGGATAAGAACATCAGAAGAGCCCTGATGCTGGGCCAGGCCAAGGGTCCATGTAGTCCAGCATTCTGTTCACACAGTGGCCAACCAGCTGCCCACGGGATCCCGCAAGCAGCCAGGACATGAATGCAACAGCATCCTCCCGCCCATGTTCCCCAGCAAGTGGTGTACATAGGCATAAGGGGGGGGAGGGGAGGAGGAGCCAAGTTTAGTGGTAGGGAGGGCTGGACAGTGAACATAAAATACTCGTTTTCAGGGCCATAGCCATGGGAGGCTGTGGGAGCAACCCAACCCACAATGGAAGTTTCCCAGTCCTTGACGCAATTATCCATTGTGGCAGCTACATCCAGTCCCAAAAATAATATTGACTTTGGGGCTCCAACAGACTGGTTTCATCTCCCAGTGTTTTTGGTATCGAAAATAAATAGGACAGGGCAGCTGGGTAGGTAGTAGTTTTTCTTCCCCCTGGAGGCTTTGCTTCTTGTACAAGGGCAGCAATGCTTAATTTCTTTTTTTGTCATTAGCAAAGTTGCCTTGAATTGCTACAGTAAATTTAGAACACCTCACCGCTGAATAATGATGATGATGATGATGATAGCCCACCACTAGGCTATTCATCATTTTGCCTTTTGTTTCATTTGCTTAATTATGTACAGGTTTGTGAACTAACTGAGCCCATTCTAGAATTCATATAGCACCTATTGCCAACCAGCTGAATCCCCAGGAGTAGTTTCGATAGCTTTCCCCTATTTTCAAAGAGGCTGCTGTGTGTGTGTGTGTGTGTGTGTGTGTGTGTGTGTGCTCATTGTGGTGCCTCTACCAAGGCCAAAGCTCAAAGGCCCCTTGGCTGGGTAGATCTTTACACATGTGTACACTTGTACATGTTTCCGGAGAGCACATTTGGCGATAACGGCGTAGAAGCAGCATGCAGGATCTTGCATGCTGCACAGGAGGTGTAAGGATTAGTATCAGATGAACCTCTGCAATGGGACCGTAACGGGAGCATTTTGGGATATTTTCTCAAGGTGCTTCCCATCCGTGGTGTGAACCTTACTCCATTGGCTCAAGAGCTACTGAAATCCACTACAAACAGGGCCCCTGCAAGTCACTCTATGCCTCTGGCCCCTCTTGAACAAATGGCTCTCGGCCAGCATATACAATGAAATCTTTGACTTGTAAAATTCCAATATCCCCGTTAAGTCAACATTCATCATGGTTGCTTGGGAGAAAGAGAGATCCACTAAGGAAGTCTGGTTGGTAAGCAGCATAAACAGAATAGCTTGGGGAAAGCTTCACCTGATTATGCAGCCGTTAAAAGCCACAGGAGCCCTGTCTCAAAAGAGGCAGCAACCTTAACTAGTAGCAAGTATTTCATAGATCATAGAGTTGGAAGGAGCCTACAAGGCCATCGAGTCCAACCCCCTGCTCAATGCAGGAAACTAGAGGAGGGGTCTCCCATCCAAGTAACAACCAGGCCTGACCCTGCTTAGCTTTCCATGCTCAGACAAGCTGAGCCAGCGTGAGCCACACAGGCCTGTTCAGGAACTTGTGGTTTCCATTACCAGCTCAAGGAAGGGGCACATTACAAAAGGCAGGATGGGTAGTAAGTTTATGGGCCTTCGAAGAGAAATGGAATTATGCAGAGGGCAAGTAAATCAAACTTTTCATAATTCTTTCCAGCAGATTTTTCTGATACCTTCGGCACATACAACCTTAGTTTCTTTCAGTAAGTAAAGGATAGGATGGGGGCTGAACGACAAGGACGTATATAACCATAATGAATGCATATTCTGTCCCTGCCTACCAGCACCTCCATCTTCTGTTGCGTCCCCTGTATTGAAACCGAGATTGTATGTTTTCCAGGGGAGGGACCGGTCTTTTCACACTGTTCTGAACTACTCTGTATGTTGTCGGCACTGATACATTAGCTCTGAAGTAACCCTTGTCAAAGGAGGGGGAAAGCTCAAAAGTGAGAGCAGATAAAAAGGGGGGGGGAAGCATTTATTGTGAGCATAAGCATGTAAACAAGGACACTTTTTAGAATTCAGTCACCCTTCATTTGCAGACAATGTTTTCCACACTTCACAATATTAAAAGCACTTCTGGCACAGGGTTCTTTAATCTTGAATGGGAGCACTGGATTAAAATTAGTACAAGATAAGGATGGAAGAGTCCCAAGGGCACTGTTCTGGGACTGTGCATAGCGACAAGGCCTTTTGAACACGTCCACATTTGAGGTGTCGGCTGTTTTTTTCCCGGCAGGGCTCCTGTGCTTTTACCAGTATTTTTCCGGCAGGGCTCCTGTGCTTTTACCAGTATTTTCTGTTATTAAAGCTAACACACAATGCCAGTATGATACCTATAGCTAACATGAATCCTGTATGATAGAAATTATCTAGTATTCTGATTCACGCCAGATACACAGCCTACAAAACTCAATTAATATGTCCTTCTTCACACACAGGACATAGTTAAACCATGGAATTCACTACCGCACAAGATGTAGTGATGGCCCCCAATTTGGATGGCTTTAAAAGGGGATTGGACAAATTCATGGAGGAGAAGGCTACCAATGGCTACTAGTCCTGATGGCTAGATGCTACCTCCAGTATCAGAGGCAGTATGCCTGTGTACACCAGTTGCTGGGGAACATGGGTAGGAGGGTGCTGTTGCACTCATGTCCTGATTGTGGGCTTCCCATCTGGGCATCTGGTTGACCACTGTGTGGACAGAATGCTGGACTAGATGGCTTTTAGCAAAAAACTGAGATTAAAATGTATATCATGTGTCTAATCTCATAGATATATAAAAAAAGAAGATTTAACCTTCAGGGAAAAAAATAAATACAAAACTAAGCATAGTTAAAGGCTGGAAGGCACCAGTAGGGGTTCTGGCTATAGGACTTTTCAACTCTCTCTTGATTACATTTTTAAAAAAATCAAAATCAAAACCAGAAAATGGGTAGGCATCTAAAAAATAAGATTTTAATTAAAAAAAAATATACAAATCAAAGGCAGATACAGAGGCACATTTTGCTGAAGAGCTTGTAAAAGTGATTGTGTTAGTTTGCACACAAGACAGAAAACGCCTGTAAGAATAACCCTGAACAGCGCAGCTACTACGAGCATATTGTCTCCATAACGACAGTGTGTTCATTCCAGCCCTTCTGTTTCAACAAGGCAGCGGTGGAAAGTTCCACTCTTGGTTCTCTGATGAGAAGCTGTTTCCCAAGAGGGAGGAGAAAAAAACATATATTTTTTTTAAAAAGGGCGACCTCTCACTCTATGGGGGTGCTGAGAAGTTCTTCAGCAGTTCTCCCTCCCTTTCTGGGAAATATGGGCACGCTAAAACCTCTCTATTAAAAAGAGTGGGGGCAGGGGAGAAAGAGAGAGAGGAAGAAATAACAACGTTTCTGACGAGGCAGCCCAAATCAAATGCAAAATTTGTTCAGATGAACAGCAAAAGGGATCCGAGTTGCTGACCATCACAAGACACACATGTGAATGCTACACAGAAATAAGCCACTCCTCTCTCCGACACTGCTTTTCAGTGACCGGGCCTCCCACAACAGGGCCTCTCTTCCTGCAGTCAATGGGCGCCTCATGAGTTAGTGCCTTCCTCCCACGATGCCTTGCAGCATGTCTATGGGCAGCGGGAAGACGATGGTGGAGTTCTTCTCAGCAGCGATGGTGGTCAGGGTCTGCAGGTAGCGGAGCTGGAGCGCCGCCGGAGACTCTGTGATAACGATGGCGGCTTCCTTCAGGGCCCTGGAGGCGTTCATTTCACCTTCCGCTGCAATCACCTGGAAGAGAAGAAATCACGGGTTCCAGAAAAGCACTTCTTGAGTTACAGAGTTCGACCAAGGCCTTGGAGGTCTTTCCCAAGGTCCTTTCATTGGAGAGGCCAGGAATTGAACTCGGGACATTGTACATACAAGCCAGGTGCTTCACTACTGAGCAGTGGCCCACCCTATTCAGAAGTGGCCCTCCAAATGTCTTATTTACCATGACAGCTGGGGCTGATGGGAACTGTGAGTCCCAACAACACCTGAAGAACAGTCCCACAAAGGACTGTACCATTTGTCCCTCTCCCCCAAGCGACTGCAGCATGCAGCGTGTTGAACACATACAGAGATGTGAAGGTGCTCAGCAGACAAAAGACGACTACTGCGACAGCCTCAATTCTCACAGGTCATCCTCACAGGGTTCCCGCTTCCATTGCTGTAACAATTTCTAGGATACGGTGGTGCGCAACCACTGAATTTACGTCATGATGCACACATGTGTTGCTGCAACAGGGCTTCATCTTACAAGAAGCAATCCCCCTTTCTCTTCAAACAGGAGGGAATGTTTCTTCTGAGATGATGATTGCCATCTGCAATTTTTGTAAGTACTTTTTATTAAAAATATTTTTTTAAGCCCACAAAGTAGAAGAACACTCTTCCCTCTGAGTCCTGGCACTGAACAAATTATTAGTTGTAATTATTTCCCTCGAATGCTTAGTGGTGAGAGTGTTGGACTGGGACCCGGGAGATCTGGGTTCTATTCCCCGCTCGGCCATGAAACTCACTGGGTGACTTTGGGCCAGTCACTGACGCTCAGCCTAACCTACCTCACAGGGTTGTTGTGAGGATAAAATGGAGAAGAGAAGGAGGATTATGTAAGCCGCCTTGGGTTCCTTGCAGGAAAAAAGGCGGGGTATAAATATAATAAATAAATAAATAATAAAAGTTTAACAAGAACTCTGGAGCCAACATTTGAGAAACCAGAGCCTAACTTTTTTTTAAAAAAAAAAAAATCATTGTGAAGAACAATAACTACCACTGCCAGCCACAAAAGTAAACCAGGATGTTGGAAGCAGTTTTGACATGCTTGTGGACCTTGGATTTCGTTGCAAGGACAGCCCTTAAAGCACGCTGAGCAAAGAGCTGCTCCTCCCATTTTTGCAGGAGCCTCCTTCACCCTCCTGAACCCCCGGCCCAGGAGGGCTGTCATATGCCCCTGCCCACGGGCAAAGCGTTATCTCTGTTAGTATGTGAGGGGAGGGGGGGGAGTGTGAGAGGAGTGTGGAATGTTGAGATGTCTGCTGATTGGCTGAGAGGGTGAGAAGGGGGGGCGGGGTGAAGCCCGTGATATATAAACAGTGGGCGGTGCTGTTCAGGGCGGTCTGAAGAGAGAGAGGAGTCTGGGGGGAGTTTTGTGGGGAGTCTGGAGTGAGAGAGAGTCTGGAGAGCTGTGGAAGTGATCTGAAAGAGTGGGAGGGGAGTCTGTGGGGTTGTGTTTTTTTTAAAGAGAAGGGGAGTATTGGGTAGTGTTGTCTGAGAGAGACAGAGTGAGAGTGGGGGGGGGCGAGTTTACAACGTTTAGAATCCATTAACATTATCTATTTCCCTAACCTTGATTGTACAGTAATACCTTGGATTGCAAGTAACTTGGTTTGAGAGCGTTTTGCAAGACAAGCACATTTTAAAATATTTATTTAAATTTTTTTTTGACTTGATATACAAGCGACGTCTTGCAATACAAGTACTGGAGTACGGCTTAAATTAAAAATCTCTGTGCAAATTTTTTTTTGGGGGGGGATTTCGTTTTGATATAAGAGTGTTTTGGATTACAAGCACGTTTCCGGAACGAATTATGCTCTCAAATCCAAGGCATGACTGTAAATAAATAAACTTGTTTCCTTTTTAAAATATAAAAGGGGTGGTCTGAGTTGGTTACCCTGAATAACAGGCCTGTGGCTCGCGCTGGCTCAGCTTGTCTGAGCGTGGAAAAAGCTAAGCAGGGTCAGGCCTGGTTATGACTTGGATGGGAGACCCCTCCTCTAGTTTCCTGCATTGAGCATGGGGTTGGACTCGATGGCCTTGTAGGCCCCTTCCAACTCTATGATCTATGTCACAGTGTTCTCCAACCTTGGGTCCCCAGATGTTTTGGGCCTACAACTCCCAGCATGCCCAAGCCAGCATAGCTGGCTGGAGCATGCTGGGAGTTGTAGGCCAAAAACACCTGGGGACCCAAGGTTGGAGAACACTGATCTACGAAATCTATGAAGGGGCTGGTGGCAGCGGAAGAGATTAAGAGAGTGTGGATTTTGGGGGTCTGACAGGTGGTGGTGAGCGGTGAGGGGCGTCATAATGTCGGCCTGGCCGTTGTCTCAATGTCGGCCTGGCCGTTGTCACGTCTCGCTCCATGCCTCTAGTTTTGTGTTTTGTTTCCATGCTGCTAAAGGGCAAGGCCAGAAGGCAAGACTGCTGCCTTGAGCAAACCCTCAGCCATTTTGGAAGGGTTTTGTAGTGTTTATGCTATGAATAAATGAAACTAAACTATTAAAAAACAAACAAACTGTAGTGTTTATGCTGGACAGTTACAGGGGCCTGAGGAAAAGATTGAGGCCCAAAAAGGAAGAGGAATGTAGGTCAACTTGGCAGTGAGATGCTGGGAAGACGGTTCATCTTTAGCGAAGGCATTTAAAAAGGTCCACTAGCCACACACACCCTATGCAGGTTTCAGATGAGCCAAGCTCACACCTGTGGCTGATAGAATAAAGCTCAGAAGAGGGGTCAAGTTAGTATATTTCGGCCGATCTATGAACCATATATGGAACCACTCAAATTGAAATTAGGCCTCTTTAATGTTTCAGTATTTTACGTTGCATGGTGATCACCTGGACCTCGGCCAGCTAATTTCCAAGAACATTTATGGCTTTGACTAATACGAACAAGGGTGAAATGCAATGCATGCAGAAACTGGGTAGTCAACTATGAGGAAAAAATCCTACTTAAAAGCAGAATGGGGCAGACACATGAATGTACATGAATAAATAAGTACACTGTAGCCACGCCCCTCTCATCTAGTTTAGCCAGCTGAGGCAACATCTAGTTTTCTCTTTGAAATTCTAAACCTCATTTTTGCCCTCCAAGGCTATTCTCTCTCTCTCTCTCTCTCTCTCTCTCTCTCTCTGTGTACTCTAGCTTTATTTTGTCTTCATGTGATGTTTATTTACACTCCTTCACGGTCACCGCATCATCATGAAAGTAAATGTTATATTTTTTCTTCTTTTCAGTTTATCATAATTTAAGGTACGGTATTTTGTTATCTTGGTTTCTCCAACGCCAGTTTGTTACTTTTAGTTATTTTAGTAAAGACCCCCAAAATCCACATGCACACACTATCACCCACTATTATGATATTGTGTCACAAAGACGCCGGCGAAATCAGTTCGCATACAGCAGCTAGGGCTCGCTCCTAATGCTGGTCCCCAAAGAGGAGCGAGCATGATTTGCAGGCTTCTGGATTAAATCCTAGCCCGCCCTTTAAACGCTTACTTATTTTCCCTTTCCTGGCAATGACAGTAACCCCTGAGGACATTATCTCCCTTGGGCCATCAGGGCTTTGATCCAGGAAAGGCGCAGGAGAGGGAGGGGCAGCACAGATCTGCCTCTTTCCCTCTCCCCTGCATGCCAAGCTACCAGCTGGCTAGTCTTTCAGAGGAAGGGGGATTGGAGACTTTTGAACATACTGGTTAGCTAGGAAAATAAGTTACCCACAATGCTTTTTGGAAAATAACTGTCCGTTTCCAAGCCAAGCTGACATGAGCGGGAAGGTGGAGGAACTTGCCCATCTCTGTGCAGGGCACACTTGAACCCAGGAAGCTGCCCAGACCAGAGCCATATGCCCCAGTGGTCAACAGCCCTGCTAATGTTGGTCTTTGCTTCCTTCGGCTATGCCACCTTCTAGGTCAGGGGCAGGCAACTTGTGGCCCTCCGGATGTTGTTGGACCGCAACTCCCATGATCCCTCACTGTTGGCTATGCTGGCTAGGTAGGGCTGACAGAAATTGCAGGCCAACAACTTCTGGAGGTCTTCCAGTTGCCACCCCTGCTCTAAGTGATGGCCTCCCTGGCAGGTCACCAATGAAAGTCAAGGTGCAGGATCTCCTACCTTGGCCCTCGCTTCGCGGGAAGCTTCTGCTTCAGCAGCCATGGCCCTCTGGAGCTGGATGGGCAGCTTCACGTCCTTGATCTCCACACGCTCCACCTTTATTCCCCAGTCATCCGTGGCATCATCTAGGGTGGCCTGTTTAAAAAAAAATAATGTGCAGGAACATAGTCACCTACCATGGTACGGTGCGAGAGGTCCTACTGACCAAACAGAAGTCACAGGTGCTGGGAGGTTAAAACAAGACTTGTTGGAAACAATAAACTGAGCTTTTAAAGCTGCTTCTGTACCAGATCTTGTTGCTTACGTATTTCTTCCTGCAAAAAGGGGGAGTTAAATACCCTCCATCCATTCGTCCATCCCTCCTGGAATTCTGTTTTAAATCTTCCACCACGGATGTCAATGTCCTACAATATAATTGTGCTATTCACACCGCGTCTTCTTCTTTCAATCCTGTCAGTGTATCCCTGTGTCTGTATGTATAACCGCATTTGGAGATAATGTCAAAAGCCTAAATTTGAGGCCCTCTGTGAATGTGAGGCCCGGGCCTAAATGGCCTTCCTTCCTGCCTGCCCGCCCCGCCCTCCGTGATAGGCCCTGCTTTCAAGGCTATCCTTACAGCCTTGAGAACTAGAGACTTGCTTTCTTCTAATTAAAAAAGCCAAGATTGTTGAGATATTGAATCCTGCACTTGTTCCCAAATTGTACGCTTGCATGGTGATGCTGCAAAACAGTCTTAAATAAAACATTCTCACTATGCAAGAAAGACCACAAGGCTCCTGGGCCGATAATAACGATAGTTTTTAAACATGCTTTTGTGTGCGAACAAGCCCTCACATTCAAGTATTTCTTGTCATCCAAGCCACGTTGGATGTTGAGAGCTACGGTACTTAAGACGGCTCGGACGTTACAGCTGGTACAGAACTCGGTGGCTCGCCTGGTTAAAGGCTGCTGCCGGCGTGATCACATCACTCCAGTGCTTAAAGAGTTGCACTGGCTACCAGTTGTTTGCCAAGCTGAATTCAAGGTGTTGGCGTTGACCTTTAAAACCCTGTACGCCTCTGGTTTCAGTTTATCTCAAGGAGCGCCTCCAGCAACATCAAGTAGGCCACTCAACAAATCTGCCACGGATGGCCTTCTCCCTGTCCCATCAGCCAGAGAAACCAGCCTGGTGGGGACTAGGAGGAGGGCCTTTTCTGTGTCAGCCCCCAATTTATGGAACTCTCTCCCCAGTGACCTCCGCCATGCCCCTTCCTTGATTAGCTTCCGCCGTGCATTAAAAATGTGGTTTTTCAGGCGGGAATATGGGGTGGGTTAGGATTTTTAAATTTTGTACTGTTTTTAATTGTGTATTACACTCTGTTTTGTTCTTGTATTTTATTGGACTGTACATCACTCAAGAGTGGCCGGATGACTGGCCAGATGGGCGATTCAAAAATATAATAAATAAATAAAAAGAAATGCCCATTACATAAATAGGGCTTTTGCGTGCCTTCCCTTTGTCCTGGGGTCAATATTTTTAAGTTAGCCATACCCCCAAAATAAATTTTTAGCTCCCTATTCCTAACACAGTGCTTCTCAATTATTTTCTGTCATGCCCCCCCTAGGAAGAAGAAAACATTTCGCGCCCCCCGCGCGACTGTAAATAGTATCATTTGTCTATAAAATTGTTATAAGTACACCTCTGCATAACACTGTATCCTTATTAACGTATAAGAGAATAAAAAAAGAAAGAAATGTGGATCAATTTACAACAAAGAATAGCTTTATTAACTGTAGCAGAAAAGATTTAAAGGGTCTAAAAGTCACACGGGCGGGTTTGGCCAATCAGGCGAGCCCCCCTTTACGGAGCCTCGCGCCCCCCCAGGGGGGCCCGCCCCACTATTTGAGAAGCACTGGGTCCTAACAGAACATGATCCTGTATGGTTCTGAACACCCCAAGGAGACACAGCTCAAATATTGCATCGCCATACCTGCATACTGTGTGCGATTTCTTCTCTGTCGGAGAGGATCTGGGCGAGGTTCTTGGTCCCCAGAACGTTCCTCAGGGTGGTCTGAGCCAGGAGCCGAGTGGCAGAGTCCGCGTTGGTGATGTTTGCTACGGCAAGGGTGGCATTCTGAACGCGGTAATATACCACGCCATCCACATTAACGGTCACTGAATCTTTGGTAAGAATCTAGGGTAGAAACAGAAGTGGAGAACAAATTCAGCTCTGGAGAATTACAAAAAGAAGCAAAGAAACTAGCTTTTGCCAGTAGCAGCCACAATTAGCACGTTGCTAGTAGCTGGCCACAGGTGAGCAATCTGCCATTTCATAACCACTCCATAAGGTAGTTTCAAATAGTTTTCCTTTTGTGCATTTGCTAATTCCTTTGGTTGCACCACACCCAGATTAGTGTTTGGCTTGTGATACTACCCGTGCAGGTGGGTTTGCACCTGGCTAAGTTACTGGAGAATCATAGAATCATAGAAAAGTAGAGTTGGAAGGGGCCTATAAGGCCATCGAGTCACAGGTGACACTGGGATTATGATTAGGGGACTATACTCCACCAAACTCTTTTCCAGGGCTCCATGCTCCTTTTCCGCCTGCATTCTGACCGATATGGACACTAACCCAGGCCCTTGCCTCTATTCCATCTACCTGCTAGTTTTCAACAGGCCTCATAACTTGAGTTCCACAGAACTGACATCCAAGGATGCTTTGGTTTATTAGGGAGTAAGGCCTACTGAACTTAATGGGACCAAAGGAGATTTCACAATTTCGGGATTCAACTGGTTCTTCAGCACAGGGGCTTTCAACAGGGATCTTTTAACATGTGCTGCTGAGTACAGTAGTTCCAGTATCAGAGGCAGTATGCCTGTGTACTCCAGTTGCTGGGGAACACGGGCGGGAGGGTGCTGTTGCACTCGTGTCCTGCTTGCGGGTTTCCCCGTGGGCAGCTGGTAGGCCACTGTGTGAACAGAATGCTGGACCAGATGGACCTTTGGTCTGATCCAACAGGGCTCTTCTCATCTTAACGCACCTTACCTCTCCTGAACCATTTGTTAGGTTTTCCATCCGATTAAAGCCTACACTGCCTCCAAAGCGACTGTACCAGCTCTCCCTCATTATCGTGAGTAGTCCTTATGCTAGTCTGTCTAAGTGAGTAGTCCTTATGCTAACTTAGAAAGTGAGTAGTCTTTCTAAGTGAGTAGTCCTTATGCTAACGGCGCTAACATTTATTTAAGGCCCCCTGAAGTCATAGCAGGACCGTATTATTTCAGCAAACAAGTCAGCTGCCCAAGCATCTCACCTTCTGGGCTTGCCATTGGCTGAGCTGCTGTGATGTCATAGCCTTCTCGAATTTCGCCTTTCGAACTTTACACACACAAAGGAGTAGACAGCTCCCAGGCAAGAGGGACCCAGGTAGGAGTGGGCATATCATGTATGCCTGCCTTTTTAAAAAGTTACAAGCTTTTAGCCAATCACTTATCAGCTTATTGAAAAGGGGGGAAAGGAGTACTTTTAAAATGCAAGACTGGGGGGAGGTTGCTTGGTGACATCACAGGGTTGGGGTGGGCAGCCAATCAGCATGGTACACAGCCAGATTCTGTTGCAAACTTGCAGAACTGATTTTTTTATTTTTTTTAATTCAGAGCTCAGTTCTGGAGAAGAATAGGCACGTTTGGACTGAATGCAGGGAGAGCGCTTCCGAATCAGGTTTCTCGCTCTAAAAATATTATGGGTGCTTTTGCCCAAAGTGTGCACCCTTCCAAGGCCCCTCGGATCACATGCAGTATGTTACGTCAGAGGAGCTTGCCCAATTCCACCCTCGCAATTCCCTCTGCACGGTGATAACCGAGCCAGCATTTCATTCTTTGGCACAGACAGGCTATGGGTTGACTCAGTGCCAATGCTCGGAAAGAAACAGGTTTCCCGACTTGCACTTAAGGCCACAGGTACTGTCCTGATTCAAGAGGATGTCTCACCTGTTTGAGAAAAAGGGTCAGTGAGCATGTGGGAGCAGCGCAACAACTTGGCAGTGCCATCAGCCTAGCTGCTGGGTGCTTTCTGAGGGCACCCAAACGCCTTGGACTGTGCCATGTTCGTAACAGCCCCTTAGGAGGAGGGAGGAGTAAAGTTCCCCGGAAATTCTGTAGCGGCAATCAGCACACGCGAGTTAATAGAAACAAAACAGGCCCCTGCCCTGAGGAACTTACAGTCTAAATTTATCCTTATAAAGTCACCACAGTTGTATCCCATCCTTGTTCCAAGGAGCTCAGGGCAACATTCACAGGTCTCTCTCTCTCTCTCTCTCTCTCTCTCTCTCTCTCACACACACACACACACACACACACACACACACACAGTCCTCCCCCCACCCCTAAGGATTCATGCTCAGTGTATGTCTGCTGCACCTGGCTTGGCTTGTTGTTGTTGTTATTATCGTTTTTATTTATTTATTTGGGGGAGCCTGGGGTTCTAGGGGGAAATGCAGGAGATCAGACAAGCCAGAAGACTGCCCACCCCTGTAGTATAAGGATCTGTGGCTCACGCTGGCTCAGCTTTGTCTGAGCGTGGAAAGCTAAGCAGGGTCAGGCCTGGTTATGACTTGGATGGGAGACCCCTCCTCTAGTCTCCTGCACTGAGCGGGGGGTTGGACTCGATGGCCTTGTAGGCCCCTTCCAACTCTATGATCTATATGAAATCTATGAAATCTATGATCCTGAGTCATGGGACACAGTCAGCTCATGTGCAGCATGGCCACGCCTGTAGGGTCTCACACTAGCCTGTAGGGTATCACTGTCACTCCACAATGCACCGTTGAACCCACCCAGCTCTCCCTGTCGCAGGGTAGCAGAGGATAAACCGCCTTACAGGGAAGGTACTGATCCAGGAAGCTTCCAAGGAACCAGAGGGATTGTGCTGGGAGGAGCGGGGCAGCTGGAAAGCCATCCGCCTGTGCTGTAGATGAGCAAGAGAGGCGTGAGCCTGCAGGCGCACAATCTAACATCAGCACAGGGAGGGGACAGGGAGGAGGAGGAGGAGGAGGAGGAAAACGTCGCAAGGAGGAAGTAACCAGACCAGAGAGGGGGAAACAAGGCAGAATGTCAGGAAGAGGAAAAGAGACACATGGGTTAATAATTTCTTAAAAGAACAGTCCCCCACCTCCAAAATGAGACTCAAGACATTTTCAGAGGGATAGAGGTCCATGTTACCTTTGAAATTGATTGTGCACGCGTGTGTGTGTGTGTGTGTGTGAGAGAGAGAGAGAGAGAGAAGAGAGCGCTTCTTTTATGGATACTGCAGAGCAAGTGGGTGTGCCAGCTGCTCCCCGCCCACCGCTGTTTCTCAAATACAGAGTGTGTGCTGAGTCTCCTAAAAGAGCTATGGTCAGGCTTATTTAATCTTATCTGGAATCAAACCCTAATAAAAGTCTGTGTTATGTAATTACAGCCTTCATCACAGTTGCTTCTATTTTGCGAAATCAAGGCCAGTGGTTCTGTCAACTGGTTTCCATGGTATACAAATGGAGCAATGCACTTTACTGAGCAAATCACGGCCCTTCCACCAAGGGACCAATAGGGTGATACAGTAGCCTTGCAAAAAACTTACTAGTCCTCAACTCTTTTAGTACTACAGCTCCCTACACACACCTATATGTCAGTTGCTTATTGTACACAATAAGTTGTGGCTCCAGCCCAACTCCAGTTAGGAATGGAGTCTGCCCAGGCTGAAGGCCCTAACAGTGCCTAATACAAATGGTTCTGAATAGGAGATAGTAACAAGGCCCAACTCCTTCCACATGACCCTACCTGTGTGCTGAGAGCTACATCAGAGGCCCTTATTCCGATGGCGCTGTCGCCAGGGATCAGATGAGCAGCAACTGAGGAAAGGACCTTTTCGGTGGTGGTGCCCTGATTGTGGAATTTGCTCCCAGCATTTAGTTCAATCAGTTTCAGGAGCCAGGCCAAGGTCTTCTTATTTGCCCAGGCCTTCAGCTGACTTTAGTGCTGCTGTATGAAGGTATTTCAAAGTTCTGACAGTCTTGTTTAAAGATGCAATGTTTTAAAAATCTGGTGTTTTTTTTTTAAACTTCTGTAGCTTTGGAAGTGCTTTGAAATTAAAAGCATCTCGAAAGTACAAAAGCAATTGTCTTCCAGTTCTTGGGGAGCCTGTGAATGGTGGCTTATATTTCCAAGGATCTTTAAAAAAAGTACCGGTATATGCTTTTTTCTTTATGTAACTATGAAGAATCAGTGCCTGGATCTGCTTGTTTTCCTAATCCCTCCCCGTGCCTTTTCCCTGTTGTATCGGGTCTAACAGATTATAAGCCTGTGGGAAGCGGGGAGTGTTGTTTTAATCTTTCTATGGCATCCCTAGAAAAAACTTTACATGCTTTATTAAGGAATCATCATAATCTTCAGCAAAAGAAAACCAGAGCAGCCAACATCAACAAAACAAAATGTCAGTCAAACCATCAAGAACAGATCCTATAAATAAATTTTAATAATAAAACAAATATAAAAATGGCAGCAAAGCACACAAAGCCATCAAGCAGAAATGCATACAGCTGTCCAAAGAAAAGCACAGAGAGATAACCCCACAAGACAAGGAGGAAGCAAGAAGGAGCCAAAAACCTTGCCAGCAGTGGACAACTCAGCAGCTGACCACCAGCTGATCCAGGCACGGGACTGAAGACATCCAACTCTACACCAGTTATCAAAAAACATTCAACAAATGATGCTAGGCAAGCCTCCATGAGAAGAGCATTCTATCGGTGAAGTGCCACTACAGGAAAGGCTCCGCTTCTTTCTCGTGGCCATCTGTTGTAATTTAGTTAGCAGGGGAACACGGAATAGGACCTCAGATATTGAACGGAGTGCATTCGAAGGAATCTCCACCCCGCCCTCTCTTTCTCAGAGAAGGCAGCTCTTACAGGACACAGGCCCCCCAAACAATTTAGGGCTTTCAAGAACCACATCTCAAATTAGGACCAGTGGCATACTGGTGAGAGTGTTGGACTGGGACTCGGGAGATCCGGGTTCTAGTCCCCACTCGGCTGTGAAGCTCACTGGGTGACTTTGGGCCAGTCACTGACTCTCCGCCTAACCTACCTCACAGGGTTGTTGTGAGGATCAAATGGAGAGGAGGAGGAGGAGGAGGAGGAGGAGGAGGAGGAGGAGGAGGAGGACGAGGATTATGTAAACTGCCTTGAGTTCCTTGCAGGAAAAAAGGCGGGATAGAAATGTAATAAATAAATAGGACCAGTATGTATGGCTTGGTTGCACTGCCTGCAGCGAGCGATGGCTCAGCCACAAGGCAGTCCAACACAGCGGCCTCAGCTGGCAGACTTTAGATACCAGTAAGGGGTAGGAGGCAGGGCTAATGCAAAGTGTCCCTTGCAGAAGCCCCACTGAGATTAACAGGAACTATGCAAGACTGTGGTCATTCTGATTTTCACAGTTTTCACCATTTCCTATAATATATCCATATTATTATTATTATTATTGTTGTTGTTGTTGTTGTTGTTATTGTTATTATTATTGTTATTATTTCAATGAGACTTGGGCAGAAAAAAATTCCAAGCAGACTGCATCCCTGGGAGGGTGCCCCATGTAGATTATCCTCCCCAGGGCACCAAAATACTAGGATTTCACACCAGGATTTCCCAGTGCCTTGCAACCATCTTGTGAAAAATGCAGCTTTCGATTCACGCAGAACAGGATGGGAACAAACAAAAATCCTCCAACACCACCCCGATGGATTCTCAAAGAAAAATGCCTGTTGCCCAGTTGCCTACAAAAACACACACACACACGCAAGGACGTCTAATCTAATTGGAAGAAAATCTGAAGTGCCAGGAGGAAAGGAGGCAGCTCACAGCAGCCAAGAGGCGACGCCTAATGATTCTTAGGTCTCTAGCCAATTAATCTCAGAGCCAGTCCTGCAACAGTTACCATCTACAGAAACCCGCTGCAGGTGACTGGCAGGGCAGCTGAAGGAAATGAAAACTGGACCCTTTGATCGGATCCGGATGTTATTGCCCAACAGTCGGCTTTGGCAGAAGCAGCAGCAGAAACTGTGGCACAGGGCAGATAAGCTTCACGTGGGAAAGGAAATGGTTTCCTTGCACAATGCAAAACACAGGAATCCGCAGCACCTCTTAAAGAGACAGGAGCTCTTTCAAGACTTGGGAGCTGGGCTTTTCCAGCAGAGGCTGGAAATCATGACCGGCATCTAGCTGTACTCCCTAGCAGTTGCTGCAAGTGGGCTCAGGTTGCAACCTGGATGGCACTTTGTGCTCATTATCCCAGTAATCCTAACAATCACCCTGTAAGGTAGGCCACTATCATCATCATCATCCCCATCTTACAGATAGGGGGCTGAGGCCTGCCCAAGACCATTGAATGAGGTGATGCCGGAGGCGAGAGTGGAACTGGAAGCTTCCCAGTTTGTAGCCCAGCCTCTTTGCCATTAATGCCACACCAGCTGTACCGTCCTGAGATCTGAGACGGTGAAAGAGCGGCAGGCAGCCGGATGGGGAGGACAACGGAAGAGCCAAGCCTATTTATATCTGGCATTCAAAAGGCAGGGAAGGGGGGGTCAAGGAAAGGGAACACTTACTTCCTGCGGAGGTATATCAAATGATATGGTCCTCATGTCCACTTTGATAATGTTGTCCGTGCACGGCAAGACAAAAAAGAGGCCTGCCGGGGAAGAAATGGCAAATGTTTAAATTCAGCTGCTTTGCAGCGAGGTGCATTGAAGCTCTCAGCACTGCAGCCGTTAAGCCACAGTAGTTTCGTGGCAAATGCAGGAAAGAAAGAGAGGGGGAGAGAAAGATGGGATTGCAGGGGAGGGAGGCAGGTGGGTCGCCCTGCCGCAGCTGAAGGCTGCCCACTTTTCAAGCGGCCATTCTAGCTATGCCTTTAAGGGCAGCTTGATATGCAGGCATGAGTAGGTGATAAATGCTTATCTCTGTGCTACGGAAAAGGTGCATCCGCTGATTTCTAACTACCAGGGCTGCTGTGAAAGGCACAAAAGCAGACCAGGTCAGGGACCTTTCTGGTCAGCTGGCAACTTAACTGATGGAAAGAGTTCTGTGTTTTTGTGGAGATCAGTCTTCTAAAACTGTCCTGTGTCCCA
This sequence comes from Shinisaurus crocodilurus, assembly GCA_021292165.1. NCBI lineage: Eukaryota > Metazoa > Chordata > Lepidosauria > Squamata > Shinisauridae > Shinisaurus > Shinisaurus crocodilurus. The sequence continues at coordinate 456,653 of JAHFWL010001192.1, read as the reverse complement.
CAGGGTCCATTTATGCAGTTAAGGGTGCAATCCTATGCATGTATATACAGGTCCTGGCTCAGCCTGTATACAGGCTGGCTCAGCTTGTCTTGAGCGTGGAAAGCTAAGCAGGGTCAGGCCTGGTTATGACTTGGATGGGAGACCCCCTCCTCTAGTTTCCTGCGCTGAGCAGGGGGTTGGACTCGATGGCCTTGTAGGCCCCTTCCAACTCTATGATCTATGAAATCTATGTTTAGATGGGGGGGGGGAAGTCCTACAACTTCCAGCATTTCCCACCCCACCATGGTGGCTGGGGCATGCTGGGAGCTGTAGGGCTTTTTTCTGTCTAAATATGCATAGGGTTGCACCTTAAACGGCCATTAGCTGCCCTGATCTCTCGTGATAGGGCAGGGTACAGTATTTGCACTGAGAAAAACACCAGGGGATTGGCCAGCAGCACAGACATTCCACCGTATGCGGGACCATAATGTGAAAACACTCACCTGGCCCTTTCGCACCCCCTTTTAGGATGCGCCCCAGCCGAAAGATGATGGCTCGCTCATATTCCTTGACGATCTGTAATGAAAAAGAAAAGTCACAGATTGTTTTTCCAGCTGTGTCCCCCCCCCCCCCATATCCTGCACACTTCAGCCTATTTTTGTGCTATTTTTGTGACACTCACATCTAGCACGTGCAGGGTACAATACTGTCGGGCTGGCGTGGAGTGCGGGGGAGGAGAAGAGAAACTGAATGTTAAAAGGGGGCTAATTTTAGAGCATGGGATATCACAGCGATGCAGAAGGGCACAAATTTCATCAAGCTTCGGTGGTGGTGGTGGTGGGGGGAATGAACATCGCTTCCCCTTTCCATATAAAAACGGTGACGATTTTAACGTCCTTCTTTCTTGCAGTTGAACATGAGGACTCGAGAGGTCTCCATTCTCCAGCTCAATCCTGCACTCTTGAGTTGTTAAAAAAAAAAAAAAAAAAAAGGTAACAGGTGACGGGAAGGACCCTTTTCCGCTTGAGACCCTGGAGGGTTGCTGCCAGGTAGAGTAGACAACATCGGGCTAGATGGAAGAATAATCTGAGCTGCTCCCATGTTTCCTCAACTGGCATGTGCTCTACCACTGAGCAATGGGCCATCCCAAGGAAGCCATTTAGACTGGCCTTGAAAAATAAGTCCACAAACAGATGAGAGGCAATCGCTCACTGAAGGAGGGGCCCCCATTGAGGGTGTCTTGCCAAAGGGCCCTCCAAGACCTGGAGCTGGCACCGGGAATCCTATATGATAAATACTTTCCAAGTAACCTTTTTTTACCTTTATGCACAGCCAGATGGATATAGGGAAAGTCGCAGCGACCAAGATGAACGAAAATATGACCAGGATCCACCCGCATATGCCGAGGTCACTGAAAGAGCCCTCTGGAAAGAGAGAAAGGAAAAAGAAAAGGCTAGTACGTTAAGAAGTTAAAGGCAAAGTTTTATTACTTTCATGCGTTTAACATCAAAAATTCTGAAACTCCTATGTACTCAAGGAGGCAATATACTGCTTGAATATTTATGTGCAACCTTGACTCCCAAAACTAAACAGGTTTCAGTTGCAATCCTATACATCTACCTTCTCCAACCTAGTGCCCTCTGGATGCCTCAGACTACAACTCCCATCATCCATGATGGCTGGGGTTGATAGCACTTATAGTCCAACACAGCTGGAAGGCAGCGGGTTACATAAAGCTGTTATAGTCACTTACCTGAGAGTAATCATCACTGACTTACTTCTGAGAGACATTAAGTGTAGGATTGTCACTCATCCTACACTTAAAGGTGCAATCCTACGCATGTTTAGACAGAAAAAAGTCCTACAACTCCCAGCATGCTCAGTTGGGAACTGAATGCTGACTGACTGGGGGGGGGAGGGGAGGGCAGGCGGAAAATCCGGGTGTGGGGGAGGAACGGAAAGGAGGAGTCGACAGAATTTCCCAGGATGCCAATTTCTGCACCCAGTACCGATTTCTGCACAAAAAATGCAGAATACTCATGTGCGAAGAAGAGCGTATGAGTTGAAATCAAAGCAGTTCGGCAAACCTCAAGCAGTCGCAGTCACGGCATTTTGTACAGGAATCCAAAATGGCAATGTGGAGCTTTGCATAGATTTATAGACTTTCAGTGCAGAGAAGCCACTGAGCTCATAACACAACCATCAGCACCACTCCACCTCTGCAAACCTGTGGGGTCGGGAGGTATGCGCCTTACTGGCAGCATGTTCAGGACAAACAGAGAGAAAAGTATTTCTTCACATGCCAACGTATGAATTGGTTACCACAAGATCTGGAGGTGGCCCTTAGTTTGAGAGAGAGTTAGACATATCCGGAGGAGGAGGAGGAGGAGCAGGAATAGGTCTATCAATGGGTAGTAGTCAGGATAGCTTAATGGACCACCAACGTCAGAAGTTATTTACCTCCAGAAACGGTGGGGCAAACAATAGGGGAAAGCCAATGCTTCTCTGGCTGACCACAGTTGGGGACAGAATACTAGACCGGAGTGTCCCAACATTGTATTCTGGAAAGAGAAGGGAGGAAGGAACGGGGGAGAAAAAGAGAGTAGGAAAGAGATAAGAAGAAACACAGACTGTAAAAAAAAAAAAAAAGAAAGTGTGAAAAGCTGAACCCAGGCTATAAGTAAAAGGAAACTAGCCAGCTGGAAACTGTAGGCCTTTTTTTCCTGTCTAAACATGCATAGGATTGTGCCCTAGCACACTTATCTCCCTTTTGCAGAGATTCTGGTGTTAGGAACGGAGCGGACGGCCTTATACCAGGTCCAGCTACGTATTTCATTTGTCCTTCTGCTCTGACTGGCAGAGGTTCTCCAGGGTCTCCTGCAGAGACCCAGGGTCTTTCCCATCACCTGATACCAAATGCTGGAGATGCCAAGGACTGAAGAACCGGGAACCTCCTGCATGATTAGCATGGTTGTGTAACTAATGGAAGTTTGAGTGTGCTTGTTGTTCTTCCACCTTCCAAGCCTAGATCCATTCTCTCTTCCACTACACAGTCATGCCTTGGATTGAGAGCATAATTCAGTTCCGGAAACGTGCTTGTAATCCAAAACGCTCTTATATCAAAACGACATTCCCCCCAAAAAAATTGTACAGAGATTTTTAATTTAAGCCGTACTACAGTACTTGTATTGCAAGACGTCGCTTGTATATCAAGTCAAATTTTTTAAAATAAATATTTAAAAATTGGCTTGTCTTGCAAAACGCTCTCAAACCAAGTTACTTGCAATCCAAGGCATTACTGTAATTGCTTCATTTTAGGGGTGTGCGTGTGTGCGTGAGAGAGAGAGAGAGAGAGAGAGCTCCAAACAACGCCCCGCTCCCCCAGAACCAAAGCTACATATTTTTAATGGTCACATGCGAGAAAGCATAAGACCAGCTTCAGGCTTACAGAAGGATGAATGTTACAATGAACTGTTATTTACCATTACCCACTTCCAGAGGGGGGAAAATGTCTCCCGCTGGCCAAGAGCAGTATGAGTTCATGTTCAGGAATGCACACAGAGCTCTCTGGGAAATCCCAAGAGCCATTGCTACAATCTTGCCTGGCCTTAAGCCTCATTTATGGGAATCAAAAGAACAGGAAGCAAAACGTAGCTGCGCATATCAGTGTTCTACTGCAGTGGCACACGTCTCCTAGAAAACGCATTCTAGGTCTGGTATTGCACACAAAAATAATGTTCTCCGTGTTTCCAGGAATTCCACGGGGTTGGGGAAGAACAGTTATCTGCTGTTTGCTACAGTCCTCATTTCTATAGGCCCCTGCTTAACCATGGTTTGTTTTCCTTAACCATGGTTAACAACAGAGTTTGCGCACTTGAGCCCTCTGCATTTTATGAAGCTGGTTTGATAGATTCATTTTGATTGCTGCAGGCTGAACTGATAACCATATGCTTGTATTTTTTAAATTAAAATTATGTTTAGAGTCACATAATAAATTGTTATCTGCATTTGCTATTTATAATTTTTTTAAATATGTGTTAGGCACTGTACCAAAAAAAAGTTTAAAACCCTTTGCTCCCAAACTCTCTCTATCTCTCTCTACACACACACACACACACACACACACACACACACACACACACACGACCAGTTTCAGAGCCAGGAGAACAATGCAGTTGCCATGGCTCTTTGCCCCCAGAGCAGTGGGGATACGCCTGGAGGAAATTGTTACTACAGATTAAGATTAAGATGACAAGGCTGAACTGGAATTTTATCATGCCAAGTTTGTTGTAGATCATTTGTTTCACGCCAAGAGGAAGGCCTGGAAACGCTGCAAAATTAATCTAATGTTGTTGCTGTCGGATTTCTTATTGGCAGTGGTGGTAATGGGAAACAGTGTTTCAGGAGGGATGTAGTCTAACATAGTGGAGGAAAAATGCTATTGATTTGCAAAGAGAGCTCTCTTTAATCAGACAAAATAGAGCTGCTTGTAGAAGATTAACTGTGGAGGGCTTAAATCCATGCAGAAATTACTAATTGCCAAGGCTGGGGGGGGGGAATAGCTTGCATGCTAATGAATATTTTGGCTGTACAGAGTGTAAAAGGATTAGAACAACAGCGGATGTTAGCTCAACCCAAATTGGCTGATAAAATTGACTTTAAACTGACAATAGCCTTGCTGATTTCAACAGGACTAGAAACTTTCTCCCCAAGATTTACCACGCCAAACAAGAAGGGAACAGACATGAAATGCAATAACTTCAGCCCTTGTAAACCATGACATGGCACACACACACACAAGTTACAACGAGGCAGAAAATGTTTAGCATCAAAGGGAAAATAAACTACCGTATATTAATCTAAGCATATCCAAGCAATGGTCAGACCGTGTCTGTTTTCAAGAAGAATTATTTCACAGATTTCATAGGTCATAGAGTTGGAAGGAGCTTTGAAATCGTATTGAATGCAAAGGATGAATTACAAAAAAATGGTGAAGCTATGTTTAGGGCAGAGAGCTTAGCCCTTTAGCTCAGTAAAAATAAAATGCAAAAAGGCTGGGAGGGGATTATGGTAATTTATACATACGTCTTCCTGCCACAAATTGTCCATAAATGAAGCTCAGGTTAGGATTCAAGCATTTTAGCTATTTGGGCCAGTTTAGATACATTCAGCAGAAATCAAGCAGTACCCAATTTTCCTGGAATGTACCATTTCAGCTGGTGAAACTGCTTGTTTGAAGGATGCCCGCCCCATGGGAAAGAAAACTCCTTGCACACAGACAACTAGCACATCACTGAGAAAGCTTCAGCTCAACTTTCTCCCTCTTTTTTATATATATGAAGGAAGTTGTGGGTGGGTGTTCCCCCCCCCACCTGCCACTGGTGAATATTCAAACACGTGACCCCTCTCCCAACCTGCTTCCTGAAGTGGTAAAGTCCAGGAAACCCTGTACTCCTAGATTTCGGCTGGATGCATATCAATTGGCCCGTAGCAGTGTAAAATGTCAGCAGTGTAGCCCTTCCTTCGGCATCACTGGGTTCACGACACTGACTAAATAAATGGATGAGGTGACCTGGGGTGCTTCCAGACACGACAGCGGCTTGCACTACCAATCAAGAGGCATCCCCGTTCCCGTCTTAACAAGTTTTTCTCGTGGCAAGGGGGGGAAAGATGGAACTTCCTTCTTTCTCTGCCCTGCCCCTCAGCACTAACAGATGTAGCACTGCCAGCAAAACTGGCAGCTGGTTGAAGTCCAACGTCTTGGAATGCTACCTTGGCATTGTGCCTAGAAGAGACACAGATGATCAGGGCTGATGGACACACGGCGGGCGCAAGCAGAGCTCTGCAATCATTCACGGGACAGAGAAGGAGCGGACAGAGGAGGGAAGCCAGTCTTTCCACCCGTGGATTTATCTTCCTCAAGCAAACCTCCGCCTTACCCACCGAAAGTCTGGGGCTTTTCCAGGCTGACTAGACTTAGAGCAGCAGTTGGACCTGCTGCGTGGCACCCGAGAGAGAGATCCAGCAGGTGCAGCTGGGACCCCAAGCCTGCTCAACCCCCACGATTGCCGCTATACCCCAGGGGTGCACAACTTGTGCTCCTCCAGATGTTTCGGCCTACAGCTCCCATCAGCATAGCCTGATGGTAAGGGCTCACGGCAGTTGTAGGCCGAAACATCTAGGAAGACAAGTTAAGTTACCCACCCTTGCTGTAGGCCAGCGTTCTCCAACCTTGGGTCCCCAGATGTTTTTGGCCTACAACTCCCAGCATGCCCCAGCCAGCGTACAGTTGTACAGTTGGGACAGCTTGTCATGCAAGAAGCCAAGCCTCACCTACACACACCCCAGAAGCAGTTGAGCACAAAGACCCAGCGGGGCAGAAGTGAGTGACCATCAGCATTTGCAACTGATACTTGCTGGTGCTTTTTCTGGGGGGGGGGGGGGAAGGTATTGTTAACCCTATTCCCCAGGAGACCATGGGTTCGACTGGGGAAAGGAGGCCACTCTGCCCCCCCCCCGCCAGCATACCTGATCCTGTCCCTTTGCAAACAGGCCTACACCTAGCACACTGATCCAGCCACAGAGCGCCTCAATTGTACTCATGTGCTACAGATGGGACACAATGTCAAGGTCTGGGAGCGGAACGGCAGAGGTGGATGCTCCCCCCACCCCATCAATATTTTCCTACAAGCCTTTTGGCATAGCCTGCCCCCAGCATGTATGACTGCGCACACACTTGTGCACTACATAGATTTCATAGAGTTGGAAGGAGCCTACAAGGCCTATCGAGTCCAACTCCCCTGCTCAATGCAGGAAACTAGAGGAGGGGTCTCTCCCATCCAAAGGCATCCAGAGATGGATGAGAGACAAAGTAAGCCCATGTTGGTCCATAAAAAAAATAATAATCCACCATCAGACAATGCCTTTATCAGGATCAACCAAATAAGCACAGAATTGTGGGCAAGCTTTTGAGGTCTCCAGAACGCTTCATTAGGCAATGAGGGGTTCAGACCACGGCAACGGGTCTTTGTTAAGACAACGGCGGCTACTACCTTGCTTACTCCATATTGGAGGAGACGTAAGGATCAACACTGAGGCTGCAATCCTAATATACACACATACCTCGCTGGGTGACTTTGGGCCAGTCACTGACTCTCAGCCTGACCTACCTCACAGGGTTGTTGTGAGGATAAAATGGAGAGGAGGAGGAGGATTATGTAAGCCACCTTGGGTTCCTTGCAGGAAAAAAGGCGGGGTATGAATATAATAAATAAATAAACAAACCTGGGAGTAGGGCTTACTTGGGTAGAAAGCCCTCACTTATGGATTTTTCCCATTCCAAAAGCTGCACAGCAAACTTTGCAAGCACTACTCGGAGGCAAAAGCCTTTTCTTGGACTGCAATTCCCATCATGCCTCGCCATTGGTTATGCAGGCTCGGAGCTGATGAGAATTGCAATCCATAAACTTCTGGAGCTCTACAATGAACACACATGCATGCAAATATATTTATCTGAACCGAAATTTAGTTGTACCCAAAGCACACGTGCCTTCAATCCATCCTATATAGTCCTTCATAAACATTACCACGTTGCTGGGGAAACTAGTTAATAACTGTTTTGATTTTTAATCCGGCAGGTAGCCACCAAAAGGCCTGGAAGGGTGACATTTAGCAGAGTCAACAAATTAGTCTCTCTGTGCACCCTTCCCCCCCCCCCTTGGCATTCACCACTAGAAATCCTCCCAAGAGTTTACTTTTTGTTGAGACTTCAAACAGCTAGTGTTTGCTTCTGCAAGGATTTTCACATACTACGTATATAGTTTTGAATGCAAAGTTAAGCTGCAGAGGGAGAAAGGCACACATGGCCAGCATTTATTTATTTTTTGCAAAGCAAAAGCAAATCACAGAATGTGAAACATAGCCTCTGAAACAGATCCCCAGCAAGTTTGATCACAGCCTGAGCATTCTTGGTCTTAAGTTAAGTTTCCAGTCCTTAAGGTAGCATGGACATAGCTTCCTCCATAAACTTAAAAGACCAGATGTGGGGCGGGAAGGAGAAGAGTGAAATTCCAGTCACTCAAAACAACGCTGCCCACAGACTCCAGATCTGTCTTGTCATAGGCATTACCACATCCAAATAAGTGGCGCCCCGTGACATTTTGAAGACACAAACCTCCACTACCCACGCCTGGCCCCTCTTGCCTCTCTTCCGTTCCAAAGGAAACCACAGCTATATATCCCTTCCTGGGTGGTTGAAGTGGCTCAGTGATGAGGTAGAGAGAGAGACACTTTGCACATTCTCGGAGGCACCCTTCTTGTTCCCCACGTCTCACCCTAGACGGCAAATCCCAAGCCTCGGCCAGAGCTCACGGTGGGCCTTCCTTCCCCACAAACACGTTCAACCTCAAACCCCAACGAGTGTCCCCAGACGAGACGACGACAACACGAGGCGCTCTCTTCTTCAGGGCGAAGCGAATCCGTGCGGGGAGGGGGCACAGCGGCTTGAAAATCAGGCTCCAGCGAAGACAGGTTCTGGGGCTCACATTACAGGCTCGCGTTAACCCCTGGCTGTTTTTTGGGGGGGGCAGCAGGATAAGGCACTGGAAGACCCCACTGCTGAGCAACGAGCCCGCCTTTTCCGCAGAAGCGAATTCCCTTCCAGGCGTAACGCAGCGGTGGCAGGCGAGGGGAAGGCCCTCTGCACTCGCTCAGAGGCACGCTTGTGCTAATAATTATTGGTGCGTGCGAGCATCAGACCCCGGGGCTCGAGCCAAGGGAGGGGGCGACGCTCCCACCGACGGTCCCTCGCCCTGGGGAGACAAAAGCGGCCCGGCCTCCCCCCGCCTCCCCGGGACCGCGGCCCGCCGCTTGCCCACCTCCGATCGTGGTCTCCCGCTTGGCGCGGGCGCCTTTCTCCGCGTCCTCCATGACTCCCACCGACCCGGCCAGCTTCGCGGCAGCTCCGGCTCCCGCACGATCCGACGCAAGCGACTGGGGCGCGCGCGGCTCCGGCAGCCCGCTTGGACTCCGGGGGCCGGCCGGCCCGCCTCCCCTCCCCTCCGCCCCGCCCGCCCCGCCCGCAGGCGCCGCCCCCGCGCCTCGCGCGGCACCTCCTCGCGGGGCTGGGACTGAGAGGGCTGAGGCTGCAGTCCTGCTGGGCACGCTTGCACGTGAGTAAGGGGGCCGTTGAACTCACTAGGGCTTACTTCCGAGTAGGCATGATGCCTGGCCTGTAAGGCTGCAACCCTGGGCACGCGTGCACATGAGTAAGGGGGCCATTGAACTCACTAGGGCGTACTTCCGAGTAGGCATGATGCCTGGCCTGTAAGGCTGCAATCCTGGGCACGCTTGCACGTGAGTAAGGGGGACATTGAACTCACTAGGGCTTACTTCCGAGTAGGCATGATGCCTGGCCTGTAAGGCTGCAATCCTGGGCACGCTTGCACGTGAGTAAGGGGGCATTGAACTCACTAGGGCTTACTTCGAGTAGGCATGATGCCTGGCCTGTAAGGCTGCAATCCTGGGCACGCTTGCACGTGAATTAAGGGGCCATTGAACTCAATAGGGCATACTTCCGAGTAGGCATGATGCCTGGCCTGTAAGGCTGCAATCCAGGGCACACTTGCACGTGAGTAAGGGGGCCATTGAACTCACTAGGGCGTACTTCCGAGTAGGCATGATGCCTGGCCTGTAAGGCTGCAGTCCTGGGTACGCTTGCACGTGAGTAAGGGGGCCGTTGAACTCACTAGGGCGTACTTCCGAGTAGGTATGATGCCTGGCCTGTAAGGCTGCAATCCTGGGCACGCGTGCACATGAGTAAGGGGGCCATTGAACTCACTAGGGCGTACTTCCGAGTAGGCATGATGCCTGGCCTGTAAGGCTGCAATCCTGGGCACGCTTGCACGTGAGTAAGGGGGCCGTTGAACTCACTAGGGCTTACTTCCGAGTAGGCATGATGCCTGGCCTGTAAGGCTGAAATCCAGGGCACACTTGCACGTGAGTAAGGGGGCCATTGAACTCACTAGGGCGTACTTCCGAGTAGGCATGATGCCTGGCCTGTAAGGCTGCAGTCCTGGGCACGCTTGCACGTAATTAAGGGGCCCGTTGAACTCACTAGGGTGTACTTCCGAGTGGGCATGATGCCTGGCCTGTAAGGCTGCAGTCCTGGGCACGCTTGCACGTGAGTAAGGGGGCCATTGAACTCACTAGGGCGTACTTCCGAGTAGGCATGATGCCTGGCCTGTAGGCTGCAGTCCAGGGCACGCTTGCACTGAGTAAGGGGGCCATTGAACTCACTAGGGCGTACTTCCGATAGGCATGATGCCTGGCCTGTAAGGCTGCAATCCTGGCACGCTTGCACGTGATAAGGGGGCCATTGAACTCACTAGACGTACTTCCGAGTAGGCATGATGCCTGGCCTGTAAGGCTGCAGTCCAGGGCATGCTTGCACTTGAGTAAGGGCCATTGAACTCACTATGGCGTACTTCCGAGTAGGCATGATGCTGCCTGTAAGCTGCAATCCTGGCACCTTGCACGTGAGTAAGGGGGCCGTTGAACTCACTAGGGCTTACTTCCGAGTAGGCATGATGCCTGGCCTGTAAGGCTGAAATCCAGGGCACACTTGCACGTGAGTAAGGGGGCCATTGAACTCACTAGGACGTACTTCCGAGTAGGCATGATGCCTGGCCTGTAAGGCTGCAGTCCTGGGCACGCTTGCACGTAATTAAGGGCCGTTGAACTCACGGGTGTATTCCGAGTGGGCATGATGCCTGGCCTGAAGGCTGCAATCCAGGCACACTTGCACGTGAGTAAGGGGGCCATTGAACTCACTAGGGGCGTACTTCCGAGTAGGCAGTGATGCCTGCCTGTAAGGCTGCAGTCCAGGGCACGCTTGCACTTGAGTAAGGGGGCCGTGAAAACTCACTAGGGCTTACTTCGAGTAGGCATGATGCCTGGCCTGTAAGGCTGGAAATCCAGGGCACACTTGCACGTGAGTAGGGGGCCATTGAACTCACTAGGGCGTACTTCCGAGTAGGCATGATGCCTGCCTGTAAGGCTGCAGTCTGGCACGCTTGCACGTATTAAGGGGCCCGTTGAACTCACTAGGGTGTACTTCCGAGTGGGCATGATGCCTGGCCTGTAAGGCTGCAATCCAGGGCACACTTGCACGTGAGTAAGGGGGCCATTGAACTCACTAGGGCGTACTTCCGAGTAGGCATGATGCCTGGCCTGTAAGGCTGCAGTCCAGGGCACGCTTGCACTTGAGTAAGGGGGCCATTGAACTCACTAGGGCGTACTTCCGAGTAGGCATGATGCCTGGCCTGTAAGGCTGCAATCCTGGGCACGCTTGCACGTGAGTAAGGGGGCCATTGAACTCACTAGGACGTACTTCCGAGTAGGCATGATGCCTGGCCTGTAAGGCTGCAGTCCAGGGCACGCTTGCACGTGAGTAAGGGGGCCATTGAACTCACTAGGGCGTACTTCCGAGTAGGCATGATGCCTGGCCTGTAAGGCTGCAGTCCTGGGCACGCTTGCACGTGAGTAAGGGGGCCGTTGAACTCACTAGGGCGTACTTCCGAGTAGACACTCCTGGGCTTTTGGTAGTGCAGGGGCACCTTTGAATCCAAGCTGATATTTGTCTAAGCAACAACAACATATACAGTAATACCTTGGATTGCAAGTAACTTGGTTTGAGAGCGTTTTGCAAGACAACCAAATTTTTAAATATTTATTTTTTAAAAATTGACTTTATATAATGCCATCCACGCACATCAGGAATGGAGAAACATTTTCACACACCCCACCCCCATCCCCGTGGCCACATTCCCTCAGTGTGGCGTAGTGGTGAGAGTGTTGGACCGGGACTCGGGAGACCTGGGTTCTAGTCCCCGCTGGGCCATGAAACTCACTGGGTGACTTTGGGCCAGTCACTGACTCTCGGCCTAACCTACCTCACAGGGTTGTTGTGAGGATAAAATGGAGAGGAGGATAATGTAAGCCGCCTTGGGTTCCTTGCAGGAAAAAAGGTGGGGCATAAATATAATAATTAAATAAATAAATACATGGGTAAGGGGGCACGTGCCAGCAGTGGGCTAGTTCAAAACCAAAAGTGGTTGGGGGCAAAGCTCCATACAGTCCCCTATACACACACATCCATCCGAAGACTCCTCCCCGCCCCCATCCACACTTACAAAATGTTCCCCTCCCCGTGCAGCAATCCAGATTGAAAAGAAGCCTACCGTAATTGCCATGTGTGGGCGATGTTGTGGCACATGGGGAGAAGGTTAATCCTTTCCTCCCAGCTGTGCCCCCCCCCCCAATTACTTACAGGGCGGTGTGCAGTCTAAAACAACAGCACAAAAACAGGAACAAATTACAAAAGCAAGCTAAAACTTTCACCACAGAAACGGAAACTCACTCAAGTTAAATGGGTCAAAGCTTCAAGAAAGCTGGGGTGAATAAAGAATTTTTTGCTAGCGCAAAAACCACAATGGGAGTAGGTGCCTGTTCAGGTTTTTGAAGCGATGCCCTCGACTTCTGCCCGGAAGCCCTACAGGTATCACTGCCTGCCACCAGTAAAGAAAACAAAGGAAGTGGCATCTATCTTTCTGGTAATGGCACCACACTCTGCCTTCCTTGCCACACTCTGCCTTCCTCACAGCTCCATTTCTCCTTAGGAAATCCCCAGGAACGCTTTAGCCCAGGGCTCTCCAACCTTGGGTCCCCAGGTGTTGCTGGCCTACAGCTCCCAGCATGCCCAGCCAGCATGGCTAATGGCAAGGGATTCTGGGAGCTGTAGGTCCGGCAACATCTGGGGACCCAAGGTTGGAGAGCCCTGCTTTAGGCACTCACACGAACCATTAGGAGAGAAGGTTTTGCAGGAAAAGGTGTGCCCTCCCTGGACTTGGAACTAGGCATGGGGCGGAAAGCAAGGGCTGCAGTGAAGTAGACAATTTACGTTCTTCTTTAACAGTGCCATATAACTATTTATAGTGCTTCACAGGGCCACAGACAGAAGCATGACATTTTGCTACTGACACCTGGCCAGAAAAGGAGGGAATGCATCACCCAGAGAGGATACCAATTTGCATAAAATTTGCGTGTGCTAATTTATCTGTGCAGAGGTGCAGTTTTAGAAATGAGTGATCTAAATAGAAACACACAACACATCTCATCATGAATGGAGGCTGTGAGCAGGTGAGCTGAGCGCACCTGCTGCTCAGTCTGCTGTCCGGGTGCTAGCTGTGGAACCAGTGGTTCCCGACCTTGGGTCCCCAGATGTTGCTGGCCTATAGCTCCCAGCATACCCAGCTAGCATGGCTAATGGCAAGGGATTCTGGGAGCTGTATTTATTTATTTATTTATTTATTTTATACCCCGCCTTTTTTCCCCACAAGGAACCCAAGGCAGCTTACATAATCCTCCTCCTCCTCCTCTCCATTTTATCCTCACAACAACCCTGTGAGGTAGGTTAGGCATCTAACCTGATGTAGTCCTGCAGCATCTGGGGACCCAAGGTTGGAAACCACTGCTCAAGGCCCTGCTCTGTCTTCTTGGGGCCCTTGATCTTTAAATGGACTTGGACCAGAGAGCCCTTCAAAGAGAGGATGCCATCAAATGCCCCCCCCCCCCCGGTCAAGGTGCAGAGTATACAAGATACTTTGGCACCTGAGGCAGAAAATCCCCCAAGTGACCCCCAAGTGTAAAAATACAACCAGAACAAAATTAAATACCTAACAATTTGCTGCCCTTTCATGGCACCCAAAAGCCTCACTCTACCTACTGGCAGGGCCGGGCTGAGGAGCTTGCAATCTAAATGCTGACAGTGTTGGGATTGATTGATTGATTGATTATATTTATACCCCGCCTTTTTTCCTGCAAGGAACCCAAGGCGGCTTACATAATCCTCCTCATCCTTCTCTCCATTTTATCCTCACAACAACCCAAAGTCACCCAGTGAATTTCATGGCCGAGCAGGGACTAGAACCCGGATCTCCCAAGTCCCAGTGCAGCACTCTCACCACTACGCCACGCTGTCTCTCAGGATGACAATAAAGGGAAGGGAGCGTAAGCCGTCAAACAAGAGACAATGCCATTTTCTAGAGAAACACACACGGGCACAGGACGGGAAACACACACAGGATGGGAAACACACATGGGCGCAGGAAGTGTGGCGTAGTGGTTAGAACCAGTGTGGCGTAGTGGTGAGAGTGTTGGACTGGGACTCGGGAGATCTGGGTTCTAGTCCCCGCTCGGCCATGAAACTCACTGGGTGACTTTGGGCCAGTCACTGACTCTCAGCCTAACCTACCTCACAGGGTTGTTGTGCGGATAAAATGGAGAGGAGGAGGAGGATTATGTAAGCCGCCTTGGGTTCCTTGCAGGAAAAAAGGCGGGGTTTAAATATAATAAATAAATAAATAAGTCAGAGCTGTAACAGTCAGACCCTGACTAGATATCTTCATCACTGGATGAACAGTCTTGCTGTCTGCCTTCTCTCCCTTTCAGGGTTGCCCGCTTTTAAGGCAGCCTCCAAAGCTTCTATATATCCTTCTAAGAACAGTTTGGTTTGCATCAATTAGCAGGTCTATTGAAAAGATACCTTGAAAAGATACAGGGGAAGAGTTTGCTGAAAATATTGACACCGGACTCAGCGGCTGTAAAAAAAAAAAAGAAGGGGAAAAAAGGGGCAGATTCCATGTTGGGGATCACTAGGAAAAAGATCAGAAATAAAACTGCCAATGTCTATCTGTACAAATGTATGGTCTCTGAACATACTTGGAATACTGTGTCCAGTTCTGGTTGCTGCACCTCAAAATGAATATTATAGAGCTGGAAAAGGTGCAAAAAACGGGCAATTCAAATGATGAAGGGGCTGGAGTAGCTACCTTGTTTGTTAGTTTGTTTGTTTGAACTACTTGTATGATATCCTAAGATCTCTAAGCAGTTTACACAGAAAATACATAACTTACAATATAAAAACCAATATAAAACCAATATAGAATAATAAATACATGATTTAACAAGTTACAAGAACAGTAGATTAGAGCAGTGTACAGTCATGCCTTGGATTGAGAGCATAATTTGTTCCGGAATCGTGCTTGTAATCCAAAACACTCTTATATCAAAACGAAATCCCACCCCCCAAAAAAAATTGTACAGAGATTTTTAATTTAAGCTGTACTACAGTCAGTCAGTCAGGCGATCACTCGTGACCGAGTAAGATTGTCTTCCAGGATAAAAAATTTACAAAAAGGTGATTTTAAAAGGAGGAAAATTCTAAAGAAAATTGTGTAGACTCTAGCGATGGGTCCGTAAGTGACTGTGGAGGCCAATTCTAGATCCACACAGCTTCCCACAGTGAGGAGACAGGTTACCAGATGGAAGATGGTCCTGTAAAGGATTCGTTTGATGTGCTTTTCACTTAGCACCTTTCTCCCTTTCGCCTTGCACTCGAGCTTCTTCAAAGTCCATAGAACCTTTGTGAAAGGCCAACCTCCAGTTAGATCGCTCATGGGCCAGAGCTTCCCAGTTTTTGATGTTTATATTGCATTTTTTTAGATTAGCCTTAAGAACATCTTTAAACCTCTTATATTGACCACCGATATTCCGCTTTCCATCCTTGAGTTGGGAATAAAGTAACTGCTTTGGGAGACGGCAGTCAGGCATTTGAACAACATGACCGGTCCACTGACTCGAAGGGCAGGAGAGGGACAGTTGAAGGAAGAAAAAGGAGGCTATACCTTCTTCTGGAAAGGACTACCTGAGCAGGACCGACGAATACACATGTACTACAGTACTTGTATTGCAAGACGTCGCTTGTCTATCAAGTTAAAAAAAAAAAAAAATTAAAAATTTGCTTGTCTTGCAAAACGCTCTCAAACCAAGTTACTTGCAATCCAAGGTATGACTGAAATTACAAGTCAAGGAAAGTCTGCGTAAACAGACACATCTTCAAAAGGCATCTAAAGGTCGCCCCAGTTTCCACCACTTGGACCACAATCGGGAGGGCGTTCCTGTAGGGATTGGGCCCACTCTTCCTACAGAGGAGGATCTGGGAACAGATTCTGAGGAAGATGGGGAGGAGATGATGGACGGGAGGGAATATGCAACTGGATCCCCAAGGTCAGCGGATTTAGAGACACCCCCCCCCAAACTTCAGCTAAGGAGGAGGGAACAGCTGAGGAATGTCTGTGCTCCAAGAGATTGGCCCTTAAGAATAAGGACCCGCCTTAGGGGAGTGCATGTGGGTAATTTGAGTCCGGAAGAGAGGAGAGATTCCCAGTTTGGAATCAACTTCTCAACCATAGGGCAATCTTCCTTTTAATGGCTACTGTTCTAACTAAGCTTGGTTCTTTTGTGACTGACTCTGCAATTCACTTCTTTTGTAATTCTAAGGCAGTTTGCTAGGCTGGCATCTCTGTCCTAATAAAGCTTTTCAGTTAGAAGCCATTGTGTGGATCTTCTTGGAAGGAGGAGGAGAAGTACAGCCTGGACAGTTCCAGAGAGTTCCAGCCTATGAAGAAAGGTTACAAGGTTTTTAGCTTAGAAAAAGGGTGAGTAAGGAGAAATATGACAGAGGTGTCAGTCAGTCAGGCGATCACTCGTGACCGAGTAAGATTGTCTTCCAGGATTAAAAAAAAAAGAAGAAAAAAAAAGAAAAGAAAATTTACAAAAAGGAGATTTTAAAAGGAGGAAAATTCTAAAGAAAATTGTGTAGACTCTAGCGATGGGTCCGTAAGTGACTGTGGAGGCCAATTCTAGATCCACACAGATTCCCACAGTGAGGACACAGGTTACCAGATGGAAGATGGTCTTGTAGGGCACCTTTTCTAGCCCCCTCCCCATACGGGGTGAGCAGAGTGGATCCTAAATAGGGCTGCTCAGTCATGGATACAGCTGCCGAGCTGCTCGACTACCTCCTTGAACAGGGCGACTGAGTCTGCATCCACCGCCCATGTGCTGGTCCGTGACTAGGGGCTTCCAGATTCACAGAGGAAGTGGATAGGGAGAAGTTTTCCTTCCTCTCTCGTAATATTAGAACCCAATGGGGTCATCCCATGAAGTTGAATGGTTGGGAGATTCAGAACAGGTAAAAGAAAGGACTTCTTCACACAGTACATAGTTCAACTATGGAATTTGCTATGGATTTAGTGATGGCCACCAACTTAGATTGCTTTAAAAGGGGATACGACAAATTCATGGAGGATCAGTAGCCACTAATTGTGTGTGTGTGTGTAATAAAATCATAGAATCATAGAAAAGTAGAGTTGGAAGGGGCCTACCAGGCCATCGAGTCCAACCCCCTGCTCAATGCAGGAATCCAGGTCAAAGCATCCCTGACAGATGGCTGTCCAGCTGCGTCTTGAATGCCTCCAGAGTGGGAGAGCCCACCACCTCCCCAGGTAGTTGGTGCCATTGTCTTATTACTCTAATAGTCAGGAAATTTTTCCTGATGTTCAGGTGGAATCTGGGTTCCTGTCACTTGAGCCCATTATTCCGTGTCCTGCAAACTGGGATGATCGAGAAGAGATCCTGGCCCTCCTCTGTGTGACATCCCTTCAAGTACTGGAAGAGTGCTGTCATATCTCCCCTCAGTCTCCCCTTCTGAAGGCTAAACATGCCCAGTTCTTTCAGTCTCTCCTCATAGAGCCTTGTTTCCAGTCCCTTTATCATCCTTGTTGCCCTCCTCTGAACCCTCTCCAGTTTGTCTACGTCCTTCTTAAAGTGTGGTGCCCAGAACTGGACGCAGTACTCAAGATGAGGCCTAACCAGTGCCGAGTAATAGACATTTACTGACATACAGTATTTTTCCATGTATAAGACTATACTTTTTCCTAAAATTGTTAGACTAAAAATTGAGGGTCGTCTTATACACGGAAGTAAGCCGAGGAGAGAACCGCGTGGTTGCGAAACTGCCCAGTGGGGGGCGTCTTATACATGGGGGCGTCTTATAGACGGAAAAATACGGGTATATTTTGGGCCTGTCAGTCCTACCAGAAGCACTCTTCCGGGATCTAGCTACCCCGCCAGAAATAGTTACAATGGATGATACCAGATTTAGCCAAATGGAGTGGGGAACCCATTGGTGATATACATGCCAACTGAGGATTACACTTCATGCCTCTGTTGACGTGGGCTCTCGTCCACCGGAGCTCGTGCCATAATCAACGTGTCGGTCTTTAAGGTGCCAAGACTCTGGGTTGTTTTTTGCTGCTGCAACAGACCAAACCACAAGTCCTAGTTCAGCTGCACACGCAGCACTTTCTCTTTGTCCTAGAGAAGGACCTGGGCCAGCAACTGGTAGTTCAGAATGTTGCTTGGCCGTCCCTCTGCCTGCCTGCTCGGTCAGGGGCCTCCTTTCCGAATGGCGCTATCTGGGACGTGTTGCGAGAAGGCAGCTAGGCCGGCCCGGCCCAGCCACAAGCAAGCATCACCACTTCCAGGGCACCAGCTCAGCTGAGGAGGGGGAGTTGAGTCAGAAGGACGGGGGGGGGGCTGCCAGGCCTCCCCGCCCACCAGCATCTGCTGCCTGAGGTGGCCCCCACTTTTTGCCCAATGGCAGGGTCGGCCCAGTTTACCTGTACCAGTCAAAATGGACTTTGAAATGTAGTTGTAATTCTGAGCAACGTATGCCTTTCCCCCAGTATTCCTTTTCCCCATGTTGTGATGGCGAGACAGGAACAAAACACCACTGCCATGTGACATCAGTTTACAGACCGGATGTGGTGCGAAGAAGTATGTATACACCTCTCCTCCTTGCCCGTGCCTTTCATACTTCCCCTTGTAAATCTCCTGCTGTTTGCTTTTCCCTTATGGGGAAAAACCTTGTCAGGGTGAAGTCTGTTGTTGACTACAAGGTTAGAGCATTTCACTTTATGCTATCCGCTCTCAGGGCAAAGTCATACGCATGAATAAATGGCAGCGGTGGGAAGGGAAAACCCACCTCGATTTCTGTGCATCCAACATATTTTTTTGCAAGCTTAGCTAGGAAACTTGGTGATTAAGGCTGCAATCCTACACACTCCAGAAGTAAGCCCCATAGACCAGGGCTCTCCAACCCTGGGTCCCCAGATGTTGCTGGCCTACAGCTCCCAGAATCCCTTGCCATTAGCCATGCTGGCTGGGCATGCTGGGAGCTGTAGGCCAGCAACATCTGGGGACCCAGGGTTGGAGAGCCCTGCCTTAGACACTGTAGGACTTACTTCTGAGTAAACATTGATAGGATTGCACCACATGGCGGCAGTCCCATACACATACCTTTCCAACTGTCCCGAAGTGTTTTTAATCCCAGGGAAATGGCTGTCCTCCAATTGTCCAGATTCTCTTAAATATTTGTATCTTTGTTTTTTGAAAGCTCTGTGTGTGTGTGTGTGTGTGTGTGCATACGTTGGGGAGAGGGGAGGTCCCAGTCACTGCCGGTGTGTCTCCGTAGGATGGCCACTTAACACATCACCAAAAGAGGAGACACCAATCTGCATAAAATTTATAGATGGCTAATTTATATATGTATAGAGGCAAATGGGCAGCACATCATCATCATCATCATCATCATCATCATCATCATCATCATCAGGCGATCACTCATGACCGAGTAAGATTATCTTCCAGGATAAAAGGAGGAAATTCTAAAGAGGATTGTGTAGACTCTAGCGATGGGTCCGTAAGTGACTGTGGAGGCCAATTCTAGATCCACACAGCTTCCCACAGGGAGGACACAGGTTACCAGATGGAAGATGGTCCTGTAAAGGATTCGTTTGACGTGCTTTTCGCTTAGCACGTTTCTCCCTTTCACCTTGCACTCGGGCTTCTTCAAAGTCCATGGAACCTTTGTGAAAGGCCAACCTCCAGTTAGATCGTTCATGGGCCAGAGCTTCCCAGTTTTCGATGTTTATATTGCATTTTTTTAAGATTAGCCTTATGAACATCTTTAAACCTCTTATATTGACCACCGATATTCCGCTTTCCATCCTTGAGTTGGGAGTAAAGTAACTGCTTTGGGAGACGGCAGTCGGGCATTCGAACAGCGTCTAGACCAGTGTCCTCCAACCTTGGGTCCCCAGATGTGTTTGGCCTACAACTCCCAGCATGCTGGGAGTTGTAGGCCAAACACATCTGGGGACCCAAGGTTGGAGGACACTGGTCTAGATGGCCATAGGATTTTTCAGAGTTCCAGCTCCAATGTCGGAGCTGGGACTCCAAGCTAGGAGTGCCCTCCCCACCTTTTGCAGCCTGCGCAGAAAAACCCCCGCCAGCTGCTTCTCTTCGGTCACAAAAGCGACCTCGGAGAAGGGCTCTGGGGGGGCTTTGCACGGAGAGGGGAGCAGACTGGCGCCCCCAAGATATGAGGTATCCTGGCGACGCCTCAGCCGCCTCCTCTCCCGCTCCGAAGTGCCTCGGCTAGATGGCCGAAATTTGCCTAGAATTTAAATGCAAACACAAATACATCTCACGCCACCGTGGCGAAGACTGTGGCCAGGTGAGCTGTGGCCCACTGCTCAGTTTGCCGCCCAGGTGCAAGGGCCCCGGTTGCTCTCCCAGACTTCGACTAGACAGCCCTGCAAACAGAGCAGTGATCTTCGCTATTTTTCAGGCAGGAGCCACTTTGGCCCCGGGCACCACTGCGGGGGGGCACTCCGGGGCCTTTCCCAGGCCGGGTGGGGGGAGGCTCAGACTCAGCTGGAGGCCTTTTCAGTCAGACCTCTCCTTCCCCTCCGCATCATCCAAGCAAGGCCTCAATCGGTCAGTCAGCGGGCAGGCAAATTGCACCAGGCTACGGTTTAATTTTATTTATTTATTTATTTATTTATTTATTATATTTATACCCCGCCTTTTTTTCCTGCAAGGAACCCAAGGCGGCTTACATAATCCTCCTCCTCCTCTCCGTTTTATCCTCACAACAACCCTGTGAAGTAGGTTAGGCTGAGAGTCAGTGACTGTAAGCCGCCTTGAGTGCCATTTTTTGGTAGAAAGCCGAGGTATAAATCAAATAAAACATAAATAAATCATCCTTGGATCGGGATGGATCTTTTTCTCATCACTGAGAGAGCGCTCTGCTCGACTCAGTGCTGCAAAATCTCCCAGCACAGGTCCACCTGTTGCTCTCTCACCTGTGCTTTCAATTTCCCCTCCAGATCCAGGTCAAAGCATCCCTGACAGATGGCTGTCCAGCTGCACCTTGAATGCCTCCAGAGTGTGGGAGAGCCCACCACCTCCCTAGGTAGTTGGTTCCATTGTCTTATTGCTCCGACAGTCAGGAAATTTTTCCTGATGTTTTGGTGGAATCTGGCTTCCTGTGACCTGAGCCCATTATTCCGTGTCCTGCAAACTGGGATGATCGAGAAGAGATCCTGGCCCTCCTCTGTGTGACAACCCTTCAAGTCCTGGAAGAGTGCGATCATATCTCCCCTCAGTCTCCTCTTCTGAAGGCTAAACATGCCCCGTTCTTTCAGTCTCTCCTCATAGGGCCTTGTTTCCAGTCCCTTAATCATCTTTGTTGCCCTCCTCTGAACCCTCTCCAGTTTGTCTACATCCTTCTCCTCTTCTCCCATCACCTTAGAGCTGACGAGCGGCACGTCTCCTGACTCCCCAGCCCCAAAGCCTCCTCTGGTAGCCCAGATCACAGCAGCTAGGCTACAACAGAGGGAAGCTAGACAGCCCCGGCTGAGAGCGAGCTACTGCAAAAAGAGAGAGAAAGTGAATGAGAGAGTGAAGTGAGGAGCTGCACTTGAGGTCGTTGGGAGCCGCCAGTGGCCCTCAGGCCTTGCAGGGAAGAACACTGAAATAAGAGGATGCTTTCAAATTGAATCAAGTACACATTGGCCAGGCTAAACATAGCTGTACCCCAAGGAGCTTACAGTCTAAAAATTCTGCAGTGGGCAGAAACGGCAGAAGTGTGACAGAACGTACGGCTTATTTATTTCAGATTTTCATTATCCCCTGCCTTTCCGCAAGCATTCAGAGGGGCTCGCGCGACTTCCGTGAAAAAAACAGTGGACACTTCGTACATTAAAAGAAATGGGCAGAGCGATCCTATGGCTCCTAGATAGCGTCCGGAGGGCCGTGGGTTCATTCGGATTCCCAGCTACGAGGTCGGGATTCGGGAAACAGCTCCGACCTTGGAGCTGGGGATCTGTGCTCGGATCTGTGCTTATTCCTGCCCGGGAAGAAGGTGACGTACTGGTACTTTGCAGCTCTTTGAGACTGCCCTGATAGTTTGATGGTCCTTGATGGTCCTTCCTGGGTTTTTGTGGATCTCCACCGAGACTCTTCTTTGTTGGGGATGACGACCTGTCTGGCTGCTCCTCTGGTGATCTCATCCCTCCTCCCTCGCCCCCTCCCTTAGGGGAAGATTGTGTGTGTGTGTGTGTGTGTGTGTGTACAGACTTGTGTTGGGCTTTCTCCACAAAAACATTCTTGAGAAACTTTTTAAAATATCCTAAAATTCCTAAGGTTCCACTGGGTAGGCCGTCTGCCTGCTTTGCAGGGCGGGGGGAGCACAGAGGCGACCTTCACCTCCACGCTCCTCCTGCCCTGCAAAGGATGCTTGTAATCCTCCGAGTTCAGGCAGCCTCATTGGATTGCCCCCTAAATTAAATTAACTCTGAAGCAAAAAAGGTCCAGACTTAAAATGGCCACATATATTTCTCCCTCTCTCTAAAACCAGACGCTTTTATGAAAGGGATGGGCCTCGAAAGGAGCCACCCTTAGTGAATCTCTTGCAGGAAGTACTTACGCTAAACCGGGGTAACCACTAAGAATGCCGTGCTCTTTACTGTCAACAGTTGAGCCCCTGGAAGAGAAGATGGAGCAGGGCTTGCAATGAAGGCCTTTAAAGGGCCTCACTGGGCTCAAGTGGGGTAGAGAAGCGTTCTAGAATATGCTGGTCCCAGCAGGGCTTTCAGAGGAAGAACCAGTGCCTTAAAATACCTCACCCGCAGCCAGTGTGGTCGCTACAGAGCTGGTTGGATATGAGTATGCCATCGATAATCAGTTTGTCTGTCGAAGGACTGCGTATCTGTAGTTCGAATGGACTCGCTAACCATTTTCAATCTTCAGTTTTAAAAGGGAGAGAAAGTGATTTGCCTTTTGCGGTTTATTTTTCTTGAAGCATGTGAATCCCCGGAGGGGTTCATACATACGTACTCTTTCAAGATCCCTTTCGTTCTCTAGTCTCTCTCTCCCACTGGGTCAAAGATATGTAGTAAACAGTGGCCCGTACGGATTTCTAATTGCACAGTGAGGTTAGCCAAAGCCAGACTGCATCCGGGTGGTACGCAGAGCGTCATGACAGGGCACGTGTGCTGGATGCAGCGGCTTCTCTTACCTCTGGCCCGGGGAACCTGCTAGGTGCCATTTATTTCATTTCATTTCATTTTACAATACAATGGCAATACATTTATAAATACAATAAAATCCCAGTGAAAAATAGATGCTGCCCCTGCAACAACAAGGAGGTGGAATCTGTTGTGCATGTTCTATTTAATTGCAGTTTCTATCGAGGGGCTAGAGAGACTCTAATACATCCAATCACACAAACTTTCCCTGGACGATCTTTAGAGTCTCTTTTGTCCATTTTGCTTGATGGCTCAAATAGTTTAATTACTACGGAAGTTGCAAAATTCTTGAATGTTGCTATTTTGACTAGGCCTTCTGTGCTTGTCTGATTCGGTTCTATTGTATGTTTTTTATTCTGAATGTACAACTGAGAGCTGGTATATCTTGTTTGTATTGTATATATATATTGGTGTGGTCGGTAGACCGTAAATAAACATTATTATTACTTCCACCACGGATCTCAGGCACTGACCAGATGTAAACCTGCTTAGTTTTCAGCAAGATGGCTGTGTCTTATACTCTCAGAGCATGAAGCGGGCTCCTCTAATCTGAGAGGTGCGTACCAGTGGGCGCGTTCGCACATCACACCTGCCCACCCTGGCAATAAGCCATGGTGGGTGGGTTGTCTTGCGAACCAGGTGGAAGCGGTGTTCAAGCTGGACATCTGTCAGTCTCCAGAGTTATGCACTCCTCTCCCTTTCTGTGGGCCAAAGAGGCCCAGGTCTGTCTGTAGCTCCATGCTTTGGTCCTGGCTCCATGCGTGGTCACACAAAGGGGAAGGAGTTGGTTCTGGCTGCCTCTTAACCTATAATGGTGAAAAATTGGGCGTTGCTTCCGTGTGGCTAAGACAAGCAATTGTCAGGGCTGTCAGCAATTCAGCTGCCCACGGTTGAACTCAGTGGCACCTCTCGCAGCAGCTTGCAAGGCATTTCGTTGATCTCCGTGCTGCAAAAATGCCTCTCTCGCCTTCCGATTCTGGCAGACCAAGCTGCTCCTAAAAGCACACGAGCAGTCCCAACTGGTTTTCGTCAGGTCGGGTGGCAATGCCACCTATCTGGGGTTCACCACCCTCCGTCTGCTCAGGGATGTTCTCTTTCCTGCGCCACCCATGTCAAGGGAAAAAAACCTCCAGCCAAGCCCACTACCAATGACACAGACTCACTGGGCAGGTTTGGATGACACAATAAGCCACACTGTGGAGCGACTTACGCGGTGTGGCTTATAAGCCACCCTACCCAAAATGCGCCCCACAGACAGTGGGGCACATCTTGGGTAGGATGCCCCCTCCCTCCCCCTCAGTCCTCCCACGGGTATCCCAGGGGACACTACGGGAGCACCGAGGTTTCCTCACTTCCCCGCTGCTGCCGTGAGATGTTTTCAGCTCATGCCAGCTTGACTTTGCCCTTAAACTTTTTTTTTTTTATTTTTTGAGATCGTGAAAGCCAGCTGTCAAACTGGCTTTTGCGATCCTCGTGTGGGCATCCATGATCTGCCCCTCCAAGGAGCCCCCGTGGTACCTTGGAGGGGCTGCCCATGGTCACCCCCTCTTTTTAAATTGTTTTGATAATATGTGCAAATAATTGTGCTCATTTATTTATTTTTTAACCTGCTGTGCCGGATTTGCGCAAATCCAGCAGGGTGGGTTAGTGCAGGGAGTCCTCCGGGTAGGTACTGGCTGGGGTGTGTGTGTGTGCCTGCCGGCCCAATCCAGCAGGTACCACCCTGTGCAGTGCCTACCCCAGGCTACAGGTAAGTATTTCCTTGCAAAGCCCCCGGGAGATTGTGATTTGCAAAAAGGGTCTCGTTCTCCCCTTTTCACAGCACGAACCACGGGTTTCTTTGTGGGAGGTGTCCCTACTGGCCCCTGAGTTTTGAAAGGGTCCCCCCAATGCCAGCACCAGGGGAACATTCAAAACTGGAGGAGAGGGGAGTTCCCACTGACGGGAGCACTGATTTTGGCCTGTGTCAAACTCATGTCAAACTCAGAGCTCTGTTTTTGAAGTGGGGTTTGGAAGGGCTTAGCAATTTCTTCTTTTTTTTTTTTGCCAGGACAGTGTGCAGGTATATAGACCCTCTATACTTGTACACTTTCCTTCCAACGCAGAAATTTTTAAGCCCTTCCAAGTCCCACTTTAAAAACAGGAACTCTGAGCTTGACAGTGCAGGAGAACTTTCAAGCCCCGCTTACTCCCGTCAGTGGGAATCCCCCCAAGTTTTTCAAGCAGCTCCCTGTTCTGCCAAAGGCAGTGGTTCTTCTTCTTCTTTTTATTTTATTTATTTATTTATTTATTATATTTATACCCCGCCTTTTTTCCTGCAAGGAACCCAAGGCGGCTTACATAATCCTCCTCCTCCTCTCCATTTGATCCTCACAACAACCCTGTGAGGTAGGTTAGGCTGAGAGTCAGTGACTGGCCCAAAGTCACCCAGTGAGTTTCATGGCCGAGCGGGGACTAGAACCCAGATCTCCCGAGTCCCAGCCCAACACTCTCACCACTGTGCCACACTGGCTTTTAGGATCCAGAGCCAGTGAGCACACTTGTGGGTGAAGGTTAAAGACACTTTATTAGCAAGCAAGAAAGAGATTACAAAGGCAAGATAGATGCAGAGCACAATGCTTATGTCCCTTCTGTTGTCGGAACCTCTCAAAGAAACGACAACGGATGGACTCCTTGGATCTGTGTCGAGGTTCCGCCCTCCGAAGAATTCCCTAATCTTATATAGGTTTTCTGTGTTTACAATAACCGCACCTGTTCCCATTAAGCTGGACAAGATTAATATGTTTTGCACATAGCTAATTGGGGAAGAATCTCAATAGACAGCAGCGTACACATCTTGGGACGCTCCCTTATCAGGCAGTTGACCTTGCCCAGGCCCATCTGGCAGTAAACAATGCTTTTAAGTTGACCGAGATGCCCCCCCCCAGAACCTCCTGGGTCACATCTGGTCCGAGCCCTTCCAAATGACGAGTAACTGCCATGCATACGGTTGCAGTAGAGCCAATAGATGACTGGGCAATCTCCAAAGGCATTGGCTGGCATTCAAACCGTACCTAAGACAGGCCAAGAACAGAATGAATTAACAAGCTTCCCAAGGCAAACTCCTAATCAGCCCTGAGTTCACTGATTCCACCAGGCACTGGACAGTGAGAAGCAGCAACAGGTAGCGACAAACCCAGGCCCTAATGGAGGCACAGAGAGCAGGTATAGCTATGCAATAGAGACCCAGGCACAAGTACTGCGATGGCCGTGCACCACCACGGTCTCCTCAAAATCACAATGGTCTTCCGGCCTTTTCCACTGCACTCCCCGAGGTGCTATCATCATCTTGCAAGAGTGGGGACTCTTGGGACATGTGATCACCCCCCCCACCCCCAAAAAACCCAGGGATCCTGCTGGAAAGGGGGGAATTGAGGGGTTGGCCCCCAAAACACCCCTTTCCACATGATCCTCGGGGATTGAGGGGGGGCCCTCATGTGCCTCTGGGTTATCCACAGTTGTGGGCAGTCCAGGGAAACATGAGCACCCACCACCACCCGAGGGTTCTGCTACAAAGGGTCCTTTCTTCTAGGCCACCCCCCCTTTTTTGGTTGAAACACTTGGAAAGTGGGTTTTGCAAAGTGCTACAATGTTGATTTTTGGCATGTACACCGTGTATCTCCCAGCAAATGTCAAAATCAACAGTTTAGCACTTTTGTCAAGCCGGCTTTTGTGTTCTCCCAAATGAATGAATGAATGAATGAATGGAAAAGTCAAGCCGTGGCAAGCCCAAAATGGCTTGCAGTGGGGTGTGGGGGAAGCCTTTGCCAGCCACCCCAAAGTGCTGCTTGGGCCCTTTTGGGATGGCTGGCAATGGTGACAGCCCGCTAGCTGCTTGGCAATTGCAGCAAGGGTTTTTTTGCCTCTCTTGCCAAGCGGCTTGCTTCTAGTTGGGCTGGGGTTGTGTCATCTGAGTTTGAACCACACGACAACCCATCGTGGGTCAAACAAACCCGGCTACAAGCCATGGTTTCTCAGGGTGGCTTATAACCCAAAAATAAGCCACCTGACAAACCCATTCCAGGTTCACTTATAAGCCACAGTGGGTTGCCGTGTTATGCGAACCCAGTCACTGTATGGCCTTGGGCAAATCACTGTCTTTCACCCTCAGTTTTCCACCTGTACAATGGGAACAACTGTGAGCTTCCACACAAAGTTATTATGAAGACTAAGATACAATGCAATTTACTTATTTAAAAAGTGTTATTTAACTTATAGTAGTGGTCTAACTTGGCTATGGGTTTGTTCTCTGCCCATCTATATTTATAATTTGAATTTTAGCAAACAGGATCTAATACATAATCCCACAAAAGTTTCCAGCCTGCAAAAAAGAAAAAATACTATCCCGCAAAGAGGCTAGTAACCTGTATTTCCATGCTGGCCACAGAGGAGTGGAAACTTGGAAATGTAGTGTGTGTAGGATTGCAGCCTTAATGAGGCAATACACATCTGTAGACAAGAATCTACTTCACTGGAGACATGAAGCAAACAGTGAAAATAAATGCACACACCTATACATGTGGTGAAATACCCATGTAGTTGGAAAATCTGCTTTCTGTGCTGCGGTTAAATGAGAACAGATACTGAAACCAGAGATACCATAGATGATACAATCAATTAAGCCCAGCAACCAAGATCTCATTAGTTGGAGACAAGGAGTGAATATAAGCCAGGCACACCCAGTAATCTAGGACTGGGTGTGTGTGGATCTACTGCTATGAACTCATTGGCAGCGTTCACATGAAGTAACCGAGGATTCTGGAGAATCCTGGCTTACTGTGAACAAGTTGCGTACTGTTCACTCCTGCTAATTGGGCCTAACCAACTCTCAAAATGGTTTGTTCAACATGTCCGAACCTAGGATCCTGGCTTGTTGCTCCCAAATAAGCCAGGATCTGTAAGCGAAGTACATACAAAGCCTGGTTTATGATCCTGGCTTGTAAAGGAAGCAACGAACCAGGATTCCAGGTTCAGAGGACATTTAGCCACTCACGCTAGTGGGAGGAGCCAAGCAGGCGCAAATGGGCTTGTTCATGGTAAGCCAGGATTCACCAACTGGCACCAGTCATTCTCAGGCCAGTCACTGTTGTGAAGGGGAAATAAGATCTCCCTACGTATGGCACTCTGACCTCATTGAGGGTGACCTCTTTGAGGGAGTGCTCGAAAAACAAGTGGGACCTGCAACACATAATGTTGCAGTGTAGAATGCTCCTGTTTGCTGTGCCAACCAGCCAGCCATGCCCTTTTCCAGAGTACTCCATTCCATATCCCTAGTTTTCTGTCCCAACCCCCAGCACTCAGGATTTCATGACCACTGAGCAGACTCAGTTCTCATTGGACTGTTTTCTGTAAGTGTTTTTTCCTGTATTTTTTTTCGGGGGGGGGGGTGTCCTGTGAACCTCGGGGTTCCCGCAAGCCTGCTGATACCTCTTGTGCACAGATGATGCTATTTTGGCTACATAAGGGCCCACACTTGAAGAATGAGTTGGCTATTATGTTCCCCCCTCTTGTTTTCTTTTTTTTTAAAAAAGGTTTTGTGTTTGTTTGTTTGTAGTTCTGCATGCCTCAGTGTTTCCCTGAGCATGCTGACACATGGCTCTCAATAGCTTGGGTTTTAGCTATAATCCAGTTGGCACTCATTGCCTGAGTTCAGCATGAGAAGGAGCAACGACGAGGTAGTATTGGCCAGTGCAAGGAAATATCAGCATAAGAGTCAAGGTGACTTATGAATGATGACCCTTCTGGAAATGTAGATTCCGTTTAGTCCCAAGGAAGTGCAAAAGTGAAGTGAAAGCAGATGGGACGGTGGTTCCTGTGAGAGCAAAGAAGGCTAAAGTAGCGGAAGTAGAAGAAGAAGAGGAAGAGTATGAACCTGCGAAGGAGGAGGAGATGGGGGCAGCGGTGAGAACAACTCAAGAAGAGGCTGACCGGGCAGAAGAAGAACCGTCAACGAACTAACACAACAGTTGAGAGTACAGAAAAGAATAAACAATTTAAAAGGATCTAGAAGGCGAGGATATGCAGTGCAATCTTAGGCATGTTTACTCAGAAGTAAGCCCCGCTGTGTTCAATGAAACTTACTCACTAGTAAATGTCTATAGGCTTGCAGCTAAGGGGGGGGGGGATCCACAGCCTCCTGGGATAGCGTGATGTGTCACATTTGTGTTTCCCTGGGACGCAAGCTTCTGCAATCCAATTTGCCCCATGCTTGGGCAAGGCTGAGAAATTTCACATGCTTTTCTTGGGGCAGTTCTTCCCCCACCCCCAATAGTTTCAGCTCTTCATGCAGCCCCCCAGATGTGA
Source organism: Shinisaurus crocodilurus (assembly GCA_021292165.1). Lineage (NCBI taxonomy): Eukaryota > Metazoa > Chordata > Lepidosauria > Squamata > Shinisauridae > Shinisaurus > Shinisaurus crocodilurus. The sequence continues at coordinate 426,996 of JAHFWL010001192.1, read as the reverse complement.
TTGGACCAACTCCCATCATCCCTCACCAGCTGGCTGGGGCTGATGGAAGTTTCCCCTCCCCTGGTATAAGATCTTGGCCCTGGCAGTATTTTTTTGTGTGAATGGATGTTGTGTTTTATTCCTTCTGTAAACCACTTTGAGAGGTTGCTTATACCTGAAAAGTGATATACAAATATTGGAAATAAAGTGTGTGGGGGGGGGGGGAGAGAGGAGGAAGATGCAAAAGCCCCCGTTCAGACATTTCAAAGAAACATAGCCAGGCAGACTGTACATTTGGTCCAACAATGGTTCTTTTTCCAGGAATAGCTGAAGGCACATGTCTATGTATTCTTCCGGGCTTGAACCACGCTGGCTGGTTTTATTCTCTCTGTGTGTGGCTGCTGCCCTCCAGTGTCTTTGCAGGGAACTGCATCGACTATTGACCTGACAGTAATCACGGTGACCCCCAGATTCTAGTTGAGTTGTAATGCTGGGGGAAAGCGAAAACATACTAGACCGCCCCCAAACCTATTTAGGCCAAAACAACTGCTTACAGATGTCATCCCTGAGACCAATCCCTTGATCCAAGTCTTTACAATGACTTCAGTGCTAAGGCTGAGCCTTAGCACTGAAGACCAGCTCTGAAGCGGATGCATTTTTTCCACACCTGTGGGGCTACCATGGTGAGGGCCCTGCTTCTTCCATAGCCATCCAGACACAAAGCAGGGACTCAGGCTGATATTTACTGAAGATGGGGTACATAAAGGGAGAGGCATTCTCCAAGGCCGAATCACCCTTCTTCAATAGATCTTGATAGGGTGGTGACTGTATCTACTACCAACACAATTGTTCCTGGCTCAGTTTAAGCTCCCCCCCCCCGTTGTTATTCTTTTGTTTAATCCAGCATGCTTTCTCATGGCTCAGAGGCAGGGTCATCTTACTTCCTGAAGAGGTAGGAGTGTAAATCAGGAGCAGCCCCGCCCCACCCATCTGGAGCTGTGTTGTATTCACCACCATGCCACAGATTTTGTAAGATCCTGTCCTGAACGGGTTTCTGAAGTGGTGTCCTGTCCCACTACCTTCCTGGCAGGACCATCCCAGAACTGGATGAGACCTCAGAAGGAAGTGGAGGATCCTACCACTGCCTCTAGTGTTTGCAGGGGTCAAGAGGAGTTGTAGGATGCTGATAACCCTCCTGAGACCACCATCCAGGGGGATGCCCCATCAAGGACGCCACCATGGCATTGGAGGAACTGGACTAGTCCCTCCTGCTGCTCCCAACTCACCGGGATCACCCAGAGAACCCCAGTAACAGAGGCGGCGGCATGTCCAGACAAGATGTCCAGAGCCTGAGCCTACTCACGAGGAGGGAGCATGCTCTGGATCCAGGCCCTACTGACAAGCCAGGGAGGGACTGGAGCAGTGGCTGGCGTCACCTAAAAAGCTGCTCATTTGGAGCCTAGCCATTGCTGGAGCAACATCTCTCTTTCTGTGCTCCGTGCTGGACAGCTCCTCTGCTAACTTGAACTGCCTTCTCCTTGACCCGCCACAGGACTATTCCTGGTAAGGCAGGGTTTGACTCACATGGCAGGTCACATGGCAGAAATGGACAAGCCGTCAAAGCTGCACCGTGGGCAGCGGCCTGAGGTGAGCCAAGGACCGTGGGGCAAAGTCAGACGTCTGGACTGAAGAGTTAGTCAGAACCAAAAGGCAAACCAGGAGGCAGGACTGAGAAGCAGCAGGCCAGGAGGAAGGACGAAACGAACGCACCCGAGCTCAGGAAGGCGAAGTTGCTTGAGTGAGGCTCGGCTGGAACAGGGACCCTCTTATACTCCTTCCTGTCCAGGAGGATCCAATGGCCAGCCTGGGTGGGCGGAGCCAGCCCAGAGCCGGAAGCTGCCACTCCTGACAGAAGCATAAGGACCTAAGTAGAGCCCTCCCAGCTCAGACCAAAAAGGGCCATCTAGCCCACAGTGGCCGGGCAGCTACTGCTGGGAAGCCAACGGGCAGGACGTGAAACTGAAAGCCCCTCCTTCCACTGTCATCCCAACTGGAGCTCCGAATGCAGACGTTCCACTGAGACCCATTGTGGCTAATAGCTGCTGGTCCACCTCTGACCTCTCCTTCTCCATGGCTCATACGGGAAGTAATTGTTCCGCTGTGTTCTGCATCAGTCAGGCCGCATTTTTGGAAGTCCCGCGTCCAGTTCTGAGCGCCGCATTTTAAGAAGGACATTGACAAATGGAGCATGTCCAGAGAAGAGTTACCAGGATGATGAGGGGGCTGGAAACCCAAGTCCAACGAGGAACGATTGAAAGAGCTGGGTATGTTTAGCTTGGAGAAGAGAAGATTCTGGGGTGACGTGATAGCCAGCTTCGAATATCTGAAGGGCTTCCACGCAGAAGATGGAGCAGACGTGTCCTCTGTTACTTCAGGCAGCACTATTGGAAATGGCAAGGAAGCAGAGTTTGGTTAAACATTAGGAGAAACTTCCTCACGGTAAGAGCTGTTCAACAGCAGAACAGACTGCCTCAAGAAGGAGCTGGTGGTGGCCTCTCCTTCACAGACAGCATTTAAGCAGGGGCTGGACAGCCATCTCTCAAGGGTGGCTCACGCTGGCTCAGCTTGTCTGAGTGTGGAAAGCGAAGCAGGGTCAAGCCCGGTTATGACTTGGATGGGAGACCCCTCCTCTAGTTTCCTGCATTGAGCAGCGGGTTGGACCCGATGGCCTTGTAGGCCCCTTCCAACCCTATGATCCTATGATATCCTCTAGCATCGTCTCCTCCAACTTGGTGCCCTCCAGATGTTTTGCACAACTCCCAGCACTCCTGTCCACTGGCCGTGCTGGCTGGAGCTGATGGGGAGTTGGAAGTCCAAAACCTCTGGAGAGCATCAGGTTGGGGAAGGCTGCTGTAGTAGCTGCCTCCTGAATCGCAGAGCCTGCAGTGAGCAGATGACCTCCAAGGCCCCTTCCAGCTCTGTGATCCTGTGGGTCTCTTTTAAATCCACCTGAGCCAGTGGCCATCCCCAGAAGCAGGTTCTCATAGGATCCAGTTCCTAAGACTGGTTCCATAGAAGTTTAATCACACAATGGATCTAGAACGGCTGCAACTCAAAATGATTTTAGCAAGATTGTCCTTCTGGATAAGTAATGGTGGGTGGAGAGTGCGATGAAGGGGAGTGGCACATTATTATTATTATTATGTTTTGTCCATGCGCTTGTATTTACAAGCATGTCCACCTCCCAAATACTTAACTTCTAGAGATCCAGAGGAGGAGCTTGAAGGGTAACTCTAGGAATTCACAGGGACAAAAAGATTTTTTTAAAGTTTAACATCATCCCTCCCACCCCTCCCACAAGGCAAAGTAGGAGAAGTGTTTGATGATCAGGGACAGGCACCAAAAATTGGGGCCGTCTGCGTGAGTGAATGAGGCCAGCTGGAGGCTCCAGCCTGGAGCGCATGATGTGTGTTCCACACCAGGTCCTGCCCACACACCCTTTTCCAAGATAAAAGAAATTATTTCTGCAAATATCCATTGGCGGGATTATTGGATGTATATTTACCCTGACCACTCTGCAGATAAGTTCCAAGATAAAGTTTGCAATGCACTTTTTGTACCAGTGAAATTCTCGTCAAGGTCAAAGATGTGCTTCCAAGACGCATTTCAGTTCCCACTGTTGAGAGGTCACACACCGTGCATCAGGAAGTGAGCTAGAGAAAAATCTGCAGTCGTAATAACCTTGTGTGTTTCTCCTTTTTGCAGATGTAACATGCACACCACGCACGCACGCACCACACACACACACGCACACACAGTTTCTTTACAATAGCGTTATTCGGGTACCACAACCCTCCCCACCACACACACCACACACTGATATGGTGGGTTTATTTCTGCTTTCTGCCCTGCTTAAGCATGCCGAAAGAGTTCTCATTTGGAAGACCAAGGAAGGGAGTCTTTCAGCTAGAGCTGACTCCCAGGGTTTAAAGGGACTCAGAGGAGGCCCGTCATTCATTAAGGGCAGGCAGGGCAGTTTCCTGCCTCCAAAGCTGCCCCCCACTCTCTCCTGCCCTCCAGCCCTCATCTGACTATGCACAAGCATGCAGAGCAATCCTATGTACCGTAGATCTTCTCTCAGAAGTAAGTCCCACTGAGTTCAATGGAAGCATGCACAGCATTGCAGGGTTACAAAGGGGGGGGGCAGATGAAAACAGGAATTGGTGTGTGTGTGTGTGTGTGTGTGTGTGTGTGAGGGAGGGAGGGAGAGATTTATCTTGGAGCAGAATACTGGGTCCAGAGTTGTTGTTTTGAATGGTGAAAATCAGATCCCACTCTGCGTTGCATGCAGAATCTTGGTCCAGTTACTTGTGTTTTTTGCCTCAGTCTGCCTGTTCTGTGAAATGTGTTTCTCTGGGAGCGCTTGTGTGTCCTCCTGAGGCTCAGAGCCCTGCTCCAGCTCCCCTTGCTGTGCACCTACTGTGAGAGCACCACCCATCTTTACTGGTCATCCGCCTTGCGCTCTGTCACACCCTGGTCCCAGCAGGCATGAGCTGCCACTGCCTGAGGTGGGGGGTCCCAGGGCGGCACACAAGGCGAATGGGCATGCTGTCGCAAAAGGCGGGTTCTGCTCCTCGGACCCGTCGCCTCCGGGGTGGTGGTGGTGGAGTGAACTGGACCACTCATTCTCCCCGGCACTCCTCGGCCTCCTTTCATAGCTGCTCCTCAGTTCTCAGGAGAGCAGCAGAAGAGGCCGAGTTGGAACTGCATCATGTGACGTGCGGCGACTGCACCGCCCCGCCCCATCTCTCAGGGCCCCCCCGGGAGGACCCAGTGGCGCCATCCGGGAAGGGCTTTGGGGCAGACATCCAGAGCCCTCCTTAGCAGAAAATACCAGGATGTGGCACCAGGATTGTGTGGGAATGTGTGGCCCTCCAGATGTGGTTGGTTTACAACTCTCATTAGGCTGCTCACCCTTGGCTATACTGCCTGGGTCCAACAACATCTGGAGGATCACCCACCCCCCACAGCTGGAATAGCAGTCTTCTCCAAATGGGTGCCCTCCAAATGTTTTGGATGACAACTCCCAGCATTCCTGATCTATTGGTCATGCTGGCTGGGGCTGACAGAAGTTGAAGTCCAAAACATCTGCGGGGCACCGGATTGGAGAGGGCAGCACTATACCTATTGTAACTAAACTGAAGTAAGTATGTGCAATTGAAATAAATAATTGCATCTTTCCCCCCTGCCTACCCATGTCTTCATTCCCCTCCCCATTTTCCTCTATTGTTTCCCTGTGTCTATTTTAGACTGTAAGGTACTTGGGGCAGGGACCTATCGTATCTCTTCTTTGTAAAGTGCACTCTTCCGTAAACATTGATTTTAAAAAAAAACTTTAAAAATATCCTGAGGAAGTCATGGCACTATATAAATAAATACCCCCACCCCCCAAATAGGCTTGTCAACTTTGCAAGTAAAAATACTGGACAGAAATAATAAAATAGAATGAAAGCTTGCTTTAATTAAAGAATGTAAGTTTCATATACTATTATAGTGAGAAAAGTGTATGCACTACAATATCTGTATTCACAGTTCAGTATAGATGTCTCATGTGCCTCTTTACTCTGTAGCAGGGGGCGGCAAACCTGTGGCTCTCCAGATGTTGCTGGACTTCAACTCCCATCAGGCCCATCCAGAATGGACAATGGATATGGGATCTGTAGTCCAAAAACATCTGGAGGGCTACACATTCCTATCCCTGCTCTATGGGAAGGCCCGCTGAGTTCTATAGGTCTATTATCGTGAATTAAGTGAACACAGAATTGCATACTTGGTTATTTATTTGAAGCATTTTTACCAGACTCTTCAGTGGAAAAAGGCTCCCAGAGGGACTTCCAAAGAGCAATAATCATAAAATAGTCCCTGCCCTGAGTCTTGCAATCTAAAAGCCATGACACAAAAGAAAAAGGGATTGGGAGGGAGGAGGAGTGGGAAAGCAAAGTCAGGCACTAATTCTTCCTTATAAAATGACACCTAATCATTTTATAAAATCACCTTATAAAATGACAGCCTAATCCAATGCAGAACTAGGCACATCAAAGCCCACTGAAATCATATAGGATTGCAGGTTTCAATTTATACTGAGCAATCTCTCATAACAATCCCCCCCCCAAATGCTAATCTTACTACCAATACACTCATGACGACCTAATTTACAGACCACCTGCTACTGTAGCAGTCTGTTTCTCTGCAAAATTACCTTTGGAGCACCCACTGTGAAGTGTCCCAGGTACCTTCTGTAGGTGGTGCTTTCTGGCTGTATTCACACACACACACACACACACACACACCACTCGCTCCCTCTCTGATTCTTAAAGGGGCACCGGCATCCTTCCTTCTGACAAAACAGTGGCATGCGAACACCCCGAAGACAGCATCCTGCTGGGATTCTGTGGCAGGCAGAAAGATACTTTCACTCCCGCTGATGTACAGAAGCCGAGAGGGTGGTCTTCCAGGGCCGAGTAGAGCCGTTTATTCAGAGACAGCTATGCCATAGTAACTGAATGGAAAGCTAAGCTGGGTCAGGCCTGGTTATGACTTGGATGGGAGACCCCTCCTCTAGTTTCCTGCATTGAGCAGGGGGTTGGACTCGATGGCCTTGTAGTAGGCTCTTTCCCAACTCTATGATCTATGAAATGAAATGAAAGAGAAGGAAGTCTCTGGCGCCAACTGAAATAGTTTATTGCCCAACTTCGTCACAAATACTCACGAGATAGCTGAAGAATTATTAATTTTTTTTTGCGTACAGTACGTACTTGGAAAAGCTGTTGGCCCCTGACGAAGGCACATACCGAAACGCGTTGGGCAATCAAATATTTCAGTCGGCACCAGAGACTTTTTTTCTCTTTCGTTCTTTTTACACACTGGTGCCTTCCCCTCTAGTTCTGTTTTCCATACTAACTGAAGCCTCCCCCCAAACCTGATGCCCTCCAAACAGTTTGGACTACAACACCCATCACCCCCAACCATCGGTCATGCTAACTGGGGCCGGTGGGAGTTGTCGTCCAAAACATCTGGACGGGTCCCTTGAACTCAAATCCAATGTTAGTCTAATTTTAATGCCCATTCATTTAAACGGGTCTACTCTAAGTAGGGCTAACATGACATAGGAACCTGCCTTACACAGAGTCAGACCATTGGTCCATAGATCATAGAGTTGGAAGGAGCCTACAAGGCTATGACGAGTCCAACCCCCTGCTCAATGCAGGAAACTAGAGGAGGGGGTCTCCCATCCAAGTCATAACCAGGCTTGACCCTGCTTAGCTTTCCACGCCCAGACAAGCTGAGCCAGCGCGAGCCACGGGCCTGTTCATTCACACTGACTGGCAGCAGTGGCCAGGGCCGGATTAACATAGGGGTGATTGGAGCGGCCGCTCCAGGCCCATAACAGACAATAGGCCCACAATATAGGGACAGCGGCACGATTTGAGTTAGCTCTGATCGTTATCATTCAGCGTAATTAATGATTTTTTCAAGATTAGAAAGGTGTTCTAAGCACATCTGCATTACAGGCTTGAGGCAAGACCTAGCAAGAACTGTTGTTCTCAAATTAGCATTTCGGTAGGTTTTTGCATTTCAATCACTGTTACTACATTTCTTTGAAGCACATGGGGGGCTTGCTAGGGTCTGTAATATTCAGATTTAGAAGGGACCTCTCTCTCCAGCCTCGAGCAAAAGATCTTTCTGATTCTTCGCAGCTCAATTGCTCAAATGCTAGTTTAACAAAAAAACAAAAACGAAAACGAAACAAAGCAACAAGAACAACACAATTATTCTTGTTCAAGCAAAGCTTCCTGGCTTTTTGTTGTGGCTGCTTTTTCTTTTTTAATAAATAAATTTGGGGGAAATTGGGAAGACCCTTACTGATGAGCTGCAGGAGTTTTTGAGTTTTGGCACTTTAATGGTAATTAAAATATTTAATTTGTTTTAATATAAAATTGCGTCTTCATTTTATTTATTTCCATAAAAAGGCCCACCAAAATCCTCAGCACCAGGCCCATAATGCTCTTAATCCGGCCCTGGCAGTGGCTCTCTAGGGTTTCAGGCAGGGGTCTTCCTCAACCCTGTCTGGAGATGCCGGGGATTGAACCGGGGACTTTCCACATTCAAAGCGTGTGCTCTCCCACTGAGCCATGGCCTTGCCCAGCATTTGAGGGGATTCTCGTTGGGCCCCAGCAGGCATACCCGGCAATGGCGCTGAGCAGCAGCACTGCAGTCACCAGCAAGCAGCAGCTGGGTCTGTGATTGCATTTTAACTTCCCACAGTGCTCCTGACAGAGCATCACTCCAGGGCATTGTGGGGATTAAAATGGCAGCTCGGTCGGACCTGGCAGCCTGGCCCAGAGCAGGCATGGGTGTAGCTGCGGATGCTGGGACCCGGGCAGCTAGGTGAGGCACCGCCGGGCCTGTATCTACACACACGAAGGGAGACGGAACCCAAACCAGGGATGGACAACCGTTTTCCTGTTGAGGGCGTGGGTAATCTGCCAGGGGTGTGTGGGTGGGTCATATGTCAGTCAGTAGCACTGGGGAAAATGCTACCGGTGGGCCAGGCCAGGGCCAAAAGTGGGCAGGTCACCCCTTTTCTCTTTCTGCCACTCCCCTTTTCTCCCTCCCCCCTCCCCCCTCCCCACCCAGTGCACTGCCAGGGAAGGGAGAGAATGCTCTTGCCCCCGCCGGAGGTCTGAACTGATCACAGGCAGAGGGTTTTTGCAGTTTGGTTGCGGCCCCCTTGTAAAGAGTGTGGCCAAAAGACCGTGAAATAGAAGAGGCGGCAAGTTGGCCTGTGTGGCATTCTATGCTGAGACCGAATGTATACAAGCTCATAACACTCCCCCGGGGCCACAGAAGAGTGGAAAAGGAAAAGCCCAGGCCGTGGTTCCGGGTTCAATCCCTGGGGAAACCCTCCCGTCCTGCCTGGAAGCCTGGATAGCCATTTGCGTAGACAAGACTGTCAGTGTTCTCCAACCTTGGGTCCCCAGCTACGCTGGCTGGGGCATGCTGGGAGTTGTAGGCCAAAAACATCTGGGGACCCAAGGTTGGAGCACACTCTGAGCTAGATGACTCGGGTCTGACTAGCTGTCAGGTGGTTTCCTATGTTCCTATTTAATAATTCAGCCTTTTATTAAGAACCATGAGGACTGGCATCTTACTTTACTTTAGAGGAAGGAGAAATAGCACAGTGGGGGAGAGTGCCTGACCTGCTCTGCGCGTAGCAGGTCCCAGATTCAACCCTGGGCACCTCCGGGTGGGGCTGGGAAAGACCTCCGCCTGAACCCCCCCCCCCCCAGAGCACCGCTGCTAGATGGACCGATGCTCTGACTCGATATACGGTCGCTTTCCACGTTCCATGCAAAACTTCTTCTACCACAATACATTATTAATAATAGAATCATAGTAGAGTTGGAAGGGGCCTCTAAGGCCATCGGGCCATCGGCCATCTAAGGGGCCTCTAAGGCCATCGGGTCCAACCAACCCCCTGCGCAAGTCAAAGCATCCCAGACAGATGGCTGTCCAGCCACACCTCGAATGCCTCCAGAGTGGGAGAGCCGACGACCTCCCTAGAAACTTGGTGCCATTATCGTATTGCTCTAACAGTCTGGAGGCTTATTCCTGATGTCCAGGCGGAATCCGGTTTTTAACAAGGGCAAGCCTGGTTGTTACTTGGATGGGAGACCCCTCCTCTAGTTTCCTGCATTGAGCAGCGGGTTGGACTCGGTGGCCTTGTAGGCTCCTTCCAACTCTAGGATCTATGATATCTATAAGGGCTTGTTGTTTTTACGGAGAAAGTTAACACACACACACACACACACACACACACACACACTCACGCAGGCACACTCACGCAGGCACACACACACAGCACCCCGCCTGCCACACTTTCTCCTCCCGCCCCCCCCTCTTCCGGCACATGCGGAGGAGCAATCCTTTAAAAGCGCGGCGCGTCTGAGCATGTGCAGAGCGCCCCGCCGCCGGCCTCGCTTTCACCGAGATCTTTCGGGCGAAGAGGGCTTCGAGAGGCAGGCTGGCAGGCAGCGAAGGACTGGATCTGCGCCAGGTGAGAAGGGATCGGCGTCGGGGTTTGCGCAGTTTCGGCCGCCTCTTCCGTGCGCCCCTCGCCAAAACTGGGCGGGTCCAGCGCCGCCGCGAGGGAGGGGAAAGACGCCGAGAGGGAAGGAGCGAGCGAGGGAGGGAGACGGCCGGCCATCCATCCATCCATCCTCGCTTCGCCTCGCTCAGTCCGTCCGGCCGCCAGCAGCGCCGGCTCCGCGGGCTCCCGGACGGGCATGGGCCATGGCGCTGGAGGCGGCTCCCTTGTCCCGCCTGAGAAGCCGGCGCGACGCCTTGTTGCGGAAAGGAGTCAGCTTCGAATGCGAGACTGAAGAAGACAAGTAAGCCGGGCGCGGGGCGTGTGTGTGTGTGTGTGTGTGTGTGTGTGTGTGTGTTTTGCACATGGGGGGTGGCGGCTCTGGGTCTCGGGGCGGGGGCACCCCGGGGATGATCGCCCCATCGCGGTTCCACCTGCATTTTGCATGCGTGTATATCATTTGCTTTGCCTGCCACGTCGGAATGCTCGCGATCCGTGCGGCCAGGGGGGGGGGCTGGGTTGCCCCCCCCCCTGCTTCTGCTGGCCCTCCTCCCTCCCTGCCCAGCCAGGCCCGGGGTGTGGGCGACGTTAAGGGAGACCTTCCTCTCCCCCCCCACCCCACCCCGGGGGGCAGCGTCCTCGCTTCGCTCCGGGGTTCCAGGTCCATTCCAAGCAATCCTCCTGCCGTCCGCGGCTCGGTGCATGTATGTAACAAGGTGCAAAAGGGGGGGGGGGAGTGTGCCTTGGAAACAGCGGGTTCTGAGTGGAGGGGGAGGCTGTGTCCGGGGAGTGGGGCCGGCAGGAGAAGGAAAGGGTGCCCTAGTTTTGGTTTCGGAGCCGGGTGGAGCTCTCTTTCTCGCTCAGGAGCGCAGTGGTGCTCTGGGGGGGGGGGTGTCTTTAGATCATGGATGGGCGCAAAAAAGTAGCCAGAGTTCTCCTGGCAGATCTCTGGGCGGCTTGAAGTAGGTCACCAGGCTCCCAACTGCTTAGCAGTGGGAACTGCAAAATGACCCCCCTCCCCCAAGTCTCCAGTAGTGCTGAAATGAAGAAAGCTGGGGGTAACTGGGAGTGGGCTATTATTATTATTATTATTATTATTATTATTATTATTATTATTATTATTATTATATTTATACCCCGCCTTTTTTCCTGCAAGGAACCCAAGGCGGCTTACATAGACCTCCTCCTCCTCTCCATTTTATCCTCACAACAACCCTGTGAGGTAGGTTAGGCTGAGAGTCAGTGACTGGCCCAAAGTCACCCAGTGAGTTTCATGGCCGAGCAGGGACTAGAACCCGGATCTCCCGAGTCCCAGTCCAGCACTCTCACCACTACACCACACTGGCTCTTTTGTGAGGGAGGATTGTGAGCTGCATCCTGGTCTGATACGCAGAACAAATCCCTGGGCTCAACAAATCCCTGGGCTCGCGACTCTTGGATTCCACCTGTCTGTCTTTGCCACCAGGTTCTGGATGGTGGACCTCGGGTTCTGGGGCAAAACAAAGTTGACTGCTCCACGTACTTCGAAGTGTGGTAAGGCAGCCCTCCCCCCGCTGCGTTTTGTGGGGGGCCCTCCTGCTCATTCTGCCAAGAGAGGCCCCGGACGTCTGCCCCGAAGTCCTGCCCGGGAGGCACCACTGCCCACGCACACCCATTTTCCTCTGGGCAGGTTCTGAAACTAGCTTGAAAGTTTCAGACAGGCTAGGGAAGAGCATGGCAGCTACTTAAAAAAAGAAGAAGAAATCATGGGCGCAAGCTTCTGTAGATATGATGCCGTGGCTTCGTGGTGGAGCTCCTGGTAGGGGTGCAGAAGGCTCCAGGTTCAGTTCCTGGAGTCTCCGCCGCGTTAACAAGGCTGGGAAAGATCGGCCAGTTCCGGGCTAGATGGATCCGTGGTCTGGCTTGCTGTGTAAGGCGGCTTCATAGGTCTGCCTTCTTGGAAGAGAGGTGCTTGATGTGCCCGTGTGAGGTGGAGCTCAAAGCAACAGCCGCTGGCTTAGATGCATGTTGATTTTTGTTTAAAGGCCTAAACAAACGAATTCAAACTATCAGTGGCTAGTAAGCATGATAGTTTTTTTACAGGAGCAGTCTAGAGAACAGCTGCTGGGGACCAAGAACAGCGGGTGATCATCTGCTTTTGCGCTTTCCCAGAGGCACCTCGCCTTGCCTGACCACTGTTGGAAACAGGATACTGGGGCTATGAGAACACCTTTGCTTTGGTCCAGCAAGTTTGTGGGGTATATATGAATCAATGAGTTTTGTTGTTTAGTTTATATCAATACAACAAACACAGCTGTGCCAAACCCCCCCCCCTCCAAAAAGGCAAACTGAAGTAAAACAAAAAAGGCTGGTGGAGGAAAGGCAGGACTGCAGAGGGGGGAAGGCAGTGAGGCAGGGTTCATAGTTTTTGGCTCCTTCCTGGAGTTTTCAATTCATGGGACTATCATAAAAATATGAAATACCTTAACCTTCAGCTAGGCATAGAGTTTGGTGTATGCTCTCACCACATTGCCTGATAAGCATCTAGTTTCTGCATTCTATGTAGCTAGTTCATGTATGGCAAGAGAGGAGAGGTCTTCTCTCCGTTGGTGGCTAATCCAGCAATGCTGTTCTGATATTCCTGCCTGTCAAGTTTATTTTAGCTATATATTAACCCAGAGGGAAGGCTCACTACAGTTGAACTGCAGATCCTAGCTTACATGAGGAAATAATAAAGGGTGCCTCTGAGTTTATGCAGAGTGTGTTTCTTTTCCTCCACTGAGGAAACACAACCAGATGAGGAGTCACTTCTAGGACTTTATACAGAGAGAAAAAAATGCTCATATTTGATCACAAAACTGGCAATAGATTTAGGAGGACAGACGAAAGAAAGTCCTTCCTCAACAAAGCACAGAACTCTCAGCACTTACAGAACTCATTGTTTTGACAGCCTGTGTTGGTGGTGGCTGCTGCCTTGAAAAGTGATGAGATACATTCCTGGTCCATCATCGGTTAGGGTCAGGACATCCCATGAACCTGCCTGTCATCTGTCCTAATCCTCATCCTAGGAGGCCCCGTGGTCTAGAGACAGGCCCGTTTTGGTGGTGGCACCCTGACTCTGGTCCTCCCTTCCCAGGGAGGTTAGATGAGCACCCTCCTTGCAGTGCTTCAGACAGGCAGTGAAGGTGTGGGTTTCTTCGAGCTTTTAATGTTTAGTGCCACTCTCTAGTTTCAGAGTTGGCTTCTGTCTTTATATCAGTTTTATGGTGCTGAAGTTGTTGTCGTGTCGCCCCCCCCCCCCTGTGCCTTTACGATAATTTGACTTTTATTATTGCTTGAATTGATTTGTATATGTCCTCGAGTGCCTGTTAGGCAGAGGGGCGATCCATAAACATATTAAATAACTAAGCAAGTAAATAAATACATATTATTAGTCATGATGGCTAATATTTCTCAGGCTCAGAGGCGGTCAGTCTCTGAAGGGACAGACAAGAAGGGAGGGGTTTTTTTGCCTTCATGCCTTGTTTGTTTTGCCTCATTCGCTCGCTCGCTCTTTTTGCCCCAGTCCTGGACACTAAAAGGAAGTGTGAAAAGTAGAAACGTGTGAAGAGTTGGCTTTGGTGTTGGATGTATTCTGGGTGCATTCTCAGTTTATGTGGAACAAGAGTGAGGAGGCCCAGTTCATAATGTCCTTACTTGTATGAGATGTGCACCTTCGAACAGGCCCGCTGGAATCTTTCCCAGTGCTCTCGGGCTCTGTGGCAGACGTGTAGATGTGTTTGTTTTGGAGGCATGTCGTGCGAGAAAGCATTCTCCGGAGGTAGAATGCTTGAGAGCCATTGATCTAGATCCGCCTTCCCCAATCGAGCACCCTCCAGATGTGCTGGATTACAGTTTCCATCATCGCCAGCCAGCACAGCTGGTGGGCACCAGTTTGTGCAAGCTGGATCTAGATCAGGGGTAGGCAACCTTTCTGGGCTGTGGTGGGCACATTTGGCAGTTTGAGAAACTACCCTGGGAACCGCCAGGAATGGACGCCAACATGGCGGTCAGGGAGGCGTGGCAAAGGATGAGTAACCTGCCCCAAAGACTGAGAACAAGGCAGAGGTGGGGTCTGAGCCCCCAAAACACTAAACAACTCCTTTGAACCCCCCAAGTTTTCAGCACCAAGAGAAACCTATTTCGCAGCGATCCCAGCTGTTGGTAAGACAATGTGTTTAAAAAACAACAGGGCACCTTGGTACGTGCCGAGAAAGGTGTCTGGGGCACATTGCCTACCCTGATCTAGATTGACCCCGTGCCCTAAAGCAGTAGTGGGCAGTCTTCAGGTTAGTGGGATCCACTTTGTTTCTTTAGTAGAGACCAAGAACCGTGTGTATAAAAGATAAGATGGGAAAATTAATGAATTTTGAGTCCAAGAGCTTGTTTTGGGTACCAGAACTGAAAAGAGCTCGCAGTCTCTTCCATGCAAAAATCCACCCCTGGTTACCCCAAGCTTTCTTCATTTCAACCGTTTAATTAATTTAGGGTGGGAGGGACATTAATTTAGGGTGGAGTCGGAAATCCCTCGCCAATCTACTGCAAACCGTGCAGAGATTTGCCAGTAGGTCCAGATTTGTTTTGCCCACCCCCTACCCCAAAGCGAGTAAACCCACGTAACTCGCTTCCAAAAGGATGGGCCCATGGGTAGCCGAGTGGCAAATGCGGTTCGAAGTATGCAAGTGTAAACCGTGATGCCCGTCGGGGCAAAATCATAATCACCGTCATCCAAACTTCACAGCTAAATTGACAGGGTATGAACTGGGGGTGGCTAACCAGGAAAGTGATCTTGGGCTTGTGATGAAAATGTCTTTTAAATGTGAAATACAGCAAAACAAAGAAACTCCATAGAAAGGGGAAAAATGAAGGAAAGGGAAAAAAAAATAGAATTTTCTTACACTGATTTAAATGAATCCATTACAGTAAATATGTATGAAATATATATCCATAAGTTTCAAAAAGTATATAGTAATACAATTATCAATAAAAATAGTTGTGCATAAACATCAGAAAAAGCAGACCAAGTATCCACGTATTTTCCATCCGCAGGTTGTGTCTAATACCACCCGCTCAAATTTTGAAAGCGTTATTAGGTCCTTAATCCATTGTGTTATAGGAGGTGAGCGTTTATCTTTCCAGTGTTGTAAAATCAGTCTTTTGGCAGTCAAGAGGGTGCGGAAAATCCACATGTGTTGTCCTTGTGATAAATTAGAGCCAGTGTGGCGTAGTGGTTAGAGTGTTGGACTGGGACTCGGGAAAACCGGGTTCAAATCCCCGCTTGGCCATAAACTCACTGGGTGACTTTGGGCCAGTCACTGACTCTCAGCCTAACCTACCTCACAGGGTTGTTGTGAGGGTAAAATGGAGAGGAGGAGGAGGATTATGTAAGCCGCCTTGGGTTCCTTGCAGGAAAAAAGGCGGGGTATAAATATAATAAATAAATAAATAATAAATAAAAATTCCATACAGCAGGTATATAATTTAAGAGAACGTGTGCATCGGTAAATATTAAAGAGCATTCTAATACTAGATTTATCCTTACTATAACCTCAGTCCAAAAAGAAGCAACCACTGGACATTGCCAAAACATATGTATAAACGAAGCATCCACAGTATTACACCTCCCTGTGATGAAAATGTTGACTCAGCATTTGGAATGAAAAGACGTTGACTCAACATTTGGCGGTGGTGAAAGGGGCAAGTTGAGTGCAAGGGGACCGTTACGAAAGGGGTTGAGGCAGTATTTGTAATGCCACGATATAAGACGGCGAGGCAGCTGCACTTGGAATACCGTGTGCAGTTCTGGTTGCTGCATGTGGGAGTGAACGCTGGAGAAGATCCAGGAAAGGCCCACCAAAACCAATCAAGGGCTAGAGCAGGGCTCTCCAACCTTGGGTCCCCAGATGTTGCTGGCCTACAGCTCCCAGCATACCCAGCCAGCATGGCTAATGGCAAGGGATTCTGGGAGCTGTAGTCCAACAACATCCGGGGACCCACGGTTGGGGAGCCCTGGGCTAGAGCAACTTCCCTGTGAAGAATGGCTGGAGTGTTTGGGGTTCTTAAGCTTTGAGAAGAAAAGAATGAAGTGAGGACATGACAGAGGTTTATAAAATTCTGCTGGCATGTAGAATATTTATAGAAATATTTCTCTCTCTCTCTCTCTCTCTCTCTCTCTCTCTCTCTCTCATAATACTATGAATCCAGCAACCTGGGGTCATGGAGGGAAATTGGTCGGCTGGCACCAGATTCAGGCCAGACAAAAGGAAGTATTGCTTGGCACAGTGCATACGTAATTCATTTATGAATCCGCTGCTACAGGATGCAGCAAAACGGCCACTCATTTAGGAGGCTTTAAAAGAGGGAACCCGAGGAATTCGTGGAGGAGCAGGGCTCTGTCAACAGAATGCACATTTGAAAATATGCTGGACAAGCCCACTGTGGGACGCCAGCGAGGCGACAAGGGGCGGTGGTGGCAGAAGTGACCCTAGATACGTTAGGCTTCAGCTTCTGAAACTGGCAGCCCCCTTTTTAACATCTGCGATTGGGCCCGCTGTCTTGGCAGGGCAGCATGCTCTTGAACTTTAAAGGGATCTCGATGCTAAAAAGATATATATTAAAATTTGAGAAGAAAGGTTAGGTAAATGTTGCTAAAGGAATAATAGCAACCCCCCCGATCCTTTAACAGAGCTGATGTGATTCACCTGGGTTGGAACTGGAATAAAGTTGTGTATTATTATGATTATGATTATGATTATGATTCACTTTACAAAGGGCTTAACATTTCCTAAGTGCTGTACAGAGATTAAACGATAAAACAGGCCCTGCCTGCAGGCTCGCAACCTAACAGACACGATACAAAAGGAAAAAGGAATGGGGAGGGGAAAAGAAAGAAAGCAAATTCAGCTACCGGTACCAGTTCTTGATGTTACATAATATTGGCAGCATCTGATCTTTGAGTACACGCCCAACACAGCAGCCCTTGGTCCCATGTCCGATGGCAGAGAATTGAGGGTGTTTCCCTTTGGCTCTGCAGCCCCAGGGCAACGGATAGTCGGAGCCAAATGTTTCTTGCCGGAGGAAGGGGGAAGCAAGCCCCCTGCAGCTGCTGTTTCTGTGGCCGATGGATGGGGCCAGGGTGGTCTTGTCAGGATCTGCTTGGTGGCCTGCGGAAGTGCTGCAGCAGTCCCCAGGTGGCTTGGTTGAGAAGGCAGTCTGATTTACACGTGGGTTCTTGCAGGATTCAGCATCACAGACATGGGAGTACTTGCAGGATTCTCGCCAGTCCACTCAGGCAGCTGGTAATCACAGGAAGAAATATAAGAGCTTCCCCTTCCTGCTCAGCTTTGCCAGGACAGCGTGAGTCTTTGTGGTGGCTGTGGCCTGTTCCTGATTCTGCCATGCCTGTGTTTGACCCTCACCTGTCCTGGACTTTGCCTCCGGCCTTGCCTGTGCCAGACCTGTGCCAGACCTGTGCCTGCTGTGGACTCTGTTCCCCACTCCACCTCCATCACCCCCGGCCCCCAGCATCCCTGCCGATTATGTCCCAGACCTGACAGGTCTCCCCTTGCTGTGATGTTCTACCTGGCAGGCAGGGGATGCTGCCTCCTGCACTGGCTACCAGTTGCTTGCCGAGCCGAATTCAAGGTGTTGGTTTTGACCTTTAAAACCCTACACGGCTCCGGCCCAGCTTATCTCAAGGAGCGCCTCCAGCAACATCAAGTGGGCCGCTCAACAAGGTCTGCCACGGACGGCCTTCTCCTTATCCCATCAGCCAGAGCAGCCAGGCTGGTGGGGACTAGGAAGAGGGCCTTCTCTGTGGCGGCCCCCACATTATGGAACTCCCTCCCTAGTGACCTTCGCCATGCCCCCTCCGTGATGAGCTTCCGCCGTGCATTAAAAACATGGCTGTTCAGGCGGGAATATGGGGTGGGTTAGGTTTTTAATAAGAATTGTTTTATTGTTTTAATCATTATATTTTATTGGGTTTTTACTGTATTTTAATTGTACATCGCCCAGGGTGGCCGTGTGACCGGCCAGATGGGCGATTAATAAATATAATAAATAAATAAATAAATAAATAATAAAATAAATAGTGGCTTGTGGTCCTCTGGCTGATGGCAGAGGCTGAAGGCCAGAGCCAACCTTTAAAATCAGTGTTTGAAAAATAAAGGACCCTCTCTTTACATGGAGGCAATGGTCTAGAGTGGTGTTTTTAAAGCATTCCAGTCACCAGCATGGCTCCCATCATGACAGCCCAGTGTGTGCCAGAGAATTCCGGGGCATGTTCTAGAACAGGGGAAGGGAAAAGTTGGAACACGATCTGTCCTTTAGCGTGGCTCGGTACACAGTTTGGGAGTTGCCGCTCCACCTGCCACACCAGTGCTATCTGTGCCCATTTGTTATTACCATCCAGGGTGCCTCCTTCCACCCTCCCCCCAGTTTTTTTTTCCCTTGCAGGTCACCCGTGCTTTTAACAGTTGCATGGCAGAGAGCAGCTTTGCCCAGCATGGAGATGGGAAATGCCTTCACTGGCTGGATTTCTGCGTGCTCTGCAGCTATGAGAGACACAGGGATCCTGTGAAGGGGGTGAGATAGACAGTCTTGTCTCTTTATTCCTGACCTGGTCTTGATTTGCGATATACATCGTTCAATGCCTTTCCTGACCTGGCGCTCCCCAGACGTGTTGGACTACAACTCCCACCATCCCCAGCCAGCATGGCCATGATAGGAGTTGTGATCCAACACGTATGGAGAGTGCCAAGCTGTGGACGGCTGGTAACGCTGATTTCCTTCTGCTAGATTTTTTCCCCTTCCTCCTGGACTCTTTTTCTTAATTATTTTTTTAAGGACTAGATGGAAATACCCTATTCTTTGGTGTCTCATATTTTTGGCACGCACGTAGCTGAAGCTCTTGGAAATTACAGCCTTAGCTGTGGCGCTGGCGACGACGTTGGATGCCTTTGTTGCAATATTGCTTTGAGTCCTTTTAAAGCCAGTGAATGACGGATGCAGGTTGTTGTTTTTTTTGCCAGGGCCGTGGACCGAATATGCCAGGTCAACGGGCACCCCTCCCCAACTTTGCTGCTGTCATGATGATCCAATTTGTTTTTAAATTCAAGTCAATTATTTTTAAGCGATTTCTAGGCCACATTTTTATCCGAATAGGTTCGCAGGCTGAGTGACGGTGCGATGGGGCAATCACAGTAACATTTTGTGCCCCCTCTCCCCCCCCCAAATTAAAACAAGAAACGTGGAGGCCGGCTGTTACTCTTAACAGTTGGAAAGGTTTACTTTTAGAGCACGTAAGAATAAGAATTAGTTTCCGCATGGATTAGGCGAGAGGAGGACGTGGCAGAGCCTCTGCTTTGCATGCAGAAGGGTCCCCGGTTCCATCACTGGCATTTCTAGTTCAAAGGATCGAGTAGTAAATTGTGCTCCCTACAAAGCCGCTGTCAAACAGAGCAGGCAATACCGAGCTAGATTTCATAGATCATAGAGTTGGGAAGGAGCCTACAAGGCCATCGAGTCCAAGCCCCTGCTCAATGCAGGAAACTAGAGGAGGGGTCTCCCATCCAAGTAATAACCAGGCCTGACCCTGCTTAGCTTTCCACGCTCAGACAAGCGGAGCCAGTGTGAGCCACAGGCTAGATGGATTGAAGGACTGACTTCGAGTGAGGCATCTTCAAATGCTCGGGAGGGGCCATTGCTCAATGGCAGAGCACATTCTTTGCATACACAGGCTCGATCCTTAACATCCCCAGGTTTGATCCTCAACGCTCCCAGGAAAAAAACAAACAATCAGGTAGCAGGTGATGGGAGGAACCTCTGGCTAAGACCTGGAGAGCTGCGGAATAGGCAGCGCTGGGCGAGGTGAACGAGGAGCCTGGCCTTGTCTGAGACAGCTTCCTAGGTTCCAGGGCGGTGACTCATACAGAGATGCAACTGCAAACCTCCTCTGCTTTAGCTGTGTGTTTGGAGTAATTGAATGAGCCTATCACGTCCGGGGCAGAGATGTGGCACAATCAGCAGAGAGTGATGGGAAAGGAGTGCAGTCCCCAGCAGATACTCCTGCAGAGAAGTAACAGGTGACCTCTTCTGTTGATGGTCGTTTGTGGCGTGCAGGATGGATCCTCTAATTCAAGGGTAGGGAACTTGTGCCCTCTAGTTGTGCCAGACTACAGCTCTCATCATCTCTAACCATTGGCTATGCTGGCTGGGATTGATGGGAGATGAAATTCAACCACATTGGCAGGGAGGGAGCACAGGTTCCCTAACCCTGCTCCTAATGAGTATATTTCTTGTAGTGGTGCTGTCAGGTTAGGACTTTTGGGCAAAGGCCCGGGGCCCCACTCAGTGGAAATAGCAGGAGCGGGGCGCCCCCCCCCCATGCAGCAGGGCTGGCTCACGACCTGTGGCTCACCTGAGTGTGGAAAGCTAAGCAGGGTCAGGCCTGGTTATTACTTGGATGGGAGACCCCTCCTCTAGTTTCCTGCATTGAGCAGGGGGGTTGGACGCGATGGCCTTGTAGGCTCCTTCCAACTCTATGATCTATGAATTCAAGGGCTTCAAAAGGCCCATCACTCACAGTTGATGCAGGGTCAGGCCTGGTTATTCCTTGGGTGGGAGACCCCTCCTCTAGTTTCCTGCATTGAGCAGGGGGGTCGGACGCGATGGCCTTGTAGGCCCCTTCCAACTCTATGATCTATGAAATCTATGGAACCAGATTTTGAAATAACTGAAGAAATAACATTACTGTTTTAACAGGGGGTGCAGAACACCATTCAGAGACTAAAATTACCTAACCGCACCACTGTCCCCCCCCCCCTGCAGTATACAGTATTTTTCCATGTATAAGACTATACTTTTTCCTAAAATCGTTAGTCTAAAAATTGAGGGTCGTCTTATACACGGAAGTAAGCCAAGGAGAGAACCGCGCGGTTGCGAAACTGCCCAGTGGGAGGGCGTCTTATACATGGGAGCGTCTTATAGACGGAAAAATACGGTACTTGCAGTTCTCTCACTGGTGTGTGAATGCTGCCGTGCATTTTGGGAATTTCTGGCCAACGGCCTGTCATTCTGGAAGCCAAACCTCCTGAGCTTGAGGGGTGGGGGGAGAAACACCTTTACATTTCTGGGAGTATCTCAATGACTGCTAAGATAAAATATTTATACCTTGTTGTTCTGCTCACAGAGCACCCGGAGCAGCTTATGAGTGACAGGGGGAAACACAGTACAAAATAAACAAAATCTGAACGTTACTGAAATACAGATTTTTTAAGTCAAGATCACGATTTAAAAGCAGCAGTCTATTAGACGTCTTAGTTAAAGACAGCAGCAGAGCTAAATACGAAAGCCTGTTGAAATAAACATGTTTTCGGCTTATGCCTACAAGACAGCGAAGGAGGAGCCGGGCAAATCTCCACCAGGAGGGTATTCCAGAGTTGGGTGCCACCACTGAGAAGGCCCTGTCGCTTGTGCTCACTTGCCTAACAGCCTCAAATGATGGCACAAGAAGACAAGGGCCTCCGAGCTCAGGCCGGTTTATATGGGAGCAGACAGTCTTTGAGGCACAGCCAGGTCTGAGTCTGTTTAGGCCTTTAGGTCTTAAAGGGTCCGTGGGAGGGGGGGGGAACAGCGCTTTACGTTGAGCCCGGAAACGAATAGCCAATGGAGTTGGAACGGGAGGATTGGTGTCTACATTCAGATCAACCGACGGACATTTCTGAGCTGTTTTAAAGGTAGCCCTTTAAAACATAGAGAGCACTGCCTGGAAAGTAACGAAGCATGGCTAACTGGTCAAGATGCAACAGCAAAAAGAATTCTGGAAAGGAAACCAGTGGTACAGTTTTTTTTCTGGACTGCCCCACCTCAGTCATCAAGTGAGGGCGTCTGAATGCCCTCCAAACTCCAAACCCTCTCTGCATACAACCCCCCCCCCCCGGCATGTCCCAAAAGGAGAGGCTTTTGATGTGCTAGTATTCCATGTCCAAAGGTTTTATCCATTGGATGGGTATTTTGTGTTGCAATCCCATACACGCTTAAGCTGTGAGAGAGTCCTATTGGATCAGTGGGGCTTACTTTTGAGTTGACATGCGTAGGATTGATGCACCACTGGCTGGAGATGGAGACACTTTCCTGTTTTGTTCTGCTGGATGTGTAAACTGGTCCGCGGATTACCAGCAGTGGATTTCATAGATCATAGAGTTGGAAGGAGCCTACAAGGCTATCGAGTCCAACCCCCTGCTCGATGCAGGAAACTAGAGGAGGGGTCTCCCATCCAAGTAACAACCAGGCCTGACCCTGCTTAGCTTTCCACACTCAGGACAAGCTGAGCCAGCATAAGCCACAGGCCTGTGTGTGTTTGTGTGACAGGACTGTGAGCTCAGTTCTGGTACTAAGAACACATTCCTGGGCTGAACATGTGCTCAGAGGTACCCTTGTTCCTTAATTCTGAGAGTGTCCTCCCAGCTCCCCTCCCAGACACTAGGTGCACCTTGGAGGAAGATCCATAAATGGAGAACTAACATCCCTGACGGACGGCTGGATCTCTGCTATCACGGCAGAGTGTTGGATGCAATCTAGAGATTACACGTTCAGGCCATGCAGGGTATGGGTGAGTGAGTTACGACAGGCCTGGGCAGTGCCCCGAGTGAACTGAGGGCGCCCTAGAACATTTCCCAGAATCCTCTGCAACCCACACACAGACTGTGTGGCAGATGCTCAGGGAGTCCTTGGCGGACGATTGGCAATGGGGCGTGTGCCCTGAAGGTCAGAAAGTTTGAAAGCCACCAGTGTAAAGCACGGAACATGCACATGTCACGTCTATTGCAGAGCACGTCGCACGCATTGAGGAAGTGCCTTGGCTCAGGGGTGAAGCGCATACTTTGCGTGCATAAGGTCGCAAGTTGACGCCCCGGCACCTGGAGTACCGTGTCTGGTTCTGGGTGGCGCATTTTATGGAAGGCCATTGGCAAACGGGCATGTGCCCAGAGAAGGGCGACCAGGATGGTGAGGGGCTTGGGAACCAAGTCCATGATTGATAGCTGGCTTCAAATACAGTAATACCTTGGATTGAGAGCATAATTCGTTCCGGAACCGTGCTTGTAATCCAAAACACTCTTACATCAAAGCGAGTCTCTGGCGGGCGTGAGCGGGGCTCGAGGCGAACGGTTACATCCCTACCTTGGATTGCAAGACGTCGCTTGTTTATCAAGTCAAAATTTATTAAAAAAAATTGCTTCTCTTGCAAAATGCTCTCAGACCAAGTTACTTGCAATCCAATACAGTACAGTACAGTAATACCTTGGATTGGAAGTAACTTGGTTTGAGAGCGTTTTGCAAGACAAGCACATTTTAAATATTTATTATTATTTTTTTGTCTTGATATACAAGCGACGTCTTGCAATACAAGTACTGTAGTACAGCTTAAATTAAAAATCTCTGTACAAATTTTTTTTGGGGGGATTTCGTTTTGATATAAGAGTGTTTTGGATTACACGCACGTTTCTGGAACGAATTATGCTCTCAATCCAAGGCATGACTGTATCTGAAAGGGAGAAGATGGAGTAGACTTTTGTTGCTCCAGGGGGCAGGACTAAAACTAAGGGGTTTTAATGGCAGGGAAGCAGATCTTGGCTAAGCATCAGGAGGACATTCCTAACAGCACAAGCTGTTCAACGGCGGAACAGACTGCCGCGGGTGGGGCTGGACTCTTCTTCACTGGAGGCATTTATGCAGAAGCTGAGCAGTCACCTGTCAGGGACGCTGCAGCTGCAACCTGCATTGCAGATCCTGCACTGAGCAGCGGGTTGGCCTAGATGACCTCCAAGGTCCCTTCCATCTCTGTACTACTATGATCTTCAAGCAGGGGTTGGAGCGACTTCTGTTTGAAACCCTGTGGAGCTCCTGCCGGTCGGTGTCAGCAGTTCTGAGCTAGATGGACTGAGCCTGCTGCTGCAGCTCAGTGGAAGAGCCTCCGCTTTGCCTGCAAGAGGTTGGCGGTTCGATCCCCGGCATCTCCAGGTTGGGCTCAGAACGAATCCTGCCTGAAATCCTGGGGAGCTGCTGCCACAATACTGGGCTAGACTCGGTATGAGGCAGCTGTATACATTCTGATGGTGAATCATGCATACATATGGATCTGCCAGCGATTTATTTATTCATTAATTCATTCATATTTATGAAGCGCTTACATTAGAGAAATTTCTAAGCGATGTACAAAAACATACAGAGGACAAGGTTCCCTTCCTGGGAATGCCTGTTTGAAAAAGGATGTTTTCAGTAGGTGCTGAAAACCCAGAAGGGTCGGCACCCGCCTAATTTGTAGTGAGTGGTCTGGGGTTCTACGGCAGACTATTCCGAACACTATACACTATTCGGAACCATGATGGACTCGACCCCCAAATCTTGGGTACCAGCAGGAGGGTGTGTCCTGATGAGTGCAGCCACTGCGCAGGTGGGTAGAGGATCGGGCCGATCTCGTAAGCATCTTGGACTTGAGTTGTTCAGGACTTTGTATACAAGTACCCAAACCTTAAACCTGGCCTGGCAGCGTGAGCCCAGGCGTCCTATGCTGGCAGTAAGCTGCTCCTGTTAACCAACCTGGCTGGCCTGCGGCGTTCTGCTCCAACTTCAGCTCCTGGACCAACCTTCGTTTTCGGGTACAGAGTAACAGAACTTGGCTAAGGAGGAACGGTCAGGGCTTTTTTTTCTGGTGGAACTCACCGGAACTGAGTTCCAGCACCTTTTCTTCTATTAATTGCATTACAATTTAATCGCCATCTACTGCCGAGGAAATGTAATCCAAGAGTTCCGGTACCCTTTTCTCCAGAAAAAAAGCACTGGAACGGTTATAGATTTTAGGCACCTCACAGCCCCCTGGAAAGTTGTCCTTCGCAAACCTCCCTTTCCCTTTTTGCGCGAGCTTTCACTTCAGCGGGGGGCTTGTGCAGGAGAACTTTCTGATGGCTTGTTCCCGTTGACTTCTGTCTTTTGTTTTGTTTTTTTAAAGCACTTAATGGAAGACGTTTGGTGGTGCCCTTAAAAGGGCAGAAACAGATGTGAACAAACCCAGACGCCATCCAGACAGATAATATCAGATTCTTCAGAAACAAAACAAGCTCAGATTTTTGTCCTGGTGGGCTCCCATTTTCCCTGCCATTTTCTCTACAAATTACTGCAGCCTTTCAAAGAAGGAGCTCGTTTCGTCCTGTCCTGCCCCTCCCGCCGGTGGTTCTTTTTCACTTCAAATCCTGTTCCCCTGATAATGCAGTTTAATTTAACCCATAATTTTGTGAGATTTCCTCGTTTGTTTCTTCTTTTTTTAAAAAAAAAGAATAGATAAATAATAATAATTTTCATATAAATATTTTAAAAAAATATCCAGTGCCCAAGCCCGGAGAACTCAAATCAAGAACAAAATCAGCGAATGTGCCCCTCTGCATCTATCATAGTCCAATGGCTACTGGCCAACTGTGTATTTGTTAGTCAGATGGCTGGTGAATAGGTCAGGATGGTCGGCTGATGGGAGCTAACCCTAGATTTGGGTGGGGTCCACAGAGGTCATCCAGTCCAGCCCCCTGCTCAGTGTTGGATCTCCAATGCAGGATGCAACCACAGCATCCCGGCCAGGGGGCTGTCCAACCCCTGGGGATCTCTCCGAGTGCTGGAATGAGATGCCCATCAGAGCGTGGGGAAGGTCGAGGGCCTCTCCCTCGGCTAAGAGCAGTGGTGCCCTGGAGCCAAGACTCGGAGGGTCAAAGCACGGGGCGCATTCGATTAGCAGGGGCAACGCGCGTCATCTTCCATTCCCCTCGGATTTCCCTGTTCTCTCCGAGCTTAGGTGCTACCCTCACAGTAGCTGGGGTGGGGGGTGGGAATGGATTTTCCCAGTAACCAACATATCTATAATCTGCACACACATACAGGTAGATATTTATTTATTTATTTATTTATTTATTATATTTATGAATCGCCCATCTGGCCAGACATCCGGCCACTCTGAGCAATGTACAGTCCAATAAAACACAAGAGGGGGGGAACACACACACACAGTATAAAACACAATTAAAAACAGTACAAAACTTAAAAATCCTAACCCACCCCATATTCCCGCCTGAAAAGCCACGTTTTTAATGCCCGGCAGAAGCTAATCAAGGAAGGGGCATGGCGGAGGTCACTGGGGAGAGAGTTCTATAAATTGGGGGCTGCCACAGAAAAGGCCCTCCTCCTAGTCCCCACCAGCCTGGTTTCTCTGGCTGATGGGACAGGGAGAAGGCCATCCGTGGCAGATCTTGTCGAGCGGCCTACTCGATGTTGCTGGAGGCGCTCCTTGAGATATACTGGACCGGAGCCGTACAGGGTTTTAAAGGTCAACGCCAACACCTTGAATTTGGCTCGGCAAACAACTGGTAGCCAGTGCAACTCTTTGAGCACTGGAGTGATGTGATCACGCCGGCGGCAGCCTTTAACCAGGCGAGCGGCTGCATTCTGTACCAGCTGCAAAGATATGGATTGATACAGCTGCCTGCGTTTCTGGACTGCCCTGGGTAGAGGGGTGGATATGGCAACTGTCAAGATGAGCGCCTACATGTCAAAAAGCTTACCACTACACTACTGGCTAAGAGGAAGGGCAGATGTGCGCGCGTGTTCGAGAGAGTGAGAACAATTTGCAGTTTTGGCAGATGCAGAGCGAAACCATACAGAGCTTAGCCAAAGGCACCTTGGCTTGTAGGATCTCTTTCTGGGCACCTGATATCTGCTTGCATATTTGTAAATGTAGCGTATGTTATCAAGATATCCTAACTCTCCGGTGCTCCCTTGTTCAAAGGAAACGGAATCTGGCTGGCACTGCCTGTCGAAGGACTCGCTGCTTGAGGAAGTAGAGAGTTTAATCGAGAGCTAGTTTAATCAGGGGATGCTTTAACTCTGGGTGTCCTGCATCCAGAAATCATGGGCTAGATGGTTCATGGAGGCATGGGCAAGATGGTCTCTAGGATTTTATGAGAGCTGCTTTTTTTTCCTTTTCCCTATGATCTCTCCCACACACACACACACACACACACACCAGCTCTTCTGCCAAACTAGGACAGTCCGAGGGGCTTACAGACACAAGGTAAAACTGGAGAGGTGCTTACATGGGAATTAAAAACAACAACAAAACTGGGAATGCCCTTCTTTAAATACAGCAAGAGAGTAAAACGACTGATACAGCAGTATGACATAAATGCTAAAGAGCAGCCCAAAAGAGTAATCAATAAGCAGTAATGTAAAAAAAATTAAAATTAAAATAAAATCCCTTCAAACCAGCGCATGCTCAGGGAAACAGCCAGCCAGATCTTCTGTGGTGGGGAATTCCAATTTGATGGATGAACAGGTGGGACCTGCAACACAACCGTTGCAGCGTGGGAGCGCTCCTGTCCAGGGTTCCAGCCAGCCATGGGCTCTTCTGGGATACTCCGCTGCCCCCTCCTCCCCTGCAGTGTTCCGTGGCCGCTATTCCCCTGCTTAGGTTTCTTTCCTTCAAGCTTTTTTTGTACTTCTGCAACCCTTGGAGTTCCCCAAAGCCTCCTCCTTGTGCACGGGCGGTGCCGTTTTGGCTACGTAAGGACCCACGCTTGGAGAATATGTTTGCTATTAGTATATAAAGGACAGGGGTAGGCATCCTTTTGTAGGAAGATATCCTTTCAATCAGGGCGAATTCCTTTCTAACAAGAGCCAGTGTGCTTAGAGTGTTGGACTGGGACTCGGGAGATCCGGGTTCTAGTCCCTGCTCGGCCATGAAACTCACTGGGTGACTTTGGGCCAGCCACTGACTCTCAGCCTAACCTACCTCACAGGATTGTTGTGAGGATAAAATGGAGAGGAGGATTATGTAAGCCGCCTTGGGTTCCTTGCAGGAAAAAAGGCGGGGTATAAATATAATAAATAAATAAATAAAATAAAGAGATATCAAGCACGATCAGCTCGGGTTTCATGCCAGGCAGAGAAATGCTTCTTCTGCTCCTATATGCGACAGATATATTTCACCATTCCCTGCTGTCTAGATCAGTGTTCTCCAACCTTGGGTCCCCAGATGTTTTTGGCCTACAACTGGCTGGGGCACATGCTGGGAGTTGTAAGCCAAAAACATCCGGGGGACCCAAGGTTGGAGAACACTGGTCGAGAGATCAATGGTGTCGGACTCAGCTAGTCAGTGCCCTTAGCCGTAGCCCCGTGTTGCGGTGAGAGTGGCGCTCATGACCAAGCGCGGGCAAACAATTCTAATGGCCATCAACAACATCGCCACTGCTCCCTGTCCACAAGGCCCCAGTACGCGGCAACACACCTATCGGCAGCGGAGGTGTGGCAGCAGAAAGCGCACGTATCGCGCATTGTGTTCAACGAGAGATTATGAGAAAGGGCGTAATGTGTAATTTGGAAAGAAAGCCAGACTACACATTACGCTATCCGCAACGGATTCGCCTTTTCTTTACTGTAAGCGTGCGCAGCCCCAAAATTTGGCTTGGGACCACTGCACATGAAGAGGAGGGGATTAAATCCCCGCCGCCCCCGCTGTCATTTGCTACACCTCCTGTAACACATGGGGTTTTTTTTAAAACAGAAGTGGGGGAAAGCCTCCATTGACACCAATGGAGACTTCCCCGCCCCTTTTGTTAACCACCCTGTTCTGTTGGTTGATGCTTGGTGCTTGGTGGTCCTGATCCAAATCGGGCTGTGCTTACTGATACTAAAGAAAAAGCTAGTGCTATGCTATATGCGATCAACGTAATATGTGTACTTTGGCTCAGACAGAGATGCAAGGTTTGCCCAGGTCTGAGATGGCCTTGAACAAAGTGTCCCTCTTGTGCCCCCTGTGCGGCTTATTTGGGGATGGCAGCAAAAGTGTGCCGGGCATGTAAATTTTTCACACACACACACACACACACACACACACACACACACACGTACACACGCCAATATAGCGTTGCTCCAAGGCATTGCGGAATTTAAATCACAGCTCCATTCAGCCACCCAGCACCTTTTGAAGTGCTGGGCTTGGGTGGCAGTGGTTGTTGTTTAAAAGGAGCTCGAAATTAAAGTGTGATGCTGCTGCTGCTAAAAAGCTGTTTTAGGCTGCGTTAAGAAAGGCCTCATGTCCGGATCATGGGAAGTAATAGTTCTGCATTGGGATGCACTGATCAGGCCACATCTGCAGTCCTGTGTCCAGCTCTAAGCACCACATTTTAAGAAGGATGTGGACAAACCGGAGGGTGTCCAGAGAAGGATGGCCGGGAGGGTGACTAGGGCTGGAAACCAAGTCCGATGAGGAACGGTTGGAAGAGCTGGATATGTTTAGCCTGGAGAAGATGAAGGGCAGACATGATAGCGGTCTCCGGATATCTGAAGGGGTGTAGGGTAGACTTCGTTCTCTCTTGCTCCAGGGGGCAGGAGTAGAACCAATGGGTAGAAAAATGGCAAGGAGGCCAATTTCGGCTGAACATTCAGAGTAACTTCCTAACGGCATGAGCTGTTTGAACCAGTGGAGCAGGCCGGCTGGGAGGTGGTGGTGGGTGATCTCCTTTGCTGGAGGTATTTGACCAGAGGCTGGGACAGCCATCTGTTCGTGGATGACCTCTAAGGCCGCGTCCAACTCTGTGATCAGTGGGTGGACCAGGGTCCTGACAGATGCCAGAGCATGTCAGGGGCTGGCTTTAGACCTGCTCCTCCCGTCTAGTCTCTCCCTCCCTCCATTGCTCAAATTAACCAAGTATTCAAACTGGAAGAACCAGGGGGGGAAACCCCTTCTATCTTAGGTGTTGTTCCAGCTTCTTTCAGTGGGTTCATTAACATGCACAGCTCTCTTTGAGAGTGCAATTACCTCCCAGCAGAGGGAGCACCTTTGAAAAACAACAAGCCATCAACCGCAATGGGAATCCCATCCTCCATTCGTGAGTAATTATGACTTTGTTCAACATCAGTTTTGTCCATGCTCTCCTGCAGCATTTCAAGGAGGGTTCCCCCCCCAAAAAAATTGTTATTCCCAAGTGAGCGCTCCTTATAGATTTCATAGGATCATAGAGCTGGAAGGGGCCTACGAGGCCATCGAGTCCAACCCCCTGCTCAATGCAGGAAGCTAGAGGAGGGGTCTCCCATCCAAGGAATAACCAGGCCTGACCCTGCTTAGCTTTCCACACTCAGACAAGCGGAGCCAGCGTGAGCCACAGGCCTGCCTCCCTTTATCTCGGGCATTGTCCCCGCTGCTTCAGGACAAGTCAAAGCACTGGTCCATCTAGCCCCGGGGGGGGGGCTGAGGGGGGTAACCTTGGTTTAATTTCAATAGCCCTCCACATGCGATCAGTTCATACCTTCGGCAAGAGTGTTCTGTCCCTTTATTTATTTATTATATTTATACCCCACCTTTTTTCCTGCAAGGAACCCAAGGCGGCTTACATAATAATAATAATCCTCCTCCTCCTCCTCCTCTCTGTTTTATCCTCACAACAACCCTGTGAGGTAGGTTAGGCTGAGAGTCAGTGACTGGCCCAAAGTCACCCAGTAGTCTGCTGCACGGGAAGGAAGTGGGAAGAGAGAAAGAGAGAGAGAGAGAGAGAGAAGGGGGAGCGGCAGAAAAAAAAGGGGGGGGATGACCCACCCACTTTTGGCTCTAGCCCTGCCCACCACTGCGTTTGGCCCCACACATGCGGCTCTCGAAAAATTACCCACAAGGGAATGCGACCCACGGCAGGAAAAGGTTGCCACCCCTGACCTAGCCTAATACACTGACTGGCAGTGGTGGCTCTTCACGGTCTCATTTGGGGTTGAACCTGTGATCGGTCAGCCTTTGTACCACCAGCAGCACTTAACTGAGAATCAGCATGACGTCTGCAGAGGTCCACGCAAAGTGCGTTAGTACTTTATTTCATAGGAGGCTCCCTTAGCCACCAGCTCTCCCGCCCGGATCTTAGGCCGGGGTCTTTCCCAACCTGTTCTCCAAGAGCCTTCCCGCTGGAGAGGCTTGAGACCGCCTGCATCCTTCTCCCAGCCTTCCCTCTGGTCCGTGTTCACTCTGGCACAGGAACAAGCAACACGCGCATGCGCCATCTGGAAACAAAGCAAGCATGCATTTCTCCCGTCCCCAAAAGCCCACGTTTGTTATAGCCAGTGCTTTTTTTCTGGAGAAAAGGGTACCGGAACTCTTGGATTACATTTCCTCGGGAGTAGATGGCGATTAAATTGTAATGCAATTACGGTAATAGAAGAAAAGGTGCTGGAACTCAGTTCCGGTGAGTTCCACCAGAAAAAAAGCCCTGGTTATAGCCATACCAGAATGTATGCAGATTTTATGGGCTCAAGGTGCAGTCCTTATGCATGTTTAGACAGGGAAAAGGCCTACAACTCCCAGCATGCCCCAGCCCACTGGGGCATGGTGGGAGTTGTAGGCCTTTTCCCTGTCTAAACATGCATAGGACTGCGCCCTTAAGTAGTGAGTTAATACTATTTGATGAATGGATTTCACATTTCCTGAACCAGGTGACACAGTCCTATTTTTTTAAATATTTCTAGACATGGAAGAGAGCAGGTGCCAACTTAAAATGGGCACCCCCTTTTTGTGCGCACAGGAGGGGATGTGTCTTTCTCTGACGATGCCTGCTACAGTGCACGTGCGCGTCGCGTGGTCTGAAAACAACGCGCACTTCTTGCTTCGGAACTGTCGTTTGTTTACCTACGTCTATGCAAACTGAATGGACTAAAAACGCACACGTGAGAACTGGGATGGGGCGACAGCCTTCCTTCGTTGCAGAGATGCGTTGAGCTCAGCTCGGCACGCGGCCAGCCTTTTCTTGGAGTGGAGCTGCACCGTTGTGTGTGTGCTTTGCCAGCCCTGTGATGATGCGGTTTCCTTCTCCGCTGCATTGTGGATTGCCCTTACTTGTGCTTACTTGGGGGTGGGTGGGAATCTCTCATTCATGTAGAGAGCCAAGGTTGGAATCCTGGGTTTAAACTTGGCGGCTTTGAAAAGCTGATTAAGTGTGCATCATTCATGCTTTGCCTTCCCCCTTTCTTATTCTTCCCTTCCCATTTTTTTTTTTTTAAAATATCCTCTCTCTCTTTCCTCCCTCCCCTCCCTGCGGTTGCTTCTTGTTCATACTAAATGGGCAAGAAATGCTGACAGCATGAGGTAAGGGAGGAAGCCTTTAGCAGTGTTATAAATTCAAGCTTTTCTCTCTCTCTCTCTCTTTCTCCTAAATGCATTTCAGGGTGTGTTTTGTTTCTTTTGCAGTCTGGCAAAGGGTGGCCTGCTTGATAACTGAATGTTTTTGGTGCTGGTAACCCACCCCAATCACGCAGGGGTCATGATTGTGTATGGTTTTTGAGCTGGACTAGGTCATAAATAGACTGCAAAATTAGGGCCAAAGATGAAAACCTCCCCCACCCACCCAACCCCCTTCCAATTAATATATTCCACTGTGTAATCAGTGGTAGTGGAGATGGAGGGAGGGGAAATTTTTGCTGCAGCCTTATATTGATGCTGCAGTTTCAAATATAAAGGTCTAAGTACGGTAATAATCCGTAGCCTGGAGGAAGGAGGGAGAATCTACCGCTGTGTGAAAGGCTTGGGGTGTGCCAGAGTCTTCACATTTCCCTGATGCGACCACAAGAGGGCACTACAGAGTGGCTGATCTTACTCCTCGATAAGACTTTGCATTTTATTTTATTCCTGATTTTTGGTCACAGGGGTGGGCGGAGAAGCAGCAGCAGCAGCAGCAGCAGCAGCAGCAGCAGCCTTCGCTGGAGCTGTGAATAAAAAGTGAGGCCTCTGAGCTGAGGTCTGCTTAGTTTTCGTAAAAGCCCCCCTTTTTTTTTCTGGAAAGGATCGGAGCGATCGAAATCTCTTTCTGTCTTTATTTGGCCATGATGATAGATGTGTAAAAGGCAGCTAAAATATTTGGAGATAAGCAAAGCTGTAGTTCCAGGAGAACAAGCTGAGTTCTGTGACTAATCTGGCATATTTCACAAGCAAAATCCCTGGCAATAGAACAGGCGGTGTCTGTGTGTGTGTGTGCGCCTTTTAGTAACACTTTTGGGGTGCAGTGTGCCTCTACAAAGGGCGGTGTTGTTGTGTGCACACCCGCTGTGAAATCCTTGTCAGCAAAGGCCGGAGTTCCGAAAGCTGAGGCTGGAAGGGGGCAGATGTGGCCCTTTCCACAACAGCATCCCCGAATGTAGGCCTGTTCTTTCACATGAGCGACTTGCTCCTGTAGAGGATATGTGGGTCGAGTCCCAGATGCTCAAAGGAATGCCCAGTCAGGTCATCTGCCGGCGCTCTCCTTGCGGTGTCCCCCCGCTGTCAGAGGTGAAGCGGCCGGTGACGAGGGAGGAGGGGGGCATTTTTTGAGGTGGCTCCTGCTTGTGGGACTGAATGGAGCCAGTGTGGCCTAGTGGTGAGAGTGTTGGACTGGGACTCGGGAGATCCAGGTTCTAATCCCCGCTCGGCCATGAAACCCACTGGGTGACTTTGGGCCAGTCATTTGACTCTCAGCCTAACCTACCTCACAGGGTTGTTGTGAGGATAAGATGAAGAGGAGGAGGAGGAGGATTCTGTAAGCCACCTTGGGTTCCTTGCAAGAGGAAAAAAGGCGGGGTATGAATATAATAAATAAATACAAATAAAAACTGCCTCCCCAGAGCGGCGGCGACTCACTGCCTGGCCCCTAGCCTGCTATATGGCCAGCTTCCTATGGAGGAAAAAGGAAAGATTACGGAAATAAAAGACGGAGGAGTCCTGCGTGGTGGTCCGTTGCCTCACCACCTCAAGCTAGGCCCAGTGTTTCTCAACCTTGGGTCCCCAGATGTTTTTGGCCTACAACTCCCAGCATGGGGCATGCTGGGAGTTGTAGGCCAAAAACATCTGGGGACCCAAGGTTGAGAAACACTGAGCTAGGCCAAGGTGTTTTAGACTGGCGTGTTGTGTCGTGGGGCCTGCACCAAAATCTGGAGTGCCTCCCCAATGAGGCTGCTCGCCCACCTGATTTCTCCTTTGGGGGACCCTCCTAGAGCAAGAGATTGGGCAGGCCGGCAGGCCAGAGTCCACCCGCCCGATCTCTCGCTCTGAGCCACCTCCCGAAGCAAGGCATCAGGCAGGCAGCCTTTCCGGAGAGCCCGCCCCGTCTGATCTCTCGCTTTGTGAGAGGATTCAGAATGAGAGATTGGGGGGGGGGGAGGCAGCTGCCCCTCCCGATCCATCACCTGAGCAGGGGATTCACCCTGCGTCGTGGGAGGGCCGGCCCTGAAGGCCTGGCTTGGCAGCTCAGTGTCACTTGTTCTAACGCTGCTCCGGCAAATCTCACAGGCTCTGGACATTTCATCTAGAACCGGGGAAATAGGTTTTCCCGCAAGCGAGAGACCCGCAACAAAATGTGGTAGCGCATGCTCACCTTCTAACCTCACCTCACGACACCCCGTAAGAACATCAGAAGAGCCCTGCTGGATCAGACCAAGGGTTCATCTAGTCCAGCAATTATTTATTTATTATTTATTATTTATTATATTTATACCCCGCTCTTTTTTTCCTGCAAGGAACCCAAGGCGGCTTACATAATCCTCCTCCTCTCCATGTTATCCGCACAACAACCTTGTGAGGTAGGTTAGGCTGAAAGTCAGGGACTGGCCCAAAGTCACCCAGTGAGTTTGGGCCAGTCACTGATTCACACAGTGGCCAACCAGCTGCCCATGGGAAACCCACAAGCAGGACATGAGTGCAACAGCACCCTCCCGCCCATGTTCCCCAGCAAGAGCATACTGCCTTTGATACTGGGTACCCCATTCCCCCCTCCTAGTTTTTTCATTTTTCTTTCCCAACTAACGCTCAACCTTCCATGGTTACTGAGCATGCCCAATCCTCAATTGGGTTGTTTTTGGCAAGAGAGTTGCTCCCTTCAGTTTTCTTTAATGTTGTATTTCTACATAATACGGTAAGTGTTCCCCCTGAGCAGGCTGATATCTCCCTCAATTTTGGCTCCATTCCTGTTGGCACTCACCATCGGAGTTCACTATTAGAGGGGGTGCTGTTAGATTGTCAGTCAAAAATCTATACTTTAGCCTCAGGTTTTTCCTCGCAGTAAGCGGCTTGCAGCCCAAGCTGTGTCTCCCCCCCCCCCCCAAAAAAAAATCCTGGTAAGGCCGGTGTCCCCAGTGCATCGATTGCGGGTACCTCCAATGGCACCCGTGAAGCTCTCCACTCCCTGCCCCCTTCAAAAAATTATTTTTAATTTAAAAACTTGAAAAAACGTTAGGGCGCCAGGTTCTCCTTCCTGTCCTGGAACCTGCCACCGATCAGCTGTTCAGCAGGCAGGAAGAGAAGGAAAGACTGGCCTCACCCAGTCTTCTTCCGCCACATGGACCTTTCGACTTTGCTCTCTCTGTATCTTTCCACTCCCAGCCTCTAGCCTTGCTATTTCTCTCCCACACCCTTCCCCGTCCCGGGCCTTGCTTTTTCTCTCCCACTCACCCCTTTCTCTCCAGGTAAGATACCCCCGCCACGCTTGGTATCTGCACTCACAGGAGCAGTTTCGGCAGGGGGGAAAAAAATAATTAAGATGTGTCTCCCTAAAAGCCAATCAAAACAAATAGTTTGGCATTTCCTCCAGAAGTATAGTCAGCCTCTGGCTCAGATGGGTTTCCAAGGGCAGGGCAGGCAAGGGGCCACCACTGAGAAGGTTTTGACACCCGCACAGAATCTAGCAGATACAGACTTGTCTAGCACTGTGGGCTGCTCCTCACCCCTTTCTGACGTGGTGCCTGGAGGAAAGCTTTGCCAGCAAATCTGGATGGTCACAGCAAGAGACGTGGGAGGAGACTGCACTCTTTCGTATTTGTATGTTGGGGGGGCATAAACTCGTATTTCCCTGAATTCTCCAGAACTGCATGCTGAAATTCAAATCTAGATCACGGGGGGGGGGGGGAGAAGCTGGGCCATGGTATATATATATACCAGTCTCACCCAAACTGGCACCCTCCAGACGTGTTGCACTACAACTCCCACTTTCCTTAGCTAATGTGGCTGGGGATTATGGGAGTTGTAGTACAACAGATATGGAGGACACCGGGTTGGGGAATGCTGGTGTCTATTCATTAACATCTTTCTCATTTTCCCACATCCCCCCCCCCCCCGGATGAATCCTCGCCTTGAATGCCTCACATATGGAAACACTTCTGCTGCGCCTCTTAGGAATTTCCACTGTGCGCACAGGGCCTCTTTCCCCCCTCTTCTTACGAAAAGAAACCAAATGTACTATTTTGGGAGAGAAAGCCAATAAATTATAGGATGGTGACATTCCCAGCATTGTTCTTTTAATTTAACTTGTTTTCATGTTTCTTTTTTACCCTCCACCCTGACCGTTTCAAGGATTAAAGAGCCGCGCTAGATCAGGCCGCAGGTGCATTAATCCGGCATCTGGTTTCCCACAGGAGCCGTCCAGGTGCCCCTGGGAAGCCCACAAGTAGGACAGGAGGGCAACAGTCTCTCCCACCTCACCCCCAGCATCTAACACCTGGAGTTACACTGCTTCTGAACATGGAGGTTTTCCCCAGGCGCTTCTATGCCTAATGGCCATTGATGGGTCTATCCTCTGCATATGTTCCAATCCTTTTAAAAAGCCATCTAACTAAGCTGGTGGTCATTGGGGTGGAAGTCCTGAGCCTACTGCCAATCAGGGTGCTTAAAGGTGGTGGGGCTCCTCGTGCTCATAATCTAAAGGCCTTCTGCAGCTATTTTGTCTTCCCTTCCTTAACAGATTTTTTTTTTTTTTCCCTGCTAAGAAAAAGGGACAGAAGCAGCCCTGGCAAAACATGGGGAGGCCTTGTAATGAAAGATGACTCAACACACCCTGGTTAAAATTCTGCAAATGAGGCAGGGCGATTGCACAACACAAGCCTTGTCTGGAAGCACCCTGAGTTTCAGCGGGTATCCCCAAGTTACTTATAGTATTGTGGGAGAAAGGGGGAATTCCTTTCCACTCCACTTTTAATTTTATAAATCCCTACCTGTACAACCTGCAGCCTCATCCCTGTTGCGAGTCCCAGTCACGTTCGCTTTTAGAAGTAAATCCCATTGAGTTCGGTGGGGTTTACTTGTAGATAGAGGCTGTATGTTTACTCGGGAGTAAATCTCACAGTGCCCCATGGGGCTCACTGCCAGGCAGATATATGTAGGATTGCAGCCTTAGGCTGGAATCCTAAATGCACATTTGGAAGTAAGTCAATAGGAGTTCTGGATAGTCATGCATGGAATTGTGCCGTTAATTTGAATTAAGAAGCCATGCTGGATCAGACGCAGAGTCCATCTAGTTCAGTATCCTGTTTCCCACAGTGGCCAACCAGCTGCCTGTGGGAAGCCCAGAAGCAGGATGTGAGTGTGACAGCACCCTCCAGCTCATGTTCCCCAACCACTGGTGTACACAGAGGCATGCTGCCTCCAATACTGGAGGTAGCATATAGCCATCAGGACGAGTGGCCATAGATAGTTTTCTCCTCCAGGAATACACCTGTTTTTGTTTGTTTCTTTAAAGCAGCCTTATGTGCAATGTAGAGAACCACAGAAGAAGTTGGAAGGGACTCCAGGCTGGAAAGGTGGGTAGAGCAGAGGCAACGCAGGGGGCCTGCCAGAGGTTTTGGACTAAATCTCCCATAAGCTCTAGCAGCCAGCATGACCAATAGTCAGGGCTATGGGAGTTGCAGTCTGAAACATCAGGCGGGCACCAGGTTACCTACCTCAGGCTAGAGGCTTGCTGGCAGGAACAGCCCTCCATATTGGCCAAAGGACCAGTAAGAGCCAGTGTGGCGTAGTGGTGAGAG
Source organism: Shinisaurus crocodilurus (assembly GCA_021292165.1). NCBI lineage: Eukaryota > Metazoa > Chordata > Lepidosauria > Squamata > Shinisauridae > Shinisaurus > Shinisaurus crocodilurus. The sequence goes on along the minus strand of JAHFWL010001192.1, from coordinate 389,018 downwards.
TGTTGGACTGAGATTCGGGAGATCCGGGTTCTAGTCCCCACTCGGCCATGATGAAACTCACTGGGCGACTTTGGGCCAGTCACTGACTCTCAGCCTCACCTACCTCACAGGGTTGTTGTGAGGATAAAATGGAGAGGAGGATTATGTAAGCCGTCTTGGGTTCCTTGCAGGAAAAAAGGTGGGGTATAAATATAATAAAGAAAAGTTTAGTTGGATTAGGGTGGCCAGCTGCAAAAGAGGACAACGGGCTCCCCACCTTCAGAAGAGTTGTGTAGAAAACGGGACAGGCAAACTTCAGGGTGCAGGATCTGCTTTTTTCTTTCCTTTTTCACTAGAACCCTGAGGTCCGCCAGCTGAATCTATGTGCAAAATATTGGTTCTGGAGGCAGGGTGGGGAGGGGCCCCTATTCGTAGAACGAAGGCACAAGGGTCACACAAAACCTACTCCTGCCCCCCCCTCCAGCTTTCTTCCGTCCCAGCAGCCGAATTTAGAAGAGTGTCGGGGGGCAGGGATGGGGACTCGGACTCGGGGACTCGACTCGTGAGTCGGACTGAGTCTCCCCTCTGACTCAACTCGGACTCGAGTCCCAATATTTTTAATGGGACTCGAGACTCGACTCGGGACTCGAGACCAAGGACTCTTCAACATCCCTGGGCTGTGCCAGAAGGAGTGGAGAGGAGTGCGATCGCCGGCGAAGAATAAGGGTGAAATTGTGATGAGACCTCACCGTTCCAGAATGGGGGGCAAACATTTAGAAAAAATCATGTTCCTCAAATGCAACATGGATAGGTTTTAGGAAGTACAGCAAGTTTATTTTTTAAAATCATTTTCCTAAAATGCAACCTTTCAGACATTTTGGGTTTGGCTGCCTCTGCCTGCCTGCTTTGGGGTTCCCTGCCTCCTCTGCCTGCCTGGTTATTTTGGGTTTGTATGCTTGGTCTGTTCTTGTCAAAATCAGTGGCAGAGTTTTGAGATAAAAAGGCACACTTGTGCCTAGAATTTATTTAAGCCACACATCTGCAGTAGCCTTATTTTGTTGGGAAAAAAACCCCCATTGATTTTAATAGGGACTCGTGGAGTCAGCTTTGGGAGTGACTCGTGAGTCACCATTTTGGACCAAGGACTCGGACTCGGGTCCAAGGACTCGTGACTCGAGACCAAGGACTCTTCAACATCCCTGGGGGGGGGGGGCGCTTTTGGTTGTTCCTGTTGTTAAACGTTTGGCGCCAGAAATCCTTGCCGGCGTACTGCAGATCGACAGGAGATCCTAGTCTAGAGGAGGGAATTTCAGCAGGCGTAGTTTGCCCATGTGCGGAGATGCCTTCCTCTACACACACAACTATTAAAGGTGGGGGAGCCCCGTCCTCTTTTGCATCTGCCGCCACCCCCACCCCCACCCCCCAAGTTGGATGCATCAATTATTATACGACGGAGGTGACATGAAGATGCATTCCAGTATAAGTGAATTAGAATGCATGTTGCCTTCCCGTGATTTCATTCGTGTGCGCGCGCGCCGGCGGCCATCAACAAGCAAGCACGCGCACGGGAAATGCACCTTTTTTGGGGGCAGGCTGGGCAAAGACCGGTCTTTACGCGGGAAGAGGTAAAGGAGCTGCCTGCGGTACCCTTGGGAGCTGCCATGGACTGCAAATCCCAGGGTGCGCTGCTTCGTTCGGCAAGCGGTGATTGGCTCTCGGGCCATGGAAAGGCGGGCGTTTCGGGCTTTGCTTTCCCCCCCCTCCAGAGGCGCTTGTGATTGGACGTCAGTCCCGGCGTGGGTTGGGATACAAAAAGCCGGTCTCGCCAGTTGTCTGTTAATCTCTGAGGGCGGTTCCCTGATAGGTCAGTGACTTGAAGGAGGGCGTGCCGGCGGCGGGCACCTGAGGTGGCGATTGGCTGGCGCCGGCGCAGGAGGCAGGCGCCTGGTGCCTCCGTGAGGGGAATGTTGGCCACTGAGCCTAGTCGACCTCGGAGCCGCGCCGGAGCGCCGCTCGGTCCGGGAGCCGGAGGGATGAGCCCCGGGAGGAGGCGCCGCAGACATGGAGCCGAGCAGTGCCGAGGCGGCTTACCCGCGGCTCTTCAGCGTCGCGCACCGGTAACCAACGGCCGCAGCCTCGGTGGGGGCGGGGCCTGCAGCACTTGTGGGCGGGGGCTAAAGAAGGAAGGGCTCTTGTGCCTTTTACAGAGGTGGCCTGACAGGCAGAAATTCAAGGGGTGCAGCTTCCCCCCCCCGCCCCAGCAGCGCACCTGCTGCAGTTCTTACCTGGTGACTTTGGTCTGGACTGGTCCAACGCTCAGCCTAGCCTCCCCCACAGGATTGTTGTGAAGGATGAGAGGGGAGGCGTTCCTTTGTGATTGTAAATGCTTAGGGAGTCATAAGCTCCTTTTGAGGAAGAGTGGAATAATAATTGGCTATTAGGCAGTATAGAAATGTAATAAGTAATATAATCACCACCACCACCACCACAATAATAATAATAATAATTCTTTAATGGGCCATGAGCCCTCGCCATAGTGCAACAACAGTGTGTGTATCCTACCAGTTTGAACGGTGTAAAAAACCAGCAGCCCTCATAAATACTGGGACTAGTTGTGGCGTTAGGGCTGGCCTCTTTTTTTCTTCTTTTTCCTGACTGGTCTGTTGCATCTTTCGAAGGCTGCATGGCAGGCTGATGCATCTTTCTCCCCACCTCCTCTGGGTGGCAGGGTTCTTGTGCTGCCGACATACAGCAGCCTTCCCCAACCTGGTGCCCTCCCGATGTGTTGGACTACACCTCCTATCATCCCCAGCCAGCACTGATATTATGCTGGTTGGGGTGATTGGGCTTGTAGTCCAACACTCACGCTGGCTCAGCTTGTCTGAGTGTGGAAAGCGAAGCAGGGTCAGGCCTGGTTATTACTTGAATGGGAGACCCTTCCTCTAGTTTCCTGCATTGAGCAGGGGGTTGGACTCGATGGCCTTGTAGGCCCCTTCCAACTCTATGATCTGGAGGGTGCCAGGTTGAAGAAGGCTAACATGCAGAAATGTACTGAGTGAAGCTATTTTATGGCACGGAGAGAGACACCAGTGCCTGTCTAGATGGTACCTTTCCACGCTGTTGGCTTGGCTCCTGTTTCCCAGACTCGTAATGCAGGTCACACAACATGGTCTGTGATGGCCCCACAGTTGCTGGCGCTTGCAGGATCGGCTAGTGAGGACGGCTGTGGGGCCAGCGTGCGATGAAGCCAGGGACTGGGTGGGAGCACATTTGGACTGCAGCAGCTCGAGGTGCGCTGGATATGCATGCACAACAATTTCTGTGAGTATGCGATGGGAGAGGAAAGGAAGCATTGTGGTACCTAAAGTGGCAGCCTGTTGCCAGTGGATTTGATGGGTAACTATTTCTAGCTTAGGTATTGGGCATCTTTAAGAAATATTCACAGGGAACAGAAGAGGGGATCCAGTTTACAGGAAATGGGGTTGCCCCAACAGTGGCTAAATTGTGGTATAGGTTTGCAATGCTCCACTGAGTTGTAGAAGCAGTTTTCGGGAGTAAAACTCACTTAAGTGTTTGCAGTTGTCCTCGTAATGTGGGGGGTGTTGGGGGGAGGGAGGGGCTCTTCCGATGTTGCTTGTTTATGTAGAGCATTTACCCCGCTTGTCATCCAAAAACCCTCCCAAAGTGGCTTACTTAAGATCAATAAAAACAAGACAGCTCTTTGACTGCAGGCTTACAATCTATAAAGACACAAGGCAATGCAAAAGGTAAAAGAGGTGAGGAGGGAAGACAAGCTGGCGTGGACGCCAGTTCTTAAAGTTGCAAAGTAGTTCTTAAAACAACCAGCTGGAAAGGAAATGGTTCAGGGAGAGGAGGAGCTGGTCAGAGCCAGCATAGCTAATGGCAAGTGATGCTGGGAGCTGTAGTCCAGCAACATCTGGGGACCCACTGCCCTAAGATCGTCTTTAGCGGACCTTCTCCAGGAACCCCCACCAAAGGATGTGTGGTGGGTGGCTACTAAGAAGAGGGCCTTTCCTGTTGTGGCACCCTGGTTGTGGAATGAGCTTCCCAGAGACGCTCACCTGACACCTATGTTGTACTCTTTCTGGCACCGGGTGAAGGCCTTCTTATTTTCCCAGGCACTTTAGTCTTTTAATCTCTGTTGTTTTAAATCCTTTACTGTATTTTAAATCTTTGCATTCCTGCTAGGTTTTACTTTGTTTTTTACTTCTATTTTATACTGTAGTTTTAAACTTTTATAGTGTGTCTTATGTTGTATTTTAATTGTTGTGAACCACCCAGAGAGCTTCGGCTATTGAGCAGTATAGAAATGTAATAAATAAACAAATAAATACATTTTATGGTTTATATTTACTATTACAGCCTATTTTACTGAATAGATATAGTATTAATGTCACATTGAAATTTACAATATCGTGAATGTAAACAGGACAAAATGTCTATTTTGTTTACTGACAGTCAGTCTCTCATCTCAGTTCCTGCAGGAGGAGTATGTTTGAGTACGCATAATATGCTTCTTGATTAGATGAGTGGTCCATTGACATGTTCTGAGAGTTTGATTTTGCCAGAGTGACATATTTTTAAATGCCAAATCAAACTGAGGCCAGTCAGTTCTTGTGATGCTAGTGAACATCTAGTTCTCTAGATGTGATCCTCTCCAAAGTTTCGTTTCCCAAATCTGAACATTTAGTACATCGACTTATACTGAATTTGATTCAGGAACCGAAAAAAGCCATATGCAATCTAAGGTGCTGAGTATACAATAGGGATGAACGACTGCTGGCCCTCCTCTCCCTCTGCTGCAGCCTGATGGAATGGCTGATGCCAGGTGACCTCTGCCCACTGTTGCCCCAATCCGGCGTGGTCCATGTGCACCTGGGTGCATGTCCTCTTCTGCATTGCGATGCTCATGCAGGCCCGGCTGAACTCGCTGGATGCGTGTGTCCTTTTAAACAATAAAATAAAATCTCCAATTATTTTGCATGATTAATTCCCCCCCTCCCTTCAGCTAGAGCCAGATCAAACTCTGTAAGATCAGGAACTGGCCTCAGGCACATGTGCCCACTCCCCACATGCTGCACAGAATTGAATGGCTGGATCGTGTGGCCCTGTAATTATTTGGATCTCCCGTGGCCCTGAATCATGAGCCCTTTTTCTTCAGCTCAGATAATATTGATGCAGCTTTCCAGGCCAGAATAAACAAAAGGACAGGTTCCTGCCCAAAGGAGCATAAAGTCTAAACTCTGACATGTGGGTGACAACAGACAGCAAGAAGGGAGGCAGAGGCTAGGGTCAACCTGTGTGTATAAAAGCATTTCCCAACATTGGCCACACTCTGCAGAAGTAATTCCCAAGCCTGTGCAAGGGGGGACGGGACAGGACTCAGTAACTGTGGAGCAAGAGAGCTGTAAGTGCGCCATGGTAGAGTGACTAGCACGATCCTGTGCAAATTTACTCAGGCAAAAGTCCCACCACGGTCACTGAGGCTTAATCCCTCAGTGGCAGGTTCCGCCTGAGACTTCCAGGCCCCGGGCAGCCCTCTCCCCACCTGAGCAGGGAGAGAAGAGAGTTTGGAAAGCCAAGATCCATCCAGATCTGGACTTTGCAAAGCTTTTCCTGGCCGGGCAGGAAGGAGGCAGCCCCTCTCCTCCCAAACAGGGAGTGCTGAGAGAGTGCCTGGTGTGTGTGTGTGTGTGTGTGTGTGTGGTGAAATGGGTCTTGTGAATGGATGGTGTATGTGTGAGAGAGACAGAGGTGGTGGTGATCTTAAGGGAGAGATGGAAAACATCCGCTGACTGAGCCTGCCTATGGCCAGTGTGCCGCTCCTGACGTATTTCTCGCAAGGGAGTGCGATCCTCAAGGGAAACATGGTTGCCCATTCCTGCTCTAGTAAGTTTATTAGGACCGTGAGCTAAATAATTAAAGGCCTCTGTAAGCACATGCATCCCCCTCCCCCAAACAGCCACCTACAGAGGAAACTGCACCTGCGTGAATTACTGTCTGGCGTGTACCTCCTTCCAAGCAACCTTTTTGGGAGGGTGAATAACCCATCTGCACCTCCACACCGAGTGCGATTGGTTTATTCAGTTGCTCCGAACGAAATCGCACCCAGACCGGAGGCAAAGTAGAATTATCCACCCTTGAAGGAGGCTGCCTGTTGTCTCTCTGCACGTCACTGCTCTGGACTTGCCTTTATTCTAAGCCAGAGGTTTGTGCAGATCAGCAGTATGTGCAGGAACACCCCCTCCCGGGGGGGGGGGGAAGGGGCTCTTCTGAGAATGGGCAGTTCCCAGTCTTTGGCCCAAGGGTAAAATGGGCATCCAACTTTAATTTTTCAAAAAGTGTTCTTTGGCCGCTAGACGTTTAGGGGATGCTTTTGAGTGACTAAGAAACAGAATCCAGGGTGGGGCCATGCAGATAGGAGCAGGCCTGATTCTTAGAGGCCGGGGTCAGCTGTGGCAGGAAGCCAGATTAGCTCCTACCACAAATAGTGTCTTTGACTGTACCTCTTTAACTTTCTTTGCTATTGGGGTGTGGGGAGGGCACTAAAATGCCCTTGGGGGTCACTCTGCAATGAGGGCAAGGGGTCCTCTGCCCTGATCCTTAGTTAATTGGGCTTTTGGCGGCAGCTCTTCCTGTCCTGATGACGGGCATTTCGCTAGTTTAGAACATGAGCTTGCTTCCTTATTTATAGCTTGATTCCCATGTTTTCTTCAAGGAGCTCAGAGCCATGCACATAGTTTCTTCAGAGTCACCCTGTAAAGTATTGGAAATGGGGATTTGAAGCCAGGCCTCCCGAGCCCTAGTCCGACACTGATGCCCTCCAGTTGTTTTGGATTTCCATTCCCATCAGGTTTAACCAGGATGGGCAATGGTCAGGAATGCTGGGAGCTGTAGTCCAAAACATTTGGAGGGCACCAGATTGGGGAAGGCTGTTCGATCTGCTAGGCCACACTGGCTCTCAGTTGCATCCTGCTCAGTAGGACTTCACAGTGTCCTCAGTTCTGCCTCATGCAGCACTATGTTTATGTAAAAAGAAGTTCAGTTCTTGTCAAAGGCAGCTGATTTTCCTATCAAGGCCTTTCTTTCTACTTGATGTTGTTTAACGGTCAGTGGGTGTTGACTCCCCAAAATTTAGAGGGCTGGCTGCAGATGCTGTTTGTTTGAGGTCCGATAACTGTCTTTCAGCCTCTTTGGGGCAGGGACTTGTTTGTATGGAGTCTTGTCTGCGTGCCCAAGGCTAATTCCAGTTCTTCTGTAATAAATGTACGTATAATTACAAGATGCATTTCTGACTTGAAGCCCTCTGATGGGGGAACAGGCTCCCCCTACCTGGCTGCCCTCCAGAAGTGTTGGAGGGCCACTCCCATCATCCCCAGCCAGCATGCTGGATGATGGGAGTTGCCATCCAACATGTCTGGAGGGCGCCAGGTTGGGGAAGCCTGGTCTAAATTTTTCCAGTGAAAAGAACTGGCCATCAGCTTTTTGGAAATACTTTGGGAAAGCCCCAAGGGAAGGGCAAGAGAGAAAGATGAAGGCCATTAAATCTTTCCTCCCCCTCGAAAAGTTATTTTAAAACTTTTGGCATTTGGACTTGTCTGTTTATCATGAAATCATAATAAACAATCTGGATCTTTCTCAAAAGATTATTTTCGGTGTTCTGCTTTCCCCCTCCCCCGATAAACATTTTGGTTCTAGTGGTTGATTTGTTCCCTGTTGCGCTGAAATTAATTTGAGCAGAGATGCTAAATGGAAAGGGGGTTGAATTAAAAAATATATCTTCTGCCTACCTTCTGGGTCGCTGAGCTTCTTCTCAAGCATTGCTCTGACGCAGCCTGCCGCAACTTGGTGCCCTGCTGAAGTTTTGTGCTACATCTCCACAATCCACGACTACTAACCGTGCCGACTGGGGCTGCTGGGAGTTGTTGGCCAACATATTGGGAGGTGCCAGGTTGGGGTAGGTGCGGGACCAAACCATCAGGATGTGGGCTGTAATCCCCAGCGTGGGTCATGAATTTGGGCTGAAGTTTGGGGTAACTTCTTGGGAAACAGCTTTTATCCCAAACACAATCAGTTATGAGCATAAATAACGACAATCCCTCACTAACTCCAGCCTCTAGCAGTGGTGTGGGGTGAGGAGCACCTCCTGCGTAGTGTTGGGTATGCACGTAGCATGCTGGTTTCTTAGAAGATGCTGCCGATGTACAGCTGCTGCAGGAAGCCTGTGCGTAGGGCAAGGGCGGGCCACTTGTAGGCCAAAACGAGGCCCGTACGTTGCCCACTCTTGGCGTGGGGCATGTTTCTGCCGTTGCCCTCTTGGGTGTGCTTCCACTGGTCCGTTGCCCCAGGAGGAGGCCGATGGGAGGGGGGCAAGGCAGAGGAAGAAGCAGCTGACCATATTAGGGAGCGGAGGAGGATGACTTGGGATACGTTGGGCAGCCTTCCTGAACGTAAGAAAAGACCCACTGGGTCATCATGGCTGATCTGCGGTTGAAAACCCTCTTCTTCCTCTCCAAATTTGTCTCATCCCCTTTCAAAGCCATCTAAGCCAGCGTGGCATAGTGGTGAGAATGTTGGAGTGGGACTCGGGAGATCCGGGTTCTAGTCCCCGCTCTGCCATGAAACTCACTGGGTGACTTTGGGCCAGTCACTGACTCTCAGCCTAACCTACCTCACAGGGTTGTTGTGAGGATAAAATGGAGAGGAGAAGGCAAAGAATTATGTAAGCCGCCTTGGGCGGGGTATAAATATTATTATTATTATTATATATTATTATTATTAATAATAATAATAATAATAATGCCAGTGATGATCGCCACCTCTTGCGGCAGTGAGCTCCATATGTAAAATTGTTCTCCCTGCCCTCAGTGGTTGCACTTCCTTGGGCGTTATAGTAATGAAGCCGGAATCCGAAAATGGCGGCTTACATTTAAAAGTAGGCGTGTGGGCGGCAACTCCTTCCTGAAATGTAACTGGTAAACGGGCAGGGACGGTCTAGGGCAAAGGGAGGCAACTTGGTGCCTTCCAGATGTTTTGGACTGCATCTCCCATAATCCCTGACCGTTGGCCACGCTTATGGTAGTTTATGGGGCTTATGGGAGTTGTAGTCCAAAATATCTGGGCGGCACCAGGTTGCCCTACCCTTAATCTAGGAGGAAGATGGAAACCTGGTGATGCCCATCCGCTCTTGGGGGGCAGCTCCCCAGTTGCCCCAGAATAGCTTCACTTCCCAACTTGATGCGCGTTAAATTGTGAACGAAGGCACGACAGCGTGGGCGAAGTACTCTTGAAAGGAAGGACACGATGGCTGACCTCTTGTATCGGGAGAGAAGAGGACTGTGGCTCATGCTTTGCATGCATGAGATAGCAGGGTTGGGAAAGACTCCTTTCTGCCAGAGACCTTGGAAGAGCCACTGTTGGCCAGCGTCAAACAGCCAGGCGGATCGATGCTCTGACTCAGCATCAAGTAGCTTCGTATGTCAGCGGAAAGTAATAGGGAGGTGTTCCCGTTTGTCCCTCCTGTTTGTCTGCCAGAGAAGGGGGAGGGAAAGCAAGATGGGGGTGGGGGAAGACAGGAGCTGCAGAAAGGCGGTTGCTGGGACGGCAGTCTTGTTTAGCAGGCCAACTGTAGGCCGGGTTGAGCCTGTGTCCTTCTAGTTGCTGACTGCTAAGTCAGAATGCACAATGACCCATGGCTCTGAGCTTGCATCTGAGGACCCAGATATGGGCTCATGTAGGAAAAGCCAGCATGATACGTTTTACCAGGCGGGGTTGTTTTTCTGCCTTTAATTACATATTTATTGTGGAAGCTGGAAAACACATCTTGCGCGCTGCCTGCTCTCAACGCTAGACAGGAGGAGGACCCCTCTCTCGCCCTCCCTTCTCCCACACAGCCAGCTGACTATCGTGTTTACGTTGGAGGAAGTGTTGGGTGGAGAAAGTATACCTCCCTCTCAAAGCCTCCCATTTTCCTAACCCTGCTGTGCCTCCTTAGGGAGCTTTTCCCTTGAAAAAGCGGCACAGTGCTGCCGATCCAGCTGGCTTTTGTTGCTAGTTCCCGCAGGGTAGGATAAGGGGATCTTATGAGGGCCCTCACCAAAAGTAGAGCAGGTGGGGTGAGCAGAATAGGTCAGGATCTACCAGTAGATTGCTGGGTGATTTCCAGTAAGTTGGCGAGGATTTCTGACTTCCAGTTGTTTAAGGATAGCAAGTAGAAGTGCACTTTTTTTTTAAAAAATAAAAAATAAAAAAAAGAAAACTCTTCTTGGGCTGCTTTTATGCTCATCCTTGATACCATAGCTCAGCTTTCCCCAGCCTGGTGCCCTCCAGATGTGTCAAGACTACAACTCCCAGCATTACTGACTATTGGCCATGCTGGCTGGGGGATGATGGGCGTTGTAGTCCGATACATCTGGAGGCCATCAGGTTGGGGAAGGCTGTCTTAGTCTCAGAGCTCCTCAGCCGTAAAATATGAGTATCAATTGTTTGCCTTTGACTGGAGCCAAAGTAGATCCCGCAAGCCTGACGTCTGCCTGATCCTGCCTCGGGCTCAAGTCGGGTCAGAATAAAAGTGGCAATAATACTATACAGGCTTGTGGCTCATGCTGGCTCAGTTTGTCTGAGCGTGGAAAGCTAAGCAGGGTCAGGCCTGGTTATTACTTGGATGGGAGACCCCTCCTCTAGTTTCCTGCATTGAGCAGGGGGTTGGACTCGATAGCCTTGTAGGCTCCTTCCAACTCTATGATCTATGAAATCTATAACCTTCCCCATCCCCTCAGGAGAGCCTCTGGAATAAAAAATGGGCCCTCCCGCACCTGCTGCCCCCCAGATGTGCTGGACCACAACTCCCATCATCTGCTGGCTGGGGATAACGGGTGTCATAGTCCAACGTGTCCGGAGGTGGGACAGTGAGCTTCCAGGTTGGGGAAGGCTCTTCTTGAGCATCCTTCAGATGAACGTTCTTTTTGTCATCCAGATGAGAGATCAAGGCTCTCTTGCACATTGAGGAAGAGGATGGCTGGAACCGTTGGGCATGTGATGTCTTTGTTTGGTGATCGCTCCCTCTAAGTGAACTCAGTGTCCCTGGACTGACAGGACTGGAGCCCAAACGGGGCCACTGAGAAAGAACGGTGAGGTCCTGGCGTGCTCCAGTAAATCCCAAGGCACACAGAAGTACCAAAAAGCAAACAAACTTAAACAAAAAAAAAAAATTCCCGGTGAGAGGGGTTAGCCTCCTGAAGGCCACGGAGCATGCCCCGTCCTCACTGAACGTGCTGCATGGCCTCCAGGAGACACGGAATATCGAGTGTCAGTTGGAAAAGCGGTGGGCGGAGGCAGCTGGGTGGTGGCGTGAACTGGCTCGCTCGAGCCCCTGACAGTTTACACAGTATCCGTGTAAGCCTGGCAGATGTGGTGGCCGACTGGAACTCTGTACAGGAGCCACTCCTGCTAGGCGCTGAGGGTGCGCTCCAAAATTCGTGTTGCAGGCCGCACTTGTACGTTTTCAAAATTTTGAGCACCGAGTCCAAGGTTCTGCCTCCCCTGCTTGACTTTGGGGGGGGGGGGTCCATTTCAGGCATGTTTGTAGGAGGCAGTGCCAGCTGGGCTTCTTGCCGCCTCACAGTTTCCCCCACATGAATAGAGAATGTGACCCTGAGCAGCCTTCCCCAGCCTGGTGACCCTGGGTTGGATTACAGCTCCCATAATCCCTAGCCAACATGGCCACTGGGATGATGGGGTTGTAGTCCCAACACATCTGGAAGGCACCAGATGTGTTGGGAAAGACTGACCTAGAGCACACCCAACACTCCCCCCAGGGAGAAGACAAGTAGCGGGCAAGTGATTCAGCAACCCTTGTCCACCCTTATGAGTGGAGGCTCCAGGAGGCTTCTACGGAACTCCGGGTTTCCACGGAACACTGTTTTTAAAATACGCTCCTCTCTAGGGAGCCACCTTCCTCCTCAGCACTGGCTCAGCCGTCCCCTCACGTGTACAAGTTGTGCCTGGCTTCTGTTTGAAACTGGCTTGCTGCTGACGGAGGATCCTTCTCTCTAACAGCCACAACACCTGCAATGTCATTGCTTCCTGTGCAACCACACAACTTTCTTTCGGAGATGGGCAGCTGCAAAAAGATGCCCCCTCCAACCACCTCGCCGCTGTTTTGCTTAAAATTCCACCCGCAACCTTGTCAGTAATAGAGGTCCATCCAACCAGAATTATTTCTAGGCTAGTTTCTGTGGCAACCAGCACACCCAGCCGCAGAATTAGATTGCAGGAAGAAAGAGGTTGTGTGTTTTTTTTTAACAAAAGGAAAGCAAGGGGGGAAGAGAGCATTTCTAGGATTTACTAAAAACAAAAACACCCCCCCCCCAAAAAAACCTGACTTTCTGCCTTCTTTGTTCTAATCTCATATATATCCAGGAAATTCAGTGCTGGGGAGGTTGGTCAGTCGAAAATATCTGGAAATGTATTTCATGTACTCGGATTAATTCCATCTAGAGTGTTGCAGTGTGTTCCAATTCTTCCACTTGGTTTCCCCAAATTATGTGGTTATTGGTGGCTAAAAGATAAGCAAGGCTGGTTTACAAGAGCTGAGTTACTAGACCGAACCAGGGTTGCTTGCAAAATTCCTTGCTCCCCTGCAAAGTTCATTTGGGCTGCAGGATGAAAGAGCTTATGCTGTGATGCAGGGTGTTTTTTTTTCAAAAGGAAGAGAGAGGGGTGAAAAGGTGCCTCCCAAATTCTCCTCATTCTCCAGGTTTTGACATTCCAAATTATACCTAGCACTTGTTTCCAGTTGAAATGAAACTGCTGCATTAGGAATTCTCCATTGTTTCACCATCCCCTTTATTTCCAGTGTTCAGGCGGTGAGTGTCATTGGTTATGCAGCCGAAACAGCACCATCCGCATGCAAGCAGGCTTGGGGAAGCCCAGAGGTTTGGAAAGTACAAAACATATTTAGGGGTTAAAAACCTGGAGGTCAGGGGACCCAAAATGGCCTAATGAGGGCAGAGCATACCTAGTGGCCATGAAATGCTGACTGATATGGGGGACCAGATGGAAAAATTGGGAGAGGCCAGCAGGCCGAGAGGAGGGAGATGAGAGGGCGCGCAGGGCCATTCCACCAGCCCTGCCAGGAGTATTCATTAATATTCCCCCTTCTTCCCTCCCCATTCCTTTTTCCTTGTGTGTCGTGTCTTTTTAGATTGTAAGCCTGTGGGCAGGGACTGTCTTGTTAATTGCTGTAAACCGCCCAGAGAGCTTCGGCTATTGGGCGGTATAAAAATGAAATAAATAGATAAATAAATAAATGGTGCGTCTGCCATCTTTTTGCGTATTGATAAAACACAAAAAGTTTTATTTTGCGTATTGATAAAATATGTATTGATAAAACATGCAAAAAGTAATCTTTGTGTGACTGTGAGATGTTTTGCTAAGGCATTTGTGCACTGCAAAAAAAAAGTAAACACAATGTTGTTGTTTTTGTATGTGGTGTTTTCCTCATGCACAAATGCGCACCGGTAGAACACCACATAGAAAAGCTCTTGAGGCGAATGTGTATGCAATCACATTTCTTTTTTGCAGTATTTTATCAGTGATTTGGTAACCTGGAGGAGCGGCAGGAAGACACAAGTGAAATAAAGGGACTGAGAACTGCAACAAACTATGCAAACTCTGGTTCCAGAATTAATGTTTGAAATCTCCCCAATTAAAACAGACTTCAGCGGGAGAGGAACATGGGATGAAACAAACCAGAGGAACGATAAAGGAATGGAATGGCCTTAGTTTAGCATGACAAGAACAAGTTACAGTGGGCCTCAGGCTCGCATCCTTCCCCTATCTCCAGTGCGTTTTTTTGCTTATGATTTTGATTAACCAGTTTAGCATGAAGTCTGAGCCCTAAACTGTGGTTAGTATTAACTATGGTTTGTTTAAACAAGCCAGCTTCACAACCCATGGTTTGAAGCTGGCTTGTTTCAAATAAACCATAGTTAACATTAGCCACAGTTTGTCAGGTTCGATCAGACAGTGGCAGGTGATGGGAAAGACCTCTGCTTGAGACCCTGGTGCATCATTGCCAGTCAGAGTAGACCGGGGTGGAGAACCCGTGGCCCTCCAGATGATGTTCAACTACAACTCCCACCCTCCCTGAGCATTAGACATGCCAGCTAGGGCTGATGGGATTTGGAGTCCAGCAACATCCAGAGGGCCACAGGTTCCCACACAGAGAGTAGACAATACTAGACTAGATGGAGCAATTGTCTTGACTTGGTACAAGGCACGTTCATACATTCATGGGAGGTGGCAGGGCAGAGTGCTGAACTCCTTCTCCTGACGATGAAAAGCATCCATGAGAAGCATTACCTCCCTTCCTCTCAGAGCCAGAGCAAACAAATAAAGGGTAGTGGTCAGAGTATCGGATTAGGATCGGGGAGGCTTGTGTTTAAGGTCACTGTGTGACCTTGGGCCAGTCGCACACACGTTCTCTCTCAGCTTCACCTACCTCACAGGGTGGCCTGTGAAATTAAAATGAGTGGGGGAGAGGGAAAGAACTATCTAAGGTGCCTTTCTTGGAGGGAGGGCATGCTTTTTTTTTTTTTTTTTTAAGGTAATTGGTAAAAGGCAATCCTAACTCTGCAAGAAGGTGCAGAGCGATGCCCTGGGAGGCGTTTATCTTAGTGGTGGTCTCGGGACTCCGACGCCTCCCCTGTCTCCATCCTTGCCGCCTCGTGTCTTCTTCAATTGGCCTTTCATAGTGGAGGCTCCCTGTCCCAGTTGGCTCTGGAACGGCCTGCCGAAAGCTTGCCAGGCAGCGGCCATCGAGGCTGGAGTGCTGGCCAGTTTGGATGTTTAGCCAAGTGGGGCAGGTGGCGGTGGTGGAGGAGGAGGAAGAGAGGGTGATCTTGAGCAGGCCGGCAGTGCTTCTGAGCTGAGGAGCCAGGGTTGCGTTGGGAGTAATGAGAGAGAACCATGGGAGCTGGATTCAAAGGCCTGGTTGGAAGCGAGGGCAGGCAGCTTTGGGCAAACTCCAGGTCAGTGTCCCTAAACGCCTAGTTGCTGAGGTGTGCCTCACTCTCACACTCCAAACCTTTTTCTTTTGGGGCCACGAACGAGTTAAGCCCACCACTCATGTCGCTGCATGAGTCGGTGGGACTCGTGCAGAGGTGCGACAGACAGCCGCCCCTGAAGGCAGGTAAATTTTGCTGTGTCTCCGCAGTGGCCTTGTCTGGGACTCTGGGGAGTGCTACAAACAGTCATGATGATACCCACCTTGCTGCTTCATCTTAAGCACAGGGTAGCGGGTCAGTGAGGAAGGGGGAAGTGCTTGTGAAGGACCTTTTTCTATTTCTGGGGCGGCAGGTTTCAGAGGTGAAGGTCCTCCTCCTCCTCTTCCTCTCCTCCTCCTCCATCTACTTTCCTCTGGGGAGAAAATGGAGACATCGTAAATGCAGATGTCCTAAAAAGAAAGTTAATTGCAGTGTGGCCTGAGCAGATTTCACAGGGGGAGGTGGCGGGCTGCCGCCTCCATCTCTCTTCCCCCCTCCCCCTCCCCTTCCCCTCCCCCTCCCCCTCCCTGGCATTTAAGTCTGCAGCAGGATATTCTCTTCCCTTTTTGGTCAGATGAAAAGAGGCTCGCAAACGCAATTATGAGCCACTGTCTGCCTCGGCCCCTCTCTATCGATCATCATGCCACGACTAAATATTTAATTGAATCTGTAGCTTCTTCTTTTTAAACCTTCCAATCAGGGGGGGGGGGCGTTTCACTTCTCTGCCCCCCATCCACCCCTTCACCCGCTCCACTATTGTGAAAGGCAGGCTCTGCAATGGCTGCGAGAGGTTGTCTATTTTTTGAGGAGGGTCTCCTGCAGCGATGAAGCTGTATGCTGCAAAGCTCCCACGGCAGAACTGAGACGCTTAAAAAAAAAAAAATCTTTCTTTTTTCCGATAGCTTAGAGGGGCCAGTTAGCTATGTCTACTGATGAAGCACTTCTATTCCAGCTCTGTCTCCGAGGACCTGGGTTGTAGACGTGGAGAGTTCAGCAGAAAGCATTATGGATCGGTAGAGCTGGTAAGTTTTTATTTTTATTTCATTTAAAGGCCGCCCGTTCCACATACCCGGAAAGCATTTTGTAATGATCTTGGAGCCTCGTTGCAGCCTGCTTACCCTGTTCTTGGCTAGCTCTTTTCCTCCCCCCCCCCCCCAGTCCAGTTACAGCAGATGAATCTTGGAAATAGCCAGGTGTGAATGGCTAGGTATCTGTTCTGAATTGAGATTTTAATCTCTCTCTGCTGTAGATGTTTAAAATAAATAAATAAAAGAGATCTCTCCTGGTTTTGCAGTCTGGTGGTAGGGGGAATATTTGCATATACCCTAGTTGCTTCACAGTAAAAAGGTGGAAAGCACCCTTTCCCAACCTTACAGATGTTTTTGACTACAACAGCCATCACCCTTGACTATTGGTCTTGCCGTCTGGAGCTGATGGGAGGTGTAGTCCAAAAACATCTGGAAGGTTGGGGAAGGCTGGTGTAGAAGGACCCTGGTTGTGTCCACTGGATGTTGAGTCTGGTATGAAGAACAGAAATTGAGGTGTGTGTGTGTGTGTGTGTGTTTAAAGGCAGCACCTTAGAGCTAACCCCACTCCCCTGCCTATTTACCTTTTGGGAACCGAATGAACATTTTGACTTTTGAATGGAGACTGAAGGGAAACCCTCTTGCACAGTGTGTAGCAATTATTTTAGAATGGAATTATACAAGTTGGCTATGGAGGAGGTAGGGCGGAGGCAGGGGAAACACTCTTTTGACTGTAACACAATGGCAAGGTTGTGGCTAATGGGAATGCATGCCATACAATATGTGTGCATCCAGGGTTCCCCGCCTGGTAGATTATTGCCAAGCCAAGGAGGCTAAGCCCGTGTATGTTAAATCTGGCATAATCAGGGCTGGCAATTTGAGAAGAACCAAGACAGAAACCAATGCAGAAGGCAGTCTCACGTCTGCTGAAGAGGTTACGCATCGGTTGCTTGTTTGAAAAGAAACGTATAAGAAGAAGAAGAAGAAGAAGAAGAAGAAGAAGAAGAAGAAGAAGAAGAAGAAGAAGAAGAAGAAGAAGAAGAAGAAGAAGAAGAAGAAGAAGAAGATGATGATGATGATGATGATGATGATGATGATGATGATGATGATGATGATGATGATGATGATGATGATGATGATGATGATGATGATTAGTCTGGTTAAGGCTGAGTTGTGTGTGTTTGTTTGTTTTTGGCATATACTCCAGGATGGGATCTAGTAGGTCGCCCAGTTGTAACCAATTCCCTGAGGACAAATTGTGCGGTATCCCAAAGAGGACTGGCCCTGCCACAGAGTGATGAGTTGTTGGTTATTAATGGTTATTAATGGTTGGTAAACATGGGGAGGGCACCGCTTGGAAGTTGTGACCATTCGTGCTCCCAGATGTTGTCTCTTAAAGCCGCCTTGCAAATAAGCCCCCAAGGGCAGTAGCCCACACAAAGATGGCTCATAACCCATAACCTGCCTGTTTACACCAGTGCAAGTTGTTTGGGGCACATCAAAAGCCTGGGGAAAGGAGTGGGACCCTTTTGAGGAGGCAATTCGTTCTCTCCTATAGGGGTGGAGGGGAGTGTAAATTCGGAAGCCTGAAGGAATCCCAGACAGGTTGCCTGTTTATCCCATGTGTGCGTAAACCTCTTTTCTTGGAAGAGTCTACAGCAAGGGTAGACAATCCGGTGGCCTCCATTATGGTTTTGGACTACAGTTCCCATATTCCCTGACTATTGGCCATGCCGGCTAGGGCTTACAGGAGTTGTAAGTCCAAAGCGTCTGGACAGCACCAGGTTGCCTACCTCTGGTGCACGGGCTCTGTGGTGGACGGCTTTCTTCCATTCCTGGACTGCTGCTGCATTTAAGCAGTTCCAAGACTTAACCGGTACTTCCATGTCACTTGAACCTGTTACTTCTTGTCCTATCATCAGTGGAGAAGGGTAGACACTTGCTTCTACTCTCCCCATTCTGTTTTCCTTTGAAAGGTATTAGCATTTATTTATTTAAACATTTCCCCCCCATCATTGTAACATTGAAACATACTCAATTCTGTTGTTGTTTTGAGGAGAGGAAATAAATAACTAACACTTCCTTCCACCAAGGAGATCAGGCTTCCCCTCTGTTTATCCTCACAAGAACCCTGAGAGAAAGGCTTGCTCGAGGTCACCCGGTGAGGGTCATGGTCTGAGTGGGGATTTGAAACCAGGTGTCTGCAGTCCAAATACAACACTCTATCACCACACCGGCTGTCCAGCTTTTGTCTTTCCTCATACAACTTTGAATTATGGATCAGCTGTCATCAGTCTTTTCTTGCCTTTTCAGACCCTAACCTGTCACTTGGGACCCAGTTTTTATGATCCACCCACTTTCTTGCTTCTCAGTTTGAGTGCGTGAAGGGGCAAGGGGGGGGGACATGCGGGGCCAGCCCCACCCTCTCAACGACAGGCGCACCAGACGACAGCTGTGCCGGCTTCCAGTCCATTTCTGGGCCCAGTTCAAATGCTGGTGTTGACCTTTAAAGTAAACCGCCCAGAGAGCTTCGGCTATTGGGCGGTATAAAAATGAAATAAATAAATAAATAAATAAATAAATAAATGGCTTGGAGGCAGAGTCAGGGGTGGGCAACTTGTGACCTTCCAGATGTTTTGGCCTACAACTCCTCATCCCTCATCATTGGCTATGCTGGCTAGGGCTGATGGGAGTTGTAGGCCAAAACAACTGGAGGGCTGCAAATTGCCCACCCCTGACTAAACGAATGTCTCTTCCCATATGTCCCTCCCTGGTCCCTTAGGCCATCTTCAGAGGCCCTCCTCCAGGTGCCCCTACTGAATGAAGTTAGGCGGGTGCCTGCAAGAGAGAGGGCCTTCTCAGCTGTGGCGCCCCGTTTGTGGAATGCCCTCCCCACGGAGGCTTGCCTGGTGCCCACACTGTTATCTTTTTGGTGCCAAGCAAAGACATTTTCTTCCAGGCATTTTAGATGTTTATCATTGGGAGGCCTTTTAAATCTTTACTGTATTATTTATCACTGTTTTCAGCCTGTTTTATTGTGTGGATAAACAAAACATCACAGAGAAATAAACCCACAAATAAATGAAGGAATCAACCTGCAAACGGCCGCCTTTTACGTGCGTAGGCTTTCCAACATGGGTTGGGAACCCTGGTCGGTCAAGGTTCCTGCCCCATGGAGGAAACCCTATGGGCATAGAAGGTGCCCCCCCCTTCCAACTGGCCGATCACACATTGGCTGGGAAGCATGGCCAGCGTGTGCATTGGTGAGGGGCGGGGCTAGCCCCACACGTTCCCCACACCAGCACTTTGAATTGGGCCCGGAAACCCTTGGGTTTCTCAGGGCATATCCACACTGCGTACTTCCTGGTTTAACATAATTCCTTCCTTCCTGTAGATATATTCTCTCTCTCTCTCTCTCTCTCTCTCTCTCTCTCAAACCAACAGCAACTGAATCTAGTTGCCTCTGGAGCAGGGATCTCCAACTTTGGGTCCCCAGATGTTGCTGGCCTACAGCTCCCAGCATACCCAGCCAGCATGGCTAATGGCAAGGGATTCTGGGAGCTGTAGTCCAGCAACATCTGGGGACCCAAGGTTGGAGAGCCCTGGTCTGGAGTGACCCACCCACCATTGGTCAGGCCACACAAGCCACACGTAGATCCCAGCCCACTAACTGAAGCTTTTCAGACTGTGTTCCAGTGAACCTTACGGCTCCTTCATGGAAGTTTATTGGGCGGCGGGATGTTCTGCGATGAGAAGATCAGTCGTGGAGGACAAATCTCCCAAAGGACGGTGTGTCCACCATTACTGCTCTGCCCTTGTAATGGGCATTTGCACTCACAGGGTGAATAATGGTATGTTCTGAGGCAGGGCTGGGCAGTCTTCAGGCTTGTGGGATCTGCTTTGGGTTTCCCCCCTATAACCAAATGGAGCCAGGTGCAAAATGGAAGTTTATGGTGGTGCACACACGTAGACAGGGTGCCTCTGAGCATTATCTTCAGCCCTGGAATTTACGTTTCGTACCAGTGCTGAAGCCCATAGTCCCCAGTTTTCTTCAATTTAGCAGCATCATTTTGGGCAGGGGGTGTGGAGGTGTTTCTCTTGTTAAGCTATTGGGAGTCAGGAACTCTTGCCAATCTACTACAGATCACCCAGAGATCTACCTGTACACCTCAGTCTACCTGCCTCTGTTCTAGGGCACATGCTCAGTTTAGCACAGTGGGATAGTTAAGACAGAACTCACTAGTGCTTTGCCCAGACTGAGAGTATATGCTGTGATGCAGCCCAGAAACCCCTGCAACGCATAGCAGATTCTGCTGTGGGCTTGTGGATTGGTACCGGTATTAGCTTTAATGAATTCATACCCTTCCTTCCTATAAAAGTACACCAGGTGGCTTACATAAAACTGACACCGCACAAAATAAGACAAAGACATAACTTAAAATCACAACAAACAGGCAAAACCGACAGCAGTTAAGAACAAGCAACAGTTTAAAAAGTAGCAGATTGTCAGTAAATCAGCCTTCGCTGCTCAGGAAGGTGGGAGTTGTAGTTCCAACACATCTGGAGGACACCCGGCTAGGGAAGGCTGCAATAAATGTTTGGAATCCGTGGGGGGATGCATGCTTCTTCCCTCCTTCTGCTCGCGTTTTGCCTGCCAGCTGGAACCGGGGTTCGAAAAACAGGATTTGAGGCTCCTTCCATAGTTAAGTGGGAAGCTCATCCACGTTAACCACAGAAAACATTTGTGTTGATATAATACGAAACTGTAGTTCAGGCTGCTGGGGCAGGGGGGATTATTGTGAGAGGGTGGTGGTGGTGCAATCCCACGGTCTCCTTGTAATTTCAAAACCAAAGTTAAAATATTGGCGGTGTTAGCTTCTGTTTGTGTTACCCTTTTAACTTAAAGGGTTGGGGCCCTTGGCCTAATTCCATGCAGCCCCTACTCTAATTTCATGTGGGTGACAAGGTGGTGGCGGTGGAAACAGGGAAAGGGGTGGCAGAGAGAGAGAGAGATTATGGGATGCCTCACCCACTGCCAGCATGCACGCCCAGACAGATTAGCCACGAGGGAAGGCGGCTCTCGAGGAGGAAAAGGTTCCCCACCCCACCAGCGTTACCGAATACAATTCACCCAATATATGAAGAAGTTAACCAAAAGCCAGAGCCGTGGCAGAACCTCTTATCCTGGCTTCTCCAGAGTTGTCATTCTGCTGTTCCATAACCTTTGCTTTCCAAAGGCCCCCAAACTGCCGTGCCGAGCCAGACCTGAGCAGGAAGCTTTGCCACCGTTTCAGGTGGCGGGATGGATCGTCGCCACAACTGGGCTGCACTTCTGAGTGGCTCCAAGGGCGTCAGAAGTGTGAGACAAAGCAGACAGTGCTGGAGCTTGGAGCTTGGGGTGGGCAGGGAGGAACAAATCCCCCCTGCGGTCACACTGGCCGCATTTGCACGTCATGTGAAACCATCAAGAATCGGCTCAACCAGTGCTGAGAAAATGGATATCTCCAAGAGAAATGATGTCCACGAACATTCTTCTCCGGTTTACCCTTGCCTATACTTCTCTTCTCTTTCTCTTGTGCTGTCGAATTATAGATAATAAGGCCATCTGTCCTCTTGTTCTCTATAAAGCGCCCTGCACATTGATGGCACAATAAAATTAAATAAATCAGTAATAAGGGAAAGGCTGCCTTGGGACTAACCACTCGCCTGGTCACTAAACCACTGATGCATCGCTGCGTAAAGCGCCAAAAACTGAGAGCAATGCGGTGGCGCCCGAGGCAAAAGATCCTCTTCGCCAAGTTACCACAGCGGGTGGGTCTGTCCATGGGTATTAGCCATGATAGTGAAATGGAACCTCCAGGCTTAGGGGCAGGCTACCTCTGGATGCCAGTTATTAGGGGGTGGGGGCAAGCAAAGGGGGAAGGCTCTACTTTCATGCCCTTCTTGCAAGCTTCCCGGAGGCATCTGGCGCGAGAACCAAGGTGCTGGGTTAGGTCTGACCCAGCAGGACTCTTATGTCCCAGATCTGTCTGTCTCCCACTCTGCTGCCCTTAATGCAGGGTAAGAACCGTTTGTTCCCCCCTGTTGGGGGCTGCATGCCGGTGGTGAGCGGGGCCAGAGCCAAAAGTGAGCAGAACACCCTCCTTTTCCTCTCTCTTTCTGCCCCTCCCCCCTTCTACCTGCATGAAATTGGGCTGAGAGGCACAGGTTGCCCACCCCTGCCTTAACGGCATCCAAAATGTTCAGTCTGAAGCGACTGCTGTGCCTCCCCTCGCCTCTGCTTGCTGCAAGAGTGCCCAGTTTCTCTGTGCAGAATGGCAGAGCCGGGCTTGCTCCACGTTCCTCTCCTTTAGGACATTGCCTTGCAAAGCTGGATCCCGCCCGCATCTGCTCTTCCATTTTCTTCTTGTGCATCGGCAAACCCGGTGCAGGACAGAGCCTGGGGAATAACAAAGCAGCCGGGTAACCAGAAACATATGCTGCAGCCTTATGAAACGGCTAATCCTTCTTCCTCCGTGTGACGTCATGCACACCGGCTCTGCCAGTGGGAAGTGAAGCCTTTTCGGGAGCCTTCAGATTGTGAAGGAACGGAGTAGGTCCGTTGAGAGGCTTTCTTGTGTTCGTGTTTTGCTTGGGCATCAGTGAGGCCTGAATGGAGCCGCTCGTGTTCAGGCAGATATAAGAGGGCTGAGTCTCTCTCCATCGTGAGCCCCCCAGCCTGCCTGCTGAGCAGTTCCTTACGCTAGGCGCTCTGCTGCACCAAGCAGCTGTAAGCCTCTGTCTCCTAAGAGCGGGGTGGGCAACTGTTTTGCCCCCAAGGGCTGCCTGGCGGGTTGGGGGCTGCACCTGTGTGTGCACACACACACACACACACACACACACACACACACACGCTGCACACACACTCACCTCAGCAGGTGTGGGTTTAAACCTCCCCTCCCTGCATGCTGAGGGCACTTTGAAGCCCCCCCACACCAATCAGCGGCGTGTGTGTGTGTGCCGTGCGTCTTCCCCATTGCAATTGCACTGGCAGCTACCCACCGAACAGCTGTTTGGCAGGCTGTTCGGAGTGCAGTAGTGCTGGGGAAGAGGGTACACAGGAATACCTTTCCTCACAGGCCTTCTTCCCCATCACAATCAGGCTGTCGGCAGCAGTGGCACTGGGCACTCATGGTGGGTCGCAAGTGGCCCGCGGGCCGCAGGTTACCC
The DNA here is from genome assembly GCA_021292165.1 of Shinisaurus crocodilurus. Taxonomy (NCBI): domain Eukaryota; kingdom Metazoa; phylum Chordata; class Lepidosauria; order Squamata; family Shinisauridae; genus Shinisaurus; species Shinisaurus crocodilurus. Next base: position 365,737 of record JAHFWL010001192.1, on the reverse strand, counting down.
ATATGAGCTCTAAGACCGAACAGACATTGTATGTTGTCCTTACTGGGGAAGTGTTAAGGCAGATTCAGAGCATCCCCTGTCCTGCCCCGGGTACCGTCCATGGTTAGAGTTGTGAATATTCTACCCATGGCATGATATATCTATATCTACACACACACACACACACACACACACACACACACACGAACGAGCAAGTGATCTCCAGAAGATCAGTGGGAGCCCCATGTAAGAGCTGGATAGAAGAGTAATAAATATTTGGTTGCGTCCAGCCCTCAGCCTAATGTGGTGGTGGTGGTGGTGGTGGGGATCCTTGAACAAAAGAAGGAGCGCAGGAGGGAAAATGGGGCGGAGGAAGCCAAAAACGGAGTGACGGAAAGGGAAGGATGACCCTCAGCAAGCAATCAGTTCAGACCCCTGCCAAGAGCAACCTGTCCCTCCCCTGGCAGCCTGCCAGGCAGGGAGGAAGAGGGAGAGAAGAGGGTGGCAGAGAGCGAGCGAGCGAAGGGGTGCTCCTGCCCAATTGTGGCTTGGGCCCTGCCCACTGCTGGAATACCCGGGAGGGAATGGGGCCCTCCACAGAAACAAGGTCTACGTAAACATTTCAGGTGTATGAAGGAGGAAGAGACATAACGTTGGAATCTGTGCCTCGCACCCGTGTTGTCTACTCTGGAGGGCAGCGGCTGCGCAGGGTCATGGGACGGGGGAGATCTATCTTTCCCATCACCGCTACCTGATCTTTTACCTGACAACCTGGGGATTGAGCCTGGGACCTTCTACAAGCAAAGCAGGCACTCTGCTCCTGAGCGATGGTCTCTTCCCCTTAAGAAGAGCCGCGATCAGAGGTGCCTGCTCCTTTTGTTCCTGCACAGATGCCCTTTCTGGGCAAGCCTCTCGATCAACAAGCCCAGAGGAGTCGCTCGTGCAAAGGTACAACAGGGCAGCCTCCTTCTAGAGCAGCCTCGACCAGCTTGGTGTGCTCCAGATGTGTTGGACTGCAATTCCTATCATCCCTAGCCAGGATGAGCAGGGGTGGGCAACCTAGGGCAGGCCCTACAGGCCGCCCTCAGCCTAATTTCACTGACGCCAAAATCCATGACAGAATAAAGATTGCCCACTCCTGTTTTAGAGGGTGGGTAATTTTGCTGAATGTACTAAGCCAGTGTTCTCCAACCTTGGGTCCCCAGATGGTCTTGGCCTACAACTCCCAGCATGCCCCAGCCAGCTATGTTGTAGGCCAAAACCATCTGGGGACCCAAGGTTGGAGAACGCTGTTCTAAGCACTCCTGAGGGAGAGGCCTCCCCAGTGGACGCTTCTTGGAAGGCCAGGGCGCTAAATCATGCAGAGAGAGGGCAAGGCAACTCTTCTGTCTGTGGGTCCTTTCCGGGTTCACGAGAGACTTCAATTATTTAATTTCTCACCGCCCATGAGCTGTTCTCTTGAAGTACACAGGTGGGCACAAACTGGTCTGGCAACTTAAGAGCATACAAACAGCCGTGCTGGATCAGATGAAAGCCCTGCCTATCCCAGCATCCCGTTTCGCACCTTGGCCAAACAGGAAGTTCACAGGCAGGACATGATGAGCGCATTGGCACCCTCCTGCTCATGTTCTCAGCGACTGGTATCGAGGGGGGTGCTGCCTCTGATACTGGAGGTAGGAGATAAAGCCGTCATGAATCTAATACCCTTTTAAAGTTGTCCAGATTAGTGGTCACCACTGCCTGTTGTGGTAGCGAATTTCATAGTCTTAACTATGTGCTGCTGTGTGAAGAAGTATTTGCTTTTGTCCGTTTCATGAATCCCTCCCCACCGTCTTGCTGAAGTTTTAATTCATAGATTCATAGATCATAGAGTTGGAAGGGGCCTACAAGGCCATCGAGTCCAACCCCCCTGCTCAGTGCAGGAAACTAGAGGAGGGGTGACGGAGAAGGTGTTTGCCAAAAGGGCCCTGTGACAGAAAGTGAAAATATATGTCCCCCAAGATGAGCTTAGCATATTCCAAAATGGGACAGGAAGAACTTTTAAGAGCCCTTCCGTCAAACTGATGCCAAAATGCATGTTGCCTATTCCACCCCATAATGATATGTTCAGCCCCCTGCTCTGGCTTGCCATGCTCTGGAAGGTGTGTGTGTGGGGAGTTAGTTGCCCAAGGGAGTGGGCCGTGTATATAATTGCTCCAGATGAAATAACCTTTTATTTTATTGATAATCTAATGTGCCTCGCGGCAAATGGTTAGGCTGCATCAAAATTCATTACATTCCAGGGAACTGAGAAATATTCTCTTTATGTTTCCCTGTTATCGCTCTGGAGCCGTTTGATTACTTTTTCTGAATGGCTTTCTTTTCCTGGTGGCATCTCCGTTCATCAACAGTAGAGCCAGATTAACTCTGTAGGATTTCAGAGGATGTTCGCTTGAAGACAAGTAAAATTTGGAATGTTTGCTCTTCGATTCACCTGATCATATTCAGGAGACCTGATCGTAGATCTGGGAAGGACACAGGAAAGAGCCAGTGTGGAGTAGTGGTGAGAGTGTTGGACTGGGACTTGGGAGATCTGGGTTCTAGTCCCCACTCAGCCATGAAACTCACTGGGTGACTTTGGGCCAGTCACTGACTCTCAGCCTAACCTACCTCATAGGGTTGTTGTGAGGATAAAATGGAGAGGAGGAGGAGGGCAAGGATTATGTAAGTCGTCTTGAGTTCCTTGCAGGAAAAAAGGCGGGGTATAAATATAATAAATAAATAAACTGAACCAGTGTTCTCCAACCTTGGGTCCCCAGATGTTTTTGGCTTAAAACTCCCAGCATGCCCCAGCTAACGTAGCTGGCTGGGGCATGCTGGGGGTTGTAGGCCAAAAACATCTGGGGACCCCAGGTTGGAGAACACTGAACTAAACTTACCAATGGCTTGGAGCATCTTCCCTACCAAGAAGGTCTAAAACAGCTTTCCCCAGCCCGGTGCATTCCAGATATTTTGGACTAAAACTCTCGTCATCCCAGACGACTAGCCATGCTGGATGGGGCTAATGGGAACTGTAGTCTAAAGGGCACCAGGTTGGGGAAGGGTGGTCTAAAGCATTTAGGGCAAGCCTTATATTTAAGCACTTGCCCGATGGTCACAGGCAACCAGGAATTGCATGCAGGCGTGTGAGTGGGCTGGTGGAGGGGAGACAGAGCGGGCTGTGTCCTACCTTTGCACCTATGGAAACTGAGGCGGCTGCCAGAGGAGGGGCTGCCATTAAAATTTCCCACAATGCCTCAAAGCGATGGTATGTGGGAGCATTGTGGGAAATTTAAACGGTGGCTAGACCCAGTCACCTGGCGCTAGCTCTAAAAAACATGGCTGGGGACCCAGGGCAGACATCGGCGGTAGACCCCGCTGGAGCCTGGCAAGTGCCCGAGGATGCCAGGTGTTGGCGCTGGCCCTCCGCTGCCAGCTCCCAGCAGGTTTGTGCGCGGGGAGGTAGAATCAGCATAATGATAATATGTCGGACTAGGACTAAGAAGACACGGGTTCAAATTCCCACTCAACCACGAAGCTCTTCAGAGGAGATTGGGCAAATCATTCACTTTCAGCCTAACCTACCTCTCAGGGCTGTTGTAACATATGAGGATGGTCGTGCATGCTAGGCTGAGCTCCTTGGAGAAAAGGGGCAAGATAAAAATAAATCAGTGCCCTGCTTTTTATATTTGGGGGGGGGTGGCAGGGGAAGAAGGCAAGCAAGCGGGAAACATGATATAGAGGCTTGTAAGATTCTGGATGACAGCACGAGAGGAAAAGCTTTCTCCTCCTTGCTTGATACAAATATTCAGCGATGGAGATGACTGGCAGTTGGTTTTGGGATTGACAAAAGGGGGTCCTTCTTCACATAGCAATTGCAATTCTAAATATGTTTACATGGAAATACATCCCACTGCATGGGGGGGGGGAGGGCTTACTCCCAGTTAAGTATGCACGGGATTGCAGCCTGGAGGAATTCATGGCCATGAAAGGTAGTGATAATCCCTGTTTTAGATGGCTTTGTAAAAACAACAACAACACACAGATTAGATTAGATTCATAGATTCATAGATCATAGAGTTGGAAGGAGCCTGCTACAAGGCTATCAAGTCCAACCCCCTGCTCAATGCAGGAAACTAGAGGAGGGGTCTCCCATCCCAAGTAATAACCAGGCCTGACCCTGCTTAGCTTTTCCACGCTCAGACAAGCTGAGCCAGCGTGAGCCACAGACCTGTATAAAATGTCTAGAGCCAGCCCTGGTCAGACCTTTCGTCTATCCAGCCCAGAATTGTCTACTTTGACTAGCAGTGGCTCTCTAGGCCTCAGGTAGGGGAAATTCCCCAGCCCTGCTACCTCTGGGGCCTACATGGCTTTCTTGGCCAAGTTACTTTTCTCTGAGCCTCATCAGTTTGCTTTCTGAGAAATTGGTGTCGTAGTAGAAAACTGTGGATTCATAGATTTCATAGATCATAGAGTTGGAAGGAGCCTACAAGGCTATCGAGTCCAACCCCCTGCTCAATGCAGGAAACTAGAGGAGGGGTCTCCCATCCAAGTAACAACCAGGCTTGACCCTGCTCAGACTGAGCCACAGGCCTGAGGCTTAATTCACAGAGCCTAGGTCTATCAACTGCTATTAGCCGTGAAAGCCATGGATCCATTTATTTATTTATTTGCCATCTTTCTGGACCAAGTCTACCTAATGCAGCAAAAAAAGATGCCAAAATAAAAATGCAATACTAGAGTATTATATAATACAACTTTTAACATTTAAAAATAGTCTCCCCAATGATAATTTAAAATAGAATTCAGTATTTAAAATAGTAATTCCAGAGCCACAGCAATAAAACATCACTAAAACATTGATTTGACTAACAAAACACCTCAGTTGAAGCCACTTGATATAGATGGGTTTTCAAAACATTTTTAAATACTGCAGCTGAGGGGACCAACCACACATCCCTTGAGAGGGGAATTCCCCAAGTGAGGGGCCACTATTGAGAAGGCCCTGTTCCTAGTGCCTGCCAATCTAACTGATCTTAAAAGTGGGCCAACGAGTAGGACAAGCAAGTAACAAGCAAGTTGGACATCAGTAACAAGCAAGTTACTAAGTTACTTAGTAACAAGCAAGTTGGACTTCAACCCCCAGAAGCCCCTGCCAGCATGGCCAATGATCGGGAATGATGGGAGTTGGCAGTCCAAAACAACTGGAGATCTACATTCTGCCCACCCTTGTTCTAACAAGCCAGGATCTGGAAGCCACCTACAAATTCTGGCTTCATAGAGGAGAGGCAAGCCAGGAGTCCAGGTTCGGACTTAATGCCAAGCTTTCTATTGCTGGTAAGTTCCTAGTTACTGTAGCAGTTTCCACTTACAGGAGGAGCTAAGCGGGCGTGTTTGGACGCCTGCACTGGCACGCTTGCTCGCTGCCATTCAGTTTGGTGTGAATGTAGCCATTGCTGCTTTTTTCTCATGGGGACTAACGTCTTATACGGGTAGCAGAACCCCACAGGCCCAGGGCTCTATCCGGCCCTCCAGGGTTACCCAGAAGGCCACGCCCCCTTGCCCTAGGCCCCACCCCCTTGCCCCCAGCCAATCGTTTCGTGGCTTTTGTGCATTTCCCCACCCCCTAGTCCTAGAAGGTTGAAACGCCTCCCCTAAAGCTTAGTCATTGGCCATAAGAGCTTTAAGCTAAAATAAGCCGTTGTTTTGTTTTTTGTTTTAGCCATGCCCCCTTTTGCCTTTGACCCTGCCCACCATGGAATGGTGGCCCTCAAGAGCTTATCCGAAATGGAATTCGGCCCTTGGACTGAAAGCAGTTCTGCATCCCTGTCCTATAACATAGAGCAGAACCATTCACAAACCAGAAAAGAGTTTCGAGGCGGGACGGATCTGGCCCAGTGGCCTCTATTTGGCCTTCCCTGCTCTAGAAGAAAAAGTGGAGTGTCCTTTAAAGCAGAGAACGTCTGGTACCTCTGAAAGTACACTGTTTTAAAATGCTAGTCCCGTCGACGGGAACAGTGCCAGAGAACTCACGTCTGAACTAAATAGGCTAAAATTTGATTGTGTTTCTGCTCCGTCTTCATTCCAGTAGCTTGCAGGCTCCAATGGGGTCGTGCAGGCTCAACTCCACGCAACAGCACATACACACATAAACCAGGCCCTGCCATGGCCAATGGCAATATATTATGTGCTAGACAATCTTTCCTGACATTACAACGCTTTTAAGGGCGCTGTGAAAGATGGTGACGTGATGAGATTGCTGGGCCTGCAGGGGTGGGGAACAGGGATGTGTCAGCATTGCTAATTGAACCTGCAGATATTTATTTAGTTATTTATCAGACCTTGAAGGGCAAAAAAAAAAAAAAAAAAAGGAAAATTAAAGTCCAACTCAAAATATATGATCCCAATGTGTAGCAGGCGTGCAACTGCTGTTGGCAATTTTTGTCTTGGAGATTGAAAAATTGTATTATTTGCAGCTGCCCCGAATAGAGCAACAGGTTTCCAAAAGGTGATTGCAGACTTATGGGGAAGGGAAGAAAAGACCTAGCCGAGGACTTGTGCAGGATGTTGTGTGCCTATGCAATAAGAAGTTGGCTCATTACTTTAGAACAGTGTTCTCCAACCTTGGGTCCCCAGATGTTTTTGGTCTACAACTCCCAGCATGCCCCAGCCTGCCCCAGCCAGCTACGCTGGGTGGGGACCCAAGGTTGGAGAACACTGCTTTAGAATGAGGAATGAAGATCACTGATGAAGATCAGTGAACATTTGACTTTGGCTTGTGTTTTTCAGAAATCCAATTCCTCTCTCATGTTTGTAGCCTGGACGCCATTGCATTGGACTCCCAACTGGCGTGGCAGGCGCCACAAGTGGTTCCCATGCTGACATTTGCTTTTTGAAGAAGAAAATACGGTAGACAGAAAAAAAGGGAGAAGACGCAGGACAAATATTCAGGGAGGGATGGGGGAAGAATGGGGGATGACTATATGTCTAGGATTTCATAGATTTCATAGATCATAGAGTTGGAAGGAGCCTACAAGGCTATCGAGTCCAATGCCCTGCTCAATGCAGGAAACTAGGGGAGGGGTCTCCCATCCAAGTAATAACCAGGCTTGACCCTGCTTAGCTTTCAACGCTCAGACAAGCTGAGCCAGCGTAAGCCACAGGCCTGTATGACAGAGCTCTTTTAATTGTAATAGTTGTGCAGGAGAGAGACTTCTGGCAATCGCAGATTCTCACACTCCTTCATGACAAGTGGCATCTGCCAAATCCAGCTGTTTAAAGCACAAGTGCCGTGTCACTGTAGGGAGAGGAGAGAGAAATTATTTTTCATTCTTATCCCACCCTTCCTCCAAGGGGTTTAGGGTGGGATACATGGCTGCCCCAGCTTTCATCCTCTCAACAGCCTTGTGATGAAGGGGCAGCTGAGAGACAGTGAGCATTGAGGCCGAGTGTGGATTTGAACCTGGATCCAGCACCAAAGCCACTCCACCACGTTGGCTGTCATGACGAGGTAGAAGGTGAGTGCTGGGTCTCAAAAGGTTGAAGAGACAGCGAAGGGGAGACGCCATAGCTGCCTTCAAATATCTGAAGGGCTCTCCTGCAGAAGAAGATGGAGCAGACTCGTTCTCTGTTGCTCCAGAAGGCAGGACTAGAACCAGTGGGTGGATAGGAAATTTCAGGGAAGCAGATTTCAGCTGAACATGAGGAGAAACATCCTGGTGCAGTGTTCTCCAACCTTGGGTCCCCAGATGTTTTTGACCTACAACTGAGCGTAGCTGGCTGGGGCATGCTGAGAGTTGTAGGCCAAAAACATCTGAGGACCCAAGGTTGGAGAACACTGTCCTAGTGGAACGGACAGCCTCAGTCAGTGGCGGGCTCTCCTTTAAGGTATTTAAGCTGACGCGGGATGGATCTTAATAGATATTTGTTACTTTTATATGGGAGGCCTTTCCATTGGCATGCTCAGGGTGGCGAAATGAAATCACCGTTGTCCAAAGCAATTACAGCAACCCAGTGCAAAGGTATAGCCAGTGTAAGATTCCCAGTTGGAGTCATTTTCTACTATGGAAATGTGGAGAGCTGGATTGAGCTGTCTCCCATGCCGCCGCTTACAGTCGGTGATCTTAGCTGGTGAGCGAGTTGCTGGCCCATGTGCCTTGGAATGTGCTGCAGGGCATCTGTGACATGGGTGGACAACCTGTGCCCCTTAGCCTAATTTCAAAAGCTCTCTGCAAGTTCAGACCCCTGGCAAGAGCCATCCATCCATCTGCACCCATTGGGTGAGGAGGAGGAGAGAGAAAGAGAGAGAACGGGGTTGCAGAAAGAGGGAGAAAAGAGATTGCTACACACACACACACACACACACACACACCTCTCAACCTCTCGTACACACCACCCTGCCATTTGTGAAGCTCATGTAAAACTCATATATTCACACACACACGACCCTCAACCTCTCGTACACGCCACCCTGCCATTTGTGAAACTCATGTAAAACTCATATATTCACACACACACACACACACACACACACACACACACACCATTCTTTCAAACATACTATAACAATTGATCTGCCCTTCAACAGAGGAATCTTCTCTCTTCTCTATTATCTGGACCCCTCCCCACCCACAGCCCCATCTGGGCCTAGATTTTGTGCACTGGTCGTTTTTATTTTAAACCTCCAAAAAGCTGGGATATTCATAAATTATTGCTTAACAGCTCAGCTGAACCCAGGATCAGGGAGGCCTCATTTCAGTCAGCCCAAGCCAGAACTTTTGCAGCCGGTAGCTAAGTAGGCTTCAAAAACTTCACCTTGCATCTACCTTGGTTTCTCCCCCCCACTTTTTTTTTTTTGGTCAAGTTTTTTTCTTATCTGGCAGGTAAATTGGAGGGTGGGCTTGTTTTGTTTTTTTGCCTGTGTATATATCACGTGCTTTAGACTGCAATCCTCAACACACTTTCTAAGGCAGAGGTGGGCAACTTGTGGCCCTCCAGATGTTTTGGCCTACAACTCCCATCAGCCTTAGGCAGAAAAGCCAATGGTGAAGGATGATCGGAGTTGTAGGTCAAATCATCTGGAGGGCCACGTTGCCCTCTCCCTGTACTAGGGAGGAAGCCCCACTGGACCCGGTTCTAAATGCTTGCCATTCACTTTTAGCCATTGGGTGGTGGTGGTGGTGGTGATTAGTCATATAAGCAAGAGCAGTCAAATGACTTCCGCCCAGCCTTGGCCTCTTCAGTTAGCTGTATCAATTGAAATTCAGCAGTTCTTCCTTTTTTGGTACGCTATGTTCCTTCTGTGTGCACTTAAAAAAAAATAATAATGCTTTAAATTTTATTACCCCTTCAGGTTTTTAAGGAGCCTAATTTATTCACTGGCGTGGCACTGAATTGTTTGGGATGAAGGGTGGAGATTATAGAACGCAGCATTAGGACACATGGATCAAATGAGAAATCAAATGGGACTGCTCACCTTTGCTCCGCTGCCCGGGACTCCCTTCCCTTGCAGTGCTGAACTTGGTAGTTCTTGCTCTTGAGTAAACATGCGTCGCGTAACACCCTTGGTGTTGTCCTATTTGGCGATGTGGTTGGAAAAAAGGATCCACTCCCCTAAACCAATCGAGATCTATTTAGCATATTTATTTAACATATGCTCAGGTAAACAAAACTTTAAAAAGAAAAAAAAAATTAAGCCACTGCTTAATTTTTATGCGCTGTATAAATATCTCAGGAGGCTTTCCAGTAGCACACTTGACCTTGCAGTCCGCACAGTCCTGTTTTGCTTCTGATTATCCGTCTGGCGAGGACCTGCAGCTCCGTGTCAGAGCACCTGCTTTGTGTGCAGAAGGTCCCAAGTTCAATCCCCGGCATCGCCCGTTAAAAAGATCTCGGAAAGCGGGATTTCTCTGCTTCAGCCCCTGGGAAACTGCTGCCAATCCAAGTACGGTAGATAATGCTGACCTTGGTGAACCAGTGGTCTGGCTCTGTAATAAGGTTCTCATGTGAGAGTGCTGGGAGCACTGAAAGGTGCCCGCATTGGGCACTCACCTCCGTGTGGGAGCAGCATGGAATGTGTGAAGGTTACGGACTAGAAAGGAGGCAGGGAAGGGAGCAATGGTTTGTGGGGCTATGAGAGCCAGTGTGGTGTAGTGGTTAGAGCAGCCGTCCCCAACCTGGCGACCTCCAGATGTTTTAGACCAACTCCCATAAGTTCCAGCCAGCATGGCCAATGGTCAGGAGTTGTAGTCCAAAATAGCTGGAAGATACCAGGTTGGGGAGGACTGGGTTAAAGTGTTGGACTGAGGAGACTCCACATCGCCATTCAGTGATAAGGTGCCCAGTACTCCCTCTCAGCTTGACCTAACTCACAGGGTTGTTGTCAGGATAGAATGGGGAGGTAGGGGAGAAAAAAACGATATACACCTTCTTGAGCTCCTTGGAGGAAGGACAGGATGCAACCATGTTAAAATAAATAAATGCACACACATATATCTTTTGCCCAGTTACAAAGAAGCAGAGCACATGTGATCACCTTGGCATGAAAGGCATTTTCTGGGTGGCCAGAAAAATAACTATCTATTTCAGTGCATAATTACCGCTTTTTACAGGCTTAAAAATATCCCTGGCATGGAGACCTCTGCTCCAGGCGAACTTGTAGAGCAGGCGAAATGTCAAGCCGTGCTTTTACCTGGATTTGTGAAAGGGGGGTGGGTCTATATATAGAATCATTAAAAGCCTTTCTGCTTTATTTATGAGGGAGGTATCCGTGCCCCTCCTTGCTTGGCATATGCTTCAGTTGAAGCCACTATGCTGGTTGTGGGGCGTGTGTGTGTGTAAGAATGATTTCAAATGTCCTTTTTCTTTTTTTAACGCTATTGAAATTCCAGTGTGGTCATCTAAAAGGCTGGTTCTTGGTTGTTTTCCAAGGGAAAGGAGGGTGAAAGTTTTCACATCCCCAAGCAGCCTTCCAAAGGAAGAAAGGGGAATTGCCCGCATGTTTTGTCATGAGGAGCTGATGCCATTTCATATGCAGATCTGTTCTGTTTCCTTCTGAGAGATGACCAGCCCCACGTGGTCTGATTTAGGCAGAAAACAGCCCCTTAGCAACCAGGGAAACCAAATTTGTGTGTGTCTGTGAAATCGGTTTCCCACCCACCCAAATTTCCCTGAACGAAAAGTAGAAGGATCTTGAAGTATTTTTATATCCATTTAGGCAGACATAGTGTCCCCTCACCCCTCCACCTTGTCTTTTTTGACACCGCTTTTAGCCTGGTTTCTTGTTCTTATTCTGGCTGCTTCTCAGAAATGAAGCTTCCCAGCTACAATTGGCTTGTACGGGCCAAAGCTTTAGGCCCAACGCAGGAGATTCAGTGTTAGGATCTCTGGGGTTGTTGTTGTTGTTGTTGTTTTAATGGTAATAGTTTCCATAGATTGGGAAGAAATCAGATCAGGAGTACCATGCTGCCAGAAGAGGAGAGGTGAACTCTTTCCCCCAGGCAATTTCCTGAATAAAATCCGCCCTCCCCAAAGCTGCTATTTTGCCCTGCAGAGCAAAGCACAGCAGGTCTCATCATCCAGGGATCTGTATGTTTTCGTCATGGGGGAAATAGCACATGGCAGGGTGATTTAATCAGGAAAACTGCTTGAGGGTGGGGGAAGCTAGCCTTCCTTCTCCAGCACTGTGGTCCTCCTGATCTGAATTGGGTGCGGGCGGGAGAGCTGTTATTAACACTTATCAAAAAATGCAGGAGAGTCTATTCACAAATTTCCCGTGTTGCATCTAGTTCAGGGGTCTGCAACCTTTAAGACAAAAAGAGCCACTTGGACCCGTTTCCGAAGGAAAAAAAAACTGGGAGCCGCAAAACCATTGTGACATTGTGCCCCACATATAAAATGTAATAATTTCCCCTACCTATGCACCCAACATAATCCACCAGCGAGAGCTGGTGGATTATGTTGGGTGCATAGGTAGGGGAAATTATCAGCTGACGGATGATGGGGGTGTTGCTGGTGGATGATGGGATGCCACCCAACATCCCCCCCCAAGCAGTAGCATCCCGTCATCAGCACCATCCAGCAGTAGCACCCTCAGCATCCACCAGAAACCCCTCCATGTGGTAATAGCACCCCTCATCATCCATCAGCAGGATTTGCTGGTGGATGATGGGGGGTGCTACTGCTGGGGGGAGGGTGTTGCTGGTGGATGATGAGGGTGCTACTCAGGCCTGTCTTTAATGTGGGGCAAAAGGGGCAGCTGCAACAGCTGGAGGCACCTGATTGGGAAACAGAGCACTTCCCCCTACCCTGGGGCTCTTTAGCTCTTGCACAACTACAACTCCCAGCATGCCCGGATAGCCAAAGGCCTACCTGCCTCCTCGCCTGCTTGTGCTCTCCGCGGCGAGCCGGCCGCGCTGGTCCCTCGACACGCTGGACCCCACGCTATGTTTTTGGCGGGGGGGGGACTTTGGCGCGTGCAGGAGCCCTCCTCTCTTCTGCCGCTCACCCGCTCGCGTCCCTGCTGCCCGGGGGGGTGCTGCCGCCGCGCCAAAGTTCCCCCGCCCCGCCAAAGTTCCCCCGCCAAAATCATAGCGCGGGGGTCCAGCGCGCCGAAGCAGCTGGATGTGACGCGGCGGCGGCGGCGGCTTCAGCGGCTCTGGCATTGACTCCAGCGGCGGCGGCAGCTAGAGCGGCGCGGAGAACGCTCCGCGCCGCTCAGAAGAGCGAAATCGGGCTGCCCCCGCCAACAGAATCAGGCCATATGTGAGGCGGCGGGAAAGTTTTTTGCGGAGCAGGCAGCCTTGTCCTGCTCTCCTCTCTTCCGCTGCCTGCTCGTGTCCCTGCTGCCGGGGGGGGGGTGCCGCCGCCGCGCCAACATTTTTGCGAGCGTGCAGGAGCCCTCCTCTCTTCTGCCGCTCACCTGCTCGCGTCCCTGCTGCCCGGGGGGGGGGTGCTGCCGCTGCGCCAAACTTTTTGGGAGCGTGCAGGAGCCCTCCTCTCTTCCGCCGCCCGCTCGAGTCCCTGCTTCCGGGGGGGGGGGGTGCTGCTGCCGCTGCCAAGTTTTTTTCCCTGCAGGAGCCCTCCTCCTGTCTTCCACTGGACCAGTTGGAGGCACGCAGAGGAAGGTAGGGGGAAAAATATTTGGTTTTTTTCCCCAGCATTCACTCAATAAGACGCACAGACATTTCCCCCTCCGTTTTGGGGGAGAAAGTGCGTCTTATAGGTGCGAACATACGGTACGTGACAGGCGCCCAGGCAGCGGGCCCAGCGGAGTCTCAGACCAGAGCGGAGCCGCGGCAAAAGTTTGAAAGAGCCGCATGCGGCTCCGGAGCCGCGGGTTGCAGACCCCTGATCTAGTTTGTCTCTTAAATCTCCCCTGATCTCTTCCTCCTCCTTTCTCTGTAAAAGTGCAAATATTTAGCTGGCCTTGAGTTCAAATCCTCAGTTTAAAATCTGACTGCAAATGTGTGAAGAAGATGCACTTCCTCCTTATGGGACTGTACCTTTAACTGGCTCTCTCACATTAAAAACACCATTGCCACTGAAAACTAGCAAGATGGGCGTTTTGTGGCAGCACAGGGACCACACCAGTTCACGCCTGCCCCCAGATACACAGACAAACCAAACCATGGCGTATTCTGGAAACAGCTTCCATAAACAGGAACCGTATGGGCTGTGCCTGCAATCTGGATGCAAGGAAATCTTCTTAATAAAGTAAACAGAATTAAGTACAGCAACACTTGGCACAAAGCATTCAGCAGAACCGAGAGAGAGAAAAGAATGACAGCATGAGAGCAAGAGAGAAGAGGGTGGCAGAAAAAGGCACGTTAGGGGTGGCTCCATCCACCATCGGCTCTGCTCCCCAGTTGACTTTTCCTTTGGGTCAATGGCCTTTGGTAGGAAAAAAAAAGTTCTCCACCCCTGCCCTATAAAGCTCCCAGTAACCTTAAAGAAATCAGGTTATTGTGCTGCTATTGAAATATACTAGTTTCTTGGTGTGGAGCTAACACTCCAAAGCATTCAATAGACTGCAGTGGCAGCTCCCCCTCCCGCGAGAAAAGGGGGGGCGGACCTGGGAGGGGGAGCCAGCAATGCGTCAGAGGTCTCTCCAACCATTAGGCTTATCCTTCCATCTTTCAGCGTTGACTAATGAGATTACACACATTTTGCAATTATTTTTAGCCACTCCACTCTTTTCTCCAGGAGTATTTGCACCACCTGGTCCCCGCGGCTCAGCTCTGCTCAGTTTCACCATTAGCTCCGATGGGCAAAGTCCTCTTTATTCTGCCACTAATGACCATTGTCTTCAGACAGAGCGGAGACTATCAAAGCACAGCTGAAGATGCGCCATCAAAAATGTCTATATAAGTAAAACCAGACCCGCAGCTCTTGTTTACGTGCAGCCTCTTCTGGCAGCTCTCAAAGGCTCGGCCTGTCTGAGCTCGGAAACGTTGAAATATAACGTAATTTCCAGTTCAGAATATGACTGGACTGATATAAACCAGACGCTGGATGGTCTATTAATGTGGAGGTTTTGCAGACAAGTGATGTCTCTTGGCACACAGATCCAGTATACACCGTTACGGCAGGGTGATTCAATTCCATTATGGCTGCATATTTCCTAGCATCTCTGGCTTACAAGCAAGGGTTGGGGCGGGTTGGAGGCCTTGAGATGGGGCGTGTCGTGCAAATGCTTACTAGGCATGGGTGAGAATTTCATTTAGTTTGGCTTTTTGACAAGAATTTACCAATATTCTCAAATGTCTTCATAAACGCGACAGGAAAGAACTTGAGATATAAAAACTTCAAAGATGGGAGAAAGAGAAACTGACAGATCGGGCCATCCCAGATGCATACCACACTTGGCTGTTTTCCCAAGCTCATTCAGGCAATTAGCCACAAGTCACCCACCTCACAGCCCTGTCTAAGCCCTCTAATTTGCTCTATTCTTTACACAAGAGTCCCTACGTTGGGGGTATGGAGCAGCCAAAGAAAGAAGGAAGGTTCCTTCCAGTAGGTTTGTGGTTCACTCTCACTCCACCATTCCAGAAACATTTCTAGCAAAAGTGGAAACCAGGCTCCCCACCTTTTCTATTTCTTTTCAAGGGTACTCTGCATACAGAGGATGGGATACTTGGGTGAGAACTAGATGCTGAGGAAAAACAGCAGGAACTGGCTTAAACCTTTGTGTCCTGCTTGTAAGCATCCAGAGGCATCTGGCTGGCTGCCATTGGAGGCAGAATACCGCACTAGATTTCATAGACCTGATAGAGTTGGAAGGAGCCTACAAGGCTATCGAGTCCAACCCCCTGCTCAGTGCAGGAAACTAGAGGAGGGGGTCTCCCATCCAAGTAATAACCAGGCTTGACCCTGCTTAGCTTTCCATGCTCAGACAAGCTGAGCCAGTGTAAGCCACAGGCCTGTGTGGACATTTGGTCTGTGCCAATGAGTTCTTACTAAGGCAGGGCTCTCCAGCCTTGGGTCCCCAGATGTTGCTGGACTACAGCTCCCAGAATCCCTTGCCATTAGCCATGCTGGCTGGGTATGCTGGGAGCTGAAGGCCAGAAACATCTGGGGACCCAAGGTTGGAGAGCCCTGCACTAAGGAGTAGGTTGTTCCAAGTAAATAGGAGCTGGATTTTAATAGCTAGCCAACCCTGTAAAAAAAGAAACAGCCTAAGAGGGACAGGATATACATCTGTTAAACGAAACTAAATGAAATCAATAAAACTGGTGAAGTGGCAAGTCAGGCTGGTTTAGGGACTGATTTCCCCCCATGTTGATATGAGCTAAAATGCCAGATCTTTAGCTCCAGGCCATTTGCTTGTCTTGTCCCATCACAGCTCAAGGAAAGCAAGGCACGCTCTGTCTGTCAGGACTCTTGAAAGAGCACTGTGGAAGTTACTGGCTGGAGCATCCCTCACACAAGGCAAGTTGTTGCCTCAGCAGAGTCCACCGGCCTTATGAAGGCTGGCTGGTCTGGTCTGGTCTTCCTGTTCGCCCCCTCTGAGGAGCTGCCCATGTTCCTAAAGAGCCATGCCCAGGTCTACCGCCATCCGCTCCCTCCTACAGCATGGAGGTGGTGAGGACTGCACTGAGAGTGTGTTTTCCGAGTCCAGTGAGTCCAGCAAAGCCACGTTTTCGGGCCTGGAGTGGGGAAAGATGGCTCCCTGAGTGGTCCCCCTGCTCCCCTATGTGTCTTCATCCAAAACTGAGTGGGGGATTGATGCTGGAAAACATGACATTGTTGTCAAAATATAGCATGTCGTTAATAAAGCGTCTCCGCACATTTCAGACCATTTTCATTGAACCAGAGGTGGTGGGACTTGTAGTTGAGGTCTCAGCAAGGTAGAGCCTCATTTGCGCGGGATTCTCCTCAACAACACACACACACGTGCGCGCACACATACCCCACTTAGGCTGTAGTTATATAGTTAACCCTGCTAGGTTGACATTTGTGTTCAGCTGAAGCAACCCAAGAGCAAAGTGCATCCAATATTTAATTACGAACGGCTGGCTGTTTTAAGTGACAGAGCAAGAATAAAAGCCTTATAGTCTCTGATCACGTCAGGAACGTGGGAACACAAGTCTGGCCAAGCAGCGTCTGGGGAGAAGATTGACGGGGGAGACAGCTCAAAGACCAGCCAGCCAAAACACGCTGTGAATTCGCCTCCAAACATTACCAGAGCTTCTTGGCAAGCGCTCAGTATTCTTTTCCCAGCGTTCTCCTGTAAAACAAGGGCGACTCCCCGCAGAGGACACAGCACTAGACGGGGAGAAGCGGGTAACTGCTTCTCTCACGGAAACAGGGCTGGGTCACCACCTGACAAATGTTTAGCCCTCTCTGAAGTGCAGTCCATCTGTAATGGCGAGGCTGAGGTCGTGTGGGCATCTGTCAGACCTGGAGTGTGTTGTCCAACCCACGGTCTCCCAAGGCCAGTTGCTGGATCTGAGATGCAGAAGGCAGGGGGGGACTGCTCCCCTGGGGTGGTGCCATAGCTTAACGGCCGAGCAGTGCTTTACATGTGGGAGGTCCCAGGTTCAATCCCTGGCATCGCCAGTTAAAAGGATCTCAGGTTGCAGGTGACGGGGAGAGCCCTTCAGTACCTGAGACCCTGGAGAGGCACTGCTGGTCAGAGGAGACGGTGCAGGGCTCGGTGGCGCAAGGACTTGGCTCCGTATAAGGAAGCTTCTTAGGTTCAGATAAATATTTGTGTGTTCTCTCCTGTGTTGACTGCCAAGGGCAGAAGGCCAGGCTGCTCATATTTATACCAGCCTTCGCCAATCCAGGCCCTTTATACTGTATGCCCGTTGGAGACGCCAGTGTCGCACGGCCCTCTTCCCTTTGGCGGTTGAAGAGGCGCGCACAAAGCCCTGGGCCTCAAAGTTCAAGGCTGAAACCCAGAGCCCACGGCATCAAGCTATCTCGTCGTGCGATTTCCCACTTCAATTTGCCCAGTCCCAGAAGGAACTTTTTACTCCTCACAGGCGATGGGCATCGGGTTCTCCTGCCTGCATTTCCCAATGAATAATCAGATTTTGACGATTTGATATACCTGAAACCACATCTGATTTCATATAGCTCATTAAGCTTTTAGTGGAGTCATTAGTCGGCATCCGTCTGCGGCAAAAGCAGTCTGTCTGTCTTTTCTCTCTTGTTTATCTGACTCCCTCTGACGTGCATTTGATTATGTTTCCTTCCCCCACATTCACATTCATTCATTCATAGCCCAGAGTTGTTTTGCAGAATTAGCTGCTGCTTTTTCTTGGGATGGGAGGAAGGGGGGAGTTTCCAGAAGTTCTGTCTTGGCCCGTGTGGTTAGAAATTGCCGGCGGCTTCTGTCCGCAGAATGGTTGTAGTTAAGACCGCAAAACAACCTTGTAGGAATGGTAAAACATTTTAAATTGCAAAGTGTTGTTATTGCAAACTGCTGCTCAACAGCGGCACGCACCGCATGAGAAGGATGCAGGGAAATGGTCTGATTTCCCATGGGGAAATATCGATAAGCTCTTCTATACTGTAAATAAAGTCTTTTTTGGCATATGAAGTGCCCAGGCCACACGTCCTCTCTTCTGTCAGCCCTATTATTAGAACATGGAAACATTACAGGTGTTCCAGTTCTGAAGTAGCCCTACTTGGCACTTATCCGGACTTTGGCAAGTCATGTGACAAGGCCCAACCATTATAAAAGCTCCTGAGCCACACCTCCTCTCTGTTCTGACCACTGAGGAGGCTTGTGGGTGGAGTGGGTTCAGCTGCTGCTGCTTCTATTCTTGCTTGTGCTTCACTTCAGGCTCACCCTGCCTCACCATACCAAAACTGGCCTTACCTCTAAGCTAGCGAGAGCTGGCTCTGGCATTTGTCGATCCTGGGTACACCAGTGCCTGCTGACTGGAAGTGCCCTCAGGGATCGCGAGGATGCTTCTGCACTGAGAGTCAGTGACTGGGTTTGGACAACGCGATAACCCGCACTCAAGGGTTGAGCGTGGGTTGTCGTTGAACGGTGGGTTGCTGTTGAAGCGTGGGCCATCATGTCGTCTGAACCCAGCCGAGATCTCAAACCATGGTGAACGACCTGCAATTCACAACCCAACAACAAACCATGGTGGGTTCTCTTCATGGGTTGTCCGTGGTTAACAAGGCATGACTTGTTAGCGCAGCTGGGTTCAGTCAACATGATAACCCACATTCAGCAATGCACCTTGTCTCTGGATTAGAGCTCCACCCTGCTGAGGCTGAGCTCCAGTCCCATTCTCTGCCCCCCCCCCCCGCCCCAGCCAGCTCCGGAGTGCCTTTTCCTCCTCCTCCTCCTCCTCCTCCTCCTCCTCCTCCTCCTCCTCCTCCAGAAATTCCATCAACATCTCCGAATGCAAATGTCAGCGCTCCCCTTAGTGCTGGTGTAGCATAGCATAGCAGCCAAGAGAGAGCTCTCATCCGAGAGGATGCGGATTCTAATCTCATTTTAGCCATAAACTCCCCAGGGGGACCTTAGGCCTTGGTCTTTTATTGGACTTTTACATTGTGCTCTATCATTGTCTGTTTTATAGGCAGTTTGGTGCATGAGAGAGCATTCCACAGTGGATGCCCACCTATAGTATGATGTGGCAGTGGTACAGTCCTTTCCAGCCACGACATTTTGCTGTGTGTAGACCAGGGCTGGGCAACTGTAGAAGATCCAGGGCTCACTTTTCCCCACCCCCCCGCTGGCTACACTGGGAGGGTGGGGTGGAGAGAGATAGATAGATAGATAGATAGATAGTTTGCCACTGAAATTTGGCAGCACATCACTGCATAGTGAGCAGTAGTGCTACAAGGGCTAAATTTAGCTTGCCATCAAGCTAAATTTGATAGCAAGCTAAATTTGTCTCTTTTAGCGCTCTGGAGCACCCTTTTGTTCCTCAAAAATAATTCAAGGGCCACACCGGGGAGCGGTGAGGGCTGCATGCATTCCACGGGCTGCGTGTTGTGCCCACTCCTGGTGTAGACTGAGCCCTTGGGTCTCTCCAAAGAAGACTTACTGTACCCTTTGCATGCTTGTTTCATCTCTCGTATTACGTGTGTGTGTGTGTGTGTTTGTTTGTTAATTGACTTGAAAGCTGGTCATAAAAAACAATAAATGAATTATTACGGTATGTCCTCCCCCCTCCCCTGCTGAAAATATAGGGGTAATAATAGTGGCCTGCCTCACAGGAGTGTTGTAAGAATGACTGATGAAATGTATGCAGTGATAATTAAGCACATTCAGAGCTACAGGTGCTATAAAAGGTCAAGTTGTTGATGTTGTTATTGGCTTGGGAGCAGGAAAGCTGGACTAGGAGTGGGGATATATGTGAAGGGACAAAAGCTAATGGAGAGGAAAGCTAGGGACTGCAGTCTTGAACAGTAGCTCCTCAGGACTGCTCTACACATGCAGGACAATGCAGTGGCAGAATAGACTGGACCACTTTGGCCTGCGGGCGGTGTGTGTGTGTGTGTGTGTGTGTGTGTGTGTAACATTTTGGAATGTTCCCTGTAGACAGGAAACAAGTAATGCAGACAAAGGGGTAGAACCTTCCTCCCCAATATGCATGGGGAAGCACCTGCAGGATGAAGTGGTACAGTCCCTTCTGTCTCTTCATTTTGCTGTGTGTGTATAGATGAAGCCTTTGCAGTCTCTCTTAAGAAGCATAAGGAGGACCTTTTCTGCTGTGGCACCCCGGTTGTGGAATGAGCTCCCCAAAGAGGCCCGCCTGGCGCCTACATTGTACTCTTTTCGGCGCCAAGTGAAGACCTTTCTATTCTTCCAGGCATTTTAATCATTTTAATCTTGTAGTTGTTTTTAACTCTGTTATTGTAATTTGAGCTGCTGCTGCTGCTGCTGCTAGCTTTGCTGTTTGTTTTTTAATCTGTGGTTTTAAACCTTATATTTATATTATATTGTATTTTTATGGTTTTAACTGTTGTAAACCGCTCAGAGAGCTTCGGCTATTGGGCGGTATAAAAATGTATTAAATAAATAAATAAATAAATAAGTGGGGCATGGTGGAGGTTTATAAAATGGCGCACAGTGTGGAGAAAGCGTGTAATTTCTCTCTCTCGTAACACTAGAACCCAGTGGGATCATCCCGTGAAGCTGAATGGTGGGAAATTCAGGACAAACCAAAGGAAGGACTTCTCCACACAGTGTATAGTTAAACTGTGGAATTCACTGCCACAGAATGTGGTAACGGCCACCAACATAGATGGTTTAAAAGGGGATTCGATAGATTCGTGAAGGGCACGGTTATCAATGGGTACTAGACGCTATAGCGATATGCAGCATGCCTCCAAGTGGCAGTTTCTGGGAGCTAGAGGAGGGCTATTGCCCTCATGTCTTGCTTATGGGCTTCCCAGAGGCATCTGTTAGATAGGCCTTTGGGCTCTTCTTACGTTCTTCTGTAACGTCTTGCATCGGAAGCAATGGAGAATTGAGACCAGCCATTCTAATGTTCATGTTTCTCCTTGTCGTGCAGCTCATTTCCAGCGATGCTGATGGAGCGATCCAAAGGGCTGGCCGGTTCCGGGTGGAAAACGGCTCTGTTGACGAGGTAGGAGGATGTTTCTGCCTTAAGGCTCCCCCAGCCCACATTGATTAGGCATTGGCTTTTTAACCATGTGTCAGGGCAAAAAGCTGGAGGTAGCTGTTGAGTGAGAGCTGGGAGCCAGGAATCAAGGGGGTCAAGTTGAGAGAGCCAGGAGGGACTTCCAGTGCCCAAGCCTGAACAGGAAGTTTGAAGCCCATCCTGTTGAGAAGGGCCAATGGCCAGCCTGGGTAGGCGGGGTCACTCTGTGCCTGGGAACCCTTCACTGCCTGGGGAGATGCTCCACCTGGCACTATGTGGGGCAGCTGTGTAGAGAGCTGTGGGTTCCTGGCTCTAGCCTCAACCGCTCCTGACGCCATGTACAACTGTCCTGAGTGACCCATGCCGGGCTGTGGATCTTAGCTGGAAAATTCACCCTGCAGTTTGGGGAACTCTCTTGTTCGTGTCCTCAGGCTCCGGGGCAGGGTTGTTGCTGGGTTATAGAGGGTCATCCCACGGCCCCTGTTTTTGAAGTGCTGGATTACATCACAGCTGTTCTTCTCGGTAACTGATGAGTCAGAACAGCAGGAAGGGAAAGTGCCGGGCGGACAGCTGAATGCTCATCCGTGGACTGTGTTTTGTATTGAGCAATTTGCCGAAGAGCCAGCAGTGTTGGGCCTCTGCTCTCCAGCTCATTCCCACGTGGACAGAGACACAGGCAAAGGGCTCTTCTTTAACCCCTTTCTCTGCAGTGTGAGCAGCATTGGAGGCTTTGGCAGAGCCCTCCCCTTGCCATGTCTCTCAGCCACTCCCATTTGCTAGGGTCCCAGCTCACACAGGGGGAAGTCAGGAAGAGGCTCTGTTACTGCTCGTGCTGGGCTGGAGGGCCTTAAAGAGCCCTTTGCCTGTGTCTCATGAAAGAGCCCTTTGCCTGTGTCTCATGAAAGAGCCCTTTGCCCGTTTCACTTCAACTGGGAGAAAGTGAGTAATGTACGTAATAGTGGCACCGGAGGTCTTTGGGATCAAAAGCTATACTGGAGACCATGTTGGAAAACTTTGGGGGCCAGACTAAGCCCCCAGGGCTGAGAGCTGCCTACATCCACCTTTAACTGTTACAGGTGCCCTCTTCTCTCTTTGAGTCTCTCCCTCCTATCCCACATCCTCCTTGCCATTTCTTTGTGGGGAGTCTTGAACTCCAGGTTTCTCTTTCCATTTCAGAATGCAGATTATGCCCCTGGTACGTGGCACAGAACAGATGTGCACTTGGAGAACCCAGAGTACCACACCAGATGGTACTTCAAGTATTTTCTAGGAAAAGGTAGTTACACCCTTTGATTGTGTGTGTGTGTATTGCATCGGTGACTTAAGAGCACCCTTGAATAATGAAACCATGCCGTGGTCGTTCACCCTGTCTTCTCTTGCCTTGTTCCAGAGCAGGGAGTTCCTCTTTTCCGTTGGGAACATTCTGCCATTAGCCATGTTACCACATCCTGAATTCAGTGCTAGCTCGCTTGTTCAGCAGTTTTTGACTGAGGGCCAGAGCACACGGCCTCTTGAGGACATGTCGTGGAAGGCTGCTGGGTTCCTGTTGTGCCGTTCATAGAATCATAGAAAAGTAGAGTTGGAAGGGGCCTACAAGGCCATCGAGTCCAACCCCCTGCTCAATGCAGGAATCCAGGTCAAAGCATACCCCACAGATGGCTGTCCAGCTGCACCTTGAATGCCTCCAGATTGGGAGAGCCCACCACCTCCCTAGGTAGTTGATTCCATTGTCTTATTGCTCTGACGCTCTCCAGGCTGCTGTGATGTGGCATCTAAGGGCCAAAATCCAGTCACGGATGTCCATTGTCTCATCTCCCTCGGCCCCAAGGGACTGAGCTATGGGAGTCCCCTATTCCAATGTCCGTTGCATGATGGTCTTGCAGTTTCTAATGGATGTTGCTTTTCCTTCCCAGTTCATCAGAACTACGTAGGAATGGATGCAGAAAAGAACCCCTTCTTTCTGTCTGTTGTGCTCTCCGACCAAAACAATCAGCGTGTTCCTCAATACCGTGCAATCCTCTGGAGAAAAACAGTAAGGGGCGAACTTTCTGTCTGCTGTCTTATATTCACCCTAATTTCATAGCTCAATTTCTGTCATTCCATTGTAATCAACGGGAAATGCCCAGCTAAAGAGTTGAAAATCAGGCAGTCCTTCCATGATTAGTAAAGAGGTTTTGCACCCCGGACCTGTGGCTTACTTGTTGAGTACATTCTGTGGAGGCCCCCTAAATCTTGCTCAGAAACTGAGCAGATGCAACACCAAACTGTGACTCGCAAAGCCAATTCATGGCTGGTTGTAATAACTGAACCAATACCATCTGACAAACTATGGTTAGCGAGTGGCCATCAAACAAGATTCTGAAAGCATGGTTTGAAGTTGGTTCCCAAACCACACTTTAGGCAAAGTGCAGTTTGGCATTGTCTCTGGACTGACAAACCATGGTTTGGGACCTTGGATGCCCTTGCTTTTCAGGATAGAATTCAGGGATTCTCAGAGGGCAAAGAGGAAGACCTCACAAACCATGATTTCCCTGTATGTCGGAAGCAGAAATCATGGTACAGAGTCCAAACTACAATTAGCACAAACCAACCCTCATGTTTGTGGCCTATATATATATATATATATATATATATATATGCTTGTTTCCTTTTGGTTCCCCCCCCCTATTTTTGTTTGCATCTGATATATTATAGCATCTCTCTTAACGCAATTCTTTTTTAGGGTACTCAGAAAATATGCCTCCCTTACAGTCCTACAAAAACTTTGTCTGTGAAATCTATTTTAAGGTAAGGATAACCTTATTTTTATCTATGGTCCTTTGATGGTCTGAGAAATGAATCACAGAAAACAAAGCACACCGCCATGTGATCTGAAAAAAAACAGAGGTAAAGAGATTTGGGGCGGACTACAGGATTGTGTGCTCCCTCTCCCTAACCTCTTCCCTTTCTTCTCCAGTGCATGTCTCCCATCTCCTTTAACCATGGGTATAAACATTCCACCGACACCAGCGTTAGCCCTGGTTGATGCTACCCACGTTCCCTCTTAAGCAGGGTTTATGAACCAGGTTGAAATTTTGGTGAAGGAAGAACCCTGATAAGAGTTAACCACAGTTAATGCCAATGCTGATGTCATGCTTATTCGAGGTTAAGACTGGCTAGTAAATTTGCGCTGCAGATGTGGACTTGTGGGAGGGATCACATGATCCCACAACCCACTGTTATACCCTTAAGCATGGTTAAGAGTGCCCCCCCCCCCCAGTGCAAAGTCTGCACCAGACCAGAGAAACAAACCGTAAATTTTGAAGAAGAGAAATGCCAGTTTCCCATAGAGCAGTTGAGGTTTTCTGGAGATTGTTAAATAAATCATACAAATGTATACTAAAAGAAAAGACCTGTCTTTGCACTCTACTGTTTATTTATTTTATGAATTTATGCCCCAATGTAAAATACATTTACAGTGCAGTTTTCAGAAATCACACTAAAAACAGCAATAAAATTATGCCATTAAAAAAAAAAGAAAAAGAAAGAGCACACTGGCCTGATTCAAACATCACGCAGAGAATGAGCCACAGCGAGCCCTTGGACTCACACGCTCCCCTCCTCTAAACTATGGCTTCACACTGGGCTTGCACATGCTCCTCTCCTCCTCCAGCAGGGCCGTGAGGAGGAGTTTGGAAACGTTTGCTTCTGTTTTTGCTTAACCGTAGCTTGACGTGTCACCCAAACTGACACACACTGGCTAATGTGAATGGTGGTTTCAAGTTGGCTTGTTTCACACAAACCATAGTTAATCTTAACCATAGTTTGTCAGTTGGGACAACACGACAACCTGTTATTAAGCCGAAACAGAAGCGGAAGCTTCCAAACTCCTCATAGCCATGCCAAAAGATAGGGGATGGGGAGGCTCACTGCATCATGATAAACTATGTTCCCATCATGATAAACTATGGTTTATCACAGCCTTCCCCAACCTGGTGCCCTCCAGATAGGAGTTGTAAGGCAAAAACATCTAGAGGGCACCAGGTTGGGGAAGGCTGGTTTAGCATGATGTTCAAATGCAACCAAATAAATGGCAAAATAAACACAACAGTTAAAAACAATTCTCCATTGATTTAAAAAAAAAATCACTAATGAAAACAAATAGCATTGAAACCACAATTTTGCTTGCATTTCAGTGCCATGAATCTTGACAAATTTGAGAAAGGCCCTAGAGAAATTCTTCACCCTGAAATTCAAAAGGTAAGCTGTGCAACGTTTTTGTGTGTGTGTGATTGGGGGCGGGGGGGCGGAGAGTATTGTTTTCTCCGTCATTGGACGGTTTATTTTGTACGGCTGATGCCGATGTCAAGTTTTGTGTTTGGGGCATGTCTTTTGGAGTAGTTCCTTTGGGTTACAGACATCAGGAAACATATTTCATGAATCTTGTTGTGAGCTGCTGTGAGGACTGTGGTCAAAAAGTAGGATACAAATCTAATAAATGAAATGAAACGTTTCCACGGGGAGTTTCTCACTCATGGAGCTTGTTCATGGACAACCTCACGAGCAGGAACCCAGCATCTCTCTGATGGCCTCACCTTTTGCATTCATTGCTAAACTCTCAGACGGAAATTACATTGTGACCAGGTTGTGGTCAAGCGTACATATTAGAAACAACAGATCCCGAAGAATGTATGGTTAACGCTATTGGTCCAAACCTACAAAGGAAATGCTTGATCAAAAATTCCAAGTACTGTCTTATACCATTTCAAGGTTCCTTCTAGTAGTTCCCTATATTTTAATGTTCAGGAATGAGGGAGAAGGGGCCCTGAGGGAGGAGCCAGTGTGGTGTAGTGGACACCTTGTCCACGAGCCACTTCTAATTAAATTTCCCACCCTATATTAACGGAGTGGCTTATACCGGAGATCAGCAGACTTCTGGCTTCTGGAATCTACTTCATTTTTTACTATAACCGCGAGATCCACCAACCAGAGCCAGTTGCAAAAGACATACATTTCTAGTGCGACAGCGGATATCTCCACGACATGCCTTGTCATTGCTAGTTGAGGGTCTTTAATCTTGGGAATGCTTTCCTCATTGTGTGTCTTCACAGGGCTGTTGTCTTGTGTGTGTGTCTTCCGCCCTGCCGCTCCCCCAGTACACACATACTGCAACGTCTGTACCTTCTCCTGCAACATCAGCATGTTCTGGGGCATGTTAGGAAGGAGATCCTAATCATGTGCATTGGGGGAGGGACCTCGGGTCATGTTCCCGCTTTCCCTCTGAACACACAGAGTATATGCGTGGAAGGTGAACGAGAGGACATCCCTAAATTGTGTCCTAAAGGTACCATCGTTGTAGGAACACCATTTGCAAAACAAACGTGCTTGGTTACTGCTGCTCTTGTCCAATAACATGGGCAAGTAACAGCTAGGATTGTGAGGTTTTGAGTGAACTTAAAAGCTAAATATATTTGTCTTTTTTTTCCCCTCCCCCCCCCATGCATAGGATTTATTGGTTCTCGAAGAGCAAGAGGTAATGTGCCAACCAATCTCCTTAATCCCAAAAAAATATCTAATAAATATTGGTTTCCTTTAGCAATAGTGCTTCTTTCCACTTTGTAGGCTATGTATTTGTATGTTTGTTTATCATCATCATCATCATTATTACTATTACACCCATGAATACTTTTTGTGGGCCACTCCTGAGAGCAACATCTGCACGCATTCATATTGTCGAAATAAGAATGCCAATCACAATTGGGAGCTGTGGAACCAGTTCCAGATGATGCCACTTTGCAGATCTGTTGGGGAGCCAGTCATACACCTTCAGAAAAATATATTTGCTCAGATCGCCTTGCGGGATCAGAACTACCTGTTGCGTGTGCCTCAGAGGGATGTTGCTACAAATAGCATCCCATGTCGAGGACTCCCCCCCCCATCCCCCATCTCCATGACGTGTAGGAATGCTTACCTCATGGTGTGACATCACTGTGTTGTGAGTATCCTCCACCCCTGCCAGCGGTAGCCAGTAATATGGAGAGGGGGCATCACATCATGGGATAAGTGTGCGGACACACTTTGGAAGGAGGGGGGAGAACTTGGCATGGGATGCCGTTTTCAGCTAGTTCTGGCTTGAGAAGGGCTTGAGAAGCAGGCACAAACCCATCAGGGTGGTTCCAGCTAAAATATTTGGGACCCGTCTATCTTTCCAGCCGTATCTCACCTTGCTTCATCATATTCCAAAGAACAAATGGTCAGACAGACATATAATTGGCGGGTGGGGTGCGGAAGAGCTTTTAAAAATTAAGGTTGTGTCTTTTCCTTGTACTTGCTCTCACATTCTCTAGGTCCATATATCTCTTCAATTTGATGGTGTGCCCTTGAAGGATCTATCTGTTTCATTTAAGACTGCCATTAACTCACCCGTAGCCCTTCGGCTGCGGTTGGGACATAAATCAAAATAACTTTGTTTGTGCCGATGCGGGAATGACTCATGGAAGTCATCCATGTCTCCAAAACAGAATGGGAAGTCTGACGGCTGATTGCCACGATGGTGGTGGGTCTTTATATGTGCCATGCAATATCTACAATTGAAGATCTTCTCGTTAGCATTATTGGGATGCACATAATTTAGACTGCCACCAGTTCAGCATGTAGGGCGCTGACACCCACCCCTACCCCATCCCAAACTGGAATGAATGGTCAGGTCCTTCTGGTCTTTGGAGGAGTTAAGAGGAGGGTCAGAGTTTGGAAGCACAGAGGGATAGCCTAGGGTCCTCCCTGAACAATGAAATACTTGGAATGAGCAAGTACAGCAGGATTGGGAGCTTTGTAGCAGGCCGAGGTATGGGATTGGCTCTTCGGCATCACCTGATTTCCAGTGCCAGGAGGATTCTAGGCTGTGTCCAAAGCACTTCAGCACAAGTTGCCTGTGTAGCTCCCTCCTCTGAGCAGGGACCTCGGTTGTACAGGAAGTAGAGAATCAGTGCCCAGCTGACAGGGCTCCCGGTTTAGAACCTGTGGGCCAGTGTTCTCCAACCTTGGGTCCCCAGATGTTTTTGGCCTACAACTTCCAGCATGCCCCAGCCAGCATAGCTGGGAGTTGTAGGCCAAAAACATCTGGGGACCCAAGGTTGGAGAACACTGCTGTGGGCCCTCAAATTGTTTCACTCCACTATGATTGCAAAACCTGTGGCTTTGGGCAGACTTTGTGTTTTATCCTACAGAAAGTGGATCCCCCCCCCCCCCCCCCCGGTTTTGGGAGGTGGTAAAGAAGAATGAAGGATGGCATATATGTTTGAAGAACAGAATATATGGGAAGGCTTGTGAGAACAGAGGGACAGAAATTGTGAGGTCTTGCAGGGGTTTTGCATGTTTATTTTTAAAGATATCTGTTGCTGGTTTAGATTTGTACAAGAAGGGGAAACGGGGGAAAGAATCCAGCTAGAAAATCAGGAGAAAAAAAACAAAACAGGCAAAGGTTCCTTGGACAGCTAAATCAGAGACTCCATCTGATAAGGAGAATGAATTAAATACAAGTGTAGGCGAATACATTCTATTGGTCAATACATGTTAAAAAAGATTAAATATTCAAATCAAAATACGCAGCGTTTGTGGATATGTACACTGAATGATCCATTGTCAAGAAATGAATTGGGAGTCTTGAACATCCGCTTGCAAAAAAATAACTCGATTGGTCTCTGGTTCAGGTTAAGTTTGTGGATACTCCTGACTTCAAATCCAAGAATGGGACAGTTAACAGAAAGGGCTGAAGATCATCATTCCATTGCATGAATGAATCATTCCATTGCCCAAGTGTATGAATTTTAAATCTATGGAAAAGTTTGAGTTGGATAAGGAGGATACCATTTGTCCTCCCAAACTGGGAAAGATCCCTCATTAACTGAGCAGAGGTAGGCAACCTGGTGGACTGCTACTCATAATCCATGACCATCTGTCATGCTGGCTAGGGTTTATGGGCGTTGAAGTCCACAATATCTGGAGGCCACCAGCTTGTCTACACCTGCGGGTTTAGCACCACACGGACAAGTCTCAGGCCAGTGCTGCTCCCCCCCCCCCGCCCACTCCTCCAGAGCAGCTGAGGAGATAGGAAACTTCCACTTCCATTTTAGATTAACCACCTGGATAATCTCAACTATAGTTTGTTCGAGCCAGCTTCGTAAATCAACACTGAAGTTGGCTTGTTTTCAACAAACCGTAGTTAAGATTAACCAGAGTTTACCGAATTGGAACAACATGGCAGGCTGCAGTTAATCAGAAATGGAGGCAACGGCTTTCAGACTCCTCCTCATGACTGTGCCAGAGGAGGGGGAGCAGTGCTGGGATGACCAGTAGGCATTGCCAAAAAAGAGGGCAGACATTTGCATGAATGTCACACACACACACACCATTGTGAGGAAGTGTGTGACCGGGTGAGCTTTCTGCCTGCTGCTCAGCGCCCTGTCCACGTGCAGCTCAGTCTTGATGGGCAATGTCAAGGCCCCTGCAGACCCGTCTCAGGGTTCCTGATCTTTAAAGTGGACTTGGGCTGGCAACCCCTTCAAGCAGATGACTGACAGCCCTCTTTAAAAGTAGGACGCATGATCAGCCCCTGGGAGTGTGTGAGCCCGAGGCTCACTGGGTTTGTCCTAGTGACCCTGAACCATGGTTTAGCGATACGTGTGAACCAGCTCACTGGTTGCCCACACACCTTGATGCAGCTGTGCGCGTGTACTTGCACTTCTTAAGGAGCATTCAAGTGCATATCTGCATTGAAGGGTCGATGGCTGATCCCCCCCCCTGCCGCCGCCGCCGCCCCTTTAATGTGTATGGCTGTCTTGGGGTGCAGCCCAATATGGTTGGAAGTGTTATATTCCTGCTCTGGCACCCTCTGGCTGTTTAGGGTCTAGCAGACATGATAAATGATGATGCTACCACGTCAGAAATCGGGGTTGGAGCAAAAGCACCAAATTCTGGTTTATAGAAGGAGCAACTTACTCACTTGCCCGATATACCCTCGACTTAATGAAGCTGCTTTGTTCTCTAAGGAGGACAAGCTTGGCTAGATCTTATTAATACCGTGTTTCCGTTCCTTTCAGGGCTCTGTCAATTTTAAGTTTGGAATTCTTTATGCCAAAGACGGACAGCTAACAGATGACGAGATGTTCAGCAACGGTGAGTCTGCGGATCTCTCTCTCTCTCTCTCTCTCTCTCCCTCTCTCCCTCCCTCCCTCCCTCCCTCTCCTATTGTCATCAGGCAACGGGATGCTGCACATTTGTCTGAACTGGGGAAGGGTGGAGAACATTTGGGTTTGTGCTGGTGATGCTGATCTTGGTTGTGTTTAGATCTAGACTAGCCTTCTCCAACCTGGCACCCTCCAGATCTGTGGGACTACAACTCCCAGCATCCCAAGGCCATCAGCTCCAACGGGCATGCCGGCTGGGATGATGGGAATTGTAGTCTCCCACACATCTGGAGGGTGCCCGGTTGGGGAAGGCTAGTCTAGACTGACGATGGCCGCTTTTGTTGGCCTGGGAGTGGGACTCACCCTGACCAAGCTGCTTTAGTGCCAGATCCCACCCGTCCCAGGCATCTCTGTTCAAATAGGAATGAGGATTGTCTTTATATTCCTTTCTCTTTTCCCCTTTACCATAAAGATTGAGCTGTAAGGAGCGACTGGCACTAAAGGGAAAACAAAACTGCAAAACCTGGAGTTGGGAGGTGGGGTGGGCTTGGGGGAGAAAATGGGAAGATAAACTTGTAAAAAAGAAAACCCTGAAAAAATCAGAAACTGCTAATAAGAAAACAAGACGACGTGTTGGCAGATGCCATCGCTAAGGCAAAAGAAATGGCATCATCTGAAACATCGTTTCCCACCATGTCTCTCACCCTCTCTTCCTTCAAGTCTCTCCTCAAAATCCACCTCTTTCTTCAGGTTTTTGGCTTAACCTGCATCCTGCATCCTGAATCAAAACAAAGCCAAAGGGTGCAGAATTGCATGTGCTCAACCTTGTCACCCTGGCTTCCCCCTCCCCTCCCCTCAGTTGTTACTTTTTAAAATAATAATTATTATTACAGGGGGGGGTTGTTAGTTGCCTGTGGCATTGGACAAGAATAGCAGTAGATCAGCTCCAACCTGATCCCATTTATTTATTATTTATTTAAAGTCTTTATATCCCATCTTACTGCCTGACAACACACACACACACACACACACACACCGCCCCCCAGCGGCTGACAATAAGTGAGAACAAATACATAATAAATCATTTATTTGAAAAGGCAATGGTGGCTGATGCATTTATTTATTACATTTCTATACCACTCAATTGCCAAAGTTCTCTGGGCTGTGCACAAAAATTAAAACCCTAAAATACAACATGGTCAAACATAAAACTCTGGGGAGACAATGAGGGAAAATGTCCGTGCGCCAGGCCTGAGATGCTGGCTGCTGCTGCTGTTGGTGTTGCTGTTTCAACTGCTGCTCTTTAAAGGTTACATGGAGTCCGCAGGGGAATCATAGAATCATAGAAAAGTAGAGTTGGAAGGGGCCTACCAGGCCATCGAGTCCAACCCCCTGCTCAGTGCAGGAATCCAGGTCAAAGCATCCCCGACAGATGGCCGTCCAGCCGCACCTTGAATGCCTCCAGAGTGGGAGAGCCCACCACCTCCCTAGGTCGTTGGTTCCATTGTCTTATTGCTCTGACAGTCAGGAAATTTTTCCTGATGTTTAGGTGGAATCTGGGCTCCTGTAACTTGAGCCCATGATTCCGTGTCCTGTAAACTGGGATGATCGAGAAGAGATCCTGGCCCTCCTCTGTGTGACAACCCTTCAAGTACTGGAAGTAGTCCCCCCTCCCAGCAGTATGTGCTGCCTAATAAGTTAGGCCAGGTAGCACCGGATGTTTTTATCCTCGGGAGGACAAGTCAATCTCCTCACATAGGTAGCTGGACAATCTGCAGTTCTTGGCTCTTTCCAGTGGCCGGGGTGGGCCTCATGAAGGCTCAGGGGTGTTGTGTGGGACAGGCGACCATGGGAGCAGTCCGGTTCCTAGGCCTCGGAGGAACTCTGGGTAGCATATCCCACAGCTCTCTTCCCCCACAGTCAAAAATTGGACGGCAATCTCCTTCGGGCAGAGATCTCTCCCTCTCCCTTTTGCTTACATTACTCAACTGCCACATTGATGGCGCCACATTAATAACAACAATAAATCCTGTCAGTTGGACTTTCCCGCCAAAAAAATAAAAATAAAAGTTGCCGTTCCATCGCAATCATGCTCCCTGATTATGAACTTGTTCTTAATTTTAGCACGTACTCCCAAGCAGCAAATAAAAAAAAACAGGCTGGCCGGTTTCTTGGGAACTCTGCGACTCTTGCATGTTTTAAAATCCCCCCAAAACAGCTGTTGGCCCGGATCTGTCCTGTGTCCCTCCGAAGTGTCTCCATGTGTCTTGGGGTTTGTTCTCTCCTCCCGTCTCCGAACGACGACTAGAAATATTTCAGCGTCAGGCACTCGGAACATTTTGTGTTTGTATGACTAAAAGCTCTGGCAGGCTCTTAATGCCTTGGTTATATTTGCAAAGCCAGCTTGACATATTTGTGTTCTCAACAGCCAAAGTGAAAGAAAAATACCAATAGCCTCGCTTCTTCTCTCCCCGCTCGCCTTACTCTCATTTCTCATGTCTGTTTATCTCATTCTGAAGTGGAAGTTTTTCTAGCGCAACAATCTTCCGCCCTTTTGGGGGCAACCTGAAGAACGGAGCCCACTTGAACAATATTTAGCATGTCTGTCCGCCTTTCCTTTTCTTTCTCTCACAGAATATATCTGGTCATGACGGCTATACGCGTCCTCCTGGTTCAGAGGCGAGATGCCTCTCGGGGCCAAACTAGACGTGACATTAAATGCATCTTCTGTGTTTAATATGCCATTCATTCATTTTTGGTTAAGCCTAATTCTTTTGTTTCCCAGGTGATGTTAGATTCCTGTGTGTCTGCTTGGAATAAAGCAGTGGGGCAAAAGGTTGCCTCAGTTGGGCTGTCTCCTTCCTATTTGCTATCCTTGTCCTGGGAGAAAGCTAAATTTCTAGTCAAGCAGAGACTGACCGACATCGATTTCCAAGGGCTCCATGCAGCGGCCCAGGGCCCATGTTCCCCTCTGTCGCTGGGTTTGTCGGGCCTTTATCCTAAAAATGGGATGCTCTATTCAGAGTGGTTTATCTATCCCTAAATACAGGAGAGCATTCTCCTTAGCTCGATTTAATGTTCTATCCTCCAAACTTTTGGATGGCAGATACGGTAAAATCCCAGTGAAAAATAGATGCTGCCCCTGCAACAACGAGGAGGTGGAATCTGTTGTGCATGTTCTTTTTAACTGCAGTTTCTATCGAGGGGCTAGAGAGAGACTCTAATACATCCAATCACACAAACTTTCCCTGGACGATCTTTAGAGTCTCTTTTGACCATTCTGCTTGATGGCTCAAATAGTTTAATCACGAAGGAAGTTTTTGTATTTATTTATTTATTTATTTATTTATTATATTTATACCCCGCCTTTTTTCCTGAAAGGAACCCAAGGCGGCTTACATAATCCTTGAATGTTGCTATTCTGACTAGGCCTTCTATGCTTGCCTGATTCTGTTTTATTGTATGTTTTTATTCTGAGTGTACAACTGAGAGCTAGTATATCTTGTTTGTATTGTGTATATATATATTGGTGTGGTCCGTAGACCGTAAATCATCATCATCATCATCATTCATTTTTTTTAATTTTTTTTTAATGAAAATAACATCAACTAGGGATGAAAGAAGGCTGGTCATTATCAGGATTGCAACTGGCTTGGAGGGGGAATTAAACCCTTTCTTTCCCTGCTGCGATAGTGAGGGAAATCCCTCTTCTGAAGGTGCTATTTGCAATGGAAGGAGACCCTCCATTGGCAGGGCCCCTCACGGCCGCTTTCTCTTCAAAATAAAGGTGGCAGCGTTAAGCATCCGTGCAAGAACATGTTTTAGATTCATAGATCATAAAGTTGGAAGGGGCCTACAAGGCCATCGAGTCCAACCCCCCGCAGGAAACTAGAGGAGGGGGTCTCCCATCCAAGTAATAACCAGGCCCGACCATGCTTAGCTTTCCACACTCAGACAAGCTGAGCCAGCGTGAGCCACAGGCCTGTATGGATCATAGAGTTGGAAGGGGCCTACAAGGCCATGGAGTCCAACCCCCTGCTCAGTGCAGGAAACTAGAGGTGGGGTCTCCCATCCAAGTAATAACCAGGCCTGACCCTGCTTAGCTTTCCACGCTCACGTGAGCCACAGAGAAGAGGCCTGCTGGATCAGGCCAAAGGTCTCTCTAGTCCAGCATTCTGTTCCCACAGGGGCCAACCAGATGGCCCAACATGCAGCGGGACCTGAGTGCAATGCCCCCCCCCCCCGCTCATTCGTGTTCCCCAGCAACTGGTACACAGAGGCGCACTGCCCCCGATCCTGGAGGGAATATACAGCCATCCGCCAATAAGGCTATCCATGTGTTTATGTGCGTGTGTGCTTTAAATGTGAGTAACATAACATGCAGTTTGGCCCTGAGTGAATCTTTGTAAAGCAGAGAGCCATTCAAGTGTGTGACAGTGGCACTCGATACAGTCCTCTTGGGGCTGCACCCTCTCAGAATGCAAGGCATCGGGATGGGTGACCTGCATGTTTGAATGCTCCTCCGAAGGGAAAACTCCCTCATAGGCGGAAAGATGCCCCACATTAAGGGCTTTGTAATGCAGAGAAACATGCAACAACAACAGCAACACCCCCCCACACACACATACACACATTCTGCAATGGTAAAGTCCAGAGAGGAGGGCACTATAATGTGATGTTGCCCTGCCCTTTTTGACCAAACCCTGCCTCTTAGGTCTGTTCAAGAAATGTCACCAGTGATGCAAGGGGGAGTTAATGATCTTTTGTGTCTCGCTCTTCCCCCCCCCCCCCAACCCTCATCTCGTTTTTTCCACCTGCAGAAACTGGCAGTGAAAGCTTTCAGAGGTTACTGAGTCTCTTGGGGGACACCGTGACGCTGAAAGGGTGGACCGGCTACAGAGGAGGCCTGGACACCAAAAGTAAGGCTTTGTCAGCAGTGATCAGAATAACTCCCGGAGTCCCTAGACTGGGTGATGCAGAACAGATCTCATCTTGCGTGAAAACGTTCTGTGTTCTAGTCTTTCCAACCTTTGTGTTCTTTTCTGTTTGCTCTTGTGTTGGCCTGTGCAACTCCAGTGTCTTGGACCCGCCTCTATTTCAGCCTAACCGTTGTTCCCAAACCTTTTCCTAAGCTGCAGTTTGTTTACAGGTTCCATAAATATTGGTAACTTCCAATTCCCACGGTCGTTTTTTTCATGCTTGTCCGAGCCCTAGATTGGGAATGGCTGACGGTGGTATCTTCTGTTCTCCAAACGGTGGCCCGGGGGCAGGGGGCAGCGTCTTTTGCTGCACAAACTGGCCTTCCTCCCTGAGTGATCAGGTGATGCTGTTGGTGCCATCTAGCAGCAGTTGGGATGTGCCCAGTTACAAAATACATGTACTTAGGCCCAGCATGACATAGAAAAGATCCATTGACATGTAAACACAATCAGAAGATACTTAAGGTTAAAGAGCCAGTGTGGCGTAGTGGTTAGAGTGTTAGACTGGGACTCAGGAGATCTGGGTTCTAGTCCCCGCTCGGCCATGAAACTCACTGGGTGACTTTGGGCCAGTCCCTGACTCTCAGCCTAACCTACCTCACAGGGTTGTTGTGAGGATAACATGGAGAGGAGGAGGACTATGTAAGCCGCCTTGGGTTCCTTGCAGGAAAAAAGGCGGGGTATAAATATAATTAATAAATAAATAAAGGGTGGGATCGGTCTCTCTTAAATTATTTCGGGGGTTGCAACCATGGGTTGCACCCTCAGCGCTCATAAGCCCCCAAATTCGGAGGCTTACAAGCATCTTACGCAGGGCAGGAAGAACAGCGGAGGCAATCTTTGCCTCCCTGTCCTCCCGCCCCGCATTTTCGCTAGACTGGCTTTTTTTGCCCATCTAGCAAAAGCGTTTTGAAGGGGGAGGGAAGGAGGCTGGAGGCCTCAGGATAGCTCGTATCCTGACCTCTCCAGTCCCCTCCCTGCCCACTGAAATGCCCCCTTTTACCCTCTCCGAGGTCACATTCCCAACCTCAGAAAGGCACCCGGTGTAGTTCTTCCTGTGCCGGCTGCAAGGGGGAGGGGGGGGTTGGACCTCCAATTCCAAAATATCTTGTGGCCCCTCAGATGCTGTCAAGGATTGCTCCCTCCAATTATCTGGGGGTCAGTATTGGTTGGATAACAGTGGCAGAGGTGCAGCTAGGTAATTTTAGGCTCTGGACATAATGGGCTTATGGAGGGGTGTTTCCTTCTTTAGATGGTAACATGTACTCCTTCACTTTCTTCAATATGTGGCAAGCTAGGCCTGCTGTGTTTGGAGGCCCTCCTGCTCATTCTGCTGAGTGGGGCCCCGAACCTCTGCCCCAAAGTCCTGCCCTGATGGCACCATTGGACAGTGGTTTAAATAAATAAAAGTAGCCAGTGTATTTCCCCTTTCTTTTGCAGACGACACCACAGGCATCTATTCCATCTACAGCGTCTACCAAGGGCATGAGATAATGTTCCATGTTTCGACCATGCTTCCATATTCTAAAGAGAACAAACAGCAAGTACGTGGTTTTCCGTATTGATTTTTCTTAGTAGACCACAAGCTGCTGTCAAAGAAAGGGAAAAAAGAGGCAGAGGAATGTTGCAGTGCTTCTAGGAGGCACATCTTCAAAATGTTAGTGTTAACAGCTGGAGTTCTGTGTCCAGTTCTGGGCACCAAATGTTTAGAAGGACACTGACAAACTGGAGCGTGTCCAGAAGAGGGCGACCAGGGTGGTGAGGGGCTTGGCGACCAAGTCCTATAAAGACCGGCTGAAGGAGCTGAGTTTGTTTGGCCTGGAGAAGAGAAGATTGAGGGGAGATATGATAGTGGTCTTCAAATATCTGAAGGGCTGATTTGTTCTCTGTTGCTCTGGAGGCCAGGACTAGAACCAAGGGGTGGAAATTGCAAGGAAGCAGATCTCAGCTAAACATGACTTCATAACATTAAGAGTGGTTTGACTGTAGAACAGACTGCCTTGGGAGGTGGTGGGTTCTCCTTTGCTGGAGGTATTTGAGCAGAGCTGGATGGCCATCTTTCAGGGGTGCTGTAGCTGCACCCTGCAGTGCAGAGACTGCATTGAGCAGCGTATTGGACTAGGTGATCGCAGAGGTCCCTTCCAACTGTCAAACGCCATAATTCTGTGTTTAGCTTTGGATCCCCTTCTAGTGGCAATGTATTGGGGGTTTCCCAAGTCTCTGTGTGGTTTGCTTTTCCACAGAAGCGTAAACTATTATATTCAGAATTCATCTTCATGAAAATTTTGCCTTTTGTTTTTTAAAAAAACAAACAAGCAAGCATGTTTCTAGCTCTCATGGGTCTGAAGCTAGGCTGACAGTGCATGGGAAGTGCTTGGCAAGATGCCCAAAGCCCAAAGGGGTGGCTGAATAACATTCCCAGAAGCCAGGTGCTATTAGTGTCCAGCACAGTACAGAAAACTGGTAGAAGCAAACCAAATATGGGAATGTGCAAATCACACTCTCTAGAGCAGTGTTCTCCAGCCTTGGGTCCCCAGATGTTTTTGGCCTACAACTCCCAGCATGCCCCAGCCAGAATAGCCCCGCTCCCCTCTCTCTGCAGCCACATATCATGTTTCCTTCCATTATCTGAATCTGCTTGGGAGATCTTGCATTGCAGCAAGTTCGGCATCTTTCCGTGTCCTCTTGAAAACCGGTGTTTTGTGTGCGAGTCCAGAATGTACGAACCAAATGTCATTCTGGTATCTTGGTGTTCAAAAGAGTTGTGCAAACAAATGGCGTGCCAAACCAGCGCGTCGCACCAAAGGCCTCCCCTTCTTTCTCAGGCGGTGGCTCTAACGGAGCAAAACAGGCTCGGCCTTCCCCAGCCGAACGGCCTGCAGATGTGCCGGGTGGCAGCTCCCACCGCACCCAGCCATGCGAGCTGGAGGGCATCCCTTTGGGGCAGGCTGCTATAGAGGTTGTAGGAGTTTGGGGTGTTTTCTTCCCAGGGTTCACACACACAACCATGAATGGTCCTCCCTTTTGTTTACAGGTGGAAAGGAAAAGGCACATTGGGAATGACATCGTCACCATCGTGTTCCAGGAGGGAGAGGAGTCTTCGCCAGCCTTTAAGCCATCCATGATCCGCTCTCACTTTACACGTATCTTTTTCCGCTCCCATCATCACTTCCTTGTGGGTTTTTTTTAATTGACTGTTTTCCCCCTGACCCCAAGGTTTAATTGAGCTGTGTCTAGACATCATCCACAGAACACAAACGTGCATGTTACAGTGCACATTGTGGTTGAATTCACAGCCCTGTGTCACACACGGCCCCTGTGCAGACAGAACGTTTAAGCATGGTTTGGTTTCTCAAACCGTGACTGCATCCGAATACCTGAAAACATGGTTAAGGACTGGCTGCAAAGCAGTCTTGTCTCTGGCAGCTGTTCCAGCCATTTGGGGCTCTTTAGAATTTAGTTCTGTGTAAGGTGATTCATCCTTAGAAATAAGGTTTCGGTGACCTCAGTGGTTAGAAGCACAACGCCGCAGTCAAAGATGCTGTTTGGAATTTACATTGCCATGCTAACATCAGTACCTTTTTATCTTTCAGGGTTAGTTATTTTGAGGTCCCAGAGACATCTGTGAGTTGGGTCCATGACATGTGAACCGTTTCGCATGAGATATCAACTTTTGTATACACAAATACATACATAATGAAATAAAAATGGTGAAGGCAGTTTCCTCGCCTCTCTACTCGCAAGGTAACAAGTGGGTCTCCACGTACATGCCTTTCAAGAGGCAGGGCCTTGCTCAGCGAGCTAAGCCACGATTTCCCCATTCCACGTTCTGAGCTTTAACCAGGCTTAAGGCAACAAACCGTGGTCAAGTGTTATGTCTGCATTCTGCCATATGGCATTCCTGCATTCCCAACAGTGTGAACCAGACTGTGATTCTGGCCATGAAAAAAGATTCTAATGTCAAGAATAGCAACACCTTTTCTTTCCCTTTTCTTCTCTCTCCTCTTTAATTTCCACCAAAACAGGGGTGAGGGGGGCAGAATTTTCAAGGGACAAGAGATTGCCACTGAAGACGGATTGATCTCCTTAATTAACGCTGCAGATATTTTTGCCTTAGTGAGATATAATAAGCAAAGTGATAGTTACAGGTGGGTGTAAACTGAGCACAAACCACTCATTGCGTTAATTTGACATGGCATGTTATGACTTTAGCTCAATGTGGTATCACTGAAAATACACCTGATGCGGGGCAGGGGAGGAAGGGGGAGATCCGTGGCTGGGGAAAGCATCAGGAGTAACTTGCCCAAAAGAAAAGGGAAAAAAAGAGGAGTAATAAACCTCAGCATGTACATGTTTCGAGCTTACGGACTTGCTCCCTTCTCAGGATGTATTTTGAATGTCAAGAAACATGTGAAGTAAAAAAGAAGTGTGCTTCTGAGAATGCACAGAGTGCATTTTGCTGGTGACCAAGTAATTGCAGACCCACCCACCCCACCCCACCCAGAATTCGGTACTTGTGATTCTGGGGCAAACAGCATAATTTCAGCTTGGCCCCAGCACCTCCCATATTAGAACTGTAAGCCCACTGACTCTCTCTCAGGGGAAATCTAAAAATAAAGGAGATGTTAATATGACATTGCACCAGGAGTGTACCTCTCCTTGCCATGAGTGCTTGCAGGCTGACGTTGTTTTTTTTTAGTGTGTTACTCATTTGTTTGGTGGTGCGTAGCGTTTGGAATGAGCCATGTGTCCCATCCCGAATAACCAGATGTGCTCTCCGCTAGGCTGAAAATCTTCTCGGAAGAAAGCGTACCTCTCTTCGGACCCCCTCTTCCATCCCCACCAGTGTTTACGGACCACCAGGAATTCAGGGACTTTCTGCTGGTGAAATGTAAGTTGAGTTTATCGTTTTCTTTTTCTTTTTTTTTTTAAATAAATTTTATTTAGTTATTATAAACACATACAAAACTATAAAACACAAACATACAACTAAAATAAATCATAAGGTGCACCACCACCCCCACCCGCCTAGGGACCAACTAATATACATCCATCCCCTTAATCAATTAAATTCCACATTCCAAAAATATAACATATCCTGACAAGGCATGCTTCCCTTCCCCTTTATTAATACATAGTCTAATAATTGATTCCATATATCCATAAAATTATTCTTCTTTAACTGTCCCTTTTTGCATTTGATACTACAAGTTAGTTTATCATTTAGGGCTATATCCCAAACTTCCTTATACCAATCAGTTATTAGAAAAACATGTTGTACATGCCCGGGGCCTTCCAGATGTGTTGGACTACAACCCCCAGCATCCCTTACCATTGGCCATGCTAGCTGGGACTGATGGGAACTAGAATCCAAAACTGGAGGGCAACAGGTTGGGGGAAGGCGGGGCTAGAAAAATTAACCTGTTTTTCAAATGATTACTTCCCTGATAGTCTGCTACAGTCATATATGCCTGTTTTATGTTTTGTGACTGGATGGTGTGGTCTGTGGATGAGATCCTGTGCTTGAGTTACTGGCTCTGCACACAGTTCTAGTCCTTGTTTCGTCTTTGTGGCACGTCGTGCTAGTCTGGCTTAGGGCAGGCTGTCTGCAGTGGCCTCATCTCACCAGTGGGAGCCCCTTCTTGAGCTAGAATAGAATCATAGAATCATAGAAAAGTAGAGTTGGAAGGGGCCTACAAGGCTATCGAGTCCAACCCCCTGCTCAGTGCAGGAATCCAGGTCAAAGCATCCCCGACAGATGGCTGTCCAGCCGCACCTTGAATGCCTCCAGAGTGGGAGAGCCCACCACCTCCCTAGGTAGTTGGTTCCATTGTCTTATTGCTCTGACAGTCAGGAATTTTTTCCTGATGGAATCTGGGTTCCTGTAACTTGAGCCCATGATTCCGTGTCCTGCAAACTGGGATGATCGAGAAGAGATCCCGGCCCTCCTCTGTGTGACAAACCTTCAAGTACTGGAAGAGTGCTATCCTATCTCCCCTCAGTCTCCTCTTCTGAAGGCTAAACATGCCCAGTTCTTTCAGTCTCTCCTCATAGGGCCTTGTTTCCAGTCCCTTTATCATCCTTGTTGCCCTCCTCTGAACCCTCTCCAGTTTGTCCATGTCCTTCTTAAAGTGTGGTGCCCAGAACTGGACGCAGTACTCAATATGAGGCCTAACCAGTGCTGAGTAAAGGGGAATTATCACTTCCCGCAATTTGGAAGCTATACTTCTATTAATGCAGCCCAAAATAGCATTTGCCTTCTTTGCAGCCACATTGCATTGCTGGCTCATATTCAGTTTGTGATCTACCACAATTCCAAGATCCTTCTCACTTGTAGTATTGTTGAGCCAAGTGTCCCCCATTCTGTAACTCTGCATTTGGTTTCCTCTCCCTAGGTGCAGCACTTGGCATTTATCCCTATTAAATTTAATTCTGTTGTTTTCAGCCCAGCGCTCCAGCCTATCGAGATCACTTTGAATTTTGTTTCTGTCTTCCAGAGTATTAGCTGTTCCACCCAACTTTGTGTCATCTGCAAATCTGATAAGCATTCCCTGCA
This sequence comes from Shinisaurus crocodilurus, assembly GCA_021292165.1. Lineage (NCBI taxonomy): Eukaryota > Metazoa > Chordata > Lepidosauria > Squamata > Shinisauridae > Shinisaurus > Shinisaurus crocodilurus. Next base: position 323,961 of record JAHFWL010001192.1, on the reverse strand, counting down.
CCTCCTCATCCAAGTCATTAATAAAAATGTTGAATAGCACTGGGCCCAGGACCGAGCCCTGTGGTACCCCGCTCGTTACCTCTCCCCAGTTTGAGAAGGAACCATTGATAAGCACCCTTTGAGTCCGATTCTGTAGCCAATTGTGGATCCACCTGATAGTTGTTCCATCCAGCTCACTTTTAGCTAGCTCGCTAATCAGGATATCATGAGGCACTTTGTCGAAAGCTTTGCTGAAGTCCAGATATATTATGTCCACAGCATTCCCTCAGTCCACAAGGGAGGTTACCCGATCAAAAAATGAGATCAGATTAGTCTGGCAGGATTTGTTCTAGAGAATGCCACCCTACAGATCTTGGGGAGGCACACGACAGGAGGCGGACATCAATTCCCTGCTTGTGAGCTTCCTCCAAGTCCATTGAGTTGGCCACTGCTGGCAACTTCCCAGCCCACCATGTTACGCCAGCTCTTCCTGTTCTGCTACATCAGTGGGGGGGGAGTTTTTTTGGGGGGGTCTGGGAACCATTTTCACCCCCTGGACCCCCCCCCCCAGCAGACTGCATTCCACGGGGCGCTAGAAAAAACATCGCTAAGGAAGCCTGAAGTGTCCGAATCTCACTTCCTTCCAATCTACATTTGGCCATTTTAGGCTTCCTTCGTGGCAGTTGGGCAACTGGGGCTGCGTGTTGCCCACCCCTGTGGTACATCCTTATGAGGCACTGCACTGCTTGGGGAGGTAGGAACTGAGCCCCCCTATATGCCAAGCAACATGCTTTCTTCTTCCTGTGTTCTTCCTGTCTTGTCACCTCATAGTGATAAATGGGGAGAAAGCCACTTTGGAAACCCCAACGTTTGCTCAGAAGCGGCAGCGCACTTTGGACATGTTGATTCGCTCCTTATACCAGGACCTCATGCCTGATATGCACAAGGTAAGCTCCGTCTCTCCTGGCGTCTTGTGTGCTGTTTGGTGGGGTCACACTTCCTCTTCTGCGGAACCCCGAGAAATCTTTTGGCAAAGGTTGGAGGCGGCTGTTGCTCCCTGTGGCAGCCCCTTCCTTTCTGCCCATTATGCCCGCAACGTGCGTGATGCTACTGCTTTGACTTCCTTCGAGTCCCCCTCAATCACCACCTTTCCGTGAAGACTCTGGCACATCTCCTTAAGCACATGTCACTGGAATCCGTGTCCTTCCCCAGTTTACTTCTCCTCCTGGGTCGAATTCTAGACTGGAAGCTCCTTGGGGCAAGAACTTGTCATCTTGATAGTTAACTATAATAGTACCAAGCAGGATGTCTTCTGGCAGGCAGATGGCTTCTCCCTTTATCATTTTAATTCCGCCTAAATCCAGTTTGGTGTCTGCCTCGACTTTTTGTTGGGGCATCTTCTGTGCCAATAGCAAACTTGATTCTCTGAGCAGCCAGAGTGGCACCACCAACACGCAAGAGGGGAGATACCAGCAGGCTCGGAGGAACCCCCAAGTTTCACAGAGATACAAAAAAAAAAAAAACCCTTCGCCAAAACCAGCCCAATGGGGACTTTGTATGGTCAGTGGCCGCTGTTGAGGGAGCCGAAAACTTGAAAAACAGCATCTTCCATTGACAACCATTCACTGTTATGGGAGAAAGGGCGTACCAACCTTGCTCTCTACTCCTGATAATTAATTCTGCTCCTAGGCGCATAGGCCGGTCCTGGGTTCTGTCTCCTGGTCACGCTGGTATGGGGCAGAACTTTGGGAACTGGCATTTAGATGTATCATTAAAGGTTTGGATTAATAGGAACTGCATTTCGGTCCCGTCCTGTCCCCCCATGTTCTTTATAAGAGCTGATTGATTGATTGATTTGCAGCATTTTTACCCTGCTCTTCAGCCAGAAGAGGCTCCCAGAGTGGCTTACAAAGATTAATATTAGACAGTCCCTGCCCTCCGGCTTACAATCTAAAAGACATGACACAAAAGGAAAACAGATTGGGAGGGAGGAGGAAGAAAGCAAAACTCAGGCACCGCTTCTTAGTTACAAGGTTCTTGTAGATTTTTTTTTCTTTTTCTTTTCTAGCACGGAAGGGCAAAACAAGCTCCCTGAAGCTGTACTTTCTTTGGCCGATGTATGGGGCCAGGCTGGTCTCCCCCTTGCTGTGATGTTAATCCTGGGAGGCATGGGTTGCAGCCTCCCAGTGCCCCTTGGTTCTCTGGCCGATGGAGGAGGCCAGAGTCTGCCGCCCCAGGGAACTGTCAGTTGGAGCTGTGTGTTCCTTCCGGCAGGGAGGGGCGAAGCGAGCTCCCTGCAGCTGCTCCCTCTTTGGCCGATGTATGGGGCCAGGCTGGTCTCCCCCTTGCCGGTTCTAATGTGGAAGGGAGGGGACTGCAGGGCAGTGGTAGACCACAGCCTTTGCTCACAGACAGTCCCAGTCCAGTCCCTGGTGGCTAGAAGGATCAGGCAGGGGATTTATTTATTTATTTATTATATTTATACCCCGCCTTTTTTCCTGCAAGGAACCCAAGGCGGCTTACATAATCCTCCTCCTCTCTCCATTTTACCCTCACAACAACCCTGTGAGGTAGGTCAGGCTGAGAGTCAGTGACTGGCCCAAAGTCACCCAGTGAGTTTCATGGCCGAGCGGGTATTTGAACCCGGATCTCCCGGGTCCCAGTCCAACACTCTCACCACTACGCCACACTGGCTCTGACACCAAACTGCCCCTTTATTATTTCTTTCTTCTTCTTTTTTTTTAGGACATTTGCAGACCACACTTGATCATATATATTTCTAAGTGCTGCTGATGAATCCCAATCAAGTTGCCTGTTTTTTGGGGGTGGGCGGGGAGAAATAAAAATTGATGTGCACAACTCCCCTTCCCATAACAGCAAGCCAAGGCCTCTCTCTGCCTGAGACTCTGCCAGTCAGAGTAGACCACCCTGGGTTAGGTGGACCAAGGGTCTGACGAGGCAGCTTCCTATGTTCCAGATGTTTGTACAGTCACAGAGGTGGAAGGGGACTTGGAGGTTGTCCGGTCCGACCCCTGCTCAGTGCAGGAACTGCAGTGCAAGATGCAGCTACAGCCTCCCTGGCAGTGTCATGTGATACAGTCTTCCTGGGGCTGTACCATTTTTTAGAACGCAGGTGAGGGGTTCATGTGTTCGAAGGTTTCCCCCACGTTAAGAAGTCCCTTCCACGTGAAAAACTAGCATATTACACAGAATTTTAAAAAAATAATAATAATCTTTGAGTTCTTCATCAAAATTCTGGCTATTGTTTTGTCTTCATTTATTTAAAGAACATGCTTAACAGGAGATCCTTCAGCGACGTCTTACCCGAGTCCCCAAAGTCGGCCCGGAAAAAAGAAGAGGCTCGCCAAGCTGAATTTGTCCGTCTTGGCCAGGTGTGGTGTATGTGTCTGAGTGACTGTGAATGAGTGAGACGGGCCTTTCGGGATGAGATCATGGGTCCTCCTGGGGTTGCCTCTTCAGAAGGCAAGCCGAGCACCGGGGGTCACTCTTTCACTGCAGCCCTCGGCCTAATTTCAAAAGCCCTCTGCAAGCGATCAGTTCAAAGCTCTGGGAAGAGTGATCGGTCTGCCCCGGGAAGCCTGCTGAGTACAAGGGCAGGGAGAGGAAGAAGTGGGGGAGAAAGACAGACAGACAGAGAGAAGGAAGGGGTGGCAGAAAATGAATGAGAGAGAAAAGGAAGTGACAGAAAGAGAGAGAAGAAAAGAGGTACCACCGCCCACTTTTCACTCTGACCCCACCCACCATGGGCACATGGCCCCCCCAGCAAAGAGGGAATGTGGCTCTTGACCGAAGAAAGTTTTCCCATCCCCTGCTGTAGTTCCCTGGGGTCTTAAACCAGCCAAGCAGTCAGACGGAGCAATTTGAGCAGATGAAAGTACCTCTAGCTGCCAGCCCTGGCTGGGGCATGCTGGGACTTGTAGGCCAAAAACATCTGGGGACCTAAGGTTGGAGAACACTGGTCTATCTAGAGTATTTACTGGGAGTCTTGCCAAGGTTATTTGTGAAAGACTTAAGGAGGCCACAATCCAGAGTAGCATGTGGTTATAGACATGTGGGGAGGGGGGGGGCAGGCTGATGCCATATCCAAAGGGGAATGATAGCGATCCTGGCCCCATAATCCGCTTCTGATCAGAGCTGGCTCTGGGTTCAAGGGGGCCCTCGGCAAGTTGCTTTCCATGGGTCCCCTCCTACATTGGGGGCCTCCCCCATTACCAGTTAGAAGCTTACTTGAAATAGCGTCAGTCCAGGGCATTGTGGGGAATTTAAAACGGCAGCTCAGAGTTGCCCGACACAGAGTCAGAGTCAGTGCCGTTGGGCCCTGTGAAAGTGTTCAGACCCAGCAGCTGTCTGATAGTGCTGACTGCTGACGCCGTGCCTGCCCCCAATTTCTCAGCTGCCACCTCTGTGGTGTTCTGTATCTTTATTTTCACAGCTCCCCAAAAAAAGTGTGCCACGTCCTACCAACACCAAGCAAGTTCACCCCATCCCGAAAGAACAATAAATTAACATGCCAAGTGTTAGCGAGAGAGAATATTACATCAGGCGTTCAGTAGAAATTAGGCCAGCGTGTCCAGCGAAGGAAATGGGATCCTACAGGGAGCCTCTCAAGCCCATATCACACACAAGGGCTATTAACAAGGGATCGGTTATAACGAAAATCAATTAGAAACAAAAGGAATTAGCAGGCGTGGAGAAGCTCGCTGGAGTCTCGTTTGCGGAGAAAGAAGGGAAACCACAGTATGTAGGGATCAAACAGAAAATTGGGTCTTAAAACATCTGAAACCAGATAGCCTTTCTCCTCCACAATTCAGAAGCACTCGTTACGTTCCTTGGCATCATGAGAGGGGGCAAGTTCACAGCCTCAGGAGAGATCCTTCAGCTGACAGAAGGGCCCAGATTTGATGAGAAAGATTATAGCATTTCTTGTGAAGAAATCAAGTAGTGCTCTTGGCAGCCGTGCCAAATAACGCCGTTCCCTGAAGTGCGTCGCCGTATCTTCCCAGACGCGACGTGCCTTCTCTCGTGTGCCGAAATGCTTCCCTCTTACTGGCCCGGTTGGGGGTACGTGCCCAGGAGAACACGGGGCAGGAGTTCGTTACTGCAGAGCCTCATGAACTTCCAGGGTTCGCGGCTGCAAGATGTGGCGTTACGGCCACTGGCCTAGATGGCTTTAAGAGGGGATGGAGCAAATTCATGGGGGAGGTTAGGTCTGACCGTGGTTATTGGTCATGATAGCTTGTTGCCTTCATTCCTGTAGCAGAGAAGGAGGCGGGCACCAAGACAAAAACAATCCAGGAGGAAGCCTCCAAGACATACTGGAGACACGTAGATGATTAAGCTCAGCGCAGTTCGGCTTACGGTGGCTCAGCTTGTCTGAGCGTGGAAAGCTAAGCAGGGTCAAGCCTGGTTGTTACTTGGATGGGAGACCCCTCCTCTAGTTTCCTGCAGTTGAGCAGAGGGTTGGACTCGATGGCCTTGTAGGCTCCTTCCAACTCTACTGATCTATGAAATCTATGAATGGAAACTTCCGCAGCGGCGCTATGAAAAATAAAGCTGTATAGGTCTGTTTCGGGGATGCAGAACCTCAGTCCTGGGGGATAAAATCTGGTCCTCCGGGTAGCCGTACCCCTTTCGCCTGACCAGTCCATCGTTTGGTTGTTCCCTGGCTTTTGTGCAGTTCTTCCCCCCCTTCTGAAAGGTTGAAATGCTTCTCATGAGGTATAGTTACCGGTAGTAAGAGCTTTAACCCATATGTGTCACTGCACGGATGACCATGCAAAGAACTGCAGTTGCAGGTAGGCAACCTGTCCTTCTCTCTTGTTTTCTTTTTCTTTTTTAAGGCACTCAAACTTAAAACCATAGTGAGAGGCGATGCCCCGGCTATTCTAGCTACCACAAGCCTTTGCAAAAAGGAGGTGAGTGAATTGGTGGCAGAGGCAGGTGAAAAAGGGGGTGAGTTTGCTCAAAAACCCAGAGTGATTTCTGCGTGCTGTGGATAATGGGTCTATGCTTGAAAGCCAACTGTGTAGTATCTGGCTCTAGACCTGATTGGACAGAATGGGGTGTATGGAACCAACCTGACAATGACCTGGTTCACTCGACACGACAAGCCACCACGACCGATCAGCCATGGTGGGTTGTTGTGTGGTGCGAACCCTGCGCAGTTTCTGCAGGATGGCTTACCTTTCACGAACAAGCCACCCTGAGAACCCATGGTTTGTTTTAGGGTCATTGATAGCCATGGTGGCTTGTTGCGTCATCTGAACCCGGCAGGGTGACTTCATCGTGGGTTGTCGGGAAAGGTACGCAGTCAACTGGCAAGAGCGGTGAAATCCCCTGCCACTCCTCGTGATTTCGCTAGTGCCCCTGCCATCCTCCTTCTCAGGGCCCTCACCCCATGCTCCTAAAAATAGCAAACAAAGGACACCAGAGTGTCGCGAACATATTCAGAATTTTTTTAAAAAAATTAGTCCTGTGCAAGTATGCAGGAATGAATGACAGCTGCTGGGAAATTTCCACAATTTCCACCTCCATTTGACTGCTCTGCCTTGAAATTTGTGCCGTTTTACTTCTCCGCCGTGACATTTGCGCAATTTCTCCCTCCGTGTTACTACTCCGCATGACATTTGTGCAGTTTTCCCCCTCCGCGTCGCTGACCTGCGTGACATTTGTGCAATTCTCACCCCTGTCTTGACGGCTTTGCCTTGAAATTTGCGCAGTTTCCCTCTCCGTGTCACTGCTTTGCCATGACGTTTCCGTATGATCCCGCTCGCTGCTCTGTAACCCATATCAAGATGTGACAAGCTGGAATGGAGAGAAGCGACAAGCAGGGAGGGCTGGGGCGGCGGGAGAGCCAAAAGCAGCTGGAGAGGAGGCACTTTGCCAGCAGCTGGTCTTCCTTCATTGTGACGTGAAGCAGCCTTTTTTTAAAAAAAGGTGTTCACTAGCAAGGGAAGCACCGACGTGGAGGGCATTGACAAGAGGGTTGTGTGGCTAAATATTGGAGAGGTGGTCTTGTGCAAGAGAGCAAGCCCCCAAATATATATATATATATATATATATATATATGCTTGCAAACGCATTCCCATGTTCATAAGGGCTTGGAAAATTATTTTCTTTTTGCAGTCTGATGCCGGTGGTGGGCAGAGTTTCCCTCTGGCGGACCAATTGCAAAAAGGGTGCTGACCACATAGGGACTGAGGAAATGAGGAGCTCTGCCCCAAAGGCGCCTGGGATACGTGCCGGAGCCAGCAGGAGTGGGGAATGGAGGGGGAAACGAGCCACGGCAAGCCCGAACATCTGTCAGGCTAGCAAGCGAGCAACCAATGCAGGGTGGCTTATTTGCAGGGTGGCTTAGCATGATGACGTGCTAACCCGCGCAGCGAATGTTTGACTGTCCCGCAAATCATCGCTTGGCACGGACCCCTTTAAGTGAGGCTGTGTGGTACCTGCTCTACACAGCTAGCAGTTTTCAACAAGCAGCTTCCCACCCAGATCTCTGGCTTGTTTTCCCACCACACGCTTGGCAACGGGTTTGCAGTCTCGTGGAGAAAACAATGCACGTCAAGCCTTGGACAAACAACGCACGTCAAGCCTTGGCAGAGGTGGTAGTCAATCCCACTCTCCCTTTCTCAGCTCTCAGGTTTTATTTTTCCTTCTTTCCCCCCCTCCTAAAGGAAAGTTTCTAGCCCTTACGGCAGGCAACATCTGCCTGACATCTTAGAAGTCAGAGGGGTGGCTGAACACAATTGGTTGTGACCTGCTTAGCTCCTTGTCCCTCCCAACAACTAGCAAAACCAGAATAAATGACACTAAAAATTGTGCAGATTTGCATAAATACATTCAGTAAATTCAATACCTGTACAAATTCATTTGTTCGGTTACGGAATGTAGTGTTTTTTCCTGGTCGGTATAGAATTGTATTTTATTTAGCGTGGCATACACACAGCCTTGGCTTTATCTCCCCCAGCTAATATGTAGGGGGATTTCTGTTCCCCTGATGAGAATACAAAGCGGCCTCTTGACCTCCTGCGTCCTCTGCAGAATTAACGCGTTGCAATTCTTGTGATTAGCACCCTCTTCACTTACAAGCTCTCTCTTTCCTCGGTACTCACCAGCCCGCCGCTCTCCTCCTTCCACAGCCCTGGGAGTCGCAGTGCTTCTGCAGCAACTTCCCTCATGACGTCCTCTGTGCCGATTCCTGGGGCCAGTCGCTGCTCATTTCCACCGACGTCGGTGTCCTCCTCTTAGACGGTTGGTAGACGGCCCTGTGCTCGTGCAGATGTGCCGAACGGATCATTTCACACTTCCGCCACGTGGGAGGAAGAAGCCACAGCAATTTTTAGCTGAACTTAATCGCTTCTAAACATGCTCGGGATAACTCTTAACAATCTTTTTGTGGCACTTGCCTCATTTTCACCTGAGAGCTCAGCCACAGTCAGAAAAGTATCGTGGTACAGCCCCACCCACCCCCGGACTATACCTCAGCAAAATGCATCTGGGAAAGTGCACGTTGGAATGCTTCCCTGTACAAAAATGTCCCCTGCATGTAGAAATCTAGGCATAGGCTAAGCTAGAACCCTTCTCCCTGACATGCTAGGTTTTTATGCTCGGGGAGCTTTTTGATATGGGGGAGCACAGTCACAGCAATTCCCCTGTCTACATTCTGAAGTGGCAGAGTCCCACCCGGAGGGCTGTACTGGGTGCTTTTTTCTGAATACGTAGATGGGCTCTTACTCCATCTTGAGTACAAGTAAAGGATATGCTGCAGACCCAATCCGAAATCCTCCCGCTGCATTTCCCCAGAGGGCTAGAAAACCCCAACACTTACCTGATTTATACCTCATCACTAGACTGATTTATGCCTCATCACTAATGATTTCTGTGAGGAAATTGAATTAGCTTTCGGGGGAGGGCGGGAGTTAAATGGATGATCAAACCGGCTTACAGTTCTCTGAACATATGTTCCAGAGCCAAGGTGTGCAGACTTCGGGTTTGTCGGATCTGCCTTGCCTTTTTACTAAAACCCCAAGATCCAACAATCAGAGCCTGGTGCAGACGATGGACACTTAGAATTAAAGAACAGGGTGCCTCTGAGGCCAGGAAGTTCTGTTCAGAACCAGAACTGAACTGAGCTGAGCTCACAGTCCTTTCACACAAAAGTCCTCCCCTAAGCACCCCAGGCTTTCTTCATTTCAACAGCCTAATTTAGGTGGGAAATAATCCAAGCAACTGGGAGCCAGAAACATTGGCTGATATACTGCAAATCACCCAGAGATCTTCCAGTAGAGCCTGGTCCACCTTTGGCCCATCCCTGTTCTAGAGGGCTTCTTAGAAGAAGTATCGGGCTGGCTGTGTCTCATTGAGGGTTCTTGATCTTTCCCTTCCAGATGGACAGCCTTCCATCCCTGTGTTCGATAAAACGTTACAGGTCAAACAGATGCACATATTGGAGACTTTGGATCTTCTGATTACTAGAGCAGACAAAGGTAAGGAGCATCATGGAGCCATTTGGGAGAATAATTTAGTAAAATATGTTGCAGGCAAGTTTGCGAAAGAAAGGTAAGGGAAGTGTCATCTGATGATATTTTGTTAATGTACACAATCAGAATTTCTATGGCATTGGCCTCTCTGCTGTGGTAGGAGTGTCTCTCCCCGGCTCCTCTGGCTGGTAGATTTTAGCCCGGTTCTCACTTTCCCTTTGACACGTTCAGTCAACACATGATTGGGGTGCCAGATCACACACACCCCGACCTCCACCCATTCAGGTCCAAATGACACATTAGATTAAATATGTGGTTTGGTGTTGCATGATTCTTTACTTTAAACAGTAGCTCGGGGTGGGGGGGGGGGATGGGGATTGGGACCATGGTACACAGCAAAGTTTTTTTTTTTTAACCCTTTCCTCCCGTGTCACAGTCCTGATGAAAATCCCTCCCTGTACCCCAAGCTGCACTTTGGCACGGGAGGCAGCTTCCTTTGCCGTGTTTCTAATCCTGATTTTCTCCTGTCCCTCACACAACCTGCTATTTATATATATATGGCAGCCTTCCCCAACAGTGTGCTCTCCCGATGTGTTACATAACAGCACCCATGCTGGCTAGGGAAGATGGGAGTTGTAGTCCAATGCCCACCAATAGGATTCTTGCCATTCAAATCATTCACATCAATTATTCTAGCCAAACCTCCTCCCTCCCCTTTTAAATGTCACCTTAAGCCAGGGATGGGGAATGTATGGTCCCCCAGATGCTATAGGACTGCAACTCCCATCAGCCCTCTCCATTGGCAATGCTGGTTACGTCTGGTAGGAGGGAGTTGCGGTCTAGCAACGTCTGGAGCAGTGGTTCCCAACCTTGGGTCCCCAGATATTGCTGGACTGCAGCTCCCAGAATCCCTTGCCATTAGCCATGTTGGCTGGGTATGCTGGGAGCTGTAGGCCAGCAACATCTGGGGACCCAAGGTTGGGAACCACTGGTCTGGAGGGCTGCACGTTCCCCACACCTGCCTTAATTCAACCTTCCCCAACCATGTGCCCCCCAGATGCATTGGACTACAACTCCCATCTTCCCTAGCTGGCACGGGAGTTGCTATCAAACACATCTGGAGAGCACAGAGTTGGGGAAGCCTGCCTTAAACGTAGGGAAAAGATGGGTAATGTTTCTCTGCCCCTCCCACTTCTCTTTTACTCCTCTTCCTAGACCACGTTCGGTTTCCGGATATAAGTAAATATGAAATGTATGCTGGCTTGAAGGAAAACAAACCCGTTGGGTGCTTCATCTCTAGGTTAGAGCACTACCAAATAAACTGAACAACACAGCAGAAGCACAAAGGTCTCTTAACACTGGTTGGAAGCCTGCATATGCAATCAAAGGGAAATATGAAAGGGGCAATCTCTCTCTCTCTCATATATATATATATATATACACATCAATAGTGTCCAAGAAGTAGGGGGGCTCAGGGAGTCTGGGAGGTGGGTCTAGTTGGCAGTCCCAGAAGCAGGTTGGGAGAGGACATGGTCCAAGCAGTACAAACATTCTGGGTAAAGATACTTAAAGGAATATCGGACACGCTCCAAGCTCTTTATGGACACTCTTTCTCTATATATGATGAAGCCTATGGTCTATCCAGATCTCATCTCCCTTCTGTTTGCCGCCACCCAGATGGAGGTAGTGAAGGTGGAAAATGAGGTCAGGTTGCACTGTTCAAGGACAGCCTACCTGAATATGGTGGGTAGCGTTATCAGAAAAGATGGCCCATCACAGTGGATGGGTCAGGGGTATTGCCAAACAACCATTTTAGAGAAAACATGGGTTTCCATTTCTAAGTGAGGGGGATGGTTCCTTCAGACCACCAATTCAGCAGTGATCTTTCTGGACTGCTGCTCTAAAACGGATTTCATTTTATTTTTTCTTCTGGACCAGCACGGCTTACTTGGTTTTATGTCATTCCTGCTAAGCTTTCTCCCTCAACAGAGGCAAAGGCCTAAAACACTCCACAGAGAGTCTCCTGCAAAACTGTGTCTTGTGTCGGCTCTCTAGATGCTGATCCAGAGCGCGCACACAGGGTTGCTGAAGCAGATAATTACACAAAGAGAAACAGCTAGATGGAGCGTCCTGCCTTGCCAGGGACCGCTGCCTTGCAGGAGATAACAAAACAAGCCATTGTTGCCATCAGCGCCTGATGCTTCAGAAAGAGCCAGCCATCGCCTACCTTTCCTTAAGCAAAAAGGCCCCTGGTTCTTCCCCCTTCTCCCCGTGTGCGTTCTGTCGCACCCTACCCTGGCCTCAGTTTGTGCTGTGGCTCATCCCGGGGCAGGATTTAGCCCTGGAATGTAATTCTCCTGAGCAGCTGAGCAGGCCGAGGGGAGGGACAAAAGAAGTTGGGAAAATGATGCGGAGTGAAGAGTGGAACTAGGAAGCCACCTTTTCCCAAGTCGGACCATTTGTCCATCTGGCCCAGGACGGCTTCCAGTGACTGCCAACATGCCCAGGGATCTCGGGCAGAGAGGGCCCTTTCCCGTCCACTGCAGCTAGAGATCATTCTAGCTGGCCCAGCTCTCTTGATGTGCACTAATATGGGACATTCTATTAGATCTAGCTTTAAAAAAAAACCCAACCCTTTGCTTAGCGTGTCTGTTTGTCTCCCACCTGACAGGGAAGGATGCCCGCCTCCTCGTCTTCAGGCTGAGTGCCGTGCGGAAAGGCATAGAAGCCAAGCAGCCCAGGAGCAAGTGCGACTGCCGAGAAAACAAGCTGGAGAAAACTAAAGGTGCCATGGAAAGTAACACTTGGGGTGGTGGCCCTCAATCCTTTTGGAGCCGGGATGCCCCTTAAACCTCAGTCCGCCACGTGGGCCCCATTTCTAAGCTTTCTTCTTTTCTTTCCTTATCTCTCAATGTCTCTGTTTTCCCCGCTCTTGCCGTCTCTATTTCGTCCTCTCTGTTTCCCCTGCCCACACTCTTTCCCCTCCCCTTTCCTCCCTTGATCTTTCTCCTTCTTTCAAAAGAAAATGGGGGTGCCACTGTTGCAGTGCAGCCCACCTGCTGGAGACCCAGTGGTGTAAGGGGTCACAGTGTAATGAACACGTTAACTTGCCTTATCCTGAGTCATACCATGGATCTATGTAACCGGTACTGTTGGCAGCCTCCAGGTGGAGGCCTGGCCCATTCCTGGTGGACCCTTTTCACTGGGGAAACCAGGGATAGATCCTGGGATCTGTCATCTACATATGAAGCATGTGCTCTGCCACCGCACAGGGGACCATCTACATGTCACAGAGTTCCTCTGTAAGAGCCACCCTGCATTAAAGAGTCTTGTCCTCAGGGTGCCGAGAGGCAGGAGCGGAGCTTAAGCCAGTGAGTAGGCCATTCTTTCATTGGGCAGATGGGATATTTGTCCCAGCTGCAGGGGCAAATCAGGAGCTCCCTTGATGCTGCAACTGCTGTTGTTCACTGACAACATGAGAGGTCGTGGAGGGCAAGTCAGAGCCCAGGAGAGGATGCAGAGAGGGAAGAGGGCTGTAGAACTAGAGGGAAAGATGAAGGGTATGAAGTGAGGTGTCATCCTGATTATTCATTGCCCTGACCAGCGGGGCCATTGGCAGACAGAACCGTGACTGTGTGAGGATGCAGTCAGCACAGTATTTTACTCACCTGGTCGCCATTGGCGACTAGGAATTCTGCAAAGGCGAGTGTGTGGAGTTCTCTCCAGGCAAGTGATGAGGCTGGCAAAAAAAAGGGGGAAGCTCTTCAGCTTCCGTGCTGACCGCGGAGGAAGTGAAGCCCCTTCATCCACAGCCAGCGCAGAAATACAGCAGAAAGGCAAAGGAGGGAGAACACGCGATTTCTTCTTCACCAGCCATAGCCTGCAGTTTATTTATTTTTTTACTCACCTGCTTTTTTACTCATAAGAGGAGCCCCTCTTATGGGTAAAAAGTAGCTTGAGTACAATTTTTTGCAGGTTAATAACTTGGGCGGGGGGCACCTGACCTGGGCCAAGTCAGGGTTGCTGCTGTGGCAACCACACGAATAAAAGAGCGGCGGTGCTCTTTTAAGCCCGGGGCAAGATGGATATGGTAGTGCTTTTTCTGTCTGTCCGTCTCTCATTTGTATCCCAGCCTTTCCCGCAACAACCTCAGGGTAACATACGAAGGGGTGATCCATAGTATAAGGTAGATTGGGCTGAGCGGGTGACCGGCCCAAGTGATTAGAACTCGGGTCTCTCCTGTTCAAGTCCAGCACTACGCTGGCTCTAAACGCAGTTGGGCACCCAGGCTCCCCTTCCTTTAAGGGGTCTGGGGCATTGGTCCTGTGATCCAGCCCCAGAGTACAGTGTCGTGGTCGATCGCAGCTGCCCTCTTCCATCCCTCTGAGGCAGCGTTTACATTCGGGAATTGCTTCATGGGCCGTTCTTGATGTCAGTTCACCGCCATTGTCCAGGCTGCCACTTGTACGCCATCAACACCCACCACAGCAGCGAACTGCGGATCATCGCAGCCATCCGGAACAAGCTGCTCCTCGTCACCAGGAAGTTCAGGCAGTGGGAGGGTCCGAACAGCGCCCCGCTGATGTCTCCTCAGTCGGAGTCCCCCGTTGAGGAATTCCAGTACATCAGGGTAGGTTTGAGGTAAAGCACTCGCAAATTACCATAGCCCATGTACGCTTGCTTCTTGGGAAGGGGTTCTGGGGGAAGCGGCAAGCTGCTGTTTTTACGTTGCATGGAAAACCAGAACTTTCCTGATCCTTGAGGTCATCGGGAGAAGGCTAGGAAGCAGATGGTCGAGAGACCCTATTTCAGATATTCTGGGAGGCCAAGTGTGCCTCAGTGCTTTTTCTGATCTTCTGGAGGGCCCAGAAAAGGTACAGTCAAGCAGTGGTGCAGTGAGGTAACTTTTAGGCACTGGACCTGCTGGTCTTATCCCTCATTAGATGATGACACGTGTTCCTTCACTTGCGTCAGAGCATGCAGCCCTGCCGCGTTTGGGGGCCCTCCTGCACATCGGTGCCCTGGACCTCTGGCTCCAGGCCGCCCCCCTTGACAGCACCACCGCAATCGAGATGCTAGGGCAGTGTTCTCCAACCTTGGGTCCCCAGATGTTTTTGGCCTGCAACTCCCAGCATGCCCCAGCCAGGAGTTGCAGGCCAAAAACATCTGGGGACCCAAGGTTGGAGAACACTGCGCTAGGGTGATACTTCAATAAGGAAGGAACGGGGGAAAGGCCTTGCATCCCTGTAGCTGAGCTTGGTCGGGAGTGACATCTGACACATCTGGGGTGGTTGCTGCCGCTCGGGTAAAGGAGAGGGAAGCACACAGCGGCAAGGCTGGGCCGCGGACAGCGGTCCGAGGGGAGAGAAGGACCAGGAGTCGCTGAACACGCCGGTCCGTCGGGGCCAGAGAGTAAGTCGGGACTGAAGGACAAACGAGCAGGATTGAGAAGCAAGGTGGGACTAAAGGACAGACACGGGGATGCGCCGGGGATACAAGCAGGGAATGAGTGCAAGAGTCCCACCCCCACTTTTGAATTTTTTATTACGATTATCTCATCTTTGCTTAAAAGGTCCCCCTGCGACTGGTATTCAGAGGTATGCTGCCTCTGAACGTCGAGGTTCCATGAGACGTCATGACTAATGGTCACTGACAGACGCGTCTTCCATAAATTTGTCTAATCCCCCCTTTAAAAATCGGGGCGTGTGCTTTCTCCATAGCCCGTGTATTTTTTTTGTCAACCTCTGTCATGTCTCTCCTTCCCCCTTTAGCCATCCTTTTCTTAACTAAACAGCCCCAAATGGTTCTGCCTTTCCTAGTATGGCTCAAATCCCTTGATGGATTTGGCTTCGCTTTTTTTACACCTGTTTGGCGTCCTGAATCATAATTCTGCATTCTTTCCTGCGCCCCTGCAAAATCCCGCTATTCTCTCACATGCGCGCCTGCGCGCCGTACCTTTGGCTGCCCCTGATCCGGTCTTGTCTGGTATGCAGGAGATCTGCTTGTCCGACCCTCCTGTCGTCATGACTTTGGTGGACGGCCCTACAGGAGAAAACGACAACCTGATCTGCGTGGCCTACCGGCACCAGTTCGACTTGATCAATGAGAGCACGGGCGAATCCTACAGGCTACATCACGTTGAATCAAGCAGGGTAGGTTCTTGGGCAACTGTAAGAACAACAACAGAGTTTGCCAAAGCTGCCATTCCTTGTTTCTTTCCCAAGGTCTCGGCCCCAAGGTTGCTTAAGCAAAAGGCAGTCCACCTTGCAGTCAGGGCTGTGTTCCAAACACCACCTAGCTAGCGCACACCGTGGACATGGTTCACACATCTCGAAAGAGATTCCAGATCGGGGAACGAATTGGCTAAATGTAAACATTTTTGCCCTATTCTTTTCTGGAGACTTACATTGATATCAGCGGGATTGAAGCAGGCTCAGCTTCGCCTCTGTGCCAGGAAAATCCAGATGTGTCATAAATAGTAGAAACTATGTACATCTGCAAACGTTTGCTGACACGTTCCATCACGTGTTCTACAGCTATGGAGGAGGACACTAAGTTCTGCAGCAGTGCACTGAAGCCTCACTCCCTGTTGCATGATAAGGAGGGCGAGAGTACAAGAAGTGCCTTATGAAGAGAGCCCTCTTCCCTGAGAGTTCTTCAGCTCAGAGAGCTCTTCCCTCTCTAGCATCTCACACGTTGCAGCGGGCGGCAGCATCCCAGGTGCAAGATGCCCTGGAGACGTGTGCTGCCGCCACTGGAGCAGTTGCGGGAGGGGGCACAATGGAGGCAGGAGTCCAGGAGGGCGTTTCAGGCAGTCTCGTGCACTGGATGATTCCATTGTCAGCCGGGCAAGCTTCAGAACTGGGCTTGGGAAAAGCCGAGGGCAAATAGCTCAGTTTGCTGAGCCCGATTCCAGATTAAACCGGTGTGTGTGTGTGTGTGTATGTGTATGTTTTGCACATCATTAGTGAGCAGCATACATAAAACTACAGTCATGCCTTGGATTGAGAGCATAATTCCTTCCGGAAACATGCTTGTAATCCAACACACTCTTCTATCAAAACGAAATCCCCCCTCCCAAAAAAAATTTGTACAGAGATTTTTAATTTAAGCCGTACTACAGTACTTTTTTTTTTTTTAATATTTTATTTATTTTTCAAATCAAGTTATAACACAGAAAATATATTTAGCAAAATACAAAATTATCACACAAATATAACATAATCAACATACAATAAATCATAAAGTGCTCCCCCCCACCCTTCAAGGGACCAATTAATATACTTCTATCCTCTTGATCAAATAAAGTCTAAATTCCAAAAATATAACATATCCTGACAAGGCATGTTACCCTTCCCCTTTATTAATACATAGTCTAGTAATTGATTCCATATCTCCATAAAATTATTCTTCTTTAGCAATCCTTTTTTGCATTTGATACTACTAGTTAGTTTATCATTTAGGGCTATGTCCCAAACTTCCTTATACCAGTCTGTTATTAGGAAAACATGTTGTACTTTCCAATTTCTCGCTATCATTAGCCTGGCCGCAGTTAACAAGTTTACAATTAACTCCTTCATATTTTGATCACAAATAAGCTTCTCAGTTATTGATAACAATGCTAATTTTGGACAGACCTCTAAATTAGTACCAATAATTTTCGATATTTCTGTAAAAACCTCTCGCCAAAACACCAATACATTTTTACAACTCCACCACATATGAGCATATGTCCCTTTTTCCTGACATCCTCTCCAACATAATGCAGAACAATTATTATCTATTCTATTTAATCTTACTGGAGTTAAATACCATCTCCAAATTAGTTTATAAAAATTTTCCTTTATCCTAATTGACATCATTTTCACAATCCGTCTATCCCATATATTGTTCCACCCCACCTTCGAGGTCACCTCTTCAAATTCATTATCCCATACAGTCTTAAGCTGATCCTCTTGTTGTTTTGCTTTTTGGATCAATCTATATAAATCCCTTGTTATACCTCTTGTTGATGCATTACCTGGTAGGCCGTCTCTAGACATGACCATCTTTTCAAAATTAGTTAAATCTCTCTCGTACTCAGTTTTCCTTTTCCATTTCTTCGACCACTGTTCTAACTGTAGTAAATTTAACCACGATAATCTTCTTCTCCCAACAATTTCCATTATTTGATCTCTAGTCCCCATCTTTTCCACCCAATCGGTCAATCTAATAACCCTTTCTTCTCTTAGTTTACTCTCCAGCTCTAATCTTAAGTTTTCAGGAAAATCCTTAAGAGCTACCACCAGAGTTAATGGAGATATCCCTGGTATAAATATGCTCTTCATAGTACCCCAAATCATTAACAAATTTCTTAGAAAAGGGTTGTCTATATTTTTTATCAATTTATTATTATATTTTTGAAAAAAAATACAGTACGTGTATTGCAAGACGTCAGCTTGTAGATCAAGTAAAACAAAAATTAAATAAATATTTTAAAATTTGCTTGTCTTGCAAAACGCTCTCAAACCAAGTTACTTGCAATCCAAGGTATGACTGTATTATGAAAAGTTACAGACTAGCGGTAGGTACCGGAATGTGGTAATGCTGAATGGGTCAGTGGGAACGGGGCAGCGGAGCGCTCAAGGCGTTTGTAGTGAGCTCCGCCTCCTGCCCGCCTGCCCACTACCCTTGCCCGTTATCATTGCAGGTTAATTTTGTTGCAGCTATTGATGTGTACGAAGACGGAGAAGCCGGCCTGCTCTTGTGCTATAACTGTAAGTACTGTTGGCTCACGCTCTCTAGGGAGCCAGTCTGGCATTTGTCAGAGGCTGCCTTTGGGTTCTGCCTTGCATCGGCATAGAGCTGCCATGCAATTGGTAAAAGGCTTGGTTGGTGCAGGAAAGACCGTGGACAAAATGCCCCCCCTCCCCCTGGAAGTTTAGCTTTCTAGCTTGTAGTGAAAGGTTGTGCCGGGGGGATGGGGAGAGAGAAGGGGAAAAAAGAAAAGAAAAGAAAGACTGGCTTGCCTGCTAATTGCACGGCATTCTTTCCAGTTTGCATTGCTCAGGTGTGGGTAGACAACCTCCTGGGTTTATCAGAACAGCCGGCGAAGGCTGCAATGAGTGTGTGCCTTGTTTCATTAGATGTGGTGGCCAGGCAACCTCTAAGTTAGTGTTCTCCAACCTTGGATCCCCAGATGTTTTTGGCCTACAACTCCCAGCATGCCCCAGTCAGCATAGCTGGGAGTTGTAGGCCAAAAACATCTGGGGACCCAAGGTTGGAGAACACTGCTCTGAGTGTTCCCTTCCATCCGCTATTGGCCTAGTCAAATGGGCTGATGGTGGGAGGCAGTGGATGGTTGCCAAGCATCCTCCAAGTGTTGCCCTCCCTCTTCCAGCGGAAGTGGCAGAAGAGCCAGCAGAGGGGGGGGGGGATACGGTGCATGGCTTGACTTGGAGGTCAGAGAGTCAGAAACCCTTGCACCTTCTGACCCCTTTGGCCACCTGCCCCATTTTCCAGTTCTAACGATTCTGCGTGAGGCTAGCAGAGATACCCGAGGGAGTGCCTTCCCCCATAGCAAACTGCCCATTCATTGAGATCTACAGATCAGGGCCTCCTGGTATGTTTGACGGCAACCAGGGAGGGTCTTCTGCATTGTGGCACCATTGGAACTCCCCCCCCCGCTCATTTATTGCTCATTTATTTATTTATTTATTTATTATTTTATTATATTTATACCCCACCTTTTTTCCCTGCAAGGAACCCAAGGCGGCTTACATAATCCTCCTCCTCTCATTTCAGTGTCTAACTTAGTGAGATTCCTTGTTTCTGTTGTTTTCAATTTTACTTGCTGTTTCAACGAATTTTGTACACTGCCTTGGAAATTGTTATCGAAGGCTGGTATGTAAATATTTTAAATAAATAAATTAAAATGGCTCGAGACTTACACCCATACTCTTTCAATATTATTTGAAATCATCATCATCATCATCATCATCAATCAAATCTTTATTATGGGCCAAGACTAGCATAAGCAGTAAGTCTACAGACAACAGACACAGTAAATTTATACAATACCAAGGTTTTGGCCCTTTCCCGCTGTTTTAAACAAGTCCTAAGAAGTTATAAGATTATGACATGTTCTTGTAGCCAAAAAACAAAATTTGGCAACTTTATAGGTTATAGAAGGGTCTCTCTGTCTGCTAGGAGATACTTGGTCATCTCTCTTTTCTGGGACAGAAGATGGTCAGGGATGATGATGATGATGATGATGATGATGATGATATATATATATATATATATATATATATATACCTTTTCAACAATGGGGAGCTAGATTTTCAGATGAGCAGAAGTCCTCGCAAGTGTGAAGGATACGAAAGAGCAAGGAGAAAGCCAACTCGTAAGCGCCTTTCAAGGTTGCCAACTATTCTACTGGCCCTCTGTGCCTTTGACCTCAGCCAGGCCCTCAGAGGGTTAAGCAGCTGAAGCCTTTCCCACCATGAGGGCAAGACTGTGATGGGGAAACGCTTCACCCCTTGCATCCAGGAGCGGGGCCAGTGAAGTAGGCGGCCGCCTTAGCTCTGCTCCGTTTTCCGCTGGTCCCATTTCTCCATTCGGTGTCGAGGTTTGTGTCATTTTCTCACTGGAGGTAACGGGAGTCTCTTCTTCCAGATGTCTGCTACTATCGTAAAGTGTGCCCCTTCAACGGGGGCTCGTCTCGTGGTGCAGCCGTCGGCGTCCGACTTCCATTTCAGCTGGAACCAAGTTCCTTATGCTATCGGTAAGGAGGAGGAGCAGTCTGCCGGCCCCTCTCCGATAGGACTGCTCAGCCCAGGCCTGTGGGCACAGTGCCGGCAGTTCTGCCGTGGCAGGGAAGGCCGATCCCATGACGCACCTGGTCCTGATCCCATGACTGCACCTCCTACAATCCCCACCCTGGCTCCCTGTCCGCTCCTGGATCCGGCACAAGTTGAAGGCTGACAGGTGATCAGGAGAACTTCAGACCAGCCTTCCCCAAACTGCAACGCCAGCTCAACACATCTGGAGGGCGCCAGGTTGGGGAAGGCTGCTTCGGGGCTTCGACCACACCTGCAGCCGTCCACCCGGGCACCTCGCTGCGCTTGTTTCTCCGTTAAGCGGCCCCTTGTCTCCCCTTGCAGTTTGCGCCTTCCCTTATATCTTGGCCTTCACCACCGATTCCATCGAGATCCGGCTGGTGGTGAATGGGAACCTCGTCCACACAGCTGTGGTCCCTGCGCTCCAGCTGGTGGCGTCAAGGGTAAGGAGGAGGGGGGAGGGGCGGCACCTGGATTCCCCTGGAAAACGCTCGGCCGGACCGCACAAGCCTCTTCCGGCGACGCAGGAGGCCAGGGTCGGGGAGAACCCTGCCAGGGTCCATAGGATTGTTCTCTTAATGCAGTGTTCTCCAACCTTGGGTCCCCAGATGTTTCTGGCCTACAACTCCCAGCATGCCCCAGCCAGCATAGCTGGCTGGGGCATGCTGGGAGTTGTAGGCCAGAAACATCTGGGGACCCAAGGTTGGAGAACACTGCATTAATGCAATATTCTTGTATTTTAAGAATACAAGATACTTGCAGTATTTTCTGCCTCAGGTGTCAACTTAACGGCTAGCCTCAGCTAGAACAGGCCCGTGGCTTACGCTGGCTCAGCTTGTCTGAGTGTGGAAAGCTAAGCAGGGTCAGGCCTGGTTATGACTTGGATGGGAGACCCCCTCCTCTAGTTTCCTGCACTGAGCAGGGGGTTGGACTTGGTGGCCTTGTGGGCCCCTTCCAACTCTATGATCTATGAAATCTATGAAAATAACTTGCCCCTTTAATATTAGGGCCGCAGCACTTAACGTAGCCTTCCCCGGCCTGAACTGTGCTGGCTGGGCATGATGGGAATTGTAGTCCCAACTCATCTGGAGGGTGTCAGTCAGGCTGGCGAAAGCTGACTTAAGCCATCAAGCAGTCAAGACAAGTGCAACAAAATGTTGATGTGCGGAGTGCTCCGTTCGCTTTTATAATCAAGTCGGCCATGCCCCCCTCCTCCAGGATACTCTATTCCAGGGGTTCTTAACCTGTGGGGTACGCCTCCCCAGAGGAGGTTTGGACTGACTCCAGGGGAGGTGTGAGTGAGTAGCCCCTCAACTATAAATTGTTTATTTTACAAGTACATAGCAGCGCAGCTTGGCGGTTGGCCCAGCCTTATTTCTTTCTACTAATCTTGGGAGCTACGCCGTTCATTTAATTGAATACGCATTTAGTCCAGAGACAGAGCATAAACTAAAAAAATGCAAACTCGTCCTGCCTAAGCCTAAATTTTGGGCCGTTAATACATGGGAGGTGTGGGTCAAAAGATTTTTCACAAGGGAGGTGTGACACCAAAAAGGTTAAGAATCACTGCTCTATTCCATTCCTCCCGCAAGTTTTCCACACACACACCCGCTCAGTCCTCATTGGATTGTTTTGGGGATCTCATCCCACCGCTTTAGTTTTCGCCCCTAAAGATTTTTTGTACTTCTCCGAACCCCCAGGTCTCCCCTAATCTCCTGATTACCTCCCTCTGGTGTGTGTGTGGGGCTCTTTTGAGCCACTGAAGCAATGGCACTCATTGCCTGAAAGCTGGAAATAGAGGGAATGACTGATTGATTTTTTAAAAAACACTTTGATTGACTGAAACGATGCTCCTGATTAAAATCAGGCAGCAAATTTTTGAAAAATTTAAGTTCTTTTTTTAGTACATTTTGCTCCTAAAAATTCCAGATGGCTAGCATCACCCGAGAAGAGGCATTCCCTCCTGTGTGTATGTGTGAGAGGGAAGAAAGGATGCCTCTTCTAGGATGATGCCTCCTGCAATCGATTCACTCATCCTCTTAAAAACAAAGGAAGTTTGCTCTCCCCCCCCTGCCCCTCATTAGAACTGTTGTTTTCTCAGACCCAGATTGAATCTATTAAGGGTGCCATTCTGTATACACTTACCTGGGAGTAAAAGTATAGGATACTCATTTACCTGGGAGTGTGTATAGGACAGCATCCTTTTATTAATTTACAGGGCAATCCTCTGCGGATCTTACTTCATTTACTTGGAAGTAAACCCCATTGAGCATAGCAGGATGCATTTCTAAGTAGACATGCATAGGATTGCAATGTAGCATTTCCCCCCCCCCCCCCCCCCCCATTGGTTGACTGTGCTATGTCATAAAGATCTATGCCAGACCAGGCCAAGTGAATAAGAGTGCCCGAATTGCAAGGATACATCTAGAAATCCATTCTGCATCACAATTTCATTAACCAGCATGCCATTTTTGCTCCCACAAGCGAGAGCCAGTGGTGTGGTTCGCACGTAACACTAAGCCAGGATTTAGCACCGGGGTCACCAGTGTGGTGCTCCTGGGCACTAGTGTGCCGTCGTACACCTCGCTTGGCATGCGCCAGGCTCCTTGCCCCTCCCTGCTGCAAAGTGGAGCGCTGGCCTCCGGCACCATCTTTATTTCCACGAATGCCCCTGGGCCCTGTGTCGTCACATACAAACCAGGAATTGTGGTTTTAAGACAAACTCTAGTTTGCTGAACAAGCCAGCTAAACAAGCTAGGGTTTGCTGTTGGCATATTTAGCAGTTGACCAGATTGCATCAAACCAGCATTGCTGGTTTGTATGTAATGACAAGCCAGAAATTGGAGAAAGCCAAAGTGCTGGATGTGCAGGAGGAGGAAAGGATTGTTGGGAGCATAAGGCTTTGACGGGAATCATCCACATAGCACTAAATTGTGGCTTAGCATTATGTACAGACACAGACAGCATATTACGTGAGTAAATCTACCAGGGCCGGCGCTACCGCTAGGCAGACCCAGGCGGCTGCCTAGGGCGCGTGGCGGAAGAGGGCGCAGCATTTCTGCGCCCCTTCCTCGCCTCCGCTGCGCTTCTGCCCCGCCTGCCGCCTCCGCCGCGCCTCCCCGCCCGCATGCCAGCTGCCGCCGCTGCCGCCGCCGCACCTCCCCCCCCGCGCCCGCCCGCCCGCCAGGCACCTACCTATGGTTCCTGCTTCCCGTCGTTTCTGGAGCCCCGCCTGCGTTGTTTTGGCGGGAGGAGGAACCAGGGCAACAGGGCTTAAACAGCCCTGTTGCCCTGGTTTCCCCGGCAAAAAAAAAAAAAAATGTGGGGGTCCCGTCGTGTCGGAGGAGGCAGCAGCAGCAGCAGCAGCCAGCAGCGGGGCGGGGGGAAGGTAGGTGGTGGTGGGGTGGCAGAGGCGCGGGGGGGGGGTTGCAGAGCAGGGCTGCTTTGCTCCGGAGCCCCCCCACGGCACGAGAGGGGGGGCACTAAATATAATTTGGCCTAGGGCGCCAAACAGCCCTGCACCATTCCTGAAATCTACCCCAGTTGACCTTTCCAGTGGATTCTGGTAGCAGAAACTGGCCTTGTACATCTTTCCACATAGGTCCACATTGCAGCTCAGACTGCAAGTCTGGGTACCAGAGATTTCTGGAACCTTTCCTGGGATGTGGCAATTTGCCATGGGGGGGCATGTGTGGGGAGCAGCTGAGCAGAACAGGTTGGCCCCGGTCATCATCGGCCTAACGCAGAAAGCAAATCAGTCACTCCTCTACTTGGCCTGCCCTGTCGTAGGTCTCCGTGGCATAGGGTGGTCAGGCAAATAAAGAAACGTAAGAGAAAAGTTTTATGCATGTATACTCAGAGGTGAGCCCCATTATGCTCGGTGGGGCTTACTCCCAAGTAGGTGTGCATAGGATGACAGCCTTTTAGTCAATTAATCTATTAGATCTGCAAATGAGAAAACAGTACAGTAATACCTTGGATTACAAGTAACTTGGTTTGAGAGCGTTTTGCAAGACAAGCAAAATTTTTAATATTTATTTAATTTTTCTTGACTTGATATACAAGCGTCGTCTTGCAATACAAGTACTGTAGTACGGCTTAAATTAAAAATTTCTGTACAAATTTTTTCGGGGGGATTTTGTTTTGATATAAGAGTATTTTGGATTACAAGCACCTTTCCGGAACGAATTATGCTCTCAATCCAAGGCATGACTGTAGTTCTAAAAAAAATAAAAAAATCCTTTGTTTTTAAGTTGATGTACGTGCATCTGTTGCAGATGTGATTTTGGAGCGTGTGCACTTTACATTTTCATTTAGTTATTGTGGCTAATTCCAAATGTAGGGCATGATTTTCTCTGTATGTGTGTGCTTTAAACTAGCATTCCCACTTTGT
The DNA here is from genome assembly GCA_021292165.1 of Shinisaurus crocodilurus. Lineage (NCBI taxonomy): Eukaryota > Metazoa > Chordata > Lepidosauria > Squamata > Shinisauridae > Shinisaurus > Shinisaurus crocodilurus. The sequence goes on along the minus strand of JAHFWL010001192.1, from coordinate 299,266 downwards.
ATGTAATGATGAGCCAGGAATTGGAGAAAGCCAATCTCAGGCCTGGTTAAGTCCTCCTCACAGTGGTAATTAGCCATAATAGCTAAACGGAACCTCCATGTTCAGGAGCAGCATATATCTGAATGCCTGATATTGAGGACAAATGCCTATTGTCTAATGTGCCCTCTGTGGAAGTTTTGCAGGCATATCTGGCTGGCAACATGACTCATTGGTCTGGTCCGGCAAGAGAATTCTTAACACACAAGGGTCAGAGATGCTGGAAAAGGGGGCATTTCCTGTTAATAGATCTGTACAAGCCCTACCTGGAGAGAAGGGGAGAATCCCTGGCCTTCATCCAGAAACTGACTCAGGGAAGCTTTTTTTTTTTTTTTTTGCTAAGTCAACCTTCTTTCTCCTTCCAGTCAGATATCTACTTCAAAGCTGCCACAGCAGTGAGTGAACCATCCAACATCAGTTCGAAGGAGACCAGCTCACCCAGTTCCCCTCAGACACCATCAGTTCATGAAATTCCCGTTTTCTCTCCCTGCGCGGCAGAAGGTAAGCCAATGACGGGGGTCAGCCGGTGCCCCATTTCTTCTGCGACAGATAGCGCTACCGCCATGTCTTCAGCTTTTTCAGACCTGAAACCCACCTTTAATCCCAAAGCTGCACCATGGGAGCTTCATTCTTAATTTAGGTTTTTTGTTGCCAGGTTATGTCCATCCATCTCCTGTCTGTACGACATGAACCCTGATTGGCTGAGATCTGATAAAAAAAAGGTAGACAGGGCTCATTTAATAACTCTGTAGCAAGGTTTTTGGATTTTTTAAATGCTTTTGGCTTGTCATACAAGGATAAAAGCTGCAGCTGCTGAAATTCCCTCTTCTACACAACTGCTAAAAGTAAGGAAGTGGGTCTCAACCAGGCTCTTCACGGTCAGGGAGGAGGGAGAGGTGGCAGCAGTTATCCCAGGCCTCACGCATAGGAGGGCTCTGATCCACAGTACACTCTGAGAAGAGAAGGAAGCGGGACCTAAATGAACATTCAGCCCCAATCCTCCCATAGTCTTAAACGCAGTCAGCAGTGTTGAAAACGCCCCCTCCCTCTTGGGCAATTTTTCTAGCATTAGGTCGAAAGAGGGCAAAAGTGTTTGTCTACTGAGTGTGAAGACAATGCTTCCGAGTCAGCACACAGCCGCATTCCATTCACTACAGGATCCCCAGTTGGCTGGGATTTCATAGATCACATAGATAGAGTTGGAAGGAGCCTACAAGGCTATCGAGTCCCACACCCTGCTCAATGCAGGAAACTAGAGGAGGGGGTCTCCCATCCAAGTAACAACCAGGCTTGACCCTGCTTAGCTTTCCACGCTCAGACAAGCTGAGCCAGCGCAAGCCTCAGGTGACCGTTCTGGGAAGAAGACCCTTCGTTGTTGTTGTTTTTATCATAACACTATTTTTAAAAAAGAAAAAAGATTGGGGAAATACTGACAGTGACCAGGCGTGCAAAAATGGTTAATCTAATTGAACGGGGAAGGTTGAGAAATTATTCCCCCCCCCCGCCCCCGCACACCAGGAGCACTACTTTTGCCCCCCCAAAACTAAATGAACATTTGGCACTGCCTACAAGGTAGTTCTGTCCTTCATTGCATCTGGTAAGTCTCTCTGTTTCTCTCCTCTCTGTGTCTTTGTCTTTTTCCTTCCCTTTAAAACCCCCCGCAGTAAAAAAAAGAAAAGAAAAATGTGGTGCTGCCACTGATGCAGTCCACCCAGCCACGGGTTGGTCTTGCCCCACCAGCTGAAAAGACACTCAAACTCAGCGTCCCTGAAGGGACCGCCCCAGAAGCCAAAGATCCCTTCCTCCCCTCTACTCACAAACTGGTCTGGATTAGTTAGCTTAGTAGTTAGTCTGTTGGGATTGCCAGGGCATGAAGGTCGTTTGCCCAAGCCTGTGGCAATTAACAATAGTTCTCCAGGAAAGTAGGCAGGGGAAACTTTACACAATCATAATGTGGTGTGCCATTGTCAGAGCTCAGCACAAGGGCCCGTTTACACAGCGCCACAGCTGCAGCCTCCTGAACAACTAACTTGGAGGCAGGCAGGACTAGTGGACGTTTTTTCTGGGCCACTTTAGCCGGCTTTTGTTCTAGGATCCTTCTCTTTCTTGTCATTTCAGGTGAAGCTCTGTGCAAAAACATCTACAAAATCCCCCTCAGCAACCTGGTTGGCAGGAGCATCGAACGGCCGCTCAAGTCCCCGCTGGTGCCCAAAGTCATCACCACCCCAACATCCGCCGGCTGCGCCTCCCTCCCCGTTGCTCCTTCCCTCTCTTTGTCACGCATAGAGATCAAAGAAATTGCGAACAGAACGCGCAAAGAGTTACTCGGTAAAGCCTGCAAGTCTCCTGGACCCGACAGGAGTTTCTGTATCACACTGTGTATTTTCCAGTCACAGGCAATTCCCTTGCTCCCACTTTGAGAGGAGGTTTCCCAGGCTGCCACTTAAAAATGAGAGCCTGCCTGCCCCTTCCGTTTGGAGACCCAGCACAGTATCTTTGTATGTCTTTAAAGGCATCTTTTATCAGTGAGAAATAGCCTTGAACCAACTTTGGCCTAGGGATGTGTGACCCTGGGAAGTCCGTTTCATTTGAGTGCATAAATCAGGTCTTTTGCGCAAATGGGGTCTGAATCTTTAAATTTGCATGAATGGGTTTGCGCTGTTTTTAATATTTTATTGTTATATAACCCCATGCACAGCATATTCCCTTGGTAAATATCCTCGTCAGTTTCATCCTCTCACTGCTTCCTTGTTAGCTCACCATATTCCCTACTTCACAAAGAACTTATCGTTGTCAATTTTGTCTAGTTCAGCATCAGCATTCCACTAGGGTTATGTGATTTGCACACATCAAATAGACACATTTTTTTAAATTTTAAATTTTAGTTATCCTTTTTCAGCTCCCATGATTTCTGTAACTGGGGTCATAGTTTTTTAGTCTCTTCTTCCCACCAATATTATACGTACAATATGTGATTTCTTTCAGTAATGTATTTGTTCCAACAAATACTGTTTATTGAGTTCACTTGTTTATGATTATACTGCTGGTGGGTTGTTGTTATTTTTTTAGCAACAAGGTAGGTCTGGTGGCAGGGACCAGCTTGAGTCAGACGACTCAGGCCGGCCCTGTGAAAGGCTCGAATTTGCGCAACTTTGAGATGTGCGCAAATTTCTTGAGCTTTAAATAAATAAATAAACGCACGCAAATCGTGGCCCGTTTTAAAAGCAGAATTCCCCTACTGGCTCGACTTGCGCCAGATTGAATCGGCGCCAGCGTGGGGGAAACAGAACGGAATCCGGAGGGCCAAGTCGGGAAAATCCATTGGATTTTTACCCCCCAGACGGATTCTTCACACGTCCCTACTTTGGCCTCTGAAAGGCTGCAACTCAACATTGGTGCATGTGCTTTGCATGCAAACGTTCTTCATTTCCTATGTTCCTATTTAATTCAGCCGTTTGTTCAGAACCAAGAGGACTGGAGCCTTACTTTGCTTTTAGGTGAAGGATGATACAGTGGTAGAGCACAAGGATCATTGCGCAGCACCCTCCAAAACCCATCGCAGCTGTGGCAGCGACCCCCACCCTCTCTCTGTCTCCAAGCCGGGGAGGTCATGCCAGGCTCTCCTGGCCCTTGGCAGAAGGGGGGGGGTGAGCCAAATTCCGGAACCCCCGTCTGCTGTTTGATTACAGTAATACCTTGGATCGCAAGTAACTTGGTTTGAGAGCATTTTGCAAGACAAGCAAATTTTTAAATATTTATTTAATTTTTTTGGACTTGATATACAAGCGACGTCTTGCAATACAAGTACTGTAGTACGGCTTAAATTAAAAATCTCTGTACAAATATTTTTGGGGGAATTTCGTTTTGATATACGAGTGTTTTGGATTACAAGCACGTTTCCGGAACGAATTATGCTCTCAATCCAAGGCATATATTTTTCTCCATGAGCGCTAGCTTCCTTGGAGGTCCCTTTGGGTCAGCATGGCAAGGGGGGCAATCATGTAAAGAAATGGAACAGTTCTCTTCCCTTTTCTCCAAGGATTCAGCAACTTTCCTTTCCTTGTTATCCAGGCCTCTTAGAAGAGCAGGCTCCCAAGTCAGAAGGAGCGCAGAAGCAGAAGAAGATCCCTCCAAAACTGTCAGACCCCAAGCAGGGAACTGTACGGTCGACAAGCAGCGACAGGTACACCGAGGCCGGTGCAAATTTCCTGCTGCGTTGTTGGGGAGCAGGGGGGATGGAGCTCCGAGCGAGAGCCCCGATTCCTATTGTGCCTGGAGCCCAAACTAGACATTACGTTGAAGCTGCATGTTTGGACCTCCCAACGTGTAATTTTCTTTTTATAAAAGCTGTCGTGGGCAGGCAGCGGGGGCCAGTTTGGATCAGGGCTGTCGGGGGGAGGTCGCCCCATTTCCTCCCCGTGCCATGTGGCCCCGGTCCAGACCACACCCCCATAAGCACCCCTACAGTTGCTAACAGTGATGGAGGAGGCAACCTGCAGCCGTGAGCCTTTGTGCGTGCAAGTTTCCCCCTCTGGCTAATGGCAACTTGGGGCCGGGAAGGGGGGTTGGGTGTCTAGATCAGGGCCCTGGCAATGAGGGGGGAGGGGGGGAAGAGGTTACTGTTCCTCCTCACAAGCGCTAGAGAGACGACCGCAGAAATTAAAAGAACTGGCGTCATGTATGATTACCGCGGTGAGGATTTTATGCGCAAAACCTTGGAGGATCCGACAAAAGGGCCGACCCAGGCATGTTTACACTACACACACACTCGCCAGTTTGGCTATAACGTGAGGGCCCTACTCTTATCACTAAATAGAGTGGGGGGGGGAGCAACCTGCACCCCCACTTGAAGACACACACCCCACCCCCAGTTAGCTCACTTCTGGTGTTGGAGGCTGGCTGGGGGTGAATGAAAGCAGCAGAGTGCGGTGGGGGGGGGGGTTGGTTTGAGGCAGCAGGGGGTGGTGAGGAAGCGGGGGGGCGGGCTTTACTCCCCCCTCCCCGTCATGATGAATGAAAATAATCCCCCCCCCCCCAAAAGTAAGCACACACATCTTGTTTGGCCCTTTGTCAGCGCTCCAAATGTTTGTACATAAAATCCTTGCTGTAGTACCCAACACCACTCTTCTAAGTTCTGTTGCTAGATCTCTAGCGCATATGAGGGGATGCTCAGGTCCCCCCAGCATGTGTTCAGCCAACGTGCACACCTTCTGGTTTGTTGGCCCAGAGTCCCAGCCCTAAGGGAGTGGGGAACGTTTGATGCTCCCGTGATGCCGAAACCATCCAAAGGCTGTGATATTTTCTGGGGTTTAGGTTCCTCTCTCCCCATCCCACCCCGGTCTTCCCTGCCTCATTTCTGCCCTCCCCTCCGCAGACTCGTTGCGAGCTCTTTTGAAAGCACCTCGGAAGAACGCCACTTCTCCACCAGTTCAGACCCCGACACCACCACCACACAGGACGAGACCCCCCACTCCGCCAGCCTCTTCCAGCTCGGGGCTTCCTTCGATGAAGACATTGTCGACCTGAAGTGAGGACAATCCGGACCCGGCGCTGGCACATTTCCACCCTCCGTCTGTCTCGTGTTCTCTCTCTCTCTCTTCCCCCCTATTTTGTATGACTCCCTAAGCAGTATAGTAACATCACACTACACTTTTTCTGGTAATCCCAGAAGTACAGACTACAGGGCGATCAAACTCTGGGATGCCTGACATTCCCAGCTCACGGGGCCCTTTCCTTGTTCAGATAGTAGAAGCTGTCCCACAAGTAAAGAAACCTTCGCAGATGCATCCAGTGAGTTTTAATCGGTTAACTGATTAATTGGTTAAATCTCTGTATATTTGCACAGGACTAAAAGAGTCCTTTCCAAGAATAAAGCTGTCCGGTTTCCAGTGGCAGGACAGCTTCCCATGCCCTGTGATTCCTCCCCCACCCCCCATCAGCTGCAGCCAGCAGCCGGTGCCGAAGCAGGAAATTTGGCTGGAGACGCGGTTGGCCTCGGAGCAGGGCCCGGATGTCCCGTGAGAGCGCAGGGCTGTAGCGTGACGCCGCACGCTTCAGCAGCAGAAGGCAGGTAGCCAAAGAGGGGGCAGCTCTGCTTTCTTGCCCATATCGCGAAGGGGCCAGCAGTGAGCGGGAGGAGGAGAAAGGGGGCTTCTTTCTCCCTCCCTCCCTCCCTGAGGGCAAAAAGAGGATTCCAGTTGTGGGCCCAACTGCAGCTCCCCCATTTCGCCTCCGTACGAGTTGCCTCTCGGGCGGAAGGTAGGACAGGGTCCGTGCGGCGTAAGGGGAGCATTGCATCCTTCCCCCTCTTCCAGGAAGCCTCACAAAAAGTGTCCTCCCTTTGCTTCTTGCTGGTGCTTCGTTTTTAGATGGCGTGAGAGGGGGGGGGGCCCTTCTAAGGTGGCACCTGCCACGTCACCTGCAGCTTGAATACGTCCTGCTTGTGGGCTTCCCAAGAGGCCTCTGAGTGGCCACTGGTGGCAGACAGGATGCAGGACTAGAGGGGCCTTTGGTCTGATCCAGCTTCCGGGCTCTTACGTTCCTACGTTTAATTAAAAATCAATAACTTTTTTTAAAATATGTGTTGCCCAATTAATCACGGGCACCTTTTCAGTTGATTAGAAAGGCTTTTAATCAGTTAATCTAACCAATTCATTTAAAGGTTGCAGCCCTATTAAATACATTTTTTTTTTCATCTTCTAGCTACCGTAGCAGATCTCCACGGTAGGTTTTCTCAAACTGAAAGCCCTTTATGTGATCAAACATTCATTTCCCCTACTCCAATCGGTATGCGTTACAGTTGGGAGTAGTCGATGCAGACATTAAGGGCAAAACCCTCCCCCACTTTCATTACCACCCCCCAGAAAAGGGTGATCATACAGCAGTGCTGGCTGGGGCATGCTGGGAGTTGTAGGCCAAAAACTTCTGGGGACCCAAGGTTGGAGAACACTGTCATACAGCAAAGGGGTAATCCTTCTCCACTCCACAAAAAGCTGCAACCCAAAAGCATAAGTGGCTTTGGCTGAGCAAACGTCCCACGTCTTGGGCACCTGACTGTACACACAGATGCCGAAGAGCGAAAAGGATGAGCTGCGGGCATCAGGATAAGGGCTGCTGCATCACCGAATTCATAGGCTGGAGCCAAGAGTTGAAGGCACTTTGAAAGAGGGTGCACCACTCCCGGGCATGGGTGCGCATCCTGCTTTTGCCTCTGCTAAGCAGGCCTTGCAGGTTTTTGTCTTTCGGACACCTGCCAAGCCTGTTTAACCAGAGGTGGCCCAGGGCAAAATTAGTGTGTGCTTACTCCATCGGAAAGGGGAATCGCTCTCAAACTGCTTTCAGCTCTGTCAAAGAGGATTGTCTGTTTCCCTCCCCCGCCTCCATCACTTTGCCATTTTTCTGAGCAGAAACTTAAGTTGCATCTGGAAAGCTGGCACGGCAAGGAAAAGGCCCTGCTGGAACCCTTAGACGCTAGTTCTCTGCAGGGTAGATGTCCCTGCCACCCGGGAGGTGTTGAACCCAAAGGCCTTTTGCCCATTTCCTGCTCTGATTTCAAATGTTTTGTTTTTGTCAGGTTGTTGTTTCTGATTCGTATACCTGCACAGATCCAATAGCTAACTGCTTGTCCCAGGAGTGATCCCATCTGCTTCTGGGGATTCTTCCTTTATTTATCAGTAAACGAAGCAATACTGTTAAGTAACAATGCACTGAAAAGAAGGAGAGGACCTGCCTCTGCCACTGAGCAGGGCATCGCATGCATGGCTGTAGGTGAGAGCTCTGGCTTGCCGTGCAGTGATACCTTTCATTTTAAAAACAGGTCATGTTCCTAGCCCTCATGAGTGCGGGCTGTTTTTGTTTCAAGGTGAAGGCATTGTCTGCTTTCAGACTAGAAGGGGGGTGGGTCTAGGAAGGGATTCCAGGGGGCGGGAAGCACAGTTCGTAGCTCCTGCTTCTGGATCCCAAGTTCCACCTGCCTTTCTCCTACCTCCTTTGCCCACCGATATTCCATGAGTCCAAGCCCTTTGTCCCCTCTGTAGCACAATTGCCTTATTTTTACTAGTACGACAGAGCACTCGATCCACCCTGGCTGGGATGGTCATACCGAATAAACCATTTGACATTTTGCCCGGGCACCCAGGAGACCGGGGCCTCCAATTAGCAAAACGCAGCTGCTGTATTAGATCAAAGGATGGCACCTTTGCTGAACGGCTCGCCGATTACAGGTGCCGTTCAAACGAATGCAGGAAAGCGGGGGGGGGGGATCTGGCAAATGCAGGACTCATTTTGTGTAGGGGGGAAAACAGCCGCATGCCATGCATGTGCCCAAAAGGCGGTGTGTGTAGTGTGTGTGTTTCTGCAGTACTGCCATTTTATGGCAGTTGCTGTGGCTGGTGCCAACACTTTGCAAGAATCCCCCTGGGCCTGCTCAGCAAGGGCTATGGGCCCCAGACCCAGCACGATCCCTGCCTGGAGCGCTTGGAATGCCAGCGGAGATCGTGTGACCGAGTGAGGGCCAGCTGGGAGGAGAGCCCCTTGCGTGCTTCTTACCTGGAAGGCATCCCTGGCTAGTCTCGTGGCGGTGATGGTGGTGGTGGGTGTACTTTAAAAACTTAGGCAAGTAAACGGGAGGGCAGCAGGCCAAAGAGTCGTATGATTTGTTGACTCCCCCCCCGACAGTGGAGGGGGCCTAGCTTTGCGACGGAGCATGTGCTTTGCAGGCGGAAGGGCTCGGTCCCCGGTGCGTCCAGTTAAAAAGGCAGCTGTTTCATAAAAGGCACACCAGACATCGCGGCCCTGCCTCCGAGTCAGCAACGGCCCCGAGCCAGCTCAAGGCCGCTGCAGGCTTCCACCTGGGTGGCTCTGGCTGAAAAATGAACACTGGCCCTTCTTTCCTCTTTTGCTGCGACCGCATCCCCACCGCACTTGCAAGGCGGACAGATTCCCCCCCCCCAACGGAGGTTCATGGTGACCCGTGAAGAGCCGACATTGCTCGCCTGCGCCTCCATCTGTTCAGCTCCCCTCTTCGCAATGTAACACAGGCACACGTCGCTTGGCGCAGCTTCACTGCATGGCAGGGCCTCCCCACCAGCTGCTGCCCGTGACATGAGTGTGCGTGCGTGTGGAAGATGCGCTGCATGAAGATGCTGTGGCAGGTGGCACTTGTTCACATCTCACCAGCCTTCCCCGATGTGGTGCCCCCCACCAGGTGTTTTGGACTGCAACTCCCATCAGCCCCAGCCAAGCCGATGGTCAGGGATGGTGGAAATCATATTCCAAAACATCTGGAGGACACCAGGTTGGAGAAGGATGCATCACATCATGGATCCGCCTGTAAGAAAGAGGCCGGATCAGTCACCAGCCCAAATGGTGGCCCAAGGCAATTATTTAGAAATTATCGAGCTGTCCAGGGTGAAGTGTCCCCCGCCCCTAACTTGAGGTGCTCCACGGCTGCTTGAACTCAAGACTTTGGACTTTCTCGTTGTTGTTGTCATGGTTCGTTTTGCATCTTTTGCCTTTTCATTCAGTTGTTTGGGTGACTAGGAAACTCTAATGATTGAATGCCATCTGGTTTTGGCTTTCTGGGCCTGTTTCTGCTTTGGGCAACAGTAGCATTCCCCCGACTTCTCCTCCTCCTCCTCTTCTTCCACCACCACACCTCTCCAATTCTGAAAAGAGCTTTTTTGAGATGTGGGATGCAAGCTTGTGGCTGTAGGGCTGGTTCTCACGCATCTGCAGAACGACTCCCATCTTGTCCTGCCTCCCCCCCCCCCGCCCCACCCTTTTTGACTGCATGCAACTTAGGGCTGCGCCGTAAATGGTGGGTCTGCCAGAGAGCCCCTTGTGCATGCCTACGGAATTGTCCTGCCAGCGTCGCCGTTGCTTCCAACGCCTGGCTGCAAATGCTTCCGCCTTTTTCCATTGAAGAAAAATGGCTTCTCGTGGCTGGGCGGGTGGGACAGATGCACCAGGCCTGGCTGCCCTGCGACCACTTCTGCACTGAGGCGCATGCCAGGGCCCAGCACGGAAGAGGCAGCTTTACAGGCTCATCAGCCCCAGTGGAGTAACAGGAGCGAGGGAATCTTCTCCAACGAAAAGCCACCCCGGGAGGAAGGTCAGCAGCTGGTGTGGCGAAGACGGTGTTGTCAGGGTCAATGCAGTGTCCAGTTCAAATCTTGCCTCGAGCCGGAGCTAGATATGATGGGGGAGATTTAAAAAATAAATCCTTCCCTCCCCACTTCTAAGCAGTTGAAACAGAGGGGCTGAATTGGAATGAGTCAATAGTACCCTGGAGCAATTTTCCTGCTTAAAATCGCACATAACACTGGCCGGGCAGGGGAACATGAGTTATCTAGATCGTACTTAGGTATTTTTCCACCATGGGGCAAATGGCAGCTTTGTAAGGGAGATAAATTTTCAATTGGGGTACCAGGGTGGGAGGGTTAAACCACTATGCTTTCTTGAGCACTGTTGTCTCAAACCAATCGCCCCCCCCCAGCTATAAAACACACACACACATGCACGCAATCACAGATCTCACATCTACTAGTGGCCACATCCACGGACTCACAAGGTGGCCTTAGGTGGGCCACTGCCTCTTAGCTCACCCAGCTGCAATATGGGGGTAATAATAGTGGCCTACCTTTCAGGGAGGTTTTCAGAAAATCTATGTAGCATCCTTTATTAAGTGCTAAATGTGATTATTATTATTACCCAGGCAGCCCCGTGGTAAAGCTGACTCAGCAGAAGCGCCATCCCACATTTATAATTTGTCTGACTGGCAAGATCCCCAGCGCCACAAAAATGAGGGAATGTTTGAAAACTGCAGCATGGCGTGGGTTTTCCCATTTCCACTTAGCCGCCTTGAGTGCCACTTTTCTTGATAGAAAGGCAGGGTAGAAATCAAATGTGTGCTTGATTTTTCTGAACGGGAGAAGGCAGAAGGAGACCCTTGGTTTGATTGGCCCTCAATTCTGGCTGAGAGAGCCTTTTCCATTTCCGCTCTTCCCGAGGGGATGTTGGATCCGCTGGTCCCCTGCACCGACTCTCACTACTTTCCCATCGCGCTGTGTTTTCTGACAGGCAGACTTGCTCTTGAGCATGAGTACAGAAGATCTATACTTTTCTATCCTGTCTTCCTCTTAAAGAGCAGTCTCAGAAAGGCCTAAAGTAGGGCGCCCAGGCGATCTCCCGCCCAGGCCTGGCACCCACACGTGCTCGACTTCCAACACTGCAAGAGCAGCGGCTGCTCCCGGACCGTCCACTGTTGCAAAACAACGTGACATGGCAGCCCTTGAATAATACGTTGCAAGGTCTGCTTCTGAAGCAGGATCTTACCCTAAGGCACCATGTCCTGGCCATGTTTGTAGCAACACACACACACACACACACACACAAATGCATAACGGTTACCTTTGCATGTTTATCCTGTTTGTGCCATTCTGACAACTAAGAACATCCCGTTTTCCCCACAACATTCCTGCGTGTCTAAAGTGAGGATTACCGCGACTACTACTTTTTTTTTTTTTAAAGAGGTGGGGGAGGGGGACTATTTTCTGCAGGTTTGACTTCCTAATATTTATTAAGTATTCCTCTTGCCAGATGGAAGGCACTCTGATGCTAACGTTTGTACAAAAACAGTTTGTCGTCAACCCTGGTCGCTTGTTTTTCCTTAAAAAGCCCATGAGCAGAATCCAGCACAAGTTAGTCACGTCACAGGGAGATGCTGCCATGATCGAAGGCACCGAGCAGCTGGGGGGGGGGGTGCACCCCAATCCTCTCTGGGGTTTACTCGGAATACCCGGCGAAGTCAGGGGGACTTTTCTGCTGCGTCTTGCTTGCACCTGCTCAAATAACCGCAGGGGCGGGGAGAGACCTGTTTTGGTGGCCCACCTCGGCTACTATTTTTAGAATATGGAGGTGTGTGATTTGTTCAAAATGGGGAGAGTCAAGGGTGGGGCTTGAGTATTTCATTAAGCCCCCACCCCTTTAACGTGAATGATGGGACTTACTGGTGAGTAAACATGCGCAGACTGTAGGGCTGCAAGCACACACGAGATACAGCCTTGGTCACAAGCAGGTCTCATTGATTTCAGTGGAAAGGGGCACTTTGAGCCTCTGCGGGTTTAAGCTGGGAGTTCGAGGGGGGTCTTGCTCCCTAGGAAGCGTGCTTAAGATTGCAGATGCACAGTATAAGCCTGTGCACATTTACTCCAGAGGAAGCCTCAACTGTGTTCCATGGAGCTTCCCCCCCCCATGTGCATAGGACTGCAGCGTTAGTCCTGTGCCTAACTTTTGCTGGATTGTGCCCCTTGACTGTTATCTAGTGGGGTTTTGTACTTTTCAATGATTATGTCCTGTTGGGCTGTGGCTTACCCCCCCCCCCCCTTGTGAGTCTCAAAGTTTAAATTATACCACCAAGTGTCTTAAACTCGATTGTATTCCCATTGTTTTTAAATGCTAAAGTAATAATGTATTGATTTTTCTTCCTCCTTTTTTTGTTTTTGTTTTTTTGGGTGTTTTCAAATGTAGCCTGTAAAGAAAAGGGAAAAAAAGAGAATCAAGATATGAATATAATGGCAAAAATCTGTTCTAAAAGTTCCATAGACCACAGCTGTAAAATGGACTGTAGGTTCTTTTTCTTTTTCCTTGATATGTAATAAATATTTATGACATTCGAGCCCCTTCCCTCCCCCCTCGGGGTGCATCTGCGATGAGGAAAGGGACGGAAGCCAGGCCAGGCCTCCCAGCAACACGACCCTGGACTTCCTATAGGGTTGGACCCAGATTTAGTCACCCTTAAAAGAGCCAGTGGTGGGGCTCAGGTTAGTTGCAATGGATCTGCTCTAAGTATGAGTAAATCTGGGCCCAACCCACAGATCTCTCCCACTTGCTGTTCTTTGCAAAACAGCACGCGCCACATGGCGAAGACAGCCGTTCCACACCCGGAGCCCTCCAGACGGTTTGGACTACAACTTCCATTATCCTTTTTATTGGTCATGCTAGCAGGGGGTTGATGGGAGATATCGTCCAGAATATCTGGACGGCACCAGGTTGGGGAAGGCTGCCTAAGGCAGGGGTCCTCAACCTTTTCTGAGCCCGGGGGGGGGGCACATTTGGCGATTTGAGAAGCTGCTGTGGGCACCACCACAAAATGGCTCCCACGGAAGATGTGGCTAGTCACATAATGGCTGCCGTGGTTAGTCAAAAGTGAGCGAAAGAGGTGAGTGCGGGGGAGAGAAATAGTGAGACTACAGGCTGGGAGGGAGGGAAGAACAGCAAGGCAAAGCGGTAGATGGGGAAAGAAGACTGCCCCTTTCCCAAGGTTGTTTTGAATGGGGCAGGGAGGGGAGAGCTTTGTGGGCGTCATTGGAGGCCCCCACGGATGCCATGGCACCCGTGGGCACTGCACTGGGGACCCCTGGCCTAAGGGGTGCTTCTGGCTTTGGGAACAAATTCAGCCGTTGCAGCAAGATGCCCAGCGTAAGGGCCAGCGGTCGCATCCTGCAACCCACGGTGGCCAACTGGACGCCTCCAGGGGCCCAAAGGCAAGAGCCATCTCCCGCCGCTGATCCCCAGCAACTGGTTTTCTGGAGCTGCACTGCCGCTGAACGTGGCTATCGCCAACGACGACCAAAAGGAGCCTCCCATCAACAGAGCCAGCCTCCAATGTCGGACATTTAAAACCGTAAAACAAAAATTAAAAACCAAACCAGCCCCAATTTATTTTAAAAGGATGAACAATTAAGCACCATTAAGAAGCATAGAGCCAATTCACTCTGTACAACAGCACAGACTAGAGTCAACTTGGGCTGCACTGCTATGCATACATCAACCTTCCCCCCACCCACCACCCAGTGGCCTCTAGTTGTTTTGGACTGCAACTCCCATCATCCCCAATGATTGGCCATGCTGGCAGGGGCTGAGGGGAGATATAGCCCAAAATATCAACGTGTGCTTACTATTTCCGCTGATGAATTGAGAACTAGTTTCAAGCATCAGTCCCAGGAGGCTTGTGCAGGATAACATGCTGGTGGATTGGGCCCTTCCCTTTAATACTTTTAGGGCAGGAAGATCCCACCCATGTGTTCTTGGTACCAAAGCCCCCCTCCCATCCCCCCAATGGTCCTCTCCTATATCCTGGTTCGGTTATCTCCCAAATTAAGGAGGATGGCCTCAGCGCAGGCACAGCGAGTGAGAGGAAAGGTGTCCAGGAGACACGTAAGAACAGGTTCCAATTGGAAAGGCTTTGCAAGCAGAAATCTGCAAGTGTAGCACCTTGCGCCAAAAGACCACAGAGATGCTGAGCTGAATTCTAATAGGGGTCCAGCCCGCCAGGGGAGGAACAAGCAAGCTGCGTGAGAGAGGTCAGGCCTGGCTCACTTCCAGGTATATGCACAGCGCTTCGTTAACTTATGGAACTCACCGCCACAAGACTTGGCCATGGCTGAGATGGCTTTAAAAGGGACAGATTCACGGAGGAAGATCAGTCTATGGCTGGCTACTGGCCACAAAGACTAGATGGAGCCCCTGGTTCCAGATTCTGGAGCACAAGCCGTACTTGGAAGTATCTGGTTGCCTGCTGGAATCAAAACCGACACTTCCAAGTGAAGGGTTCAGGCGAGGGGCCAGTGGGCCAAATCACACCTCATGGACGGTGCCACCTGGACCCCACTGTTGCCATGCTAGAGGCTTGGAGAAAACGGCACCTGCATCAACAGAATCCTCCCTCTCCTGCAGCCCTCCCGTCTTGTGTCAGAGGGAGGGGCCAGGCAGAGCCCCCGCCCCACGCGGCCTGCATTTGGCTCCTCCTCCCAGAACAGCTTCCATTAGCACCCATCCCACTCAGTCATGCTGACAACTATGTGATATTCTGGGTTCGCCTATTTATCTCTTCTATCAGGTGTAAAATAATGGCCTACAACCCAAGTCAGGGATAGGCTGCCGGCTTCCCTCCAGCTACGGCTCCCATAAGCCCCAGCCAACGTGGCCAATGGACAGGGATTATAGGAGTTTCCCCTCCAGATGTTTTGGACTACGCTAGGTTGCCTGCCCCTGATCTAAGTAGACCCCGCCTTCCCTGACTTGGTGCCTTCCAGGTGTTTTGGACTTCCAACCTCCATCAGCCCCAGCCAGCAGGGGCAATGGTCAGGAATGCTGGGAGTTGCAATCCAAAACATCTGGCGGGCACCAGATTGGGGAAGGCCGAAGCAGACGATTGCAAGCTGCTGTGAGGGCCTTGGCAGGAAGGCGGAGTATGGATGCAGCGAAGAAACCAACCAGTGCTTGCTAGTGGTGCATTTGAAGGGAGCCGGGCTGAAATCCTGGCCTGTCTCGCTTTGCTCCCAAAGGCAGCACCAGATGAGGGGGCGGTGAGTGTCCCCACCCCATTGCTGAACTCCTGTGGCAACTTGAAAGGCACTTTTCACATACTAATAACTGAATCACAAACCGGACATTAAAACAAGCGGTGCTAATATGTTTAGGACAGGAATGTTTATACACAACTGCTTCTCCTGCAGGAATCTAATAGCTGACCCTTCCCCGTACAGTTGGCCTCTTCTGTCACCGTCACCCCCAATATATTTTGCTGGTGGTGGCAAGTTTATACTCCCCTCCCGACTCGCCCACCCCAAACTGGAACTCCTGGACAGATACAGTGCAATCGTGTGCATGTTTACTCAGAAGTAAATCCCACCAAGTCCAGCGGAGCTTACTCCCAGAGAAGTGCGTTTAGAAGATTGCAGCCGAGGTTTCCAGAAGTTTAAAAGCTTTCAGGCTGCTACATAAAACAGTATGAAAACTTGCACTTTGCAAGAAAGAACGAAGGGAAGGAACAAACGAAGGAAAGAAAAAGCATACACAGAAATAACAGTAGCATCAAGGGGCAGAATGAACAAAAGAGGATTCATTTACAGTGCCAGTTTTATTTGGCATAACAGGTATTAACAGGAAGACACCAGAAGAAAAGGAGTTCGGTGTAGACGGAACAGAGCACGCTCGGCGACGGCCAATCGTGCAAATTAAAGGCGTCTGCCGTCTCCCATCCTCCATAACCTGCCAAATGACGACATCACTGTAATAGGCTTATAGAATAAGCTACATTTTACACCTTAATCTGGTTCTGTCGTGGTTGAAATGGGAGAGGTTTTCCCGTTACAGAAGACTCATTCCCTGCCCAATTGCAATCCAGTGTGACTCTAAAAGCTGGCACACTTGGTCCCCCAGAACAGGTTGGTCCAATTAAAACAGTGATAGCCTGGCATTGTTGTAGAGCAAAATTATCTTGCCATGGCTGAGTTGGGATAGAACAGAAGGCAGTTCTAACCAAAATGGGGGGTACAGGGGAGGCGGCCGGGGAGAGGCACCGAGAACGTCGTATGTTACCCTGAGCTTTTGGAGGAAGGATGGGATATTAGTGTAATAAATTCATTTACATTAAGGAGGAGGAGAAGAAAAACACGAGTTACTCAAACTCCCATCAGCCCCCGGGCAGCATGGCCAATAGTCAGGAGTAATGGGAGTTGTAGTCCAACAAGATCTGGAGGGTCACAGGCTCACTACACGTGGTAGAAGAGTATGCCACATTTATTCATTATATTTATGCCCCGCTTTTTTTCCTGCAAGGAACCCAAGCTGGCTTACACGATCCTCCTCCTCCTCTCCGTTTTATCCTCACACAACAACCCTGTGAGGTAGGTTAGGCTAAGAGTCAGGGACTGGCCCAAAGTCACCCAGTGAGTTTCATGGCCGAGCAGGGACTAGAACCCGGATCTCCCGAGTCCCAGCCCAACACTCTCACCGCTACACCGGCTCTCTATTGAGAGCTACACTGACTTTTTTAACGGGGCAGGGGTGGGGCGGAGACGAAGACCAACGTGAACATTTGCAGCCCCATTGGCAGAGCCTAAAAATCACAGGCAGGCTAATATTTAAAGTTTATTCTATTAAATTTAACTGTGGTTTCCTCATTTTGTCATTTCATCCCTGTGCCCTTGGCCGGAAAACTGGAAGTTGGGAGCAGGTTGACCTCTTCGTGACTGATCGGGTAAATCCTGTCGGCCTAGTTTTGGCTTTCATCTCTATGTGTAAAAGGCCTAGAGCAGCCTTCTTCAACCTGGTGCCCTCCAGATGTGTTGGGACTACAACTCCCAGCATCCCCAGGCAGGACATGCTGGTTGGGGGATGATGGGCAGTATAGTCTACAAAATCAGCAGGGTGCCGCAGTGTTAGGGAAGACTGGCCTACAGACTTACTGTTAAAAGAAAAATAACAAAACCAGAAAAGTCAGAGAGAGAGCTTCAACTATCCCCTCTCTGTCTATAAACCCTACAGCAGAGGCTGACCCTATAACTCTGACGTTCTTACATTTTAAAGCAGCACTCATCCAGCACCCTTAAAACTGGGGAACACAAAATGGCTGATGCGTATTTCACAAAACTCAGTGCCGCTTCCTGCTTGGGAATACTGCGACGTGCTCTCCGTGCAAAACATACTCGTCCTTTGTCTGGCCCACGCCTTCCTGCTCATACGGATTTGACAGAAGCTGAGCCGGATCCGCCGAAGCACAGAGAATTTACGTCCATGTGCATCTCCTTGAAAAATGGAAGATGTTGGCCCCACCAGCCAACGCCACCACCACCACCACCACCTTAATGAGACCCCAGAAAGCGGGGGACGGTTCCTCGATCGATCGGAATGGCTACTGTGATCTCCGGAAGTAAGCCTCTATCTCTTCCAGGGTCTTCCCTTTTGTTTCGGGGACGCAGAATATGGTAAAGAACACGTTGAGGACACAGGTGGCGGAGAACAGCCAGAAAGTACCGTATGGCGTTACGAGTACCTGAAAGAGAAAGAGAGAGAAACAGGATTAAAAGCAGAGGCCGGGGGCTTGGCCTCTAACAGACCTCATCCAGGTGTTCAGTTTATGTCTGCACTGTAGCCATTCAAGATGGTGGTTGGGGGCTCACATAATGTTAACGTTTCACAATGCGAAAGGTATCCCTGCCCACAGAAAGCCAGCATGCCAGGGAGATGGTTCAGGTCCGTTCATTTTGATTGTTCAGCCTCTGCAAAACTCCAGGAAAAATAAAATCTAAAAAATGAATAAATCGGAGAGTAAATCAGCCTTCCAAAACGTGGCACCCTCCAGTTGTTTTGGACTTCAGCTCCAGTCAGCATGGCCAATGGTCAGGAACGATGGGTGTTGTAGTCCAAAACAACCCATCAGGAGGGCAGCAGGTTGGGGAAGGTTAGGGTAGACTACACCAGATTCCTTTAAAAAGGCAGTTTCATATTTTTTCATATATATTTTAAACATTTTTAGACTGCTTTTTCCAAATAGCTCAAAGCGGCTAACAACAAAGCAACACAGAAAATAATATTTATTAAGACATAGGACAAAACGGGGGGGGGGGGGGGGGATTGAAAAGAAAGCCAGAAAGAAAAGCTGCACCATTCTCTCCCTTTGCTCCTGAATCCCCCGTGGTTTATGGCTAGGGCAAAGTCTTACAAACCATGTTTCTGCGATGCTTGCTTACCATGAGGTCATGGAACCCCTTGGTGATCAGAAAGGCCATGAGCCAGTTTGTTAAAACGCAGGCACCGCTGGCAACACCTCGGGCTCGGAGAGGGAATATTTCGGACATCAACAGCCACGGGATCGGGCCCCATCCCAAGGCAAAGCCTGCAGGTTGCAAAGGAAGGAGGATTTGTTCTGAACTGAACAGGGACGTCTATGAACAGCCAATCCTACTTAGCAGCTACAATAACGTAGCACAGGGGGGGGCGACCTGGAGCCCGAGGGCTGTGTGCAGCCATTGGCCTGATTTCAAAAGCCGTTTGAAAGCCATCAGTTCAGATTTCTAGCAAGAGCTGATCTGCTTTCTCCACAGGCAGCCCTCTAGGCAGGGAAGGGAAGGAGGAGGAGGAGAGACAAAAGGGGGCGGGAGAGACAAAAGGGGGCGGGAGAGACAAAAGGGGGCGGGAGAGACAAAAGGGGGCGGGAGAGAAAGTGGTGGCTCCACCCACTTCTGCTCTGGCCCTGCCCACTACTGGTTTCAGCTTCACCCACCACAAGCATGTGGCCCACGTCAGATTACCCCCTTGCGCCCTCGACAGAGAAAAGGTTCCCCACCCTGCTCAAAGGACCTGTTTTAAGGGGTCCACTCTTGAGCAAGGCAGGAGTCCTACGTTCAGGAACTGCAACGGGGACAGGCATTGTTGGGCATCTGCCCAGGCCCAAACCTCAACAGGGGCCCACTCCCAACTCCTAAAGCCCCCCCCCCCGACTCTGCTAGTATTCCTTGCTGCCACTATCTGTTCACCTGCCCTCTCCGAGAGAGCAAACAGCGACGGGAACTAGGGGAGGAAGCGGCAGCCTCTGCTTGCCTTGCAGCCTCTTTCTGGGCAATGGTACGGATTGGGCCCAAACGGAGAGGGTAAGCGAATGGGCAAAGCAACAGTGAGGAGGAGGTGGCGGCAAGGGAGCCTGGATGGCATCTTCAAAAGGGACCCCTAGAACCTGGAGCAGACACTGTCTATACTCCACAGCCACTAGACTCCAATAAGCAGATCACAACATTCAGCCTCAAAGATGCCTGTGGAGGAGGAGCAGGAACCGCAGGCTCTCAGCACAGGTACTTCCCAGGTCCTGTGTCAGCTGCCCCAGTGGAGTAAAAATTCTGACATGGCTTGGGAAGTCAAAATGAATGGGACCTTCTAACCAAGACGGCTCGGAAGCCCGGGAAAGGCCCCAGAAGGCCAGAGCGGTGCTTCCTGAGGTCCAGTCGCCCCGCACGGCCCTCACTGACCCATGATGAAGAGACCCACACTCAGCAGCGCCAGCCACGCGAGGCCGTGTTCTTCTGCGACAAGCGTAAGGCTCGGAGTGGAGTTCAGCACCTTGACGTGGGAGGCGTTGCCCGGGCTCGGGAGTGCCATTTTGAAATACATCCCGAACACAGCAGCGCTGGCAGCCATGATGAATCCTGGGAAAGACGAGAGAGAAAAGTATACTTATTTGTATTGTTTGGGAAGCTCAAAAACTTCCCAAACAAGATTTTCACCTGTTGGCCATCGAATTTGGGCCGCATTAATAGAAGTATTGCTTCCAAATCGCGGGAAGTACTAGTTCCCCTCTACTCAGTACTGGTTAGGCCTCATCTTGAGTACTGCGTCCAGTTCTGGGCACCACACTTTAAGAAGGATGTAGACAAACTGGAGAGGGTTCAGAGGAGGGCAACAAGGATGATAAAGGGACTGGAAACAAGGCCCTATGAGGAGAGACTGAAAGAACTGGGCATGTTTAGCCTTCAGGAGAGGAGACTGAGGGGAGATATGATAGCGCTCTTCCAGTACTTGAAGGGTTGTCACACAGAGGAGGGCCAGGATCTCTTCTCGATCATCCCAGTTTGCAGGACATGGAATAATGGGCTCAAGTTACAGGAACCCAGATTCCACCTGGACATCAGGAAAAATTTCCTGACCGTTAGAGCAATACAACGCAACCAACTACCTAGGGAGGTGGCGGGCTCCCGCACTCTGGAGGCATTCAAGGTGCAGCTGGACAGCCACCTGTCAGGGATGCTTTCACTTGGATTCCTGCGTTGAGCAGGGGGTTGGACTCGATGGCCTTGTAGCCCCCTTCCGACTCTACTATTCTATGATTCCATGAATTCCACCAGGGAATTGTTGCATCCTTTACTTAGATGGGTTTATCACTCCCTCACAGCTCAAGTAATACCTCAGTCACTATTTCCAGAGGGGGACCAGCCGCGTTAGCCAAAACAGTGAAGAGTCCTGTGGCGCAGGCACGTGCGTTATGACACGGAAGCTTTTGTGCCCACTTCACCACATGGAAAGGGAAGCCATCCTGCGTTGGCAGGGGTGCGGTGGAGGGGGAAACACATCGGAGCGCAGCCCCAGGGCTCTTTTCAGCACAAGAGCAAGGACATCGCCTGCCCGAGCACTCTTCAAATCCCTGAAGGGGTTTGTCACATGGAAGAGGGCAAAGGCGTGTTCTCTGCTGCCCCAGGGGGGACTGAAGGAGTTGAGGCTACAGGAGGGGAGATTTCGGTAGGACATTAGGAGAAAGGTCCTGACGGTAAGAGAGGTTTGACACTGGAACCGATGGCCTAGAGGGGCGGTGGGCTCTCCCACGCTGGAGGACAGCCATTTGGCGGGGGTGTTCTACCCCCCGGATTTCCTACACTGAGCAGGGGGAGGTGGACTAGACGACCTACAAAGGGGGTGGGGGACCTGCACCTCCCCACATGATGTTGCACTCCAACTCCCATCAGCCCCAGCCAGCATGGCCAATAGTCCAGCAACATCTGGAGGGCCACAGCTCCCCGACCCCTGGCCTACAAGGTTCCCTCCAATTCTATGATGCTATGAGCCTTGCATCTGCCTATGCTGCCTAGGCTCGTAAGGCATCCCCAATCGATGAATGAAGCAACACTCCCCAAGCCTTTGGGACACAGAGAGCTAGTTATTTCAGCAAGAAAAGCCTGCCTCTCCAGAAATCCACTGGAAGAGTATATTTTATTTATTTATTTATTATATTTATACCCCACCTTTTTTCCTGCAAGGAACTCAAGGCGGCTTACATAATCCTCCTCCTCCTCCTCTCCATTTTATCCTCACAACAACCCTGTGAGGTAGGTTAGGCTGAGAGTCAGTCACTGGCCCAAAGTCACCCAGTGAGCTTCATGGCCAAGCGGGGACTAGAACCTGGATCTCCTGAGTCCCAGTCCCAACACTCTCACCACTATCGCAATTGTTCTTGGTGCCCCACATTAAATGAACCTGTCACTGAGGGGCCTAGCATCCAAAGCTTGATACGGGAGGGTTGAGCAGTACCTGAGATGACCAGGAGGATTTTTCGTCCTGCTCTATCTATAATAAGAGCAGCCACCGCTGTGAAAAAGACTTGGATGGAGCCCACGATGACAGAAGCAGCGCTACTGTTCTGAGAAACACAAGAGAGAAAGAAGTCCCATGAAGCATTTTGTGCCATTAGGAAGAACAATAGAAAAATAATCAGTTTTTTAAAATTGGATCGGTTTCAATCCCTGCCCCTTTCTGTAAGCTCAACATAATTTCCACCACAATCCTACACATGCGAGTTCAGAGGAGGGCAACAAAGATGATTAAGAGACTAGAAACAAGGCCCTATGAGGAGAGACTGAAAGAACTGGGCATGTTTAGCCTTCAGAAGAGGAGACTGAGGGGGAGATATGATAACACTCTTGCAGTACTTGAAGGGTTGTCACACAGAGGAGGGCCAGGATCTCTTCTCAGTCATCCCAGTTGCAATAAGACAATGGAACCAATGACCTAGGGAGGTGGTGGGCTCTCCCACTCTGGAGGCATTCAAGGTGCAGCTGGACAGCCATCTGTCAGGGATGCTTTGACTTGGATTCCTGCATTGAGCAGCGGGTTGGACTCGATGGCCTTATAGGCCCCTTCCAACTCTACTTTTCTATGATTCAGCAACCTGTCCCACTGTGTTCAATGGGGCTTACTCCCAGGTAGATCTGCACACCAGACTGCAGCTCCACAACATTAAAAATGAACAGCACAGATTAAACGCACGCACAAAGCTTTACCTGCATTGTTATTCAGTTGCCTTTTAAAGCTTGAGGACAGAATATTAATTTTATTATAAAAGGTATATCCCTCCCTTTCAAAATCACAGAGCCTCATAGATCATCAAGTCCAGGGGTGAGCAGAAGGTAGATAGCTGGAAGATAGCTGGTGATTTGATGTAGATCAGCAAAGATTTCTGACTCCCACTAGTTTCACAACGGGAACAGCAAAACAACTCTGAAATGACTCAACAAAATGTGTGGTAGGACTGTGAGCTCAGTCCAGTTCTGGAACTCAGAACAGGTTCCTGGGCTCAAGAATCCTTCCATTTTGAATGTATGTCTTTTGCACCTGGCTCTGGTTGGTGGGTCTCAGGGTTCTGGTTCAAAACGAAGTCTGAAGTCTGCCCACCCAATGCAGGACATCTGCTGCGGCAGCATTCCAGATAGGCCGCAATCCAGAAAACCACTAGAAACCAACTTCCTGATGGTACAAGCTGCTCGACGGTGACAGTTCCCGATGCTTAGTCGAAATCCCCTTTGTTGCCATTTGAACCTGGTCGGCTTGGATCCTATTCTCTGGAGCAACAGAGAACAAATTTTCTCTGTCTTCTGTGTCTGAAGAAGGCTATCCTATCACCTCTTAATAGTCTCTTCTCTTCTGTACCCAACTCATTCAAGACCACAGGATGTGGTCTCCAGGTCCTTCACCATCTTTGTTACCCATCTCCGGATGGACAGTTTAAGACACGTTTCTAGAAGGAACACGTTCCGTATCATGAGCCTCATCATAGTACAGGAACCGTGGCTCAGTGGTAGAATCACAGAGTTGGTAGAGCATCTGCTTTGCATACAGAAGGTCCCAGGTTCAATCCCCAGCAACTCTAGGTGGGGCTGGGGGAAGACTCCTGCCTGAAACCCTGGCGAGTCATTGCAGATAGTCAGTGTTGACAATTACTGCGTTAGATGGACCAATGGACCGACTCAGTAGAAGGCAGCTTCCTGTGATCCTGTGTACAAGCCAGGCTACTTCTGACCTGAGGAATGATCTGCAAACACCGGGCTGCATCCAAGCAGAGATGACTTCCATCCAAGCAGAGATTTACTTATTATTTATTTATTACATTTATACCCCGCCTTTTTTCCTGCAAGGAACTCAAGGCGGCTTACATAATCCTCCTCTCCATTTTAACCTCACATGGCCTCCAAAGTGACAACCCATGACAGGTCTTGCATGCAACCCATAGACAAGGTCTATAAAAACCAGCAGTTGAGTGAGAGAAACCCAAAGTGCTTCTGAAGCAACCTCTTTCATAACCGCAGCCAAATCCTTGAGCAAAGGCCTCCACTGGTTTTCACCAGGTGGGCAACATTCGCTCTCCGCCTGGCCCACAAGGCACAGCTCTCACGCACCTGAGCGCATCTGACGCTTGGTGGGGATAGACAACTAGCAGCCACCGGCTCACCTTGAAGTTGGCCTCCTCGAATATGCTTTCCGCATAAAACATGATTGCATTGATCCCCGACACTTGCTGGAAGACCATCATGGTGACGCCAATGAGGAACGGCTTGTAAATGGAGGGGTTCTTGAACTCGGCGATGCTCAGCTCCTGCTGCAGAGGGAGAGTCAAACAACATTTCAACGTTTGGCGGCATGCGAAGAAAGAAGAGCGATGGTTGAGAGAAGGTGGAACCAGGACCTGCAACAAAATGTTGCAGTGCGAAGTGCATCCTGCTCAGGATTCCAGCCTCCCCACTCCAGTCCCGCTATGGTTTTCTGTTCCACACCCCTGCCCCAACAGCCATTCAGTAATTCTGTGGCTATTGAGCATGCTCAGTGCTCATAGGCCTGTTTTGGGGGGCCCTACTACACCTCTTAGGGTTTGTTCATTTTCCCTAAAACTTTTTTTTTTTTTTTTGCATTTCTGCAAATTTTGGGGTTCCCCCAGTCCTACTGATACTTCCCTCTTCTGTATGTGGGGTGCCATTATGGCAACATTCACAACCGCCCTCATAGCCCTGAACATCAGAAATGAATGAAGCTGCAGGCAATCAAACAAGGGTGCTCATAAAAACCAGTGCCCCTGATGGGTGACTCACAAGTAGACACAGATCAGGCAGGACCTGCGCCCCGAAACATCCATCTCTGCTGCTGCCTCCCCCTTTCCTTGTCCCCAAAAAGGACCACCAAACTCATCCAGGGCAGCTGAGCATCTGTGTGTTTTTTATACACTGGGAGCCAGTGTGGCATAGTGGTGAGAGTGTGGGACTGGGACTCGGGAGATCCAGGTTCTAGTCCCCGCTCGGCCATGAAACTCACTGGGTGACTTTGGGCCAGTCACTGCCTCTCAGCCTAACCTACCTCACAGGGTTGTTGTGAGGATAAAATGGAGAGGAGGAGGAGGATTATGTAAGCCGCCTTGGGTTCCTTGCAGGAAAAAAGGCGGGGTATGAATATAATAAATAAAAAAGGCATGCTCACAAGCCTTAAGAGGAAAGTTTGAAGGAACAGGACAAGTTTAACTTGGAGAAGACTTTTTTTTGGGGGGGAGGGTAATGATCACCCTCCTCAAATGCCTGTCACATAGGAGAGGGCAAAGAATTGTTCTCTGCTGTCCTGGAAGGCAGGGCGAGATCGAATGTGCTAAAATTCGAGGAGGGTAGATTTCAGTAGAACATTAGAAGAAACGTCTTGGCAATAAGAGTTGGGAGGTCTCCCTCTTCAAGCACAGGAACACAGGGTCCATAGCATAGCTGGCTGGGGCATGCTGGGAGTTGTAGGCCTTTTTTCCATCTAAACTTGCATAGGATTGCACCCTTAAGAATGTAAGAAGGGCCAGGCTAGATCAAAGCAACGGTCCATCAAGTCCAGCATTCTGATCACGTAGTGGCCAAATAATTATTGTTCACTATGTATTATCATGATTTATTATGGTTCCCCGGATGCCTTCCCACCCCGAGAACACACGGCCCCGTTCCTTCACCTGGTCGCCTGCGTTGGCTTCGATCTCCCTGCATTCCCACTCGTGGTCCACCAAGGGCCCCCGCAGGAACTGTAGAGCGGCGATGGCTTCCGCCTGCTGATTCCGGCCCAGCAGGAAACGCGGCGTCTCGGGCATGAACGCCATGAGCCCCAGCATGAAGCAGGGCGGGACGGAGCACAGCACCGCCAGCCAGCGCCAGCCCAGCCCCATGCCTGGAGGGAGGAACACAAAAACAGCAGCCCTTCTTAGGCTGACAGGCATAATAAAAAGCACAGGATGTGGCCCGATTTAATGGTCTAACGGTGTGCACTAGGGATAGATAAGCAGCCCAAACAAAAAATTCAGTGGGTGGCATACCTGCTAGGTAAGATCCCAAGATGCCTGTCACCACCATCAGCTGAACACATGAACCGAGCATCCCTCGAATCTTGGAGTGAGCTATTTCAGAAATGTATACCTAAGGACACAGAAGCAGGAAGAGTGTTATATACACAAGGCAGTCCAAATGGGGTGGGAGAGGAAGAATCGGAGGCAGAAGAGCAGCCGAACCCAAAGCCCTGGCATCTCCAGAATAATAATAATAATAATAATAATAATAATAATAATAATAATAATAATAATAATAATTATTATTATTATTGATGATGATGATGATGATGATGATGATGATGATGATTGATGATGATGTAGTAGAGGAAGTAAAAACCCCTTCTCTGTCCGAGACCCAGAGAGCTGTTGTCAGTCAGAGTGGGGTCCCCAACCTTTTTGAGACAGTGGGCACATTTGGAATTTTGAGATTGCATTGTGGGTGCTCTCACAAAATGGCTGCCACGATGGGTCCCACCAGGCACAAAACGCCCATTTCCCAGAAGGCAAACGGTGAGGCTAACAGAGACAACATCCACCAGGCTAAGAAAAGAGCAATTTGCCCAAGAGACTAAGTACAAGGCAGAGGTGAGGTCCGAGTTCCAAACCGCTCTTTTGAACCCACAGTTTCCTGCCCCGACACCCATTTCAACAGAAGGCAAACTGGTGATACTCAGACCCAGACACACACAGAGCATGGGCAAAGCGCCTCCCCTCTCTCCCCTCGGCCTCCCAGGATGTTCCCTACTATCTCCTCCAGCTTGCCTTTCTCTCTTTCCTGGGCAGCAAGGCACACTTCAGAACAAAGCACGGGGCTGCAGCAAATGAAGATGGTGCTAGAGGCCAGCACCTCACGCTGCAGCATGCCAGCCTCCCAGTTAGAAAATACTTAAAAAAACAAAAGCAAAATCCAGAGGGGCAGGGGACCACGTGAACACCCACAGCGGTGTCGGCGGGCACTTTGGTCCCAAGAGCACAACGCTGGGGGCCCCAGGAGTAGGCAACCCCTGGCTAAATAGATGAATAGTCTGACTCAGTAGAAGGCAGCTTGGCTCTTTTTCCTGGAGAACCGCAGCAAGAAAGAGCAGTGCAGGTTGGCTCTTACCGGAACCACCAAGGACGTGACACCGCTGGCCAGGCCGCACAGCAGCCGGCCCACATAAAGCATCCAGATGTTCTGAGCCGAAATGATGGTCAAAAAGCCAAAAACGTACGGCACCGCGCAGAGCATCAGGCTAAGCTTCCGGCCAACTATATCCACAACGTATCCTCCCAGAATCCCACCAGCCGCAGCGCCCAAAGTGACGACAGACTGTGAAAAAGAAAAGAAAAGAAAGGAGAGAAACACAGAAAAGGGCAGCTGCACAAAAGGGAAACTGAAGCAAAAACTACCATGAGTGAACAGTGTCTGACGGGCAATCTGACCTAGACTGTAAGTCCCTTGCTGAGAGAGGGTGACTGGCCCAAGGTCACCCACAGTGCTTTGTGGCGAAGTGGGGATTTGAACACAGGTCTCCTCAGTCCTAGCCCAACTCTCTTAACCATTACACCACGCCGGCAGGCAGTAGGACTGAAGGAATCAGAGGTCTGAAAGGCCCAGAGAAGCAGATTCGGGTTCGCTGGCTAGGCCTCAAAGCCCCGGGATGGAGAGGCCAGGAGTTTTGGGGTGGGGTGTCCAAAGTGTAAAAACCGTACCAGTACCTCGGTCCACACCACCGTCTCACTGTGCCCAGAGCATCCGAGAAGGCCTAAGGCCTATTCCCCATTCCCACAGCCTTCGCCTTTCAAGTGAAGCACGCCTTCTCTGCAGGCAATCCAAATCCTAGAGAGCCAGGACAGTGCCAAACCGCTGCCTCCAATCGAGCCGGAGTGGGGGGGGGGTGCCCTGTTTATGGAGCGCTCTCCCCAGGGACGCTCACCAAACTGAATGACCTTTGGGGTGCTAGGCAGGGACCTTTCTACTGAGCCAGGGCTTTAAAAAATGTTCAGTTCTGACTAATGCTACCTGCCGGTTATTATTTTTTTATCGGCTCTGCTGCTTTAGCACTGCGTTTATTTTAGCAGCAGCAGTAGCTATTCCCTCTGTTGCTGCTCTTCGGGCAGTGAGTGACCAGCCACTCTCTGGTGTGGACTCCAGGTGTGTCAGACTCTGTGGCCATGCTGGCTGGGGGTGATGGGAGTTGTAGTCCCAACACATCTGGAGGGTGCCAAGTTGGGGAAGGCTGGGGTGGACCAGTCCATGTGGGCTCCACGGATCAATGGGCTGACCTTATATAAAAGGCAGCTCCATACACATTCATGAGCTCTAGAGGAGTTGCCGAGATTTATTTTCCACCCAGAGCCCATCAGCCTGTCGCGTTTGCCCGTCCATCGGTGCCTTACCCCAAACCAAGAGGCTTGGCTGTCTTCCAGCCTTAATGCCGGGTCGCTGCTCTTTTTCAGGCTCGGAATGGCCGGCGAGCTGTAGCCAAGGACGAAGCCGAAACTTAGCGGACCCAGCACAGCAGCAAATGTTGCCAGGTAGACATTCCGGTTTTGGACCTTGCTGCAGGAGAAGCGAGAATGAGGCAAAAGAAGAAGAGAAACTGCCCCTCTCAGCAGACTCACAGCTAAGCAAAGTTCCCCCTCCCCCACATTTTCATGTTGGAGCTTGGGAATGAACACGGGTGCAAGTGGATCCGTGCAGCGTCTCCCCTCCCACCAAGGCACACTCGTAGCTGAAAAACTGGAGGCACAAATATTTATTAAGCACCCATAAGCAGGTTTGTGTTCTCAGCCTGTGCTAAGCAAAATTACAATCCCAATTCTACGGCAAGAGAAGCTGTGCGAAGTTGTGCAAAATGAGCATCCATAAACATTTACCCATTTGCAGAATTCCTTCTATGTCGCATAATTTTCCCTGGCTTTGCTTGGCTAGTCATGGGGAGTGGCACTGATGCCCCCACCCCTCAGCAACCTCTCTGGGCCCTGAGATTTCAGCAGCCCCCACCCCAAGAAGCAGGCTCACACACCTCAGATAAATCTCCAGTTGAGAGGGTCTTTCGGCAGCAGGCAGTTCTACTTCCGCTGCAGTGCCCAAAAGGGGTCTGGATTCCTCGGAAGCCATCTATCCCTGTCCGCAAACCCGAAGGAGAATGCAGCGCTGTCCCGGCAGTCTTGGTCCTAAGCCTTGAGAGCGTTAAAAAGAGAAAGATCATGAGCAGGAAGAGGCAAAAGAAAGTCTTGTGACTTCAAACTGTTTTGCTTCCTCAGCCATAAGCTGCAGCTTTCCCTTTTAAAAGACGACCAAAGTTGCAGCTGACCAAGCTTTTTCATCCAGAAACCCACCCACCCCCACAAAACACCCAAAGAAGCAAGGATGCATTTGAATTTGTTAAAAGCTTTCGTCAGGCTGGCTGTTAAGCAAAACACACACACACACACACAACGCCAGGGTGGGGGGAAAGAGGGCAAAGACCTTTGTAAGGCAAATCTAAGGTGTGGCCACTTTGGAATGTAGCACATACTAGTTCTGGTCGCCCTGTCTAAAAAGAAACAGATATCGCAGAGCTAGGAAAGATGCAGAAAGGGGGAACTAAAACAGCCATGGAGGTGAAGTACTTTCCCTTTAGGGGAAAGCTAATGAGTTGGGGGATTTTTTAGTTTAGAAAAAAGATGAATTGCGGCGGGGGTGGGGGGATACGATAGAGGTTCACAAAATTAAGCATGGTGTGGAGAAAGTGGAGAGGGGGAGGCGCTTCCCCCACCCACCCTTAACACTAAAACTCAAGAGTCACTGTGGCATAACCCCACAATTCATCATCATCATCATCATCATCATCATCATCATCATCATCATCATCATCAGGCGATCACTCAGGGACGGTCACCTTATTGATTTTCTGATAGTCCACACAGAACCGCACCCCCCCCCCAATCTTTTTTGGCCACCCGGACAATCGGGGAGGACCATGGGCTAGAACTAGGAACGATCACCCCTAGGTCTAACATGGCTTTGACTTCTTCTGCAATGACTTGAGCGTGGGGTCCCACCGCCCGGTATGGCAGAGATTGCAGAGGGGGGCTGTCACCCCGTTTGAATGGTGTGCTGGATGAGTGGGGTCCGCCCGGGGCGGTCTGAGAACATGGTCTCAAATTCATCCAGCACCGAGTAATGTACAAAAAGGAGATTTTAAAAAGGAGGAAATTCTAAAGAAGATTGTGTAGACTCTAGCAATGGGTCCGTAAGTGACTGTGGAGGCCAATTCTAGATCCACACAGCTTCCCACAGTGAGGACACAGGTTACCAGATGGAACCCCACAATTCAGTTCCCTGGTGTATGTCTGCATTCGTATGTTTAGTGTGTCTAGAATGTTGAACCGAGTGGGTGTGGTTTGTGATGTCTTGGAAAGGGTGGGGGGAGGAGTATATAAGGAGTGTTTGAGTGATGTCTGAGTTAGTTAAGAAGTAGAGTGTGAGTTGAGTGTTATAGGGAGTGTGGAGTTGAGTTAGAGAGTTTTAGGTGGTTGGAGTTAGTGTGATATGGGAGAGTGTTTGTAGTGTGTGGGGAGAGTTGGGAGTTGGGGAGTTAGGTTAGTTACAAAATGTTTGGTGTAGGCAGGTTTATTTTCTGGAACTAAGATTTTGAGAATTAAATTAAACTTACTTTTATTTTGTTTGCTATCCAAATCCTACGTGTCAGCTTGGCATTATTACCTGCTTTACTTTTAAATCTACACACACACCTTTGTACCCATAGCATCATAAATTTAAGCTAGATCCTTAATAACCAGCATTAATCTTTTCCCTCATTAGTAGGGGAAAGGTTTCATTTGACCCTCTTCCTCAGGTTTTCAAGTGTTGATGCTTGGCCTGAGAAGGGTTTATGCGTCTGGTTCTAAAGTGAAAAGGGCCGTGTCGTCGCAGTCACCCCCCCAATGAAATTGATGGGCAGTAGATTCGGGGCAAAAGATACAGGATATGGCCTTCACTGAATGCATATTGAATCGATGGAACTCCCAGCTGTGAGATGTGACGTTTGGGTAGCTTTAAGAAGGGCTTTAGGCAGATGCACGGAGGTCGGGTTCAGCAATAGCTACTGGTCATGGTAGCTAAATGGAACCTCCATGTTCAAAGGAAGCATACCTCCGAACGCCAGTTGCTCGGGAGCAAGGAATACTTCTAAAAATTTAAAGGCAGAAGCGTGTACTTCCCTTACATTGTTTAAATTTAAGAGAAAAAAAAACACAGGTACTGAAAACTGTTGACACACTAATTAATTTTAGCTACCCGAATAACTGTGCATGATATGCTGACAATGCTCCAAGTGCCTGGAGGCAGTGGGGGGCTGGATGGGAAGGAACATGCTGAAACTGAACCCCGACAAAACCGAGGTACTACTGGTGGGAGACAAGAGGAGGTTAGGGGATGTGGACCTGGTGCTGAATGGGGTGCATTTACCCCTGAAGGACCAGGTCCACAGCTTGGGGGTCATTCAGACTCCCAGCTGTCCATGGAGGCTCAGGTGTTAGCTGTGAGCTGGGCGGCGCTGTATCAACTCCACCTGATACGGCAGCTGCACCCCTACCTTCCTAATCATCTGGTCCCTATCAGTGGTTCATGCCTTGGTCTCCTCTCACCTTGACTACTGTAATGCTGCTCTACGTGGGGTTACCCTGGAAGTTGGTGCAGAAGCTAGAGCTGGTACAGGAACGTGGCGGCTCACCTCGTTAAAGGCAGCCGCCGGCACGATCACATCCCTCCGGTGCTCAAGGGGCTGCACTGACTACCAGTTAGTTTGCCGAGCCGAATTCAAGGTGTTGGTTTTGACCTTCAGAACCCTATATGGCTCTGGTCCAGCTTATCTCAAGGAGCGTCCTCCAGCAACATCAAGTTTTATTTTATTTTATTCCAATTAAAAATGCCTACATAATATAACATTTAAATCACATTAAAGGTGCTAGGGACAGTGCTGGGAAGGATCCCTACCCGAGAGGCCAGGAGGCCTGCTGCAAGGCTAGGCTTTCCCATCCCGGTGCCCTCCAGGCGGGCACCAGTTTGGGGGAGGCAGGCTGGAAGAGACGATACCGGGCTTAGATGGAGAAACAGCCTGACTGGCTTCATCGGAAGCATCCAAAATTAGCAATATTAGGAGTAGAAAAAGCCAAGTCTTCTAGCTGAAATCGGGGCACAAGTGGAGGCGGCCAGGAGGCCGGGCCGGCACAAACTCACCTTCCCCTCCCTTTTCATCTGAGGTCCAAATGGCTGCTTCTCACGACCAAATCAAAGCCAAACTATTGCTATCTCCAGGATCAGCGGCAAGCCGGAACCAAAGGAAAATACGGCTATAATTTCGGCAGGGAAGCAAAAATAACACCGGACCGGAAGCTCAGCGGATTAAATATGCCCCTTATCGCTACTTCCGGCTGGTTCCCTCTAATCTAGACAAAAGGGACCGATGGCTCTTTGACACTATTCGAGTCACAAGAGATAGAAATGTAGAGTCACACACCGTTACAGAACTTATGGGGTACTTCTGGGGTCAAATTGAAGTGGTTTCCCAATGCCATAGGGAGGACCTTTGGGACAGAGCGGCACCACTGTGGGAGAATAATAATATCCAACGGCGGCTTTCAAATTCTTAACGGATGATCAGGCGCAACACGGAGGACGCTGACGCTTTACTTTTCTACCTCTAGGGGTGTCTTTCCTTCGCTCGAAGACCGCCGTTTCCGGATACGGGCGGGAGTCATTCTCAAGCGGGAAGAGAGGAAGAAAGGCGGCGCTAGGTGATGACGTTACGTGCTCGCGCCGGAAGTGCCTGGGGTAGAGCCTTTGCTTGGACCCGGCGGCGGCAGGTTGGACCCCCCCAAAAGAGAACGTGGATGGGAGGGGGCGAGAAAAGAAGTGGGAAGGGGCGAGGGGGAGGGCATGCCCGGGGGGAGCGCAGAGAGGAGCCGGAACATCGGTGGGTTGCCATCGAGACAGCCTATAGCAAGGGGGTGGGGCCTTGAGGTGGGGGCTGATGGAGGAGCCGGCGGGGGGCTGGGCGGGATGGACTTAGGCCGTGGGGTATCCTTCCCCCAAACGGATGCCCTCCAGACGTGTTGGATTGCAAATCCCATCATCCGCAGCCAGCCTGGCCATTGGCGATGGAAGAAGTGGTGGTCTTGACACATCTGGAAGGCACCAGGTGGGGGAATGTTGCCTTGGGAGGGGCGGCTGGGGTTGGTGTGTGTTGCTGTATTTCAGGGGCGTCACGCTCGAGTGGATCGGCAGAGGGTCAGATTCTGCACCCAGTTGATGCTATGAGACTGAGCGCATAATTTGCCACATGGGCCTCTTCTTATTTTCTAGTATTGTGCTCGTCCCATGGATGTTCTCTCTGCCTTGCAAGCTTTTAAGAGGAAATTTCACATGTGAGCATGTATCCAGTTGCAGCTTTACCCTTTGCAAAGGGGTGGGGGGTGCAGAAGATTTCAGCCAGGTTTAATATGTGGCATGGGACCACGTAGTTTAAAAAGAGAAATGATCAGGTGGCAGCTGATGGGGAAGACTATCTGCCTCGGACCCTGGAGAGATGCTGCCAATCAGAGCAGCTAATATTTGGCTAGAAAGGACAACTAGTCTGACCTGATATAAAGCAGCTTTCTATATTCCATGGATACAGCATCCAGTGCATGGATTGCTTCCTAGAATTCAGTTCGTTTCAGAAACCTGAAGTGCATAAAGAACAATTTCTTGCATGCCATACATACATGTTCATAGGAGTTATGCACAGGAAAACTAGTGCTACCAGATAGAGGGATTTGCCACAGAGAAAGGTCACTGAGTGAAATGGCCACAATCCAGTGCGGATTTAATCATGCTGATCTCTGTGTTGGAATTTATTTATTTATTATATTTATACCCCACCTTTTTTCCTGCAAGGAACCCAAGGCGGCTTACATAATCATCATCCTCTCCATTTTATCCTCACAACAACCCTGTGAGGTAGGTTAGGCTGAGAGTCAGTGACTGGCCCAAAGTCACCCAGTGAGTTTCATGCCGAGCGGGGACTAGAACCCGGATCTCCCGAGTCCCAGTCCAACACTCTCACCACTACGCTACACTGGGTCTCAGTCCCAACCTACACATTCATTGGAATGTGGCCAATGAATGAATCAAGCTACTTTCTTGTCCTCTTTCAAATTCCTTGTCAAAGACCCAGCTTAAAAGAAAAACCTAACCCCCCCCCATTACCACCCCCATTGATGGCGACTCTCTGCTTTATTTGTTAATCCTTGACTTTTTCCTCTACCACATATTAATATTTACATTAGTAATCTTTCTTAAATTCTAAAAAAACAACTAATAGTGCAATCCTAGTGCCGCTAGACAGTGTCTACTCTAGACGGCCACCTGACCTCGTAGCTGGGGATTCGCGCTCAGATCCCCCTCCCCCCTTGCAGCTGGCGTGGAAGGAACCGCACCAGCTGCTTTGCCAAGGTTGTAAGAGTGACCTCAGAGAAGGGTGTTTGGGAGCGTTCCCGGGGGCAGGGAAGGGAGGAAACTGGTGCTGTTAAGATATGACATATCCTGGTAGTTCCTTAGCCTCTCTTCCCACTCTGAAGCACCACACTTAGATGGCTGAAATCAGCTGACGAAGTGCTTTGCAGAGAAAGAGGAGCGCAGAGGTGACCTTTGCCTCCATGCTCCTCTTGCCCTCCATAGGATGGCCCATAAGTCTCCCAAGTTTGGAAAGTTACAGGCATCCCCATAGGATTGCGTCGTAAGACACTGTGCAGGATGTGGAATCCTGGTGGATCCACATGGACCTATGGCCCAACTGGAGTCCACCCGTAGAAGATCCTTCAGTGTAGCAGCTCCATTTCTGTGGAATTCCCTGCCTCTGGAGATTAGGCAGGCACCAACATGGTGTTGTTTTCAGCGCCTCCTGAAAACATCTTTATTTCAGGAAGCCTTCCTTGACTAACCAGCCACGCTTTTATTGATATCCCATTTTTAACATGTGCTTTTATTCTTTTATGTGCTTTTATCTTTTTATTATTCGTCGCTTTGGAATCTGTTTAGATATGGAATGGGATCTGAATGTTGTTAATTAATTAATTAATTATAAAGCATAAGCAAAACCAACACAATGCTGCCTACTAGTTTACAGCCTAAATTGGGCTGGGCAACCTGCAGCCCTATGCAATCATTGGCCTAATTTCAAAAGTCATCTGCAAGCAATCAGTTCAGACTGTCCCTTCCCTAGCAGTTCACTGGGTAGGAGGAAGGGGAGGGCAGGTGAAGGGGTGTCAGAGAGAGAGAAAGGAAAGTTGTGGCCCTGCCTACCCACCCCCTGCCAGCATGCAGCCCCCTGACAGATTACCCCTAAGGGAATGCAGTCTTTGACAGGAAAAAAATGTTTCTCATCCCTGATCTATATCGCTTCATACATGAGGAAAGAAGAAAGACAAAGAAAAGAAACTGAGGTCCCTCAAATTATCCATCTAATATGGGTCCCACATCTTTATTTATTTATTTATTACATTTATACCCCGCCTTTTTTCCTGAAAGGAACCCAAGGCAGCTTACATAATCCTCTTCTCCATTTTATCCTCACAACAACCCTGTGAGGTAGGTTAGGCTGAGAGTCCATGACTGGCCCAAAGTCACCCATCTTTTAGACATGGATGCGTTATTGCTGTGCGCTGTGCAGCACCAGCATGCTGTGGGTGCTAAAGAAATATTAATGCCCTGATTCCAATGTATGCTTAGGAGCAAGTCCTATTGACTTTAATGCAGCCTAAATCCTAGTGTAAGAAAGATCCCTTGGTGAATGCAGTTGGAAAATTCAGGAGTGAACTTGCAAGGACAAAGGGGTTCTTGGGATGGGATAGAGGAGTAGCAGCAGTGGGCAGAAACCAAGTTCTGAACTATGCACAAGGGGAAGATCTAACTAAAGTTCTGCTTGTGCAACGGGAAAAGGCAGTGGAGCTCTGCTAGTGCAGCAATTTCTTCTGCTGACGGTACATTGGATTTAGGCCTATGATTCTACACTCAGTACTTTTATCTAGAACCACTGTGTAAATGGTTCCCCCCCCCCCACTCTTGTATTTTATTGGACTGTACATCGCTCAGAGTGGCTGGATATCTGGCCAGATGGGCGATTCATAAATATAATAAATAAATAAATAAATAAATATGAGTTAGCTGGTTTGGGATCACAAGGAAGCACGCTGCAGAGATGGGATGGGAGGAGAGCGGTTTCATCCGAGATGCCTTAAATCTGGCCTCCGTCACAGATGCGGTTCTTGTTACTTCTGCAGGAGAAATGGCCGCAGAGGGATCCCAACCCTTGTCGGGTTCCAAGGAGCAAATGGGGCAATGGCCTGCAGAGCAACATTCTAACACAGACAACTACCTAAGGTAAGTGTGTGACCCCTTCCCCATCCAGCTCTGATGCAGGGAGAAAAAAGGAAAAGGTGAGGAAGGGAGGTGTCAAGTTGGATGAAAGCAACATGCAGTCTGGCCCAGCTCTCTCCTGGAAGGCAAGGCCGCCCATGAGCGTTTAACAACTTCTCACCAAACATGAAGACTAGCAGCTTGCATTAGTTCTAACTGGACTGAAATTCTCAAGGCTTGAAAATAGCAGCAACGTTTTGCACTGGAGTACAAAAGTCCCACAGTTTCTGGCATGCTGTACTCATGCAAGTTTCTAGACTGCCTTGATCTAACAGGCAGCTCTTCTTCAGATTGTGTATTTCTGGTTTTAAATATTAACCCTACTGGGTCACATTATCAGCGCTGGGTCAAAGCACGGCAGAGCCTATGAGTGCGTCAGTTCTTTTTTTTAAAAAAAGAAAGAAAGTGTTGTTTGTGTTTGATTTTGAGCAGAACTAATACCGTATTTTGATGTACCGCAGGTAAATGTTTCCATAACCTTATGGAGAGAAAGGACTTTGAAGCATGGCTTGATAATATTTCTGTTACGTTTCTCTCTCTGACGGACTTGCAGAAAAATGAGACGCTGGATCACCTGATTGGCTTGAGCGGGGCCGTCCAGCTCAGGCACCTCTCCAATAACCTAGAGACCCTCCTCAAACGGGACTTCCTCAGACTCCTCCCACTGGAACTCAGTTTCTATTTGTTAAAATGGCTTGACCCTCAGACCTTACTCACGTGTTGCCTCGTCTCTAAGCAATGGAACAAGGTCATAAGTGCCTGTATGGAGGTGTGGCAGACGGCTTGTAAGAAGCTGGGCTGGCAGATCGATGACTCTGTCCAGGATGCTTTGCATTGGAAGAAGGTGTACTTGAAGGCCATCCTGAGGATGAAGCAACTGGAGGACCACGAAGCCTTTGAGACCTCCTCGTTGATCGGACACAGTGCCAGGGTGTATGCACTTTACTATAAAGACGGACTGCTTTGTACAGGTAGGGTGGCCCAACTGACTTGGGCACGGGGGCACAGTGACAGCTGGTGGTGTGTCATGGGCTGTGAGCCCAGAAGCTGCTCTTCTCTCAGCCCCTATCAGCAATGTGGCCTACCTTTCAGGGCTGTTGGGAAGAGGAATGCAGTGGGTTTTTTTCCCCAAACGAGGCTCCTGTACAAACATAACAAAACTGTCTGATACCCAGGCAGCCTGTTGGTCCTTCTTAATTGTATTTTCTACTCTGGTTGAAAGCAGCTCTCGGAATTCTTCCCCACACTGTCTACCTTAGTTCTTTTTCTTTTTTTTTAGCTGGGAATGCCAGAGATGGAACCCTTGAACATTCACCACATGTGCCTTGACACTGAGCTGTGGCCCTTCCTCTTTTTCACCCTTTTTCTCTTAATTAAAATGACAGACAGACCGTCACTCTTACACCTGAAACTATTTGCTTATAGAGAGTATGCCTGCTCTCAGAAGAGCCCCCTCTCTTCCCCATGTTTCTGCATGAGCCACTGATCTGGATGTGACTCCTGATCAGAAGGAAGCAAGCCCAGAGCACAGATTTACACAGAGATGCAATGGGAAGTCTCATCTGCCGGGCGGCAGGGGAGAGGCTGCCCTTCAAGCTTACAGGAATCTTTTAATCCAAGAATCATAGAGTTGGAAGGGCCCACAGAGATCATCTAGTTCAAGCCCCTGCTCAATGCGCTGCAGGGTGCAGCTACAGCATCCCTGACAGAGAATTATCCAGCCTCTGTTTAAATACCTCCAGCAAAGGAGAAGGAGAACCCACCACCTCCTGAGGCAATCTGTTCCACTGCTGAACAGCTCTCACCGTTAGGAAGTTTCTCCTAATGTTTAACTGAAATCTGCTTCCCTGCAATTTCCACCCTTTGGTTCTAGTCCTGCCCTCTGGAGCAACCAGGAACAACTCTGCTCCATCCGCATGACAGCCTTTTAGATATTTGACAACTACTATCTTTCCCCCCTTAATCTTCTCTAGGCTAAACATACCCAGCTCTTTCAACAGTTCCTCATAGGACTTGGGTTTTTAGTCCCCTCACCATCCTGGTTGCTTTGTCTGGACGTGTCCCAACGTGTCAATGTCCTTCTTAAAATAGGGTGCCCAGAACTAGACACAATGCTCCAAATGTGGCCTGACTAATGCAGAATGAGCAGAACTATTACTTCCCCATGATCTGGACATGATGCTTCTGTTAATGCAGCCCAACATTGCATTAGCTTTCTTAGCTGCTGCACAACACTGCTGGCTCATATTCAGCTTATGCTCCACTAAGATACCTAGGTCCTTTTCACATGTACTGCTGCCAAGCTAGGTCTCCCCCATCCTATACTTGTGTCTTCAGTTTTTTTGCACCTAAATGCAAGACTTTTGTGGAGGAAGGGGGGGCTGGCTGGCTCCGCCAACCCACCCTTTCCTACCCAAAAGACCCCCAGAGATCTCAAGGTGCCAGCCTGCCAGCCTCAGCTCTGCAATCCTACTTGAATCTCTGCCAGGGACTTGCCTTGACTATAACCTGGATTTAGCTGAACCAACAGAGCAATCACAAACGCCATGTGGGGTAAAAACCAGGACGGTTTATTCAGGTAGCATATTACAAAATTGAGAGACACTTTGGTACATACACAGTAGAGCTACAAAACAATAAAACCTGATTCCTTATATCTCCCAGGCACACACTAGTTACCTGGGGGCCGGTTCCCTTCAGGGTTGGTTTCAGCACAGCCCTGCCACCAAGGAGACTACCACACCTACCCTAAGGTCCGAGATGGGTAGCCCTCCTCCGGGCTTGCCTTTGCCACAGCCCTCATTCAACTAATTTCACCAGGAGCTACCTGGGGCCGGATCCTGAGGCCAGCCCGAAGGCTTGGACCTCCGCGCAGCTTGCTGCCATGATCCGCAACAACGACACGACCCAAGACAAAACTCAAAAGCCACACCTTGGCAATATATCTTTTCCCCCCTCCCCTCCTCCTTTCTGTAGCTCTGCTGCTTCTAGCCAATCAGGATGAACTTCACCTGGCCAGGCAGGGGAGAGGTGACTCATGACTACCTGGCTTGAACCCTATTTGCATTTCAAAGGGGTTCACACGTGTGTGTGTGTGCGCGCGCAGGCTTTTTCTCCACAACTTTACATGTATCACTGCTGAATTTCATCTTGTTAGATTCTGCCCAGTGTTCCAGCCTGTCTAGATCCTTTTGAGTCTTGATCCTGTCTTCTATGGTGTTGACTATCCCTCGTAGCTTCATGTCATCTGCAGATTTGATAAGCAACCTCTCTACACCCTCATCCAAGTCATTCATAAAAAATGTTGAACAGCACAGGGCCTAGGACAGAGTCCAGTTCTTGAGACCTCACTCCAGAAGGATGCTGAGACATTAACTAGCACTAACTTAGAATGGTTACTCAAAAAGCTGTGGATCCACCTAACTGTAGTATTGTCCAACACACATTTTACCATCCTGTCAACAAGGATATAATGGGAAACCTTGTCAAATGCTTGCTGAAATCAAGATATACTATGTTCACATGCATTTCCACGATCTACCAAACTAGTAACTCTACCAAAAAAAGCAGATACGGTTGGGCTGGCATGACTTAATTCCTGACAAACCCATGTTGACTCCTAGTAATCAAAGCATTATTTTCTAGATGTTCACAGACTGGCCATAGTAGATGTACCATAGTAGATGTGTCAATTTTTTTGAAGTGCCACAAGACTCTTCGTTATTTTGCTGCAACAGACTAACACAGCTGCTCCTCTAGAACAGTGTTCTCCCACCGAAGCTGGCTGGGGCATGCTGGGAGTTGTAGGCCAAAAACAGCTGGGGACCCAAGGTTGGAGAACACTGCTCTAGAAACTCTCTTTTTTCTGCCACCCGCTTTTCTCTCCCTGCCCTGCAGGCTGCCGGGGGAAAGACAGCTATTGCCAGAGGTCTGAACTGATCGCTTGGAGAGAGCTTTCGAAATTAGACCGAAGCCCACAGGTTGCCCACCCCTGCTGTAGCTAACCAGCGGGCTTCTTCATTGAATTCTAGAGCACTTTCCAAGGAGATGCTGTCTCCATCAGCAGCGTGCCAGGCAAATTCCCCTCCCACAGCTTGGATCCGTAAGGGAGTGTGTATCCCCCCCGTGACAATTACTTTTTTTTGACTTAAAACCCAAGAGCACATCACTGCCCCATTAAACAAGTGTAAGGGAAAAGCAGTATTGATTTGCTTATTCAGAAAGCAGATGGCCTAAAATAAACTATAATTATTCTGTCCAGGAAAAGCAGGTTGTTGAGTTGCAAGCCAAAGTTTTGAGGATCTGAGCTGCTCATTGCTTTGGATGTCCTTGTAATGGAAGGGCTAATTCTCATGGATCATATCATATCTGACCATAAGCTTAATCATAATCATCTAATATTGGGGATTAAGGGGTTTTGCACAGGAATGGGACTATTTGTTCTGCACCAGCTGTTTCACCTTCCCAACCAAAATCCAAATCCTTCAGCTGGAATCGATCACACACATTGCATGAATTTGCATTCTCCTTTGCTTAATTGCATACACTTGTTCTGCATCAAAGATTCAGTCTTGGAAATCTGTGTCAAGGCAGAGCTTTGGAGGCATTTCTGAGCTTTTCCCTGGCTGCATGAGGACTAGAAACTTGTTTTTTTTTTAATAAATAAATTTTATTTAGTTATTATAAACTACATGCAAAACTGTAAAACACAAACATACAACTAAAATAAACCATAAGGTGCACCCCCCACCCGCCTAGGGGCCAACTAATATACATCCATCCCTTAATCAATTAAATTCCACATTCCAAAATATAACATATCCTGACAAGGCATACTCCCATTCCCCTTTATTAATACATAGTCTAATAATTGATTCCATATATCCATAAAATTATTCTTTAACTGTCCCTTTTTGCATTTGATACTACAAGTTAGTTTATCGTTTAGGGCTATATCCCAAACTTCCTTATACCAAAAACTTGTTTTATTTTCAATACCATGCTGACATTCCCCACCCCACGATGCTCTCTATACATCCTCAGAGAGGCAGTTTCAGGGAATGAGAGATGTGTACAGAGAGCAGTGGCAGGGTAGAGTGTGTGAACGCCCCCCTCTCCCCGAAAAGTTTACTTGAAAAACTGTAGTGCTGCTGTACACAATGGTTGTTTAAAAAAAAAAAAAAAAAGATGACAAAACACAGTGCATACTGAAAAGGGGACAGTCACAGCTGGGGCAAAAAGGATATTTGTAATATTTACGGCTTCATCCATTGAAACTTTTTATATGCATGTAAAGGGAGTTGCCCTGTGGCCCCCATTTATTTATTTATTATATTTACACCCCGCCTTTTTTTCCTGCAAGGAACCCAAGGCAGCTTACACAATCCTCTCCATTTTATCTTCACAACAACCCTGTGAGGTAGGTTAGGCTGAGAGTCAGTGACTGGCCCAAAGTCACCCAGGGAGTTTCATGGCCGAGTGGGGAATAGAAGCCGGATCTCCCGGGTCCCAGTCCAACACTCTCACCACTACACCACTTTTTTTTCCAGAGAGCACTTCTCCCACTGCCCCCTCCCTTAGGGCCCTACTTGAGGGAAAATTCCAGAGAGGATTTCCCGGACTGCTGGCTGTTTGGGCAGCTGACCTGAAAGTTCTCCTGTGCCAATAAATCCAAGGGATGAAAAAGTTCCTGTGTGCATAACTCACCTGAAGGGGAGACTGCCTTCTGTGAGACTTAAGCGTTCTGGCTCTTTGCCTCTTTCTGGTCAGCCTCTGCTGGGATGGGTGACTTTGCACCTCGGCCTCGGGGGTGATTAGATCAGTCGCTCATTCTTGTCGCAGAGGAATTGTCCAGCCCCAGAGGAAGCTTGGCCGCTGCATCTCTCCATCATCCACTGATCGGGGCATGCCTCTTGACCGGAAGGCGGCCAGTCTAGAATAGTGACTCACGCTGCAGACATGCTCCTCTGGCAGAGGAGCTGGTATTTTTCCTTGTACACGTTCTAAAAGTAAGCAATCTCGGGCATTAAAAGAGGGAAGCAGGCCTCTAAATTTAATTTGCAGGTAAAAGGTGTACGAAGGTTGGGAAACCCCTGGGTCGGTCGTTGTGTGTGGGCGATGTTTTTCCATACGTGTTGCTA
The DNA here is from genome assembly GCA_021292165.1 of Shinisaurus crocodilurus. Classification (NCBI taxonomy): domain Eukaryota; kingdom Metazoa; phylum Chordata; class Lepidosauria; order Squamata; family Shinisauridae; genus Shinisaurus; species Shinisaurus crocodilurus. The sequence goes on along the minus strand of JAHFWL010001192.1, from coordinate 256,725 downwards.
GGGCTTAAGTTGGTCTCGGCCAACGTGTGACTCGACAGCTGTGCTGAGATTTGAATTTGGGTCTCCTGGGTCGGAGTTGGACGCCCTTGTTCTGCGGGTCAGAGCAGCGGTCTCCTGAGCCACCTTGGCTTCCCAGCCACTAAATCGCCCTTCCTTTCTCCCTTCGGGGCTGCAGGTTCGGACGACTTGTCTGCCAAGCTGTGGGATGTGAGCACGGGGCAGTGCATCTACGGGATCCAGACCCACACCTGCGCGGCGGTCAAGTTTGACGAGCAAAAGCTCGTCACGGGCTCTTTTGACAACACGGTCGCCTGCTGGGAGTGGAGCTCGGGGGCCAAGACCCAGCACTTCCGGGGCCACACGGGGGCAGGTGGGTCGGGGTGTCCGGGAAAGGCTGAAGCCTTTGGGCCCCATGGAGAACATGCACAGATGTTCCCGCTGAGCCTCTCTCCGAGCTGACCAGCCCGCCTGCTTCCCATTGTGCATGTCGCCTGGAACGGTCTCCCAAGAATCCCCGCTGTTGTTGCCACCGCTTTTTCTTTCTTCCAGTCCCTGCTCGAACCCCCACCTTTCTCCAAGGAGCTTTTGGCACAGCTCTTATCGCCGTACCCTGCTGCAGGGGTGGGCAACCTGTGCCCCTCCAGATGTTATTGGACTCCCCAACTCCCATATATACAGGCCTGTGACTCACGCTGGCTCAGCTTGCCTGAGCGTGGAAAGCTAAGCAGGGTCAGGCCTGGTTATTACTTGGATGGGAGACCCCTCCTCGAGTTTCCTGCATTGAGCAGGGGGTTGGATTCGATAGCCTTGTAGGCCCTTTCCAACTCTATGATCTATGAATCTATGAAACCATCGGCCGTGCTGGCTGGGCCTGAGGGAGCCCCTGGAGGGCCACAGGCTCCTCATTGCGGGTGTAACTGAGCTTCAGCAGACGCAACTGGAACGCATGCGTATTCTTCCCCTGCCTGCCCTGCCTCCATCCCGGCTTCTGGAGTCTCCTCTTGAATTTTAGACTAACTTCTTCAGGGCGGGGACCTGTCCTCTTATATCAGGAGTGCGGAACCTGTGGCTCTCCCGATATTGCTGAACATCAGGTCCCATCAGCCCCAGCCAGCATGGCCAATGGTCAGGGATGATGGGTGTTCGGGAGTCGAACAACATCCGGAAGGCCGCATGCTTCCCATTTGCGTCTCATACTTCGTAAAGCGGCGTGCGCACTGGAGCTATACAAATAATGCTGGAGATGGAGGTGTGCGTAGACGTGGGATTCTGGTCCCAGTGAGAGTAATTGCTTCCACTAGTAAAATTCGTCCCTCACAGTAGTCATCATTTATTTTGGTCTCCAGGCCACCTTATCCCAAAGCGCTCTGACCAGGTAGCAACATGAAAAGCAAATTTCCCCATCTTTGAAGGCTCACAGTCTGCTTTCAAAGATAAAGAACATCCGGGGGAGAAAAGAAGTACAGCAGCCTTGTAAATAACCCCCCAAAAGTTACTAGCCTGCTGGGGACTGGGAGAAGAGGGGCAGGCTGCTCCCTCCCTCTTTCACCAGCCCGTTTGCCTGCCCGCGTGCAACTCCTGGTTGCCGTTCGCTAGCAGGCTAGTGCTTGGACATAAGACTGGAAGCAGAATACAGAGCAATCTGACTTCTTCCCTTCCATCTGCATACATCCCAGGATGAAGTTAAGCTATTGCTTTCTCCTAAGGTGGTTGTCTTTCTAGACCTGGGGTCCCACCTTTCCCCTAGCCTTGTATTGAAGCACTAGCCTGGTAGCCATGGGTGACTGCGAATTGCATGCAGGCAAGTGAGTGGGCTGGTGGTGGAGCGCCGGGGGGCTCCCTCCATCTTCATAGAAACCAAGTGGGCTTCCAGAGAAAGTAAGCCGCCGCCTCTGTGCCCAGCATATGAATGCGGCTCCCTTCCCGCCCCCTGCCAGCTCCTAAGCAGGCCGGTAAAATGTTTTCCAGGCTAGTCACTTTTGCGGGCTTAGTGACCCAGCTGTTTTAACCGCAAACTACAATGTGGGCCCACCTTTCTCTTCTTCTTTTTAACCATCTATGTCTCTGTTTAATCTCTGTCACTTTAAAAAATCTTTCCCCCCCCCCTCCTCTTAGAAAACAAAACAAAAACCCTCAAGAAAACTGGCCAGCAACGTTAGCTCCACCAGCTGAGGCAGAGCCAAAGGGTTCTTTAACTTCTTCTTGCCCAGGGCAGCTGAGGATTTGGCAGAGTTCTTCCTTTCATCCACTTTAGCTGCTCATTCATAGATTCATAGATAGAGTTGGAAGGGGCCTGCCAGGCCATCGAGTCCGACCCCCCTGCTCAATGCAGGAAACTAGAGGAGGGGTCTCCCATCCAAGTAACAACCAGGCCTGACCCTGCTTAGCTTTATGATGTGGTTCACTAATAAGACATTGTGTAGGCTTATGTGGGAGAACCCCGCCTTCTGGGAAAGAGGGGTTTAAAGAGCCCTTATTTAGTTATTTTTCATTTATATGAAGCATTATTTGGATCTTCAGCCAAAGGGGGGGGGGGAGGCTTCCAGAGTGGCTTATGGATCAGTAAAAAATGAACAAACCCAAAGTACTTTCCTTCAGGTTTACAGTCTGAAAGACATGGCACACAAGGAAGAAAGGGGGTGTGGAGGGAAGAGGAAAAAGATCACGCTCTGGCACCAATTCTTATTAAGGTTAGGGTTCTTAAAACAACCAGCTGGGATGGAAACAGTTCAGATATCCTGATGGGGCAGGTAAGTGACAACAGGAGGAATAGGCAAAGGCTGCTGGTCTCTCTGCAGAACTGACGGGGTAGCCTTGCTCTTTTTCTGCCCCTCTGCTTCAGCCTGATGGGCCTTTTGCCTGGGAGAAGGTGGCTGAGGTGCATAAAAAAGGGGAAGATGCCCTTAGGATTCGGGCCTGTGCCAGGGACCAGTAAAGGAGGCAGAGAATGGACAGGTTCACACGTCATGCTAAGCCACCCTGCAAGTAAGCCACCCTGGGTTGATAGTTTGCTGAACAACTCACAGTACTCCCAACAGATGATCAGGCTTGCTGTGGCTTGTTCCCCTCATTCCCCGTCAGTTCCTCCCTCTGCCTCTGGCATGTATCCCACGTGCCTTTGCAGCAGAACTGCACGTTGCCTCTGTCCCCTTTCTGCAGTTGGTCCGCTGAGGTTGCTAGCTACAACAAGGAAGACTCCTGCTGCCCTGCATCAGCTTGCCAAGTGGAATTAATTTTATAAGCCCTTATGAACGCGGAAACCCGTTCACCAGCTTTTAAAATTTATTTTTACAGGGACTTTCCGTGTTGCACAAGTCCACCTCTCCGCTATTTAGCCAGCTGTCACCGTATTCCCCTGTTCCACTCCAGTGCTTACATTGCTAGGTAGCAAACACCTTCCCCCCCCCCCCGAAAAAAGGCTGCTTCGTGTTACTCTTAAAGTATGCGCACCCATTCCCAAAATAAGTCCAGCCGCCGGCAAGGCGGCTTCTCTCCAGCTGCTTTTGGCTCCCCCCACCCCCTCCATGCTTGTCACTTCCCTCCATTCCAGCTGTTGCATCTTGATATGGGTTACAGAGCAGTGAGCAGGGTCAGGAAACATATGCAAATGTCATGGCAAAGCAGTAACGTGGAGGGGGGGGGGAATTGTGTAAACGGGAAGGCACCTGTCAGCTGAGAAGGGAGGGGGAGGATGACGATGGCATCCGTGAGATTGTGAGGAGCGGCAAGGGTTAGCCATTCGCGGCAACCCACGATAAAACTGCCCTGCTGGCTTTGGGTGACGCAACAAGCCACCATGGGTATCGACAGCTTTAAAACAAGCCATGGGTTCTCAGGGTGGCTTGTTCGTGAAAACTAAGCCACCCTGCAGAAACCGTTCTGGGTTCGCACAACAATATGACAACCCACCATGGCCGATCACCCATGCTGGTTGTCGTGCCGTGCAACCCAGGTCAACGAGAGCCCTGCCGGTCCAGCATCCAGCTTCCCCATGGTGGCCAACGAGATACATCCACGGACCCCACAAACATGGCGTGGAGGCAGGAGCCGTTGCACATTATTTGCCCCTGCCCAGGGGGACCGATATTCAAAGGTAGATTGCCTCTGAAAATGGAGGTCCCATTTAGCCATCCTGACTAATATGCCACAGACAGAAAACTCTTCCCCGTACAGGCCTGTGGCTCAGCTTGTCCGAGTGTGGAAAGCTAAGCAGGGTCAGGCCCGGTTGTTACTTGGATGGGAGACCCCTCCTCCAGTTTCCTGGCATTGAGCAGGGGGTTGGGCTCGATGGCCTTGTAGGCCCCTTCCAACTCTATGATCTATGAAAGTCTATGGGATCTACTCCCCTTTTAAAGCCATCTCGGCTAGCACCCCTTGCCACATCTGGTGGCAGCAAACTCTGTACGTTAATGTTGTGTAAAGAAACCCTTTCTTCAGGCAATTCTGAATCTACTGCCAATGGGATTTCACTGGTTTGTGGGAGGGGGATTAAAATGCCTCTTCAGATCAACTTCCTCTGCGCAAGGCTCAATTTTATAATTTCTTCTATTTCTGATGTTCAGCCTCTAAGTGCTGTTGGTTATGTAGCCAAAACAACACCCATGCGCAAGAGGGAGATATCAAATGGCAAAGAAACTATCCCCCCCCAAAATAGTTCATAATTCTGTTTCTCATTACATGAAAAGGAAAGCTCTAATTTCCAGGAAGCCAAATTGGCATAGCCGCAGAGCAACTAACAATTGGGTCTGGCAATATGGATCTTTTTCAAAGTGACCTTTTCTCTCTGTTTTCATAGTTTTCAGTGTGGATTACAACGATGAGCTCGACATCTTGGTCAGTGGCTCAGCGGATTTCACTGTGAAAGTCTGGGCCTTATCAACGGGAGTGTGTCTCAATACGCTGACGGGACACACGGAATGGGTCACAAAGGTAGGCATGATGGACTTCCCTTCTCTCCCTATCCTGCCTCTGGTTAATGAAACTTTGCATTCATCTTGGGAAAGGCTGCTATATACTACTTGAGCCGTTTGGGTGGCGTAGTGGTGAGAGTGTTGGACTGGGACTCTGGAGATGCGGGTACTAGTCCCCGCTCGGCCATGAAACTCCCTGGGTGACTTTGGGCCAGTCACTGACTCTCCGCCTAACCTACCTCACAGGGTTGTTGTGAGGATAAAATGGAGAGGAGGAGGAGGATTATGTAAGCCGCCTTGGGTTCCTTGCAGGAAAAAAGGTGCGGTATAAAAATAATAAATAATAAATTAATTAATAATAAATAAAAACCTTAATGTGAAACCAGTTTTCTATGGCTATTTATATAGCACCATCAGCGTGTATGGTGCTTTACAGTTTACAAGAGGACAGATCCCTGCCCCAAGGAGCCCGCCCAGGGACATAGGATGGCTCTCTCCGACGTTCGAAGCAGAGTCTCCCTCTTGGGTCCCGTTTCCTGGCCAAAATACAGCGGTGGGGAGGAACGTGTGGCCCTCCAGATATTGTGCTGCCATAACCATCACCATTGCCCGTGCGGTTGGGGCTGATGGGAGTTGGAATCCAACAGCATCTGGAGGCTGCAGGTTGCCTGCCCTTACAATAGAGCAGGAGCCAATGTTTATATTGAGAGGAGGGCTGTATTTGGTGTGGGTGTTGGACCGGGACCCGGGAGATCCGGGTTCTAGTCCCCGCTCGGCCATGAAACTCCCTGGGTGACTTTGGGCCAGTCACTGACTCTCCGCCTAACCTACCTCACAGGGTTGTTGTGAGGATAAAATGGAGAGGAGGAGGAGGATTATGTAAGCCGCCTTGGGTTCCTTGCAGGAAAAAAAGGCGGGGTATAAATATAATTAATTAATTAACAATTTGGGCTCCTGTTTTCTCAGGCGATTAGAACCGCACGGAAGGAGAGCAGGGTGAGTGGGCTAGCTCCACCCCAGCCCTTGTCGCCATTGTGGTTGCCCTCCGTGGGTCGGAGGGCGAGCATCTGCAGCAGGGAGCCTGCTCTGTTCCCGTAGGCTCCCCGCATGACCTCCCTCTCCCTCACTCAGTTGTAACCGCTGGGGGGATTAGAACACCTGAATAGGGCTGCAGAGGTGAATGTATCTGAGCAGGCCTTACAGGGCGTTTTGGCCCGTATGACACACACACACACACACACACACACACACACCATACTTATTCGACCTTCCTTCCAATTGCAGGTGGTCTTGCAGAAGTGCAAAGTCAAATCCCTCATGCACAGCCCTGGGGATTGTATCCTGCTCAGTGCAGATAAGTATGAAATCAAGGTACGTACGATCCCTCCCTCACGGAGCTTCTGAATCCAGGGAAACGGCGGGCTTGAATGTCGTAAGAACGCATGAGCAGCCCTGCTGGATCAAACCAAAGGTCCCACGAGCTCAGCACCCTGCTGCCAGCAGTGCTCAGCCAGAAGCTTGTGGGGGGCAGGGCAAAGACGGGGCACCACTGTTGGCTGGGGATGATGGGGGTTGTAGTCCAACATCTGGCGAGCGGGCGCCAGGTCGGGGAAGGCTGCTCTAAAGGGATGCATCTAAGTCTGCTTATGTACAGCTAACACATCTATAACCGAACACATCTATAGCAAGTACTATAAAGTTAAGAGTCAGAAGGGGTCTTGGAAGCCATCTAGTCCAGCCCCCCACCCCCGCTCGGTGCAGGAGACCCAGATTCTGGAACATGAAACCCTCAGCTCCCCAGTCACAATGAGGGTGTTTTAAAATTTCAAACTCTGAACTAGCTTGTATGTTTTCTTGGATGTTTTGTATGTTTTCTTGGATGTTTATTTGTTTAGTTAATTCGTCTGTTAGTTAGTTTTGCTTTCAATACTGTTCTCCACATCAAGCCCTCATCTTGAGCTGATAAGCAGATTGTAAATCTTCAAATAACTTGAGAACCGGTGGTGATGTGGTGGTGTCGGTAGAATGTCCGACTAGGACTGGGCCAGCCCACGTTCAAGTACCTTGCTGGGCCAAGAGGCTCATGGGGTGACCTTAGGCCAGTCACTTTCTCTCTCGACCTAACCCGCCTCACAGAGCTCTTGTGCAGATAAAATGTTGTGGGGGCAGGGAGGAGCCAGGTACGCTGCCGCGCTCCATGGCGGAAAGGTGGGATCTAAATATAAGAAATAATACCAAGTGGGAGCTGCAACAAAATGTTGCAGTATGGAGTGCTTCTGTTTTAAGATTCCAGCCACTCCGCTCCACTCCTCCTGCTCCCGTGTTTCCCATTCCCCCCCCCCCACAACAATCAAGTCATTTATTCCATTGCCACCGAGCACACTCAGTTCTCATGCCGATGTTGTGAGGTTTCCCCACCTTAGGAATTTTCCCCTAAAGATTTTTCTTTAGGGAAAATTGTGCCACGCTTGAGGTTCCCCTGGGTCGGCTGATCCCTCCCTCTTGCGCTTGGGTGGCGCCGTTTTGACTACAGAAGCGGAGAAACAGAGAGAATGATGATTAGATTTTTAAAACCCAAGAGTTCCAATTGAACAAAGAACAAGTGCTGGCAGTAGTTTGTGTGCCTGCCCTCTTCGTTGTTGTTTGTTGTTATTTATCACCAGTGTACATAGAGCTTTACATAAGCACACACACACAGAGACACATGTTTGCCCTGAGGAGCTGGCAATTTAGTTTTAAGACGCAAGGGGGGGCAGGAAGTCAACAGGGGAAGAGAGGGAAAGGTTGGGTGATGAACACACAGTTACGTAGTATTCATCTTCATTTATGTAGGGCAGGGGTAGGGTATGCGTTGCCCTCTAGATGTTGCTGGACTGCAACTCCCATGAGCCCTAGCCATCTCAGCCTGTTATGCGGGATGGTGGGAGTTGCAGTCCAATAGCATTTGGAGGGCCAAACAGTCCCCATCCCTGACGCAGGAACTAGCGGGTAAGTCAAAGTCATGTCAAAGTACAGTAATACTGTACCTTGGATTGCAAGCATAATTCATTCCGGAACCGTGCTTGTAATCCAAAACACTTATATCAAAGCGAGTCTCTGGCGGGTGTGAGCGGGGCCGATTTCGGCCCGCTACGCCCGCTCGAGGCGAGCAGTTACATCCCTACGGACTTGTCTTGCAAGACCTTGCTCGTTTATCAAGTCAAAAAAATTTTAAATTTTTTGCTTGTCTTGTAAAACGCTCTCAGACCAAGTTACTTGCAATCCAAGGTATTACTGTATTTGCAGAAAAGGTGCATGTTGAGAAGGGATTACTTTCCTTCAAGAAAGGTGGTTCCCCATAAATGTTTTGGAAGGGGTTTCAGGCATAAGGTCAGCACGGGAGACTTTACAGAGGGCAGTGACGTCTTTGCAAAGTGTACTGCTTTTCCTCCCTGCTGCCACAGGCACTCAAATTCCTCACCCATCCCGTTGTTTTGTCTTGGGTTTCAGATCTGGCCAATTGGAAGAGAAATCAACTGCAAATGCTTAAAAACCCTGACCGTGTCAGAAGACCGCAGCATCTCCCTGCAGCCCCGGCTTCACTTCGACGGGAAATACATTGTGTGCAGTTCGGCCATCGGGTTGTACCAGTGGGACTTTGCCAGCTATGACATTCTCAGGTAAAGGCTCTGAATTTGAGGCTGGTGTGTGCAAAGGAAACTCGGCATCAGCACCAGCTGCTCCTGTTGGAGCCGCACAAGCGGATTGCACTGTGGAGGATTGAAGGGACACGCTGAGATTCACAAACTGACTCGGCAAGAGTGGTCTTCTTGTGTCGTGTTTTGAGCAACTAGTGCCAAAGCATCCTCCAGGTCCCCTTAGATTGGGGTCCATAACCTTTTCGGCCCCGGGGGGGGCGCGTGTGATGTTGGGTCGGGCTATACACACGCCTTTTCTCCACCTCCGTCTCCCCAGGATCCTCCTACGGACCACTCTTTCCTCGCTTCAGCTGCCAGCGAGGAAAGAGCAATGTGTGTTAGGATCGCTGGGGAGGGAGGGATTTCACCACTCCGAAATCTTCATACCGGAATATGGAGCGGTATATAAATCTTGTGAATGAATAAATACATTTCAGGGTTGGGTGGGTGGGTGCGAGGGCTGCAATTCAGATATTGGGGGCGTGGGTTGTGCACCCCTGCCGTAGATGATTGAATGCTTGCCATATCCCATCTGGGATGTGTTAAGCTGCAAGATGCGACTTGCCAATCACCTGCAGACCTACAGCCAACGATAGGTTCTTTCAAAAGATCAATATGGGAAAGTCAACCTTCCTCCCCTCTGCCCATTCTCTCTCAGTTTTCCTTCCTCTCTTGGACTTCTCCTCTCCAGCCTTCTACTCTTTCTTCATGCTTCTGTTCCAACACTCCTTCCCTTGGCCTGCCACTGTCTCCCGATTCGGCCTGCTTATTCCTTTCCCAAGGCCTGTCCTTCTTTGCATGAGCCCTTCTGCCTGTTCTACCCGTCTCTAAACTCTCGGTAGCTCAGCCAATAGCAGGCGGAGAATCTTCCGGTGAGAGCAGTTTAGCGGGTCGCACCTGGAGATCCTGCTGGTTACCCAGTATCATTGTGACGGTGAGGAAGTTCATGTGTAAAAAAAGGGGACTGTGTTAAAAATCCTGACTGAAACAATACCTAGAAACTTAAAAGTCAAGAGAAATATATATATAATCAGGGCTTTTTTTCTGGTGGAACTCACCGGAACTGAGTTCCAGCACCTTTTCTTCTATTAATTGCATTACAATTTAATCGCCATCTACTCCCGAGGAAATGTAATCCAAGAGTTCCGGTACCCTTTTCTCCAGAAAAAAAGCACTGTATATAATAACCAAAAATATAACCATTAAAATATAGTAAAATAGACTTAATTTAAAATATCAAGATTTACAGAAATTTTTTTAAAAATTATATATAAAACATGTATAAGCCAGAAACATATAGACATGTAAATTATAGCTTCTCAAAAGGCTGAGGATGATCTTGAATGTCTTTGCAGACTAGAGGGCTTTTATCTCTGGGTGCGGTATTGTTAGTGCCAATGTTTTTTGTTTGTTTCTTCCCGAGATAAGTCCTCTGAGGAAGTTCAGCCATCCTTAGTGGATTACGGTCTAGAACAGTGATGGCGAACCTTTTTGAGCCCGAGTGCCCAAACTGCAACACAAAACCAACTTATTTATTTCAAAGTGCCAACACTGCAATTAAACCTGAATACCAAGGTTTTAGTTTTAGAAAAACAACTCATACTGTTGTCCGAACTAATTAACATCTTTTGTCTTAAAAGAAAAACACAATAACAGAGCTTATTTATTTATTTATTTATTATATTTTTTAATCGCCCATCTGGCCGGTCACCCAGCTTTCAATGATACAGTTTTTTGTTGGGAAAAAAATCAACTCAAAAAATTATTATGGTACTACATTGTACACATAGCCTGAAGGGAATTTATACAAACTTTTTAAATAATTAGGCACATGTATTTTTGGATAAGGGATTCTCAACTTGTAATATGATTACCTATATGCCAGACTGAAATTGTATGGGGCAAGCTTTACCCCGGGTCATTTCCCTGCTTCTATAGGTGTCGGATTAGTAAAAGTAAAAGTCAACCTGTACTAGGATGAGCAAGATAAACAAGAAAACTAAACGTGCTTAACACATTTTAAACACTCTATGTCTTGGACTGCAAACACTGCATTAGGTAAAAGTTTGCACTCGGCATGCTTTTGCACAATTAATGTGATTTTTGCTATTGCATGCATGTTGATAGTTTGTCAAACCTTGGCTCATACTCCGTTAGTTTTGAGAGCAACACATGCAGCACTCAGGTCAACTGTTAGGGCTTTACATCCAAGCCATGCTCTGTGTATCATTCTTCAAAATCTTTTAAATGTGATAACAATGTAGAAAAGAATTCTGTAACAGGAATTCTAGAATAAAATCATTCTCTTCCACACTGAGAGAGAACAAAATCATTAGTGTTTTGCAGAAGGGGACAGTCTTTTCGTGATCTGGTGACCAATGGCTCGAGTGCCCACAGAGAGGTCCCTGCGTGCCAGATGTGGCACCCGTGCCATAGGTTCCCCATCACTGGTCTAGAATATGTTTCTGTAAAGGTTAACTTGTCTTGCACGTGTTTTCTTCTGATCTCTCTGCTTTTCTCTCTCACACTGCTGCTGCAGGGTTATCAAACCACCCGAGTTTGCAAACCTGTCCTTGCTGGGCTTCGGTGACATTTTTGCTCTCCTGTTTGATAACCACTATCTGTACATAATGGACTTGAGGACAGAGAAACTGATCAGCCGTTGGCCGCTGCCGGAGTACAGGAAGTCGAAGAGGGGCTCGAGCTTCCTGGCGGGAGAAATGTCTTGGCTCGATGGTTTGGATGGTGAGAATGACATGGGCTTGGTCTTTGCCACCAGCATGCCCGACCACAGTATTCATATGGTTTTGTGGAAGGAACACGGCTGAAGAAAACCGGCAGAATATGTGACGTGGCTTTTTTTAAAAAAACAAAACAATTAAAAATACACAATGGAGACTGCCAGCGACGAGTCAGACAGAGGAGACTTTGCATGAACCAAAGCTGCACATCTTAACGGATACCATCATGCAATGCACAATCATTTAACCTTTTCATTTTCTACATCATTTTGAGAAAAGGGAGGTGGAGACTAGCAACAAATTGGGGAGGGGGTGTGTTTTTTCTTTCTTTTAAACATAATGCATCGCAGCATGCTAAGAGCCACCACCAACAACTCACATATACTCATGTTCAAGTGTACAATTGAGCATATTTCTTGACTATGGTTTTAGTTTTCTTTTGCGAGGAGGGAAACTTATTCACAAGAAAAGGGTATTGGATCTCAGACATCTCTTCTTCTCTTCACCCTGCTCCCCACCCACCCCCACAATATCTCTTGCTGAAAGGGAAAAAGGAGGTAGTCTATCAAATTGGCTTCCCCCCCTTTTACATCTTATTCACAGCCAGTATGAGAGATTTGATGGCTATAAAAAGGACCTTGCTAGTAGACAATTTATTTAGGGCTGTGTTACTTCTCTCCCTTCCCCCTACCTGCATCTCACTCACACGCACACACCCATGTGCGCACGCGCACACACGCACACACACCTCTGCACAGTAGAGTTGGGAGAAGACCTTGGCCTTACTTCTTTTCTTGGCCCTTGCCGTGCATAGATGCGATGAACACCTGAACCAGGAGAGTCTGCAGGTATTTGTATGTTGTCTTGTACGGGCTTCAGCATCCAGAAGAGAGACTGGGTTCAACTAAATACAGGATCCCCTCAGCTAAAGCATTCACTTGTACTCGGGGAGAAGGAGGAAGAAAACACTGCATGCCTGACGTCCACTCTTGATCACATAGAAGCGAGCAGGGGAAGTAAACTTAACAGCTCTCTCAGGAGATGCTTGCTCTCATATGGCAAATTCTCAGGTCAGGTTAAAATGGTAGCATTTTAATTGAATCATCTTGTAGATAGAAGTCTCCGCCTGCCTGTGCTATGCGCCAGGAACTACAGGCAAACAGAGGCTTCTATTCACAGCTGCTAGAACACATTTCTAACCCTCTTCACAAAGGCAGCCATCGCTGTTGCCACTTCTGAATCTAGTGATAAAAGGTGCGAGTGTTGCAAGGATGGTGAGCAGGTAGGAACAGCAGCCATCACCATTTTCCCCTTGTAAAAAGAAAGGGGTGAGGGAGGATTGTGAAGAAGCATTCCAGCAGGATGCACCTGTAAAGCTCGTCTCAGCTGGCTACCTGTACAGGCACACGGAGCCTCCTGTTTCCGTGATGGCTTATGTTAAAGGCAACCATCCTGGCTTTAAAAAAAACAATAATCAAAGAACACCCTACATCTTTTTGAAAAAAATTCTTGACAGCTTGTTTCCAGTGTAAAGGGCAAAACCAAGTTTGTGCTGGACCCTGGCAAATCCTCTGTTAGGACTGAAGGAGTTTGAGATTTAAAAGCAGAAGCATAGCAGTGAAGTGTATGTGGCAGGAACGGGGTGCAGGCCTTCCCCGCCCCATGCAGTTCTCCCCATAGTGGGGAGCTGGAACAGAGGCAGCAGGCTTCTCCCAGCACGTGCTATAAAAGTTTACATGACAAATTAATAAAACCACCTGCCTGGTTTAATGCTTTTGTCGATGTGCAGTTATTGACTGAAAGCTTTTAGATGGTCCCTTCTGCCTCAATCTTTGAGGACTGAAATGTGAAGCATTTATGTCTGTGCATGCGTGCACACACACTCTCCCAGTAATTCAGCTACTGTGGCTTTATTGAAGGGTAAAATCTTACTTATTTAAGAGTAAAATCTCTTAAAAGCCGGAGGGTGAATTGCCTGTCAGTGGAGATACGGTTTAGGTACTGATGTCACTTGTGGGCTTACTGGCTGTTTTTTTTCTGCACATGAATGTCCCTGTGATTCATGTACAGGGGTTACCCTGCAAGTGTGCATAATTCAGGAGCACCACAGACCACAAAGGGGACAGGAGGACTTCCTGTTAGGATGCCTTCATTGTTGATGTTTCATGGACGGCACACAGCTACATATGCAAGAAGCAGCAGACTGGGGTGAGAATGAGATTATGGCCTTAAATGCATGTCTGCACATCAAACTGCTGAAAACAGGGTGCTGTACCGGGTAAACCCTTGGTCTGATCCCGCACAGCTTCTTAGGAGCATAAAAACCTCACACAGAACCAACAGGTAACTTCAAGCGCATTGCAACACAAGCCCAGTGCAGTACAACATGCAGAGACAGGGTGGGCATCCTCTAGTTACTCCCCTGATGGGTTTATGACATTTTTAATCCTGCTTGTCCTCCCAAGGCAGTTGGGATCATATGTGATTCCTCTCCCATTTGGCCTCACAATGATCCTGTGAGGTAGGTTAAGTTGAGAACACGTGACTGAGTGGGGATTTGAAGCCTGGTCTCCTCCCGTCCCGGTTTGACACTCTTAACCACTGTGCCGCACTGGCGGCAATGGGTGTGTCTACACTCTACACCAGGGATTTTTAACCAGCATTGTAATGCCTGGCCTGGCTCACTGGCCTGTCACGTGACGCACCCCCCCAAACCGACCTCACGCTATTTCTGCCATTATATCCCAGATTTCTTCAGACCAGTTACATTACTGACTTTTTTATATGTTGTGTGTCCACCCCCACCCCCCACGGTATATATTTCAGTGTGTGCTAAACTTGCGGTACTGTTCTGGGGCGGGGGGGACTGGCTTCAGCGGGGTGGTGAACTGTGGGGAAGTGTCCTATCGTTTTGGGTTTTTTTTTAAAACAGTATTTGCTAATGTGCACCTACAGAGATGTGACTCTGAATAACACAAACCTCTCACATTGCTTCAAGTGCTGGGTGAGGAACGACTAGCTGAAAATGCACCGATATACACGTCTACTCAGAAGTAAATCACATTGTCTTCAGTGGGGCTTAACTCCTGCAAAAGTCAGTCTGGGAGAGCGGGGTTTGCTCTGGTTTTCTGAAGGAGCTGTGAATTACTTTTTTAAAAAAATCTCTGCTCCTTTGCACGAGCTTAATGGATTTTAAAAAAAAAACCAAGCACATGAAACTTAAAAGGGCCATTTCCCTGCACACATCACCTTTCCAACTCCTGCTTCTCCCACAATTGCATTAGTGTGTGACACAAGATCATGTTTTTTCAACATGGTGGAAACCGCTGTATTCATTAGTATTGCTTACGCTGGCTCAGCTTGTCTTGAGCGTGGAAAGCTAAGCAGGGTCAGGCCTGGTTATTACTTGGATGGGAGACCCCTCCTCTAGTTTCCTGCATTGAGCCTTGTAGGCCCCTTCCAACTCTATGATCTATGAAGTCTACGTGCTCCAACTGTAGTAAATGCATCTGCATGAATACCGTGACAGCACTCCCTGATACACGGAAGGGGTTATAGTAGTGTAGATCCCGCCCAGTTCTCTCTTGCTAGCGACTGATAATGCACAAGTTCGCACATTACGATAAGCCATGCTGAGAATAAGCCATGGTGGTTTGGTTGTTCACTCGCTAATCCACGTTACTCCTGACAGATGATCTGGCGCTCTGCAGTTTGCCATGGCTTTTCCCCCCTTTCGTCTTCCTGCCCATTCCCGGCACATATCCCAGGGGACATAGGAAAGGGATGGGGGATATCGGTGTGCTGGTCTATTTTACTAACAACTGGAGATGTAAATAGCGGACAGGAGAATGCACGCACGCTGGCTCAGCTTGTCTGAGCGTGGAAAGCTAAGCAGGGTCAAGCCTGGTTATGACTTGGATGGGAGACCCCTCCTCTAGTTTCCTGCACTGAGCAGGGGGTTGGACTCGATAGCCTTGTAGGCTCCTTCCAACTCTGATCTGTGAAGTACTGGAAAAAATAAAAAGGTTTCCGTTGCATTTCTATGCATCAGCAGAGGGTACTGACAAGATAGAGAGAGGGGAGGGAGGAGGCAACACGGCACTAATTAGATCACGGGGAGCGGTCGGGCTTTTCGCTGCTCTTGCCAGGTCCGTAGCCCTCTCAGGCAAGCCACTCTGCCGGGTTTGGACAACACCACAAGCCACGCTGAGAGTGGCTACAACACTCTCTACAAGAAGCCATGGTTTCTCAGCATAGCCTGTCGGTGATTAACAAACCACGCTGGTGCAGGGCGCCGGGTTTGCACATCACAACAAGCCGTGGTGAAAAAAAAATTGACCCTAACAACCCACCATGGCTTACATGCAAACCAGGTCAATGTGTAACTCCAGTGTGCAGAGCATCACCACCTGGTTTCTACAGAGCAGGATGCTCTGAACGGCATATAAGCAAAGCAACCTAGCGTGTGTTTGTTTGTTTTTCTAGCCAGTTGGGCTCTCTGGAGGCAAGCTAGAGCAGCCTCTGAGAATGCCAATCCTTAGAATATATGATCGCGCAGCATAAATATCTCTTCAACCAACCCCCACTCCCCCACAAACACTTTGCCGTAAACATCACTTCAGACTTTGATTGTGATTTTCCTGCTCTCTGCACACACCCTCCCCTGGGAATCTGGGTGTTGTTTTTTTTTAACGATAGAAAATAAAACAAGGCTTTAAATAATTAAGCACCACAATGCTGAAGATGCAATTACTTGGAATCCATTTGCCTCTTAAGTGCTCTGTTCCAAGGGATCTTTTGTCGTCCTTCAGTAGTTTCAGTCATTCACCAGCACCTAGGCAGTGCATTTGATGGGTCATCACCCCCGACTCTCTCCAAGGCTGTGGTAGAGCACACGCTTTGCATGAACAAGGTCCCAGGTTCAATCCCCAGCATTTCCAGATAGGGCTGGGAAAGATTCCTGTCAGAAAGCTTGGAGAGGTGCTTACCAATGGTGCCAGCAGGGCAAGACTTTGGGGCAGATGTCCAGATTGTTTGATCTGGAGAGAGTGTAGAGAAGACTTGAAGGGTTGTCACACAGAGGAGGGCCAGGATCTCTTCTCGATCGTCCCAGTTTGCAGGACACGGAATAATGGGCTCAAGTCACAGGAACCCAGATTCCACCTGAACATCAGGAAAAAATTCCTGACTGTTAGAGCAATAATAAGACAATGGAACCAACTACCTAGGGAGGTGGTGGGCTCTCCCACTCTGGAGGCATTCAAGGTGCAGCTGGACGGCCATCTGTCAGGGATCCTTTGACCTGGATTCCTGCATTGAGCAGGGGGTTGGACTCGATGGCCTTGTATAGGCCCCTTCGAACTCTACTTTTCTATGATTCTAAGAGTGTCTTAAGACCTTGAGGTCTCTGGAAACCAGGTCCTATGAGGAATGGTTGAAACTGAGCTGAGTGTGTTTAGCCTGAGGCAGAGAAGATTAAGGGAGATATCAGAAGGGCTGTTGTCATGCAGAAGATGGAGCAGACTTGTCCCCAGTTGCTTCAGAGGACAAGACTCTGAAGCAATGGTTGGAAATGGCAGGAAAGCAGATTTTGGCTAAACATTAGGAAAAATCTCCTGAGTGCTGTTAGGCAGTGGAACAGACTACCTCCTGAGGTGGTGGGCTTTGCTTTTATTTGTTTGTTTGTTTGTTACATTTCTATGCCACCCAGTAGCCAAAGCTTTCTAGGAGGTCCACAAAACAAAACATCCCCTATCAGCAATGTTGTGGTTGCATCCTACACTGCAGTTCCTGCATTGAGCAGGGGATTAAACTAGACCACCAAGGTCCCTTCCAACTCTTATCATTCTCCGATATGTCTTCTGCCCACCAGATGCTGAGGACAGAGCAAGAGATGACAGTTAGCAGCATTGTATCCCTGTGGCATTTCTCTAGCCACTCTCGGGAAATGAGTTCAAACACCATCTTCATTTGTTTTGAAAACCGCAGATCGTATCAAAGCAGAAGACTGGTGGACACATCCCAAGTAAGTTTACTCAGAAATCAATGCCACTCTAAAGCCCTCTTCGGGCATTCTACTTACCGTGTTGAAAGAATGCGTGAAGAGAGGCGCACTCCTGCCTCGCCACTGTTGTCACATCTGTCTCCCTGTATGCATGTAGGGCAATGGTCAGAAGAGGAGGACCTCATGCATCCACAGAGGCACGCCATGTGATGAAGAACCTTGCTTTTCCAGGGTTCTTTTTCTTTTTTCTTTTAAAAATTTTCAACAATACAAAGAAAATAACACACACATAACTTATATAGTGCTCCCATCACCACGGGACCAAATAATACAATATCTCTATAATTGTTCATTATTCCAAAAATACAACATGTCTTGACACGGCACACTCCCTTTCCCCTTTTTAAACACATATTCCAAAAATAAACCCCAAATATCCTTTAAAATATTTTTCTTTAATTGACCTCTTTTGCATTTGATATTACAAGTCAACATATCATTTAATGCCATATCCCATACTTCTTTATACCAATCGGTAATAGTGAAAACTTGCTGAATTTTCCATTTCCTTGCTATCATTAATCTACCTGCCGTTAACAAATTTATAATTAATTCTTTAACATTTTGAGGACTGGCCACCTTTTCAGTTATTGATAGCAAAGCTAATTTAGGACAAACCTCTAGGTCAACTCCAACAATTTCTGATATTTCTTCAAAAATCATTTTCCAAAAATCCATTACATTTTTACAACTCCAACACATATGAGCATATGTATCCAGCTCCTGACAACCTCGCCAGCACATTGGAGATCATTTGTTATCTATTCTATTTAATCTCACCGGAGTAAAATACCATCATCTCCAAATTAACTTATAAAAATTCTCTTTAATTCTTATTGACATATTTTTCAATATTCGCCTATCCCAAATCTTGTTCCACTCATCCTTTGATATTTCCTCTTCAAACTCTGTATCCCAAACTATTTTAAGATTTTCCGCTTGCTCTTCTGATTTCTGCAACATTTTATATAACATCTTTGTAAGACCCCTAGCTGATGCATTTCCTTCTATAAGTTCTCTAGATATAACCGACTGCGGTGAAATCTCTTTCATGCTCCTGTCTCCTCTTCCATTTCTTACCGCATTGTACTAATTGAATTAAGTTTAACCACGAAATTCTTCCTGCCCCAACCCTATCAATTATTTGCTGTCTTGTCTCCATTTTTTCCAGCCAATCCATTAATCTTATTACCCTTTTCTCTCTAAAAAATTGTTCTAAATGTCTAACATTCTCTGGAAAATCCTCCATTACCACCACTGGAGTAAGCGGGGATATACCTGGTATAAATATTTCCTTATTTCTACTCCAAATTTCTAACATATTTTTTAAAAAGGGATTTTCTAATCTTTTTATCATAATGTGGCCTTGTTTTGTAAATAAAAAATTCTCCACCCTATTACCCAGTTCGAATGCTTCTATTTCCCACCACATAAAATCCTTCCTAGCAATAATATCCATAATATATCTAAGTTGATTAGCTATATAATACCATTTTAAATTTGGGAGACCAAGTCCCCCTATTTTTTGAGCTTTGTACCATAGTAATCCTTGATCTTCCCCCCCATTACAATAGCTATTTAAAATTACTTGCCAATCTTTAATTTCTTTCTCTGATATCTTATATGGTATCATTCTAAATAAAAAATTAAACTTCGGTAAAATCTTCATTTTACTTTTTTTTTTTTTAATATTTTATTTATTTTTCAAAACAAATTATAACACAGAAAATATATTTAGCAAAATACAAAATTATCACACAAATATAACATAATCAACATACAATAAATCATAAAGTGCTCCCCCCCACCCTCCAAGGGACCAATTAATATACTTCTATCCTCTTGATCAAATAAAGTCTAAATTCCAAAAATATAACATATCCTGACAAGGCATGTTACCCTTCCCCTTTATTAATACATAGTCTAGTAATTGATTCCATATCTCCATAAAATTCTTCTTCTTTAGCAATCCTTTTTTGCATTTGATACTACTAGTTAGTTTATCATTTAGGGCTATGTCCCAAACTTCCTTATACCAGTCTGTTATTAGGAAAACATGTTGTACTTTCCAATTTCTCGCTATCATTAGCCTGGCCGCAGTTAACAAGTTTACAATTAACTCCTTCGTATTTTGATCACAAATAAGCTTCTCAGTTATTGATAACAATGCTAATTTTGGACAGACCTCTAAATTAGTACCAATAATTTTCGATATTTCTGTAAAAACCTCTCGCCAAAACACCAATACATTTTTACAACTCCACCACATATGAGCATATGTCCCTTTTTCCTGACATCCCCTCCAACATAATGCAGAACAATTATTATCTATTCTATTTAATCTTACTGGAGTTAAATACCATCTCCAAATTAGTTTATAAAAATTTTCCTTTATCCTAATTGACATCATTTTCACAATCCGTCTATCCCATATATTGTTCCACCCCACCTTCGAGGTCACCTTCGAGGAAATCTTCATTTTAATCAAAGCTATCCTACCAAACCATGATAATCCCAATTTTTTATAATCCTCTAATTTATTTTTAACCTCTTTTAATTTTTAAAAATTCCATTCCCCTATTTGATCCATATCTTTTAATATATCAATACCTAAATATTTAATTATATCTTTTATCTTTATATCAACTTTCCTTTGTTTAAATCCCCTTTCCTCCAATTTACTATAATTAAATGTCATTAATTATTAGCCAGTGTGCCTCCGATCCGGATGTTGGAACGGCGTTGCCTATCTTGCATGTTGATCATCTGTATTTCCATCTCATTACATTTCATTTCATACTTTTCAAAACTTTTTTCATCCTCCCCTGGGCTTTTTCCACCTTATCAGCTCTAACCTGTAGATCTTGAATTTCAGTCTTCATCTGGTCCATCGATTTTCTCATTTGCTTCATTTCCTCCTTGAATTCTTTGCAGAAATTCTCAATATCATTAGTATGTTTCTGCTGCCCTGATTCAATAGAATTTTGAAACTGTAATATAAGCTTCTCCCAATCTGGAGCTCATAAACAATCAAGGGCAGCCACAACAAAGGGAATCTTTTTTAAAATTTTCTTTTTAACTCCGCTTCTTCCACATACCTTCCAGAAAGCAAACAGCAAAGGAATTTTTACTCACAGTCTGTCTTTCCTAGGTATTTTACAGTTATAATCAGCTCATTCCGGGAGCTCCGTAGAAAGCTACTGTTCCATAGCCGCTGAAGCTCCTCCCCCCTTTTTTCCCCAGGGTTCTTAATCATGTGGCGTGCCTCCGCAGAGTGTGCATAGCACTGCAATCTTAATGAAGGGTGCTAAATGATGGAAATTGTAGTATTGCCTGCTTAAATCAACGAGGTAATGTAACCACTAGAGTGGGAGGAAAGGGTTAATTGAACAATCCCCAGGGTGCATGTTTTGTAACCCCTCCTCCCTACTTCCGGGCTGGCCTCTCTGTGGCCAGCTTCCTCTCTCTCTCTACCTCTCCAACCTGAGGGATAGATGGTCTGAGCTGGCTTCCAGCCAGTGATCTCCAATGAAGCGGACTCTTAACACCCAAGACTCTAATCTGCCTGTATGCATCCTGCATATATGAATAAACTGACTGTAATTAAAACTAATAGATGTCTTTATTAGTTTTAAACCTTGTTTGGACAATCCATTTCCTTTTAAGAGCCTTTTAGCAGGGTTTAGCAACCCACGTGGTGATAACCAGTTTCAATAACCAGGCTGAGCATAAGGGGGAAAACTCTGCTTGTCCTAACCAGTGTAGGACCGACGCCTTTCCATATCCTCCAATACTAAACACAGACCAACAATACAGGGTCAAATACAGGGTTGAAAAGCCAGTCAACAAGGTTGTCGTTACACTATAACAATTTTAGAGAGTTCCTGTAACAGCAAACTGCATTCAGCATCACAAGATGTTCTCTGACCTGACTGACAGCAACTACAGAGGTAACCCTCTTGTTTGGCTGTATCATCCTGAGGTCCTAGCTGGTCTAACTAGCAGATCAGATGTAAAAACAAAAACAAGAAATACCCCCTTATCCCTAGGACAGGAATAGAATGGGCAATACAATGGACTGTTTCCAGATTTAGTCATACTTAGAACAGACCCACTGAAATCATTAGTCATCACTAACAAGTCCATTGATTTCAATGGGTCTACTCTAAGGGTGGTTGCACGCAGAGGGTTCCTAACACCACCAATAAAATGGCATTGTAAACCCCCTGTGGCAGAAAATATATGCTTGAAAAGGGAGTGGGCAATGCCTGGTAACAAGTGGGAGAAGCAGCTGAATAAGATGATGTTCTGTGAGCAGTGACTGAGTTCCTGTATCGTATCAGTGGAGGCTGGTGACGCCTATGTCAGTGGGACTCCTTATCCATTGCAGGTTTTATTCTCAGCTTTATAGGAGCTATCGATGGTGTTCCATGGTGGTGAACCTATTTTGAGGAGTGGAATTCAGCACCATGGATAGCTCCTATAAAGCTCAGAATAAAAGCCGCAGTGGATAAGGAGCCCCACTGACATAGGAGTCTCTAGCCTCCCCTGCTCCCCATGACTAGTTACGACAATATCAATTTGTATGAATCATGCAGGTTGTAGAACTCATCAGTAAAGAATTTGGATTGCCTGGACAAAGTGTGGGTGTGTCTGTTTCTCTCTTTCTTTCTCTCTCTCTCTCTCTCTCTGTTTTTTTTATTTTTTTTAAATTTCAAGTTCTTTCCTATCCTGGCTTGGGCATGCTGGGAGTTGTAGGCCTTTTTTCTTTCTAAACATGCATAGGATTGCACCTTCAGTTATGTTTGCACTCTTCTCCCAGTAGGTACAGTACATGTATGTTGCAGTTTCCCTATTCCTCCTTTGGGTATGCACAGGAACTTCTCCTTGTCTATATCATACATAGTTTGCTCCCAAATATCTTCTTGAGTCCAAGGATAGATATCAGTAACCTTTCCCGGACTTATCACCTCACCACTTACAATGGAATGTTTTGTAGCACCTGGCTAACTGAGTTGATCAGTGACGAATTATATCTCCAGAGTGCTGTGTCCCTAATCAGGGATTCTCTGGGCAAGTGTGGTTGGAGTGGGGCTCGGCAGTGATACACCATACCAACTTCCATGGGAACTTTTACACTGTATCCAAATGCCTGGAGGACGGAGTGAACAGATGTCTGAACCACTTTCCTGGGATCGACAATCATTTTCCGTGGGTTGAGGACCTTTTTCCTATCTGGCTCTCGAAGAACGTGCTGCAGTATATTGACTCCAGGTACCGCATTCCAAGCTGGATGGTTGACAGGGGTAAATACAGTGTTAGGAAAGATATGGTTTTCAAAGAGGAAAATGCCAACCTCTGGATTTTGCTTCTCCAGGGTCTCCATCAGGGTTTTCCAATCTCCGTGCTTGACAGGCAGAATAATTTCATCAATGTCATTCAGCAGCACGTACTTGCTCCTGTACATATTCCGATAGACGCAGTCATTCAAGGCTGCGATTTGTCCGTAATAGCCAATTTGGGTCCCGGTGCCCTTGAAACGCCATTCAGTAGAAACACTGAGGTAGGATGTGATTGGCCAGAGGACTATCTCTGCAGTCCCCTCTGCCACATAAAACTCCAAGACTTTCTCCATCAGTCGGCTGCAGTTGTTCTTGTAGATCACCACTCTCTGCGCCCCGAGGAGCTTATACATTTCCATGCTTTGTATGAACTGCAGGATGTTGTTGTAGTCTCCAAACATGGTGGAGATGCACACCGTGAAGTCCACAGAAGAGGTCTCGAGTTTGCGATTTTTAATTTCAAACCGCGGTGACCTGCTGACATCTCCATTAGGAAAGGAGTTCAATGACACAGAGAGAGGATCGCAGTTTGTGGGTTCTATGCAGACCAAGTCCGCCGTCGCGTACGGGAATCCAAAGTGATCTGCATGAACATCGATCACAGCCTTCGAGATGTAGGCTTTGTCAGTGGCTTGGCAACAGAACCAGCAATAGTGTTCTTTGACTTCCTCATGGGGCACAATCACGATCACCCGAATCAATTTCTCCACCCTGTTATCAAAGTATGGGGTGATGACCAAAGTTCTGTTGTCCCTTAAAACCGAGATTGAATTGTTGGCTATCCCTCCTCTGCAGAAGCCTTTCCCGTTCCGAACTATTTTGGGTAGGTAAGAATCTTTTTGCCTCTGGATGTAGGAAAGCATCAGCATGGAAGCAAAAGCCACCAGACACACCCCTGTGGCCAAATATGCTTTCCTCCTGAAGCAGATCATCACATCTGACTCGGGCTCTACACCAGCATGCGTCCCACTGCTGAGCCTGCAACAGAGAAGAAGTGAGGCAGATGATGGATAAGCTTGGGGAGATTGATACAGCAGTACCTCATCTCGTATGATGCCACTGAACTCTGTGGGACTTATGTCTGAGCAGGGACAGACAGGCCAGTCTATATATCCGGTCCATGTCAGTTTTGCATGTATTCCATCAAAAGTTTGTTCTGTCCAATTTCTGTATCAGCCTGTGTTCCTTTTAATCACAGAAATATGTGCGTTTATCTTTGTACACAACGTTTCCTCATATATGCATTGTTGTGCGCAGTGTTCCCTAATATGCCATTCTTGTAGGCAATTTTTGAGCTGAGAACTGCACTGCAAAATTTGAAGCGCACAATCCAAAGGATAAATGTATCCCAATCTACATATTAGTCCAGGAAATGCAAATTAGGTCAGTTCTCTTAATTGCTTTGAGCACAATGTATTAACGGGAAATGAAGTATACAGGCAGTCTCCAGGTTATGAACGAGATCCATTCGTAAGTCTGTCTTTCAGTCGAATTTGTACATAAGTCAGAACACTATAGCGTAGTATACAAAAACGGCATTTACGCAAATTGTGGCCGTTTTTACTTATACTACGCTATACTCTACGTAAACGACATGGAGCCGGGGAACAGTTCGTAAGTACAAGTTGTCTGTAAGTTGGACGTTCATAACCAGGGGACAGCCTGTATAGATAAATTGACTGACTACCCTGGGGAAAGAGTAGACAGCGAAAGAAGGGCTGCTCATCCTACCAAAATTTTAACAGTCAGGAATGACGTTTCTCTGCCTGAGGGAGGGAACAGAAACCTGATAAATAACCAGTACAGAACATCCCAGTAACATTCTCCAGAGGGGAAGCTGGAGTTAGATGAAGCCACAAAGAGTCATGTGGCCCTTTAAAGATGAACAACCTTATTATGGCATCCAGGACCGGTGCAAGGCAGTTTGGTGCCCTAGGCAAGATCAGATATTTAGCACCCCCCCTTCCCACTTGAGAGCGCTGTATGTTTTTTCAAGGCATTTCTGGCACCCTCTTTAGCCCTGCACCCTAGGCAGCTGCCTAGTTGGCCTAATGGTAACACCGGCCCTGATGGCATCGAAAGCTTACACCATAATAAATATGTTTGCCTTTAAGGTGCCACAATCTTCTTTGTTATTTTTTACTGACAACATTGTTAGGTTGTAGGACATATGCCGTGAGCAACTTGGCAGTCTTCCCTTACTGAGCTGTATATTTATTTTGATAGAACCCCTAAGGCGCAAATTACTTCCACTAATTTCACTTCTGATTCTAGTTGTTAGCAATACCTAGTTGTTAGCAATACATGTGCCAGATTAAATATTGCCTTGGTTCTTCCTGGAACTCAAGGCAGCATACATGATTCCTCCATTTCATCCTCACAACAACCCTGAGAGGTAGGTTGGTTTTTTGTGCACATTGTGCACGCAAAAATAATAATAATAATAAATGTTTGCCAACCACTGAAAGCCCCGCCAAGGTGCTGCTCAGGCACTTTGAAGGGGCTGTCAGCGGCTGTCAAAACGGCGATCATGAAAGCCAGCTGTGAGTCTGGACTTTGCAATCTCCAGGAAAAAAAGGGCAAAGGGACGAAAAGCCACAGCAAGCTGAAAATGGCTCGTGATTGCAGCAGGGAGGGAAGCAAGCCAATGGCAGCCACCCCCAAGTGCTGCTTGGGCACCCAGGCAAGCTTGGCAAGAGTCCTCCCACCTCTTCCCAAGAGGCTCGCTAGCCGATTCCCGGTACCCACGAAGGAGTCAATCGCCCGGGTTCAGATGACACCACAACCCATTGTGGGTACAACAACCCTTACAACAATCCCTGAGTTGTCAGGGCGGCTTGTTGCCCCCAAACAAGCCACCCTGTGGGAATTGGTCCAGGTTCGCACAACACAACAACCCATCCTGGGTAACAACCTACAATGGGTTGTCATGTCATCTGAACCCAGTCTGTATCTATAATATATCATTTTTATTTTTAATGTTTTAAATTATTCTTGCAAAATTTTATGTCCTGCTTTATCAGTATAGATAAACTTGACTCAGCGTACATGCAAAATCATAAAAATAGTAAAACATCAGTCACAATGTTGTTGTTTAAAAAAAAAAAAGACCAAAAAAGATCCACAAAGTACACACTTTGTCAGCCGGAGGAGGCAGTCAAATAATAGGATCTCAATCAAAACAGCAATAATCAAAAAGAAAAATCAACAACCAGACTGCAGACCACTCAAAGAGCTTCAGCTGACTCTGAATGCATTCTGAAAGAAGCAAGTTCTGAATATTATCTACACTTATTAAAATGGTATGTTAAAATTCAGTTCAGTGGCATTTAAGTGTGTATAGGATTACAGCCTTAAACTTTTACAGTCCACTTATGAGTGCAAAAGCTATTATTTAGCAACAAAGATAAAGGTAAAACCGAGCACAGTACCTGCTATCTTCTCTAGTCACACAGGAGCACTCCAAAATCTTGTATTTCCTCTGGACCTTTCCCCCTGCATATGAAGAGAGCAAACATCCAAGAACAACCATGTTTCAAAAATATTTTCTGGATCAGAATGTTAAGGCAGATTTTCTTTCACTCTTCCAGTCTGTTCCCAAAAACTTTGCTTGCTTGTTTTGAGGCATGAGTTTTTCAGTCAACAGTTTGCCTTTTGGAATTCAGATATTTCACCCAAATATTGTTACTCCAAATGAGAAAAGAAAGAGAATAGTGGAAAATGAGAAAATCCTAGGACACAACAGAGCATTTGAAACTCTTTCAACAGGGATTGCTGGCATGTAAAAGTTCCAGCTGGCTTGAAAAACAAGTCCAGCAGGTCCCAGTGGAAATCAGATGAGTTCCTGCTGTTCTTTGAAGAGAAGACTGGCTGAAATTTCCTAGGTGGCTGCAATGTTGACCTGGGAAAAAGAGAGAGGCAGAGAGATCAGAAGAGATGTCACTCAGAACTTCAGCTTCTTGAATGCATTTGAGGAAAATGAATGCTGCAGACCAAATTGGAGCTGGCAGGTGACAGCCAACTCTTTCTCTCCTTTTCATCTAATCCAGGTGCCACCCTGGATTTCTTAAAGGGGTGTTTGGATTTAGTAATGAGTCAGATGAGAGTGAATGAACTGATGCTTGATCCAGACAAGATGGAGGTGCTCTTGGTTAATGTCATCATAGCCAACCGTGGAAGTGGTATTTAGGGATGTATGGATTTTGTTAAACCCATTCCATCTGTGTTTCTGTCAGGTGTCTTTTGTTCTGTTGCCCACTCATTGATGGAACTGGATTTTTCTCAATTTCCCAAACTTGCATTCATGTTGGAAAGTGCGCAGTTGCGCAAATGTGCTACTTCCAAAAATGTGCATTTGCGCAAATGCACAAACCCAACCCCCCCGATACACTTTCACACTCTAGCCTATGGGGGAAATGCACACTGAGCTTGCCAAGTGCACACTGAGCTTGCCAAGTGGAATTAATTTTATAAGCCCTTATGAACGCGGAAACCCGTTCACCAGCTTTTAAAATTTATTTCTTCAGGGACTTTCCGTGTTGCACAAGTCCACCTCGGCTTCACTTCGATGGGAAATACATTGTGTGCAGTTCGGCCATCGGGCTGTACCAGTGGGACTTTGCCAGCTATGACATTCTCAGGTAAAGGCTCTGAATTTGAGGCTGGTGTGTGCAAAGGAAACTCGGCATCAGCACCAGCTGCTCCTGTTGGAGCCGCACAAGCGGAATGCACTGTGGAGGATTGAAGGGACACGCTGAGATTCACAAACGGACTCGGCAAGAGTGGTCTTCTTGTGTCATATTTTGAGCAACTAGTGCCAAGCATCCTCCAGGTCCCCTTAGATTGGGGTCCATAACCTTTTCGGCCCCGGGGGGGCGTGTGTGATGTTGGGTCGGGCTATACACACGCCTTTTCTCCACCTCCGTCTCCCCAGGATCCTCCTATGGACCACTCTTTCCTTGCTTCAGCTGCCAGCGAGGAAAGAGCAATGTGTGTTAGGATCGCTGGGGAGGGAGGGATTTCACCACTCCGAAATCTTCATACAGGAATATGAAGCGGTATATAAATCTTGTGAATGAATAAATACATTTCGGGGGTGGGTGGGTGCAAGGGCTGCAATTCAGATCTTGGGGGCGTGGGTTGTGCACCCCTGCCTTAGATGATGATTCGATGCCTGCCGTATCCCGTCTGGGATGTGTTAAGCTGCAAGATGTGACTTGCCAATCACCTGCAGACCTACAGCCAACGATAGGTTCTTTCAAAAGATCAATATGGGAAAGTCAACCTTCCTCCCCTCTGCCCATTCTCTCTCAGTTTTCCTTCCTCTCTTGGACTTCTCCTCTCCAGCCTTCTACTCTTTCCTTCATGCTTCTGTTCCAACACTCCTTCCCTTGGCCTGCCACTGTCTCCCGATTCGGCCTGCTTATTCCTTTCCCAAGGCCTGTCCTTCTTTGCATGAGCCCTTCTGCCTGTTCTACCCGTCTCTAATTCTCGATAGCTCAGCCAATAGCAGGCGGAGAATCTTCCGGTGAGAGCAGTTTAGTGGGTCGCACCTGGAGATCCTGCTGGTTGCCCGGTATCGTTGTGACGGGGAGGAAGCTCAGCCATCCTTAGTGGATTATGGTCTAGGATATTGTCATTTAAAAAAAAAAAATCCAGTTTCTGTAAAGGTTAACTTGTCTTGCATGTGTTTTCTTCTGATCTCTCTGCTTTTCTCTTTCACACTGCTGCTGCAGGGTTATCAAACCACCCGAGTTTGCAAACTTGTCCTTGCTGGGCTTCGGTGACATTTTTGCTCTCCTGTTTGATAACCACTATCTGTACATAATGGACTTGAGGACAGAGAAACTGATCAGCCGTTGGCCGCTGCCGGATTTGCCAGGGTCCAGCACAAACTTGGTTTTGCCCTTTACACTGGAAACAAGCTATCAAGAAATTTTTTCAAAAAGATGTAGGGTGTTCTTTGATTATTGTTTTTTTTAAGCCAGGATGGTTGCCTTTAACATAAGCCATCACGGAAACAGGAGGCTCCGTGTGCCTGTACAGGTAGCCAGCTGAGACGAGCTTTACAGGTGCATCCTGCTGGAATGCTTCTTCCCAATCCTCCCTCACCCCTTTCTTTTTACAAGGGGAAAATGGTGATGGCTGCTGTTCCTACCTGCTCACCATCCTTGCAACACTCGCACCTTTTATCACTAGATTCAGAAGTGGCAACAGCGATGGCTGCCTTTGTGAAGAGGGTTAGAAATGTGTTCTAGCAGCTGTGAATAGAAGCCTCTGTTTGCCTGTAGTTCCTGGCACATAGCACAGGCAGGCGGAGACTTCTATCTACAAGATGATTCAATTAAAATGCTACCATTTTAACCTGACCTGAGAATTTGCCATATGAGAGCAAGCATCTCTTGAGAGAGCTGTTAAGTTTACTTCCCCTGCTCGCTTCTATGTGATCAAGAGTGGACTTCAGGCGTGCGTGTTTTCTTCCTCCTTCTCCCCGAGTACAAGTGAATGCTTTAGCTGAGGGGATCCTGTATTTAGTTGAATCCAGTCTCTCTTCTGGATGCTGAAGCCCGTACAAGACAACATACAATTACCTGCAGAATCTCCTGGTTCAGGTGTGCATCGCATCTATGCACGGCAAGGGCCAAGAAAAGAAGTAAGGCCAAGGTCTTCTCTCAACTGTACTGTGCAGAGGTGTGTGTGTGTGTGTGTGTGTGCGTGCGCGTGCACACATGGGTGTGTGCGTGTGAGTGAGATGCAGGTAGGGGGAAGGGAGCGAAGTAACACCAGCCCTAAAGAAATTGTCTACTAGCAAGGTCCTTTTTATAGCCATCAAATTTCTCATACTGGCTGTGAATAAGATGTAAAAGGGGGAGAAAGTAGAGTTGGAAGGAGCCTACAAGGCTATCGAGTCCAACCCCCTGCTCAGTGCAGGAAACTAGAGGAGGGGTCTCCCATCCAAGTCATAACCAGGCTTGACCCTGCTTAGCTTTCCACGCTCAGACAAGCTGAGCCAGCGTGCGTGCATTCTCCTGTCCGCTATTTACATCTCCAGTTGTTAGTAAAATAGACCAGCACACCGATATCCCCCTATCCCTTTCCTATGTCCCCTGGGACATGTGCCGGGAATGGGCAGGAAGACGAAAGGGGGAAAAAGCCATGGCAAACTGCGAAGCGCCAGATCATCTGTCAGGAGTAACGTGGATTAGCGAGTGAACAACCAAACCACCATGGCTTGTTCTCAGCATGGCTTATCGTAATGTGCGAACTTGTGCATTATCAGCTGCTAGCAAGAGAGAACTGGGCGGGATCTACACTACTATAACCCCTTCCATGTATCAGGGAGTGCTGTCACGGTATTCATGCAGATGCATTTACTACAGTTGGAGCACCTCTGTGAAGGACTGGAAAAAATAAAAAGGTTTCTGTTGCATTTCTATGCATCAGCAGAGGGCACTGACAAGATAGAGGGGAGGGAGGAGGCAACACGGCACTAATGAGATCACGGGGAGCGGTCGGGCTTCTCGCTGCTCTTGCCAGGTCCGTAGCCCTCTCAGGCAAGCCACTCTGCCAGGTTTGGACAACACCACAAGCCACGAGTGGCTACAACACTCTCTACAAGAAGCCATGGTTTCTCAGCATAGCCTGTCGGTGATTAACAAACCACGCTGGTGCAGGGCGCCGGGTTTGCACATCACAACAAGCCGTGGTGAAAAAAATTTGACCCTAACAACCCACCGTGGTTTACCATGTCATGCAAACCAGGTCAAAGTGTAACTCCAGTGTGCAGAGCATCACCACCTGGTTTCTACAGAGCAGGATGCTCTGAACGGCATATACCAGTAAGCAAAGCAACCTAGCGTGTGTTTGTTTGTTTTTCTAGCCAGTTGGGCTCTCTGGAGGCAAGCTAGAGCAGCCTCTGAGAATGCCAATCCTTAGAATATATGATCGCGCAGCATAAATATCTCTTCAACCAATCCCCACTCCCCCACAAACACTTTGCCGTAAACATCACTTCAGACTTTGATTGTGATTTTCCTGCTCTCTGCACACACCCTCCCCTGGAAATCTGGGTGTTGTTTTTTTTAAAAGATAGAAAATAAAACAAGGCTTTAAATAATTAAGCACCACAATGCTGAAGACGCAATTACTTGGAATCCATTTGCCTCTTAACTGCTCTGTTCCAAGGGATCTTTTGTCGTCCTTCAGTAGTTTCAGTCATTCACCAGCACCTAGGCAGTGCATTTGATGGGTCATCACCCCCGACTCTCTCCAAGGCTGTGGTAGAGCACACGCTTTGCATGAACAAGGTCCCAGGTTCAATCCCCAGCATTTCCAGATAGGGCTGGGAAAGATTCCTGTCAGAAAGCTTGGAGAGGTGCTTACCAATGGTGCCAGCAGGGCAAGACTTTGGGGCAGATGTCCAGATTGTTTGATCTGGAGAGAGTCTAGAGAAGACTGGAAGGGTTGTCACACAGAGGAGGGCCAGGATCTCTTCTCGATCGTCCCAGTTTGCAGGACACGGAATAATGGGCTCAAGTCACAGGAACCCAGATTCCACATGAACATCAGGAAAAAATTCCTGACTGTTAGAGCAATAAGACAATGGGACCAACTACCTAGGGAGGTGGTGGGCTCTCCCACTCTGGAGGCATTCAAGGTGCAGCTGGACGGCCATCTGTCAGGGATCCTTTGACCTGGATTCCTGCATTGAGCAGGGGGTTGGACTCCATGGCCTTGTATAGGCCCCTTCGAACTCTACTTTTCTATGATTCTAAGAGTGTCTTAAGACCTTGAGGTCTCTGGAAACCAGGTCCTATGAGGAATGGTTGAAAGAGCTGAGTGTGTTTAGCCTGAGGCAGAGAAGATTAAGGGAGATATCAGAAGGGCTGTTGTCATGCAGAAGATGGAGCAGACTTGTCCCCAGTTGCTTCAGAGGACAAGACTCTGAAGCAATGGTTGGAAATGGCAGGAAAGCAGATTTTGGCTAAACATTAGGAAAAATCTCCTGAGTGCTGTTAGGCAGTGGAACAGACTACCTCCTGAGGTGGTGGGCTTTGCTTTTATTTGTTTGTTTGTTTGTTTGTTTGTTTATTACATTTCTATGCCACCCAGTAGCCAAAGCTTTCTAGGAGGTCCACAAAACAAAACATCCCCTATCAGCAATGTTGTGGTTGCATCCTACACTGCAGTTCCTGCATTGAGCAGGGGATTAAACTAGACCACCAAGGTCCCTTCCAACTCTTATCTGATATGTCTTCTGCCCACCAGATGCTGGGGATGGAGCAAGAGATGACAGTTAGCAGCATTGTATCCCTGTGGCATTTCTCTAGCCACTCTCGGGAAATGAGTTCAAACACCATCTTCATTTGTTTTGAAAACCGCAGATCGTATCAAAGCAGAAGACTGGTGGACACATCCCAAGTAAGTTTACTCAGAAATCAATGCCACTCTAAAGCCCTCTTCAGGCATTCTACTTACCGTGTTGAAAGAATGCGTGAAGAGAGGCGCACTCCTGCCTCACCACTGTTGTCACATCTGTCTCCCTGTATGCATGTAGGGCAATGGTCGGAAGAGGAGGACCTCATGCATCCACAGAGGCACGCCATGTGATGAAGAACCTTGCTTTTCCAGGGTTCTTTTCTTTTTTCTTTTTAATTTTTTTTAAAAAATTTCCAACAATACAAAGAAAATAACACACATATAACTTATATAGTGCTCCCATCACCACGGGACCAAATAATACAATATCTCTATAATTGTTCATTATTCCAAAAATACAACATGTCTTGACACGGCACACTCCCTTTCCCCTTTTTAAACACATATTCCAAAAATAAACCCCAAATATCCTTTAAAATATTTTTCTTTAATTGACCTCTTTTGCATTTGATATTGCAAGTCAACATATCATTTAATGCCATATCCCATACTTCTTTATACCAATCGGTAATAGTGAAAACTTGCTGAATTTTCCATTTCCTTGCTATCATTAATCTACCTGCCGTTAACAAATTTATAATTAATTCTTTAACATTTTGAGGACTGGCCACCTTTTCAGTTATTGATAGCAAAGCTAATTTAGGACAAACCTCTAGGTCAACTCCAACAATTTCTGATATTTCTTCAAAAATCATTTTCCAAAAATCCATTACATTTTTACAACTCCACCACATATAAGCATATGTATCCAGCTCCTGACAACCTCGCCAGCACATTGGAGATCATTTGTTATCTACCGTATTCTATTTAATCTCACCGGAGTAAAATACCATCTCCAAATTAACTTATAAAAATTCTCTTTAATTCTTATTGACATATTTTTCAATATTCGCCTATCCCAAATCTTGTTCCACTCATCCTTTGATATTTCCTCTTCAAACTCTGTATCCCAAACTATTTTAAGATTTTCTGCTTGCTCTTCTGATTTCTGCAACATTTTATATAACATCTTTGTAAGACCCCTAGCTGATGCATTTCCTTCTATAAGTTCTCTAGATATAACCGACTGCGGTGAAATCTCTTTCATGCTCCTGTCTCCTCTTCCATTTCTTACCGCATTGTACTAATTGAATTAAGTTTAACCACGAAATTCTTCCTGCCCCAACCCTATCAATTATTTGCTGTCTTGTCTCCATTTTTTCCAGCCAATCCATTAATATTATTACCCTTTTCTCTCTAAAAATTTGTTCTAAATGTCTAACATTCTCTGGAAAATCCTCCATTACCACCACTGGAGTAAGCGGGGATATACCTGGTATAAATATTTCCTTATTTCTACTCCAAATTTCTAACATATTTTTTAAAAAGGGATTTTCTAATCTTTTTATCATAATGTGGCCTTGTTTTGTAAATAAAAAATTCTCCACCCTATTACCCAGTTCGAATGCTTCTATTTCCCACCACATAAAATCCTTCCTAGCAATAATATCCATAATATATCTAAGTTGATTAGCTATATAATACCATTTTAAATTTGGGAGACCAAGTCCCCCTATTTTTTGAGCTTTGTACCATAGTAATCCTTGATCTTTCCCCCCCATTACAATAGCTATTTAAAATTACTTGCCAATCTTTAATTTCTTTCTCTGATATCTTATATGGTATCATTCTAAATAAAAAATTAAACTTCGGTAAAATCTTCATTTTTACTTTTTTTTTTTAAAAAAAATATTTTATTTATTTTTCAAAACAAATTATAACACAGAAAATATATTTAGCAAAATACAAAATTATCACACAAATATAACATAATCAACATACAATAAATCATAAAGTGCTCCCCCCCACCCTCCAAGGGACCAATTAATATACTTCTATCCTCTTGATCAAATAAAGTCTAAATTCCAAAAAATATAACATATCCTGACAAGGCATGTTACCCTTCCCCTTTATTAATACATAGTCTAGTAATTGATTCCATATCTCCATAAAATTCTTCTTCTTTAGCAATCCTTTTTTGCATTTGATACTACTAGTTAGTTTATCATTTAGGGCTATGTCCCAAACTTCCTTATACCAGTCTGTTATTAGGAAAACATGTTGTACTTTCCAATTTCTTGCTATCATTAGCCTGGCCGCAGTTAACAAGTTTACAATTAACTCCTTCGTATTTTGATCACAAATAAGCTTCTCAGTTATTGATAACAATGCTAATTTTGGACAGACCTCTAAATTAGTACCAATAATTTTCGATATTTCTGTAAAAACCTCTCGCCAAAACACCAATACATTTTTACAACTCCACCACATATGAGCATATGTCCCTTTTTTCCTGACATCCCTCCAACATAATGCAGAACAATTATTATCTATTTCTATTTAATCTTACTGGAGTTAAATACCATCTCCAAATTAGTTTATAAAAATTTTCCTTATCCTAATTGACATCATTTTCACATCCGTCTATCCCATATATTGTTCCACCCCACCTTCGAGGAAATCTTCATTTTAATCAAGCTATCCTACCAACCATGATAATCCCAATTTTTATAATCCTCTAATTTATTTTTAACCTCTTTTAATTTTAAAAATTCCATTCCCCTATTTGATCCATATCTTTTAATATATCAATACCTAAATATTTAATTATATCTTTTATCTTTATATCAACTTTCCTTTGTTTAAATCCCCTTTCCTCCAATTTACTATAATTAAATGTCATTAATTATTAGCCAGTGTGCCTCCGATCCGGATGTTGGAACGGCGTTGCCTATCTTGCATGTTGATCATCTGTATTTCCATCTCATTAAATTTCATTTCATACTTTTCAAAACTTTTTCATCCTCCCCTGGGCTTTTCCACCTTATCAGCTCTAACCTGTAGATCTTGAATTTCAGTCTTCATCTGGTCCATCGATTTTCTCATTTGCTTCATTTCCTCCTTGAATTCTTTGCAGAAATTCTCAATATCATTAGTATGTTTCTGCTGCCCTGATTCAATAGAATTTTGAAACTGTAATATAAGCTTCTCCCAATCTGGAGCTCATAAACAATCAAGGGCAGCCACAACAAAGGGAATCTTTTTAAAATTTTCTTTTTAACTCCGCTTCTTCCACATACCTTCCAGAAAGCAAACAGCAAAGGAATTTTTACTCACAGTCTGTCTTTCCTAGGTATTTTACAGTTATAATCAGCTCATTCCGGGAGCTCCGTAGAAAGCTACTGTTCCATAGCCGCTGAAGCTCCTCCCCCCTTTTTTCCCCAGGGTTCTTAATCATGTGGCGTGCCTCCGCAGAGTGTGCATAGCACTGCAATCTTAATGAAGGGTGCTAAATGATGGAAATTGTAGTATTGCCTGCTTAAATCAATGAGGTAATGTAACCACTAGAGTGGGAGGAAAGGGTTAATTGAACAATCCCCAGCGTGCATGTTTTGTAACCCCTCCTCCCTACTTCCGGGCCGGCCTCTCTGTGGCCAGCTTCCTCTCTCTCTCTACCTCTCCAACCTGAGGGATAGATGGTCTGAGCTGGCTTCCAGCCAGTGATCTCCAATGAAGCGGACTCTTAACACCCAAGACTCTAATCTGCCTGTATGCATCCTGCATATATGAATAAACTGACTGTAAGTAAAACTAATAGTCTTTTTTAGTTTTAAACCTTGTTTGGACAATCCATTTCCTTTTAAGAGCCTTTTAGCAGGGTTTAGCAACCCACGTGGTGATAACCAGTTTCAATAACCAGGCTGAGCATAAGGGGGAAAACTCTGATTGTCCTAACCAGTGTAGGACCGACGCCTTTCCATATCCTCCAATACTAAACACAGACCAACAATACAGGGTCAAATACAGGGTTGAAAAGCCAGTCAACAAGGTTGTCGTTACACTATAACAATTTTAGAGAGTTCCTTTAACAGCAGACTGCATTCAGCATCACAAGATGTTCTCTGACCTGACTGACAGCAACTACAGAGGTAACCCTCTTGTTTGGCTGTATCATCCTGAGGTCCTAGCTGGTCTAACTAGCAGATCAGATTTAAAAACAAAAATAAAAACAAGAAATACCCCCTTATCCCTAGGACAGGAATAGAATGGGCAATACAATGGACTGTTTCCAGATTTAGTCATACTTAGAGCAGACCCACTGAAATCATTAGTCATCACTAACAAGTCCATTGATTTCAATGGGTCTACTCTAAGGGTGGTTGCAGGCAGAGGGTTCCTAACACCACCAATAAAATGGCATTGTAAACCCCCTGTGGCAGAAAATATATGCTTGAAAAGGGAGTGGGCAATGCCTGGTAACAAGTGGGAGAAGCAGCTGAATAAGATGATGTTCTGTGAGCAGTGACTGAGTTCCTGTATCGTATCAGTGGAGGCTGGTGACGCCTATGTCAGTGGGACTCCTTATCCATTGCAGGTTTTATTCTGAGCTTTATAGGAGCTATCGATGGTGTTCCATGGTGGTGAACCTATTTTGAGGAGTGGAATTCAGCACCATGGATAGCTCCTATAAAGCTCAGAATAAAAGCCGCAGTGGATAAGGAGCCCACTGACATAGGAGTCTCTAGCCTCCCCTGCTCCCCATGACTAGTTACGACAATATCAATTTGTATGAATCATGCAGGTTGTAGAACTCATCAGTAAAGAATTTGGATTGCCTGGACAAAGTGTGGGTGTAGGTGTGTCTGTTTTTCTCTTTCTTTCTCTCTGTGTGTGGGTTTTTAAAAAAAAATTCAAGTACTTTCCTATCCTGGCTTGGGCATGCTGGGAGTTGTAGGCCTTTTTTCTTTCTAAACATGCATAGGATTGCACCTTCGGTTATGTTTGCACTCTTCTCCCAGTAGGTACAGTACATGTATGTTGCAGTTTCCCTATTCCTCCTTTGGGTATGCACAGGAACTTCTCCTTGTCTATATCATACATAGTTTGCTCCCAAATATCTTCTTGAGTCCAAGGATAGATATCAGTAACCTTTCCCGGACTTATCACCTCACCACTTACAATGGAATGTTTTGTAGCACCTGGCTAACTGAGTTGATCAGTGACGAATTATATCTCCAGAGTGCTGTGTCCCTAATCAGGGATTCTCTGGGCAAGTGTGGTTGGAGGGGGGCTCGGCAGTGATACACCATACCAGCTTCCATGGGAACATTTACGCTGTATCCAAATGCCTGGAGGACGGAGTGAACAGATGTCTGAACCACTTTCCTGGGATCGACAATCATTTTCCGTGGGTTGAGGACCTTTTTCCTATCTGGCTCTCGAAGAATGTGCTGCAGTATATTGACTCCAGGTACCGCCTTCCAAGCTGGATGGTTGACAGAGGTAAATACAGTGTTAGGAAAGATATGGTTTTCAAAGAGGAAAATGCCAACCTCTGGATTTTGCTTCTCCAGGGTCTCCATCAGGGTTTTCCAATCTCCGTGCTTGACAGGCAGAATAATTTCATCAATGTCATTCAGCAGCACGTACTTGCTCCTGTACATATTCCGATAGACGCAGTCATTCAAGGCTGCGATTTGTCCGTAATAGCCAATTTGGGTCCCGGTGCCCTTGAAACGCCATTCAGTAGAAACACTGAGGTAGGATGTGATTGGCCAGAGGACTATCTCTGCAGTCCCCTCTGCCACATAAAACTCCAAGACTTTCTCCATCAGTCGGCTGCAGTTGTTCTTGTAGATCACCACTCTCTGCGCCCCGAGGAGCTTATACATTTCCATGCTTTGTATGAACTGCAGGATGTTGTTGTAGTCTCCAAACATGGTGGAGATGCACACCGTGAAGTCCACAGAAGAGGTCTCGAGTTTGCGATTTTAATTTCAAACCGCGGTGACCTGCTGACATCTCCATTAGGAAAGGAGTTCAATGACACAGAGAGAGGATCGCAGTTTGTGGGTTCTATGCAGACCAAGTCCGCCGTCGCGTACGGGAATCCAAAGTGATCTGCATGAACATCGATCACAGCCTTCGAGATGTAGGCTTTGTCAGTGGCTTGGCAACAGAACCAGCAATAGTGTTCTTTGACTTCCTCATGGGGCACAATCACGATCACCCGAATCAATTTCTCCACCCTGTTATCAAAGTATGGGGTGATGACCAAAGTTCTGTTGTCCCTTAAAACCGAGATTGAATTGTTGGCTATCCCTCCTCTGCAGAAGCCTTTCCCGTTCCGAACTATTTTGGGTAGGTAAGAATCTTTTTGCCTCTGGATGTAGGAAAGCATCAGCATGGAAGCAAAAGCCACCAGACACACCCCTGTGGCCAAATATGCTTTCCTCCTGAAGCAGATCATCACATCTGACTCGGGCTCTACACCAGCATGCGTCCCACTGCTGAGCCTGCAACAGAGAAGAAGTGAGGCAGATGATGGATAAGCTTGGGGAGATTGATACAGCAGTACCTCATCTCGTATGATGCCACTGAACTCTGTGGGACTTATGTCTGAGCAGGGACAGACAGGCCAGTCTATATATCCGGTCCATGTCAGTTTTGCATGTATTCCATCAAAAGTTTGTTCTGTCCAATTTCTGTATCAGCCTGTGTTCCTTTTAATCACAGAAATATGTGCGTTTATCTTTGTACACAACGTTTCCTCATATATGCATTTTTGTGCGCAGTGTTCCCTAATATGCCATTCTTGTAGGCAATTTTTGAGCTGAGAACTGCACTGCAAAATTTGAAGCGCACAGTCCAAAGGATAAATGTATCCCAATCTACATATTAGTCCAGGAAATGCAAATTAGGTCAGTTCTCTTAATTGCTTTGAGCACAATGTATTAACGGGAAATGAAGTATACAGGCAGTCTCCAGGTTATGAACGAGATCCATTCGTAAGTCTGTCTTTCAGTCGAATTTGTACATAAGTCAGAACACTATAGCGTAGTATACAAAAACGGCATTTACGAAAATTGTGGCCGTTTTTACTTATACTACGCTATACTCTACGTAAACGACATGGAGCCGGGGAACAGTTCGTAAGTACAAGTTGTCTGTAAGTTGGACGTTCATAACCAGGGGACAGCCTGTATAGATAAATTGACTGACTACCCTGGGGAAAGAGTAGACAGCGAAAGAAGGGCTGCTCATCCTACCAAAATTTTAACAGTCAGGAATGACGTTTCTCTGCCTGAGGGAGGGAACAGAAACCTGATAAATAACCAGTACAGAACATCCCAGTAACATTCTCCAGAGGGGAAGCTGGAGTTAGATGAAGCCACAAAGAGTCATGTGGCCCTTTAAAGATGAACAACCTTATTATGGCATCCAGGACCGGTGCAAGGCAGTTTGGTGCCCTAGGCAAGATCAGATATTTAGCACCCCCCCTTCCCACTTGAGAGCGCTGTATGTTTTTTCAAGGCATTTCTGGCACCCTCTTTAGCCCTGCACCCTAGGCAGCTGCCTAGTTGGCCTAATGGTAACACCGGCCCTGATGGCATCGAAAGCTTACACCATAATAAATATGTTTGCCTTTAAGGTGCCACAATCTTCTTTGTTATTTTTTACTGACAACATTGTTAGGTTGTAGGACATATGCCGTGAGCAACTTGGCAGTCTTCCCTTACTGAGCTGTATATTTATTTTGATAGAACCCCTAAGGCGCAAATTACTTCCACTAATTTCACTTCTGATTCTAGTTGTTAGCAATACCTAGTTGTTAGCAATACATGTGCCAGATTAAATATTGCCTTGGTTCTTCCTGGAACTCAAGGCAGCATACATGTTCCTCCATTTGATCCTCACAACAACCCTGAGAGGTAGGTTGGTTTTTTGTGCACATTGTGCACGCAAAAATAATAATAATAATAAATGTTTGCCAACCACTGAAAGCCCCGCCAAGGTGCTGCTCAGGCACTTTGAAGGGGCTGTCAGCGGCTGTCAAAACGGCGATCATGAAAGCCAGCTGTGAGTCTGGACTTTGCAATCTCCAGGAAAAAAAGGGCAAAGGGACGAAAAGCCACAGCAAGCTGAAAATGGCTCGTGATTGCAGCAGGGAGGGAAGCAAGCCAATGGCAGCCACCCCCAAGTGCTGCTTGGGCACCCAGGCAAGCTTGGCAAGAGTCCTCCCACCTCTTCCCAAGAGGCTCGCTAGCCGATTCCCGGTACCCACGAAGGAGTCAATCGCCCGGGTTCAGATGACACCACAACCCATTGTGGGTACAACAACCCTTACAACAATCCCTGAGTTGTCAGGGTGGCTTGTTGCCCCCAAACAAGCCACCCTGTGGGAATTGGTCCAGGTTCGCACAACACAACAACCCATCCTGGGTAACAACCTACAATGGGTTGTCATGTCATCTGAACCCAGTCTGTATCTATAATATATCATTTTTATTTTTAATGTTTTAAATTATTCTTGCAAAATTTTATGTCCTGCTTTATCAGTATAGATAAACTTGACTCAGCGTACATGCAAAATCATAAAAATAGTAAAACATCAGTCACAATGTTGTTGTTTAAAAAAAAAAAAGACCAAAAAAGATCCACAAAGTACACACTTTGTCAGCCGGAGGAGGCAGTCAAATAATAGGATCTCAATCAAAACAGCAATAATCAAAAAGAAAAATCAACAACCAGACTGCAGACCACTCAAAGAGCTTCAGCTGACTCTGAATGCATTCTGAAAGAAGCAAGTTCTGAATATTATCTACACTTATTAAAATGGTATGTTAAAATTCAGTTCAGTGGCATTTAAGTGTATAGGATTACAGCCTTAAACTTTTACAGTCCACTTATGAGTGCAAAAGCTATTATTTAGCAACAAAGATAAAGGTAAAACCGAGCACAGTACCTGCTATCTTCTCTAGTCACACAGGAGCACTCCAAAATCTTGTATTTCCTCTGGACCTTTCCCCCTGCATATGAAGAGAGCAAACATCCAAGAACAACCATGTTTCAAAAATATTTTCTGGATCAGAATGTTAAGGCAGATTTTCTTTCACTCTTCCAGTCTGTTCCCAAAAACTTTGCTTGCTTGTTTTGAGGCATGAGTTTTTCAGTCAACAGTTTGCCTTTTGGAATTCAGATATTTCACCCAAATATTGTTACTCCAAATGAGAAAAGAAAGAGAATAGTGGAAAATGAGAAAATCCTAGGACACAACAGAGCATTTGAAACTCTTTCAACAGGGATTGCTGGCATGTAAAAGTTCCAGCTGGCTTGAAAAACAAGTCCAGCAGGTCCCAGTGGAAATCAGATGAGTTCCTGCTGTTCTTTGAAGAGAAGACTGGCTGAAATTTCCTAGGTGGCTGCAATGTTGACCTGGGAAAAAGAGAGAGGCAGAGAGATCAGAAGAGATGTCACTCAGAACTTCAGCTTCTTGAATGCATTTGAGGAAAATGAATGCTGCAGACCAAATTGGAGCTGGCAGGTGACAGCCAACTCTTTCTCTCCTTTTCATCTAATCCAGGTGCCACCCTGGATTTCTTAAAGGGGTGTTTGGATTTAGTAATGAGTCAGATGAGAGTGAATGAACTGATGCTTGATCCAGACAAGATGGAGGTGCTCTTGGTTAATGTCATCATAGCCAACCGTGGAAGTGGTATTTAGGGATGTATGGATTTTGTTAAACCCATTCCATCTGTGTTTCTGTCAGGTGTCTTTTGTTCTGTTGCCCACTCATTGATGGAACTGGATTTTTCTCAATTTCCCAAACTTGCATTCATGTTGGAAAGTGCGCAGTTGCGCAAATGTGCTACTTCCAAAAATGTGCATTTGCGCAAATGCACAAACCCAACCCCCCCGATACACTTTCACACTCTAGCCTATGGGGGAAATGCACACTGAGCTTGCCAAGTGCACACTGAGCTTGCCAAGTGGAATTAATTTTATAAGCCCTTATGAACGCGGAAACCCGTTCACCAGCTTTTAAAATTTATTTCTTCAGGGACTTTCCGTGTTGCACAAGTCCACCTCGGCTTCACTTCGATGGGAAATACATTGTGTGCAGTTCGGCCATCGGGCTGTACCAGTGGGACTTTGCCAGCTATGACATTCTCAGGTAAAGGCTCTGAATTTGAGGCTGGTGTGTGCAAAGGAAACTCGGCATCAGCACCAGCTGCTCCTGTTGGAGCCGCACAAGCGGAATGCACTGTGGAGGATTGAAGGGACACGCTGAGATTCACAAACGGACTCGGCAAGAGTGGTCTTCTTGTGTCATATTTTGAGCAACTAGTGCCAAGCATCCTCCAGGTCCCCTTAGATTGGGGTCCATAACCTTTTCGGCCCCGGGGGGGCGTGTGTGATGTTGGGTCGGGCTATACACACGCCTTTTCTCCACCTCCGTCTCCCCAGGATCCTCCTATGGACCACTCTTTCCTTGCTTCAGCTGCCAGCGAGGAAAGAGCAATGTGTGTTAGGATCGCTGGGGAGGGAGGGATTTCACCACTCCGAAATCTTCATACAGGAATATGAAGCGGTATATAAATCTTGTGAATGAATAAATACATTTCGGGGGTGGGTGGGTGCAAGGGCTGCAATTCAGATCTTGGGGGCGTGGGTTGTGCACCCCTGCCTTAGATGATGATTCGATGCCTGCCGTATCCCGTCTGGGATGTGTTAAGCTGCAAGATGTGACTTGCCAATCACCTGCAGACCTACAGCCAACGATAGGTTCTTTCAAAAGATCAATATGGGAAAGTCAACCTTCCTCCCCTCTGCCCATTCTCTCTCAGTTTTCCTTCCTCTCTTGGACTTCTCCTCTCCAGCCTTCTACTCTTTCCTTCATGCTTCTGTTCCAACACTCCTTCCCTTGGCCTGCCACTGTCTTCCGATTCGGCCTGCTTATTCCTTTCCCAAGGCCTGTCCTTCTTTGCATGAGCCCTTCTGCCTGTTCTACCCATCTCTAATTCTCGATAGCTCAGCCAATAGCAGGCGGAGAATCTTCCGGTGAGAGCAGTTTAGTGGGTCGCACCTGGAGATCCTGCTGGTTGCCCGGTATCGTTGTGACGGGGAGGAAGCTCAGCCATCCTTAGTGGATTATGGTCTAGGATATTGTCATTTAAAAAAAAAAAATCCAGTTTCTGTAAAGGTTAACTTGTCTTGCATGTGTTTTCTTCTGATCTCTCTGCTTTTCTCTTTCACACTGCTGCTGCAGGGTTATCAAACCACCCGAGTTTGCAAACTTGTCCTTGCTGGGCTTCGGTGACATTTTTGCTCTCCTGTTTGATAACCACTATCTGTACATAATGGACTTGAGGACAGAGAAACTGATCAGCCGTTGGCCGCTGCCGGATTTGCCAGGGTCCAGCACAAACTTGGTTTTGCCCTTTACACTGGAAACAAGCTGTCAAGAAATTTTTTCAAAAAGATGTAGGGTGTTCTTTGATTATTGTTTTTTTTAAGCCAGGATGGTTGCCTTTAACATAAGCCATCACGGAAACAGGAGGCTCCGTGTGCCTGTACAGGTAGCCAGCTGAGACGAGCTTTACAGGTGCATCCTGCTGGAATGCTTCTTCCCAATCCTCCCTCACCCCTTTCTTTTTACAAGGGGAAAATGGTGATGGCTGCTGTTCCTACCTGCTCACCATCCTTGCAACACTCGCACCTTTTATCACTAGATTCAGAAGTGGCAACAGCGATGGCTGCCTTTGTGAAGAGGGTTAGAAATGTGTTCTAGCAGCTGTGAATAGAAGCCTCTGTTTGCCTGTAGTTCCTGGCGCATAGCACAGGCAGGCGGAGACTTCTATCTACAAGATGATTCAATTAAAATGCTACCATTTTAACCTGACCTGAGAATTTGCCATATGAGAGCAAGCATCTCTTGAGAGAGCTGTTAAGTTTACTTCCCCTGCTCGCTTCTATGTGATCAAGAGTGGACTTCAGGCGTGCGTGTTTTCTTCCTCCTTCTCCCCGAGTACAAGTGAATGCTTTAGCTGAGGGGATCCTGTATTTAGTTGAACCCAGTCTCTCTTCTGGATGCTGAAGCCCGTACAAGACAACATACAATTACCTGCAGAATCTCCTGGTTCAGGTGTGCATCGCATCTATGCACGGCAAGGGCCAAGAAAAGAAGTAAGGCCAAGGTCTTCTCTCAACTGTACTGTGCAGAGGTGTGTGTGTGTGTGTGTGTGTGTGCGTGCGCGTGCACACATGGGTGTGTGCGTGTGAGTGAGATGCAGGTAGGGGGAAGGGAGCGAAGTAACACCAGCCCTAAAGAAATTGTCTACTAGCAAGGTCCTTTTTATAGCCATCAAATTTCTCATACTGGCTGTGAATAAGATGTAAAAGGGGGAGAAAGTAGAGTTGGAAGGAGCCTACAAGGCTATCGAGTCCAACCCCCTGCTCAGTGCAGGAAACTAGAGGAGGGGTCTCCCATCCAAGTCATAACCAGGCTTGACCCTGCTTAGCTTTCCACGCTCAGACAAGCTGAGCCAGCGTGCGTGCATTCTCCTGTCCGCTATTTACATCTCCAGTTGTTAGTAAAATAGACCAGCACACCGATATCCCCCTATCCCTTTCCTATGTCCCCTGGGACATGTGCCGGGAATGGGCAGGAAGACGAAAGGGGGAAAAAGCCATGGCAAACTGCGAAGCGCCAGATCATCTGTCAGGAGTAACGTGGATTAGCGAGTGAACAACCAAACCACCATGGCTTGTTCTCAGCATGGCTTATCGTAATGTGCGAACTTGTGCATTATCAGCTGCTAGCAAGAGAGAACTGGGCGGGATCTACACTACTATAACCCCTTCCGTGTATCAGGGAGTGCTGTCACGGTATTCATGCAGATGCATTTACTACAGTTGGAGCACCTCTGTGAAG
The DNA here is from genome assembly GCA_021292165.1 of Shinisaurus crocodilurus. Classification (NCBI taxonomy): domain Eukaryota; kingdom Metazoa; phylum Chordata; class Lepidosauria; order Squamata; family Shinisauridae; genus Shinisaurus; species Shinisaurus crocodilurus. The sequence goes on along the minus strand of JAHFWL010001192.1, from coordinate 211,799 downwards.
GACTGGAAAAAATAAAAAGGTTTCTGTTGCATTTCTATGCATCAGCAGATGGCACTGACAAGATAGAGGGGAGGGAGGAGGCAACACGGCACTAATGAGATCACGGGGAGCGGTCGGGCTTCTCGCTGCTCTTGCCAGGTCCGTAGCCCTCTCAGGCAAGCCACTCTGCCAGGTTTGGACAACACCACAAGCCACGAGTGGCTACAACACTCTCTACAAGAAGCCATGGTTTCTCAGCATAGCCTGTCGGTGATTAACAAACCACGCTGGTGCAGGGCGCCGGGTTTGCACATCACAACAAGCCGTGGTGAAAAAAATTTGACCCTAACAACCCACCGTGGTTTACCATGTCATGCAAACCAGGTCAAAGTGTAACTCCAGTGTGCAGAGCATCACCACCTGGTTTCTACAGAGCAGGATGCTCTGAACGGCATATACCAGTAAGCAAAGCAACCTAGCGTGTGTTTGTTTGTTTTTCTAGCCAGTTGGGCTCTCTGGAGGCAAGCTAGAGCAGCCTCTGAGAATGCCAATCCTTAGAATATATGATCGCGCAGCATAAATATCTCTTCAACCAATCCCCACTCCCCCACAAACACTTTGCCGTAAACATCACTTCAGACTTTGATTGTGATTTTCCTGCTCTCTGCACACACCCTCCCCTGGAAATCTGGGTGTTGTTTTTTTTAAAAGATAGAAAATAAAACAAGGCTTTAAATAATTAAGCACCACAATGCTGAAGACGCAATTACTTGGAATCCATTTGCCTCTTAAGTGCTCTGTTCCAAGGGATCTTTTGTCGTCCTTCAGTAGTTTCAGTCATTCACCAGCACCTAGGCAGTGCATTTGATGGGTCATCACCCCCGACTCTCTCCAAGGCAGTGGTAGAGCACACGCTTTGCATGAACAAGGTCCCAGGTTCAATCCCCAGCATTTCCAGATAGGGCTGGGAAAGATTCCTGTCAGAAAGCTTGGAGAGGTGCTTACCAATGGTGCCAGCAGGGCAAGACTTTGGGGCAGATGTCCAGATTGTTTGATCTGGAGAGAGTCTAGAGAAGACTGGAAGGGTTGTCACACAGAGGAGGGCCAGGATCTCTTCTCGATCGTCCCAGTTTGCAGGACACGGAATAATGGGCTCAAGTCACAGGAACCCAGATTCCACCTGAACATCAGGAAAAAATTCCTGACTGTTAGAGCAATAAGACAATGGGACCAACTACCTAGGGAGGTGGTGGGCTCTCCCACTCTGGAGGCATTCAAGGTGCAGCTGGACGGCCATCTGTCAGGGATCCTTTGACCTGGATTCCTGCATTGAGCAGGGGGTTGGACTCCATGGCCTTGTATAGGCCCCTTCGAACTCTACTTTTCTATGATTCTAAGAGTGTCTTAAGACCTTGAGGTCTCTGGAAACCAGGTCCTATGAGGAATGGTTGAAAGAGCTGAGTGTGTTTAGCCTGAGGCAGAGAAGATTAAGGGAGATATCAGAAGGGCTGTTGTCATGCAGAAGATGGAGCAGACTTGTCCCCAGTTGCTTCAGAGGACAAGACTCTGAAGCAATGGTTGGAAATGGCAGGAAAGCAGATTTTGGCTAAACATTAGGAAAAATCTCCTGAGTGCTGTTAGGCAGTGGAACAGACTACCTCCTGAGGTGGTGGGCTTTGCTTTTATTTGTTTGTTTGTTTGTTTGTTTGTTTATTACATTTCTATGCCACCCAGTAGCCAAAGCTTTCTAGGAGGTCCACAAAACAAAACATCCCCTATCAGCAATGTTGTGGTTGCATCCTACACTGCAGTTCCTGCATTGAGCAGGGGATTAAACTAGACCACCAAGGTCCCTTCCAACTCTTATCTGATATGTCTTCTGCCCACCAGATGCTGGGGATGGAGCAAGAGATGACAGTTAGCAGCATTGTATCCCTGTGGCATTTCTCTAGCCACTCTCGGGAAATGAGTTCAAACACCATCTTCATTTGTTTTGAAAACCGCAGATCGTATCAAAGCAGAAGACTGGTGGACACATCCCAAGTAAGTTTACTCAGAAATCAATGCCACTCTAAAGCCCTCTTCAGGCATTCTACTTACCGTGTTGAAAGAATGCGTGAAGAGAGGCGCACTCCTGCCTCACCACTGTTGTCACATCGGTCTCCCTGTATGCATGTAGGGCAATGGTCGGAAGAGGAGGACCTCATGCATCCACAGAGGCACGCCATGTGATGAAGAACTTTGCTTTTCCAGGGTTCTTTTTCTTTTTTCTTTTTAATTTTTTTTAAAAAAATTTCCAACAATACAAAGAAAATAACACACATATAACTTATATAGTGCTCCCATCACCACGGGACCAAATAATACAATATCTCTATAATTGTTCATTATTCCAAAAATACAACATGTCTTGACACGGCACACTCCCTTTCCCCTTTTTAAACACATATTCCAAAAATAAACCCCAAATATCCTTTAAAATATTTTTCTTTAATTGACCTCTTTTGCATTTGATATTGCAAGTCAACATATCATTTAATGCCATATCCCATACTTCTTTATACCAATCGGTAATAGTGAAAACTTGCTGAATTTTCCATTTCCTTGCTATCATTAATCTACCTGCCGTTAACAAATTTATAATTAATTCTTTAACATTTTGAGGACTGGCCACCTTTTCAGTTATTGATAGCAAAGCTAATTTAGGACAAACCTCTAGGTCAACTCCAACAATTTCTGATATTTCTTCAAAAATCATTTTCCAAAAATCCATTACATTTTTACAACTCCACCACATATGAGCATATGTATCCAGCTCCTGACAACCTCGCCAGCACATTGGAGATCATTTGTTATCTACTGTATTCTATTTAATCTCACCGGAGTAAAATACCATCTCCAAATTAACTTATAAAAATTCTCTTTAATTCTTATTGACATATTTTTCAATATTCGCCTATCCCAAATCTTGTTCCACTCATCCTTTGATATTTCCTCTTCAAACTCTGTATCCCAAACTATTTTAAGATTTTCCGCTTGCTCTTCTGATTTCTGCAACATTTTATATAACATCTTTGTAAGACCCCTAGCTGATGCATTTCCTTCTATAAGTTCTCTAGATATAACCGACTGCGGTGAAATCTCTTTCATGCTCCTGTCTCCTCTTCCATTTCTTACCGCATTGTACTAATTGAATTAAGTTTAACCACGAAATTCTTCCTGCCCCAACCCTATCAATTATTTGCTGTCTTGTCTCCATTTTTTCCAGCCAATCCATTAATCTTATTACCCTTTTCTCTCTAAAAATTTGTTCTAAATGTCTAACATTCTCTGGAAAATCCTCCATTACCACCACTGGAGTAAGCGGGGATATACCTGGTATAAATATTTCCTTATTTCTACTCCAAATTTCTAACATATTTTTAAAAAGGGATTTTCTAATCTTTTTATCATAATGTGGCCTTGTTTTGTAAATAAAAAATTCTCCACCCTATTACCCAGTTCGAATGCTTCTATTTCCCACCACATAAAATCCTTCCTAGCAATAATATCCACAATATATCTAAGTTGATTAGCTATATATTACCATTTTAAATTTGGGAGACCAAGTCCCCCTATTTTTTGAGCTTTGTACCATAGTAATCCTTGATCTTTCCCCCCCATTACAATAGCTATTTAAAATTACTTGCCAATCTTTAATTTCTTTCTCTGATATCTTATATGGTATCATTCTAAATAAAAAATTAAACTTCGGTAAAATCTTCATTTTAATCAAAGCTATCCTACCAAACCATGATAATCCCAATTTTTTATAATCCTCTAATTTATTTTTAACCTCTTCTTTTAATTTTTAAAAATTCCATTCCCCTATTTGATCCATATCTTTTAATATATCAATACCTAAATATTTAATTATATCTTTTATCTTTATATCAACTTTCCTTTGTTTAAATCCCCTTTCCTCCAATTTACTATAATTAAATGTCATTAATTATTAGCCAGTGTGCCTCCGATCCGGATGTTGGAACGGCGTTGCCTATCTTGCATGTTGATCATCTGTATTTCCATCTCATTACATTTCATTTCATACTTTTCAAAACTTTTTTCATCCTCCCCTGGGCTTTTTCCACCTTATCAGCTCTAACCTGTAGATCTTGAATTTCAGTCTTCATCTGGTCCATCGATTTTCTCATTTGCTTCATTTCCTCCTTGAATTCTTTGCAGAAATTCTCAATATCATTAGTATGTTTCTGCTGCCCTGATTCAATAGAATTTTGAAACTGTAATATAAGCTTCTCCCAATCTGGAGCTCATAAACAATCAAGGGCAGCCACAACAAAGGGAATCTTTTTTAAAATTTTCTTTTTAACTCCGCTTCTTCCACATACCTTCCAGAAAGCAAACAGCAAAGGAATTTTTACTCACAGTCTGTCTTTCCTAGGTATTTTACAGTTATAATCAGCTCATTCCGGGAGCTCCGTAGAAAGCTACTGTTCCATAGCCGCTGAAGCTCCTCCCCCCTTTTTTCCCCAGGGTTCTTAATCATGTGGCGTGCCTCCGCAGAGTGTGCATAGCACTGCAATCTTAATGAAGGGTGCTAAATGATGGAAATTGTAGTATTGCCTGCTTAAATCAACGAGGTAATGTAACCACTAGAGTGGGAGGAAAGGGTTAATTGAACAATCCCCAGGGTGCATGTTTTGTAACCCCTCCTCCCTACTTCCGGGCTGGCCTCTCTGTGGCCAGCTTCCTCTCTCTCTCTACCTCTCCAACCTGAGGGATAGATGGTCTGAGCTGGCTTCCAGCCAGTGATCTCCAATGAAGCGGACTCTTAACACCCAAGACTCTAATCTGCCTGTATGCATCCTGCATATATGAATAAACTGACTGTAATTAAAACTAATAGATGTCTTTATTAGTTTTAAACCTTGTTTGGACAATCCATTTCCTTTTAAGAGCCTTTTAGCAGGGTTTAGCAACCCACGTGGTGATAACCAGTTTCAATAACCAGGCTGAGCATAAGGGGGAAAACTCTGCTTGTCCTAACCAGTGTAGGACCGACGCCTTTCCATATCCTCCAATACTAAACACAGACCAACAATACAGGGTCAAATACAGGGTTGAAAAGCCAGTCAACAAGGTTGTTGTTACACTATAACAATTTTAGAGAGTTCCTGTAACAGCAAACTGCATTCAGCATCACAAGATGTTCTCTGACCTGACTGACAGCAACTACAGAGGTAACCCTCTTGTTTGGCTGTATCATCCTGAGGTCCTAGCTGGTCTAACTAGCAGATCAGATGTAAAAACAAAAACAAGAAATACCCCCTTATCCCTAGGACAGGAATAGAATGGGCAATACAATGGACTGTTTCCAGATTTAGTCATACTTAGAACAGACCCACTGAAATCATTAGTCATCACTAACAAGTCCATTGATTTCAATGGGTCTACTCTAAGGGTGGTTGCACGCAGAGGGTTCCTAACACCACCAATAAAATGGCATTGTAAACCCCCTGTGGCAGAAAATATATGCTTGAAAAGGGAGTGGGCAATGCCTGGTAACAAGTGGGAGAAGCAGCTGAATAAGATGATGTTCTGTGAGCAGTGACTGAGTTCCTGTATCGTATCAGTGGAGGCTGGTGACGCCTATGTCAGTGGGACTCCTTATCCATTGCAGGTTTTATTCTCAGCTTTATAGGAGCTATCGATGGTGTTCCATGGTGGTGAACCTATTTTGAGGAGTGGAATTCAGCACCATGGATAGCTCCTATAAAGCTCAGAATAAAAGCCGCAGTGGATAAGGAGCCCCACTGACATAGGAGTCTCTAGCCTCCCCTGCTCCCCATGACTAGTTACGACAATATCAATTTGTATGAATCATGCAGGTTGTAGAACTCATCAGTAAAGAATTTGGATTGCCTGGACAAAGTGTGGGTGTAGGTGTGTCTGTTTTTCTCTTTCTTTCTCTCTGTGTGTGGGTTTTAAAAAAAAAATTCAAGTACTTTCCTATCCTGGCTTGGGCATGCTGGGAGTTGTAGGCCTTTTTTCTGTCTAAACATGCATAGGATTGCACCTTCGGTTATGTTTGCACTCTTCTCCCAGTAGGCACAGTACACGTATGTTGCAGTTTCCCTATTCCTATGTTGGGTATGCACAGGAACTTCTCCTTGTCTATATCATACATAGTTTGCTCCCAAATATCTTCTTGAGTCCAAGGATAGATATCAGTAACCTTTCCCGGACTTATCACCTCACCACTTACAATGGTATGTTTTGTAGCACCTGGCTAACTGAGTTGATCAGTGACGAATTATATCTCCAGAGTGCTGTGTCCCTAATCAGGGATTCTCTGGGCAAGTGTGGTTGGAGGGGGGCTCGGTAGTGATACACCATACCAGCTTCCATGGGAACATTTACGCTGTATCCAAATGCCTGGAGGACAGAGTGAACAGATGTCTGAACCACTTTCCTGGGATCGACAATCATTTTCTGTCGGTTGAGGACCTTTTTCCTATCTGGCTCTCGAAGAATGTGCTGCAGTATATTGACTCCAGGTACCGCCTTCCAAGCTGGATGGTTGACAGAGGTAAATACAGTGTTAGGAAAGATATGGTTTTCAAAGAGGAAAATGCCAACCTCTGGATTTTGCTTCTCCAGGGTCTCCATCAGGGTTTTCCAATCTCCGTGCTTGACAGGCAGAATAATTTCATCAATGTCATTCAGCAGCACGTACTTGCTCCTGTACATATTCCGATAGACGCAGTCATTCAAGGCTGCGATTTGTCCGTAATAGCCAATTTGGGTCCCGGTGCCCTTGAAACGCCATTCAGTAGAAACACTGAGGTAGGATGTGATTGGCCAGAGGACTATCTCTGCAGTCCCCTCTGCCACATAAAACTCCAAGACTTTCTCCATCAGTCGGCTGCAGCTGTTCTTGTAGATCACCACTCTCTGCGCCCCGAGGAGCTTATACATTTCCATGCTTTGTATGAACTGCAGGATGTTGTTGTAGTCTCCAAACATGGTGGAGATGCACACCGTGAAGTCCACAGAAGAGGTCTCGGGTTTGCGGTTTTTAATTTCAAACCGCGGTGACCTGCTGACATCTCCATTAGGAAAGGAGTTCAATGACACAGAGAGAGGATCGCAGTTTGTGGGTTCTATGCAGACCAAGTCCGCCGTCGCGTACGGGAATCCAAAGTGATCTGCATGAACATCGATCACAGCCTTCGAGATGTAGGCTTTGTCAGTGGCTTGGCAACAGAACCAGCAATAGTGTTCTTTGACTTCCTCATGGGGCACAATCACGATCACCCGAATCAATTTCTCCACCCTGTTATCAAAGTATGGGGTGATGACCAAAGTTCTGTTGTCCCTTAAAACCGAGATTGAATTGTTGGCTATCCCTCCTCTGCAGAAGCCTTTCCCGTTCCGAACTATTTTGGGTAGGTAAGAATCTTTTTGCCTCTGGATGTAGGAAAGCATCAGCATGGAAGCAAAAGCCACCAGACACACCCCTGTGGCCAAATATGCTTTCCTCCTGAAGCAGATCATCACATCTGACTCGGGCTCTACACCAGCATGCGTCCCACTGCTGAGCCTGCAACAGAGAAGAAGTGAGGCAGATGATGGATAAGCTTGGGGAGATTGATACAGCAGTACCTCATCTCGTATGATGCCACTGAACTCTGTGGGACTTATGTCTGAGCAGGGACAGACAGGCCAGTCTATATATCCGGTCCATGTCAGTTTTGCATGTATTCCATCAAAAGTTTGTTCTGTCCAATTTCTGTATCAGCCTGTGTTCCTTTTAATCACAGAAATATGTGCGTTTATCTTTGTACACAACTTTTCCTCATATATGCATTGTTGTGCGCAGTGTTCCCTAATATGCCATTCTTGTAGGCAATTTTTGAGCTGAGAACTGCACTGCAAAATTTGAAGCGCACAATCCAAAGGATAAATGTATCCCAATCTACATATTAGTCCAGGAAATGCAAATTAGGTCAGTTCTCTTAATTGCTTTGAGCACAATGTATTAACGGGAAATGAAGTATACAGGCAGTCTCCAGGTTATGAACGAGATCCATTCGTAAGTCTGTCTTTCAGTCGAATTTGTACATAAGTCAGAACACTATAGCGTAGTATACAAAAACGGCATTTACGCAAATTGTGGCTGTTTTTACTTATACTACGCTATACTCTACGTAAACGACATAAAGCCAGGGAACCGTTCGTAACTACTACAAGTTGTCTGTAAGTTGGACGTTCATAACCAGGGGACAGCCTGTATAGATAAATCGACTGACTACCCTGGGGAAAGAGTAGACAGCTAAAGAAGGGCTGCTCATCCGACCAAAATTTTAACAGTCAGGAATGACGTTTCTCTGCCTGAGGGAGGGAACAGAAACCTGATAAATAACCAGTACAGAACATCGCAGTAACATTCTCCAGAGGGGAAGCTGGAGTTAGATGAAGCCACAAAGAGTCATGTGGCCCTTTAAAGATGAACAACCTTATTATGGCATCCAGGACCGGTGCAAGGCAGTTTGGTGCCCTAGGCAAGATCAGATATTTACCTTCCCACTTGAGAGCGCTGTATGTTTTTTCAAGGCGTTTCTGGCACCCTCTTTAGCCCTGCACCCTAGGCAGCTGCCTAGTTGGCCTAATGGTAACACCGGCCCTGATGGCATCGAAAGCTTATACCATAATAAATATGTTTGCCTTTAAGGTGCCACAATCTTCTTTGTTATTTTTTACTGACAACATTGTTAGGTTGTAGGACATATGCCGTGAGCAACTGGCAGTCTTCCCTTACTGAGCTGTATATTTATTTTGATAGAACCCCTAAGGCGCAAATTACTTCCACTAATTTCACTTCTGATTCTAGTTGTTAGCAATATCTAGTTGTTAGCAATACATGTGCCAGATTAAATATTGCCTTGGTTCTTCCTGGAACTCAAGGCAGCATACATGATTCCTCCATTTCATCCTCACAACAACCCTGAGAGGTAGGTTGGTTTTTTGTGCACATTGTGCACGCAAAAATAATAATAATAATAAATGTTTGCCAACCACTGAAAGCCCCGCCAAGGTGCTGCTCAGGCACTTTGAAGGAGCTGTCAGCGGCTGTCAAAACGGCGATCATGAAAGCCAGCTGTGAGTCTGGACTTTGCAATCTCCAGGAAAAAAAGGGCAAAGGGACGAAAAGCCACAGCAAGCTGAAAATGGCTCGTGATTGCAGCAGGGAGGGAAGCAAGCCAATGCCAGCCACCCCCAAGTGCTGCTTGGGCACCCAGGCAAGCTTGGCAAGAGTCCTCCCACCTCTTCCCAAGAGGCTCGCTAGCCGATTCCCGGTACCCACGAAGGAGTCAATCGCCCGGGTTCAGATGACACCACAACCCATTGTGGGTACAACAACCCTTACAACAATCCCTGAGTTGTCAGGGTGGCTTGTTGCCCCCAAACAAGCCACCCTGTGGGAATTGGTCCAGGTTCGCACAACACAACAACCCATCCTGGGTAACAACCTACAATGGGTTGTCATGTCATCTGAACCCAGTCTGTATCTATAATATATCATTTTTATTTTTAATGTTTTAAATTATTCTTGCAAAATTTTATGTCCTGCTTTATCAGTATAGATAAACTTGACTCAGCGTACATGCAAAATCATAAAAATAGTAAAACATCAGTCACAATGTTGTTGTTTAAAAAAAAAAAAGACCAAAAAAGATCCACAAAGTACACACTTTGTCAGCCGGAGGAGGCAGTCAAATAATAGGATCTCAATCAAAACAGCAATAATCAAAAAGAAAAATCAACAACCAGACTGCAGACCACTCAAAGAGCTTCAGCTGACTCTGAATGCATTCTGAAAGAAGCAAGTTCTGAATATTATCTACACTTATTAAAATGGTATGTTAAAATTCAGTTCAGTGGCATTTAAGTGTGTATAGGATTACAGCCTTAAACTTTTACAGTCCACTTATGAGTGCAAAAGCTATTATTTAGCAACAAAGATAAAGGTAAAACCGAGCACAGTACCTGCTATCTTCTCTAGTCACACAGGAGCACTCCAAAATCTTGTATTTCCTCTGGACCTTTCCCCCTGCATATGAAGAGAGCAAACATCCAAGAACAACCATGTTTCAAAAATATTTTCTGGATCAGAATGTTAAGGCAGATTTTCTTTCACTCTTCCAGTCTGTTCCCAAAAACTTTGCTTGCTTGTTTTGAGGCATGAGTTTTTCAGTCAACAGTTTGCCTTTTGGAATTCAGATATTTCACCCAAATATTGTTACTCCAAATGAGAAAAGAAAGAGAATAGTGGAAAATGAGAAAATCCTAGGACACAACAGAGCATTTGAAACTCTTTCAACAGGGATTGCTGGCATGTAAAAGTTCCAGCTGGCTTGAAAAACAAGTCCAGCAGGTCCCAGTGGAAATCAGATGAGTTCCTGCTGTTCTTTGAAGAGAAGACTGGCTGAAATTTCCTAGGTGGCTGCAATGTTGACCTGGGAAAAAGAGAGAGGCAGAGAGATCAGAAGAGATGTCACTCAGAACTTCAGCTTCTTGAATGCATTTGAGGAAAATGAATGCTGCAGACCAAATTGGAGCTGGCAGGTGACAGCCAACTCTTTCTCTCCTTTTCATCTAATCCAGGTGCCACCCTGGATTTCTTAAAGGGGTGTTTGGATTTAGTAATGAGTCAGATGAGAGTGAATGAACTGATGCTTGATCCAGACAAGATGGAGGTGCTCTTGGTTAATGTCATCATAGCCAACCGTGGATTCCATCTGTGTTTCTGTCAGGTGTCTTTTGTTCTGTTGTCCACTCATTGATGGAATTGGATTTTTCTCAATTTCCCAAACTTGCATTTAGCCTATGGGGAAAATGCACATTTTCGGTCTGTTCCCCCCCCCCCCCCATATTTTTGTAGGATTAAATTTGTGTACAATTCCAGAAAGTAAAAAAAGGTCCGCAAGTCCACACGACTCGGAAGAAGCTGGTCTGCTGAGGAATCTGCAGCTTGGATTCATAGAAATCTGGACTCATTTGAATCTCTTGCAGATTTCTCCAACATCCCTAGCTGGTATTTGATTATTCTTTACACTCTGGCAACCTCCAGATTAGATTACTACAATGCACTCTACACGGGGCTTCCTTTGAAGGCTACCTGGCAACTTCAGTGGATTTAGAATACAGTCACTAGTTTGTTGACCAGGACTGGCCTAACGTTACACATTTCAGGGCAACTCCACGCCTCCAGCCCTCCAGCCTATGCTGGTGCTGCACCGAGTACCCAGGTGGGCAGAGCTGGGACAGCTCGGGCCCACCCAGCTCACCCACCCAAGTCTCAGTAATACATGCCGGATCGGCCTTCTCATCCACGATTAAATCATAAATGAGTGCAGTCCTATTGTGAACCGATCTGGCACCGCAAGACAGGAGGGCTCGGTGGAAGATCTACCAGATACGTGAGAGCTAGAGGAGGAGGGTGGAAGGGGAGCAGTGTATAAACATCAGGCAGCCCATTCTACTCTGATGTCCCGATCCCCTCCTCCTGCCATATGTCCTTCTGCCCCAAATCACTGGGATGGCGGCACCACCTCCATGGGTCCCTGCGTCAGGACCTTCCCTGCACGTCCTGCCACACCAACACTTTCCACGCACTCTCAGTGCTCATTCACAAGCACAAACAAATCCACAGCCACTCAAAACCTCACAGACACCATTCATCATCCAGCCCTACACAGTCAACCCAGCACAATCACAGAATAAATATAGAAGTAATCAGGCAGCAACACAGACAGGCACACAGGCATCTGAGGCATAGAGGGAGAGGGGGGAAAGAGGGGTGCTCTCACCCTCGTGGCACCCTGAAGGGGTGTACCCCCTTTGGTGTCACCCCCTCAGGGAATGCCCCTGTCAGGGCAGCGCACCGGTGGTGGCCCGCCACCCCACAGCGGGCCAGCTTATAAGCCACAGGAGGCTGCTGGATTCCTAGGGCCAGGTATTTCCAACTCAGTTAGCATAACCTTCAGTTCATTCTCTGTGCCTGTGTCTATTCCAAAACTTCAAAAACTGACAGCTGAGCTGCCCGCAGATTACAAATTTCCCACCAATAAATGAATCAAATAAATTCCTGTTTCTCCCTCCTCTCACACGGACAAATCAGCCCCCTTTCCTGCTGGGGAGAGCATCACCTTCTTCAAGCTCTGATGGGCATCTCATTCTAAAACACAGAAGATTTCCAGCGATTGAAGGAAACGAAATAGTTAAAAGAAAACCTTACAAGAGAATTCAAGCCAGGCATGTAGACAGATTGCCAGGGTCATGACTAATACTAAAAGAATGTAGTCAATGGCTGGTAATGACTGTCGCAATGACTGACAATGGCCGTCAATGGCTGTTGTTGATTCACAATGTTGAGGTGTTTTGTTGTCTCACCCTGCCTACAGTGACCAAGATAAGAAAATACCTAGCAGCTGCTTGATTGTAAGATCATCTTCCTGTCTCCTTGTAAGGAAATCCCCCTCCCCTAAAGCAAACCCCCCTTTTGTCTTGACCTTGCTGACCAATGTAAAGAACTGTTGCCAAATGACCAGACTTATGTATGCTATAAAAGTGGTTGTAAAAGCCACTTCCCCGCCCGGGGTTCTGCTTTGCGACACAGTCCGCAGGACCAATTGTGCACAATAAACCTTTTTCCAATAACCCGAGTTGGTCCTCGTTGTCCTTATCTGAGTTAAAGGGTGACCACTTCACGATGAGGAGACCTTCTTTTTTAACAATTAGCTGCCATCGATGACATTGGGTCAGTTTGCACGTCATGCTAGGCCACCTTGGATTGCTCATTGAACAACCCACATTACTCCTGACAGATGGCTGGGCACGTGGCAGCTTGGCGTGGCTTTTCCCCCCTCGGTCCCTCAGCACGCTCCCTGCATGTATCTCAGTGCCCTTTGCATGGCAACCTGTCTCCTATCCTTGTCCAAATAGCAGGAAACGTCCCTGGCCTCTTCCCCGCTCTGATCGCTATCCCTTTTTGGAGTTCTTACTTCGTTCGCCACGTTTTTTAAAAATATTTTTTCCAGTGTTTCAGAAGTACGCAAATGGGATCGTAATTTTTTTAATCCACCCCAGTCCTGCACAAGTGCGCAGATTCACCTGTCTGCTCTGTGTGTGTGTGTGTGTGTGTGTGAATGTATTTATTACATTTATTTGTTTATTATACTCCGCCTTTTTTCCTGCAAGGAACCCAAGGCGGCTTACATAATCCTCCTCCTCCACTCCTCCATTTTATCCTCACAACAACCCTGTGAGGTAGGTTAGTGTAGTCTCACCTTGTCAATTTACTTGTATGTTACAGCTGTTAGGCGCAGTGTTCTCCAACCTGGGGTCCCCAGATGTTTTTGGCCTACAACTCCCAGCATGCCCCAGCCAGCATAGGCCAAAAACATCTGGGGACCCAAGGTTGGGGAACACTGTGTTAGGGGAACCGCTGAAGTGGAGTAGGTAATAGGAAATCCACAAGACTGCACATAGTCTAATCTGTGCACGCCTGTGAAGTACTGGGAGGGGGGGGGAACAATATTAAGAGAAAGTACAAACCCATTTGCACAATTCAGAAGCACTGAAGGTGGAGGGGCAGTCACTGCTGAGGGGGGCTGGAGGTGGCACTGGTGAGATCGTGAAGAGTGGCACAGGCTTTTTTGCTGCTCTTGCCAGGCGGCTCTCTAGCCACTTGGGACAAGCTACGCTGCTGGGCTTCAGGCATCACAACAAGCCACCCTGAGAACAAGCTACCCTCAACAACCCTGCTACAAGCCATGGGTTCTTAGAATGGCTTGTTGTGCATGGTTAACAAACCATGCTGAATCTTCCACGCCAGATTCACATGTCACGCGGTCAGCCACACTGACACTAACAAGGCTCACAGCCTGCCATGTTTTATCGTGTTTATCTATTTCATTTCTATACCGCCCCACAGCCGAAGCTCTCTGGGCGGTTCACAATAGCCAAAGCTTTCTGGGCTGTTTAGAAAGAATAAAAACCTTTAAAATACGTTATATAATAGTATAAAAGCCATTTACATACAAATGTATAATCAGCGCACGCACACACACACACACACACACACACAATCTAAACAATTTTAAACAACCAACAATAAGAAAAATCCAGGACCTATTAAAACCTCCTGGGAGTATGCTGTGGGGATTGTCATGATAAGCTCCTGCACTTCAAAATGTACCACTAGTCCACTGGTGGGCATGGGTGCTTCATTGGTTCTGCACCTACCTGGATTTCCACTTCGAGAATGTTCAGTGGTTCATGTTTGTTTCAGAAGGAAAAAGCTACATTGCTGGGTTTCCAAAATAAATAAATAAATAAATAAATAATCTTTCCTTTTAGTAGCAAATTTTGATTTACTATCTCTGTCTCTTTTAAAGTGTCTGCCAGATGCCGTAAAAGGACTAGTCCTGCCTGTCAAGTAGACAGCCCATAATCTTGTAACCCTGGGAGACCCCCCCCCACCCCACCCAGCCTGCCTTTCTTGGAGAGATAAGGAAAGATTCACACTTGCTCCTTCCTTCTCCTTTGATCTGATAAACACTCCTGTCTGTAACTAGGTGGGGATGGGAGTGCCCATGTGACTGATGTCCACCCACAACATGTACATGTTTCATGTGATGAAACTCACCCCAGTGGACTCTTTGAACAATCCCTATTCATGTACAAAAGGTAGGTATGTAAGCCATGACACATAGCTGGGGTTGGGGGCTTGCTTTCTGCATGGTTCTGACCCCCTGTACAGTGTTTCTGCATGTATGGATCATACAGCTGGGCTAATGGTCAGAGGATGGAGCAGGGCCCAGGTCACTACCTGGTATGTTTGGGCCCTCCTTATTTTTTCCCCCCTCCCAGGTCAACATTGCTGCCACCCAGGGAATTTCAGAGAACACCAGATACTCATCTGTTTTCCATAGGAACTTGCTGAACTTGTTTTTCCAGCAAGCTTGGACTTTTACAGCATGCCAGCTGTTCCTGCTGAAGGAGTTTGGATTCTCTGTTGCATCCTAGGATTTTCTCACATTCCACTTTTCTTTCTTGGCCGAGTAACGATATTTGGATGAGCAATTCCAAAAAGCAAACCATTGGCTGAAAATGCCATGCTTGATATCATTTCCTTTGATTGTACTCCTCCCCACTGTCCCAGTTGAGATGATTTATTTATTTATTTATTTTATTTATTTATTAGATTTATAAATAAATAAATAAATATTTATACCCTGCCTTTTTTCCTGCAAGGAACCCAAGGCGGCTTACATAATCCTCCTCCTCCTCTCCATTTTATCCTCACAACAACCCTGTGAGGTAGAGGTAGGGTTAGGCTGAGAGTCAGTGACTGGCCCAAAGTCACCCAGTGAGTTTCATGGCCAGGGAGGGACAATTATGCCGATCTCCCTAGTCCCAATCCAACACTCTCAGCACTACGCCACACTGGCTCTCATATGTGCTGGACATGTAATAAAGCTAAAAAAATATTGGATACAAATTCATTCACTAATTCAATTTTTTTTAAAGATTAACATTCAATTGAAACCAGAGGCTTTTCTCTTGGGAATAATGGATAGTCAGTTGGAAAGAAGCCATGGAACTTTATTTTTATATATGACAACAGCAGCGAGACTATTATATGCACAAAAATGGAAAGTTCCAGCATTGCTTACAACAGAAGAATGGTTGGTCAAGATGGTGGAGCTGGCAGAGATGGCCAAACTTACATCATTAATTAGAGAAAAGACAACAACTACGTTTACTGCAGAGTGGAAACCTCTAATTGAGTTTTTGCAGGGTTTAGAAAACAATTATTTGTTTATCTGTGCTTTTGTGGAATAATAAGAGGATAAATTGACAATAGGGGAAAAAAACAGAATAATAAGATTAATTTGTGACAATAGAAAAAAGAGCTTTTTTAAAATTAACGAGTAGATAAATTATTTGTTACCTATATTTTCTGTGGATTCGGAGGTTGATTTTAGTTTTGTTAATTGTTAATTATTTGTGGAAGACCAGCAACCTGGGTCTTCTGCGTGAGCTTGGCACTTAACGGGTTAACCGGCACTGAGATATAGTCCGTCAAGGGGATATTAAGTGATTAAAACTCAACCGCTACCTAAAAAGCACACAAGTCAATTCGCATCAAAGAATAGACACTTTATTTACGGTAGGTTAATGGAGCGGAACTAATAGACTTCTAGGAATACTACAACATAAACAAAACTAGGTTGTGACCTCAAATAGCTTTACGCTTCTAAGCTTCTGGTCTGCCTGGCCTGACTCCGAGCCCGTCCGTGCTTGGGGAAGGGAACTGCTTGACCCAGCCGGGGCTGGAGTTGGAAGGTGTCAGCTCGCCTGTGTTCCCAACAACCTTTTTGGGTGGGTCGAGGGGTTTTCTACCCCGTCCTTCCCCTCTCCCCGCCCCTTGATGATCAGGTGGGCTTATTCCTGCCCCTTGCGATCAGGTGGGCTTATTCCTGCCGAGGAAAGGTGACGTCTTGCATGTACCGGTTCCTTCAGAGGATACTTTGCAGCTCGTTGAGACTGTCCTTCACCTCCGGATGGTCCATGTGTCTTCTTGTGGATTCGGGTAGATGTTTCCCATTGTGTACCTGTCTGGCCAGACCTACATCTCCTGTTCCCCCCCCCCCCCGGGTGGGGATTATGCAGACAGGGGTTGCCAGGGGAAACTACATGTGGTCGCTAAGGGGAAACTATGTCAGGGTTCATGTCACTGTGTGTGTGCAGGCTTTCTCCACATTATTATGTTTTGTGTTGTTTGTTTTTATTATTATTTTTTAAATAAATAAGTTAACGGGAAAAGGGGGGGGGAGAGAAGAAGCTGCCACCAAATTCAGCTACCGGGATTAATGGCATATGAAGCTGGTATGTGATTTGGCCATGGGTTGGAGGAGATGCTCCTCCAAATGCTGGTTGAGTCCCTTTCCCATGGAGAGGCAGCTCCATGCCTCTCTTGGCACTGTTGGGGAGAGGAGACTGGATGATGTCAGGGGTGGGACTGTCATCCATCCCACCAGATTGGCTCCAAGGGGCAATCCAATTCCCCATCCTGAGCTAGGTCTTCTGAAGCTTCCTTCTCTTGCTTACAATTACAGTAATACCTTGGATTGCAAGTAACTTGGTCTGAGAGCATTTTGCAAGACAAACAATTTTTTTTTTTTTAAATTTTGACTTGATAAACGAGCAAGGTCTTGCAAGACAGGATGTAACCGCTCGCCTTGAGCAGGTGTAGCGGGCTGAAATCGGCCCTGCTCACACCCGCCATAGACTTGCTTTGATATAAGAGTGTTCTGGATTACAAGCACGGTTCCAGAACGAATTATGCTTGCAATCCAAGGTATTACTGTATTAGCTGTAGAACTTCAGCAACATTCCCAACCAGCAACATATTATATCTCCAGCGCTGTATCCTTAATCAGGTATTCTCCAGGCTGCTTATCTTGCAGGGGAATCTGGCAATGATAGACGAAGGCAACATCCATTGAGACATGAGCTCACCCCCATATGCTCTGAGAACAGAGTGGACAGATGTTTGGATCACTTTCCTTGGATCAACAATAATGTTCTGAGGATTGAAGATATGTTTCCTATCAGGCTCCCATATGTTGTGCTGCAGTATGTTTACCCAGGCACTGAGCCTCCTAAACAAGATGTTGGATTGTCAGGCATGAATATGGTTTTTGGAAAGATGTGGTCCTCAAAGAGGATAATGCTACTCTCTGGGTTTTGCTTCTGCAGGTTGTGCATCATAGTTTTCCAGTCTGGATATTTAACAGGCAGAATAATTTCATCAATGTCATTAAGCAACAGGTATGGTCATGTACAAGTTGCAATAGATGCAGTGATTTAAGGCCGTAATTTGCCCATAGTAGGGTTGGGCCCGTTGGGGAAGGTTTGCACGACACAACCCATTTCCATTTATCTATGCATCAGCCAACCAGGCTATTGCACATCCATACAAAACAAACAGTATACAACTTTGCAATCTCAGCAGGAATAACATCTAATGCACAACCCATACTACAGCACAAGCCCCAGGGTCTTCTCCCCGTCTGCCCCCATCAAGATCGGAGATTGCTTCGGGGCCCCTGTCAAGCCAGTGGAAGCCATCTCCGCCCCCGAAAGAGCTTGCTGCGACTACTTGGGGAGAGGAAGCTCCCCATTGTGCTACACGGGTAGGTGAAGCTAATCCTGTGTGTCCCTGACTTAGTGATGGGTGAGAATTTCATTCAGTTCATTGAGAAGAACCAAAAAGAACTTAAGATTTAAAAAAAAATTTGAATGTGAGAGAAAGCAAACTAGCTTTTTGACATTATGTTATCCCAGCACTGTTGTGCGTGTCAGGGAATCTTGTGCTGCCAGGATATAATGAAAGGATGACTTCCTTCTGGCTTGAGAACCACTGTTCTGCCATGCACTACCCTGTCATGTAGAGCAGTGGCTGTTGCTATCCAGGCACCAGCTTCATCTCCCCATGTAGCCTCCTTCCCTCAATCCTATGCGCCTAGTTTGTCCTTCTCTACTCCTCCCCTGCTGTGCTCTTAGAATATCTACATCACAGGCTTGAACTGGTTTAACTATTATTTTCTCTTGCCAAGGGTCTTCTGGGATGTGTTATGTTTTGTGTTGTTTTTTTTAGTTTTTTTTTATAAAAAGGTTAACGGGGGGGGGGAGGGGGGGGAGAAGAAGCTGCCACCAAATTCAGCTACTGGGATTAATGGCATATGAAGCTGGTATGTGATTTGGCCATGGGTTGGAGGAGCATGAGAGGGGCCAGGGTTTCTATAATTTAGAATATGGAACTCCAGTTAAAAGACAACAGAAACTGATGACTGGAAAACCAACTTACTTTCAAAAACAGTTCCTAAGAGCAACAACTTTACTCAACATACAAGTTTTAAACATATGGTTTAATCATTTCTAATTGTAGAATTAAATTCTCTAATTTAGCAGTTTTAAAATACTTACACACACATTTTTTTTCTGGAAGTATACCCTTCCATGGAAAACACAACACTGCCTTGTCTTAAAATGAGGAACCTGCTGAATATAATGAGATCACAAACTTTCACAACATCCAAGAAAACCTGTTATGTGGCAAGGAAATACATCTACACAAGTCTACTGAGTTAATAGATTATATGATGCAGTTAGGACAACATATATGCTTGACATATATTTTATGTAAACACATCCGTACATGTATGTGCAGTTATGTCTAAAGAAAATCAGGAATCTGAAAAATCTCCCAAACTGTTCTGCAGAGGTTACAAGAATTCCAATGAATTAAGAAGAATCATACATGAAATCCAGTGCAAGTTGAACAAATATACTTACAAGAAAATGACGCATCTCAACCATGGCACATATACCTTAGCCTCTAGCTGTAGCACTTGTGAACCAATATAAGAACTTGTGAATTGTCCTGGAGGTCGTTGATGGAAAAGCAGGATGTAAATGTTATAGGGAGTGATCCTATGCCCTCTAGACAGCATCTAGGGGGCCATAGTATACTTCAGATTCCTTGCTCCAAGGTCAGAGACAGAACTCCAACCTTGGAGCTGGGAATCCACGTTCCGATCCCACTCCTGACTCCTCCACTTCCAGCCAGCTGCATCTCCGAGGTTGGGAACTCAACCTCAGAGGGGGCTAAAGGGGGTGTTCTGTGGAGCAGAGGAGACTGCAGAGGCTAGGGTACGACTTAATCCTGTGTCCTCTGTAGCTCCTTCCGGCTCTCCAAAGCGCCCCAGAGCAGGAGTGGGGAGGCCAAGATTGACTCCATTGCTCCTCCCGTTCTGCACAGGATGTTTGGAAGCTTACAGGCATCTCAACTGGATTGCACCCTTACTAAATCATTAAAAACTGGCATAGCTATATTGGATATATTATAAATTTTGTAATACAGCCTCCCCCAACCTGGTGCCCTCCAGATATTTTTTGACTTCAACATCAGCCCCAGCCATCATGGCCAATGGTTAAGCATCCTGGGAGTTGTAATCCAAAACATCTGAAGGGCACAGGCTTATCTGATCATTCCCGAGCAGCCAGCATGCAGGTGCATGCTGCCCGATTGCTCCTGCTTGGCTCCTCCTATCAGCAGGAGTGACTGTAAGAACCAGCAACTCACCAGGAGGAAAAACGTAAGTGTTACATCTGAACTAGGACTCCTGGTTTGTTGCTCCCCTAACAAGCCAAAGTCTGAAGCCAGGGTTTGAAGTTGGCTTCGGATTCTTGTCTTGTTTGGGAGCAACAAGCCAGGAATCCATGTATGAATGTAACACGAAGCTTTTTTCTCCTGAGTTCCTGGTGACTGACTGTACTGCTACTGCTAGCAGCTGGAGCCAAGCAGAAGTGAATGGTCAGCATGTACCAGCACACCATGCTCATGACTGCTACACTAGGATTGTTTTGAGGAATGTGGCCTATGACTCCTGTGTGACTACTGGACTGTAAAAGCAGCAAACACAGCATTATTTATAAAATGATGACCAGGTTGACAGCTGTCATTTTGAAAAATCCTGAAAAGAACATCAACACATATCAGGCCAGTTGTATGAACCCACCCTCAAAATAACCAATCATGCTGTGACAGGACAGGCTCCTCTCAATAAATGTTGACTTTTGCATGTTGCACATTTTGTACATGTAAAAACAGAATTGTCTGTTTTAAAAGAGACTTGTAATGCTTCTGAAGAATTTGTTCCAACTGGAGTTGGAACTCTTTCTAACGAATTGTTTTTTAAGTGCTTTATTAACTTTGTTAATCAAAGACACATTGAACCTCCATATTGTTGTGTCCCTAATGAGATATTTTTCAGGGATCTCTTTTTCATCGTGTTTTCTGCAATTGTAAATAATTGCAATGTCTCTGGGAACTTCCAGTGTTCTACTATAACTCTTGAGAATGGAGTGGACTGAAGTCTGAACCACTTTCCTTGGATTAACAATCATTTTCCTAAAATTATTGATCCACAGTTTATTGGGCTCTCTGTAAATATGCTGCAATATGTTAGCTCCTGGGACAATTTTCCAGAATGAAATGTTGTTTCCATCAATAGAGGAAAATACACTCTGGGGAAAGAAATGATTCTCAAAAAAGAAGATTTCTGTTCCTGGATTTTGCTCCTCAAGGCTGCTTATCATTGTTTTCCAACTGAGATGTTTAATGGGTAGGATAATTTCATCAATGTCATTAAGAACCACATATTTGCTTCTGTACATATTGCGGTAGATGCAATCATTTAGAACTGTGTTTTTTCCATAGTGCCAATCTTGATAAGAGTACCAGAAAGAAGATACATTAATATATGAAATAATTGGCCAGGGTATAATCTCAACAGTGCCTTCTGCAATGTAAAATTTCAAGACTTGCTCCATCAGTTGACTGCAATTGTGCACATAGATCAATGCCTTCTGTGCACCAAGGATTTTATACATTTCCATGCTTTGTATGAATTGTAAGACATTGTTGTAGCTTCCAAACATCACAGAGAGACAAAGAGTGAATTCAGCGGAAAAGGAATCCCTGGGCAAACGGTTTTTAATTTCAAACTTTGGTAGTTCGTCAACTTTTCCTGTAGGTGACACATGAATTGACACATATTTTGGAGAGCAGTTTTTGGGTTCCAAGCACACTATATCTGCTGTGCCAAAAGGAAATCCAAGACTCCCTGAGTGAATGTCTACAGTTGCCTTTACTATGGAGATAAGGCCATCACGACTGCAGCAAAACCAGCAATACAGGTCCTGTAACTTCTTGTAGTGTACCACCGCAATCACACGAGTCTTGTTTTGTTGCCTGTTATCATGATATGATGAAACGATGAATGTGTTATTATATTTTAATGCTGTAATTGTATCTTTGACAATCTCACCTTCGCAGGGATCAATCGACTGTTTAATTTTCAGTGGAATAAGGCGTGGCATCAGCCAGTAACAGATTTCAAAGGACAGAATGATCAGAAAAGAGACTATTGGCAAACATGTCTTCATTCTACGGCGAGACATCCCTTACTTTTGATGTTGCAACAGATTGTCTATAAGATTCTTTAAAAAAGAAGTAAAAGCAGAATGTTTTATTATTTACCTATCTAAATAGCGTCTCCCACCTCTTTTAATATGAAGGGTTACCACAGCCACTCCCAGTGCTAGTGGAAGTGGATGGCCCTCTCCCCCTCATTAATAGGGGGCCTTCCCCTCCACATGGCGTATGAGTTCAGTTCCCCGACCCCAATATATGAGGGGTGTGTGTCTTCCCCTTCCAGTTATGGAGGATGGGGATCTCCCCCCCCAATAATGAGGGGGGTATCCTTCACCTCTAAATGGGGGAAATTATATCTCACCCTCAGCACCCCCACACTTGAAATTATTCCTCCCCCTCAGCACCCCCACACTGGAAATTGTTCCTCCCCCTCAGCATCCCGTTTGAAATTGTTCCTCCCCCTCACTGGAAATTGTTCCTCCTGTTGGAATATGGAGTCTCATATTCAGGTTTGCCTTCGGGCAATGAAGCAACAGAACCACAGAACCGGCAGGCATGAGCAAGGTCATACATGAGCTCATCATCACCTTTGGCCCAGTGTAGTGGGTGTACAGTTTTTTCTGTCTTCAGGGAATTTGGAGCAGGGGTCATGATAGATTGTGTTCAGCTGGGATTACCGTACATCATTGTATGGGTGCAGCTGGCATTACATCATCTATGGGTGTGACTGTACAGAAAGGTATATAAGGTGTGCAAAGTCTCTGTGTTCTTGTTGGGGGAATAAGGAGCTAATTGTATTAAGAGTAATTGAATAAGAGCATTCTGTAAGTATTGAGATAGTTTATGTATGTCTAGACTGTACTTGTTTTTGTCTGACATACTGGTCTCTTTCACTTTTGTAAAAATAGCACTCTGTGTATGTTCTGTTCCTGTTTTGCAAGTCTTAGTTTAGTAAACCTTTGTGTTTAAAGAAACAGACTTGTGTTTTGCTTTTTAACCTACTGGCCTAGCACTCGCTTCTCACGCCACAATCTCCCCACTAGCAACTTCTGCAGCTGCTGGGACAAAGTTGTTTAACTTTGTTCCCACCCCACCCCGGCGGCTCAGGTTTCCAACACCTCCCCCTCAGCACCCCCCCACTGGAAATTGTTCCTCCCCCTCAGCATCCCACTTGAAATTGTTCCTCCCCCTCACTGGAAATTGTTCCTTCCCCTCAGCCCCCCCCCCACTGGAAATTGTTCCTCCCCCTCAGCACCCCCTCACTGGAAATTGTTCCTCACCCTCAGCATCCCACTTGAAATTGTTCCTCCCCCTCACTGGAAATTGTTCCTCCCCCTCAGCCCCCCCCACTGGAAATTGTTCCTCCCCCTCAGCACCCCCCCACTGGAAATTGTTCCTCCCCCTCAGCACCCCTCACTGGAAATTGTTCCTCCCCCTCAGCACCCCTCACTGGAAATTGTTCCTCCCCCTCAGCATCCCCACTGGAAATTGTTCCTCCCCCTCAGCCCCCCCACTGGAAATTGTTCCTCCCCCTCAGCACCCCTCACTGGAAATTGTTCCTCCCCCTCACTGGAAATTGTTCCTCCCCCTCAGCCCCCCCACCGGAAATTGTTCCTCACCCTCAGCACCCCCCACTGAAAATTGTTCCTCACCCTCAGCATCCCACTTGAAATTGTTCCTCACCCTCAGCCCCCACACACAAGGACGTATGGGGAAAGGAGGATAAACTGTCATATATATATATATATATATATAAAAATAAACTAATAAATCCCGCCTCGTTCAGCACTTCCAGGGCCGAGGCCTCTTGCGCCCCCTGCCGACTCTGGCCTGCTCACGCACGCCCAAAAAAGGCGGGAGGTGGCCTCGTCCCCTCAGCGGCGTCCTGAGGGGATTCTTCTTCTTCTTTCTCTTTTACTCCCGTCGTCCTCGCGCTCATTTTCTTTCCCCGGTGCGGGTGAAGGCAGTTTATGGGGGCAATCGGAAGGGGGCTTACTCCCTGGAAAGTGTGTGCGTAGGACTGCAGCCTGAAGTAGATTTTAAGTGTGCCCGCTGTTAAAAGAAATTTCTCCTCTGCCAAATGCTCTGAGGGATTTTTATTTTTATTTTTTTTAAATTTTGCAATCACTGAGACGGAGTCCTTAAAAAGGTACAGAGAGTACTTTTATTAAAATATGGGGGGGGGGAGAGCCCTCAGCACTTGGCTTCGGACCAACTCTGGCCACTGTCTCTAAAAAAAACCCCTTTTTATGCACTTTCAGGATCAGCTGTGCAGTACAACACTACGCATGCTCTGAAGAAAAACGCTATGGACACGTTCCGATTCACACGTGTTTCTTTCTCCCCTCACGCCACCAAGGTAAAGTGAATACCACTTGCTTTGCCAGTGTTCTCCAGCCTTGGGTCCCCAGGTGTTTTTGGCCTACAACTCCCAGCATGCCCCAGCCAGCATAGCTGGCTGGGGCATGCTGGGAGTTGTAGGCCAAAAACACCTGGGGACCCAAGGCTGGAGAACACTGATACTATACACATTCTCAGCCTTGGCATAATCACTGGAATAGACACTAACAGTTCTTCAAGGAGGAGGAAGAGGTGAAGGAGTGAGAAGCAATGAAACTAGGCCATTGAGGCCCCTTTAGGATCAGGCCTGTTCACAGGCCTCATTCTGCTTTGGTTCATAGGGAGAACATTCAGGCCTGTTTTCTGGCCTTGTTCTGCTTTGGTTCAGGTGAGCTTGCACCTTCCCATAGACGGGCACACTTTTCATGATCACCGCTCAGATGTAAGCCCCAAGAAGTTCAAAAAGGACATATTCCCAGGTAAGTGTGTATAGAATAAGTAAATAAATGCCTCTAATATTAATAGGTTAAGCAGATATTCTGCTTTTCCTTCTAGTAGCCTAAGACTGCCTGACTGGGCTCGCAGGTTCCTTGCAGGAAAAAAGGCAGAATATAAATATAATAAACAACAAAGGTGATAGTTGCACAATGGTGGGTGCAATGGATGGCATAACAAGTTACGTGTTACTTATTTTTTTAATTCATGATTGCTTTAAAGTTTTGCAATAAGGGAGAGACACAATCCATAATGAGGGTCAGCCTTGACTTTAGTCATCGGTAAATGCACTTTTAAAATGGTGATTATCTCTCTGAAGAACTTCTTCCTCTTCTCATCTCAACCTTCATGAATTCTTTCTCAAATTTTGCCTCCTCTTCTTTTCATGAGTATCTATGCCTTTATTTTGTGCACACTGTGCACACTTTATTTCTGCACACTGTGCAGAAGTATGGTGCTACTTTCTCCTGCATTTGTAGGATTATTGAATGCAGCAACCTTCTGTACATGCATGTGTCCTCACCAGCTTTCAAACCAATTCAGTTTCAAAGCATAATGAGGGCCAGAATTATGAGCAAGATAATTTGTAAGATTTAAATTATTAGCTTAAAATCATAGTATAAATGACACCCGTGCCAGTCCAAGACACTTTGCTGCCTCTGGCAGAGCAGCAAATGCTCCCCCCCCCACCCCACCCAAGTTAAGGTGCATAGTACCCAAGACTGGTCAAGTTATTTTGGCATTTGAGACAGAAAATCCCACAAGCACCTCTCCCGCTTCCCGGGAGTAAAAAAATACAACATTAAGGATACAATCCTATGCATGTTTAGACAGAAAAAGTCCTACAAACCCCAGCATGCCCCAGCCAGCCATGTTGGCTGGCGCATGCAACTTTTTTCTGTCTAAACATGCACAGAATTGCACCCCAAAAACTAACAGTTCGCTGCCCTTTTATGTCTCCCAAAATTAGCTGCCTGAGGCAGCTGTCTCCCTCTGCCTAATGGAAGGGCTGTCCTTGAGGGACACTTTAAAAATCATACTTGAATCATTACAGGAGTACAGACTCCCTCCCCTAACTTGTGTTGAAGGCAACAGGAGCTGAAACAGGAAAAAATAATGTTATGCAACTTTCCCAGCAAGAAGGAAGTTCAATTACGGTAAACTCTCTCATTGTTCTGTTCCTTCCCAAAGAACAGAGGGTTTTAGAGATAAGAGCCCCACCCTTCCAAGCTCTAAGCATATTCCTTTTCTATTTATTTATTTATTTATTTATTATATTTATACCCCACCTTGTTTCCTGCAAGGAACCCAAGGCAGCTTACATAATCCTCTTCCTCCTCTCCATTTTATCCTCACAACAACCCTGTGAGGTAGGTTAGGCTGCGAGTCAGCGACTGGCCCAAAGTCACCCAGTGAGTTTCATGGCTGAGCGGGGACTAGAACCCGGATCTCCTGAGTCCCAGTCCAACACTCTCACCACTCCGCCACACTGGCTCTCTGCCCCCTATATGTTCCTTGAGGGGATAAGAAAAAACTTGCTGGGTGTGTTGACAAGTCTTGCTGCAGGATGGCAGCTCAGTCCACCCCCTCCAAAGGAGTGTGTCTTGGAGCATAGGGATGGCATCCAGGAATACAGTTAAGTCGTGTCATGGTACAGCTCATTTACCACTCATGCGCAGTGGTGCACTTTACACCATTGAGATTATACCTTTGGTAAATCTGCCCCTCATTCCTCTTGCAAACTCCCTAGTTCTGATCATTGCCTTTGGTTCTCTGGATTTGCCTGCAACTTTGTGTAACTGTAAGGGTTGTTGTAGCACCTGGCAATCTAACAGTAAGGCTTCCTGTTCTCTGCACTCAGATACTACGGACTCCTAGTTCTTCCCTCCAGTTTATACAAAGACCTGCCACAGCTCTCCATAAAATCCCAGTTAGGAACAAGAAGATCCCTGCAAGACCAGGCCATAGGTCCATCTAGCCTAGCATCCTGTTTCCCACACTTGCCAAACAGATGCCTTCGGAAGCCAACAAGGAGGGAATGAAGGTAAAATTCAAAGGGGCACTCTACAAGGCACTGTAGCTACTTCATTGCTTATCTATGACAATCATTTATGACCTAGTTAAATAGCTCCAGTCCTTAAACAGATTATTAGAGGATCTCACTGCGTTACTTCTCCATTGTGAAAACTGTCTGCTTATTCCTACCCTCTGCTTCTTGTTCTTTAATCATTAGAAGACTTGCTTTCTTATCCCATGCCTGATAATTTCTAAACACCTTTTAGAAATTCAAGTATATAATGTCTATGGGATCACCCCTATTAATATGCTTGTTAGCACTCACAAAGAACTCAAAAAGGTTGGTGAGGCAGTATTTCCCTTTGCAGAATCTACATCAGTAATGCTAAATATATTTCCCCCCACAGCTCAGCTATTTTAAGATCCTTTTTAACTCAAGAAGCCATGCATTGAATCTGGGACTTTTCATATATAAAGTGTGTGCTCTACCACTGAGGTGTAGCCCACTCAACCCTTATTTTACTTATTTATAGAAAATGTGTAATGTGATACACTCATTTCAAGCTGGTTTGTCCATAATTGGTTGTAATTTTAGACTGGGGGGCAGAAGATAGATTTCTGGCTGATTTAGTGTAGATCAGCAAGGATTTCTGACTCCAAATTGTTTAACAATAATAACAGCAAAATGACTCTCCACCTTCCCAGTCTTAAATTATGCTGCTGAAATGAAAAAAGCTCAGGGTAACTAGGAGTTGATTTTGTGTGGAAGGACTGTGAGTGCCACTCATTTTTGGAACTCAAAACAAAAATTCCGGGCACAGAATTATTTAATTCTAAGTGTATTTCTTTTGCACTAGGTTCTGGTTGGTGGATCTCAGGCTTCTAGTAAAAAAAAACCCCAAAGTAGATCCTGCAAGCTTGAAGTCCGCCTATGGCAGTTTTACACACTGACTGGGTTCTCACGATCACGGAGGGAAAATAAGCCGCGGTTGTTTATTTTCCCTCCCTGTGCGTGCAGGTTGTGACCCACCTAATTAGCATAATTACCCATTCTGGGTGTCAGTTGTCATGACATCCAAGGCCAGAGAGGGTGGGTGACTGGGTAGGTTTACAAACCACCCTGAAACCCATGGCTTGTTCTAGGGCAGTGATGGCGAACCTATGGCACGGGTGCCACAGCTGGCACACAGGGCCCTCTCTGTGGGCACTCGATCCATTGGTCACCAGATCGTGAAAAGACTGTCCCCTTCTGCAAAACACTAATGATCTTGTTCTTTCTCACAGTGTGGAACAGAATGATTTTATTCTAGAATTCCTGTTACAGAATTCTTTTCTACATTGTTATCACATTTAAAAGATTTTGAAGAATGATGCACAGAGCATGGCTTGGATGTAAAGCCCTAACAGTTGACCTGAGTGCTGCATGTGTTGCTCTCAAACTAACGGAGTATGAGCCAAGGTTTGACAAATTATCAGCATGCATGCAATAGCAAAAATCACATTAATTGTGCAAAAGCATGCCCAATGCAAACTTTTACCTAATACAGTGTTCGCAGTCCAAGTGTTTAAAATGTGTTAAGCACGTTTAGTTTTCTTGTTTATCTTGCTCATCCTAGTACAGGTTGACTTTTACTTTTACTAATCCGACACCTGTAGAAGCAGGGAAAGGACCCGGGGTAAAGCTTGCCCCATACAATTTCAGTCTGGCATATAATCATATTACAAGTTGAGAATCCCTTATCCAAAAATACATGTGCCTAATTATTTAAAAAGTTTGTATAAATTCCCTTCAGGCTATGTGTACAATGTAGTACTATAATAATTTTTTGAGTTGATTTTTTCCCCCAACAAAAAACTGTTTGTATCATTGAAAGCTCTGTTATTGTGTTTTTCTTTTAAGACAAAAGATGTTAATTAGTTCGGACAACTGTATGAGTTGTTTTTCTAAAACTAAGACCTCGGTATTCAGGTTTAATTGCAGTGTTGGCACTTTGAAATAAATACGTTGGTTTTGTGTTGCAGTTTGGGCACTCGGGCTCAAAAAAGTTTGCCATCATTGTTCTAGGGCTTCAGGGTGGCTTGTAAACCACCACACACACACACCCTTGGCGGGTTCGGACATCACAACAACCTGCGCCCATCAAGGGTAATTATGCTAATTATGAAATCTGCATACTTCTCTGTCCAAACTACCCTGTTTTACCCTGCCTAAATCCCTGTTGTTGCTGTTGTTGTTTTAAAAAGCCCTACTTCTGATAACTGTCAAAGGCAAGTGTCCGCAAAAATAACTAAACTCCTCAAACCAAAATGTTTGCATTCAGCAAACTCCATTAATGAAGGGGCCAATCAGGCTTCATGGGGGAGGGTCTTCAAGTGCTGCAACTGGAAAGGCCCTATCTTGCATTGCAACTCACATGCAAATGTCATTTGCATCCATATTATCAGCTGCTTGTGGGGAAGTAAATCCCCACAAGCAGGATTGAGAGGTAGTATGCAACAATGGTATATTACAGAAATATGAAGTATACTACAGAACTGTCTAAAAAAATAGAATCATTCCCTTTTAAGAGACTTTGTTTTCCTAGTAAAATATTTCCTGCCTGTTTTGGTCCTTTCAGCCATATTGAGTCTGCATTCAGTCTGAAGGCATCAACCTTTTTTGGTCCCTTTGAGTACTTCTGGCATCCGTTATAGTTTGGCATTCACTTCCACAATATTGGATTTACGTAGGACTTGGTTAATATTTGCAATCAAAGATGTATTGTATCTCCAGAGGATTGGGTCTTGAATCAAGGATTCCTCAGCCAGATCTGTACGTCCGGGTTTTCTGCAATGGAAGTTAATGGCAATGTCACTGGAGACTTCCACAGCATTCCCATACATCTTGAGAGCAGAGTGGACAGATGTCTGGATCACTTTCCTTGGGTCAATAACCATTTTCCTGTTGTTGAAGTCACCTTTTTTGTTAGGTTCTTTGTAGATATGCTGAAACGTGTTTACCCCGGGCACAGTGCTCCAAGATGAGAAATTGAATGGACTAGTGGAGGTGAACACATTATTACGGAAGATGTGGTTTTCAAACAAGAAAACACCAGTCCCCGGATTTTTCTCTTGAAGTCTTTGCATTAGGGATTTCCAGTCTGCATCCTTAACGGGGAGAATAATTTCATCAGCATCAATAAGCAACACATATTTGCTTCTATACATGTTGTGGTAGATGCAGTCATTCAAGGCTGTAAGTTGTCCATAGTAGCCAATGTCTTTGGCATCCATGGAATAATGCCAGTAAGATGACACCTTAAGGTACAAATTGATGGGCCAGGGGACAATTTCAATTGTCCCTTCGGATACATAATACTTTAGGAGTTTCTCCATTAATTGGCTGCACTTGTTCTTATAAATAATAACTTTCTTTGCCCCAAGTATTTTATACATCTCTATACTCTGTATGAACTGCAAGACATTATTATAGTCTCCAAACATGGTAGAGATGCACACTGTGAATTCCAGGATGGAGCTTTCAGTGTTACGGTTTTTTATTTCAAAAACTGGTAGTTGTGCAAAATCCAGTTCAAGGGATGGATGAATCGACATGTACTGTGGATAACAGTTTTGTGGTTCCCAGCAAAGTAAATCTGTTGTACCATAAGGGAATTCAAACCGGTCTTTGTGAACATCTATTTTAGCCTTCACTATGATAGTATTGTTACTATTTTGACAGCAGAACAAACAGTGAAGTTCCTTAACTTTTTTATAGTGAACAATACTAATAACACGGATGAGAGTTCCATTTCTGTTGTCAAAATATGGGGCTATGATAAAGGTGTGTTTATCTTTGAGCTGGGTGATAGTGTCACTAGTAAGTTGGCCTCTGCAAGAATGATTGTGAGGTTTTGGCTGGCTGGTTTTTCCATTTATATCATACTGCATTGTGCTTCTCTTCCAGTAATATGATGCAAAAGATAAGAGAAAGATGAAGAGAAAAAGGAAAGTTCTAGCAGCTGAGTCAACTTTCTTCCCAGAGATCAACATTGCCAGTTGCCCAGTGCAACAGCCTTGCTGTCCTTGTTTAATATTCTATTTCAGTTAGCCTACAAAGGAAAGAGGAAAAAAAGTGAAAAAAGGAAGCAAATTAGACCAATTATAATCTCCCCAGGAGAGTTCTTACCACTCCCTTTACTCCAGTGCCCAAGGGGTTACTTAGTAAACTGGATTGGAAGGATGACTAGCTTTAATAGTGGAACATTACATCCACCAGGAAACAGTCCAGCAATCAGTAGCGTTCACCATCTATTGAGTAAGCAATAGGAACTCCTACTGTCCAAAGTGTGTGTGACATGTAGTTAGGGTACCAGGTTACATTTCTGCCAGCTTTGAAACTCTCACCACTCATTTCCCCATGGGTTAGAGTACTCTTTCTTAGTAACTTGGCCAGAAGGACAGAGGTATTCCTTTCAGGTGAGATAAACGTAGTTCTAATCAGATCAGACAAGCAAGATGTTAGGTTTACTATAAACACAACATAAAATTGCAGTAAGAGAAGGGTTAAACTTGTCATTAGTTGAAGAGGTGAGGTTAGTAATCCTAGATTAGAAAAATATTCACCACCAAGAGTAAACAAATATGGGATTAACGAGGACAAATATTTATTAATCCAATGTATTTTGAATAGTTTTATTTATAATGGTCCTTCATCAGGAAAATCTAGAATAAGTATAAATTGTTATAAAGTGTAAACAACAAAGCACATAAGCTATAGCACACACACCCACACTTACAAATACACATCCATTTTAAAATGATTGTTTGACACTAATATCCTATTATTAAGACACATGTTTATAAAACATGACTCCATATTACACTAGATCTCTAATAGAAAATGGGGGCTGCAATTTGATATCCACAAATCCTAATTGTCAACAGGATGGTCATTTATATAAAAATGTTAACCTGCCCACCACTGACAGATTACCCTCGAGGGAATTTTATTTGCTCAGGTATTTCAGCATGTGGACTAGCTGTTTTAGTGTTTTTATGCCTTCTGATGGGTTTTATTGGCTGGTTATGGCTTGATGCTTTTGCAATTGCACTGTTTTTTGTTCATATTGTTAAATTGTGTTTTTGTTTTCATTGTTTTTAAGCATATGCAACTTAGACATTTACCAAATAATAATAATAAAAAAACAATAATAGGGAAAGTGATAGAAAAGCTACCGGTATGTGGAAAAAGACATAAAAACGTTGTAAAACTTTGGTATCTCTGCAGTACAGGGCCAGCGTCAAGGGTAGGCATAGTTGGGCACATGCTGATGGCCCATACCCTAGCAGGGGCCCACTGACAAGACCCCCCTGGACTTGCTTCTCCTCTTTTCCATTGCAGCAGATCCTCTCTTGTCTCCCCCTCCCTGCTACAATCACTACCCCTTTTCGTTTGCCACTGTTTTTGGTTGGTTTGTTTTTTGTAGAGCCTCAAAAATGCACTACTGGGGCTGCATTAATTTTTTTGGCCCCAGAAAATTGCAGTTGTGCTTGTGATTTTTTGGGTTTGGTCTTTTCCAGGTGTGCCTGTGTGCACTCAGAGCTTTCCAATATATGTAGTCTTGCCTGGTGAATGTCCTTGTCTGTTTCAGCTGTCAAAGGGAACTGAGAACTGTCAGTTCAACACTTGAAACCGAGAGGCTTATATTGCTAAGTGGGAGCTCTTGTCACCACCTCCTTTTGGTGCACCTATTTCCCCCCCTTACCACCGATTTTCAATTGACAGCTTAGCAATTGTGCGCAAATTAACCTATATGCAGTCTCTCCTTGTCAGTTTCCATCTGTTACCAACTCCCTCCCTTTGACAGCTGAAACTTACTATGACATCAACCAAACAAGACTACATATATTGGACAGCCATAAGTGTGCACTTGCGCACCTGTCAAAGACCAACAAAAAAAATTACGAAGACATTTGTGCATATTTCTGTGACTGAAAAAAAGGGGGGGAGGTGGCGAACCAGTGACGGTTGCTCCAAAGTGCCACTTGGGCATCGATGGAGAGGCTGTCACTGGTGGCGGCACAGACAAGATCACAAAGAGCAGCAAGATTTTTTTTTGCTTCATTAGCTACTCCCCACAGCCCACAATGAAATTGGTCTTCTGGGTTCCGATGACACAAGAACCTATCGTGGGTTGAGCAACCCCTATAACAAGCCATGGGATGCAGGGTGGCTTGTTGCCAAAAAAGAAGCCACCCCGCAGGAAGTGGTCTGGATTCGGATGACATGGCAACCCACCGTGGCTATTTACCCACAATGGGTTGTTGTGTCGTGCGAACCTAATCACAGAATTGGAAAGGACCTTATCCTGGCCTGGTTATGACTTGGATGGGAGACCCCTCCTCTAGTTTCCTGCATTGAGCAGGGGGTTGGACTCGATGGCCTTGTAGGCCCCTTCCAACTCTATGATCCTATGGAATCCTATGAAATCCCTGCTCATCACAGGATCTGCAATACAGGCTACATAGGAAGATAGGGAACTCCCTTATACTGAGTCAGACCCTTGGTTCATCTAGCCCAGTATTGTCAACACTGATTGGCAGCAGCTGTCCAGGGTTTCAGGCAGGAGTTTTTCCTAGTCCTACTTGGGGAAGGTGGGGATTGAACCTGGGGCCTTCTGCATGCAAAGCAGGATGGGGTCTTGGAGCTATTAAATAGAAGTGGATTGATACTGACCCACCCTGTTTGACCGTGTTATTATAATATTGGGGTGTTTATTGCTCTGATCACCAAAGCCACACCTCTGGTCTGATGTGGGGTAGCACCCCAGAGACACACACCCTCCACATCTCTGCGCCGCAGATTCCTGAACTAGGAACAAATGGTGTTGTCACCAACCCCAACCCCACACCCTGTATATGTTCAACATGTGGTCTCAGGATTCCAGAGACAGGGAGCCACGGCCCCTCCCACATCTACAGCATCCCAGACAGATGGCCAACCACACCCTGTTTAAATGCCTCCAGTGAAGGCAAGCCCACCACCTCCAGAGGCAGCCTGGTCCACCGTTGAACAGCTCCTTCAAATAAAGTGAGCAGGAATTTTATTTATATATTTAGTTTGTCCCTATGCAAAAGTGAATATTGAAAGTACATCACAGAAACTGCAATCATGTAAATCTTTCAAAATGTATTAAACAACGCTTGGAATATAATTCTGAAATCTTAAAGTTAAGACCACAGGGGGAAAAAAAAAGCAGGGAAGAGAAGCTGTTCTTTAAAAGGCAACTGTAGTCGTGTGACTCGATTGCTTGGGAGAATACCACTCCCACTCAAGGTCACCCAACACAGATTAATACAGATTAATTTACAGTGGTAAATGTGAGGAAATCTTGCCATCAAACAAATACTTACAATCCAGCTAGCAACTTACCCAGGCTGCAATGGGACACCACCAATAGACGAAATACCAATAGAAACTAGGAAGCGCTGAGGGACTTGGTTAACATTTTTATATAAATGACCAATACTATACAGGAGTTTATTTATTTATTTCATTTTTATACTGCCCAATAGCTGAAGCTCTCTGGGCGGTTTACAACAATTAACCAGACAGTCCCTGCCCGCAGGCTTACAATCTAAAAAGACACGACACACAAGGAAAAAGGAATGGGGAGGGAAGAAGGGGGAATATTAATGAATACTCCTGGCAGGGCTGGAGGTGGTGACCGTAGAGGGAGGAGGAGCCTTTATGAGGGAGGCCTTTCAGCAGGGCTGGTGGAATGGCCCTGCGCTCCCTCTCATCTCCCTCCTCTCAGCCTGCTGGAATGGCTGCTGGTGGTGCCCTTAAAGGGCACCCAGTTCAAAGAAAAATAAGAGCAACTAATAGAGAGGCTTCCGTCCAATGAGGGTACAGCACACAGAATTCCATCCTAATTCTGAAATCACTGGGCCTTGCCCTCCCTCTCCCGAAGTAAATGTTTATGGAGGGAAAGGGTGTAAGGATGTATTTTCAAGCTATATTGAATACGAAGTAATGAGAAATATGAAGATATATTTTATCAGGAGTAATCTGTTTAATAAGTAATGCTCAGCCTTTTACACTGCTGTACTAAGTATCTTAATAGGAGATCAAATATATTGCTGCTACTAGCCATCTAATTCTCAGTTCCAAGTTTCATCCATTTACGTTTCCGAGATCTCGTAGTTTCTCTTTTATTTATGGTTATTAATTAAGTTCAACTACTGGATTATGAATTGTGCTGAGCAAGCTTGCAGGGGGATTTTTCAGATGGCTTGTGCAGCCTCCGAAGTCATGGATTCTTGACTTGGGAGGTTTGAGGGAGTCCTGAGCAAAATGCCCTCTGGTGGGCCCCCTCCAAGGTGCACGGAGGCAGCGTCAGGCTTCTGGGTCTGGGAGCCACCATTTTAATTTCCCCCAATGCCCCCAGTGTACAGGCACTCCGAAGCCCTGGGGAAATTAAAATGCCAGCTCCTGTCCTTGATGCTTTGTCAACCAATGTTAATGTTACCAATGAGGAACAAGAAATTGGGGACAGCTCACTGCCCAGAATCATGGAGACAGACTTTCCTTCTGCTAGCACCACCACTGTGCTAAAATTTGATCAGGCTGTTATAGTAAGATCACAAAAGAGTTGGAATATAGGAAGCTTGGGCTTCTGTCTGCTTGCTTACCACCTTCCTAGCCTTTAGCAATTTAGCAACCTTCCTAGCCTTTAGCAATTTAGCAACCTTCCTAGCCTGTAGCAATTTGGCAACCTTCCTAGCCTGTAGCAATTTTTCGTCATCAAATTTTCAAGCACAGTTCTTCAACCAGGAAAAGAACAACATAAATTTTGGCTCTTCAGGGTTCTAACAAGTGCTAGTAAGTGTCCCCCTGCCCAGCAAGAAAAACACACATTTTTCTTGTACAGCAAGAAAAACACATGTCTTGGGGTTTCTGTGGAAAAGGGAGAGAAGGGGGTGCACAAAGATATTTTATTATGACTGATGTGTTTCAATTTAAGATTCTTTTTCCAGGGGTATTCTTAAGCACAGCCAAATTCAGTCTTAGCCTCCAGTAACCCTGTTGCAAAGTAATTCTCCACTTTTTCCTGTAATGGGACAGTTCCACTTTCCCCTTCCTGAGTGGGGGTTTCTGTGGCATGCAACCTACATACTGCTCAGTGCTGGTTTATTTGTTATCATTTATTATTTGTTGAAGTATTTTTTTTACCTTGCACTTCAGCTGAAAAGACTCCCAAGGTGACTGACATCAATAAAAATTGATGGGATTCTGCTCGTGTACCGTCCACCCCGCTGCACGACAGACTCCCTGGCCGAAGTGCTGGAGGTGGTCTCCGATGTGCGTGTGTTGTCCCCCAGGCTAGTGGTGCTGGGGGACTTCAACGTGCATTCGGGGGCTTCCCTCACTGGGGCACCTCGGGACTTTATGGAGACCATGGCTTCCTGGGAGCTGCACCCTGTATTAACTGGACCTACCCATGTAGCCGGTCATGCACTGGACTTGGTTTTTGTTTCCGGAGAGGGGGGAAATGATCTGGAGATTGGGGGTATATCCACCACCCCCTTGTCATGGTCAGATCACTATCTGGTGGGGTTGGATTTCTCGGTGCCACAACCCCTCTGCAGGGGTGAGGGACCTATTAGAATGGTCCGCCCCAGACGTCTTATGGATCCAGATGGATTCCTGAACGCGCTTGGGGAATTGGAGCACACAAACGGTAGCTCGGTCGAGCGAGACCCTGGTGAATGACTGGAATGCTGCAATCACCAGGGCATTAGACCGAGTTGCCCCGAAGCGCCCTCTTCGCCTAAACAGAGCTCGCGCGGCGCCATGGTTCACTCCGTCGCTGCGAGCTCTGAAACAAGAGGTGAGAAGGCTAGAGCGCCGATGGCGAAATTCCCGCTCCGAAGACGATCGAACACGGGTTAGAGCTGCATCTTCAGCCTACCGGGTGGCGGTGAAGGCAGCAAAAAAGAATTTCTATGCTGCCTCCATTGCGTCTGCAGAGTGCTGCCCCAGGAGGCTGTTCCAAGTGGTCCGGAGTCTGGTCGGTCCAGTCGCTCCGGATCCACTGGAACAGTCAAAAGCCTCCTGTGAGGCTTTAGCGAAGCACTTCGCAGATAAAATCGATCGGATTAGGAGTGGGATATCGTACGTCGTGGACACAGGGAGTGAGCGGGAGGAGGCCAATGGCAGACCGGTTTTGTGGGATCGGTTTCGGCTTCTTCCTTCTGATGAAGTGGACAAGGTGCTTTCATCTGTGAGGCCGACCACCTGCTTGCTTGACCCTTGCCCGTCCTGGCTCATCATGAGCTGCAGGGAGAGACTGGGTGAGGGGATCAAGGCGGTGGTGAATGCCTCCCTCGAGGAGGGAGTGATGCCATCAGCCCTCAAGGAGGCAGTAATAAGACCGCTTCTAAAGAAGCCCTCCTTGGATCCCCAGGATTTAAACAACTTTCGCCCAGTCTCCAATTTACCATTTCTGGGCAAGGTGATCGAGCGGGTGGTGGGTGCTCAGTTGAAGGCACACTTGGATGAAGCCGATTATTTGGATCCGTGCCAGTCGGGCTTCAGGTCTGGACATGGGACGGAGACAGCCTTGGTCGCCTTGGTGGATGATATGAGGAGGGCTTTGGATAGGGGCGAATGCTCCTTTCTAGTCCTCCTCGATCTCTCAGCGGCTTTTGATACCGTTGACCATGGTATCCTTCTGGACCGTCTGGAGGGGTTGGGCTTGGGAGGCACTGTATTGCAGTGGTTCCGGTCCTTCCTCTCTGGAAGGTATCAGAGGGTAGTTCTCGGGGAGGAGGCTTCGGACCCTCGGCTGCTCACTTGTGGAGTGCCGCAGGGCTCCATCCTCTCCCCGATGTTATTCAACATCTACCTCAAGCCGCTGGGAGCTATCATCAGGAGGTTTGGGGTGCAGTGTCATCAGTATGCGGATGACACGCAGCTCTACCTCTGTTTTAAGTCCTCACCGAGGTTGGCCGTTGAGACCCTGTCCAAGT
Source organism: Shinisaurus crocodilurus (assembly GCA_021292165.1). Taxonomy (NCBI): domain Eukaryota; kingdom Metazoa; phylum Chordata; class Lepidosauria; order Squamata; family Shinisauridae; genus Shinisaurus; species Shinisaurus crocodilurus. The sequence continues at coordinate 173,878 of JAHFWL010001192.1, read as the reverse complement.
GCCTGGAGTCAGTGGCTGGCTGGATGGGAAGGAACATGCTGAAACTGAACCCCGACAAGACCGAGGTACTTCTGGTGGGGGACAAGGGAAGGTTAGGGGATGTTGACCTGGTGCTGAATGGGGTACATCTACCCCTGAAGGACCAGGTCCGCAGCTTGGGGGTCATTCTAGAGTCCCAGCTGTCCATGGAGGCTCAGGTGGCAGCTGTGAGCCGGGTGGCGCTGTATCAACTCCATCTGATACGGCAGCTGCGCCCCTACCTTCCTAATCACCTGCTCCCATCAGTGGTTCATGCCTTGGTCTCCTCTCGCCTAGACTACTGTAATGCGCTCTACGTGGGGTTACCCTTGAAGACGGTCCGGAAGCTTCAGCTGGTACAGAACGCGGCGGCTCGCCTGATTAAGGGCAGCCGCCGGCGTGATCACATCACGCCAGTGCTTAATGAGTTGCACTGGCTACCAGTTGCTTGCCGAGCCGAATTCAAGGTGTTGGTTTTGACCTTTAAAAGCCCTACACGGCTCCGGCCCAGCTTATCTCAAGGAGTGCCTCCAGCAACATCAAGTAGGCCGCTCAACAAGGTCTGCCACGGACGGCCTTCTCCTTATCCCATCAGCCAGAGCAGCCAGGCTGGTGGGGACTAGGAAGAGGGCCTTCTCTGTGGCGGCCCCCACATTATGGAACTCCCTCCCTAGTGACCTTCGCCATGCCCCCTCCGTGATGAGCTTCCGCCGTGCATTAAAAACATGGCTGTTCAGGCGGGAATATGGGGTGGGTTAGGTTTTTAATGAGAATTTTTTATATTGTTTTAATTATTATATTTTATTGTGTTGTTTGTTGTATTTTAATTGTACATCGCCCAGGGTGGCCGGGTGGCCGGCCAGATGGGCGATTGATAAATATAATAAATAAATAAATAAATAAAATAAAAATGACACGTTTATGGAGTTTTTCTCGTGCAAACAGAAAGAATGGAACCAACAAGTTGGTGGCAGAGGAATTGTAGCCTCTAAGGACTCAGGAGGACTACGGTAGCTATTGTTTGTGTATTGAAAGAGTAGGCGGAAAGTCCTTGAATAGCTTGCAGTCTGAGGAAACAAAGCAAACGGGAAGTCAGGAGATGAAAAATAAGTAGGTAGCCACATGTTCTGCTTTACAGAGGACAGTCCTCTGTTTGAAAGGCTGTCCTGTCCAATTCTCTTTGAAGGCATCCTCTGTTTGAAGAGCTTCCTGATCCAAGTTGGCTTTAAAAGTAAAGAACCACAAGAATGGAAAGCTGGGGCCTTGGAGCTTCCCATCAACAGCACCTGGACAGCAGAGTGAGCAGCAAATATAGTGAGGTGTATTGCATTTCTATATAAATTATAGTATTTATTTCTAAATTTGCCTTCATATCTATAAATGAATGAATGAATTACTTTATTACGGTCAATGACCAGCAGATAAACATTACATTATAAATGTAATAAGCAACATTAAATAAACATTGTATATAAATATTATACACATATACTAAAACCCAGTTATAAAATACAGATACAACAAATTTAAAACTGTCCCTTAGCCATTGGCACTACTGAATCAGAAAAGATTAAAACAAGATCATTAGATTCAGCCCAAACATCGCAACATCACAAGCATTTCACCCCTTATAACTAATTCAATACAAAAGTGTGTACAATCATCAGTAAACCACTGGAGAGAGGTTGCATTGCACAAATAACCGTCCACCACACAGCCAGCCAGAAACAATTACAAAGTCATGTGGCTGCGGCAAGCCTGTCGCTGCTGTACAATATCTAGCCACATGACTTGTGATATGTGAGGATCCTTGTCAGTCATACCTATAAATGGGCTCATGCAAATGTGATGCAAATCTGTTTCCCCTTTCATCTTTTTCTGGCGACGTGTTTCCTCTTCTTTTTCTGGTGACGCGTAAGTAGCCACCCTACAGAGTGGAAGAATGGAGTTGTTCCAGAGTAAGAGTTCCAACAGTCAAGATTTAAATCATAGGAGGGAACTCTTCTTCTTTTTTCTTTTTTTCCTGTCATAGACTGGATTTCCTCAGGCAGGGGTAATCCCGTCTGGGGCCACATGACAGTGGTGAGTGGAGCCAAACGCAGCAGTGGGTAGGCTCATAGCCAAAAGTGTACGTGGCTGCGCCCTTTACACACACACTCGCTCTCTTTCTGCCAAAGGATTGTAGCCTGTCTTTGTTATGCAGACCCATTCCTAGGACTGGTTCTCTGCAGGGCTGGCACAAGACTGCCTGCAGCTTTAGAGTTGGCCCCATGTAGAGCACATTATAGTAGTCCAGCCTGAACGGCACTAGTGCATGGATAGCTAAGGCATGGTCAGGATTCTCCAGGCAGGAGCTGTATTCGTGTTTATTTAAGATATTTATTTATTTATTTATTATTATATTTATACCCCGCCTTTTTTCCTGCAAGGAACCCAAGGCGGCTTACATAGTCCTCCTCCTCTCCATGTTATCCTCACAACAACCCTGTGAGGTAGATTAGGCTGAGAGTCAGTGACTGATATCTCAAAGTGATTACAACATCAGATAATAAAATACAAAATAATAAATATATATACTCATAATTAAAACCCCAAAACTCAAAACACAACAATTAACAAACTGGGCATCATAATCAAGGAAGGCCTGGGTAAAGAGGTGGGTCTTTAAAGGGCACCTAAAACATGCCACAGTTGGCACATTCCTAAATACCAGGGGGAGCAGAGAGGGTGTTCCATAAGGTGGGCACCCCCACAGATTAGGCCTGGTGTAATATGTGCATGGCCAGACACTCCACTCAGCATCCTGGCTGCCACATTCTGCACCAGCTACAGCTTCAGGATGAAGCACAAGAGAAGCCGCACATGAAGTACATTACAATAATCTAAACATGAGGTTACCAATGCGTGGACTACAGTGGCCAGGCTATCCCTGTTCAGGAAAGGGCACAGTTGATGTAATGACCAAAGCTCGTAACAGGTGCTCCTTGCCACAGAAGTGACTTGGGCTTCTAATGAGAAGCAGACCATGCTTAAATTGCCAGTGGGCATTTATTTATTTATTTATTTATTTATTTATTTCATTTTTATACCGCCCAATAGCCGAAGCTCTCTGGGCGGTTTACAACAATTAACAATACAGTCCCTGCCCGTAGGCTTACAATCTAAAAAGACACGACACACAAGGAAAAAGGAATGGGGAGGGAAGAAGGGGGAATATTAATTATTACTTATGTAATTCTCTGTGTCTCAAGAAGCTCCAGCCTCCTTCTTCTTCCCCACAGGGCTGTAGATGTCAGTTAGCCCGGGGGGGGGGCAGTCCAACTGGAGCAGGCCCTGATGTTCCCTCGGCCTGCTCCAGCCTCCGTTGTTCCTTCTTCCCCACAGGGCTGTAGATGTCAGTTAGCCCTGGGGGGGGGGCAGTCCAACTGGAGCAGGCCCTGATGTTCCCTCAGCCTGCTCCAGTCTACCTCCGGCATGGTTTAAATTGTCTTAATCTTTTTGGGAGGGTGTTGTTGTTGTCTTTTTACATAGTTATTAATTGCTATCTGGTACCTTTACTCAGTTATATGGTAAGTGTGCAATCCTATGGCCACTGGACAGAGTCTAGACAGCCATACGATAATTCGGAGTCCGAACTGTGACCTCAGAAATGTGCTCCGAGGTCGGAGTTGGGACTCCAAACTCAGAGCGCCCTTCGTCTGCTCTCGCAGCTGGTGCAGAAAGAACCGCACCGGCTGCGGCTCTGAGGTCGCAAGAGTGACCTCAGAGATGGCATTTTGTGGGCGGGGGAGCAGGGAGAGGAGGAGACTGGCTCTGCTAGCATACATAGTATCCTGGCGGCGCCTCAGCCTCCTCTCCTTGCATTCTGGGGCAAAAGAAATCGGCTAAGTATTTTGCAGGGCAGAAGAAGGGCAGAGGCAGCCTTTGCCTCCACGCTCCTTCTTCCGCCCTCCATAGGATGCTTTTCATCCTCCAAGTTCAGAGGGTTACGGGCAGCCTCGTTGGATTGCGCTGTAAATGACATTACTCTTTGCATGCTCTCTTCCAACTGAAGTGTCATATTCAAGCTGTTAATTGTTGGGCATCATGCCTCTGAATACCTGTTGTTGGGGAGCATGAGTGGGAGGGTGCTTACGTCCTGCTTGTGGGCTCCCCAGAAGCATCTGATTGGCCCCTGTGGGAAACAAGAGGCTGGATGATAGGCCTGCAGCGTGGCTCTTCTCATGCTCTTTTGAGTTGGTTCACATGTAATGCCCAATCCTGGTCTGTGTCTGTTGGTTTTCATAGGGGCTGCTTTGGACGTCTGAGCCTGGGGACACTGCTGCTGGTGGGGGTGGTAAAGGCCTTTACTGGGCACTTGGGACAAGAGAGTCCCCTGTAGAGGCAGGGTGGGCATTTACCCCCCCAGCAGCTGTTTTCCTTGGGTGTAGACCAGGGGTGGGGAACCATATCTAGTCCAGGGGTTGGAGTGCACACCCCCCCCCAAAAAAAAACACAGGCCAGATGCACTTTGGCTGGAGAGTCGACTTTGCTCATCAGTGTTCAGCTTTCCTGTGTGGAGAAGCAAGGAAGAACGAGTGAAGCTGGTTGCACTTGCAGGAGCTCCTACAAGATCCGGCTGACTGCACAGCTGGCTTCACTCCTCCTTCTCCTTCCCAGGCTGGGCGGGAAAAGCCAGTGTGCCGCAAAGCAGCCTGAGGTTTCACCTGCCCTGTGCCTTTCTCTATTGGGGAGGACACAGGATGTGCAAAGCACTTAGCACCCCACTCACCCTCCCAACTGGAAGTAAGGGGAATAGGAGATCCAAAAATGGGAGAATCCCAGTGGGGATTCCTCTCCTGCCTTCAGGTAGGGGGTGGTACTTCAAGCAGGGAGCGGGCTTCACCTGAGACCCTGCGGACTGGATGGCCTGGCCTGGCTCACAGGCCAGAGGTTTCCTATCCCTGGTGTACGCCTTCAGAGCAGGAGGCAACCTTGAATGTCTTCATTTTAGATTTTAATCTGAGCTGGAGAAGAATTAGGAGGTTTCCAGTGCTTGCCTCTCCTTTGAACATTACCGAACCCAAAAAGCTCATTTCTGGGCTTGAGGCTGGCAGACTTTGCCACATTCTGTAATGCAAATCAATTGGATCACCTTTGCTCGCTAAAGATGTCAACTACAGTTCATATCACTTCAGCGTAACTAACTACCTGGCACAGGAGTATTTCTGCAGCTCATAAGAAAAGCCACAGTTAATTCCAGAGTGAATAACCAGTGTCTGTAATTTAACCCACATACACATGAGCTCCAAGCATTCATTGAAATGGCAAGGAAGAAACACACTCTTTCAGATGAGATCTATGAATTTTCTTTAGATGGCTGTGCAAGGGGTCTTATAATACCCTGGCACATTTTATCATTTCTGAAGCTCAGTGTTTTTTAATCAGTAGATATTAAGCAAAATACAGACCCCCCCTGTGCCAAGGTGCTTACTATCTAAATTGTATCTCTCTCTCTCTCTCCTCTCTCTCTCTCTCTGTGTGTGTGTGTGTGTGTGTAGGCAGCAGAGGGAAGGAAGGGAGAGGAAAGAGTAATAAGAGTTCAATGTCTTACACTTAAAAAATTGTTTCAGCTGGGGAACAAAATAAGGGAGTTAATCCAAAGGCATGGGAGAGGAAAGTTTTGAGCTGAGAGCGAGATCTTTTCTCTATTGATCTTATAGAGTGAACATCTCTAGAGAGAGATATTCTCTCTTATAGAGCTTAGAGAGAGAGATCTTTTCTCTATGGCTCTTATAAGCCTAGGGAAGTGACAGCTCTCAAAATATTAAAACAGGAAAGAGACACATATGGTAATTAATCTGAATAAGTACAATCTCATATACTTACCTGTGAAGTGTTTTTATTCCTGGAAAGATGGAGAGACAAGGAGATCAGAGATTTAAATTTTGCCGAAATTCTACAGTGGTACAAGACAAGCTTATCACAAACAAAGCTTGTGCGCTGCTCGTCAGGCAACATGGAGACCTTCTGTGCTTGGTCCTGAGCGTGTGGTCGCATATCATGCAGGAAGCGAGTGACACCAAATAAATAGGAAGAAAAAAATGAATAGGAAGGACCACAGCACTATATTGTAGAAGCGGCTAATGGATCCTGAGCTGCAAAGCTAAGTGCATATAAAGTGCTAGAATGAAGCTGCTGGGAAGAGGCTGACTAGTTTAGGATTATCATTTTTTTTTAAAGAAAAAAGGTGTGGCCACCATTGTATGCTTGTTGGCACAAGATACAACCTCCCCCCCCTCTTTTTTTCTGACTTGTGTGATAACTGGTGTTAAGAAATTTGTCACCGATGTAAATAATGAAGCACCTTCTGAGCAATTCAGAGTGTGGAATTATGGAGCACAAATGATTTGCCAAGAAATGTAGGGAAACTCTATCAACTAACTGGTAAGCAAACCAAAGATGCTTCCAGACGAGGCTTTTACTGTGCAATCACACTGCCTCCTTTACAGAATTTTATAGGAGATCCAGATGACATTGCCCTCCATTTATAGCCCTTCGGCGTTTTCTCACCACTTCCTCTGTCTTTTTTCCTTACCAGAAAAAAATCTGTTAAGGAAAAAAGGACAGAATAGCTGCACAATGACTTTTGAGTGCTAGTGCCAGGAACCCTTGGTCTGGAAGCAAGCACCCCAGGAATAAAACATAAAAACTATGATTTGACAGTGTTGCTTTATATATTATGTGAAGAAAAGAGCCTTTGAGGGTTCCTGCACACACACACACACACGCCTCCTCATGTGTAAACCAAGTAAGGCCAGTTGGGGGGCTGGGAGGGGGCGAAGTGTGCATAGTTCCTCTGGGTGGTGCCTGGAAGTCCTGAAAGTCCGGTCTATGGCTTTTCAAATGCAAATGTAGTTCAGGCCCAGTAAGTCATGAGTTCCCCTCCCCCTGCCTGGCCAGGTGAAGTGCATCATGATTGGCTAAAAGGCAGCAGAGCTACAGAGAGGAGGGGAGGGGGGAAAAAGGTATATTCCCAAAGTGTAGCCTTTGTGTCTTTGATCGCGTGGCTGCCGGCTGTTGGAGGAATGGCGGTAAGCCAAGGAGAGGCCCAAGCCTTCGGGTGGCCTCAGAATCCGACCCCAGGTAGCTCCTGGTGAAATTAGCTGAATGAGGGCTCTGGTAAAGGCAAGCCTTGTGGGAGGCTACCCATCTCGGACCTTCGGGTAGGTGTGGTAATCTCCATCGGGCAGCAAGGCTGTGCTGGATCTAACCCTGGAAGAGAACTGATCCTCGGGTAACAGAGGTGTGTGCCTGAGAGATATTAAGAATCAGGTTTTGTTATTTTGCAGCTTTACTGTGTACCAAAGTGTCTCTCTCTCTAATTTTGTGTGCTTCCCTCATTTCCCACTTTTTGTTGTAAAATGCTACCAGAATAAACCTGTCTTGGTTTTACCCCACATGGGTTTTGTAGTCACTCTGCTTGGTTCAGTAACTAAATCCAGGTTACAGACAAAGGGCAAGTCCCTGAACAGAGATTCAAGTAGGATTGCAGACAGCTGAGGCTGGCAGTCTGGTACCTTGAGATCTCTGGGGGTCTTGGTTCCTTTGAGGTAGGAAAGGGTGGGGGTGTGGCGGGTCAGCCAGCCCCCCCCTCCACATATTGATTACATGCATTATTTTGAAGACTTGTACCTTGGCTTTTTGGCCAGAGTCCCCATAGCAGCATGCAATATTCATAAAATGCAATAGATCCACGAATAACCTGGCACGTTAAGATAGGCCTGTGGCTTACGCTGGCTCAGCTTGTCTGAGTGTGGAAAGCTAAGCAGGGTCAGGCCTGGTTATTACTTGGATGGGAGGCCCCTCTTCTAGTTTCCTGCATTGAGCAGGGGGTTGGACGCGATAGCCTTGTAGGCTCCTTCCAACTCTATGATCTATGAAATCTATGAAGCAAACCAAAACCCAGCCCGTTTGAAGCAGGCGCTGGCATCTGATAGTTTCTTCCCCTGCCCAGCCACTTCAGTCCCTCTTTATCTTCCTGCTTCTCCCTCAAAGGACACTTGCTGGCCCTGTGGTGAGGGAGAGGACATATTTTAAACAAACATATACAGCAGCTTCACAGGGTGGGATGAGGTGGGGGTGATTTTTGTTGGGACTACGGTGCAAGGGGAAGGGTTATCCTGAAACCACTGCACCTCCAAGTTTGGGGGCGTATGCTCATCTCCATAGGATTGCACCCCAAGTCTATTTTAAAACTATAAACACTGTTTAAAACAAAAATATCACACACATCTTTATTAATGATATTTTACCCAACCATAGCAGCTTATATTGTTTGCACAACTCAACATTTTGCTGTATTCTATATCATAATTAATAGTCCACAGTTTGTCAAGATTAGAATTGAATCCAGTGGCTTAGTCTACTGTGCCATCTCTGGGGTTCTCTGGGGCGGCAGTTTTTACCCGACTTCTTACTCTAGCACCCCAGGGATCAGGGCCTCAGCAGTCACCATTGTTGGGCACCTGCCATGCCAAGGATCATGTTCCAGCAAGGTGGACACACTGTCAATCCCAGGAGCCTCCTGGCCTTGCTCCTCCCCCTCTTTGATGTCACTGCCTGGTCACTCGCCCTCCCTGAGTGACCAAGTGATGAGGAGAAAAGAGAAGGAGCCATGACCCATCCAGTTCACTTTATTGATCCAGCCCACAGACTTCACAATAAAACGTATGCATCAATTAACATACAGAGGTAACGTTCAAGATCAAATATCTCTGTTAACAAACACAGAAAACCAAAGTTACATTTAATTGGATACATTTTTACCTCATGTCCTCATTTTTCTTAGCAAACATTTAGCTACAGTTTCTGTGATAAATTCATTTGTATCAGAAAGGAAAACTAACAATATTCAGATGGTCTTCTAGGATACAAAGTGATGGATGAATTATGTAATTAACTCTTTCTTGAGAGCTCAATAAAAATTACAAAAAAGTTTGTTTCCTCTGAACCACTGTCAGGATCTGCTCAGATGAGCTCTGCAGCTCCATCTGATGGCTGCCTTGGGAACAACAGGCCAGCCTGCAGTACTTCCTCGCAGGGTTCAATCCTTGACCGGTAGGCATTCCCAGGTGCATTAATGCACACCTGCTGGGAGCAGTGGGAGGCCCTATATAAGGGCTTCCTCTTCTTTCAAGCCTTCACCACAGCAACACAAGCTTGTGTGTTCTCTGCAGCTGGTTCCTATCTCCAGCAACCAACCTCAATCCTTGACTTGCCTGGTGTTTGACCTGTGTCCACTCTTGACCAACACTTCTAGTCTCTGGCCCTTCTCTGCATGGTATGTGCCTGAATTCTGTTTGCTTACTGGATTTGTCTCCTGCCTCTGACCCTTGCCTGAACTCTGTTTACTTCCTGAATTTGCCTCCTGCTTCTGGCCCTTGCCTGAACCCTGTTTGCTTGCTGGACTTGCCTCCTTCCTCTGGCCCCCACCTTGCTTGATACATGCTTTGACCTCTGTCTGTCTTCTAGATTCTGCTCACCCCTGGCCTGCTCCTGCCTCCATCATTCCCTGGCCCCGGTGTTCCAGCCCAGGACCTTTGCTGCCTGTGACCCGGAGCTGATAACCACAGGGATATAATCTATTGGAATAAGGTATCTTCCTTAATTTCCCCCATCCAAGTGAGCTGAAGGTATCATGTTGAGACATGCAAGAGTAACTGCCCTCCTGTAGTTTGAAATACTTAAGTCCTGCTGAAGTTTTATTCTGTCTATCTCCTCTTCCTATTCTTTTTCTACCTATATCTTTTTTATTTGTTTTTGTGTGTGTGATCTTTGCAATTGCATCATCATCTGAGGGCCTTCTTTTGAAAGTGTGTCCACTGTGGCAGCAAGCTCTGGACAGGCATTCTTTGTGCCTCTTTTGCCTTGGGGAAGGGCATAAAGTGGGTGCTTGCAAGCATTGCCAGGCATTTACAAAGGAGGCAAGGCACAACTGCTCAGGCAAACTCAGGGCTGTCCTCTGGAAAAGAGTGCTTGAGGTGGTAGATCGGCTGGCAACGTCGGATATGGCGCAGGTTTCAACTGACCCCAACCCATGACCTGTTGGGTTATTTGAGGATTGTTTCCCTCTCCAACACATCACACTGCCTGGGTTCAGACAACATGACAAGCTGCACCCGGGCAGGTAGTTACACAAATGGCACCTGGCACATTCAATGGCTTAAACAAGCCACCGTGGCTTGTTTAAGCTGCAGTGATTGTGTGAACCAGGTCTCTCTGGGAGGTGGTGTGAGTTGGCCCAGAGGAAGTGGCAACTGAATGGGCAGCAGCAGAAGTGGTGAGATAGAGGAACGCAGACTCGGAGTATCTTGCCCAAGGGGTGCTCCAAAACCTGGAATTGGCACTGCCAGGAATCACTTTATAAACCAGATTGGATAAGTTATCCATTTAATTTTACTGCTGGAATTAAATCCACCTTAAAATACATTAAAATCAGTAGCTGCCACCACTTATTGAGAACGCAATGGAAACTTTTACAATAAAATCAGGTGTTTCACCTATTGTTTAATGAGGGGTTGGAATCAGGACCTGCCTCCTGGGGATGGAATGGCTGTGCTCACGGAAGGTGCCTCCAGCTGATTTTGGGGATCCCCTTCTCCATCTGCACTACACCTTGCCCCATTCAGTAGGGTCCCCCAACCCCCATTTTCAGGTAGCTAGAGGGGCTGCTGTAGGGAGGAGAGGGTGGGAAAGTCTGCTTCCGACGGCTCAGTTGAACTCTCCTAAATCTGGATCCAACACGATGTTTGGAGTTATCATTCCCTCTACTCTTGAATTCTGGTGGTAGAGTGTCTTATCAGTTTGGAAGCAGAACAGAGCTACCCACAAATAAAGGAGCAGTTTCTATGTTCTTGGGGATTCCCAAATATAGAGAAATATGTATTGTGAATTAAAGTGGGGGGGAGTCCTATTTAAATGCCTCTGAGCTTACAGTATGTAATGGCAACTGAGCCCAGAGAAAGGTGGGTGAGTTCCAAAGAAACCAGAAGTAAGGCAGACTGTGCTTAGAGATGTGAACACCCAGAAAAATACTGGAAAAAATTGGGGAAATTGTTTTCCCTCAAGGAGTTGTTTTTGTCGTGTGTATAAATTGAATTGTGAAATATTTTCCTTTAGAATGATGAATAAAATGTTTAAGACAAGGTGCTAAGATATTGCTTTACATCCCCAAAATGATTTCTAAGATACATAATGTACTATAGATGTAAAATGTTTGGAAATGTTGAAGCCATGGGGATAATTTTTCATCCTCTCTTGTAAGATTCCCAGCATAGTTATTTCTTCCATTCCTTGTTAAGATTATTGATCTAATATATCTTTTACTGATAGACATTTAGGGATGCTCCAAGTTATGTTCAATTTCCCAACATGTGACTAGAGTCACCATATCATAATATGTGAATATGTGCATTCTTGACAGTTTGGGTTTTATTCTATAGAGTCCTGTGTTTCTGCCCTTGTTCTGGTTAGATGCTGTAGTTGTCAAGGAAAGTAGTTCTGAAACATTAATGTGAGGGAATCTTATGTGTGGTTATCCCACCACTGCTACCACATGCAACAGAACAATTTGTGGGTTATCCCACTTATGTTTCTTTAAAAACAAAAAAACCCTTCGAGGCTTGGATCTATTGAACTCACAGCCACAGTTTTTAATAAAGTTCCTAATTAGACATCACCATTAGGGAATTCTGCCTCAGCTATAAAACCTTTAACCACTGTCATCAGAATAAGCTCTTATACCTAAAGGAAACTCAGTAGCCTGGTTCCTATGGTACAGGCATAAAGAATGCTTAAAAAAAGAAGAAAAAGGATTGCGTCTTTTTAATTTCCCTCAAAATTTCTGTTTCCCTCCCTCAAAACCCCCAGAAAAAAGTTTTTTCTCCCCCATGGCTTCAAAATTTCCGGAAATGTTTACATCTCCATGTTGATCCAAGAGAGAGGTGGTGGGTTCCAAAGAAACCAGAAGTAAGGCAGACTGTCTGTGGTTGAAAAAGAGATGGAACTGACCTGCTCAAGTCCCAGACAGCTTATAGTGAGGGCTAAATTGCGTAACATGCTCACTGTGTAGCTGTGCAGCTTCACCGTCTGCTTTCTCACAGGTGCAGTGGGTTGGGGGATTTTTTTGCTGGGGGGAATACAGCATGTAGGGAGAGGTTTATTTCCTCTTGTGTGTCCCTCCCCACACATGCACAAATGTCCCTCCCCACACATGCACAAATGTCCCTCCCCACACATGCACAAATGTCCCTCCCCTGTATGGCTACAAGCAATAGGAAAACATGTACATGACAGTTTTGTCTTTCACCATCTAACCCCCCAAATCGAAAAGGTTAACCTGCTATCCTTAATAATTTGGCTGAAAGGACAAAGGTATTCACATCACATCACATGAGATAAACCTGTTTATAATCCTCCACCTACCCCCATCACACAAGTTTTTGCTTACTCAAAAGGTTAGGTTTATTTTGAATACAAAGAGCACATAACATAGAGCAATAAAATCAAAATAGCGTTTAGCTCAATACTTGTCCCTTGCTGACATAACAGGGAGCTATTTATAGTGTACAAAGTTGCTCCTAGCTTAGAAATCTCTTGGGCAAAGCATGGAATCCAGCTTCCACCAGTTTCATGGCTGACATTGCACCATAGCCTTGGGTTGCATACAGCTGGGTTGCAGAACCTGTGGCTCGCAGGCCTAACCCAGCCTGCAGAGGCTCTGCATCTGGCCTGTGGATGCTTGTGCCACCTCCATGGGCCCCGCCCACTCAGCTCCACCCCTACCAGATGTTGGGGAGGAGGCAAAGAAGAATCCCCACTGCTATCTCTGGTCACAGGGACTCAGCCACCTTAGCTTTGTCCAGCCTGCTGCCTCCAGAATGGGGTAAGGCTTGAGGTGGACGAAGCCTGAACAGAGCAATCGGAGTCCCTGTCACTCATCCATCAGAGGAGGAAAAGGGACTTGGCCAGCTTGGCTTTGTGGCTTCCCTAACCTGTGAAGTCTGGTCCCAAGCACTGGGTGGAGGATCTACCCAGCACTTCAGCTAGGGAGCAAATGACATTAGGTTGGGCATGCCATGCCCATCTGATGTCACCCAGCCTGTGGAGGGGTGGGTGGGTGGGTCATCCAGCCCACTGCCCAATGTTGGTTTTGGACACCTGACATTCAAGAACACTTGAATGTGAATTAGGCTTTGGGACAACCAAGTCCAGGATGACAGAAAAATACTGTATTTTGCTTTGGGCTGTGTTTATCTTTGCAGTGAATTTGTTCAATAGAATAATAGACTGGAGCAAGGTATTTTCACCTGTATTGTGGTACTCTCTGGGATTATCAGAAATAACAGGCAGGATGACTGATATAGATATGGGAGATTAGCTAGTGTCTGGAATGCCAACAATCAATACCTATATGAATCCCTGCCCTCTAGCAATTGAGACAAATTGGCCCATATAGATATGAGCTTAACATAAATTTATACATCTCAAGACAGATTAATATAGTATAGTACCTTGAGTATTTTCTTGCATTTCACATCAAATAGATTCTGTAGCTTCTATTTGATTTAGATTTCCATCTACAAACACAAGCAATACAGGATCTGTTTGATGTTAAATGGAAGACACCATTTAACCTGGGTATCTGTGATGTAGCATTGGCAATATACTGTATTAAGTTGTCTGAGTTTTGTTGTCCATCTGTTTTGACCATGTTCTTGGAAGATTTGCTTAACTTTTGTCCATGATTTAACCAAGTTGGATGAACTAAGAATAATGTTATCTGCATAAAGTGTGGTCTTGATTACTTCCTGTTCCATCCTAACGCCATTACCTCTTGGTCTTTCCTAACAGCATTTGCAATATTTATAGAAAGTCTGGATAACTAGGTGGATGATGGTGGACAATCTTGCTTTCCTATTTCCAGCTTGATATTTGAGGGCAAATTATCATTAATATAGCATTTAAATTTGAAACCACCCTATCAAATGCATCTCAAAAGACCAAGAATGGTAGTGCAATCCTAAGCATGTCTACTCAGAAGTCCCATTGAGTTAAGTGGGGCGTACTCCCTGTCAAATTAGTAGCGCATACGCTTAGTCAGAATTGTGCTATCTACACAAGAGTATTAAATCTTCTAACCATTACAGAAGTCACAATTTTGAAGTTTAGGTTTAATAACATAGTAGGCTGGTAAGATGAAAGCTGGAAGGATTTCCCCATTCTTTGAGTATGAGGTTAATTTTAACATCTGACTATGAGGATGGAATTGTTTGATTCACTGACAAGTGATTGTCTGTTCACTGGCAATCACTTTATAATCTGTGTTAAATGATTTTTATTATATCACTTTTACAGACTTCATAAAAATTTGCAATTCAGCCATATAACCCTAGACTTTTATTTATAGGGAGGTGCTTGATAGCAACTTTTACCTCTTCTTCACACTCAGTGCTCAGCACTCAATGTCTGTATGTCGTCCTCACACATTTCCACAAAGGGGATTTTATTAAGACCATCTGCAATTATCTTTTGAAGAATCACTTGAGTCATATAATTCTGTAAGTGTATTTATATAGTAAATTCGTTGTGCTTCCCTTCCAACTTAGACCCTTATCTTGTTAACGAAGAAGGAACCAGAGTTTTCTTCTTGACCTGCTTTACCCTTAGGATGCACCAAAAGGTTCCAGGCTTGTTGCATAATTCAGTATGATTTTGAAACAGAAAGCTAAAACATGTGTCTCAGGGGTTTCCAAATTAATTCAACAGTTGTTTTATCTATCTTACAGTGCAATCCTATACATGCCTTCTCCAAAGTTAGCCTCATTGTGTTCAATGGGACTTACTCACAGGAAAGTGTATATGTCTATTATTAATATGTCTATTATTCTATGTAATGGTTTATGCAATCTCAGTTTTTGTCATTTTTTCCTTATCCTTTTCATGAAAGCCCCAATATATAAAAAGGGCCTTTAACAAACAAACAAAAAACAAACACCACAACAACCCTTGAAATCTTCCCATATAGAGAAAATATTTTCTTTCTTTCTTATTTAAAACAGAAGCCAAGCAGAATGCCAGAAGCAGGACATAAAGGTAAAAGCTCACTCCCACTGCTGGTCCCCAACATCTGCTATTCAGAGGCATGCTGCCTCTTAACATGGCTCACAAATCATGTGTGAGGCTTGAAGGTAGCTCCGAGGGTCGACAGCTCCTTTGAGAAAGTCAGCATAAGTCTTAAATAGGCTAAGAGGGAATCCATTAGACAGAAACACCTTTATAAAGGAATCCTCGAGATGAAAATTTAGGTCTGTTAGGAGTTACCTTGGGCACGATGCGGCGGGTGAAATTTTGACAGATTTATCTGCCACATAAACTGTGAATGGCTAAGAGTCTGAGAAGCTTCTGTCTGATCATTCTGTTTCCAGAATGAACTCACCTCCTCCTTGTCCAAGTGGAGAATCATGCTCCATCTCTTCAGTTTTGTCGCTGCTTGCACATTCAGAGAGGGCAATGACAACGAGTAAGTGTAGCAGGGCCAGAAAGTTCTGTGGGTGATCAGCAGAGGGCGCCTGCAGGGATGTGGGCCTTGGCAAGCACCTGTTGATGCCACACCCTCCCTGATTGTGAACCATGATTCTACACAGCATCGTGTACCAAGCAGAACTCTGGAAGAAAAAACACTTCCAGTCTTGGCTCTGAATATGGCCTGTTGTCCCCCACGCCACAGATATGCTAACGAAAGAAAAATACTTATTTTACAGTAAAGTTTTTTTAATTAGTGAAACAATTATTATCAATGTAACGAGCTGAAAAATACAGCAACCTGATAGAAGACTGAGGTAACAAAATACTTTTGCCAAAAACCTAAAAGACTCCCACACAAGGGTTAAAATTTCAGTGGTTATCATGAGTGAGACAATTCACAAGAATTTTAAGAAAGAGGCCTTACACAAATGGCATGCAGCGGGCTGCTGGAATACGGCTAAAAATGAAAATCAAATAAATTAGTGCAACAGTTCTCACAAGAAACAAATTGAAATATAGAAATTGGTTCACATCACAATGTGATGAGTGGGTTGAAAATTGAATACTATTGTCTATGCCTCAACTGAGTGCTAATTGGAAAAACATGCATTTTGGCACTAAGTTTACTTTTAAATTACACAAACGCTAATACATTAATAATAAATAATATTGCCTCAATGTAGCTACACAAATTGCCATCCTGAAAATAATTTGACAGGGACCCCTTTGCAAATGGCTGAACAAAGAGGCTAGCTTTGAGCAGTTATCACAAGAGACTAGCAGCCTGATCCATCTGTTCTAGGTGCGGGAAAACAGGTGTGCACGACGGAGCTATCCCACCCTTACAAGCACCCCAATTCATTTCAAAGGAGGAAGCTGATACACAGGACCATGTCTTTATACACATTGGTCTGTTGCCACAATTGACGTAAATTAGGCAGATTGAGAGCACAAGAGCAGTGTGTGTGTGTGTATGTGTAATATAGATACACACTCACTCACATATATTGGAGATGCATGGGTCTTTGGATTGGGTCTAACAGAAATGATATTTTAAAAAGTACCAAATATGCGTTGCTTTATTTAATTCACAGTAACAGGTGCACTAAAAAAAATCAGTAGCTAAGTAGACCTCCATGCTTTTATAGGACGAGAACCATTTAAATGTGGATTATGCTAATAACAATATCCATATACTGTTCTATCACTCATTTATTTCATCTTCTCAAAACACTGTGCAGCAAAGCCGCCTGTATTGCTGAATACTGCACCATGTTACTCCATTATCACACAAGTCATTATTGTACAATTTTCCATGTCCATCAGATGCAATACTATCTATACAACAAATGAAAATCATGGTCAGCCATTTGCATCACTGGTTCCTTTAAGAAACCCAAAACATTCCAAATGCAGATTTGCAGAGGGACTTTCAAGTAGCTTAATTCCAAGAGATTTTCTTCCCTCCACAGATGCATGCAAATTTCACTCATTACACAAGGAGATACTTCTCCACTTGAGTGTCACCATAGCAAGTGTTCTTCTCATTCATGCAATTTCCTATCAAGGCCCCTGCTGATTTCTGGTTCAAATTGTTTTTGGCTGAGGAGAGCGATGTAAATCAATGGAGGAGGCTGGCGAGGTTTGGGAGGCATTTTTCTCTTGAGAGACACAGTCATTTTTCAGAGGCCAAACTACCATTCCTTTTTTCTCCAAGAAGTAAAATAAAAAGCAAAAATAGGTATTTGCTTTCTACGAGCCCTTGTTCTGAAAGTGTTTGACAGCTGAATACTAAACATCCATACTGAGAAGTAAGTCTGGATTCAGTGGGACTTGCTTCCTCGTAAGTCTGCTTAGTAGTTGCATCCATCATGACTGGTGGCTGCATCTGTCCTCTCAGAGACATCTAATGATGATCAAACCATCTCTTTGACTTCAACAGTGCCAGGCCTGTGGCAGTTGCCACAGTAACCACAGTCTGCACTTTACATTGACCTATGACCAGCCAGTAAGCGTAGGGCATTTGTTACAAGGTTTAAATGTCGCTCTTGTGTTGTGACAATAACCATGAGCACCAGGAGTACTGATGAATCCTCATGTAAATACATCTTGGAACTCATCCCAGGCAGTTCAAATTTATTTTTTTTAGGAAGAACTACAATTCTGTACTCTAGCTAATGTGTATTTTAATCTATGTAACTGTGGTCTAAACATACTGCACAGATTGTTCTCTTCCACCCAAGTATGATGAGCAACCTGGACATTACTGTTATAGCCTTCAAGCAGTTTGTTGTTGACAACTTGCTCAATTAGCCATGTCACAATTCCTTGTGTGTGACAAGTAGATTATTGGCAGGATGGGAAAGCCTAGTCCTTGTACCATTTCTCAGGTGAATGCTCCTTGCATTTTTGGCTTCCTTAGAACTTTTACAGGATAGAACTCAGGAGTATGCTATTAACAGGGAAGATGCTTTGATTTAATTCAATTGTAAAAGGGACCATAGTGTTCTCCATGATGTCATAATGTGGCTCTGGCTTAAATCCAGGACATTCAAAGCAGGGGACACTGCCAGACAGGGTTAGGTTCCTAATATAAAAAGATGGTGTTGCTTTTTGTCAGCATCAGCTGGTAAGTTTGGAGGCCAGACTTTTAATTACAATCATGCAGCTGGCAAGATGTGTCTCCACCTATATCTTGCAGGTGGGTGGGATATCATCAGCATATGCACACAGAGATTTTACAAAGCCATACTCCTTCACTTTTGATGGAAAATCCGGAGAGGTGATTCATCCTCAAGAACAATCCACATGTGTAAACTGTAGGCATCTCTCTGTGCAAGAGAGCCATGCAGAATCATTTCCTAATACATTATCAGATGGTGATGACCGAATAGAAAACTTAATTCATTTTCCCACAGTGGAGTTTGTTCTTGGGTAGATAGATGTTCCATTACCACCACCCTAACATGAAGTTAGCTTTTGGGTTTACTGGCCACCAGCTGCACAGCTTCTGGCCAAGTCAAGAGGGTGCTTGGGGATGCACCTGGCTGGAAAGCTGCCCGACTCTCCTTGTAGGGAGCTGGCAAGATTCAAGAGCTAGTTTCTCTTCGAGAGCTAGTTTCAGATTGGGTTTCACTCTTGGGACTATGACACAGGCACACAACATGACAAACAGATATTATAGTCAACAACCATTGAGATGCTTAACATTAAAGAAAAACATTTAAAATAAAAATCTGGTTCAAATTGAGTCAAGATCCAGTCAGATCAGTAGGCAGTAGTATGCCGGGCTCTGTTCATCTAAAATGACTGCTGGTTTCCCATATATTAAATGCTGCACCATTCAGCTACACTCTGGCAGGCAGGCAGGCAGTGGCTGAATGCTTGCTGAAGGATCATTGCTTGGATATCATGAAAGGGGAGAATGATTCCGCTATTCTTTCCTTGCTTAATGGAGCCGGAACACTGACTTTCTGTGAAGTAGAAAGGACTGTAAAGTACCAAAAAGTTGGGCTTAGGATGGGCCTAGTGACAATCCCTCCCCAGGAGAAATGGGGTGGGGGCAACGCCCTCCCCCAAAGCAGGAAAGCTCTTTCAGCTCTTCTACTGAGTCAGATGCCCCATAACCTGGAAGACCTGAAAGCAGCTCTGTGGGCTCAGGGGCACTTGCACAGCAAGACATTTTTGATGAATAGCACCCATAGTTAAAAGAAGAACCAGCAAAACAATTTAAGGCAAATATTTCTTTTGCAGTGAAGGAACCCAGGCAGGAGCCTTAACAGAAAGTGAATTTCAGCAGCAACAGACCCTTCATTTGCCTGGGCACCTCTAGTTAATTAAAAACAAAGCAGCACAACCAATTACAAGAAACAAACTCTAAATTACAGGTGGTTTATCTTGTGCCAAAATACACATTTCCCAAATAGCTCAGGTATGAACATCAGTTTTGTCCCTAGGTTTGATACAAAATCTGAGGCAGCCACATTGCCAAGCAACTCAGTGCACTTAAGGTTATAAAAATGTTGTTCCACAATGTCCTATTCTAATTGACACTTTGCAGCAAGTTAACACTGTCAATTGTTTTGTGCATTAGAAATAATTGAAAACCCAACATGGGCTAAATGTTCTTCAGTCACGTAAAGCAGCTCAACAATAAAAAGAGCAGTTAAAAAAAGAAAAAGAATCCACAGAAGATGTGATGCACAGTTGTGGCAGAACAGAAATCCACGGCAGTCTGTGACCACAAAGCTAAAGTCAAGGACTCGAGGATCCTGCGCTGAGCAGGCCATATCTTTGATCAGTCTAAATCATCTCATCAGTGCATTGGGTTAGATCCTGTCCCAAGGACAACATTCACTTTCTGCTTTTAGAAGCTGTGTCACAATTACTTTCAAGTTATATAGAAAAGTGCTGAAGTCGCTGTTACAGACAGGTGGCTCACTCTGGAGTCTCCTTCCTCCATTCTCCTGTGGGAACCAATTTCCCATCCTGCAGTTTGGCACCTGAAGTTACATCACATACTGGAGCATGTTATTCAAATGACATAAGGTTTGCAGGTACCTGGCAGAGAAAAGGAAAACAGCACAATGAATGGTTCCTGAGATACTGGGAAACCCAAGTGTCAATCTATGATGGATGCAAGGCCTTTGCAAGGAGTCTCCTTCCGAAGACCGTGGAAGTGCTCATAAAAAGAAATGGGAGCTACAGTCTGGCTCTGCGAAGTCCACAAAAGCTGTTGCAATTGACACTTGATCTGAGACCAACATTCCTTTTCTTCTTGAAGCCTAGTTTGAGTGCTTTCTTTTCAAATCTCCTTTCTCTCACACACAATATGGGCTTGAGCTACAAATTCTGCAGTTATTTTCTTTCCCACTGAGCCATGTGATAGTATGGCATTCCCTCAGTATGGGGAACTGATTGTGCTCAGAAGGTGCAAGAACCTTAGCAGTGTGAGTGGCTGCATAGTGGCACGGCTAAATAAACAGATTAGATGTGCAGTGCTAAGCAAAGCTCTAACCCATGCTATGTTGCTTCTTATCTTGGTCTAACCTAGAAATTAACATGGTTCCTTGTTCTGGCAAGATCTAAGATGAGTAAGAATCCAAGTCTGTACCCTATGTGTTGTAATCCCAAAACATATCCCCAGCACAAGATCATGGTCTTTCTGTGTATGCTATTTGACAGAGATTTGCAAACAGCCTTGGGAAAACTTTCAAAACCCAAGTGAATGATTTATCTAGTTAAAACTTGCCAGGTAGTTTTGCAGTGAGTCTAGCCCAATTAGAAAAGGCTTCCCGCTTGGGTACCATATTAGCTACAATCTGAAACCAAATAGAAAAAACTTACCTGAGGCCTGGTGCTTCTGCATGCGTCGTCCAAATGTTTGTGCCACAGTATTGCATGAAACCTTGAACCAGTCTGAAACTTGTAAACATTGCCTACAAAATTAAAGATAAAACATTAAACAGGAGACCTTGAGTTTTGCGAAACACAGACACACAGACAGCAGTATTGAGCAAGAAGCTGAAAGTCAAAAATAGTTAAAATTTTATTTGGGCAGAGAGCAGGGCTGGATCCACACCTAAGGTTTACTGAAGTACTGTAGCGCTGCAGTGACTTGCGGGGCACACAACACACTCATTTTTCAGTGCCGGTCGCGCTAGTCCTGCATAATCGTTCTTCATTTCTTCCAGAATTTCCTGGAGTACTTTTATCATGGCTTTGTTATTGTGGCTCACTGTTGCAGTACGCAGCTAGTGTATGCTAAACTAGCGCTGTTGTTGCCTATCTGAGGTGTGGCCACGAAAGTGTCATCACCAGAGTTAGCCAATTATTTTCGAGGGGCGGGGGAAATGTGGTGCTACATGTGTCTCCCAAACTGGTGGGGAAGAGAGGTATCCGCAATTGGTTGTTGTGCGCTGGTTCCACTTCTTCCCCGGAAGCTTGTTAATTTTGTTTTGTAAACATTCCTGCGCACCTCCGTGCAGAAGAAATTTCAAACTGTCCGAGGGGTGAGGAACATATTCCGCGTTTGTCTCCCCAACCTGTATCGGGGGTTCGGCAAAGCAGCTTCCCCCCTCCCTCCCCCCCTCACGGCTTCTCTCTCTGCTGGCTTCACCCTGACCCTGTGGGATGGGGCGGCGGTGGCAACAGCACGCTCCTGCTCCTCCTCTTCCCTTTGTTTTCACCCAAAAGGCAATTAGCCAAAAGGCCTGTCCACTCAGAAGTAAAGCACATTCTCTTCAGTGGCCTTGCTACCAGGTAAATCACACTGATTTTGGAGCTTGTGCTTGGGAAACTTAGCATGGGGGAAGACTGCTTTGAGAAATTTATTTTGGGTAGAGGGGAAAGGGTGTGCTGATCCTGCTGGCTTCGCTGCATGGGAGGATGGCGGAGGATGGTCTCTTCCCTTCTCCTTCTGTTTTGTGAGAAGGCATGGGGCAGGAAAAGCCTTTTATTTTTTAAAAACCAATCTCACTCCTTCACAGGTCCGCTCCTTCACATTGCTGCTTAACCAAAACAAACAATTAAAAAACCTTTCTCTTGACCCAGATTTTACAAGGGGGTCCAGATGACATCTAACCCTTCCGTGTTTTCCCACTGCTTCTTCTGCCTTTTTTCTTACAAAAAAAAATCTGTTAATCAGGAAAAGATGGAATAGCTGCACAGTGTCTTTTGATTTATAGCTTCATCTGGAAGCACCCATTATTTCTATGAGCCTGCTGAGGCAGAAGTAGCTCACTGGCTCTTGCCTTGGTTGTTTTCATAGCAGTTGGTCTCGACAGGTGGTGAGAGGGATTATGGAAGAATCTGACACACCTATTGAAGGGGAGAAGACCAGCCCACTCTTGCTAAGCATGGTTCAATGAAGCCTCATGGATGCTCCTATCATGACTTCCTTTGCATTTTACATATCTGAAGGTGAATTATTACATATTTTTTCCTCTACCTCCATGTCTGTCTGTTACTACAAACACAATGTTTTCCTCTGCCTCCATGTCTACCTCTCTCTCTCTCTCTCTCTCTATATATATATATATATGTGTGTGTGTGTGTGTGTGTTGTCTGTCTGTCTGTCAACTTCATGCATCTGATGAAGCAGACTCTAGTCCACAAAAGCTTATGCTGTTGTTTTAATAAAAACATAATCAACATTATTACCCAGCAGTTCACGATGTTCTGAAGGAAGTTCAACTTAAAATGCCTACCTTTATCTGGGTTATTTAGCTGAAAAATATCAGGGTGTTCAGGGTCATCAGGCAGTGCTACCATCCAGCCCACAACAGAAACTTTTTTTCCTGGAGTAGATTTATACTAGGAGAGAGGCAAACAAGAATAGCAATGAGCTGGTTTGTGCTGCTGCCCTGGGCTGCTTTCGATATTTGTGTAGAATGCAGTAATGCAATTCCCCCACACAAATGCAGACCAAATGTTGCCATTGAATAATCCTCCTTCCACTGTGACTGGATGCATGTAAACTGTGTGCTAGGTCAACAGAATAAACCCAATTATGTGCTTACATGCTTTCTTTCAGTGCCTCTTAATGACTTTGCTCCAAAGTAGATCAGAGTAGATCCTGAAAGGGTAACCCAATATCTAGTCCATGAGGAAAGCTGAAAAGAGAAAATTAGTGAAAATTTAAATGAGTATGTAGATCTGCAGAACTACTAAAACTGAGTACTGTGGGGAAAGCTCAGGAGAGGAGATGCTTAAGGCCAGCTCTCCGAAGAGACACTGGCGATCAGATATGAGGTTGTATTTGCCTTGAAGAAAATCCAACCAGTTGTTCCACCTTCACTTCCAAAAACAAGGTACTGCCCTTTGTTGGTGGCCTCTTATACCTTTAACAGGTATATTGATAACTGGATTTTTGGCAGGTGCAGCATGTCAACAATGATGAGAAGATGCACCTGCTGAAATACACTACTATTGCAGTGACAGATACTTTGTCCTTGTGTCTGTCTTTATTTCCTTCACCCATTCCTTCTCTTAAAAACAACACACCACCTATCTAAATGGAACCAAAAGTGAGCGCAAAAGTGGTGTCACTAGTGCAACCACTGTAGGTTGGGAGATTTTATAGATTTCATAGATCATAGAGTTGGAAGGAGCCTACAAGGCTATCGAGTCCAACCCCCTGCTCAATGCAGGAAACTAGAGGAGGGGTCTCCCATCCAAGTAATAACCAGGCCTGACCCTGCTTAGCTTTCCACACTCAGACAAGCTGAGCCAGCGTAAGCCACAGGCCTGTATTCCTGTTACACTTGTGAGTCCCCATTAAGTGAAGGAGAACAAGGAAGGTGGCCTGTTGCAACAGAAATAGCTGCAGTGCTCCCTTTGGCACTCTACTGCTCTCTGTAGCAACCATGACTACTCCTGCAAACTGTAATCATGGATATAAGAGCATGACCATAGTAAAAAAAAACATGACTCACCGTAGGCTTCCTGCCTTCCTTTAGTAGTGTCTTTCTTCTTAAAGGCCCTTCCATGGTAACAACTCCCATGGAACTCCCTGATGTGCAGCTGCAGGCACCTGTTGGGCTGAAACAACAAATGCCAACACTTTGGTAGGAGCAGACAAAAACGGACAAATAATCCCATGATGAAAATATGCAACATCTATGTAGGATTTTCCTGCCTTAGCTTGTGCAACCGATGTTTTCCCAAACATGGCTCCTAAATGTTTATTTTTCCCTTTATTTAAATAGCAGACATTGGAATCCACAATTAGTATTACAGTGGATTTTTAAAATCCCTGTTGGTAGATCTTTTTCAGAGCCTAGCAGCATTAGTGATGCAAGTATTCTGATCTTCAAATATAAGGTACAATGGAACCACATTAATCTAATTATGACAATAGGAGAAAGGAAACATATCTTTTCATAGCACAGAAGAGGGTCCAAGTTTCCTTATAGATACCAGTAGAGACATCATCAGCAAAGAGACCAATGGTGTGGGTTACAAGAATATATGTTGCTAGTATTAAGCCCAGCAGTCTTTGGCTTCTGTCAACCAGTTAAGTTGTTAAGGCTATAACTAAAATGAAATGAAACTCCCATATTTTGACATGGCAGTTAAATGGTTGGTGGACTAGAGGAAGCCATCAATGAGAAGCCAAGTGCATAATAAAACCTACAACCATTCTCAATGAAGTCAAGTGAGCTAGCCAGCCACCACATCTATTACTGCATATATAAACTAGATAAGAAACACATACAGAAAGGACAGACTGAGTGATCAGTTGTTCGCCTAGTAGGAATTTCCCACACAACAAAGACTTATGGGTCAATAAACCATACTGTGAAATGTCTACAGAGATGTATTTCCACAGGCCAATGCAGTTTGCCAGAAACCATCACCCACAAAGATATCACCCACTGAAGTTGGAATACCTTTGTTTTCTGTTGCTTCCATTTCACTCAAATCTAAGCAAACAGACTGTAGCTATTTCTATAATGGGAAGAACATGACAACAAATACATATGGCAATGTATAGAACAAGCCACCTTGGATTCCTTTCCATCTACTGAGCCTGTATTCTTCTGTGAATCTTAGCCAATGGCCCCAGTCCAGGGCTTGAGATAAACCTGTGTAACTGCACAAAGTGCCAAATTCCACAAGTGTGTGGATGAAACTGGGCTGCTGAATCTTGGACTGGTGGTTGTCTGAACTGCAGCTTAGTGTCCACATCTTTGCAGGGATAGTGTACACACATAGCTCTTTCTACATATGACAACCTGTTTCCATGTGTGCAGCAGCTTCTTTGGCCATGGCCCATGTCAGAATACCTGTCCCTTTTCTTTAACTCGTATATGTAACAAGAAGCCTTGTTGAAGAAATATGCTACGCAGATTGAGCAGAGTGCTTAGGAAAGAAGAACCCAGTTTTTGTATCGCAAACACCCACCCATTTTTGTCAGGGAAGGTTTTCTGTTACTGGAGTCATAACAGGGGAGCTGTTTCATTCTACTGTCAGCATCTGCCAGACTCCAGAGCCTGAGTCAGATGGGACATTCTCAGAAGAGAAAGGGGAACTCTTCACAGACTTCAGTACATGCTGGGACCAGGAGGAGCTGGTTCTCCTTAATTGGGTCTCCAGGACATACCCTTGCCAAATGCCTGGACTCCTTACCCTATCCTATAGCCTCCCCCCAAACTCCTCTTAGACCCAGGAATAAAGATGGAACCAAGGCTGCCATCAGAGAGAAGATAGCTTGCATGATCGCATAAAGACTTCCTTCACCAAGTTCTGCTCCTGAGGGTGAGACCTGGCTTAAATGTTTCCAGGATCGGGGCCTGCACTTCAGTTGCTGCCTGGATGTTGAAATACTGATCCTACCTAACTTCTTGCTCTGTGCCTTGTGGTCGGCTCTCCTGCTGTTTCAGCAACCATGTCCAGGACAGTGGCTCTAGTGTTACTAGGCCTTTGCTACTAGCTGAATAGTTCCCCCATCTCCCTTTCAAGCCCATTACTCCAGGCATCCCAGTTCCTATGGTTGTGGGAATTATAACTTTGCATCAAAAACAAGAAAGCATTTTGTAGTGTCTTAAAGACTAGCAATTTAATGATGGCAAAAGCCTTTGCGGGCCAGAGCCCACTTTGCCAAATGCTGGAGTATAATGCTGAGTGACAAGAGACAGAAACACCACATCTGTATGTACATGAACATACCTGAAATATTTCTTAGAGCTAAATAGACAGTGCATAAGATAGTGTATTATCAAAGATAGTAGCCTAGCCAATGCACGGAATATACAAATGGCAACATTTTCAGGGGATATTTATTTAAAAAGGTACAAAGACGGAATGAGATAAAGGGAGGTAAAATAAAGATTGGAATGGAAAATGTGCTTGAGGACAAGATCATTTAGAAGGTGAAGCATCTTTTCTTCTCTATAGGCTCACATCACCTTTGCAAGAGGTCTTCCCAAAGCCTCCACCAAAAAGCAAGCATAGCAAAAGAATTCAGTTATAAAGAGGAAAGGAAGAAGCCATGAGAAGATGTGCTGTGAACAACTATTTTTTCTTCTTCTGGCTAACCCTAGACAAGCTGGTCAGATCATTTGCATCCATTTACTGTTTCTTTCCAAGTCACACACATTTTTGTGCTTCACACAAATTTCAGTCCAATTTGGGAAGAACACAGGTAAGTCTACCAGTACTACGGTAAGTTGTTTCATCACTCTGAGTGTTTTTGCTATTCTTCATTATATAAGAGTGTGTGCTAACTGAGACATTTAGATTTTAGACTCTACCTGTATTGAAGGAAATGCGTTACTTTTTTTAAAAAAGTCAACTGTGTGAGTGAGAACAACAAACGGTTGTGGTGATGAGATTAGAAACGGAAGGATTGGCTTGAGACCCAGCCTAATTCATTACATAGTAACATAACTAGTGTAATTAAAGTTGGGCATAAGGGAATAGTACTTCTGGAATAAAGGGAACCGAACCCTGCTTTTTTTGTACAGGACCTAATACTATACACCTCTGCCACAGCTCAAACAGAAGGCCTCAGCTATTGTCTCTGGGCATAAATAGCAATCCTTTTCATCCGCCTGCTTTTAACAGGCTGTGGTATATGTGCATGTCTTATTCAAATCAGAAGCTACATAATACACCGGTCCCTATGTTAAGCACATGCTTAAACCCCTCCCATTGGAACCAATGGGGCTTTTAAAGCATCTAATTTGGGCTGGGTTGTGTTCCCTTAATTACCTTGTACTTCTCAGCATGCTAATGAAGACAAATAGCCAACACATATGTGACCCATGTTTATATGCAGCATGCCATGTAAACATGGCCAGTGATCTTTCTGTGATGTGGAGGTAAAAAGCATATGAACGCACATCTAAGCAGTCTTCCTACTCCTGGCAACTCCTACTAGCAAAGTCTTTGCGCAGATGGAAGGGGGGAAATGACAGTGCTGTTGGAAATAAGCTTCTTAAATTAGCAACAGGAAAAACAGGTTGAAAATAAGAATGAACACCACAGTCTAGGGAGAGACAGACCCACCACCTAATTGTACCTGTAGACACAGCTCCGACTTCTGGGAGAATTCCGAATTGGTACCCGCCAGTTGGGCCCCAGCGTGGCATACAACCGACCCCTGTTTATAAATTTACATGTGAGTTCTTTTCTTATAGTGCAGATACTGTGGTAACATCCAACAAAACAAAACATACAAGATAACGTGGGACACACACATTATATTTGTCACTCCCAACATGTGAGAAGCATCATTAGTAAAGATCCAGTGCACATGAAACAATGCTTGTTTTAACACCTATGGGCAAAGCATGTAATAGTGAGCAAAAGGGTAAGAATTCGGTGTTTAAACGGAATGAAGAAAAGATCACTGTGAAGCTGCTTCTATCTCACTAACTACAATGCTCTTCCTTTTATTTCTGGGGTTTATAGATATTCTGAAGAGTTTCATTGGGAATAAAATATTTTTTAGGAAAGTAATATTTGCCTAATTATAGCTCAATGCAAACCTGAGAAGAATCTGGGGGGGGGGGGGAGGAGGGAATTAAGGCATTATCAGAACATCCCGAAATATATACAACCAGTTTGCAGTGCCAGGAATCGTCTGTGGAACATATGAAGAAACAATGAAGAAGAAAGTACTTCTAACCATATGCAGGATTCATTTTCGCCATCACTGATGAAATGCAGCCAGCTCCAAAAGATCTGGGATTCACAGGTCAGATGTGGTTGCTCACAAGCAGGTCTAAGCCCAGGCACCTCTTTTTTGAAGGAATTATTACAATTGGGGGCACTGATGAAATGATTCTTTAATTCAATGCTCTGGCCCAGAAAAGGGCAGTTTGGAGAATGAAGCGATCTTTTTGGGTTAACCCCAAGCCTCTCCACAAGACCCCACCTCCAACTCATTTGCTGTGGTAAAACCTCTGGCTGCTATGCTGAAGCCTGCCTAATTATTGCGCGTGTATGAAGAGTCAGACACAGGTATATATGGTTTCAAATCAGGGCCACATTTATTGAATTGAAGATCTGCAAAGGGTGAAGTGCGGTACTAACGAAAAAACCCATTAATTGGTGAATGCATCTTAACCGGACCGGAGGCGGGATGGCCCGCCACCGTTCAGTTGCACTCCATGTGGAGCTGGGGGGGCCCTTACCATCGTCGCCTCCCACTGGTGCCTCAAGGCAGCCAATGTAGGTGAGAAATGTAGCACCCCAAAGACATCTCAATCTCCCTCCTGCCAAGCCACAAGACATTAGTGAGGGAAGCCTTGGGTAAACGCCAGTCACCTTGAAAGGTGCCACTGGTTGATCACCATAACCCTAAGCCCCACTGCCTAATCCTGCACTTCCCTTTTGATCACCGCCCACTTGATGTGGTGGGGCACCGCTGCACAAGGCATCCCAGTCATTCTGCCAATATGCACAAACCCAGGAATTCCTTACCTGCAAATTTCTGTTCTGGGAAAAGGTGTGGGGGGGCATTCTGCATTCTTTGTGATTGCCCCTCCCATGCACTAAAGAGGAAGGGCCAACTTGCTGATTTGCTCCTCCTGCTGAGGGGCTCCTGACCTTTCAAGCCAGAACTAAGGAAAGTCAGAAACACCTCCAAGAACGTCTGAATGCCAACATGGCTGAACTTCAATATAACTATATTTAAAAATACTGAAAAATCCTCTAACAAGGCAAACAAAGGAAGGACCATAGAAAGAGGGGTGGTAGATAGGAACTAACCAACAGACCCTAACAACCCCTCACATGTTTATTGTACAGAACAGCCTTCCCCAATGTGGTACCCTCCAGATATTTTGGACTATAATGCCCAGCATTCCTGACCATTGGCCATGTTGGCTGGGGCTAATTGGGGTTGACATCCAAAACATCTGTGTGAGGCTAAGGTCAACAGTGGAGACAACCAAAAGACAGGTGTAGTCTCAGGAACAAGATAAAACTGGTAACCAGGACTTAGAAATGTGGGAGGTTCACCAAGAAACTGATTAATAGAAAACCTATGTTGTTCCAGCAGCTCATAGACTAGAACTGAAGGCTTATGTAGCCTGGTCTTCCAGAGCCCTACCCAGACCCAGCTGCAAACAGCTCAGTCCTCAAGGCTTCCCGCTCCTGAGGAGTCCCCTATGCTTGAGGAGTTCCCTTCCTTCTGAGAAGCCTGTTTTTTTCTGGGCTGATGCTCTCTTGGCCTGATGCAGTCACTTGGCCTCCTCCTCTGATTCCACAGGCAAGGTAGGTTCATCATGGGCCCCATCCACGGGTCCCTCAAGCCTCTCCCAAGGATGTGAGGAGTGCCTATGGAAGTGCTGGGGTGGCAGTGGGGAGGTCTCATGAGGTTTTTGGCCTTGGAATCTTCATCAGAAGAGGAGACTTCTAGCTGGGCTTAGGTCAGACGTGACAGTTTTAGAATAAGATTCCAGAAGGGGTCCTCTACAGAACACTTCAGCCAAATGCTGTGTGTGCTGAGGGGAAAGTATTGTATAAGGTCTAGTGAAAGTATGGGCAGAAGCCGACGTGGTGCCCTGAAAATTTCATCCAGGGAAGATCTCTCCCAGAAAGCAGCTGAGGTAGCTGCCCCTGTATGAGAATGAGCTATAATCACCCAGGGAGGTGGCTTTTCTAAGGAGCAATATGCCAATCTAATGTACTCCTTAAGCCATGTAGATAGAGCAGTTTTAGAGATTTTCTGCCCCACGGATGTCTCCTGGAAAGACACGTTTCTTTATGTTTCTATAAAGCAGGGTTTGGTCAAAAAAGAAGTGCACGGCACTATGCACACTCCAGCTGTGCCAAACTTTTCTCTTGGGTATGGCACAGAGTTTGAGCAGAAGGAGGGTAGAATTACCTCCTATGGAAAAAGTGAGCTGACTTTGGGCATAAAAGATGGGTCTGGCCTCAGCTCCACCATGTTGGGATGAAATAAGCTCAATTCTGATTTTAATTATAGTGGCCCCAGCTCTGACACCTGACTAGCTTTGGTAATGGCTACCAAAGATAAGGTTTTCAGAGTAAGCACTCTTAAGCAGACCTTAGCCAGGAGTTCAAAAGGTGGCCTTGAGCCAACTGAAGTGCCAGCTTGGGAACCATCGGTAAAACCCTGCTTCCCTTTTGCTAGGCAGGGCCTGTTCTGGAGGCTGGCTCTCCTCAGCCAATTGGCAAGCTGCCCCCACATTCTTAAAGCATGGGAGTGGCAATCCCAAAGGATGCAGAATATCACCTGCCTCTACCAGAAAACAGCAGCTTTTCTGTGTGACAAGTGGAGGAACATGTGAGGGGGCAGGTTGTATGAAAATAAAGGTTCTCAGATAAGTGTAAAATGAGTACTTATTTGAAGTTTTCTATAACTGGTCTTGGCAATATGCTATATTGGCATCTGTTTTGGGGGGTGTTGTTGGCTTTTTGGCAGCATCCCTAACATAGCCGAGATAAAACTGACCTTCAGAATCAGTACTTATGACTTATTTATCTAGTATGAGCAGAGCTAAATATTTCAGCCACAATTAAGGGCTTTCTGAGGGGTGAAAAACAGACTTTTATTTCCAAATTCCTGAATATTAGCATGGCCAAAGACTTGACTTCTACTTAGATTTTTTAAAAAGCATATATAGGTCTTAGTTCACTGGTTGGAACAATGACTCTGGCTACATTTAAGCGGCATAACATGATTTGGTCACGTGTTCTTGGGCTTTGTCCCCAATATCAAATACGGTACTTTTATTCACAATTATCAACACACAGAATTCAGTGAGCAGCAAAGGGCTTCAATTAAAGACCAACCCTCCCGTGGCCATACATGGCATTTTCTATCCTGACTTTGTGATTCACATGAAAAGCTCTAAACTGAGTAACACAGGATTTGTTTTGTCCTAGTGCACCCCCTACTGTGGCTTCCAGCATTGGTCCACTTTCTTTGAATAAGGAAGGACATATTCAGCAAGAAAAGAAAAGAAAAAAAAACCCCCAACCCTGCATAGTATTTCTTAAAGAGGATACAATATCCTATGTAGTAAACAAAAAGAATATACATCTAGTATACATGAAACAAGATGGTAACCATAATAAACTGTTCACAATATCCTGAGATGGAGAACCCAGAATGTTTTCTGTTATTTTGCATAAATAAAGTATATTAAGATAACAAGGACAGAACTGAGTCTCAGCAAAAGACTGAACTGCAGTAGCTGGCATGTAAGCACCAGCCATTTCATACAGGTAATCAGTATGGGGGCAGCAGGGAGGGGTGGTTTGGCATGGGGTCAGAAGGCTTTCAGGCATTACAAAATTGAGTAAACAAGTGAGGCGAGGGGGCGCTTTAGCTCTACCCACCTCAGTGTATTTCCATCGCCCTGTACTTGTGAAGGGCAATGTTCTGAAGAGGAGGGCCTCCTGTATCCATGGAGGCTCTCTACACAATTTTGAACACTGATTTTCCAGGGTTGTGGATTACGTGGAGAACCTCACATAGCGAACCTCCTTTCATAATGCCTGAATAGGGCTAGAGTGGCCACGGGAACATCCTCTTTTTAATATAGTGCCTGGTGATTTTAGGCATAATAAATAAATCTCTCAAAAAATCACATAAAAGACATTTCCCTAGCAGTTGCCAGCAGAACCTTTGGTGAAGGGTCGCTTTGCCAGTGCTCTGTATGTAACTGCGTCTGCAGAAAAGGAACCCTTCCTCAAGGATGGCTCGTGAGATGAGATGGTTGGACCAGGAGAAGACACCGAAATCTCAGCATTACACATTTTACTGGTCAGCTGTCAAGCTTTGTTTAATTACTCTTAAGCTCAACACAAGGGAGCAGAAAGATAATTTAAGGTATTTTATGACAGAGCAGTTTCCATGAATAATTTCTAACATAACCTTTTACTACACTTTTTTCAGTGTGAAAGGACTGCTTTCATGCATCCTCAAGGCTCTATCATTTCACTGAAGATATCCTGTATTAGACACAGGTAGAAACATATATTGGGCTTAATTTCTTATCAGGACTTAACTATTCAACATGGTGGAACTCGATATGTTTAATGAGAATGCTGATGTGTAAATGACATCTTTCCAACTGGTTTTTACACTACACAGGCAAGTTGAGGATTAGACAGATGTTTAAGACTGTTCTACTTAATAGGTCAAGAGAACCTGGGAGGTCTCAGAAAAAAAGTATCCAGTATGAGGAATGCATCTAGAGTCAGAGAGCACCACTCAAACAGGGCACGCCTGGAGCCCAGATCCTTTTGTGGTTTTTTAAGAGGGTAATGTAAGCAAACAGTCTGGGTGCATGGATTCTGGCTTATGACAAATGATCAATATTGAGGAAACCAAACTAGATGTGATGCTCTCCAGTTGAGGTTTATGCTAAAGCTTGATGGTACTAGAAGACCTAAATGCACTTTGGGGCATTTGTGAGCACAAGAAATACACTTTTAATAAGTGTAAGAAGCACAGATTGTAAAGCAGATACACGACAACTCACATATGGAATATTTGGAAGGACTGAGCTTAAACCCAACCTCAGTTCTATCCTCATAAGGACTGCTTTATGCCATTTTTTTCCATTTCTCTGCATGACTTGAATAATTACTTAAAACAGTGATTAAGTGAGGGGTGCGCAACATGTGGGCTGCAAGTGGCCTTCCCTGGCCTTTTTCGTGGCCCCTCCACTACCACATTTTGGTGACAAACTGCTGCTTTTTATTAATTAAAGGGGCCATTTTCACCTTTTTTTCCTGCTATGGTGCTGCCAAATGTTGGCAGCAAATTCAGAAGTGGGGGCAGGGGGGCAGCCACAGTGGCGTCTGGTGGGGGGAAGTTGCCCACCTTAGGAATGTATGAGAATTTAGATTTTGCTGGCAAAACGTGAGAGCATGCCCTGTTCACAACTTCGAACGCAAGCATGTATCCATCGAAAATGTCTGCAAATTGTCGACCATGTGCTTGTGTTTGATTTGCACAATTTTTCTAAATTTACACAAATATAATTTGTGCAAATTTCCCCCATAGACTGAACCAACCCCACTTTAGTCTATGGAGCAAATTTAGGAAATCTGCATAAAGTTAGGAAATTTGCACAAATCGAACGGGAAAGTTGCACAAATGTTATATTTGATCACTGCCTGATTTGTGCAATTTTCCACTTGAGCAAAGCGAACAGCAATCACAAATGTGAACAGGAATCAGGCATGAGATGAGTGGCGAGCCGATGTTCGGAGAATCCTGGCACTCCCGAACATCACTCATTCGGCCATCCCTAGCCTGATTTAAGTAATTGAAAACTGGCTACTGAAGACTTCAGTGATGACATATAAGTTGCAGTAAAATGCAACTGCAGTCTTTATACCAAGGGCAGGCAACCTGTGGCCCTCCAGATACTGTAATTGTGCCAGTAAACTTCCTTAAGTGCCAGCTTTTGGCAGAAAGGTGGGGTACAAATAAATAAAGTTTGGCCTACAACTCCCATTAGCCCTAGCCAGCATAGACAATGGTGAGGGATGATGGTAGTTGTAGGCCAAACATCTGGAGGGCCACAAGTTGTCTGCTTCTGCTTTATACCATCAATCCAAGGTCACCATTCATTGGCAAAGAAGACACTCACCTTTCAAGCCCTGAAGAAGGCTCCTCACTAAATTCTGAGCTTTCACTGCTTCCTACAAAACAAAAGTACACAGAGATGATAACAGGTCAAGAAAAACTAGATATAAAACCAGTCCATGCCCCTTACGAAACTTGCCAGAGTACACAATTGAAGCCAGATTTAAAAGGTGTGAAAAGTGATATTAGAAATCGCTTCTGTGTTTCCACCTGAGAGAGATGTTGCCCTGACCAACACAGGGTCATCGTTTTCTATGTGTAAAATATTTTAAAAATTGTCCTCCAGTTATTATTATCTTCACTCTGCTGCATAAAGAATAAGGTTGTCCTTGTATAGTACCTTCTGATTAACACCATGACTTCTGTGTTTAAACATAACCACGCCAGCCAAAGACAAAGGACAGACAACAAAGGGATGACTGATTTTCCTTTAATCAAGACACAGAATAGGTAACATAAAGCAAGTGACAGTTTGGTGCCATGACAAATCAGCCTGACGTTCTGCTTCTACTCCTTGTCCCTCTTATTATGGGATCAGGGCTTTGAAGAATCAGCATTTTCCCATTAAATTTACTTGAAGGGAATTTGAAGTTGCAAAATGTAACAGTTAATGCATTTACTTTCTCAAACTTGGTGGTTTGAATTTTCTTTTGTCTTTTGTTCAGGTGCTCAGTTAAAGCAACGGCCACCAGAGCCACAGGTGATACACAACTCTCAGAAGGCTAAATTACTCTCCAGCTTGGTCTCCACTGCTAGGGAACGGCTCAGTGTGACAATGATCTGTGATGGCTGATAGGTGATATATGATGATGGTACTTTTTCACATTCAGGTTATTAAGTGACAATCACAGTGCATCATGCATCTGATGAAGTAGTTTCTTGCAAACAGAAGCTCATGCCATAGTACATCAACCTCTAAATCTGAGAAGCTTGTTTTTCCAGCTGCAATAAGACTACTATTCTGGAAGAGTAGTCACACTTTCTTCTGTCACGGTGTTGGCCATTAAACATCCCTCAAAACAGATGATTCTTTCCCAACAGCCTTGTCTGCTGATAACACCTTTTATCTGCAGCCAAACCTAAGCTTCGTGCTGAATTTTGGAGAACACACTCCCCACTTCCTAGGCAGATCATTCATACAAGTGGCTTGTGCTCTCCGGCCTTCTAAAAGGCAGTCCTCACACCATGCTATTTCAAACTTACTTTAATTTTCACTAGTATTTCTCCACTTTACAACAGTGCTGACAGAACTCACAGAAGAATACAATGATCAAATACTCCCCCCCCCCCATTCCACAGCTGCCATATTCTAGTAAGACAATTCCAGTTACCACTTGGTAGGAGGTTAATTATCTGCAAGTGTGTTTCATGGAAACAAGCCACAGAGAAGGTGAGTTGTGTAAGGTGTCTAGGCATGCAAAAAAAAATGAATCTTAGATATTTTCACAGTGTTTCTATCCAAATGGCCAATTATTCTTTGTCCGGAAACTAAATTAACTTTTCCTGATTCTGCATTTCTAGAAGCCTCTCAAAGCGGAAGAGACAGACAAGCAGAGAATCCAGCAAGGTCTTATATCCAAACCATTGAAGAATACTTACCTATGGAAATACCATTGGTGAAAACAGAGCTTAAAGTGTGGTTTCTGACAGGGCTGTGGTGGGACTCTAGCACACTGTCATCCAGCAGGTGGCGCGGCTTCTCTGTTGGGAACGTTGCGCTTTTACTTTCAACTACACTGAACTGACACATCATACTGGAGAATTGGAAAAAAGGGGGGGAAATAAAGCAAAAGGTTCTTATGTAATCTGATAACATCCATTCAACTCCCTGTTTTTTTTCTTTCTTCCACACGAACGCTACCTCACTGTATGATGATCATAAACGTCAGCAAGTCCTTAAATGGAAGGTAGCTATATGGGACCTTTCATATGCTCTGTCTTTCAGAACTAGACTGCACGATGATCTACACAAGAACTGGGTTCTATCTAACAGCCTGTATAATGAAATTGCTATTCGCTTAATACAGATGGGGATTCTGGAGTTTTCAAGTTCTTCCTCTGATGCTTCTACAAATGTTGCTTGGTTACAGTGCTGCAGACCATGAGCCTCAATAGTCCTGAATTCCTGTCCAAGTGCATTCAATCGGAGGATGCTGGGCAAGTAATATACCTTTTGACTATTTTAACCCATCCACTTCTAACACTGAGTAGAATGCCACTTGGGTTGAAATTTCCCAAATCGTTCTGTCCAACATATTTCAGCCAGCATAGGTGAGGCAGAACCAGCGTTCAGTTGGCTTGTAAATGGGCACTAAACCAAAAGGAGGTTTCCTCTGGTGATCTATGCCCAACATCCAGAGAGGTTGGAGGCAAGAGTGACACCAGAGGCAGTACAGTGCAGCACCTGAAAAATAAGGCAAGGAGGTTCTGAAGCAGACATTTGACTAGGAATGAAAGTCACTCCTGTAAGGCTGGGAAAAGGGAGGGGGACACTGAAAAGGATGCTGCAGGTTTCAGCGAGTTTTCAATTGCTGGATTAAAACTTAACAAACTGTAAGCTCTGATGCAGATTGGAACACCCACTTGTTTCCCAGGCTGTGACTCTTCCTGTGTCGTGGTACAGGAGGAGTTGGCAGGCTGGCTGCCACCGAGGCGTCAGGACAAGTTGGTCTCCTGCTGAACCTCACAGCTGCTGACACCTCTGACGGACCTACAAAATAGACACCAATTAATGCTAAACTAAACCTGAGGAAAGACATGGCTAGGGGGGTCAGTCGCTTTGCTCCTAGAAGAGCTGAATAGTCTTGTAAAGACAGATGGATATTATGTGGAGGAGGAACAAAGGCACCACCTGCTTAAAGAGGATTGTCTCTGCTCTCAAATGGCAGGTGCCTTCCCAAACACTGTGTCCTCCTACTGGAATTACACCACCCTTTCCTATTAAGAATCTATCCAATTAAACCAAAACAGCAGTCCGTTCCAAAAACTATTCTTGCACATCGTTTTGATGACAAACCCCCAACACACACACACACACACAAATTCTTGGCTATTCCATGACGGAGACTTGCCAAAGGCATGACACGCAGAGCCAGAACAATACTTTGGGTGCAATCATTAGTGTCTAACAAAAACATATGCTTCGAGTTTGGTTTGCAACCCTACTCGCCTGTAAACAGTTTTTTTTAGGACTGACTCGTAGCATGAGTATCTAAGGGAAATGTGAGGATGTTTCATGTAAATCAGAGCCAGACAGATGTCAACTCTGGAGCGTTGAGAAGGTCTTGATGCCAATAGGCTACACATTTTTAGCCAGTACGCACACTAGGCAATAGAGATGGAACAGCAATAGCAAGTTCTTCAACTGTGTCCTCAGAGTAGATGAGGCCAATTCCATATCTGTGTGTGTAAGAAAGAGTGAGACTGAGACTGGATTAGGTAAAGATGGCTTGAGAGTGGAGATTGTCTCCACCGAGGGAATAGTTCTTAGGCCCTGATGAAGAGACAATATTGCCCAAGGAATGGAAAGAGAGGTCAGCTTCCACATCTTGTGGGCACTTCAGCCTCTCTGCTAAAGAGCTCCACAAGAAGATTGCTTCCTAAATGGATGTGAAAAATAACTTTCAACCTGCAATGAGGTTTCTTTCTGACTGTTCACCTTGAGGTTGAACCAGGCCGTGTCAAACATTATGTGTATCCTGCCTGGAAAGCACTTTCATATAGGAAAAAGAGTGAAACTTGAACATAGATAATCTTGTGCAAAGACCACTTACTTCTATATCACTAGGTTTATGTATGCTAAGAAGTTGGGATTAGCTGTGGCTTCCCAGAGGCTGTATATGCAAGTGAAATAGGACAGGTATGTAATCAACACACATGACAAATCTAAATGTTGGTTTGATGCTCTTAC
Organism: Shinisaurus crocodilurus; assembly: GCA_021292165.1. Classification (NCBI taxonomy): domain Eukaryota; kingdom Metazoa; phylum Chordata; class Lepidosauria; order Squamata; family Shinisauridae; genus Shinisaurus; species Shinisaurus crocodilurus. The sequence continues at coordinate 135,800 of JAHFWL010001192.1, read as the reverse complement.
TATATAAAAGTGCTTTCTGTGTAGGAAATTCCAAATGTCTGAAGCAGCCTCAAATCTTATAGATTGCACTCTATGTTTGCGCATAGCTAGGTGCATCAGGAGCACATCTATGGGAACGTCAGTCTAAAATTAACATTGCTCTGCTTTTAGTGAAACCTTGGTCAGGGAAGTGCCAGAGGAAACCATCTCAGCAGTGATGGATGAGTGGGCAAGTTGTGCAAGCATGTTTCATAACAATTTCTTTTGTTTCAACACAATGACAGTGAATACAAGGGCAGCAACTCCTTAGAACAGAATAGAATATCTACCAAAAGGAGCCGGCTGCCAAAGGGTGAAAGACCAGATGTGTGGCTTATATCTCCGTCCAGTCTTAATCCTGGAGTTATAGGAATGTGGAAGGATGGCATGGGTTTCTAGTAGAAACGTATTTTTCATTTTTATTTCTCTTGGTCCTAGGCTCATAACCACAGCTTTAGCGAAACTGGTGAAGGCAAAATAAGCAATTCTCATCTACATAGAATATAAACAGAAGAATGAAGGACAGATGTTTTAGAAGGAAAGATGAAAAACTGGCTTTGGGACCTAGAGTGGAGAGAGAATAAAACCTCTGGGACATCTCTCGTGCCACAGTCACTCATCAGCAAGACAGAAGGAAGTCTGTTCTCCTATGATCTTGATCTCTATCTTTCACTTACACACAAATACATGTGACTAAAGGAGCTTCTTGCATGCCTGCTGTGCTGTACCAGTGTGTAAGACAATTAGCACTCTAGGAGTGTGAGTCACTCTGTAGCTTCTGAGAAGGCCTTATATTAAAAGGTCAAGTACATTTCCAAAAAATGCAGGTCTGCTCATTTCTTGATGAGGGGTGTAACCAAACCACACATTGGAGGTTGTTGCAAGACAGCTTTCTTGGGCTTTGTTTTTGTGTGTGCAGAACTTTGAGAATTACCAGTGCTTCTTCTCAAAGTGTCACTGGTCATGTCCTGCCCTCCCCTGCAGGGAATGAATCGGCCATGAGCAAAACAAGATCCTTGTACAATATAGGCTCTTGGTGGGTCTGCATAGTTGCCATAATATTACCAACAACATATGCTTTTACTGTGGAAGTTTGTTAGTTCGAGAGAGCTTCCACACCATCCTAAAATACTTCCTAAGGGCTTCAATATTAAAGTGGCGTTGGTGTTTTAGAGATACCACAATTTGTTTCATCTATTTTGTGACGTGAATATGAATTCATACTACAACTTTGCCATGATGGTAGCATGTTGGCTACTGAGGAAAGAAAGGATAATTTATCAAAAGATGAGTAGTGGGCAAGGCTGAGTGATGGAACCATGCTTATTTTGTAAGGACAGGTTGCTTACCTGTAACTGTGGTTCTTCGAGTGGTCATCTGTGCAGTCACACATATGGGCTCTGCGCATGCGCGGAGGCCGTTTCGGGAAGTTTCTAAAGCTGAGGTAAATTTTGGGCGGGAACCCCTCCCACCCCTGGTGTCCTCCTTACACGGGTTCCCGCCCTCTCCCTCAGTTCCCCTGAGACCGCCATCGCGATCCCAGAGTTAAGGGAGAACATATAGGAAAAAAGAGGGTCTTCCCAGTACATAAATCAATACCGAATACGAATTCGATGGTGTTACACGGTATCGATCATCGTCTGCCCAAAGGTCCCGGTTCAGTACACCATCGAACTCGACAGTGACACCGTAGCGAGGATGGACGGGCGGGTTGTGTGACTGCATAGATGACCACTCGAAGAACCACAGTTACAGGTAAGCAACCTGTCCTTCTTCCTTCGTGGTCTCTGTGCATCACACATATGGGCAGAGTAGCAAGCTGACTTACCGATGGAGGGTCGGTGTCGAGATTATTGTAGGACCGAGGAAAGGACAGCTCTGCCAAATGCATTGTCCCTCCGGGATCGAACATCAATCTGGTAGTGCGTCACGAACGTTGAAGGTGTGGACCATGTAGCCGCCTTACAAACCTCCGTGATCGAGACGCCCCTTGCAAAAGCCGTAGAGGTTGATACAGCTCTGGTAGAGTGAGCCCGTACCGAACCCGGCAATAGCTGTCTTTTGAGTTCGTAAGCCAGCTCGATACAGGTCACAATCCAGGAAGATAATCGCTGGCTCGAGACCGGCAAGCCCTTGGAGTGTCCACCATAACAAACAAAAAGACGGCGAGACTTCCTAATGGACTCAGTACGGGACTTGTAGAACAATAGAGCCCTTCGTACATCCAACATGTGCAGCTGATGTTCCAATGGAGACGACGGACTTTGAAAGAATGCTGGTAATATAATGTCTTGATTTAGATGGAAGGCAGACACGACCTTAGGAAGGAAGGCCAAATCTGGACGCAACACCGCCTTTTCCTTGTGGAAACTGAGGTACGGTGGATCCACCCTTAGAGCTGCCAGCTCTGATGCTCTGCGAGCAGAGGTGATGGCGACAAGAAATACAGTCTTAAAAGTTACTAAGCAAAGATCTGTTGTCAGCCTTGGCTCGAATGGCTTAGCCATGAGTACCTGTAGAACCAACTGTAGGTCCCAAACCGGAGTGACTGGCTTAAATGAAGGGGTCATATTTTTTAATCCTCTCATGAAACGCTTGACTAGCGGGTTCGAAAACAAAGTGAATCCATCTTGACCATTATGGTAAGCTGACAAGGCAGCCAAATAGACCCTTAACGAGCTCGTCTTAAGCCCTTTGTGTTGCAAATGAAGCAGGAATTGCAGCACTTGATGGATAGGAACGCTAGAGTAGGGCACTTCAATCCGACCGAGGTAGTCACCGAAGGCTTTCCATTTCCTGGCATATGAAGCTCTAGTGGATGGTTTCCAAGCTTCCTGCAGTACGAGCCTGATCTCCGAAGGGAGAGTGCTCGGTATCAAATTCGCCAGGCTGTGAGTTTCAGGATGGACGGATTCGGGTGTAGTAGCGCGCCTCGAACTTGAGAAAGTATCGTTGTCGTGTTCAGTAGGTAGCGATACTCTCCCTTGGAGAGTGGCGCAAACCAGGCCTGCCTCGGCCACCATGGAGTCACTAGGATGCAGTTCGTGCCCTCGGACTGGATTTTCGAGACGACTTTGGTCAACAACGGAATCGGTGGGAATATATAAAACAGAGTCCCCGACCAAGTTATTAGGAATGCGTCCCCGATTGATGCGTTGTCGTGTCCCGCTCTGCTGCAGAAAGTGTGGCAAGCTGTATTGGCCGCAGTGGCGAATAGATCTACGGTTGGGGTTCCCCACAGGTGAAAAAGGGACTGCCGAATTCGAACGTCGAGTTGCCACTCGTGAGAGTCGAGAGATATCCTGCTGAGGGCATCTGCCAGTGTATTGTCCTTCCCAGCAATATGGGTGGCTCTCACTGATATATGACGAGGGATCATCCAGTCGAATATACGGAGGGTTAGGTTCGTCAGCCGTAGTGAGCGGGTGCTGCCTTCCTTGTTCAGGTAGGCCACAACTGTAGTATTGTCTGTGACCACCTGCAGATGTCTCGCAGCAAGTATAGATTCGAGGGATTTCATCGAGTTCCACACTGCTTTGAGCTCGAGAACGTTGATGTGCCTCTCTCGATCTTGCGGGCCCCACTGGCCTTGTGCTATGTGATTCCCACAGTGAGCTCCCCAGCCCAGGAGAGAAGCATCCGTCGTCAGTGTGAGTGAAGGCGTGACGGGTTGGAAGGGTAGCCCTTTTGTCAGATTGGAGCGGCTCATCCACCAGCGAAGAGACTGTCTTATGCTGGTCGGAATAGTTAGTCGCGTTCGATGGGCATTCATCTCGGAATCGAAACGATCTTATGAACCAGTTTTGGAGCTGGCGCATACGAAGTCGAGTGAGTGGAACGACCGATATGGATGAAGCCATGAGACTGAGGAGCCGTTGGATCGAATGGGCTGTGCACGACGTCGCCTTTTGCAGTTTCGAGGCGAGAGTAAGTATTTTGAGAGTTCTGTCTTTTGGTAGAAAGGCAGCGACCGACAGTAGCGTCTAAGAATGCTCCGATGAATTGGATCCTTTGAGTTGGAAAGAGAGTTGACTTCTTTTCGTTGAGGCAGAGTCCGAGCGTGTCCAAAGTGTCAGTAGTCAGGCGGAGGGCGCTCCAAAGTTCCTGAGCAGACTGGTGCAACGATAAGCCAATCGTCCAGGTAAGGATAGAGCGTCACCCCTTGAGTTCGTAGAGCAGCACAGACTACTGTCATACACTTGGTAAACACCCTCAGTGCCGTCGAAAGTCCGAATGGAAGTACCTTGAACTGGTAAGTATCGGATCCGATCTTGAACCTCAGGTATTTCTGGCTGTCTCGATGGATCCCTATGTGGAAGTAGGCATCTTGGAGATTGATGGATGCAAACCAGTCGGTCTTGCGGAGGAGAGGCAAGATCGATTGGAGAGTGACCATCCTGAACTTCTTGGGTGGAATGTAGAAGTTCACTGAACGTAGGTCCAGGATCGGTCGGAGTCCTCCATCCTTCTTTGACACCGTGAAATACCTGGAGTAAAGGCTGTCCCGTGCCAGGTGTGGAGGGACCATCTCGATGGCCCCCTTGAGTAACAAGGAATCGACTTCCTCCCGCAGCGTATGGGATGGCTGCATGGTGCGGAAGCCAAGAAAAGGTGGGAGAGAATCGAACTCGATCCTGTACCCATGCCGAATAATGTCCAGAACCCAACGATCGGTGGTAATTTTCTTCCATGATGGTAGGAAGAGGGATAGTCGGGTTCCAAACTGAGGTCGAGCCGGAAGGATCAGAACAGAGATGTCAGTCGTGCCTTGGGTCGCGTCAAACTCGTCGTCTTTGAAAGTCGCCTGCTTTACGGGAGCCCCGGTACCGTTGCTGCTGGTACTGACGGTTCGGTGCCCGGGCTGCTGTGGACGAGAACGACTGTCCTGCCACTGCTACTGCTGCTGCTGCTGTCCCTGCTGGGTCGGAGCTATCGGGGGCGGATATGGAGCCCACCTGCGGCGTCTGAATGGCTTAGAGGATGGTTGTGGAAGGAGGCCCATCTTCCTCGCATTCACCCGGGCTTTCTGAACCGCATCGAGAGAGTCGTCCGTTTTATCATTAAAGAGGCCGACTCCGTCGAAGGGCAGATTCTCAATTTTGGCCTTAGCTTCCGAGGTCAATGTCGAGGACCTTAGCCAAGCATGCCGGCGTAGGGCGACTGCACTCACCAGGGATCTCCCATGACAGTCCCCTTGATGTCTGGCAGTATGAATCTGCTGTCTGGAGGTGTTTGTTGCTTCAGCCTGGAAGACTCTGGCCAAGTCTCTCTTCTCATCCGGCAGATAGTCTATCAGCCCTCCCATCTTCTCCCAAAGGAAAAGCTGGTACCTAGCCATCGTAGCTTGGTACCCAGCAACCCGGATCCAAAGGGCGCTCGAGGTGTAGACTCTTTGTTGGAAGTTGTCTAACCTTTTTCCTTCGGGGTCAGATGGAGTGGAGTGTTGCTTGCCCGACCTGGATTGTGCTGACTCCACTATCATCGAGTTCGGGGTTGGATGAGAGAAGAGAAATTTGGCTGTGTCCGGCTTGATTTTGTAGAGAGCATCAAGGCGCTTTGCCGCAGGTGGAGCTGTGGATGGGGAGCTCCATGATCCTTGCACTGTCTCCAGCATCGCCGGGGTGATTGGGTAGCAATGTTGGACCCAAAGATGATTTCGAAACCAGCGTCGAAGAGAGGGTCAACCTCTTTCTTCTCTTCGACAGCCGTCTCCAGACTGAGGGCTTGGGCCATTCGAAGGACCTGGTCCTGAAAGGTGCCCATATCCTCAGAAGGGGATACCGTGGCCTGAGTGGAGACGTTCTGGTCCGGAGATGTAGAAGATGGGGACAGTGAGATGATCGAGTCCGAGTCAGTTAGGGGAGACCCCGGAGTCGACGACCTGCGGGAGCGGGATACGACTGTCATCGAAACCGTAGTTAGTTGGTCCTCTCTCTCACCAATCTTGCGAAGGGAGGGCCAGAGGACGGATCGGAGGGGATATCCTGGGGCTCGGACGTGCCCCTTCTCGTCCCGGTGGAGACCGTCTGGTTTCCCTTCTCGGGGAGCGTCTCCTGAGTGGCGACCTCTCTCGGGACCGGTACACCCTGGTCTGGTACCTGTATTCAGACACAGGGGAGCATCTCCGACGATAGCTGCAACAGGACGCCAAGGAGTATCTCGAGTCTCTCGAGTCCTGAGAACTCTCCCTGTATCATTGGAGGTCTCGAGGTCTGCGAGAATCAGACAATCTGGAGGATGCCCGGTCCCGGGTAATCACTACCTCCTCGATCTCAAGTGACCTGGATCGAGTCCGTGGAGTACGAGCCCGTACCTCACGAACAGGAGAGGCGAGGGTCGGAAGAGCAGCGGTTCGTACCGGAGGCCTCGAGTCCGATGGTGAGTCCGGTATCTCGCCTTCTGATACTGAGAGTGATTGAATAGGCTCCCTCGATCCCGAGGGAGCTTTTGGTGGAGAGCAAGGCGGTGGATCCCTCGAGCCCAAGGGAGCCTGTGCGGGAGGAGACTTAAGCCCAGCCAGGCGTTCAACAGTCACAACGTCCATCGGATCCGGGGCTAGCGTCGATCTCGATCCCGAGAGGGACGAAACCAATTTTTTTGCCAGTCTCCTTGCCTTATCTTTTCACTCCTTGCTCTTCCTTTTCGCCTCCTCTTTCTCTCTGCGAGCCTTCTTGGCCTTGCTCTTCAATATCATAGTCGCCATGTAGGCCTCCTGAGCGTCCGCTGAGGAGTCCGTGTGCGATGGCGGTGTACTAGGCCTTGCCAAAGGGATAGGCTTTTCCGCAGGCGGTTGGAGAGCCCTCTTGTATAGAATGGCAGTCAACTTGTCCGCCCTGTGCTTCCTTGCTTGTTTTGTGAACGCTTGGCAATGATGGCAAGTGTCCACATTATGGCTCTCGCCGAGGCAGGCGAGACACAGCGAATGCCCGTCCGCCGGAGGAAGTTTCGTCCCGCACCTTACGCATTTGCGAAAGGGGGCTTTTGGAGCCATAATCGGTAGAAGTTGATGATCCCACGACGAGCGGGGGGAGAAAGTTGAAGATTGAAGAATCCTCGAAAAACAGTAGTTACCTAGCTGAATTCTAAGACTAGAATTCCAGAACCTCTCGATAGAACAGCCACACGCGATGGCGGTCGAAGAGGAACTGAGGGAGAAGGCGGGAACCCGTGTAAGGAGGACGCCAGGGGGGAGGGGTTCCCGCCCAAAATTTACCTCAGCTTTAGAAACTTCCTGAAACGGCCTCCAGGCACGCGCAGTACAGTATGTTCCCTGTACTGATGGGAACTATTGTGTGATGCACAGAGACCACGAAGAAGAAATACAGTTCCAAATGCTGCTAGCCGCTGTGGCAGATGAAAAGGAACTGAGAGGCAGGCAGGAAACATGCCCAGAGCAATCTGGTCTGGTCCATTACATTTCCGAGCTTGCACTGTAATTCAGGCTGCAAAAAATTGCATTTCATGTGCACAAACATGCCTTAGTCATTGGGAGAAAACTGCATACATTTAAAAAAATGTGCACAATTGATATGTACATTTGGAAGTGTGCACAAAAATGTGCAGAAAGTTTTGGGAACCCCCCCCCCCCCAAAGTTCAGCCAGAGTCAGAACAAGCTTCAAAATGGAAATCGGAGAACCTCGATTAGATCGAGTTTTGCTCAATCCCCCATCCTAGTGTAGACCAGCTGCTGATTAAGCCAATGAAAACTCAGTGCTGACTCACAACAAAGTAGTCATGTAACCAAACCCTTATATGGGGTTGGACAGTATAATTTGTTGCTTTACTCATTGTCCCCTTGAAACATGTTTGTTCTTTTTCTTGTAAATCAAAATGCTTTTTTTTGCAGTCCTTATGATAAATTAACCCTCTTCTGGGCTGAACAAATATGTTGCTCAACCACAGCAAGAAACTTCTCATTTGAAAAATAAACCTTATATAGTGCCTTGTGTAATATCTGTGTCCACACTCATCTTTGTAGCTTCTCTTTCGAGCACAGCACGTAACTAGCCTTGTTTATAAACGTTTCAACCAGGCCTGTGGCTCATGCTGGCTCAGCTTGTCTGAGCGTGGAAAGCTAAGCAGGGTCAGGCCTGGTTATTACTTGGATGGGAGACCCCTCCTCTAGTTTCCTGCATCGAGCAGGGGGTTGGACTCGATAGCCTTGTAGGCTCCTTCCAACTCTATGGTCTATGAAATCTATGAAATGTATTCCTTCATGGTGGCTGCATAAGGAGAGGGGAAGCAGGGCCATTCCAACAGTTCTACTGAAAGATCAGCTACACTGTGCTCTTCCATCAACTGTCACCAGGCAGCAGCCATTCCATCAACTGTGCTGAAAGACCAGCTTCATCAGGCTCTTCCTCTTCCTCCTAATTGTTTAAGTTTTAGAAATTGGTGCCTGCGTTTGCCTTTCTCCTCTTTCCTCCCCACCCCCTTTTCCTTCCATGTTATGTCTTTGAGATTGTATGTCAGCAGACAAGGACTGTCTTGTTTTTATAGATAGTATGTAAGCTGCTCTGGGAGCCTTTTCAGCTGAAGAGCAGGAAAATGCTTTAAATAAATAGAGATCAAGTAATTTTGGCTTCTTCTTCCCACTAAATGATGTCATCTGCTACCAAATACCACTCCTGTTTATTAGGCCCCCACCCTGTCCAGTTCCTAGTGCATCCCATCACTATTAACATTCTTACAATTCCCAATGGAACAAATGGCACCTAGCATTATTTTCCAGTCATTTGGCACAGGGAGAAGCAAGGTTGATTTTCATTATTCCACCACATTACTGTCAAGACAACGCTGACATATACACGAAAATAATGTATAAAAGGCATTAAAACATTATTACAAGCTGTTTCTACTATTGAGGAACTTGAGAGAAGCCCAGCAGAAGCTGACGAGTGCTGTTTAGAAAGCTGTGGCAGGAACATTTGGAAAAGTTGACCACGTAGCTTTAATATCCCAAAGGATCTCACTGTTTTTTCCTTTGCATAATTTTTCCATGAATAATCATTGAAGTGCTATAAACGAATGGCAACTTATGCAATCCTTCATTAGAACATTAAGCCTCCAGAGTGAAAGGTTTCACTCAGTTCACTAATTTTGCACTAATAAAACAAAACAAAACAGGAGCTAACAGATCTCATGCTGTTAAAACAACTAAAAGGAGAGCTACAGATCTCATAGTTGGGGCTGAGTAATAAGTAGAATACATTTTTAGGATTTTATTTCCAGGATTGGTGCACAAAATGCTATCAGTACTATATTGGATAAAAGTCTACATAGTCTTTGTAAAATTTGGCTAGATTCCTACGTACTTAATTGCTAATGAAAACCATAATAACTCTGTCACCTGGTTAAGAACCACCCACAAAACATGCTTAAGAAAACGAGAGAAGAAATCTGTCAAACAGAAGAAAAATATAGGCGTGTTGTAAAATGGGTCAAACCTTTAGCACTGGCTACTGCAAAATAATAGCTTTCTTTGTTGCAGTGTTTTGTTAAATGCCTCCTAAAGCCTGTTAAAATGTCCAGTATGCAGAAAGACTGCAAGTTACATCTGTTGCCTTGCAGAGACCAAACGGGGACCAAAACAACAACCCCAATTGCACAGAGAACAGAAACTAAGGTAAGTAACTTCAGGATCATTAGTGCAAAGCAGGGGAGGGAATGTCTCTTTTACACACACATATGCGCGCGCGCACACACACACACACACACACACACACACACTATTTTACACCCTTTTTTGTTATCTCTCTTACTTTCCCTTTCTTTTAACCACATCTGGCCCAATCCATATCTGCACTGCCCTAGCTGCACAAAGCAATGAGCTGTTCCTGCCCTAATACACTATTGAGAACCACAGCCTGCCTTTTCAGCATGTTTATTCATTGCCCTTTAAACAAATCGACTTGGAGAAAACTGAGTGTGTCCTGGATACGCTAGCCCCCGGGGTCCTTCCCAGACCAATTACACCAAGATTCAAAGGCTTTCCAGGTGTTAGAATACACCTTAGTGGTTGAAGCCTTATTGGAAGATAACAGCCTTTAATACAACTTCCAAATATCCTTAAAAAAACAACACCCCGCCACCTGCTGCTCAGCCTCCAGGCTGTCAGACTGAGGATGAAGCACTGGTCCCTGCGAGAGAAGATACCCTCTCTTGGGCAGTTTTCAGCACTTCTCCATAGACATGTTGACTAGGTCTGAGAACCAAGGCGGTGATGGCCAGAATGGTGCCATTAAAATAACCTCTGCTTGCAGAACCTGGATCTGCTGAAGCACTCTGGGAAGTAGTGGAAGGGGCAGAAAAGCGTACGACAGCCCTTGTGGCCACGGTGAATTGAGGACATCCATTCCCACCGCCTCTGGACACAGCAGCCTTGACAGGAAGCTGTGAACCTTTGTGTTTTCTGGACTGGGAAACGGATCTAGAATCAGTTGACTAAAGTGAAGAACTATCTGATCAAAGACTTGGGGATGAACAGTCCACTCCATATCCTGGGTGGATGTCTGGCTGAGCCAGTTGACCAGAGAATTTGACTTCCCTTCCAGATGCTCCACCCAGATAGATAACAGATGTCCTTCTGCCCATGTCATGATGGCACAAGCTGCTTTGTGAAGAGATGTCAATCTCGTGCCTCCCTGCTTGTTTACATAAGCTTTTGCAGATGCGTTGTCTATACAAATAAACAGCTGGTGATTCAGGATCCCCACTTGGAAATCTAGGAGAGCTAATTTGATAGCTCAAAGCTCCAGGAAATTTATATTCTTTTGGGCCTCTACAGTCGACAAAGTCCTCTGGGTCACCTGATTATTGAGGTGGACTCCCCACCCCAGCAGTCTGGCAGCTGTGGTTATGATAGTCCATGATGAGTGTGCCAGTGACCTTCCTTGCACCAGATGAGAAGTATTGAGCCACCACTTCAGAGACACCCGTGGCAGGACCTCCACCAGGATGTGAGAATGTTGTGCTATCTGGTCCTAGAAGGGGTTGAGGACATGCTGCAGAGGCCTGGAGCGGAAGTGTGACCAATAAACTGACAAGAGACCATCATGCTCTGGAGTTGCACCAACTTCATCTTCTTCACCTGTGTTATCTCAGCTGCTAGTTCCACCTGTCCTCTGATAGGTACATCCTGTTGTATCCAAGATCACTCCCAGATGCTGAACTGGTTCCAGTATCCTGAAGCACTCCAGTGTAGTCTGGACATCTAGGAATCCGCTCTCCCTTGCTGGTGACCTGACCAGAATGCTGTCAAGATACGGGTACAGGTAAATCCTCTTCTGCCTCAGATGCACCACTAGGGGTGCCAGGATCTTGATGGACACCCATGATGCCAAGGTTAACCCAAAGGGCATTGTCCTGTACTGATGGGAACCATGGCAAGAAAACCATAAAAATCCTCTGTGACTGATTCTGACTGGCATATAGAAGTATGCCTCCAAGAGCTCTATGGACATTAGAAAATCATCCTCTTGTATGACTAGGGCAATAGACTTCAGAGTTTTCTCCCTGAAGTGACACTTATGTATGAATTTGTTCAGCCACTTGAAATCCAGAATTGCCCAAACATCCCCGTTCCTTTTGGGAACTAATTGGAGAAAGTCCCCAATTTCTTCTGGTCCCAAGGAATGGGCTCAATGGCCTGTAGGTCCGACAGATGTCAAATGGTTTGGTGGAACATGCTGTGTTTCACTGGATTTTTGGCTTTTGGATTGTTTCAGAACCTCTTTATGGGTCTGCAAGCAAACTCAAGAGTGTAGCCCTTTGAAACTGACTCCAAGGCCCAGGCATCTGAGGTGGTTTGCATCCACACGTGGGCAAAGTGAAGTAGACTGCCCCCTATAGGATCTTGGAAGTCCCTCATCTTGATGTCAGGAGGAAAAGGTTTCTTTGACTCCCCGGAAGAAACTGAAGAGGATGAAGCCGCTTGATTAGGTTTCTCTGGATCAAGCCCACTTAAGATTTTGATTCAGAGCTTAGCTGCAGCATAAGGCAAATTGACTAGTCTAGCCTTAGAGCCCAGATCCACCTCCCAGGAGCGCAACCAAATATTCCAGTGTGCCACCACATTTGCTGCCATTGTCCTGGACTGGAACTGGATGGTGTCCAAGGAACAATGTCAGCAAGGTTGCTGTATGGTAGATCTTTCTCAGTCCCTCTCTCATATGTTTAGGGGACATGTCAGCAGCCTCCAACTCCTCAGTCCAGAGGAACAGAGCCCTGGCAAAAACAGAATTTGTCACTGATGCTCTGAACGTGACGGCTGAGACCTGAAACACTTTGCAGAGGGCTGTGTTAACCCTCTTGTCACAGGGATCTCTAGTACTGCTCTACCCATCTTCAGGCATGGCTGAATAGGATGACAGATCCACCAGAAGAACCTTAAGCTGGTCCATAATATCTTTGGAAATAGAGTAAAGGCCATTCTGTTGATGGGACTATTCTTAGCTGGACTGTCCCACTCAGTTTTCCTAGCTGTGTCGAAAGACTTCAGAAAGGGAACTGTCCTTATCCTGGGGTTCCCTTTTGGCGTGGCAGTGGCCTCACCCTCAGGTCTGTCATCTTTCAGCTGCAAGGCATGACATGCTTTTGTGAGTAGAACAGGGAACAGGTCAGTCTTAAAGACCCTGCTAGCTTGGAGTGTGTCTGGGTCAATTTCTTCCTCTGATAACTTACTCGTCTCCTTCTGATTGGACTCAATGGTGATTTCTGACCTGGTTGGAGAAAACTGGAATAGTCTTTTACTTGCTGAAGGGGCTGGCTTGTTGTGCAATCTCGAAGTGATCCCCCACCTGCTAAAGGATTCATATGCTGGGAACTTTGGCTCAGTGGGGAACTTCAGACTCCTTTTTGCTGTCTCTTATGTCTCCTCTCGCCACTTGGAGGAAGATCTGGGGAGAGTTGGAAGGACTTTTTTTTTTTTAGTACCGGTACTCATTTTCCTTTGATCGCAGGCTCAGGGAGTTTCTTCGAGTCTCATCAAGATTTGAATTTTTCGCTATTTTCGGGAAGGATCAATTTAAAGTCTCACAGCCCATCTCGCGGGGGTCAGCTTTCACTTGCTTATGAAAATAAAGGGAAAAAACCAGCCAAAAACAGTGAGGTGAAACTGAAATGATCTGAAACGCCACCTGGTGGATAATAGCTGTCCACCTGGTGGATAATAGCTGTAACACAGAAAAAAACAGAACAGAACAGGGAAAATACCCTTCGAAAGCAGCTTGCTTTCTAATGCTAATTTCATGAATTTACATTCGATTAGGCAGAGCGGGAGGGGATTGCTCAAAACCAGGAGCTTTTTGAGGAGGGAAATTAACCCTTGTGAATGCTCACTTCAAGGTCTATGGACACCAAGGAGGAAGATCGTTTGGATGATAGGCTCTGGAAAGAAGATGGAGATCTGCATCCCCTATTATGTTTGGACCTGCCTCTTCTTCCCTTTATGTGCCCTTCTATGAGGGACTGGGATTTGGATTGAGAATGAGATTCCTCTCCAGTCCCTGATGTCATAAAACCTTTCACTTCTTTGGGCACATCTGTTTGCACCCACTGAAGGAACTCAGGGTGATCCCTATCCCCCCTAAGGTCTGGAGGTAGAGGGGATGGGGTGGAGATCCACTTACCCCATCTAGGGCCCTATCCAGTGCCTTCTGGCCCTTGAACTGGGCTGCATGGTCCAGGCCGCTTTCCAAGATGGCAGCTACACCTGTTGTGCCTGAGTAGCACTGCTGCTCCATCTCCTTCCCTGAATGGAGCGAGAGAGCACACTGGGTGTCACCTGTTTCCTGCTTGCCTCAGTTTAGAGGGAGGCTGAGGGAATTCCTGGCATGTTGTGCACTGCCACTGAGAAAAGGGCTGTGAAGCCATCCCGGTTGCAGGGGAGGAAGCTATACACTGCGGGCTTTGCTCTCCTGCCTTCCCAGCCTCTAGTGGAAGGAAGCCCCTGCTCTGTCTAAAATACATGTCGGTGGGGAGCGGGGGGAGGCTGTGGAGACAGAAGGAGAGAAATTAAGAAAAAGAAAATAAAGGAAGAAAAAAGCTGGACCTGGTGAGCACAGAGCTCAAAATGCCCTCCAGAAGTCCTGTGGAAAACAGTAACATATACACAGTTGAACTGCATTGGTGTTTTTTTGCATTTTTGCACAAGGAAGAAGGCCCTCAGTCAATCCCTCATATTATTATATTTGTGAACGTACTACTCTGTGTCAGGTGTAGTTATAACTTCCCCAATTTCACTTCTCTGCAGGTGAAAATATAACCAATGAAGAATGTACATTACGAGTCCTGTATATGGGGTCTGAGAGTGGCTTGTGCTCCCAGGACTTCTGGCTTCCAGTTTTCCTTCTTCCATCACTTCCTTCATCTCTAACATAAGAATGTAATAAGAGTCCTCATGGATTAGACCAAGGTCCAGCTAGTCCAGCATCCTGTTTCCCACAGTGGCCAAACAGATGCTCATCTGGGAAGCCCACAAGCAGGACATGAAGTCAACAGCCCTCTTTTGTTGCTTTTCCGCATAAGTCTGTTTGCAAAGTGTGATCCTTCTCAAATCCTTAATTTCAAATAAGCAGAACCTAAGATTTAAACAGTGAATGACAGCATAACATAATCAGGCTATTTCCTTATAAATTCCGCAAAGAAATAAATCATCATTAGTTTACAGAAAGCATTTCCTTTCCAGTGTCAATGTCCTTCATGGTTTCGCTCCCAAAGGAAAATTTACTTTGTCCAGAGAGCAAATGACAAAAAAAGAACAAGGGAGCACAGCCTGTTCTTGTGCCTTGACTGACTTTCAATATATTATCTTAAAGAATTTAACCTAATTTCATATTTTTTATGTTCTTCTTACAAACACCAGGAGGTACCTCACTGTACAAGTGTAAATTTATTAGGCAAACTGCCAGGCAATATCACAATCCATTGTGTTCCACGGCTTTATCACATAAATTTCAAATATAGTTTGCACCATCATCTATCTTTACAGGCTGTTTTTTTTTTTGTGGTCACAATTGAGCTTCTGTATGACAGAAGTACTGTAACTGGAAACATGAATCTTCATTTAATTTCATTTCTAGACTGTCCAATAGCCAAAGCTCTCTGGGCAGTTCAAATAAATTACAACCCCAAAATAAAACATAATAAAAACATAATACAAAATGTTTAACATACAAAATTTAAAAACTATTTAAAACAGCTAAAAAACAGTTACAATAAGATACCAGGACCAAATAAAACCACTGACATTAAAAGCCCCATTGCACGCCATCAAATGCCTGGGAGTAGAGGTAAGTCTTAACCTGGTGCTGAAAAGATGACAATGTTGGTGCGAGGCGGACTTCAGTGGGGAGAACATTCCACAATCAGGGGGTTACCACTGAGAAGGCCTTCTTCCTTGTTGCCATCAAGCCTCCATAGGAGGAGGCACTCGGAGGAGGGCCTCAAATGTTGATTGTAGTGCCCAGGTAGGTTCATATCGGAAGAGGGGCTCTGTCAGGTATTATCTGACCCATGTAAAGGCTTTATAGGTTAAAACTAGCACCCTGAATTGGGCCCAGAAACATACAGGCAGCTAGTTCAAGAGGGCCAGAATTGGCATTATATGCTTAGACCTCCTGGTCTTTGCTATCAATCTGGCTGCCACATTTTGCACAAGCTGCTGCTTCCAAAAAGTCTTTTAAGAGCAGCCCCACGTCAAGCACATTGCAATAATCTAACTTGGAGGTTACCAAAGCATAGACTACTAAAGCCAGATTATCCCTGTCCAGATAGGGGCACAACTGGGCCACCAGCCAAAGCTGGTGGAAGGCACTCTGTGCCACTCAGCCTCAGGCCACCTGAGTCTCAAGGGACGATGGCTCTAGGATGTCACACCCCCCCCCCGCAAACTATGAATCTGCTCCTTCACAGGGAGTGCAACACCACCCAGAACAGGATGAACACCCTCCATTCGGTCAGAAGAACTACCCACTAACAGCATTTCAGTCTTGTCTGGATTGAGCTTCAGTTTATTAGCCGTCATCCAATCCATTGTCACAGCCAGGCACTGATAGAGCACATCCACAGCCTTACCTGATGAAGACGAAAAGGAGAAGTAGAGCTGCTTGTCACCAGTATACTGATGGCAACACGCTCCAAAACTCTGGATGACCCCATTCAACAGTTTCATGTAGATGTTAAATAGCATGGAGGACAAAACTGACACCTCTGGAACCCCATTCTGCAGAATCCCCCAACTCAGACTGTCACCCCAGAAGTATAACATGGTGGATGGTATCAAAAGCCACCGAGAAATCAAGGAGAATCAACAGGCAGGAACACACTCCCCCTGTCTCTCTCCCAACGTAAGTCATTGTACAGGGTGACCAAGGCTGTTTCCAAGCCAGAACCCAGCCAGAACCCCGACCGAAATGGATCCAGATAATCGGTTTCATGCAAGAGTGTCTGGAGCTGATTGGCAATCACCTGCTCAAAGACCTTGCCCGGTTAAGGAACATTTGCCACCGGCTTAAAGTTGTTAAGTTCTTCCAGGGAGGGTTCCTAGGAGGATTTCTTCAGGAGTGGTCTCACTGCCACCTCTCACCTGTGCTCGACTTTAGGATGGGCTAGCAGCCAGCTGTTGAGTAAAGGAACTCCACTGCTACTGAGCAGAACTATCCAGGTAATGCAGGATGCATCATCTTGTCCCTGTGAGGAATGACACTGCCACAATGGATGCTCTAGACCAGGGGTCCCCAACCTTTTTGGACCCATGGGCACATTTGGGAATTTGAGAAACTGCTGTGGACACCATCACAAAATGCCTAATCAGTGGATTGATAGTCTGGTGTCTACCTGTCATGTCTATGGATCTTAGGCTGCGTCTTATTTAGCAGAAACTTTTTGTTTCATGTCTATTTACACTGCAACATCTTTTTAATAAGGGATTGTTGAATTCAACTAGCTGATGGTGCAATACAGCTAATGCTTCTTTTAAACATATGTTTTGGTAATGCCCAGTAGTTGCTTCTTTTTGGGAGGAGGCTATTACACAGATAAATTTTGTACTGGAACAGTATTTAATATTTACTGATGATGTACATGCTCTTTTAAATTTACCTGCTTCATGGAAATTAACAAATAGAAGGGGAAATGGATTCTCTGCACGCTTTTGACAGCTAAAAGACTTGATATTACAAAATTGGAAAGATAAACACTCACCTCCTATAATGCAATGGATTGAGCACCTTACAATACTTTTGATATATGAATGGGTGGCTTCTCATATTACCTAGATAGCCTTGGCCAGTAGTGGTGGTGGTGATGGTGCTGCTGCCACCAGTATGTAGAGCAAGGGAAGGGAAGGGAAGGGCAGGGCATCTTCCTCCTGACCTGCATTTATGTGACATGCAGAAGTGGTAGTGGTGAGGGGGTCTTACTTTTCCATTTATTATACAGTGTCAACATTCATATTTGTTAACCCCATCACTTGTTAAATGAAGATACATTTAACTTGTTAAATGAAGATACATTTGAAGAATTTTGAATTAACTTCTAAAAAGCAGAAATGTGAAAACTAAGTCAACATTATTATTTTTAGTAATGGTGAAGAAAAAAACGTCTGTCAACCCAGGAATGCAATAACACATCTAAGGAATGTATTATTTCCCTTCTCCATATCTAGATAATTTCATTCTGGCACATGGCTCAGTCCAATTAGTTTAGCACACTGAGTGCTGTTATTGTCCTCCCAAATGAACACAGCCTAACCAGGGGTAATGTGAGCAGCATTTGTCTTGCGGTCTACTCCGATGCGCAAGAAAGGAAACTCAGTCTCCCTGATCCACTCACTTTTAAAATTTGCTATATGATACTGTCCAGAAGTTCAACTGGTGACAGGTGTATGACATGGAGACTTACACATAAAACGGCAAAAGCAGGGTCCAGACCACATGGTTTAATTTCTTTTAAAATCATGAAAGTGTTTTATTACCTTTTTTTGGTTACAGGTACCTTTAAATCAAATGTCTAGCTTTTTCCACTAATGGTTAGGGGATGCTTTTTATGTTGTAAGGTAGAAGAGAAATTGAGGGGTGGGTTCTGAATAAATAATGCATTTGTTTTGAAACATAGGGACTATTAATGCTTTTCCTCAAGCAAATGGTAGTAAATTTGGATTATCATTTTAGTTGGTAGTTAATATTGTTGAGCAGCAGACACTGGCAGAGCGCTAGGGGCAGGCCACGCTGATTGAGGGGAACAAGGGATCGATGCTTAATGCCCAGAACCAAGGGATAACTGGGGGTGTGTGGCTCCTCCCCCCACCTTGCGTTTGCTGCTGTGTAATGCCAGGTCCATTTCCCAAAAAACATCTTTAATCCATGACTTGATCCTGGATCAGGGTGCGGACCTGGCATGTATTACGGAGACCTGGCTGGACGAGGCCACTGCTCCAACTCTGGTGGCCTTGTGTCTGACTGGTTTCTCGTATGCCCAGCAACCAAGGGTTGGGGGCGGGGAGGGGGAGTGGTTGTTATCCAGGGCTTTTTTTCTGGTGGAACTCACCGGAACTGAGTTCCAGCACCTTTTCTTCTATTAATTGCATTACAATTTAATCGCCATCTACTCCCGAGGAAATGTAATCCAAGAGTTCCGGTACCCTTTTCTCCAGAAAAAAAGCACTGCTGTTATCTACCGGGAGTCCTTGGTCCTTACCAGACTCCCTCTCCGGGAGACCAAGTTTATTGAGCGCATGTACTGGGTCCTAAGGGCAGTCTGGGGATTCTGCTCGTGTACCGTCCACCCCGCTGCACGACAGACTCCCTGGCTGAGGTGCTGGAGGTGGTCTCTGATGTGCGTGTGTTGTCCCCCAGGCTCTTGGTGCTGGGGGACTTCAACGTGCATTTGGGGGCTGCCCTCATGGGGGCACCTCGGGACTTCATGGAGACCATGGCTTCCTGGGAGCTGCACCCTGTATTAACTGGACCTACCCATGTAGCTGGTCAGGCACTAGACTTGTTCTTTGTTTCTGGAGAGGGGGGAAATGATCTGGAAATTGGGGGTATATTCACCCCCACCTTGTCATGGTAAGATCATTATCTGGTGGGGTTGGATTTCTCGGTGCCACAACCCCTCTGCAGGGCAGCAGGGGTGAGGGACCTATTAGGATGGTCCGCCCCAGGTGTCTTATGGATCCAGATGGATTCCTGAACGTGCCTGGGGAACTGGAGCACGCAAATGGTAGCTCAGTCGAGACCCTGGTGGATGACTGGAATGCTGCAATCACCAGGGCATTAGACTGAGTGGCCCCGAAGCGCCCTCTTCACCTGAACAGAGCTTGCATGGCACCATGGTTTACTCCATTGTTGCAAGCTCTGAAACGGGAGGTGAGAAGGCTAGAGCGCTGATGGTGTAAATCCCGCTCTGAAGACGATCGGACACAGGTTAGAGCTGCATCCTCAGCCTACCGGGTGGCGGTGAAGGCAGCAAAAAGAATTTCTATGCTGCCTCCATCGCGTCTGCAGCGTGCTGCCCCAGGAGGCTGTTCCAGGTGGTCCGGAGCCTGGTTGGTCCAGTTGCTCCGGATCCGTTGGAACAGTCTAAAGCCTCCTGTGAGACTTTAGCGAAGTACTTCGCAGATAAAATTGATCAGATTAGGAGTGGGATTTCGTACGTCGTGGACACAGGGAGTGAGCGGGAGGAGGCCAATGGCAGACCGGTTTTGTGGGATCGGTTCCAGCTTCTTCCTTCTGATGAAGTGGACAAGGTGCTTTCATCTGTGAGGCCGACCACCTGCTTGCTTGATCCTTGCCCACCCTGGCTCATCATGAGCTGCAGGGAGAGACTGGGTGAGGGGATCAAAGCGGTGGTGAATGCCTCCCTCGAAGAGGGAGTGATGCCATCAGCTCTCAAGGAGGCAGTAATAAGACCGCTTCTAAAGAAGTCCTCCTTGGATCCCCAAGATCTAAACAACTTTCGCCCAGTCTCCAATTTGCCATTTCTGGGCAAGGTGATCAAGCGGGTGGTGGGGGCTCAGTTGAAGGCACACTTGGATGAAGCCAATTATTTAGATCCATGCCAGTCGGGCTTCAGGCCTGGACATGGGACGGAAATAGCCTTGGATGCCTTGGTGGATGATATGAGGAGGGCTTTGGACAGGGGCGAATGCTCCTTTCTAGTCCTCCTCGATCTCTCAGTGGCTTTTGATACCGTTGACCACGACATCCTCCTGGACCATCTGGAGGGGTTGGGCATGGGAGGCACTGTATTGCAGTGGTTCCGGTCCTTCCTCTCTGGAAGGTACCAGAGGGTAGTTCTTGGGGAGGAGGCTTTGGACCCTCGGCCGCTCACTTGTGAGGTGCCACAGGGTTCCATCCTCTCCCCGATGTTATTTAACATCTACCTAAAGCCGCTGGGAGCTATCATCAGGAGGTTTGGGGTGCACTGTCATCAATATGCGATGACACGCAGCTCTACCTCTCCTTCAAATCCTCACCAAGGTTGGCTGTTGAGACCCTGTCCAAATGCCTGGAGTCAGTGGGTGGCTGGATGGGAAGGAACATGCTGAGGCTGAAACCCGACAAGACCGGGGTACTTCTGGTGGGAGACAAGGGGAGGTTAGGGGATGTTGACCTGGTACTGAATGGGGTACACATCTACCCCTGAAAGACCAGGTCCGCAGCTTGGGAGTCATTCTAGACTCCCAGCTGTCCATGGAGGCTCAAGTGTCAGCTGTGAACCGGGCAGCGCTGTATCAACTCAATCTGATACGGCAGCTGCGCCCCTACCTTCCTAATCATCTGGTCCCATCAGTGGTTCATGCCTTGGTCTCCTCTCGCGTAGACTACTGTAATGCGCTCTACGTGGGGTTACCCTGGAAGACGGTTCAGAAGCTACAGCTGGTACAGTATGCGGCGGCTCGCCTGGTTAAAGGCAGCCGCCGGCGGGATCACATCACGCCAGTGCTCAAGGAGCTGCACTGGCTACCAGTTGCTTGCCAAGCTGAATTCAAGGTGTTAGTTTTGACCTTTAAAACCCTATATGGCTCCAGTCCAGCTTATCTCAAGGAGCGCCTCCAGCAACATCAATTAGACCGCTCAACAAGGTCTGCCACGGACAGCCTTCTCCTTGTCCCATCAGCCAGAGCAGCCAGGCTGGTTGGGACTAGGAAGAGGGCCTTCTCTGTGGCGGCCCCCAAGTTATGGAACTCCCTCCCCAGTGACCTTTGCCATGCCCCCTCCCTGATGAACTTCCACCGGGCTTTAACAACATGGCTTTTCAGGCAGGAATATGGGGTGGGTTAGGATTTAAAAAACACACCCTTATATTGTTTTAATTGTGTTTTAATTGTGTTTTATTGAATTTTATCCTGATTGTACATCGCCCAGGGTGGCCAGGTGGCCGGCCAGATGGGTGATTTAAAAATATAATAAATAAATAAATAAATTATATGATCAACCAATCCCATGTCATCTTGATTCCCATGGACAGGCATTTTGTGTGATAAGATACTATCCTAGAAGATTTTTTGGTGATAGGTGCAGTGGCATCATTACACAGGAGCCATTGCACATTTTAGATAATGAAGCAAAATGTGATAGTGTAACTATCACATGCAAACAAGACAGTGTAGATGGCAAAAAGCCATTAAAACTAAATTTGTGTAGAGAGTATTTAGCCTTGCATCAATTGTTCTAAATAAGACACCTTATTTCCACATTCTTTCCTGAAAGCTGACTACAAACTTAGGGCTGGAAGAGTCTTCTGTTAAGCAAGACTTCACCTGAAGCCCCCCGCAAGTACTTCGAATGCACATGATTTAGAAGTGATGGTCATAATGACAAAAATGCCCAACCACAGATCACTATATGAACCATATAGCGTCCAGTGTCCTGTTTGAACACTTTTCAAAATTCTGAATCCCATATTTATTAGATTCATAAAATCTGTAGGAGTTCAGCTTTCAAGAATTGATCAGTTCATTACTGAGAACAGTTCATGTAAGGAAGGGAAGACCATCCAATTATCTTTGGGCAGGTCTGTTCTGCCATTTTATAAAGCAATTGCTTTCTCAGTAATGCCAACAATTTGTGAGCAGATTAAAAAAAAATATTCCAAAGCCCAAGGCAAAGAGAATAAATCAAATGGGCTTTTGGCAGCTGTGAGGAAGGGGAGGATTAGGAAGTCATATTGAAATGAAAAGGGCAAAGTGTACATAATATTGTCAGTTCCTGGGATAGGGGGAGGAAGGGTTACAATGGTAGTTCTGTTGCTCTCTCCTTTATGACTACTAGAAAAGAAGTTTGAAAGTCATGAGACCAAAACAAAGGACATTGAAGAGAATTAGGCACTTCTGGCTTGCAGTAAATGATCAGCTACTAAAACAAAGCTATTTACTAGTAGCCATGGCTACATCTAAAACAAACTGCATAACTAAATGTCAGACTAATTGTTTACATGGAAAATGATGCTTTCCTTTGAATCCAAAATGAAGGAAGTTCCATGCAGATTACATCACTAGTGTAGTACTCTGACTGGCCAAAGGCGTACACACATACAAACATCTTTATAACTTGTTCTCCTTTCAGATTCCCCCCTGCCCCCTTTTAACTCTTATTTAGCTTAGTTTTAAGGAACTATATTCATTGAAGCTCTTCCAGACATATTGAGCATGACTGGGCCAATTTCCACCTCATTACAGTAATGCAATTCCTCTGACTTGAGGGAGTTGCTCTTCTGCACTCACAGTGGGGTAACAGAAGTGAGAGTTCTCTTGTCTGGAAGTATTATGGGGCCTCAACAGTGATGTGGTTTCACAGAATTTAGCCTGAAGAAATCCAAGAAACAAAAGCATCTGTTTATGGCTGGAGCACTGCCTTGAAAAGAACAAAACCTGCTCAGCTGAGTCCTTCCTCTCCCTAATAAACCCTCTATGTAATGATAAGAGGCAATGGACTATCCTCCAGGATCCTCCCCAGAGATGCTATCAGAAATTTACAGGTCAAACACTGGACAGACCTAATAGTCCAAACTGAGGAATGCTTTACAAACGGGCATTAAAAAATGTCTGTTCTGCCTTGCCCTAATCAGTATTTTTGTTCTGCTGGTTCTTTGAGACTCTGAGCTGCCTTAGCGGCTGTGTTCAGTTGTAATGCTAAGCCAGGATTTTGGGTTATGTGTATGAGACTATCCAAGCCTGAACAAAACTTTGAGCTTATGTGCTCCCCGTCCATACAGCTGGAAGGAGGAATAAACCACAGCATTTAGTTTCAATTTCTGCAATTCCTGGCTTATGTACAAACCAGGAATTGTGGTTTTAAACAAACTAGTTTGTTAAATCAGCCAGCAAAACAATCCAGGGATTATTGCTTTCTTTATTCTTTCTTTCTTTCTTTTTGCAATTTACACAGTTTGTTTTAAACCACAATTCTTTGTATGTAACAACATGTCAGGAATCAGGGAACGTGAAACTAAATACTGGTTTATTCTTCCTCCTGGTTGTGAGGGAGGAGGAGACAGGAAGGGGGAGTGCCCAAGCCCAAGGTTTCACTCAGCTATTTTCTATTCGTGCACATAACACAAAATCCTGGCTGGGTGAGGCCTACGTCTCTAAGCTGCTATCTTGTAATTTTTGTATTAATTTTTAAATTATGTTTTGGTAATTAATGTATTTTAATGTATCCTATTTTGGTTGTGTACACCAAGGGTTGGCAGAAGGTAGATCTCCAGCTGTTTTGAACTTCAACTCCCATAAGCCCCTGCCAGCATGGCCAATGGTCAGGAATGCTGGGAGTTGAAGTCCAAAACATCTGGAGATCTACCTTCTGTCTACCCCAGGTGTACACCATCTTGTGAGGGCTATACCAGTGTGGCATAGTGGTGAGAGTATTGGACTGGGACTCGGGAAATCCGGGTTCTAGTCCCCGCTCGGCCATGAAACTCACTGGGTGACTTTGGGCCAGTCACTGACTCTCAGCATAACCTACCTCACAGGGTTGTTGTGAGGATAAAATGGAGAGGAGGAGGAATATGTAAGCTGCCTTGGGTTCCTTGCAGGAAAAAAGGCAGGGTATAAATATAATAAATAAATAAATAAATAAATACCTTAAAAAGGGGCCTAAGAATACCATACATAAATAAATAATGTTTTACCCACCATGAGGGTGCTTCCAGGTTTTTCCAGCACCATTGCCCTGCCTCATTTGCAGAATTCTACAGGAGTAGACGAAGGGCTTCTAGTGCTAACCATCCAAAAAGCAATGGGCAGCAATTCCATCTCTTTTTCCTTATCAGACTTTCTACAGTAAGGAAACAGACAGAACAAGTGGCTGGAAAACACTGGAGGGCTACAAGTGAAAGATGTGGCCTGGATCTCCCATAAAATTCTGTGAATATGGTAGAGCAATGGCACCAAAAAGCTTTGTCTGAAAACACCCATCGTCTTCCACTCATAAACTTCCCATGCTTTCCTACCATTTCCCCATCATTTTACTAACTGCAGAAAAACCACACAATGCCTTCTGATAGGTAGTGCTAGCAGCCTTCCATCTGGAAATACACAGAGATAATCTCCATGAAGGAAATAAAGCATACAATGTATTTTGTTAAATGTGGCATGGATGTTTATTTTGTCACAAGAACATGGATTCTGAAGCTGATGCAGACGCTGACTTCTAACCCATGTTTTTGCACCTAAATAAATACTCAAAGAACATGTAGCAAGTGAAACAGTTTGATGTCTACACTGAGATTACCTTTGTGTAAGAAAAAAACATGTATGAAGTAGGCATTACTGTTTTCTTAAAATAATAATGGTTTCTTTAAATGCTCCCAACAAAAAAGCTAAGTAGTATTGCGTATGACCTATATGCACTGCTGAGGAACATGGAAAGCTGCAGGAAAACGGCTGGTGAAGTTTTAACAGTGAGGACAATTCTTTAACACTCCTCTACATTTAAGGGCTATCAGATGCCGGGAACTTATACAATTTCTGCTCTGTATTACGTTAAAACATTCTCTGGGAAAAAATTATTGAAGTGTATGTTCCAAAACAATCTGTCTGCTGGCTGCTACGCTCATATTGGACATCTTTTAGTCTAGAATACAGGAACACAGATGGCTTTTTTCATCATAGGCACTTGATTGGAAAATATGAAATGTTTTAAATGATGTCCAAATACGTATTCTCCCTTGGTCCTCAAGCTTCTGTGACAGAACAAAAGAACTTAAAATGCTCACCAAGAGAGTTCTGTAACGTGTAGGATCTTAGGTAGTTGTTGCAACCCTGAAAGTTACTACTCATGAACAGTAAGAAGGGGCTGGCTTTACTCTATGAGAAACGTTCAGAATTTAGCATAGAAGGTGGCAGAAAAAATGGAATACCAGCCACTAGTATAAAAACTACTCTGTTGTGAGAAGTGCTTTTGTCCACCACTTGGTCTGATTTATGGAAAGCTTGCTGGCAAACAGGCAGACATCTGTTTTTCTCCAACATTTCAAAGCCAGAAATGCTGGAGAATAAAGCTGTTTTCATCGAGCCTCACGCAGGCACAGAACACAAAAAAGAAAATCACACTTCCATGAATGATATTGAATGGGTTTAATGCTGGCTTGTGCCGAAGACAGTTATCAGGGTTTGAACAGAGCCCTTAATTCTACAGTCATCAGACAACTAACCTATAGACTTCAGTATAGTTGACTCAAAGAAGTTGCCACTCACCTTAACGGATCATAGTGACCCAGTTAATTAGCGCAACACAAGATTCCTATGCTGTGGCTGTAAAGCACGGCAGCTTATAATATGGGGAAACATTTTAAACACTCAGATTTTCCAGCCATTACTTGTGTTACTGAAGATGCAGATTCTGTGAGGTGATCACAGGTTATTACAGGTTATCCTGTAGAGGCTGAAAGAATTTTAGCTTACACTAGAAATAAATGAACCTCACACAGAGGTTTTAGACAAGCAGTTTTATCCTATACACATTTGCTCATGGGAAACCTGCAACGAAGCTAATTGGACTTACTCCCAAGTAAGTGTGCATAAGACTGTCACCTTTGGACCCATAAACATGTACAGGATTGTGGTATTAGAATCATAAATGAAACTTGCTGAGCTCAAGGAAGCTCACTGAGTCCAACATCCTGATGTGATAACCCATGGTCTGTTGTGGGGTTATCTGAGGGTTGTTTAACTCTCAAACAAGCTCTGCCGCCTGGGTTCGGATAACATGACAAACCATGGCAGCCCCCTACTGGGGGCTGAATATTCAAAATGGCTACTGGCATGCACCACAACCCACCGTGATTTAAATAAGCCACAGTGGGCTGTGGCGATTGTGCAAACTGGTCCACTGGGTTGATTTCATGGTTTTTACTCGCCAGTGGGGGCATTGCCTGTGCAGAGTTCTGCTCAGGATGCTCTGGCTGGCAGTAAGAGGGGAAGACAATTTTTGCTGATTCCTCCCACTGCAGTTCCCAGCACCATCTCCCATGCTGTTCCAGATTGTCCCCCAACCTGCTGGAGCTGATTTTGGAGGGTGGGGCACAGGAGATTGCAGGAGGAGGGGGAATCCATGAATATTGACTCCTCCCCCATTCTGCCAGCAGAAATGCTCTACTGGATCAGAAGCATTTTGAAGATGGAAGGAGCCCTTCTGTTTGCTGGAGGTAGATTCCAGATCCAAGCCATTGAGCTGCAACAAAAGATCTTCAGCCAGCAGAAATGCAATCTTTTGCTCTTAATTAAAAATATAAACAATCTTACAAAGAAATATTTCCATTTCAACTGTTACTGTGATGTAAGACACCCATCAAAGAAAAGGAACAAAGTATCCACCTTCTGCTTATTTCTTCATTCTCTCTGACTTCCTTTATTTATTTATTTATTATATTTTTGAATTGCTCATCTGGCCAGTCATCTGGCCACTCTGAGCGATGTACAGTCCAATAAAATAGAAGGGGGGGGGGGAACACAGAGTGTAAAACACAATTAAAAACAGTACAAAACTTAAAAATTCTAACCCACCCCATATTCCTGCCTGAAAAGCCACGTTTTTAATGCACGGTGGAAGTTCATCAGGGAGGGGTCATAGCAAAGGTCACTGGGGAGGGAGTTCCATAACTTGGGGACTGCCACAGAGAAGGCCCTCCTCCTAGTCCCCACGAGCCTGGTTTCCCTGGCTAATGGGACAGGGAGAAGGCCATCCATGGCAGTTCTTGTTGAGCGCCCTACTTGATGTTGCCAGAGGCGCTCCTTGAGATAAACTGCACTGGAGCCATACAGGGTTTTAAAGGTCAACGCCAACACCTTGAATTCAGCTCGGCAAACAACTGGTAGCCAGTGCAACTCTTTGAGCACTGGAGTGATGTGATCCTGCCGGCGGTTGCCTTTACTAATATGTCACAAACTAACAATATGTAGTGTACCTTGAAAGCCTCATTATCACCTTATTCACTTGCCAGAGCAAGGAAGTTCCAGCAATTACCCTAGTGCTCTAGCAGATGACATCATCGCTTCCGCTCTGAAAAAAGGCCCAGAGCTGCTCTCCCGTGTGTTCCCCACTCAACTACACCACCACAAATGATAGAATTCAGTCAGCCTTCACAGTCTTACTTTGCATTGCCCAACAGTATTAATTCATATTCACATCTCCAAAAGGCCTCTCCACCTCTGTTTACTTCTATAACTCGCTGATATCTCCCTACCATATGGCTGTTGTCATATTTTCCTCAATTTAGTTCCAGAAATTCAGGCTGTGTGTCAATCTAGCCTTTTTCTTAGCTCTGTGTATGTTTCTTGACTTCTGCAGCATAATGAACAAGAGTACAGAAAACAGTACCTCTCAGAGGTCCCTAGTGGCATGCACCACTAGGAGGAACCATTGCAGGAAAAAAACAACACTGTGCCTCCTCAAAGTTGAATACAGGCAGTCTCCGAGTTAAGAATGTCTGACTTACAGACAACCCACACTTAAGAACGGACTTTTGGGTTCCCCGGCGCCACGTTGTTTACGTAGAGTACATAGTGTAGTATACCACGCAATGTGCGTAATTTATGCAATTTGCATAAATGCCAATTTTAACGTATAGAACCTTATGCTGGCTCAGCTTGTCTGAGCGTGGAAAGCTAAGCAGGGTCAGGCCTGGTTATTACTTGGATGGGAGACCCCTCCTCTAGTTTCCTGCACTGAGCAGGGGGTTGGACTCGATGGCCTTGTAGGCCCCTTCTGACTCTATGATCTATGAAATCTATGAAACGCTATGCTGTTCCGACTTACCTACAAATTCGACTTAAAGACATTCTTAAGAATGGAACTAGTTCGTAACCTGGGGACTGCCTGTATAATCATGCTCAGTAGGGATGAAATATTGTATGATTATAGCCCCCTCCAATGAACACATACTAACGCCTTTCTTTCAGAGGATTGTAACTTGGCTGACCCTGGGCAAAAGCCAGCATCCCTGTTGTAAAAGAGACATGCTGACCCCTTCACATTACAAATCTATAATCCAAAGCATGGAGCCAATAAAGAAACTTGGGGAAAACCAAATATTTTCTCATATCCCCCATTTTCAGCAGTGACTGAGATAAGCCCCAAGATTTCAGCATGAACTTGGAAGTTATGAACAGCTAAAAATAGGGATTTCTAATGGAAATGTCTTGGAACACCTTTAAAAAGTGTCTGCTTCAACTCCAGCTATAAAATGTATGACCACAGTGAAGATTTCTGTTACTGGGGTAACAACTAGCTGAATCCTTTCTGTTTAATTAGTTGTTCTCAGTATCACATCACACAAGCAACTCTGCTTAAACAGCCTGCTTCAGGAATGCATTTAATCTTCACAAATGTCCAGTCCTGGATTCAGTTTAACAACATTTTTATAGTCTTGTAAATGCTGGTCATTTAGTGGGCACTGAAACACACGCACAGACGCATACAAAAAACCCAATGGCATACATTGTCTTACTGGTAGGAGATTAGAGCTTTCCAGCTGAGCAAGGAGCAACAGTTGCTTGTGAGCCTGTCAAAACTGCATGCTAGAGCCAGCCTTAGATGAAAATCTAATGGGAGACTGGAGCTACAGGAGCATTTTCAAAGGCCACTGTGGCCAGCCTAAACAGAGCTATTATGTAAAAAAGAAAAAAAGGGGGGGGAGAAATGGAGAGGAGAAGGACAGGAGAGTGCCAAGTCAGGCCACAACAGATGATGCTACCAAAAGGTTATTACGATGACATAATAAAAGCTCACACAGTTTGGGTAGAATTCTTCTTCAGGAGCAACTCGCTTTAATTCAATTCTATCATGTCTCCTAAACTGA
Source organism: Shinisaurus crocodilurus (assembly GCA_021292165.1). Lineage (NCBI taxonomy): Eukaryota > Metazoa > Chordata > Lepidosauria > Squamata > Shinisauridae > Shinisaurus > Shinisaurus crocodilurus. The sequence continues at coordinate 106,480 of JAHFWL010001192.1, read as the reverse complement.
TGTATGAAAGAAAACTTCTTCTTGCCCCAAAGGCTAGAGTTTCTGGATTCAACTATGCTCAAGGATCCTGTTTTGGCATTCAGCTCAAATATTTCTCCCTGAGTTATTTAAAATTTTAATCTAAAAATATTTTTAATAATTCCTATAATGCACTTGAGAACTGCTCTTATACAAACTAGTACTTGTGGGCCAAGCAACAAGTTATGCTGGAACTTTGTGTTTGGAGCTCCCAACAAAATTTTCGTTTTTTAAAAAAAACCAGTGGCAGGGTCCTGGTTTGGATCAAGGCTATGGCATGGGGACAGGGAGATCTAACCATTTGTCCTGCTGTTGCACCATGATCCAGATCTCCCCCCTGGAGCTGCTATTAGCTGCAGAGGGGGAAACTTGCAGGTTTAAATAAAGACTGGCCCAGAGGATTTCACCTGGGAATATAAATGTGCGAAGAAGCTTTCTTTCAATGATCTCTCTCTCTCTCTCTCTCTCTCTCTCTTTTTGTTGTTGTTGTTGCAAGAATCATGTTCAAACAGTTCAAGCTAAAAGACAAAATCATACAAAACCCCCTCTAAACATCAAGTGAAATCAGTTTCCATATCTCACATGGACAGCTCAAGGTAAGTACTTGGTCCTGTCAACATGGCAAAACACAAAGCTGGCGCATCAATGATAGTTTTGAACAGAAATTGCCAATCTAGGATAATGGCTACTATATCAGTTTGCATGTCCTGATTTGTTTAGTCTGGTTTAGAGACATATTTATACTACCTCTCATGTTCCAAAGTGAACTTCTGAATTAGGAAATGAGCAACTCTTGTGCACACTCTTTCCTCTTTGCCATGCATATCATAGAAAACACGATACAGCACAGTTAAGTTGGATACTTCAGCCAACTGGCAATTACAGGAAGCAGGAATCACGTACACATAACTCAGGAATATGAATGGAAGCTCATGAGCAAACACTGAAAATGGAGTCAGCGACAACGTAGTAAACTATTATTTCAGTCCCATGCTCATTAAAAATTATAGATTTAATCCATGGGGGCTTGCTGTCATGAAAGAAGTCTCACAGATAACAGCCTCAGAGAGAGAAAGCCAATGTATGTGTGTTACCGTCTTCATCAACTCCCAGACATAGGGTCTTCTTTGTCCCTTTTAATCTTCTGGGTTTTTTCTATTGCAAGTGGATGGTTGAGATGAAATTGTCCAGGATTTCTTTTTCTTTCATTACATACACTGGCTACAATCCAAAGGCCACTTACTCTGGGACAGAATTTGAATAGTTCCATAGACTTTAATAGAATTAATTTCAGGAAAAGGAATTTCAGCAAAATTAGTCATGAGGACTTTTATGGAGAGCAAACAGTGAATCGCAGGCAACTGTATCTACAACCTTGACTTGTCTTTGCAATTTTAACTATTTCAGGCAGTTCAGGCCACATCATTACCATGGTGTGTAGTCTGTAGCGTCTTACTCCTGTGTTTCCACTTTCTTCACAGTATAATGCAATTCCATGTACTGCAGCAGGAATGTTGTACAATTATCCTGAGAATTATCCCGAGAAGTGCAATTTATGTGAACTAGAAAGCTTCAGTTGTTGTGCAATATAGTGGAGGAAACTAAAGGTATCTTCCACTGTATTTTCTGTGCCTTTTACTGGAAGTAACATATGAGTAATTTTTACTCTAAGTCTGCCTGTTGCATTTTAACCATGGAGCACCCCATGGAAACAGATGTTTATTCAGCTGTGTAGACCCAGAAGACATATACTGTGTAATTACAACAAGCTATGGAAATCCCGACAGAATGGGATGCCATCAGCCCTGCTGCAAGAGCAAGATACTTGAGAAGAGGATACCATGAAGGCATGCCCTAACTGTGTAAGAGAGGTGTGCCCTGTAGAATCATGCCTAAGCATGAGTGAACATTTGCTAAATACATATCAATCAATATCGCTAGAGTTGACTTAATTAAGTTTACTGAACAAGCTACAATGGTATGAACACTTGAGCATCAGAATAGCTACATTTACACTGCAGACTAAGCCAATTATAACAACATTGATTTTTCATGCAAGAACCGTCTAGACAGGTCCCAAATGAAAGAGGAATATTTATGGGAATGACAGAGGTATGTCAAGAGAGATTGATTTACTTTCTGGCTTCTTGTTACGTGTTGATAAAAAGTAGACATTTGCATCAAAACCCAAAGGCATCAAACTGCCATAGTTCAGAGAGAGCATTTATTTTCTATCCCATGGTTATGCTCCTTTATACACCCGTAGATTTTTTTTAAAAAAAAACATCTCCAGGCCAGGCCAGTGGGATACACAGTCGAAACAAGTCTGACAAAGAGGCTCTTAAGCAATGCCACCCAGGAGTACTGGTCTCTGGCAGTCTCCAATGTGGTGACTGAGGCTGGATGAGGAGGTGGGCTTGACTAGCTAATTTTGCACCTTTGCCAAACTATTCTGGCCAAGCCCACAGACATAGAAACACTTGGGTAAGGAAGGCTCTGTGTGTGTGTGTGTGTGTGTGTGTGAGAGAGAGAGAGAGAGAGAGAGAGAGAGAGATGGGGTGGGGTGGGACGGGACGGGACGGGACGGGACTGGATCAAAGGTCTGGCTTAACTTTATCAAACCACACAAAATGATCTTCATCAGGCACCGGAGTCAAGAAGAAACTAAACTTTTAAACATGTTATTTTGACGGCCTGATAACAAACTTTGCACAATTCCAAAGCTTGCTTTGCTTCTTTCAAGCAACTCAAGTTGATCTGTGTGTATTCCACAGCAATAAGCCAACAGGCCAAAATGGCACCAAAAGCCCCTTAGAGTGGGGGTGAGGAATGGGGAAGCAGATACTTACAAATCAGTATCAAAAAACCTTTAATATAAAAATACAAAGTTTATATTATAGAGATGTCAACACCTCTAAATCTATATATTTGAATCTCAAAGAAGATAGAGGTGTTGGAAGAAAACCTAGAGTTGGAAGGGGCCAAAGGCCATGTAGTCTAGCATCTTGCCTCTAATTCTGTGGGAAGTCTGGAAATACCGGCAGAGATGCTTACAAAAAGGATATATTATCACGTAGGATAACTTGTAGTAACACTACACTGTAGTTGGTGCAGAGAACAGCACACAGTAAATCTGCAAAATGCCCCATGCAGATACTCTATGTCTGTTTGACACTTTGGGACCAGTGTTATTCTCACGAGGCCTAGCAAGCAGGCCTACTAGGCCTTTTTGCAATGGCCTTTGGAAAAAAGCGGATATAGACCCCAAGAAATGTTGATTTATTAGTTTTATGTACAGTTAGAGACACTTCTACTAAGCAGACTATTATGAATGTGTTCCTTGCAATCCCGCTAGTTTCTACAAGGCAGGGATTAAATTTGAAATAAGAACTGCTGTTCACTGAATATCCCCCCCCCCTTGGTGAAATGTTTATCTGTGAGTGTAGGATTAGTCATTTTCATATGGATGAGACATGTAAACCCTTATCCTGGCCCATGAAAGCAGTCAGATTAAGAAAATTAAAAGGCAAACTCTGATTTCTCTTATGCCAGCTAAACACACACAAAATTAATGGCTACAAATTTGCTCCACTATTTCTACTATCTTGAGATAACATTTATCCCACATCTCATGGAGGAGTGAATTCTACAGTGTGATTTATTTAAAATTAAAGGTCAGTGTTTTTGTGAAATTACCAGTTAGGAAATTACATTATAAATAGGTAAAGTTTGTTGCCTGTAACTCCACTGATGAAGTTGCTATAGCTATTATGGTTTCTATAGTACCCACCCTGCCCCCAGCACAACATACAAAATGATCTGTCCAAATTTCTAACAATTTTCCAACATATGTACTTGCTTATTTACAAATGGAGGGTTTTGATACATGCATGTCTGTCTTAATGAAAGTTGACTTGCTAAGAATAGGCATTTAAACTCCAAGTATATAATCTATATTATGAGATTATATATATAATCCATAATTATAAATGTATAAAATGAATTGTACAAATAACAATACAATTGGCTTTTGTATTGTTATTTTAAACTGTGTTTTTAAATTTGGCTTTTAATTTTTTAAACTGTTTTGTATGTTTTAATGTTGTTTTTATGTAGAGAGTGTTGTGAACCGCCCAGAGAGCTTCGGCTATGGGGCGGTATATAAATGAAATAAATGAAATAAATGAATGAATGAATTGTCAGCTTTATGTATTTTGTATACATTCTGCAGTGAATGTCCAAAATGCAAAAAGTGCCACAACAACCCCAAGATTGCTGGCTGGTGAATATTCAAAATTATTGAGTCACACTAGTAAATACAAATAATCACTGAATGCTGACAATCCCAGACAAATGTGAATGTCTGAAAAATCAGATATATATACTATTGAACGTTGACGCTCACTGCCTAAGTGCCATTGTCAGAATTCATTAGGGTATGTTCAATAAGTGGGGAAATAGAAATCTATTCCCAAGCAATTATCAGGGATTTTCAAGCATTCACATGTGAATGTCAAAAATCACTGATTTTTAGACATTGACTGTCACACACACACACACACACACACACACACACAAACACACACACAGTCAGCCTGGGGATCAGATGATCTAGCTATCTGTGTCTCAGTCAATTATCACTCTTCTCAATTGATCTTTATTTAAGATGATATTGATGCAGTAAGGCCCTCTGGAAAACATAGTCCCAGCACAATAGCTCTGGATGCTATGAACTGCCCCAGATATTTCATTATGTTCCCATGGACACTGTGGAATCTGACCCTTAACTACAAATTAGAAATAGTTTCTCAATCTGTGAGATATGTTGTCAAAAGCAAAACAAACAGACTCAGGCGTGGGTCATGACCACATGTAGGCATCAGGGTGCATTTACAGAAAGGAATAGCCAGGGTGGTCCTCAGATAGCAAATGTTGAGTAGCTCTGACTTGTGAAACTGCAGGATTAAGTAATGCAATGCTGTAGAGCTTTAACATCCCCAATAAACATCTTTGTACCTGCAAGATCTTCTTTTGAAGATACCAGTCGTGGAGAACTGTTTCCTGGTTCAATTCTTAAGGATAATCTGGAAAATAGAAATTGTGACATGTCAGGAATTAAACAGCTTAACTGAAGGCAAAGGGATACGCTTGATAGTTTACGTTATCAGTTGAAAGCAGGAAATCTAGCTTAGCCTAGACAGGGTTTTTTTTTCATTCTTTGGATTCAACTTGATGTGTACTGGAGGCATTAAACCCTTGCCACGTGAAGCTCAACAGAGTTTTCATACTGTCAGAGAACATATGACAGGGAGATACTCCTTTCCTGAGGAGACATTTACACAGCCATTAATACTAGGTAAGGCATGAATGGGAAACAACCCTTCCCGTGTGTCAGGAAGCCTTGCCTATGATGTAGAGATCAGCAAGCGGTGAACTATGGGCCAAATCTGGCCTCCAAAGAGTGATGACTGGCCCCAGGCAAAAGGGGTGTGAAGTACCGGTACGTGAATGCTGGAGTAATGGGATTTGCCAGCAGGCCATGGTGGGGTGGCGGCGGCGGCCCACCCTTTCCCACTCCTGTCTCAAATAGACCTCTAACGTGTAGTGACTAACTCTAACTGGAGGGAACCTATTGCGCAAATGCTTCTAGCCCCACAGAAGATGGCAGCAGCAGACAACTGGCTTTTCGCAGTTACCCTTTTTTTTTTGTTCTACTACGCTTCTTTCAAGAACAAGGCTTCATCTTTTGTATTTCTTTGTCATTACCCACCCCAAAACCTTGGGATCAAGTAGGAATATTAACTGAAATGAACAACAAAAATGTTTTGTACATCAGAGAAAGCTGTATATCTTGATGACTCATACATAGATGTGGAAAAGAGGTTTGTCCTGGAGGGTGTGAGGGCTGCATGTGGTTTGCCAAACAAACAAGAGGCTTGAGATTTGCAGTCAGAGAGTCTCTGGCTTGCACATTCCTGACAAAAGTCTCTACCCCACTGGATTAAGATGCCTGGTTTATAGCCCTCCAGAAGTGGGCTGTAAATCGGCATGCTCAGATGAAAGTTATTTTAACCATGGGGATGGCAAGAGGTGAGGTACTGTGCAGGCAGCAAAAGATGAGAAGGGAAACACAAAAGACAAAGAATGCATTGTTACAGCCGGCTCAGATTCCAGAGTCCTAGCCCAGAGTGCTACATTATTAAAACATTGCCCAGCCCCAAAGCATGAGCTCTGCATGCATGTCCACTGAGGCGACATCTATGAAAATGCATGTTTCCTTACAACGAGCAGTAAATAATTGTAACAGCCTGAAACAGAGCCATACCCATGGACACTCTCACCAGGCCCTTGAGCGTGCTCTATTACCGTACTTCTCGGTTCAAAGGGGCTTATTCCCAGGTAAGTGTAAGTGTATCCTTAAGGCTGCAATCCTATGCACACTTACTTGTGAGTAAGCACCATTGAACACAGTGGGACTTACTTCTAAGTAAACATGCACAGGATTGTGCTGTAAGGCAACCTTTTTTCTTTGTAGGCAGCCAAGCTGAATTAGTTTCTCCCAAGCAGAGAAAAATCCAGGGAGCTATTTTGTTTTGTGCTTGAGCACTGATTCCAATAAATCTGATTCCAATGCAGAAACATGCTCATTAAACTTTGAGCATGCACTCGTAGTTGTAGTCACACTCCAGAGGAGGAATGATAACAGTACTGGAAATTTTCAAATTCCTAGGACTCAGTGTCGATTTGTAAGAGCCCAGGGAGCCCCAAGAAAACCTTGCAAAAAATGTTAGTATTTTTCGTTGGTACCAAAATAAGTAGTTTAGGTCTCCCTTGTCACTGTGACTCTTGGATTTTATAGCGCAAAGTTATTATGACCCTTCTTTTCACATATGAAGCGTGTTTTAAAATTGCACTCCCCGTTTTAAGATCTCCTTTGACTTGGCAAGCATTCAGCTTCCAGCTCTTGTTGCTTACCTGTGCTGCTGTTTTGCAGTTTTATCTTCCTCCAGCAGTCATGTCTAACCCACCCTGCACTTGATTTCTCATTCAATAGCAGCACATGCTGCAGCAAGAGCAGTGGAGCAGGTGCCCAGGAGACAGTGTCATGACACAAACTTAATATAACCTGAACTGTAGCCTGCCAACAACCCTTAAATGTAAACTAACTCTGCTCGTACGCCTGGTCTCTGCCATAGAAGAGAATGTTGTTGGCCTACACTCATGTGGCATGCTGCTGTGGTGCAGAGCTTCTGCATCCTGTCCAGAATGTTGTCGGTTTTAGCACTGAAGAGGCCTACTCCACTAAATGGTAGATCTTTGATGTGGGATTGAGCATCTTGGGTTAGCCCTGCTGAGCACAGCTAGGCACGTTGGCAAAAGCTGACAGCACAAGCCATAGCCTTTGAATTATAATCTGCCATATGTTGGGAGGTATTGATTTATTGTTTAAACAGGCAACTGGCCTCATGTTGGAAGATTTGTGCCAGCTCTCTCTTATCATCTGACAGATGATCGAAAAAGACAATGCTCCCCCCCCCCCCCCAGGAAATGTTGATTCTGAGATATGCACGCTTGGTAATTTGCTGTGTGGAGAAAGAGGGCTGCAGTGGAATCATTTTCTTCCCATATTGTCCAACTTTCTGCCCTTGGGGTTTCTGGGGGCAGGGTGGGGTGTTTGCCATAACTTCCCCTGAGCAGCCTCCATGATCATGAAATTCAGGTCCAGATGATTAAAGAGGAAATCTCAATCTTCTTACTGCACCCACCTTATATCAATTTTGCAACCATCTAAATGTAGGTGTCGTGGAAGAAGGCTTGTCCCATGACTCCCTGGGGACCTGGAGGAAAGCAGGTAACATGGGGATGGCAATAGGAGCAGTACTTTCTGCATGAACCAACTGAAATACTGGGTCCTCCATAGGTGGCAAGGGCTGCTTGATTTCCAGGCAAAAAGGCTTAGGTCATATGGCACAGCTGCTTGGTGTAAGCTCTTGTTTCCTCTGTGGGTGAAAGAGGAGTCTGGTCTCCAACACTGATGTCAGGTAAAGAGTTAGAAGTGGTATCTGAAGAGAGGGATTCTGAATCCGACAAATAATTGTCAGCACCTGATGAAGGCAATCTCTGTGTTGGGAAACTTAGTCAAGGCTAAGGTAGAGGATACCAGCAGTGCAGCAGGTGACATAGGAGGCCTCAGTACTGAGGATATAGATGTTACCAATGTTGATACTGAAGACACCAGGGCATAGGTCATGGCAGGTGTGACAAAATGGTCAAACTGATGCAGTCAGCAATGATGAAGTAGCTGAAAAGGGAGGTGGAAAAGGAGATTGGAGCCTGTGTTAGTGAAGCTATAACCATGGCAGGAGTCACTTCCCTGGCTATAGTAGATGGTATCAAGGAAAAGTGTCAGGAGACCATAGCTGTCACCAGATAATGCTGCTGAGGCTCTCTGTGGCCTGAAAAAGGAGATCTACTCCTGTGATGATAGCAGCGAGCATTCCCATCCCTGATGAAAATGAGACCCATAAGGCCAGGGATCGTACCTCGGAGTGTATACAGGAATCCCATGGTGATCCACAGTCCTGATGGTATGACGGGGACCAGGATAATTGATACTGATGGGGCTCCCTGTGGATGGGGACCTAGGGAGCTAGGTATGCAGCCATGACCCAGGCCTGGGAGAAGACCTCCATTTCAGGGAGGAGTGACTGAAGTGTGGTGAGTAGCAGCACCTTAGAGAGGCCAGACCCTGGTTCTAAGAACAAGAATCAGAATAACAGAGCAAACAACTGCTCTTTCTTGGAGGAGTATAGTCCCTGATCTTCCCTTCAAATGTTGACCCACCTGAGACCTTTCATGATGCCTGTTCAGGACCAGGTGCTTCTCCAGGACTGGCTGGGAGGGGGGAATGCATCCTGAGCAACTGGCATAGGTTGGGTTGGTAAGGTCTCAAGTGGAGGTTCTTGAGATGTAATTTTATCCTCCTCCTCCTCCTCCTCCTCCTCCTCCTCCTCCTCCTCCTCCTCCTCCTCCTCCTCCAGCTGATGTCAGCCCTGAAGCTATTGGTAATGAGGTTGTAACAGGCATGCCTGATGTTGAGGGCAGGTTGACTCCTATGGAGGGCAATGTCATGGCCAGGCCAGAGAAGACAACCATCACACCAGTGACTTCTTGGTCCAATGACATAGTCTCTGCCATCAATAACATGGACCGAACCCAGGTGAAGCAAAGTAGCAAAGTTTGTGGGATTTTGGATACTCTGTCCTCAGTAACTGCTGCCCAAAGCAGGTTCAACACACCTTCCTGGTGAAACACTGGGAATTGTGACACATATCAACTACATATCGGCTACCAAGGCAGAGGAGGCTGTCCTGCTGCTAGGCCAGCAAGCACCCCATTCCAGGCTTGGATAGTCTCAGGAATAACAAAGAGAGAAATCAGGCCAGTCCAGGGTCATACACGAGAGTTCCAGTATAGTTAGCAGGAGAAGACAGAGGTGAGGTCAAAGCAGCCCAGAGTTCAGTTCACAGGAGCCAGTTGTGCCAAGCGTCAAGGCCAGTCAGGGGATGTCCAAAAGAGTGGTCCAGGGGGACAGCCGAGAGACTAGGAATCTGACAAGTCCAGAATAGCAAGGCGAAGCACAGAGGTTCTCAATGGCCATTCCACTTTAAACATTAAAATTTTATATAGCTTTAGGAAGAGTTAATGCCTGAATTAGCTTGTTTCCCTGTTTTCTCCTCATCCCTTTTCCCTTTTGTATTGTGTATATTAGATTGTAAGATGGTAGGCTTATACTTGTATTTTCATGTATTTTGTAATCTTGTAAGTTACCTTGTGAGGGCAGTGCGCCATGAAAGGTGGGTTACCAATATTTTAAACAAACAAACAAACAAACAGTACAGTGCCTAGAAAGGTTTCAGAGCTTTATTAACAACAAACAAAGGCTTATTTCATGTACAATTCCAGCTTAGGCTAGCTACTTCCACAACTCACGGACAGTGGGTGGGAAGGACATAGCAGCCACCAAGAAAAACATGTTTGGTAAATTAGGGTCAACAAAATCGACCACTAGGTGAAAATTCAATGCAAAAAAGATAGGATGGGATCTCCCAGAAATTTCTCCCTCACAAGCCACATTGAAATGAAAGGAATATATGCAAGAGAGCAATAGTGCTCTTAAGCAGCTCTCATTTGATCCAGTGGGTTTTTGCATAGACAACTTCCTGGAGGACTAGACCCATAATGTCTACACTAGCCCTACTTGAGATGAGTAAATGTGCATAGAGCAAATACATTACCCGAGTTTCAATTTGTACAAGAAATTAAAGCATTCAGATGAAAAACACAAATGCAGCAGATTGTTTTGTACTGAACCTTATCCCAGGTTCTAAAGCTTATGACCATGGGCATATAAGTAAACCATGGGTGGGCAACTTCCAGCCCGTAGGCCTAATCCAGCCCTGCCCCTTTGATGTCATTCAGCCTGCAGTGGGCTGGGTGGCATGACAAGGTCATCTGGCCCCCCCACCCAACTTTAGTTCCCCACTCTGTTGTAAACAAAACACTTCTTTCCATGGAGGGAAGAGCTCAAGATATCTATCTGTCTGGATTACTGTAATGCATTAAAAAAAGGCACTGCCTTTGAAAACGGACCAGAAAATTCCACTTCTGATCATATCATGCCAGTACTTTTCCATCTGCACTGACTGCCAGTCCATTTCTGGGCCCAATTCAAAGTCCTGGTGTTAACATCGAAAGCCCTGAAAGGCTTGGGGCCACATTACCTGAAGGATTGTCTCCACCCATATATATCTGTCCAGACCCTAAGATTGTCTTCAGCTGTCCTTCTCCAGGAGTCCCCGCCAAAAGAAGTGAGGTGGGTGGCTACCAGGAAGAGGGGGCCTTTTCTGTTGTGGCACCCCAGTTGTGAAATGAGGTTCCCAGAGAGGCTTGCCTGGCATCTACATTGTGCTCTTTTGGGGGAATACATTTTCCAAGGCATTGCAGTCTTTTAGTTTCTGTTGTTTTAAATCTGTTACTGTATTTTAAAACTTTGCACTGCTGCTAGGTTTTATTTGGTTTTTATTTATATTTTATACTGCAGTTTTAAACTTTTAAATTGTATTTTATCAGTGTGTAGCTGCTGTGAAAAGGGCAAGCTCCATGTTAGGCATAATCAGGAAAGGAATTGAAAATGAAACTGCCAAGATCATACTTTCCTTATACAAATCTATGGTGTGACCAAACTTAGAATACTGTGTACAGTTCTGGTCCCTGCGCCTAAAAAAGGATATTGTAGAATTGGAAAAAGTGCAGAAAAGGGCAACTAAAATGATCAAGGGGCTAGAGCTATTCCCCTATGAGGAAAGGTTACAACATCTGGGATTGTTTAGCTTAGAAAAAAGTTGAGTAAGGGGAGACATGATAGAAGTGTACAAAATTATGCATGGTGTGGAGAAAGTGCACAGAAGACATTTTTCTCCCTCTCTCATAATATTAGAACCTGGTGGGAGATCCAGAACAGATAAAAGGAAGTACTTCTTCACACAGCGCAGTTAAACTATGGAGTTCACTTCCTCAAGATGTAGTGATGGCCACCAATTTAGATGGCTTTAAAAGGGGCTTGGAGGAATTCATGGAGGATAAGGCTATCAGTGCCTACTAGTCCTGATGGCTATATGCTTCCTCCAGTATCAGAGGCAGTATGCCTATGTACACCAGTTGCTGGGGAACATGGGCGGGAATGCTGGACTAGATGGACCCTTGGTCTGATCCTGCATGGCTCTTCTTATGTTGTAATTTATGGTTTAATTGTTATGAATAGCCCAGAGAGCTTCAGCTATTGGGCTGTATAGAAATGTAATGTAATCAATCAATCAATCAATCAATCTTTAAATTCCCACTGGTCAGCTTCAGCAACTAGAAAAATGAGAACATACTTCTTCCGAAAAGTGAGCAATGCTGAGGTTACAATAAATACATCCCATAGCCTGCTGCCTCTGATGTGGTTAAAGGAGCTTTTGGACAGGAGTCTTGTTCCCAATGTGTGCTTTTAAACTTGATGTAATTAAATGTTCGTCTTTTGGGAATTTTGCAAAATGTGCACAAATAATCCAACAGCCTTCATAGCATCCTGTCCCTGGAAATGGACCTTCATTCTCGGTGCGTCTGTACAAGTGTTCCAGTGATTGTCAATTCATTGCTATGCAGGTCCTCTTTTAACCTCATTTGGCTTTGGTGGCTTGCCTTTTCCATACTATTCCAGATGTTTATTTATCCAGAAGCAATGGCTGTTTTCCTTATGGAAAAGTTTTATGGGTTTATTTTCAGGCCTCCTGTTGGAACAGATTCTGGGATGATCTTGGACGATTGCACCATTTCAGGGTGTTAAGGAGCTTATACATGATACACCCCCCCCCCCCGTTTCAGATTCACTTTTCACACATTAGTTTGCATATTGGCCAAAGCGGAAGTCATGGTCACAGTATAGCTTAAGGCTGCACCAAATCTTTGTCCATTTTGATTTTTGGGTCAAAAGTAATACTTTTCATTGTGTGTACAGAAGCATTTCCTAGGGAAAAAAAGCGTTATTAATGATACTTTTTTCAAAGCTAATAACTGACACTATCTATTGCTGCTTCAGTTCCATTTTCTCCCCTGGTTAGGGTTTCTTTATCTTTCCTACAGCAATCCCAGCCATTTGGGATGGCATCATGAAATTACATAGCCAATCAGATTTGGCTTTGTGCTGATGTCACTAAAGGCAAATAAAGCCTATTCAGATATGACACAATTTCAATTTGCAGTGACACAACCCACTCACCTCCTATTATATCCAAAGGGCTCAAGTTATTTTTAACAACTGTTCTTTTGCTTGTTCATCAGTAACATTTTAGTACTGAAAAAACTTGTGTCTTTACTGAAAGAGCAGCCATGGGAGAGACTGAAGTCACTAGATAGGGTGGGACTCTGGGTTTGGTTCTCAGGATGTTGGGTACTGACTGTTCAGGTGCTGGGGAAGGCTGGTGGTTGTGGTCGAAAGTGCTATTTGGAATGCCATGTGAGGAGACAGTTCTTTTGCATGGCGTACATTTGGAGCAATGGGTGCACATTTGAAACTCCCAAGTGGTCTTGTGAGACAGTTACTGGTGAAGAGGCATTTGGGCTTCTGGAGTGATCTGACAGGAACATAGGAAGCTGCCTTATACTGAATCAGACCTTTGGTCCATCTAGCCCAGTACTGTCAACACTAACTGGCAGCTGCTCTCCAGAGTTTCGGGTAGGGGTTTTCCAGCCCTACCTGAATGCTAGGGATTGAATTTGGGACCTTCTGCATGCAAAGCACGTGCTCTACCATGAACACTTCCCCCACTGTGTGGAAAGCTTGGATCACTAAATCTGGCAGCGGGGGAGGTTCCAGCAGCCAGTGCCAGATGGGGTTGAGACTGAAGAAGCAGATGAAGTAGCAGAGTAGCTGCCCAGTACCTCTTTGTTGCTGATGAGTCACTTTAGGGGTAAGCAAACGAGAGTGTGGGCTTCTAGCGGAGAGTATAAAAACCTTCAGTGTATGTGGGCAGGAATCTAGGAACAAAGATGTTTCTTCAGGAGCAAGCCTTCAAGGGGAGCGTCGATGAAAGGGGGAAAGGAGGGAAGCTTTAGGCCTATTTTTTGCTCAGGGTTTGCCAAGCAAAGAGGAGAACATTTAAGTTCCTTGCTCTGTTTCTGCAGTTGGACATAGTAAGAGAACTAGTATTCATTGATGCCATAAAATCCTCAGACAAATGCAAAGGGTTTTTGGGTAGAAGCCACGTAGTCACAGAGCGGGCAGGGGGGGAAGCAAAGTGTGAAGAGAAAGCCATAGCCCCCCCCCCCACACGTATATGCACACATACCGCAAGATAGCATCAGACACCCAAGAATCACAATAGGAGTCATTAACATGCCCCCTGGCAAGTCCCTGGTCTGGCAGCCGAAGGAGCTGTGGAATATTCATTCCCAGGTGTTGGATAGAAGAAAGGAACAGCCAAAGACTCCTAGGTGCCGGGCAAACAAGAAAAACCAGTCGTGCCAGGAGGGGGCACGACAAGGAGGAGGGGGCCCAACAGAGGGTATAAAGCCCAGGGTCAGTGGCGGGAAAAGGGTTGTTGGTCGTGAGGCAGCAAGCTGCAAGGTCCATGGCTCAGGTCAAACCACCTTCAACCCTGGGGGAGCTCCCAGTGAACAACGCTAACATAGAACAGCCCTTTTGGAGTTAAGCGGCTTTCTAGGAACAAGGCATTTCCAGGTACGACTGTCTGTATTGCTTTTGCGGCTCGCTACCAGCTCAATTGTAAGTGTGTGCTTAGCGTGGTGCTTTGTATATGTTCTGTTACGCTCCATTAAACTCTGTTTACCCATAACAGTGTAGTAGCGTCCATTCAAAACTCGGTCTCCTCGCTTTGCCTGCGTTATAATTGGTCGCGGCTTCTGCCAGAGAGCTGCGTACCGCTGATAGAGGGCTACCCGAGTCCGGGTTAACCCCTGAGTGGCCGAACCCACCAAGAAGGACAGTTGCAGTCTTTCTCCACACAAAGAAACATTAGATTAAACAAACTGTGGTTTGTTTGATGTCTGTGAGCCAGATTCTGCCTTGTTCAACAAACTATGGCTTAGCATTGTGTCTGAACTGGGCCATTTTGTTACTACAGTGCAAACACCAGCATGAGAAATGCTGTGCAATGGAAGGTGTAACGTGGTGTCCCAAGTGCACATTTCTATACTCTGATGAAAAGGAGAGTCACCTGATTTTGCATGTGAATCCAATTTTTGCCTGCATCTTTCAACAATTTACTGATTAACTCATTATCATCTGGCCATATAACTTTGCACTAAGTGGAGTTCAACAGGAGATAACTCATGCAGTGGTCTTGGACAAATCACTGTTTGTTCTTATTAATAATGGGCATGACTTGCACTGAAATATAGGATAAACTATAAATTAGAAATAAAATTTATATCCTCCTCCTCCTCCTAGCACCAACTTTTTTTTTGAGGTGTAGATTCCCTCCCATGAAATATAAGGACACTTACGTTTCCCATGTTAACCAGTTATAATTGGATCAAATGAAGCTCTCTGAACCCTTCTGGCCTTTTGAAGTTCTAAATCATTATGAATATAATATATATCTGTACTATACATGAAAAGTCTAGTACTCCAGAGCTGCCCGTGTGTCTGTTTTCTATTTCAGGGAATTACTCCTGCTGAAACCAAAGCTTTGGACTGGGGACTGCAGCATGCCGCGCTGCTTCTTTGGTCACTCATCCATCTAGCACGTTGCCCTTGTTTCTGATTCTATTGATCTAAACATTTGTCCCTTCCTATCCTGTAGGTTGAGTGCAGTTTACAATACTGGACACCCGAGGGTTGTGCTGCCTGCTCCAGAAATAACTGAAGAGAAACTATTTTGCATATCCCAGCTTTTCCTAACCATTCGGTGGTCTTTGCACACTCTTTTTGGCCTAGGGAAGCTGTCATGCAAGTGAAAGACGACTTTATCCACAAAGTGCAGAATGTTACTATGCTCTGGTCCTCTTACGAACACCATCCAATCGTGAGTAAAACCATCCACTGTGGGTTTCTTCCTCACCTGGGCTCTGTGCCCAAGCTCCAGTTTCACCTGAACAGCACACGAACTGGCCATGCCTGGGGGCCTTGGGGTGTCTTCAGCTCTCCCCGCCCCCACCCCTTCGGCTCTAATTCATGAAGAAACTGAGAATGCGCACAGGAGAGGAGAGCCCATGGCGGACATTCTCGCTCTCCTTTCTCTTTCGGTTGCTCTTTATTTTTTATTCCCCCCCCCCGTCGCCGCCTCAGCAGCTGCCGCTGTCACCGCTGCCACCTCCTTCTCCTTCTTCCTTGTCTGTCTCTCGCTCGCTCCCTTATTAAACGGAGCCCCCGGCTCGGGCTGCTGCGAGCTACCAAGAGCATGTGCCCTTGCTGCACCTCCCCGTTCTGAGCCCCGACACTCACACACACAACACCGGAGGGGGGGTAGGAGAGGAGGGAAGCTGAGCCAATCCAAAACACTGCGAGCCAGTAGTAGTAGTAGTAGTAATTAATTAATAAATAATAATAATAATAATAATAATAATAATAGTAAAAGCGCCATAGAAGAAAAACCATGTGTGCAGGCTGGGTCCACGCTGCTGCAAAGAACTCAGCCAGTCTGTCCGCCGGCCACCCCGCCCCCAAACACGCCTAACCATTCCTTATTATACCTACCCTTTCACTGTTGAACAGTGATGTGGGGTTTCTGGAAAATTTTGAATTGGAAACATTTCCTGTGCAAATTAAGGAATAATCCTATGGCCCCTAGACATTGCCTGAGGGGGTCATAGGATAGTTCGGATTCCCAGCTCTGAGGTAGGAGGCAGTGTTCCGACCTCAGAGTTGGGAATCGGACCACTGCCCTCCTTCCCTCCGCTGTCCCCACGCAGCTGATATGGAAAGAATAATGCCGGCTGTTCTCCGAGGTTGGGAGAGCGACCTCGGAGAAGGGTTAAAGGGAACGTTTTGGTGGGCGGGAAGAAGAGGGGACTGGAGCAGCAAGGATACGAGGTACTCTGAAGCCGCTCTAACTAACCTCCTCTCCTCCCTGTTTGAGATGCCGCTGCTAGATAGCCAAAAACAGCCGTCTAGCAAAAATGCAGAGCGGGAGGAATGGGGAGGTGAAAATTATCTCTGCCGCTCCTCCCGCTCTGCATTAGATGAGCTTGAGCCTCTGAGTTCAGTGGCTTATGCTCATCTCGACAGGACTGTGCCCTTAGAGTGGGTAATTTGCATCAGAGAATTTTCAGTTTTCATTGGGAAATTTTCTGATACCCTAGAGAGTGATTGAATTTAGCATGTTTATTTTACTTGCATTTAGTAAGGAAAACTAAAAAAAAAAGTACCCCATGTTAATTTTTTCTCCCAATACACCACAAGTATTTGACCTGAAAAGTTTGAGGCTGGAAATTAATCACACTTAATGTGATCAGTCAGTCAGGCGATCACTCGTGACCGAGTAAGATTGTCTTCCAGGATAAAAAAAAAGAAAGAAAATTTACAAAAAGGAGATTTTAAAAGGGGGAAAATTCTAAAGAAAATTGTGTAGACTCTAGCGATACGTCCGTAAGTGACTGTGGAGGCCAATTCTAGATCCACACAGCTTCCCACAGTGAGGACACAGGTTACCAGATGGAAGATGGTCTTGTAAAGGATTCATTTGACATGCTTTTCGCTTAGCACGTTTCTCCCTTTCACCTTGCACTCGAGCGTCTTCAAAGTCCATAGAACCTTTGTGAAAGGCCAACCTCCAGTTAGATCGTTCATGGGCCAGAGCTTCCCAGTTTTTGATGTTTATATTGCATTTTTTTAGATTAGCCTTAAGAACATCTTTAAACCTCTTATACTGACCACCGATATTCCGCTTTCCATCCTTGAGTTGGGAATAAAGTAACTGCTTTGGGAGACGGCAGTCAGGCATTCGAACAACATGACCGGTCCACTGAAGTTGGTGTTGAAGGATCATTTTTTCAATGCTAGTAGTCTTTGCTTCTTCCAGTACACTGACATTTGTTCGCCTATCTTCCCAAGTAATTTGCAGGATTTTCCGGAGGCAACATTGGTGAAATCTTTCAAGGAGGTGGAAGTGACGTTTATAGATAGTCCATGTTTCGCAGGCATACAATAAAGTTGGTAATACAATGGCTTCATAAACCAGTGTTTTGGTCTTCTTACAAATATCCCGATCCTCGAACACTCTATGTTTCATTCGAGAAAACGCGGCACTTGCGGAGCTTGCACTTGCTGATGAAGCACTTTGGGTTTTTTGATGTTAAGTGAGAGACCAAGTTTTCCATATGCTTCTGCAAAAGCATTTAGGATAGTTTGGAGATCATCCTCTGAATGTGCGGAGACCACATTATCATCAGCATACTGAAGTTCCACAACGGAGGTTGTAATTACCTCACTTTTTGCTTTCAGCCTGCTGAGATTAAAAAGCTTTCCATCTGTTCGGTATATAATTCCCACACCAGTGGGACGTTTCCCCTCGACAAGATGTAAAATCATGGTGATGAAAATAGCAAATTATGTTGGGGCAATAACACATCCCTGTTTAACACCTGATCCCACTTTAAATAGAGCACCATGAGAGCCGTTGTTGTCCAAGATTGTAGCCGTCATGTTGTCATCGAGAAGTCGCAAGATATTCACAAATTTATTGGGGCATCCAATTTTCATAAGGATAGTCCAGAGAGCTGTTCGGTCTACAGTATCAAAGGCCTTAGCAAGATCAATAAATGCCATATAAAGGGGTTGATTTTGCTCCCGGCATTTTTCTTGGAGCTGACGTGCAGTAAAAATCCTGTCTACTGTCCCTCTAGAGGGGCGGAAACCATATTGAGTTTCAGGGAGGATCTCTTCTGAAATAGATAGAAGACGGTTTGCGAGAATCCTGGCAAATATTTTACCTGCGGTAGATAAGAGACAAATGCCCCGATAGTTTCCACAGTCTGTTCTATCACCTTTCTTAAAGAGGGTGATAATTATGGATCCCTGAAGTCTTCTGGGATCTCTTCTCTTATCCAGATTTTTTCGATGAGTTTATGAAGATGTTGTACAAGTTCGGGGGGCCCTTCTTTAAAGATTTCAGCAGGAATCCCATCTGGTCCACTAGCTTTGTTATTCTTCATTTGATTAATGGCTTTTTTTACTTCATCCAAAGTGGGGAGTATTGCAAGTTCCTCTCTAATTTGTTTTTGTGGGATTTGCGAAAAAATCTCATTATCCACCTTAGATTTACGATTTAAAAGGTCATAATAATGCTCTTTCCAAAGCAGTGCAATAGACTCTTTGTCTTTTAAGAGTTTGGTGCCATCTTTTGATTGTAAAGGGTTTGTACCATAAGTTTTTGGTCCTTAAAAAAGCCCCGTGCATCATGAGATTCTGCAAGTTGTTGAATTTCATCAGCTTTCTTTTTCCACCATGCGTTTTTAAGTTCTCTTGTTCTTCTTTGGACCTCAGCCTTTGCACTAGCATAGATTTTTTTCTTGGCAGCGCAGTTAATATCATTTTGCCATATTTGGAAGGCTTTCCTTTTTTGGTCAATTATATATTTAATCTCATTATCATTTTCATCAAACCAATCCTGATGTTTCTTAGTTTCGTATCCAATAGTTTGTTCACAAGCTGCAGTAATGGAGATTTTCAGCTTAGACCAATGGTCCTCAGTGTTGTCAGGAGGTTCCGTAGGTAGATGTTCCTTAAGAAGTGATTGAAGACGAGTTTGCTTAATAGGATCTTGAAGGGCGTGGATGTTCATTTTACGCCTTGGTTTCCTTCCTTGAAGCCTATGTTGGGGAGCAATGTTGATAACCATAGTGGACCGGATTAGTCGGTGGTCTGTCCAGCAGTCGTCGGCACTCACCATGGCCCTAGTAAGAAGTACATTGCGGCGATCTCTAACACGGACAATTACATAATCCAGAAGATGCCAGTGCTTTGACCGTGGGTGCTGCCATGATGTTTTAAACTTATTCTTTTGTCGAAAGAGCGCGTTTGTGATAGTGAGATTATGCTCTGCACATATAGACAAAAGTAAGATTCCGTTCGGGTTGCTATTACCAACTCCGTCTTTTCCAATAGTTTCTGGGCATAAATCAAAGTCATGCCCGACTCTTGCGTTAAAATCGCCCAGGAGGATAATTTTATCCTTAGGTATCTCTGACAGGAGAGTGTCCAACTGGGTATAAAAGTTTTCCTTGATGTCTTCATCAGCATCTAATGTTGGTGCATAAGCGCTCAAAATAGTTACCTGTTGGTTATTGGCGAGCTTTAATCGAAGAGTTATCAGGCGTTCGTTAATGCCAGTAGGAACTTCTGACAAAGAGTTCACTAGTTCATTTTTGATGGCAAAGCCTACACCATGTATTCGTCGGTCCTGCTCAGGTAGTCCTTTCCAGAAGAAGGTATAACCTCCTTTTTCTTCCTTCATCTGTCCCTCTCCTGCCCTTCGAGTTTCTTGAAGTGCTGCTATGTCAATTTTAAACCGTCTCAGCTCCCTTGCAATAATAGCAGTCCTACGCTCAGGGCGTTCACTATCTATGTTATCCAGCAGTGTCCGTATATTCCATGTTCCAAAATTCAAATGTCTTTTTCGACCGCTAAAATGGTGACCCCACTGGACGCGGTAATCCAGTCAGGGGAGAAAGTTTTCATTGGGAAATTTTCTGATGCCCTAGAGAGTGATTGAATTTAGCATGTTTATTTTACTTGCATTTAGTAAGGAAAACTAAAAAAAAAGTACCCCATGTTAATTTTTTCTCCCAATACACCACAAGTATTTGACCTGAAAAGTTTGAGCCTGGAAATTAATCACACTTAATGTGATATAAATGTTATATTATGTAGACATTTTTTACTGGAATACTGTAAACATATAAGGATAATAGCATGTACTTTCTTCACATCGTTGAAATTTAAGAAAACAAACAAACAATGGTACCAAATAACATGTGAATAAACTTGAGCAAAGAACTGTGCATGATATGTTGTTGACAGCCTCTCCTCTATTTCAACAGAGTTCAACTGTCTTCCACTGACATTGTTAGGGCAACTTCAGTTTCACTGTCACTATGCTTCTGAGTATGGTTTAGTCAGGACCTCAGCAAGTAGTTTTGCTTAAAAAAAAAAAGGAAGGGAAATCTATGGAGAAACCATTTGATATTTGATTTGGCATTAGTCTCACTCGAAGTTTCAGAGCTGAGGAAGTAAAATTCAGTTCCCAGACAGCTGCCCTGGTGAGGAAGCATGGCACGCTACCCTCTGGCACATTATCCGTCTATCATTTGTGCTTAGAGTTCAACACATAAAAATTTGCTAAGCATTTGGCTCAGACATATCCCTAATCATGCCAGGCAAGCAGATTAAAGAGAGAGAGAGAGTGTTACTGTGAAAATCTGCGTGTAAGCTCAAGATCATGTTCCATGACTCTAACACCCCTTTAATTTTTTTTACTGTTTATAAATTTTGAAGAGAGAAAAAAATCATCTAATTACCACTGACAATTTGAAGAAAATAAAGCACTAATGGCTTCATTGTACGGCTCTACCTACCTACAATGTAAACATCTGTTTAAACCAGTGGTGGTGGGAATCAGAGGGCAGGGGGGCAGTGAGCCACTAATCCCTCCCCCCTCCCTTTATTCCCCTTGTTACTTGCAAATTGCAGCATGGCAGTATTGCACTGGCAGCTGCTGCTCTTGCGGACCAGGAGGACAAGGAATGAACCCCTGGCCAGCAGCTTGGCGCACTCACAGAAGGCTTCCCAGAGGGCTCGCACACCCTCAAACTGACCCCCCCCCAGCTCCTCAGCTCAGGTCCCAACTTGAGCCAGCCAATTGGAGATGACCACTCCTTTCCAAGGGAGGGGATCTTGTGGGTGGGCGGATTGGTTACTGCTGCTGCACCTGAGCAGTCTCAGAGTCAGACACGCTTCTTTCTTCTAGGACAGCGTTCCTTCCTTTTGTATCTGTCCATGACTTACTTAATTAAAGTGTGTGTGTGTGTGTGTGTGTGTGTGTGTGTGTGAGAGAGAGAGAGAGAGAGAGAGAGAGAGAGAGAGGCAGGCAGGCTCACTGAGAAACCCCACTTTTAAAAGGTACCGGTAGTTCAATTTGTTGTTGTTTGATCCTGTCTCTCCCAGCCCACATCCTGCAGGAAGAAAGGGACGGGGAGCCAACAGCAGCACAGTGCTGAATCTGCCTCATCCTCCCTGTCCCTGATCCTCAATTGATTCCCAAAGTCCCTTATTCCTTCTTTGCTCTCTCCACTCCCTGGTTGCTTGAAAAAAGGCTGTCCCCCTCTTGAGTGCTGGAATTAAAAACAACGACTCCTATTTGGAAGAAGACAACTTTCTTCTCCCACAGCCATCCCCACTTTTTTATTCTGTATTGCCTTCACTGTTTCTCTGTGAGATCTCAGCTTGGTGTTCCTCAGAAATTGCAAGTTTGGCACCCCACTTCTCTGTCCCTTTGGGAAGGAACACCTTTATCATTTTTTGCTTCGATTTTTCTCATTTTCTTACCTTCCCTTCCCTCACTCCATCTCATCAAAGGAACGGCCAAGGTCTTAACAAACTGTGGATTTATGATTGAATCTCTCTTTTTGTTTTAAAAAAACAACAACCCAAAGCGACAGACATGTATTCTGCAGATTGTTGACATAGAAAAAAAACTTGCTTGGAAGACAGAGCTGCATTCATCTTTACTCAGAATAAGTCCCATTCAGTTTAATGGGGCTTACACTCAGGAAAGTGGGTATAGGATTGCAGCATGGGGAATGCTGGGTTGCTGGCTGGGGAATACTGGGAGTTGTAGGACTTTTTTTCTGTCTAAACATGCATAGAATTGTGCCTTTAATCTCTTTTGGGGGGGGGTCCTTTTTTTCTTTTTGGGGGGCTTTTTTTTTTTTTTTAATGGTGTGGTTGCTTGGGCATTTTTTAAAGACTGCTTGTGGTTTTGTTGGGCTGGCAATTTTTTGCTCTTTTTTGTCTTGCTTGTATTTGTAAAAAATCTGATGGTGTTGGACTCTGTGCCATGGCTGGAGCAATGGGGGCGTTGGCGGTGATTTGTGCATAGTTGTGGTTTTGTGTACATGTGTTTGCTCTGTTTGTGTGTTGTCACTGGTGCGAATGGATTTCTGCCTGGAGTGGAGTGAGTAGATTACTATCTGGAGTGCTTTTGTATGGCTGTGTGGATGATGATGATGATGATGATGACGACGACTACTACTACTACAACTACTACTACATGCAAAGGGGTGGATTTTTGGATGCACTCAGAACTGGCTGCTGGATTCCAAAGATTTCTTTTCTGTGTGGCTCTGAGAATATCATTATCATTACCTTGTGTGGCTTTGTGGATTCCCTTGCATTGTTTTGCACACATGATCTGAAGGTCACTCGATCTCCTGTGCAATGGGAGTTGTTGCTGGAACAGGGGAATGTGGGTCCAAAGGAATGCTTTTGTGTAGATTCCGCCCTGCCTCCACTTTGCACTCACAATCTTAAAAGTTCAAGTATCTCAGTTTCCCCTTTCTGTGGTATGGGTTTCTGACTGCTGTGGGTTCAAAAGTTTGCTCCGTTTCTGGTAACCCTTTGGGCTCTGCCCTCTGGTGAACTTGCCATTTGCCCCACCAGTCCTAGTGGGCAACAGCCACCACTGAATTTCCCCCCTTCCCTTGGTGGCCTTAAACATGGTTAAACGCATACAAACATTGGGGTGGATTGTGAGGATTTTAATCTACATTAATGATTATGAATATGGAAGCCATTCTGAATTAGTAAAACTGCCACTCAATAGTTCCTTTCTCTAACAACTTGTGTTAAAGGTTGTATGACAGGATGCAGGAGAAGACACTTATTCCACATATTCAGAGAGCATCTGGAGGCATTTTGTCAACATCTGGGATTAGAGGTCACCATGCAGTGTTTTGCTAAAATATTGGAAACGTTTTAAATTGCTCATTTCTCAGATGAATCCCAATTTAACAGCATGCAAAAAATGGGAGATGTCAATGAGAGGTCTCTTTGATTATGAAGAAAATTTGAATCCGTTGCAAGCTCATGTTTGTGGCTGATAGCAATAAACTGTCCTTATTTTCAGGGGACAGGGTTCCTTGTCCCTTGATGCTGTAAAGAGGACTGACACAACCAAAACATGACTGGCTTGGAAAAATGAAAGGCAGGGATGAACTTCCCTTCCCGGTGTCATGATGAGTGCTAGAGTGAACGTTTACTGTGCTCTACATGGATCTGCCTTTGAAGATGGTTCAAAAGCTGCAGCTTGTGCAAAATGTGGCAGCCAGGTTGATAGAAGGGATCAGCAGGTCTGAGCATATAACACCAATTTTGGCCCGTTTTCACTGGCTGCCTGTATGTTTCTGAGCTCATTTCAAGGTGCTGGTTTTGACCTATAAAGGCTTACATGGCTCAGGACTGCAATACCTGACAGAGCCCCTTTTCTTGTATGAACCTACCCATCTGTTTAATACGCTTATCATCTGAGGCCCTCCTCTGCGTGCCTCTTCCAAAAGAGGCTCGGAGGGTGTCACCAAGAGAGAGGGGTTTCTTGATGGTAGCCCCCAAACTGTGGAATGTTCTCTTCACTGAGGTCCACCTGGTGCCAACACTGTCATCTTTTCTGTGTCAGGTTAAGACTGTTCTCTACTCCCAGGCATTTGACAGCATATGATGGGTGGTGTTTTTTTTAAATATCAGTTGTTTTATCAGGTCCCAGTATCTTATTGTAACTGTTCTTTAGTTTTAAATGATTTATTAATTAAATTGTTTATTTATCTGTTAAAGTTTTTATATTATGTTTTTGTTTTGCAATTTTTGTGAACTGCCCAGAGTTTTGGCTATTGGGCAGTATAGAAATGAAATAAAATGAAAAACTGAGGGTAGTGCATGGGGAACAGAACCTGGCTTCTAACACAGTCCCTCTGTTCTTAATAGTAAAGCAGAGGCAAGGGGAGTTCATTGCCACATTCCTGCTCTACCTCTTGGCCCCCGTTCTATACAAAACTGTGGAGCTAAACCTACTGTTGTCCTCTCGTACATGTGAAAAAGCAGTGAGAAGAAATAGACCAGCCATTAATGTGATAATCCTTTTTGCTCCTGTGGCTATTCTGAAACTGAACCCTACAACCTCAGAGAGCATGAACCAAAATGGAGGAAGTAAACTGATGAGAAGCTGGGAGTGAAGGTTTTTAATTACTCTTCCTGTCATATACAGTGGCTAATTCTTAACTGTCCTGCATCTGCGACCAATTAAACAAACTAAAGGGCAATGATTTCACATGGCTTCTGACTGGAAATGCTAAAAGTGGTTTGTGAGATTACTGTGACTAATGAAACTCTAAATATAACCAAGCATAAATTTGCTATTTGGAGGAGAACAATTCAGTTGTGGACACTGTTTGATCTTTATACAACACTAATGGCTGGAAATGGAGGCTGGCTTGTCAGTATGCTTAGGGCTTTCCTTCCCAAGCACAATTAATTCATACCTGCTTCCTTGACAACAGTGGGCATTTGTATTTTCTTATAAATGTAGATTTTCCTAGCTCCCTTACAATTCCCAAACTAAATTTTGCAAGAATGTTTATGGAACATTCTGGGGAAGATCAGGAGCACTCTTTCAGCTCATACATGATCATCTCCCCTTCTGCAATGCAAGGGGGTGCAGGTCGTGTCACCCGATGAATGCTGTAGGGCATGGTACTCTAATAATTTTTGCTTTGGGGGGGATTTCTTCCCATGCTTCTGCATTTAAAACCTGAGTGCCAAAGAAGAGAGGGTCCTGCACAGGTGAGCCCTAAGATCACTATAGCTGGAGAGGATGATTTTTCAGTCCTACAAGAACCAACCATGGAGCAGCAAAGGTGACACTCTTGTCCCTGCAGGAGATTAAGCAGTAGCCAGTCCCCTCTCCCAGGTTTACTGTGTGGTTGTGGGAGGGGAGACATTGGCAATCCCTTTCCCACACAGGATTGATGATTAAGGATGCTGCTTACTACAGCTTCTACAGTGTGTTCATTTCTGTAGCAAGGATAAGCTTGAAGGTACTTTGTGGGAAAGCTGAAATTCATCCACATTGCTGGGAAAGTAGTCAAGAAGGAGACAGTTCACTGAGCCTTGCCAATTTGAAGTTGTCAATTAGGGGGCACGGAGGCTTGATTGTGTTTGAAACCTGGAGAATGAGGAATCCAACTGGGAGTCTGAAGACTAAAGAAATGGAAAGAAATGAATGTTCCAAGGTCAGCACGATGTATTGCTTACATAGGCACTAGCTGATGATTTGTTCTGCAGCTGTTCAGGGGACAGTCAAGGTGGAAATAGAGAAACTGAAGCTTTCCGGACATATGAGCTACATTTAGCATATGAGTGGGGTGCTGTGTATAAGAGAGAAAATCAGTCACACCCTAAAAATAATGATAAACCACAGGCCTTCTCTTCAGCACCATCTCTGTAACACAGAACACATGGGGAAAATGAGGCCCCATTTGAGAAAATTGTAGCCTGTCAGGGTTTATTTATTTATTTCTTTACCCCACCTTTTGCCCTCATTCCACATTATATATGGTCTGCCAACTACAAAGTGGCTGAGGAAATTGGCCCTCTGAGTAGTAAGCATTTGTACCAGCCAGCCAGAAGGATGGGGCTACAAGCACCATGGCTTCTGTCTATGCCCAAGAAGCTTTCCACATCTACATTCTCAAATGCTAGACTGCACGGATGCCCAAAAGGACTAAGATATATAAGCAAATTGGCAGGGTCAATGATATTTTCTTCTGTGAAAATGGGGTGTAGGATAGAAAGGGTCACAAAACAGAATAAGGGAGAAAGTATCAAAAAGGTGTATGTATGTGTATCAAGGGAGAGGGTTTTCAGTCTGAAGAGACAGGACTGGAGGACGTTTCCAGTATATTTCCTGTAGGCTGTAACAGACTAACATTATACAAGGACAAATCTTGCATTCTGCCAAGGATAAGTAGCAACTCCTCCTGGGTCTAACTAATGCTCCTGTTTCAATAAAAGGAGGCACGAAAAGAGAGTGACAGGAGGCATTTTTCCCCTATAAGGCCTGAATGTGCTTGCTACCTCTACAGGGCTAATACATCCTTCTGGCACAGCACCAGAATTGAAGAGAAAACCAAATAGTCTGTGGATTGAATTATCCAAGAGAAAGAGTTTTTGCTGAAGGTTTTTTTTTTTTTTAAATCCATACCTTCAAAATCAGTACAGACAGAAAAGAAACCCAGCACAGGACACAGTCTGGATGCCATTCTACGACCACACTTGCAGAGAAAAACCTGCATTGCTGAGCCAACAAAGATGGCAGTGTAGGGGGCTGTATTCTTCCAAAGAAATGCCTAGAAAGGTCAGCCTTACTTTGGGCAACCTAGCTGTCCAATTCTGTTCTGTTTTGTTTCCCCCTTTTGCTCTTTCTTTTGATTCCAGTTACAGTCTTCCTAGGTGCCTAAAGTTAATATCTTTGCAGGGAAAGTGAGCATATTTATTCAGGAAATGGACATTCAGATCAAAAGGAAGAGCACTGGATGACCTCTATCAAAATGTATGTAAATACTGCTCACTGTTGCTAGCAGTCCCTCTGTGGAGATTAAAAACTGTTTTCAGAAAAAAATAATTGAATTACTCATGTTCTGTAGCACTTCCAAGTATTGAGTCATAGCTCTAAATATTTAGAGAAAGCCTTTGTTTTGTTCCGTTCCTCACAGAATATTCAGGATAATGAAAAACTACTGTATATGTAATCTTAATATCATTGCATGAATGTGAAACCCTCCCAAGAATTACATTAGACAATGACCTGGTTTGCCCGACAGGGCAACCCACTGTGGCTAACTAGCTTTGGTGGGTTGTCTTGTCATTCGAACCCAAACTGCTTCCTGCAGGGTGGTTTGTTTTTTTCCCAACAAGCCACCCTGAGAACCCATGTGCTGTTCTAGGGGATGTTCAAACCATGGTGGGTTGTCGTGGTGTCTGGACCCGGGCAACCGATCCCACTGTGGGTTGTAGGAAGCGGCGAATGAGATTTCATATCTACACTTCCCATTCCAAACTACCCTGTCAGCCCTACCTAAATCCCCCATTTTCAATGAAACCCTGACCTTTGACAGCTGTCAAAGGCAAGTGTTAGCAAAAAGTTGGAGGCACTCAAAACCCTGCAGAACTTGTTGCAAAGGGGCGGGGGAGGTGCCTACCTCCTTTCGTGAGCAAAGACCACTCACGGCTTTGCTTTGACTTGACAGCTCGCCTTTTGACAGTTGTCATATCAAAGCAAAGTGGGAAAAAACATACTTGATACCTGCTGCACTTTGACAGCAGGCACCCCCCAGGACATTGCCCAGGCGAGGCTTCCCATTTTGGGACCTGCGGGACTGCACACCTCCACAGTTGCGCAAGTTCGACTAAAAACAAAGTAATAATTTTAAAATTATGAAAAAAATTGCAAACATTTGGGGTGCAATTTCTTTTTTAAAAAAGAGGTAGCCAACCAGTGACAGCTGCTCCAATGTACTGCTGGGAGGGGCTGTCACTGGCTATCAATTCGAAGATGGCTATTCGCGATCTCCATGGGGGGAAAAGGGTAAAGAGGAAAAAAGTGAGGTGAGCGAAAAAGGGATCGTGATTGCAGCGGGCAGAGGAGACAAGGCGGCTTCAGCCACCAAGTCCCCTAGGTTACCATCTGGCGGACTGAGGGGGAGAGGAACCCACGGTGAGCCCAGTCGTCTGTTAGTCGCACCATGGGTTGCTCACACAACAAGCAGCCCACTGTGGCTTATTGCCAGGGTGGGTTACTGTGATGTGCAAATCCACCCAATGTGGTTAAGTCTCTGGCATCAAGCCAAAGAACCACCCCCACCACACACACGGCAATTATTCATTTTTCACTATTGCCACAGAGAATGCTCCTGTGCCTCCAATCCACACCACAGAAAACTAGAAAGTTAGCAACAACAGGTACTATTCCCCAGGAATATCTCTCATATGAATCCTACTGCATAACCACATATACATACAGAGTTCCCATTAATTTGAATGAAGATTGAATAGAAGGGATAATCAGAAGTGAATGCTCAAGTTCTCCTTCTTGGGTTTTTAAAAAAGCATTTTTATTTATGTTAAGTTTTAAAGATATAAATATTTTAAAACCAAGAAATGCAAACAAAACAAATCCCGAACAAACTAGGTGTTAGATACAAAGTGGAAGACAGTGGAAAGGTTAATGAGGAGTTGGAGGCAAAACTAAATGCATCTTCTCAACATCCTATGGGGGTGTCCAATGATGTAGCGTATTATTCTTGTTGGCAAAGTAATTCTGTATCCGCTACTTGCTTTTCTTAACATCTTGTAGGAAGTTTATTGGCCCATTGGGGATTCCAAAGTCTTTTCATTCTTAATATACTGTGTCATTTGGACATGAATATATGACAAAATCAAACTGATTTCAACATCTAAGTATCTGCAACCTATCTTTTTAGAGTGTAAAACCACACACTCGTTTCTCTAGGCAATCTATATAGCAGATGGAAAAACGGCAACAAGAGCTTATACACACATTTATACACGCACATCCTGCCACGAGTACGCTGATAAAAATCCCATCCCCATATTTTTTAAAAAGTGATAAGCTGCATTGAAAACATTTTTTCATCTGGGAGACATGATACATTCAGCAGGATTGTGGTAAAAAAAAATCATTGTTCCTATATCTGCTTTCAATCCGATCCTCCCCCCCCACCCCGGCGTTGATAAAATAAACAGAGAGAATTTTCAGCAGCAAAAAGACCAGCATTGATTCCAAACCTATGAAATAGGGATAGATTCTGTAGGATGGGGGAAGAGCTAGTTGGAGGGTGTGTTTGGCCACCTAATTTCACTTGGGGCTCCTGATTCAGGCTGTTTCATCTCCCTCCCATCCAGATAATATAAAGCTTGTGCCTGGACAAAGGTGCAAGTCTGAGCAGCCAGCGGGAGGCAAGATATGAGACATAGCGGCAGACTACAGATAGCCGAGAATTGAGTACATCTGGACCTCTGCTCCCAAGGAGCTGTCACTGTGCCAATATCACCGAGTGCATGTCCCCCTGTGGTGTGAATGTTTCTATCTGGGTTGTTAGTTGTGGGTTCTCCTGGGTGAGAGCTGAGTGGCCGAGGTTGGCGGGTGTGGGTTTCAGCCCAGGCTTTAGTGAGACTTGAATATGGGGGACAGTAGCCAAAGTGAAGGGTTGGCTTTCTGCCCATGGTGGGTGGGTCTTTAAGATTGTGTCCCTGTGGTGGCCTTGATTACAGTTTTGTTGGGCCAGTGCTCCTTTATTCTCTGGGCAGGTTGGGGTGTATGTGTGTGTCTTTAAGGAACATGTATGTATGTGTATTGTTCAGTGAGTTGGGATGTCTCTGGATGTAATGGAAAAGGAGGGAAAGAATGGGGGTGCCCCTATAGGAGTGATTGCAGATTGGGGATGGCACGGGATAGGGAGAAGGAGGAACCAGCAGTTTACAGATGGGTGCAGTGTTGGTGCGTGTGTGCGTGAGCAGCAGAGTGCGTGTGCGCATGGGAAATTTAAAATCCTGTCTGTGTGCTAGCAGAGGCCTGTTATTCCACACACAGATCTTCCAGATCTCAGCTCCCCCCTTTTCACAGCGTGCAGCGTGTTGTGAAGATGCCAGCCCAGCCTGCCTGTAATCCAGCTTCCCCGTTTGCAGATTAATCCATGGAGTCAGGAAACACTCTGTAACACCACAGGTCTAATTCTACCTGTTTATTCACTTAGCAAGTAAAGTTCTACAGAGTATACATTTCCTAGTTACAGTCCATGTGCAGAGTATAAATGCATAGCAAGCATTACATCCAGTGGAGTAAGCTGAGCTTCACTCCACCTCAGCAAAGAAGTTACATTGTTGCAGTGACAAAAGTCCAGCAAGAAGAACAAAGGAGAAGAGAGAAAGCAGTCCTGCCTCTCTCTAAGATGGCTTTAGACAGAAAAACAAGTTAGCACGTCATCAGAACATACAAACCATGTGACTAGCTCATAATGCTCCCACGGTCTAGGCTTCCCATGCGAAAAACACGAGAACCCAGAAAGACATAACAAACTTGTTTACAGCCATTCTGTTCTTTCCATGTGTAAACAGTGTGCTACAGCTGGTGAAGTGTAGCACATCTCCTCTGTTGACTCTAATTCCACAAGTATCTGGTGGCATAGCTACTGGTCCCTCTCGCCTGGTGGTGTTGCTGCTTAATACCAGGTCTGTACATATTAAGACCTCACTCATCTGTGAGTTTATTACAGATGAGGGAGAAGATCTGGCATGCATCACCAAAACCTGGGTGGGTGAGCTGAGTGGGGTTGATCTGGCCCAGCTCTGCCCATTGGGGTATTGAGTGCAGCATCAACCTAGGTAAAGCGGTCAGGGAGGGAGAGTTGCTGTGGTCCACAAGAATACTATCTTCACTAAAAGCGGTTAAGTAATATTTCTGACTGGATCCTGAAGAAGCTGCAAACTGCTAACCTGGTCCTAAAATGATCAAATGGTCTGGCAAAGAGTCTGGAGAAGATCTGAGGTAGGTAGCTCAACTGTCATCTGACAACCTGTACCATTCTTCCTGTCAAGCTGGGAGGAGCAATATCTTCAGACTTCGTTAGGCAAAAATATGAAACATTTGTAGCCACCATAGGCCTTTGATTAATTTTGTAGTCAACGGGATAAATTTATATGACCATAATTTCTGCTTCAGAGCTACATAAATACTCCCTTACTTGAGCAGTGGCAGGGAATTGATCTTGCTCCCTTCTGTACTTAGGATGAGGGGTAGGTCCCAACATAGCCTGTGTACGGACTGGGCTCGCTGCTGTAAAAGAGCCTTCAAGGGATATAGGAACAGATTCTGATTCAGATGAAGAGGAGGTGGTAGTAGAACTCACCACTGAAATGCCAAGAACAGATAAACTAAGCAGGGAAGTGGAAGAGAGTCAGTTAGCCTCAAATATTGTGACAAGCGAAAGCAGGGGTTGGACTCGATGGCCTTGTAGGTCCCTTCCAACTCTATGATCTATGAATCTATGCCTGACAAGGAGCAGGTAGGCAGAATAGGCGTGACAGATCCCAGAATGAAGTGTCAACCGAAGAGGGAGGATTAATGAAGGAGTGTAAGACTTTCTAAGTGGCTGGCTCTCAAGCAACGAAAACCGCCTTAAAGGAGGGTTTTTAACAACTTGAGTTTGGAAGGGAGGAGGGGCCCTCAGTCTGAGATCAACTTCTTTTTCCATTGTACCAGAGACGGTATGCATGTTGTTTGCCAAGTTTTTGCTAAGAGGGTCCTTGCAGCTATTAACATATAACTCACCATCACCACTTAATCTCTAGGGATCTGATCTTTAATATCACCCAGGACCAGGAGTATAGTTGTTGGGATTAATTGTAACTCATAGCCTGTAATTTCTCTGAAGCTGTTTATTATCTTCTCCCAATATTCCTTAACAGGATTACAATGCCACCATAAATATGCAAATGTTCCTCTACCATTACACCTCCAGCATCTTTCTGTTACGTACCACTGGGAACATCCTAGATATCCTGGCAAGTGTATAATACTACATATATATTATTTTATTGAAATTTTCTCTAGAAGTCACATCTAGTACATTCCTACAAATTTTTGAACAGACATGATTCCATTGCTCCTCTGAGATGGTTATGTTAAATTGCTTGACTATGACTTCTAATTTGCAATTATTGGAAAAAGGGAAGGCACAGGTTAACATGTCTATCTGCCAGTTGGGCATATGAGAAAATAACTTCCTGGGAAATATAATCTTTGAATTTTTCCAACTCTCTTGCAAACCACACAGAGTAGTCCCTAAGTTCTCTTTCTGTCTTAAACCCAAAGCTATTAAGCACTGGGGCAAAGGGGGAAATACCTATGTCTTTCTTCCCCCAAATTTTGAGAATTGTGTATCTGATTACATGCATCTGTATCCTCCCTTTCTCCTGTCATGTATACCACATCCGTTCTCCTAGGAGTATATTTATTCCAGTTTGTTCCAAGGCTGGGTAGATCTAAATGGTCCACTGTACCACTGCCACTAATATAGCTGCTTGGTAATAATATGTAATATTAGGAACTGAAAGTCTTCCTCTAGCTCTTTCCTGTTGCATTATTTGTAATCTAAGCCTTGCCTTTTTATAGTTCCATATATATTAATTGAATCCATTACTGAATTTTATTTAAACACCTTTGTGGAACCTTAATTGGTAGTGTAAGAAAGAGAAATACAAATCTAGGCAAAATTTTCATCTTGATGAGTGCATTTCTCCCCAGCCATGAAACAGGCAATTTTGGTCACCTCTTAAGATCCTGTACAGTTTTACATAACACTCTCATATAATTATCTTCAACTAGATCTTTATATACATTATATACATTCCCAAATATCTGACCCCTCTTATTTTACATTTTGAGGCTGTTATACCTTCAAGTTCTACTTTTTGCTCCCACTCCATATATAATAATATTTCTGATTTTCCTTGGTTCACTTTATATCCAGGTATTACCAAATTCATTCAACTTGTTTTTGAGAATTCTAGCTGAACTTATAGGGTCTTGTGGGGAAAAAACCCTATGCATTGTCTGCATATAGCATTCATTTGATTTAGTATAATGCCTTTCATGCCCCCTTCTTGTCCCATCTGTTGAGCCAAGATTTCAATACATAAATTAAAAACTAATGGTGACGATGGGCATCCTTGTCTAACACCTCTTTGTAGTGTTATTATAGGCAACATTATACCATTTATCAGAATCCTAGCAACTAGTGCTGTGTAAATAAGCAGAATCGGATGATAAAAATGTGGGCCAAATCCAAACCTCCTGACGGTATAATCCATAAATCTCAATTCAATGGAATCAAATGCTTTTTCAGTATCTACAAAGTACAGTGATGTTGGTTGTTTTGTCCCCTGTATATGATTGATCAAATTTATTATTTTCCGAGTGTTCCAAGCAAGTTACCTCCCATTCATAAAGCCTGTTTGGTCCTCTGTTTTATAATCTCCCAAAATTTTATTTATTCTGTTCGCCATTATTGTTGTCATGAATTTATAATGGATATTTAATTAAAAAATACTTGTCTATACAATCCTGGTTGTTCAGAGTTTTTTCCTTGCTTATAGAACATAACTATATGTGCTTCATTCTAAGAGGTAGGTATTATTTTTCTCAATAATGCCTCATTAAATATTTTAACCTGGGATTAGAAAATCACTAAATTCTTGATAAAATTGGGCCTGTGCATTACCAATAATTAATATTTTAATTGCAGATTTAACCAACAGAGATTATGGCTTCTAATCCTGATGGTCCTTATTAAACCAAGTTACATATGTACTATCTAAATAATTACAGATTTCAGTTTCAGAAAGATTATTAGATTTATATAGGTTCTCATAGAAGAATGTAAACTCATTGGTATTTTCTTGGTTTGTATATACTCCATCACCATCTAGCTCTTGTATACAGCTGATTTTCTGCATATTTTCTTTATCCTTCAAGAGATTTGCTAAGTACTTCCCTGGCGTGTTACCATATTCAAATATTCTGTTTTGAATAAAATGCTGCTTTAGCACCTAAGTAGGCATCCATTAATCTTACTTTATCATTCCCTGTGTTCATCCTCTGATTACTGCTTTCTGTACCTGTATTTTTTGCTCCGTTTCTGCTTCTTGAATTTCTTTCAAAATTATATTACAATTTCTATTGCGCTCTTTCTTCTGGAGTATTCCTGCTGTAATAAATTGCCCTCCTAGCCAAGCTTTAAATGCATCCCAAACTAATGAATTATCTGTCACAGATGGATCATTAATTAAAAAAAACAAAACAAACTCTAACATCTCCTCTCATTTTTTTCATCAAACCCCTATTTTTTTTTAAGAGCAGTGTGTTTAATTTCCATCGAAAATCTATTTTTTCTCCTGAAAAGTTGTATTGCACATTTCATGGGTGCATGATATCCAAGACCTGCGGGCCTATTTTAACCTGCTCTATTTTACGCAATAATAGTGTGGTCATAAGAATATGATATATCCTGGAGTATGTTCTATGTCTACAAGAATAAGATGTATAATCTTTCCCCCCTACATGATAATGTTTCCATGCATCTGTTACCACTTAATTGTGAAAGCAATTTTTGGAAAAAACAGGTACTTTTATCTGTCTATTACACCTTGTTGTAGTATCCAAACCTTGGTTAAAAATGGCATTAAGATCTTCTGCCAAGATTACCTCACCTTACATCCAATCATTAAATTGTAAAATTAAATGTCTATAGAACTGTGTTTGTCCTGAATTTGGCGCATATATACAACCTAAAGTTAACTTAGTCCCCTCCAATGTGCCTTTAAGAAGCCCCTTGAGGCAGAGGTTATTTCACCTAATCTTATTATTTATTTCCTTGACAGTTTCATACATTTTATCTAGATCTTCTACCTGTTTTCCAAAATCATTTCCCAGCAGTCTAAATGCCTGTGTAAGTTCCTCAGTTTTCCTATCTACTTCCTTCTGCTTATGTTCTACTTCTTAATCTGTTTTCTGCAACTCCCCATTCATTCCCTAATTTCTGTTCCAGAGCTGTTACTCTATTACCAATTCTTTTTTCTACTTCCTCTATGGTTCAGATAACTTCCTTTTTAAATTCTTAATTCTAGTACCAATTTTCTGAATTCTGAGGAAAATAATCTCTGGATATTTCCAATAGTCAGTACTCTTACTCTACTTTAAGATGTTTCAAAGATGTTTTAAAGATATTTTAAGATGTTTTAGTATGTGTTGTGTTTGATTAGTTTATGTGTTTTGTGTTTTCTGATGTTCCCTGCCTCAATCTAGATGGAGAGGCGGGTAAGAAATAAAAATTTATTCTTATTCTTATTCTTATTACTACTACTACTACAACTCTATCTTTGTTTATTACAGCAATAGGTTTTTTAGATTGTTTAGTTGCCATCTTAGGTCTGTAAAAATAATATGTTATATCTGTTCATAATCCAAACTCATCCTATATTGCTATCTCCTTAATTCAAATATTTAGGATTTACAAACATTATGAATACTGCAGCTAAGGTCCCCCTCAAAACAATTCATCTATATGTTCACACCTCTAAATTTAATAGGAAGTAGAATTGATAGACTCCAGGCCACTTACTCATTAATCAAAATACTATACATTGTTACAAAACCCTTCCATATAACCTTAAATGATGGATTTGTGTTTGCAATTATATGTAGGTTTTCCCGGGTGGCCTTGCCTCTGACACAGTCCAGGTGGAAACTGCAAACTGACTCCTTTTCTTCCCCTCTGCCAAGTTGAGGGAGGCAGCAGGGCCCTCACAAATGCATCTGGGTTAGTGCTGGAATCTCCAATTATGTTTTGGGAGCTGCTGACACCTGCTCCCTATTCCCCAGTCCTTTGGTTAATGCCACCATAAGATAAACTATTAAGAACACCAATAGCAACTTAGATCCCTAATGAGACATGATTACAAAAACAACACACACTGAAAAAATTGGTCTTCTGAATCTAGTCTGTATGTCTCATTCACAAGGTGTTCTTCAATTTACTGTAATGGAATGCATGAAACTCCGATGTAATAAAGTAGCAGGTATGCTTATCTGATTTTTATTTTAAGTCTTCATAAAATGGTCGTATTTTGGAAATGAGGTTAGATCCTATAGACAAGATCCATCTGGGGTTTCACTCAGACCTTTGACAATATCATCACTGTTTAAATCTGATTTTTTTAAAAAAAATGTACTTATGTCCTTGCCAGGAGTACTTTTAGTCAAGTCTCCAGCTAAGCCAACATTTCCAGGAAGTCAACTGGGGCAAAGGAAGGAATGGTACTTACTTGTAGTTGTCGTCTTCCACAAATTTTTGAAGCTCTTCAATGTACCGGACAGACTTTAAGTATTTTTGCACATGGGGTAACGTTATAAGGTGATCTGTATTAAAAAAAATAGTGCATATAAATTCCCAAAACTGACAAGAAAAGCAGTTCCTCCTGTGTTCCAACCACATGCTTCAAATTTTCCTTCCTTCCACTGTCTATTCTGAAATGTAACCCCAATATCCCCCCCCCAAGGAAAGATGGCTAGCCTAAGAATCTGATTTTATTGAGCACTGCATAGGAATGTTAAGTTCAAATTTGCACTTGGCTCACATTACATATAGACGAGACATGTTCTATGATGCAGATCTCTCAATACAGTTCCTTTTAATGTGAAAGTCAGGATGAATAGACCATGGCTGGGTGAGGAGATAACATGGCAGGAAGAGGAAAATTTGAACTTAGCATAAATTTCCATTCTCAGGGTTGGGGCAGTCTATATGTTTGTGAAGCGCCTCCTCCTGGTTGGCAGACAGGGCTCCAGCAAGAAATGATACCAAGGAGAGGGGCTTCCCCTCAGCTCCGAGACAAAGCCTAGAGCCTGGAAGAAAACCTCTTAGCCCTAACAAGTGAAAAGTATATATATAAAAAAAACAAAGAATCCATTTTACAGTATAAGTGCACTGGTACACAATGAAGAAAGAGAAACATTAAAAGATCCCACTGGACTGAGAATATGTAAGTTGGATGCTGATGATCAGACATCCAAAAAGAACAAAGCAGAGGCTACTGGCTCATGATTCTGCCTCTGACTGTCATGTTCATATTCTCTCTCTCTCTCTCTTTAAATATGGGTAGGAAGACTGCCCCACCTCAGAACCTGAGAACGGAAATTTACAGTAAGTTCAAATTTTCCTTTCTCCAGTGGTTCTGGGGTGGGGGCAGTCTACAAGTTTGGGATGTAGAAAAGCAGTACATTCCCAGGGTGGGATTATATTCTCTCATATGCTAGACATAACCTTTCGGAGGACCACTCAACCAAAAGTAACCTCAGAGAAGGCAAATGTATTGATGCAACAGCATCTACTGTATGGACAGGACTGCAGATTTCTGCCCTATATGCTTATTCAACTGGAAGGTAAATTCCTACAATCTGTGGAAGGTTCAGAACTTTTCAAGGAATGCACTGTAGTGCCTCTCAGTGGGAAATGACCCTGGGTCAGATAAGTCAGACTAAGATCTCCTATCCGAATAGTGAGAAACCCCAGAACTCAAAGAAGACTGTCCAGCCAATATGAACAAGATTTAGACCTTCTAGAATCCTGAAGAAACTGAGGGCTCTTGTAGTACCCACATAGTGCCCTTCTTCCTCCTTTGAAATAGGGATGCAGAAAAAAGGCAAGACCTTCTCATTAGATCTGTAGAACAAGTTAATATTGGAATTAAATGCAGCATATGTGGAGGATGAATAAAAATAACACTTTTCCTGTTGTGTATCATGATGGCAGCTAAGGTCTACATCTAGCACTTTGAGGTACCCGAGCTGAGCTGATATTTATTAACTCAATACTGAATGAATGAATTCAGTTCTTGGAAACACACTTTACCCACAACATCAATCTCCACTGAATGGATAATCAGTTTGTGGATCCTGAGTGGGAATAGCTGGATGAAGTGGCTTTTGCAAGTAGGACATGTGTGTTCACATGCCAAGGGAACCTTGTGGGTGCTCAGGTGTGTGTGTGTGTGTGTGTGTGTATGGCAGGCTGCCTGTGGCTTATGCTGGCTCAGCTTGTCTGAGTGTGGAAAGCTAAGCAGGGTCAAGCCTGGTTATTACTTGGATGGGAGACCCCTCCTCTAGCTTCCTGCATTGAGCAGCGGGTTGGACTCGATAGCCTTGTAGGCTCCTTCCAACTCTATGATCTATGAAATCTCTATGAAACTTTACCTATTTTAATACATGGGAACAGAGAATCTATTCTGGCCAATTGAAGGCATATGTGATAAGCCAGTTTACTGAAATAATCTCATTTCTACTAATTGGAATGCCTGGAAGGGTAGTAAGATGTACCACCACTTTGATGATGACGTTGCAGACCTCTTGTTCGAGAATGAAAGATTTCATGCCTCTATAGTGTAAATAGGCCTTGAAGTCCTGCTGCCCAAATGGGGTGGGAAATATTAGTTCCTGGCTATTATCCTAGAAGGCCCAGAACATTTAACCTGGTAGAGGCCAGCTAGCTTATGCTTTCTTGGATATGCCAGGCTATCATGGCTCCTAAACCAGGATGCTTTGCAAAAATGGTAGCTATCAATCCTAAGGAGGACACTCTGTGGCTCTATTATGGATATCCCTATGCCGAGTCCGGCTGGGAACAGACAACCACGTAGTGATCCACAAACATCCTCAGTTACCTAACTCTGTAGGCATGTTTGCTCTGAAATTTCAAGCTGAAAGGCAGAAAGACCCTCTGAAAACAACTATATGGAATCCTGATCAATCATTTTTGTCAAAAGACCATCATGCCTAGCAGTTGACCTGGCATTATAAACTCCTCATGTGTCATACTGGATGTCATCACCATCATCAATATAATCTTGTTGTGAGTCCAGCTTTTACCATGCCTGCATCAGAGGAAGAAAGCTCTCAGCTATATTAAAAGAGGAGCAGTAGGCTCTGAGACAGGCAAGATAGGCCTGAATATTCCCTTCTACTTCCCTGAATGTGATCAAAGGAGGATATTGTTTGGGTAGGAAAAGATCCCCCTCTTGCCAGATAGGGATCCCCATACTTGACCATAGGGATCAAGTTAATATAAAGTCACTTGGGGATTAAAGAGATAACTGGAACCTTCTGTTCTGAAAACCTTGGTGCAGATCAACAGATGCCACAGGGATCTGAATACTGGCATCAGTACTGTCACTTCAGGATGAGAACTCTGCAGTCATTAATTTCTCATGCAGTGATGAACAATCTCAGGCTTGAAGGGGTTAAATACTCCCATTCTTAGGGATCCTATTAAATGAAACATCGAAAACTGGGAAGCTCTGGCCCATGAACGATCTAAATGGAGGTTGGCCTTTCACAAAGGTTCCATGGACTTTGAAGAAGCCCGAGTGCAAGGTGAAAGGGAGAAACGTGCTAAGCGAAAAGCACGTCAAATGAATCCTTTACAGGACCATCTTCTATCTGGTAACCTGTGTCCTCACTGTGGGAAGCTGTGTGGATCTAGAATTGGCCTCCACAGTCACTTACGGACCCATCGCTAGAGTCTACACAATCTTCTTTAGAATTTCCTCCTTTTATCCCGGAAGACAATCTTACTCGGTCACGAGTGATCGCCTGATGATGATGATTAAATGACCACCGCATGCCTCAATTGGCAAGTCCCACTTCTGCAGGGGCGTGCCTTGAAGTCCAGCAGAGATCTGCTAATGTTAGGGACAGAAACCTAGTTCTAGGAAAAAACAGCAAAACTACCTTCGTAATTTGGCAACTGCAAGGCATAGTCCTTGGAAGCAGTTTTCTATACCTACTATTCAGCTATTGTCTTATGTTACTCCCATACAAGCTGCTGAGTAGTTCTCATTTTGAGGTCAAGGATCATCACATTGAATATTTGAGTGATTCCATAAATCCCTTTTATTTCTTTTCTTCACAAAGGATGAGAACTAAACTGCTATGTGGGTAGTGTACAGATGTATAGTTAGCTTTCTTGCATTGGAAAACACCTTCTCCCCTTAGATTCTAGAAGGACTTCTTGTTCAGCAAAGGTCTGGCAATGAGAGAATAAAATAAGAGACACCAAGAAACCATTAGTGATATTGCTAAACCTCTAAGGCCTTTAAAGGAAATATCCATCTGTACAGTATTTCTCAAACCCTTCTCCATGAGGAAGCTATGCTCCTAGCAAATACATCCTCTGAAATGTCCACCATAAGAACAAGAACACAATTATTTTGAGGATTTTGAGCATATTTGTGTGCTTTGCAATTTAGAGGTTCATTAGGCTGGGAGAAAATATTTTTTTCAAAACCATTCCGAATGCTCCATGGTCAAGTAGGGATCTGTACCCAGGTCTCTCCAGTAAACACACCATCCACTAAATCACATGTGCTCTTATCAAACTTGTTTCTTCAGGAACAACTCCTAGGTTTGAAAGCATTCCATTCTCTGAGGAGAAATGGGCAGAACGTTTCTCAGAGACTGCTTTGACAACTTTCCTTTCTGTCCCTAACATTGTCAGATCTATATTTGTTCTAAAATTCAGGAATTCTCTGAATAGTCCGCTATTTCCCAATAGATTAATATACAAAAAGGCCTATCTTCAGGGGAGGTATTGCTCAACCACGTTGGGATGCTGAATTGTACATAAATATCCACTATAAAAAGAGTCTATTTGCAACACGTGCTTCAGCTCCTGGGCGGCAGTACTAGCGCTGATCTCTCAGAGAGAGGGAGATGAGCAGCTAAGAGGGGAAGGGAGCCTGGGACTCACCACCCTTCTCCATTTTGTCCTATCTGAAAGTTATCCTTAAGTGCTGCCAAATGGCCCCTACCACACTCCAATCCAGCGCCTCATGAGGGGAAGGGAAGAGGTAGCTGCTTTGAGAGGATGGAGACAGAGTTGCCCTTCCTTTCCATTCTGTTGTTGCCTGAGCTGCTGGGCTGCAGTGCAATCCTTTGTCTTTAGTCACTTTTCATCCCTGTGCATCATAAGGGGACAGAAGAGGTTGCTGCTTTCTCTCAGGAGAATATGGAGAGAGAGAGAGCTGCCTTTCCACTTTACATAACGCTGCAATGGGGTTTTCAGAGGTGTTCTGTAGCTTCTTTCCATAAATGGAGAGACACCAGCTTCTTAGAAAGAAAACCGGTTCCTTATTCTGGATGAAAGTGCAACGGAGGCCCACAGCCTCTCATTGCAGTCAACTCCAAAAGCCATCTTAAGCACCACCACAAGGGGCGTTGGCATCTTCTTCTTCTTTCTCTTCCTCTTCCTCTTGCCACTCAGGAGAGGAAGGACTGAGAGCAGCCATCCTCTTCCCATATGCCTGCTCTGCCACACTGAGGGGGAAGAAGGCAAGCCAGAGCAGCCTCTCCTGGTAATATTCCTGAGGGGGGAAATGGCTGGAAAACCCCAGTGACCCCTTTTGGGAGAGGCCCCAGGGACCCCTTTTGGGACATTACTTACAGCACCTTCACTGCTTTCTTGGCATCTATGGGCTGTAGCTCTGACAGATGCCATTTTATGGCTGCTGCAAGCCAATGAACTAGAGATGGAGTGCCAGCCTCCAAACTGTGATTTTGGAGAGCGATTGCCATCGCTTGCCTCCTCTGCAACATTCACATTGGCACCCGCCTGCTGTAAGGTGCTGTGGACCGCCATGGGGTATAGCCATGTGACATGCAGGGTCACCACTGTGGCTGAGCAACCGCCTTGCCTTGCTCCCAACCAGATCAGGTGGTGGGGAGGTGACAGAAATATGCAGCCCCAATAGCGCTGCTCGCCAGCCTCTTTTGGTTTGACACTGACTGCTTTCCCGCTCTGCATGAGGAAGAGAAGCCAAGCTGAGGAAACTGTGCCAGGAGTGGAAGGCTGTTTCTCCTCAGGAATACTCTCCTCAGCAGCACTCTTTTCCTCAGGCTTTGGGGGTTGGAGCACAACCAAGCATGGCCTGAGCCCCTGCCTGAAGTGGGGGATCTCTCCCACAAATTAATAAGCTGCTTTAGTAGAATTCAGTGTCACAAGGGCACAGCTATGAGCCATATCAGAAGCCTGCTGCCTGCTAGCAAGACAGAGCTGGTCTGGGACTTGAGAAGCCCCTCCCCTTGGTGCCGTTTCTTGCTGGAGCCCTGTCTGCCAATCAGGAGGAGATGCTTCTCAAATGTATAGACTGCCACACCCTGGAACCACTGGAGAAAGGACCAAATCCAGAATCAGAGTAAAGCTTAAGCTCATGGGTGGCACTGAACATTTGAAGTGGAATTTGACCATTAAAAAGAACATTAAAACTAGAATATACCCCTATATACAATATATATTTAAGGAAGCCCGCTAATGTAAGTTGGGCTAGCAAAAACAAAAAAAACTTAAACAATTTGGCATTAAAACTGAAATCACACAAAAGGTGAAAACTAAGGATGCAATCCTATGCATGTTTAAACAGAAAAAAGTCCTACAACTCCCAGGAATGCTGGGAAATGTAGGACTTTTTTCCATTTTAACATGCATAGGATTGGACCCTAAATTGTTTAGTAGCACAGAGCATACTGATTTACATGATCCCTTAATGCCCATCCTTATATGAGCTAGACATGAGCTACTAATTTCCTATATCAATGTAATATTGGTATAGAGGAAAATTACCAACCGTAGCTACAGGAGACTTGCAAATCAGCAATTATTCGGAGGATATTGTTCATCTGATTGGATCTTTGTTCATTCTCCATGATGCTGCATGAAGCAGGATATGCTGAATCAATGTAGATTAAATCCAACAGATAAATCCCTGAAATTAAAGGGGGGGATATTAAATCAGGTACTTTATAAAGGTACAAGCAAATTCAGCTGCAATGAACAGAACAGACAGGAACCACTGGCAATCCACTAGAATAATCTCACTCAATTATTTTTATTTTTATTTATTTCATTTCTATACCACCCAATAGCTGAAGCTCTCTGGGTGGTTAACAACAGTTTATGCTATACGATAAAATACAAAATACAAAATACAATAAAAACAGCATAAAATTTCAATACTAAATTTAAAACAGAATTTAAAACAATTTGAACAATTAAAACAAGTTCCATGCAACTAGACCTGTTAAGAGAAAAAAACAGTTGACAAACCCCCCATATGCCATTAAAAGCCATTAGATGCCATTAAATGGCTCAGCATAGAGGGCAGACTTAACCTGGTGCCGAAAAAATAGCAGAGTTGGTACCAGGAAGGCCTCAGTGGGGAGATCGTTCCGGAATCAGTGAGAAGGCCCTCTTCCTTGCGGCCACCATCCAAGCCTCCCTCGGAGGTGGTACTCAGAGGAAGGCCTAAGGTGTTGAGTGTAGTGTCTGGGTAGATTTAGGTTGGGAGAGGCGCTCTGACAGGTATTGTGATCCCAAGCTTTTTAAAAACTTGCCAGAGGTTGGGGGAAATTTTTTTAGCCTAGTAAAATCTACTCTGGTTGGTGGCTACTGGCAATGCCTACTGGATTCCCCCTCCTCTTTGTAAAAATTCTGCTGTTGGTTAGATTCTGTGCCATGGCTGGAGCAATGGTGAGTTAGTAGTGATCTGTGTGTGATTCTGGTTTTGTGTACATGTGATTGTTCTGTTTGTGTGTTGTCACTGGGGTGAGTGCATTTTGGCCTGGAGTGAGTGTGGGCTATGTGGATTGCTGTCTGGAGTGATTTTGTGTGGCTTATTAT
Organism: Shinisaurus crocodilurus; assembly: GCA_021292165.1. Lineage (NCBI taxonomy): Eukaryota > Metazoa > Chordata > Lepidosauria > Squamata > Shinisauridae > Shinisaurus > Shinisaurus crocodilurus. Next base: position 62,548 of record JAHFWL010001192.1, on the reverse strand, counting down.
CATTATTATTACTATTACATGCAAAGGGGTAGATTTTGGATGCACTCAGAACTGGCTGCTGGGTTCCAAAGGATTATTTTCTGTGTGGCTCTGAGAATATCATTATCATTATTATGTGTGGCTTTGTGGATTCCCTTGCATTGTTTACACACATGATTTTAAAGCCACTTGATTTTTTTTCCAATGGGAGTTGTTGCTGGAACAGGGGAACATGGGTCCAAAGCAGTGCTTTTGTGTAGATTCTTCCCTGCCCCATTTTTGCACTCATGAAATTAAAAGTTCAAGTGCCTCAGTTTCCCCTTTCTGTGGTATGGGTATCTGACTGATGTGGATTGGAAAGGCTGCTCCACCTTCGGCAAATGGTAAACCTGCCACTTCCCCTACTTGTCCTAGTGGGCAACAGCCGCAACTGAATCCCCCCCTTCCCTTAGTGGCCTTAAACATAGTTAAACACATCAGAAATGATATAAATGTTGCTTAGCATTTAGCCAGTGTTTGGAGCTGTTTTGCAAGTCCTGCTAACATTAAACATGGTTGGTACCAGTGCACATGTAAAGGTGCATCTCAGTTAATGCCGACAAAGGAAGGTGAGGGAATACAGCAGTTGATGATCATGCTGAGGTTGCATTTTTCTCTCTCTTCTGTGCTAGCAGAGACTTTTATTAAGTTCATGACTCAACAGGAGGAGCCACAATTTTATGGGGGAAAGAGTTAGTCATATGTGGATTCCCGTTCAAAAATGAATAACAGACATGTTATTATTTTTATTGCAAGAGGTATCCAAAAGTCAGAATCAATAGAAACAGAAGATTAGGAATCATGTCTACCTGTGAGAGCTTGCAAAATAAAAATAAAAATGAAATATGATAGGGGCATGGGGAAAGAGAGCATGGCTGGCTTGTGCTTATGTTTATTCATAGGGAGTCTGCTAAGAAGCTGAATATAAGAATAAATCTCAGGATTTTATCTTGTTTGGGCAAAACTGGGCAAAGATTAATTATTTTTTCTGCAGTTCAAAAATGCAACAGATCAGGAGAAGAAAAAAAGAGATTAATGGGGAAATGCCTGGTAATTCAGTTACTGGTAGGGTCAAGTGGGTATGGCTTTAAAAAATACTTTTTACAAGGACTGTACTATGGTTACACACACACACATCATATCAAGACATTAATCATACAATTAACCACGAAAAGGAGGGGGGAACCCTGGGTGTAAAATAAATTTGATTGGTGCAAAACTTTTATGCTACAGGGGTGGGCAAATACAAGGAGATAGTCAGGAGGGGGTCCGAGGTCACAATTAGCAAGGCATAAACATAATTAGCACCATCACCATAGCAGTATTTTATGATCACAAGAAAATTCTACTCTCACTTATTTGGCTGTAGCATAAACGGAAGCGACATAATTTGACTCATCTTCAGTTCGTGGATTTAAGTGCAGTAATTCAGAGGTAGGAGTGTAAAGTCAAATGGGCTGGTGTACCAAATTCTCTTCTGAGTAAATGCTGAAGGGTCATTGATAATTCCATACACCATGCTCTGGCTCTCCTCCCAACTGGAGGTTTGATGGTTATCCTATCAGCCTGCCCTTGGGACTCCAGATGCTGCTCTTAAATGCCAAATTGGTGCATAATAAGAACTTCCCTCATCCATGTTCTGTTAGTAGATGAGGCAGCTGATCTGGCATGTATAACCAAGATATGTATGGGTGAGCAGGGAGGAGTGCCGCCTGGGATACTTCATTCAGCATCAGGGTAGACTTGAGGCTGGTGGTGGTGGTGGTGTTGCTGTAGTCCACTGGAATTCTCTCTCTCTTCAGGCACCCTGTCCATCTGACTATAGTCTGCAGTGTTTGCATCTTGTGTTGGGCCAGCGGGACAGATTGGGAATTCTGCTGGTGTACCGCCCATCCCACTGCCCAGCAGTCTCCCTATCTGAGCTGATGGAGGTGGTCTCAGATGTGATGCTGAGAAGATCCCCCAGACTGCTGGTTCTGGGAGAAATCAACATTTCACACTGAAGGTGCCTTGTCTGGGGTGGCTCAGGATTTCATGGCCTCCATGACAACCATGGGATGGTCCCACAACACATGTAGCAGGGCACACTGTAGACTTGGTCTTTTCAGCTGGCTATGCAGATGGTGATCTGAAGGTGGGGAGTTTTGAACTGGTCCCCTTGTCATGGTCAGATCACCTCCCTTTGAGCTTTAGACTCATGGCAGCTTTTCGCCTCTGCAAGGGAAAACCCTTGGAGGCTAATTAATGCTCTTCCAGTAAGGTCTGTCTGGCACTAACATTGTCATCTTTCCTCTACTCCCAAGCATTTGACAGCATATGATGGGGCATTTTAGTTTTTTATCAGATCCCCATAGTTTTAATGTTGTTTTAAAGTTGTTTTTATACTATTTAAAATTCTTGAATGTTAAAGGATTTATATTATGTTTTATCAAACTGTGAACCTCCCAGAAAGCTTTGGCTATTGGGTAGTTTAGAAATTTAATAAATGAATGGTAACCTGAAAACTACAAAGCCCTAGGGTTAAAGGGCACCTGACAGATTGACTTCTCCCATATAAACCTGCCCATTCACTTAGGTCATTATCAGAGGCCCACTTGGGTGCCTCTGCCTTCAGGCAATGTATGGCTTACCAAGGAACTTATTACATTTGGCCACTGGGTAAAATTATAGCTGTTGAGAAGCCAGCTCCGTCAGGAAAAGCTGAGCCTCAACTCTATTAGGCAATGCCAGAGAGGGAGCAAAGGTCCAGCTACTGAAAAGCAGTGTCTGAAGAGATAATTAATAGGCACTGAAGTTACTGCTTGCAATATTGATATTTCCCCCCAGAATTTATAAGTTCACCAAAGCATCAGATTGGCCAACAATTGCATCAGTATCCTGGTAATGAGAAAATGAACACAGGGCACCAAAAGACCCTTGGATTGATTTGCTAGGACTTTCTGGCTTCATATGTATTGTAAACAGGTTTTAAGGTTAGCTTTCCTCCATATGAATCCTGAGGAATTCTTCAGTATGACCAATTCTCTCCACCCCCCCTTTGTACCTGCAATAGTACAAAAATCATGTGAAGCTAATGTATGTTGAGTCACGACCACTAGTCCCTCTAATCTGCCAGTCTACCCCAAGCGACAGTGGCTCTCCAACATCTGCTACTGATGATCTTTTTAACTGGAAATGACAAGGACTGAATCTGGAATCCTGTGGATGGAAAGCAGGTGCTCTACCACTGAGATATGACCTCTCCTTATGCACAAAAATGGAAAGTTCCAGCATTGCCTACAACGGAAGAATGGTTGGTTAAGATGGTGGAGCTGACAGAGATGGCCAAGCTTACATCATTAATTAGAGAAAAGACAACATCTACGTTTATTGCAGAGTGGAAACCTCTAATTGACTTTTTGCAGGGTTTAGAAAACAATGATTTATTTATCTGTGGTTTTGTGGAATAATAAGATGAACTGACAATAGAAAACAATAAGAAGATAAATTTGTGACAATAGAAAAAAGAGAGCTTTTCTTTTTTGATTATTGAGTAGAGGACTTACCGTATTTGTTACCTATATTTGCTGTAGAAAAATCTGGAAGTCCATTTTAGTTTTGTTAATTGTTAATTATTGTTATATGTTTTGTGTTGTTTGTTTTTTATAGAAATAAAAAAAGTTTTTTTTAAAAAAAAAAAGAGATATGACCTCTCCTTTCTTGGCAACGTGGACATTTTGGGATTGTCAAGATGTACGCAAACACCAAAGAAGTGAACAGTGTGTTATTCAAGAGAAAAATGTAGCTATGCTTTACATATATTTGCTGCATAGTTTAAAATAAATCCTCAGAGATGGTAAATGTCAAATGAAACAAGTAGCCATGCAACAACCATTGGCTATAGCTATCTATAACAATCAATAACTGCTTCAAGTTTGCCAGATTATATTTTACAACTAACATTTTGGAACACTTACAATATTTGTGATGCATATGACGTCTAACAAGGGATTTGGAGCTCTGCTGGAATAGGGCTAAAACTGTCATTTGTAAGTTTCTGAAGAAACTGCACAGCTAGTCATTAGTTCTTGATTATATAGGGTAGGATTCAAAGAATGCCACTAATTCCTTGTGTTCAAAGAAGCTTTGAACTTCCTTCAAGAGCAGGTTCCCCTGGCAAATCACATTTGAAGCCAAGGAGAATTTCAAAAGCAGTTCTTGATAAAACGTTGGGGAAGGGGGGAGTGTCTGCTGTTTAAAAAAGAAAAAGGGGGAAAAAGAGTCTTAAAAATCCCACTTGTGTCTATCCAAACCCTTGAGCATGACTGCTTTTCTGAATCTCAGCCATAGTAATTAGCTTCTAGAGCATCCTGAAGGAAATGAACATTGGAAACATGAAATGGAGTAGGAACTCAATGTTTTTTTGCTATCACATGGACTGACCATGTCTACAGAGGCTGACAGGCATCATCACAGTGTAGAAAAAATCCCACATTTTCAACCTCCCACATTTTCTTGGAGTTAGGCTTCCTGGCTATTACGTGGAAATCTGGAACTGGCATTTGAGGTCCAATACATCTATCCTTGCGGTTGGATCATTTTCTCATTTAAAATAGTACTATTCCAACAGAAGAACAATTGTAGGAAAGGCGGGGAAATGAAATGAAAAAACTTTGGTAAAAATGGAGTATCTTTAAAAATAAATTAAGAGGCAAGATCTAACCCTTAATGAGAGAAAGAAAGAGAAGTATACAAGCCAGAAAGAAAGGAAATTCAGGTTAGCCTGGTCCTGACTCATTTTATTAGTTTTCCATGACTATAGTCAGCTAATAATATTCTGAAAATGCCCTCTACAGAAACATAGACAACCAATGGAAAGAACAAGTTTAAAGTATGGTAATCATTTAAGAAGCAATGGTTTGGATCGAAATATGAAGCTGTCTTATTAAACTGATTCCTCTTTGTTTTTGTTATATGGAGTCAGGTTGTTGGTCTGTCCTACCCCAATATTGTCTTGTCCGACTGGCAGTGGCTCTCCATTATCTCAGGTTGTGGTCCTTCCCAGATCTGCTACCCAAATTCCTTTAAGTGAGGATGCTGGGGATTGAACCTGTGTCCTTCTACATGCAAAGCATGTGCTCTACCACTGTGCTACAACCCCATAGGTTGTGCTACAATCCTATGTCTGGCTATATCTGAGAAGATTAAGGCAATACAACATTGTTCTGTAAAGAAAATGTTTTCACTCAGTAGAGTGGTGACAGTAAACTAAATTCACCTTTACAATAATTCAGTTTGGAGATTCTGACTCCTCTGTACGATTGCCATCCAATTCCAGTTTTGAAAAGACAGTAATTGCAACCCATTTTACAGCAGAGGAAACTAAAGGAAACAAGGATTCTATAGGGCAACTGCTTCATCAAGCATTACCAAATCCAGCCTTTTCCAAAATTGTCCAGGAAAATGTTCCATGTAGTTTCCTCTCTTCCCCCAATCTTAAACATGTATTTCCAAATTTCAAGCTTTGCTACAGATAAGCCAGGCCAGGGAAACCCCTGTAAAGAGAATTCCAAAGATAGGGTGCCATAGCCGAGAAGGCAAAAAATGTTACTTATATTGACATCTTGAAATGAGGAGTGATCACCATCCATAATACAAGGTTTTGTCAATCTGCCTGAGTCTTCCTGTATGTAACTAAATATTTCCTCGGTAAGAACACGATAGACTTGGACTGTTCAGCAGCTGCAGTATCATCCCATCTATCGACAGTTTAGGTTTTCTGAACATTTCCTTTGACAACAGCTGCCTCTTTGTGCATGCTGACTCTCCAATTGCAGAGGTTGTTCATACATATTCACAGTTGTCAGTGTATTATGTTCCATAAGGAGCAATTTAGGTTTAAATGACAAATGACTTAAATGGGAATGTTTTAACTTTAAATTAGCTGGAAACTATAATAATTATGAAGGCATGTAGTAAAACTCAGTTCCATTTCAGATAGTTACACAATGGCAACAGAAAGCATAGAAAGGGCAGCATGGAGAATTTATGTCATCAAAGACTGTTAGGGGCCCTATAAATGACAGCATTTTATAACATTGTTTTACATTGCAAATGTCAAGATCTATAAGGATTGAATAAAGAATAGCACTAAAACTCAAGTTTTAAGTTGTGAGGTTCTCAATAAACAAAATAATATCATGAGGTGAACTAAAAGATCTCTTCTGACTTTTAAAAAGCTTTTAACAACCTTCCTTTTTCAGAAGATCGTTGGCTCTCTTCCCATATTGATATGATTATGAGTGCTACTGCATGTTTTTAATTATAACTGCATTATAATTTTGATTGATCTTACTATATGACATTTATATATTGTGTGCTGCTTCAAGGATCTGATTTCAGGTTGGTCAAGCAGGATATGTTAGAATAATTAAATAAGTAAACTATGTAGTTCATAATTCTGTCATATGTGACCTATCATGGCTACAGTATTTTTGTCATTGGTAAATGCCTATCGACAAGAGGAAGCAGAGGTCACACATGCTAAGCTTGCTGCAGGCTAACGGTTACCAAAACTAGTCTTGTGAATACACATTTTAATATTATCAACTCTCTATAGCTAATACAGCTATGGACAACCATTTTGACAAGTGTTCCCGAAGAATGAAACAGTGGCATTCTGTAGCACTTATTCAGCTCTTTGTGCCCCAGTGTCAGGGCCAGCCTAAGACATTTTGCTACCTAAGGCAAAAGTCAAGATGCCCCCAATCCCCCATTTCAGAAGCTGACTGGACTGGCAGCTGAATCTTACTTCAACACTGATAATAGGACAGCATCGTCCACCACACCTGTGGGCAGCAGGCTAGCTTACAGAGAACAAGACAGGCCACAAGGCACACACAGCTCTGTCCTCCAACACCTCTCTGGTGCTTCCAGCCCCTCAGCATCTGCTGCCTGAGGCAGCTGCCTCACTCTGCCTAATGGTAGGGTCAGGCTTGAGTGGCATGGTTTCACATCTAAGTTTATTGAATCAGGGAGCAGGCAGCAGTGCAGCACAGGAGAGGCAGGTAGGAGTGAAGGCCAACTAGCCTTTCTGTTCCTCTCCAAGAGTGCCACGAGTCTCCAACTGTCTGTATAGGTAATTGGTGGCACATATGGTGCCGGTTGACCACCCATGAGATAACGAATGTGCGTCTTTTTATATAAGGAAGACTTACGGTGGCTGACAAGTGGGCTTATATAATTCATTTGTTTTCAATTCATGTATTCTGTTGCAGGGCTTGTTCATTCATGGTGACTGAAAACACCTACTGGGAGCAAGGCTACAGCCATGCAGATATCATGGAAAGAGGAATCAATTCTCAGCAGTGTATTTATCCAGGAACATTTCCTGTGAGCCTCTTTTTAACTATATGAAAACAGGATGGTTGTGTAATGTCTCCTGATCCAATAGGAACTATGGTGCAACTGAAGATATAGAAACAAAGAAAAGGTAATTAAGAACAAGTTTAAAGTATGGTAATAATTTAAGAAGCAATGGTTTGGATCGAAATATGAAGCTGTCTTAAACTGATTCCTCTTTGTTTTTGTTATATGGAGTCAGGTTGTTGGTCTGTCCTACCCCAATATTGTCTTGTCCGACTGGCAGTGGCTCTCCATTATCTCAGGTTGTGGTCCTTCCCAGATCTGCTACCCAAATTCCTTTAAGTGAAGATGCTGGGGATTGAACCTGGGTCCTTCTACATGCAAAGCATGTGCTCTACCACTGTGCTACAACCCCATAGGTTCTGCTAAAATCCTATATCTGGCTATATCTGAGAAGATTAAGGCAATACAACATTGCTCTGTAAAGAAAACTTTTTCACTCAGTAGAGTGGTGACAGTAAACTAAATTCACCTTTACAATAATTCAGTTTGGAGATTCTGACTCCTCTGTACGATTGCCATCCAATTCCAGTAGAGTATCATATTTCGAAAAGCATCTTATAAATATATTAAATTAATAAATAAAACCAAATGAATGCTTCCATTGTAAGTGGATTATAAATTAGTCTATGGATTTCTACACTGCCAGCTGGTTCAGGTTTCAGAAACCCAGTGCTCTAATTGGCTGGTCTTCAACAGGCTCTCCTTGGCTAATTTCCCCCTGCCCACCTTCTATACAGGATAATTAAAGGGAATCTTATAATGGAGCAAAGCCTCCACAGGCACTTATTGGAAATCATCCAAAACTGTCAATATTTTACGGGCCTCCTTTCTAAGATAACTTCAAATCACTTTTCAGTGAGTGGCACGCAGTCGTAGCCATAATTCAATGGACTTTTATGAAGCGACATCATACAATAAGAAAAAGAATATAAAATTATACATACATTATAACACATTAATTTTCTAAGGATAATACATAATTATACAATTATAATATATGAAGTTGGTTGGAGAGGCACCCTCCCAAGGAAATATTTGAATTGGCAGCCTGTATGTAATACTGCAGTGTGAGATGAAATGACATTTTTATACAGTAATACCTTGGATTGCAAGTAACTTGGTTTGAGAGCGTTTTGCAAGACAAGCAAATTTTTAAATATTTATTTATTTATTTTTTACTTGATATACAAGCGACGTCTTGCAATATAAGTACTGTAGTACGGCTTAAATTAAAAATCTCTGTACAAATTTTTTTGGGGGGATTTCATTTTGATATAAGAGTGTTTTGGATTACAAGCACGTTTCTAGAACGAATTATGCTCTCAATCCAAGGCATGACTGTACCTTGTTGTAAAGAGGCTGCTAGCATATCACACAAAGCATTATAAAATATGTTCAAGTTAAAGTTGTCAAGTCCCTGATTTCAAAATGCAACATCTCTAAATGCCACATAAGATTAACTCCTTGCTAATTAAACCAAAGAAAACAACACCTACTGTTTCCCTACTCACAATTGAGTCTTCCTTGAATGAAACTGCATTGATCTAACCCTATATACTTAGTTACAAAACTATTCATTCTTCTAGCAAAAATTGCTGTCAATAATTTGGCATCTTGATTAATTAATGATATTGGTCTATAAGAACCTGGTTCTGCTAAGTTCTTCCTTGGTTTCGGGATTAAAATAGTCAAGGACTATTTCCACGATGGGGGGATCTCTCCCCCCTGTTGAATATCATTAAACAACCGTTTTAACTTTGGAGTTAACATTTTTTAAAAAACTTTATAATATTCCGCCCCCAGACCATCCAATCCTGGCGTTTTCCCCTGTTTCAATTTATTTATAGCATTCTCTATTTCAATTTCTGTAAATGGTTGCTCCAATTTCTCTCTGTCTTCTTCCTGGATTTTTATTTTTAAAATTTTTTCGATATATTTTCTACTCACAGCTTCCGACCATTTTCCTGCCTTATATAACTCCGTATAATATTCATGGAAAATTTTCAGTTTATCTTTAATAAATTATATTCTTTGCCCCTCTTATCTTTAATCACCCCCACTAAACTTTTTTCCTTTTTGAATTGTGCTAATCTAGCCAACATTTTAGAATTTTTATTACTATTCTCAAAATACTCCCTTTTTGTATAAATAAAATTCCTTTGTACCCTATCCAATTCTTTATTCTCCAATTCTTTCCTTTTACCCTGTAATTCTGCAAAAATCTTTTTATCCCTCTTCTCTAAATACTTCTTTTCCAAATCCCTAATCTCCCCCTCTAGCTTTTGATAAAAAACTTCTTGTTGTTTCCTAAATTTATTGCCTCCCTCAATCCTATTCCTCTCATTACACTCTTCATTGTATCCTATATTATCGCTTCAGTACATTCTTCTGTTTGATTAAATTCCCAAATTTCCCTCAATTCCTTCTCTATTTTTTCTGTTAAATGTTTAAAACGAAAAATATTACAATTCAATCTCCATCTTTTCGCTTCTCTATAATCCTTATGTATCTTCAAATCCATATTAACCAGTGCGTGGTCTGTAGCTTTTATTACTCCTATCTCTGTGCCCAAGACCCTTGAAAACAGGGTCTTGGACACAAATATAAAATCTATCCTAGAATAGTTCTTAGTTGTTGTTGAGTAGAATGTATATCTTTCCTCATTCCCCTTGACCCCTCTCCAAACATCTAGCAACCCTTCCTTACTAATTAACTTATTCAAAATCGTTAAATTATTTCTCTGATCTTCTCTCGTCGGATTGGATTTGTCTTTTCTTTTATCCAATACCATGTTAAAGTCCCCAGCCATAATAACCCTTTGATTTTGAAAATTACCCATTTCTTTAAACACATGTTGATAAAATTCTCCTTGATTTTGATTGGGAGCATAAACATTAACTATAACATATTCTTCTCCTCCCAAGGTCCCATACATTATAATATATCTACCTGTACCATCCTTTTTTACCTTTAAAACATTAAAACCACAATTCTTTGAAATTATAATTGCTACTCCTCTTGATTTAGATGATCCACATGCTATCTCATATATTCTAGACCACTTCAATTTCAATTCATTAACTCCTTTCCTTGCCTGGTGCGTTTCTTGCAAGAATATAATATCTGCCTTATCCTTCTTAAGAAGTGCTTCTATTCGCCTCCTCTTGGTAACTGTACCTAGCCCCTTAACATTTAAGGTTGAAATTCTTAACTTATGATCCATCTATTAATATCATTTTTTCTTTTTTGGTCCCTAAAAGTGAGTATAATAAACAATAACAAACCCATTAACCCGCCCCCACATTCAGCTAAACTACCCTCCTTGCTAAGCCAGGGCATCTGATTTATATTGTTTGTTATTTAGTGTTATTTTTTGTTGTAGCGTTTGTTTAAAATAAATAAAAATAATTAAAAAACAAAACAAAAAACAAAGGATGCAACTAGAGATGCAGGGCCAGAGATGCCAGGCCAGAGATGAAGAGTCACATGGAAAAGGTTAAAGTTGTGGCAATGGGATTTACGAGAGAACTACCGTGGGGACATAGAGGTTGGCCTTGGCCTGCCACCATCTACCCCTTGTCAAAATGGTTTCCTAGCAAAATTAAGGACATAAGCATTTGAGAGGGAATATGTAACATCTTTCTGAAAATGTTATGTTTCAGAGTTTTTACTTTGGGTTTGCCTGTTGCATAACACAAGAAAAGTACCGTACACTCTATTGTGCAGGAAATAACTTGTACCTTATTAAACAAAACTACCACATTTCCACAGCAAACTTTCCATTTTCTTTCTGTCTTTTTCTTTTTGGAAAGAGAATGCATTTATGATTAAAACGACATTTTTTCCATGTTTTCTTGCCCTGCCTTGGAAAGAACACTCTAAGATTTCAGAAAGGAAGAGTGTTGGCTCCTAAAGCTGCACTCGTGTGGTTTTATCACATCAAACTCTCTTGATAAATTCCAAAGACTAAAATAACAGGAACAGCAGCTGTGAGAGTTGAATGTAGATTTCGTCCCACTCAAAGGAGAAGCAAGCCATCACAAAATATTGAATAGGGTACATCTGGAGCAAACCCCCCCCCCCCCCAACACACACATCCAGGTCTGGACAATATGGGTGAGGTTTGCAAGGATCACTGATAATTAACATGCTATTATAACATAGTGCAAAAATGCAAGATAAAACCATGGATATCTTTTTGGAATATATTATCTCAGTGTAACATACTTATAATTGAACTAAATATAACCCAGCATTTTAAATTTCAATTAAAAAATGTAACAATTCCAACAGGGAAACTGAAATTCTTTCCTGCAGATGAAATGTCTTCGTGTATTTTTTAGCACCCAGCAAGGTTTTTGGATTGCCATCTACAGCCCTGAGTGATGTAATTTCTCAAGTAGCTAAGCAAACTGAAGGAAAGCCAGACAGCTCACCAGAGATGCTAAACATTTGGAAAACTATGCAAAATGTCATATACTCCAAACTCAAACTTCTTGGATGCATGTTCCCTTTATATACGTGAGTCACATTCAACACTCTCCCCACAAATGTGCTTAGAACTGCAGTGTTATGGCAAGTTTACACAATAAAAGATTCAAATGGTTTGTTTTTCTGTTTTCTACATGTGTGTCTGATCATTTTTAAAATCCCATGTGGGTAAGAACTTTTCCTATCAGTCTGAAACACTTCTTTTTTTTCTGGGAAAGTCCTTGTGTCTTTCCCCCCCCGCCCCCGGCTCTTTTCCCCCTTGGCTGCATGATGGTATGAAATATTTTCATTGTCCTCTCACAACTGTTTGCCTTTTGCAAACATACAGAATGAGGGAAGGAACAACCATTTGGAGGCTAATAATGCAACTCTTTGTTCTACAAGAGTTAATGCTTGCATTCTGTCAGTAGGTGAATGTCTTACAACAGTGTAATCTAGTGATACAATGCAGATTATAGAGATAGAACACCAAGCAAAGCAAGTGGTGGGGCAGGAAGCATCCAGAATGGAAGCATGATTCAACACAACAAAACTCACAAAACCTACAGATACTTGCTCCCAGGTCTGGCCCTGGATGGCAGAAGGGAGTGGGTCAGGAGACCTTGTGGAACCTGTTTCATTTTTTGGCTGATAAGGTATTTAGAAAGGCATGGCTTTCTGCTGAGGAACTGCTTTTTAAAGTCTATTCTGAATTTATTTTCATTTTCTTCTCCTCTCATCATGCCACACACCTGAGGAAACAGTGACTTCGGTTGAAATCTAGTCACTTTGCAAGTTGTCTGTACTTTCAAATAAACTCTGTCTTAGCTGTCCTGCTTTCAACGGGAAAAGCATTTGTTCTCCTAACTCAAGTCGGAACCTGAAAGATAGCATTCTCCCATTCTCCCAGGTTTTAAGGTCTTCCAGGGAGGCCCTTCTCTCGGTCCCGCCACCATCGGGGAGGATGCGAGAGAGAGGGCCTTCTCAGTGGCTGCTCCCAGACTCTGGAACTCCCTGCCGAAAGTGGCTAAGTTGGGGCTCTCTGCTGTCCTTCTGTTTGCAGGCAGTGACACTTTTATTCAAGAAGGCCTTGGGCATGTAAGCTGTTGCTAAACTGGGTTCTACTGGGCTGGCACTCCATGTTATCAAATGCCAAGTCACAGATGACAACTGGATGGGTCTGTTGCATTTTCCCTTTCTTGAAAGTTGGGTATTTTCTGCACTTTTCTCTCACTGATTTAACAGTTGTGGAGCCATCAGGTCTTCCAACATTTTCAATGTTGATTCTTCAAAAGACGCTAAAGAAAATCCCTTGAGAGTCAATACTGATGCTCTGGCTGGCAACTTGGCAACTGTTCGATAAATACTATGTACTTAATTATCTTCAACCACCCCTAATAAGTGGATCAATCTAGATAATGACTGATGACCCCACAACTAGTACCATCTTGGAGAACTTCCTTAGTAACTAATGGCAGCAGGGGATTAGGAGAAGGACTCAGCAGTTTGCACAACTAGTGAAAACTCTTAGCAAGAGATGCAGGAACCAAAGTTGCCCCTCCCCTTTTGAAAGTATCCTGTAGATGTTGCTAAGTTGCCATCTCCCATTCCTGTCTGAGTTCTTCCAGCTTTGTTCAACAATTTCCCCAGCTTTATAGTGCCTATTATATATGGAAGCTTGCCTGTTAGTTTATGTTTTTACATGGCGGAAGATTACCTTAGATTCTCTTCAGAACATGTATGATTATTTCACAACTGGCATAATCACTAAATATGTTCTAAAACTATACAGCTTCATATATGTCACCAAAAGTTGAGGCCACACACAAACAGGTTCTGTCTTTTCCTGTCATCCTTGCCTCACTGGCTATGAGAAAAAGTTTGCTGGATTCATGGATTTCAGCCAAGTAGCCTCTCCAAACAAAAAAACAAAAACCTGCTTGTGTTTATTACATTTTAATTATTTATAGATCCATTCATGTACAAGTTTTTATTATGAGTTTCATTTGTGAATTTTCTGGTGCTGAAAGTTTGTAATGCATTTGTGAATGGCTGCAGTTAATTAGTCCATGGTATTTTTTGTGCTGTATCTTTTGGATTTATGAATATAAAATTATAGTATGCGATCCTGTGTTTTAGGTAACCTCTGAGGAAGAAGTTCATCTCTGAAAAGTTGGGCAGGGATTTTCATGATTTTGTGTCACTTTTGTTTTTTGACTCATGGATTTCAGTCAGGTTTCTAACTGGGAAAACTTCCAGTCTAAATACATACACAATTGCATTGCTGAGCAGAAAGCATCACATGAAATTCCCCAAACATAATCATATTATGGATACTTTTAAAGGTTTTTAAGAATATTTTAATAATGTTTGTTGTGCTTTTAACTACTTATGTATTTTATGTTTGGTTGTTCCCCGCCTCGATCCGAGTGGAGAGGCGGGTAAGAAATTAATAATAATAATAATTATTATAATTATTTTGTTCATCTCTGTTTTTAAACCCAATAGCTAAAAGCGGAGGGGGGGGGATGGCACACAGAAAAATCTAGAAGTTGTTTAAACTGTGGGAAATATCAAATTATGCAGAATGAAAATATGTTACTACACAAACTCAGCTAGATACATAGCAAGTGAAGTAATTGGAAAATTAACATATCTTATCAGTTCCAAGAAGAAAAAAATGCATTAGGAGGTACAGCTTATTTGTCAGGAAAAAGTCAAATATAATAAATAAGCAGTTGGAGCCAGAGTGGAGTGAGAAGACGGGGAATATAGAAAATTAACCTGGATCAAACCATTTTTGTTTCTACATTCAGATGTAAAAATAAAAAAGGTGTTAATCCTACAGTTCTCCATTCATGTACCCCAAGGACTTGATAATCTTCCTGTTTTTGCTGCCTGTTTGGGATTGCAAGAACAAGTGGGTTGTCAAACACCTCTTAGGCCACAGTACACAAATGGTGGGTGGCATTCAACTGAGTGGCTGACAAGTGGCATGAGTCTGATTTATACATTTATTAAGAGTTTTAGCCAACCAAGGCCTTATTTCTTTCCATCAGATATCTAGTGCAACAATGAACACTTACCGGTAATTATCAAAGGGTAGCCCTGCCCCATTCTGGATTCCAATGTCCTATAATCTCTACCAGATAACAATACTACTAATAATACATTGATTTGTTACCAAGAAGTTAATCACTAGGATTCTGTGGTCCGTCATTACTGTGCAGTGGCTTTAATATAGGAAAACTAGGTTCAAATCCCTGCTTCGCTATGAGATTCACTAGGTGGCCTTGAGCAAGTACCTTTTTCTCAGCACAACCACAAAGGGATTTTATGGGCTATGATTGCTATTCCTGTAGCATTTGTACTTTTTAATATGGAGCCTCAGACTTGAGGCTTGAAGCATCCCTTTCTGTGTCTCCCAAACATAGCAGGAACATCTAAATCAAAGTCTCTCTCCATTGCCTTGGGCTTCATGATACCCAAAGTGAGAAGTCTGCACTGTAAGTTTCTACTCCTAAATCAGGAGTGGGCAACTTGTGGCCCTCCAGATGTTTTGGCCTACAACTTCTCACCACTGGCTATGATGGCTAAGGCTGATGAGAGTTGTAGGACAAAATATATGGAGGGCCACAAGTCGGCTACCGCTGCTCTAAATCTTTAAAATAAGGGCAGATGGAAGTATTTGCAACTGAGGGACAAAAACCCTTGAAGTAAGGAATACAGTAAGGAATACCCAAATGTCTATAAAATGAAAAACATTATGGAAAAGTGATAGTCTTTATACAAGAAGGCTGGCAGCATTCCAGTTCTTCTACCTACAATTCCCTGTTCCATGGGAATTTATGGAGCTAAAGATGCTTATTTTGTGGAAAGCGAATGTTCTGAAATAAAGCATATTTCATAACAATTGTGCATTCCCTAGAAAGGACAGGATTGCTTGATATGTGCCTTTTGCAACAGGCAAACCCAAGGCTGCTAGGGTGCCAAAGAAAGCACTCCAAGGGTTAGTTTTCTAAACTCCTGGCTCTTAAACATGCTACTGTGCAGAGAAGGGGGGGGAGGGGGAGAGAGAGAAGCTCCATAAGATGAGAAGCCATCAGGATGCTTTCCAGAGAGTGAGCTCACGGGCAGCTGCTTCCATAGGCAAAAATATTTTCCATCTACACAAACACTTCTCCATTGTTATTTAAGCCAGATTCCTAGCTGGGGTTATGTGGGCAGTAAGGCAGCATTCATCAGTGTATTATAAACTAAGGCAAATAATCACCTGGGGGAAGGAAGCTCAGACACCCTGCAATTCAATTAACCGGCAGGGAGTAGTAGTGTGGATGGGGAGGAAGTAACTTGGCAGAAGGGAGTCTGTGGCGGCTAAATTGAACAACAAGGGAATTTGTGGGAAATGCAACTCTCAGCAGGAAGGGTACACCAGGACACTCCCTCCCCACACTATAATAAGTTTGATGTGCCTGAGAAAGGAAACAAATTAAGTGACTTAGGCAATGCCCTTTATCCATCACCACAGAACAGACAATGATCTGTAGGCTATAGGAATTGGGAAAAGTATACTTCTGAGGATCCAGACCCCACAAACCATGTCAGTAGAACACACTCCCACTGATTTAAAGAGCTGAGAAGCAGACTAACTGGCGGCTTGAAAATGCTCAAGAAGCAGCTGCAGAGATAGGAGTTGCTCCTTGAAGGAAAGGAGGGAAACAGTGCAATCCTGGTTACATGGATTCAATGCCATTGCCCAAGTGATGTCACTTTACAGGACTTTCCTTGCAGAAAAAGGGTTTTCAACTTGATGCTATGATGCAAAGGGGTCAACTTGTCAGACATGTTCTCATTTGCCACCACCATTGCACTAAGCAAACTTGGTGTGTTGCTGACACAAACTCCTAATCATCATCAGATGAAGTGGTGGGTTCACTTGCCTGCCTCTCAGATCCAATAAATGGTCTTCCCTCTTGATATCATCCTCTGACAATTACAGCCTCAATTGGGTCACCACTCTAGCTCCCCACAGTAATTCTTTGTCCCCCACGGCCAGGAATTCACATGAAATCAACAAGTATCAATTACGAAAGAATTCATAATATTACCATAACAACGATAAACAAAAGACAAACACTAGAAAAAGGAGAGCATAAGAAGTAGTGATTAAAAAACACAGATGTGACTCAAATTGCTGCTTCTATATGATGTAACTCATTTAACTATACAGCCTCACTGCAATTATTCCCTGTATACTTTACAAAGTAAGACTGTATTTTGTAAAATGAGAGGAGCCAGTTGTGTGACCTACCTCCTAACCACATGTGTGTAAAGGTGGCTCTCATGACACAAAATTGAGGGGAATGCCCTGAACATCATCAGAGAAACTCCCTCTCCAGTTAAGCCTACAGGTGTTAAGGAAATATGGGAAACTCAGATTCCATGGCACAACAGGCATGACGCCAGGCATGATGTCTCAGGGACACCGCTGCTATCAATGCCCAGATGCAGCAATCCACCTGGTGTCTCACCGTGTTGATCTGCTGGTGGGGGAGTTTGGACGCCTTGTCCTGAAAAACTTGAGCCAACTCCCTCTTGTCTTTGGGCAGGTAATTACACAGTGAGCCAGCCTTCTCCCAGAGGATGAGCTAATAACGCGCCATGGTCACCTCATAGTTGGCCACCTGAAGACCGAGGGAGTAGTAGTAGTAAATCTTCCGACCAAGGAGGCCCAAACAATGGCCATCTTTGTCCACCAGGGTAGTGTGTTGCTTTCCGGATTTGCCCTGGGCAGATTCCACAATTATGGAGTTTGGTAAGAAGTGAGAGAAGAGGAATTTAGCATCCTCTTCCCTCACCCAGTTCATGCCTTCCAATCTTTTCACTGTCAGTGGTGTAAAGGCAGGTGTCTTCCAAGTCTGCTGTGCCGTGTGCATCAGTGTTGGCAGAAATGGGATATACACGTTGGTAACGAGGCTTCAGAATGCACCATGTCAAAGACAGAGTCTTGAACATGCTGCTCAGGGAGCTGTGTTTGGAGACCCAGGGCCTGCAACATTCTCTGAATTCTCTCTGAAAAATGGCCAAAGTCCTCTGACGGAGAGTCTGGATCTTTAGAACCCACCAACGGATCTGGAGAAGGCTCTGAAATGGCTCTCGAAGAGGTAGAAGGAGAGTCCGATTCGTAATCCTCCGGAGAAGAAGGCCTGGAGACTCTCAGAGGCAATGCAGTTGGAGGGATCGATGGATGGGAGGAAGTGCCCTGAGTCCATTGCGGGGCTTGTATTGGGACCGACAAGGTGGCAGAGTCTGAAGTGGGAGGGCGTCCCAGTGCTGCTGATGGCTGCCGGTGAGACAGCTCCTTGGGTTGAGAATTGTCTCCTCGAGGCCGAGGTGGGGGGCCTTGGGCCCAAGGAAAGTCTTCTTGGTACCATGGAGAAGGAAGGTAGTAAAGGCTTGAGACATGATGCGAGGCATGGTGGTATCGGTAGTAGGGGTCGTCCCAGTAGTAGCTTGGGCAAGGAAGCACCGACGATTCCAAGCCGTACTCCCAATCAGATGGTGGGGATCTGGAGCAATAGTGACTGGAGGAACAGTGAGTGTCCCTCGATGCTGAGTACCAGTCCTGTGGAGGCCAAGGTGAGACAGGACAACCTGGTGCAGATCCACAGGGACTGGTGCCAGAAGAGTGAGTCATTCCCCAGCTGAGGAAGCATCCTGTATTTCCCCCTCAGAGACTGAAGTGGGCGGAGGTGGGATCGGTACCGTAGTGAGCGGTGGCATCGATACCGAAGTCGCAACAGGCGGAGTTGGAACCGAGGTGGTCTTTAGTACCGAAGAAGGAGTTGATGGAGGATGTGGAGAGCTTGAAGCGACTGTCTTGGAAGAGCTCTTGGTCCTCCTATGCTCCTTCTTCTTTTTGTACCTCTCAATGTCCACCTTTGCCTATTTTGCCAATTTCTTGGCTGTCAAGATGGTGAGAAAATGGCCCGGTGTTGGAGGGTCTGTGACAACCTGCTCTGGGTGTGGAGGAGTGGCTGGTTTAGCAGCAGGAACAGACATCACTGTGCAGGAAGTAGAGGCGTCCACAACCTCCAGAGCCCTATGCCACAATTCTGCCTTCAGGCAGTCCGCCTCGCCTGCTTAGTAAATGCCTGGCAGTGGGGACACGTATCCACTAACCAAGCGAGTGGCTGTCAGTAGGTGGTAACTTGCTCCCACAGTGGATGCACTTGAGGAATGCCGCCTTGAGAGGCATTCGCCCCAGAGTGGCCTCCACAGCCAAATCCAGGAGAAAGAAAAAAAAGAACAAAACCAAAATAAGTGGAATGGATGAAAAACAACAGAGAGAGAACAAGATAGAATAAAATAAGTACTGATTTTCCTGAGCAAGCTGTCAGAAAAAAGAGAAGGCTCCCAAAGCATCTGGCCACAATGGGGGTCGAAGAGGAAATGAGTGAATAGGCGGGAACCCACTAGGAGCATGCTCAGTAGGACAGTGGGGGAAGGGTTCCCACCTAAAACTCATCAGCTTTAGAAGTTTCCAGAAGAATCTCAGCGCAGGCACAGAGCCCATGTGTGTGTGATGCACAGACCATGAAGAAGAACATGTGTTTGAGCAGGGATGTGAAGGAAGCGATGTGGTGTCACAAAGATTTCTGGGAAGCATCTTCAGGCGTAAGAGACAGCAAGGGAGCAAAGGTGGAGTTGTTTGAAGAAGCAAGATACTTTCAGACAGCTGAGGGTGGTGGTGCTAGATTAGCAAAGGTCATGAGCAAGGATATAAAATGACGGAGGGCCATGGCAATAGGAAAGGGATTTAATCCCTTTACCAATCCAAATCACTCCCTTTCAGCTGCAACTGATCCTATGGAGGGAAATTACAAGCATTACTCTGGGGAGGCTTTAGTAGATTCTGGGGAGCTACTCAGCAGGGTGCAAACAAGGTGACTTTTTAGATGCTCAATAATTATATAGTCAGAGATAGCTTATTAGAACTCACATAGTGCTTCCACACTAGCAATTTTCTCTGGTATTCACTCACTCATTCATTCCTTAGTATCTGGATGACACTCATCCAAAACATTGCATTCTCGTGTTTTCTTAGTTGTTCCCCCACCCCACAAAGTGCTGGTTAGTCACTTTTTTAAAGATTCCAGTACAATTGTAGTACAAAGCTTTCACGTGTAAACTGACTATACAATTGGGCCAGTATGTGCGCAATGACAGCTCATGGGCTAAATAACCCATGGGGCATTGGGGGTGATCAGGAGAAAGTGGGCACACTACATGCAGTGCACCTGCCACTTTTACTCAGTAACCACAAGCAGCTCCTTCGTAGGTTGCTGAGCATGATGTCAACAACCCAGACCACTGGGTTGTTTAGGAGCTAAATAACCCAGCAGTGAACCCAACAACAAGCTATGGGTTAACTGTTGGGTTGTTTAGCCCCCAAAAAACAACCAAGCGGTCTGGGTTGTTGACATCATGCTCAGCAACCTATGAAGGAGCTGCTCGTGGGTTGCTGAGCAAAAGTAGAAGTGGCATGTGTGTTGCAGGCATGCCGCAGGCAGCACACATGCTCTCTCCTGCTTGTGCACAACAGCCCATCGTTTGCTTAACCCATGGGCTGTTGTTATGTGCAAACAGTCTCACCTAGTTTGTAGGAGTGGTCAGTAACCTGGTTGGTTGACATGAAACCCTGCCTTTATACAGTCATGCCTTGGATTGAGAGCATAATTCGTTCCGGAAACGTGCTTGTAATCCAAAACACTCTTATATCAAAACGAAATCCCCCCAAAAAAATTTGTACAGAGATTTTTAATTTAAGCCGTACTACAGTACTTGTATTGCAAGACGTCGCTTGTATATCAAGTAAAAAATAAATAAATAAATATTTTAAAATTTGCTTGTCTTGCAAAACGCTCTCAAACCAAGTTACTTGCAATCCAAGGTATTACTGTACAGCAATTATAACCTGCATAGTCTCCACGCACTGGTGAAACTGACAGGATGGGGTAAAAGATGTTAGTTCCACCATAGTATTAATTTAAAAACCAAAAACCCACAATTATTAACTACACCTATGATGCATGTGTATGCTCCAATGGGGAAGAAATCCCTTCTTGGAGCAGCAGCAGCAGAAAAAGAACTGACAGGCACTTCTTTCTTAATAGCCCTTCCCTGTAGACTCCAGCAGGTAACACTTATTTTTGTTAATCTGTGGGAACTAGATCACACACAATTGGCACAAATCTGGCATAGTTCTAGCATGGTGCTTAAAAAACTCCACCCATGTTACCAACAGGAAGCACCCACTATCAGCTACTAGCAATTCACTCTTTTGACTCTTGTAACAGGCACACTCAGGCACTAGGGCACAGAGTGATAATCTCCCCGCTCCATTATTTTTTCCAAGGGAGAAATAATTACAGTGCATTGATAGGAAAACCAGAAAAGACAAAAATATGTTTTGGCTCTAATAGTTTTTATTCATTACAACCTTTTCCACATCAATTTGCAATGTTGCAGTGTACTAAATCAAACACAGGACACCAAGAAAGAGCAACTTATCAATTTACCATTGACTGGTCAAACCCCCAAAAGCACTGCATCAGCAGACTGAAAAACCAGAGGCACCAATTCAAAAGGTTAGCTCAGAGTCAGAAAATGAAGCCAAAAAGTCTGTGGTTTTTTGGGTTTGCAGAAATCTGGATGAAGTTTTCCGTGAATGAAGGGGCAGGAAAACTTTTCTGCTGAGATGAATCAACACACTGGTTAGTCTTGGTAGGGCTTGGGGTATTTTAATGGCAAATTGAGGATGGATTTTTGCCAAGCCAACAAGAATGTGTGACATGTAATGCATAATGCCACCCCAGTGGACAAATGAATGGGATCAGTCAGAGGAAAGTGCAAGAAGAAATTACGACTGGATTTCTTGCTTTAATCTAGTGCCATCTGACTAGAAGACAGTATTGGTGAATAAAAGCACTACATATGTAAATATGTAATAAGAAGGAAGGCAAATTCCAAAGACTTACAAGATATTTCTGTCTTTGAAAATAATATCTTGTTTTATTGATTTTCAGTGCATATTGGTACCTAAAGAACATTTATTTATTTACTTATAGCTTTTTTATCCTATCCTTTGGCCAAAAAGGCTCCCAAGGTGGCTTACAGCCCCATCCTATAGGGCTGCCTGTAACCCCCCAAACCCAGAAGATTACAGGCATCCGACTGGGGGTGGGAGGAGTGCAGCGGACAGGATTGCCCCACGCTCCGCTCGCCCTCAAAAACATTTAGATGGTCGATTTTGGCCATCTACATGTTTTTCCTCTCCTTGCGAGGAAGAGAGTTTGAGGCACCGTCTGGATTCCTTAGGAGCTGGCAGTGCCTCACTCCTGCCCTCCCCCCCCGGGAACGCCCCCCCCCCCTGGAACTGAAGTCAGTCTTCCGGCTTCAGTTCCCAGCCAGTGTGGCAAGAACTGCGCCGGCTGCGAGGTGGGTGGGGGGTGCTCCACACTTGGACTCTGCACTGTGACCTCGGAAGGGATTTCCGAGCTTGCAGCAGGGAGTCTGACCTCCTATGGCTCCCCAGGCAAGGTCAGAGGGCCATAGGATTGTGCCCTTACAAATATAAGAAATAAGACATACGGTAACTATTTTTTATCTTCGGTTCATGAATTTTACCTAAGTATTTTCCTTGAAAGTAGATCTGTTTAAAAATAAAAATACTTTTCCTGCAAGTCATTTTCTCCAAAGGCCATCTCATATTATTTTCCCTGACTCATGTTTTGAAGGCAAATATTGGGAGGAAGACAAGAGATGCATAGCTTTGCAACCTGAGAATTGTCGGCCACACGGCTATTGAATCCCAACCATGTTTTATTGTCCAGGATATTTGCTGAATACTCGCCTGGAACATATCCACATAGATGCTTATCTTCCAATTACTTTCCAATATACAGCTTGAAATTGTTTCAAGACCAATTCAGAAAGGGTTCTGGACACAACCTCCACAGGTTCCTAGTATGCTTTATGGGAATGCATGAAGCTCAGTCTAAAAGTTCTACCTTGTGCCAATCAGAAAACTAGAGAGACTGACAGGAGAAAATTCACTGGGCACAGGTCTTCAAACGGGTTTATCAGGGTTTTGAGTCACTATGAATATGTATGGAATAAAGTCCAATGAGTATTATGAAAAGATCATGATTCACCCTGGGAATCTTGGCTAGAACCCTGTGGCAATATGGTACCTTGCCCCAACTTCAAAGGCTTATGAAAGTGCCTTTAGGTATCCTATGCAAAAATGTTTCATCACAATGTTTTGTGATTTTTGAAAATCACAAAATGCATCATTCTCTGAAGTAGATACATGGCACATCTACACTATGAATTTAAAATGGGTTCCCCTGTCGTGGCACCCGCACAGGAAACCACAGGAGCTAGGGTTTTTCTAACACAATTCTCGGCATAAATTTCAAGGGTTCCATCAGGGAAGCAATATCAAACCAACTTCTTTTCTGTAGCATATCTATAGCCAAGAAATTTCATGCAGCTCTTTCCCAGTATGGTTTGTCTTGCTGCAGCCTCTGGCCACTACTGAATTAGAAATGCAATACAATACAAGTATGGAAAATTACAGAGCTAAAAGTAAACATTTTATGAGATGAGGTCTTTACATTTAAGCTCATGACTTCCAATAAATACATAGAATTACTTCAGCTACTGAGACCTTTTGGATATGAGATCAGAAGATCCTTTTGGAGGGACAGACAAGTAGTCATTAGAGAAGCCATATAAGGGAGAGATAAGAGAATTATCTATTTTTAGAAAGCTAACTTTGCAACTTCCTTTGCAAATCCTTTTGTTAACTTTAAAATAAAGAAGAATCATCTCATTAGTTACAGATCTTTCCCCCCTTAACCATTTACAGGCAATGAATTTGGAGCTAAAAACAAGTCCATAAAAATAAAAGTGTTGTTAAATCTTGATAACTTTTCTCTTGCTTTATTGCTTCTGGTCAACACATACCTTTCAAGGAGGCCAAGCAATTAATTAGACAGATACTAAACCACCCTACAAATAAGCCACGGTGGGTTGATTGTTCACTGAACAACCCACGGTATACCCAACAGACAATCAGGCTTACCATGGGTTGTTCTGCCCCTCCTTCCCCCTCAGTCCTCCAGCCGGCTCCAGCATGTATCCCAGTGTCCTTCACGGCAGAATCCATCTTGTCTCCCTCTCCCTGCACTGATTGCTATCCCTTTTCATTCACCACTGTTTTGTTTTTTTGGGAGCCATGAAGACACACAATTGGGTTGGGTTTTTTGTTTTGTTTTTTAAATTTGGCCCCTGAAAATCGCACAACCGTGTTAGTAATTTTAATTATTATTATTATTATTATCATCATCATCATCATCATCATCATTATTTTTGTCGCTCTTTCACAAGTGTGCTCTTACAGCTGTCCGATATGTGTAGTCTTGCCTGGTCAATTTCTTTGTCTGTTTCAGCTGTCAAAGGGAGCAATGAAATGGAGTAGGTAACAGAATGACAAGGTGAGACTACATAAAGGCTAATTTGTGCCAGGGACCAATTGTCAAGTTATCAGTTGAAAAGCACTGGTAAAGGGGGGGGGGAGGAGCAAAAGAAGATGCACCAAAAGGGCCGGAGAACAATATCTCCCCCTTAGCAATGTAATTCTCTTGATTTTAAGTGTTGAACTGACAGTTCTCAGTACCCTCCACCTTTTCAGCATTTCCCCGACTCTCTAGCTACTCCAGAAAGGGATTAACTCCCCCCACCTTTATCCTGCTCCTTTTCGGAACACTTATTGTGGCTCCCTGATAGTTCTAAAAAAAAACCCAATGCAAAAATATACACAAATTTAGTGGTTGGTAAGTAAATGGAGGGGAAATTTGTACACCTGCAGTAACAGAGCAGTTAATGCAGGTGCGGAAATTTCCCCTCCATTTACTTCCCTGCCATTAAATTTCCATACATTTCGCCTCCATTTACTTCCCAGCCATTACATTTGCGTTCATTTCGGCGGTTTTTAAAAAACTGTCAATGAACCGCAGTAACCACAGCAGTAAGTGCTCCGTAAATTGGGAACGGGAGTTAATATCTCCCCTTCTGGAGTGGCTGGAGAGTCAGGGAAATGTTAAAAAGATGGAGGACACTGAGAAGTGTCCATTCAAAACTGAGAGAATCATATCACCAAAGGGGAGATATTGTCACCCCCCACTTTTGGTGCACTTACTCCTTTAGCTTTCCACCCCATTTTCGGTGCTTCTGCCTTGTACCTTATTTCTCTTACTGTTATTTCTCCCCCTGTCCTTTGCAACGATGTGCAAATTAGCCAGTAGGCAACCTCATCTTGTCAAGCCTCATATCAGATAGCTATAAATGCGCACTTTCAAAAGACCACCACCACCATCATCATCATCATCATCATGCATTTTTGAGGCACCCTTTTTTATTTTATTTTATTTTTAAGCAGAGGAACAAGTGATGGTCCTTCCAAAGTGCTGTTCTGGCATTGGTGGAAAGGCACTCACTGGCAAGATAGCGAAAAGCAAGCGGTACAGGCTTTTTTGCAGCTCTTGCCGAGTAGCTCTGTAGCTGATTGCGGCAACCCATGATGAAATTGGTCTTCTAGGTTTGGATGACATGACAACCCATCGTGGGCAAAAACAACTATACAACAAGGCATGGGTTCTCTGTGTGGCTTGTTCCCCTAAAATAAGCCACCCCGTGGAAAACGCTCTGGGTTTGGATGACATGACAACCCACCATAGCTGGCTGCCCATGGTGGGTTCGGGTTGTTGTGTCATGCGAACCCAGTCCATGTGTACATTAGAAAAACTATACCAATCAGTGGAAACCTGTAAAGAAACATTACAAATTGGAAATAATAATGTACTATTTTAAAAGCAAGCAAAAGCACAAAGGTATCAGAAATTTGTGAAGCATTATTTAGAACTACCTGTCACAATGTGTTACACCTGAAGCAGTGCCTACTCCCATATCAACCTGCCCACACCTTAAGATCATTAGCTGAAGCCTTTCTCCACATGCCTCCCCTCATCTGAACTGAGATAAATGTCAAGCAGGGAAATAACTTTTTTGACTGTGTTCCAGTTATGGAATGCCCCCCCCCCCCGGCACCTACAGTGCTATCCTTTAGGCAACAGGCATAAACAGTTTTATTCACCCATGCATTTTAATTTTCGTTGCCTCTTTCAGTAGGTTTTAATACGTTATGTTATTTTTATTCTGGTAACGTTGTTATATTTTTTATCCCTGGTTCTGTTGTTCTACAATATAGTGTTATGTTTTTATTCCTAAAATCTAGTAGAATGAAAGCTGGCTTATAAACAAAACAAACAAACAAATTCTGTTCTAGAAGCTGGCTATTTTTGTTCACAATTTGCAGGAGTATTTCTTGTTCACTGAAAGTGATGCATCTACAGCTTCAGACTCAATAGAGCAGGGCTCTCCAACCTTGGGTCCCCAGATGTTGCTGGCCTACAGCTCCCAGCATACCCAGCCAGCATGGCTAATGGCAAGGGATTCTGGGAGCTGTAGCCAAGCAGCAACATCTGGGGACCCAAGGTTGGAGAGCCCTGCAACAGATCATAGATCATAGAGTTGGAAGGGGCCTACAAGGCCATCGAGTCCATCATCATCATCATCATCATCATCATCATCATCATCATCATCAGGCGATCACTCGTGACCGAGTACGATTGTCTTCCAGGATAAAAGGAGGAAATTCTAAAGAAGATTGTGTAGACTCTAGCAATGGGTCCGTAAGTGACTGTGGAGGCCAATTCTAGATCCACACAGCTTCCCACAGTGAGGACACAGGTTACCAGATGGAAGATGGTCCTGTAAAGGATTCGTTTGATGTGCTTTTCGCTTAGCACGTTTCTCCCTTTCACCTTGCACTCGGGCTTCTTCAAAGTCCATGGAACCTTTGTGAAAGGCCCACCTCCAGTTAGATCGTTCATGGGCCAGAGCTTCCCAGTTTTTGATGTTTATATTGCATTTTTTTTAGATTAGCCTTATGAACATTTTTAAACCTCTTATATTGACCACCGATATTCCGCTTTCCATCCTTGAGTTGGGAATAAAGTAACTGCTTTGGGAGACGGCAGTCAGGCATTCGAACAACATGACCGGTCCACTGAAGTTGGCGTTGAAGGATCATTTTTTCAATGCAAGTAGTCTTTGCTTCTTCCAGTACACTGACATTTGTTCGCCTATCTTCCCAAGTAATTCGCAGGATTTTCCGGAGACAACGTTGGTGAAATCTTTCAAGGAGGTGGAAGTGACGTTTATAGATAGTCCATGTTTCGCAGGCATACAATAAAGTTGGTAATACAATGGCTTCATAAACCAGTGTTTTGGTCTTCTTACAAATATCCCGATCCTCGAACACTCTATGTTTCATTCGAGAAAACGCGGCACTTGCGGAGCTCAAACGATGCTGGATTTCACTGTCGATGTTAGCTGTTACAGAAAGATAGCTGCCAAGATAGAGAAAATGATCTACGTTTTCCAGTATTGTCCTGCCAAGCTGGATAGATGGCATCACCAAAGGGTTAGCTTGCACTTGCTGATGAAGCACTTTGGTTTTTTTGATGTTAAGTGAAAGACCAAGTTTTTCGTATGCTTCTGCAAAAGCATTTAGGATAGTTTGGAGAACATCCTCTGAATGTGCGGAGACCACATTATCATCAGCATACTGAAGTTCCACAACGGAGGTTGTAATTACCTTACTTTTTGCTTTCAGCCTGCTGAGATTAAAAAGCTTTCCATCAGTTCGGTATATAATTCCCACACCAGTGGGAAGTTTCCCCTCGACAAGATGTAAAATCATGGCGATGAAAATAGCAAATAATGTTGGGGTGATAACACATCCCTGTTTAACACCTGATCCCACTTTAAATGGAGCACCATGAGAGCCATTGTTGTCCAAAACCGTTGCCATCATGTTGTCATGGAGAAGTCGCAAGATATTCACAAATTTATTGGGGCATCCAATTTTCATAAGGATAGTCCAGAGAGCTGTACGGTCTACAATATCAAAGGCCTTAGCCAAATCGATAAATGCCATATAAAGGGGTTGATTTCGCTCCCGGCATTTTTCTTGGAGCTGACGTGCAGTAAAAATCCTGTCTACTGTCCCTCTAGAGGGGCGGAAACCATATTGAGTTTCAGGGAGGA
The DNA here is from genome assembly GCA_021292165.1 of Shinisaurus crocodilurus. Lineage (NCBI taxonomy): Eukaryota > Metazoa > Chordata > Lepidosauria > Squamata > Shinisauridae > Shinisaurus > Shinisaurus crocodilurus. The sequence continues at coordinate 34,414 of JAHFWL010001192.1, read as the reverse complement.
TCTCTTCTGAAATAGATAGAAGACGGTTTGCGAGAATCCTAGCAAATATTTTACCTGCGGTAGCTAAGAGAGAAATGCCCCGATAGTTTCCACAGTCTGTTCTATCACCCTTCTTAAAGAGGGTGATAATTATGGCATCCCTGAGGTCTTCTGGGATCTCTTCTCTTATCCAGATTTTTTCGATGAGTTTATGAAGATGTTGTACAAGTTCGGGGGGCCCTTCTTTAAAGATTTCAGCAGGAATCCCATCTGGTCCACTAACTTTATTATTCTTCATTTGATTAATGGCTTTTATAACTTCATCCAAAGTGGGGAGTATTGCAAGTTCCTCTCTAATTTGTTTTTGCGGGATTTGCGAAAAAATCTCATTATCCACCTTAGATTTACGATTTAAAAGATCATAATAATGCTCTTTCCAACACAGTGCAATAGACTCTTTGTCTTTTAAGAGTTTGGTGCCATCAAGTCACTATGCTGGCTAAATGTGAGTGTAAGATTGCAGGCAAGGGCTACTAGATCACTGGTGCAACAGCATTACTGGTTCATGGGGCAAAACTACTTTGCCAGTAATCTGGCTCCATTGCCAAATGTTACACACAGATGACGTACTATGCAACGTGGAGACAGGCAATGGGGGGGGGGGTCATAGTCAGGACTAGAGACTATTTGTGCATTGTTCTGGAGAACATCTGGACGCTGCAGCCCTACTCAACTGATATCTAGTAGAAAATAGTTATAATAGGAATAGCACTAACTGCCAGTACAGCAGAATGATTTGCCTCCAAGTTTCCCATAGGAGGCCACTGTAGCTACTTCAGTTGAAGTACACCTGTAGGATCAAGGTGTAAGCAAAAGTAAGAACAACTTTGTAGCAAAGATTACACTCTAGCTCCAGGCAATGGAATAGGAAGATCAAGAGGTGGGGGCGGGGGAGGAGGAAAGGGCATGGTATTCTTATAGTTCTCCAAAGGGAGGCATACTGAGAAAGCAAACTACTCCAAACAATGAATTCTTCATTGGCCCTTAGGCCTGCAACATTTGGTTGATGAATCAATTAGATTAATCAATCTTTTGTTTGATTAAAATGTTACCATGATTAAATAGGGAGATATTTTTTTTAAAAAAAACTGTATTATTTTTAATGTAAGTACTCACAAAAACAGTCAGTGGCAGATATTATCTTAGAAGAAGAATTTCCCCCTCTCACTCACAGAAGGGAATGACACTTCTAAGATGGTACCTACTGCAAGAAGATGAGTGGACACATCTTTTTTTTAAAATGCTTTTTAGTTCAGAATTGCTATTATTCATATGCAAATTTATGCAGATTAATCAAACAAGCAAACATATGATTAATCCAGTATGATTTCTTTAATTGGGTAACAGCCCTAATTATCACCATCAACACAATGAGTAAAGAGGCATGCTCACTGGGGCGGTGGGGAGAGAAAAGAGGTTCTCATTGTATCATATTTAAGTGTTATTTCCAAAATTTCCAACATTTGACATTCCATTTGAAAACAAAGATCATATAGTAGACTCAAGCAGACAAGAAGAATTACATTAGATTTAAAGCACAATTCCCTGAAGCAAGTGTTCTACTTCAAAATAATGTTCAACATGTTAAAACACAGAGATTGTTCCAAGGAAATGCCATGGAAATCAACAGGCTGATGGAAGAGCTTTTTAATACAACCATATCAAATTAATACCTATGAAATGATCTACAGAATGCAAATTTCACAGTGGCTATGTTGCTGTGAAACATCAACAAGAAGTTCTGTTGTCATATTACTACTTAACAAGAGGGATTCATAGTGGAAAAAACTTGAGATGTTGCCAAACTTCCATTTCTCAACTATGAAAAATGATAGTATGCTGAAAACTAACATAGTATAATTTTAGAGGTGCAGGTTTCCCTACTTCAACTAATAACTGGACCATTAACATGACACCTTAGACCCACCTAAAGACAGTCTGGTTCTGTCCAGGCAGTAATTTCACACAAATGGTTTGCTATGAACAGGGTGCCATCATGCGCTCAATCTAGAAGAACTATGTGCCTGCAATTTAGGTGTACCACTCCTAAAAATGTGTGAAGGGAGAAATCAGGAACTGCTATTTTTGCCAGGTGCTTGTTTTGGACCCTTTTTTCTAACATGCTGGTTTTGTAATATAGGAAGCTCTTTTTAAAAATATGAGGGTGTATTCAAACATGTGAACCCCCATCTACAGCCTGAAGTGGTGCAGTCCAGCAGCAGCAAGAGACACCGGATTGTGTGTAGCATGGCTGTAACACTGCATAAAACAAAGCAAAGCAGCTTAGAGTACAGGCATGCAATTACCAGTACTATGATGAACTACTATTCTTTACCTACAATGTGCATAAGGGATTTCGGGTGCATTCTAAAGCATACATATATGAGACAATGGAAAATCCCAACAGACTAAGGGCACAATCTATGTCACCCCGACCTTGTCTGGGGGGACACAGGATTAGGGCATGAAGCCCGTGACCTCGGAAATCTTTTCTGAGGTCGCAGTGCTGCAGAGTGCCTGCCCACCGCACCTTGTAGCCGGCGTGGTTCTTTCTGTACCGGCAGGGAACCGAAGACAGTCTTCCATCTTTGGTTCCCCTGTGGGGGGGATTCCTGGGGGCAGGGAGGGGAGAGGCTCCGCTAGATTCCAAGGAATCCAGGCGGCACCACCGCCTCTCCTCCTCGTGAGGAGAGGAAAAACATCTAGATGGCCAAAATCATCTAGATGTTTTCATCTGCCGCACTCCTTTGGGCCTGCATAGGATGCCCGCAATCCTCCAGGTTCAGAGGGTCACAGGCACCCTCATAGGATTGTGCTGCCCTCTAGTTACCAGTTTTCTGCCTGAACTGCAAACATGCAAGGATTCCATGGCAGAGTTTCCTTGATATTCAAAAGGTTTCCTGAAAGTAAAAAGTTTGAAAACTACTGACCTTGTGACACATCACTAAACTTAGAAAGTTGATTAGTTATTGTTGAACTGTTATACACACCAATTCTGTTGCAATATAATAAATAAAGGGATGTCTCTGTTAAAGAAGCCTGCCATGATTTCATTTTGCCCAGTGTACTGACAAGGCTCTTACTGCTCCATATGTATCACACCACACCATGACTGCAAAAATGACCATGTGGCTGGTGAAAATCTGTTTTATCTGAATCCACCGAAAGGAAAGGGCAAGCAGAATGATCAGGGGCTGGAGCAAATCCCCTACAAGGAAAGGTTAAACTGTTGTGTAGAGGTATATAAAATTAAGGATGGTGCAGAGAAAGTAGACATAGTCTCTCTCTCTCTCTCTCTCTCTCTCTCTCTCTCTCTCTCACACACACACACACACGCACACACCTAGATTATAAAGCAGTCAATCTGCAAGCACCTTGAAAACAATGCAGTGATTGCTAGAAGCCAACATGGATTTGTCAAGAACAAATCCTGCCAGACCAATCTGATCTCTTTTTTTGATCGGGTAACCTCCTTTGTGGACTGTGGGAATGCTGTGGACATAATATATCTTAACTTCAGCAAAGCTTTCGACAAAGTGCCTCATGATATCCTGATTAGCAAACTGGCTAAAAGTGGGCTAGATGAAAAAACTATCAGGTGGATCCACAGTTGGCTACAGAATTGGACTCAAAGAGTGCTTATCAATGGTACCTTCTCAAACTGGGGAGAGGTAATGAGCAGGGTACCGCAGGGCTTGGTCCTGGGCCCAGTGCTCTTCAATTCTTTATTAATGACTTGGATGAGGAGGTGCAGGGAATGCTTATCAGATCTGCAGATGACACAAAATTGGGTGGAACAGCTAATACCCTGGAAGACAGAAACAAAATTTAAAGTGATTGCGATAAGCTAGAACGCTGGCCTGAAAACAACAGAATGAAATTTAATATGGATGAATGCCATGTTCTGCACCTAGGAAAAAGGAACTGAATGTACAGTTACAGGATGGGGGATACTTGGCTCAACAATACTACAAGTGAGAAGGATCTTGGAATTGTTGTAGATCACAAGCTGAGTATGAGCCAGCAATGTGATGTGGCTGCAAAGAAGGCATATGCTATTTGGGGCTGTATTACTAGAGTATAGCTTCCAAATCACGTGAAGTACTAGTTCCCCTCTACTCAGCACTGGTTAGGCCTGATCTTGAGTACTGCGTCCAGTTCTGGGCTCCACACTTTAAGAAGGATTCAGACAAACTGGAAAGGGTTCAGAGGAGGGCAACACTGTATAGTGAATGGTCACGGTTAGATCCAGGAGTGTGTGGAGGAGAAAAGGTGGTGGAATACAGTGACAGTGGAGGGATGTGTTTTCACTCCTTGAAGGTACTCTCCTAGATATAATATGCTTGATGATCAGCAATGCAACTTACGTATTTATTTAAAATTATTTTAGGCCTCTTTTTTGTACACAGCAAATAGCACATTCCTACAGAGAAAGAGAGAGAGAATGGTATGGCATAGTTCATAAGAATTCAGCCTGGTGCTCCAGGCCCCAATGTGAGAAGGGTATCAATTTAATATATTACATGCAACACTGAAATGAGATGTGACTGAGGGAGACTGAATGATCAGCAGTTTTCTGTTCTTCCCCGAAATCTCTTTGGTTTTGGCTTTGGAAATACTCATCAAAATTTGTGGCTTCTTAAAACCAAACTAACATATTAGTGCATGTGAGCAAATGTTTGGAAATTGTATTTAGAATTAGCAGTGCTACTGCACATAAATATTGTGGAAAGAATTTGTCATGACCAGAAAACATTTTTTTTAAAACAGCCCATCATTTTAATTTGCTGTTTTGGAGTCTGCATTATACCCAGAGTTCTCCTACCTCTCAGTGCATTGAAGGTTTCTGTGAGTGCATGTCTAAATCATTGATTGAAATATAAATTATCCCAAACTGTATAAATGTTTATAAAACCCTTGCATATACATATATTTGAATTCAGGCACTGAGTAGTATGAGAACAAAGACACCATGTATGTATTGAAGTTGCTGCATGGTCAGGGCTCCCTTGTGCATTAGTGGGATACAGTATGAAAGAAGAACAGAAACTGCATTCTTGCCCTCGTATGGAAAGACTCAATCGCCAATGTCAGGCACCAACCATCTAGTTTAGCCATGCCACTATTAGCACATCTGAGAAAGGACCAACCAAAAAGTGGTCAATCTCCAGCAGGCCTTGCCTGTGCATTTCTCAGTTATTTGGGTGACCATGGTAGGGCACAGAATGCTGCACTTTGGGTGTGATCCAGCAGTACAATTCTTGCGTTCTTATTAGCACGTGACATTCTGAAGTTTTCTAGCCCTCCATCAATTGGGCCATAAAGGCTTTCATAACATTGCTAACTTGCTCTATTTGGAAATGCTCCATAAAATGCAAATTGATGAAATTGTCATCCTTTCCCTCTGCATTAAATTGTGAGAATGCATACATTGGCACTGAGCAAAATTGTACAGATGCATTTGTCTAGGACATTTTTTCTGAATTATATCTACATTTTGGTCTATTACTTACAAGTATACGGAGCAGAAACTAAGAACACATGATTAATACATGTGTGTCTTATATTTTTTCACACAAATCCTCTAACTCCTATCAATCTTACCACAGGTTAGGATGCCAGTAAAAATGTCTTCTAGAACAAAATGTGAGGCCTATGCTTCAGCCAGCCAAGGTACATATTTTCAATATTGGAGAGCTGCATATTGGAAAGGCGATGATATTTTCTTCTGCACTATCTTTAAAAGTTGACAGGAAATATGCTGCATATGGCTCTGCTGCCAATGGAGGCTGAGATCCATGACTTGCCTCTCATTCCTGAGATCAGCACAGAGGGCTGGTGTTGTAAGCCCTCTCCACAGTTGCAGCAACAGTGGCCCTTACTCCTTTCTTATTGCTAGGGGAAAGAGCTGGCAGAACTGGGGGAAAAAAACAGAGCATCCCCTCACCCCACAACTTCCAGTTTTGAGAATGTAAATCCCAAATCTCATGTCCAAATATCCTTAGGTGGTGAGGCCTTTACAGTGTAGACTAGGAAAGGGCTGGAACTGTACAGGCCATAATACTACAGTTTATTTAAAAATCATGCTCAAGTCCATTCACAAAAACAAAATGTAGTTACTCCATTTTCAAAGAGTCACATTGGCAAAATCCCTGATAGGAGAGGCCAATTAAAACAAACCAACCTCCACTTGAGAAGGAAAACACACTAGGTGGTTGCCCACTGGAAAAATCCAGGCTGGGAAGAAAACTCAATTCTTGCCTTTGAGGTTTTCTGATCTTGTGAAAGCCTCCACATAATTTGTTCAATTGATTATAATAGTATTATAATAGCATGCATAATTTGTACCATCAAAGCACATGACGGTACCATAAATGAGAGATGAACTACAATTACTTCTAAAAGCCATTTAAAAGAAAGTTATTTAAGTTTGAATATCGAACACCTAAAATTCAGAAAACACCTATTTGCAGCTGTATTTGCACCTTTACTTCTAGATACATATACAGTCATGCCTTGGATTGAGAGCATAATTCGTTCTGGAAACGTGCTTGTAATCCAAAACACTCTTATATCAAAACGAAATCCCCCCCCAAAAAAATTGTAGAGATTTTTAATTTAAGCTGTACTACAGTACTTGTATTGCAAGACGTCGCTTGTATATCAAGTAAAAAAAAAATTAAATAAATATTTTAAAAATTTGCTTGTCTTGCAAAACGCTCTCAAACCAAGTTACTTGCAATCCAAGGTATTGCTGTACTTTAAAGCTATGCATTTACTAATTCTTGCACTCTGAAATTTTGGAAAGACAGTAATTTAATCCATCTGAAAAATCATCATTCCCTCCAACAGTGAACTCAGGTGGTTGAATGCCGAAAGGACTGGAGCCCGAAAGGGGCCAGTGAGAAACACGAGGGAGGTATCAGCATACTTGAGTAAACCCAGTGGAATGCAGTATAAAATATTAAACACACACACTGGCAACAAGCCATGTTGGGTTGTTTGTTCTACGAACAACCGACGGTGCGCCTGACAGACGATCGGGCTCACTGTGGGTTGTCTGCCCCCTCTATCCCCCTTGGTCCTCACGCAGGTATGCCAGGAGACACTACAGTAGGACCAACTTGTCTCCCCCTCCCCGCTGTGACTGTGAGACATTTTTGGCTTGCTGTGGCTTTCTCCCCCTTTACCCCTTTTTCCCCACAGGAGATCGTGATCTCCAGCTTGACAGCCGGCTTTCCCAATCCCTGTTTTCAAAGCCACTGACAGCCCCTTCAAAGTGCCCAGGAGGCATCTTGGATGGGCTCTCAGTGGTCCCAAACCTACCTACCTACCTACCTGGACCCCCTAATGTGTGCAAATATTTGCATACATTGTTTTTTTCAATACTGTTTTCCTTCTTTCGCACCTGTGCATCTACAGAGTTCTGAAAATGGGCAGCCTTGCCTGGGCAATGTCCAGGGAGGTACCTGCTGGCAAAGTGCTGCGGGTACCAACCCTGGACATTGTCCCAGAGAGGTTCCAAACAGCCTTTCCCCCCCACTTTGGTTTGGTCTGACAGCTGTCAAAAGGTGAGTTGTCAAGCCAAAGCAAAGGTGTGAGTGATCTGTGCTTGCAAAAAGGGGGTGGTGGGATTTATACTTCCTTTGTGACAAGATCCTCATTTTTGGGGGGTGTTTTTTTGGGGGGACTTGACTGTCCTAAGGGTGTTCTCACTTTTCCACTTGTTCACAAGACTCTAGGTGCTTGGGAACATGGAAAGGTGCAATCCACCCCATTTTAAAAGGAACCGGAGTTTTGACATCTGTGCCTCCTGGGGAGGGCATTCCACAACCAGGGTGTCACTACTGAAAAGCCTCCCCTTAGTAGCCACCTGCCTCATCTCATTTAGTGGGGACACTTGGAGAAAGGCCTCTGAAGATGACCTTCCATTTTCTGAAGGAAGCCTTCTTCTCTCTAATAGCTTTCTTGACACTGCTCATTAACCATGCTGGTGACCTCTTGGACTTGCTGCTACCTTTCCTAACTTGTGATATACATTCTAGCTGAGCTCCTATTACTGTGGTTTTGAATAACCTCCAAGCATTCTGAAATGATTTAACCTTCTTGACACCCCCTTTCAACTTCCTTTTTACCAGTTCCCTCATTGTAGAGAGGTTTCCTTTTTTGATGTCAAATGTGACTGTGTTGTACTTCCCTGGCAATTTTCCACTTAAATATATATTAAATCCGATAGCATTGTGGTCACTGTTTCCAATAGGTTCAACAACACTCACATCTCACGCTATGTTCTGGGTGGCACCACTTAGGATTAAATCCAGGGTTGCCTCCCCTCTGGTTGGTTCCATGACCAACAGTTCTAGGGCACAGTCATTTAGGACATAGAGAAATTTAACCTCTTTGTCATGACTGGAACATGCATTTATCCAGTCAAGGTGGGGGTAACTGAAGTCACCCATTATTACAACACTTCCTCATATGGATGCCTCCCTGATTTTGTTTTCCATTTGAAGATCATGCTGAGCATTCTGCTCTGCTCTGTGCCACTGAGGCCACCTGTGCCACCAGTGAAAATGCTAGATCCAACAGCACCTTCAAACTATGAATCTGATCCTTTAGGGGGAGTGCAAGCTACTCCAGAACAGGTTGAATACCAGCTGGGCAGATGAATAATGCACTAATAGTCCTTTCATCTTGTCTGGACTTAGTCTTAGATTATTGCCCCTCATCCTGTCCATTATCATACCAGATACTGATTCAAGACATCCATTGCCGCACCTGGCTTTGGAGAAATAGAGGGGGGTGTCATCTGCATATTGATGACACTTCAGTTCACATCTCCAAATAACTTCCCCCAGTGGTTTTATGTAGATGTTGAACAGAGTGGGGGATAAACAGAACACTGTGGAACCCACAGCCTAACTGTCAAGGGACAGAGCAATAATCCCCTAGCACCACCTTCTGGAATTAGCCATCCAAGTAGGAGCAGAATAACTGCAATGCTTTACCTCCAACACCCAGCCCAGATAGCCTATCTAAATGGATCTGATGGTATTGAAATAATGGTCTATGGTTTCAATATATTGTGGTATCAAAAGCCACTGAGAGGTCCAAGAGAATTGACAGAATTGCACTCCCTCTGTCCCTCTCTCCGCAAAGGTCATCCCATAGGGCGACCAAGGCAGTTTCCATTCCAAAACCAGGGCTGAAGCCCGAGTTCAATGATACCTACTCCCAGGTAACTGTGTATAGAATTGCATAGTTTCAGAACTGCATGGAAGGTGGTGGGAGACAGCAGCAGCAGTGGGAGGCAGGAAAAAGGACTGGGGGGGGGGAATGGGCAGGCTAAGCAGTATGAGATAATTATTAAGATGCTGGCTACAGAAATTACTTTCCACATACTATTGAATATTTGTATAGAACAAATGCTCCAAGGAAAGAATGTTTCCAGCAACCTTGGCATTCTCCACTCCCTCAAACTGCCCCCCTCCACTCTGGGCTGGACAAACAAGACCTCTTCCCAAAACGAGTCCTTAATTTAAGTCTTTCTAAGGAGTTGGAAGAATATCGCTTTGGCTGAATGGGATCAGTTCTGGCAGAGGCAATTGGAAAACCTAGTACTGAGATAGGACTCGACATAAGGCTGAATCACTGCTGTTAATTCATTACGTGCAAAAAGCGTGCGTGCGGGGGGGGGGGAGGGGAGTCCTGTTCAGTTCACATACAAAGGCCTGACTTTCAAAAAGTTAACAGAGGAAAGAAGCTTCTTCTGAAAGAGCCATTTTGTGGTTCTCCTCTAAATAGTTCAAGAGGCAACTCATCAGTAGAACATGCCCCAGCCATTACTGTCTCCTTTTTTTTGCTAGCAAGTTCAGTGCCTGCTTGACCCTTCCAGGCAAATTTGGATTGGAAGCAAAAGCAGTTATATAAACTATGATATTATGGCTTGTTCTCATGATATGCTTTTAGTTAACAGTACACTATGGGCTATCTATATATAGAACACTATGGACCTTTTCCTATATGCTGTGCGTTTTCAATAAATACAGAAGCATCATAATGGTTATTTCCAGAAACGCCCCCACGTATGACTGTTGCACAAGAATATGGACTCTCAGGCACCATTTCAGATTCCAGGTGGCGGCGGTAAATTCTCAGCAAGCTTTAAAAGCCCTTTCTTGGATATATTAAATGTTAAATTTGAAAAAAGTAGTGTGTTTAAGGAGCATTTATTACCTTTCTATACCGCTTAAATCCAGCATTGTGATCAACACAGGTCAGTCATCATTTTCTTTGGTAAGCAAAAGGATTTGAGTCTGCAAAATTAGCATGCAGCCTAAGAACAAATGGGCAACATGGCTGGGTCAAGTGTGGCAGCCACTGGATGGTAGCAGGACTGCTACTTAAGAAACACAAGAAGAGCTATACTGGATCAGACCAAAGGCCCATCTAGTCCAGCATTCTGTTCCTACTTCTTAGGTTAAGTCCCAATCTTTTCCCGTGGTTCCTGGGCCCATATTCCTAACAGTGGCTGGATTCTGTTAAAAACAAACACAACACACACAGATGCACTCCCCCTCCCTCTCCTAGAAGCTACCATGCTCAAACAATCTAGTCAACTTTAAACAAACATCATCCACTAAGCCCACTGTTTCCTGCACAAGAGAGGTTTTAGAAATCATTATGTTTCTTAGCCCCTGACATAATTTCTATGTACTTGATATTAGGCTATGTCAAAAGAATGTTTCATATAAACAGAAAGCTGAAATTAGTTTGTATATTTTAATCTGCACATCAATGACTGAAATTTACTTCATCTGTTTAGGTGGAATTCTGCTTCAAACCAGCTGCATGAACTCCAGAAAGCCCAGCTGTTTCCAAAGGCAAAACATTGTACTTTAGAAAACATTTTGTATAGGACAAAAAGGTTGATGCCTATGTATAGCTTTTTTGCCTTTATTAAACTATTCCTTAGTCTAAAGTTACCAAAATTTTTGGAATAATCCTCTGGAACAGATAAACCAAAATAATGGCTTAGATCCTAATGCTCCATGAACAGAAGGTACTCCGAACCAGCGGAAGCTTCTGCTGAACGAAGAGAGGAGGGAGGTGATTTTCACTGATTCCCCCCCCTGCATCCCCATGTGCCCCCCCCATACTGTTCTAATGTGTTCTCCAATCCTCTGGAGCAGATTTACAAAGGTACAAGGGGATGAGGGTGGCGGAGGGATTTGGGGAAAATTGCCTCCCCCTCTTCCATGGGTGGGAGCACTCAATGAGCATTCCAAAATTAGTTATGCAAAATAGCGTAAAAATAAACACCTACACATCACTGAGAGCTGGTGTAAACATAGTGGGTAAGAGACTGAGCTATGCGTCAGGAAGCACCTGGTTCATATCTCATGAGGTGCAGTGAATGCTTATCAAATCTGCAGATGACACAAAATTGGGTGGAATAAGTAATACCCTGGAAGACAGGCGGGAAAAAAATCAAAGTGATCTCGATAGGCTGGAGCACTGGCCTGAAAACAACAGAATGAAATTTAACAGGGATAAATGCCAAGTTCTGCACCTAGGAAAAAGAAACCAAATGCACATTTACAGGATGGGGGATACTTGGCTCAGCAAAGTACAAGCAAGAAGGATCTTGGAATTATTGTAGATCATAAGCTGAATATGAGCCAGCAATGTGATGTGGCTGCAAAGAAGGCAAATGCTATTTTGGGCTGCATTAATAGAAGTATAGCTTCCAAATCGCGTGAAGTGATAATTCCCCTTTACTCAGCACTGGTTAGGCCTCATCTTGAGTACTGCGTCCAGTTCTGGGCACCACACTTTAAGAAGGATGCTGACAAACTGGAAAGAGTTCAGAGGAGGGCAACAAAGATGATCAGGGGACTGGGAGCAAAGTCTTGTGAGGAGAGACTGAAGGAACTGGGGACGTTTAGCCTTCAGAAGAGAAGACTGAGGGAGATATGATAGCACTCTTCAAGTACTTCAAAGGTTGTTACACAGAAGAGGACCAGGATCTCTTCTCAACCATCCCAGAGTGCAGGACACGGAATAATGGGCTCAAGTGACAGGCAGCCAGATTCTGGCTGAACCTCAGGAAAAACTTCCTGACAGTTAGAGCAATATGACAATGGAATGAATTACCTAGGGAGGTTGTGGGCTCTCCCACACTGGAAGCATTCAAGATGCAGCTGGACAGCCATCTGTCAGGGATGCTTTAACTTGGATTCCTACATTGAGCAGGGGGTTGGACTCGATGGCCTTACAGGCCCCTTCCAGCTCTACTATTCTGTGATTCTACAGTTCTCTTATTCATCTCTGCCATGAACTCCCTAGTTGACCTTAAATGCCACCCCCCCGTCCCAATCTGGAATATGGAAATAAAGACTTACCTTACAAGATTGTTACAAGAAGCACTGAGATAATGTACAAGGACTTTGAATATTTGAAAGCATTATATTCTTATCATCACATACATCCTTTGATATCTTTCAATGAATGTTCTCTACATACCTTAAGGTGAAGTTACACATTGCAATTTTCACACAAACACCACAGAAGGAATAACTTGTAGACATGAACGCTGAAACTGCCAACAAAAGTCATCACAAATTATTGATCCAGTTCACATGATCACCATGGCTTAAACAAGCCATGGGTGTAGCTTGTCATCCGAACCCAGGTGGTGTGACTTGTTTGAGGAAGAAACAACCCTCAAACAACCCATGGCCCATTATTGGGTTATTTTGAGGGCTGTTCCTCCCTCAAACAAGCCATGCTGCCTGGGTTCAGATGACATGAGAAGCCATGCCCAGGCAGCTAATTAGGCAAATGGTGCCCAGCACATGCCGGCATGCACTGCAGCTTAAACAAGCCACAATGTTCGTGTGAACCTGGCCACTGCCTCTTACTAGTGGATTCAGTGTAGACAATCCATCAATGTGGTCATAAACTCAGCATGTCTTTCCCATGTTGGCTAGTATGGAAATGTATGTTGAAAAAAAATTAATGGGAAAAACTAACACATGGGGAAAACAAGTTTAAATAAATGACCTACTGCTTCTTGCAATGGAGTATTCCCATTGCTACTCAGATGGGGAACTGAAAGGGCTGGAGCATATTGGCCAGCTGGGGAGCGCTCTGTTTCAAGAGGGAGACTGAAGCCCTGCAAATCAGCAGATTTGATGTTCCACATAATGCTTGTCAGACATCACAGGATTATTTTTTAAGTTATTAAATTTTTTTTAATTATTACTAGTTATTATTTAAGAGAAACTTAGTACCATATTTACAATTCAGAAAATTAAAAAAATTTCCAATTTAAATAATTACCCCTTCAATTTAAAGTTTTAAAATCTGGTTTTTTTAATTTAAAAAACACACATATCAATTTTTATCCACCCTGAGTGCAGCCAACTTCTACTAATATATTTCCTTGAACAGTACTAAAAACATGGGAAAGGTAACTTTTAACCTTCTTTTGTGTTGGAAAACATATAGTTCTGTTACCGTGAACTTTGTTTCCGGGCTAAAATGTCTCAACAGAGTATAGCCAGGAGTCCTTCTTAGATGCTCCTTCAGATTCCAACTAAGCTTATGTCCAGATCACATAATCAAACTGGCATGTTAAGAATATGAGTTGTGTGGATTTGCGCAGGGATTGGAAGATGAAGCATTTGTACTAAGTGCCCAGCACGCCACTCAACCCCACATTTCCTACAATACTTCTTGAGCCACATCTGGCAGTCTTATGGTTGTTAAGGTGAAAACAAAGAGAGAGAAAGTTGAGGCAATGTCATAGTTCTTTTTGCAGCAATGTTTAAAAGTGAATTTTTCTTTAAAGAGGAATTTTCCTTTCCCACAACCAAGCTGAAGTAGAGAATTGATTCTACTCAGGATAGCTGTTTCTGGGATATATTTCAAGGGGAGAAATCTAGTGTATATGCACTCTGCAACTATAACTCAGTGCTTTCTCATCTGCACTGGCTGCCAGTCTGTTTCCGGGCCCAACTCAAAGTGCTGGTACTAACATTCAAAGCCCTAAACGGCTTGGGGCCAGGGTATCTGAATGATCATCTCCTCCCATATGTACCTGCCCAGACACTAAGATCTTTGTCAGCAGTCCTTCTCTGAAAGCCCCTGCCAAAGGAAGTAAGGCAGGTGGCTACCAGGAGGAGGGCCTTTTCTGCTGTGGCACCCCGGTTGTGGAATGAGCTCCCCAGAGAGGCTCGCCTGGCGCCTACATTGTACTCTTTCCGGTGCCAGGTGAAGACCTTTCTATTCTCCCAGGCATTGTAATCATCTTAATCATTTTAATCTTATAGTTGTTTTTAACTCTGTTATTGTAACTGCTGCTGCTAGCTTTGCTGTTGGTTTTTAATTGGTGGTTTTAAATTTTATATTTATATTGTATTTTATGGGTTTAACTGTTGTAAACCGCCCAGAGAGCTTTGGCTATTGGGCGGTATAAAAATGTATTAAACAAAATAAATAAATAAATAAAATAACAGGAAAGGTCCTTTATAGAATCATGCTGCTGGAAGGCTCCTTAAGCATCATCCAGTACAATAGCTTCTATCTGTCCCATTTATTCAAAGTGAATTGTATTACACTTTGTATTACACATTATTAAACGCAATCTGTGCGTTTCCTGTAGACAGGAAAATGTAGTCATGTTTGTCAGCTGCTAGAAACTGAAAACTCGACTGTCCTCTTGGCTCTGAGTCCATGAGAAGGAGCAAGTCTACGCCATTAGCCAACAAGCATTGCTAAAGGAGATATAAAAACCTTAACTTCAGCTGGTAATAATTGCAAAGTCATTACTTTGGAAGGGCAGTAAATATAAGTGTTTTGCAACATTTGTTTGTTTCATGCTTAGTGCTCTCCCTTGGAAAAGTAGCTTGCACAATGAGGAAACTGAAAGAAACAAACCATAACAAAATCTTATAATATATAGTGATGTGTTCTGTATTGTGTGATAATATTTTGTATGTAGCATTACATCTTCTTGCTGATGATTTACAAACTTGTGTTCATGTTCTAGATGAAAAGTAGTAACAACATTAGAACATTGCAGAGGATGCTGTGAAGACAGTCCAATATTAATGATGCTTACCTGGAAGTAAGTCCCACTGATTACCCTGCATCTTACTCCTAAACTCGTTTAAGATTAAAGCCACATGCTTAAGAGACCCATCAGATGCCACTAGACTAGAGGCTTCCTTGCATGATACTGCACCTAAACAGCTGTGCTGTGTTCCAAATCTTCCCCGCACCCACAGGTCTGGTGGTTGCCCTATCAGCTTGCCCTTGTGTCTCCAGAGGCTGCTCTTAAATGCCAGATAGGTACATAATAAGATCAACCTTATCTATGATTTAGTAGTGGATGAGGCGGCTGATCTGGGCATGTATAACCACAACCTGGGTGGGTGATCAGGGAGGAGTTAGTTTCTCCCAGTTGTGCCCACTGGGGCACTTGGTTCAGCAGCAGGGAAGACTTGAGGATCAGGGAGGGAGGGGGTTGCTGTGGTCCATAAGAATGTTATCTCTCTCTCCAGGCTCCCTGTCCACCTGACTACTAGTCTGGAGTGTTTGCATCTTGTGTTGGGCGGCGGGACAGATTGGGGGATGCTGCTGGTGTACCACCCATCCCACTACCCAGCAGTCTCCCTACCTGAAGTGACAGAGGTGATCTCAGCTGTGATGCTGAGGTCCTCCAGGCTGGTGGCTTTGGGGGATGTTAACATTCATGCTGAGGGCACCTTGTCTGGCACGGCTCAGGATTTCATGGCCTCCAGGACAACCATGGGACTGTCCCAACATGTCATCGGCCCAACACGTGTGGCAGGGCACAGTCTAGACCTGTTTTTTTTTCAGCCAGTAATGGCGATGGTGATATGAAGGTGGGGGACTTTGATTCAGTCCCTTTGTCAAGGTCAGATCATTGCCTGTTGAGGTTTAGACTGACAGCAGCTTTCCCCCTCTGCAAGGGTGGGGACCTATTAAGATAGTTCGGTCCTGGAAGCTAGTGGATCCAGATGGTTTTCAGAGGGCTCTAGGGGGTTTCCCAGCTGATATGGCTGGCGCGCCTGTGGAAACTCTGGTTGATCTGTGGAACGCAAAAATTACCCGGGCAGTTGACACAATTGCTCCTGAGTGCCCTGTCTATAGTAGAGCTCATATGCATCCATGGTATACCCTGGATCTGAGAGCAATGAAACAAAATAGGAGACAGCTTTATTTATTTATTTAGCTTGAGTGCAAATGGAGAAAATCTCCCATTGGGTGGAATCGAACTCTGGTATGTGCCTACAGTCAGGCATATTTAAGGGCAGTGAGGGCAGCAAAGAAACAACATCTCACTGCCTCAATTCAATCCCTACTTGCTGCCCAGCTTTTTACGGTCATTCGGGGCCTATTAAATACTGTCCAGAAGGACATTGTAGACCCGTTTGAGGCCCGCTGTAACATATTTGCTAGGCACTTCCAGGATAAAATCTCTTGCATCCACCCGGACTTAGACTCTAATGTTACAGCAGGTGAGTCAAGTGAGGTAACCAGAGCACAGGCTGGTCCAGTTTTCAGTTGGCACAGCTCAAGGATGTTGACAAGGTACTTGGACAGGTTCATGCAACCACTTCCATACTGGATCCTTTCCCCTCCTGGCTTATAAAAACTAGCAGAGAGGGAACGGCCAGATGGAGTAGGGAGGTGATAATGTCTCCTTGCGAGAGGGAGTGGTCCAATGTCGTCTGAAAGAGGCCATGGTGAGCCCACTCCTGAAGAAATCCTCTCTGGACCTGGGAGATCTTAACAACTTTAGACTGGTGGCAAATGTTCTTTTCCTGGGCAAGGTCCTTGAGTGGGTGGTGGCCAAGCAGCTCCAGGCACTCTTGGATGAGACTGATTATCTGGATCCATTTCATTCAGGGTTCAGGCCAGGTTTTGGCATGGAAACAGCTTTGGTTGCCCTGTATGATGACCTATGTGGGGCTGCCCTTGAAGACTGTTCAGAAGCTGAACACTAAACCACATTAATTTACAACGAGAATATTATTTACCCTGTTGTTTTATAACTAAACTTTGCATTTCTTTGTCACACTTTACATGTTTTGTTGGCTTTCCCTTTTTTTTTTTTACAGAGGGAATGTCTTTGCAATTCAACAAATGAAAAACCTATGGTTTACAAAAAAAAGTTAAGCCTATATAGCTTTCAACCAAGCACCAAAAAGCAGTTAAGAAACAAAAGATGGAATAACTGGACAATGTCTTCTGGCTGTTAGTGCTAGGACCCTTCTGCTTAGAAGCACCCTCAGTGTATCTCATAAAAGCATTGATCTAGTTTAGAGACAGCGATTAAAAATATAGGAAAAGCCATGCTCAATCAGACCAAAGGTCTATCTAATCTATCATTCTGTTCACACAGAATTGTAGGGCTAACATGGTTAGGTATATCCAGATTATTTCATATTAACCTAGTTATTATTTAAGAGAAACTTAGTATTTACAATTCAGAAAATTAAAAAAATTTCCAATTTAAATAATTACCCCTTCAATTTAAAGTTTTAAAATCTGGTTTTTTTAATTTAAAAAACACACATATCAATTTTTATCCACCCTGAGTGCAGCCAACTTCTACTAATATATTTCCTTGAACAGTACTAAAAACATGGGAAAGGTAACTTTTAACCTTCTTTTGTGTTGGAAAACATATAGTTCTGTTACCGTGAACTTTGTTTCCGGGCTAAAATGTCTCAACAGAGTATAGCCAGGAGTCCTTCTTAGATGCTCCTTCAGATTCCAACTAAGCTTATGTCCAGATCACATAATCAAACTGGCATGTTAAGAATATGAGTTGTGTGGATTTGTGCAGAGATTGGAAGATGAAGCATTTGTACTAAGTGCCCAGCACACCACTCAACCCCACATTTCCTACAATACTTCTTGAGCCACATCTGGCAGTCTTATGGTTGTTAAGGTGAAAACAAAGAGAGAGAAGTTGAGGCAATGTCATAGTTCTTTTTGCAGCAATGTTTAAAAGTGATTCTTCTGGAATTATAAACATGAAGAAGTACAAACATAAAGTAGTAGTAGGCTACTACTAGCCTTAGTAGTAGGCTACTACTACTACTAGTAGGCTACTACTAATCTTACTCGGTCACGAGTAGGCGATCACTCGTGACCGAGTAAGATTGTCTTCCAGGATAAAATTACAAAAAGAAAATTATAAAAGGAGGAAATTCTAAAAAATTGTGTAGACTCTAGCGATGGGTCCGTAAGTGACTGTGGAGGCCAATTCTAGATCCACACAGCTTCCCACAGTGAGGACACAGGTTACCAGATGGAAGATGGTCCTGTAAAGGATTCGTTTGACGTGCTTTTCGCTTAGCACGTTTCTCCCTTTCACCTTGCACTCAGGCTTCTTCAAAGTCCATGGAACCTTTGTGAAAGGCCAACCTCCAGTTAGATCATTCATGGGCCAGAGCTTCCCAGTTCTCGATGTTTATATTGCATTTTTTTTAGATTAGTCTTAAGAACATCTTTAACATCTTTAAACCTTTTATACTGACCACCGATATTCCGCTTTCCATCCTTGAGTTGGGAATAAAGTAACTGCTTTGGGAGAGGAGACGGCAGTCAGACATTCGAACAACATGACCAGTGCATTGAAGTTGGCGTTGAAGGATCATTTTTTCAATGCTAGTAGCCTTTGCTTCTTCCAGTACACTGACATTTGTTCGCCTATCTTCCCAAGTAATTTGCAGGATTTTCCGGAGGCAACGTTGATTAAATCTTTCAAGGAGGTGGAAATGATGTTTATAGATAGTCCATGTTTCGTAGGCATACAACACCAGCATAAAAGGTAATTTTCTATTTTTCATCAAATTTTCAGCTAGGTGTACCTTTCCTATTTTCTGTCCTGTGACTTCAACTCTTGTTCAGACAACCAAACCTTGGATAGATCTTAAATTCCCACAGCCAAGAAATGTCACTGTACCCAATGCAACATAAATCAGAGTATGAATTGCTATTATAGACTAATTCTGATCAACATTCTAGGGAAATTGCTCAGATATCAATGAACTATGAAACCATGAAATCAAAATATTTGGTAATATCTTCATTAGAGCCTTCCTCCTTATTATCATCTCAATGCCTTTCAAAGACAGACAAATTAAAAGATATTTAATTTTCCAGAACTAAACATTTTTTAGTATGACAAATGTGCACTTAGCAGCAATGCTAACATAGTTCCATGCCTAAGGTTAACGTCAGGGTACAAGGTGGGGAAACTACTTAACAATTTGAAATTGATCCCAGAATCTGAAAGACAAAGAAGGCAATCACTAGCATGCAGTCTGACATACGATAAAAGCCAGCTGACTTCAGGTAGGGTCATAGCCAAAGACGCAACTTTGTTACTGAGGGCCAAAAATCCTACTGGCCAAACATAAGAAGCAAAACCATGTGTGCCTATCTTGACTAACTGCGAACTGCATTATATCAAGAACCATTTAAGATGAAAATTAAAGAATAAGGGTAGGTTGCTGATCTCAAAGGCCCTCTTTGTTGTAAAACGTACCAATATCCAGCCCACAGCATACTGTGCATGATAATTTGCTCTTAAAAATAAATCATTTGTTTGAATGTAACTAAGTAAAAGCAATAACTACAGTGCATTTTTACAAGTAAATTGAAATGTTATTGTTTGTGGTGGTGATTTTAAATCCTCTTCCTTTACGTGATGAAAAAGCCAAAGAATCTTAGTCTTAGTCTTTAAGGTTGTAGCACCTTAAAGACTAAGAAATATATTATAGACAGTACAGTATAAGGTTTTCTGGAAGTAGAGTCTACTTCTTCAGATGTGTGAAATGTTATCCTCCATTTTTTAAATTAATTTTTTAATGTGATATAACAGTAGATATACCCAACAGAATTGATAGCTGTCAAAGGTAAGACTCCCTTTTTAAACAGGGATGTAGACAAGGATTAAAAAAAACCCCTTTTTTGACAAGGACCTATGGAGGTATCATGTCTGTATATATCTGCATAGCTCCCTGTCAAAATCCCTGTCAAAGGTAAGTACTCCCGTAAATAGGGTGGCTTGCACTTTTCCACGTTCCCAAGCACCTTCCAACAGGCGGAAAAGTGAGAGCACCCTTAGGATAGTCAAGTCTCCCACCCCGATGAGGATTTTGCTGCGAAGGGGGTGTAAATCCCACCACCCTGTTTTTGCAAGCACAGATCACTTGCACCTTTGGTTGGGCTTGAGAGCTCACCTTTTGACAGCTGTCAAAACCAAAGGGGGGGGGAGAAGCTATTTGGAGCCTCTCTGGGTCAATGTCCCGGGTTGGTACCCGCAGCACTTTGTCAGCAGGTACTTCCCTGGACATTGCCCAGGCGAGGCTGCCCATTTTCAGATCTCCATTAGTGCACAGGTATGCACTTGCAAAAGAATGACAACAAAATAATAATTAAAAAAATGTGTGCAGATATTTGTGCACATTAGGGGGTCCAAAATAATAATAATAATAATGATGATGATGATGATGATGATGATGATGATGATGATGATAAGGTTCGCAACCACGGACAGCCCCTCCAAGGTGCCGCTTGGGGACTCTGAAGGGGCTGTCAGTGGCTGTCAAAATGAGGATCGTGAAAGCTGGCTGTCAAGCCGGAGATCACAATCTCTGGAGGGGGGGGAGGGAAGGGGAAAGAGGGGAAAAGCCAAAGTGAGCCCAAAACAGCTCACAACTGTGGTGGAGAGGGGGAGGCAAGTCTGTCCTGCTGCGGTGCCCCTTGGTACCCAATCGTCTGTCGGGTGCACTGTGGGTTGTTCGCAGAACCAACCCACCTTGGCTTATTGCCAGGTTGGGTTGGCGTGACGTGCGAACGTGCCCTAAGACTGCATTTCCTTTTTTACTATAAGAATGCATTCCTTAAAGAAATCCTTCCAGAATCTTTGCACATGTTGACATTTGCACCACATGTGGAAATAGGTGCCCCACAACCCCTGCAGTAAACCAAGCAAAAACCCAGCTATCAATTAAGTTAAACAAAACATTAAATTGCAATGTTTTAAATGTTAAAATGTCAGGACGAAAAGAAATGTGCTAGTGCGGCGTTGAAAAGAAGACAAAGTTGGTGCCAATTATATCTTCTTTGGTAGGGCATTCCAAAGTTGGGGCACTACCACAGAAAAGTCCTTCTCCTTTGTAAATGTATAGTAACTTTCTCCTACTGATGGTATTTGGAATAACACAACCATCCCTCTGAAGTTCTAAGCACGGTGGCAGTCAGACCAATGCTTCAGAACATGGGGTGTCGTTGAACAGATATTAAATAGTGCTGGAGATTACTTCCTGCAGAGAACGGATGGAAGAGAGAAGTTAAACCCGTTATCATGCTCCTCTGGAGGACTCCTCTTTGGAGGATGAACTGGAGGCCTCCTGAGACAAGCATTGTGGAGGAGCTACCTGTGTCAAGGAACCTTATGGCAGATCAGGGAGATCCTAGGCCCTTGGAAGAGGCGGCCATCGGCCCTTCCCCTTACAGTGTAATTAGCCCCCTCTCAGACTCAGGGGTAAGATGCGGAGTGCAGGCATCTAAATGCTCAGGCTCGGCCAGCTGCCAGAAACAGAAGTGTCTGCTTAAGGAATAAGGGCTCCTCAGAAGTACAGGAGTACTTCTGAGCAAGGCTCTGCTTGTGGCATAGACCATTCCTCAGGTGGCACTGATGAATTGCAGCGGTGCTCTGGGGGGGGGGGTGCTTTGAGGTTCAGGCTTAAAAGACTTCAGTTCTAGGCTTTTAGTTTTAGGCACACAGTTCTAGAACATTGTGTACCAGGTCCCAGACTCCTGCCTTGTATATCCCTGATAACCTAGCTCTTCTCAGGAATTTCCTGTGTTTGGACTGCCTACTGACCATGCCTTTGATACCGACCCTCCCTAACTAACTCCCTGCAGCTCTGTCCCTGCACCACTGCAAGCAGTGCACTGCAAGCAGGACACTTTTGCCCCCCCCCCCCAAATGCTTTTCTCCTAGGTGGGCTTCAAAACTGGATGTAGATCCCATCACCAGAAAAACAGCTGGGTGAGAGGGTTTCGGGGGGGGGGGGGATTAGAGGTAGGTTAAGGGTTCAGCACCTCCCTCCCACCCACTGCTTCTCTGCATTAAAGTCACTTCACCCTCCCACCTAGGTTTATACCTTTTTAGCACAACCTTGTGTTTAGCACACATGATTTATGCCACTGTCACGTCTAGCAAGACCTTTAGTGGGGACCCTATGGTAATAAGGATCTTTTATCTTTTTAAAATGTGGAATTGTAAATACAGTATTCCATAATCTCCCCTAAACTTTGAGAATAAGGTGGGGTAGGAATCTAAAATGAATATAATCTATCCATCATTCAAACTATACAATGGAAGTGTGGAAACTCAGCCTCTCTAGGGAAATTATGTAGGTAAAGGTTATTCAATGGACAGTTGGATGGCTCTCCCAGGTCTTGTTACTGCTGTGCTGCTGCCTTCCACGGGGGCAGGATTTTTTAAACCCAGTACTTTGGATAAGCACGTTGCAGTTCTAGACAAATGAAAAACATGCAGGTGTGTGTGGGAAAAACAGCTGAGGTGTGTGGGCGGGGGAAGTAAAATCACACACATTCAGTCAGGTCCAACCCAGTGTGCTCTAATGAAAAACAAAACAAAACAAAACCAAGTGCTTAACCAGTAACTTCAAGTCTAATTATTAGAATGCAAGTTCTACACACCATGATAAAGAATCACTCACCGTTATCCACTGTTAAAGAAAAAAGGGGGGGAGCACTTTCAGGGGGTGGGTAGTTAAAAACCTATTATATAATGCCAGACATAAAACTGCACCCTGCCTCGAACAGCAGCAACTGAAAACGTACGCAGTGTTCCTATCATAAGTCATTTGTAGCTTTTCAGCATTGCTCTCTGACAAAGTCCAGGGAGGCAGCCTATTACACACTCTGGGCTGCTGAGAGCCGTGACATCACTGGGTAAAAGTTTGGCTTCAGCCAGCCCTCTACTGTTTGTGGTTAAGGGGAGGCCCTGAACGTGTATCTTGCTGGTGGATCCCTTACCCTTGTGGGAGGGGAAGCTGAGCTTATCCAACCAGAACTTGTCTGGTTACCGCATGCCTGATTATCTTTCCCCCCCTTCAGCATGCAAATCTGCCACAAAGGAGCTGAAGTTCAAATAGGGCTGTTTTAGCTTCGCTTCAAATGATGGATTGAAAGCTTTAGAACTGAAACGCAGAAGAGCCACGGAGTTCTTGAAAAGCAAGTCACTGCTGCAGACTATTGTCCCTGAGTGTCTATAGCATGGGAGCCGACGGCTTAGATTCAGCAATCAAGTTAAAGGGATGAGAGTTTAAACAATAAGGAAATAACAGGACTGCAGTAGCTTTATGCTGTTATCCTTTCATGCACAGTACCAAATGCATGAACCTTTTCAGGCAACAGAATCTAGGTAGCCCTCATCGCAGATGAATACATTTCTTTTGGTATCAGTGATGTCACTATTTCTGTGGATGAGCCAGTCAATGAATTGTTGATTTATTTTTTTAAAAAAGCAAGTTTGAAGCTTGAAGAAAGAAACCCAAAGGAAACAGGGTAAGAATATGAAATCTATCACATTTAACATAAATGTATATTTACACTGCTTGCTGTAAAGCCATTTTTAAAAAGTGCTATGATTTAGAAAACAAAGCCAGCCTTTCAATAAGCCCGGTAAGTTTGAGTTATATTGAGTTATATTTCTTGAAGTTATCAACTCCTATGAGAAACTGAAAATCCTTAAAAGTAAAGTTCTTATTAAAATGAATGCATACAAACTTTGGAATGTTATGAGTTCTGCATTATTTTTCTTGATTTTTAAAACTTCAAAAATGTATGTTTGTAAAGTCAGTCTAAAATGCTTAAGTGCCAAAGAGCAAATAATTTTTTAAATTAAAAAACCAACCAGTCCATCACAATATTGATCATATATGCGCAAAATGCTTTTTTCTCCCTAAATACTACACAGAAAAATTCTCTACACTTTGTGCCACTTCTTTGAAAGGACTATTGTATTACAACCCAGGAAGTTGGTCTTTACTTTCCTCTGACACACTGATCAGATTAAAAGATACAGAAAGCTCCTCTAAGTAACAGCTCCTAGAATATCACAGTGTTTGCATGTTTAAGCGAAAACTTTTTTTTTTTAAATGTCCAAACCAAGCAGAGCTGGAAATATTTCTTGTAACAGGTTTTGCAGTAGATACAAAGCATGAAATTTGAAGCCAGCAAGATATGATTGAATAGTGTTGCAAAGCTCTTATTTTGCAAAGCTCTTAACACATGAAACAGAAAGCAAAAATGTTAAGACATCTTTCAGCATGGGTTGGCTTAAGTAAAAATAAAGTGAGGCCACTGTGAAAGGGGAGTAAGAACAAATGCAACAATTGGGTTGAACTTTCTAAGGGGATGTTAAACAAAAAAGGTGCTGTCTGGTAAATTTCTGACCCACAAACAAAGCTTGTGGAGGCAATTATAAGACTTGTTGTCTTTTGCTAACAATGTTACAGAGGGAGGACTGAAAGTTTGGGACAGATAATTCTTTGAAGTCTCTAAAGGAATTTGGAAGCATTTCAAAATAAAAGTTCTCGAAGTATTAAGGATCCCTATCCATTGGGCATCTATCCCCCTCCACCCCCACCCCATCCTCACCAAGTGGGCAATTAGTTGAAGGAGCCCTCAACAGGGGGTTGGGTTGATCAGCACTACTTAAACCGCATGGAAATAACAGGACTGCTTCTATCTGCTTGGGAGGGGGGGGGTGTTTCAGCAACAACAACAAAAATACATACAGGGGTATGGAAGTAACTGGTTTTGGATGGTTCTGGTGTCAGATCACTTTTACATAAATAATATGCAGTTCAGTTGTGCCTGTAACAGTAGTTAATTTTTTAAAAATTCAGAGAAGTTGTCTATCTGTTCCTTACGAAGGCCAAAACATTGAAGTGGGTTCATATCTATTGTTCTCTTGTTTCAAGGGAACTGTTGTGACACACTCTACATTAAGTTCCACCTAGAACTTTGTCCTGTGGAACTATGTCTTGTCCAGCTCTCAAGTCTCTACTCTTACTAAGACAGGGTTGCCAAATGCATGGGTAGCCGGGGGATGAATACCTACTGAACCTCTTCCAAGAACCAATTCTACGCAGAACGAGGGTGACTGCAAAGATTCCCCTGTGTTGGGAGAAGCAATCAACTGTGTTTTAAAGTTCTTGTCAAAAAAGCATGTGAAATTCCTGTTAGGATTTAAAATTTCTTGATCAACTGTCTAATTTGCTTTCCAGTAAAATATCAACATCCAATAAAGGAGTTTAAACTGATAAGTTCCTTCCAAGAGCTAGTAAACTGTGCAGAAACCTCACATTAAATGTAACAAAGCTAAAGCAAGAGGGAGAATGCCAGGCTTGACCAGAGCTCAGCCTCAGAATGCATTCTGAACTCCAGGTAGATATGAAGTAACAGTAAAGAAGAGAGCATCTGTGAGCATACACAGAGTGACTTTCCCTCACCGCCAAGTAACTACAGCTGCTCCCATTTATCTGGCATTAAGAAGCACTATGTCAAAGTGAGAGGCTGAGCCCCTGCACCTCTCATTTTAGAAACTAATCACTCTAGTTTGGGTGTAGACTGTTAAGAACATAAAAACAGAAGAAAAGCTGTGCTGGATTAGGCCAAAGGCCTATCTAGCCCAGCAGTCTATTTCCACAGTGGCCAACCAGATGCCTCTGGGAAGCTCATAAGTAGGAGATAAGCAGAATAGCACCCTCCTGCTCGTGCTGCTCAGCAACTGGCACAAAACTCATCCTGGAGGTAATATATCATGACTAGCAGCCATTGATAGCCTTATCATCCAGGAAAGATTGTTATCCTTCCATAGAACATGGGCTCCAAACATTTTATGTAAGTATCTGCTATTGGGTCATTATGGTTTCTATCTCTGCTCAGGAAGTAAAAGATTCTGAAAGCCCCCTGAGATTTTTGCATTGTTTACTGTGCTAACCGCTCAGTTTGCAGACACACAAAATACTCCTGTGATCTTCTAGTAGTGGCTCCTAAGGCACCTTCTAAGAATCACAACTATATATCAAAACGCCAAGAAACAGGCTGACTGGGTTCACACAACATGCTAAGCCACCATAGCTACGGTAAGTAGCCACAGTGACTTAGCATGTCGTGCAAACCCAGTCAGAGTTTCTTAGCCATAGATTTGAAGCCACCCTTCAAAGCCATGGCTTGTTCTAGGGTTTACCGTAGACATGGTGGTATGTCGTGTCATCCAAACCCAGACAACATGACCCACCATGGCTACAGTGAACCCGCTACAGAGTTGCTTGGCCAGAGTGGCAAAAAAGGCATGCTGCTTTAGCCAAGCGCTGATGACAGCCGCCCAAAGTGCCCAACTGGCACTTTGGGCAACTGTCATTGGCTTCCCTGCCCCGTACCCCTGTCGATGCTGGGAGAGTGGGATTGCAAAGTGGGCACTTTGGGGCAGCTGTCATCCTGTATCCCCACTCCTCCCCTCAGTGTTCCGGCAGTGTCCCTTGGAATACCGGTGGGAGGACTGAGGGGCAAAGAGGTGCCTCAGGACCCCCGCTGTGCCCAATCGCTCATCAGGCACAGCAGGGGGGAGGCCAACTTTAAGCCCGGCGTGGCTTATAAACCACCCGGGTTTAAAGTGTTGTGTGAACTAGCCTGTTATGTTGCTTGGAGGCCAGGGAGCAGAAGAGTGAAACAGGGTGACAATCTCTGAGCATCTACAGTAGATGACAACTTAATAGACTATACAACAAATCCTTGTTGTATATTCTCTAAAGTTGTCACCTACTGTAGATACTCTGAGGTTGTCACAACTGTAACCTCTACAAAATTTAGATTACAGTTAGCAAGCCAGTGTTTTCTATAACCCACCCAGGCCAAAATTCTTTGTGAAATATTATTTATTGTTACATTTATATCCCACCTTTCCTCCAATGAGTGCAAGGCGATATACATGATCCTCCTCCCATCCATTTTTATCCTCACAACAATCTTGTGAGATAGGTAAGGCAGGAAGTCAGTGACTGGCCTGAAATCACTCATTGAGCTTCAGGGCAGAGTGGGGACTAGAGAACCCTTGTCTCCCCAATCCTAGTCCAACACTCTCATTTACTACTCAAGATGCTTATGCAACCTGGGTGCCCAGCATAATTTAACTGGCTGCTTCCACTCTATGAAGCTTCAGGGACATTTGGGGATTTTGTTTTTCACAGAAACGCCCACTGAAGACCCGTAGTCTACATTCTAAGGCTCTTCTTCCCCAGAAAAAGGGAGGAATACCCAGTGAAGTGCTATCTGGTAGGCTAAAATATGGGCACAGACCCAGGTTTATTTTTTCAGGAAGAAATACCGCATGGTTAAACACTAGGTCTTTCATGAATTCTCATTCATTTGGGTATGAAGCCTTGCTGCTTATGAAAGTTGTGCAAAAAAAGTCTTGAATCACTGTTCAGCCTGTGAACTATTATGGAGAAAAAACCTTACAAAATCCATGGTGCCCAGTTGCCCAACCCATAATATTTAACGTGAGATGGCTTTTCAGTAATGGCTGAGTTACATACATTTTGAAAGGGGAAAGAGCGTGAACTCTCAGGTTCACTCTGGTCCTAATCAACTTTTCAACCCCTCCTTAACAAGCCAGAGTTCAAAAACAACATTTAAACAAGATGGTACAGTCACAAATGCAAAACAGTGTCAGTGTGGATCACTCACTCATTATGTAAGCAGCACAGATCTTGATAGAGTAGTCCTTGAGAGGATCTACAGTGGGACACCCCCCCCCCCCTGTTTGTGAGGCACCGCTGTGCTGTGTTTTTTTTTTTTCTTTTCTTTCCACTAAATGCAATTGGTGCTCCCTGGGCACACGTTAATAAATACAGCACGGTATCCACTGTCCTTATAATGCAATCAAATGCCACGCAGCAATGCTCAGTGTTGTATTTACAGGAGAAGTAGGAGGAGTTTGAAAGTCACAAGTGTTGTATCATTTGTGCTTATAACATAAGCACATGCCACAAGTATGGTCCTGAAATTGTGGGAGAAGTGGGGAGCCATGCTGCTGTTTCAGTTTGCTTTAAAAAAAATAATCTGGTAAGTACATGCTCATCTTGTAGCTGTGCAGAAATGCAAATTTAAAAATAAACAGGATTCTGCTTTGTCTCTCCCCACACAAGCCAGAGATGGGCATGGTTTGTTTAGCTGCTCCTGCTTGCCGGAAGAGCCAAGTGTGAGTGGCCATTTCCAACAGCATGCTTTCAATCCCAATTAGTCGGAGTTTTCCGGAAACCTGGCTTATTGTGATGTACAAATTGGTCCAGTTTCCTGTACAGTGAACCTAAGGGAAAGGGAAGATGGAGGCACAGGTTGTAAAAGCAGGACCCCATGGATTGGGCCACTGCAGGGGGCAATTGACCAAAGCATGTTTTATCACTATACTAGTTGTTTTGGGTGGGGGGAGGTGAAAACCCTTCCTTTGTACAAAGAAATCTTCTGCCTGTCTTTAGCCAATGTTGCAGCAAAATACAACATTGGTTTATTGCTCCTTAGTAGTCATCTGATAGAATATAGAAACTTGTGTCATATGTCCACAGGCTTCCTTAGATGCCAATTCAGTTCTAGTTTCAAGGAGCCTGTCTGGAGAGCCACTGTGTTACAGGGCATAGAATTTTTTGTGTTTGGATATGAAAGACCTGGCCATGAAGAAAATGTGGTGGGTTTTGGTAAATTTCCATAGGCACACTGAAAAAAGCTGCAGCCATTGTTATTATAGGAATTGCTACTTGGAACCTATAGCTATATCTGAAACACAGAAAAATAATTTATGATACTTCAAGGCTGTGGGGCTTTCCTTTTGCCATAACTTAAGAATAAGCTATTGAAATATACTATGTAATCAACTAATATAATATATATGAAATTACAAAGTGGCTGAAGTCAGGCAGGCCACATTTTTTCCCATTCTCACACAAAGGAGAATATATATACACACAGAGACACAGACACACAATTTTTTTTACTTGAAATCTGCTACGTAGCTCTGGGTTTTAGCTTTCCAGATATCAGTTATGTCACTTTACAGCACTTTAATTCTCATAGTAGACACCTTGTTTAAATTGAGAAAGGTTTCCCCTCAACAATCAATTCAAAATAATTTGTGGTAAAATGTAGTAATTTGTAGTAGTAAAATAATAATAAACAAATGACTACTTGAATCTGTAACCAAGTCCAGGAGTATAAGATTAGTGAATGTCCCAGATTCCTGCCCCAGATAGCACACCACGGCTTATCCGAGTCAGCTGGGTGGATCTCAGAACACTCAAACTGGAGAGCAGACACAACACTATCTGGATGGCCTATTGAATTTCCACAGCCCCAAAGTCTCTAATTTCTCAGCATTTTATCCTAAAGGAGTAGTCAAACTCTAAAGCAGGAGGCTACATCCTCTAAACAGTTTCTAGCATAGAAATTCTAGCAATCCTAGCAGTTCAAGTCTAGCAGTCCCAGTAATTCAACATAAGCAATTTCTAAAAAGCAGTTCTTAGCAAAACATTCCTAGCAGCACATTATCTAGCAAAACACATTTAAACAAAGCATTCAACATTCCTTCCCATTCCCAACGAAGGATACGATATAGCACACCAGAAACAGAACTGGAAAAACATTGGATCTCCCTTGCCAAGATTACAACTATGCTATCGTGTGAACAGGCAAGCACGTGTCTGTCTGTGTTGCTCCACCAGAACAATGACCAAATACGCTCATCTAGACATGTGTACAAACTTGTGCACACTCTCAAGACACATATTCATTAAGGGAACTTTTAACCTTGGCAATAGGGCGCCTGGCAAGAGGGGCCCCAATGACGCATACACACTGGCTTAATCAATAATGGGAATTTACTAAACACACTCAAGGATTTAAGATATACAAGCATTAATCGGGGAAATTAACTTGGCAGAGCATTCAGAAATCAAAACAAGCAGGACATGCACAGTACTAAATATATGCAGAGTGAATCAAGTTGTGGGGTAATTAGTTTAATTCTCTTGGTGGCTGAACCGGGGGTTGTGGTACATGAGCTAGGCCATGAAAATGTGTTTAATATCCAGGGTGATCTGGGCAGGACTTCTGAGTCCAAGGAGGTTGGGAAAGCCCTAACACTATTTGGAAAGGAAAAGAAGGGTTTGGGGTAAGCTTGTAAGATCTGGCATATGACTGTAGTAACAAAAGGGGAAGGCAAGACAATGTTACCTATAGCTAACACACACACACACACACACACACACACACACACACACACACACAGCCAGTGCCTTGTGCATGAGCCTTTCCTGTCCTGTTTAAGCTCTTAAAGGTTTGGCTTGGCCCCAATAGGCTCCAGCAATAAAAGGTTAGGATGAGTGCCTGACTTACGGGACCCAGCTGCAATTCTTCCCACTAGTTGACTAGGAGAAGGCTTCCATAAAAGTGGCAGGGCTCCCAAACAATACTGTCCAAAATTAGACCAAAATTAGTTTGTACACTCGCAAACACACATACACACATACAGAGAGTAGAAAAGAAGGTGCGGAATAGAAGGCTACACATTGTAGATGAAGGTCCTCCTGAAAATAGGATAGAGTTGTGAAAGATACCTCTCCTTGGTTTCGAGTAACCCATTCCTCAAGTAGAAGATGGGGATGCACTGAAACTCCTAGGGTCTCAGTGGGAAAAATAAGTCTTTTTGAAAAAGAGATTGCAGCAGATCTCTGCCTTGGGCAAGACAAGAACCTAGGTGGTCAGACTGTGGAAAGTCTAGTCAAAATGGTGGTAAAGCGGGATAGCAGAACAGCAACATTCTGGGTCCCTTTGCAGGTTCTGTCTGGGTTACAAGGGCCAGTGGAGGCAACCATGTCTATCTGGGAGATGCCTGCCCCTGAGTAGCCATGAAACTCTGGAGTTTGCCACGCTCAAAAAGTGGATGGAATCCTGCTTATAGTTGGGGATGCCAGGAGACCAAGGTGGTTTCAGTACTGTGGTTCCAGTATGTTACTGGTCCACTAGCCACAAATGGAACTGAATAGTCAATCGATATGGTACATTGAAGGCTCAGAGTTTGGGGTTCTTATACAGTTTTAACAAAAGTTTCAAAGGAACAAAAGGGTGTCAAACGTGACATAACAAAGTCACAAAGAAGCTGCAGAAAGATTCCCAGGCAGCGTCAATTGTTGTTCCTGGCTGAAACAATATGGTTGGGGCAACTCTTGGCCAGAGCCAGCACAAATGTCAAAGGCAGTGATTTGGGATGGGCTTCCCAATAAAGAAGTTGTGGGGCCTGCAGCTATTCAATGACCTTTCCAAAAGTTACAAAATCCTTGGTTTTACACCTGGTTCAGTTATTACATTATGTGTACAGAGATCATGTCAGTGCATAATTAAATCTATATTTGCCCATCCTGGGGCTTTTCGAGTATATGCAGTTGTGATAAAATTGCTATTTCTAGATGTGACCTTGATATGTGACTTTTAGGGTCATTAGGCCCTTTTGCCCTGTCAATTTTCCCGCCTTTGTCTAGCTTCACTCAAGCAAGGAGTTTCTTGAAGTGACAGTCTCCATGGTTGCCAACTATCTCCGAAGACTACGGTGCCTGCTCTACCACCAAGCAGCCTGCTAACAATATCTAACAGGATATTAGGTCTGAGCAACATGTTCTCCAGCTAATATTTTCAGTATGAAAAGGGCTTTGGAGTGAAGGAGGAAAATTTCCTGAAAATTTTATCTATTATCCACTCTGGGGGCCTTTGGATAGAAAGATAGGCTATATATTTTTAAATGAATACATGGTTAAAATGATAGTATGTTAGTAGGATGGAATAGAAGCTTTGAAATTGAATGGAACTCTTCTTGAGCCACCTCAGATGACCTCTGTGCAGCTAAAAAGCTTGCTAGTTTACCCTTCCAAAATGGTATTATTTCAACCATTTTTGACCCAGGACACACCTAACTACAAAAGCAACCCAGATACTTACTTGGGATGGATAATATTTTAGGGATGCCAATGAAACATTATACAATATAAGAAGTGTGTCCCAGCATCCTCTACAACACTGCAAAAGATTCTGGCACTTTACCCTCAAATTGTATGATTCAGCCACTTGAGATGGCAAAATGTCTTGGGTTGGATTTATTTGACCTCTCTAAACTTTGTCACACCGTTTTTCTTCTCTCTCTAGCATTTAGAGATAAAGCATTGTCATCTTGAGGTTAAAAAAACATGCTGATGCGCCCTCAGTCTTCACTGTGCTACTAAATAAATGAGGTTAGCAACACATAGGAGGCAAAACTTTACTTCGCTCATGCTGACAATTTGATAAAACCTGGTAGAAATTTTATTTGCAATTTTTTAAAAAAGTAAACATGCTGTATTTTAATTTAGAGGAGTGAAAAATTCTTAGTAAATGTAAAAAGCCTTACAGTGCAACAAGTTAATTCCCACAGTGAGTCTTTTGGTTTTCACTTGTAACTTGCAGTGCCAAGGAAAATATTTAGTTTTGTTTTTCATTTTCAAGAATGGGAGATGAGGGAAAGAAAAATATAGTAATATCTTTTCTTTGCAAGTTTGTCTCCCCCTACTTATTAGATGATAGGATTATTTTCAAGTTGTGTCCCCGAGGCACAATTAGTTGAGCAAATGTTGAAAGAGCAAACACAATAAGTTCCATTACTACTTCTTCTTACCCCTTTGCCAACCATCTGAATAGCCAAGACTAGGTGCTAAGAATGAAATATCAATCCCATCAATGACAATGGGAGCTTTGCCACCAGTTTCAGCAGGCTCACAATTCCATACTGAAAGAAAGAGCAAAAGAACTGGTCCAAACCAGTAATCCAAAGTCAAAGACCAAATATCTTTTTTGTTGGATTTCCCTCTTTTGGATTCAGAATATAAATGTAG
Organism: Shinisaurus crocodilurus; assembly: GCA_021292165.1. NCBI lineage: Eukaryota > Metazoa > Chordata > Lepidosauria > Squamata > Shinisauridae > Shinisaurus > Shinisaurus crocodilurus. Next base: position 1,307 of record JAHFWL010001192.1, on the reverse strand, counting down.
TTTAGATAAGAAAGCCAAGCAAACATGAGAGGGATAATTGTTAAACAGAACCAGTGGAGTCTAGTGGCTGGGGAGGAATCTGATCTGGGGGATATGGCTGATGTCCCAGCTCAGCTGTGGATTCACTATGGGCGCGTCACGCCAACCCATTGTGGTGGGTTGCTTGTTCTGCAAAGTACCCACGATGAGCCCAACAGACGGTCAGGCTCATCGTGGGTTCTTCACTCCCTCCTCCCCCCTTCCCCAGGCGGTATCCCAGGGGACCTTGTGGGAGCAATGAGACCCCTTTCTCTCCCTATCACAATGCTGAGCCTTTTCCCGCTCACCATGGCTGTTTTGTCCCTTTAATTTTTTTTTGGGGGGGGAGATCGCTGGCTTTCCAGATCCCCATTTGGGCAGCCACAAGCTGCCCCATCAAAGTGCCCCCAGCGGCACCTTGGAGGGGCTTCCCATGACTGCCCAGTCTTCATTTATTTATTATTTTAATTGTCCCATTAACACAAATGCACTTGTCCGTGACACACTAATGGGAGGAGTTCAAGCCTCAGCTGGGGCAATGTGTGTGGGGTGCCCACTGCCAAGAGAAGCTGGGTACCCCACCCTGAACATTGCAGAGCAGAGGCTTGAAAACCATCCCCCACCCCCCAAGGTTACTCTTGACAAGTCAGAATAGCCACTCTGTCAAGAGAACCCGACCCGCCACGGGATCTTGTGCTGAGAAGAGGGCCATTTTGGCGGATTTCCCCCACTTCTTGGCACGATCCTCAACTTTTCCTGTTCTCCCCCTTTAGTGCCCATGGGGTAGCCACTTTTGCACTCTTCTGCTGGGGCACTTTGAAGGGCAGCTCATGACTGCCCAACGGGGAACGGGAAAGCCTGCTGTCAAGCAGGCTAACCTGATCTCCCCAAAAAATAAAGATAAATTTAAGCATCCAAAACGCTGCAGTGAGCAGAAAATGGCTCAGCATCACAGTAGGGAGGGGGTGTGGTATAGCTGCAGTATACCAGATTTTCGGCTGTACATGAGGCCTTTATTCCAGTTTAAAATTTAACAGCTGACTTTCCTGCTCTAAATAAAACTGTGAAAACGGCTGGAAACACGGGAGGACACTGAAGGTTGACAACGCTGTGAAAAGGCCCCGCAAACTTCCGTCGTGAGGGTCATAAGCGCACAATAAATGCTGGTGTAGAAAAGCCGTAGCTGCTGTCCCATATGGTCACATACTGAGTTATCTCATGGAAGGTGTATCTGTGGATTTCTTTTTCTTTTTGGTGGAGAAGCCTTTGTGAGAGCTTGGATATTTTTG